>OV815302.1:12855000-15705000 GCA_929108375.1 Gymnoscelis rufifasciata | reverse complement strand
CCCCGAGCATAGCCCTTTCGAAAGCTCTTTGAGCGTAAATACCTAGTTTACTCAAGGTTTACTTCAGCACTGGAGCAGTATATAACCACGGCAGCCCAAGTCCTGGCTAATCAGACTTTAGTTTTTTTTAACTTAACCTGGCAGAGTGGCTGTGGTCATCATAGAACAATAAATTACTATAAATTTCTATACAAGTTGTATTTATTTTTATTTATGAAATATTACTTTACCTCGAGAACTAAGTTGCAATCACTTCAACAATGGATTCAATTATAAACTGAATAAGCTTTTATGTTTGTTTCAATATTAAGTTCTCTTGAGACTCTCTAGTCCCTACACTATAACATTTCTAATTGAAATTAAATTTTCATAAACTCAAAAACGTTCCTCTAAATTGAACGGGCGGTTTCTATTTTTATCCTTGTGTAAGAAAGCCATTGAAAAAAAAACCTGAAAGCAAGCGAGATAAATCTATTCTGTTAGAAACTTAACCCATAGAAAATCCATCCCACGGGCTCATTGACCGCTATGAGTTTTTTGAGTGTATGAGTGGACCAGACTCAGCCTGCGGGCTCAGACAACAACTGTCTGCAGCGAATGGGTCTACTCAACCTGCAGTTTCTATTTTCAGATAAAGACATAATATTAGCTCTAATAAAGAGGATATATTTAACATGTCTAGCCTGTTCAAATAAAAGGTTTCGACAAGCGCATGGTGTCAGCGTCTCAGTTATGACGTTTGCTCTGCCCATGCACAGGCGGTGTTTCACAAGATCCGAGATATGACATATTCTGTGGAGCTATTTCCGTGGGCGCGTTCCCTCCGCTCCGGTTAATATCAACAGTCACAACAGATTTGGTGTTCTCCGTGTTTTAAACTTGGAATTTGAATCGAACGCTTGATTTAACACACGTTCACTTGATTTGACAATTTGATATAAAAAATAAGTACCCAGGAGTGGGTAGGCATATGGTTGTTTTTGGTTCATTCCTATAAAATTTTGACGCCTTGAATTAAGTAGGTATACGTATGTGTATTTGGTCCAAACTTGGTCAAAACTAGGGCTATGTGATAATTTTGCCTAACAAACTGAAACTCAATTAAAAATTAAGCTAATTTAATGATCATGTTGAATATCACCGCGTGTGTTTATAAAATAAATTCATAAATATCGGCGGATGAATCAACAAATTTCAATCTATCGAATACGAACATCGCTCATTACCCAAATATCCCTAAACCGATTTTGTAAACCACAATTCAGTGAGTCACCTCTGACTCAAGGCGTTATTCACGCTATTGAGTTAGACTTCAAGTTGCAGTTTCATTACTGTAATAGGAGAAAGCAGTTTGGGTTTTTTTTGGTTTTTATGCTAGGGTCTGAATCTACAATACATACCAAGGTGTTACATGTTCTTAGGAATCATGTCATCGAGTATAGCAAAATAAAAAATTGCATTCACACACCTTGGGAGTCGATGCCAGACTTTTAGCAAAATAATAATAGTAACACTATTTGGATACTTCGATTGTTTTTAAAATTCAACTTTATAAAAACAAAACGATTTTGTAGTTTAGGCAGTAATTTTTACTATGAAACATGATGTCTGTAAATGTTACGTTATTATGACATTCCAACGTTTCAATTCCCCTCAGGAATGAATCGTTGATCATCAGGGAAGCGGGAAAGCCTCTCCTGTTATTTCGTAACATGCTTATCTGAAGGAACTGTTTTACATAACTACGTGAAAACAACTTTTTTTAACCGACTTCAAAAAAAAGGAGGTTTCTCAATTCGACCGTATATTTTTTTTTTTTTTTTTTTTTATGTATGTCCGCGGATAACTTTGTCGGTTATGAACCGATTTTGATTATTCTTTTTTTGTTGGAAAGGGAGTATCCCAAAGGGGGTCCCATTGTAAGGAAACCTGGATCTGGTGGTGGAATCCTGAAGAAATTGAGGGAAACTCTTGAAAATATCGTCTTTCCGACTTGTGTGTTACTTAATATTATTCAATATAATGAATTTTAAAGCCGTTTTATGAATGAGGGTCTGGTGTTGATCTGATGATGAGGGAAAGGCGGTCAACGGAACTCATCAACGATTTACAGCAAGTACTTTGTGTTTGGGCTTGATTAACTTATATTACTGAGACCGTTCATCTAAATGGGTTTTGACTGATATTAGGGGTCTGATGATGAAAATGAAGGACAGTCAAAGGAACTCTATAAGGTAAGTATATTTTAGTAGAGTAATAACTAAAAATCGTGAAATAAAACTTTTTTGCCAAAAATTAAACCAACTTCAAACGAGAAACTGAAAAGTATAAAATAAATTAACTTTACAAATCATTTCGACATTATAAGTGATAATTAAAAGAAACATAAACAATTAAATAATTAAGTATTTAATAATTTTGAGGTCGGTGCGAAGTAAATACTTCAAAAAACTTAATGCAGTAACAAATGCATTTTTACCTACACTAAACACAATATCAATAGATATATATATGTCAAAATAACATACTAATTAACAGCATTTAGGACCCAAATAGAAATGCGTGCGCGGATATACCGCGAATGGACTGATATTTAGAGTTAATTTCCTGCTAATACCTTATGGCTTGAGTTGTGAAAAAGATTGATGTTAGATACCTATTATATCTAGTTATTGTTTTACTTGGCACCGACTTCAAAATTATTAAATACTTAATTATTTAATTGTATATGTTTCTTTTAATTATCACTTATAATGTCGAAATGATTTGTAAAGTTAATTTATTTTATACTTTTCAGTTTCTCGTTTGAAGTTGGTTTAATTTTTGGCAAAAAAGTTTTATTAATGTTCGAATCCTATTTTTCATTATGCTAAAATCGATGGCATGGTTCCTAAGAACAGATCCTCGTTTGTATTGTACTTTTAGACTTTCCCATACTGTCCGAATTTCATGTATATCAAATATACCATAAGATTGTCCTGGTCAACGGACAGGAGGAATTTTTACCCGTCACTTGTACACACCGCAACGAATTTATTAAAACACGACATTTTTGACACAGCCTTTCATATAAGTATTAATTTTCCTACTACGATATTGTTGAGTATATTCACATTTTTCTTATGAGAAAATATACGTTCGGTTACTAGGAGATAATGCTAGGAGTGTATATCAACAAAGTAAATAAATAAAATAATAATAAATAAATAAATATTTCAGGACAATCCACACAACAAAATCTAGCCCTTTGGTAAACACTAAGCTTGTTTTATGCGCTCATCCGAACAAAAAAGACAGTCAGTTTGTACAAATACGAAAACCTCAATTTTAACTTCTCATCGATCAGGTTAATATTAGGTGGGGTACTGGGAAATTTTGGCTACGGAATTTCGGTTGTGGCTACTTATATATTTTTCCATGCAGAAAATAAATTACAGATTCATAGTTTATCTTTAAAATTTTCTGTTTAGAAAGCTAAAACTTTTGCTTTTGTTTTGTACACAAAACACCTGGGTGAATAAAGTCTACTAACAGTATACAAACATAATGCATCTGGGTTAATTAACTCACTTGAATTAAGTATAAAAATCGTGGTTTTGCTATCAATATTTTGGGGGCATAAAATATTAATAGAATTTTGTATATCTTCTATGCGAATATTAGGCATTTTAAGGATGTTGCTGACGCACCTAGAGCTATGTTCGGATGATGTCATGATGCGCTCGGTTGCCCATAGAAGGACAGAGTCTGTGATCCGAATGAGAGCGTTGAGTTCGTATTGGGCAAGTCAATGACCGATGCATGCATCGTCCGTCCGACTGTGTAAAAATCAGGTAAGTAAACGTGCTTAGGGCTGTAGAGTAGTAGTTAAGGTATTTACGAACTACTGTTAGTTTACTTCACTATAGCCTTGCTAGGTCATTTGAAAGTTTATTGCAAAAAGATGCGGAATTAACTATAATTGTCTTCGGTAGTACAGTATACGGTACTGACCCTTTAAAACACCATAGCAACAGATATCAGTTTTGAACCTGCTAGGACGATTTTTGCTTTTCTATATTTACAAAATCGAGAAAGATTTCAAAGAAAAGCGTATTTTATATCTTGTATTTTCGTGTCCTTAGAACTTTCTGCTAGGCAAACTGACTTTAATGATTTCTTCTAAAGCTAACATTTCTAGATTTATCCGAATTGAAATTTATTAAATTTATTCAATTCCAGGAACTCTTAATGCTGTTTACCTTACCTACCTATTTAAAATTTCATTTGTGAAACGTTCTTCCAACAAAGATTGATTTTCCAAAGATTAGAAGAGAACTGGAAGAAACTTATGCAATAACATAACGATTATTTTTTATATAAAAAACTGATGAGGTATAAATTTAACACCAGGGAAACTGTATAATTTGTTTAAGTCATAGCATGATTAAGAAGGTACAAGCACGTTCTTATTCACAAGCACACACATAGCACATAAGCACTTAATATAAACATAGCTCAAAGCATTGGCGAATGTGTTGTGTCAGCTGATAAGGAATGAGGCAAGCCGCACGCGCACACGATCTTACAATAATACACCTCTCATACAAATTACACGAGGGCATACAAATTCTAATAGAGCATGCCATAATACCAGTTCTATAGTGTGATGCGATTGTGAAATTTCACGGTGAGAAATATCTAATGGAAAATTTGTCACGAATGTAACAATTTCTTATTTTACTAGAGATCCTCTGGAAAGGTTTCATCAATAGATAAGTATCTGTTGATGAAACTACTACTACTTAAAGTACGTTCGGTTGGTTACATGATATAAAAGTAAAATTGGAGATGAAAAAGTATTGTTAAATATACGCCTATGGGGTGCGAAATAAAGGGCGCAAAGATGTATAAACATTTCAAAACATTTATTTTATTTTATTGACGCACAACAACATTTAGTCCCGTGGTAAGTTCTAAGATTGTGTTACGGGTCCTATTACATCTGATCTACTTAATATAATAGACATACCTACATACATTATTTAGATATTTTACACCCAATCCAAGGAGAAAGTGCTTTCAGAACGCCGAGGGTTCAAGTGTTTGTAACACTTGAACCCTCGGCGGGAATCGAACCCGCTACCTCTTGAGCCACAAGCGGACCTTCGACCACCCCGCCACTGAGGCAGTAAAACTATATTATATATTACACGAACTGGCTTAGAATAAGCTGCGAATCGATCCTTTGTTTAGATTAGTTAGTGTATAGTTGACTTAGAACCGCAATTACTTCAATTGGCTGTTCTTAATTGCATCCACCTTCAACCAGCATAGAGAATATTCTATTATGTATACCTAATAATATCACCATTGTCATGGCCAACATAATGCATACTTGCATATCATGCCCATTTCAACCACACTTAAAATGGGCCCAGAAACACAAGATACAAAAGTATTTATTTCCATTGTAAGATTTTACAAATCTTAGAAACGTCTTAAATAAAACACAAATAAATTGAACATACTTATAGATATATGGGAAATAAATTATATATCTGGTCGCTTCGCTTTTTTTACAATTGAGCAAAGAAGTGATAAGGAACTTTGTTGTGTCATTTTTATTGTGCTATTTTACAATTATTTTAAGTTTTGTTTTAGTTTGTTGAGTCCGACCCAAGCAGTTTGTCGTAAAGGTAATCAGATATTTTTAATAAGCTTATGACCAAAAATGATTATTTTAAATTAATTTATAATTATATTTACTGTAGCAATTCTTTTAGAATCTTGTTGTAGAAGCGCAGCAAAGGGCTATGCTTTGAAAGCTAGCTAGCCTAGTGGTGGGCGAAAAGAGCACAAACTCATAGATGGAGCAAGCTGCCTCCATAATTAACTGAAAAAAAATAAGTTGACAGTCACGGAGAAGGGTTATACAAGCTATTAAACTTAAGCCATCTTTGTTTTCAATCACTGTGCAATAAAAGTTATTTTATTCTGTAACATATTTCCTCAGACAGAATGTCATCTGTATTACATCTGAAACAGATGTTAATTTAGTAGGTACCAAGTGTCGTGTGCTTCAGATTAGTAGATGCATATAAATAGGCCCTTTTACCGAAACACATGGTGCAGATCGTGAAATTTCCTTTTAGATCTTTACTGCATACCTACTTTACCTTGGCACGTCTGGTTCCTGTTGTAAGCGAAGTTCGCAAACTTTTGTTGTATAACTTCCTAACTTATTTCATTGTATGTACTTGAACGATAAGATAATAAATTAACTTTAAGGAAATGTGCAGTAATTTACGTAGGGTTGGGTATTAAAGCTTCTTCAAAATAGTGAAGGTTCGCAACAAAGCCTCGGAAATCTTCAAATAAGGTAAAGAGCTCTCTCGACAATAGCAGTCATTAGAAGAATTATGCGTGATTGACTCATAAATTAAAAAAATATAAAAATATTTTTTATAGTACCAGTAATGCTTTAATATCGTGAAGACAAAACTCAATATAAATAAAATGTCTAAGTCAGGTAAGACCACTTCTTAGATGAAACTTTTTATTTTTACAATAATTAGCTGGCTCGTTCCGGGTTTGCTCGGATGCTAAAAGTTTCCTCTTTATTCACTCCACACATTGCAGAAAACCGCATAAAGACCTATCCAGGAGTTTTTGAGTTTATCCCGAACATAAAGAAAGACAGGAAAACAGACCGACACTTTAATCTATATAAATAAAAATGAATTGTTGTTCGTTAGTCTGATTAAAACTCGAGAACGGCTCAACGGATTTATCTTATCATAGTCTAAAAATGTTCGTGGAGGTCTAGGGAAGGTTTAAAAGAAGAGAAAAAATCGCATAATAGCCGGAAAAAAAAAGCCCGTGCGAAGCCGGGGCGGGCCACTAGTTTATAATATGTAGAGATAGAAAGTGAAATAATTATGTGCAGATAATATATGTAATATTATCGTACCTAAGTCTGTAGACATTCAAAGCAAAATATATCAGTAGGCAAATCGTGTCCATATTTTTTGGTACAGCCGATTAATAAATAATAAAATGTAGTCAAATTGTTCTTAGGCTGACCGTCTAAACTAAACTTATTAAAATACTACATAGTTATAGTTTTTTAAGATAGAAGATTTACTTAAGAGATAATAGATATAGTATTAAAAGAGCAAGGTTGCAAGCATAACTTGCACCTGTACAAAACCAGGGCGAGTCGCTAGTTTAACGCCCAATTTGGTGACAAGTAAATAGGTATCTATAATTGGAATCGATAATAATATGAAAATGATTTTCTAATTTATTTATTTATATTATACATATATGTATGTATCATATTGAATTAAAACCCTTAATATTCATATTAAAAAAAAACAACATTTTATCAAGGAAAAAAACTATGAATCGAACGCAACCAAAACACTATTTTAGTTTGCCACCAAACTGAGCATTAGCTAACGGGGTGTAATAATATAGCAAGCAATGCATATTGCATGGCTGTATGTATAACTACTGTGTACAATTTCTTGGAAAATTCTATATTTATGTAAATAATTGATTCGAGTAAGTCTGTTACAAGTCTCAAGTAGGTTGCAGTAAGGCGTGCTCGTAAAGGTCGGAGTAAAAGTTGTGCATAACGCGGCCGGTTATGAAACCACGAGGTAATAAAAACCATAAACGAGTTAATTTATCAATAGCTGCAATGCGACGTATGTACTTACGTATTCCTTAATGGGTGCTCTGTACATGGCATACTGACCGTTCATACTATTATCAAAACAACAATAATATTACATGCAAGTTTTATAGTTACAAAATTATATCAACTGAATTATTATATTAAATATAACACATACCATTAAAAAAACAATAATTATATAAATATACCGGACAATCCACACAACATATAGCCGTGATCCCCGTGGTAAGCCTAAGCTTGTGGTACGGGTATTAGAATAAGAAGATAAGAATCAAATTTATTAATAACAATAGACAAATTCGAATAAGATTACTATCAATGTCAAACTACATTTAACTAAAATAGATATAATAATAATAATATGTATATTACTACCAGACCCCAGCAAACGTTCCGATTCTCAGACCTACTGAATACGTATATACAATTTGGTAAAAATCGGTAAAGCCGTTATATATATTAGATATATAGTTAAATTTCTTATTTTGTCATTGTTGTTTTTCGTTTTTGTTTTCATTTTCTAAGTTATTTATTTGTGTGGCCAAGTATATATTATGTATTAGCTTTACCATTCGATAACTTGTTAGGGTTCGTATTCAGCAGTCAACTTTATCAACAATTTGACTGGGATAATGTTCGATCTAAGCTACGAATTTTCTATTTGTCTATCATAATATTAATTTATATACATATCATATTTAGCCTTATATGAGTGTGCAGTCATGAATATAGGATTCTCGTACCGAAATTTCGGTAAGACTCTTTTCAGTATAATGCGCAATACGTGCAAAGAGAAAAGCCGAAACGAGAATGTTATCACATTTACGTGTTTCGGGTGTTCTTGTGTGATTTTCCCCTGCGACTGCCTCGACGCTTTGCCTAACTCGGTATGAAGCTTAACGTGTTTCTGGTGGTTATAATATGGCAAATAAACTCCTATCATCCCAGCGCTTCATACTCAAACACAGTGTTGTTTATTGGCACTCTGTGTTGTAGGCAATTTTTTTTCTCTATCTGCGATCAGTCGTACTTACGGCTATAATCAGATTTGATGTTTATTAGGCTACTGCCAATATAAAACGCAATTTATAAAGGCTTCCTTTACAAACCCAACATTAAAGCAAACCACAACGTAGGTAATTAAATGAAACAGCAATACGTTTACCCCGATCAATGTGGGTCATCGTGAATGAGCTTTAACGATGTTTCTCATGATTTTGCTTGATTAAAAGCTTACATAACTTTTAGGGCCGCCGAAACCCTGCGCTCTGTATTGCAAATGTCACCAGGTTGTCGCCAAGACTCCTGACATCTGTATTGGTAGGTACATTATGTATGCATAAGTTCAATTTTACTACACCCCTTCTTCACTTCGCGATCTTAAACTATTGGAAGAGCAAAGATGTTATTAGTAGAGGCACAAGAGTACAAATTTTTAGTAGTACAGTTCAGTAGTCACAATTTTAATAATAAGAAATAACGTGAGCGTTTTATAAGTCTACATTAGAGCTCAGTATCGGATTTGTGATCCCGACTTAGCATTAGATTCGATGTCGTAGCATGATTAGCTAATAGGGTGGTTTTTGTACAAAGGTACTGGACAAGCCTGGACATAATCTCGTGATCTTAGGCTGTATTGCTGTCAGCTGTTTCTGTTGCTGTTGCAGATTTATTCTGCAAGTATAAAAACCAACGTAATAAATTACGTAATCCACAAAAAGACATATTCAAAACTTGGTCCGTTGGGAGGTCTATGTCATCTGTTCCGCAGTAATTCTGAAGGTTGTTTAATTAGACGGCTTTTTGTCTGAAGTTAGCGACCCCTCTCCTCCGCGCCGGCCCCACCCCACGCTAACTGTTTACCTCGTTTTACTACCGAGTACCGCCGACTAGGTACACTTCACGACAAAAGATGTTCAAATAATTGCCACGTCACGTCACTATTACATGCAGACTTTTGTTGATTGATGAGCTAGAATGATTCAAAGATGGTATAGCTACAAAATATAAAGCACAAATTGTAAAGTTGACAACGAATGAAAGTCGATTCAATCCAACAAAAGTGTTCCACCCAAACCCACCGCGGATCATCCTAACAAGATAATAAATTCAAAAGATAGCCGAGTTTTCATTGAGCTAACTTGAAGTTAATTAAGAGCGATAGATGAAATCTCGCTATTTAAGCATAATTTGATTTTATGAGCGTCAGCTTCACTTACTCATAAATCTAAATTTAAGAAAACTTCCTGATTTCAATGCCTTAATTTCCTTAAAAGTAAAACACCATAATATTTTGGAATGTGCACGCGATGCGCTTTTATTTGATACCCCTCGAGTATATTTGCAGATTTTCAGTTTATCTTCCCCACTGTCACCCCCATAACTTTTAAACATGTCTAAGAACAATCGCGCCAAACTCACGTTTCATACAAAAAAAGTGTGTGTGTGTCAGCTACGACGCACGATTGGAGTTTACTACTTACGAACTATAATTATGATATATATCGAATAGAAAAAAGGGTAAATGAACGCATCTGCTAAAATGATAAGAGAAACAAACATAATAATATATCTGTAATTATTCGGATTATTTATATTACTTCAATAAAGCGTATTACTTATAGTACCTATGTTACAAAATCTATACTAATATTATAAAGCTGAAGAGTTTGTTTGTTTGTTTGATTGTTTGTTTGTTTGTTTGTTTGTTTGTTTGAACGCGCTAATCTCAGAAACTACTGGTTCGAATTGAATAATTCTTTTTGTGTTGGATAGTCGAGTTATCGAGGAAGGCTATAGGCTATATAACATCACGCTACGACCAATAGGAGCAAAGATATAGTGGTAAATGTGTAAAAAACGGGAGAAATTGTTCATCTTTGAAGCCTTCCGTTGCGTGCGCCGTGAAAACGGTTCAAGATACACAAAAAATATGTATTAAAGAATAATAGCTCTTTTAATGATCTAAAAAACAGTCCGCAATAGTATATGTCTATCTTTTAAGATTAACTCACAAAAACCGTTTTTATGGTACCTAATTTGGTCGAAATCATTTGTTTAAGTTGTATCAACATAATAATATTAATCTTTATTCAAATAAATATGTTGTTGGTTAAGAGTACTTCATCCATTATAACGCGGGTAGCACCGCAGGGCACAGCTAGTAATATAAATAAAATACAGCAATACCTCTTTGCGCGATACTTCGTAGTCTCAACTACGAAGTATCGCGCAAAGAGGAGACCCGAGAATGAGATACGCTGTGTAATGTATTCCATCTCATTCTTTTACACGTTCAATCTTACAGATATATATGTTTGTCTCTTTCTACGTAACGCCTCAACTTTTCGTGTTACACTTTTTGATTTTACTCCTCATAAAATTTCCGTACCGGGCCTTATAACTCAAATCGTTTCTTAAGGAGTAAACTCCAAAAAAAACTAAATTGAAATCGCTCCATCCGTTCGGGAGCTATGATGTCACAGACAGACAGACACGTCAAACTTATAACAGCCCACTTTTTTAGCCGGGGGTTAAAAATGAATTTATGAAACCTTAGGTAGGTATCCTCCAGCTAAATAACTTAAAAGTCGATTACTCAATGCTAAGGTACTCAATGACGATAATGCTGATAAACGATGCGTAATTGTTTTGCTAGCGAGTGTACTGCAAGCTCCTGGCTGGGTAGATACTGTGGCGTATTCTGCGACTCGGGCTTATTTTAGAAAGCCTCAGACTTTGAGATCGTTACGCGGCTTGCGCCTTAGCTTCCATGCCTGTGTAGCCGCTGCGCGCAGAAACATGTTATAGTTTTATTGAACAAGTAATTTTTTTACGAAAAACCAACTAATTGTCACAAAATAAGAATGATTAAAGAGCCATTTTTGGAAAGGCATTTGAGGTCTCTCTCCTTCTACACGGTCGTCTAGAGAAGATATTTGTGTTTTTTTTTAAACTTGTTTATAAGATAATTTGATTTTTATATGCTGTAGATTATTCGTTTTTATAAAGGTAATTTAAAAAAAAGCCGACATTTTTCCCCTAGTTGAGACTAGTTCTAACTGGGGCACAGAGTTAAAACTTAACAAAGCTATTAAAGTTAGCATAAAACTCTTTCAGAGGATAAATTTGAAAGCTTTGTTTTCAAAGATCATTTTGAACACCTTGTCAGCTTATATAAATATGAAACAATAGAAGTGAGATATTTTAAACACTTTGGGCGCAAACAATATTATGATGGTTCTAACTGCTTATATCAATTTGTTTGTCTGTTTTTGAGATTATTTTGACTACTCTAAACTTACTAGAGGTGATCATGTTAGCACAACCTTTTGCCAACACATGAGAAAAAAAAACGATATGATAAAGGCCCGGTTTTTTTGTAAAGCAATCACTAAAATAAACACAAATTTTTGCTAAGTTTTTCGTTTAAATCAAAGGATTTTGTTTATTACTTTTAGTAACTTCTTAACTAATTACATTTCATTTGCTAGCACCTTTCAACAGCTTTAATATGAGGGCACTTTTGTGTAGGCAACATAAAATCATAAAACTACGCGTTCCAATAAAATCGTTTAGATAAGCAAAATATATTTTTCAAATTGCTCTGATTCAGAGGGGTGTAGACTTGTCTGGATTTTGTTCGATTAAAATTTAATATACAACATGTATATACAGTATTGAAAGTCCGATCCCTAACACTGTATGAATAATAATATAAAAAAATATAAAAATTTAAGAAAAATCCAATGCCTTGATTTCCTTAAAAGTAAAACACCATAATATTGTGTAACCCGATGCGGTTTAATTTGATAACCCACTCGAGTATTATTTGCAGATTTAAGGTTTTCCTTCCCCACTTTAACCCCCATAACTCTTAATAGACACAACCGATTTTCATGAAACATGTCTAAGAACAGTCGCGCCAGATTCACCTTTCATACAAAAAAAACTAAATCAATATCGCTCCATCCGTTCGGGAGCTATGATGTCCCAGAGAGACAGACAGACAGACAAACAGACAGACACGTCAAACTTATAACACCCCTCTATTTTTGGTCGGGGGTTAAAAACAGTGATTAAACGTTGCTATTAAACTTATTTCTGCTTCAAAGATTATGAAGAAGTCATGGTTCATAAATCATAAAACATTTCGACAACCTATTACCTAGGTATATATAGTCCCGGGGTTAAAACCATGTTATGGTAAGCGCTACCGTCTTATCTGATTGTGATGTGACAAAATAAATGCTTCTTATTCGTTACTAGCTGACCCGGCGAACATTGTTCCGCCTTAGACGCCATAAATGAGCAGATTTTTTATCTTATTAAGGTTATTGTTTTATCATATAAAGTTGTCAGGTTGATCTAGCTCACCCGATAGTTATGACTATGAATATTGAATTCGAATTGGTACTGTCTTAAGGTTACATTAAAATAGTTTAATAATTTTATATCGTGGTTAAGTAATTTTAAATTTTCTAATTTTCCGCGCATTTTCCTTAATTTTTTCTTTCATCCCTTCTCCTGATAATAACGAACAGAACAAAAAAAGAATTAGCGAAATCGGACCAGCCGTTCAGGCGTGATGCCGTGACCAAGGGAAATAGGGATTCATTTTTATATATATAGATTAGCGGTAAGCCACGGGTTATCATCGGTTATTGCGCTAAATACTAAACTCTGTTTACCTTCCACCGGACGAACGGTTAGTTATCTATCTTTGCCTACGCCCTAATTGTTGTATTTGATGGCGATAATAAACTATTTGCTTAGGTGGGCTGATTCAATAAGCTGTAGACTGTAGGTAAATAAAATTAATGATATCGGACAGTCAATACCTAAGCTAAGTAACCTCAATTACTAGAAGTGATAGATACATCTTTGAAAGTTTAATGGAAACTAATTAAAATAGATGACCTTTGGGAAAACATTTAAGTACCTTCTTAACTACGATGGTTAGATAATACCTACAACTTTATCTCAATAATATCTCATTTATTTTGTACTTTGTTAAGGCTCAGTCAAGGCCAATAAACTTAATAAGTACTTATCAAATATTTGGATAAAGTAAGGATTCTACTTACTTAATTATTTAAGTGCTATGGCGTTTCCTAGGCTAATTTTATTTCAAAATTTCCGCGCAGCCCGCAGTCTTTCGAATTCAAAACATGTAAATACAAAACTTGAGGCGGTAGCGGTAGATATTGTTCTACAGATTTATTTAACGATCTTTAGAAGTTTCAGACAAAATCTGTATCTGGCAACTGAGTGATCCAGTTTTTGAGTTAGGCTTTCCGGTAGGGTTGGTGTCGGGTTGATCTCTACGCGCCGGCGTCCTAATTGTTATCCATACTCATGTTATCAATACAAACTTATCCAGTAAATTTTTTATTCATAATATTTTGACTGTGTTTGTTGCGCTAAGTAGCTACCTAACCTAGGTACGATATAAAACCCGAAAACACACCAAACAACCCTAAGCCTCAGGTGCTACGTGATGCCATTAGCTTAGTAGAGTATGAGATCTAGGCTCCTTTCATTTTAATACTTGGCTAAGAAAGTCTCTCCCCGAATTTGCGTTTCATTCAACAGCACCTGACCTATCATTCATTTTACATTACTAGGTACATCATATTTCACAATTCAGAACTTATTAAAAATTAACGTTAACTCCGGGGCGGAAAGCTGCGAATTGCTTGACACAATGGGCGCCGCATCGCTCACGGGCAGCCACCGGCCCCGGACGGGACGGACGGAATGCATGCAGTCCAGCCGGCGTCGCCTCCGCCCCGCGCCGCGCGCCCCGCGTCCCGCGCCGCTCAGTCAACCCGCAACCGTAGGAGAGGATGCACGTTTCTCGTCCGAAAATACGATTCGAATAACGAACTATACGCGAAGCTCGCGAGTGATTTTAATTTCGAGTGAAATTCTGGATTACATTGATAAGTGTTGTGCGTTGTGAATATTGTTGTGTTGTGTTCCTCTTGTCTGGGGCCGGTTTGTGCGTGGTGATTGAGGCAGTGCTCGGCTCGCTTAGTGCTTTCTAAACGAGTCTCGAACGAACTGTACTTATTATGGTACAGGATTGCCGCATGCTATTCGGAATACAGTGTACTGTGTTTAATCCTTGAATAAATAACAGGTGGGTTCATTTATTTAGCTAGGTTTTTGATTTGTTTGTTTATGTTTTTGGCAGGTATTTATGTCATGTTCATTGATTTGAAAATTTTATGTTTTGTTTTCTAAAATCGAATGGGGGTAGATTTAATTTATTATGCCTATGTACCTACCTAACGCATTCCAAATATAAAACCAGCAGTAGGTAAGTAGAATTTATGACTAAACGGCACTAGCATGCAGCAGTTACCTATTGAACAGACCACTAATCAATTTAAGACCGTGGTAGGTAAATGGTAAACTGCGGTCTCAAAGTTATAATTCCTATTGTAATTTCGAGTAATAGGTATTTAGTATGACCGTGCTTCTACTGTAATTTGGCTACTAGCGATTAGGGAAGTAGGTAGGTATTTATCTTGTATATAAAATTCTCGTGTCACAATGTTCGTTCCCGTACTCCTCCGAAACGGCTTGACCGATTCTCATGAAATTTTGTGACCTACTCAATATATTGAGTAGGTCTGAGAATCGGCCAACATCTATTTTCCATTTTGCAAAACAATGTTTGCTGGGGTCAGATAGATAGATAGGTAACTCTTTATTGTACACCACAAATAAAATACAAACTGCAAACAATAACAAGACAATACATAGTACAATAGAGGACAAAGGGCGGCCTTATTGCTGTAACCGATCTCCAGGCAACCTTTAGATGGACAGGAAAGAAATAGAACGACATATACCTACATAGGCGTAACGTAGAGAATATATATATATATATAACAAAGATATACCTAAATAAATACCAAATAAACTATTCAAAACTATTTTCAGAAAATAAATTACTTACTAAAAATAATCTTACAGCATCTAGGGTCAGCTAGTACCATTGTAAATATTTAGTCAAAGGTCTATTATGGTATCCCGGTATCCCGTTAGTAGGTAGTTAGTTCTATAAGAAGCTATGAATACTTTTTCCAGCAATATCTCCATTATACCTACCAACCTACCTACACTAATCTACCTCGGAAGGTAGGTCCTATTTACTGTTTTTTGTAAATTATCATGTTATTTTTTAGGGTTACGCACCTCAATAACAAAACCCCGATAGGACTTTGTTGTCAGTCTGTCTCTCAAGACCCTTTTCATCAAGAACGCGTGGAGGTATCAAGCTATTATAGGTATTATCAAATAATCAGAACTACCTAATATCTCTGTAGCTGTTAAAAAAAGCTAGGTAATCCAAAAAAAAGCTAGGTATAATAACCTAGCTTTTTTTTAACAGCTACAGAGATAGTAGGTAGTTCTGATTATTTGATGATTGAATGGATTTATTAGATTATACGTCTCAGTTAATAGCTTTTACCGCGGCAAAATACCTACCACATTTTGTGGCGAAATTGTATGTGATTGGTGTTAAAATAAACGCATCTTCAATATGTTCCCACCTCTGACTAGATCCTACCTACCCACTTACAGTAAAGCAGATCATCATTGCGGATTTACACTAAATAGTTTTTTTAAAGGTGAGTTTCGGGCGAGTGTTCTTAGAAATGTTTGATGAAAATCGGTTTACCCGTTTTAAAGTTATGAGGTTAAAAGTGGGGAAGGAAAACAGAAAATTTAGTGAGTTGGGTATTAAATGCAAGCACTATCACGTAGACATTACAAAATTGTCTACCTATGACGTTTTCGTGTTTCTTACGAGGTCCGGAGAAGCGATACCTTCCTACCTTTTAGGTATTCATGCCCCATCTTAGACCACATCGTCACTTTACATCAGGTGAGATTGTGGTTAATTAAAGGCTTATCTAGCTTAAAAAAAATGTCAACCTATCTAAATGTGCTCGATTAAGAAAAGCTGCCCAAAGACCAATCGTTAGTTACCTAGTTATGCTGGTTTTAAGATATCATGAATCGGACTTGGATAAATAATTATGTAATCCACATATCCTATGCCATTACAAATGGCAGACGATGAGGCAAAGCCTTGCTAAATAAAAGCAAACAAATTTGATTAGTACTCGTGCTTGGTACCTATAAAACCTCATAAAGTTTAAGAAAATTATGATATATTTTTAGTGTTTATATTAAGAACAAATACCTACCTATGTTGTGTTATTTTGAATTTTTCCTTTATGATTGTCATAGTTGTTGTTGATTGTATCTTAACAAATTTTTTGATTCTAGGTATACTGGACTTCCAGTACCTTACCTTTTATTTCCTTTCGCGTAATTTCGATCATTAATATTATACTCAATGTGTTGAGCACAAGTACTTAGCAGAGAGTAAATCTAGTAGCACCATGTCTATGCAGTTTGGACTGGCAAAACATTTAAGTGAAAAAAATATGATTTAGTGGATCGACATCAAAGCACATTGAGGGCAGCGTAGGACGTCCAGTACAACAAGAAAGGCGGTTACTTTCTCAAAGCGTTACAAAATAGTAGGTGTAATTAGGTAAATTTTAAAACAACTCAATGGATTTTGGTTTTCAAAGCAGTTTTCACCACTAAATAAAGTGATTCAAGAGAAAGGTTTATTAATTCTTGATTTTCAACCGTACGAAATCTGAGCGGGTTGCTTGTATAAATAATATAGGTCGGTACGCACTTTTTTAAGGCATAAAAGGCTATGAAGTTTTATCTGTGACGATCTTTGTCTGTAATCAAAACTAACAATTTAAATTTATCACTTTCAGGTTTACTCATAGGTATGTTAATCACGTGATACTTAATGCAATAATATGTTTACTACAAAAACCAGAAACCCTGTCACCTTAATAATCAAAAAACTATTAGCTAGTCGCTCCCTGGCTGAGCTGATACTAGAAATTTATAGATCCAAGCTAGCAATGGACGCCGGCATAGCTAAGTTTGTACCGACAATAGGTGTATCAAGAATGAAATTTTGTCTAGTTATATTATGTTTTATTTTGATTGGGCATGAATAATAAACTTACTTACCTAGTAGTAAGTAGTATTTATATTCTAATGACATGATGCAGGACATGGTGGTCATAGGAATGGGCATAGTTATGACTCGTCTCAATTGAGTATGTTGCATTATGATAACTTTTTTGTGCCTTGTCCTAATTTCAGTTCTTAAATAGTTCCCTAGTTTTCTTACATATAAAAGCAAAAGGCCATGAAGTCCGTTTAGTTCTCTAGATTTGCAAAAATGTTAAAATTCAAAATTATTACCTATAAATATAGTAATCGGCACTTTGCTTGGTTTGGTTAAGTAACCGCGGCCAGGCTTATTGACCCAGTTCTTACGGTCGATCTTAGCTTCTCTAGCCAACTGCCACAAAGGTATGGGCGTTAATACCAACCTACGCAAAATAAAAAAATATAAAAGTACTAGTGGCCCGCCCCGGCTTCGCACGGGTTTTTATTCAATTTTTTTTCCAAAATTGTGAATCTAAACCATTCCCAGATCCCCTTGAACACACACAAAAAATTTCATCAAAATCGGTCCAGTCGTTTGAGAGAAGTTCAGTGACATACACATTCACAGAAGAATTATATATATAATGATAAGATGGTCTCATACAAAGAGTTCCGTGTATTTCTATACGATTATTATTATTTATATTATACTAAGTATTACTTACCTTCCGAAAAATAAAAAATACTGTAAGTATGCGTTTACAGTATTTTTTTTTTAAATTTTATCTAATAAAGGTTTACTTAGTTGACTATTTCGCATAAATTTATAGACTTATTCTAATAAAAAAACACTCCTATTCAGTGAAAAGGTAAATTGCGGATTAAGACGTATTTATAAAATAAATTACTCGATCTCATTCAAATCAATTAATCTGTGGAAGTTTGCATGGTAATGTACATTAAATTATTATTTAAGTTTTATCATTCTCTTATTTTAGAAGTAAAAGGGGGCACATTTTACCACTTTGGAAGTGTCTCTCGCGCAAACTATTCAGTTTCCAAAACAAATATGTTAGAAGCCTCAATATAGAAGACCTATTCAGTCGATATACTGAATTATGTTTTGCACGTGGAATGATCAAGTAGAAAACATCATATTCGATGATTCTTTGTTATGTTTAGAATCGCAAAAACTTTCGTTGGATTAAGAGATTAAGTAATAGTGTTATTTTACGCCCATATCTTCTAAAAATTTATAAATTTATACACTGTTTTTTTAAGCTTTATTTACAAACTTTTTTTTTCAGATTTGTCCAATCAGCGTCCATTTGTGATTATTTTACCGAGTGACTTCGAACGGAGTGTAAACAAATTAATATATTAGCTTAAATTTGGGCGCAAATAATACAATTTATCTCTCGTTTAGTATTCTACGAAAGCATATAATATTATAGTATATTTATAAATTTGTGGATGTTGCTATTTTCCGCTGACATATACAAGGTGCCACAAAAATGTATCTAGGAAAGTGTACGGTAGCGGGCTAAGACAGGGACAAAGCCTTTTTGGCTTTCCTGAAACTGGGTTAAGACTGTCCTATCTGGGTGGATTAGGAAATAAAGAGATATTTTTTGGTGCGTCGAACGTCTGTGATTTTATTGTGCAATATGGCAAATGTGTCAATATTACCATGTTCAAGGATATAAGGGTGTGGGATCAATTGACCAATGGTTCATTTAAATAAAACTAGGTAGATGAGGAGCGCTGCGATTGGTGCTTGCCGAAGGGAACTGATTTTTAATCGTGATGCGTAGACGCGTACAGAAGGCTTAGGCTACTTTATAAAATGCATACGTTGGTCCCACAGGAAAATCTAAATACACGGGCTACGCCTTGGCTTTTAAAGCTATTTGGTTATAAAATACAACTGAATACAATGTAATCATCAATAATTTGTAGATAAATTACATACACTACAAGGAGAATTATTATAGATACACACGGAACGATATGTCCCTGTGCCTCAGAAACTAGGTTATTATTCATAGATCATGGCATGACTATAGTCAGAAAAACTTAAGTGTGACTTATAAAAACTCCATACAAGAAGGTTCAACGTTCTTGCTATTCGTGACCTTCGCGTTACCGACTTTATTGATGGTGTGGCATGCCAGTAATACATACCAAGCCGTCTATAACCTGCTCGTACTAAAGCCCCAAGGAGGTTGTTTCCATCCATTGTGATACGCAAAAAGAGATGAACAAACACTAAGTTAACAACATTATTCGACAGTATAACCTAGATGCCAATTAAGGCCAAAACATTGCACACATATTCGTATTTTGGCAATTAACCTTTTCCATAATGAACAAAATTATCGTATTACGCCCGTATTCAATCCGTTAATGCTATTTCACACTATCCGATACGATATCAGTTCGAAACTAACACGACACCGATATCATGTTCTGTTTGTTCTCTTGTGCCTCCGAAGATCGAAAAGCACTATCAATATATAATATTTTAGTGTCAGTTATCCTATGGGTACCGGCTTTCAAAGTCAAAGTCAAAACGTTTATTTCCTTAGACGCATAAGCATATACATGGACAGGTCAACTTAAATCTAATTTAAATAAAAACTAAGAATAATCAAAGAAAAAACATTGTATAGACAGTTCGCTTATTTTTTTTACACTGAGTTGAGAAGCGAATAGAACAACCCAGCTATCATCTCTTATGTTGCTGTTCTATCAATATTGGTGTTCCGCTTTCGGCGTCTGACACCGAAATTGGTTGAACGTTGAATGATTGCAGTTTAAATGTTTATTGACTAGGTACATACGGCCTTCGTACTAATTCTAGTTTTCACGCATGGCTTCGCCTAGTTTTATGCATTTTCAGGATATATGCCGGCACAATTACCTAAACACAGCAATAAAGACTTTTGTCAATACGGTTTAGACACGCGTGTGTTACCCAGGAAATAATTTCCTGGGAATGTGCATTGTTCACACCTACTGAAACTAAATTAATTAGGAGAACCTTGTTAAACCCGCGCCAAAATATATCACATGTATACCTGGCATAAAAGACCGAAGTAACGGTCTATAAGAACAGACCGTCTCTATATAGTGATATTTTAACAAATATTTTTAGTAGACCTAACTAAGTATTTATTTTATCACAAAGCAATGAAATTGTATTACATACACGTAAAAGAAGATAAATATCTTGAGAATGCTAATATGAATAACCGAATAAGAATTATTACGGTATTTCAGTCGCTAAGAAATTTGTAAATGGACCAACATTTACCTTAGGTCGAAAACACCGTGGCTATCATAGCGTTTAATAAGAGTTTTGTGTATAAAATTGTCACAGGCCGATTCTCGCTAAAAATGGACACATGTGCTTGTCGTAAAAACCTGCTTTGGTCGTTAATTTTTAGTTAGCAACGTATCATGCAGCTTCCTGGAAATTTAAATTTCCATCTTTTACCAGGTTACAAGAAAATATTTGAACGTACCCATTTTGTCGGTCCTATAGAGATAGACCAACGCACGGGCTTGGTGAGGTAAAGTAGAGAAATGTTTGACGATTTTACCCCACAAAAATAAAGCCCAGATATAGATATAATATCGATCTGAAAATTGCTTGCCGACATTTTTTCTACAAATTTATATCGTAAAGCATCAGAAGTTAATTTACACAACCAAAATGTTTTTTTCTTCAAAGCCTATCCACATTTCCCTTATTGTGCAATGCTATTGTGAGATTTGGCAAGGGAAGACAGCCCTTCAATGGAATTTCATTAATTTTCTAATACGGAAAGGCAATTCGCCATCTGCTGTAAGACTACCCCAAACGAAGCTAGCGATAAATCTTTATCATACGAAATACACACTTATGTGGATCGTATAAGAACGATAATCCTGATATCGAAGTCGTTTTCTAAAGCAAACCTAACGTAGAAGGGATCCTCTCCTCTTTATTATTTATAGACATTGGACTGACCTTGAATTGCTCAAGCTAATTTGAACCTTGGGTGGTATACACAGGAACTCGTTAATTCGTTCCCGTTATCTCGGGGATCGTGGGTGCCTTCGAAACAACACACCCTTTGGAAGTCAATTCTGAACTCCGATGCAGCGAAATTAGATTGGATTAAATGACAATAAACTGGATACGGGGTCTCGTGTTTAATAAGGCTGGCTTTTCCATTGTTAGATTAGTAAAATTTTATAAGCACTCATTCGGCAAGTAATATTGACTTTTTATAATACGGTAATGCTTATATATACTAAAGAAGCTGAACAGTTTGTTGGAACGCGCAAATCTCCAGAAACTACTACTTGTCCGAGTTAAAAAAAATATTTTGTGTGAGATATTCATTTATCGAGGAAGACTACTTTTTATGTTAAACTTTACGTTAAAATACGTTGTTCCCGCACGAAATCCATAAAAACACGGCCTACGCTAGATATGACAAAAACTTTAAATCTAAAGAAAAAGCACCATGTTTAATGTAATCCGAGTACAAATTACCATCTGCCTTGCCATTGATATATATTTGACTGCTAAACATGCTTGAAGGAAGGTTCGAGCTAATAAACGACAGGCAGATTAATTGAATGACGACTGAGTGAGCTTTGTCACGGATTTACTTGATTATGTAGAAAACCCAGGGAAGAACACGAATACAATAAGAAGCTTGTTACATAGATAGAAGCACCTCATTAACTACATTACTTACCTAAGTAATACAATGAATTAGGTACCCTCAATATTATAACTATCAGTGCTGTGTTCGATCGAAGGTACCAAAGATAGATAAAGGTAGTTATTTTATCTGTATCTACCTCTAGTGTAATACAAGAGCTCCTTGGTAGTTTGTATTGCACTTAATTAGCTAACGAAATAATTACCTAGTTGGTAACGGTTATTACTTACGTTTAAATATTATAGTCTATAGGGCACAAAACATTGAAACTTTATATAGGGTGGGTGTCCTAGTGCACCAAGACCCAGTAGTACAAAATGTCCGACTTTATATCTAAAGATAATAAGGTTCTGTTGAATTTCCCGCCACTTTTTTACGTTGGGTACACTACTGTGTACTTCTATTAATAAATTAACCCTAATAACAGCAATTTTATCAGTTGTTTTTAAATATATTTTCCAATTACTTAAAATATGAAATGTATAACGATCATTTAATCGTGAAATGCTAAAAAATAAATAAATAGCTTTAAATAAATAGTTGTCATAGGAACTTAAGGATGTAATTGTAGCATTAACATTATTGCTTGAAACTTATAGAAAGTTGAAAGGTCACTGTTTAGCATAAATTATAATAGATTTAAGTAAGTATGTACCTACTGGTTCACTATTGGTACAAGGCAACATTAATTGTCAAATAAAAAATAACTAAGTAAGTAATAGCTATTAAGAAAATCGGACCTAAATGATTGTACGGTAAACAATGAGTCCATCTTAACTTTTTTGCGAAGATTTCTGTAAAAATAGAGTCACTACGTCAAAATTACTTCCATAATAATTAATTAATTATTAATCGGTGTATTAATGGCGCACTCACCCTTTACCTACTAAGTAGCTGTCCGCCCGCGGCTTTTTCCGCGTTAATATATATGTAAGTATATTCCCGCAGTAAAAAGTCGCTCTTGTCCTTTACTGGGAAACCAGCTATGTCCGTGCCAAATATGAACCAAATTGGGGTTTGCTCGCAGTAATTGTTTTTGCGTGAACGATCTTCAAACACACTTTCATACATCCTCAGATTTCTTACGAAACTACTTTAATACAGCCAGTGGTGGAATTTTAAGAAATGAATGAGATGAGGTATGTACTTCTCTAAATAAAGTTTAAATAGAAAGAAAGAAAGAAAACACATTTAATTTAGGACAAATTAAATAGAACACTATTTGCTCTTTAATGTATCATTCTGATTAAGACACAATATACTTAGGGCATTTTTAAATTGTATGCAGAAAAAATTAAGACACATCCGTAACCTTCGCGCACATCACGTGATAGGTCGAAATTTTTCTGCACTTTGTATTATCGAGTGAAGCCCCGAGTAAGTAGCCAAAATAAGGCAATTTTAGAATCGGTTTCACTACTCAACTTCCGAGCTATTTTTAACTCTAACATTAGGTTGGATTTAGCCCGGGACCGCGGAAGTTAATTTAATAAGAGGGTTTACTAAATAACTAAAACTCATGTTTTGTGTGAACCCAGAGGTTAATTACAAGTATAACAAGTGATATACGTTGGTTTTTTAATGACTGGTTTGAGAATAATCCAAATTTTAAATCTTCCTCACATTTAAACGGCTCATTTTATTTTCTTCATCAAACATGTCTAAGAATACTCTAGCGTATGCCCACCATTAATTATAAAAAAAACTAAATTGAAATCGCTTCATCCATTCGAAAGCTATGGCGCCACAGAGAGACAGACACGTCAAACTTATAACACCCCTCTTTTTTGGCCGAGGGTTAAAAACATTGGATATTATGAATCTAAATTTAATATTTAAGAAAAAACCCCGTTTTCAATGTTTTAATTTCCTTAAAAGTAAAACACCATAATATTTAGTAATGTGCTTGCGATGCGCTTTCATTTGATACCCCGCTCGTGTATATTTGCAGATTTTCGGTTTTCCTCCCCCACTCAATAACTTTTAAACGGCTCAACCGATTTTTATGAAACATGTCTAAAAACACTCGCCCCAAACTCACCTTTCATACAAAAAATAACTAAATTGAAATCGCTCCATCCGTTCGGGATATATAATATAATGTCCCAGACAAACAGACAGACAGACACGTCAAACTTATAACACCCCTCTTTTTTGGTCGAGGGTTAAAAATGGAAAAAATTTGGAGGCAACAACTTTCAATTAATCTATTAACCTAGATAGTGTAAACCATAGTTATTGAGATTTGAGAAATTGAACTATTCTTCATCATCATCAGACCCCTAATGACAGCCATAGCCCGTCTAGGTGTCAAGTTCTCATCAATACAAATTAATCATTCCCAAATACAAGGTAACTACTGTAAATCGTTGAAAAGTCCTTCACCACGTGATCGTTAACCTCATAAGTAAATTATTCATTAATACTCGCAAAGGCTTTATTGACCACTAATAAAAAAAAAGCTTTAATAAATCTAAATTTAAAATTTAAGAAAAACCCCCCGATGCCTATGCTTTAATTTCCTTAAATGTAATTATGTAATGTGGACGCGATGCGCTTTCATTTGAACTTTTAAACGGTTGTGCCGTTTAAAAGTTATGGGGTTGAGAGTGGGGAAGGAAAACCGAAAATCTTCAAATATACTAGTGTCCCCACACTATCAAATAAAAGCGCATCGCGTCCACATTACATAATATTATGTTAAATTAATGCGTTGGTGTAATTGGAAGCGCGCCGGGGCGCTATCCCGGAGATGCAGGTTCGAATCCTGTGCGCGCGTAGGTTACGGATGTGTCTTAATCTTTTTCTGCATAAAATTTAAAACAATATTATGTTGTTTTTTTACATTTAAGGAAATTAAGGCATTGAAATCGGGGGTTTTTCTTAAATATTAAATTTAGATTTATTGTTTAAGTTTTCTAGTGATGTTTTGTTAGTGTTGTCTTAATAGTTATTGGTCCACGTCCAGGGAAGCGCTTGCTTCCTGGACGTGGACCATTAACTATTGAACATTAGGCGAAAACATTCAGACACTCAGTAGTCTTGTTAAGCAAACAAAACTTCGTCTATGATTGCGGAAACTTCGAGATACACAAATAAGTTCCTACGCAAGTTAAATGCGAGAGCTGGTACCAAAATATGGGAAGGTATTTGAGTCGGCCTATAAGCTTGTCCAATGCTATTCCAGCTATGTCCCAGCCGGGCGCTGCAAACGCTGCCAGCGGGGAGCGGGCCCATAGATTATTATTTTGAGCATTTTTGGGACAATTTGCAATTTTATTAAGTTGTATTTGAATGCTTAAACTGTTTTTACCAGACTGCGCGACACAAAAAGTTTAATGTGTTTCCTTTGTAGCACTATACAGTCCAAACGCCTGGGCCGATTTATTTGATTCATACGTCGATCGATTCCACTTAGTCCGGCGAGAGTAACTAAAGACATGACGTTAATGAAAATTCAATAAGGCGACTTCTGGACGCCATTCTGTTAAAATAAAAAAAAGTCAACAAACTATGCCAATTGGGGTATCCACCTTGTATAGGTATTTAAAAATCTTTTTAGTTTTCTTGCAACATTTTTTATCATTGTCTCACCGTTTTTAATCTATATTGATCTTTGAGTTATCAACTTATCACTTTAATTTATTTGGACAGTATTTTTAAACCCCGACAAAAAAAGCGGGGGCATTTTTGTATGAAAAGTGAGTTTGGCGCGAGTTTTCTTATTCTTAGACATGTTTCATGAAAATCGGTTGTGCCATTTAAAAGTTATAGGAGTGAGAGTGGGGAAAGAAAACCGAAAATCTGCAAATATACTCGTGTGGGGTATCAAATGAAAGAGCATCGCCTGCCCTAACTACTAAATATTATGGTGTTTTACTTTAAATGTAATTAAAGAATTGGTATTGGGGGGTTTTTCTTAAATTTTAAATTTAGATTTTATTATAGATTCGTTATGTCTGGCTGGCTTTCAGACATTATCGGTACAATTTCAAAGCTGTAGTGCCTCTAGTTGGCTGTTTTTGGGCCCGAGAATTTCTCTAATTGTGACAGTGGATCGGCAAACGGCATTGTAAGATCTGATTGACTAGATGGACGGATAATTCGGTAAACGACGGATGCATGGTGATTCGGTAAGACTAGTGTCCGACATTGGCCATCATACTACTGAAATGATGATGATGATATTCATATCATCATCATCATTCTTTTTCATTCTTTATCGACTATTATTTAAGATAAGTACCTAGAAACTTATTCAATCATTCAAGTTCATGCGGACGTGGGCTTAATTTACTTTACATTTGCGAAAGCCTCTATCTCTGAAGAAATAGGTAACACGAAATAAAATTCGCAGTTGTTCACTATTAAGGTAGGATTTAGCAGGTAATCAGTACGACTCAAAGCGGGCAGCGGGCCGGTAAGGAGCCAGGTAGACGTTTGGGATTAGGCAGATGGTGTAGGGTCAATGTCTTCAAACACGACGAGAAGCGGCGAGAATAAGCGATGACGTAACGTCGACGTGGGACCTATTGCTGTTCGTGATTTTGTCTTCCTCCGGAAATAGGTTATTTCCCATTTTCTGAGGGAAACTTTCGCTCTCGTTATCTAAGAAACATATTTTTTTTAAGATATTTGGGGCAAGTTAAGTATCTATTTCATTTAATATATACCCCCATTGGGGAAACGGAGAGTTTTGTGCATTTGATGAGTCTTTGTCATAGTAGCGAATGAATGGAGAAATTGATATTGGTTTTAGGGTTCCGTACCCAAAGGGTGAAACGGGACCCTACTGAGAATTCGTCGTCTGTCTGTCCTAGATGGTGCTCCCATACAACAAACGTGATTTTTATGAAGTAAAGCAAAGTTGCGCCATTACTTAACTTAAAAACAATTATTTAAGTAGGTACATATTTTTTTTCGTTTTTCAAAATGTGGATAAACACGAGACCCTAGTTGTAGTTTAAATCCATCTCATACTTAGGTACATTACATTCATACTATACCTTGTTTGAAACTGGGTACTAATTTAAATAAACCGAGCATATTTATTGCTATTTGGTGTTACTTTTACGGAGTGCCTATTTGGAAAGGGTCAACGCCATCCATACATATGGCGTAAATACAGCTGACGCCCGCCCGCATCCAAACTTGCTTCCTGCTTAGTGATACTACGGGTTAAACCTGCATTAAACCTAATTGCCTGAGCGATATAAAATATACCAAAATATAATTTACGAATTACAAGAACGAAGATCTCCTACACCTAATTTTATCGTACCAATTAAGTATAATAAGGTACCTATACAAAGCCAAATATTTATTGAATTAGGTTATGTAGTACATATATTTGTAGCAATTTATACGGTCCGTAGAACAAGACCCGTTTTATTTTATGTTATAAAATTGCGATAGTGATTTCAATTAATTTTTTTTTCAAAGTTTGTTTTGCGTGTGTGTTTTTATTCGTCGTTTTTATTTTAAGGAAATTAAGGCATTGGAATCGGGAGTTTTTCTTAAATTTTAAATTTAGATTTATACTTTAAAGGAAATTGAGGAATTGGAATCGGGGGTATTACTTAAATTTTAAATTTAGTTTTTGACTTTAAAAATTAAAGCTTTGAAAAAAAATTGATTTTTAAGGTTATATTGCGATTTAACGTGGGTTTGTTATAAGCTAACTAGCGACCCGCACCGGTGCAATGCTGATGCTAAATACACTACAGAAAAACTGTGAGATCGCCGCAAACGCTACGCCGCGTTTTTTTAATCTGTAATTTCTACGAAAATATTCATTTAAATCATTGACTGTAAGAAGCCATATAGATCTATTAAATCAACAATGTTTTTATGGTATTTAATTGGATAAGGATTAATGTTGTATTGGTTAAAATCGCTTCGAAAATTAGCTATTATTTATCATAAAAAGTAAAGGACAAAAAAATAATATCGTGGGATATCCATAAGAGATAGACATATACCATTGCGCAGTTTTCTGTTACCTCTTCAATGTAGGTATACAATACTTAGTACATTATTTTGATAAATCTCGTAGGGTTAAGACTGCGTAAGCAATGTAAACAGAAAAAAATACGACATTACATAATAAACCTTAAAAATAACAGTCTTTTTCTATTATTTAATGGATGTTTTTTACACATAAACCTTCCACTTCAAAGACTTTGTCTCAAATTCAAATTCAAAAATCATTTATTCCATAGGCAAACAAAATGGTGCACTTAGAATAGTCAATAAATACATTAAATCATAAATATAAATCAATTAATACAAAATAATAATAACTATCTTATTATTCTTATTATAAATTACAATATATGTTACACCTATGTAACATCTGGCCAAGCATTTGCATCTGATAGGAAGTCCTTAATAGAATAATAAGCTTTCTTTTGAAGCGTCCCTTTTATTTTATTCTTAAATGGTTTTTCCTTAAGACGAGTAAAATTTAATGGTAAGGTATTATAAAACTTAACACAGTTAACCGCAAACGATTTGCTTACTTTCGATAATTAAAATATAAAATATGAAAATCTGTTGAATAGTTTTTAAGATTTATGCATACATAGGGATATAGCGACAGAGAAAGCTACTTTGTTTTATACTACGTGCAGAAGATACATAAGTAATGCATTATACATATCAGTTTTTTGGTATTTCGCTCTCTGGACCACTATTACAAAATCGTCAGTCAATACTTATTCAAGCAGTCCCTGGGATGAACAGCCAATAAGCGTCAACAATGTCTTGCCCTCTTCACTTTGTTCTTGGTTGATTATTCGCCTCTTCGATGTTCTCGCCAAGAATGGGAGAGCCCGTATTTTTTATTTAAATTTTCCTTTTAGACAGATTAGTTCAGATTTCAGAATTGTAAATTAATACAATTTGCGACCTACTTTCAGAAAGAAACCTAAAACATTTTCGTATGATTCTATAATGTTATGAATGTATTGTTTAATTAGGTACAACGTTTGTGGCGAATTATGACTATTAGAGTTAATTTTGTGCCTGAAGCATTGTACCTATTTGCATATTCATTAAACTGTAATTACCATAAAATATAATACCAACCAGCCTAAACTGTACAATATTACAGGGGTATTGTAGGGTGTTTAATTCAAAGTTTGGTCTGGCCAGTCACATAAGAGCCCATAACAGAAATTAAAGCAAAGGTCGCCGTCATCGAAATCGATGTGGAGGACTATATATTAATATTTGTTTGCTTGATCGCGCTAATCATACAAGGTATAATTTGTAAAATTGCCTATTTCGTTAAATCGTTACGTCTAAATATAGGAAGAAAAATACATTATTCCACCGTAAAAATCCATAAATACCCAAAGGTGTGCAAAGCAATACTTACATAAACGAAATGTTTCGAAATGAAACGAAGCCTACATACCTTCCTACCCTTTGATCATATCCATAACATTTTCTTGATATGAAAACATTAGGAAGGTCCTACTTACTAGGTTGATAGGTACCTAAACAACCTACATCATTTTCAAAGGTTACCCTTGATATATGTACAACACAAACATTTAACACAACAATACCTATTCAATCGCAATTGAACTCCATCTTCGAGTTTCTCGTATCATATCAAACTGTAAAGTAAACGCATAGGTCACGAGATCGAAAGCCGTGTCAACCACTCAGCAGTAAAATTATTGTCGTTTGAGCACGAATCCGATCCATCCACGAGACAGGGCGATAAGATCCTGTGAACACCGAGTGCGAGCGAGTCGACGAATATACGGTATTTCCTCGAAAGTGACGTACAAAAATGTGGACAGAAAAGGGCACACAGTGCGTTCTTGAGCTTACTGCTTTATCTGTTGGCTTTAACAAACTTATACTATGTAGATACATAGCATGTATATTTATGCATTTATATTAGGTACATATATTAGAAGTAATAGATCAACATAAAATACCTTTTCTATATAGTATGTAAGTATTTCGCGTTTCGTACTGTTGCTCATTTCAAACCTGCATTAAATTTAACCGGAAGGCTAATGGCGACTGACAGACACAAGACTGCCGATGCCGCCCAGTGCCCATTAAATAGTAATAGGTATTTTCTCCACATAATAATGTTCTGAACATAGACACAATATAAATCTAAATTTAAAATTTAAGAAAAACCCCCGATTCCAATGCTATTATTTTCTTAAATGTAAAACAACATAATATTATGTAATGTGGACGCAATGCGCTTTCATTTGATACCCCACACTAGTATATTTGCAGATTTTCTGTTTTCCTTCCCCACTCTCACCCCCCATAACTTTTAAACGGCTCAATCGATTTTCATGAAACATGTCTAAGAACACCCGGGCCAAACTCAACTTTCATAAAAAAAACTAAATTGAAATCGCTCCATCCGTTCGGGAGCTATGATGCCACAGACAGACAGACAGACACGTCAAACTTATAACACCCCTCTTTTTTCGTCGGGGGTTAAAGATAATAATAATACGGTCGATAATGGAAGCAAAAACCATGTGCCGACCCCACGTAATGAGGGATAATGTCAGGAAGATGACGATGAATAATGTTCTGAACATTATTACTTAAATATTTAAATATCTAGGAATTAGTTAAATTATACCCACCCACCATCTCCAACTACGGTATGTAGTAAATTTACCTAATTTTAATATATCAATGTTCTATGTGCTCTAGACCACAGAATAGCCAAATCCCTCTGGATAACTTTGAGATCACGAGAAAGATTCTGATGAATTTTCAGATCGATACTAGTCCTCTAAGTATTAAAATTGAATTTAAATAGTAGGGGGTGTGATTATCGAAAAGGGTAGTTCCCGTCTCTTTACACGTATGATGTTTTTTTCTAGCTTGTAGAGTCCACGAGTATGATACTCATGAATATTTAGATCGATACTTGTCCTCGTAAATATTTTTGTTGAAATTATATAGTTTCAGGAGAACTAACCTTTTTATTAAATACACTCGGTATTTAATAAAAAGGTTAGTTTCCATCGTATTAGGTGTGTTATGTTTTTTTCCTAGACTTTGGGGACCCCTAGGAAGATGAAAGTGAATTATCAGATCGATACAAAAAATATATATGTATATATCAAATCTGGCAATTTTTTGTTTAACTTCAGGTTCATCTTTAAAATGACTACAAATATGACAGCAGTTTTGTTAAGCAAATACCGGAATACTCAATAGGGGTGCACTAAAAAAGGATTTCAGGTTCATCTTTAAAATGACTACAAATATGACAGCAGTTTTGTTAAGCAAATACCGGAATACTCAATAGGGGTGCACTAAAAAAGGATTTAGCGGTTATCGCTTTTCTTTATCCCAAAATAGGGGTTCCACTGCCATAATCACCCACATAAAGGATGGGTGGACCTGACACAGTTATGTCGTAATGCTCATGTTATAGCTAATACACACATTTCTCGAGAATTTGTATCTGAAAATTACGAGACAGTATACATCAAAGGGCCTTTCACAGAACATCCTAGCGGATGGTTGAAACAAAGAGATTGTAATAATGGCAGGCTTAATGACATTTAGGTACAAATCATAGCGATAGATTTTATATTTTAAAAGTTTATTCAAAAACCGCTTAAATCTTATTGTGTTTTAAAAGATGAAAAGGTTCGTTGTATTGTAATATGGACATAAAGCATCTTTATTCAAAAATAAAATATTTATTCATAAAAAAATCATAAGGATCCTAAATCATCTCTACAATATGACATCATAACGCTCTAATATTACTAATTCAATTAATTGTCGAGTAACTCTTCGAGTAACGCTCTCTGTCATACTGTAGGGGCATGAGATGAGATGACCTACTGAGACTATTGGACGGTACGCTCTCGTTTTTTCATAAAATATTTGCATTTCAGATTCATTACCAGAACGGTGTTTTTACGCTTCTGATATCATAACAAATTTTCACCGTTACATTTCAGTGTCGTTGGTCCGGAAGTAAAAATATTTGATCTGTATTTTTGCAATTCTAATAATTATATGGGCTCAACCAACAACATTATGGGCTGATTAGAATCAAGTTTTTTTTTAAATGAGTCAAACGAATCAGATTGGCTGGGCCGTTTGTTAAACCGAAAATACATGGAGCTTGTTGCATTTCCTGTTTATTAACATCATTATTCTATTTACATACCTACTTACTTACCACGGGGTCCAAAAATAATAATTTTTTTCACGTTTAACTTTTTTTTTAATTTTTATTGTAAGTAATATAACAAAAACACTAAGAAATCTACACACTAAAGAAATCGACAGTTCTAGTAATTCAAGTTTATAAACTTGAACTACTAGAACTGTAGGCTCGTGTATGAGCCCATCTCATACTTTCGGTTTTATTTTTGAAGGGTTCGGCCTAATATTAGGTACCTACTACTAGGGTATCAACTTGTCTGATTGCGCGACAAAACTTTAATGGTTAACCTAAACGTCTACCAACCACATCAAGTTCACGTGATGTGATCATCAGTTACGTTTATTTTACTCTCAACACGAAATCTAGGATATAATCAATTCTTATATTTAAGCTTGTGGTTCAGTAACAGTTCGTTATAAAACATATCTATACTAATATTATAAAGAGGAAAGGTTTGATTTTTTGTTTGTTTGTTTGTTTGTTTGTTTGTTTGTTTGTCTCGAATAGGCTCTGAAACTACTGCACCGATTTAAAAAATTCTTTCACCATTCGAAAGCTACACTATCCCTGAGTGACATAGGCTATAATTTAGTTTTCATAAATAATATGATTCCTTACCAAACTTCGATAATGTAACCCATGGTGAAAAAAAAAGAACCCAAAATCTTTCTTTAATCGCGAATGCTGCGAAAACTATTGAATATATAACAAAGTGATGTATTACAACTTTGTAGAACTTATCATTATCTACAAAAAACGTTGTTACATCATATCTCTAACTATTATAGTTTTGTGACAATAACCGATTTTTATGAAAAAATAAACCTAAAATCTTTCTTTAACCGCGAATGCTGCGAAAACTATTGAGTATATAACAAAATGATGTATTACAACTTTGTAGAACTTATCATTATCTACAAAAAACGTCCGAACATTATATCTCTAAGTATTATAGTTTTGTGACAATAAGCGGGGTTAAGATCACGAAATAATCTGCCGCGTCGCGTCGTCGGCTCCCTACTGAATGGTCGTGTGCGGAAATAAAATTGTCGCTTGATAATATTTTGTCGCTTAGTTAGTAGTTAATAATTCGTTAACAGGTACTTAATCCCATTCAAAAAGTTATTTTCAGAACCCTAGCATATAGCATAGATATTGTACATATCGTCGGTTGCAGGTTCAATTGGGTTAACCACCAAAACACGTAAAATAAGTTGAGTTTACAGTTTTTTTTAGTTTTTTTCTGCTCTTTCGAATAGCATAATAATAGAATTCTAGCTTTAAAAATAAACAGTTACGCTACACATTTTAACTGTGAATTTTGCAGACTTCCGTCGAAATTATGTTGTAACTGAGTAGGTATGTGATCCATTTACATAAGTCGAATTGTTGTATTCCTATGACCGAAGAAGGTTAAGTTGGTGTATGTATCTTGGCAAACCAGCATTGCTCCTACACTAATTCTTAGCTTGAACGAAAAATTATAACCACACATACACCAATATAAAACCAACTTTCTTCAAAAAACTAACGTTACACCAATTGACCCGAACCAAGTTTATGTTTGTTGTAGGTTACACCAATTTGAGCATTGCAATCAATAGTATGTTTTCTTTTACCTTAATCTTCTTATAAATAATAAATCTAAATTTAAAATATAAGAAAAACCCCCGATTCGAATCCTTCAATTTCCCTAAAAGTAAAACACCATAATAATGTGTAATGTTCATGCAATGCGCTTTTATGTGATACCCCACTCGAGATTTTTCGGATTTTCGGTTTTCCTTCCCCACTCTAACCCCCACAATTTTTAAACGGCACAACCGATTTTCATGAAACATGTCTAAGAGCACTTGCGCCAGACTCACCTTTTAAACAAAAAAAACTAAGTTGAAATCGCTTCATCCGTTCGGGAGCTATGATGTCCCAGACTGATAGACACGTCAAACAATGACACCCCTCTTTTTTTGTCGGGGGTTAAAAATGAATCGCAAAATGTGTTGCTAAGCGCATAACTCAACAACGCCTATACCAATTTAGCCAATTTATTTTTTTAAATATTCGTTGGAGTTTAAGGATGGTTTTTACGCCGAGAAAAATTCGAATAATTTTGAAAAAACTTTGAATAATTACCCGTGCAAAGCCGGGGCGTGCCGCTAGTTAATAACATATAATAGGCGTACGACGACTTTACCTAGTAGACCCGTCTACTCTTATTTCTATCACATCTACTTGACAACAAAACATCAGATGTTTTGAAGTGACGGGGAACAGATTCTGTTCCCCGTCACTTTCGGTAATGCGATAGGCAACCGGAGAAGAGAAACAAAAGATCCGTAGACAAAGACTGGTAGGAGTTTGTAGTAAAATGGCAGTATTCCTTCAAGGAATTTCCTTGTACCTGAAATTTATTGTTCGCCTCGCTTTGTTCGGGTGACATTGTTAAGGTATCACAAAGTTGTATATGAAGCTTCGTGAAGGCTAATCGGTTTTCTGCCAGCAGAGCTTGTTACACTTACCGGAAATTGCTGGTTTTACGCCCTAGCAGGTTTTTATAGTCGATGGAGCAGCAACTGGCAGACAACCCACCTGTTATATTCAGACAGGATACATTAATGTAGGTAACGTTTTGTTTTTGTTTACGGGATGTTCAACTACCTAACTGATTTAAAACAAATTGGATAAGTTTGGGACGGGCTCATACCACACCTAGGGTTCCGTGTATAGTTTATGTGCATTTTGCAATAAATAAATTAAAAATATGTACTTAAATACTTGAGTAAACATTTTTGGAGTTTACTCCTTAAGAAACGATTTGAGTTACATATAAGGCCCGGTACGGAATTGTATGAGGAGTAAAATCAAGTGTAACACGAAAAGTTGAGGCGTTACGTAGAAAGAGACAAACATATTACATCTGTAGGATTGAACGTGTAAAAGAATGAGATGGAATACATTACACAGCGTATCTCATGTCTTCTCTTTGCGCGATACTTCGTAGTCTCACTGTATTTAATTTATATTATTTTGTAACATAGTTTATGTAATACGCTTTTTTGAAGTAATATAAATAATACGAATAATTACATTATGTTTGTTTCTCTTATCATTTTAGCAGATGCGTTCTTTTACCCTTTTTTTCTATTCGATATATATCATAATTATCGTTCGTAAGGAGTAAACTCCAATCGTGCGTCGTAGCTGACACACACACACACTTTTTTTTTATTTCCAAATGATGAATTTAGTGCAGTCGCTCATTCAAGTACTGGCTTCGCACAACGTCCCTGAACTCTATAAAAACCACGTTTTTTTTAATATAATTATGATCTTAAAAATTGTAACTCTGTAGCTATCACGGTTCTTGAGATACAGCCCGGGACAGACAGGCAGACAACGAAGTCTCAGTAATAGGGTCCCGTTTTACCCTTTGGGTGCGGAACCCTAAAAATGGGTAACTTGCTGCAACTTCATGAATATTATTTACTATGAAGCTCCAAGAGACTATTAATTACCTACATAAAACATTATATCAAGCTTCTTTTAAAGTTTTCGAGTGAGTTAAGAAGTTTCCTGTCGTTAAAAAGTTAACAAAGAAATAATTTAACAGTTGTTCGACTTTCTTAGAAATTTGTCGCAAAAGAACACTTCCATTACAAACACCGAGCCTTGCCAAATTTTCTGCAATCGCTGACTCTGTAAACAACGAAGTGACATTTGAGAAGACAGCGGAAGCCATATTGTTGGTGGGGAGCGCTGGAAATCAATGCTCTAGACCAAATTATGAACATACAGTGTATGATGTCGTTTTCTTTTTCATTCAGGCTTGTTTCAATGTCCATATTTTAAATTATTGTTGGTGATCAATATTAGTGAGAGAGAAAAGAAATAAACAACAAAAAATCCAGTCTGAAATGGAAGTGATACTCATCAGGTATCAGGGTACAGGCCTCTGTGAAATCGGAATATAAGTATAAGAAAAGTTAAAGTTTACTCTGGTAAACTTACAGCCATTATTATGTCATGTTTCTAGTCCACGAAGTTAGTAGGATCGTGATGTCATTGAATCTACATACGAAGCGCGCGGACGCAGCGGCGGCGCGGCGCGGTGAGCTCACAAAGCGTTTGTTAATCTGTGGGTAAAAGCTCGCACACAGACACAGTGTTTGTAAACAAGGCCGCCAGTGTGCGTGCGCGCAGCTGCCGCGCGGTCGGCGCCTGACCCTCCCCGCCACCCGCAACCCACCTTGCACTTAATTCTGGTTCCACTCGGCATCGGTATCGGTTCGGCACAATATTTTGGTTACTATTTCGCTGTATACCCATCAGGTGATTGAAAATACATTATGGGTAATTGGGTTTACTTCGTAGGTATATCTATATGTATTTTCAATCAATATCATAATGATTTTTTTATCAAAGTACTTAAGTTGTGATATGGAGATTCCTAGAAAAAGGTTTCCTATGATTCTTTTTCAATTTATAAGAATCACTACTATGTTATATTATAACTAGTTTTGTAAGATTTCTCTAATTTATTTTACCATTTACAAAATCTAGCTACTAACTAAGTTGACTAGAGGGCGCCCAAGACTTCGTACGTGTGGGGATTAATATTTAGCTAAATAGTTACTAATAAAACCATATAGGTAAAATATAATACAGATGTACCTACTTATCTATTTAGATAAAAATGAATTGCTGTTTGTTAGTCACACTAATACTCGAGAACGGCTCAACGGATTTATCTCATCTTAGTCTTGAAATGTTCGTGGAGGTCTAGGGAAGATTTAAAGGGCGAGAAAAAATGGAATAATAGCCAAGGAAAAAAAATTGTATAAAAAACCGTTGCGAAGCCGGGGCAGGCCGCTAGTAATATATATATTTATAGATACATTATTAGTACTATCCACACCATCTACAGAGCGTCTCTTACTTCAAAAACATAGGAATCTTATACAAAAATCCAACCCCTTTTTACGCACTTAGAGGTAGAGTTTCGCAAAATCCGTTCTTAACCGACGCCTACACCCGATAAAGAAACTACTTGCCAAATTTCAAGTTAAAAGGTGTTATAGTTTCTGAGATTTCGGGATTAATCAGTGAGTGGTAAAAAAGTAATATATATAGAAGAGAAACGACTTTTTTAAATATTATGTATGTTTCGTAGGCGCCTATAATGTCTATTTTAATCACTAAGATAATATTTTTATCTAATTGTGTAAGCCAAGTCGTTATCAGTTCAAGTACAACTTACCTCGTATTCTGTGTCATCGAGCGCACTAAGCACCTAATCTATCTCCTATTGCGATAAGAAGTGACCTAATAAATCGGTCATTGCTTCTTAGAATTTACAACACCGATAAAAATGATAACATTTTAATAATTTTTGTTGTCATGCTTTTGCGCGGAGGGCCCGTACGCCCCTACGGTAGTGATGTGATATGATAGTGGTGATCAAACGGAATCATTTACGACAGGATAATAGGTAAGTAGGTACGTTCTTTTTGCTGAAAAATCCATAAAAAGCGGGCAACGCCGCAGGGCATCGCTAGTATGATTTAGGTTTTAGAAGAATAAAACGAACTACTCTTCTCCGACACTATCTAATAGATTGAATACAATATAACTTTTATATTTTGGCATTCTTTACTCATACTCTTTTTCAAATTATTTCAAAGAAGAACACAATAGTAACGTTCTATTTTCCAGTGAATTGAATATCTTATACCTCGTTATTTTTCTATATTTTTAGTACAACCAATTAGGTAAACAAGTATAATACCTATACACAATAAGATCCCTTATTATTTGGTAGAACAGCCAAGGACTTCGAAACTTCAAACACGGTGCCTCCCGTAAGTAGGTAAATATTGTTCAAACACTCTCCTAGTTTCGAAGCTTTTATCTGATAAAACATTATCTAACTATTCATTTTCAGGGTTCCGTACCCATAAAATAAAACGGGACCTTATTATCTGCCTTTTCGTCAGTTGTATCACGATTTCAAATTTGTGAGCTGTAGAAATACACGTAAATGAGTTCATCTCCTACTTATCCGGTTTATTTTCTATCGTACCTAAAACAATCGTAGCAGTATCTCCATTAGGTATACAAACAGTTCGAAATTTAGTTATTCATTCATAAGGTAGGTACGTAGTTTCAGTTTAATTTTACATCTTAAGCGGCATAAGAATTTGAAACTGGTGTAGACGTAAGTCTAGGCTGGTCCCGAATGTGGGTCAGCCCGCCGTCATCCGCGACAATGGCTGAATCAAGACTTGCTGTAGGCTGTAGTGTCAAATGAACCTTAATTCTGTCTACTCAGTGTTCATTTTTGGTCCGTAAGGACATGGGATTTAAGGCACAGTAGAGCGCTGCGGTAGTTAATCAAATAAACCTTGATGGAGTTCTGAGACTCTCAGCTTTATGACAAAAAATTATGCACCATTAGAATTATGGTGGGGTCTGTTATTTATTTATTACAGAGTAACAAATGGATATAACACTAGAACGCTGAATTAAGGTTTTCACGGAGTCAAACAAAATATAAAATAAATCTAAATTTAAAATTTAAGAAAAACCCCCGTATTCAATGCCTTAATTTCCTTAAAAGTAAAAACACCATAATATTTAGTAATGTGCACGCGATGCGCTTTCATTTGATACTCGAGTAAATTTGCAGATTTTCGGTTTTGTTTCCTTCTCTAACCCCCATAACTTTTAAACGGCACAACCGATTTTGTTGTCTTGTTGAAACTTGTCTAAGAACACCCGTGCCAAACTCACCTTTCATACAAAAAACAAACTAAATTGAAATCGCTCCATCCGTTCGGGAGCTATGATGACCCAGACAGACAGACAGACACACAGACAGACAGGCAAGTCAAACTTATAACACCCCTCTTTTTTGGTCGGGGGTTAAAAACATCACTGTGATGTGAACAAAAACAAACAAACCGCATCAAAGTAACAACACACCAGATATTAAACACTATGATACAACTAGCATTATCGAATAAGAAAAACTGACGGAAAATCAACAGAAAAACTCTCTGCTCATCCGCCGCCTGACTGTAGTAGCACTTGAACAAAATAGAGCTATGTCAAATTGCTTACAAATATAAAAGTATGCCTATGCCTGTGCGCCACAAAAACGAATTTTGATAGTTCGTATGGAATATAAGTTAATAACTTAATATATGTTATTTTATCCGACTTCGCCTGAAGAAGGGTTATAATTTACAGAGTAATGTTGTATATAATACATGTTGGTGAGTGGTAACCCTCTGAATCCTTACACGTGACCTCCGGGTGGTGCTAAGAACAGTCTCTGGTGGGAGGCTTCGGCCGCGGCTTGTCACCACCCTCCGGGCTGGGCCAGTGCGTGAAGCGATTTTTTCGTGTTTCGTAATGTGGTCCGGAGAAGCCATCTTCTAGGTCTTCATGACCCATCTTAGACCACATCGTCACTTTACATCGGGTGAGATTGTGGTCAAATGAAAGCTTATCGATCATAAAAAAAAAATGTATGCTTGGAGGTGTTAGATTCGTATTTACCGTGAGAGACACTTTAAAACTAAATCTTAATAGCCAGAATTATAAAAATAAAGTCGCAGTTGGGTAATTTTTCTTACATAATTTGCTTGAGCTACATAAATCCGTCAAATCAATCTTGAACCATCAATTATCTTAATTGTTTAATGTTTTTACGTTATTTTTTTTTTCGTTGTGATGTAGATTATTTGTGAATGTAATGTACTTTAATATAAAAAAACCTAATTTTTCTTTTCAGATTCAAGAGGCTATGGCGCAAAATGAGCGCGTGCTAAGGAACTGAAACAGACTAATCTCTAGTTCCACTACATGATGTAAGTAAATTCTCGTGTTGCACTAAATTTTTACCTAGTATATCGTGAAGTATGCTGGCTAAAATAGCATAATGTAATAATAATTGGCTGCCTCAGTGGCGCAGTGGGCGAACATCCGCTTGGGGAGCAAGGGTAGCGGGTTCGATACCTGCCGGGATCGACCAAATTCGATATGAAATGAGGACATCGATATACTAATATTATAAAGATGATCACTTTCGGTCGATCAAAAAAAAATGACGTCGGAGAGCTTATGAACTAAGTAATAGTTTTTTTTGGCAAGAACAGTCCTAGATAATGTTTTACCTACATATATAATGTAAACAATCACTGTGTCAGATCGTCAGGTGTGCGTGCTCGGACGCGATGCAGGCGACGGTCGGCGCCTGGTTGGTGCTGGCCTGCGTGGCGTGGAGCGCGCGCGCCGGCCCCGGCCCGCCCGCGCTGCGATTCACGCTCCCCGCCTACAACGTGAGCGTGCCCGAAAACAGCGCGCCGCGCACCTACTGCGAGCCCGCGCCCGGCGCGCCCCCGCCCGCCGTGCGCCTGCCCGAGCCCGGCGCTAAGGTGCGCTTCCGCATCCGCCACGGCGACCGCGACAAGTTCTTCAAGGCGGAGGAGCGCTGCGTCGGTGACCTCTGCTTTCTGTTCGTGAGAACGCGCGCCGGCCACGCTGACGTGCTCAACCGCGAACGCCGCGACTCCTTCCGCCTAGAGGTGCGCGCCTCCGCGCAGCTAATCGGCGGCGCCGCGCTCGAGGCCGACGCCGTCGTGCACGTCGCCGTCGCCGACGAGAACGACCTCAGCCCTCTCTTCTACCCCACCGAGTACACGGCGCGCCTGCCCGAGGACGCGTCCCTGCACACCAGCGTGGCCCGCGTGCGCGCCGAGGACGCCGACCTCGGACTCAACGGCGAGATATACTACGCGCTGGACCGACCCACGCCACAGTTCGCGGTGCACCCGACCACCGGAGTGGTGACCCTGACGCGGCCGTTGGATGCGGCGCAGGCCACGCGCTACGACCTCGTGGTGCTGGCGCGCGACCGGGCCTCCCTGCGCGACAAGGGCGAGGCGGCGCCGGCTGACCGTGCAGCGCTCACCGTGCACGTAACGCGCGTCAACTTGCACTCGCCGGAGATGCGCGCGCGGCGTCTGCCCGAGCTACCGGAGAACTCGACGGCGGAGATCTATGCGATAGTGGAGGCCACGGACCGCGACGAGGGTGCGGCGGGCCGCGTCGTGTCCGTGGACATCGTGGACGGGGACCCCGACGGCCACTTCCGAGTGCGGCCCTCGCGCGTGGAAGGTTCCTGGGATGTGGCGGCGCACGCGCTGCTGGACCGCGAGGCGGCGCCGCGCGGGTACAACTTAACGCTGCGTGCTACGGATGGCGGGCGGCCGCCGCGCTCCTCCTACTTGACGCTGCCGGTGACGGTGGCGGATGTCAACGATAACGCACCCGTGTTCGCGCGCGAGCTTTACGAGGCCGGCGTGCCCGAAACGGCGCCGCCCAATACGCCGGTCATCAGGCTGAAAGTGTCGGACCGCGACGCAGGCCGCAACGGCCGCGTCTACATCGAGATCGTCGGTGGCAACGAGGGCGGCGAGTTCCGCGTCAATCCCGACACCGGTGTGCTGTACACGGCGCGCGCGCTGGACGCCGAGAGCCGCGCGCTCTACCACCTCACCGTGTCCGCCATCGACCAGGGCGACGTGGGCGCGCGCAAGCAGTCCTCCGCCAAGGTGCAAGTGTCCGTACTGGACGCTAACGACAACGAGCCAGTGTTCGAGCAGGACGAGCTGCGAGTCTCGGTGCCGGAGAACGGGCCGGCGGGCGCCGTGGTGGCGCGCGTCACGGCGCGCGACGCCGACTCCGGCGATAACGCCTACCTGTCCTACAGCCTCGCCAACTTGCAACCGGCACCCTTCGACGTGGACCACTTCACGGGCGCCGTCCGCACCGCGCGTTCGTTGGACTACGAGACGATGCGCCGCCAGTGGGAGCTGCGCGTGCGCGCTAGCGATTGGGGCTCTCCCTACCGGCGTCAGGCCGAGATGCGGCTCGTGGTGCGCATAGAGGACGTCAACGACAACCGGCCACAGTTCGAGCGCGTGGATTGCGTCGGCCACCTGTCGCGTCGCCTGCCCGTTGGCGAGGAAATAGCCACGCTTTCCGCGATCGACTTCGACGCCGGCGACGTGGTGTCGTACCGCATCGCGGGCGGAAATGAAGACAGTTGCTTCTCGTTAGATTCGGCTACCGGCGTGTTGAGCCTGGCATGCGAGCTGCGCGACGTGCGCGCCGACACTCGCGTCCTCAACGTCACCGCCACTGATGGCACGCACTTCGCAGACAGCTGCTCGCTGACGCTGCACCTGTCCGGCGGCGCGGCGGACGCGGCCGGCGGGCTGCAGTGCCGCGAGACAGGCGCCGCGCGCCGCCTGGCTGACCTACTGGCGGCCGCGGAGCGCGCCAACGCGCCCCTTGACCTCGCCGACGAGTTCGCAGCGGCGCCGGCTCGACTCGCCCAGAACCTGCACGCCCCTGAATTCATCGACTTCCCTGTCGAGGTCAAGGTGAGTGATGATCGTCTCAGCCTGTCTGGATAGCAACACAAATTTGATTCGATTCTAATCTTCGCTTATAACACCCTTTGCAGGTTAACGAGTCTGTAGCTCTGGGAACAGGGCTTGTGCGGCTGCGGGCGCGCGACCGCGACCTCGGTTATAACGGTCTGGTGACGTACGGCATTTCGGGCGGCGACCCGGACTCAGCTTTCCGCGTGGACCCCTCGTCGGGTGAGCTGCAGGTGATCGGCTACCTGGACCGCGAGCGCGAGGCCGAGTACTTCCTGAACGTGAGCGCGTGGGACGGCGGCGAGCCGCGCCGCGCCACCTCCCGCCTTCTGCCGGTCACCGTGCTCGATGTGAACGACAACGCGCCTCGGTTCGAGCGCGCGCTCGCCTCCTTCCGCGTTACCGAGAACGCGCTCAACGGCACCGTCGTGTTCCGCGCGAACGCGACCGACGCGGACGCCGGCGAGTTCGCGCGCCTGCGCTACAGTCTACCGGGCGCGCCGCCAGAGTTCTGCGTGGACGCCGCGACGGGCGCCCTCGCCGTGTGCGCGCCGCTGGACCGGGAGGCGTGCGCGCTGTACGAGCTGACCGTGCGCGCCACGGACGGCGGTGGGCTGAGCGCCGAGGCGCGCGTGCGCGTGGAGGTGGACGACGTAAACGACAACGCGCCTCGTTTCCCGCTGGCGTCCTACTCGGCGCGCGTGCGAGAGGACGTGCCGACGGGTGCGCTCGTGGCGGCCCTGGAGGCGTTCGACCCGGACCTGGGCGCCGGCGGGCGGATCGTGTACAGCCTGCCGGAGGCAGCGGACGGGCCTTTCGCGGTGGACGAGGTGTCGGGCGCGCTGCGCACCACGCGCGCTTTGGACTACGAGACGCGGCAGGTGTACGGCGTGACGGTGCGCGCCACGGACGGGGGCACGCCGGCGCTGTGGGCAGAGGCGGCACTCATAGTGGAGGTGGAGGACGTGGATGAGAACGCACACGCGCCGCGCTGGCCGGCGCCGGCCGTGCTGAGCGCCGCGGTGAGCGAGGCGGCGCCGCCGGGCACGCGCGTGCTGCGCGCCGTCGCCACGGACGCCGACCCGCCGGGCCGCGACTCGCGCCTCGCCTACTACGTGGTCGCCGGAACCGGCCTACCGCACTTTGCTGTCGACGACACAGGTACATTCTAACTTAAAGCCACAAGTATATATTTTGTAAATGACAATTTTAGAGGATTCGTTTCCCGCCGAGAGGTAAAATGTTTGTATGACCTGCAAGTTCTCTCTCCGTGGTCTGGGTGTTTTATATGTATTTAACTCTTGTGTGCCGTTTACAAGTTATTTATTTATTTAATTATTTGAAGGAAAATCAACAGCCAAGATTATCACTATAACCAGCCTAGTAGCAACAGAAAGCTAATTACAGATCTTCACGGATGGTAACAAATTAAACATAAAAAAGTGAACACACCTAGATGGACACAATGAACAATACAATATAATATTAATATTATGGGGGTGAGAGTGAGGAAGGAAAACCGAAAATCTGCAAATATACTCGAGTTGGGTATCAAGTGAAAGCGCATCGCGTGCACCTTACAAAATATTACGGAAATACTAAATATTAAAGAAATTAAGGGACTGGAATTGGGGGTTTTTCTTAAATTTTAAATTTAAATTTTCATTGATGTCCCCAACATCAATGGTCCGCCGAGCCGGTAATTGGTTGAAATACAAAATTCTATGAACAGTGTTTCAAGAAAGTTTGTAAGAAAAAGCCGTGTTGGCTAAGTGGGAGGACACTCGACTTTCATTCCGAAGGTCGTGGGTTCAAACCCCGCCGCACCTCTGGATTTTTCTTCTTGAGAAATTTATGTGCGCTTTTAACACGTGCTTTAACGGTGAAGGCAAACATCGTGAGGAAACCGGCATGTTCTGAAAACTTTAAAAGAGTTTGAAGGACATGTGACATTCGCCAACCCGCACTTGGCCAGCGTGGTGAATTAAGGCCTAATCTCTCACGTCAAGAGAGAAGTCCCTGTGTCCCAGCAGTAGGAACGTTAATTGGGTGATGATGATGATACATTCGGTTAGTTGTAATTCAGGAGTAGGTATAAACATTCGGTTAATTGAGCTTTCTGTGAAACGTGTTCTAGGAAATGAAATTCTATGAATAATGTTTAGACTTAGGTAAAGATAACCCGTTTTTTTTCATATCCAACCCTTACAGGCTGCCCAAGATCACAAGATGAATCAATCAAGTCCTTTTTATAATGTGTCGATTCGAACAACAATATTGGGTCCAACCACCGCTATCATCCAAACTGTTATATATTAGGTCCTTACATATGAAATTGGCGTTTTTCGTACTGGCCACTTTAATCACAAATTTCTCCTCTTTGGTAAGGAATTCCAAATTCAAATTTGTACAGCTATAGACTCATGTATTTGTGCTTCGATGATCGTCATTCATTTGTTTTTTTTCTTCTGTTTTTTTCTGTTTGCGTCACTCATTTTACAAAATGGAAAACTTAAAATATCGCATTATTTACGAGTACGAGTTCCGCCGTGGCACTAGTGCTGCGGAAACAACTCGAAGGGTGAATGATGTGTATGGTGGTCGTGTTGCAAAAGAAAACACAGTTCGTTTTTGGTTCCAACGTTTTCGTTCTGGAAATTTCGACTTGCAGAACAAGCCCCGTGGACGGCCTGAGACTCAAGTTGATAATGAAGAGTTGAAGGTGGAAGCGGATCCATCGCAAACCACGTCCGAGTTAGCTGCAGGCTGCGGTGTTAGTGATAAAACTGTTTTAATTCACTTGAAGCAAATTGGGAAGATTAAAAAGCTTGAAAGGTGGGTACCTCACGAATTGACTGAAGCAAACCGGCAAACGCGCGTCGACTGCTGCGTTACATTACTAAACCGGCACAATAATGAAGGTATTTTAAACCGAATCATTACCTGTGATGAAAAATGGGTTCTTTACGATAATCGGAAGCGCTCAGCGCAATGGTTGGATCCTGGCCAGCCAGCCAAATCCTGCCCCAAGCGAAAATTAACCCCAAAAAAGTTACTTGTAAGCGTTTGGTGGACTAGTGCCGGTATTGTTCATTACAGTTTTCTCAAATCTGGCCAGACTATTACGGCTGATGTCTATTGTCAGCAATTGCAAACCATGATGGAAAAGCTAGCGGCTAAACAACCTAGGCTGGTCAATCGCTCCACGCCACTGCTGCTTCACGACAACGCTAGACCACACACTGCGCAACAGACGGCTACTAAATTAGAAGAGCTTCAATTGGAAAGTCTAAGACATCCTCCGTACTCCCCGGACCTTGCTCCAACAGATTACCATTTTTTTCGAAATTTGGATAACTTCTTGCAAGGGAAAAAATTCAACTCCGATGGGGCAGTCCAAATCGCCTTCAAAGATTTTATTGATTCCCGTCCGACTGGTTTTTTTAGTAAAGGGATCAATGAACTACCTATAAGATGGCAAAAGTGCATAGAAAATAATGGTTCATACTTTGATTAATTAAATATATTATATTAAAAAATATTCGACTTTTTGTTCCTCCCATACAAAACGCCAATTTCATATGTAAGGACCTAATATTAAGTCTCCCCACCGATGAAAATGTATTAATTATATGACAATATTGTTTCTCACCTAAGGTTTCCATGACGCTCGAGTAAATCACCTTTATTATTAAGCATCGTGGCCTAACCTACTACAGTAACATATTCTTGACAAACTCGCTTTATAATAAACACCACTTTATGCCATCGTTCCTTTGCTCAGGTGTAATCAGGACTCTGACGCCCCTGGACCGCGAGACTCAGGACCACTACTGGCTGACGCTGTGTGCACAAGACCACGGCCTTGTGCCCAAACACTCCTGCATTGAGGTAAATTATCCTTGTACAATATAAACTTCGTTTTGCATAAGATGACCTTGCACGTAGCGTTGGATTTGGTTGGAAGTCTTGAAGAGTGAGATTACGACAGTCATTGGATAGCTATATTCGTTTCAAAGAACTTTATTATCTTCTTATATATAAAATTCTCGTGTCACAGTTTTCGTTCCCGTACTCCTCCGAAACGGCTTGACCAATTCTCATGAAATTTTGTTAGCATATTGAGTAGGTCTGAGAATCGGCCAACATATATATATTTTTTTTGCAAAACAACGTTTGCTGGGGTCTGCTAGTAACATTATAATAATGAGATTGTACAGTTTTTCACTATTAAATCACAACATAAATATCACTTTAACTATAAATAATTAAAATAACACCAACAAAGACACTTTTTATTATTTTATTATTAATTCGGGTGGTAAATCATTTTATAGGGTATATTATAAAGATCTCTTGTAAAGATCATTTTGTTAGATTAAGACTTTTACATTTCCAGCACTGTATATTCATGAAGTGGCTGTTTTTGTCAAGAACAATCTTAACTCATTTGACTCTTTTCCCAGTGGTAGCCGACTGCACGATAGATTACGTATGGTACCTTGCAAAACAAAACTTTTGCGTGCAAGTATTTTTTGCATGGCGCCAAAAAATTTTAATAAACTACCTCTTTCTGTTCGAAACTTACCCGTAAACCAATTCAGAGACAAATTAAGTGAGATTTTGATTAAAAAGGCATACTATTCTGTAAATGACTTTCTCAACGATAAGGAAATAAGTAAATATGAATATACTTGAATTGTATAATTTTGATTTAATTTACTAGATTTAATTTGATTTTATTTAAATTGATTTATAATAATTTGGCTTGATTTGTTTAATGTAATTTTATTTATATTGACTAACTTATTATAGTAATTTAATTTCATGACATTTGCATTCACTTTTAGATATATTTAACATCATTTTAATTTTATATTTTGAATAATTTGATATATGTATATATAATAAGTGACAAGAAATGTAATGTTTGTATGCTCAATGTAGCAGAATCTGTGTAGCTTTAAGTAGTCTTAACATCTGACATGTATCACCAGATTTTACGAACAATAAACAATTTATGATTATGATTATTTAATAAGCGCACTATTATCATACCATTTGATCAATAATTGTATAATTCAGATAGGATCATGTAAATTACGCGTTGAATTTAGGTTTTTTTTTTAAATCGATGAATTGGATCGTCTGTTTTCAGGTGTACATAGAAATCGAAGACGTGAACGACATGTCGCCCTGGCCGGAGCGCGCAGCGTACGCGGCCCGAGTGCCAGAGGGCGCGCCGGGCGGCACGCGAGTCGCTCAGGTAACCGAAAATACTAACAACCTAGCACTTAAAATAGACAGAAAATATTAACGGTTCCGTCACTCTACATTCTAGAAATGACAGTTTTTGTTAAAAAACACAACAATCTTTTTGATAAGCCAATTCATACACGCAGCGTTAGAGACGAATATCGCCTCTGTTCAACGAGCGCGAAAACCGCATTCCTGAGGAAAAGCGTGTATGGAATGGCACCAAAAATCTGCAACAAACTGCCGAATAATATAAAATCATTGCCATTGATTTTGTTTAAAAAAAAAACTGAACACCTTCTTGACATCTAAATGCTATTATGATATAAACGAATTTCTGATTGACTTGAATACAAAAATTAACTAATTTAATAAAAAAAAACTATTTCTGCATTTATATTATATAATTTTGCATGCCTTAGCTCTAGGTAAAACATGTTCGGTGTTGTATCCTTTTTTTACAATTGTTAACAACCTACAACCCATGTTTGCAAATAAATGTTATGATTTTGATTTTGATTAACCTATACGGGCTATACTTTATACTCCCCGTAATTTTATCGATTAGACCAACCAATTTCCTTCCAACCCAATATAATTAGTTAGCCAGCTCCAAATAGTCTACGGATTATTTCACAATCTCAATTTTGCACTCCATTCAGGTATCGAGAAAGAGCAGAGGTCAACCAACCGTCGTTATTTTAAAACAGCTACAAAGTTGCTTTTTAAGTGCAAGTTTTTAAGTATTATTCTGAGTCTAAAAGCATATTTGGTCTTCCACATACAAACGCAAGCGGAAAATATCTCTGTATTCTATTGCCTCCCTGCTACTTAATCGAAAATTTCAGATCAAATCTAAAACGTAACAATTCTTTTCAGGAATAAGGACTTATTTTAATATTGTAGGATGGGTTGATTTTATAACAGTTATAGAACCCAAGTGTCCTTAAAGATATTAGATTTGCAAAGTTACAGTAGCTAAGTACTTGAAAAGTTTTAAGACTCTCCTGAAAAGTCGGTGTTTTCGAGATAAAACGGAGCATAGTACAGTAGATAAAGTATCCTCCTTGGTCTGGGTGTTTTATATGTATAACAAAAAATAATATTTCTATGTATTATATTAAGCTTAGCAGATGTATAGCACCCGTAACACAAGCTTAGAGCTACCCTAACCTCGGGGCTATAATGTTGTTGTGTGAATTGTCCGAAAATAATAATCATTATATTTAACAATGCGAAATATCTTATAGGATTGATTACTTATTTGATTGATTTCAGGTGGCATGCCATGACGCCGACTTGCCTCCTGCACCGCTGCGCTACGCGATCCTCGCAGGAAACCCTGACGGACTCTTCTCTATTGACGACCTCACTGGTATGCACCGCTAATATTCTAAAAAAAATAATAATTTAAAAATTGTTTTTGTATAAATTTGATGAGCATTAGATGGATTTATGCTAAATCTAAAGTTCCGTGTACAGTTTATACACAAAAATAAGTAAAAATTTGGTGCAACAAGATGGCTAAAACTCAAGTTTGTTGTATGGGAGCCCCCTTTTATTGATTTATTGTTTGTTTTATTAGCGGCAACAGAAATAAATTATCTAAATAACTGTACATTCGTAGGAAAACCAAAGTGGATACGAATTTTCAAATTATTTACATGGTTTATAGTACTTCTGAATTAAATAATCTAAAATTAAAAAAAAAAGATTCCAGAACTTTAGTTGCCAATAGTAGTTGTAAAAAGTCATACTGTTTTGTAATGTGCACGTGATGCGCTTTCATTTGAGACCCCACTCGAGTATATTTGCTGATTTTCGGTTTTCCTTTGTCACTTTTACCCTAGTAACTTATAAACCATCATAATGTTTTAAATTCAGTGGCGCGCTGTTCGTTATCGAGAGTGCACGTGTTTACGCCTATAAATCTCTTATCTAACCCGAGCGCGCCGCCGCGCTCGCGCGGCAATTGCATTATGGACGAAGTTGAAATGGATGAGCGAGAATCATTAAAATCCCCTGAAAATATTTTATCCGACAGTTCTCTGTCACGCCTAAAACGGTTGAACAATGAAGAAAGTGACACGGAGACAGAATTTACACAAGTGGAAAGAAATAACAAACGACGGCGTTATAAAAATGGCGCTGATAAGAAACCGGAAAAGACAATAGGCGAGAGTAGGCTATCACAGTCGCCCGCCTCCGAGCTGTACGAAGTTAGCGTGACGTCAGCAGAGCCGTTACCCAAGCAGATGGCCATGGCGAAATTATTAAGAGAATACAATATCCAGGGTATTGAAAGAATTAAATATAGAAGTAGCTATAAGGTCGTTTTAACATTTAAGAACAAAATTCAAGCAAATGAAATGTTGAATAATAAAGACTTTGAAAAAAAAAAAGGGTTTAAATGTAATGGCATGGAAGACTTAGAAACCCGTTTTGGAATAGTAAAACGAGTAGATCTGGATATTGATGAGAATGAACTTAAGGGCATTTTTGAGAGTGTATATGAGATCACTTCCATCGTACGTTTGAAGAGACAAAATACAGAAGGCAAATGGGTCGATAGTGAAACAGTTCGACTATGCTTTAAGGGACCTACAATTCCTCCCTATGTCGAAGCATATGGATGTCGCTTTGTAGTGGAACCTTACATATTTCCTGTTTCGCAATGCTCTGGGTGTTGGAGATATGGACACAGAATTAAGTTTTGTCCACTGAAAAAAATATTTTGTCCAAAGTGCGGATCTAATCATTCCAACTGCGAGGTGAAAGAGTTCAAATGTATTAATTGTAAAGGTGATCATATGTCACTTGAAAAGTCCAAATGCCCGGTATTCCATAGAGAAAAAAGGATAAGAATTATTATGAAAGATGAAAATCTTTCATACAAAAAAGCTTTTGAGATGGAAAAAAAGCAATCAGAACAACAAGATTATTATGTTATAGACCTAGAATCCTTGGAGGTGACTGAACAGTCTACTGAACAAGTTCGTGGAAGACGTTTTGAAGCGGCGCATTTGTCAAAACACGCTCCGCAAAGAGAGGATAGTGAAGGGGACAATATAGAATCAAGTTCCGTTATTGAATGGCCCTCTTTAAGGAGAAAAACAAAGAATAAAGAAAATAAAAAGGATATAGAACAAGAGAATATTAATGTAGTAGAAAAAGAGAGATCAAATACCGAAGAAATTGGGCAGAAATCAAAAAAAGAGAAGGGGTTTAATTTTATGAGACTTTTAAATAGAATTAGGGAAATATTTTGTTCTGAAAAATCACTGGAGACGAAGGTCAGTAGTTTATTGTTTGTATTATTTGAAGAGTGTTATGTGCATATTGCCGAGTTTTTTAAGTTAGAGGGTTCCCTTACTAAAATCCTTTCCATTTTTCAAAATGGTTAGTCATTTTGTAGGTCAGGGTTTTATTAATATTATACAGTGGAACGCTCGGAGTATAAAGCCTAAGCAGTCAGAATTAGAATGTTTTTTGTTTCAACATAAAGTACACATTGCCATTATAAGCGAAACATGGTTAAATGAAAATATTAACCTAAATATAAGTGGCTACAACCTGATAAGGAAGGATCGTGATGACTCATACGGTGGTGTAGGTATCCTCGTGCACAGATCCATTCGAATAGAGGTATGTCCGATTCATTTGTCCAATTTAGGTATAGAAATAATAGGGGTTAAAATTAAGAATTGTAAATATCTATCCAATATTTTAAGTATTTATTGTCCTTCATCAATCCACACTATTCAAGCTGATTGGGATGAAATTTTTACTAAATTTAGTAAGAAAACAATTATAGCTGGGGATTTTAATGCGCATCATAGGAATTGGTCTTACAAAAATGATTCCCGAGGATTTCAAATTCAGGATTCGTCTTTGGAGCATGGGTTTATCTATTTGAACGACGGCAGCACGACGCGAGCCGAGTACGTGGATAATTTTTTACAACAATCCTCGCCCGACATAACTTTTGCGTCTTCTGACATAATTATTCACTATTCTTGGACAGTTTTAAACGAATGTCTTGGCAGCGATCACTTCATCATAAAATTAAACAGTCATATAGAAAAATCTGGTAAATTTATCAAAAAACGTAGCTATAAAAAAGCTAACTGGTCTGACTATTCAAATGAAATAGAAAATAAAATTAACAGCTTAGTCCATAATCTTCATAATGACATTCAAAGTAGGTACAATTCTTTTGTTGAGATAATAAACACGTCCGCTGATAACAACATTCCTCACATAAAAATCAATAGTGATCCGCAAAGTAATTTTAAACCGAAACCATATTGGAATGCTGAATTGTCAAAAGTAGTGGCTCAGCGACGTTTAGCTCTAAGTACTTTTCGCCGAAATCCTACACCTGATAATTATACAATTTTGGAAAAAAGAAATATAATTGTTAGGAATGAATTATCGCGTGCTAATTTTAATAACTGGAAGGAATTTTGTGATGAAACGAATGAGTCAACTAGTTCGGCAGATATGTGGCGGAGGATGCGGTGGATAAAGGGTTACCGTAACAACAGGTTTGAAGCGCCTACTGATAAGAAACTGGAATTATTACGTAGCCTAGCTCCCGACTTTGTTAGAACAACAAGACCTTGTTTTATGTCAAATAACCACTTATTAGAACAGAAGTTTACCTTGCAGGAATTTGAAGTCTGTTTAAAGAAAAAAGATTCGGCCCCAGGAAATGATGAAATTACTTACTCTATGATTTTCCATTTACCTACTATAGGAAAAAAGTATTTAGTAGATTTATATAATGATATTTTAATCTCAGCATACGTACCTCAACAATGGCGGGATATTACTGTAGTGCCTATCCCCAAAGCGGGATCTAACCCTAACAATATGAAATTGAGACCCATTTCTTTAATCTCGTGTGTATGTAAGATCTTTCATTCGATGTTAGCCAAGAGACTGGAATGGTTTATTGAAAATAATTCTATTTTATCAAAACACACAACCGGTTTCAGAAAAGCACAATCATGCTTGGATTCCGTAGCCAGATTGACATCATTCATTCAAATAGGTTTATCCGATAATATACCTACGTTGGCATGCTACCTAGACATAGAGAATGCATATAACAATGTTTGTGTGGATAAATTAGTTTTAACATTAGATAATTTGAATGTAGGAAGTTTAATTTGCAATTATTTTTGGGAATTCCTTAGTGATCGCCATTTAAGAATAAGTAATGTAACAAACGAACTTGATGATAATAACGATGCAATGAGATGGACTTCTAAAGGATTAGCCCAAGGAGACCCGATATCTCCATTGTTATTTAATATTATAAGTTATGAAATTTGTAAAAAAGTTCCTTCACAAATTGCACAATATGCAGATGATTTCGTTATCTTTGTTAGTGATAAGAGTATAGATAATTGCGTTTTAACGATTCAAAATTCTTTAGATATAATTACAGATATTTTATTTGAAATTGGTTTAGATATATCGGCAAACAAATCGAATTATTGTTTGTATAGTAGGGGTCGACGACGAAATGATATAAATTTAGTAGTCAATAATAATTTAACGTTAAATTGTCAAAATAATATTAGATACTTAGGTATCTGGCTTGATCGGTCATTGCGGTGGGGAAGGCATGTTAACGAAGTTTGTGAAAAGTCACAAAAATTCTTAAATATTTTAAAAGTACTGTCGGGGTCCGGGTGGGGAGTTCATCCTAAACATTTAAGAAGACTTTATATAAACTTAATTAGAAGTCGAATCGATTTTGGCAGCTTTTTATACGACAATAGTGCTAATTCACACACTTATAAAATTGACAAAATTCAGAATCAAGCGCTGAGAATTATTGGTGGATTTATCAAAACAACGCCCATCCATGTAATGGAGAGCGAGCTGTGTATACCCCCACTGTCAGTTAGGAGAAAATTTTTAGCCTATAAATTTTGCCTTAAAATTAAATCCTGGACAAATAGTATTACAGAAAATTGCTTAAAAAAACTGTGTTCTCTTTCTGATAAAAGATATTGGTTAAATAAAAAATCTCCATTACTAGCTATTTCTTATAATGTGGTAAAAGAAGAAAGAATATCTTCCTCTTACCCGCTCAACATGTTTAAATTTAGTAAATGGGTATCCAAATTTGAAATTAAAAACATAATTATAGATAGTTTAGAATCCGTACTAAAGTCTAAAAAAGAATATGACCAGAATGTTTTAAAAAATAATATACTGTGTGAAATATATCTTAAATATAATGGTTGGAACAAAATATATACAGATGGCTCAAAAAGCGCAGGCTCGTCCGGCGCCGCGTTTTATGACTCGCAGACAAAACACGGCGAATGCTATAGCAACACATCTTGTATATCTATTATGTCAGTAGAACTGTACGCAATATCACAGGCCTTAACTTACATACAATACTCTACAGATTTTCGTCCCAAATATGTTATTTTTACTGATTGTAAGAGCTCCTTACAACATTTAACTAGTTGCATTCATGGACATCGCGGTACTGCGATTGCCTTTGATATCATACGCAAACTCGATGAATGCAATAGAAACGGAAGAACAATAGTTTTGCAATGGATTCCGTCGCACATAGGAGTGTCGGGCAACGAGGAGGCGGACCGCTTGGCTCGGGCAGCCATTTCAGACGGAGCGGAAACATTTATTATACCTACGTATTCTGAACTAATACCAAAATATAAAAGAATATGTTATGATTTCTGGCGAGAATATTTTGATGAGCGCTCAAAAACTAAAGGAATATGGTATAAAATAATACAAAGTCAGCCTCCTCGTCTCCCATGGTTTACGGGAGACATACGTAGGAAAGATATTGTAACCGCTCATAGGCTTCGTTCCGGACACATGCCACTCAGAAAATTCGCCTATCTTATGAGAAAAGTACCATCACCTAATTGCGAGGAGTGTGACCGACTGGAGGACGTGTACCACGTGCTGACGGAGTGTGTCCGGAACCAGGTCGAGCGGCGGCAGGTTCTCCGCGAGCTCAATATAAATGTCTTAGATGTGGGCTCAATTCAACAAATATTATCCTACCCTAATAGTAAAGAGGCAGCTTTATTGTATGATTTAGTTAATATTAAGTAGGTAGTAGTTATTTATGTTTAGTTATTATTTTATTTATAGATAATTGTTTTGTTTTTTCTTTTGTATATGAATATGTTCTTTTAAGTTAACCTAGTATTAGTTTAATTTAGTCAACCGACATAAACTCTGTTTAAAGGTTGTAAAAACTGAATAAAAAAAAAAAAAAAAAAAACTTATAAACGGATCAACCGATTGTCATCAAAAATACACAGACAGACATGTCAAACTTAAAACGGGTGTTCTTTTTTTGACGGGGGTTATAAATAAACTTTAATATGTGTACGTGAAACTTAGACTATGTCATAATACCTATATGACACTAAACTATGACATTTATATAATCTATTAGGAAATTTATGAACTTTAACTTAGCCGACAATATATCTTATGCCAAGAACCAACCAAGAACATCTTTAATTCCATTTACTAATAATCCTCCTTCTTGGTTCACAGGTGAAATAGTAACAACAGGACGCGCCCTGGACCGCGAGTCGCGAGCTTCTCACGCTCTCGAAGTCCAATGCTCGGATGGCACACTGACCGGCGTAGCGCGTGTCCTCGTCGACGTGGACGACGTCAACGACCACGCGCCGACGTTCTCGCAACGGCACTACGACATGCGCGTCCCGGAGCCCACGGGCGCGGCCGCGACGTCGGGCTCGGGAGATAGTGCGGAATGGGATAGCGATGATGAGGACGAAGGTAACATTAAACGTATGGTTTGATAATGCTCAGACGACAAGCAGACAGGTCTGCTCCACGAGTCGAAATAGATGATGTGAACGACCCCGAGCCAATGTTCTCGCAACGTCATTAATGATGTGTTTATATGTCGGAATTTTATGTAAGTTTCAGTTCACTTCAGGACTTTTCGGCCCTATTGTACGCGCTGTGCCCTTTGCCACTTTAGCGAACCAATCCATTGTATTGCCAGTAATAACATATGAAAATGAAACGTGGTGCTTCACTAGAACTTATATCTTCATCAGGATCAGGGCGAGCCTCATGGGACAACTCAGCGGAACCATCAGCGAGCATCTACATCGGCGGGGTGTTGGCGCTGGACGCGGACGCCGGCGGCAACGGGTCGGTGCGGTACTTCGGGCGCGCGCGGGGCGCGGCGCGCGGCGTGCTGCACGTGGCCCCGCGCAGCGGCCGCGTGTGGGCCGCGCCGGGCACGGCTCTGCGCGCCGGCTCCGTGCTGGAGCTAGCTCTGCGCGCCTGCGATGAGGTATCTCCATAACAATAAGTACACTAGTCTACTTGTGCTAAATTAACTCCGGACTTATTGTTCATTCATCAATTCCGCAAAGGCTAACAAATGTATTTTAGTCTATGTTTATTCAATGTATTGAGGTTTTCTATATAGACGGACTTCAAAACGTGCGGTGAGTAACCCGCACTCTTGAAAATACCAAAAATCATAAAACTGGGATGAAAAAGATGCAGATGAACGTCACCCACGTCGTATACTAATTTGGACCTTAGTTTATTTGAACGTTTTCATTGATATTATTTATTAAAAATATAACAGTATAACGCTACTAGTACAATCGGCCCCCACTAAATAATCATGCATAATAGAATATAGTAGGTGAACTAGTGAAATGTATGTGCTGAATGAGTACTGATTATGATGCTTACAAGGATTATGTAGAATACTAGTCGCTTAATATAGTACTGTCGTGCAGGCGGTGCCGTCCCGCTGCGGGGTGGCGCGGGCCACGGTGCGCGTGGCGGCGCGCGGCGGCGGCGCGGCCCCGCGCCTGGCGCCCCCGCCGCCGCTGCAGGCCGCCGAGCTGGACGCGCCCGGCTTCCTGCTCGCCGTGCTGCAGGCCACCGACCCGGACTCCGACGCGGTCTACTACGACATCGTGGGTGAGTCTAACTATAACTACTCTGCGGGGTGGCGCGGGCCACGGTGCGCGTGGCGGCGCGCGGCGGCGGCGCGGCCCCGCGCCTGGCGCCCCCGCCGCCGCTGCAGGCCGCCGAGCTGGACGCGCCGGCTTCCTGCTCGCCGTGCTGCAGGCCACCGACCCGGACTCCGACGCGGTCTACTACGACATCGTGGGTGAGTCTAACTATAACTACTCTGCTCTGTATCATAATTAACCTCATGTTAACTGAATGGGATGACCGAAATAAACAACGATGTCCCACAATAAGGGCACTATCGCTAGACCTAGAGGTTATAGGCAGGGCTGAAGGTGGGATAAAGAGCCAATTAATCAGGTCTTTAACGTCTCGAGCCTTAAGGCTCGTTAAAGACCTGATTAATGATGGGATATCGCAACTTTATGAACACAAATTATTGCAGATGGCGATCCGAGACTGGAGTTCCGACTAGGCAGAGAAGATGGTAGCCTTGTGCTGGCTAAGAGGCTCGTCTACGAGGTCCAAAGCGAGTACAAGCTTAATGTCTCCGTGTCCGACGGACAGCACACTGTTCACACCATCGTACGTATTCACCAATCATCGTGTATCACCAATCATCACATACATTTTCTCGGACAGTTAAATGTGTTATTATCTAATTTTATTTCTTATTTGCAAGTCTTTGACACTGTTTTGAAAGCCCTATTTAATTAACTAATTACTATCTAACGTGAAACCCAATGTAGCGTTCCACAAGGAAGTGTATTGTGATCGGCATAATTTTCTATTCACATACAAGTTTTATTTTTATCAAATATAAACCCGCTTCAAGTTTAAAAAGATAACTACTGGATTGTTCATTAATCATCAGCGTCTTGCTGCCTTTGCTGGGTCTGCCCATTATGTATTTTGCTTCCATGGGAGTTGGGACCAACTTGCAAGCAACACGTTATCTTAGAAAAAAAAAACTGATTTATTAATTTAGCTTTTAAATCGGTTGATAATACCACAGATAATACTTAAATAGTGTTTATTTAAGGGCATATTTCCCGAACCTATGAGTGACTATCTAGCAGAGATTACTCTATATTTTAACCATCGACTGTTTTACTCAGAGATGAAACGAGCCCTAAAGATGTCCTAAATGCAGGTGACAGTATCCGTGGTGAACGACGGCGACGAGGGCGGAGTGTCGTTCTCGCAGGCGATGTACTCGGTGGAGGTGTCGGAGGCGGCGGCGGCGGGCGCGGGCGTGGCGCGCGTGGCGGCGCGCGCGGCGGGCGGCGGCCGCCTGCTGTACGGCCTGCACGCCGCGCGCGCGCCCGCCGCCCTGGCCCTCTTCAAGCTGCACGAGCTGACTGGCGTTCTGCAGTTGGCGCAGCCGTTGGATTCGTGAGTACTACTCGCGATTGTCTCTAATACTTGCGCTGTTTCTGCCAGCGAGCGGGGCGGAGCCGAGTCTGTTAAAAAAAAGCGATAAAGCTAAATATTAATGATAATTGAAGATTTTCACGTATATAATTCATAATAATTATTAGCTAGTCGCTACCTGACTGCATTATTGCTCGAACAATAGATGACCCGATTCATCGACGATGCCTTAACAACTTATTGAACACAGGAACGCTGATAGGTAGAAAATTTTCCCTGATGTTAGTCCCAACAATAGATAAAGAAAAAAAAATTTCTGGTTATTTTCATTAGTGCATGGATAAGATTTTTTCTCCATAATTCTAGAGTCAATTAAATTTGAACTTGAAAATGAAAGAATGTTTGTAATGCTATTGTACGTTTGTTGACAGTAGTTTCATATTAGTTCAAATATAAATGTGCGAAGTCAGGGTCGTTATAATTACCTAGTTCGAGTGAGAGGACCACTGCCATACGAGTGAGAGAAACGGAAGCAAGACAGACTGGCAGCGTAACGTAAATTATAAAATTAAGAAGAATTCAGATGTGATTACTTCAATAACGGTGAGTATGATGTTTTGTTACAGTGAAAGCGCCCGCATCCACGAGCTGACAGTGTGGGCGCGCGACACGGCCCCGCGCGCGTCCCGCGCCTTCGCCCGCGTCACGATACACGTGCGGGACGCAGACGAGCACGCGCCGGCGTGGGGACGCCGTCTCGCCGAGGCGAGAATCAGCCGCGGCGCCGCGCCTGGCACTCTGGTAACTACATAATTCGAACAGTTATCATATTAGTCTGGAATACTGGATCTACAGACAAAAGTCAGTGTAGCGCTTGCTTGGATGAAGAAGAGACATCGGATCGAACATAGATATCACTTTATGAAGTGACTCATCAATGCCATCCAACCATCCAAAATCAACATGCTAAAACGAACGAAATAGTCTTACAAAATGGAAAGTGTTGGTCGCTCTTTGCTACTAACTCTTAGCTGCTCATTCTTATCTTTAGTAACTTTCGAATGTGTTGAAATGCGCTGAGATTTTTGTTCGTATGTATACACAATAAGGATTTTTAGTAATTGTTAGCTAGCCCTAGATCCTTAACTGTATATAATTTGCTACAGCTATGCGATCTCAATTATAAAGCATATCACTGTAAGCTTCCAAATGATTGCCTACGATTTTAAATTTTTAGTGTACATGGCGATGGTTATTTAAATTGTTAAATGAAATCATAAAATGTAGTAACTCATAGTAGCATAAGAATAAATTTAATTAAGTATAGGCTAGTTTTAGGTTTAGCATTAAGTAGATATTAGGTATTTATATTGTATAAGCCACCGTCCATAACACTTAATTGCAAATTTTTCTCTCCATCCACGGTTGTCTGGAAGAAATTTCTTTAGCAATGAGACCGCCCATTACGCATTCTAGGTTTAATTTTAATGTCTTACTGTATCGTTTCTTTGTCTGGTGCGTAATAAAGTATTTTGTATTGTATTGTATGATTGTGCAGGTGTCGGCCGTGCGCGCCGGCGACGCGGACGCGGGCGGCGGCGCGCTGACGTACTCGCTGAGCGGCGGCGACGCGGGCGGGCTGTTCGCGGTGGACGCGCAGCTGGGCGACGTGGTGCTGGCGCGCGCGCTGCCCGCCCGCGGCCCGCGCGAGTACGCGCTCTCCGTGCGCGCGGCCGGCGCCGAGGCCAGCAGCGCGCTGCCGCTGCATGTCATGATCGTGGACCCGGATGATGCGCCGCCGAGGTAATAAACCTCCTTTCTATTTAAACTATAGTTTTTTTCCATCCTAAGGAATTATTTAGACTCTCATTGACAATCAATACAGATACGTTAATTATAGCATATTATGGCTTAGTTGAGTCTATATTAAGATTCGGAATAATTTTTTGGGGGAATTCCACTAATAATGACATAATATTTAAAGCTTAAGCTTAGCTTTAAGTGCCGTGTTGGCTAAGTGGGAGGACACTCGACTTTCATTCCGAAGGTCGTGGGTTCAAATCCCGCCACGCACCTCTGGATTTTTCTTCTTGAGAAATTTATGTGCGCTTTAAACACGTGATTTAACGGTGTAGGCAAACATCGTGAGGAAACCGGCATGTTCTGAGAACTTTAAAAGAGTTTGAAGGACATGTGACATTCACCAACCCGCACTTGGCCAGCGTGGTGAATTAAGGCCTAATCTCTCTCGTCAAGAGAGAAGTCCCTGTGTCCCAGCAGTGGGAACGTTAATAGGGTGATGATGATGATTTAAAGCTCAAAAACGCTGTATACGCGCTATGTTTAAATTAAGGGTGACAGATAGCTGTAAACCTTTATTTACGAAGCACAAAATTCTTACACTTCCGTCACTATATATAAAAGAAGTGGCTCTATTTGTAAGAAGTAACCCCCAGCTATTTCCAAGATTGTCAGATGAAACTCCAAGAAATAGACGTGAAGATAGGCTCTGTCTATTTCCTTCGAAAACTGCATTACTACGTAAGAGTGTAATATCCATGGCACCGAAAATTTACAATAAGGTACCAAAAACTTATCAGCAGCTTACAAATAACGAGTTCAAATATAAATTCAAGAAATTGCTAATTGACAAATGTTATTATAAAATTGACGACTTTTTAAATGATAAATTTTGACTTTGGACTAACATGTAGGTATTAATTTTTATTATATAATTTCTTGATTGATATTTGATTTAATTTTTGACATTAATTAAAAAACTTATTTGGTTATATTTTAGTGACTTGCATGCCATTTCTCTTAATTTGTACACCAAAATTGGTAAAACATGTTGATACCGACACACATCTTTGACTGTATACCATACATTTACACATGTTTATGCTAATAAATGATCTTTATCTTTATCTAAGGTTGCCTGGAAGAGATCGCTTTTTAGCGATAAGGCCGCCCATTAAAACACTTGTTTTTTTATTTAGTTTGTTTTACGTGTTTATGTTCCTGTGTTGTGTACAATAAAGCGTTTTTGTATTGTATTGTAAACCAACATTTACAGCATTACTAACCCCAAGAATGCGAGTGCTTATCGTACTATTTCTCCTCGCTTAAGGTATAAATAAATCTAAATTTTAAATTTAAGAATAACTTCCGATTCCAATGGCCTAATTTCCTTAAAAGTAAAACACCATAATATTTTGTAATGTGCACGCGATGCGCTTTCTTATGCACTCGAGAGCAATGAATCCGGGTCACTCAAAGAATCCAAAAAATCTCGGAATGTAAGAATGCTAGGTTAATGCAATAAATTGTATTTAATAGACAATTTAATACTCCTTAAATGAAAGTTAAAAAAATATGAGTCACCATACATTTTATTTACACAAAATTACATAAAGAAAAAAAACTGCTGATCTCTCCTTAAAACAAAAGTAGGAAACATGAAATTCTTGAACTTTATGACGATTTTCTTGAATTTCTTTCATTACTGCGTTTACATGGTTTGGCACCAAGTTCCTTATACGATTTTGGGGAATATTCTTCCATTCCTCTGTGAGAGCAATTTTGAGCTCAGGAAGCGTGATTGGGGGAGGGTTTCGTTGTTTTACGCATCTCCCTAGCTCGTCCCAAGCATGCTCGATCGGGTTGATATCCGGGCTGCGCGCTGGCCACTCCATACAAGTAATGTTCATCTCTTGAAGGTAGTCATTCACAATCCTACCTGTATGAGGTCGGGCATTGTCATGCATAAATATAGCATCCTCACCCAAATTGACCATAAATGGACCAACGTGTTCGTTGAGGATTTCTTCCACATATCTTACGCTAGTTAAAGAGCCGTTTTCTATGATCACCAGCTCTGTGCGACTTTCAGAGGAAATTCCGGCCCACACAAGTACAGACCCACCACCGTAGGCTACTTTTTCTTCGATGCATGCTTGCTTGAATCTTTCCCCTGGTCTTCTATACACTCTGTGTCTTCCATCGTGCTTGTAGAGCATAAATTTTGATTCGTCGGAGAACATAACTTTCGACCAATCTTCAATACTCCAATTTACGTGGTTCTGGGCATATCTTAGTCTTGAAATACGATGGCCACGCTCCAGTTTAGGGCCGTTTGCAGGTCTAAGGGGTTTTAAGTTAGATTCAGCAAGCCGACGTCTTACTGTCCATGCACTTGGGTTACTTCCTCCGAGGCGTCGAAACTGATTTGTGAGTTCAGTTCCTGTGAGAAAGCGATTTCGAAGCATGGTGTTCACCAAGTATCGGTCTTCTCGTGCTGTGGTACACCTAGTTCTGCCCGTTCCTGGTCTGCGTAGGTTAGAACCAGTTTCTTCGTAACGTCGGAGAACTCTTTGTACTGTTGACAGCGACACACCGACAGTCCTGGAAGTGTAAGCGACATGATTTCAGCTTGAATAATGAATATTGAGCACTATCAACCTGGTTTATGTACCAACATAAATGACAGATTACAAACAAAAGCAAAAACAAATCCTGTAATTTCGTAGTTCCATCTTCGACAGTGTTCCCTTTTCAAATTTGATTTTTTTATGATATAACTTTACAATAACTAAGAAGTTTTAATCCTTTCATTTAAGGAGTATTAAATTGTCTATTAAATACACTTTTTTGCATTAACCTAGCATTCTTACTTTCCGAGATTTTTTGGATTCTTTGAGTGACCCGGATTCATTGCTCTCGAGTGTATAATACCCAACTCAAGTATATTTCAGTTATTTAGGTTAATAGCTATTAACCGCATCCGCCATGAACAAAAAAACAAAACAATAACTTTGGCTTTTACACTTAACATTATTTCCGTTGCAGATTTGTAGAAGAGTCAGTAATGGTGGAGGTGTACGAGAACCTGCCCGCGGGGACGTCCCTGGGCGCCGTGGAGGCGCGAGGGGGGTCCTCGGCGTGGTACTCCGTGGAGGGCGGCGAGGGCCTGTTCCGCGTGAACCCGGCCGCCGGCCTGCTGGCCACCGCCGCGCCGCTCGACTTCGAGCGACAGCACCGCTACAACTTCACCGTGCTCGCCGTTAACATGGTAACTACATGACACTGTTGCTAACTGCTAACTTCGCCGTGCTCGCTATCAACATGGTAACTACATGATAGTGTATGAGAACCTACCAGCCGACACATCCTGCTAGATTCAGTCACCGGTAGCTGATGCGTGCTACATTTGATACTTACCCCTAATTCATTTACAAATTTAATTATATACTTAATTCAACGGAGATTTGACCACAATCTCACCTAATGTAAAATGTCGCATGACTTGAGCTTCTACTTTTACTGGAAAATCAACTAGTCTAAAATTAAGAAATTAAAATTTGTGTTACATACCTTACCTATTTATTATTAACTTTATGTTGTTTTATCAACTAAAACAATTATTAAAACACATTTTGAGATTTTTGAGAAGTCATAAGAATGTTAACATATTAAAATAGATTTTAATTATAAAGGAAACTATGTTAAATTGATAAATAATGTTAAAGTGATTTTTTTATGCTGACAAGATGGCGCATTCGGAACCTTCGCAAGCAGGCTGGATAGTTTAAACAAAAAAGTGAGGTTTATCACTTATTAAAAATCATTAAGATTGAATGTGAATGCGTCCGGCAGGGCGGCGGCACGGCGCGCGCCCACGTGACCGTGCACGTGCTGGACCGGAACGAGTTCCCCCCCGCGCTGGTGTCGCGCGAGTACCGCGGGCGCGTGTCGGAGGCGGCGGCGGCGGGCGCGCTCGTCTCGCGCGCCGCCGCGCCCGGCACGCCGCTCGTGCTCGACACCACTGACGCGGACTCACCGCACAACCAACAACGACACTTCGAGATTCTAGAGCCCGCGGCAGCGGCGCTCTTCCGGATAGATCCCGCTACAGGTAACATAACACTTACTATGTATCTTTCTGTTCATTGTACAAGCTATGCGCAGTTTGGGGTTAGATGTGATTAGTATTATATTTATTTGAACAAGGTCTTTGCCCTGTAACATTGCCGATTTTTGTTTATGTAATAAGTTACATACTCTCATTCCCGAAGCTACACGGCTAAAGCGTGAAAACGTAGTAGCGAGGGATGTATATTATAAAAGAGATTTATAGAAATTTAAATTAGGGGTTGTTATTCATTCCAAAAAGGTGCTAATCTTATGCTATAAATTTAAAGCTTGAGTAGTAAATAAAAAAACAATAATCATAATATTGGTGTTACTAAACATGGCAAGCTATTATCCAGGCGCACTACGTATATCGCGACAACTGGACTACGAGGCGTCCCCGCGGCACGAGTTCACCGTGCGCGTGCTGGACGCGGGCTCGCCGCGGCTGCCGGGCGACTCGCGCGCGACCGTCGTCGTGGACGTCGCGGACGTGAACGACTGCCCGCCGCGGTTCGAGCGCGCCGCGTACTCCGCGCGCGTGCTGCTGCCCGCCGCGCCCCACGTCACCGTGCTCAATCTCAACGCCACAGATCCTGACCCTCCACCGAATGGGTAAGTCTTTATAATAAATAATATAAGGTTTATTGAATAAAAAAGGTGTGTGTGCGATTCAGACACGATAGAAGTGAAACTTCAGTAAATCGACGAAAGAATAAGAAGAATAAAAAAAAGTGTGTGTGTGTCAGTTACGACGCACGATTGGAGTCTACTACTTACGAACTATAAATTATGATATATATCGAATAGAAAAAAAGGGTAAATGAACGCATCTGCTAAAATGATAAGAGAAACAAACATATATCTGTAATTATTCGGATCGTTTATATAACTTCAATAAAGCGTATTACATAAAGTATGTTACAAAATAATATAAATAAAATACAGCGATACCTCTTTGCGCGATACTTCGTAGTCTCAACTACGAAGTATCGCGCAAAGAAATTTAAATAAAGCATTGTATTTGTGTCTCTTACCATTTCCGTTTCATCATTTTGCATCCGGTTTGAAATCACTACGATTCTATAGAAGCTTCACTTCAAAAATCGTATATAGCTAGTACATTCACGAGACCTTATTTAATCCAATTCGTGCAAGCTTACATTATAAATAATAATAATTAGGTTGGCAGGCAGAAAATGCCTTGGCATTAAGCTCACCTTTTGTACAACTCTGTATTTTTCTTGTGCAATAAAGAATTCTTAATCATAATAATTAAAATAATCATCAGTTAGTAACAATCACAATATAACCACTTCACTGCACTTGCTGGATAATATTCGACTTATATTGAAATGAAGCTACGAATCAAATAATAGTTAATAAACGCGATAAGTTTATTCTTAGACAACTTCCAAAACACTGACTATATTTAGTGTGTAATCACTTGCTCCTGACTCAGTATTGAGTGCTCCAAATCAATGCTGTAGTTATAACGTTCTGTAGAATTGACGACATCATGAAAATCATTACATCGTTTTACCGTTAGAGGCGCTGGCAACACTTTGTTTTCGTATATTTAATTGTCAACACGGGCAGTATTATAGTAATCTAACCTCAAGTAACGTTACCGACCGCTACCGCGGCTCAATCGTCATGCACATTGTGTTCATGTATAAACCTAACCTATCAATATATTTTCAGTTTGCTAAAATACGACATAATTGAAGGCGACGAGCGACAGCACTTTACGATAACCCGCGACGGGTCGCTGCTGGTCGCGCGCGCGGACCTGGCCGGGCCGTACCGCCTGCGGGTCCGCGCCTCGGACGGGCAGTTCGCGAGCACCGCGCGAGTCGACATCGAGACCCGCGCGCTTGAACCCGCCGGACTAGCCTTTAGGTATAACACCATCATTTTATGATTTTATGAGCTAATGAGAAATATTTTTAAATACATACTAGTGAATTTTTGAGACGCTACATTAGGGGTCTCTACAGTTGTGAGAAAATAGACAGTGAAATAAACTTCTATTTATCCAAAAATAGCCCAAGTTATCCAATAATTGTGTGTAATTAATAAAAACACAGTTTTTTTTCTGTGCATTACAATAAATGTTTAACTTTTATTCTAGGAAAGCGGAGTACAAAGGCGCAGTGTTGGAAAACTCAACTCGCGCGACGACGATCGCCGTGCTAGACGTGCTCGGGGCGGCCTTGAACGAGCACATAGTGTTCTCCATACTCAACCCGACTGAAGGATTCGAGGTCAGTTTATTACCGCAGAAGCGAACTAGCCCCGTTATGCAGAATTAGAAACTAAACTTTCGTTAGGTAAAATGCGGGTAGTATTCTTGAGAAAGAAAGCTAAATGCTAAGTAGGTATTTTGGATGATGGCTGTTTGATGTTTGTTGAATTATAGTTTTTATATTCATTTATATCTACAGATAAGCATACGTTAGAATCATAAAGTTACACCGAAAAAGGTCGTAACGAAATTTTAACACACCTTGTTAATAATACATAAATCCAGGTGGGCGCTACTTCGGGCGCCGTCCGCAGCACGGGCGTGCCTCTCGACCGGGAACAGCGCGACTCCTACACGCTGCTGCTGGAGGCCCGCTCGCCGCCCGCTGAGGGCACAGATGCGGAAGGTAAGATTCTGATTTTATTTATTGTCATATTACTAGTTAATTGTCATTTAATGTCATCGAAACGAGTTCAGGAAAAAAATATATACATAATACTTGTTGTAGTGTAATAACTATGACTAGTCAAACTGACATATACATAAACAATATGTGCTGTAAAGAGGCACAACATGTCAGATACAACATTATCATGATAATCTATATAAATAAAAATGAATTGTTGTTCGTTAGTCTGATTAAAACTCGAGAACGGCTGGGCCGATTGAGCTGATTTTGGTTTTAAAATGTTTTTCGTAGTCCAGGGTAGGTCTAAACGGTTAGCAAATAAGGAAAAATTGCTTTTTTTACCCGTGCGACGCTGGGGCGGGCCGCTAGTGATAAATAAATAAGGTAATACAGGTACAGCCTGTACATACAGGCGTCTTCTTAAGGCGTCGCGTCGCCACGCACGGGCATGCCTGCCTTTTACGAAAGTTTATACTATACGAACACGCACTGTACAACCTTCCCTCCCACTGATACACTCATGCAATGCCAAAAACGCATAATCCAATCAAGCAATTCTAATTGCTTAGTGCAATATTTTTAAATTTCCAAATATATTATCATTATTCTAGATACTCACTATAAAAAGTCTCAAATGTATCAGGTCGAGCGGCGCTGGCGACCCTGCACATAGACGTGACGGACGTGAACGACAACTGTCCGGTGTTCGTGGGGCGGCCGTACGCGGCGGGCGTGCTGGCCGGCGCCGAGCCGGGCGCGCCCGTGCTGCGCGTGCGCGCCGACGACGCCGACGCGGGCGACAACGGCGACGTGCGCTACGAGATGAAGGTATCGTTGTGTTGAGTAATATGATAACTACGTCAAACAGATAGTTCGGACCCAGTGCACTCGGCGTACCGCAAAAACTTGCGGATTGAGCAAAAAGAGGGGTGTTCAAAGTTTGAAGAGTGTCTGTGTCACCGTAGCTCCCGGATGTTTTTTTTATTAAAGGTGACTTATGTGCGAGTGTTCCTAGACATGTTTGATGAAAATCGATTGAGCCGATTAAAATGTATGGAGGTAAAAATAACCGAACATTCGCAAATATACAAGGAAGATTAAATGCATCACAAATAATATGAGATAACCTTACAAATAATTTTATTTTTTATTTTTAAGGAAACTAAGGTTTTGAAATCGGGTTTTGTAAACTTAACTTAGTTTATGAAATATATTATAATTATTCAATTATTAATTATTACGTACCATGTAATTCAAACTTATTTTGTAAACCAAGTCGGCCAGTACGGATGATGGTTGTCGAAGGAATGATCACTCAAATCATAGAAGGAATGCCGCATAAAATTGCGCCTACGACGCAAAAATTTATTTGTAATGTGTTTAAATTACTTTGTATTTCAGCGAGGTCACGGCGAACTATTCCGCGTGGATAGACGAACGGGCGACATATTGCTGAAGCAGACTCTGGACGCACATAGCGAGTTGTACACGCTGGTGATAGCGGCCTTCGACGGTGGCGCGCCCCCTTGCGGCACCGAGGCGGAGGTTAGCACAGGCCTCTCTTTTCCCCTCTCTCTCTATTTCCCCGTCTCCAGTCTTCTATTGTCTACTACTGGTTTTGAGCCTCTTTTAAAGACTTTATGCCCATAGTCATTGTACGATTTAAGCATAAACCGCACATTTCCACCTTTGCAAGCGGTGCATTTTACTTACAAAGCATCACTACGCGTTTGACCACCGCGGTCGTCCCTTGTATTCACACTAGCATTAAATCATAATTATCAGTTTAAGCTCTATCAATTATCATCCCTTATCATACATATCATATCATCTAAAGGTGTAGGGCGGAAACCTTACATCTTTATGGTTCTTCGATGCCGTCGTGGAAGTTGCCTTAAACCACTCATTAAATACCAGTAAACATTTAGGCTTCACTCCCAACGGCCACCAGTAGTATATCAGTATGACCGTGCAGGTGGCGGTCCGCGTGTGGCCCGGCGGCGCGGCGCCGGCGTGGGAGCGCGCGCACTACGTCCTGGAGGCGCGCGAGGACACGCCGCCCGGCGCGCCGCTCGGCCCGCCGCTGCGCGCCGCCAGCCCGCTCGCGAGGCAGCTCATATACACGCTCGTCGCCGACAAGGACTCGCCGCTGGAGATACACTTTGACACCGGTCAGTACTTACTAACTATTCATCTCTGCGGTCATGAGGTGAATCGTCGAGTATTCCAGGGTCACAAGTCCCCACCTTCATTTTACTTAGATTGTGTTAAAGGCTTTGGTTTGTATTTACAGACTACTACTCACTTCCAGGGCCCCCGAATCCCCTAGTTAAAATGAGTCGCGACCAAACCCTACTTTTTTATTCATTTTACTAGCGGCCCGCCCCGGCGTCGCACGGGTATAAAATTTTCCCGGAAATTATTCGAATTGTTCTCGCCGTAAATACTATACTTGAACTCCAAAGAACATTTAAAAAAAAGTTGAGTTATGCGCTTAGCAACACATTTTGCGATTCATCTATCTTATCTATCTATATATATCTATTATATATTATATATATATATATATATAAAAGAAAGTCGTGTTAGTTACACCACTTATAACTCAAGAACGGTAGAACAGATTTGGGTGAAAATTGGTATGGAGGTAGCTTAGAGCCAGGAGACGGACATAAGATACTTTTCATCCCGTTCGACAGCGTTCCCGTGTGACTTGACATGAAACGTCAGTCACTATAAAACGTGTTATAACAAAAAAGAATCAGACTTCGAATAACAAAACGCAAATGATAGCTATGTAATTGACGTATAATGACAGCTATGTAATGACGTATAGATGACAATTTGATATTTGTAAGAAATCAATATTCAAACTATTTCTATTAACTAACTTAACTTAACTTTATAGTCATCACTTGGCATGCGCTCTAAAGCATTCTTAAACAACCTGACCAACGGGATGAAAAGTATCTAATGTCCGTCTCCTGGCTCTAAGCTACCTCCATACCAATTTTCACCCAAATCTGTTCTACCGTTCTTGAGTTATAAGTGGTGTAACTAACACGACTTTCTTTTATATATATAGATTTAAGACTGGCTTAGACAAAGTCCGTTGCTGAAGTTCGAAAACATCCAGATCCCAGAGATTCCAAATATGGATTAGTGAATCAAGAACCAAATATGGATTAGATGTAATATGGGGTCTAATATATATTTTTATATTGATTAGTTAAGACAAGGTCAGTTGCTCGGTGAAGTTAGTTATCTCTGACCAGAAAAATCTCAAAAATATGTTAATAGAATTACAAGTAAAGTCAGCGCTGGCTTGAATATTCGCACGCAAATGTTTTGTCCCTGTCTAATGGTTTATTAAAGTAAATCTGACCGTTCCTTATGGAAAACAGATACGCCCTGTTTGCTCTTACCAATAATGGGTCATCGTCTTTTAGCGGTCCGTTTTGTTTTATTGAAACCAATTCATTATTTGACATAACAAACTGAATTTTAGACATCACTTTAAAAAACCTATTCATAATGTAATGGTGTCTCTTCCCCGACGTTATATCTAACAGCCCCACTAATGTCGGTTGGTTTGTCCTGCAGCGCCCGACGGAGGCGGGAATCCATGTGAGTACCTCACATCGCCCATATGCTGTAGGTGTCTTGCCTTTGTTCCTGACTTGTATTAGAAATACTCTTCTACGGATCAGATAACATAAATTACTTAATTTCCATATTATATCAAATCATCTCTGTTCAACCATTAATTACGCGTATTAAAGATTTTCCCATAACAGTTCACTCGTTTTGAATTTAAGTACTAATTTAAAATTATAAGCCGATAAAATATTAAATTATTCTTATAATGCATGAAGCTGATTCAACTACAGATAACATGTATATTTAATGGAACGATGTTATGACTGATTTATAACTTGCAAAAAAAACAAAATATTTGGCTTTATTAAGGTTAGTATACACATTATAAGTCACTAGTGTTTAATGCAATTCAGGACCAATCGGCAAGAACTAACACGCAATCTGTTCATACATTCCGTCATCTATCGTAGATGCGTGGATGTCCATCCGATCATCTGCTGTGTCATAGGCTTGACTTCTTGTTTTTTGATAAGCATCTAGCTTTATATTCTGCTTTGTTGACTAACTTGCTATGAGCGTAATGAAATCACTTACGTATTAGGAAATATATCATGCAACAATCAAGAGTACACTTGCCTTTACTGACAAAAAACCTCACACCCGAACCCCAGTCTAGGTGATATACAAGAGTTAGCTGGAAATTTTTCGGTATACTAGTAACTTTCCTTAAAATACTTAAAATGAGTAATTGTTAAAGCCATTTCGCCAAATGGATGCTGCAAGCAACTGCACCAATTTGGCTAAATGCCAAAGTTGAAACTTGGTTGAACATAAAAATATAGTATAGATTATTGACAGAGACAATTTAAAAAGATCTTGTTAATACTTTTCAGCTAAAAAATTGCAATATCGGGAGTAAACTGCATTTTGGAGAAATCTATAATGCGTAAATACGATGGTAAATTGTGATAAAAGCCGTAAAATTTATGCAGTTAGGTTTTTATTATTGGATAGATTTATATTGTTGTTATTTACAGACAAATAATTGAGTTAGTAATGGTATCTTCCCCAAGTTTTGTTGCTTAAAATATTCAAAGCTTTGATAACCAGGAAGGAGACTTTTATTTGAGTTTTATAGTCACATCAGTTGGTTTGAACTCTCAGTGAGTTCAAATCAACTGATGTGACTACATTTTATCTGAAAATAAAAGACGAGAAAACATATTTCTAAAAAGAAACTAAAGTTTCCGTTGTACGATTTATTTTAGAGGCAACGGCCCGACCGTAGGTATTCATTCGTAAATTCACCCAGCATCAGATCGCTCAGTACACTATGCACTCAATGTATAAAACATCACATGGGTAATGTTGGGCTACATTTGCGGGCTAAGGTGAATATTCGTGTTGACTCGATGTGTTGTCGGGTAGCTAACCAACCACCCGACAGCACTCGTCGAGTCAAAGTATTCTGGCGAAGGCGATAACTGGCGGGGTTTGTCGCGAAAACGCAACATGCCTTCTACCGCGATAGCCCAGCATACGACCCTATAATATAGGAAATGAAGCATTACTAAAACTCTTATATAAAACATCAGCTGACATTCGCTTTTGTACCGTCCGCACGCGCAGGCGTAGTGATCGCGCGCAGTGCTCTCGACTACGAGCATACGAAGACGCTGCGCGGCGTGCTGCGCGCGACGGACGGCGTGACGGGCGCGCACGCCGACGCGGCGCTCACCGTCGCACTCACCGACGTCAACGACAACGCGCCGGAGTTCACCAAGGACATGTACGCGGCGAATGTGTCTGAAGCCGCAGAAGTGGGGGCGATTGTGATTAAAGTGGCTGCTACCGATCCTGATGAAGGTAAGTTTGTGTTTTAACTTCAATAGTGAGCGTTTTTGTATGTCTTTTAACGAACTCACAGAGAAAGTATATTTTCATGCAAATCAACGATGTTTTCTGACTAAAGTGTATCTGTTGTTGTGGCAGGTATAAACAGCGAGATAACCTACTCGATCTCCGAACTGGACGGCACGGAATGCGGCGCGTTCTCCGTGTCGAGCGCCGGCGCCGTGGTCGTGGCGACGGCGCTGGACGCCGAGACGCGCGCCGCCTACCACCTGCGCCTCACCGCCGCCGACGCGGGCCGCCCGCCGCTGCTGTCCACCGCGCACCTCTTCATATCTGGTGAGGATTCATACTCGTATTCACGAGCGTCGGTGGCTCGACACCTGCACCCATCGATGGCAGCTATTTCAGTCTATCAACAATCGACTCGGCTATAGAGCATGTAGATAAAGGATGTGCAGTGCCTGCTCTACACTCTAGCGAGGTTCCTCGTCTAAGCTCTCGGCACGAGTGCAACCATTTACAATCTCCATTTATTCAGTTGCCCTGATTGATTTTCTCGCCTCGCTTCCAAGCTTCGCGGCTATTGACTCGCGCTCTTAAACGAACACTATGATGTAAACGTCGAGACACGAACGCACCGTCCTCATTCTCGCACTCGTGTTTGGCCACGTGAAGAGTCAGGTTGGGGCATAATGGTATTTCGTTTCCAGTGGAGGACGTGAACGACTGCGCGCCGCGCATGGAGCGCGCGCTGGTGGGCGGCGCCGTGTCGGTGGAGGCGGCGCGCGGCACGGCGCTGGCGCGCGCCGCCGCGTGGGACGCCGACGCGGGCGACGCCGCGAGGCTGCGCTACCGGCTCGAGGGCGCCAGTCGCGCCTTCCATCTACATCCTAAAACCGGTAGAATATTGTGATATACACCAGACACATTATTTTCGAAGCGTCTCCAAAAAATCTAAATTCTCAATTCGTAGCGCATATTTTTAATACAGTAATTAACTGTTGATTTCGTTAATGATATCAGTTAGGCTTTGATACTCGTAATTACCACATACGCTCAGCGCTTACTATAACTTTATTCTTGGCATTTAATTGACACCTTCCTTCGATTCGATTTCCTGGATAACCCATCTATCGAGGAAATCGAATCCTTATCAAACAGTTCAGTTTTTTAAACCATGCAGTGGTTCCTAAGAACATAAAACAGAAACTTGTTATATTATTATCATGAATAATAATAAAGCCTTATTTAATCCTTAATAACATGCAATTTGAATATCAAATAAGGTATCATTATAGAGTAAGAATTTAGTATCGGGGTGCCAAATTTTGGAAACAAAAATCTAAATTAGGAGCGGAGTGCAGACGAAATTTCTATACATTTAATTTCATTATGATTATTGTGGACGGATACGTCTAGTTTTGCGATAGATGCTACATTAGTGGTGCTACAGGTGTGCTGACGCTGGCGGGCCCGGCGCCGGCCAGCCCGCGCGCGCTCAACGTGTCGGTGTCGGACGGGGCGCACGCGGCCTACGCGCGCCTCAAGCTCGCCGCCGCGCCCGCCAACCGCGCGCCGCCCAGCTTCCCGCATCAGGTAACATTCCTGACGCTGGCGGGCCCGGCGCCGGCCAGCCCGCGCGCGCTCAACGTGTCGGTGTCGGACGGGGCGCACGCGGCCTACGCGCGCCTCAAGCTCGCCGCCGCGCCAGCCAACCGCGCGCCGCCCAGCTTCCCGCATCAGGTAACATTACTGACGCTGGCGGGCCCGGCGCCGGCCAGCCCGCGCGCGCTCAACGTGTCGGTGTCGGACGGGGCGCACGCGGCCTACGCGCGCCTCAAGCTCGCCGCCGCGCCAGCCAACCGCGCGCCGCCCAGCTTCCCGCATCAGGTAACATTACTGACGCTGGCGGGCCCGGCGCCGGCCAGCCCGCGCGCGCTCAACGTGTCGGTGTCAGACGGGGCGCACGCGGCCTACGCGCGCCTCAAGCTCGCCGCCGCGCCAGCCAACCGCGCGCCGCCCAGCTTCCCGCATCAGGTAACATTACTGACGCTGGCGGGCCCGGCGCCGGCCAGCCCGCGCGCGCTCAACGTGTCGGTGTCGGACGGGGCGCACGCGGCCTACGCGCGCCTCAAGCTCGCCGCCGCGCCAGCCAACCGCGCGCCGCCCAGCTTCCCGCATCAGGTAACATTACTGACGCTGGCGGGCCCGGCGCCGGCCAGCCCGCGCGCGCTCAACGTGTCGGTGTCAGACGGGGCGCACGCGGCCTACGCGCGCCTCAAGCTCGCCGCCGCGCCCGCCAACCGCGCGCCGCCCAGCTTCCCGCATCAGGTAACATTACTGATGCTGGCGGGCCCGGCGCCGGCCAGCCCGCGCGCGCTCAACGTGTCGGTGTCGGACGGGGCGCACGCGGCCTACGCGCGCCTCAAGCTCGCCGCCGCGCCCGCCAACCGCGCGCCGCCCAGCTTCCCGCATCAGGTAACATTACTCTTAAACTATACAATGCTACTGTTATTTTATGATAGACTCTTAAAACACCGTACAATAGCTTCAGGCGGGGCTGACGTTTTAAATTAAAATTAATTATTGTATTCTTAAGATATTTTATCATGTTTAAAATAAAAGATAAAAATAAAATATATTTATTTTTTTATCAAACATTAATTAAAACAGACATAGTTGCAAATAAATTTATTATATGATTTCCTAGAAAAACTTGAAAACTGCTATATTTCCTGCAAAATTAAATGTTGATATTTGAGCTGTTACAAATGTTTCATTAATTATTCGTTTCATATTTAATAAAATAATGTTCAGGTGCACGAGGCCCGCGTGCCGGAGGGGCGGGCGGGCCCCGCGCTGCTGACGACCCTGCAGGCGCGGGACCCGGACGCGGCGGAGTACGGCGCCGTCACCTACTCCATCCCCTCGGCGCGGCTGCGGGCCACGTTCGCGGTGGACGCGCGCTCGGGGGCGCTCACGGCGCGCGGCCCGCTCGACCGCGAGGCACGCGCTGACTGGGAGGTACGTCACATTTCTCACTAGCTTTTCACCCCTGCATTATTCATAGATTGTCTGATAAATACTTTTATTATATTTGTTTTACGCCACTGTCTTTTCGTCCCTTTTATTTCCTGTCCATCCCAAGGTTGCCTGCCTGGCCCTTTGTACCCTGTTTTTAATTAGTTAAGGTTTTGTAAAATTCGTTATTCATTTGTGTGGTGTACAATAAAGTATTTTCTATTCTATTCTAAATACGTTTCTCAGTTCCGTGTCAATGTTTTTTAGAAGAAAGCCCTATTTTGTGTCATTATTTGACTTAATCCATATTTTTTACAATAGATAAATAAATATTTCCTGATTATTTGTAGCATGTTTACACATGTTCGCTATAAGCGAAGATGGCATGGGCTGTTTGTTCATTTTTGGCCATTAACCTGTATAAAATTTGTAACCGTAATAAATGATAACATTTTGGCTTGTTGGATCAGCCATTTTGAATACATATTGTTTTCCGTAGCTTGAACAACATTTAATCGTGAAAACTTTGAAATCGACAGACTGTAATTTATAACACCTACATTATGTTTAAATCATCATATTAAACGTAAAGTCTAAATCTTTATGAACTGTACAGGTACCCGTGCTGGCATCGGACGGCGGCGGGCTGCTGGCGCACACGACGGTGCGCGTGCGCGTGCTGGACGAGAACGACAACGCGCCCGAGTTCCCGCTGCAGGAGTACCGCGCCGCCGCGCGCGCGGACTTGGCGCCGAGGCAGCCGCTCCTCACTGTGTGGGCACGCGACCGCGACCAGGTTTGTTTAGAGTCCGGCAGTTTCGCCTCCTGAAGGAGAAAAGACTTTAAGGCCGGATGCTCTTCTTCATCCAATACCTTTGACGAGTATGTAGATAGATATGTATCTCCTCCTCCTCCGCGCGCCGCTTTCCTCATAACTGAGGGTCGTAAAACTCTATTTGTTGCATGATCTTCATTCGGACTGTAGCTCTCCACTTGTTTCTCTCCTTGGCTGAGTGAAGATATGTATTTATTATATGACTATGTTGAGTTAGTAGAAGATTAATTAGGAGCGTACTCCCGTCGGCTTCAATTATTACGTCCTATTATCTTGTAACAAATACCATACTTATGGCGGCTGTACACACACGCCGAGACACCCCGAGACCGGGCGAGACCGAGTGTGTACAGGGCGCTCTCGTCTCGGTCGCTCTCGGTGGCTTGTCGGTTTTTTGCGCCCGAGTCAAAGGGTCTCGTTGGCTCTCGCGAGGTAAACGAGAGCGAGCATGTACACACTCGTTCATTTACTTGCTCGCTGATAGTATTTAATAATTTTTTGGAGTTTACTCCTTAAGAAACGATTTGAGTTATAAGGCCCGGTATGGAAATTTTATGGGGAGTAAAATCAAGTGTTAACAAACGTTGAGGCGTTACGTAGAAAGAGACAAACATATATATCAGTAGGTAGGATTCAACGTGTAAAAGAATGAGATGGAATACCGTCGAAACGTCACGTTCGAAATAAGAACTTTAACGCATTTTGATTGGTTGTTTGTTGTGTCTCTGGAATGCGAGTTACCATTTTTAACCCCCGACCAAAAAAGAGGGGTGTTATAAGTTTGACGTGTCTGTCTGTCTGTCTGTCTGTCTGTCTGTCTGTCTGTCTGTCTGTCTGTGTGTCTGTCAGTCTGTCTGTGTCACCATAGCTCCCGAACGGATGAAGCGATTTCAATTTAGTTTTTTTTGTATGAAAGGTGAGTCTTGCGCGAGTGTTCTTAGACATGTTTCGTGAAAAACGGTTGGGCCGTTTAAAAGTTATGGGGGTGAGAGTTGGTAAGGAAAACCGAAAATCTGCAAATATACAAGTGTGGGGTATCAAATGAAATCGCATCGCGTCCACATTACATAATATTATATTGTTTTACGTTTAAGGATATTATGGCATTGAAATCGGGGGTTTTTCTTAAATTTTAAATTTAGATTTATTGACATTCGAATAGGGGCGCGTTCGAAAAAGTATTCGTCTAGCATTCACTTAGAATTTCTCAGTGTCAGTGAGTAGAGGTGAGAGTGCAAAGTTATTCAGTAAAATCATCAATATTTACAAAAAAATTTTGGCCGGACGTTTCTTTTTCACTTGGATATCGTCTTACAAAGATAGCTTTTACGTTTTTGTGCAGGGAACTAAAACAATTGACGAATTTATGGTCCTCTCAACGCGTTTCGTTGGAACATGTAATAAGTACCTTCTGTTATTTATTAATTAAAATATTAAAAAGAAGCTATAGTTTCAACACCTAATTAATTTGTTCTTTGCAGTATTTAAGAATGATATTATAATTGAAAGTGAAAGAAATCAATCATCCTAAAATTGGATTTGTATAAATTGAATACAATTATTATTATTTTGTAACATACTTTATGTAATACGCTTTATTGAAGTAATATAAACAATCCGAATAATTACAGATATATGTTTGTTTCTCTTATCATTTTAGCAGATGCGTTCATGTACCTACCCTTTTTTTCTATTCGATGTACATATAATCATAATATCGTTCGTAAGTAGTAAACTCCAATCGTGCGTCGTAGCTGACACACACACACACTTTTTTTTTAATTTAATTTTAATTTAATTTAATAAAATTATTTTTTTCTTTTTCTCCATGGTTTACGAATATTTTTTTTATAGTAAATGTTTAAAAAAATTATAATAGATCACGGCACAAACACAAATAGTAGCAGCAATTTCTACGTCCATTGTCGCGTGAGTCTTCAGTTCAAATGTTAGAACGAGTGTGTACAGGCATGCTCTCGACGAGAGTCTTCTCGGCCGAGGCTCTCGTCGAGTGTGTACAGCCGCCATTATGGCTTAAAGGTTTTCAAAGATGTTGTTTTTTTTACAGGGCGAGAACGCACGTTTATCTTACGAAGTATACGAAGGCGAGGCTCCTCCGCAAGAGACGGCCGGGCTGTTCCACATCGATCCTGCCTCGGGTGCGCTTTCATTCGCGCGCTCCGCCAAAGATTTTGGTAAGATGTTAATACTAAGAGTGTCTCGCGGCATTACCCGCATTAAAATAGATTTTCCCGCGTTATAACCATATTTTTCTGTAATAAAAATTAGTAAATGACTTATCATGACCGTGAGAAAATGTGTTCTAAGTTTCATTTAAATCAGCTCAGTAGTTTTTGCGTGAAACCCCGAGACCCATTACTATTGTGCCAATATTGTCAAAAGTTTTTGAAAAAAACCATGTTAACTAGGTTAAATAGTTTCCTGGACAAGCATAAGACTCTTCATAGTGACCAATATGGATTTCGAAAAGGGAGTTCTACATCTCTTGCCTGCTTTAACTTGGTCAAGTTTATCACTGAAAACATTAATAGCGGCAAAGGTCCTATTATGGCTCTATTTATGGACCTAAGCAAGGCATTTGATTTTGTGGATCACGATAAACTCAAAGAAAAATTGGATCACTATGGAATACGTAGTAAAGCTCTAGACTGGCTGGCAAGCTATTTAAAGAATAGGGAACAATGTACCGAAATAACTTAAGTTATAATACATAACAAGGTTAAACAAAATTGTAACGTTAAAAGTGCAATGAAACAAACCTTTAAATCTGAAGAGGTCCTAAACAATAGCGGTGTCCCACAAGGGAGCATTTTAGGGCCACTTCTGTTCTTGCTATACGTAAATGATCTCCCCGAATGTATATCTCATAAATGTATCCTATTTGGCAGATGACACAACAATTTTAATTAAAACTGACAGACATTTAGCCAACATGACATTAAATTCAACACTAATTGACATTGCAAATTGGACATTTTTGACATTTATAATATTTGCACACCGGGTTGAATACAATTGACACCACTAGTTTATAAGATCTGGACATGTTTATAACAATATATTCTGCAAATAAATGATTTGAATTGATTTGATTTGAAAGCTGGATAGACAGACAGAGTGACATTCGCATTATTAGTATAGATACAAGTACAATTCGGATGTTGACCGTAAACCGTAAAAAAACAGGTATACCTTATTTGGTACAAATAAGCAGTTTCTGCAATAGAAATACAGAAAATTACAATCATTTTCCTTCAATTTGTTAATATTTATAATGTTTTTATATTGTTCCAATAAAGAAAAGACGTACGTTTCTCTGAAATAACGAAAGATTTATTTATTACTGTTGTACTTGAAATGTTTGAAAATTTATATTCCCTGCGAGTAAACAATACACTTACCTGAAATAACGAAAGAAACAACATTTAAAGCCTTTACTATATATAATAAAATAATAAATTTAATATACATAATCTTTTCATAAAGAATTGATGAACATAATCTTTTCATAAATGTGATGACCTTCGGCAGAATGCGATGCCCGATTCAATTCGAGTACAAACTCAACGGTATTCCAATAAGTCGATATACCAACATTAAAGATCTTGGAGTTGTGTTCGACCGGGGGCTCACATTTCATGAGCATATTATATCAGTGGCCAAAAAATCTTTCCAGCGCTTGGGATAATATATCGGTTATTAAGCTCATCTTTAACTCCCTGGTACGCAGTAAACTGGAAGCGAGCTCATGTGTTTGGCACTCACATGAAAGCATGTACGCTCTTATACTAGAAAAGGTCCAAAAAGCTTTCCTCAGATACTTGTACAAGCGACTAAATGGATATTATCCATATATGTATCCGACAGCGTTTCTTTTGGGCTGCTTGGAATATAACTCTTTGGAGGTAAGAAGATCGAGCGACCAATTACTATTCATGTCTAAAATACTTCAAGGGATAGTTGATGGTCCTGAATTACACAACGTTTTGTGTCGCCTCTATGTGCCTAATAATTACTGTCGATCTTGGAGACATAGACTGTTCTCTGTCTCAGATTCCCGCACTAAGGCACGCTCTAGCTCCCCCATTCCCAGACATTATTTTAATTATTTATAATTCTAACATTATTTGAAAACACACCAATTTCTATTCAGCTATTTAAAATACATTGTTAATTTAATTTTAATTATTTTCACAATTTTATTGTTCCTGTTTTTATGACGCATTAATAATAATAGTCATTTATTGATAATATTATTATACGTCACAATTACATTTACATGCATGTTATTATCTGCATAAACTAGTTATAATATTTGTTTTAAATTAATTTGATTCAATGAAATGATTATTGTTATTTATCATTAATGTGTATTATGTATGCATTTTTGTTATAATTTGTATAATAGGCCTAGCCGTTCAAATTATATTAAATAAATAAATAAATTAACCTAGACCTGAAGTAGGTCTAGGTTAATTCTATATGAAAAGATTACCACTCACAATTCACAACAGTAACTCAACAGTCTCATCAGGAATATAAATTGAAGGAAAACTATCACGGACGCCATAAAAATGGCCCTCTTGCGTTACAAAAGCAGTCTTGTATCTATCTTCAATTTTCAATGGAATTGACGAAAATGCTGAATTAATATCAAAAGTCGAAATATACTTACAGTTTACAGTTTTTATCATTAAGTCTTTAATCAGCGGAAAAGGTTGGGTGAAATAACGAAAGAAACAACATTTAAAGCCTTTACTTCAGGTCTAGGTTAATTCTAAGAAAAGATTATCTCTCGCAATACATAACAGTTACTCAACAGTGTTGTTATCTTGAGTTACTGTTGTGAATTGTGAGCAATGAGCAACACAACAGTCTCATGTTCCTAAAAACATAACCTATTACATCAAATGTCACTTATTGACATTTGAGCTGTCAGCTGTCAGATCAGTAAATAAATTGAAGGAAAACTATCACGGACGCCATCTAATAAAAGAAGAAGAAGTAAAACAAGACAAATGTAATCTTAGAGTATAGTTCGGCCGTTCAGAGAATGCGTTCCTGACACATGTCAGAAAAATCACGCCTATGAAGTCCTGAATTTCTTATTAGTACAGACAATAGCTGTCATTGTAATACTTAATGGGCATGCTGAACTACCTAGTGATGGGAGATGAATCATCGTGCATAGTCCTACTACTATTATAAAGGCGAAAGTTTGTTAGTATGGATGTATGGATGTTTGTTACTCTTTCACGCGAAAACTACTGAACCGATTTAAATGAAATTTGGTACACAGAATCTCTAGAGCCTGAAAAATAACATAGGCTACTTTTTACCGCAGGAAAACGTCATTCCGCGGGAAAATACATTATAACGCGGGTAACACCGCGGGGCACAGCTAGTTTATAATATAAGTTACTGATATTTAAAAAAAGTATTTTATTTCATAGTACAAATGAACATTTAGATTTATTTACGTACTACTGTAATATACTTGATCTAAAATATTAGTAAGTACCTATTTAAAATCTAATCTAATCTGGCTGCTTAGAGATTGCGTTTCTGACAGGTCGTGATCGAATAGGCGATGTAACTTGGAACTGGCGTACAATTTACTTAATTTAATAAATTATACTTCGGCCGTTCAGAGAATGCGTTCCTCACAACCACCACAAGCGAATCGGAGTCTGAATAATATTATGTAAGCACATTCAATTCAATGTACTTTATTCAATAGAAATACAGATTGTAACTTTAAGAATAAATAAATAACTTTAATATTAATATTACCTTTTTTTGATTTCCACTTAAATTACTAAAATATAAATTTTAAATGTATCCGCCAATTTAAAACGAAAATAATCTTAAAAATAACGCGGCTTCATTTTGGAGGAACGGTAACGAACTCAGAGTTATGTTGCCCATCACTAGTCATGACTTAACTGATAGGTGTCAAACGCATTCTCTGAACGGCCGAACTATAGTAACAGAGCGCGCGTATCACTAAAACTTCATTGTGCAGAACGTAGACAGCTAGCATAGACAAACGTAAAAAAGCGAATGACAGGTAGGGATGGGGCGTGCCGATGGGGAAAAAGCTATCGATAAATTACATTAATTAGGTTTTCTGTTAGGTAATTAGTTACACACTCTTTATGTTATTTACTTGTTCTCTGGTTCATTATATAAAACATCTAGTAATTTACCAAATTATAATGATAGTTCTACCATTTACATAATCATTTTCTGGTTGTTTCAAGTGGTTACATTTATTATTATTATGAATACTTTATTGCACAAGAATATAAATAATTGTACGAAAGGTGTGCTTAATTTAGGTGTTACATAGTAGTAAGATTCTAACATTACCCTTTTGGGGCATTGTAACCTTATGATTAGATACTTAAATACATAAAATATATGAATAATGGGTAAAATCATTAATAAATATCGGTATTTAAAATTATGGACCCGAAGAGGCTATGTTTGTCCAAAGTGAATGTGAATTGTGATATTGTTGAATAAATTAAAAATAACAATTAAATACGTCTGCGTAATTAATTGTTATTTGCTCACAATATGTCGGCGTCATGGTTTTAGTCGTCTTGAGTACTTCCGACAACCGGCTTCCGGCTCACTCTATTCTTACCATAGATAGATACTCTAAGAATGTAATATTAAGAGTGGTTTTTCTTAACATATATAAAAAGTCTTACTACTTCTTAGTAACCGTTACTGTGTTATTCAGCGGGTCGCACCATCAACGTGTGGGTGCGAGCCAAGGACGGCGGGGGGCGCAGCGCCGCCGCGCCCGTGACCGTGCACGTGCTGCGCGGCGAGGAGGGCGCGCCCGCCGCCCGCGCCCCGCCGCCGTCCCTGTCCCTGCCCGAGGACGCCGCGCCCGGCGCCGTGCTGTGCGCGCTGCGGCAGCCCGGCGCCGCCGCGCCGCGCCTGCGCCTCGCCGCCGCGCTGCACCCGCCCGACCTGTTCCGCATCGACGACGCGGGCCAGCTGCTGCTCGCCGGCAAGCTGGACCGCGAGACGCAGCCCGAACACGTCATCGGTCAGTTACAATTATACATTCTAATCCTTATTTAACTGTTGGAACATGGAAGATCACTAAGTTACGTCTAATATTTTTACTAACCAAAGCAAAACACATACGAGTTACGGAAACGATAATGATCTAAAAATTTAATTTAACACAAAAAAATTAGTAATTAAAAGGAAAAAAATCAAAAATGAAGAAATATAGCAGCTGTACAGGGGCTTTTTCAACTTACATAATAATAATAGCAGCTGTAAAGAGACCTCGACAAAGATGTCCGAACAATTATAATACATTAATTATCATTATATAAAATTACTAGTTGACCCGACAGACGTTGTCCTGTCCCACGTCTCAAAAAACAATATCCAGTTGACCGTATTATGAATCTAAACCATTCCCAGATCCCCTTGAACACACACAAAAAATTACATCAAAATCGGTCCAGTCGTTTGAGAGAAGTTCAGTGACATACACACTCACAGAAGAATTATATACATAAAGATATATAAATTATCATTAAATTAAAAAAGAATAAAAAAAATATACATTAGTTAGAGAACCTTATTCTTACGCAATACGTACGCTGGCCGGTACGTATTCTACAGCATACGAATCAACTGCCTCAAATAATCCATATTGCGTACCGACAGGTGTGATCGCGGAGACGGACGGCGGTGCGGGCGTGGTGCTGCTGACGACGCTGCACGTGCTGGACGTGAACGAGCACGCGCCCGCCTTCCACTCGGAGCCCTACGTGGTGCACCTCGCGGAGAATGCGCCGCCGCACGCCGAGGTCATCCGCCGTGAGTACCTCTTCCTTCCGTTATTCACGTTCCGCAGCAGAAATGATAATTAATGATGTTGCGCGAAAAAGATTGAAATCGGGATTATTTTAATAAAAATCGATTTGTATTTCCACAGTGATGGCAGAAGACTTGGACGCAGGCTCGAACGGTGAGGTCCGCTACTCGCTCGCCGAGCCGTCGACGCTGTTCGCCGTGGAGCCGGAGACGGGCTGGGTGACGACGCTGGCGCCGCTGGACCGCGAGGCGCAGGCGGAGCACCGGCTGGCGCTGCTCGCGGCGGACGGGGGCTCCCCGCGCCGCACCACGCGCGGCACGCTCGTCGTGCGCCTCGTCGACTACAACGACTGCCCGCCCATCTTCGAGAGACAACACTACGAGTGTCAGGTGAGACACGGCCCGGTTGACGACGCTGGACAAACTGGAGAAACAAACATTCTAATTTCGGACTTGTAATGTTAACGCAACTATAATACGAGTGGTCGACACGGACTACACTTGGGTTATCCATCATTCATTACACGTGACTTGTCGTAAAAAGATCGGTCAAGTTGTTTTAAACTATACGAGGTCATATGGTCTGATGCGTTTTAGACATTTTATCTACTCGTAATATTGATTATGTCGGTATAAATACATATTCAAATTAAATAAACTCAGCCTCAACAATAGTGTGTCGTGTACAGGTGCGCGAGGACGCCCCGCCGGGCACGGTGGCCGCGCGGCTGGCGCTGACCGACGCGGACGCGGCGCAGGCACCGCTCTCCTTCTTCGTGGCGGACGGCGACGCGCGCGCCCGCTTCCAGCTGCGCGCGTCGGGCGAGCTGTACGTCGCGCGCGCGCTCGACCGCGAGCTGCAGCCCGAGCACGAGCTCACCGTGGCCGCCACGGACGGCAAGTTCACCGCCTACACCACCGTCACTGTCGCCGTCACCGATGTCAATGGTGAGTAAGAATGAAAAACAACTGCGGCAGAATAATATACAGCTTTAGCTTACGCAATTTTGGAGCAACTTTATCGCACATCACAACAAGTTAAATAACTGCTTTAGTTAGGTTTTGAGATAGAAAATAAATAAATATTTCCCGGACAATCCACACAACAACATGGCTTATTTTGACAGACAATCCACCATACTGCCTGCGTCACCGCTACCGCGTGCGTCTGTCCGAGGACGCGGCTGCGGGCACGCCGCTGCTGACGCTGGAGACGCGCGACGCCGACGCGCCAGAGAACGCGCGCCTGCGGTACTACCTCACCGGCCCGCACGCGCACCACTTCGCGATCCACCGCGACACCGGCGCCGTCAGCGTCGCCGCGCCGCTCGACAGGTACTATCATTACAGCTAGCTACTGCCGGAGACCAAATGCTACGAATATAAAAAAATATTTTAATCTGTCTCCTAGTAGATAAATAGTCAAACATCTCGGGATTATTTGTTTACAATATAGACATTTATTGTAATACCGTGTCAACAGGGAGACCGTCCCACGCTACAGCCTGCAGGCGCACGCCCAAGACCGCGCGCGCGCCGACTGGGAGTGCGCCGCGGAATTGCAGGTGGAGCTAGACGACGTCAATGACAACGAGCCGCGGTTCACGGCCGACACCTACAGCGTCACGCTGCCAGAAGACGCGGAGCTTGGCACACTCGTCGCCAAGGTACATGCTAATAACCCCTCACAAAACATCTCTCATTTCAATGGAAATAGTCCAGGAGACTAATACATTTTATTCATCCATACTAGGTGCACGCGTATGACCCCGATCTAGGCCCCAACCGCACCGTAGTCTACTCTTGGGCGGACGGTGACGGTGGCGCCTTCAGCCTCGCGGCGGACAGCGGTATAGTGACGCTCCGCGCGCCTCTGGACCGCGAGACGCGCGCCGAGCACGTGGCCGTGGTGCGCGCGCAGGACGCCGGCCGCCCGCCGCGCGTCGCGTCCGCCACGCTGCGCCTCACCGTCGCCGACGTCAACGACAATCCGCCCGAGTTCGAGTTTCGCTCCTACCGCGCCGCCGTGTCCGAGCTGGCCGCGCCCGGCGCCGAGCTGCTGCGCGTGCGCGCAACCAGCCGCGACGCGGGAGTCAACGCGGACGTGGCCTACGGTCTCGTCGCCGGCGACGACAAGGACGACTTCGCGATAGACCCTGCCAGCGGCGCGCTCAGCGTGGCGCGCCCGCTGGACTACGAGCGGCGGCGCGCCTATCTGCTCACCGTGCAGGCCGTGGACGGCGGCCGACCGCCGCTCAGCGACCTGGCCTCGCTCAACGTGACCGTGCTGGACGCCAACGACAACGCGCCCGTGTTCGCGCGCGGCTCGTACGCGGCGCGCGTGCGCGAGGACGCGGACCGCGGAACGGCACTTCTGCAGCTGACGGCGGAGGACGCCGACGGCGGCGCCAACGGCCGCCTCTTCTACAGCGTGGCGCACGGCGACCCGGACGGCGTGTTCGCCATCGACGCCGACACGGGCCTGCTCACGGTGGCGGCGCCACTCGACCGCGAGGCGGTGCCGCGCTACTCGCTCACGGTGCGCGCGCGCGACCGCGGCCTGCCACCGCTCGAGACCGAGGTGGCGCTCGAGGTGGAGATCCTGGACGCTAACGACAACGCTCCGCAGTTCGCGAGCGACAACTACTCAGCCGTGGTCCGTGAGGACCGCGCCATCGGACACGCTATACTCAAGTTTGAAGTCACCGACAAAGACGCTCCGCCCAACGGCGAACCCTTCACATTCGACTTTCAGGTGAGATTCCGCATCACTTAATCCTCCTCCGGATCATCCGAATAAGGGACTTATTTAAATTTTATAACATTTTTTGCCCTGCACATATTTTTATTAATAATGTGATTTTAATAAAAATGTGAAATAAAAAATTATTGACACGAAATTCTCGGGCATTAGTCATTCACAAACATATCTTATTTATTACAACGTTGAGCGTGGTCAGCACTTGGATGTGTGACCGCTCTGACTGCAACTTTTTGCATAATATTCATTTTATATGATATGTTAAGTTCATCTTATACTTATCGGATTCACAATTTCACTAAGCTTCACCCGTTTGTTTTCATACTTTCTTGGATCAAATTTAGAAATTGAAGTTTCACCTTCTTTTAGTAAACCGAACTATTTTAATTTTCAAAATTTAAGGTGGCCACTACAAAACTACTTTTAACTTTTATTTTTCAATACCATCAAAATGGGTATCAAATTAAAGGGCTTCACAAGTAGAATATGGTGTTGTCACACCATATTGTTGTTAAACATTATTATTATTAATACTTTATTGCACAAAAGATAAAATAAAAATTTGTACAAAAGGTGGGCCTAATGCTAAAGCATTTTCTACCTGCCAAAAAATTTTAAAATAAAAAAAAAATCTCACCATCGAAGCTTGTATACAATAAAATTCTTAAATAAATCTAATTTTTTCCTTAATATCAGCTTGTTTTTTATGTATCTATTCGAATGACATTCAATCCCAATAAAAAAATAACTAAAAATTTCAAGATCGCTATCTAAAGGAATAATGAAACTTCCTGAATATACTGAACCTTTGGTGTATGCGTCAATCCCATACTTATCGAATTTATTAATATTTCGCCAGGCGGGCAACGAGATGGGTGCTTTCCGGCTGGAGCAAGATGGCTACCTGCGCACGGCGCGGCGGTTCAACCACCGAATCAAGGAGTGGTATACACTGACGGTGCGCGTGTTCGACAACGGCACGCCGCCGCTGTACGCGGACGCCACGGTGCGCGTGCGCGTGGTGGAGCAGTCACTGTACCCGCCCGTCGTCAGCGCGCTGGACGTGCGCGTCGTGTCGTACCTGGACGAGTTCCCGGGTGGCCTTCTGGGCCGCGTGCACGCTGTGGACCGCGACGCCTACGACACGCTCACTTTCGCGCTGGCACCGCCGCACCGCGGCCTATTCGACATCGACCCCGCCAGCGGCGAGCTGCGCGCCGCGCCCGCGCTCGACGTCGGCGAGTACCGCCTCAACGTGACCGTGTCCGACGGGCGCTTCCTCTCCTCCGCGCCCGTGCACGTCACCGTCACGCTCGTCACCGACGAGGCGCTCGCGGCCGCCGTCGTGGTGCGCTTCCGCGCCGTGTCCCCTGAGGACTTTGTGCTGCGCCACCGCCGCGGCTTCCTGCGCGCCGTCGCCGAGGCGGCCGACGCGCAGCCCGCCGACGTACTCATCATCAGCGTGCAGCCGAGCGGCGACGACGCCGACGACGACAACGACGACGACCCGGAGGAGGAGACGAGCGCGGGGCGCGCTCGTCGACAGGTGGCGCGCGACCTGGACGTCGCGTTCGCGGTACGCGCGGGCGCGAGCGGCTGGCTGCCCGCGGACGCGCTGCGCCGGCGCCTGCACGCGCACGTTGAGCGGCTCGAGGAGCGCGCGCAGCTGGTCGTGGAGGAGCTGGTGCGCGGCGCGTGCGGCGGCTGCGCGCGCGGGGCGTGCGCCGAGCGGCTGGAGCTGCGGCGAGGCACGCGCACGGCGCTGACGGAGCTGGCGGCGCTGGTGGCCCCGCGGCACGCGCTGCGCGGCTGGTGCGCGTGCGCGGCGGGCTGGGCGGGCGCGCGCTGCGACGCGCCGGCGTCGGAAGAGTGCGCGTCGTGCTCTGAGCGCACGCTTCGGCTCGGCGGGGATGGGTACCTGGAATACCGCGTGGAGCGCGGCGCGGTGGCGGGCGCGCGCGCGCTGGAGGACGAGCTGGTGGCGGAGCTACGATTCCGCACGCGCCGCTCGCGTGGCGTGCTGCTGGCGGTGGCGGGGCGCGTGGACGGCGCGCTGCTGGAGGTGGCGGACGGCTCGCTACGGTTCCTCATGGAGCTGGGTGGCGGCGCGGTGGAGCTGACGGGCGCGGAGGTGGCGGACGGGCGCTGGCACGAGGCGCGGCTGGAGCGGCGCGGGCGCTCGGTGCGGCTGACGGTGGACCGGCGCACGGTGCAGGCCATGGCGCCCGCGCCGCACGCCGTGCTGGACGTGCGGCCGGCGCGCCGCCTGCTCGTGGGCGCGCAGCTGCTGCGCCACGATCACACGCAGCCCGATGAACAGGTCACTGCTCGATTTTTCATCCGGCTTTCTATGCGTATAACAATAAGCTTATCACTGCAAACTATCTGTATTCAGTGCTACAAGTTAGATAGAAATGTTTGAGTCTTAAACATGAATGATCGTGGTGCAGGTGACGTACGGGTTCGACGGGTGCATCTCGGAGCTGCGGTTCGGCGGGACGGCGCTGCCGCTGGAGGTGGGCGGCACGTCGCGCGACGGGCGCGTGCAGCTGACGCGGCGCGTGCGCGTGCGCGTGGCGGCCGCCTGCCCCGCGCTGCCGCCGCCCGGGCCCTGCGGCGCCGCGCCCTGCCACCACGGCGGCACTTGCCGAGCTCTTAACGAAGGTATAAATACAGTTGGATACTTTTGGTATAAAAACATGATTTATTTTATATAACGCGAAAAGTACATTTGTTATAAAATTTTAATATGTAAAAGCAACTTGCAAGTTACAGTAACGGTTTCCAGAAAAACTTAAAATATATGCGTCTCATTGAAAACCTCTGCCTCGTCTATTGAAATCGCGTCGAATTCGTCGTCTTTTTAAAGTTTGTTCTGATGAAACAAAGCTATAGAACATACAATGCAATACAGGATACAGTTGCTCCTGCCACGGTCGCTACACGGGCCCGCACTGCGAGCACGACACCCAACCGTGCGCGTCGTCGCCCTGTCTGCACGGCGGCGCGTGCGAGCCGGCCGACAACGCGTCGTACGCGTGCGCGTGTCCGGCCGGGCTGGACGGGCCGCGCTGCGAGCTGGGCCGCTACTGCACGCCCGGCGCCTGTCTGCACGGTGCCGCCTGCGAGGAGGGCGACGCGGGGCCCTCCTGTCACTGCCAGGTAACATCCTACCACCATTTTTTTATTTTATGCAGAAAAAGATTAAGATGCATCCGTAACCTTTGCACGCAGGATTCGAACCAGCTCCTCCGGGAAAGCGGTGCTGCTACCAATTGCACAAGCGCCTCGATCATGTGATAATCTTAATAGTTGTGTAATCTTTATCTGTATAAAATTTACAAATAGTTTAAACGATAGTGAGTTTTATCAGTTATTAAAATTCATTAAGATCCCACCACCAGTTTACCATTATCTTTCAGTTTGTTTATTTATTTCCTTTTCATTTAATTTTTTTTACTCTCTGACTTGACAACACATTCGCAACATCCACAGGGTTACTACGGACCGCGCTGCGAGCTAGACGTGGACGAGTGCGCAGGGGAACCTTGCCTTAATGGCGCCACCTGCCTCAACGAACCGGGCTCGTTCCGCTGCCTCTGTCCGCCCGACAAGACCGGCATGAACTGCGGCAACCCGCTCTACTCGGACGCAGTCACCGCCGGTGGCGCGAGCGGTGCGAGGGCACTCGCCGAACTGTGGAGCTGGGCTCTAGAAACAAGATGGCCACTCGCGGCAATAGCTGTCGCTTTCCTGCTACTACTCCTCCTAGCAGCTCTACCACTCTGGCTGCGACGGCGAGCTCCTCCAGCCCAATCGAACAACCCCAAAGCGCCACCGAAACTGTCAAACCTAGAAGCGGTCTCGCGCAGGGAACGGCCGGCTTCCTGCGAGACGGCGCACGGCCCCCCGCCGCTGAACAACGTCGACACGCTGCGGAGCTACGGCTCGGCCGGCGATGAGCTGGAGGGCATCCCGCCCGACTACCGCCGGAATCTCAATATTGACCTAGGGAAGCCGTGGTCTGAACAGATGCATCTGCATACTTTTGTGGATAATAAGATTTACAATGGTGAGTGTCATTCAACTTAATTATTCTTTCCTGCCCCTTATTTTCCTGGACTCCGTCCTCTCTTATTTATTTATCAACAAAATTACACACACAAACACAAACGCATGAAACATAAATTGAAATTAATTCTACTTTAAAAATGTTTTAAAAACATGTATTATCCATAGTACTACAGCTTTTACCATTCGGTTTAGAGCACCAAGATTTGAGCAAGAATTATTTCTATAAAATGGAGTAAAAGGAGGATGGCTTCATTGGCCAGCATAGTAAATTTGGCGTATCTATATAATTATTGATACGTTTGTACAAAAACATGTTGTAGAACACTGTTCTACGGTAACTCAGAAAGTCTATTTTGAAATAATGAAGATTATTAGAACCTGGCAACTTCTATCCCAAAAAATTTCTTCATATACATAAGGGCCTCAACTCAATTCTCAACTGACTTCCCGTCTATTTCCTTTGTTATTCCAAGAATTACCTTTCCAGTACATAGTAGTTTTATAGAATTGATAAATAAATTGACACATATTAATGGGCCACTGCAAGTCACTTCACCGCGAGAGGGTTCGAAATGTCTAATAAAATTGTGTATCTTCTTGGTAACCCAAGTAAAATATATAAAAAAGTGTGTGTGTGTCAGCTACGACGCACGATTGGAGTTTACTCCTGACGAACGATAATTATGATATAATATATCGAATAGAAAAAAAGGTAAATGAACGCATCTGCTAAAATGATAAGAGAAACAAACATATATCTGTAATTATCGGGCCTTATAACTCAAATCATTTCTTAAGAAGTAAACTCCAATAAGATAAATAGGCAATTTATGATTAACTGATTTTATTATCTGTGCAAATATCCCTGAGCAACAAATCATGCTTGTTTTATATGATTAAGTACTTCATAGTAATAGTTGACTATTGATTTTAATAATATCAGAGTGCTGAACTAAAAATGGCAAGTAAATATAACCGAATGAACTTGCGCACGTCATTTATTAGATTTCCCAGAAGTATTAAGACAGCGTGCTTATTGCTTTTGACCGATACATCATAAATATTGATTATATTTATAACAGACCATACTCATAAAATAACGATATTATGCATATTATCTATGTGTATATATATAAATGTAATGGCTATGGAATATTTTTGCATTTCACTTCAGAAATATAACAGTAGATGAAACTTTTATTTTTATTTGTCATAAGCAGGCAAAAGTCACTTGACCATAAAGCCAAGTGATACCTATATATTGCATGCAGCCTCGTGTTCTGTTTTCAAAAAGTGAAAGAACCTTCTTTATTTTTAAATAATAAATAATTTAAATATCGTAAGAACAGCATACAACCTTTTTATTTTTAAATGCCGTCATGGAACCTTTATACAAGCAATAATTATGAGAAATGAGATACGCTGTGTAATGTATTCCATCTGATTCTTTTACACGTTCAATCCTACAGATATATATGTTTGTCTCTTTCTACGTAACGCCTCAACTTTTCGTGTTACACTTGATTTTGATTTTACTCCTCATAAAATTTCCGTACCGGGCCTTATAACTCAAATCGTTTCTTACGGAGTAAACTCCAAAAATATTTTATATTGTTTTTATTTAGTTGGGAAAATAAGAGTACCGATGGCAGTGTATTGTTAGATTAGCGTCAGTTTCGTTAACAGATTTGAAGGGGACACTGGGCGCGCGCTCCCCCCCCGGCGGGGCCCGTCGCCTGGAGCCGCACCTGGTGGGCGGCTACCACTGGGACTGCTCGGACTGGTGCGGCGGCGGCGGGCTGCCCGGCATCAGCGAGGTGGCCGGCTCCGAGCGCCCCGACTCCTCCGACCCCGACTGCCGCCGCCTGCACACCGACTCCGCCGGGGACGACCGCCTCAACGACACGGACCACATGCAGGACGGTACGTATTTTTCGACTGATGTCGCGAACGTAGAAATACGGCGACGTACAAAAGTTGTAGACGTATGATTGCGGATCGCGAGCCTTAAATGGAAGTGGGCAGGACATGTTGCAAGGCGGAATGACGACCGATGGACCAGGGCAATAACAGAATGGTGGCCAGTGGGAGCCAATCGTCGTCGCGGCAGACCACCTACCCGATGGGACGACGACATCGTCGGGCTAGTAGGAAGTCACTGGTGGAGGCTCGCACAGGACCGTAGAATTTGGCGTGATGAAGAGGAGGCCTTTACTCAGCAGTGGGTGTAAACAGGCTGTTAGAATAGAATATAGGATTTTATAGAAACAAAGCTTTTGAATCTTGACGTGTTGGGAGAAACAGACATAGGGTGATACACAGTTTTGACTGCACTTGCAAGACGGTCGGCTGTTTATTTCCAGATTCAGTAATGGTACTACTCTGTTTTATAATTGCAGCATCTTCGTACCTGCTTCACCCCGACTCGTACCTGCCGCCGCCCGAGGGGCTGGACCAGGGCGCGGCGGACGAGGCTGAGGTAGTGAGACGCCTGCTGCGGGAACCCGACGCTCACAGTCTCATCACCATGCTAGGTCAGTTCTTATCTGTAGTCATGATAGTAATATACTGTCACGTAATGTTGTAACGTAATGTAACAACCACAGGGCTGACCAAATTTAGCATCATAATTGTGTATTTGATGATGATAATTTGAAGGTGGCTTAATGAATAGTTAGACAGACTCATGTGGAATCTCAGATGTAAACTCAGTAAATTTACCATCATTACCTTAATTATATTTTTTATGATTATTATGACTAATAATTTTAGGTATGCCTATCTTAATTCTTATCAAACAATGCGCTAACCTGCTGCAGCATAAATATTATTTTACATAATACGTTGCAAGAAACAGGTGTTAAATATGATTGAGTAAAGAAGATGTTTTCTTCTTGTTAATAAACTTAATAAAATATGTATGATACAGAAGAGCGCACGAGCCTTCTCGGCGGCGGATCGGCGCGGTCGGGCAGCTCGCTGTCGGCGCGGCTGTGCGAGATCTCGGACTCGGAGGGGGAGGAGGAGGGCCCCCCCGCGGGGAGGCCTCCCGCGGGCCCCGCGCGCCACACGGACGTGTGACGACGGGACCCCGCGCGGCCCTGCGCCGCGCGCCCACCGCCGCCCGCTCGACTGACTAGTACCTACACAGGAGGACATTGGAATTCTTCTTTATTGAATGGTGCTCCGATTATAGTTTCATATCAAACTTTGAACTGTGCATTTATAATTAAGTCCTTCTAGGCTAGCAGAATTGAATAGGATATATTTTTATATGTATGATTATTGTGCGACGAGCCCCGGCGGCACTCCCGCTGTAGACAATGTATAAAATACTTAAATTAATGTAAACGTTTAAAACGACTGCGGCGAAATCATTTGTAACTGGATCTGTGTGGTTTATTAAAGTGTACTGATGAGGCGTTTTCCGAAAACGTTACAGCTTTTTAACTTTCATTAAAAGTTTACTTTAATTTTACTAACAGTTAAATTTATTGGTACAGATCTTTTATTGCTTGCTATTTGAATTTGACAGTAATTTGTCCCTATTGCAACCTCTTGCCATCTAAATGACTCCATTTAAAATAAACGCCTCATTGGTTAAAGTAGGGCTGACGTTCTATTAAATAGATCCTTTTGTTATTATAATATATTTTACGTAAATTATTATTATGGATTATAGTGCTCTGATAATCCTTATCATCTAAGACCACACAATTTGAAATAATTGGATCTACTTAATAGAATAGGCCTTTAATGTGAATACAAAGTAATTTAAATGAATTTCAGGTACAATGATATGCAAATCAGGTTATGTGTTATTCATAGATATATTATGTACATAGACTTTTAAAACAATAAACGTATGTATTATTTTCTCTTAGATAGACTGAGTATATTAATCAGAAGGATGTATTTAAAATATTTACTAAAGGGGAACTGTAACTTCTTGTTAATAATTAGAGTGTATCACTCCTTATACATAAATAAGCTCACCCAATGTGAAAATCGCATGTATAAAACTAGAAATTGTACAATCAGCTTTATTTATCACCAAAACAATTCTTATAAGTTTGCATAACTTCATTATATTATGTTATTATGACAACTTCACTTATTTACAAGATATTTCTAAAATTATTTAGTTATTTTGTGCCATGGCTCTTCGTTTTTCAGCCACAATATGTAAAAATAAATTTTGAAAATGAGCTATAACTCTGGCATATTACAACACTTCCAATCTAGAATACTGAGACATAATGCTAGTGTCCCTTGGTTCATAACTTAAAACCAACTCCATTATGGCCTTAAACATAACAATTATCAGAAAGTAAATAGTTAAGAAACTAGCATTACCTCTCCATTGGTCATAGGCTCTAAACCTGTTTAAACACACAACAAAAAAGCGATTTTTTTTTAAACTAGACTGAGAAATGATGCCACTGGGCATTATTTAAATTGCCATACAAAAATGGCTGCAAGGCTTAATATAACAACTCTTAGCTAAATACCCAAAAGTGCAGATCCCAATAAAAGAAAAGGAGAATTAAAAAATATAGAACACACTGCCCAAAACATTATATGTTCGTGGAATAGTACGCATACTAAAAGTCCCTTTATCTAGCTAAGTCCGTAATATAAATGTTCCTGTGTTATATCAAATCTGTATGTACATAAATGTTCCTTATATATGTAACAATGACAAATTTACATTATATGTATTGAGAGTAAAATACAGAGTGCCATAAAGAACTTAAATATCATTTATACACAAAATGAACTCGTCTGCACATAGTAATAAAATTCCGTAAATTTACGTTATTAGCGCTCTCAAAGGTGTTAGGTGTTATTATGTTAATAATATTATACGAGAACGTATTGTGTTCCGGTCCAATTCTTGAAATTACCTGTTACTCTCTGACTGCGCGTGTTGACAAGTTTTTATACCACGACACCTAAATGGGACCTTTAAGAACCTTCTTTACTACCTAAAAACAAATGACGCATCATACGCCACTCTCAACATGGCAGCTTAAGCCCCGATTTCACCATTGGCTATGAACGCTATCAAATCAAAAACAAAACTTATTTTACTGTCATTTTTCAATGGTTAAACTAGGTTCAATTAAACTCGATTTGTAGCATACAATGCTGAAATTGGGGCTAAATCAAAATTATTAACCAAGATGATCAATATCAAATGTTGCGTGTTGAGCAACATATTTTGCTACATGTTGCATTTGTTAAATGCATCTGTATTACCGATGCATCTTAAAAACACTAGCTTTTAATGTTTAAGTCATTGTATTTTGTTAATTTTAAGAATAATGTATTTATTAGGTTTTACAATATTGTCAATAGTAAGTAAATATGAGTGTATTATTATGCAGTGTTAGAGTTATATTATCTTGTTTCAAAATCTTAACAAAATATATTTCATATACCTGAAGACATAATTATATCCGAAAAATGATGTCTTACCACCACAAAGTATAAAGCTAACTTTTATTGTTACATTTTGTAGGTATGTGTAGGTAATTGATGACATTAATTTCAGTTTTCCTACACATATACAAAACAATCTTGTTAAAAAAAAAACCTTGACACTTTTTTAAGTCTATTAGTACGACTTTGACTGTACCTAATATATTTTTGATCTGTGATACTATTTCTAAAATCATGATTTTTTCATTCATTCTGTTTTGTATTTGTTTTTCAGCATTTTTAAATGTTTATTTTATAAAAATCTATTTACTTTACTGATTTGAAGTCTGTGGATGGTAGGTACAAAACTAGCAATTAAAAACTAGCAATTAAATCAATGGAACTAACTAAAAATGTTTTCATAATTATACATAATAGATATTTTACTTGTATGTTCGATTACCAAGTATTTTCGATGTAATTTAATCTGTTTTAAATTTAACCGCATTTGATTGTGAAATCGGCATTTCTTATTTTAAGTTAATTTAAGCAAAACTCCTGTGCTAATATCTACTGACTGTATGTAGTTTAGAAGTGAGCCTTGATCTGGAAATTATACTTAACACAATTTTAGTTACAGCACAAAACTGGAGATCGGCTGAACCAATTTAAATAGTTTATGGATTTGTCTCCGTCCCGAATAGCAGAATAACTACTAATAAATACATTGAAAATATGGCTGTACAAGATTAAACTTCAAATCAAAAAACCCTATCTGCAGCATTAGGTCAAAATTATCAATGGAACACATGGGTATTATATTGAGATATTTGTAAACTATTTCCTTAAAACACATAGTTTTCAAATGCTGTGCCATGAGGTATAAGTTAGAGCTTTTATTTGGTACCATACACGGGTTTATTTGGAAACATTAGATTTTTCATTTCCAATCCTAGTATCCTGAAAAGGAATTTTATGTACCTAAAGTTAAAAAAAATATAATAAATTGTGTTAAATGTTTGTATGTTCGTAATGACCAGGTTCAAGGCTCTGATAAATTGTATTAACAAATAAATGTAAGCGGGGTCGCCCGGGTCCAACATTCCACCCGGCGCTCATATTATGGCACCGAGGGGTGGTACGTCGCTCTCACTGTAAATTTTTATGTAAAAAATAATATTTATAAAAAAATGTGTGCCTGTTGACACGAAAAACCAATAAAGATGGTTAAAACATATTTTTTTTGTTTTTCATTTATTACGTTGACTGTACCTACATAATAAGCCTCCAGTACACAGTGGCCTGTGTTGGGCCACGCTTTGCAATCCACAATTGTAGGCCACGATCACTCAGTGTTTACACAAGAATATTTGTCCATAGATACCCCATACTGGGAAAATAAAACAAAAATATTTTTTTAATAGTACGGGGAATTGTTTTTTTTGAAGTGAAACTTCTTTAGAATCGTTGTGATTTGAAATCAGATGCAACGGAAATGGAAATAAGATTGGCTTACCTGTCGGGTAAGCCAATCTTAAGCTGCGTACGGACTGCGCGTACATTGGTACGCGTAGTCGGTTACGCGTGTCCTGGAACGCGATGTCCGTACTAGAAGCTACGCGTACACTCAGGGGCACGCGTGCCGCGCGAGCTCGGCTCGCAGCGAGCCGCTATCTGTCGGTATTTGGCCGCGCGTCAAAGCGGACGCGCACTCGCAGGGACGCTGTATTTGGACGGCAAAATGGACAAGTTAGCGAGTTTCAGTAAATATTAATGAAGATGTTGTCACGTTAATTCAACGTTACGAATTTCATCGGTGTCTATGGGACAGCACACTCAAACTATCGTAACAAAGATTTACGCTAAGATGCATGGAAGGTCATTTCAAATGAAATTTGAAATATTTCTGTTCATGGCGATGACTGGCTCGCAGCAGTCGCAGCTCTGGATCGATGAACCTCGCGTTCAGGTTCGCGGCGGTCCGTACAGGAGCTGTACGTGTATCCAATGTACTCGTGGACTGCGTACCCAACCCAGACTACGCGTAACATAGGAACGCACTGTCCGTACGCAGCTTTAAACGCTAATAAGGTTAAGCAACTCTGCGCGAAGCCAGTACTTGGATGGGTGACCGCCCGAACAAAATCTTTTTGCATATTATTTTTTTTTTTTTTATTCTTCTAGGTTTAAAGAACTTTATTCTCATAAAAACACAAAGGTTCACTTAAAATGAGATACATAATAAAATTAATCTAGGTTTTACATAAATATTACTTAACCTCTAGTACCTTAAATAATTCTACAATACTTATATATATTTATCTTATTTAACTATAAAAATAATGTATTTCACTATATACTACTAATAATTAAATTTGATTCTAAGATGCTTTAGGCTATTAGGTTATATAAATGTTCTTTATGTTTAAATTTATAGGTTTTCAATTGATCACATTCCTTTATGGTTTTTGGCAAGTTGTTAAATAATTTAGCACCTTCCGACAGTATTGTTTTTTGCCATAATTTGTGCGCGTTTTAGGTAGCTGTAGTTTAATTTTATTTCTAAAACTATATCTAATATCTCGTATATTAAATTTTATTTTTGATTGAATAGAGTTTGATGTAAGTTTTTTTTATTAAAATACATGTATTATAAGTGTAAAGTTTTTCTATATTCATAATTTTAGTTTTTTTATACAGTTCAGTAGTTGGTGTAAAATAGTCATAATGGTATAGCACTTTTATTAGTTTATTTTGGGTTCTTTGAAGTGGGTTTAAATTCGTAGTTGCAGCCGTACCCCAAATTTCTATTAAATACTCAAGATGTGATTTTGCTAGAGAATCATAAATAGTGTTACGCACTTTTTTCGGTATGCATTTCGATATTTTGTATAATGCTCCTAACAAAGATTTAAGTTTTGTTTGAACATGTTCAATGTGACTTGTCCATGATAGTTTGTCATCTATCCACAAACCTAAATATTTTTCTACGCGAGATTGCTTAATTATGTCATTATTCATGATCAGTGGTGGGAAACACGGAATTATCTTATTTTTCGCTTTAAATATCATGAATGATGTCTTTGTGGTATTAACTGTTAGTAAATTATACTTGAGCCATTCATTCAATAAGTTAAGATCTGATTGAGCTACAGCTATTAAATCATTAATGTTTTTTCCATAGTAGAAAAGGCAAGTGTCATCGGCGTATAGAGTTAAATTTCCTTGTAAACCTATTGAATTTATGTTGTTTATATATATCAGAAACATTAACGGACCAAGTATTGAACCCTGCGGTATTCCATAGTGAATACTTTCAACACTGCTAGTAAATATATCTATCTTAACAACTTGTTGTCTATTTGTAAGATATGATGAGAAAATATCTAGAGCTTTGCCTCTGATGCCTATGTTATGTAATTTTAAAAGTAGTTTTGAGTGACTCACTGTATCAAAGGCTTTCTTCATATCAATGAATATACCTAAAGCCACATTTTTCTCGTCTATATTCATTTTGATATTAGTGACAAGGTCAACAACTGCTGTTAGAGTACTCGATTTCGCTCGAAATCCATATTGTTCATCTATAAGAAAGTTTTTTGCCGTGAGAAATTTGTTTAATCTTTTGTATATAATCTTTTCAAATAGTTTAGAGATTACAGGTAGTACCGATATGGGCCTGTAATTGCTGGGATTGCTTTTATTACCTGCTTTATGTATTGGACTAACTTTAGCAATTTTAAGAGAGTCGGGAAAAATACCAGTATCTAGGCTTGCGTTAATGCATTTCATTAGCGGATCAATAATAAAGTTTTTGATGCATTTGATAGACTTGGTACTAATGCCATCCAAACCAGTGCTTGTGTTACTGTCAAGCTGATTTATTAAACTAGAGACTTCGTTATAGTCACATGGTTCAAACTCATCTATTACTATTTCATGTGTATGATTCGGGTCGTATGTTAATATATTTACATTATCTGTGTGATATTTACTTGGTATATTGTTTGCTAGTTCGGCACCGATCGAAGAAAAGAATTTATTGAAAATGTTGCAAGCTTGTAGGCCACCTGTAATGACACCATTATCAGTTTCAAGTTTAGGTAGTAATAAACCTTCTTTAACCATATTAAGTGATAATTTGCTTATGATGTCCCACATTTTTTTGGGATCGTTAGAATTGTCATGAAATAGATTAAAGTAATATTCCTTTTTTTCTTTATTTATAAGATTATTAACTTTTTTACATTCCATAATATAGTTCTCAAGAATTGAATCATTATTAGCGTCAGTTTTAGTCATATGCCATAAGTTATTTCTATAATTTATGGAATCTATAATTTTTTTACTTATCCATTCATTTTGGGGGGGATTTAGAATTTTGACTTTATTTACTTTATTTTTTCCTATTTTTTCTAGTAAAATATTTTCGAGATCTTTATAGTTATTGCTTATTTTTGTAAAATCTATTTGTTTAATAGGTACTGTTTTTAAATTGTTCATAATTTAGTGCTTGGTATTTCATTTGTTTATTGTAAATTTTAGATAATCCGCTAACTTCAAGGAAAATCTGTTTATGATCTGATAAAGATGAATCTATTAAAGATATACTTAGTAAGTGGTTGTTTAAGTTTAGAAGTACTTGTTTGGCGCGTACAGAATTTAGTATCTATTTTATTCACAATTGAAAACCCATTCTCAATAATTTCATGGACATATTGCTTTACTTTTTGTTCTTGACTAAGTAAATCTATATTAAAATCTGCAAATATGATAGACCTTTTCCTTCTTTCCATTTGTTGTGAAATTAAGTTTGTAAAATTTTGAAAGTTACTGTCACCAGGTCTATATATAGCTCCTATATTTAATGATAATTTGTCAATCTTTAACCATAAATAGTGACTTCCGTCCACAAATAAGTCCTCGGTAACATCAAAATGTATACTTTGGTGGACATATATAGAAACGCCTCCACCTTTCTTTTTTTCGTCCTTGCCTTCTTTATTCATCAAGTTAGTGTCCGTCGGCCTATAGTTGTAAATATGTGAATATCCAGGAATTCTGTATAATTTAGCTTCATTTTCAGATCTGATCCAGGTCTCTGTGAAAATAAGAAAATGCGTAGTTTTATCCAAAGACTTCATAATACATTGTATTTCATCGAACTTTCCTCCAGTGCAAATACTCCGCAAGTTGGCATAGAAGAAACGGAGTGATGAGCTTTGTAACTGTAAATCATTGTAGTTATCCGCCAAGTGATGGGATATTTGTTTAATATTTTTGTGACTGTTTTCATTTTGTATATATTTCTTTACTAGTTTTTTGTGTGTTATTTACATCTTTGTTTTTTATTATTTTTGGGGTTCCGTTAAAATATTTAATTATCAGATCTTTCTCTCCGTTCTCAGATCGCTTTTTCAAGTCCTCTTTCAATGATATCCAGTACTGCTTTTGTGTTGGGGTTTGGTCAGGATATATCTTAATATTATCTGGCAGCTGCGATCTATATCTTAATATTTCTTTTGTAATACTTGATTCTTTGAAACATACCTTAATAGGACGATTTTTGTTTGGGTTGTACTTACCCAAACGAATTGATCTTATCGGTTTTGGACAAGTTTTATTAACGGAGGTTATTAATTTCTTCTCATTCTTTTGTCGATTTACTGAAGTTTCACTTCTATCATGTGTGAATCGCACACACACCTTTATTTCATATTTTTTGAAAATTGTTTAATGCTTTTCACAGAATACTCCAAAATTAACAAGTTTCAACAAAATAGTTCTCATAATTTACGAAAGCGGCTGTGACATTCGGGGCGGCAGACAGACAGACAAACTGACAGACATACATATCGAATCTTTACATTTCCGATTTTTTGCCATTTAGCTAAGGAGCACGCAAAAGGGGTAGGATTGATAGTCGTGTCCCTGTCCTCCTAAACTCATAATCTTTGTGACCACCACAAGTTAACAAACACGTCAATATCATTTATACATATTAAAAGTTTCACAAAAAATAAAAGTAGGCATTTAACAAAACGTTTTAATGATTGATTCATCAATAGTTAAACTATTAATTACTGAGTATATATTTTTTTATAATATTTTGACTTATTATTAATCAATAAACACGTCAATACCAACATAATGTCCTGCATAGCGGTAAAATATTTATATAAATATTTCAATGAGGTAAGATTTTGTTTCTTTGTTTCAACGAATAGGCTCAGAAACTGCTAAACGGATCTGAAAAATAATTTCACCAATGGAAAGCTTACCCCGAGTAACATAGGGTTTGTTTTATCTTTACAAAATCTTCAAATAAGTAACCCAAGGTGTAAAAATGTACATAAAAACAATAGTGGGTGACACTCAACTTTTTTAAATCTGGGATGTTTTATTACCTTTTGAACGAAACCTTAAAATTATAAAATCTAACTTTCCAAGCCATCCAAGTTACAAAACGAAAGGCTTTAGGTTATAAGCATTATTTTCATTTTTCGAGTTTTACTTGATACCAATTTACTCTATAATATATAAATTGTTACGCCGCAGTTGCCGGTGTTTTGCCTACATATTACCAGAAATCAGATCGATAACAAATATTTTCAAATAACAACAGCACATCACTATTCACCCACGAGACGTCTTCTGTTGTCGTGAATAGCCGACGTTGGCGCGGCTGGCACGTTGTTTGAAAGCTTGCTTACATCTGAGGTAGTGATGTGATAGGTCGCTGATTATCGATAGACGGAAAGGGTATTGGACCCTGAGCTATTATTGGCAGAAGTATTTTATACCTAATTATTTTCCTTGCTACTTGCAGAATTTCTTCTCATTAATTATAATTAATGAGATTAAATTCTGCATAATGACAATTATAAGTTTTTGGAAATTTTACTAGGTAGGTATTTTATTTTCCTCATTCTTCATTCATTGTAAATTTTCTTAAATCATTTCTAGGCATTCCCTATCCATCTAACATCTTTTATTGATTTTCTGTCCACGTAATTATTTCCTTGAGTCGGATACCTATCTCGTAATCGAACCGATTTAGGTACCTACACTACCTACTTACCAATGATGAAAGTACCTACCTATCTATTACAAAAAAATGTATTCCCGTTTCCAACGTAGGCACCTACTGTAATCTTACAAGAACGAAATAAAATGTAGGTAGGTATGTACCTACTCACCGAACTAAAGGGAACCTGTGTGCTTCGAAGCAGAAACATTTTTCGAAGTTCGAAGGTCGAGGTTTGAACAAGAGATCTAAGAATCTACAAATACCTACATTTTACCTATGAATCCAAAAACACGTGCAATTATATTTTTTTATTATGCGTTTGCAGAGTTTAAATTTGTTTTTTTTATGATATCTAGACATTTATTATTTTTATCATGAGAATGAACATGATATAAATAATAAATATCATGTTCAATAAATGTAAATTGTCTATTTTTTATCACATTCGGTTGGTAGCTGTATACCACAACACTAGCGGTCGTCTCCTGCCGACAATGGCGTGGCGAATCACGCCCGCTGACGGGATTTTATCTAAGTTTTTCATCATCGAAATTTTTATACAACTAGGGTTTATCTATACTAATATATAAAGCTGAAGAGTTTGTTTGTTTGTTTGTTTGTTTGAACGCGCTAATCTCCGAAACTACTGGTTCGAATTGAATAATTCTTTTTGTGTTGGATAGTCCAGTTATCGAGGAAGGCTATAGGCTATATAACATCACGCTACGACCAATAGGAGCAAAGATATAGTGGTAAATGTGTAAAAAACGGGAGAAATTGTTCATCTTTGAAGCCTTCCGTTGCGTGCGCCGTGAAAACGGTTCAAGATACACAAAAAATATGTATTGAAGAATAATAGCTCTTTTAATGATCTAAAAAACAGTCCGCGATAGTATATGTCTATCTTTTAAGATTAACTCACAAAAACCGTTTTTATGGTACCTAATTTGGTCGAAATAATTTGTTTAAGTTGTATCAACATAATAATTATTAATCTTTATTCAAATAAATAATTATGTTGTTGGTTAAGAGTACTTCATCCATTATAACGCGGGTAACACCGCAGGGCACAGCTAGTATTTTATAAACCTTTAGTATAGATGTATAATAACTAAAACAATGTTACATAAAACGCGGAACTAACTGTTTAAAGATTGTGTATTTCGTTTTTCTTTTGGAGTAGTTTTGGTCGTCATATGACGACGCTGGCGTAGTGAGCTCAATTTGTAATGTCGAGTATAGCCGACGGTGGCTGTGAAAAGGTGGCAAAGCAAAGAGTTTAATGATCTGAGTTCAAATTACTTTTAATATGTAACCATAGATTAAAGTATAGTAAGAAAAGAGTTCCTCCTCGATTAAGGTTGTCACCAAAGAATATAAATAACTAGGTAGGTTAGGTATGGTTGTCAGAATATTTAGTATGTCTGCCATGAAGGTCTACATTATTAACCCCCGGCCAAAAAAGAGGGGTGTTATAAGTTTGACGTGTCTGTCTGTCTGTCTGGGACATCATTGCTCCCGAACGGATGGAGCCATTTTAGCTTCACTTGTGTGTTTGTAACCGACGTCTTTTGGCGCGTTTTTGACCCACTTTAAACGGCCAGATTTCGTTCAAACCTTGTAGATTTATCGTGGACCGATGACAGTAAACTATTTTGAAAAAAAACAAAACAAAAAGTAAAAAAAAACAAAACTTTTTTAGAAACCGAACTAAAAAATAGAAAATAAATAATATTAGGTCCTTACATATGAAATTGGCGTTTTGTATGGGAGGAACAAAAAGTCGAATATTTTTTAATATAATATATTTAATTAATCAAAGTATGAACCATTATTTTCTATGCACTTTTGCCATCTTATAGGTAGTTCATTGATCCCTTTACTAAAAAAACCAGTCGGACGGGAATCAATAAAATCTTTGAAGGCGATTTGGACTGCCCCATCGGAGTTGAATTTTTTCCCTTGCAAGAAGTTATCCAAATTTCGAAAAAAATGGTAATCTGTTGGAGCAAGGTCCGGGGAGTACGGAGGATGTCTTAGACTTTCCAATTGAAGCTCTTCTAATTTAGTAGCCGTCTGTTGCGCAGTGTGTGGTCTAGCGTTGTCGTGAAGCAGCAGTGGCGTGGAGCGATTGACCAGCCTAGGTTGTTTAGCCGCTAGCTTTTCCATCATGGTTTGCAATTGCTGACAATAGACATCAGCCGTAATAGTCTGGCCATATTTGAGAAAACTGTAATGAACAATACCGGCACTAGTCCACCAAACGCTTACAAGTAACTTTTTTGGGGTTAATTTTCGCTTGGGGCAGGATTTGGCTGGCTGGCCAGGATCCAACCATTGCGCTGAGCGCTTCCGATTATCGTAAAGAACCCATTTTTCATCACAGGTAATGATTCGGTTTAAAATACCTTCATTATTGTGCCGGTTTAGTAATGTAACGCAGCAGTCGACGCGCGTTTGCCGGTTTGCTTCAGTCAATTCGTGAGGTACCCACCTTTCAAGCTTTTTAATCTTCCCAATTTGCTTCAAGTGAATTAAAACAGTTTTATCACTAACACCGCAGCCTGCAGCTAACTCGGACGTGGTTTGCGATGGATCCGCTTCCACAATAGCCTTCAACTCTTCATTATCAACTTGAGTCTCAGGCCGTCCACGGGGCTTGTTCTGCAAGTCGAAATTTCCAGAACGAAAACGTTGGAACCAAAAACGAACTGTGTTTTCTTTTGCAACACGACCGCCATACACATCATTCACCCTTCGAGTTGTTTCCGCAGCACTAGTGCCACGGCGGAACTCGTACTCGTAAATAATGCGATATTTTAAGTTTTCCATTTTGTAAAATGAGTGACGCAAACAGAAAAAAACAGAAGAAAAAAAACAAATGAATGACGATCATCGAAGCACAAATACATGAGTCTATAGCTGTACAAATTTGAATTTGGAATTCCTTACCAAAGAGGAGAAATTTGTGATTAAAGTGGCCAGTACGAAAAACGCCAATTTCATATGTAAGGACCTAATAGTTAAAAAAACCCAAAAAAAAACACGCTTTTTATAGAAACCGAACTATGCCGAATATTTTATATTTATGGTGATATAAGAGAGCTATTTAAAAAAAGTAATTAGTAGAACCCAATTCAAAATATTTTGGAAGGCTAAAAATGAATTTTATATCATTTTGTAGCAGCCACGTTTTCAATTTACTTAAAATTAACACCATAAAAAACATACTTCCTTGAGAGAAAAAAGAAGACGAAGTTAGTGCCTTGCATTCTCTGGTTCTCTAATGATAATTATAATACCAGTGTGGAGCCGGGGCGGACTGCTACTGCTACCCGACTCGTAGTAGACAAAAAGCACTACGTTTACTATTAGCTAGTAGGGATATAATCTGACCTGGTAGGCCTGATTTTATCGTTAGCGACTAAATAGCCTCGGTGGCATCGTAGGTTAATTCGATCACCATATAAAATAATAAGCGCAGGTAACAAAGTGGAAGTCTGTCATGAAAATAACTCTACAAATATAAACATCCTTCTATTTGTTCCTAGTAGCTCACGTTACTACTTCAGCCTCACGGCTGAATTTAGTTCAGTCAGTTTCTTGTACTTCTACTTGGACTTTGAGCTTGCAGTATCGAGTTAAATAAAATGATAAGGTAAAAAAAATGTTTTTTAGTTGAACGCCATTTTGCGTCTCGATTGCGGGTTTTCTAGAGCAATATTCTCACAGCTGTTGTCATTGTCAAATATTGTCTAAATTTATGAATTTGAATGTCAATGTCATGTCCATGTCAGTTATAAAGAAAATATGCATTTTTGGAATTGCAATGCAAGAGATGATTATTTTTTTCTTTAAATTTTTGTGAATTTTATAAAATGTTTAAGGGATTTACAAGAATATTGGCTTTGAATAGTTCTGATAAATTGCAAGCATCCGTTTATCCTTTTCTGAGAAGCACTGCCATTTGTAGTCGCAGATGTAGACCGGAAAATATAGGTTATGTTTTTGTAAGGACTAAAAAACACGACCGTAATCCCGCAGCTCTTTTCGTGCCTGTGCCAGTGAAACCCAACCCTGATGACATAAGCATTGGAGAAGAGTTCACAGGGCGAATAAAGAAACAAGATTTGTTAAAGATCCTCAACAGGTTCTACCAAAAACCTGAAATCAGAGTTTTGGCATCAGAAAATGGTCTTGACGATCAACTCCTTCATCAGGCTTTTTTGTCATTCAGAAGACATTGCTTAGAGCATGATCTTCCACCAGACTTACATATAATTATAAGTGACATTTTACAAGGTTTGTGCTGCCATACAAACCATGTTCATTATCTTTCACATATATCTCCGATTTTATTTTTTGTACATACTTAATCATTTGATTTGATTGATATATTCATGTGTTTAAATTTAAAGAAATATTAATTAAGTGTTTTGAAATGTAGAAATATTAATTAAAATCTATCTATCTATTTTAGGTGCAGGCCATGTTGATGATTTGTTTCCATATTTTCTAAGACATGCTAGACTGGCATTCCCACATTTAGACTGCCTAGATGATTTAAAAAAAATATCAGACTTGAGGACTCCAGCTAATTGGTGAGTATGTTTGGTTGGTTGTGACAAAAAACAGTACATTAAATACTTAATAATACAAAATGAATTATTTACTGTGTACAGGTATCCAGAAGCTCGCAGTATAAATAGAAAAATTGTCTTCCATGCAGGTCCGACAAACTCAGGAAAGACTTACCATGCAATGGAAAAATTTCTGAAAGCAAAATCAGGAGTATATTGTGGGCCTTTAAAATTATTAGCTACAGAAATTTATCATAAATCTAATAAGAATGTGAGTTTCAATGTTTTTAGTTGATTTACCTTGGATTACTGAATCAAGGCAAGGTTATGCAATGCTACTAATTCATTACAATATTCTTAATGATCTGGTCTGTTTTCTAGTTATTAAACATCCTTTTTGTATGGTTTTTATATATAATATATCAAATTAACATCTCATTGCTCAAAAGCTCATTGCTGAACAAAAAAATCATCAATTAAGGATAAATCTACCACCAGTCCAATCTGTCTGTCAGTTAAGAATCAGTCTGATCACCAGTTTCTATTTAGAAATCTTTATGGATATTAAAATGCCATCTTTTGGGACAAGACTAGAACTAACTTTTAGAACTAATTATTTGGTTGTTTGTATGTCTTTTGATACTGTTTGTGGTATTACAGGGTACCCCCTGTGATTTAATCACAGGTGAAGAGCGTAGGCATGCGTCTCTGTACAGCACATTGACAAGTGCAGAGGATGTTGAGACCAGTGAAGATGTTCCTTTGTATGAAGCAGAGCTGACCCCATCTAGTCATGTTGCTTGCACTGTTGAAATGACCTCACTTAGTAATCATTGTAAGGAAATATTTTAATCACTTTTTTACACTAAAAATATTACAGACGTAATTTTGTCAACTGGTACCACTTAATTGGAGTCACTTGGAGAGATCAGAGGAAGGCCTTGCCAAAGTCATTTTTATTTCCATATAGAAGTGCAGTTTAATTGGACTACATTTGAGCAACAATAGCAGGCACAATTGTAAAACTATAAAAATGTTACTAAAAATAGTGTTTGAAAACCAAACTAAACCTCACTATAAATTTATTGAAAAGTTTGTGATTTTTTTCAAATTTCAAATAAAACAAGAAACATTTTATTTGAAATAAAACAGATATTAAAAGAGTATATTGGTTAATTTTTCAGATGAAGTAGCCATTATAGATGAAATACAAATGATAGCAGATAGAGGGAGAGGCTGGGCTTGGACCAGAGCCATCTTAGGGCTCCAAGCTGATGAAATACACCTCTGTGGGGAAGCGGGGGCCATCAATCTTATAGAGGAAATATGTAATACTACTGGAGAAGAAATGGAGGTAAACTTTCATTTACAAAAATTTGTTAATTTTTAAATAAATAAAATATTTTGAAAAATATATTTTGGTTATAATAAGCAGTGACTGATGTGTTTGATGAGATGAAGCAAGAGCTAAAACATTTTAACTATTATCCATTAATTTGTCAATTCTATACAACTAAACACACAAAATACTTAACACATGATAAGTAACACCTTAGACATTATCCTGTTGGATGGTTGGAACCTTTCTTTTAACTGGTGTTTGTTTGGATGCAATGAGGGCCAAAACGAGTGAATTCGCCACAAGAGGCACAGCCGTAGAGATATTGTGTTGTTAAAATGTCAAATAAAATTGTTAAGATCCTTTAGCAAGTTAATTCTGAATGCATATCTATATAAATAAAAATGAATTGTTGTTCGTTAGTCTGATTAAAACTCGAGAACGGCTGAACGGATTTATCTTATCTTAGTCTTGAAATGTTTGTGGAGGTCTAGGTTTAAAAGGCGAGAAAAAATCGAATAATTGCCGGGAACTTTTTTTTACTTGTGTTAGTAATAACAATGCACATCACTATGGCTTTATGAAAAAAAACTTTATTGGGCACACCAGTAGGCACTCTGAAAATCTAAATTAATTTTTACACCAGTAGGCACTCTGAAAATCTAAATTAATTTTTAAAACTTGTTTTGATAAACAGCAATCACCTTCATAATTTAAGAACGTAGGACGTGCTGCACTGCTTTTCATAGGCCTTCATCAAATATCTATAGTATTTCGGTTGGAAGTGGCCTGCATCAACCGTGAAACTGCAGCCTTTTACCAAGTCATCCTTATTAATATAGTATTTACATGAATATAATATTTGTTTAGGTTCGCTCTTACAAAAGACTAACAGAACTGAAAGTAGAGGACTCGGCGCTTGGCTCGCTGGAGAACGTTCGCGCGGGCGACTGCATCGTCTGCTTCAACAAGAACGACATCTACAGCGTCAGCCGCGCCATCGAACAGAGGTCAGTGTCACGAGGCAGGTATCCATTCATATTTCATTCGACTACATACTGTCACCATGTTACTTGGTAATATAGGGTTATCAATATAAGTTAGGTACATATTATTATATCTCTGATTTATGCTCAGCTACGCAGAGTCATATGGAACCAATAATTAATTATCATTGTTGTCATTTTAATGGTCTGTTGGCAAAGCGAGACTCTTTGTTGAAAAGACACCAAACATAAATGATTTTCTTCTTCCCTATATTTCGGTACAGCTCAGGTGTGTGAAATTGTACGGCAAAATTTCATATTTTTTGAAGAGTTTGTTTGGTTGAAAAAAACTTTCAGCTTCTTTGAACGTTTAATTTCAGAGGCCATGAGGTAGCAGTAATATACGGCAGCCTACCGCCCGGTACGAAGCTGGCCCAGGCCAATAAGTTCAACGACCCCGACAGCTCCTGTAAGGTGATGGTTGCTACCGATGCCATCGGCCTCGGTATAAACCTGTAAGTAAAAAACATAGTTCTGGATGTACTCGAGAATTTCCATGTAATTTAACATTTCACTTTACCTTATGTTCACTCTTTTTTTAAATGTCAATGAAATGTCTTTGTTGAAACTACACTTTTCGCCATTACATCTTATGTTCTGTTTTCAGGAGCATACGACGGATAATATTCTACTCATTGATAAAGCCTGTTATGACGGAGGGTGGTGACAAGGAAATGGACGTTATCAGTGTTTCACAAGCGTTACAAATTGCAGGTAAATTTAGAACTCAGACTTTTAAAAAAAAGATCTCCTTTATCCTTAACACATTATGACTATCCCTTAGTTGTTCGCCGTAAAACCCGCTTGCCAAACGTGGCAAGTGTTGTCAAACCCCCTTATTGTGATTAAAAGGGCCTATCCTGCAGTGGATTTCCTACGGCCGAAACAAACGAATATTATTATTTCTATAATATTAATATTATCTATTTCTCTATTATTATTATTGTATTATGTGGGCTGGCTGCTAGGAACCAATCAATTGTTTCGAAAATGAGACAAGTTTTGTTGTCAGGGCGTGCGGGGCGGTACGGCAGCGCGTGGGAGACCGGCTACGTGAGCACGTACCGCGCGGAGGACCTGGGCACGCTGCGGGGGCTGCTGGCGGCGGCGCCCGAGCCGGCGGCGCAGGCCGGCCTGCACCCCACTGCCGAGCAGATGGAGCTCTACGCGTACCATCTGCCGCACGCCTCTCTGAGCAGTCTCATGGTGAGCATCCATTGGAACATGCGCCCCGACCATGTAGAGGATATAAATCTACTACATAAATCTTAAAAACGATTAAATAATTGCTAAATCCATCCTAATAAGACTCTGAAGAGAAGTCTGTATCAGCATAGAAAAATAAATAGGATCCTATTTATTTTTCTATGGTATCAGGTATAATCAAAGGCGTCAAAAACACATTCGAGCACACTCGTTTCCGAGTATCAGGCCTTATTTCACAAAATCCGAGTAAACTACGCAATGGTTGGTTACGTCAATAATTATACGTATCAACGTTTAGTTATGTCAAGAGCTAACTCGCTTTGTGACAACATGTAACTGAGAGAAATAGCTAAAATAGATATTTGAACTATTGTCTTTCGTTTTGCTATGAAATCTCTTTTGTGAATCGCAGGATATCTTCGTGCACCTATGCACGGTGGACGACTCGCTGTACTTCATGTGCAACACGGAGGGGTTCAAGTTCATCGCGGAGAGCATCCAGCACGTGCCGCTGCCGCTGCGCGCGCGCTACGTGTTCTGCTGCGCGCCCGTCAACAGCAAGCTGCCCTTCGTCTGCGCCACTTTCCTCAAAGTAATATGCTAGGATCCTTGGGGTACCGACCCTCGATTTATTGGGCAAATTATTTGATAGTTATATTTTATGATTAAAAAACCAGGATGAATTACATTAAAATTATATCTAGACTCTCACCTGAGCGGTGTTAGGCCATGGCCTGAAAGGGCGTGGAATCGCGAAGAGTGGCAGATGGGAAGGGAGGCATTTGCCCTGCAGTGGGACATGCAGGTTAAATAATTAATAAAAAAAAATATTCTTTAAAACAACTGTATTTACATCTTACTTTTTATAATAAAAAATATGTAAATATATCTACACAAAAACAATACCGAATTATGTCGTTTTGTCGGGGCTCATCTTGTGTATTTTAAGCAAAACATTTAAAACATATTTTTTCTATCCTGCTCAGTTACTATATAAGATTATGCTTTCCATATTGCTTTATCTGTTTGAGACAGAATAATTTAATTGATATTGTGCTTTTCAGATGGTCCGGCAATATAGTCGCAGCGAGCCCCTGACGCGCAGCTGGCTCTGCGGCGCGGTGGGCTGGCCGCTGGCGCCGCCGCGGACCATCCTGGACCTCGTGCATCTGGAGAGCGTGTTCGACATACTGGAGCTCTATCTCTGGCTCAGGTCTGTCTCAGTTTGGCTTGCAATGGAACGTGAAGGTTCATAGAAAAGGTTCATTATCAATAATAAAGAATTAAGCTGACTGAGCATCAGCCTCTATTTATTAAGAAAAAACATGAATTTCTTCCTGTTTTAAAAGGGGTTCCGATATTTTTGTATGGAGTCTCGCATTTTGAATAAAACCTATTAGTTTTACCTAGTTTGAATAAACATGATTTTGCGGACAGTCGAATGTCCAAACAAAAGGCCTAACGAATGTCAATCGACATAGTAAATGCTTACAAACAAAATGGTGTAAAAAAATCAAATCTCTTAATCATACGGTTTCTGAGAAATTTTTTGGGTATAAAAACTCTTCAAAAATGTATTGATAGTAATACTAAGTATGGGAAACGATTATGGTACCTACTAATACACTCATTTGGGATTTTCAGAATTTAACTCCCCTGAGGATTTAAAAACACCTGTGTGCTTTTGTTGCAGTTATCGCTTCTCCGACATGTTCCCGGACGTGAAGCTGGTGCGAGAGATGGAGTCCGAGCTAGACGCCATCATCCAGCAGGGAATATTCCAAATAACTAGGTACTGGCCAGAAATCGCAACAAAGAAGTTCTTCTCCACTTCTTCGTTAACTCCTTTAACTCAGCTCACTCCGTTGTATAAACAACCTTATACCATACTTTCGATCTAGATCTAGATACTACGATCAATTAGCGACATTCGCAACTTGTTTCGAAATTATGTGATATATTATAATACTATACTATAAACATATTTTTTGTCTTTCTGACCAATATCTATAACTAGCTGTGCCCTGCGGTGCTACCCGCGTTATAATGGATGAAGTACTCTTAACCAACAACATATTTATTTGAATAAAGATTAATATTATTATGTTGATACAACTTAAACAAATTATTTCGAACAAATTAGGTACCATAAAAACGGTTTTTGTGAGTTAATCTTAAAAGATAGACATATACTATCGCGGACTGTTTTTTAGATCATTAAAAGAGCTATTATTATTTAATACATATTTTTTGTGTATCTTGAACAGTTTTCACGGCGCACGCAACGGAAGGCTTCAAAGATGAACAATTTCTCCCGTTTTTTACACATTTACCACTATATCTTTGCTCCTATTGGTCGTAGCGTGATGTTATATAGCCTATAGCCTTCCTCGATAACTGGACTATCCAACACAAAAAGAATTATTCAATTCGAACCAGTAGTTTCGGAGATTAGCGCGTTCAAACAAACGAACAAACAAACAAACAAACTCTTCAGCTTTATAATATTAGTATAGATTCATTACTGACCTTTACAAAGTAATTTACTTACTGAACATATTTCCGAAAAGGCAGATTTCAGTGTAACTAAAATATTTTATTAAGAACTTTGTACTAACCTGAATTTCTATGAATAAATGATTATGATTTATTTACCAGGTTACTGAGGAATTCAGAACAGGTGCTACAAGATCCTGAGAGTGTGGAACCGAGTTCTGTGAGGAAAGGTGGCAAGGCTTCCTACGGGGACGACTCTAAGGGAAAGCTGTCGGACATGCTGGTGGCTAGAGTGAGTTCGAAATGCTTAAAATAAATTATTATCAATGCATGTATTTTTTGTAATTTTATATCATTTCATAGTTAACACACAAGATACGTTATTTTTAATATGCATTGTCAAACAATTTTTCGCTTAAATAATTTGTGGGTTTTCTATGTTTAAAATACTTCAATTATTTTAAATAAGCTTTTTTGAATAACTCTAGTAGTGCTATTTACATCAGTGGTTTTGAAATACAACATTGTTGCAATGAATCTCGGTCATGGACCTAAAAATACTACACAATATATAATAATAATACAATTGACTGCCTCAGTGGCGCGGTGGGCGAGGCTTGCGGCGCTAGAGGTAGCGGGTTCGATTCCCGCCGAGGGGTCAAGTGTTTGTATGTTATGCAAGCACTTTCTCTTTGACCTGGGTGTTTAAATATGTATAATAAAAAAAATCTTTATATTAAGTATATCAGATGTCTAGTACCTGTAACACAAGTTTAGAGCTTACCTCGGGGCCTATTTGTTGTTGTGTGGATTGGCCGGAAATATTTATTTATTTTATTTTAATATGAAGTTATAAAAACAGCTTTTAATGTTATTGAAATTTTCAGGGATTAATAACACCTCAGATGCTGAAAAAGCTGCAACAAGAACTATCGACGGATAAGAAGTTAGACAAAAATAGAAAGAACCGGCGAAGGAAATGACATTTTCTTCATTGTTGATTGCTTGTTTGTGTTGTAAATAGCGTTGAATCAGATGGATGTAATAAATGTTTTAGTAAAATTGACTCAATTTCCTATTTTATTCCCAAATTGCTGGTAGAATTGTCTACGAGCAATAGTGTAGATGTCTAAAAAATTATAAGTTACCTAAAAAATTAGGCCAAATTTTTTTTACACACACAAAAAAAGACGATGCGTTGCATTGAATTTTCGCGTGACGTAATGCTTCCAAGCAAATGTACTGAACTCGTATACGTTACTCCGGAACTTTGAAGCTCTTTATCTTGGCATTTTTTTAATAAATTGATAATGCAAATAATAGGTGTGCAGTATTTTTGGACGGACTAACAGACGGACTCATCTATTATTATCTATTTATTATCTATTTAGCAATTTTTTCGTTGATGTTTTATTGAAACGGCATTAACGGGCTTTTTCACTATTAGGTATGTCTGTTATATAACTATTGTTTAGCATCGCAGAAAAATACGGCTATAGGTTTTTCAAATTTTCCGCGGTAAAATATCAGTTTACTGTCAATGCAGGTCCCGGCAAAAACTGTAGTACAGCCATTTTGCACATTAGCCAGACTTTGGTCAGGCAGACACACATTCAAACATGATGCAATTTAGCAGCGGTTATTTTATATTGCATACAAACACTCCAATTTAATTGACGCGTACTTTAATCTACTCTGTACCCTGTTGAATTAAACACTTGGAGATAAATTTCAATACTTATAGATAGCAACACTGCCTCGGGTTTATTTATATTATTAAGAGCTCCCCACAGAAGAATACATACATAAATCTTAATTAAAATCTTAAATTTTAATAAGGTATGTTGTGATCTGCTACTTACGGGTAGCAACAAATGTTGCAAATATTTACATTTGTGGTTTTATAGATAAAACATTAGGTATCATAAAGCATTTCCGTTTTTCACTTTCAACCTGCAGTGTTTCTAAATTTAAACACAAAGAGATAAAACCATATTTACAAATTAGTAAATCACTTACGATAACCCAGTAATTAAATACCTACTTATCGTTATCTAACGAGCCACAGACCTTTTAACCTGTCGCTATCCCAACTACCGCGATAAATAGAAGACGAGGGTAGTTTACTCTAGCGTTCAGTTAAACTCAGATGTTATACAAATCAAGATGAGAACGTCTCTTTTTGTTTTAATTTTATCTACAGTTCAAATTTCTTGCTATGGTTTGTATAAAGTTACGCTAAGTTGTATGTTATTAAGCGTGAAAGTGTGAACTTGAAGAAAATTTATATGTGTGTGTTTTCCAGCGTCTAGAACGTTTCAAGTGAACGGCGCTGAAACGCTTTTGGCCCTGGAAGGCGAGGAGCTGAATATAAAATGTAGAACAGATTCCGCTATGGCATATTGCGGTTTTATTCATCCAACTGGGAAACGATATTCGTAAGTAATATTTCTATGATATTTGTTGATTACGTTCAAAGTCTTTCAGATACCTAGGTATTTATATTTAAATTGTAGATGAGAGACGAGTTTTATAATAGCATGAAATAAAAATACATCCTTTAATTAATGCTGCGTAAGTAAATCTTGATCTGACTTATAAAAAGCTAAGTATTTCTAATTCATGCATAAGTATCTAAGTAGTAAATTTTTGTTACTTGCATTTTTGATCGCCATTACGATGGAAAAATCTATATAAGTTATACATTCTAATGCCGGTAGTGTGTTAGTCTTCGATGATAAATGTCTAAGACCTTGGCAGGTTTTCCGGGGCGTCGTTGGAGGCAGGGCAGTGCAGCATCAAGAGGAATGCTTCCGCAGCCGACAGCGGGCAGTGGCGCTGCCACATCGGCCGGAAGGATGCCATCGGTCTAGAGATCATGCAGGTCTACTTCTTACTTCCGTTTAGCGACATAAAATATTATTCCCAATTAACCATTTTTCAACATTTTAAAGTCTCGCCAATGAATTTTGTCGGAATTAAGTTGGATGGTAGATACTAAAGGAAATTGTAGCTTTAATAATAATTTACCCAATTGATAATAATCAATGTAATTAGAAACTCCCTACATTACCTATTTATACTGAAAGTAGAACTGCAAACAAGTAGCTATTTTAATATCGTGTACTGAAGGTAAACAATATTTACCTTATTGAGTTACAAGCAATTAATAAAACTCTCTTCTTAAAGAATTATGATGGTGACAGCTTGGTCACAAAACCTAAATTGCAACTGAGCGATGTCGGGTAGCTATTCTTCTTCTTAGCCGGTCACTCTTGACAGAGTGGTCGTGGTTATGGGGGGTCCTTATATTGGGTTGCTGCTTTTGCAATGCGCCGCCATTGTTCCCTGTTAGTTGCGGTGCGGGAGCAGTCGGTAATGTGGACTGAGTCAATTTTGAGATGAGGTCCGACCACCTTGTTGGAGAGCGACCACGAGACCTCTTTCCCTCCATTCTGCCTTGTACAACTAGGCGCTCCATGGAGTTCTCGTTTCGCGCCACGTGTCCAAAGAACTTCGGGTAGCTATTACTCGGGTACTTAAGGTTTATGTGAATCGTGCAGATAATCAACGTGCGCGTGGTGTCGGACAGCCAGCTGGCGGCGCTGCAGAGGAACGTCACGGCGGTGCACGGCAAGCCGGTGACGCTGCACTGCGCCACGGTCGAGGGGATGGCTCCGCTCCGCTACTGCCGCTTCGAACCGCCCACTGGCAAACCCTTCAGCATCAACTCCGATGTCACGCCAGACAAGTGAGTAATTTATTTAGAAATTTAAAATTCTCTTTTCGATTGGTCGGTTAGCAAACTTTAGAACGGGCAATGCCTAATAACGGAAATCATATTGCATGGAGAAGTGTGGATAAAAAAAATAAATGAAAGTGTAGAACAAAATATGTTCGCCTGGTGCGTGCCCTTCACCCCCTTTCCGCAGTATATACCATATAGGAAACACCTTGTATAAGACTAGCTGACCCCAGCAAACGTTGTTTAGATATTAGCCGATTCTCAGACCTAAATACGCTTATAAAATTTCATAATCATCGGTTAAGCCGTTTCGAAGGAGTACGGTAACTAACATTAATTTTATGTATAAGATATTGAGACCCACTATTAGGATATCGAAATACTTGTGTTAGGGGAATCTCGCTCTTCCTGCTTTAGCTAGTTAGGTAGGTACATGCTTTCAGATCTTACAGCGTTATAGAGTTTAACGAACGTGTTGTGTAGGCTACGCTTATCGTATGGCGAAGTAGTAGATCCCTGTCCCACAGAACAATAAATTACGTTACCTACTCATACTTCTTGCAATACCATGGAATTCGTCATAAAATCTTCAATAAAGTTATGTTGTATGCAAAGTTATTGGAAAATGATTTTTGTAAACAAGTGTAGTAGCGAAATAACCTGACATCGCAGATTGTAGACAAGTACCAGTAACTTGGACATGGGATAAATTTTTGCTTCTGTTATTTCAAGCTGAAGGAAACTAGAAACACCATTACTATAAGTTTCACTGTTCTAAATGTATTGTGACTCAGTTACACGGTGATTTCAGACCGATCCTCATGCGGTACTTCTTCCCATCAAACAAGAGCCTGGACCGCGGAGACTGCGCCGTGACCATCCGCAAGGTGAAGTACGAGGACGCGGGCGAGTGGGGCTGCGGCGCCGGCCTCGACGACGGCAAGGAGCACCTCGACACCATCCGGTTGCAGGTTGAAGGTATTCTACAACACGAACGCCACTTTTGGTGCAGCTTCGATATGATATAATTCAATACCAACCATATTTACTTTATTGAGTTTCTAATCTATACTAATATCATAAAGCCAAAGGCTGGCAAAAATCTTATACAAGCAGCTCGTCTAACGTCCATAATTTATATGGATTGGTACTAAACACTCTCGGTAGGACTTGTTGAAAGAGTATTTTTAAGCTACAGGATATTGTGACGTCGTATGCTTTAGGTTGAGGCATTATGCGTACCTAGGGTATATAATCCTCGCAATCATTTCACTTCCTCATTTACATAGTTTGTCTTTAATCGTAGTAATGTGTAAAAATACCTACTAGAAATAATTAGGTACCTATGTATAATCTGTGTCTATACTAATATTATAAAGTTGAAGAGTTCCTGCTGAGAGAGGGTCCGATTCGAAAAAATATTTCAGGGCTTGATAGCCCATTTATCGAGAAAGGCTATCGGCTACTAGCTATTTTTTTCCTTCATAATCATCTCAAACAACCTACTACTTATGTAGCTATAATACCTAATTAATCACTTCTACATAGGTATATACACCATGTCAACTGCATCAGCCACGGGCATCACGTTCGGCGCGATTGGCATCGTGGCGTTCCTCTTCGTCCTGGGGTTCGCGGTATGGAAGAAGCGGCGGTTACTCGGCAGCTCCCCGGGGGACGAGCCCGGAGAAGAGCTACAAAGACTGCCGACGCGCCGCTCCCAGGGCTCCATCGCGCCGAGTAAGAATGTGTTCCATATTTAATGTTGAATGAAAAACTACACTACGCATGTGCTTAAACGGTGAAGCCAAACATCGTTAGGAAATTGGCATGTTCTGAGATCTTTGAAGAGTTTAAAAGACGTGTGACATTTACTACCTGCACTGGGCCAGCGAGGTAAATTAATGCCTAATCTCTCTCGTCAAGAGAGAAGTCTCTGTGTCCCAGCACTGGGAAAGTTAATTTATGTTGAAAAACTAACCCAGTAATTTTTCTCTTTTAATTGGCATGTTCTGAGATCTTTAAGAGTTTGAAAGACGTATGACATTTACTACCTGCACTGGGCCAGCGAGGTGAATTAATGGCCTAATCTCTCTCGTCAAAAGAGAAGTCCCTGTGTCCCAGCACTGGGAAAGTTAATATGTTGAAAAACTAACCCAGTAATTTTTCTCTTTTACTGTACTGGAGGGTCTAAACAATTTCTTTACCGTTATTAGAGCGAAACTCGGTAAGCTTATGGATTGCGAGTTCTTCGGGAAATTGGTTCTAAATCTAAGTGCTCCATTTTGCCTTGCTAAAATAAAAAAAATGTAAAGAAGATTTGTACCACTTTATTCAATTAAGTACCACTTCGGTACTTAACTCACTTAATCGTTAACAATTAATATTATTTATGTCTCTGATGTTGTTGTATACTGAGAAGGAAACTACATACTTTTAGCATAAGTATGTAGTTTTCTACTTGTTTTATATGTTAATAACTATTTATTTATTTAACAAGTACTTACATATAATCCTATTACACTAACATATCTAAGTTCTAACAAAACACAAAAATAATACATTACCAATCAAGACCATGTCAATTTATTTAAAAATAATAATACAAAACTTTAAAAAAATAATTTATTACATTCCTATAGGTTCCATACACGGGTCTCAACACTCGCTGAGAACACAGCACGGGTCTCGGCAGGAGATACGGCTGGGCTCGGTTCATGAGCCGAGGTCACGGCGGGGATCCGTGCACAGTCGACCCCCGCACCACTCCGCCCACGACGAGCCCATCCGCCGCATCTATCTCCACGGCACCCCCGTGTCTCAGAGAGGGTCCAAACAAGTTCCGCAAATCGAAGTGCAATCTCCCAGTCCTAGTAAAGAGCCATCTGCCCCACAACTTAATGATTAATATTTTTTGGTAATACTTTCAAGGCATGGCGTTTCTAAGCTGACTGAGTTGGATGATTGATCAGTATCATTAACAAGATATTATTATCCATATACAGGGTGGAAATAATCTATCTGCTCTGGTGGGAAACTACAAATCCTTGAGCTAGTTAATTTTCCTGAAAGGAAACATTACTTTATTTTGAAAGAAACAGAGAATTCATTAAAAGATTTTCGAAAAATAAAATCCTGGCCTTAAAATTTTAATTTGCCTTGCTGTTTTATCGTACGAATCGGCAGGATTACTGCTCATTATTTCCGAAGAAAATAGTATTTTTTCATAAAACAATAGGGTACCTATAGAATTTAAAATATTCTTTTTTTTTTCAATCCGTAATTTTTTAAAGCTTTGGATTTTTTGACAAAATATGCTAATTATCAGCTAATTAGCTGTGGTCTAGATATAGTATGTGCAGCTATTAGTGTGTACAACTTCGACAAGTTTTATCTCAAATGATGATAAAATTTACAGTCCCGTCTAAGTTACAATGATTAATGTGTCTATTTATTTATTGATCATGGCGAGCCACAACAGCACGTGTCGCAATGTGTCAAAGTTATCACTTTTATATTCGTAAAATAAAAATTTCCGTTATTTACTTTTAAGTTATTTTTTTATGAAATGGAATGTTTTATGTTTAACAGGGAATTTTTATCTTGATTACTAATTCTAATGCTTGGTAGTGCTTGGTAAGCCAACACACAGCTAGGGTACATTTTTCGTCATTAGGTTCAATACCTGGTTGAGAAAAAAAAAATGAAGTTATTTGAATGCAGTTTTGTTTTTTTTTCTAAAAATAAAGTAATGTTTCTCTTCGGTAAAATGAGCTAGCTAGCAAGGATTTTAAAGTAGTTTCCCTCCAGAGCTTATACACTTTTCCAGCCTGTAGGTATAATATGAGCCAACAGTGCCTAGTTCCTTAAGTAGGTGGTCATTGTTAATTGTCAGTACGCTGCCAATTTACATTGCATTGAGCCTAAAATTTATGTACTTTTTACTTTACTTCTCTTAACTAAAAACAATTAAAGCACATTTAAATGTTTTGAAGCTATTAATAAAAAGCATAGGTACATGTCCTGCAGAAATAATAGTATTGCATTATTCTATGAATTAATTGAATAATTTTATGCATATCTGATATTTGTGTTGTTAATTAGTAAAGGCGAGTTTCACAACCTCTGGATAAAATATGAAACAAGTCTTCAATAAAAGTTTCAATATCTTGTGTTGAAAATAACCAACAAAAATATTTTGTATAGTATTTAATGTTATGCTTATTTAAATAAATGTTGAAGAATATCACAGGTTTTTTTAATTTTAGCAATAATGCCACTTGCTATAAAGCACAGACATTTAGTATGTTATCCTATTAACTCTTAGGCCGGAATTAATAGTTACAAATAATCTTTTATAACTTTCAATCAATGATTGCATCTGTACCTATAGTCAATTGTCGCAATTACAGATGCTATCATTGATTGTAAGTATTCAGAGATTATTTGCATCTATGAATTCCAGCCTAAGTAAGATTTCAAAGAAAAGGCAGACAGATTAGTTTTTATATAAATAAGCAGTTAAAATTTCTGAGATCATAAGCGCCATATTACTGGTTACTGAATGTATAAAAATATATTGTAACAGTATTATAAAATGTACAACTAGTTTATTTTGGACACCATAACAGTATACTTATCTAAAATTGTTCACCTATTTAGATTACATACTTGAAGATTTAAAAAAAAACAACAGCTATAATATTTCGATGATCAAAATTCTTCATCATCAGCACATCACTGTGGTGACCAATGCCACACCATGAAGGAGTGCACTGGAAAGGGGGATGAGCCAAAATGTGCCACATGACATCGCTTTAAGAAAGCATGTGGACACACCACTGGTTCTACAGTATGTTCAGCAAAAATATTGGCAGAAAGTAGATACATAAATTTCATAGAGAGATTCCAAAAAATTTAATCATTGATTTGGTTTCTTTCAATATGGTTACATAATAGTGCAACAGTTACTTACACAGTTTTACCTACTAACCCACATTATTTTTTTAGCAAACACAGCTGCACATCAAGTTTCCATTTAGGACTTACACCTAAGTAATTTAAAAAAGTCACTAAATTTTTTTTAATATTGATGTTTTGCAGAAATACTGCTTATTAGTTTTTTTTTATCTAGCTTAATGTTGTCTTTTAGCCTGAGATACAGGATTACCCTAGTTCAGGCAATACCTGTTTTAAATGTTTTACCAATAGTTAAAAGAGAACTTTGTTAATATTTTGAAAAAAAATTTTTCATTATTAAGTAATATTAATATTTCTTAGTTAGATAGTTTTGAATGTGATTTATTTTGCAACCAAAATTTACCAATATTTCATGCTTTCTGAAATGAAGCATTAGACTAGACAGTCTTAAGGTAATAACTCACCTAAATACATAAATAGTTATCCAAGAAACTTTATGTACTTGGATGATTCAACATGCAAGCAATTCTTTCCATGTTGATTGCATATACAGAGTGTGATGCAATGATGTTCCGGTTGGTGAAAAGAGTGTGGTACACTTCATCCAATGTCAGGCGGTTTTCATTTAGTTCTTCAATAGTGCCACTGGAAATTATTATAAAGTTTATTTTACTATATAAGGTGTTGCTCTTATTTCATGTTGTGCATGATGTGGCCTCAGTATGTATATCAAGTATTTTACAGTGTAGTATATCAGTCACCCATAATACAAACTCTGCTTAATTTGAGGTTGGGTGAAGCTGTGTGATTAGTCCCGAAATATTTGATATTTATGAAATATTTATTCAGGCTTGGGTTTTGACCTTGAGGTTACTATATTTTTCAGGACTACTATATTGCTAGAACATACCTGCAAGCCATTTCCAGTGCAGCGGAATGTTCCACTTCATCAATAGTTGGTGGGCACTGTGGTGTCATTCCTACTCCCTCTCCTATCTCCACTCTGCCTCCTCTAAGAGGGTCATTCACTTTCGCTGAATTCCTAAGCCACATGTTTGGCATATCCGCTCCGAGATCATACATAAAAGTCTGTTTCTTCTTATAGCCTTTACGGCGAGCGATCACAGCAGTGAGCACATTCTTAAGGAAAGTCTGAGTGGCTACTACCATTATATCAGCTGCATCATCTTCAACTCCTTCTAGTCCTACATCCCATGCTGCCAGCATGAATCGGCCCACAACTAGGGCATGGTCAGGAAGAAAAACTTCCTGAAATATAGAGTAAATTTTAATCAAAGCAATCAATTTGTTAAATTAGTACCTTTAAAACAAGAATTTAAGGAATAATGCTAATGAGAGAATTGACCCAACCTGTGCAGCATACTTGACTCCATCGGTACCAGCACCCTGCGGAGATTTGGGAGACAGGTAGTCACCCAAGTCCACGGGATCAAAGTTACACTTCTCCGAGGTTCGAGTCGAATTGCGTTTGTGCTTCTTGGCGTCCTTCCTTTGTGTAAATGCTTTCTCCTCGGCAATAGTTATCGACGTTTCAGCCAAGCCGCTAACTTTGTTTAACAATGCTAATAAAAACTCGTTATGGAAATGGATTTGGTCAGAATTCAGCAGTTTTCTGGCTTCGGCATCAAACTCTTCTTTTGTAAGTTTCATCCGGAACCAAAGCTTCATTTGCGCGAAATATTTGGTGGATTTCTGATCCAACACATCGTTAAGTTTCCTCCGTGCGACAGTAAGATTTTCGGCACTCATAATTACTGCAGTTTAATTAAATAAAGTAATGTTAGTAAAAAATAATTCAAACACAACAAAAACAAACTTCGAACAATAGAATAGTGTTTGGTTTGGAGTGGAGATGCGCGAGTTTCGCGACTGTGAAATAGACCATTTTCAACCGTTTAGCAATGAATGGGAGTCGAGTCGAGTGAACTATAGCTTGAATTTGTTAGAAAAAACATTGACAGTGACATCTAATCTAGTACGACGGATAGAAACGTGGCGACACAGATAATATAAAATCGATTGCCAAAGAACTAAATCTCTTAGGGCAGTTTTATACCAACTCTCATCTGATTCTAAATGATCACTTATTAAATTCTATAAAAATGTAACCTATTTAAAATATTGCAAAATGTTGTTTTGTACAGTATTAATTTTAATAATATTATTGTTGCATGTGTTCATTTCACAATTATGGTGTACAATAAAATACACATCTGATAAAATAGACAACTGATTAACTAGGTATATACTTTAAGTCTATATTTTCGGTTTAAGTAATTAGACCGCTCTCGGTTTTTAAAAATAGGTTAAGGAATCTATTAGCTGACAAATGTTATAATAGTTTAAAAGAATTTATAGACGAAAAAACTATTTGATTTTGATAATTTACAATTATTTGGATTTTTTTATTTATAAATTAATTTTCTATGATTATGATAATGATTTCAATTGTAATTAATTTTATTAAGTAACATGACATTGCACGCCATGTATTGGTAAAATACATTGTTCCTTTTAATGTAGGTATTGTTAATACATTATTTAAGACCTAAAAACCACATATATTAACTAATGCAATAATAGAGATACTTTTACCCAAGGGCCACCTCAAGGTACCTCACCAATTCAAGGAGAACGAGATAATAATCGCTATTATCTATCATCATCATTTTAATGAAGGTTAGATGTTACTAGGTAGTACTCGTACTTACCTAAGTATTTAAACATTTCTACATAATGTCTACGTTATTTATTTGATAGCATATTAGATGCATCGGATCACAAAGAACGGAAAACTTAGCTGAAATAAATTAAACTAACATTAGACTTGATCATTATATTCATAATAAAATAATTCATGTCCTCAAATAAAAAATACCAACATTAATAATCAAAAACATCTTGTAAGTAACAAATAACGACATGAAAACCTATAAAGGCACCATTCTAATAATTCTGACGAAAACATATCTTATTTAGTTAAAAGTTTAATTAAGGTGCCTATTTCATTATTTTCATCTAGTACTTATTAGTTTTATAGTAATTATTAATTTCTTGGCAAGAATCCAACATGGACACCGTTCTTGGAGCGCAGGATGAGGTCGGAACACAGCACCGGTTCAATGCCTGACGGGACCACTTTGAAACGCCGTATCACCGCAGCTAAGGTCACCTTCATTTCCATCATTGCGAATTTCTGACCTGTGAATACATTTATTTATTTCATTAATATGAACTTTCCATAGTCGACTATGGAAAGTTCATATTAATGAAATAAACACAGGATTTAAACATAAATCTTACAAATTAAAACAGTCATGTCGTTTAACCGATGATTACGGGTACATCTAAAACAATAACTAACATAAGTTGGCTAGGCATAGAATTGTCATAAAACATAACAAAAATATGTTTTAACATACAGCTCTCAAGTTGATAATATAAGAAGCATTTAGTAAGAGACCCAAGCGAACCTCAACGGCCTGTAGTGGCCTGAGCGAGGCTCTGGCACAGCCTCCATCACGGATTGGACCAGCACCGTGGATTAATGCTCTCCTATTGTTTGAGGGAAACATAATGATTAGCAGTGAAGCTCCCATCGTCTAACAAGGATGTTGACGACCAAGGAGCAAGCCACAGCTTTGCGGGGAGATTGATCGATGTCGATATGCACGAATATACACGGTGTAACAAGGTGTCGAACTTGTCGGATCAACGAAAGCTGGGAGCTAGGTGACCAAAATACCCACCGACCGACTCTAGTATGAAAATTATTCTCAAATTATAAGATTATGTGAACCAAGTCAGTGATCTATATAAATAAAAATGAATTGTTGTTCGTTAGTCTGATTAAAACTCGAGAACGGCTGGGCCGATTGAGCTGATTTTGGTTTTAAAATGTTTGTCGTAGTCCAGGGTAGGTCTAAACGGTGAGCAATTAAGGAAAAAATTCAGGGAACTTTTTTACCCGTGCGACGCCGGGGCGGGCCGCTAGTACAAAAAAAAAAAAAGCTGAATATCTCCAAAACTAGAAAAAATCATGGGGGTCAAATCAATAGGTATTGAGGTCACATGTCACCCAGCTTTCGTTGATCCGTCGACCGTGTTTATACGAAAATCCCACATGCATTTGGAACAAATTTTATAACTGAACTTTGATAGGTACTTAGTTGTGTATCTGAGGATTTATTATCCTATAGATTTGAGCGGTAATCAGCTTAGTGAAAATTACATAGCAAGGTTTAAGATTAGATAGTAAATAAAATTAATACTTACCTATTGAAAAATAATAATAATATTATCTTAATAAAAATTAATAAATATGATTCATGCATCGAGCGGTCGTGGTTGTCATGCGTGGGCAGATGATGTCGTTTATTAATCCTTTCTTGTCGGTACGGTTGAGTTTCAGTATTTATCAAATTATTCTGTTATACTTGTGGGTTGGGGAATAAAATCAGTATTTGGTCACAACAGATGATATTCGCGTCACGACAGCGCGCCACTTTTCCCGGTAGGCGGTCATTCAGCTGCAATCGTATAAGAGACCTTCCACGCGGTCTTTATGCCTTCTACCTTTTCTTGAACGACAAGAAATTTTATGGGCTGATTGTCGAGTTACAAGTAGGCTGTAGGCGGCGTATGATGGCGGCAAAGATTGAGATTGTCAATACCTGTATATCTACAGATCCTTCTTGATGTCGTTGTAAATGTCGTATAAACGTGACCAAAAAAGACTAATAAGATTTAAATCTTTGGACATACTCGGGGATGCATGCACAATAGCAGTACCTACATACAAGGCGGCATAGGTATGCAACTTGAAATAATTATAATATAATAATTATAGATGAAGTATTACCGATGCAGTTCCTAGGCCCGGCACTGAAGGGAATCCAGCTGAAGGCGTTCTTGGCCTGCTTCTCGAAGCGCTCCGGGAGGAAAGCCAGGGGATCCTCATACAACGCCGGGTGCCGCTGCAGCTGCAGAATCCCCACGACGATGGAGGTGTTCCGGGGGATTTTCACCCCAGCCAGCTCTGAAAAGAACATTTTAAACTGAAACTTTTTTTTTTTTTTTTTTTTTTATGTTAGATAAGCTTTCATTTGACCACAATCTCACCTGATGTAAAGTGAAGATGTGGTCTAAGATGAAGCATGAAGACTTAGAAGGTGGCTTCTCCGGGCCACATTACGAAACACAAAAAATCGCTTCACGCACTGGCCCAGCCCGGAGGGTGGTGACAAGCCGCGGCCGAAGCCTTCCACCAGAGTCTGGTCTTAGCACCACCCGGAGGTCACGTGTAAGGAATCAGAGGGTTACCACTTACGGACGTGAACAGACAAAACCTCCAAAACTTGTGTGAAAAATGATACCTTACGATCATCAGATTATAGCGGGAACCATGCTGACTGAACTAATATGTAAGTGATAAAACAAGATACTAAATTCGACATTTTCTTACGATCTTACTCTTCTACGATCATATTAATCGGTAAAACCTACCTGGTTTTACCGATAAATCAACCATTTTGCAAGTCAAAAAGCAAATAATTGTGTGATTGATAAACAGTAGTTGTTCAATCCAAAAATACAAATTAAACCTTAATTCATAAACTGTTAAAATAAACCGTTATTGTAACGACGAATTAATCGGCTCATCTCCTTTTATATACAAATTTGACTACCAGCTTAAAAATCGTGCCTTTTTAACATTTAAAGTTTTTTAGATTGTCAAAAACCAATAGTTATTTATTAGGAAATATGGGCATAAAAGTTAAGAATACGTGAATGTGATATGATTAATAGGAATGAGAATTTTTGTATTGCCTTCTTGGTGTGTAATTAGTACCAAACAGTACTCAATTTTATGTTAATAATGTTTAATACGATCAGGTTTTATATTTCTGACATAATCTGTACCCTTTATATGTAAGTTTATTGTGGTTATGATGCTATAGACGGCCACAGATCTGCATTTCTATATATTTACTGCTCGTCAGCACGTGTGTTGCCAAATACTGGAAAGTACAGACAATATAAAGTCGAACTATTCAGATAATACTGTACAGTTAAAACTGAAGGTCTGAAGCCGGATAAAATTACCCATAATTGACAAGTAATCCTATTCTCATAAATTATACCTTGTTTTCATGACATGGCGATTGTTCCTCCAACCTTGACATTGTATAACATGTGCATGTACGTAAGTAGTCAAGAGGGATACCTATTATAATCTAGTTTAATTCACATAAAGTTAGCTGGTAATGATAGGTGATACCTTTGACTTTTATGATTAAAGCTAAGTAATTTCAACCCTGATTTAACTGTTCTATGCAGTAGGTATATTCATCATCATTTCAGATGTAGGAAGCGACGAGTTCCATGGGAGTCCATGAGTCAGGCTGATTTTCGTGTCACCCTGACCATCGGTGCTGGCATCGTTGCTCTAAAATCATCCGTAGATACTTTTGACTGATTTTCTCATTTAGACAATCTTGGCAAGGTTGTGTGAAAGCTTTAAATACCATTCATTATGAGTTCCCGGTTAAGTTTAAACTTTTTATTGTTTTGCTTTTGAAAATAAAAAGATTAACATACAAATAATTTACTATTCTATGATAAACAACCTTATATTTTAATAGAGTTAGGTCCTACTCAAATCACTGTAACATTACGATACAGGCTCTTACGAGACCTAGAGCGAGGGACAGAGCTTTGACTAGGGTACTTTTAATGCTGCTAGTTTTAGGTAGGTTTTAGTACATACCATTTTTTTTTGTACATGCAAATAAACTATTTATTATATCCATCGTAAATCACATCATGTGTGTTTAAAACAGTTATGTATACTTAACTAAGTATACATAACTGTTTTAAACACACTTTTTTTGAGTTTCTATAAAAATGGCCGGGTTCTACCATTATACCATAGAATAGTAAATTACTACGTAAATTATACTAAGTAATTACCTGTATCTCTTACGACGAGTCGCTCAATGAATGGTACAGAGGGGTACAGCCTCAACGCCTCCTTTATCACTAGCTCCAAGTATTTCATCTGTTTTAAATCCCTGCAATGAACAAATACATTTTTATCAGAAAACAATAGACTCCTAGTAGGTTTCTAGGTTATAGCTAATACAGTATTTTTTGTTGTGGCTAACATAGCCATAGCGTTACTAAGTATAGGTAATAAATAATAAATAAAATATTTCCGGACAACTCACACACCATCAAAGTAGCTCTGCTTACTTTGGGGTTAGGTGATGGTGAGATACTACATAGATACATTATATAAGTATGAAGCCCCATGCTGCCCATTGACAGCATCGATAAAATGCGCATTTATTTTACGTCAACATCTAATTTAATAATCTTGACATTTTGTGGAGGTGACTGATTACTGCTCGTAGAAGCACTCAAAAATACTTGTAAATAAATAAATAAATAAATCATGAAATTTCTACAATAAGAGTAAGACACCTAGGACTTCAAAGAAACACTTACGCATATGATGGATCTTTATCAAGATCGTCTCCCAAGACTTCTTGCAGCTCCTTTAATACTTTATCTTGGACTTCAGGATGTTTTGATATACAGTAGAGGCAGAATACTATCCCTGATGTAGTGGTATCGTGACCCTTTGAAAAGTTTTTAAATAAATACCATAATCTAAATCAATATAAGAATGAGTAAGGATTTTCTCAAATAAACATCTGAATTTTAAAGTATGATCAGCCTTAGTAATTTTAAATAGGTACTCGTATTTATTAGGTACCTATTTAAAATAACAGATTTTTATAGAATTCTTAATGAACATCAACACTTTGTATAATCAGTATTTAAAAAAAAATGATATATTTATGAATTAGCAAAAAGTGTGCATAATGATGGAACTCATGGTTTTAAATATCATCATCATCATCACCCTATTAACGTTCCCACTGCTGGGACACAGGGACTTCTCTCTTTGACGAGAGAGATTAGGCCTTAATTCACCACGCTGGCCAAGTGCGGGTTGGTGAATGTCACATGCCCTCCAAACTCTTTTTTAAAGTTCTCAGAACATGCCGGTTTCCTCACGATGTTTGCCTTCACCGTTAAAGCACGTGTTTAAAGCGCACATAAATTTCTCAAGAAGAAAAATCCAGAGGTGCGTGGCGGGGTTTGAACCCACGACCTTCGGAATGAAAGTCGAGTGTCCTCCCACTTAGCCAACACGGCTTTTTTTTTGGTTTTAAATATGGAGATGATGACACAGACCCTTTAATTTTTATTTGTAAATATGAATGCTTTTTAATCATTACCACAGTACTAACCTCAAACATAAAAGTATCGACTTCTTCTCTTATGCTCTCATCGTCAATCTTTTTTCCATCAATCTCTGATAGAAGGAGCAGATCTAGAAATGCATGCTTGTTCCTTATTCCTGTAAATAATTCATACTCGTAGTTGAAAAACTCGTACATTCGATTTATTAATGTTGAGTTTTTAAATCTTTCAATACCGACTAGCATACCTATATAAATTAAAAATAAGTGGTATGATTACAGAATATTATTTTTACGTGATGGATTGTTTGCTAGAGACATGGAAGGTTGCAATCAGCAGTGAACTTTCTATAATGATATCATCATGTAAATAAATTAAAAAACACTTTTTCTCCTTTTCTCATTTGCATTTACGTACCTATGTGTGTTGTATGAATATTGATTTTAATTTTCGTTAAAATTAATAATTTCATTTTACTTTCTGTTGCCATTATATATGGTATTCAATGTTATGTAATTTTAGTCATGTTTCTTTTATGTTTGTGTTTTGTGTTACCTTGTGTTGGGTGTCCTTTCTTAATAAATTTATAATAAATAAATTAATCATTATGGTGAATTAAATTGACCGCCTGTAACCTGAATCTTGTTGTACCTATACTATCAGCATCGGTGGGTAAGCTGGTGATGTTATTCTTCTTCAGTTCCTGTCGACGCGCCTGGATGACGCGTTTGGTCTGGCCATGCAGGACTGCCAAAGCCTTGTCCTGTCGGGCTTTCAGAGGCAACATGTTGAAGAAGAACTCTTCAGCCAAAAATGGATTTCGTGTCTTCAGAGCAATCAAAACCGTGAGTCTGGAATGAATAAATATGTTTTATTGAGTGTTGTCGACCCTTTTGTGTTCATATGTGTTTTTATTTTAATTTAGTGGGTTTCTGATGTAGCACGACTAAAACTTTATTTATCCTTATCTTTATCTTTAAATGAAAATGTAAAACGGAAACCAAGATATTGATCGAGGATAGTCAAAACTTGCAAAGATATGGTAGGAATCCGATGGCACATATCTAGTATAGTTTTTTATATTATTATGATCGAAATTGTGCCGTAGGTACTTGCTAACCTAAGTACCTAGTACCTACGAGTAGTAGTGATGATGGCATTGAAAAGTTACTTACTCTTCGATCGCCTTCACGTAGGCGGACTCGCTGTCCTTCTGAGCGTTCAAAGACACGCCCATTATCGATTCTGAAATTAAAATGCCATGCCTTGAGAAATAAATTCACCATAATTTACACGATGACCAACTAAGTTTATAATCATGCTTAAAATGTACCAAAAACGAAAAAATGGATCACTGAACGCCTTAACTATTTTAACTCTTTCTTGAATCTCCGACTTTTGAGGAAGATGAATAAAAATGAAGGTATTCTCGATTACTCGGCACCAAAGGTATTCCCATTTCAGTACTAATATTTTTTTAACGTGGTCATATAAATTATTAAATTAATATTTCTGGACAATCCATATTATAGTTATAATAAATAAATAAATAAATAAAATAAAATAAAGTTTATTTGGAACATGGTTACAGATTTTGCACAAAAATAGGGAAACGATAATACACGCAGTAGTTGATAACTGTGTCGCGAGTATTAACGCCCACCTCCAGATACAGGGCTTGTAGATATCTTGATGACATGAACGGAATCTTAAATAATAAACATAACATGAACTTATAATATACATATTATGTATGTAAAAAAAAAACAATTTTAAACAAACATTCACAAACAAGGGAGAGCAATAAAAATGATGATAAACAAATTTTAAATTTAAAGTAACTTAAATTTCCTGGTTTTAATCAAGAATGCACTGTGGATGTTGTTTAGCTTTTAAATAGATATTCAGTTTCGTCATAGGACAGTCCAAGAATCCATTGAAAGCATTTCGATTTACATTCGCGCAGTGTTAATGGGTAGATATTGATTTGCTTGTTAATCTTGTTGTACAAAGAAGCACTAAAGTACAAGAAATGACGATAGGCTAGAGCAGTTCGCATTTGTACAACGCTACACACTCTATCGCTTCTACGCTTTAAATAAATTGAGGTGTCGAAATTTAAAAGAGCATGCTTCCTAATAATGGACTGGAGTATAAATAGTTTTCGTACAGAAAGAACTTGAAAAAGTGAGTACAGTTCTGACGTAGAAAATCTCATTGGTTTGAAAAGAATGACCTTAATAACGGCTCTTTGTGCTCGCTCCAATCTAATTAATGTGGTCTTGACGCATCCCCCCCAGCAGGTAATACAATAAGAAATTATAGATTGAGCGAGGGATAAGTAAACAGTTTTAAGCAAATCTAAGCTTAAGACTGAGCGAAGATTTTTGAAAACAAATATTAGTTTGCGCATACGGGATACGACAAGATCAATATGTTGTTTCCAGCTCAGGTTACTGTCTACCATAACACCGAGATATCTAACACATGTTGAACGTTTGATGCAAAGACACGAGCAAAGTGTATTAGTGGGGTCAGAAGGACACGTATGTGCAGATATTGAAAAAGTGGGAGGGGGTTGAGTTACAGAATTAATTGAAAACGGAATAAAGAGGGTTTTACTAATATTTAGAGTCAGCAGATTAGATCGCAGCCAGAGCATGACAGTCCTCAAAGCAGACTCAGCATATTTCCGTGTTTCCTCCCATGAACCTCCATGGACAATTAACGCAGTATCGTCCGCGTAAGTGATAATTTTGCTGTTTATAAGTTGCAGACGACATAAATCGTTAATATAGATTAAAAACAAGGTAGGTCCAAGGACACTACCTTGCGGAACACCGAAGCATACTGATTCTTCTCGACTAGCGAAATTATCAATCACAACAGACTGTGACCGGTTTGTGAGATAGCTACGGAACATACTGAGAGCAACACCTCTGACACCGATATATTCGAGCTTTCTAAGTAGGATTGATATTGAAACTGTGTCAAAAGCTTTACTTAAATCTAGAAAAATACCAAGAGATCTTCTTCTGGTATCCATGTTCTTTGTTATAGTTTCTGTGAGCTCTAATACCGCATCCTCAGTACATTTTCCACTTCTGAACCCAAATTGGTTTGATGAAAGGATCTGATTATATTGCAAAAAACTAATTAACCGCTTGTTCAGAATTTTTTCAAAAATTTTGGAGAAAACTGAGAGGACTGATATTGGCCTAAAATTGGAAACGTCAAGCTTATCGCCGCTCTTAAAAATCGGATGGACAAGAGCCCTCTTAAACGAGTGAGGAAATGTTCCAGATGACATAGATATGTTGAAAACATGTTTTAGAATCGGTACTAATACATGTTTTGCAGTTTTAACCAATAACGAAGAAATACCATCCCAACCCGCTGCACATCTCTCCCTCAGATTTATTATGATGCTGTTAATTTCCGTCTCATCGACATCATAGAGAGCCATTGAGCTAGAACGAGAAAGTGTGCAACAAGACGAGACAGTACAAGATACAAGATACAAGATACAAAATTATTTATTTCCATAGTTTGATTTTACAAAACTTAGACACGTCAAATTGATTACAAAAAAAACATATAGGTCATAGGTGCTTATAGATAAGTAGGAAATAAATTTATGGTATCTGGTCGCTTCGCTTTTTTTACACTAGAGCAAAGAAGCGATTAGAAACTCTAGCTCATTTTTGTATTGAAACTTTACAATCATTATTTGTTTGTTAGTCTTGTTTTTGATATTGTGTTGGAGCAGATTCCGTCCCAAGCAGTTTTGTCCTCAAGGTAATCCGATATATTATAATAAGCTTTTTTACAAAGATTGTTTTTTACAATTTTCTTAAATTTAGTAATTGACAACTGTTGCAATTCTTTGGGAATCTTGTTGTAGAAGCGTATACATTGCCCTTTGAATGATACATTAACCTTATGCAGCCTAGTGGTGGGCAAAGCGAGTTTATATTTATTTCTTGTATTTACATTGTGTTTATCACTATTTTTTGTAAACAAATTAAGTATCCACCGAGGGGACACTATAAGTTGGCAAAGAAGGTGAATCACTGGGGCTATTCATAATCTGAGAGGCCAAGTTTTTACCTATGTTAGCAAAGTATGAATTAACTTTATCTACTGATGCTGACGGAGTGTTGCATATTGTCAAAAGACCAGCCGAAACAGATTCCTTTTTCTTAAAATTTGATATTTCTTTAATTAAGTTCCATGTTTCTTTTGGATTTTTCTTATTTTTCTCTAATGTAGCTTTATTATAATTTTCTTTTAATTTTTTTAATAGATTTCTACAAAAATTACGGTAACGGATGTAAATTAGTTTTTGGATTTCATTATTAGGACTTCTTTTAAACTTCCGATAAAGTCTGTCTCTATGTCGAATGCATCTAAGAGCACCTGGGGTTATCCAAGGCTTGATAATGCGTTTTCGGCTGGGAACATTAATTGAACGTGAGTGTGATTTCATAATGGATGTAAAGATATCAATTAAATTCTTAGATGCTGTTTCAGGGTCTAAACTATTGAGAACGGAAGAGAAATCTGTATTCTCAAGGTCAGAAACAATTGCTGGGATATCAAGTTTTTGTATAGTCCTTTTACTTCTAGTATCACTGATATTAGTATTGCTGAAAAGAATAATTGGTGCATGGTCTGTGATTAAAGTATCCAATACGAACGTTACAGCCTCGTAAGGTGAGCGCAGCATGATATGATCAAGGCAACTAGAATCTCTTGTAGGGTGAACATGCGCAGGTAGTAGTTGAGTTACATTAGGCACAAGATTATAATAAGGTAGGTAGGTAAGATGATAAATGATGTACCAACTAATAGATATAACTATTAAGATGGAGAACGTTCACAAGTAAAAGTCTGGGTGTCACGATGGACAATAAACTTAACTGGATTCCCCACATCAATGAAACCCACGAAAAAATTATTAGGTATTATCTTCATTAACTTCTGAGATTATAAATATTGATTACTGATTCTTCCCATCTCTACTAAAGTCACCTTAGCAAATTCCTTCCTCATTCCCATCATTGAATATGATGACCTCAACCAAGATCTTCTTAATAAACTCGATCGTCATGTAAAACACACATGTACCAATTAGTTTTAATTATTACCTTAAGATTTATTATCATATCAGCAAATACCGTGCAATTCTTAAATGGCTACCCATTCTCGATCGTAGAAGGTTGATAATTCTGCTTTTACCTACCATTAAGGAGGATTTTACTTTGTTGGATGAAGACCACAGCAGAAACATACGATCTCCCACATGAGATCAGGAAAAGTATCAGTTCTCCTAATCTCACGTGCCTTTGAAAGATCTGTACGAGAGCACTATTTAAATAATTTCTATTCAGGATTTTAAGATCGCGTTTGCATTGAGAATATGGTATGCCATCTACCTTCCAGGTCGTCATGCCCTATCCTAGACCACATCGTCACTTAACATCAGGTGAGATTGTGGTCAAATGTGGTAAAAAAAAACATAGGTTACCATACCAGGATTTATAATCTACATAATGCGCTTATCTAGTTAAATATATTTGTTTTCAACGAAAATATGATAGGAAAGTATTGACACCTAAGGCTTATTTCACGAAATCCTCGCTTTGCCACATGTAACTGAGTGAAATAGCTCTAGGTTTTAACCGTTTTCTAACTTAACTTGGAGATGGTGAAACAGGCTCTTAGATAAGTAGGTAAGGTAAGTATCTGCTTATTATTATATTAAATAAAATAAAATAAAATAAATAAAATTATTTGTTACCAAAAACATTTTTATATCCTCCTTAATTCCCCTAGGATTTATTTCTGTCTCCGGTCTGTAGTAAGCTAAGGAAGGTTAATAATTAGGTCTAATACGAGTAGGTATTAAGTAAATAATTAATTTTTAACATGGCGTTTTGTTCATTATATAGTCACATCATTGTTTGTTGCCCCTATTACCTTTTGCATACTGTGATTACCTGTAATTGAGGGAGCATTTGTCTAATAACAATACCTAATTTTGTTGCAATTTATTATTTTATAAGAGGTGTATTCTTTGTTGGTAATCCTAAACAAATAAATAAATCATAGTCTGGTTTGTCTATTTCGGTATACCTACCCGTAATTGTGCACAAGCTAACCTTGAATAATCAATTACCATATCAGTAATTATCAAATTCCTAATAAAATTGCTTAGATTAGATCCAAACTAGTTTAAATTGAAAGGTCAAATAAATCAATTTATAATTTATAAATAACTTTACCTACACCCAAAATTTTCTAGATTGTTTTAATGTTTACATAATAAACAATAATTCTAACAAATACCTACACCTTCCTAGTTAAAAACTCCATATATATAAATAAATTTGAAAAGTATGAGATGGTCTCATACTCATATACCAAGGGTTCCGTGTATTTTAAAACAAAACAAAATAAGTGCCAGAGTGGTGACTGACCTCGCTAACATAACTTACTACTGTTGAATAAATTTCGTTTCCGTTCTCCCCATTATTTTGAAAAGGGAAGTAAACATTGACGAACCGTTGTTCTTAAACTTGCATAGGTACATTGAAAATAAAAGCGGCTAATAGGAAAACATCAGACCCGTTACATTGTCCAAGGCTGTCAGAGCGATTATAGGGAAGAGATTGACATCTGATCCGTCAGCTAGCTTCTCGACCTTCTCCGTCAGTACCCTCGCGTTCTGGCAGAACACTGGCAGGAAGTTCTGCAGGATGTTGAAATGGAAAGCTGGAGTCAGGAACTTGCGGTGGCTTCTCCATCTTTGACCTGCGCGATTGAAAATGGAGTCAAATACTAGAAATTGTTCAATCGAAGATTATACAAGGAATTGTAATTATTATCAACCTTTTCTGTGTTTCTTGTTCATCCCTTGAATTTAAGCAAATACCTAAGTATTCAAGCACAGCTTTTACAACATCATAGTTGTAGAACAGTGTGTTTTTACAATGTAATAAACCCCACTTATAAATTAAAACGAATATTCTCAATTTGTGTAGAAAATATTTACTAGCGAAATGCGGGACTCGAACCCACGTCTTCCATTATACGTATGGACGTGCTGACCGCTACACCAATTTTTTAACCCCCGACCAAAAAAGAGGGGTGTTATAAGTTTGACGTGTCTGTCTGTTACACCATAGCTCCCGAACGGATGGAGCGATTTCAATTTAGTTTTTTTTGTATGAAAGGTGAGTTTGGCTCGGGTGTTCTTAGACATGTATTATGAAATCGGTTGAGCCGTTAAAAAGTTATGGGGGTGAGAGTGGGAAGGAAAATCTGCAAATATACTAGTGTGGGGTATCAAATGAAAGCGCATCGCGTCCACATTACATAATATTATGTTGTTTTACATTTAAGGAAATGAAGGCATTGGAATCGGGGGATTTTCTTAAATTTAAATTTAGATTTATTTTCTACAAATTTAGAATGTTAACAATAAGCTCACTCAAGAAATATTTTCCGCTGAATCTATCTGGCATTAAGCGTGCAAGCGTTACATATCGCTGGATCCAGATAGTGTTAAAGTGGTTAATTAATTACTGATTACATATCATAATCCTTAAAAATATTGAAAAACTGGTCATCCGTGAAACAAATTTTGCGTTGTAAAAACGCGATATTAACACAATAGGTACGAGCTTATGTAATAAGTACCTACAATATCCTTAACTGAATGGTATAAAACAAATATAGCCTATTCGTATATCAACAATTATGTCTTTAGTTTAATTATGTTTTTAACCCCCGACCAAAAAAGAGGGGTGTTATAAGTTTGACGTGTCTGTCTGTCTGTATGTGTGTCTGTCTGTCTGTCTGTGGCATCATAGCTCCCGATCGGATGGAGCGATTTCAATTTAGTTTTTTTGAAAGGTGAGTTTGGCCCGGGTGTTCTTAGACATGTTACATGAAAATCGGTTGAGCCGTTCATAAGTTATGGGGATGAGAGTGGGGAATTAAAACGAAAATCTGCAAATAAAATAAATAAATAAAATAAATTAAGGCATTGGAATCGGGGGTTTTTCTTGAATTTTAAACTTAGATTTATTATTAACTAGTGGCCCGCCCCGGCTTCGCAGGGGTTTTTATTCCATTTTTTTCCCTGCAAGTATTCGATTTTTTCTCGCCTTTTAAACCTTCCCTAGACCTCCACGAACATTTCAAGACTATGATAAGATCCGTTCAGCCGTTCTCGAGTTTTAATCAGACTAACGAACAACAATTCATTTTTATTTATATAGATAAATACTGTAATTATGTTTTTAATTTTTTATCTAAAATTTTTTTACTCATTCCTGTCAAAAGATTGAGTGATACATAAAAGATGAAAGTGAAAAAATTGGTTAAAACAAGTTCAATAAAAATATAATAAATTCATTAACCAATATAATTGTTATTGATTTAAACTAGGTAATTATATTTCAAAACTCAAAGTACTTAGCTTTCCTCTCAGGAAAATACATAAACACGGCCGTGTAAAGTTGGTAATCATTTATAAGTATTAGTATTACTTATTATATGTTTGTGTAAATATTTATATTTCAGTAACGCCATTGTAATGAAATTCGTAGTTATTTTTATTATATTTTTTTTATTTGATAAGCCTTCATTTGACCACAATCTCACCTGATGTAAAGTGAAGATGTGGTCTAAGATGGAGCATGAAAGAAAAATAGAAGTTATTTACTTATATTTTCCTTGCGTCATACATATCTAAAGGTGCTTAAACTTTACTTTAAGATTACGCGTGCGTTATAGGTAATTACGAGTAAAGGACTTAATCATATAAAACAAGTGCATCTTGGCAACGCGTGGTGAGAATAATGTACTTAACCTGAACTAGTAAGAAGTCCTTCTCCCAGCCAAGGTCTGACAAACCTGTAAGATTTGCCCTTGACTATCAGATCCGTGCTTGACATGAGAGGCTAAAACATTAAACAGAATAACGGTTTATCAATAAGCCATCATCGTTCACTCATAACTGGAATAGACATGTATCTCTATCTTAAGACGAAAGTCTTCACCGTGAGTATAGTCAGTACCAATAGATATCAAAGGTGATAAAGTTAGGATGTTAACAAAAAGTCGCGCGCGTTAAGACGAAAAAAGCAAAGAGCAACCGATATATTCGGGCGACACGACAGTCGCCTAGTTTTCGATGAACCTTCATTATTACTTACCTCGACATGCTCAGGATGGGCAATAAAAATGTATCGATTAGAAAACAGGTGGATCCTGAAAATATTGCCATAATTTTTCGTAAGCTTGTTCACTCGGTCTATAAAATCTGTAACAAAAAGGTTATATTTTATAGGTAGGGAGGATGAGGAGGTACTGTTTTTGTACTTAGCAATAAAAAAATATGATGAGAGATGCAGTCGGAGCAGTCACTCATCCAAGTGCGGCTGCGCGCAATATTGCTTAACCTTATAAAAATCACGTTTGTTGTATAGGAGCCGCCTTAAATATATTTATTGTGTGTTTTATATTTGTTGTTACAGCGGCAACAGAAATCATCCCTTAAAATGTCAACTCTCTGGATCTATCAGGGTTCTTGAGATACTGATGATGACATACAGACAGATACAGACGACGAAGTCTCAGCTCAGACACTATTCCCGTTTTTATTATTGTAAAGAAAAACCACTCTTAATTTATCATTATTGTAATTTTCCTTCTTCTTCTTTACTTTGATTAGTTTTCCTTCAATTTAAATTTACAGCGCTACCGCTGACAGCTCAAATGTCAATAAGTGACATTTGAGGATTTGAGGTTAGGTTTTTAGAATTATAATAATAGGTCCCGTTTTACCCTTTGGTTACAGAGCACCAAAAATTTTAATTACTTTTCTTTTTGGAGTTTACTCCATTTGAGTTATAAGGCCCGGTACGGAAATTTTATGAGGAGTAAAATCAAAAGTGTAACACGAAATGTTGAGGCGTTACGTAGAAAGACACAACCTTTATATCTGTAGGATTGAACGTGTAAAAGAATGAGATGGAGTACATTACACAGCGTATCTCATTTCTCATAATTATTTTCTTCATTAGCGGGATATTAATTAATAACAATAATACATGTCAGTCCTTAAATAATAGTTTATGTCAATGTATTCAGCCTTTTCAGCTTAAGGTATGAGGAAGCCCCAAATTAATTGTTAATTTGATTTGTTTGTGACAAAATCTTAATGCGGTTCACAAAGTTTTAATAGTTCTCCTTTTAGTTTCGAAAAAAGTGGCTGTGACATACGGACGGATAGACAGACAAACAGACATGACGATTCCTTAAGGGCCATTTTTTGCCATTGGACTTCGGAATCCAAACCTAATCAATCACTAATCAGCTAACAATAATAAAGAATTCCAGAAAAATATCGCTATTTTCGTATTGGTGTTCAACGATAAGTTTTGCAGTTTAATTCAATGAGTATTTAACATATGAAAATCCAATTTCCTGACTAGAAAGAAAAAAAACACTTACAGTTTTTAAACTATAGAGTGTTCAGTCTAATAATCTGGATTGTTATCCTATATCCCTCCGTCCCCTTAGGTATTTGGAGAGGACCGGAAAAGTATGGTCCGGACATCTGGGTGGGGGTTTATAAGACAAATCGTATGTATGAGTGAGTGCCTTAATATATTTCATATAGATTTTTAGAACAGACAGTGAGTAAAGAAGGTTTAATATGTCTCGAGCGGGTAACATTAGAGGATGTTACCGAAAAAAAGTTTTTTCAACTTACGGGCAGAATCTCCTAGAAACAGCAACCCGTTTCCCACCAGTGGTAAAGGTATCGGCCCATCAATGCCCAGCTTCTTGCTATCACGCAACAACGAAAACCACGATATCAAAACAATGGTCACTAACGCGGCTAAAATTAACCAAAACATGTCAACAACGTAAGTTGATAATAAAAATACTTATATGTTTTTTGTAGCGTCTTGTCGTAGCGCGTTTGCTCGATTAAATGAAACGGTTCAGCTCAGCACTATATCGATATCATCGGTGGGTGTCTTCGACCACAGAGCCAATAAGTGCAGTTGGACTTAACCGCGAAGTCTGGGTTGATTAGTTAATTACTCACTACCTACCCAAGGTAGTAATTTAAATTTGCCCGTTGTTTATGATAAATTGCATCTGTCACGCACAAGCTGTTTTTGCAGTTGAGCTAGGGTCCAATTGAGACTCACTTCACTATACCCTCATTTAATATTTAGAATTGGTAAAATGTCCAGTTTACAGTTTCAGGCAGGACTTCAAGATTTTATAGTAGACACAGTGTTTTAAACGTCATAATGTCTCATGAATATGAATATAAATCAACCTGTCCGGTAATAAATACGAATGCGTCTGTGGCTACCTATAGTTAAAAGAGAAAAGGAAAAGCAAAAACAAAGAATGGAAAAGAATGAACTTGGATAGGCAGAGAAAAATGTAAATGCAACAAGCTGTAACAATGAAAATACTGCTAAAGAATGACAATTCAAAATTTATTCTGACAGGATTAAGCTTTGAACTTGGGATTGGCCCCGACAGTTCACTATCCATTGAAAATCTGCATTTCGAAATGTTTTTCAATTTTTAACCAATGTATACAAAACTCACCAGGGACCACTCAATCACGATGAAAACGTTCAGTTTATTTTGAGATGTTGGAGCAGCAGGAGCAAGTTGGATACAGGCCCAATTCAACCGAAATTTGAAAATTCAAACAACAACGGAAAACAGGCGCAAGAGGTTCGATTCAAGGAGCGCGCTAAATCCTTACCCATTTTAATAGAGTTGTCAAAGAAAATTTAAATTAACGAAATGTTTGTTAGCCTTTAATTAAGTACTCATGAGCCGAGATTAGCCCCCATATTTATAAAATTATATTATATAGTTGCCTCATAAACCTAACTCTGTTTTATTATCCAGACATAATAAGTTTTTATGAATACGGGGAGAAATGTTGAATTTAATATTTTAATTAAAAATTAATAATTTAATAAGATTAATGAAAGCAAATAATTGCAAAAAATGGATTATATGCAGATTTATCTAAATTTATATATTTATAATCTATTAGAAAGCTGGATGTTGCTGTATGGATCAGCGATGCCAGACCGGACCGATTTCAGCGGGACGCCCAGCTTTTGAAATGAAATTGAACTTGTCCCGTCCGGGACAGGCTTAGTCCCGCTATCCGGGAATAACTCGACTTTTACAGTTTCGTAAAGAACATACAAGTAAGTTCAAACTAATAGTCTTTTATATTAAGTTTCTCTACCATCAAACTGCTTGCCTGATTTTCGCAGATAATTTAAACGGATCGGTCGGTTGCGGATAGTAGTAGATGTTTTCAACATTGGCATATCTTATAGTTTTACAGCCCGTGTTACCAATATTGTTATAATAACAACATAAGAGATGAAAGCTGGGTTGTTATGATGGTGCTTTATTTGGGTATTATGACCTATAAACATATATATAAGTTTATTTGGTTATATTACACTTATGTTATTGGCATACAGCCTGCGGTTTTTGTACTCTCAATAACAGGATAAATAAATACAATTGGGGTATTGAAAAAAAAAATATTAATTTTGTTTTATGTATTTTAAAACTTTATTATTAATAATACCTACCGATATTTAATGCCGAAAACCCAAAAAAAAAAATGCTTTCAATTAATTATAAACAATTACAAATTAATAAAATTTAATAATAAACCACGTGACTATGAACGCGCCACGATTTCTCACTATGGTTATGACGTCATAATGTTAAAGCTATTTCATAACAATACATTGCTATTACATGTGACTTGACAATAATATTTACTGCTAAAAAATAATTATTTAGTTAATTTCGATTAGCTATGTGTGATAAAGGATTTATAAAGGCAAAATCTGATAATATTCCTGATGTTGATATATTTATGATAACTACTTTTTTTTTTAAATGACGCTCTTTTCAATTCTGCTGAAGTTCGAGGTGCCAAGGCATCAAGGAAAGTTTGTTAAAAAATAATATTGTATATGAAAATACTTAAGTGTTTAATCTCCGTTGTATTAAATATATTTAATTATTGCATTAATTGTAGGCACGCGAGAGTTACGGCGACAAAGCTATAGGTTACGTTCAACTTAGTCGTAACAATGGTATTTGTATTGTCAAAGGACGTGTTTGCCCAAAACATCGAGTTCGGAGTAACGCTTATTCTGTAACGTTAACTATTAATGAAAAATCAAGGAAAATTCAGAATGTTTAATGCCATGATTGTGCAGCTTCAGCAGGTAATTTATACTCGAATCAAACTTGAGTTTTGTTTGGAGTAGATTTTGTAGTATTTGTACATAATGGTACAAAACAAGAACGATCACTTTAAGGTTTGACATTTTCAATATAAGTATATTTGATTATTTAAGAAAGACAACAGAATAAAACAGATCAAAACACTGTACTTAATATCTCTGTATACTTATTCTGCATTGAGTAAAAACTAACATTATGACGTCACACGCGCTCGGGTTTATTCGGGAGCTGTCGGCGTGTCTCCGGTACTTGATTAAAAAAATAATTGTTATTTTGAAATAACTTTTAAAATATTGCAAATAAAATAAACAAAAAAAAAATTGTTATAAAGCTTATGTAAAATTTTTTTATTCAAAAACCCAATTGCTATAAACATTTTTTTATATAAAAAAACATCCAAAAATAAATTTCAGTTGCAGACTTCTTGTTGATTGATGACATGAAGTCAAAGTCAAAGTCAAAACGTTTATTTCCTTAGACGCATATACATACCTACATGGACAAGTCAACAGCTGATTTAAATAAAAACTAAGAATAATCAAGGAAATAACATTGTCTTGACAGTTTGCTTCAATTTTTTACACTGAGTTGAGAAGCGAATATTATACGAAAGTTAAATATAACTTTTGAAACTATCATGGTTATTAATCAACCGTTGAGTTCAACCGTGATCATGGCGCATGTGTAACTGTGCCGAAATATCGGGAAACTCGAAAGACAATCAATCATGGTAAATATCCCGTTATAAATCTAAATAATATGAAAGTTACATAGTTACTTAGGGCCTGTTTCATCATCTTCGATGTAAATTAAAATTATAGAATAGTCCCGCTCAGTCAGTCACTGACAGTAGTCAATTGCCTTGATATCTCTAAATTATAATAGTTTATGAGCTACCAACGTTTTCGAGAAATAATTTCAGGTCATTTTGATTTTGTGATATGTCGTCCTTCTTGTTATTTCGGTTAGAGTCTGGGCTATCTGGCTGGCAGTAGCGGTTGCGTTCATAAGTGGTTATTGTGCACTGATAACGCAGAATGTTTTCCAAGTAACCAAAGATAAATAAATTATCTTCGTATGCTGCGAGCGGATGTTACGTGGGCGCACCGCTCGCCGCTCGTCGACGCTTGACGCTGATAACAGCGCGTCGATGAGAGCAGCAGCGCTTAGTCTTCTGCCTCTTTAAGCATCCGCCGCGCGGTTTAAAATCACACTAACCTTATTTAAACTCAATACAAAGGTAAACATTTCAAAACATCTGATTAAGTATAAAGTTTTTTAATGGAACGAAAGAATCCTTTGAGTGAATATCAAAAGTTCAAATATTCCGACTAGGCAAAAAATAAAATCTGGCAACGCTTTAGTAACGAGCAAAATAAATTTATTTGATTTGCTTAATTTGAATACATGTCTCGAGGTTGTGGTCAGTGATAGACGGTGCTAAAAGCCCTAGGCCCTGGGCTCGAGCGCGACGTGCAGCCCGTGCTTGGCGCGCAGCACCAGGTCGCTGTACAGCACGGGCGGCTCGCCGGCCGCGCGCAGCCGGAACCGCCGCGTCACGCCCGAGATCAGCACCTTCATCTCCAACAGCGCGAACTTCTGACCTGCAATACAATGTAAACATCTTTCAGACATACATATATATAATGTGTTATGTGTGTGCAAAAAAATCTACTGTGCGGTTTGAATGGTGATGTCCTCTTATACCACAACAGAACATTTAAGAAAGTACAAGTCCAAGATCTATCTCATCATCATCTAAGTCGTAACCCTCTGAATCATTACACGGAGGTCACGCCTCCGGGTGGTGCTAAGAACAGTCTCTAGTGGGAGGCTTCGGCCGCGGCTTGTCACCACCATCCAGGCTGGGCCAGTGCGTGAAGAGATTTTTTTGTTTTTCGTTATGTGGTCTGGAGAAGCCATCTACCTTCTAGGTCTTCATGCTCCATCTTAGACCACATCATCACTTTACATTAGGGGAGATTGTAGTCAAATGAAGGCTTATCTATAATAAAAAAAAATAACTGGTCTATAAACCCCAAAAGGGGCAAACTGGCTTTTGAAGTAAAAATTAAAAATACAAAGATTATAATATGCATGGTGCGTCGTTAAAATGGTTAATCCCTTAACTGTTTGTAGCCCAAATAAGCTTGATAAGGTCACAATACACACAATCATATTTTTATGTAATTTTAAACAACAGATTAAAATGGTGCTAATTGTTGTGTTGAAGTTTTTGAAGTGAATCTTCTAAAATCGTTGTGATTTCAAACCGGATGCAACGAAAAAAACGACAGGTAAGAGACACAAATACAATAGTCGCCTGTAATTAGTGAGCCAGAGCGAGAGAGCAGATGTCGGTGTGTATGTATATTCACACTGTTTAATACTTTTTTTTTAATTTTTGCATTTTGGACATTTAATCAGCTGCTATTTCTACAAAATTAGGTATTTTTGGTATTGTAGTCTTTGTCAAATTAATTTACCGATGCAGTTCCTCGGTCCAGCGCTGAAGGGAATCCAGCTGTAGGCACTGTGCGCCTCCATGTTGCTGTTGGCAGAATCGAACCGTTCAGGATTGAACTGGAGGGGGTCAGGGTACACTTTCGGGTTCCGCAGCGTGTCGAATAGGTTTATGATCACGTTGGTGTCCCGCGGAATGTGCAGGTCGCCGAGAGCTGCAACATACAGTTGAAAACTGGTTATCACAGAAAATTAGGAAATTCTTGCTTAGAAAAGACTTTACACGCCACGGGGACGCGGAAACAACATATTTTTCGTCGGTTAACAGGCTTACTTGTTGAAGTTGAAGTGGTCTTATTACCTACACGGTTGATGACTTTCTTAAAGATGATATTGTGCGTGAAAAAATACTTTAATTGTAATTATAAGGCATTGCGCCTTTTATGAATAACAACTAGATTAAGACAAATTGCAGAATTAGTACCTAGGATTAATTAGATTTTGTAATAAATATTCATATACAGTGCCAAATTGTAAATTGAATAAAGTTTATGAATAAGGTACTTAAGGTTGGTACTTATACCTTCCTTAATAAATAAGCTATGTAATGAAATGTTCCTGAGATTTTCGCGTACAAGAAAACAATAAAAAAAACTCTAGCTTTATAATATTAGCAATATTAGTAAAGATTTAAATTGTAAATAAAGTCCGTAACAAAGTAACTAGTATTTTTTTTAAATAGACATGCCGTGTTCTATAAGTACTTTATTTAACCAATTTTTTACAAGTACCTTATCTACGACAAGTTGATAGCGTACCTAACCTATACATATAACCTTACCAAGTGTTGCCATTTTATCTGCTGTAAATTTGATGAATGTTGAGATGAATTTAATTCCATACATTTGACAGAAAATAATATACTACCTATTTATGTATAATCTTTTAAACGAAGAAAATATAAATTATTATTGTTCTATAAATATTAATTCTCTTTAATGTGTGTTTTTCTTACTTGTATCTTGAGTCATTTTTCTTTCAATTATCGTGACTGAAGGAAAAAGTCGAAGAGACTCCTTTATCACTAAATCCAAATACTTCATTTCCCGGAACTCACTGAAAATATATATTACCCAGTCAGTAATTGAAAAGAAATTTCTACGAGTTGTAAAAGGTATAATGTGATGAGTTCTAATTTTGCATTAGATTCATGTTTTACTACTGACTGCCTCAGTGGCGCGGTGGGCGGAGGTCCGCTTGCGGTGCTAGAGGTAGCGGGTTCGATTCGAAATATTTCTATAATTGATGTGTTTAATGGACGCGTTAAAACTTCTATGATGCTAACCATGGGCTCCGTCGGCTCTGTCTTGTGCTAGTACCCACATCACCTGACATACCGACCTGAAAGTGGGATCTCTGTCCATGTCATCTCCGAGTATAGCTTTCTGTTCTTCATAAAGTTTTTGCTGAACATCCTCATGGCGGGAGATGTTGTACAGGCAGAATGAGATACCAGATGTAGTTGTGTCGTGACCCTGTTGTAATTAAAAGATAATATAATTTATATTATATACATATATCGGGCCGCGGGCATTCAAATAATTTTGCTTTCGTTTCCTTAAAGTCGTGTTGGCTCAACTTTCATTCCGAAGGTCGTGGGTTCAAACCACGCCAAGGACCTGTTGATTATTATTCTTGAAAAATGTATGTGCGCTTTAAAAAACACGTACTTTAACGTTAAGCAAGTGTTTAATTAAGAAAACTTCTAATTAAGAAAAATACACAGGTCCGTGGCGTGGTTTGAACCCAACACCTTCGTAATGAAAGTTGAGCCAACACGACTTTAAGGAAACGAAGTATATAAAGGTGGACTAGTTAGTTTTAGAAAAATTATATTTCAATAATATTTTTTCATAGTTGCTCTTAGCCAGGTTGTAAAGCGCTCACGGAAGATGGAGTACAAAATTTTTGTCCAAAGGTGGCGGGGTTGGGTTCGTACCCTTCCTTGCGACCTTCGGAATGAAAGTCGAGTGTCCTCCCACTTAGCCAACATGGCTTTTTTGGTAACCATGGGCCTTTGGGCAAACAAAACCGTCGGTAGCCACGCCACTGCCTATGTGCAACATTGTACTTTAATTATGACGATGATTGCTGTCATCGTCAGCATACAAATGGATTTCTTACATGAAAGCCACAACTTTTTTAATTGATTTCGATAATTTAGTCGATATATAAACATGTATATATTATATATCGATAGATCAAGTTGAAGAGATTTACATCATAATGGTGGCTTCACTATTGAAGCCTATGTACGTAAGTAAATAATAATAACTGTCTCATATAAATAAACAGAAACTGTGCGTACTTCAAACATGAAGGTATCCACTTCTTCCCTTATTTTGTTATCGTCAATACTCTGCCCATTCACCTGGGCCAGCAGCAGGATGTCCAAGAAAGCATGTTTGTTTTTGATTCCTGAAATGAAAATTTATTTACTAAAAAACTAAATTGAAATCGCTCCATCCGTTCGGGCGCTATGATGTCCCAGACTCCCAGTCTGACATGCAGACAGACACGTTAAACTTATAATACCCCTATTTTTTGATAGGGTTTAAAATCTTTTATAAATGGTATTAATCATCATCATCAGTGAAAATAAATAAAACCGGTACGTATAATAATTCTAAATTTAAAATTTAAGAAAAAACCCCGATTCCAATGCCATAATTTCCTTAAACGTAAAACAACATAATATTATGTAATGTGGACGCGATGCGATTTCATTTGATACCCCACTAGTATATTTGCAGATTTTCGGTTTTCCTTACCCACTCTCACCCCCATAACTTTTAAACGGCACAACCGATTTTCATAAAAAATGTCTAAGAACACTCGCGCTAGACTTACCTTTCATACAAAAAAAATTAAATTGAAATCGCTCCATCCGTTCGGGAGCTATGGTGCCACAGACAGACAGACAGACAGACACGTCAAACTTCGTCGTCAAACACGACCAAAAAAGAGGGGTGTTATACACCCCTCTTTTTTGGACGGGGGTTAAAAACTTCAGAAAAGTGGCCACTGACCGAATTCTGTGTTAGCACCGAGTGTAGTGATATTCGCTTTGGAAAGCTCGTCCTTCCTGGCTACGATGACGCGCATGGTCTGCCCGTGGACCACCTTCAGGGCTTTGTCCTGTCGCCTCTTCTCTGAACTCAGGCGGAACATCATCTCGTTCGCATAGAACGGGTTCCGAATGCGAAGTGAGACTATCTCTGCAAGGCTGGAAAACGTTTTAGATTATCACTCAACAGAAAGATCTGCTTATAAGATATATTGAAAATAAACCTGAACACTTAAAGCCGGTCCACACGGCAGCAACTTTGGTCGAGTTTGTTCATTATTTGGATAACCTAAATCGTTGAAAAGTTGCTGTAGATATTGTGGATAAGTCGCTAGCGAGTCGATATCGATCAAAGTCGCTGTGTGTGGACCGGCCATTAAAAAGATCTAAAGGATATATTTAAGTTTAGGACAACCAGAAGAATGTTAGTTTTACGAATATTTGTTAAATGCATACAGGTATAGATAGCGCGCTGTACGCTAAGGGTAAAATAAAAGTGTATTTAACTTACACCTCAACTGATTGGACGTACGCTGAATGTTCATCTTCTTGAGCATTTATAGAGACCCCCATAATTGATTCTGTAAGTTAATAAGTGAGTAGGTACTTTTTTACAATGAATAGTTAGGTAGGTACCTCGTATGATTAGGTAGGTATATTAAGTTTGTGTTGAATGAAGTCAAGCAAGAACTATGGTGTGGGGTGGAAGAAGCTGTGGCGTGGAAGAAGAGAAGTTGCTCTCAGAAAGAGAACAAACCTACATAAGAAATCAAAACGTCGCGCAGTCAATAGACATAGGTAGGTACTTAAATAAAATTATTTAGTTGCTTACCCGTAACGCTGTCCAAAGAGGCTAAGGCAACTAGAGGAAAAACATTGACAGGTTTCCCATCTTTGCCGAGTTTTTCGAATTTCCTGCATAAAATCTTATCGTTCTTGCAGAAAATCGGCAGGAAGTTCTGTAAGATGTTGAAGTGGAATGCGGGAGTCAGCAGTTTGCGGTGCGTTCTCCATCTCAAACCTGAAGAAATAGATATTCCTCAAAATTTCGAATAACTTTGCAAAAGATCATCACACTATCTTATAGATATATCATTAACGATTTATTTTAAAATCGTGATTTACTCACGTATTATTAGATTTTACTCCATTCTTTTAACGTTTCGGACAACAAATTGTCAAAAGAAGTCCTTCATCGGGAGGAGTATATTTGCAGAATTTCGGTTCTCCTTTCCCACTCTGACCCCCATAACTTTTAAACGGCACAACCGATTTTCATGAACCAAGTCTGAGAACACTCGCGCCAAACTCACCTATAATATAAAAACTAAATTGAAATCGCTTTATTCGTTCAGGAGCTATGATGTCCCAGACAGACAGACAGACGGACACACAGACAGACAGACGGACACACAGACAGACAGACACGTCAAACTTATAACAACCCTCTACTTTGGTCGGTGGATAAAATTAGGAAAACCCCAATATTATTTTGAAGATTGTCATAATCACCACTAAGCTGTCCCCTTTAGTGGGGACTAAGACAATAAACGTATTGAATGTTTGAAAATAACGTCACACGGAGTATATCTGACTATTGAAAAATCGGGCCTTAAGTTTTATAATTTACCTGTGGAAGTAAGCAGCCCCAACCCCAACCAATCGTACAGATTGACGTAGGACTTCCCTTTTGTGACAAGCTCCGAACTTGACAAAAGAGGCTGTAAAAGATAATAATATTATGTATTGCCTTTTGTTATTATTTTACAAAAGCCAAGACGAGTATTAAAAAAATGATAATCTGTTTGGTCTGTAACGTCTGTTAAAAAAGGAGGAGGTTTCTCAGTCTGTCAGAGTGAGAAACCTCCTCCTTTTTGAAGTTGGTTAAAGCTATCGCATAGCTTCTATCTATGTCTTAGTTTTGTAAAACCAAACAATGGAAATAAATGATTTTGTATCTTTGTATCTATCGCTGGCCTTGAGCGTGGAGACCAATTCCAGAAATTCCGTAACGAAAAAAAACCTAACACTCCGACCGGCACAGCGATGATACTTTTTTTTTTATTTTTTAACTGGACATCCAGTTAAAAAATAAAAAAAAAAGATAGATCGCGCTGACGAAAACTCGAGGTTTGGGGTTGTATAGTTTTACATTTTCTTGTATCGTTTAGCTCGAGGTAGCTACATTGTGCCATATACCAATTAAACTACGGAATCAAATTGAGTGGTGTTTTTTTACATCTATCGATAAATAGCAGAACTTATTGACTTTTATGAAATATCACGCTTGTCTCTTTAGTTCAGCAACCCGCCGTTAGGTGGCATTGGTTGTATCGGCGTTACTGCGCATGTGTAATCCCCTTCTTCGCCCCACAATCGTTATGTACCATACCTACACCATAGAATAATAAATTACTATGTAACCTATACTAGTTTAAGATACTTTAATTTGATTTTAGCTTCGTTTATAATTAAATTAGGTTTATCATCATGGCACAGCGCCTCAGCTGCTTTTTTAGCTCCTATAGCAAATATGCTGAGTAGTGACCCATGTACGTCCTAAACTATGTGTAATTCTATTATTCATATTGTGTTGTATTTTATTTGTATAAAAAATGGTATTATGTAAGTATATTTTTGACGTTAATAAATGTTTTTTATTTCTGTTTCTAATAAATGTCTTAAACTTTGAATATTAATATGATTTTTGTAATTCTTACAAATCATTTACAAGTAAATATAATAAAAAAAATCTGTTCTTAGGTAGGTGTTTTACCAGTCTACAACAACCTACGTTTTTGTATTGCCGAGAAGAAGAAGATTAACAAAAAATATGGTATGCGGAGATATATACATTTTTTATCGATAGGTATTATGTTGTCATTCAGTATTGTTTAAGTAATTACGTTTGTAAGGTCAGAAGCTAGTAGCGATGGTACCTACATACAAATAGTAGCTAGGTAGTAACGACTTTTATGTATTAGGTATCTAACCATATGTTCGGTAGAATAATCAAGATCCAATAAGATGCAGAGTGGAATATTCACATCATCATCAGATATGTATATACTTAAGCACTCCTATTAGCGTTCCCACAGCTGGAACACGGGTCTTTCTTGAGGGGAGATAAGAGAATGTTCCATGTCCTTCAATTCAAACTCCTTAGATTTCTCAGAATATGCCGGTTTCCTCATAATGTTTGCCTTCACCGTGTTTTTGGAAGCATATACATGATACATGAATGTAAATTTTTTTTCATGAAGACAAAACCAATGGTTTGCGGCGGGGTTTGAACCTGACGAACAAAACGACCTTCGGAATGAAAGTCAAGTTCGCTCCCTCTAAACTCAAGTTATCATACGTGCTTACTTATGTATTTAGAAATAGTATAACTCTACTGTTTTACTATCTCCGAGTAAAATGAATCAGAGTTTAAAATATAGAGATAAAATAACTGACTGACCGAGATTGATCTAAGTATATTTTAATCATTGACTAAGCTTACTTGATTGAGAAACAAGCCCTTAACAGGCAAACGTATGTGAGATTGGATGTTTGGTCGTTTGTTGCTATTTTACGTACATATTATGGCTCACCCCGTTTTAAGTAAGGCTTGTATACCTTGGAATTGGATTAGAACAAAGGCATACATTTTTAGTTCAATAAACTTCCCTAAAAAATATCAGTTGAAAGTGTTAACGTGTAAATACAGATAACTAATAAATTGACAATAAACAAGGTGTTTAAATTTTATTAAACTTTTATATATAACTACTTCCGGTTGTTGCAGAAAAAAATATGTTCACCTGGTGCGTGCCACGTAAAAATAACCAATAAGTATACATTTTCAGATAGGGCTTCTCTCTGCTAGCTTATTTATATATTAAGAAATATACAAAACATATATCAATTTAAACGACGGACTAATTAAGCGGGGTGATGCCCACAAATGTGAGGAAAACTTGAATTGTTCAATATTTTACAAAACAAATTGTCGACCGCGGATTGTTAGGAAGATAATTTTGATTTTTTGCGTAGTAGGTAAATGATTTGATTATACACCATTTCAACCAGGGTTAAGTTTATCTCGTAATTACCGGTTGCGAAACGGTGAAAAAAAAACGCAAACGAAAAATAACTAGTGGAGAAGTAGATATCGATGTAAGTTGGGTATGAAGCTACGAACATACACATACACACACACACACACGATGTGGAGTGGTAATAGAGAGAGAGGGGATGAGAGAACGAATAGAAAGAAGGAGAAAGAGAAAGGTATTACACACTAATCGCTTGTGTATACGACTGTGGCGCCCGCGCACGTCTCATTTAACGGTTTTATTCCAAGGAACTTTTTCTTACGGTTTTACTATCACATTTCTTTCAGTTCGTTCGCACAGCAAAATCCCTATCTCCTCCAAGCCTGCCGTAAGGAACTTCGTTCCAATATAACAATAGGTGACTTACTTCAATATACTTTGGGTGAGCAAGCATTACATAGCGATGCGAGAACAGGTAAAACCTTGCAGCATCGTTATATTTTTCAGCCAGACGTCGTAAAACTTTCATGAATTCTGAAAAAATATCACCTATTTAATCTAATAGTTTCCTTCTACAGATGTTAAAAGTTAAACGATTTTATCAACGAAAGCTTATCGTCATCTATAAATAATTAAAGTCCCCCGCCGCGTTCGTGTGTCTTTATGTTAGGGTTAAATAAAAAAAACTACTGATTTTTTCAAATTAAGCGTACCTACTTTATTGGTTATTTCTTGCACTCCTATTTTTTATGCAAAGTGGGGTGGACTCCTATTTTATTATTATGTTGGTATATTGTATTTATAATTGTTTCAAACTCGTAAATCATTTTCTTTTATTTACCTATGTAAAAAACAGGGTTAATAGTAATTTTTTATGACATAATTTTGTTAAATATTATTTAGGTATGTATAAGAATTATATGTTATTGTAATTAGTTGTAGTTTATGATTTTTGGCGTTAAGGTGATTAAGTTAAAATAAAATATGTAACTAATGCTGTCAAAATTAATAGCTAACTGTCGCTAATAAATTAACAATATATTAATAAAAAAAACACCATGGCGAGTTATGGCCTTACCGGCCATAGCTATGAAAAAAAGTATGGAGTCTGAAACCCCTTATCCCAGAATATACAAAGTAGTAAAGTACTTATAGCAAACAAACTTACCAACAGAACTGACCATAAATTCATGTCCGTTACCCAATAAAGGCCAAGGGAACGGACCAGGAACATTTGTTTTTTTGCTGTCCAAAATCAAATTTATCCATGAAACTATAATTAAAGCTACCAGTGTAAATAATAATGCCACAATAATCATGGTGATATGGCTGTTTACTAAATAATCGCACGACTATCATGCGGTGACGCCAATATGTAAATGAAGATTATGTCATGATACAATGAAGGTTTTTATTTGTTTGAGCCACAGTATCTTATCGAGTAGTAGTAGATAGTAGGTAATTCATAACCAGTCATTGAAAGTCAAGTCTACAGAAAGAGTAGTTCAGAAAAAAATCTACCTAACCAACGTCTCATTTGAGGTATTATCCTTACAAGGCTATAAGAGCAGGGTGTCTCAAAATCGTTTTAAATCTATCATTATCACGATTTCAGCCTTATGACGACCACTGCTGCAGAAAGAGAGAAATCGTGGCTCGTGAAATTATTGAAATGTTTGAAGGAGGCCTGGTTCCCGTTAGCCCGCGGCCTTCACCGCGTCGTCCGTCTATCTAGTTAGTGGACGTCCTACGCTGCGCTAAGTTGTAACGACACTTTTTGCTTTATTCGTGCGGCGTGCGTGTTTTTCTCTGTCTGTCTCTCTCTCTCTCATAGAAAGAGAGCCAGTTATTCATTTCGCATTGAGTGTATTCGCAGTGTGGTGTCGCGACGATTATTTTAGAAAATGCCTTTTCCTTATGTTAGGTATGACTACGAAAATTGGTGTGCGTCAGGACAGGATGACGGGGAAATTTAAATACTGCAGCATTAATCGTGTGCATGCGCTGTGAGTGTTCTTGACCTTATCTTCGCGAAAATTTGTGAAGATTCGGTAAAATATTATCAAAACCTGATGACTAAATAAAAAAAATGTCAAAGCAAAACTAAAAAAGATATAGCGGATATAATGAAACACACATACCTCATGTTTTGAAAAGTCGTTTTATCGTTTATCTCCGGTTCTACAGCACCAATTTCGTTCATTTCAATCTTTAGAGGTACATAATAGCTTGTCGAAAAGGAGAGTAAAACTTCTTTATTACGCTAATAAAAAAGTCTCCGTAAGACTCTCCGTTAGGTTGACACAGAGTTATAGCATATCATTAATCAATTTTGCGTCTGAGTGTTCCACGTTTTGTACTCTATCTCCTTAACCTGACCCCGTAGATAACATCAAACAGGGGTTACATACAAAATTGCCAAATCACTTACTAAAATTTGGACTGTATTCTGTTCAAATTCTGAACTATTATTGGACTAAGAGCCAGCGCCTGCCAGACCTACTTTAACGTAGGTCTGGCAGGCGCTGGCTCTCCCTCTAAATTTTTAAAATATATAAACGAAAATCGTATGTAGTGTGGGGTGACCACAATTCATGATTGATTGAAATATCGAAATATGTTTATTATATCAACTTGATTTACCAGGAAGTCATTCTATCAATTATCGAATCAGGGTTGATTAAAAGATTTTTTTTTCAAATGTTTTACGTTTGTAAATGTCTTGAATGGTGACTTTATTATTATCTGTGACCGATTAGGAGTCATTCAGAACTAGGTGGATACCTAGTTCTGAATGACTCCTAATCAGTCACAGATGGATCTCTTGGTAAGGGCCGCCTGTTGACGGTGGATGGCAGGCCTCTTGACAAAACAACTGGCAAGTTTAATATATTAAATATGTAATTTTGTGATGATAATTTTTTTTTTTAAATTAATAGTTATGATTTTGGAAACATAATACAAAAAATATTATATCTATCTATCTATGTTTAGTACCCGTTACACAAGCTCTGAGGGGAGCTACTAGGGGACTAAATCTTGATGTGCGGTTTGTCCAGCATTCTTATTTTATTTACTATTACGGATCAGATGACTTTGCTAAAGTTGGTTATTTATTATAATGTTATGTTTTTTATCACTTCCGTGGTAGGTATCTATATCGGATTACTCCGCCCGGTTGTTTTTTGTTAAAAATCTACTTTGTTTTAAATTGTGAGATCAATATGTATCCTATAATAATAATATTTTATGCATTACTGTGGTATTACGGCTAGACTAACTGTCAGTGCAGTGGAGCGACCGACAGTAGAAAAGTATTTCTCTACGTTGCTCTACGTAAGAATTAAATCGTGGCTAACATCTATGGTTGAAGATCGCCTAACCGAACTCTGATTAAGCTATCTGGTTATGCGATCGATGGATGGATCGATTACTCTTTGACGCGAAAACAACAATAAATTTTAAAGAAAAATATATTATTCTATGCAATGGCTCAGTGGTGAAGGTGATAAGCCAGTGATTCTACAAGTATACTTTTAATTTCTTCGTAGTGATACATTAATTAGTAACAACTTTTAAAGACGTTTTTCCCTCCTAACCCTTTAGAATTGGTTAAATCCAAAGTCTAGGTGCTCTCAGAACAAAGTGATATTATAGTTATTGTTTGGTTAATTGAAAAAAAAGTTTTGTTGCATACACTAACATAATTTGTTAAAAAATTACGGTTTAAAATGTGGGGCTAACGAACATCTAAGGTTTTTTAATGTGAACCCCTCATTCTAAGTAACCTCAACTTTTTTCAATAGTTATGAAAAAATATATTCCGTGTTTTATTTTTAACAATTCAGTCTTATGGAAAAAAATATTTAACTTTTTTTCTTATGGTAGCTTTCACAGAGCCACAAAGTTATAAATTGATTTTAGCATAATTGCCAGCCACTTTTCAACTATGTGTTTTTTGTGCAAAAAAATCATAACTTTAGTATGGACAGTGTTTTAACAAAATATTTTTTGCGAACTAAGGTTAGGCCACAAAGCCGCGGTGCATCGCCCGCCGCCGCGCGGGGCCTCTCGTCGACGCTTGACGCTGATAACAGCGTGTCGATGAGAGGAGCAGCGCTTAGTCTTCTGCCTCTTCAAGCACCCTCGCGCCGCGCGGTTTAAAATCAAACTAACCTTATTTAAACTCAAAACAAAGGTCAACATTTCAAAACATCTGATTAAGTATAAGGTTTATTTAATGGAACGAAAGAATCCCTTATTAATCACTCAAAAGTTCAAAAATGCCGACTAGGCAAAAAATAAATCTGGCAACGCTTTAGTAGGTAACGAGCAAAATAAATTTATTTGATTTGCTTAATTTGAATACATGTCTCGGTGTTGTGGTCAGTGCTAGCGGGTGCTGAAAGCCCTAGGCCCTGGGCTCGAGCGCGACGTGCAGCCCGTGCTTGGCGCGCAGCACCAGGTCGCTGTACAGCACGGGCGGCTCGCCGGCCGCGCGCAGCCGGAACCGCCGCGTCACGCCCGAGATCAGCACCTTCATCTCCAGCAGCGCGAACTTCTGACCTGCAATACAATGTACATTTAAACGTATATGTGTAATGTGTGTGCAAAAAAATCTACGGTGCGGTTTGAATGGTGATGTCCTCGTATACCACAACAGAACATTTAAGAAAGAACATCCGCAAGCCTGCATCCACCGGGAGACCGCAGCCTTCACCAGGTCATCCGTCCATCTAGTTGGCGGACGTCCTAAGCTGCGCCTGCCTATCCGTGGTCTCCATTCAAGAACTTTTCGGCCCTAGCGACCATCTATTCTGCGTCCTATATGACCTGCCCACTGCCACTTCAAAGAGCTAATCTAATTGGCAATGTCGGTGACCTGAGTTCTAATTTATTTTATACTTTTACTAAAATGATGAAATATTTGTTTATATGTTTGTAATGACTAGGGTCCGTAACTGCTGCACGGATCTGTAAAATTATTTCACCAATGGAAAGCTACACTATCTCTGAGTGACATAGGCTATATTTTGTTTAAAAAAACAATAGGGATCCTTACAAAATCTTTAATTATGTAACCTAAGGTGTAAAAATACCTAAAAACAATAGATCTATCGTTGAACCGCCGCACTGCAAACGGCTGTTGTTAACGCCGCTTTTTTTAATTTTAAACAATAGTGTAAAAATGATGCTAATTGATGTGTTGATGTTTTTTATTTTTGCATTTTAGACATTTATTTCAGCTGCCATTTCTACAAAATTAGGTATTTTTGAGTAGTTTTTTGGTATTGTAACTACTCATATAAACTTGCTTTATTCAATTTAATTTAATATATTGCATTAAGAGGCTTTGTGGCGGACCATCGCCCACCGAGCCACAGAGGTTAAGGTGTTATTGCAGTCTTTGTCAAATGAATTTACCGATGCAGTTCCTCGGTCCAGCGCTGAAGGGAATCCAGCTGTAGGCACTGTTCGCCTGCATGTTGCTGTTGGCAGAATCGAACCGTTCAGGATTGAACGTGAGGGGGTCAGGGTACACTTTCGGGTTCCGCAGAGTGTCGAATAGGTTTATGATCACGTTGGTGTCCCGCGGAATGTGCAGGTCGCCGAGAGCTGCAACATACAATTGAAAACTGGTTATCACAGAAAATTAGGAAGTTCTTGCTTAGAAAAGACTTTACACGCCACGGGGACGCGGAAACAACATATTTTTTGTCGGTTAACAGGCTTAGGTACTTGTTGAAGTTGAAGTGGTGTTATTACACGGTTGATGACTTTCTTATAGATGATATTTTGCGCGAAAAACTACTTTAATTGTAATTATAAAGTATTGCGCCTTTTATGAATAACTACATTAAGACAAATTGTGGAAGTAGTACCTAGGATTCATGAGATTATGTAATATATATTCCTATACAGTGCCAAATTGTAAATTGAATAAAGTTTATGAATAACTTATACCTTCCTCAATAAATAAGCTATGTACTGCTAAAATTCAAATCGGGCTAGTATTTCCTGAGATTTACGCGTTAAAGTTAACAATCAAACAAACTCTTTAGCTTTATAATAATAGCAATATTCATATTGTTAGACGAAGAAAATATAAATGATTATTGTTCCAAAAATATTAATTCTCTTTAATGTGTATTTTTCTTACTTGCATCTTGAGTCATTTTTCTTTCAATTAACGTGACTGAAGGAAAAAGTCGGAGAGACTCCTTTATCACTAGATCCAAATACTTCATTTCCCGGATCTCACTGTAAACATAATATTACCCAGTCAGTAATTGTAGGAAAGAAATTTCTACGACGATGAGTCCTAATTTTGCATTAGATTCATGTTTTAAATAGTTGAGCGAAGTTGAATAACTTCATTCTACTTCGCTCCATATTCCCTTGTACCGACTTTCAAATTGAATATGTGGGTATATAAACACCGAGTTTTGGCATTTCTTTCTACTTCGCTCCATATTCCACTGTACCGACTTTCAAATTGAGTAGGTGGCATTTGTGCCGTGCATATTGTGCCGGTTCAAATAACTCGGGGAATGAGATGCTGGGGGACTAATCCGAGCCGACAGAATAGAATCAAGCACGAACCAAACTTAATCCAAGCAGAAGGCAAGAAGCATATAGGTTGATAGATTGTTTTGGCTAGAAGGAAGTTAGGTATCTGATCACTGATCATAAATATTTCAACACTTACTTTTAACTGTGTGGTATTAAAGTTCCTAAGGCCGAGGGGACAAAAATGCTCTCGAATGAACAGCTCTCAAACGAAATAACTTTAAATCTATATCCAACATTGATAGATAGATGATAGATGGTCTATGTCCGGCAATGCCTCAGAGGCGTGGTGGACGATGGTCCGCTCGTGGCGCAGCAGGTTACGGGTTCGATTCCCTTCGAGGTGGTCAAGTGTAGACCAAGAACCAAACCAGACCAAGAAGAAAGTGATTGTATGTTCTACAATCACTTTCTTCTTGGTCTGGTTGTTAAAGTATAATAAACATGTCATGCTAGTATAAGATTTTAAGTATATCAGATGTCCAGTACCCGTAACAAAAGCCTAAAGCTAACCACGGGGCTAAATGTCGTTGTGTGGAAATATTTCTTTATTTGATGTATTTAATGGACGCGTTAAAACTGCAATGATGTTAACCATGGGCTCCGTCGGCTCTGTCTTGTGCTAGTACCCACATGACCTGACATACCGACCTGAAAGTGGGATCTCTGTCCATGTCATCTCCGAGTATAGCTTTCTGTTCTTCATAAAGTTTTTGCTGAACATCCTCATGGCGGGAGATGTTGTACAGGCAGAATGAGATACCAGATGTAGTTGTGTCGTGACCCTGTTGTAAATAAAATACATATATTTTTTATTATTTGTATATATTCCATCTTCCGTGAGCGCTTTACAACCTTGCTAAGGGAAACTATGAGAAAAATAAATGTAAGCTATAATTTTATTAAAAAAATAATTGAAATTAGTGAACCATCTATTATGTCAACTAGTCCACCTTTATATACTTCGTTTCCTTAAAGTCGTGTGGGCTCAACTTTCATTCCGAACGCCGTGGGTTCAAATTTTCAAAACCAGCCACGCAACTCTGGATTTTTCTTCTTGAAACTGTTTGTGCGCTTTAAAAAACACGTGCTTTACGGGGAAGGCAAAACATCGTGAGGAACCCGGCATGTTCTGAACTTTATAGCCTCTCATTGTAACCGAGGGACGTATGTGTACAATGGCGTAACTATAAATAGGTGACTATGACTACACACTTTTTTTAATTGATTTCGATCACGATATAGGAATAAACATATATCGATACCTTAATCCGCAAACCGGCCAACTCCATGGCTAACATTTTAACAGGAGACATTAAATACTGAATTAAAAAATAATTTTGTAAAATACGAAGAAACTGAAAGTCCCGTTGGTGTAAAATATATCAATCTACGATTTTGTGTGTATTTTAAAGAAAACAACAGATTTTCTACGTAGTTATACCATTTTTTGGAGTTGTCCTAATTTCTTAAGCCCCAAAAGAACTTTAATCGGGAGTTATTCGATTTGATGCAATGGAAAACAAAATGAATAATGTTTTTTTTTTAAATCAAGTATTTATTCAAAAAAAGGATTTTTACATAAACAAAATTAATCTTCACGTGGAAGATTATCGTAAAAAGTTTGGTAATCTTTCGGCATACTATTTTTAAGTAGCTGTAAGTCAGAATACTTTTTCTTAGTAATTATAATGCCTTCATTGTATTGGCCTAGAATATTTACAAAATGCAATCGCTGCCTAACTTTTATTTCTTCTCTGATAAAGCATTTGGAACTCTTCAGGAAACCGCAGTTTATAAAATATTTCCTCAGTAGGTGCATATTTCAGTAAACCATTGTATTTATCCTCTTGGATTTTTTAGGGTCTTTTCTGTCTCTTTGTCTGTCCGTGAACTCGTTTTTCATCCCAAGTCATATGCCAAAACGTATCAAACATTTCATTTCGATCTTCTTCCGATATTTTATGGCATTGAATAAAGCTTTTTTTATTCTTTTTGCAAGTGCATCATGGCTTTATAGTTTTTTTGGGTTGTTATGTCTTTCTTCCACTTACCTATCATCAACTTTTCGTTTTCCAATGTATTCCCTGTTCTCTGTTTTTCTTGTTTATTTCCTCTGTCCATTGTTCTTTTTTCACTTGGCAACGCTTCTTTCTTTTTATTTCAGTTTCGTCGGTTGTCGAATCAGAGTCACTGTAATCAACCAATTTCAGTTGATTTTTTGTAATAGTTTAAAAATCAACAAAACGATGTTCCTCAGAAGGCAAGACCAATGTTGTTTCATTTTGGAAGGCATCTGAATTATTGAGCAAAATACTTTGGGAGTTTTCAAGATCAATAAAGATATTTTCGTCATCTGCAGTTTGATAAGACCGATCAAATTCAGTCAATTTATCTTCTGATTGTTGTGCTATGTTTATTTGCGCAATTACTGCATCCTCAACTAATTCAAATTGAGTAATCTGGCCATCCTCAATCAAAATCGGTTCATAATCAATATCGTTCTGTCTTTCCTGATAAGAGAATACTCTGAAAATGTTAGCAAAGAAAGAAGGCATAGTGGGACTATTATCCGTTTATTTTCCTGTAGATCACATTCTGTGAAATTGTTAGTATAGGAAGTAGTATAAAAATGGTTTTCGTCTTCGTTAATGTTAAGAAAATTGGTATAGGGTTTAGGTTAGAATTGATGACTTTCAAACAAAATGGAATCTGGGTTTTTTGCATCATCCACACCATGCTGCGTTTTATACAAGCTTAGCAAATTTTTTTTAGCACGAGCCCTTGATTTTGAGATCTTAATGGAAAGAAAAAAGCATCCTGTAAGTGCAATGCATGTACAATGTGCATTTTTAAAGCATTAAACACATAAAACACAAAACCAGACGGAAAAAGAAGATCTCAAATTATGCCGTGCCATTATTAAAACCCATGAAAAAGTGATAATTACACATAAAAACGGTATTTTAATATATTGTGCACATACCTTGTGTCAAACAGACATGCATTTGCAGTAGCTATAGATTTTCTATTCTTATTTTATCACTGTAACGATTAAAACAATTGAGCTCGACGCGCACACGCAAGTGTCCGCGTACAAAATGGCCGACACGATGGAGTTGGCCGTCAAAGTCGCCAGTTTTTTTGAGCACTGGAGTTGTTCGTTTTTCGCACAGCGTTTTATGCAAAAATAGTAAAAGATATTGGAGTTGTTCTTAGTACGGAGCACGCGTTTTATTTTAAAGTAACCGTTGAAATAAAAAAGTCATTTTCACCAAAAAGTGGAGTTGGCCGGTTTGCGGATTAAGGTATCGATATATTTTATATCGATAGTTCCAGTTGAAGAGACTTACATCATAACGGTAGCTTCAATGGGTACGTAGTTATATAATAAATATAAATATGTCGAGAAAGTTTCCTAGATTAGACGAATAAACAGAAACTGTGCGTACTTCAAACATGAAGGTATCCACTTCTTCCCTTATTTTGATATCGTCAATACTCTGCCCATTCACCTGGGCCAGCAGCAGGATGTCCAAGAAAGCATGTTTGTTTTTGATTCCTGAAATGAAAATATGTTAAATTAGAAAAAATAATCGTCGTTACTTTTAAACGGGTCAACCGATTTTAATCAAACATGCTTAAGAACATTCGCGCGAAACTCACCTTTCATACAAAAAAACTAAATTGAAATCGCTCCACCCGTTCTGGAGCTATGATGTCTCCAGACAGACAGGCACGTTAAACTTATGATATCCCTATTTCTGATGGGGTTAAAATCATTTAAAATGGTATTCATCATCATCATATCAGCAAACAGCGAAATTAAATAAACCGGTAAGTAGGTATAAAAACTTCAGAAAAGTGGCCACTGACCCAATTCTGTGTTAGCACCGAGTGTAGTGATATTCGCTTTGGAAAGCTCGGCCTTCCTGGCTACGATGACGCGCATGGTCTGCCCGTGGACCACCTGCAGGGCTTTGTCCTGTCGCCTCTTCTCTGAACTCAGGCGGAACATCATCTCGTTCGCATAGAACGGGTTCCGACCGCGAAGGGCGACTATCTCTGCAAGACTGGAAAAGGTTTTAGATTATCACTCAACAGAAAGATCTGCTTATCTATACTAATATTATAAAGAGGAAAGGTTTGATTTTTTGTTTGTTTGTTTGTTTGTTTGTTTGTTTGTTTGTCTCGAATAGGCTCTGAAACTACTGCACCGATTTAAAAAATTCTTTCACCATTCGAAAGCTACACTATCCCTGAGTGACATAGGCTATATTTAGTTTTCATAAATAATATGATTCCTTACCAAACTCCGATAATGTAACCCATGGTGAAAAAAAAAGAACCCAAAATTTTTCTTTAATCGCGTATGCTGCGAAAACTATTGATTATATAACAAAGTGATGTATTACAACTTTGTAGAACTTATCATTATCTACAAAAAACGTTGTTACATCATATCTCTAACTATTATAGTTTTGTGACAATAACCGATTTTTATGAAAAAATAAACCTAAAATCTTTCTTTAATCGCGAATGCTGCGAAAACTATTGAATATATAACAATGTGATGTATTACAACTTTGTAGAACTTATCATTATCTACAAAAAACGTCCGAACATTATATCTCTAACTATTATAGTTTTGTGACAATAAGCGGGGTTAAGATCACGAAATAATCTGCCGCGTCGCGTCGTCGGCTCCCTACTGAATGGTCGTGTGCGGAAATAAAAAAATTGTCGCTTGATAATATTTCGTCGCTTAGTTAGTAGTTAATAATTCGTTAACAGGTAACTAATCCCATTCAAAAAGTTATTTTCAGAACTAAACCCTTCGCTTAAAGCATAGATATTGTACATTATCGTCGGTTGCAGGTTCAATTGGGTTAACCACCAAAACACGTAAAATAAGTTGAGTTTACAGTTTTTTTTAGTTTTTTCTGCTCTTTCGAATAGCATAATAATAGAATTCTAGCTTTTAAAAAATACAGTAACGCTACACATTTTAACTGTGGATTTTGCAGACTTCCGTCGAAATTATGTTGTAACTGAGTAGGTATGTGATCCATTTACATAAGTCGAATTGTTGTATTCCTATGACCGAAGAAGGTTAAGTTAGTGTATGTATCTTGGCAAACCAGCATTGCTCTTACACTAATTCTTAGCTTGAACGAAAAATTATAACCACACATACACCAATATAAAACCAACTTTCTTCAAAAAACTAACGTTACACCAATTGACCCGAACCAAGTTTATGTTTGTTGTAGGTTACACCAATTTGAGCATTGCAATCAATAGTATGTTTTCTCTTTCCTTAATCTTCTTATAAATAATAAATCTAAATTTAAAATATAAGAAAAACCCCCGATTCGAATCCTTCAATTTCCCTAAAAGTAAAACACCATAATAATGTGTAATGTTCATGCAATGCGCTTTTATTTGATACCCCACTCGAGATTTTTACAGATTTTCGGTTTTCCTTCCCCACTCTAACCCCCACAATTTTTAAACGGCACAACCGATTTACATGAAACATGTCTAAGAGCACTTCCGCCAGACTCACCTTTTAAACAAAAAAAACTAAGTTGAAATCGCTTCATCCGTTCGGGAGCAATGATGTCCCAGACTGATAGACACGTCAAACAATGACACCCCTCATTTTTTGTCGGGGGTTAAAAATGAATCGCAAAATGTGTTGCTAAGCGCATAACTCAACAACGCCTATACCAATTTAGCCAATTTATTTTTTTAAATATTCGTTGGAGTTTAAGGATGGTTTTTACGGCGAGAAAAATTCGAATAATTTTGAAACAATTTTGAATAATTACCCGTGCAAAGCCGGGGCGTGCCGCTAGTAAGATATAATGTCAATTAGCCTGAAACCTTAAAGCCGGTCCACACTTGCAACTTTGGTCGTGTTTACTAATTGTTCATTATTTGGATAACCATTTCTGGGTGAAGGCCGACAAGTCGTATCCAGGTAGCGCCGCGAGCCAATTCCTCGATGAGTAATGCATTGACGCTGACTGAATAAATCGTTTGATAAGTCAAAATCGCTGCGTGTGGACTGGCCATTAAAAATTACCTAAAGGATATATTTAAGCTTAGGACAATCAGAAGAAGGTAAGTTTTACGAATATTTATTAAATGCATACAGGTATAAATAGCGCGCTGTACGCTAAGAGTAAAATTAAAAGTGTATTTAACTTACACCTCAACTGATTGGACGTACGCTGAATGTTCATCTTCCTGAGCATTTACAGAGACCCCCATAATTGATTCTGTAAGTTAATAATCAAGTTGGTACCTTTTTACAATGAATAGTTCGGTACCTCGTATAATTAGGTAGGCATATAAAGTTTGTGTTCAATGAAGTCAAGCTATTGGACGGGATTGTAGGGAGTTTGAAGGAACTGTGGTGTGGGCAGGAAGAAGCTGTGGGGTGGAAGAGAAGAAGAGAAGTTGCTCTCAGAAAGGAGAACAAATCTACTTAAGAAATCAAAACGTCGCGCAGTCAATAGACCTAGGTAGGTACTTAGATAACATAATTTAGTTGCTTACCCGTAACGCTGTCCAAAGAGGCTAAAGCAACTAGAGGAAAAACATTGACAGGTTTCCCATCTTTGCCGAGTTTTTCGAATTTCCTGCATAAAATCTTTTCGTTCTTGCAGAAAACCGGCAGGAAGTTCTGTAAGATGTTGAAGTGGAATGCGGGAGTCAGCAGTTTACGGTGCGTTCTCCATCTCAAACCTGAAGAAAAAGATATCTATTCATGAACATTTCGAATAACTTTACAAAAGATCATCACACTATCTAATAGATATATAATTTACGATTTATTTTAAAATCGGGATTTACTCACTAATGTGGGCAAACACCAATATTTTTTTGAAGATTGTTTTAATCACCACGAAGCTGTCCCCTTTAGTGGGGACTAAGACAATAAACGTATTGAATGTTTGAAAATAACGTCACACGGAGTATATCTGACAATTGAAACATAGGGCCTCAAGTTGTATAATTTACCTGTGGAAGTAAGCAGCCCAAGCCCCAACCAATCGTACAGATTGACGTAGGACTTCCCTTTTGTGATAAGCTCCGAACTTGACAAAAGAGGCTGTAAAAGATAAAAATATTATGTATTGCTTTTTGTTAGTAGTATTAGCCTTGCGCAGATGTGACACTGAAATGAAAAGATATGTATTATATCTCTTTATGAGAGTGAACTATATCTATCTTCTAGCTCAGTAGTTCACTTGCTCAACAGTATCAAATGTTGTTGGCGTTCGGTTTTCTTTCACTAGTTCATCAAGAGATATTGATTATGATAATAACAGTTCAATCAATGATCTTATCTCAGCTAATGCGATGAGTTAAGACACGTAATTTTTAAACAGTTTGTTTAAAAATGAAAAAAATACTTAAATATAGTTGGTAGTAATTCATTATTTATATTTAAATTAATCGATTTTTTACTATTTCAGATTCATGAGTTTATTACATACGTATAGGTACGGGCTTATAAAAAAAGTTAAAAGTTTTTTTTTAACAAAGATATATGTCAATTTAAATATAAAGACTTGAAGAAAACAATGCTGAGGTTCGCGCGTATTACTTCCAAACTGTTTATATTGACTTTGACTGCCTCGGTGGCGCGGTGGGCGAATGTCCGCTTGCAGAGCAAGAGATAGCGGGTTCGATTCCCGCCGAGGGTAAAATTGTTTGTATGTTCTGCAAGCACTTTTCTCCTTGGTCTGGGTGTTTAATATGTATTATAAAAATATCTATATAAGTATGTATGTATATTATATTAAGTATTTCAGATGTCTAGTGCCCGTAACACAAGCTTAGAGCTTACCACGGCGCTAGATGTTGTTGTGTAGATTGTCCGGAAATATTTTTATTTATTTTTATATATTTTGCAAAATATATAAAAATATTTTAGTGTTATTATTATTAATATATTTATTATTGTTATATTTATATGTATCTGTATATATATTTATATGTAGTTATGATAACATATTTGGATATTATTTGTTGTTCATGTTGGAGACGCGCGGGAACCCTGTGCCTTCGATACCACAGGGCCGCCTTGGGGAATAACAGATGGGTAAAAATAATAAGGATGGAAGGGAAAGCGTGCACTGACCTGCAAGCGAAGGACTTCCAGCCAGGTTCCACGTTCCTTGCGGGGGTGGGGCAGCCCAGCAACTCAGGGCGCCCTCAAGCACATCCACACTGTCACCACACACGGCTATATCGTCTCGCATAAAATGAGCGGTAGAAGACCAAATATTACGTCCAGGATCACAATGATATTACGGCGAAATCAAACAGCGGAATTATAATGTTCCATATGGCGGGAAATTGGAGATGAAAATCGATCTCGCTATCGATTAGCGTCCACTCCACGCGACTGCCCACGGTCAAGTCTTGTTCTTCAGTTGCCATTTTTCTTCTTCTTGTCGCGCCAGCGCATTGACAGTGACACTAGCACGCTTATGTCAGGGAAAGGAGAAATTGGATAGGATTATGGATAGATGGCGTTACCATTTCCTCCCCCCCTTGATGTGTCAGCATAAAGACACAATCGTAAGTGAGACTAGAAATTTCTAATATCCCTAGCGGAATGGCAGAGACTAGGATGAGCCTAATATCTCTGAACTCATTATAAGTAACAGCGGTTGAAAAGGACAACTGAATGCGGGATCATTATAATGTGCGGTACAATTTATAAAACTGCGGGAAAATTACTTAAATGAAGCGGTGTTACGTGTATTGATAAATAAACCGTAAGAACTTAAAACTAAGGCTTAAATATATATATGTACAATGTTTATTGTTGCGGTAGCGGGCATATGCGAACGGTTGGCCGAAGCAACACTGACCCTTTCGCGGTTCTAATAGTACACGTACGGATAACTCCGTCCTTAGAGGGATGAACCTTTTCTACGATGGCTAATGGCCAGGCTAAACTAGGCACGTTATCTTCTATCACGACTGCAATAGTACCCGGAGTGATAGGCGTGGAAATTGTATTCCACTTTTGTCTAGCCTGCAGACTGTGTAGATATTCCATCCTCCACCTTCGCCAAAATGACTGAACTAATTTATCCAGTAGCGAATGCCTTTGCAGTAGACTGATGCTTCCAGGTTCTACGTTAGGCGCGGGCAAAGAATACAACGGCGCGGTATGTAAAAAATGACTAGGTGTAAGTGCGGTAGGCTCAGCGGGGTCGGAACTTAGCACTGTTAGCGGCCGCGAATTAAGTAAACACTCAACTTGTGTGAGTACAGTGCAAAGCTCTTCATATGAAAGAATCTGCTGACCGATTACTCGGCGCAGATGCGTTTTTACTACCTTAATCATACTTTCCCAAGCCCCTCCCTTATGAGGTGACATAGGAGTTATAAAGAACCAACTAATGCGGCTGTCAGCCAACTCTCTTTTAAAACTTTCGCGGTATTCATTATTTAAGAATTTATATAAGTCGCGTAAATAGGCATCAGCGCCTTTAAAGTTCGTTGCATTGTCTGAGTACATTACTTGGACAGGGCCTCGACGTGCGAGAAAACGTTTAAGAGCGGCTATGAAACTAGGCGTACTAAGGTCGGTTGTGACTTCAATATGCACGGCCCTAGTGGTCAGACAAGTGAATAAACATATGTAGGCCTTTTCAGCATGCACTCCACGACGGCGTACTGGGGTGTAAGCGATAGGTCCTGCGTAATCGCAGCCTGTCTGTGCGAACGCTTTTACAGCTTGGCGAGCGCGACTTTCAGGTAGGTCTGACATGAGCGGGTAAGTTGGACGCGGATTTACTTTAAAGCATTTATTGCACAAGTGGAATCTTTGTCTCACGAGGCGGCGAGCGGATAAAATCCAAAACCTTTGTCTAAGAAGTGACATTAATAATTCCGGACCTGCGTGTAGGTATTTTAAATGATAATAATCAATTAGCAAGTTGACAACATGGTCACTGCGCGGTAAAATCAGCGGGTGAATATTTGTGTAATTCAAGCCTGAATTAACAAGACGACCACCTACTCGGATAAGTCCGTTTTCGTCTATAAACGGCCTTAATTTATTAATAGCGCGTGAGCATGACTCATCTTTCTGTAGGCTATTAAATTCTTCTGCAAAATATTTTCTTTGCAGGGCGAGTATTATTTTATTCTCTACAAACTGAAGCTGGTCAGCCGTAACTGCGGGTGTTCCTTTACGTTGCAATAACTTAGCAAACGTAAAGACATATACAAGAATTCGCATTAGTTTAGTCCACGACGAAATGCGTAAAGCGAGATTGTAAATTACGCAATCATTAGATGGTAAACAAACCGTAGCGTGCGATAATACCTTTTGCTCAGGAATCTCCTCAATAGGCTGGCCATCGAGGGAGCGGAGGGGCCACTGGCATGGATCGAGCGCGATCCATGGGGGTCCGTGCATCCACAGTGGATGTAACATTAATTTTCGTGGCGTAAGGCCACGCGACAGACAATCTGCGGGATTCTCTGTGCCTGCGACGTGATAAAAGCGGTCAGGCGGAATATCATCCGTCACCTGAACCACGCGGTTGGCAACAAACGTGTGCCATCGATGCGGTGAGCTTTTTATCCAATACAAAGCTACTTTGGAATCTGTAAACGCGTATGTTTGTATAGGGATTTTACCTGAGTAATTGTCTAGCACCGTACGCAACAACCTAGAAAGTAGGACTATTCCACAGAGCTCCAGTCTAGCGATGGTGACTGGTTTGGACGGTGCTACCTTAGACTTAGCACAGACCAAGCGAACTGTGTTACCGTTGTCCGAACTGACATGTAAGTAAACTACACAACCGTAAGCGACAGAACTTGCGTCAGAAAATCCAACCAATGTGACAGTGCATCCTGGAAACACACCCAGATGGCGCGGCACTCGCATCTCATTGAGCGCCGGTAGCTCGGTACAGAATTGTAACCACATTTTAATAATGTGTTGCGGAGGACTATCATCCCAATCTAAATTTAAACTCCAAAGCTCTTTTATGAGTAATTTAGCAAAAAGGACAGCTGGGGCTACGAAACCCATAATGTCCCATAGTCTAGCGATAGTAGAAAGGATGGAACGCTTAGTGCATTTCTCATCTGCGGGTGCGGTAATTTTGAAATAAAATGAGTCATCGTCCGTACACCAACGAAGACCTAGAATTTTGTGTTGTACTGATTTATCGAATTCAACCTCAGTGGACAGTTTGTGTGTAGAAGGAATGCCTTCTAGCACAGCCTGCGAACTACTATTCCACTTTACTAGATCCCACTGCGCGCCCTTAAACAACGCTATCAGCTGTTGAGCAGCGTCAGCGGCTTCCGTCTCGTTATTTACCGAGAAAACAATGTCATCCATATAGCAAGATGAGCTAGCTATATCTCCAGCGAGCGGGTACTGCGAACCGTCATCGATGACCAGCTGTCTGACCGTGCGCATTGCATGGAACACAGACGAGGCTAGCCCGAAACAAACACGATTAAATTGATAAAGAGTTAGCGGATCTTGCGGATTAAATCGGTACAGTATACATTGATAACGGCGATCACACTCACGGACGGCAATCTGTAAGAATTGTTGACGACAATCAGCGGCCATGGCAACAGCGTAAAGACGGAAATTTAAAAGAATCTTAAAAAGATCACCCTGTAAATTTGGTCCGTGATGTAATATATTATTCAGCGAAACTCCTGAACTGCTTTTGCAGCTAGCATCTAGGACTATGCGGAGACGAGTTGACGTCTTATCATTACGTACAACACCGTGGTGCGGTATAACGTACATAGGCGATGAGTCATTAGGTAGACCTGGAGGCGCGGGTGAAATATATTTTTTATCCAAGTATTCCTTAATGACGTCATCGTACGCGGACCTTAGGCTTAAAGAAGCTTCTAACTTCTTCTCGAGACACAGAAAGCGTCGTCGGGCGGTTTCATAAGATTTGCCTAAAGAAAAAACATCCTTACTAAACGGTAGGCCTACAGTATATCTACCACAAGCGGGGTCGCGGGTTGTAGTATGTTTATAAAATTCCTCACATTCTATGTCAGCGGAACATAGAACGCTTGGCGCGGTAGCGGAAGGAAGCTCGTCCAGTTCCCAGAATTTCTGAACGAGATCATGTACATTTTTTAGACTATTCTCCTGCACTAGACAGCAGGTCATAGCCTCGCGGGAAAATAAAGTAGGCGCTGAACCTATAACGACACATCCTAATACTGTACGTAAATAATGCGGGGTGCGAGTAAAGTCGGGCGCGACGTTTGGTAATAACAAATGCGCAAACAGCGGAGCGCCTAATAACATATTTATTTCACCAGGTTCTCCAAACAACTCGTCGGCTAGCGGTAACCCGTGTAAATGCGATAAGGATCTCTTATCTATAACTGCACTCGGTAATGAGTCAGTAATGCGATCGACAACAAGCGGCGAAATATTAAACTTAATATTTTTATTAAAACGAGAATAAAAATCTAAGCCAATTGAACTAGAATTTATTGTGTTTTGCGTTCCTCCAAAACCTTTTATTATTGTACTCCCGGCATGATTTACTTTTATATTTAACAGGTCACAAGTATCTTTCGTAATGAAATGAGACTGTGACGCGCTATCTAACAAGGCTCTGATATGATGTTTAACTCCGTCAGTATCGTAAACAACGACCTGAGCGGTAGCTAGTAAAACCGTGGTACATTGCTCGTTCCGTACTGGGGAGTGAGACGCGGGCAGGTTTGATGCAGCGATGGAGGTCGCGCACAGCGATACGTCCGAGCGCCCAGGCTGAGATAACGACTGCGCGGGCGGCGCGACGGTCGCAGCCTGGGAGACGCTTGGATGGCGTGCGGGTTCGATTCTCGACCCGAAATGCAATAAACTATGATGTCGCGATTTACACGAGCGGCAAGTCGTGTTTGACTTACACAGAGCGACCCTATGCTTTATGCTAAGGCAGTTTATACATGAATTATTTTCCTTAACATAATTAAAACGTTCCATGGGGGTCATTTTATGAAACGGCGGGCATTTGAATAAATGATGATGAACAATATTAGTACATAGACATTTATCAGCGGTATCTGAGGAATTCACGGAATTCGCGGAAACAGCGGCGGCAACGGCGGGTGAAGTGTTTACGTAAGCGTGTAGCTGCGGTGCACCTTTATTATAATTATTATTATTTTGCTTTGTAAGAGTTCGCGGACTACCTTTACGCGAGCCTGGACCCGCTGCGGGGGCGGGGGCGGAGCTCGTTCGCTCGAACACCTTCGCGCGATTTTTTATGAATGACTCGAGTGTATAAAATGTAGGTATATCGGACCCTAAACTCAACTCAAAAGCGTAAACAGTACTACGATCTAATTTTCTTAAAGCGATGTGAACTAGAATTAACTCATCTAATCTTTCTATCTTTAAGTTATTCAATGCGCGGACTGTGTTGATAAATTGTTCATGAAACAAATCAAAGCTTTCTGTAGATGCGGTGCTTATAGGCGAGAAATCGAACAGCTGATTTAAATAAGAAGTTGCTACCATTCGCTTATCTTCATATTTGTCAACAAGCGTTTGCCAAATGAGTTCGTAATTTTCTGGGCAGTGCGTTATACCTATACACACTGACTCGGCCTTACCCGTCAACCTACCAACTAAATAATATAATTTCTCGGCATCGGTGAGGGATGGATTTTCATGTACAGCGGTCTTAAAACAAGAGTAAAATATAGGCCATTTCCTTATATCTCCTGCGAAAGTGATTAACTCAATAGGTGGCAACCTATGCGGCAATTTATTAAAAACAACAGAAGGTTGTGTTGTATTGATAACAGCTGACGGAACAGAATGCTTATCATACAATCTTTTTATGCGGCTGTATAGTTGCTCAAATGCAACCATACATTTATAATCTGGTACGGCGGTTGGATCGACCTTTAATAACTGTAAATTATAGTCGTCCAGTAATTTTAAGAAATCACTGCGTAAAATATCAATATTAGCACATTCAGAGAGAAAAGATTCCTTATTCGAAGCACTTACGTCTATATTCGAAGAAGAATCATACATGTTTTGAATTAACTCAAAGATAGCTTCCCTTTTAGCTTGCAATATTAACAGCTGGGAATCATCTGTTTCGATAGGGTTTTTTGACCTAGTATTAGCCATTGTAGAAATTATAAAATAACTGCGGTGTGTAAGAAATGAAAGATAGGCCTTATGTTATGATAGTTATATAAAATATAACGAAGTAAATTAGTATTTACAGCGCGTTCGTATAACAAGCGTAATAACCTATCTAACGCGGGCGCGGGGCGCGGGGGGAATACTTGCGTCGGCAAACCGGTTGCGATACTCGTACTATGCCGGGCAAAAATGGCGTGTTCTATCAAAATAAGCAGGGGGTAGTGCTAAATAATTATGAAGGCAGACAGAAAATTTATAAACTGCGTAATTGCGGTAAATTTATCAATACGTATATGCGTAAACACCATAAAATGTTAAAGTTATGGAACATTAAATATAAAAACAGCGGGTTATAATGATATGACCAGGTCCAACTGCAATAGATGCGTGCTGGATGCGGTTAGTCTCAATGACAAAAAAAGGTCAATCACTCGAATCACGTAATGTAATTCGATTATACAGCGAAAATATAACTTGTTAGACCAATAACTTAGGTATTCTAACAAGCTATGCGGGGGAAATAAATTATATGTAGATCTAAGGTTCGTTTGAACCACAAATTTGTATCTTGAATAAATAAGTAATGTGGGGATAAATCCGTCTCAATGAGAAACCACACTTTAGGGACAAATCCGTCTCGAATAGGACCACACTTTAGGGACAAATCCGTCTCGAATAGACGTCCGTCCGAAATATGCAAGTATTCGCTGTCGGCATATGGTGGACAAACGAACCTTTATTCCAAGTCTTGCCAGAATTGACGCATTGGTGCGTTTCGCCGTCCAAGGTATTCGGAGCAATCGCCTCCAGCACCACATCTCAAATGCATCGATTCTCTGTCTTTCGCGGGCTAAAATAGTCCAAGTCTCTACTCCATACAGGAAGATAGGGAACACAAGTGCTCGAATCAAACGCATCTTGGTTTTGATTCCAATCCCTCTCTTCTTCCAAATGTTGTTAAGACGGGTCATAGCATCTCTGGCCATCCCAATACGCCTTTTAATCTCGGGAACACAACTGCCGTCATGACAAATTTGCGAACCCAAATAAATATAATGGTCTACAATGGCAATACCAGGTATGTTGCAAATGTCATTTGTTAGTTTGCTGGCTCGATCAATTATCATGACTTTGGTTTTCGCTCTGTTCACTGCGAGGCCAAGTTTGCTGCTTTCTAGCTCGAGTCTTTGGAACAATTCTCTCATATCTTCCATGGATGTTGCCAGGAGAACAGTGTCGTCAGCATAACGGAGATTTGACACCTTCTTTCCCCCTATAGGAAAACCTTTCTCCCAGTGTTCGATGGTCTTCCGAATAATATACTCTCCATATATGTTAAAAAGTGAGGGAGACATAATGCAACCTTGTCTCACTCCTTTCTTTGTTTGGAACATATTGGAACATTCAGTACCTATTCTGATGAAAGATCGGTTGTCAGCATAAAGACGCTGAATCAGACCAACGAGATGTTCTGGAACTCCCATTTCAAGAAGTACACTCCACAGCCTGTCCCATTGTACACAATCGAAGGCTTTTGTGTAATCTATAAAGCAAATGATCACAGGACTGTTGAACTCCCTGCTCTTCTCGATAATTTGGCGAACGTTCAGTATTTGTTCTCGAGTTCCCTTGCCTTTCACAAACCCAGCTTGCTCCTCAGGTATCTGCCGGCTTAGGTAGTGGCTTAGACGTCGGTTGATTACTTGCAAAAGGATCTTACTTGCATGTGATATCAGCGCTATAGTTCTGTAGTTTCCACAATCCCTGGTAACACCCTTCTTATGCAGAGGTATAAACACTGATTCTGTCCAGTCCCTTGGCCAACTTCCAGATTTCCAGATGGTATTGCAGATATCGGTGATCATTTTTGTTCCTCGGTCACCTAAGCTTTTCAATATTTCTGCTGTGACGCCATCTTTACCAGGAGATCTACGACATTTTAGAGATTTGATGGCTTGCTCAATTTCCGATGGTAGAATATCAGGTTCTTCTGTTGACCATGTTATATTAGTGCTAATGGGTTGACTCGTATCATACAGCCTCGCGCAATAGGTTTTCCAGCGCTCTAATACGAGAGACATATCAGTAAGTATACGCCCGTTGTTGTCTTCTATGGCACAAGTCTTCAGTTTACGTGTTCCAGTCAATTCTCTCACTTTCTGAAAAAGATATCTGGTCTCTTGTTTCAACGAATGATGTTCTAGCTCGACACAGATTCCATTGATGTGGTCATTGTAATCTTTTCGGCATCGTAGTTGTACTTGGCGGTTGAGTTCAGAATATCGTTGCTGATCTGCAGGTGAACGTATACCAATAGCTTTTAATTTGCGTCTCTCTAGAATCACTTGAGCCGTCTCTGGTGTGATGAATACCTTCATAACCGGGTCTAAAAGTTTGTAGTCAGTAGCTGTTTCATGAATCATCCGTTTGAGGTGTTCCCATTTGGTGTCGCTATCTGCCGATTCTGGTAAGTCTACCACTCTCCTTTCAAAGCCATCTCTAAAACCATCCATATCGGTCCTATGTAGATTCGGAACTACGTTAGGTTTTTGTATTCTTTTTAACCGCACCTGTACAGTTGTGACCAGAAGCTGATGATCGGAGCCACAATCAGCACCGGGGAGAGTCACTGTGTTCATCACTGAGCTTCTCCATCGCGTTCCTATCAGTACGTAGTCGATCTGGTTCCTACATCGGTCCCCAGGTGATATCCATGTGTACAATCTGCGGATATGATGCTTATAGCAGGTGTTTGTTACTAATTATAATATATATATATATATATATTTTATGTCACCGCACCGTCCAGTTATTTGCTGTGCATTATCCTCTCCATCCTAAGGTTGTCTGGAAGAAATTCTAAGCTCTAAGCAATAAGGCCGCCCATTACGCATTTTTGTATTTAGCTTTAAGTCCCTTTTTGTATTGTGATATACTGGTGTGTAATTAAGAGTTTTATTATTATTATTATTATTACATATAAAATAAACCTTTCCGCAATTGGCTAGTTTGGCATAAGTGGTCAGATTAAAATCACCTTTCTTGAATGACACGCAACGTTTATGCAACAAACTTCGACTTTACGGAGAACGACGAAGTCTTTTACGACCATAAACGAACGTAACCGAGTGGAACAGACAATCACTTTAGTACTTACAACAGAGCGTGACAGCCTAAACCATGCCTAGTTATTATTTTACATAAATCTTAATTTAAAATTTAAGAATAACCCCAACATAATATTATGTAATGTGGACGCGATGCGCTTTCATTTGATACCCAACACTAGTATATTTGCAGATTTTCTGTTTTCCTTCCCCAGTCTCACCCCCATAACTTTTAAACGGCTCAACCGATTTTCATGAAATATGTTTACACCCGGGCAAAACTCATCTGTCATACAAAAAAAAAAATTAATTGAAATCGCTCCATCCGTTCGGGAGCTATGATGCAACAGACAGGCAGACAGACAGACACATCTAACTCTTAACACCCCTCTTTTTTGGTTCGGGGTTAAAAAGGCAAGATGAGTATTAAAAAAATGATATTTTGTTTGGTATGTCTGTTAGTCCGAAAATACAAGACACCCATTTTTTGCTTTATCAATTTAATAGAGGGCTTGTGACTGCGAAATTTAGTACAAATCGCAAGGAAGCTCTACGTCACGCGAAACTATAATGCATGGTTACCTTAGTGAGTTTTCGTTTGCAAGATATATAAACAAATACTTGGATACAGGATACCGGTACTTGGATGGGCACCTGTTCTGACTGCAAATTACAATAATTGTATAAAAACATGTTGTAATACACAGAAACCGGAATGAGTCTGTCTCACAATTATTAAATTTATTTTTGTTTTAAAAAGTCGTGTTGGCTAAGTGGGAACCAAGGAACTTATACCCAACCTGGAATGTGCACCGACCTTTTTTCTCGATAAAAAAAAACCGTATGTAACGAAGTTAAGTTCTATTTTCAAATAACATTTAGTCAGAGAGAAATCCGGTCCGAGAGAGATAGCGCTTCGAGAGCCCTCTGTCCCTTTCTTAAGTGTTGCCAGAAGGGTTGTTTTTAAAACGTATTAGGAATGGTAAAAAAAAAAACAAATTTGTAATCTCTTGTTAAAAAATATATTACCATCTTTCTGATTATCCTAATGACCCATATATTTTTAAATTATCGTCTTTAATAAGATTTTCTTTATTGCAAAAATTTAGACACGATATTAAGGTGTTGTTTGAAAAAGAATAGGTTATTAGTAGGATCTATGTAAATTGAACTGGCATCCCATCAGCCATTTTGATTTGTTATTATTTATCCTACCGTAATTCGGCAATATTTCTTTATTCGTACATAATAAATATGGTTAAGAAATGAGCGATTCCAGGCTGTAAAAGCGAATCCTATGCGGGATGCGGTAAATCTTTCTTCAAGTATGTATTTTTAAATTCTTGAAGTAGTATGACCATAATGAACGGATTTTTAGGATTAATTCCGTAATCATATTTTGTTCAAACATATAAATAGTAGGTAATCTAGATTAAACTTTATGTGCTAATCACTGATTTGTGTGTCACTGCGTATTATTTTAAATTATTAATTAATTTCAGATTTCCTAGTGAAGAATCTTTGAGAAAAAAGTGGCTGGATGCCATTCCAAGTAATACAAATATCAAAAATTATTCGCATAAAACTGTTATTCAGTAATGTGTGAATGAAAATATTTACCAAATATATGTTTATAAATCGTAACATGTGATTACTTTTATTTTACGAGTAACACCTCCCTATAACATAATTATTTAATGAAATTAAGTGATTAGTTCATATTTTTATGTCCAAAATATCTACCTACTGTTTGGACACCCTAATGAAAGGGACAGGGGGCTCTCACAAAACTATCTCGCTCGGCTCGCGCCGCTCCGAAGCCTGTGCACATTCCAGGTTGGGTATAAGTTTCTTGGTGGGAACAAACTCGACTTTCAATCCGAAGGTCGTTCATTTATTATTCTATGGTCGTGGGTTCAAACCATGCACCTCTGGAATTTTCTTCTTGAAAAATGTACCTATGTGCGCTTTAAAACACGTGCTTTAACGGTGATGGCAAACATCGTGGGGAAAACCGGCGTGTTCTGAAAACTTTAAAGATTCACCCTTTGTGTTTGTGTGTTCTGAAAACTTTAAAGGGTGAATTAGGGCCTTATCTCTCTTGCCAAGTGAGAAGTCCCTGTGACCCAGCGGTGGGAACGTTAATAGGGTGATGATGATGATGATTAACCTATACCTACCTAGATAATTTGGCTGACATTTTTATTTTATAAAATATTGTTCTGTAAAATAACATTGAACACTCTCACACACACACACACACACACTCACACGGCAATACACGCACTTAATATAGGTTCACTAGCTCGCTTTATTTTTATAAATTTAATTTGAGCCACAATAGGTACATACATATAAATAAAAGAAGAATTATTTAGTAAAGTCACATAAATCAATCAATCTATCACCTTGTTAATATTTTATTATCTTAAATGTTTGTTTTATATTCTTTGTCTATTATAACTTTATTGATTGATTTATATGTCCACTCACTTGTATTTTCATACTTTGTTTTGTAACAATGGAAGGAGGTCTCCAAGATACAGGTTTTTCCTAGTTTGGAGGCCATAGATCTAAGAAATTATGTATGTACTTTTTAGACCAATAAATTTATTCTTATACATACTGAACGACTCACGCAGAACTAAAGAAGCTTCTTACATTTCCAATCTTAAAGAGGGCAGAGTGCAGTGCTCGGTGGTTCGTAGATTAACTACTAAACCACACATTTCATCACTACAACATAGTATAAAACAAAGTCGCTTTCTCTGTCCCTATGTCCCTTTGTATGCTTTAATCTTTGAAACTACGCAACGGATTTTGATGCGGTTTTTAATAGATAGAGTGATTCAAGAGGAATGTTTATATGTATAATAACATCCATTAAATAGTGGAGAAGTACTGTTATTTTTGAGGTTTCTAATGTGATGTCGTAAATAATTTCATTTTTTCTGCTTACATTGCAAACGCAGGCTGAACTCTACGAGTTTTATCAAAATAATGTACTAAGTATTGTACACATTGAAAAGGTCTACAGAAAAGTCCGTGATGGTATATGTCTATCTCTTATGGATGACCCACAATAACTTTTTTTTGTCATTTACTTTATATTTATTTATTTATTATTTATTTATTTAGTATCAGCATTGCACCCGTGCGAAGCCGGGGCGGGTCGCTAGTAATATTAGGTCCTTACATATGAAATTGGCGTTTTTCGTACTGGCCACTTTAATCACAAATTTCTCCTCTTTGGTAAGGAATTCCAAATTCAAATTTGTACAGCTATAGACTCATGTATTTGTGCTTCGATGATCGTCATTCATTTGTTTTTTTTCTTCTGTTTTTTTCTGTTTGCGTCACTCATTTTACAAAATGGAAAACTTAAAATATCGCATTATTTACGAGTACGAGTTCCGCCGTGGCACTAGTGCTGCGGAAACAACTCGAAGGGTGAATGATGTGTATGGCGGTCGTGTTGCAAAAGAAAACACAGTTCGTTTTTGGTTCCAACGTTTTCGTTCTGGAAATTTCGACTTGCAGAACAAGCCCCGTGGACGGCCTGAGACTCAAGTTGATAATGAAGAGTTGAAGGCTATTGTGGAAGCGGATCCATCGCAAACCACGTCCGAGTTAGCTGCAGGCTGCGGTGTTAGTGATAAAACTGTTTTAATTCACTTGAAGCAAATTGGGAAGATTAAAAAGCTTGAAAGGTGGGTACCTCACGAATTGACTGAAGCAAACCGGCAAACGCGCGTCGACTGCTGCGTTACATTACTAAACCGGCACAATAATGAAGGTATTTTAAACCGAATCATTACCTGTGATGAAAAATGGGTTCTTTACGATAATCGGAAGCGCTCAGCGCAATGGTTGGATCCTGGCCAGCCAGCCAAATCCTGCCCCAAGCGAAAATTAACCCCAAAAAAGTTACTTGTAAGCGTTTGGTGGACTAGTGCCGGTATTGTTCATTACAGTTTTCTCAAATCTGGCCAGACTATTACGGCTGATGTCTATTGTCAGCAATTGCAAACCATGATGGAAAAGCTAGCGGCTAAACAACCTAGGCTGGTCAATCGCTCCACGCCACTGCTGCTTCACGACAACGCTAGACCACACACTGCGCAACAGACGGCTACTAAATTAGAAGAGCTTCAATTGGAAAGTCTAAGACATCCTCCGTACTCCCCGGACCTTGCTCCAACAGATTACCATTTTTTTCGAAATTTGGATAACTTCTTGCAAGGGAAAAAATTCAACTCCGATGGGGCAGTCCAAATCGCCTTCAAAGATTTTATTGATTCCCGTCCGACTGGTTTTTTTAGTAAAGGGATCAATGAACTACCTATAAGATGGCAAAAGTGCATAGAAAATAATGGTTCATACTTTGATTAATTAAATATATTATATTAAAAAATATTCGACTTTTTGTTCCTCCCATACAAAACGCCAATTTCATATGTAAGGACCTAATATATATACCTACTTAGCGCGGCGATAGGTAGTACAAAGTGCATATAATATGACTGTAAAAAAATATCTTGTCTTGATTATGATAAGGATTTTGCAACCGTTATTGTAGATTCATAATTATCTTATCTAGGCTTAGAGTATCTATCTATGGTAAGTATCTAGGAGATATTTTTAAGTTACTGATTTTAAATTCAATCACATTTTAATCGGCATAAATCTTAGTTACGTTTATGAAACATTCCTAAGATAGATTTCTTGCTACTCGAAAACAGAGTGAAAGTACAGTTTTTTTAATAGTATTATTATTACACTTCGAATAAAATTCTTATTTTAAATATTGACAACTTCCAACGTTTTTTTCATTTAATAGCCGGTTCCAAGCACTTATTGTTTCATTTATATGTTTGGTTAATCGGTCCAGCAGTGAGAGTTCTTTTCCAAATTGATGAGGCACTACGCTTGGCAGGCGCACTCTGCTACTACGCGTGGTAGGCGTACTCTGATGAAGACTCTCCAGGTAACAACGCTTGGCAGGCGCATATCAAGACTCGTGAGGTAATTATACAAGAGCTACAAGGAGTGGCAGACACACTCTGCTTTACACCTTGATAATTTTAAGTTAAGTATCACTTCTTTCGTGCCTCCCAATACGCACACATTTTTTTATACTTCATTTTAATGAGAAAAGTGTTCAATAAGCGTCTTGCGCCTTAATCTGAGGCACCACTGAAACCAGCGCTTCAGCTGCTTTTTTAGCTCCTGTAGCATAATGTTAAGTGTTCATTTAAGTTCCCATTTAAGTATCAGCCTATGTGTAATTCTATTATTAAATATTGTGTTGTATTTTATTTGTATAAATAATTATTATTGTGTTATATTAGTATATTTTTGACGTAAATAAATGTTTTTGAAGTGAAACTTCTATAGAATCGTAGTGATTTCAAACCGGATGCAAAAAGATGAAACGTAAAATGGTAAGAGACACAAATACAATGCTTTATTTATATTTCTTTGCGCGATACTTCGTAGTTGAGACTACGAAGTATCGCGCAAAGAGGTATTGCTGTATTTTATTTATATTATTTTGTAACATACTTTATGTAATACACTTTATTGAAGTAATATAAATAATTCGAATAATCTATACTAATATTATAAAGCTGAAGAGTTTGTTTGTTTGATTGTTTGTTTGTTTGTTTGTTTGTTTGTTTGTTTGAACGCGCTAATCTCCGAAACTACTGGTTCGAATTGAATAATTCTTTTTGTGTTGGATAGTCCAGTTATCGAGGAAGGCTATAGGCTATATAACATCACGCTACGACCAATAGGAGCAAAGATATAGTGGTAAATGTGTAAAAAACGGGAGAAATTGTTGATCTTTGGAACCTTCCGTTGCGTGCGCCGTGAAAACGGTTCAAGATACACAAAAAATATGTATTAAAGAATAATAGCTCTTTTAATGATCTAAATAACAGTCCGCGATAGTATATGTCTATCTTTTAAGATTAACTCACAAAAACCGTTTTTATGGTACCTAATTTGGTCGAAATAATTTGTTTAAGTTGTATCAACATAATAATATTAATCTTTATTCAAATAAATATGCTGTTGGTTAAGAGTATTTCATTGTGAATAAAATTATCTTTGACATAACTTAATTTCAACAAAAAACTTTAAAAATTACCGGAATTTTTTTACCCGTGCGACGCGCCGGGGCGTGCTGCTAGTTACAGATATTATGTTTGTTTCTCTTATCATTTTAGCAGATGCGTTCATTTACTATATTGTATGTCCGAAGTGGATCAAATTGTTGATACTCGATAATATTTGAGATCTTTATGTACATGACAAACAATTTATAATACAGTATGTTTTCTTATTTCTTACAAAAACAAAAATACAAAGTTTAAGACATTTTTTTGAAACAGAGATAAAAAAAAAAGGTGTGTGTGCGATTCACACACGATAGAAGTGAAACTTCAGTAAATCGACGAAAGAATAAAAAAACAGTGTGTGTGTGTCAGCTACGACGCACGATTGGAGTCTACTACTTACGAACTATAATTATGATATATTTCGAATAGAACAAAAGGGTAAATGAACATCATCATCATCATCATCATCACCCTATTAACGTTCCCACTGCTGGGACACAGGGACTTCTCTCTTGACGAGAGAGATTAGGCTTTAATTCACCACGCTGGCCAAGTGCGGGTTGGTGAATGTCACATGTCCTTCACACTCTTTTAAAGTTCTCAGAACATGCCGGTTTCCTCACGATGTTTGCCTTCACCGTTAAAGCACGTGTTTAGAAGGAATCCAGAGATGCGTGGCGGAGTTTGAACCCACGACCATCAAAATGAAAGTCGAGTGTCCTCCCACTTAGCCAACACGGCTTTTTCAGTCTTTTGCAGTCTACAACAACCTACGCTTTTATTTACTGCCGAGAAGAAGAAGATAAACAAAAAATATGGTATGCGGAGATGCGGATTTATCGATAGGTATTATGTTGTCATTCATTATTGTTAAAGTAAATACGTTTGTAAGGTCAGAAGTCAGTAGCTATGGTACCTACATACAAATAGTAGCTAGGTATAAACGACTTTTACAAATTAGGTACCTAACAATATGTTCGCTAGGATAATCAAGATCCAATAAGATGCAGAGTGGAATATTCACATCATCATCAGATATGCATATACTTAAGCACTCCTATTAGCGTTCCCACAGCTGGAACACAGGACTTCTTACTTGTGAATGTTCTATGTCCTTCAAAATTGTTAAATTTCTCAGAATATTCCGGTTTCCTCATAATGATTGCCTTCACCGTGTTTTTAGAAGCATTTAAGATACATTTTTCATGAAGACGAAACCAAAGGTGTACGGCGGGGTTTGAACCCGACGAACAAAACGACCTTCGGAATTAAAGTCAAGTGTGCTCCACTTAGCTCACGTTATCTTAAGTGCTTACTTACTATGTATTTAGAAATGTGTATAACTGTACCTACTGTTTTACTATCACCGAGAAGAATTATTTATAGTTTAAAATATAGAGATAAGATAACTGACTGATCGAGATTGATCTAAGTATATTTTAATCAATAACTAAAGCTTACTTGATTGAGAAACAAGCTCTTAACAGGCAAAAGTGTGTGAGATTGGATGTCTGGTTGTTTGTTGCTTTTTCACGTAGGTACATAATGCTCAGCCCGTTTTAAGTAAGGCTTATACCTTGGAATTGGATTAGAACAAAGGCATACATTTTTAGTTCAATAAACTTTTCGAAAAAATAAAAGTTGATAGCTTTAACGTGTAAATACAGATAACTAGTAAATTACCAAAATTAAAAAAAAAAATTGTTAATTTATATAAATAAGTAGATAATTAAAAAAATTGGTATACTTTGCGGAAAGGGTGTATGGCACGCACCAGGCAAACATAGGTATTTATAAGGTACTTACTACGATTTTTCGATTTAGAAGCCCATTTTTCGAAAAAACTCTTTAAAGTGTCATCATCATCATCATCTTCCTGACCTTATCCCACATTACGTGGGGTCGGCACAAGTCTTTAAAGTGTTAATCTGTAAATCCAGTTTTTTCGTGAGTATGTACCACCAGCCTTAAATTATTATGTATTTAACCCCCGACCAAAAAAAGGGGTGTTATAAGTTTGACGTGTCTGTCTGTATGGGTCATCCTAGCTCCCGAACGGATGGAGAGATTTCAATTTAGTTTTTTTTTGTATGAAAATCAGTTGTGCCGCTTAAAAGTTATGGGGTGGGAGTGGGGAAGGAAAACCGAAAATCTGCATATTATACTCGATTGGGATCTCAATGGAAAGCGCATCACGTAACATTAAAAAATATTATGGTGTTTTACTTTTAGGGGAATTAAGGCATTGCGGGGTTTTCTTAAATTTCCGAAAAAGGCCTCCAAATCGAAATGTTGCAGAGAAAAATAAATTCGCCTGGAGCGTGCTACGTAAAAATAATCATTATACATTTTGAGATTGGGCTTCTCTCTGCTAGCTTATATATTTATTAAGTAATATACAATTAAGAGATTAATAGATTAATTAAGCGGGTGTGATGCCTACAAATGTGAGGAAAACTGGAATTGTTCAATATTTTACAAAACAAATTGTCGACCGCGATAATCCACCATTTCAACCAGGGTTAAGTTTGTCTCGTAATTTTCGGTTGCGGACCGGTAATAAAAACGCGAAGGAACATTATCTTTGACTATTTTTTTATTTATTGAAAGATATTGACATTTTAAATTTTGATTTAATTTGATTAGTTATTGTTAGGTATATAATTTCAGCTTTATTTATCTTTTTTTATATTTTGTTTTTATTTCTGATTTATATTGTTTTGTTTTAATGTTACTTAATTTTTTTTTTATAAGTGGACTAATTTATTGATTTATTATTATAATTTTTTGACATTTTTGGTATTATTGTAATTATCAAATACAATGTAAATATTGTGCAATTAAATAAATTGATGAATTATCAATGTTTATTTATGAATGAAGTTAAAAATAACTAGTGTCAGAGGCGGGCCTGGTATATGTATTTGGCGAAGTAAATATCGATGGAAGTTGGGTATTAAGCTGCGTTTAAAGAAGAGAGGGACGTTCTTAGGCAAGTGACCATTGGAAGGTCGCCGGCAGGTCAGGCGCGGCAGGTCGCGCTACTCTGCTGCGACCTATCCAAGGCTTTTGACGTCGCGGACCACGGGGTCCTGTCACGAAAGCTCCAACACCATGGAATAAAAGGTAAGGCGCACGCTTTATTTACTGACTTACTTAGAGACCGATCTCAGGTAGTAGTGGCAGACGGTGGCCAAACTCGCTCTACCCCTTTAGGTACCCCTATAGGAGTAGCACAGGGATCATCAGTCTCAAATATTCTGTTCTCGATCCTACTGAATGACCTACCTATGCAGGTCACAAAAGGGGAAGCGTTTATGTACGCGGACGACGTAGCCGTAATTGTGGAGGCTCAATCTTTTGATGAACTCGAACACAAACTTAACCAAGCTGTTCTGGAAGTGGCTCAGTGGTTTGCTTGGAATGGTCTCGTACTCAACCTTAAGAAGACACACTTCATTATTTTCTCCATGTCAGGTCGACAAACGAGAAACCTGTCAATATCGCTAAACACGACAACGGTGGCACAAGTGCCCTCATCCACTTTTCTAGGCTTCGACATCGACCGTGGCTTGACCTGGAGCTCACACATTGAGAAGCTATGTGCAAGGCTCAGCAGCGCGTGCTTTGCCTTGCGAAGGTTATCTCGCGTGGTTTCTGCAGACCTGGTACGAACGAGTTACTTTGCAACGGTGCATTCACTCTTGCAGTACGGCGCGGAACTATGGGCACGTGCGGCGGACAGAGAGCGCGTGTTCCGAATGCAAAAGCGTGCTGTGAGAACGATTGCAAGAGTCGCTTGGGACGCACCTGCAAAGGAACTTTTCATATCTCTAGGTATTCTAACACTGCCTTCTATCTTGATTTTTCAGATAGCAGTGTATGTGAGAGAACACCAAAATGGATTTGCCAAGCGAGGCGACGGACATACGTTTTGTTATTTTACGCGCGGAGCCCAAAAACTTGCATCAGTCCCACACAGATTGGCCAAATCTGAAAGGCTGACCCATGTGATCGGTCCTGCCGTGTATAATCGACTTCCGGAGCATATAGTCACTGCACCCAGTTTATTAACATAAAAAAATATAGTTGATTGAGCAGGCATATTATAAGTATTACTTTTTATTATTATGTTTTAAATATTTTTTTGTGTTCATACTTAATTCGTTTTTATTGTACCTAACTTTGTTAATATTTTTATTTATCTTTTCATGGCTGTGTTATTTTTATATTTTTATTTTTAAAGGTGCAATATACTCTGACATAAGTGTATGTAGTGTCAGTCAGACTCGCGCCGTCAATAAGGTACCACTGAAAATCAGCGCTGTCGCTACTCCCTGAGCAACTTCAGCACATGCTGAGTGGCAACCATTTTGTTTCTGTAGTGTTTTATTATTTTTAACTAAAATTATGTATGTTTGTTATATGTTGGAGAAACAAATAAAGATTTTCTATTCTTTTTCTATTCTATAAGTTTGAGGAATACATAGAAGTAAATTAATAAATTAAAAACAGTAATATGTATTAAATTTAATGACTGTAGTGTACTACTTTAACTATAATTCGTTTTATTTTATAATTACTATTGACCATTTATAGATTATGTACATAAGAGGTAAATGTAATCTTTATATTGTTATGAATTTGGATTATTTTATATTATACCTAATTATTTTTTATATTTTAAATTATTATCTTCTATAAATTTGACATGTAATTATGAATTATTACCAATAAAATGACTATCTGCCGGGTGAAATTGAATTCAACTAGGCGAACAACTTATTGAGACTAATAAAAAAAAACAATAGATGACTTACTTCAATATACTTTGGATGAGAAAGTATTACATAGCGATGCGAGAACAGGTAAAACCTCACAGCATCGTTATATTTTTCAGCCAGACGTCGTAAAACTTTCATGAATTCTGAAAATATATTACCTCTAGTGTATTACCCGCCCCGGCTTCGCACGGGTTTTTATTAAAAAAAAATCCCGGCAATTATTCGATTTTTTGTCGCCTTTTAAACCTTCCCTAAACCTCCACGAACATTTCAAGACTATGATAAGATAATTCTCGAGTTTTAATCAGACTAACGAACAACAATTCATTTTTATTTATATAGATTCAATCTTATAGTTTCTACAGATGTTAAAAGTTAAACGATTTTGATATTTCTCTCATTATGTGTAGAATAGGAAAATACAAAATTCCTAATATTCCTCTTACTAATGAGCATGAGGGTTATAAGAGCGCTTATCATCATCTATACATATTATAAAGTAAACTCCCCCGCCGCAAGTTCACTTAAAATGAGGAAATACATTAGTTTCTTAAGTAAATACAGTCTTATTAATCAATTAATCAATCAATTAATCTTTATCAATTAATATAAAATAGCTTCTAACATAGGTAAATAAGTTTGATATAATCTACACTAATATTATAAAGAGGAAAGATTTGTACCTATTTTTGTATGTTTGTAATGAATAGGCTCAAAAAGTACTGGGCCGGTTTAAAAAATTCTGTCACCAATAGAATGCTACGTTCTTACAAATTTGACATAGGCTACATTACATTTTGAAAAAAATTAGGGATCCTTGGTAAAATTTGAACAATGTAACCGAAGGTGTAGAAAAATGAGTCTTAAAATGTCTTTCGTCTAATGCGCTGCCGAAACTATTAATTAGCGATAGAACAAAATAATGTACAACAATATTGAAGAACATCATAATGTCTACAAAAAACTCCGCGGTAACATTATGTCCAACTATTGTAGTTATGTCACTACAACAACTTTTTTCATTCTAAACATTAATCTTATCTATAAAAATGAATCGCAAAATGTGCTGCTAAGCGCATAACTCAACTTTTTTTAAAAATGTTCGTTGGAGTTCAAGGATGGTTTTACGGCGAGAAAAAATCGAATAATTTCCTGGAAAATTTTATTCCTGTGCGACGCCGGGGCGGGCCGCTAGTTCTTAAATAATTGCGGTTATGACACACACTAAATATATGGGGTAAAACAAACATTGCCGGCCTGGTGGTATTCCCTGCCGAACAATGATGTTCTGGTCCCACCAACACCATGATTGTAGGATGGCTCGGAATGGCAAGGATGAATAAAATATATTATGATAATAGCTGATATACTTAAAATAGGTAGTAGACATACATAGATATTTTTTTTTTATACATTAAACACCCAGACTAAGGAGAAAGTGATTGCGGAACATAAAAACACTTAACCCCTCGGCGGGAATCGAACCCGCTACCTCTTGCGTCGCAAGCGGACCGTCGCCCACCGCGCCACTGAGTCAGTCAATATATTGAATATTTGTTTGTTTTGGTTTGATAAATTTGATGAAAACAAATCGTGGACGGTTTGACCTTGGGGCCTGATTGACTAACTGGGCTGTATGTTCCGTTTCTGTTTTGGTCACTATGTTTATTTTTAAATGTTTTTGTTATAACTGTGAACTTGATTTGATTATAAAGTTGTTTAAAGTGAATGAATATTAATTTATTTATCTGATTAATAGTACCTAAGGTATTTTGATTAGTGTTCTTTTTCAAATTAAGTGTATTTTATTGGTTATTTCTTGTAGGTACTCCTATTTTGTTATGCAAAATGGGATGGACTCCTATTTTATTTTTATATTACTATGTACTAATATTGTATTATTGTGAATTTATAATAGTCATTTTCTTTTATTTATGTAGGCTAAATAGTAATTATTTTATGTCATATTGTTAAACATTATTTAGGTTTGTATGAGAAAAATATACTTAGGTTATACCTATACCTACTTCTGTTATTGTAATAAGTTGTAGTTTATGGTTTTAGAGTATAAGGTGATTAAAAGCAAAATCTAAAATGTAATTAATTTTGTCGCAATCAAAAGCGACAGTTAAAAAATATATGAATTAAAAAAACACCATGGTGAGTATGGAGTCTGGAACCCCTTATCCCAAAATATAAAGAGTAGTAAAGTATCTACTTAAAGCAAATAAACTTACCAGCAGAACTGACCATAAATTCATGTCCGTTACCCAATAAAGGCAAAGGGATCGGACCAGGAACATTTGTTTTTCTGCTGTCCAAAATCAAATTTATCCATGAAACTATAATCAAAGCTACCAGTGTAAATAATAATGCCACAATAATCATGGTGATATGGCTGTTTACTAAATAATCGCACGACTATCAAGCAGCGACGCCAAAATGTAAATGAAGATTATGTCATGATACAATGAAGGTTTTGATTCGTTTGAGCCACAGTATCTTATCGAGTAAGCGGTAGATTATCGTAGTAGGTAATCCATAACCAGTCATAGTAAGTCAAGTCTACAGAAAGAATGGATCTGATAGAAAATCTACCCAAACAACGTCTTAGCTTAGGTAATAGCCGTAACAAGGCTATAAGAACAGGGTGTCTCAAAATCTTTTTAAATCTATCATTAACACGATTTTAGATGATGACCACTGTTGGACAGCAGGATCGAGTTGGAGAGAGAAATCGTGGATCGTGAAATTACTGAATTCTTTGAGGGAGGCCTATGATTCCCGTTAGCCGTTCGCCACGTCTATCTAGTTAGTAGACGTCATACGCTGCGCTTAATTAAAAGTTATAGATTTTGGTATTTTTGAAACATAATACAAATAATATTATATCTATCTATGTTTAGTGCCCGTTACACAAGCTCTGAGGGGGGTAACTAGGGTCCTAAATCTTGATGTGCGGTTTGTCCAGCAAGTTTATTTTATTTACTATTTCGGATCAGATCTAGGATCAGATAACTTTTCTAAAAATGGTAATTAAATCATCATCATCATCACCCTATTAACGTTCCCACTGCTGGGACACAGGGACTTCTCTCTTGACGAGAGAGATTAGGCCTTAATTCAACACGCTGGCCAAGTGCGGGTTGGTGAATGTCACATGTCCTTCAAACTCTTTTAAAGTTCTCAGAACATGCCGGTTTCCTCACGATGTTTGCCTTCACCGTTAAAGCACGTGTTTAAAGCGCACATAAATTTCTCAAGAAGAAAAATCCAGAGGTGCGTGGCGGGGTTTGAACCCACGACCTTCGGAATGAAAGTCGAGTGTCCTCCCACTTAGCCAACACGGCTTTACGTTTCACGGTTTTACGGTAATTAAATATAATGTTAAAAAAATATCTGTTTTTTTTATCACTTCCGATCCGAGGTAGGTAACTATATCATATTCATTATGAAATAAAATAAAATGAAATAAGTACTCGACGAGTAATACTTGTAGAACTACTATTTCTCCTGTTATAAAGGCCATAATAGTCATTTACTGATAATACTTATAAATTATAAGTCACAATATGGTTTTTAACGTGGTTTCCCAATGCCACAACTTATTCATAACAAAATAAGTAATGTGATAATTATTATTACATGTCAAAATCTGAAATACATTAACAATTTGTAACAACAAGAAATTTAAATAATGTCAATTTATCAGAATTACTACTATTAACAATGGATACGAATGTCAACAATGTATTATTGTTTTAATCTACTTACTTATGTCAAATAAATTTAAATAATATAATAAATAATAATAAAGTAAATTGATTTTTTTTTAAATCATTTACAATTATGAACTCGTTAGAGTTATAAAATGTCTGTTTTATAATAACGTTTCAATCTGGCCTTGAATATGGAGTCAGTTGGTGCCTTCAGTCACCGAATTCGGTAAGTCATTGTAAACTGTTGGTTGGACCCATCACATGAGTCAATCTAGCCGACTTTTCTAGGGTTCTAGATATCGTTTCTAATTTGTGCCTATTACGTCGCAATGTATGATATTGTCCGTTTTTCGCGTATGAGTCAACGTTAATTCGGACATAATTAGCCACCTGATAGATGAAGATGGAATGCAGAGTGAGGATCTTAAAGCTCCTGAAATAAGGTTGGGCAGATACGTCACCCCGCACTCGCGCTATTAAACGTGCGGCCCTTTTTTGCATGCGGATCACGCGCTACCAATCGGCAGCGCGCGACCATAGCCCGGTGCCGTATTGTAGCAACGAGTGTACGGTAGCAAAGTAACAGGCACGAACAACATCTGCTGATACCACTTTAGATAGGCGGTTCAGGGCGTAGCATGCACTACCTAACCTTGAACACAGCCTATGTATGTGATCTGACCATTGAAGTTCTCTATCTATCAGGAACCCTAAGAACATTGTGTTCTCGACCTGACCGACCGACACACAATCCACCATGACCGACAGGGGCCTCACCGTACGTCCCGATAGGCGAAAATGTAAGTCGAAACTCTAAACCAGGCCACATTGCTGTGTTAGTAAATAAAGACGAGCACGTGAAAAACATAAAAAAATAAGAAAATTGCTATTATATAAGTAATAAAAATTAATTATATTAATTATTCCCGTTTCATCGAGGTAAATTTATTTTCCTATATAAGGTACCTACCTACATACCTAATAGTACATTCCAGTTCAATTCAGTTCAGTTCAGTTTCTTGTAATTGGACTTTGCGCTTGAAGCGACAATTTGCCAGTGTCGAGTTAAAAAAAAATTATAAAGAGAAAAAGATGTTACTCAGAATACCGTAAAACTACACAAATATGGTCCAGATTAGCCAGGTTTCGAATTGAAGTAATTAGTTACACATGAATGGATTGATTTAATTTGTACCTATTGTTGGTTTTGGATACAGTATGATATAGTAAATTGACACATTTAGGCCAAATATAGTATTTTGCTTTATCAATATATTTATTTTTTTACTGAAATTTGGACCATTGTTGTACGGTGTGTTGACAACTAAAGTCCATTTATTAAATCATAGTCGGTACGCTTATTGTGGCACATTAGACCAGAGTTGGGTGTTTTATTTGATTGGACGTAGTGTAGCGTTTAAGAAAAACACGACATAATGAGGTCAAAGTAGGTTTAATTGCCTAAAAACACAACATATTGAGATCAAAGTAAGTTATATAGCCTAAATTACGACAAACTGACCAAAAAATCTAAATTACTTGTTAATTAAGAATTATTTATTTATTAATGAAAAAAAATTAAAAAATTAAGTTACCTAGGTACATATTTTTAAATATAACTTGACTTCTTTGTTTTCCCCCATTTATATTCGAGTTCCGGCACACGGAACAATGCACGCTTCGTGCTCAATTTTGTAGGGGGTTTGATTGAGCATAGAATCTTGTTGAGTGGATAAAATATACAGTCCGGTTTCTCAGGCCACTTCCAAGATAATCCACAGCGTGATAAACAGCTGATGAATGCTCCATCTAACTCTACAGTCTTTACTTGCCCTGGCCACGTTTCTCCTTCGTAGTTCACTAGTACAAAATCTTTTCTTAGATTTTCGTTTGACGTTCTTTGAAGGCGGAGGTTCTGGTTCGTTCTGGCGCTCACTGTAGCACCTGTAAGCACGCCCTCCTACTTTTCGTCGCATTAGTTTGTCCCTTGACATCATTTTCTGAAACAAAAAAACTCTGATTTTAATTATGGTCCATAAAAATGTTAGGACCATACTTGAAATCGAAGTACCAAAACTAGAAAAGAAATATACAATTTCTAAAATAAATACAATTACACCGTAAACAATATCATAAATACTTGTTAACAACATTACCTTTCATTTAGATCGAGATCCGTATCGTTTCTCTCACTTCCAACTATAATTTCAAATAAAAGTTTGCAGAGCACACAGAATACGTTAAAACCGGGTAATCTCACACAATACCTAATAAATTGATTCCAGAGCGTCATCTGATGGCAAACCACGGAAGTAGTTCGCTTGTCAAGTAACTATACAAAATAGTAATGAACATTTGCCCTAGATGTCACTGAAACCATAGGAGGACTTAATTCGCTCGAAGGGGTATCTGGACTATAGTTGAGGCCCTGGACCATAATTGTGTAGTTTTACGGTACTCAGTTGAACGCCATTTTGATTTTTGTTGCGTCTCCCAATTCAATTCTGTTCAATTTCTTTTAATTGGACTTTGCGCTTGAAGCGACAATTTGCCAGAGTCGAGTTAAATACAATTATTGTGTAAGTTTAAAAGATGTTAGGTACTCAGTTGAACGCCATTTTGCGTATCCCCAATTTAATTCAATTTCTTATCTTTGGACTCTGCGCTTAAAGCGTCAGTTTGCCAGTGTCAAGTTAATTAAAATTATAAAGTTTATATGATGTTACTCAGTTGAACGCCATTATGCGTCTCCTCCTAAGAATCTATGGTGAATTGGTGATATTCTGTTAGTGAAAATGTTATTTTTGTATCTGTCTCATGCAAGATAAACTCAACTATCTGTAACTTAGTTCTATTTCTATGCTGTAACACAGGCCACTGGTCAAGAGTCAAGATTGTCATGGTGTCATTTGTCAATGTCATGAATTGCCATTGTTAATGTCAACCAACTGTCAATTTGATCAAATCAAAGATATACGCAAAGATACGCAAAATGGCGTTCAACTGAGAAACATCTTTTACACTTTATAATTTTATTTAACTCGACACTGGCAAATTGTCGCTTCAAGCGCAAAGTCCAATTAAAAGAAACTGAACTAATCAAATCAAATCAAATTTTATTTTGAACTCCATCTTCAATTCTACTTCTTCTTTTATTTGATGGCGTCCGATCTTTCAATTCAATTTCTTGCTAATGGACTTTGCGCTTGAAGTGTCAGTTTTCCAGTGTCGAGTTAAATAAAATTATGATGTGAAAAACTGGTGAAAAAGATGTTTGCTGCATTAAGTTCACGATACTATCAAGTAACTGACGGACGACACTGGCAGAATCGTAGCAACCAGCGAACGGTGCAATGCAAGCCATATAGCCAAGACATAGACAAGAAGAAGAAGAAGAAATCCAATCGGAGTCCTTGTTTTGTTTGATTGATTGTCTTATTTTCCGTCTTCCGTTTTACTTTTGTATATCTTGAATTGATTACATTATAAAATGTCTTCAAGTTTACTCCAAAATATATTAAAAACCAACAGTGTAATGAAAGGTTTGTTTACATTTTTTAAATAGGTTATTTTTCTCATTATTTAGAAAATAGATCTATGCTATCTTTGTCGTTTCATGAACAAATGTAATCCCCACTGGTAATCAAATAGTTTTATTCAATCTATAGGACATTTTAACGTTTATAATTTTTATTAAACGGCACCAAACGACCAACACCAGTTGCCATACAATAGTCGATAATAACCTGTAAATGATTACCTACTGATTTGAATACATCCACTTTCAAATTTTGATTATATGTCAAGCTTTCATAGATATAGGTAATGTAAATAAAAGAAATATTTTTTTATGGTAGAGGTTGTCCGTAATGCAAGTAAGAAGACTGGAGGTAGTACACAGAACACGAATTGCAAAGTGAAGCCGAAACGCCGAGGGTGGAAGGTTCAGGATGGCCATTTCGTACAAGCTGGACACATGCTGGCCACACAGCGCACCACTCGCTTCCATCCTGGTTTGAATGTAAGTTAAAGCTGTATATTAATCTAATAATTATAATCCCTGCAAATACTTTTAAATCAACATTTTTCTATTAAATTAAGTCAAAGAATCATGTTTTGCATTAAGCAATGATTCTAGCACTATTTAGAACATCTGTGATTTATATGCATTATTATAATTATCAGCAATAACATAGAATGCTGGGAAAAATATTTATGTGATAGTTTTCTTACGAGGGTAAAAAGACTCATACTTACTATAAAAAAAAAACAAGATTGCTCTAGTTTTTTATAACTATATTATCATGGAATAGTTGATCACAAGTAATAACCTGGGCAAGTTTACTTAATTAAATGTTCAAGCACAAGTTTCATACAAATGCTAATTAATGTAGTAATTAATTAATTGCCCATCTCTTATTCAAAACTGGTTCTCATCCCTGGCTAGTGAACTTTTCAATATGTACCTTCTATTTAAACCATGATTAATAAGTTCTTTCAATATATTTGAGTTGCCTATAATTTCCTTGTCTTCTTTTCCAGGTTGGATTTGGAAAGAATGGCACTTTATTCGCTATAGTGCCTGGAAAAGTAGTAGTTACATGTGAGAAGTTTGACCCTAACTGGGATCACACCTGGGTGCAAAGAATGTACAGTGGCCGGGGCTCAGAGCAGACCATTCTAAAGAAATACTTCAATGTCATACCTCAACCTGAGCACCAGAGGTTCAAACTTGTTGATGAAGTTTGAAGTAGGTTAGTAGTTCAATAGAATGTAGGTAGTAGTAATTTATAGTAAATAAATTGTTATATTAAGTACTTACTTAGTTTTAGTATCCTTTCTCTATACAAGGTGTTTCATAATTGTTATATATAGCAGAAAGGCAGAAAGTGAATGGCACAGACCAGGCAAACAACAGGACTAGACAACATTTTGATTTGGAGGCTTTTTTCCTCATATTTTCTTAGCCTAATCTAATTTCTAGGTCATTTTTGCTTCATATCAGTTAATACATTTTTTTTACACCATGGAAGAAGTTTGTTCTTAAGTTTACAAGTTTTATGAAAAATAATACTGTCGAAAATCAAAATAAAATGCAGCAAGCATTCTTATGCCTTCACCAATCACTGGCAATGTGTGGCAGTGAAATCATTAGCTGCATCATTAACTGGTCCACTTATGGAAAACGGGAAAAATGCCTGTTATCTTAGATGTTCTAGAAAGTTATGGACAAAAGCATCCATATGTTAATGCAAATATTTTTGGCTTGTCACAGCGGCCTAAAAAGACTAACCCATAATCAATGTTACCGTCTTAATAGTTACCCGCTGATGCATGCAGCAAATAGAAATTGAAGTTTTATTTTGTGCTGAAGTTTTAGTCCAGTTAGGCAGAGCAGGAGCTTGCCTGCGTTTCATCCACCTTCTCGCTAAATCTACATACTGCAGCACACCATCACACTGGATTGTGATTCCAATTTATAGGTGTATAAAATGGATACTAAGGAAGACTCAGATAGTGTTGCTTGTAGAAAATGGGTATGCATATAAGCACTTAAACTGTAAAGTTTTGAAGTTTTATATGGACTACCTACTTGCTGCATCCACAGATCTAAATCGTAAGTGCGATAGGTATGTTATGTGCCTTCGTGGCCTCTACAATTAAAAGTAAAAAAAAAAAGTCTAATTAAATGGTTTGTTCATGATTAGGTTTTTGGCTGGTCTCTTGTAGTTATAGCTATAGTGTATGCTTGAATGGTTCCTTACTCTTGAAGGCAAGGGACTCCAATCAATTAGACTCTGAACCCTCAGGAACATCATCAAGAATGGTAGGTACCATTTACCCCACCCCATCACCCAAACTAAAAAAATAAATACCTTTTTCATAATTAGGTATTAAATTGCTGTTCTATAATGGTATGTAATAAAGAACTAGTTTTTAAATATTTTTAAAATTTGAAAGTGATAATAACCTCATAATGGTGGGTAAACAATTTCGTTACGTAACCCGTTACGGCGCCAGTCTAACAAGCTTCCCTTTCGCCCACGCATACAGCAGTGGTCTTATGGCCTGTCTAGCCATCCAAATAGCATCTTGTCTAACCCAAAGAGGCTAGCTCTTTATCGGACAGATACTTCCTAAGTTATCACATCCGTCGGCTATCTAGGGAAACCCATATTTAAAGGGAGAATGATAAAAACATTTGTGCATCACTTAAATTATTAACAAAATGTTTACACGTATACTCTTCCACGTTTCTTATTTCCTTCAAACGAAAAATCAAGACGATACATTGCATTGATCTTTCACGAGACGTTTTATACTGAACTAGCGGTCGGCCACCACTGCGTACGCGTAGAGTTAGTTATTTTTATGTATATTTATGTATTTATACTTACTGAAAAAAAAAAACAATTCGGTTCAGCTGTTTATATTGACGGAGTTACTTTTACTATTAATAATAAGTATGGAAATGAGGATTATTATTATAAGCTTAAGTAGCAATTTTATTTAATTATCGTTATTATATCTGACCGCAGCTCTTGCCATCAATTCTGCGCTTGACAACCCGCCCGCCAAGCGTATTGGCGAGCATTGGCATAACCTCAATTCACAAAAAAGGGAAAATAAAAAGGCAGAAGACCTATTCAGGCTAGCCCTGGACGTAATTTATTATTCTATGCCCTGGATAAGGAAAAGTTTAAAAAAAATGACCGCCGACCTTCAGTAATGGAGAGGCACTATAAGAAGAAGAAGAAGACAAAAGAGGGAGGCCTATGTCCTGCAGTGCACTTCCTACGGCCGATAGGAATTTAAAAAGTAATTCAAGTAGGCACTATTGCATAAATGAAACCCAATGCAGAGTCTGACGAATTGATATAAAACACCTGCATGACCGGAGATTGAGTATTTTCCGGTTTTGCAATCACATCCGGCTGGACCGGATGCTGACTTACATTACACAGGTAAGTATAAAACAGATGGACCACTCAAAGATACGGTACAGTTGTCATAGCGTCTAATACTAAGAATGTCTGCTTCTCTTAGATTTTTTGAATAATTGAAATATATTCTGAAACGTAGCTTATTTTTATAGTGTGCTACGGCCTCATATAATATTTCATTCAACCCCAACGGTCAACAAAAATAAACCTTATATATATGTATTTTTTAGTCCGTTTACGAGTTGACAGCGTAGCTCAAACAAAGCGGCAAAACTTGTAAGTGCTTATAACAACCTTTGCTTGTCATAGTACTTCTCAAAAATAGGTAAGCCTAATAGATACAGTCAACAGCAATAAATGTAAGTGATAAAAATCAACATTTCAAAACATCTTTTGTGACGTGCCAGATATGAAAAGTTATTGTAAGTGTCAATTTCAAATGAAGTTGTAATCAGTCGAAAGAAAATGATTCTGACACGACCGAACTTACTTGATACTTTATTTGTTCCTTTACTTCTAAAAAACTACAGTACTTACTTAGTAACTTTTAACTAAATATACTGTATAGGTATATTATTTTGTACCTAGCTACCGAAATCTGCACTCACGTCATAGAAGTCAGTGGCGGATTTACAAATTTTCAAGGTATAAGCTGAATAGTTTTTGCAGCCCTTGCCTTAACAATTGTCCTAATTATCATACATAATTTTTACAATGCAACAATGTCGTTTAAATTGCACGTAAAATAATTATGCGGTATATTTTTGAGCTAATTGGTATAAAATTTGTTGCAGATCTGTAAGACATCAGAAAACCGTCATAGAAAAATCTTAGAGAGTTAAAAACAAAAACGTTCCCCAAATTTGCCGCCATAAGCTCGAGCCTACTGGTAAATCCACCACTGCTAGTAGTATAATTTGTTAAGGTACAGCAATACAGCTCTATTATCGAAAATAATCAAAACTGCATTCAAAGATTAAAAAAAAAGGTGTGTGTGCGATTCACACACGATAGAAGTGAAACTTCAGTAAATCGACGAAAGAATAATAAGAAGAATAAAAAAAAAAGTGTGTGTGTGTCAGCTACGACGCACGTTTGGAGTCTACTACTTATGAACTATAATTATGATATATATCGAATAGAAAAAAAAGGTAAATGAACGCATCTGCTAAAATGTTAAGAGAAACAAACATATATCAGTAATTATTCGGATTATTTATATTACTTCAATAAAGCGTATTACGTAAAGTATGTTACAAAATAATATAAATAAAATACAGCAATAGCTCTTTGCGCGATACTTCGTAGTCTCAACTACGAAGTATCGCGCAAAGAAATTTAAATAAAGCATTGTATTTGTGTCTCTTACATCATTTCCGTTTCATCTTTTTGCATCCGGTTTGAAATCACTACGATTCTATAGAAGTTTCACTTCAAAACTATTTGGAATTACCTCTTTCCTAGTCCTGTATTGAAGGTTTTTTTACGTTGAGATAAATATCCGGTTAGCGGGGGTCCAACGTTGATTTATCCGAGCCGTCAGACGCGGAACAAATTACACAGTCCCGATGTAAATCACGGTATCGCCCCTGAATCAATACGTGCCCGTTTTTGCTACTTTAAGGTAATCGCTTGAATCCGCTCAAAAAAGGGCTTTGCTATGTATGTTGAAGGGTAAAATTATTTTTATGTAGAAAAAAACTTACTTAGTTCTTAGTAACAGGCCATATACCTTTATACTATTTTTAAAAGACCTTAATAAGGCTTGCCTACTATGACATGTAAAGTTGCGGGCAGGAGTTAAGAGTTCTGATAGCGGGCACAATATGCATATGGCAAAATTATATAGATGTCTATTTTTTTGTTTTTATGGTTTGGATAACCAGAACGAAAATAAACTGGCAGAGGTATATACCACAGATAGCTTAGAGTAGAGTTGCTTAAATGGTCTAAGCCAGAAGTCATGGGAACGTTATCCTAAATAAATAATTCAGGCGTTTATAAAACTCTCAGATGATGGAACTCTATAAAACATTGTTAAAGTTATGATAACGGGTTGACAAACATTATTAACATTATAACCACTCGGGGGTTAGAATAGAATAGAATAGAAAACACTTTATTGTACACCACACAAATTAATCTGGGGGCACGGCAGTGCCCCCACCAAGTCGAGCAAAAAAGCGGCACGGCCGTACCATCCTTTTCTCGAAGCAATTCAGGCCATTTTCGACCCCCTGTAACTTCGTTGTGGATAAAACTAGAAGACTGAAATTTTCAGTAACCATGCAGGATTGTAAAGACACGGTATATTTCAAATTTCATTCAATTTGACCCAGTATTTTAAGAATTATAACGGGTCAAATTTCGTAATTTTGTCACTCACTCACTGACTGACTGACTCACCGATCATGAAAATTCTAAGGCACTTCTAGCAGACCTAGAAGCTTCAAATTTGGAATATAAGTAGTGTTTGGTGTATGAATCAAGGAAAAACTAAAAAATCTAGAAAAAACCGATATAGAGGGCGCTGTCGTACCTTTTCTCGAAGCAATTCAGGCCATTTTCGACCCCCTGTAACTTCGTTGTGGATAAAACTAGAAGACTGAAATTTTCAGTAGCCATGCAGGCATTGTAAAGACACGGTATATTTCAAATTTCATTCAATTTGAACCAGTATTTTAAGAATTATAACGGGTCTAATTTCTTAATTTTGTCACTCATTGACTCACCGATCATCAAAATTCTAAAAAGAAAAAAGTAGAACTGTCTACAAAATACAAAAAGAAATGAGATCCCATCAAAAACAATACTTGTCAAAAAAAACCAAGTCGCGCAACTCAGTTGTTCTGCGGTAAAAAGTTGTGAGATCCAAGTAAATCCAAGTCTTCAAATTTCGTCTCAAAATTATTTAATGTTTTATATAAATATATTGAGACTTGGCCATCGCACTAAATAATTGAATTTACACGTGTTTTCAGGCGATTGAATTAACACGTGTTTTCAGGCGATGGCCAAGTCTTAATTATATTTATATAAAACATTAAATAATTTTGAGACGAAATTAGAAGACTTGGATTTACTTGGATCTCACAACTTTTTACCGCAGAACAACTGAGTTGCGCGACTTGGTTTTTTTGACAAGTATTGTTTTTGATGGGATAATAAACTTTACAAAAACCTTAACTAATTAAAAACAGGGTACAAAGGGCGGCCTTATCGCTATGAGCGATCTCTTCCAGGCAACCTTGGGATGGACAGGAAATAAAAGGGACGAAACGACAGTGGTGTAAAACCAATATACCTAATAAAAATATTAAAAAAAAAACATAAAGTACTTACTCATAATATTATACGAAATAACAAAAACATTTGAGTAAAATAAATAAATAAAGCGAGATATATAATGTAAAATAGAATAAGGAAAACTAGTGTGTTAAGGAAGACAAATTATGAGCAAAATTATTTTTTTTTAAATAGGAAGAGATTTAGCTTGACGCATTTCTAATGGAAGAGCATTCCACAGTTAAATGGTATGGACAGTAAACGAATTTTCAAAGAATGTAGTTGTGTGAGAAGGAATTTTAAGGAGAAGAGTATTTGATGACCGAAGAGATAGAAAATGAGCATGAACTAAAATAACATGAACATGTTATTTTAGTGGGTTGCCACGTTTAGTCCGTTTTCGCAATTCTAGTTTCACAATTGACTGTGAAAAAAGAATTATTTTTCACTGTTTCGTAACTAACTAGGACCATGCTAGGAACGTAACGGACAAGGACTATTTGCAATGAAACGTACCTCTATATTATGACTTAGCCCACCAGACCATTCCGTAACCGGTTCATAATTTTCACATATCTGACACATACGTTCCTAGCACGGTCCATATCGATCTCCGAAAGTGAATTGGAAGAAATAAAAATATGAAAATGGTAAATAATTCCCTTTATTTTTCTCGAAATAAAAAAACCTCTTTTACATTAAAAATAAAATTCTAATTCTTACATAATTAACAAAAAATATACTTTTTACTTTAAAATAATACTTCTGAGCTTATTTAATAACTAAATGGAGCAATGATCTCCAAACAGGGCCCGACCGTAATCTCGTTATTACATAATTCTGCTATTGTTTTTTTAATCTCTTCATCGATTTCCTGATAATTTTTATTTATTTTCATAGCAGGTTTAAAATTACGAAGCTTAGTTTCTTTTTCTAAAACTTCCAGTATTTGTGCCAGATTAGGGGTTTTTCTTCCAACATATTTATTTATTCGCGAGTGCCATGCCTCAACTGGGTTTGTAGTTCGGATTTCCTTTTATAATTTTTTTTTATTTTTAAGTATTTTATTTACCAAGGAGTTCAATAGTGCGGCTAATTCTTATTTCGTAATTAATTGTGAAAAAAGAAAATGGATATGTTTTTAGTAATTAACTACGAAAGGAGACAAATATTCGATTGCGAAAACAGAAAATAATTTCTTGTTTGACAGTTAATTACGAAACTTTGAAAAATAATTCTTTTTTCACAGTCAATTGTGAAACTACAATTGCGAAAACGGACTAAACGGGTTGCCATTTCTTGGCAACCCTATAACCCATAACCATACTGTACCCTTCATGCAGTATGGTATCTGGAAACAGAGTTTTTACCCGCCATAAAAAAAAGTGGAAAGATTTGGAAACAGTTCTTCATTTTAACTGTTGAAACAATCTTATAACCCATCATCTATGTCACACATTCGATTGTCACTCCAGGGAATCGCACCGACTAAAATCGGTAAAACACTGTTAGTACTATTATTATATAGGTATTTTAAACGTGAGGATGTGAAAGTGTGAACTTGCTTCTTAGTCAATTCCGCTACCAGTAGGTACTTTGTGAAAACTATTCAAAGAACATACATTAGTTTTGAACAAAGAAATGGCCTGTGTGCTTATTTAACTAAATTAAATATTTTATCAAATCACTTCTACCTACTTATTTAGCTAAACCAGGTAAACTAAATATTAATCAACTTTATACTAACAGATATAAGTACAATGACTATGATAATAATAAAATTGTTATGTTTTTCGAAAAGCTACATCCAATAATACTTATTTTTATTTAACTAGCTGACCCGCAAACTTCTTACGGTCTTATTTCTTCCCTATTTTTGTGACACCTTGCATACCTATAGACTATATTTTATACAAACCTTTTCAAATAGCAAACACAAAACTAAAATCTACTACATCGGACCAACTTACATGTAACATATATATCTATACTATACATGTATAAAAATGGCCTTCTGTAATGTCATGTATGTTTATTCGAATTGGGTGATTATTAGTTTCTGATTTGTTACCTTTATGACAATGTTTGTTTAAAATAAGCTCTCGAACACTCGAGGTATTAGGAGTTGCGACATTTACATTACAGCTAGTATAAAATAAAATCAACAAAATCCGTTCCAGCTCTGAGTAACAAACATATAAAAATCTAAAAACCTTTAAAATGTAAAAATTTGTATAACAGATCTATACCTCGTAATGTTATGTATTTGTAACATTAAAATAAATGGTATAATTGCTAGACTAGACATAGAAGTGTGGCATCCACATCTGCCAATAATACAATTTAGAATATGTGGGCCACCATTTGCTTGTGGTGCTCGTGATGCCGAATGGATCGAGGTAGCGTATGTCCGCGTCCTGTCGCCCGTACAGGGTGACGTCTACGACCGCGGAGAACGAGAAGTAGAATCGAAACTCTATGAACGCTGTTGATTTGAAGTACATGAAGCATTGCGCCCTGAAACATACGACAAAGTTATTGCAAGCGCCCGCTTGATAATAAAAAACTATTCACGGTATAAATATACAGTTAAGCAAGCATAGTTTTCAATGAGACACAAGCTTTATTTAAGTTATAAAACTTAGGAGCACTGAAAACCTTTAACAAATTAAATACTTATATGTAACCATATATTTAGTACATAATCCGCTTCACCTGCTTTTCTCTATTCTCTCTCTCTCTGGGGTCGTTCCCTCATCGCTGATCGTGGTCATCACAGGTTGTGAACAACGGTGCTGTGATGGAATGATGGTGACAACCGAGTAGAATTTAGATGAGGAAGAGGCCTTCACTTGATCGGACCATCTGATTGGAGACCGACCACGGGCTCTTTTACCCTCCATGTTTCCAACTACTCTTTATCTGTTTTCTCCATTAAATTCTTTTTTTATTCTCTACAAATATAATGATAATTTTGTAGAACTTTACTAGAGAAATTTGTGTGGCAAATTTAGTGCAAAATATTTCGTTCCATATAAGTATTAAGAATGGATTTCCGCAAAGTATGGCTTAAATCTATTAAATTATTATTACATATTTACTATATTATATACAAATGTGTTACATTCTGTTCAAGTAAAAAAACATTTTAAATATCATCATGACACCAAGTTGAACATAATAATTATCATACCTCTCAAATTTTTCAAGATATCGATCATTTACGCGATCTTTTCTTTTTTTATCCACCTTGCCCATGTAATCCTTGTGGCAGTTGTGTTCTATCCAAATGCCGGTGTTGGAGCGGCCCAGGACCTCCTCGAACCTGACGATGACGCAGGAGTAGGACGCGATCTGGGATACTGCTATCTGGAAAAGTTGGGACACTCTGATTATGCGCTAGAGAGTGTACTTCTTAATCACAAAGCGTTAGGCTAATACCCTGTGTAAGCCGAACGCTCCTAACCTAGTAAACTGTTTTTTTTATTTTTGTCAGTAATCAAAAGCAAGTTTTATTGAGAGATAAGAAACATTTATTGATATGAAGTAACAAAGCTGACATTTGCGAGTACCTAATACTCGCGACTGAACAAATACATTTGTGCGGAAATTAAATAAAGTACCTAGCTACATCCTGCTAATTTATATACATAAACTCAAAAATTACGTACAAAGACGAATCCATATGCAATACTTCTGCTTGTCGAGATTTCAAGATATTCTTTGTACTGAACTCGGCCGCGTGCCTTTTTTTCACACTGTCCTCTCTTGGGGTTCATGGGAACCATCACTGTAAACAAAAGGTCTAGTTAAACACAGGCTTATTTTTGGGAAGGACTTTTAATGCGAACTTGTTTGCAGCTTACAAATGCTTGGTCAGAGACCATTTAGTAACGATATATTTATTTTCTTATTATTTTTATCATAGTTTGTAATATTTATACCAGTGTTGCAAATAAATAATTTTATTCTTTATTATTCTTAAATACTACTGACCGCAGATTACAACGTTACTCCGCCGTGAAATCTAACGTCTCGCGCAGCATTGGCTTATAGATTCGTTAGTGATATTGTCGATGCTTACTGCTGTAAATGGCGAGTTCGTAGGGCGTTAGAGCTCTTACGCCCAAGCGGACGTATCCATCTTTGCCGGACGACGGCGTCAGAACGTCGTTGATCCACGGCACGAAGTCCGACAGGGAGAGGAACCGCGCCGGCGACCCACACCCCGCGCCGCGCGTTCCGAACCCTAACTGTGAATAGTGTGAATAATACTACCTTTACCTTAATATATCTATACTAGATGGAATGATGGTCACATAAGTTAATGTTATGAATATATAACTGCGATTTAGTCAACCGTGTATAGACAGTAACATATTTCATAATTTGGGTAGCTTTGGATTAGGTAGGTACATATCAGTCGGTCAAGTTTTGTCGGTTGTGCCTTGTGAAGTAAAACCTATGAAGCCTATGTTTTAATTTAAGCTATTTTCACCTAAAACGACATGACATAATATATAGACTACCACAATTGAAACAAAAAAACATTTAAAACCATATTCGGATTATTGAAGATCAACTGAAACAAATAAGTAGGTAACTACTATGAATAAATTAAGTAGGTCCTTAAGTTCAAAAACTAAGCACGAAGACGAATGTGTTAATTGACAAATTATGCTCTTTATTGTCTTCAAAGTAAATGCATTTATGGCTTACCAAAGTCCAGTATCCCCAGTTTTTCTTACTGATGAGGGCAACCCCTGAGTCCCAGACACACGGCCTGGAGGCGTGAGTCGCTTTGGCGCAGACCGGCAAAGATGGTGCCATTTTTGGCTGGTTCAACTGGCATCCAAGAAAAACATCATGTATGAGTCACATACTTATTATTATTAGCATGCGAGAACAGCGCATTGGTACTCTTCAAACTGATGTGTGTTAGTTTAACTTCACTTTCTTGCAATTCTATAAGCAAACCGGTTCAAATGCTTTTATAGCACGTTCTCTGCACTCATAAGAATGTTTAAATATAAGTAGATTGACCTACTATCCTACCTATTGCTAAGTAACTGCAAGCAGCAACGCAACTGCTTAATTTAAAAGTAGCATGCTTTCCTGCATGCTACTTTAAATGAGGATGTGCCACTGTGCCTTCAATTTATGTAATTTGTCAACGATTTGAAATCATAAATATACCTACATGTGTTACCGTGTAAAACGTCTGAATATGATTGAAATAGTCATTAATAGTAATAGTCATTAATAGTCAGTTATTGATAGTATTATTATACGTCACAATTACATTTTGTTTACACTGGTTTTTCAGTACTAATAATGTCAAGCCAAACAAATCATCAAATTCAATTACTTAATAAATATGTCAAATTGCAAATACTTAGTCAATAACACTTAACTTGACATACGTTTTAAATAATAAATAAATTACAATACAAACGGAATGAAAAGGAATGAAAGGTACTTATAGTGAATAGTGTTCGTTTTGAAAGTGAAATGAGTACCTGGTGATCTCTGTAATACTTGTTGCAGGTCTCTTCATCGACGTAGCTCATCCTATATAGCTCCTTGTGAAGTTCTTGGTTTGCTGTTTGGAATATTAAAAAAGGCCTTCAATAATTGGTCATAACCACAGTAATCATTAACTATGCTTGGGACGGTTATAAAATGAACCTAATTAAATTATGCATCTTGCATAGTCCATTGAAGTGTCGAAATTTGCGTTTGTCAGGTACTGGAGAGGTAAGTAGTATGAGGAACGCTTGAGTTAAAGTTTGTGGGAGGGATCACAGCCACTGTGCCGCGGAAGCCGTCTTGGAAAAAAGGGTAATTATTTTGACAGATCAGTTTTTTATTACGCACTATATTATGTAGCCAAGTCGATGAATAATTTATCATTTTTGGGGTTCCATACCCAAAGGGACTCTATTAGTGTGACTAGTAGTACTGTCATCGTCTGTCTGTCTGTTTGTCACCAAGCTTTATCTCAAGAACCGTGATTGAAAGAGCGTTGATATATTATTTTATTCATTTTACTTATATCTGTTACCGATAGAACAACGATCCATCAATAATTAACATTCACACCAATCATTGAATAATTATCAAATCAATTCATAATAATTATGTACTTAGATATTAACCATCTGACATTTTTGCCGCGTAGCCTTCATCAAATTCTGTAGAGCCCCGGAGCGGTATGCAGACAGGGAGAACGGGACCTGAAGCAGACGTGCAACTATGTACATACACACACATACACATATAAGTGGAAAAATCGATGGGCTCTTGAGGGAAACTACTTTAAATATATCTATAAGCCAGCTTATTTTACTGAAGGTAAACATGCCTTTAATTTTGAAAATAAAAAATACTGCTTTTTATTTCTTCCACAAAACCCATAAAATATTAAAAGAATTCAAAACGATCATCTAATATGCCATTTAATTTATCTTGTTAGTGTTACCTTTTTTTTTGAATTGCAACAAGATCTTAAAAATAAATTACCTATAAAGACCTATAAAATATAAATAAAAAAAATCTGCCCGCGTTCTACAAAATTAACAAAACTTACTAACCCTTTTTGATGAGCTTAATTAGTAATAAGTGACAGAATACAATGTTACATTTTTATTTCAGTTTGTTTTGTATAAGTAGTACCATAAAATAACGATTAGGTTGACTTGTTATGTAAGTACCCTTAAAAATGAGAAAGTTTGAATGTTTGTTGTTGTTTCATGGCATAACAGATTTGCCTGAAATTGCCTGCCTGCCTGCCTGCCGGGAAATCATGTCATTCCTCTGGAAAATCCGTAGCTACGGATTTCCTCCAGAGCGCCAGAGAGGCCACCGTGGTGCCCTCGGTGAACTCGGGGAGCATAATATATTTAGTTCGACACCTTGACCGGTGTTGTACCACAAGATCAGCAATGTTACTTACGCGGGTGTCCCCCTAGCCCCGTCTCGCCGTAGGTGCGGATCTCCACCAGCGCCAGAGAGGCCACCGTAGTGCCCTCGGTGAACTCGGGAAGCATAATATATTTAGTTCGTCACCTTGACTAGTTCGTCACCTTGATACCACAAGATCAGCAATGTTACTTACGCGGGTGTCCCCCTAGCCCCGTCTCGCCGTAGGTGCGGATCTCCACCAGCGCCAGAGAGGCCACCGTGGTGCCCTCGGTGAACTCGGGGTGCACCATGTAGTCCGTCACCTCGATCGCGTACTTCACCGTGGCGCTGTACCACAGGATCAGCTTCGTTGTGTTTCTGCAACGTGAACATGAGGTCATACGGCAAGAAAGAAAGGGGGAAGGATTCCTCATTAGTTCCGGTGTTTATAAGTACGTTCCTGGGAAAATACTGACCTCTCTCAAATATAAGGGGTTTCGAATATACGGGGCTCTGGTAGAGTCTAGAGCCCCATTCGTTGTTCGGCAGAGGATACCACGACTCGGTGAGGTTGGCTTGGGTCTTTAGGATGGTGGTGGAAAGGCCTTATCCCCAGTATATTATAAAGTTGCTGACCTATTACCTACGTTTGTGTTATTACTTATTACCAAACTGTTTGGTTCGCATTGTTACCTTACGCTTTCATAAGGAATCTTGGCAATATCCTCTGCTGATGCGATGGCGTACCCTGGGTGTATGAGCACGGCGCTTGTGACTGCGAACCTGAGCACGCCTCCTACCTCTGATAACAAATTAACAACACATAAACAAAGCTGCTGAGTGCCCAACAATCAAGTAGGCAAGCAAGATAATTATTGAGTAAGACTGATGTTGCATACAGGTACCAAAATTATTTATCACCACTAAGCTATCACCTGCGGAATGTCCCATGCAGAACAAACACATGATCATTTCCAGCCTTTTAAAGTAGATACATAATAGACAATAGACACACGTGACATTATTCTCCAATGGAAGAATTCATTTGAATATAAATTTTAAAATGAGGTGTACAACATAACTTTTTAATAGTAAAATCGAAGTGCAATAGCATCGAGCGATAGTTTCTGCGCAATAAACCATATTTTAATCATAAATAAAAGAGTCGCTTACCGAGCTATGAAAAGGGTTTCTCTACGAGATCAAATAACGAATGAGGGTTACGTAGAAAAACGCGGGTCATTGACATAGAGAAGTATTGGCGTAAAACGGATTAGTTTTTTAAAGTGGCATGGGCAGGCCCTTGAAACCGAAAACTTCTAGAGTGCTACAAATTGAAAAGCGCGGCGTAGCATGGTAGTGGAGCTACTGAAATTACTGGAAACCCTTAGGGGAGGCCTATGTGCAATAGTTGACGTCTTAAACGTAAACGTTCGTCGTACTTTTGTTAAATAAAATTACTTTTTAATTTAATTTAATTTTAATTTAAAGCTGAAATGATAATGATGGTGATGAGATAAATAATTTACCAAAGTTATGTTGTATGACTCCCAGCCAGCGGAACAAGTCCATGGGCTGCGTGCCCTCCGTCACGTTGGCCTGCGAGTCCGACGCGCATTTTATCAGGTTCCATTCCACGCCGTTGAGAACAGCCACTGCAACCAAATGTATTCTTAAGAACCTAGGGAATATGCAGGAGAATTTAAAATGGAATGGATGGTTTCTTTTTGTTGTGTTAATTACAAAACTACTATAATAATACACATAACGTTAATTACAAAAACATACAAATACAATTATTAGTAAAATTTATCACAATTTCACTGTGAAACTTAATCATCAAAAAGTGACTATTTTTGTATTCCCTCGCAAATTTCCATTACAGAAAAAACTTGAAAATTAAAGTTACGGCATATTATCAACGCAAAAATGAATATTATTATAATAAAATAATATTATTAGGAAAATATTAGTGATTGATTATTTATTATGGAATAATCATTTATTTCAGGAATCTCAGGCCCATAATAAACATATAAGTACTTTACAGATTAACATATATAAAAATATATATCTTATATACTAAAATATCCATCGCGTCCGTATCGTGGACCATCTGTATATGTATCTGAGATGTTATATAAAAACAAGGAGTCGATATTATGGTATCATATACTTTGAGCTTATAAACCAAAATAGGCACAGCATTTTTTATAATACACTGTCACTTATCATTAACAAAAAAAACATCGAATCTATACCCACCTCGAAACAAAACGATTATGAACTCAATATGAAACAGTTTCATTTTGCACACAGAACATCACGGAACGTAACTGCAAATAGAATAGAACTGCTTGACTGCATGAATGTTAGAATCACCTTTGTTTACTGAGGAAGTAGACAAATGAAAATTTGTACATTTTCCCAAGGAAACAGACAGTTACATAGATAGGATGTTGTACAATTGAAAAATAACAGGTTTATAAACAGTTGAGTACTTTTTACATTATTTCTTTGTTTTCAGAATGAGTACTGCATTTGTATTGAATTAGTAGAGTAATTGCAACTGTTGGGAATGTTTGTTTACAAGTCAAATAAAAATGTAAGAAGATTTTTCATATTGTTTAATTTTAACTATAGAATATAGTAGTGTTTTATAGTAAATACTCGTATATTTCAGTAGAGTACAAAATATGTTATGTGTTGGTCAAGTAGTAGATTGCATGTTCCGCAAGCAGCTTCGACTGAAGACTAACTAGATAATCTTATTGAAGGACGGCCTACTAAAAACTTTTTTGTCCCCGTAGCTTATACTTATAAGGCATTTGATCATCTTATTGCCAGACAGCCTTTTAATATACGCTTTTGTCCTATTCTCCTGAGGTAATTTACTTCAACAGGCTAGTCCGCTTCAAATTATATTAGTTTAAGGTATTATAGTTTGTAATTTTTCAAAAATTATGTAAAGTTATAAACATTTTATAGGTTTTTTTATTGCCGGATAATGCACTCAGCAACATCTAACCCTGTGATGTGAGAGCTAGTGTTACGGGTACAAGACATCTGATAAACTTAATATATTATGCAAACATTTATTGATATTTTTTAATACACATATTAAACACCCAGTCCAAGGGAAAAGTGCCTGCAGAATATAAACACCTGACCCCACGTCGGGAATCGAACCTAGTGCGGCCCTAGGCCCAGGCGGACCTAGGCCCGCTGCGCCAAAGAGACTGTCCTAGTTTAAGATGATTTTTCAGTCACAATATTAATTGTTAATGTTTTTTTGCGCAGGTTTCCCTCTTGCTATTATGCTCATTCATCTACGTAATAAAGCGTCATCAACTCATAAGATTAAAGCGGGCGCAGAGAAATAAACACGTCCATACATTTTCATAAACATAATTCTCAGCTTTCGCCTTCAACACGTCTTCAGATTGTAATCTGAATCCGCCGGGACTGTCTCCCGGAATTAAATTATGTCTTTTCATGAATATTAGAAGATTGCCATTTTTTAAATATGCGTTACGAAAAACTGGAGTTAGGTACCTGTTTATATTAAAGCGTAACATTTTTTTACCACTCATTGATTAATCTCGATATCTCAGAAAAAATACTACTTATGAACTTGAAATTGGGCAGGTAGGTTTTTTATTATAGTGTAGACGTCTGCTTGTAAAGAAATGAAACAAATTGAAAAATTGAAAAAAGAGGTTTGAACTTAGAACAGATTTTACGAAGCAACACCCCTTAGGAGGTAAAACGGGGTTCGGAAAGCTTGCATAAAGTCCTATGTTTTTGAAGTAAGAGACTTGAAAATTGGCACATTGGCAGGTCCCTTTTAGAAAGTAGACATCCTTTAAAATGATTTTACAAAATTCCACTTCTAAGGGGGTAACGCTGGGGTTGAAAGTTTGTAGGAAAGTCCTATTTATAACCCCCGACAAAAAAGAGGGGTGCTATAAGTTGGACGTGTCTGTCTGTCTGGGTCATCATAACTCCCAAACGGAAGAAGCAATTTCAATTTTTTTTTGTACGAATGGTGAGCTTCGCGCGAGTGTTCTTAAACATGTTTGATGTAAATCGGTTGATCCGTTTAAAAGTTGTGAGGGTAAAAGTGGGTAAGGAAAACCGAAAATCTGCAAATATACTCGAGTAGGGACTCAAAAATAAAAGTGTTTAAATAAAAAGTGTTGGCTAAGTGGGAGGACATTCGACTTTCATTCCGAAAGTCGTGGGTTTAAACCCCGCCACGCACCTCTGGATTTTTCTTCTTGAAAAATTTATGTGCGCTTTAAACACGTGCTTTAACGGTGAAGGCAAACATCGTGAGGGAACCGGCATGTTCTGAGAACTTTAAAAGAGTTTGAAGGACATGTGACATTCACCAACCCGCACTTGGCCAGCGTGGTGAATTAAGGCCTAATCACTCACGTCAAGAGAGAAGTCCCTGTGTCCCAGCAGTGGGAACGTTAATAGGGTGATGATGATGATGAGGGACTCAAATGAAAGCGCATCACATGCACATTACAAAATATGTATCATGATTTTTTACTATTAAGGGAACTAAGGTTCTGGAATCGGGGGTTTTTATAATTGTAAATTTAGATTAGTTGGAGTACCTTTTATAAATACCAATTTGTTTACCTTTGTGTTTTAATAAGGTACTATTTATATAAATAAAAAACCACTTTGGATGTGTCTATCGCGCAAACTATTCAATAAAGAAAATATGATAAAAAACGTCAGTATATTTTTTTAATAGATGAATAAAAATGTTGAATACGTATCCATAGTATATAACCCCCAAAATAATAAGTTGGATAAAAAACCTGCTAAGTTTCAATATTAAGTGTGATGGGAAAAAAATGTATTGTTTTTTTTCTATTTTTGTGTAAAAATCTTTAGTCAGCTCACAGAGTACATCCATTACGAAGTTTTGACAGACTTAGTTGAGAGATAGTTCTTATAGTTTTGGAGAAAAGTGGCAGTGACATACGGACGGACAGACAGACATGACGAATCTATAAGGGTTCCGTTTATTGCCATTTAACAGACAGCTCTACTATCTATTTTTGAATTATTCCGATCTGTCACCCTGCTTTGTCCCCATGGGGTGACAGAACGGACAAAAAAGTTTGATCTGTCCCCCTGTTATCGATGAGGGGACAGTTCGAACTTTATTCAGCTCCTTAATGTTTTATCTGTCCCCCTATCGGTATTAGGGGGACAGATCAAACTTTTTTGTTCCTGTTTGTCCGCAATAGAATTAAATATATTCTTAAAATCATACAAAAAATATTATTTATATTTGATTACGTTCTTAAAAATAATGCAACCTTTTATTAATTAAAAGCCAAAATGGTTTCGATTTATAATCACCTTTATTTATATGAGTTATAAATTCAGTCTCTAATAATTATCAGTCTCATAAATCACGAAAGGTACATTTTACACAATCAGTCTCATTAAGATACAAATATTCATATTAAAACTTACTAACACCACGAAAATATCTTTATCAATCAACATAAAATCTTGCTTTAAATATAAATCGCAGTAAATATTGTACATATTACAATCAGTCTTCTGATTTGACTTCTTACCTAGTTACTATAAAATTAAATGAAACCTGGACTAATAAACTAAAAATTATTAACGTAAATAATTTAAAAACTTAAATAAACGAATCAATTGTCTAAGGAATTATAAAACTTTAATTTTATTTACATGCAGATTTCGGCAGTCAACATGTGACTACTAATATTGTGCCCGTAGTTTACGCTTCAATGAGTCACAAGGATAAAAAAAGTTATGAAATTTTATTGAATCTGATCAAATCATAGATTCCAGATTGGAAACCTAAAACTTATAAATCTGATTATGAAATTGCAGCAATGAAGGCAATAAAAAAGATTTTTCCAGAAGTCACAGTTAAAGGTTGTTTCTTTCACTACAACCAAGCTGTATGGAAGAAGAGAGCCGCTCTTAAGCTAACTAAATCAAAACTTTTGAAAAGGCCAGTGGAATTGAGTGCCGTCCTGCCACTGATACCTAATATGTAGTGAAATTTTAAATGGATGGGCTTATATCGCATCAGAAAGTCCGAATGATGAACAAAGTAAGAAATTTCGTCATATAATCAAACAATGGATCAAACCGCGTGATGCTGAGTTCAGAAAAACCTAGTGTGTTTTTGGTGAACGTCATGGCACTACAAACTTTCTAGAGGGCTAGCACCATGCGTTTTTTGAAGTGAAGCTTCTATAGAATCGTTAGTGTGAGTGATTTGAAACCGGATGAAACGGAAATGGAAATAAGATTGCTTTTTATTTGGAAATAATATTAAACGCTAAAAAGGTTAAGCAGCAGGTAAAACAAATATTCTAAAAGATAATATAAGAGTACATAAGTACTTGTCAAATGCAGTTTGTAGCTGGTGAAATTACTGTTGGTCATTTATTTGAGAAATTAAGATAGACATGTTTTTATATATTTTATGTTTACAGTTTACAGTTATACAAAAAAAAAATAAGTTTTATAATTCGTTAGACATTTGATATCGTTTAATTAAGTTATCAAATTATTTACATTATTAATTTTTAGTTTATTAGTCCAGGTTTCATTTAATTTTATAGTTACTAGGTAAGAAGTCAAATCAGAAGACTGATATTGTAATATGTACAATATTTACTGTGATTTATATTTAAAGCAAGATATATTTTCGTGCTGTTAGTAAGTTTTAATATGAATATTTGTATCTTAATAAGACTGATTGTGTAAAATGTACCTTTCGTGATTTATGAGACTGATAATTATTATAGACTGAATTTATAACTTATACAAATAAAGGTGATTATAAATATAGACCATTTTGGCTTTTAGTTAATAAAAGGTTGCATTATTTTTAAGAACGTAATCAAAAATAAATAATATTTCTTTGTATGATTTTAAGAATATATTTAATTCTATTGCGGACAAACAGGAATCAAAAAGTTTGATCTGTCCCCCTAATAACGATAGGGGGACAGATCAAACATTAAGGAGCTGAATAAAGTTCGAACTGTCCCCTCATCGGTAACAGGGGGACAGATCAAACTATTTTGTCCGTTCTGTCACCCCATGGGGACAAAGCAGGGTGACAGATCGGAATAATTCCTATTTTTATTATTTAGGTAATTGATTAAGTTCTTTTTATTAGTATTTTATTGAAATGAATTCTTTTATTTCGTAACCTAACCACCACGTTTGTGTTTTAAGCAATACCAAAATAAGTTTCCTTTTCAATAGGAATATTGATAATGAAACTTCGGTACAATTCCAAATAAGAATAAATAGGAATAAAGGCACAGATAAAAGCGAAAATAAATCACTCATTATTGACAAATCGAGAGCTTGTAAATTACATTTCTCAGTGCGTAATTCAGAAAATTCTTGCCATTGATAAATTGCCTGATCCGCTCCGACTCGACAGGAAGGATTATTAGATTTTCCGATATCACTTAAAATTTTATCGAGCTTTGTCTATGGAATGACATATAAACAGACACCCAAGCAGATTAAATGGGTAATCTACTTCTTATATTTGTTTAAGTTTTATGCACGGAGAAGATTCATATTTAGCCAAAGGCATATTTAAAAAAAAATTAGGTAGGTACTCATTAGGTACTACTATTATTGTTCTCCATAACTTTTCTCTCGATTATCAACATTAGATACGTACATTTAGGAAGGTAATGGTAATTGTGTTGGTGTTGCTATTTTAAATACGAGTCATTATAACAAAATTATCTAAAACACACAATAATCCTATTTATGCTTATTTTGTGACTATCATAATAATAATAATAACCAGGTTCTACCACGAATAGAAGGCGGAAGGGGGATTGTCGACATCTACAACCTTCACAATAAACAAATAGGTAAACTTAGGTCATACTTTCACAATAAATCTTAAACATCATCACTGCATAGTTCGGTCGTAGGCCTAGACCGTAAGCTCACACCGCTCAATTTAAATGACTTAAATAAACAACAAAATGAAGACTTAACTGACAGACAAACTCTAACAGCAGACTGGGCCCGGAAGTCTCTACATGGAAGGCATTACCACGACTTGAGCCAACCTACCGTCGACAAACAGGCGTCGAACGAATGGCTCAATCGTGGTGAACTCTTTCCTGAGACTGAAGGGTTCATGATAGCAATACAGGACCAAGTAATCGAAACTAGAAATTATCAAAAACATATAATGAAACAAAATCTAACCACTGATTTGTGTCGAAGATGTAGCAGTTGTTCTGAAACAATTCAACACATTACAGGGGCCTGTAAAGCTATAGCCCAAACCAGAGGCGGATTTACAAATTTACAAGATATAGGCTGAATAGTTTTTGCCGCCCTTGCCTCAACAATTGTCATATCAAACATTATTTTTACAATGCAACAATTTCGTTGAAATTTCACATTATATAATTTTTCGGTACTTACCTATATTTTTGAGCTAATCGGAATAAGTTTGCTACTATCGGAATGTGCAATGACAAGTGAGAGAGAAAAGTCATTGAGAAAATTTGTTGCAGACTTCTTTATATGTAAGACATCAGAAAACCGTCATAGAAAAATCTTTTTGATTTCTATGAGGTTAAATAAATATCGTTCCCCAAATTTGCCGCCCCCAAAATCTGCCGCCCTAGGCTCAAGCCTACTCAGCCTGCTGGTAAATCCACCACTGGCCCAAACTGACTACAAATTCAGACACGATCAAGTTGCAAATGTTATACATCAAAATCTAGCAAAGAAATACAACTTAATTGAAGAAACTGAAAGACCCGTCCCCTATTACAAATATTCACCAGCTACAGTCTTAGAAAACGCCACACAGAAACTTTACTTCGATCGAGCCATTCTTACTGATCGAACCACACACTTCAATAGACCCGACATTACAGTATTGGACAAATAAATAAATAAATATTTCCGGAATACTCACACAGAAATCTAATAATACTAATATAATAGTAATATCATCTACAAGAGTTATTCCAAAACAACTATTCCAATCAATAGAACTATTAAGCCTGCCTAAAAACATATATGTCCTCTTACAGAAAGCTGTCATCTTCAACACATGTAGGATTGTCAGAAAATTTCTTCAAACTGAGCTTACATCTTAAAACTAGAGCAAACTTGGCTTAGGCCCGTTTGTTTCTGGTCAAATACGGTTTTCTTGGAAAATCGAGTAGGATAAACCTAAAAAACTAAATAATAATAATTATTATTATTTCCGGAGTATCTACACAACAACATCTAGCCCCGTGGTAAGCTCTAAGCTTGTGTTACGGGTACTAGATATCTGAAATACTTAATATAATATACATACATATATAGATATTTTTATTATACATATTAAACATAATATATCATAGATATAAGCAAGAGCGAAACGCTTTTATTGAACTGATATTGAACAGATTTTATCACTTAATTAGGTTTACGAATACTGTTTTGTCAAACGTGATATTAACTTCATACAAGTCTGATATAACAAGTGAAATGTTTTTGAATACAGGGGTGAGAAACCAATGCTCACACACCATTGTGAAAAAAGCCATGTTGAAACGAGAGCTGTTAAACTATATTTTAAACGACACAGAAACTTGTTTGTTGTCCTGTAATTTTTTAAATTTGGAACAGTATGGCGGGCGGCCGCTATAAATCTCAAGATGGCGCGGCGTAATGCGCGAATGCACGGCTGGAATTCTTTATGAAGGGACACTAGGATTGGGATATAACTCGCCTTTGTTTGTTTTATAGAGTACGTGCTTGAGAAACAGGACAAATTGCCTTTTTTATAATCGAAAATTATATTGGGTACATTTTGGTATCATTTAACTCAAATAATAGGCCGTACCCTACCATAATATAAGAACCAAAATTGTAATAACTGATAAAGCTGTGTTGTTCTATTCGCTTCTCAACTTAGTATAAAACATTGAAGCGAAATGTCAAGAAAATGTTATTTCCTTGATATTTTTTGTTTAAATTTAGTTTTATTAATTTTAAGTTGACCTGTCCATGTAGGCTATGTGCTTCGAAGGAAATTAACGTTTTGACTTTGACTTTTAATAACATAAAAAGCCGTGTTGGCTAAGTGGGAGGACACTCGACTTTCATTTCGAAGGTCGTGGGTTCAAACCCCGCCACGCAACTCTGGATTTTTCTTCTTGAGAAATTTATGTGCGCTTTAGACACGTGCTTTAACGGTGAAGGCAAAGAGTTTGAAGAGTTTGAAAGACATGTGGCATTCATCAACCCGCACTTGGCCAGCGTAGTGAATTAAGGCCTAATCTCTCTGGTCAAGAGAATTCCCTGTGTCCCATCAGTGGACACGTTAATAGGGTGATGATGATGATTATTCGGATTTACATAATTCTCCTTCTAGAAGGTACGACACATTCGTAATTTCATTCTATAAAGTGGGTATAACAAAGTTCTTAAACTATTTTGAACTTTATATGATGAGGCTTTTAAGGGAAGCGTACCGAAGGGTAAACGAGACCCTATTACTAAGTTTTTGTCGTCTGTCTGTTCGTCCGTCTATCACCAGGCTGTTTTCAAGAATCATTTTTAAGAATTATCTTTTTACACTTTTAATTTTTATTACATTTTTGTTTATCGCAAAATGTATATAAACTGTGCTGGTTCCCAGCACAGTAACCTAGTACCTAGATGAGTCCATTTCATACTTTTCAAATTCATTGTTTTTACCAGATTATTTTCAAATTTGACAGAATCGATGTTCGTATCCGTTCTGCTAATTCATTCTAAGTAGGCGGTAAAGTTGACCTCCAGATTTTACAACAAATTAGCTCTAAGCTTGTGTAACGCGTACATGCCATCTGATATAGTACCTACCTAATATAATAGACAAACATATATACATATACATATTAAACACCCAGACCAAGGAGAATGTGCTTGCAGAACATACATCATACTTGACCCCTTGTCGGGAATCGTGCCCGCTACCTCTTGCCGCCGCCGCGCATCTAAGGCATTTAAATAAACGTTGTTCTTCAGAAAGGAGCCTCAATTTGTTCTTATAAGTTAAACAGCTGTTAAAATAATACTATATAAATATATAAGTATAAGTACTTTAAGCGCATACGAGAAATCCTACACTCCTACGAGATTTCGTGCGTTTCCGTTGTTCGCTAATGAGGTAATATTAGAACCCCTAACATAATGGTTACAGTGCAAACGCATTATCGTATCATTAACCGAAATGATCTTATTCCAATACGAAACGCTCTGAAATCACACGATTATTGGTTCCGATAGTCGTTTAGCTCACGATTGAATTTAGAAAAATACTTTCGTTGTGAAAAAGTACTTTTTCTAAAAGTCAACTTATTTTACTTTGTCTACGTTCGCTAGGGACTACTCATCTATTTGGATATCGGGAAAAAAATATAACATTATACATCCCGTCTTATAACATTTTAATGACATTCATAAAAATTAACAACGATAATGTTCACATGCCATAACAATTTCAACCATGTGCGTGGCACTTTATCATGCCCTAGTTGCAACTCGCACGTGCAAATAAAGATAGATCTCAGAATACACTGAATAGATACATATAACATAACACATCTTGACCATTTCCTTTAAGCCGAACATCTTGACAATGAGTCGATTCCATTTAATTTTATAGTCACATTTGTATTTAATACTAAATACTTATCTCTTACTAAACTCGGAGTTGCCTTTTTTATAAAATTTTGCAATAAAAAAGTACTTTTGATCACATTTTTTAAACTTAAAAGCCATTTCCGTGAAATCGATTAAGGAACCTCATTCTGTTGCAATTTACCTTTTGCAGTTCTGCTCTTTGCATTCAAATGAATTTTAAATCAGAAGCCTGATGTAAAATAAAGTAATGAGAGATCGGTTGATTATATACAGGTAAAAGCTAAGTGGGAGTTACCGCCTATCGCCTCGGGCACCATTTTAATTTTCCGCTAGCACAGAAAGCCCAGATTTATATGTTTTAACTGCGCCCGTCAATTTTCGCCATTTTTAATTTGAACGCCACACTGCCTCTCAAAAAGCAGTTGTTCAATTTTACTTTTTTAACATTTGATGGGTTGCGATTGTTATTTTGGATAATTGAATGTCAGAGGCTTGCTATTCTTTTGTATCGTCCGGGCTTTTTAGGATTATCTTTGCTATAACTGCGGGAAATATGGGTAGCATTTCATTTTATATCTCTGTGGCCTTAGGGGAGTTAGAAAAGCAAACACTTGTACGTGAAGTACATTAATGACATTAAAAAAAGTTTTAACAAACAGTAATCGTCAAGTATTGTTATAAGTTTGGTAATACAACTGATTATATAATACTTCCCATATTTTTTATCCGAGAACAGAGTGCAAAGCGTTGTTAGTAAGAATTAATTCAATCTGTTTATGTTATCCATGGGTAATTTATAGGTACTTAAATATCATATATATCTTAAATTACAAAAGCATCAAATGGTTATAAAATACTAATAATTATGAATTATTGATACATGATAACATCATCACAAACCCAATCGAATAATTAATTAAATCACCACAAAGGAGACCGACAAACAATCAAATTGAGTAATTGAAATCAATATTAATCTATTGTTTGAATGTCTTGCTAATATGTGATCATTTATTTAGGTAGATATATTGATTATAATGGAAGCTAAATTAAGATTGAGATCTACGAGAATTACGCTTGTATATGATAATCTTGACTTGTTGCAGGTGCACGATGGATTCTTACCCTAAATAGTTTATAATTATGTTTATTTATCCCTTTTGTGTCTTTAAATTGATTTTAGTTTCATGGTAAGGCTACTGAACTAAATAATTGGATATAATATATAGACTGATAAATGCATTACCACTTCTTTGCGTCGCGCAGTCAAAGTCAAAGTCAAAAACGTTTATATCCTTAGAAGCACAGGTCAACATGGCAGTCGGGTAACAAGCAAATTTCTTATGCACTTTACACCTCTTTTTATGAAGTTTGCGTGTTAACACGCCTAAACCGACATGCTATTTGTAAGTAAAGAAGAAGTACAATTTGAAAAATGTTTTGTTTTTAACTCGTGAGGTTATTTTAGTGCTCCAAAGAGTTTTTTCAACTTCTTTAAGGGTTGTTCATGGAATGCCTAAATCACGTTTGGACTACATTTAATTTTTTAACCCCGACCAAAAAAGAGGGGTGGTATGTTATAAGTTTGACGTGTCGGTCTGTCAGCCTGTTTGTCTGAGACATCATAACTCCCGAACGGATGGAGCGATTTCAATTTAGTTTTTTTTTGTATGAAAGGTGAGTTTGGCGCGAGTGTTCTTAGACATGTTTCATGAAAATCGGTTGTGCCGTTTAAAAGTTATGGGGTGAGAGTGGGGAAGGATAACCGAAAATCTGCAAATATACTCGAGTGGGGTATCAAATGAAAGCGCATCGCGTGCACATTACAAAATATTATGGTGTTTTACTTTAAAGGAAATTAAGGCATTAGAAAAGGGGCTTTTTCTTAAATTTTAAGCTATTGTATGTTGTATGGGCCTTTGTTTTACATCGAAACCTTCATGTCCATAAAACGTTGCCCATACACTGCGTTTGAAGTTTCTCTTATAAGCAGTGTTTCTATCCCACTATTGCCTCCACTCTTTTTTTCCACACATGCCCACAATTATATTACACACATAACAATATGGTCGTTATTCGGTTGATTGAGTTGATGTAACTAACTGTGGTCGGAATCAATGAATAGGCTGCGGTAATCAGGCTATACGCTCCGTAATTGATCTCTAGTCAATTGGAATACCTTTATTGTCCATGCCGGTTTGTGTTGAACGGGATTAAGCTGAATAATTAGCCTCTTGTTTTGAGCTATATGCTCTTATGAATTAAATTTATAACTTTATATACGGCATAAAAGTGTTGGAGGAGGTCTAGGTAAATAATACTAGAACAAGTAAGTACGTTATTTTTAAGTATCCTACTTGTCAGAATTATAATTTTATGGAAAGAATATACTGACTGGAACTTTTTTCAAAAAGCTGTGAATGCAGTTCAAAAATATGGATAGTGTCACTTAGGGCGTTTACTTGTAACAATGACGTTAATGTACCTACCTGTTTATGAAGTTTCTCAGTGTCAATAATCAACTTTGTTTATATATTTTAATTTTTGATTGCTGGGACATTTTTTTTTTTTTGTTTTTGATAATTCGACTCTCATTGTTTTATGGTTGAAAATCTTATCAAATCAACAATGTCCAACAAAACATACGGACATTGGCTGTTGACGGCCATATAGCCAGTCACGGACGCCATCTAATAAAAGAAGTAGAAGAATGGAACTTTTGGTTTCTCCTGCTTACTTGCGTTCTCTATTTTTAATTGCAATTTATTTTAATGATTGTATGGATACTATAACGGTTGTACCTAGATACCTGCCCTTATCTCTTTTCAAAAAGGGGCTTACTTCAAATACCCACTCGGTATTATGAAAAAAAATACCTGAAAAATAAAGGAACACATGAATTTCTGTAATCCCTTAGCAATCGTTCATTTCAAGGTTGAGAGCGTCGTCGTCCGGAAGATGGCGACCATAAAGTTTGTAATCGACGACTCTTATTCCGCTCGAGATTCGGTCCATTAGCTTCGTAATGGGATGCTCCCAGGTTATTTTATTATCGCCTAGCACGTGATGCTTCTGTTTTACTTTGACTTCCTTAAGAGCTCGGAGCTTAAAATTTAATGAATTATATTCGAGCAAGTACGATATTTTTTAAAGGTTTTTTCGTAAGTACGTATATTGTAAGATAAAGGTAATGTGTATGTGAAGTACCTACCAAAGCACAGCCAGGAGCTAGAGCTTTCTCCGAGACTAGGACTTTACTAGTTGTATAGAGATTATGATGTTCTGTATCGATTTAAGTTAAAGCTGGTTTGCCGTGACTTGCTACTTACTCTTACTTACCCTGCAACCGAGAACCTTTTGATTCGACTCAGTTAGTTAGTGGTGGTCTCGAAAATAATAATAAAATTAACTTTATAAATATATAATAATTTTAAGCCTAAGTCCAGTAGTTGACATCTTTTGGCGAAGTAATGATTTTAACACAATATATATTTTTTATAGGTTTGCTGTTTTTCTTTTCTCATCCACTTTAATCGTAGACTTTAAAATGCTGTTTTTTAATTTTTTTTTTATTTTTAATTTTTTTCTAGGCTAAATTTGTTATAATTATTCATATTTAGTTTTAAGGAACTATTGTCATCTAGCTTAAGGAGGAGGGCGTTAATACCCGCGACACAGTTTTAATAACTTCTGCGTGTATTACCGTTCTAAACTTCTATTTCTCTGTACCGTGTTCCCTGAATAAACATTTTCTTTTCATTTAATTATCCCATGTAGGTATATTTACCTACCTACTTAAAAGCTCTCAAGGCAGCTGTGTTTTCGCGTTTGAGCTTTCGGCCAAGCCTACACGACCAAAGCGTCTGCGAAGCGGGAGTGTCTGCCGCGCGGCGGACGCTATCCATGCTTTACTATGACCGTTGGCATACCTACGAGACAACAAAGTGGGACGTTATTAGGGAAAAAAATCCGCGTTACAGATGCTGTCGCGTCGCCGTAGCTTCCCGCGTCGCTGACGCATAGCCCTTGATGAATTTTCTGTTACTTACGTTATTTATTTATTTACCTAAGTACCTCTAAAATCATACACATACTTGGAAATAATACTGATAAATAGTGGTATGTTTGTTTTTCACACCGATAAGTAACATCAGCGTAGGATGTTTCTTACCCATTCATCATCATTATATAATTTTTAGGCTAGTTAAATAAATAACATTCACGTTTGACATTCATTTATTCTAGAAAACAATTTTAATCTTATTACACACGTTACATTTTTCAAAAATGTTGTTGAATCGTATGAATGCATGAACAATTTTTGCAGGGTAGTTTCCATTGAGAACTTGCGAGAAATATCAGAGAGTGCAGGTACTATTCTTGGTGATTCCAATTCAAACGGCCACCGCCTGAGTGTAATGTAAATACTAGGGCTTAACTAGACGTCGGCAAACAACGTCGGCCGGTATTGATTTGGCCGAAAACTTTCGCGTAAATGCGTCTGCGGAAAAAGTGTCTTTTCGTAAAGGTCTAGCCAAAACGTGTTTGTAAGTTACGGAAAATCGATATCGAACAATTATTAATCAGATATCTGTGCATATAAGAAAGTATGTACTTACAAAAAAAAAAATCTCTGTAGTATATCACTATCAGTCATCTAACACCCAAAGTACAAGCTCAGCCTAGTTGGGGTTAAGTGATGTTGTGTGATTAGTCCGGAAATATTTATTTTATCTATGCTTACAAAATGTAGGTATAAAATAATAATTACTTAAGCTCTGACCCAAATAAGAAACTAGCATTTCTAGGCGTTGCCTGTTTATTATGGATTTTCCCGCGGTAAAAATCTAACAGTGAAAGAATAATTCGAATCGGACCAGTAGCTCAAACAATCAAACAAAAATACTCTGCTGCTTTATAATATTTTTCATCTTTTCTATAATAAATCCTATCAATAGATATAATTTTATTTGTACCCAATTTTATTAGAACAATTATTTACATGCAATTATTATCTAAACTTTTTTTTGAATTTTATTATATTATTAAATATTAAAATGAGATTAGAATTAATGTAAAAATCATTATATTGTTGAATTATTAATAACATTATAAATTGTAGACTGTGTGTGAATGATTTTCTAATGTATTTCTATTGTAAAGCAAGAAATGAAAGGATTTTTTATTTTTATTTTATTTATACTTACAGTGGATAGTTTGAAAATTTTTCCACAAATCCCCTGCGAGACCCATTTGAGCAGTGGCAGGGCATTTCTAGAAACATTTTCCAATTATCCCCTCACGAGTATCGGTGGAGAAGCCGATTTTTTCCCGAATGTAAAGCCGAATTTCATGGTATTTTAGCTCCAGGCTTCCTTGCTGGTGCATTCCCATGCAATTTATCGGTCTCCCGCATGTGCAGCCGACGATCATAAGTTACTGGCATTAGAAAACCACCCGTGTGCTAATTTACACCCGTCGTTAGACGCTGCGGCTCTGTTTGTGATTCCTAGATCTCAGGGTTTGTTTGCATTACCTACCCCTATGTACCATGCTACCGGGAAGTACCTAATTTTATATAATTTTCATTCTAGCGCTCGTGGTATATGATCAGTTTTCCTTAAAATCTTTCTGTTCTTTCTTGTCTGATTCGTTGTGCATTTTTTATTTGTGTGATAAAGAATATTAACGCGTAATATTACTTTTCCGGTTCTTTAAATTGGGTGTTTCGAGACGTTCGTATGCGGCGCGGCATACGGCGCGTTTGACGTACGTCCGCTTGTTTTCATACAATATATTACCGGTCGTAAGCCGCACTGGTGCCGCGCCGTGACCTTTGTAGAAACGCTCAAATTAAAAGCGCCCTTAGAGAACGCCCCCGAGAGGATGAAAAAGGTAACCACAAATTGACTGTTAAACTCTTATTATTTTAACTTATGACGGAAGTAGCGCTAGCTCAACGAACCGTGAGCTAACAAAAACTAACTTAATGAAAACTACAGCAAGACTTTCAAAGTTTCACCATAAATCCAGTCCTAAGAATCTGATAGAGTAAAGGAAAAGTGACCTTGTGTAGGTCAGTACAAGGCCGTTAGTTGAAGACGGTCCCAGGAATGAAGACAGGGGAAAACGATGTCAAGGAACAAAGATAAGTCGGGATTGTCTAGTTTGTGAGGAAATTACAACTGTATGGGAACAAAGAGTTACTTTGTTTGACCGTTTGTGAAAAGCTATAAATGTCAACTTACCTAAATTATGGAGTCGAAGTGTGTGTAATATTTTTCTACAACAGACTTAACATACGTTATAGACAACGCCAATTCACTGAAGGTACTTTTGATCTTAATTGATGCATTCTTTATCAAATATACTACATAGATACTTTTCATCATCATATTTTTATTATTTGTCAGCGATAGGTCAGACTTAGTAAAACCCCATTGTATCCGTCATAGGCGAAAACACAAAAAGCCTTAGAGCACTGACTTATTTCCAAATGATTTATGGCAAAAGTTTAAACACCCTATTTTTCAAAAGTTTCCAAATTACTTTTAGATCAAATCAGATGCAGATTTGTATCAAACTTCGATAATCGTCATTAAAAATTGAAACCCCTCTGTTTTAGTCAGAGTTCAAGTTGCTTGCCGTCCGTAATCCTATTTCATTCGAAAATAAATGAGCACCATTAAACATCCCGATTTGATAATCGAAATACATTCCAACATTTCTCCCTCATTCCATTTTAAACTCTACCTATACACTTATAAAACACACATCCAAAGCTCACATTATTAGACATACGGCATTCGGCATTCCTACCATGCAAACTTAAATTAGAAATTTAACTTTAAACACAGGCGATAGAGCACAAAATAGCATGTGCAAAATGTACATGTACAATTCATTTTAGACCTAAAAGATATGCCGAAGCTCGCAGACGAAATATGGGGATTAAATTCCTGTTGTGCACTTAACAAGACTAATTTATGCTTGGATGCTGTTCGCGCACGCCGTAGTGAGGCTAATTGAGAGGTAATGGTTGTAGATCCGTCTGTTGTTATATGTTGATCTGTAGAATAGCACTAGGGGCTTATACTATCTATAGAGCTGGGGCAGACTCTTGGCGAGTATTCACGGCTGAGGTATCAGAAATATCATATTCTCGTGGTTTGGATGTTACTGAGACTCGTTCATATAAGTTTAAATGTACTTAAAGATTGTACGGAAGAGATCGCTTTTAGTGATAAGTTCATAAGTGAAACAACGGGCGGCTCCGACTTTCAACGAAAAAAAGTTCTCAAATCGACGCGTATTTATTTTTATGTATGTATAAATTATTATTAGCCGGTATCGTCCCACTGCTAGGCAAAGGCCTCCCCCCATTCTCTCCAGGCATCTCTTTCCATAAAAAAATATAAATATAAAAAATATTTTTATTGATTTGAAATTGGGATATATATATACAATAAAAAAAAAAGGTGTGTGTGCGATTCACACACGATAGAAGTGAAACTTCAGTAAATCGACGAAAGAATAAGATGAATAAAAAAAAAGTGTGTGTGTGTGTCAGCTACGACGCACGATTGGAGTCTACTACTTACGAACTATAATTATGATATATATCGAATAGAAAAAAAGGGTAAATGAACGCATCTGCTAAAATGATAAGAGAAACAAACATATATCTGTAATTATTCGGATTATTTATATTACTTCAATAAAGCGTACCTATTACATAAAGTATGTTACAAAATAATATAAATAAAATACAGCAATACCTCTTTATTTACCTTTACGAAATTTAAATAAATCATTGTATTTGTGTCATTTCCGTTTCATCTTTTTGCATCCGGTTTGAAATCACTACGATTCTATAGAAGTTTCACTTCAAAAATATTAAATCGACTATATTTAATATTTTTAACACTGAACCTCCTCTTTTTTTTGAAGTTGGCTAAATATAGTCACAAATACATAAAATGCCAGAAAAATGGTTAGGTCTTGCGTGTTGGATTACTAGCATATAAGACTACTAGTAGGGTAGGCAGTATCCCATTATACTCTTAATGATTGTTTAAATTTACTGATATATTATTACATTTAATTGTATTATTCCCCATTTCGGCACTAATATTCCCGTTCAAGAGTTATTACAGTTGTGCTGTGGCGAGACGTAGCGTTAAATTGCGTTCTGATGGAGCCATGTTCTGGTTTTGCCTCATAAACATGATGAAATTGGCCTAGGCTTCGAGATCTCTAATACTTTATTAACATTGTCTTTAACACATACTTCCGACATAACTCCGAAGTGAGTCTTGGCCTCCAACATAATAAGACCTCTTTAACAATTAATGCGGGAATTTTAAAGCGTAATATAAACCAATATTTTCAATCAAGCAAAGAGCCTGTAATAACTGTTGCCGTGTGGATTGTCAAGGAATATTTTTATATAAGTTCAGGAGTTATTTTCTTCTTGAATTGATGTATCTACAACAGAATTTGGTGTATTTATTAAAATTCCTACAGATAGTTTTAAGAAAACAAATAACTAAAATGAAACACTTTAAAACAAGGAATGAAAATTTAAATGTCCATGAATAACCGATTCTTATGATATTTTGTGAGCATATTGAGTAGTCTGAGAATCGGCCAACATCTATTTTTAATTTTGAAAAAACAACGATTGCTGGGGTCAGCTAGTATTTATAATACATATGTGTTGATTTTTATTTAGACATGTTTGTACATTTTTCTTAATGAAAGCACCCTATAATATCAGTACTGATACATTGGTAGTCAAAGTCCGTGTCAACTCAAAGCTTACATTTATAATTTTACTCATACCCAAGATTAAAAACAGGACTATATTACAACTACATATTGGGTACTAAAAGACCGCTGCCCGACTATTCGTTAAGCTAATTTGTTGCTAATTTTACAGAAAACAACAAATATTTCAACTAGAATATCATAATATACGAATATTTGTAATTTAAAAATAATTAAAATATAATTTACCTATGCAGTTGTAAGTTGAACAAAGAGGCATAGCACTTTCCATTAAGTACACCCATAATCCCCAAGTCTAATCGTTCGCGAAGAGCAAGTCGACCACAAATTGTTCCGTGAAATATTCATTGTTACAAAACGGGCGAGAAAATTTAAACGAGAACAATAAATAATTCGAAATTTGCGGTTTTATAAGTCCGCGTGAAAAGGCGGAAGCTTTCAGAAGAAATAAGTCTTGACAAAGGCGATTATTGCTCCTACCTGTTAGCATGTTAAATATTGAGCTAACATTTTATTTCAAAAGCGTAAAATCCATGTTTTTGTTTTCATCGAATGAAATATAATCCGTTAAAAGGCAGCGAAGAAATCAAAAGCTCTGCATCATTTGGCAAGGACTTTGTATTCACAAAAAATAAAAGCTTTCTAACATTGTTAATAATGAAAATACGTTGCTGAATTTCGGGAAGATTTCAGCAAAACATTTGAAGTCGTCTTTTAATTTATTCATAAGAAAGCGTCGCGTAATAAGCCCCTAGCATTGAGTTGGCGGATGGTTGCTCGCTAATCTAAGATAACGAGCCCATGACAATGTTAATACATTCCAAAGCTCTGCCTCCGCCTTGTTTGCCTCCATACTGCGTAAGATCCCGGTCTGTTTATTCTGCGGAATGCTGCACAATAGACGAGAGCCTTCATTCAAACCTGGCTTTATTACGCAACGCTGAATGTGAGCTTTACACATCCGTCTGCTGAGGAGTAAGTAAAATTAAAAACATAACAAAGTCAATTAATCATTGACAAGAATTAAAACAGAAAATACGGAATATAACAGCTTCTTTTAAAAACATAATGAAGGGCTAATATTTCTTATTTTCTTAATGGTCTATTAATATGTCATAAAATTATTCGTGGATAACTCTTAACCCTAATTTATATGCTGAATATTTCATAGGAAAAAATATTTATGATACGATTTTCTCAATAAGGATACTCACTCAGCTCTCTTCATTGTGCATAATATAGATAATTATCTCCTGGAAGCTCATGGCTTTGTTTAAAGATTTCCTCGTCCATGTTAGCAAATAGTTATAAAAATTGCTTTGTAGTTGCTTTGAGATATACCGTTTAGCTCTGAGCTAAAGCTTGATAGCGCGGCATTTACTTTTATATCGTGCTTAGCCTGTAGCACTTACTTGCTAGATCCTTAAGGAATCTACTAAAACGTACCTACCTTAGACACATTGAAAATGTTGTTCCGTTTTAGGATCACAAAGCCACAAACATCACCGTGTTCGGTAGTCTTATAATAATCAACTTAAAATAGGTATATATTTTAAAATTCTATTATAGATAGCTTATCTTTGTATAGGCTAAATATGTGTTAGGTAGTTGAATATGATACCTCAAATTTTTTGTTTCTCAAAGTTTCATCATGAAGTTAATTGAAGCGTCAAATTAAACAGTACTATTATGTTCAGATCGCCATGATTGATACATTTTATAAGTCCATAATGCTGACCGCATTACCGGGTTTAGCTAGATTACCGAAACGTTTTTAAAACTTTGACGTTAGCGTTTGAAATTCGAAGGAAGCTGTACTTAAGAAAACGTCCATGGAACTTAGAAATATTACTTATTTTTATTAATTAAGTTTAGTTGTGGGTTAATCTTGGAGCATCTTATTTCCCGAGCAACTCATCCTGGAGCAGCACGATTTGTTTTTGTTTTATGCACTTATTTACTACTCTGTTTAGCCTAATAGACCGCATCAGCAGAAGTGATAAATAAATGTTTAATAAATGTTATGTACTTAATATTTTTTTTAACGTTTGTATAAGACAAAAGGTGCTAAAAATTATGAACTGTGGAAGTAGCAATTTACCATGAAATGAGTTTGTAGTCGAACAAATATGTCTGCCGGAGTGGGGTCACGAGAACGTCGTGGTCGCCAGTGAACCCCCCGTGAAGTCCCGTCGTCAGCCCGGTTCCATTTCTTTAGACTTATTTTCCTTTCGACGACTAAAAGTTCTCTATGGACTATAACAAGAATGCCAAAACTAGAGCGCGCGGCCGTATTTATAGGAGCCTAACCTGCCGAGCGTACACGACCGGTCCGCTACAAGTACAGCCTGTAGAAACGGCCTGTAGAATTACTTTGTAACCATATTTTGCTATTAAAACAAGTGCTGTGGAAGTCAACATTAATGTAATGAATTTATGAATTATTAACCTACAATCCCGAGAACTACTAAAGTTCTGAAGTCCTCGACAAACATAAAAAATACTATTTAGATTAGTATTTTTCTTCTTAAAAAAGGAGATCTTCCTTTTTTAAAGACATTTAAAATGTAGTGAAACAGAGAGCCTGTTTATTAAGTAACTAGCAGTTATAGTAGGTAATTGAATTAGCTACTGATAGGTACTTTGTACAAGGTTTACAAATCAATCTGCTTTATGGCTATCGATTGGGCTGAACGCAATCATTTCAGTCATGCTAATGGACCCTCGGCATGCGATATCTAACCTACACTTATCATAAGCTTATACAGCTAGCTTAAATTATAGACCACATTACAAAGCCATAAGTTGGAGTCAATTATAGACGTATTGTAACTGTTATCTGTGTAGATAGTTCAAAGTAACTGAAGAATGAAATGAATACAAATAAATGAAGCTGCTGTATAAGGGCATTATCAAATTAAGCTAAAATACAAATAAATTTAATTAAAATAATGTAATTTTTATTTCAAGGACAAGGACATAACATCTTAGTTGCGTTAATAATTTAAATTTTTTTTTTGCCAAATGTAGGTATGGTACAATAATATATGTTTAGTTTCATATAAGGATTCACATACTTTACCAGTAAAATGCCATGCAAATGTTTTAATGCTCACACATAATTGTAATTAATTTAATTCATATTATTTACGACGTCAAAATTAAATCTGTCATATAAAAAAAAGTTAATAAAAATATTGATCAACTAGCCACAAATATAGTTTTACATTGTTAACTAACAGTAACCCGCGTTTAATGGATTTCCCGCGGTATCACATATTTTCCCTAAATATATAATATTAATAGCTTCAAATATTACTTTTTATAACTCAGGTGCATCCAATTTTTAAGTAACGTAACCAACAAATATCTTTAATTATATCGATTTAGTACCAGACGGAAATTATATCTTCAAATCTTTTGTCACCATTATTTTCTATTACGGTTTGGTTTGGTTCCGTTAAAATCCCTCATAGCGATTATACTTATATGGTACTTGGAATTAATGATGAAATTTCATTTTCCTTTTATCTTCGCTGTGTACAATAAAGTGTTAATTAATTCATTTAATATTTTGCAAATCCCAAACATTTTAGCAGACTTCATAATAGAACAGCACCTTAATTAGGAATTCGGGAACTTTAGCTAGTGAACAAGAATAGGCAAAACTTTGTGATATACCGAACAACCACGAAAGTAACTTTCCCACTCTATAGAGCTTACAAACTTCATAGATTCGTGTACGAAATTTTATCACCTTCCTGTTAATAGGAAGGAGTTGTTGTTTAACCAGCTCATAGAGACACTCGGACTTTTCAACTTTCGGACACAGACCAACGCTTTATTCAAAAATACTAGTCTGGTTTTGTATGGTCTTTGATCAGTAGGTAGTTTCTTACATATGCCTGTGCAAATTGTGCTCTTGATCACAATAACCACTTGGGACTTCCACTATTTTTACAGAGGATAGTACCTATTTCTCTGGTACTCTTACAGTTAGGCGTAACTTTACGGAAATCCATTAACGTAGTACCATAAAATGGTACTCATTTATATTTGTTTAACCTGCGGTGTCCTGCTGCTGGGCAATCCTTCCACATGCTCCCATCTGCAGCGTCCTGCCACCAGTCAGGCCCATATCAAGGTACCTACTAATATCGTACAAAAAACCTTCTGGAAGGATACAACAAAATGCATTAGCATAGAGGTACTCGTAGCCCTGCCTCACGAACATATACACAATGTGTATACGTTTGTTTGCATACTCCGAGCAAAGTTTCATAACACGGGCAAAACGGCAAGATTGAAGGCTTGTAGACTAAGTGTAATATGGGACTTAACTTCAACAATGTATATTTAAACTATTTCTTTTTCCACGCAAGAGAAAAGCTTTTTGTTTAAACTGCACATTTGAGTACAATAAACTGTTTACTTCGCTTTCTTCAATTACCCAGACTACCACAGAGCCGTTTATAGCTACCTATAGGCGTTAGAGAACATTAAACCCATAGTGGCTTTTACCCTACCCAATTTATCCAGTAGAACGAGTTTACTACTCCCATCTCCGCTTAACTCTAGTTCTGATGAGGGTTCCAAGCATTCAATGAGGTCTCGAGTCATTAAAATATTGACTACAACACTAAATGGTTACGTAAATTTGTAGCTTTTGTGTCTATTGGGACCCAAATCTTAATACAAAGAGTTTTATTATTCTAATTGTTCAATAAATTTATCTTTCTTCTAAATCTCTTTATTACACCATTACGAAATACATTTTCGTAATTATTTTATTGATATTTTCAAGAATGAACAAAATAAGTCAGTCACAGTCTCCGATATAATGAGAGATTAAAGTCTTAACCCTGCAATGATTAAATTATTTAAAACATCACACGTAAAATGTAAACCTTAAACGTAAACCTTAGTTCTTAGCCTACGCAACAAATTAAAATTGCCAGAATTAATTACCAAATAAAAACAGAAACCCGGATATCGGACATTATCCGGCCCGATAACGACCTTCGAAGAGAAATTCGCGATAAAATTTCAAATTCCATTGTTTATCCAACAAAAATTGGGCCATAAAGTCAGGTTATTGCTCCCCAAGCCCCAATCACAATTTCAGCTGAAGGATACACAGCATATTTCACCGCCCCTTGAACGCCGAATTTTTAAATATAAGCAGGCTTGTGGCTAAAAGGTCCACGATATATTACATTGAGCATGTGTGCGGTGCATGTGTTTATTTATTCGGAAAACAAACAGTTTTACCAACTTATTAACTAAATCACAATACAAACATATAAAATTATATGTAGAGGTTTATCGAGGATCGCTCACTGAAGGTGCCCCAGTGCTATTTATTATAAATGTGTAGTAAATTTTGTAGATATCTGTATGATAATGACATTGTTATGAGGATTTCCAATATTACATAAAACAATACCTCCTTTCTATTTTAAGTAAAGTATTTTCCATCCTAAAGTTGCTTAGAAGAGATCGCTTTTAAGCGATAAGGCCGCCTATTGTACCACTTGTTTTTTTTTCTTTGTTTTACGTGTTTATCTTCTTGTGTTGACTGCTTCAGTGGCGCGGTGGGCGAGGGTCTGCTTGCGACGCTAGAGGTAGCGGGTTCGATTCCCGCCGAGGGTGAAAGTGTTTGTATGATCTGCAAGCACTATCTCCTTGGTCTGGGTGTTTAGTATGTATAATAAAATATAGCTATATAATGTATGCCTATTATATTAAGTATATCAGATATCTAGTACCCGTAACATAAGCTTAGAGCTTACCGTGGTAAGCTAGATGTTGTTGTGTGAATTGTCTGGAAATATTTACTTTTATTTATTTATTTGTGTACAATAAAGCGTTTCTGTATTGTATTGTATTATGTACCTTTTTGTAAACGACATAAGGGACATAATAAATACCTATATTTAATTGTATTTTTATTCTTTTCAATGATTAATGTCATCTTGTATGAGAAATAAAGCGTCCGTATCATATTACTTTGGTTATTCTTTGTAAAAATGTAGCATTATGTGTGATAAAATTTACGAACAAAACTGCGTCTTTATCTACAAATAATAAATGTAATTATTCTTTATTCACTGTTATATATTTTTTTCTTATATAATTTGTTTTATGACTTTTTCTTTTGGTTCCTTTTATATCCTGTCCATCCCAAGGTTGCCTGGAAGAGATCGCTCACACAAAGACGCCCATTGTACCCTGTATTATTAAAAAGGTATTTGTAATTATGTGTTATCATAATATGTGGTACACAAAAAGAGTTTTCTATTGTATTCTAAGTTAAAGGAATCGATCATATCGATCATAAACAGTAAACATTTTTTGTATAAATCTATATAAATAAAAATGAATTGTTGTTCGTTAGTCTGATTAAAACTCGAGAACGGCTGAACGGATTTATCTTATCATCGTCTTGAAATGTTCGTGGAGGTCTAGGGAAGGTTTAAAGACGAGAAAAAATCGAATAATTGCCGGGGAAAAAAAATGAATAAAAACCCGTGCGAAGCCGGGGCGGGCCACTAGTTTAGAATAAAGAAGATAAATTCGGATTATCCCCTAACTTCCTATCATAATATAGGTACTTATCTTGTGATTTCATGTGAAATACCACATTACAGGAAGGAATGAACGTGGAATAGCATCATTTTCCTGCCACAACATTCTAAGGGCTCATTTCCACATAACTTAGCATAACTATAACCATTGATCCGAATTCTGCCAATTTTGCCAAACAACCTGAAGGAATCCAGAATGTAGGTCGGGTCGGTTCTTCCGTGTCAGTTCTACGTTAGCGTGCGGATTTCGCGAGCATTTGCGAAACGCCTGTTCGATGCATATGGATTCGAGAAGGGCTTTATACACCAAAGCCAGTCTCAAAACATTTATGACATGACTTTAAGGTATAAAAAGAGAATCGCATAAGCATTCATTAGAAATGCGTTAGGTGAAAGCCACCGCTCATTGGTGGATTTTGCCTGCCGCAAGCGCATGACCCGATAGTCGATTCATTAGCATTCATGTTCAGCAGTAAAATAAATACCGATAATTCTGCCTTCAAAGATTTCCTGTTTTTCAACTGGGTCCTTGCATAGACCTCGAGCGAGAACTCGACGACTTTGAGGCCTGAGGTACCCTATGTATATTGTCAGATTTTTATGTATTTGGATCGGAGATCAGGAGTTCCATAATTTATTTATTATTTTATTTATTTATTTAAAGCGACACGTATTAGAGGTATAGAGGTTATAATATGGAGCTTTGACAAAAATCTTTCACTGTAGCCATTGAAAAAGTTTTCCTCGCTTTCGTTATAAATTGCAGGCAACTTGCTGCCGGGGTTTTGGAATGGAGAACCCTGAAGAATGCAGTCTGCATCGCGTGCACGTGCTTTGATGTTCACATTTAGTTGAGCTGTGATGGAATTTTAACAATCGTTTGAACACTCTTAAGATGGTTTTAAAACAACTTAGAAAGCGTTCAAGGCTTTTATGCATGCAAGATTTTGTCGGTTAAAGTATTCAAAATATGCGATTACTTACACTATCCCTATAACCTGAAATACCCTTCTTAATAAGGTTTTTTTTTAAAATAAAAGTTATGTATTCGCATGATAAAAAAATTAAAGACTTAACTTTAATTAAAACTTATTTTATTAGGGTAATATTTAGTGCATAAAATGGTCGACCTACTTTCAAAGGTTGCGTGTTTAGTTTGTAGTAGCGAGGCGCGAGTAGACAATTGGTTGGTAAATCTCCTAATTCACTATCGATTCTCGTGTTCCAACTTGTTGGCCATAAAGCAATTGTTGATTTAGTCCAAGGTTAACGAAGGTTACACAAATAAGAGGGTGTTACCAAAAGGTAGTTATTTATTATTAAAAACCAAAATACAAATAGACCTGATAAGTATGAAATCATACACCATTTATAATAAGAAAACAAACACATGATTTAAAAAAAGGAAAATTATACATAATTCACCTGGGTTTATTCACCCACTTTTATTAAGTACACTTTTAGTAGACTTAATTCACCCAGGCAGAGCCATCACCTTTAGCAGTTAGCTGTGACCCAACAAGACAACAAGTATGGACCGCGCGCAACGTTGCTTAACTTTTTAAAACACTTTTGCTGATATAGGGCAAAATAAATACAAGATCCCGCAAAATTACAAATGTCTATCTATATCTGTATATGAATGCATGTAATGTGTGACAAAATATCACATATAAATATGACATGTGACAAAGCAAGATAGTTGACACTTGACATTATTAACCATTGCTTAGTTTAATTAGAATTGACAGAATGACTGAATTGAATTAATGACAGAAAACGAAGTGTCAGTCCTCCCTCTGCACCCTTAAAAGTAATGATTGAATTTAGAGTATTTTTTATTTACATCGGGCGGCCTTATCGCTCAAACCGATTTGTTTCTGGAAACTAACCTGTATAAATTAACATTATTGTGAATGAAAAATGGTTCGTGTACATTTAATAAAGAAAAACATTATATATTATTAGATATATTGAACAATGGAGCGGTTAACAGTAGCTAGAGTAAGATTTAAATACATTGGAAATAAATTTATTTTTATAATAACATCCTTACTAAATGAATATGTACTTTCATAATTGTTACTTCCAAAGGCACCACGACAAAGAGATTATTTGAATCTTTGTAGTGATTATTTGCAGTAGTGCCTTCCCGATCTAAGTTTATTCATGAAGCTAGAAGTGTTCTGCATGTTTGGAAGCCATCTTCACGATTGAAGTTCCTATATTTAGTAATTTCAATAGCCTCCCGAACCAATCTAGGTATATAGTGCGGCACTATATACCTAGATTGGCTTCCAATTGTCAGGAGCATGGAATCCTGTAGTGCGGTTATGCAAAACTCAAACATATGTTACACCGGTTATTCGCCAAGACACGGTCAGTGTAGTGTGTCGTGATCGAGTTGCGTTCGAGAATGAAACAAGTGGTAGTAGCACTAGTGAGTGTCAACCTCGCAATAAAAGACTCAGAAAGAGGGCAGACCGGTTCGTTTGTGAATAACCGTCTGCCCAAATCGCAAAGACAATGACAATTCAGTTGTTTCCGTGATCATGGCGCTTGGAACAGCGTCGAAATATCGGAAAACTCAAAAACCGTCAAATCATGGTATGTTACCCGTTTTAAATCATAATATTGTTAAAAACCATGATAATTTAAAAAGTTATATGTTCTGCATGTGTACTGTATGGAAGGATGGATGTTCCATGAAGTTGATGGGTAGTCAGATAGTCAATTCATAATTATTATTACATGTCAAATATTGATGCGATAATAACTTAAAATACAAAAAATAATTAGGTATAATATAAGATAATCCAAATTAATTACAATATAAAGATTATACTTACCTCTTATGTACATGGTGTATGGTCAATAGTAGTAATATAATTAAAATAATTATAGTTGTAGTAGTAAGCTACAGTATTTATATTTAAAACATATTACTGGGTAGGTTAGATCATGATCAAAGTCAAGTCAATGTCAGTTATTTATCATCATCACTACATAGTATAAAACAAAGTCGCTTTCTCTGTCCCTATGTCCCTTTTTATGTTTAAATCTTTGAAACTACGCAACGGATTTTGATGCGGTTTTGTTTAATAGTTAGAGTGATTCAAGAGGAAGGTTTATATGTATAATAACATCTATTAAATAGTGGAGAAGTACTGATATTTTTAAGGTCTCTAATGTGATGTCGTAAATAATTTAATTTTTTCCGCTTACATTGCAAACGCAGGCTGAACCCACATACACATTGAAAAGTTCTACAGAAAAGTTCGTGATGGTATATGTCTATCTCTTATGGATAATCCACAATAACTTTTTTTTGTCATTTACTTTTTACGACAAATAATGGTTAATTTTCGAAGCGATTTTAACCAATACAGCATTAATCCTTAACCAATTAAATACCTTGAGTACATTGCTCATTTAATATAGATCTATATGGCCCTTTACAACGTATGATTTAAGTGAATATTTTCGAAGAAATTACAGATTTTAAAATTGCGGGACGTAGTACCGGCTACGGTACCGGCCGGCCGCCCGGTGCGGCAAGAGCGTGCCTATAAATAGCGCGTCTGAGGCCGCGGTTTTCTCAAAACTACTGGATCGATTTTAATCACATAGGCTTATTTTATACCCGTGCGAAGCCGGAGCGGGCCGCTATGTTTTTATATACAACGTTCACAGTTTTTCTGTAGTGTAGTTTTATCTATGTATTATAATGTATATGTTTTTACAAAAAAAAGACCTAGGTATGTAGTATTATCAGTCACCTAACACCCATAGTACAAGCTCTGCTTAGTTTGGGGTTAGGTGATGCTGTGTGAGTAGTCCGGAAATATATTATTATTTAATTATTTAGTATCAGCATTGCACCCGTGCGAAGCCGGGGCGGGTCGCTAGTTATCGATAATGTAAAACTGTATCTTTTATCTGCCAACCCTACATTTTTGTTTGAATACCTACAGCATTATATCAGGTTGGTGTTGCCAAATTACCAAGAGAAATTTAAGCAGTTAACATCCGTATGTCCGTCGAAGTTACCGTACATTTAAAGATGGTTGTTAAATAACTTTAAGTTCCACTTTAAGGGTGTGTATGTACCAATTTAAGACCCTTATAGATAGCCACACAATATGTGTTTATTTGTTTGTTTTTGTAAAATTATATTTGAGAGCGGAAAGTCAATCCCAAAAGCTATTAATTTCGAATGAGCGATATGATTGTCATGCATGACCCAAATATGAAAATTCATCCATCATGCCGAGTCCACTTTTATTGGGGATGAGTGCAGAGATTAGATAAACATTTTGATAAATGTAAATACTAAATTGATTTGTTTTTTTTTCAAAGCTATATTTATATTTAAGCCCTTTTAAGGACAATCAAGGAAGGAAGGATGGGGGGGCTTTTTCCTGGCGTGAGACGTAATAGGCTAGTTAAAGGAAAGGACAATCCACACTGCAACATTTACCCTAGTGGTAGTTCTAAGCATGACAGCTAAGTTTTCGATTATTTAATTCGACTATTTAAACCTCAGATAGGAAAACATTGATACATTGCCAATAACACCAAATAACAGAAGCTTTATAAAGTACAGTGCACAGCAAAACAACACGGAATTGTTCATGATAGTCGTATGTATTTCTAGGGTTTCCAGGAAACTTGGATAACCTTTAAATTGTCTGCGGTTTGGAGCGTGCGCTATTTGCTGAAATAAAGATGCTCCTGATATGTTTTTATGAGTAAGTTTATGTACGAGTTTCTCGTAAGACTGGTGTGGAGATTGTTCAGAAAATATTGTAAAGGATTCCTGTTCCCGCAGCCACCATGATTACTCTTCCGTCAATAAACTTACTTGTTTTTTACTTTTAAGACGACTTGCAGTTTTTATTTAATCTACTTATGTATAACTAAGTTTGGGTCAAAATCAAGATTTAAATGTTTGCAACATTGGTTTGGTAATTAATATAAATATTGTGCATTTTAATTAAATTGATTGATTTTTAATTACTTTCATCTACTTACATTTTCCGGTTTTCGGGTCTTTAATTGTTGAAAAATGTTCTTAATTAGTAAATTATTGTAAAAGCTGAAATAATTTGTTAAATACGGATTAAAAAGCCCGTGCAACTTAATTCAGATAAAACTTACGAAATTAACCTGAGTGCTGTTTATGAATTTCAAAGCTTTCTATGCGAGCTTTTGACTTAAATATACTTAGGCGCTCTTAGCTTCCTCGGAAAACCCATTTAAATTATATCTGCTATAAGAGCAAAGATGCGAATGTGAATATGTGTAGTGTTTGCGTTATTTAAATCGCGTCATTTTGAAATAAATTCCATAGGTAGGTTTGAGATGGACTCGTGTTTTGTTACTCGTTTTGTATTGAAATGAAAACAAAAAATTGAGAAAAAATGCAAAGAGAAAGATGCAGTCAGTGAACACCCATTCAAGAAGGTATTAAATGTTCTCACGTTTGTTGTATGGGAGTCCCGTAAATATTTCTTATTATAGAGATTGCCAGAGCATCATTCGTAAAAATGAGCAAAGTACTGTGCTCAAAACAACTGCACATTAAGCTCCGCTCAAGAATAGTTCAATGCTACGTATGGCCAATAGTCCTGTACGGTTGCGAGGCATGGACTATACGAGAAGACCTTCGGAAGCGAATAGATGCGTTTGAAATGTGGTTGTATCGTCGCATGCTGCGTATAAGCTGGAAGCAAAAGGAGACCAACATCAATGTCCTAAAACGAATGGGTATCAAAAGACCTAGTCTGGTAAGAACCATCAAACAGAGAAAAGTTGCATATCTTGGTTGGTCAACTATATTCTATATATATATCCATTTATCACAATTTATACAAATACATCCTGACGGAAGAAGTACGGACAGACAACGAAGTACTGTAAAAAAAAGTATTTCTACTTTTTAAATCAACAGTTGATGGCTCGGCCGATTTAAATAGGAATTTAAATCGGTCTTGTTAGTGATCAATGATCAATAAGGACCTACTCTCTAAAAAAGCAGTGGTACACACACAATTACAGAAATATATTTATTAATAAATACTATCAATTGAATAAATTCAAAACGAGCTCAAACAACAAAGAATATAATTATATCGCGCTTAAATTACATCGCTGTCTTACTCGTGCAGAGTCGTAGCTGGTTGTTAGTTAAGAAATAAATTAAAGACTTGCCTCCAGGGTCAGTGAAGTTGGAAACAAACGCTGAACAAAGTTTTAAGAGCTGTTTTAGATGTTTCAAAGGTTCCCTCGGCATGACAAGCGGGTTTTTGTTCAACTTTCACCTGAAACGAAGAAGTTAGAGTCTTATCTGTTATGACTACGCATGCAGACGGCGTGTCTTTAGCTTAGGAATAGGAAAACCTTAAAAAAATATTATATTTATTATATAATTGGATACAAGAAGTTAAATGTTTCTATGATGGCAATAGTTTTTTAACCCCCGACTAAAAAAGTTATAAGTTTGACGTGTCTGTCTGTCTGTCTGTCTGTGGCATCATAGCTCCCGAACGGATAGAGCGATTTCAATTTAGTTTTTTTTGTATGAAAGATGAGTTTGGCCCGGGTGTTCTTAGACATGTTTCATGAAAATCGGTTGAGCTGTTTAAAAGTTATGGGGGTGAGAGTGGGGAAGGAAAACAGAAATTTGCAATACTAGTGTGGGGTATCAAGTGAAAGCGCATAGCGTCCACATTACATAATATTATGTTGTTTTACATTTAAGAAAATGAATCGGGGGTTTTTCTTAAATTTTAAATTTAGATATGTCGGAGGCAGTTATGAGTCAAGTTGATTGTTGTTTACATGCTAGCAAATAATATTATCTGTTTACATTTTTATTGCTTGTAAAAATCATAATTTAATTTATTTTGATTTGTTACATTTTTGAATTCATTAATAAAGGTCATTTAATTTATTAAGTTAGAAATACTGTGAAGTACGTAACGACCAATAAGAGCAGAGCACGTCGCTCGAGTGGGGTCGAGGCGCCATCTTTACTTGAGAGTGGCTGACAGTATTTTTGGAAACATTACTTAGTGAGACACCAACGGATCGAGTTGGATCGTTGGGTGTATTCGTTGTTTAGAAGTGAGATTGGTGCCTTGAACTCGCTGCTCGGTTGTTACAGTGCATTTTATTTGAAACATTTGTAAATAGACAAATTGTCGATTAAATTCTTATAAAACAGTGAATATTGTGTTTTGTGCTCGCATTTCACCCTGATGACGCCCACTAAACACGTTACCGCTTATGACGATCTCGTTAGGAATAACGATTCTCCGACATCAGAAGTGGGATCGGTGCAGGCACAAAACGTGAAAGAGCAGCTATCGGCGAACTATCGCTGACGTGCGCTATTCGAAGCACAACAATTCAGCATGAGGCTTCTCGTGAAGGCACTTTCCAACCCACTGAAGCACGAGGACAAGGACATCACGCTGCCTACATTTCAGCCAGACGAGGCAGAAAACGACGCGCGGGCCTGGTTGGCGACGGCTGACATCTGCTTATTGGATCGCAGCATACAGGGAAGTAAAATTAATTATCATTCTTAGTAAGGTTATGATAGGTTCGGCTGCAACGTGGTTTTCTCAAATAGCGTTTCCAGATATGAAATGGGTAGAATTTACGAAATTTTTCTCTTGCGATTTGAGTGCTGAGTCTGCGTTAAAAATTATTAGTGGTAAACCACATGTCTTGCTGCATATGCAAGCCGTTTTTTTACATTACTTATGTCTCGGTGGGGTAATTTAGGTAAAGAATAAATGTTGTTATCCTTAATACTAGCACTAACAAACCACGGTTACAGCGTCAACATTTTTTTTAAGAAATATCTACCCGCAGCAAAATGAAACGTGAAATTATGGCTTTTTCTTATCGCAAAACGTAGTTAACAAGATAACAAACGCCCTAGTTTAAGTTCAGTGAATTTGATGTTTGGAAAACTTGATCATAAATCTTTTGAATGTTTCAGCCGACCACATGACAATCAGCAAACAACTACGACCCCTGATCGCTCCAAAACAGCCGTTGCTACGAAGTTCCCTGTGATTTGCTACAAGTGTGGAGTTGAGGGTCACATCGCGTTGCACAACGCGCGCAGCCTACTGCCGCTACTAGTACTGTCAAGAGAGAGGACGTGTGTGGTATGAAACCTATCTTCGGTACAATTGCACAATTCGGTGAGCAGTTTTCATTTTGTTTTGATTCCGGGGATGATTGGTCATTAATTAAAGAAAGTATCTCTGGCAGACTTGTTGGTACATTGCAAAATGCAATTGTTACTTTAATTAGTGTAGGAAAGACTAGTGCGTGTTGTCGAGAAGCTAGATGGCCTCGATGTTTACATGTTGATGAAGTCTTTTTTTTTCGCGAGCTTCGTCATAACGTTTAATGGTAGTTGCGACTAGGTCTACTTTGAGATCCCGATGTATGTCTGCATTTCTTATGTACCACGGAGCGTTTACGATACTCCGAAGTGCTTTATTTTAAAATCATTAGACAATCTGGATATTGCTCTGTTTGGTACTGCCCCAAAGCTAAATACCGAACGTCCATATTGGCACTAAGACTTGCTTATATAGCAGTAGTTTATTGTTCACTGATAACGCAGAGTGTTTTCCAAGTAACCAGTACATCTTCTTATAGCGAAGCCCTAATTCTTCACATATCTTCTTGACATGAGCTTTCCAGCGAAGCTTTGCATCTTGACATACCTTAGTATTTTGCTGTATTTTGGTATGGTACTTTATCATTGATGTACACCGGATTATAGTTTGGTCTTTTATTTGTGAAGTAAATGTGGACTGACCTTGACTCATTTAATTTAATTCGCCATTTCTGTGTCCAGTTCAAAACAGTGTTCACTGCTTTTCTGCCGCTTTTGCATGAGTGACCAGTAGCCATTATGGCTGTATCATCAGCAAATGTGGCAATGATATTGTTTTCTAAATCTAGAATATCTGCAGTATAAAGTAAGTACAAGACGAGGACACTTACTTGTGGCACTCCAGCTTCAATTTTCCTTAGATCTGAGTAAGCGTCATCTTAAGGAACTCTAATCTCATTCTTTGGGTAGACAAGTCTCTAATGTATCTCTAATAACAATAAACAGAAAATTGCTTTGGGAATATAATTCGTATTTTATGTAAAAGCCCTTTATGCCAAACTTTATCAAACGCCTGCGCTACGTCTTTGAGGACTATTGTCTTCTGTGCGGACTTTTCTTTCTTCAAAAGTATTTTGTATTATTTTCGTTATTCTTTGTACATGGTCTAAGGTGGAGTGTTTTGCCTGAAAACCAAATTGAAAGTCCGGGATCAACTTTTAATGGGGTTAATGGGTCTGTTGAGAAATAGTTTGGGCATAATTAGTAAAAGAGAAATAGGTCTGTATGATGTTCTTTCATGTTCTGGTTTTCCCGGCTTTGGAAACATAATAAATTCAGCAACTTTCCACCTGGTACATATTTAAGCCTAAATGCCGCGTTTATGAGTGTGGTAAGCTTTATTATGACCTTTCTATTAAGATTTCTTTAATTATTCACCAGTGGTTAGATCATACTCCGGAGTTTTCTTACGGTCAAGCATTTTTATTTCTCTTTGTACTTCTTTTGGCGTTACTCGTTGTATTTCCAGTTCTTCACAAAATTTATTGAGGCTCTTCGTGGCTTTTCAGAGTGAATAGTCTGTTTGTCAAGCATTGTTAAGCTAGCTTAAGTAAGTTTTCATATTTTCATCATGGAAGATTTTATTATCCTTCTGAGTCTCTATTGTAAGGTTATAAAACGTGATTTTTCTTGTGAACACCTAGTTTGTTGCCATTTCTTCCTTTTTTTTGAAGTAAAAACATCCTTATCTCCATCGGGTACTGGTAACCTCTCGGTCTTCTGTTTTTTTTAAGGGTGTGTATTATTCCGTGCGCTTTGTTGGATGTTTGTTATAAAATGTCTTAAGTCTTCGTCGAATTGTTCTCGACTCTTCAATGCTTTAGTTCAACAACAGTGTCCAAGTCAGACTTGAAACTCTCCCAGTCAGTGTTTTTGTTTACAAAAATATCAGGTATAAAGGTCAAAATACCATTATTTTGACCTTTGGGTTATTATGGGTGAGTGATCTGAACTCATATCGAAGCCTTCCTCTATGTAGGTACATGAAGTTGGATGATACATTTTTATAAACGAAAAAAAAAAATACAATTAGGTCCGGTATCTCACAATGCATCTCTTTAGATGTGTATTATGACAAATATTAGCTAGATTAACTCTTAGCAGTCTTGACGCTAGTAGTGAAGGTCATGGCGCGATGTTCCTCCAAATACCTGATACAAAGCTACATCCAGTCGAATATTATAGCAAACGCGCAGCACATGCAGAGTCCCGATGCCACTCCCTCAGTCATTATGTCCCAACCGAATTGGATCCATTCCTGTAGAATGCATTCATACTATGTTTCTTTTGATTATGTGTCGAGGTAGTATAACGGCGAGTTGGCCGATATGTTATGGCGAGGTGGCCAAAATTGTAACGGCGAGTTGGCCGATATGTTATGGCGAGGTGGCCAAAATTGTAACGGCGAGTTGGCCGATATGTTATGGCGAGGTGGCCAAAATTGTAACGGCGAGTTGGCCGATATGTTATGGCGAGGTGGCCAAAATTGTAACGGCGAGGAGGCCAATTTGTAACGGCGTGGTGGCCAATTAGAAACGGCGAGGTGGCCGATATGCAATGGCGAGGTGGCCAATTTGCAAAGGCGAGGTGGCCAATTTGCAAACGCGAGGTAGCCAACGTTGGAGGGCGAGGTGGCCAAATGTAAAAGAGGGCCTGTTTTGATTCGATGGATTTTACTTTTTACATTTTGTTTGAGGCTAACATCATGAAACTTTTCTATAAAGGCAGTTGAAGTTATTTGGTCAGGAGTGGCCGAACGTTACTAAAATGTTTTGTTTTTTTTGATAGATGATGCGCGGCCTTCATTATCACACGAGGGCGTGTGATATGTCAGGATGGCTGTGTCGGAGGCAGTTATGAGTCAAGTTGATTGTTGTTTACATGCTAGCAAATAATATTATCTGTTTACATTTTTATTGCTTGTAAAAATCATAATTTAATTTATTTTGATTTGTTACATTTTTGAATTCATTAATAAAGGTCATTTAATTTATTAAGTTAGAAATACTGTGAAGTACGTAACGACCAATAAGAGCAGAGCACGTCGCTCGAGTGGGGTCGAGGCGCCATCTTTACTTGAGAGTGGCTGACAGTATTTTTGGAAACATTACTTAGTGAGACACCAACGGATCGAGTTGGATCGTTGGGTGTATTCGTTGTTTAGAAGTGAGATTGGTGCCTTGAACTCGCTGCTCGGTTGTTACAGTGCATTTTATTTGAAACATTTGTAAATAGACAAATTGTCGATTAAATTCTTATAAAACAGTGAATATTGTGTTTTGTGCTCGCATTTCACCCTGATGACGCCCACTAAACACGTTACCGCTTATGACGATCTCGTTAGGAATAACGATTCTCCGACAGATATTAGGTCCTTACATATGAAATTGGCGTTTTGTATGGGAGGAACAGAAAGTCGAATATTTTTTAATATAATATATTTAATTAATCAAAGTATGAACCATTATTTTCTATGCACTTTTGCCATCTTATAGGTAGTTCATTGATCCCTTTACTAAAAAAACCAGTCGGACGGGAATCAATAAAATCTTTGAAGGCGATTTGGACTGCCCCATCGGAGTTGAATTTTTTCCCTTGCAAGAAGTTATCCAAATTTCGAAAAAAATGGTAATCTGTTGGAGCAAGGTCCGGGGAGTACGGAGGATGTCTTAGACTTTCCAATTGAAGCTCTTCTAATTTAGTAGCCGTCTGTTGCGCAGTGTGTGGTCTAGCGTTGTCGTGAAGCAGCAGTGGCGTGGAGCGATTGACCAGCCTAGGTTGTTTAGCCGCTAGCTTTTCCATCATGGTTTGCAATTGCTGACAATAGACATCAGCCGTAATAGTCTGGCCAGATTTGAGAAAACTGTAATGAACAATACCGGCACTAGTCCACCAAACGCTTACAAGTAACTTTTTTGGGGTTAATTTTCGCTTGGGGCAGGATTTGGCTGGCTGGCCAGGATCCAACCATTGCGCTGAGCGCTTCCGATTATCGTAAAGAACCCATTTTTCATCACAGGTAATGATTCGGTTTAAAATACCTTCATTATTGTGCCGGTTTAGTAATGTAACGCAGCAGTCGACGCGCGTCAATTCGTGAGGTACCCACCTTTCAAGCTTTTTAATCTTCCCAATTTGCTTCAAGTGAATTAAAACAGTTTTATCACTAACACCGCAGCCTGCAGCTAACTCGGACGTGGTTTGCGATGGATCCGCTTCCACAATAGCCTTCAACTCTTCATTATCAACTTGAGTCTCAGGCCGTCCACGGGGCTTGTTCTGCAAGTCGAAATTTCCAGAACGAAAACGTTGGAACCAAAAACGAACTGTGTTTTCTTTTGCAACACGACCGCCATACACATCATTCACCCTTCGAGTTGTTTCCGCAGCACTAGTGCCACGGCGGAACTCGTACTCGTAAATAATGCGATATTTTAAGTTTTCCATTTTGTAAAATGAGTGACGCAAACAGAAAAAAACAGAAGAAAAAAAACAAATGAATGACGATCATCGAAGCACAAATACATGAGTCTATAGCTGTACAAATTTGAGTTTGGAATTCCTTACCAAAGAGGAGAAATTTGTGATTAAAGTGGCCAGTACGAAAAACGCCAATTTCATATGTAAGGACCTAATATATATTATCATAATATTGATAATCCAGTTAGAAAAAGAAAATTAGCTTACTCGCACAGTACCGGCACACTGGAGTATGTGATATATTTATAAATATTTGATTATTCGCATTTTCGTGTTTATGTCTATCTGATTAGAATGATAAAATTTTCAGATTTTGCAAAATTATCTTGTGTTTTATTGCCAAAATATTATTCTTTGACTTTTTTTTATTTTACTAAGTCTTTGACAATTGTCAACGAGCGAAAGGGAGCCTTCCGATATTAAGAATTTAGGTTAGAATCTAACCTAAGATAATCTAATATTTCATCTATCCGGTAGATGAAATATTTAAGCTTGAAGCAGTTCGTCACCTCATTACGAAAGACAGAAGTGAATAATGAGTTAAGAAACCACTTTCCTTGACAGGCATTTTGCGAATAACCGCTGAATCTAATTTGGAGTGATATACGCCACCGTGCGGCCACAATTGAATTAGTGTAGGGTGCTATAAATTTGGCAATTACAAGCTCGATGGCAAAACAGACGGGGTAAAATGCTGCTTATTTATTAACACCAAACATTTCTTATAAATTCATAGTAAATTCTTATAAACATTTATTATTAAGTATATCAGATGTGTAGTACCCGAAACACTAGCTTAGAGCTTACCACGGGGCTAGATGTTATTGTGTGGATTGTTTGGAAACATTTATTTATTTTTATAACCAAACCATTCTTATTAGGTCATAGATATTGCTATAATTTTTGATCTTATTGTAAATTTTGATGTCAATTGTCACGTAGGTTCAAAATAATATTATATAATTGTAATTTTAGATTTTATAACGATGTGGAACTTTTTTTTTAACATTTATTATGCGTGACAACTACGTAAAAAGGGTATTCTGTTCAGTTCTTCTCTAGGCCGTCTAAAAATACTGAACTTGTCAAATTTTCTCTTTATCAATTTGATAAACAATTAATGAAATCAATTTAATATTTGAATAGACTAACATACAGAGCATCAAACTTCCGGAGTGGGCGCTTGTGATGGCGTGTCTTGTATAAAAGAGAAAAATACATGTCGAATTTTTAATAATTAAACTGCCAACAAAATTATTTTTTCGTCGACTACGTCTTACCTATTGTTTGCTCGTTCACAGGAAATTGTACGAGAGTATTGAACTTAGTCTATACAGGGTGGATTTCTAAGACGATTTTTTTTGTTCCCTTATGAAATACATTCCTATTCTGTACCCGGAATATTAATCAGTCGCCAAGACCGAAATCGTTCGGACACACACACACAAGCACATTATGACATAAGATCGAATGTAAAAAAAAAGGTATTTGTTATTTTAGCACTATTCTAGCTAAGACAAACTTTTTTCCAATGGCTGTGAATAAAGAATATCGTTTCCATGTGACCTTAACGGTAAATGTACATACCTTTAATCCACCCTGTATGTATGTATTCATTAAACTAGCAGAATCTAGGATAATCTTTAAGTTAATTTCTAATGCTTGTTTCACAAAAAAACCGAGTTTGGCTAGCTATGCTGTCAAAAAAACGTGCCAATGGTTAGTTATTGCAAGAGCTATCCCGCTTTGTCACATGCATCTAACTGAGCGAAATACAGAAATATTTGAACCATTGTCAAACTTTACCCGGAGATGGTGAAACATGCCCTTAGTGTATTTCATAATACAAGCGGCCACATGCAACAATTATACCCCAAAGGCCCAAATACAACGCCCAAAGGAAGGTATAACAAGGAGTGTTTTTGTTAGGAAACGTGTATACCACGAAATAGCAGCATTTTAGCCAAGAAAGTAAAACAACATAATGTTGCCGGCGACGCTCGGTCGGGACTGCAGACATTTAGCTCCTTGGGAAACTGCAAAAAATATGTTTTGGCACCCGAAAAGCTTTATTGTAGAAGAATAGCGTCTTCACATTTAAGAATGCATCTTATTTCTGCCTAACTGTGGGGAATTTATGCCTGGGGCGGTAACACTCCATATAAAATTATTTATTGGCTGTAAACGTCTGCGGTAGGTACCTTAAAGGTGAGATCGCGAAACATTCGACGACGTCGGAGGGCACAGAACCGCATAAAGCCCAGGACAGGAGGGTCAGGGTTAAATTCCGTATTTTTTAATGCCTGTTAAAAAGGCCTTGATTTGACCGTAATGAGTCATTAGATGTAGAGTGGCATGAACTCCTAGTAGGTGCAGTCAGTTTTAAATTAATAGGTGCATAAAAAGTAGTCATAATAATCTGAAAAACATAAAAACAAATTGATATAAGCAATTCGAATCATCATTACAATGTATGAGCCCAAAGTGTTCAAAATACCTCACATCAATTGGTTTAAAGCTGACAGTTTGCAAATTATCTAGTACAGAGAAAAGATGCAAGAAGTAAAATCATTTTTTTCCATTGTTTGATCTTAGAGACGTCAAAAATAACATACAAAATAAATCTAAATTTAAATTTTAAACAAAAACCCCCGATTCCAATTGTCTTAATTACCTTAAAAGTAAAACACCATAATATTTTGTAATGTGCACGCGATGCGCTTTCATTTGATGCCCCACTCAAGTCTAATTGACTCTCTCACCCCCATAACTTTTAAACGGCACAACCGATTTTCATAATACATGTCTAAGAATCCTCGGGCCAAACTCACCTTTCTTACAAAAAAAACTTAATTAAAATCGTTCCAGCCGTTCGGGAGCTATGATGACCTAGACAGATAGACAAACAGAAAGACATGTCAAACCTAGAACAGCCCTCTTTTTTGGTCGGGGGTTCAATAATTAACATACATAGGTACTTACCACCAGTACTAAATAAATAAAATAAAAACAAATATTTTCAGACAATTCACACAACAACATTTAGCCCCGTGGTAAGCTCTAAGCTTGTGTTACGGGTACTAGATATCTGATATACTTAATATAATAGTTATACATATATAGATAAATATTAAACACCCAGACCAAGGAGTACTAAAAAACAGTGTAACCAAAATGAAATTGTGACGTATAATTATAAAATCAATAAATTACTATTAATGACTTATAGATAAATAGGAAATAAATTTATCGTGTTTGGTAGCTTCGCTTTTTTTACACTAAGGCAAAGAAGCGATTAGCAAGTTTTTGTTCTAAAACTTTAAAATGATCTTAATGCTCTTTTTTTAATCCACTAAATAGGGTTGGTCAAAGTCAAAGCATACATGGACAGATCAACATACAGCTAATTTAGGTAGTAGTAGTAGTGAAATTAGGATGGTCGGATTAGATCTTGAAGTTCACGTGAGCACTTGCCGAAATGTATCTTATAAAGGCGGGCAACATTACTTCCGTGTTCAAGGATTTTTACTTTGCTTTCCTCAATTAATGTATCTCACCAAATCCTAAAAGCTCTAAGCTGACAGCTGGTATTTAGCTGAGCCATCGCAATCAAAACTACGGTCCTACAACTGATTTTATCTAGTAATCTATACTAATATTATAAAGCTGAAGAGTTTGTTTGTTTGATTGTTTGTTTGTTTGTTTGTTTGTTTGAACGCGCTAATCTCCGAAACTACTGGTTCGAATTAAATAATTCTTTTTGTGTTGGATAGTCCAGTTATCGAGGAAGGCTATAGGCTATATAACATCACGCTACGACCAATAGGAGCAAAGATATAGTGGTAAATGTGTAAAAAACGGGAGAAATTGTTCATCTTTGAAGCCTTCCGTTGCGTGCGCCGTGAAAACGGTTCAAGATACACAAAAAATATGTATTAAAGAATAATAGCTCTTTTAATGATCTAAAAAACAGTCGGCGATAGTATATGTCTATCTTTTAAGATTAACTCACAAAAACCGTTTTTATGGTACCTAATTTGGTCGAAATAATTTGTTTAAGTTGTATCAACATAATAATATTAATCTTTATTCAAATAAATATGTTGTTGGTTAAGAGTACTTCATCCATTATAACGCGGGTAGCACCGCATGGCACAGCTAGTATTTTTATATAATTATTACCAGTAATTAAATTAAACATATATATCCGGACAATCCACACAACGCCATCTAGCCCCGTGGTAAGCTCTTAGCTTGTGTTACGGATACTAGACATCGGATATACTTAATCTAAAAGACAAATTTAATAATATAATATTTTTTTTATTATTAGGCGTCAATCTAGCAACATAATGTGAGAATAGCCACAAATTAGATATCATATCTAATCTGTGGCAATAGCGCATAATTTCCCTGAAAATAGCCATAGTCATACATCGATATGAGATATTTACAACGAGCATTTACATAAATATTCAATTCATTCGCAAATTGATGGAGAGCTGGTCACTTTCAACGTATCGCATTGATTGAAATTCCGATAATATTTGCGAAACAGAATAATCTTGTTAAACCTTTTAGTGTACTTTTTTTTATTAATTATGTTAACACGTTCATGTGAACATCCCGAGCAGACCGTATTCGCGCTGTCGCACATGAATTCTCCATACAAATAAGAAGACGCATACAAACGTTCTGAATTAAATTGATAAATTTATCACCTGCATCATTGCGATAACGTTGTTAAACGTCAACGTAAATATACGTTGTGCAATACTAGTAAAAAATTGTATCCTTCATTATAACATGAACGTTCTAAAACGTCAACGTACATAATACGTTCTAAAAAAATTTATAAATAAAAATAAACTTACAGACGCTGAAAAAACGTATATTCAGCTTTTAAATTTATAACTTAACTATAGCTTTATAACAAATTATTCTAACAGAAAATAATACCAGTATATTCGACAATCCCATAGCATATAAAACTGTAATTCAATCACTCGGCAACTTGAATGATGAAATGAATTACTTCGTAATAATATGATATATAACTAAATGTAACATATTTTGTAGGTATTTTTGAAGATTTGTAAGTCCTTGTCTTAGTGTTTGCTGTGCAGTTCTCCTTTTGATACTTCACTTTAACAGTCTTCTTTTTACTTTCCATCTACAAAATTAAACCAAATAAAATCAAAATAATCACATTACATACTATCATAATGTCTCAGAATAAAACTATAACGAATAACAATACAATAACTCCAAATAGCGATGTATACTTACGTTGAAAACTGCGCGCGCGACGCGAAGTGGACACGTAATCCCGCTGCGAGAGCAACAACGCCACGGTCACTATGGCGGCTCCTACAAAATGTATCGTATCGACACGTTGTGTGTGTGCGTGCACGTACTTCACACCGCGTAAGGAGTCATGAATGAAACGGAAAAAAAAGTGTCGTACTGTAGCGCTTGAAATTTGAAATTCGGATATGGTACGGCGCGGCGCTATGACGTAGCTTTATGGATTTTGTGATCAAACCAAACGTATTGAAACGTTCTGCGCGTAAAAAAATATTGTATTTCGACGTAATAGAACGATGCGCCGTAACAAATGGATTGATTTTCGACGTATAAATACGATGTTCACATGAACGTGTTAACTTGTATAGCCGGTGGTACATCCGTAGTTTTATCGTAGAATAAAAATAATTAATTACCTATAATATAAGTGGTCCAAAATTGTAAATAAACTGATAAAGCTGTGTTATTCTATTTGCTTCTCAACTCGGTATAAATCATTGAAGCGAACTGTCAAGACATTGTTATTTCCTTGATAAGTTTTGTTTTAATGACTTAGTTTTATTAATTTTAAGTTGGTCTGTCCATGCATGGCCTATGCTTCTAAGGAAATAAATGTTATGACTTTGACTTAAAATTTTCTTATATTAAAGCGAGATGGTTATGTAGTTCTTGAAAAAGTGTTATCACCTTTATTAAAGTACAACACCACCTCGCTTTTGGGCAACACAACATGCTTCCATCTCATCATACTTTTAGGCTTTATCTGGGGGCACGGCAGTGCCCCCACCAAGTCGAGCAAAAAAGCGGCACGGCCGTACCATCCTTTTCTCGAAGCAATTCAGGCCATTTTCGACCCCCTGTAACTTCGTTGTGGATAAAACTAGAAGACTGAAATTTTCAGTAACCATGCAAGATTGTAAAGACACGGTATATTTCAAATTTCATTCAATTTGAACCAGTATTTTAAGAATTATAACGGGTCAAATTTCGTAATTTTGTCACTCACTGACTGACTCACCGATCATCAAAATTCTAAGGCACTTCTAGCAGACCTAGAAGCTTCAAATTTGGAATATAAGTAGTGTTTGGTGTATGAATCAAGGAAAAACTAAAAAATCTATAAAAAAACCGGTATAGAGGGCGCTGTCGTACCTTTTCTCGAAGCAATTCAGGCCATTTTCGACCCCCTGTAACTTCGTTGTGGATAAAACTAGAAGACTGAAATTTTCAGTAACCATGCAGGCATTGTAAAGACACGGTATATTTAAAATTTCATTCAATTTGAACCAGTATTTTAAGAATTATAACGGGTCAAATTTCTTAATTTTGTCACTCATTGACTCACCGATCATCGAAATTCTAAGGCACTTCTAGCAGACCTAGAAGCTTCAAATTTGGAATATAAGTAGTGTTTGGTGTATGAATCAAGGAAAAACTAAAAAAATCTAGAAAAAACCGGTATAGAGGGCGCTGTCGCAACGCCACGTATATACGAAATATGGGAGCGGGGGGCTTGTTGTAACGGGGGCAAGTATTAACAGCTTAATTACTCAGCAGTTATCGAATATTTTTTGTTGGAATTTTCGCTAATCAAGTCCTTATATGGTGGCCTACGACGTGAACACAGTCAGTATCGTGCAGGAGTGCGCAGCGAGTGGCCCTGTGAAGGTGCTCCATTTTTGCCAGGTAACGTAAAAAACTAAAGTTCGTAAAGTTTGATTTTAGGTTACTGCATTGTTTTTTTGAAGTGAGTTTCAATTGATTTATGTAGTTAAAATGTTAAGCTATCTTAAGTTAGTATTTTCTTTTGGATAAATTATACCATATTTTTTCCATAAACAAAAATGTTCAAAATATTGCCGTGAGGCAAGTTGTAACGACATCTCGGGGCACGTTGTAACATGTTACAACTTGCCCTTTCATGTTTTTAAACTTAAGTGTGTACCTATGCTTGTCGTTATTTACATTTAAAATAGTTTTTTAATTACCTAAGTATACAATATCCTACAGCTGGGCAAAGTTCCTACATATTGCAGTACTTTGATTTTCTGTGTTTTAGGATGAGAAAATAACAAGCGAGTATCCCAAAATTCGGCAAGCTGCAAAAATATTTGACCTTTGTCATGTGTCACTATATATATACATTAAGAAAAAAAAAGGGCGAATCTCTTTCTGTTGGATACACCAAACCTAGATTAGTATTCACGCCAGATGAAGAGGAGAAAATTTAGAGAACTAATAGCGAAATTAAGCGAAAATCAAAGTCTCTTAATGTTAATAAAGAAACAATTGTTGCATCATTAGTTTGTGAGAAATTTGTAGTTATAATTAGTAAGTATCAAACGTTAATGTGCGTAATTAAAATTATGTTTTATTCTGTTTACCAAACAATAAATGCCTGCCTGTTGTTTTAATTATGTTGTTACTATTTGCCCCACACCAGTTACAACTTGCCCCAAGAAAGGGGTATGTTGTAACAAGCGACTATGTTTGCAAAATATTTTTTTTTGAAGTAATCATTATGAAATCCAGCCCAATTATCATTCTTATGGATAAATGGATATTTTTCCTTTACTATAAAATAACTTCATTATTAGAATATTTGATATCTTGACTTCCCCATCAAAAAAACTAAAAATTGTTACAACTAACCCCCCGCTCCCCTACTAAAGTAATAACAAAGCGAAATATAAATAAATCCAATCTAGACCGGCAAAAAGAAAATTATATGGACATTATATACAATAAGTAGAAGGTACCGAAAAGGAAAAAAGTAGAACTGTCTACAAAATACAAAAAGAAATGAGATCCCATCAAAAACAATACTTGTCAAAAAACCCAAGTCGCGCAACTCAGTTGTTCTGCGGTAAAAAGTTGTGAGATCCAAGTAAATCCAAGTCTTAAAATTTCGTCTCAAAATTCTTTAATGTTTTATATAAATATATTGAGACTTGGCCATCGCACTAAATAATTGAATTTACACGTGTTTTCAGGCGATTGAATTAACACGTGTTTTCAGGCGATGGCCAAGTCTTAATATATTTATATAAAACATTAAAGAATTTTGAGACGAAATTTGAAGACTTGGATTTACTTGGATCTCACAACTTTTTACCGCAGAACAACTGAGTTGCGCGACTTGGGTTTTTTGACAAGTATTGTTTTTGATGGGATTTAATTACTTTACCATATACAAAACTAGAAAAGCAATTATTTGATGATAACTGTTATAAGATTTTAAGATTTGCTAAGTCCGTAAATATTTATACTTGCTTGTAACTGGTTACGATAATAATTGTTCTTAAATTTTTTTTAAATATTTACTGCCATTTTATGTTATTTTACAAAGTCTTGACGATTTGGCGGTAGTTTTAAGGGTTAATAAAATAATGATCAAAATCTGATCCCAGTTTAAAAGTTTAATAGTTGAAAATAAGATAGGTACATAAGGAAAAGTCATTTTAAATGCCTAAGTTATTTAGGGGAGTTTTCAGGAGTGAAACCAGAAAGTCCGGTGACCAGTCTAGCGCTTTGCGGTATCACCACAGAGTAGATAAACAAAGGAATGACACGACTTATTTTAACGTTTATACACAATTATTTAGTTAATATTATTTCCTGTTTAAACCTAGGTCGGAGCAAATCTTTTTTTTGTATTCTAGATAAGCCTTCATTAGACCACAATCTCACCTGATGTAAAGTGACGATGTGGTCTAAGATGGGGTATTTAGACCTAGAAGATGGCTTCTCCGAACCTCATTACGAAACACGAAAAAATCGTCCGCCCGGAGGATGGTAGCAATCAATTATTTTATAATATCCCCGGTTTTTTATTTATTTAAACTTTCAGATTAACATATTTTGTATGATAATTGAATACCACATAAACACACGAATAGCATCTACCAAAAATATCAGTATTTTATATATACAGGTACTAATCGTTAAGGTGCTTTCGAGGTATTCTAAGTGAACCACGATGGTCACATGAAAATAGTAATAAACTGTTCTGTGACTGTAATTTTAAAAACACATAATTTGTGTTTTATTAATAATAATATAATGGCAAGATACAAAATGGGGTGTAAACGGCTATAGTGATTATTTATACCCATTGTTTGATTTTACAAATCTTAGATAGCAGTTTGGCAGTTTGAATGGAATTCCAGATGTTCCAATCCAGTCAAACTATTTTTTCTCCTCATTGTCCTACTGTGTCCACTTGCAATGTGGTTCGGCTATTTGCAGCACTATCACTTATTCATGGCACATTATCACCGGATTCAATGTTCCGCCACTCTGTCTGTCCGATTGTCCGGCGATTACCGAAATAGAGGCATAAAATATTCATTCATTGCAGTTTAGATTGAATGTCAAGAATCATTTATCTCTAAGCACGGTAATGGCCGTGAATACAAATTCACGTCTGTTTTCACAAATTTTACCGGAAATACATATTTGCCCAACTTAAAAGTAGCCTATATCCTAATCCAAGGTATAACTCACCAATCTTCAAGCTAATCCTTTCAACCGTTTTTCCGTTGACAAACAAAAAAGAGACACACACTTTCTCATTTATAATATTTTATTATTTTTTATTTATACTTTGTGCACAAAAAACAATGTACAGATGAGGAATTCATGCTAGAAGCATTCTCTAATATGGATTTTTATTTAACGATTTGAAGACCATAAATTTAAAAAATACTTTAAAAAAATTCAAAACTGTTCTGAAAGATTTTCTATTTCTACTCTAAATCCCTGCGAAGTTTAAAATTCTATCGCAGCTTTGTACTCCCAAACAACGAGCTGCACTAAGCAATTCCTTAGACTGCACAATTTGATACAGTTCTTGTCATTATTTCCACTAAGTACTCTCATTCGAATTGGACCCGAAATAAAAGCATTGCGGTATCGGAAATCGAAAAGGACAAAGAACAGCAATTGCAATAGGATTTATGGTATGGGATCCATAGGCTGGCGAACTCTATTAAATTTTACTGGTAAAGTGTGTGAAACCTTATATTAAACTAAACATCAATTGATACGATACTTTTGGCAAATAAATCCATTTGATATTAAATTCGTTTGCTGACAACACCGAAATCCGAATATTCAGAAACCTTATTTGGCTCATGCACATCAACTTTTAATTTCTGAACTAAGAGCTATTTTTGTAACTAGGAACTAAGGGACTGGTGTCACAATCCGACTTCCAACCTGTTATTTCCTGTTTTGCACATTACCAGACTACCATCCTATATAAATAACATTTATAAGGCAGACAGAATGCTTAATCAGGCGATACCTTATGTAAATTCCAAATTCAAAATTTAGCTTGATTGATTATGTTAATAGGGTTTACGGCCTTGAGAGCCAAACACTTCTTTATATCATCTCATGTACCGAACTAACAATTTTTCACAATATGGAAATACTTAATATTTCATTTTATATAGCGCTTGATGTATTCATCATATAAAATGAATCTATCTATAAATCTATGAAAGACTATTATTTTCTATCGTAAGCAATAAGCTAATTGTACATTTTGATTGAATAGTTGGTGGAAACTCAGGCGGAGTAGGCACATTCGTGAGATAAAAGTGAAGTCCTCCGGCTTTGGATCCCTTACAATTAGCTCTGTCTCATTGGTTCGGTAATTTAATCGCTGGCTGGTTCGTTATGTTACTTTAGGTGCAACTTTGAATTTATTTTAGAGGGTAAAACGGTTTTCGCTTTAATTTGTTCTATTTCAGGAAGATAGAAAAAAATACCGCTGCCCCGGTACAAATTGACCTTTGTTCTTTCATACGGAACGATTCATGCCTCCATGAAATTGGTGTCACATGCGATATTTATCACACCCATGATACCAAAAGGAATCGTGACAAGTATCATAATTTATATATTTATTCGATTTGAAAATTTAACAGTTTAATACATCTGAAAATACCTTACCTATTATAATTAGGATATAGATCTTACCTATATGTGTGTTTCATAAATAGGGCTGATTAAAGGTTGGGTGGGTATGAGACGAAGACATGTAGGTATATTTACAAATAGGCTAGTTAAGGCTATTACATTTACATTTTCATTGGTTTATTTGTTCCAAAATATTTAGTATGTACTCTAAAAACAGTTCCAATCGGTTTCACTGTTATCGTGTTATCGTATCCTAATTATTAACTCTGCAGCTCTCTGTTTTAGATGCTACTATGTTTTTCTATGCAGAACCTATTGACGGCTACCTCAGAGTTGCAGTGAGAGGAAATCCGCTTGCAGCGCAAGTATAGCGGGTTCGATTCCCGTCGAGATATCAGAGTTTATATGTTCAGCAGGTGCTTTCTCTTGATCTGGGTGTTTTTTATTTAATAAGCACCATTATTTACATTCTCACTGCTGGGACACAACGAGAGAGATTTGGCCTTAATTCACCAAGTGACCAAGTGGTGAATGTCACAGATCTTGGAATTTCCAAGTTCTCAGAACATGCCGGCTTCCTCACGATGTTTTGCTTTCGCCGTAGAAACACGTTTATTTATTTATAACAAAAAAACTACGTACGTCGTACGTACGTATGTCTGAAAAATAAGTTGAGTATATCAGATGCCCAGAACTCGTAATATATGCCTAAAGCTTACCGTGGGGCTAGCTGTAGCTGTTCGGATTGTCCAACAAAATTGATATTCAGGTACATTTATTTTGTTGGGAGTAATTCCTCTCCCCTAATGAATTCATACGGAATTCAGAAAGTCGTTAGACTGCGACAATTATCGAATATGATATTAATGTCACTTCAATAGTTAGAATCGCCCCTGTTTCTTACAAGCTCTGCAATCGCCCAGTTACTTTTCATAATCAAGTCAAAACATTCATGCTCCCTTTTCAGCATTCGTACCAAAGTTCCACACATCCACCGTTAATTTCGTTAACATCCAAGCCTTGAGTGCATCCAAATAGCTCTATAAAAAGGACACGTCTGAAATTGCATTGGAATTTCAAATGAGTATATTTTTAGGCTGTCTGAGCGGATGGGGAATTAAATTAGACTGAAAAGCAGGCTCTATTTGCGAACGTGACAACTGAGCCAGTTGTGGGGTTATTTTAGGCGGGAGAACTTCATACTTGTAGAGCCAACTGCAGGTAAATTGGCGGTTAGGCTAGGTTTCGCTATTAAAGGAAGTTGGCTTTCTACGAGTATATTTCAATTTAGGTTGAACGATGATGATGATGGTTGAGGTTGAGGCTTTTACTAAGTATAGTTTAAATAATAAAGGAATTCACGTTTTCAAAACTATTCCTGATTTATACTTTTTTTGGTAGAGTTAACGTACTTTGATTTTGATTATTGTCTTCGCAATCATTTCGTTTAATAATAACAGGAGATTGATTTTGAAGTGACCCAAAAATCTGGCTTATGGGGCCAATAAGTAATGGGAAAATATCAGAATGGTGAAACTAAATAAATGGAACAGGAAATAAAATACAAGAAAAACCTAATTTGGGGTTTAAACTGTTACAGTCACTATCCCGCATAGATCGTAAATATACATCATGTAAACAAACCATTCATTCATTAATTTTCCCATTTACTCCACAGACATTTGCGAGAATGGAATCTGTGGACGAAATGCGACTAGATCGTCATCCGCAGCTAACACGCCCGCAATTTGCTGCGGCCGGGCCAATATCCTAATTGACGTGTAAGTCTGCTTGTGTACAGACAGCACAATGGACGGACAAAACAAGGACAAAACCGAGGATTGTGGACAAAACGCTTCAACTAGATTACACGGTAGTTCTGTTTCAATTCGTTTTATACGATAAAGTTTTAAGTACACTGGCATTTTAGAAAGTCTATTTTGTGAGATGACTTCAGAGTGAAGCATTTTTGCTTGGGGCACGGCGTAGACATTTTCTTATCTATATTCAGTAAGAATTTTCTACAAATTTTGGTTCTTGTTCTGTCTGGAGTTGTTTAAATCTATTTGTATTTACAAATTAAATGTATCTGTGCAGTAGAATCATCTACGACAGTACAAGCTCTGCTTAGTAGAGGTTATAATTTAAACATATTATAATCTCTTCTAATTAAATTAAAAATAATAAAACATATAAAACACAAAGGTTAGTTATGTGAATATTTATGTCTGCCATTTTTTAATATAGAAATATAAATTATTTTTAATTTCTGATAAGTACAAAAGATATTCACAACTCATTGTAAAGTTAATTATTGGTGTTGATGATGATAGCTGGTATGCGCTGTCTGTACTCGGATTAGTTCGGCATCCCGGCGACGGACGACACACAATCGATTCTGTCCGGTATCCACACGATTATAAGGGCGATGTAAGCGCTTAGCATGCGGGCACATTGTTTTAATCCTGGACTTGAAATATGCAAAAAATCTAGCCATAACCCTTCCCTGAAATATGATTTACATTTTTTTTCGTTGCTTTTTAAAAATAATTTGTGTTTTAAACACTCTTAATTGGCAAGCTAATGCACCTCAAGAATAACGGATGATATTATAAAACTGCCGGTGCAAAGCGAATGCAAATTATTAATAATGGTATTATGATAATCTACATATATTTTTTCAGAATAATGTATAAAATGTGAAATATAGAGTTATTAAAATTAAAAATAAACTTATAGGTTTCCTGCAAGTCAGTTAGTCCAACATCCTCCATCATCCAGTTTTAATTATATTATTGAGGAAATTGATACGTTGGATCAATTTTGCACAAGTGTAATTATAGCACGGCGGCAATTAAGTAATGGTTTCTTTGGCGATGCTGGGGCTATAGCTTACAAGCCATAAATAACTTATTGCTTTAATTATTGTAATAGGTATGTATATTATACATATACATATTTACATATATATATGTATTTATGTATATGTATATTATATTATTTTCATTAATTTTAAATATATATTTGGTTTTATAATGTAGTTTTGTTTTTGTCATGAGCTCGGTTGTTCCATTTAGGTATTTACAATGGATAACCGAGCAATCTACCAATTAACGTCGTAACTTGTTTTTCATATTGATTTCTATGCTCGAGGGCCTTATAAATAGCTTTCTATTTGTATATATCGCTACTTCCTTTGTTATATAAGCTGTAAGCCTTCCTATTGAATATATAATAAAATCAATTATGATCGGTCACGTTAGACAGTTTAATAAATACATGAAAAAAATAGTACCTCTAGATTATGTTAGAGAATGACAATAGACCATGCCAGACTAATCTTAACATTTCTAGTCCAGATCAAACTCGGATATAGAAAATAATAAGCTTTGTATATTACTTAGTACCTTCCTATTTAAAATTAAAAATGGGTCCCAATTCAGTTATTTTAACGCAAAACCGTTTACAAAAGTTACGTTCTTTATCTTAAAGTAGACTTTAAAGGTAATAAATCTAAATTTAAAATTTAAGAAAAACCCCCGATTCTAATCTCTTAATTTCCTTAAATGTAAAACATCATAATATTATGTAATGTGGACGCGATGCGTTTTCATTTGATACCCCACACTAGTATATTTGCAGATTTTCGGTTTTGCTTCCCCACTCTCACCCCCATAACTTTTAAACGGCCCAACCGATTTTCATAAAACATGTCTAAGAACACTAAATTGAAATCGCTCCATCCGTTCGAGAGCTATGGTGACACAGACAGACAGACAGACAGACATACAGACACGTCAAACTTATAACACCCCTCTTTTTTGGTCGGGGGTTAAAAACAGACAGCGCAACTGGGCGTATGACATCATAATTTTGTTGTTGGTATGGTAGTTTTGAACTGTAATGCTATTTTTATGGTGTGTATTCATTATTTTAAGTTTATCAGATGTCTAGTACAAGTAAAACAAACTTAGAGCTTACCATGGGGATAAATGTTGTTACACACAACATTTAGGCAATATTTAGTTAATTTAAAATGAAGTCTATCGAAATTAAAATATCAAGTAAAATATTGGATGTAGTTTCGGGACTTGCGTTACGTAATTAAGGAAGTTTTACCATTGTCATCGAATGGGTAAGGTTCAAGGGCTGAGACATTATAGTTCCGGAATGGTTCCGGATAAGAAAGGGCGGTGATATATGAGACAGGGCAGACGCGCTCGGCAGCGCGAGAAAGAAAAATGTGGCCTGAGACTTATATCTGGGATGCTTCAGGAAAACTTTACATAATTTGTTATAATCGATAAGAGTATGTTTTTTATAAATGCACCGTTTTAAGACTCAAAGTCAAAGTCAAAACGCTTATTTCCTTAGAAGCCTATGCTTACATGGACTCATAGAATCATGCATTTTAATTACTAAATGTAGAATTAATATGCATGTAAATTTTGAATAAAACTTTGCGCTTATTTTTTTATATTCAAAATTGATTATTAATAAAAATAAAATTATATTATTATTTATTTGTAAGCTAGTAAATAAGTATTAGGTCTAGTATTATTTATTCTAGAATATACTAAACAGGTGATCTTAATGACTAACAATTATGAAGATAAGTTGAGACTTAATTAAATTGGGTCGTTTGGATTAAGTGAAACTTAACATTTCTAATTTACAATGTAATTTAAATTTTTAACACTTCACTTTCAAACTTTAAAATTTTTAAGTCATTTGTTTCACGTATAAAAGAAAACTTTACACTGTGATAACAAGTATACTCGCAAATCACCTCATACGAAATGCTCACATTTCTTCAAAAAGTCATTGCATCGACTTCATTACTGGCTGCCAATCACGCGTAGTGCAAAATCATAACTCAGCAACCTCCCCCCCGACTTTATCTTTAAACTCGCCGGAGCGTGTCCGGGGCGTAACCAACACTACAGCATTTATCCTCCTGACATTATATTTACTACTAGGCAATCAACTAAATTGTGATTACCAAATCTCATCAAAATTATGATTATATGATAGAGTATGAACTCTAAAGACATCCGGTCGCTTGTATTTTGTGTTAATTGTTTGTCATAAAACTTTTCTTTGCTTTTCCAACAAAAAATGGTGTATTTGGTTTATATTTCATTTGCACCCATGCGAAGTAGGCGCGGGTCGTTGACGTCAAACAAACCCGTAAGTTTATTGTGAACACTACAGCCGTCGCGTCGGTTAAACATTAGCGGAGACAATTGCTCACATTAGTTTGAAAAACTAATTCACAAATAGTAATAAATTAACGACTACGATAAAAGTCATCATAACTCATAGTCTTAATGCCTAATGATGTCCTATTTTAATATGACTTACTTACATTTACTATGAATTATAGATACTCATTTTATTATGACTTACTTACATTCACTATGAATAATTATAGATACTCATTTATAAAGTAAAATTCACAGCGTCACAATTGCAACAGGTTCCCGGAATAATCACATTTCATCTCGAGCACAAGGCGGAATTCAATCACTGAATGAATGATAATAGGGAAGTCACCCATGTACACATATAGATCGATGTTAATACAGAATTCACTTATCTAATACTAGCGTATTAAACAAAGTTTAATAAAATAATGTAATCTTAAGCAACTTCCACATAATGTGCATTATCACGTCGCGTACTAATGTAAATCGAACATAAATCTTCAGGGATGCTTCATCCATTGCGTTTAATTATATCCCCGCTCTACCTGGAGATCGTTAATCTTTCTTAGAGATATATACAGGCGCCTTAGCGCTTTCATTGCACGCCCTCAGAGATTATCGTGTCGCATAGCTGTTAACCTACGGCTGCTTAAGACGCTGTTTTGCCCTATGCGACCAGGGCCGGATTGAGATACCATTCATATACATAATGATACATACTTGTATGATAAATGCGATAGTCATTTTAAAATACCTACTTACAATACACTACAATACAAAAACAACTTATTGCACACGTAGGAAAACAAATGTACAATGGGCGGCCTTATCGCTAACAAGCGATCTCTTCCAGGCAACCTTTGGATGGAAAATAACTTTGATATAATAATGAGTGGCAGGGGTGTACAATATTAAATAAAACAATTTTGATTATAATGACAATTATAAATATATTTATATACTTATTAATATCTGCTAATCTCAATGCACAAGAAGCCACTGATAAACAACTGAAATATTTATCGGAGTATTTTTAATATCTAAAGTACATATTGAAGGGTATATAAAAATAATTGAATTACTTCAAAATACTAAGAAAAATATTAAAATTAATAAGCATATTTAAAATGAAAGTAAATAAAGATATCTGTAGATCGATGTAGCAGGTTTGTTGTGACTATAATAAAATCATTGGAATCAATATTCACAAAATATGTACATAAAAAGTAATACGGTGAAGTAGTGTTTTGGCCTGACGTATAAAAAAAACCATCAGTTGCCTTTAGCGTGACGAGCTAAAAAGACAAAAAAATTGAGTCAGAAAAAAAGACTTGTAGTATATATACTAAAACATAACTAGACTACTTATAATTACCACAGCTATGTGTCGCAAGATGGAAATATTGAATACCTAGTAATGCGTACTTCAAAAAGTTATTACCCTCTAGATAATTTCAAATTGAGCTACAAGTAGGTGATTTGTGTGTATTTTTTAGTCACACTATGTGGAAACATGTAAATGGTCTCATCAGTGGTCAGTTATGTTAGTATTGTGTTTTGGTTAGTAAGTAAAATTGTTTGTTTTCCAAATAAAATAAAAAAATTCTGTTGATTTTAAGTAATGATGTTGTTAACTCCCCTAGTACATATCTGTACCTACTGAGTACGAACTTTACCCTCTCGAGTATTGGCGTAAGTAGCATCGACTTTAGGTATCCAATCTCGATTTCGACATTTATGCTTATTGATCACTGTCGCGCCGGTCGGCTTATTTCAATCAGATCCATTAAACCGATTTGTGTTTGAGTTGCGGTAGCTTAAAGTTTCTTGTAGCTATTTCCTTAATTAACGGTTCAAACGTCAAACGTCTAATGTCGACTTTGCATTTTGATAAGGCAAATTTTGGCGGGCTGTTAGGGAAATTGCCTGGTCTTGAGTGCTTGAAGTTAGTAAGTAGCACTTGTGTCCCAAGCGACTGTGGAAAGGTATATTTCATGTTCGAAATCACAATGTTTAGTTATATTTAAACTTTTACTTTGCGGACATTTATTCTAAATGCCTACTTAACTCTTAAGTTTAATTAAGGCATATTACTAAGTTCCAATTTCGCAAAACTTAAAGTAAAATTTTAATTTAATGATCTATATTCAAAAATACTCTAAAAAGAACACACGGTTAACCGGAGTGAATCGAACCCGCAACCTCTTTCGGCGGACTTATAGGTATCAATGGAGCAACTGAGATCACAAAATACATAAACTGGAACTGTAATATATCTGCATGTTTATCTTTACGTTTGTTTACGAAAGTCTAACTCCTGTCCAACGGACATGATTAAACTCAACACAAATATACCGCTATTTCAATTAACTGCCGACCGTTGCGATCATGCTGTATTCGAATATTATACCTTTGATGTCCGTGTAATATACGCATATGACTTCCCGTAGACTGATGAAATGCCGTGTTGGCTTAGTGGGAGGACACTTGACTTTCATTCCGAAGGTCGTGGGTTCAGACCCCGCCACGCACCTATGGATTTTTCTTCTTGAGAAATTTATGTGCGCTTAAAACACGTGCTTTAACGGTGAAGGAAAACATCGTGAGGAAACCGGCATGTTCTGAGAACTTTAAAAGAGTTTGAAGGACATGTTACATTCACCAACCCGCACTTGGCCAGCGTGGTGAATTAAGGCCTAATCTCTCTCGCCAAGAGAGAAGTCCCTGTGTCCCAGCTGTGGGAACGTTAATAGGGTGATGATGATGATGAAATGCCATGATTTCATCAGTGCTCAAGCTGCATAGCTTTATTGAGGTAGGCTTGTATTGTCCTCAAAGGATAAACGGGAATCTAATTAAACCAATGCATATGTTACAATAGGAACTAATAGAAATGGAGACACAAAATTCCATACATTTGAAGATTATATTTTGGTTAGGAGGAAATTGAAAACAATTGAGCTGTATAGTTTGGCAAGTGTCGTTCGAGCATTCTAGTTGGCCAAATCATCACTGTTGTTACTAAAATCGGTACGTGAAATAAATAAAAATTAAGTGTGGTTGTAACAGAGTGGCGATGTGGTGGACAATGGCGGCGGTCAGTCCATGGAGCAAGTGGCCGGGGAGGGCGCTCGTGAAGACAGGTAAGACAAGTCAAGGGACACATACTGAATGTATGCTAATATTGTGAAGCTGAAGAGTTTGTTTGAATGATTTCACTGTTAGACAGCCTATTTGTCGAAGAAGGCTATTGGCTACTTACCTCGGGAAAATAAGTCGTTTCCGAATGTAAATCCATAAAACACGGGCAAGCCGCAGCTTAGATAGTGTATAAGTAAAGAAAAATTAAGAAATAAAAAAGTGTGTGTGTGTCAGCTACGACGCACGATTGGAGTTTACTCCTTACGAACTATAATTATGATATATATCGAATAGAAAAAAAGGGTAAATGAACGCATCTGCTAAAATGATAAGAGAAACAAACATATATCTGTAATTATTCGGATTATTTATATTACTTCAATAAAGCGTATTACATACGTATTACGTAGTCTCAACTACGAAGTACTCCTTTTTACTCCTCATAAAATTTCCGTACCGGGCCTTATAACTCAAATCGTTTCTTAAGGAGTAAACTCCAATAATAATATGTTAATAAATAAGTTCTCTTAGACAGAAGCGATGGGCAAGATACGAGTAATCATTACGCTGTGTCGCGTCTCTGTGTGAAATGACCTAAGTAGAAGACATTGCTAGGTTTTGAATACATGAAATAAATTCGAATAACAATTATTTACAATATTTTTACGTCCGACTAAAAAAAGAGGGTTGCTATAAGTTAGACGTGTCTGTCTGTCTGGGACATCATAGCTCCCGAACGGATGGAGCGATTTCAATTGATTTTTTTTGTGTGAATAGTGAATTTGGCGCGTGTGTTCTTAGACATAGACATGTTTCATGAAAATCGGTTGTGCCGTTTAAAAGCTATGGGGGTGAGAGTGGGGAAGGAAAACGCTTACGATACCTTGAGTATATTTGCGAAAATCTGCAAATATACTCAAGTGGGTATCAAATGAAAGCGCATCGCGTGTACATTATGGTGTTTTACTTTAAGGGAAATTAAGGCATTGGAATCGGGGTTTTTATTAACTTTAGATTTATCTGTTGTTGAAATACAGTTCTTCCAGGTGATCTAACAAGTGAAACAACAACTTCACTGCACTGACTTTTTATTATTTTTATAACTACTTAATCTTGAGTTTTTAACTCTAACAAGACAAAATTTAGTCTTAAAATATTATTATTTTTACATAATATGATTATTACTAAACTAGTTGACCCGACAGACGTTGTCCTGTCCCACGTCTCAAAAAACAATATCCAGTTGACCGTATTGTGAATCTTAACCATTCCCAGATCCCCTTGAACACACACAAAAAATTTCATCAAAATCGGGTCGTTTGAGAGAAGTTCAGTGACATACACACTCACAGAAGAATTATTTATATAAAGAATGTAATATTATAAACTATTTGTATAACTATTAAATAAACCTTTCAATACGTTTTATTTCCTACTTGACAGAAAAACAGGTAAATAATAATAGTCTATGGCCTTCTAAAATTACAGAATATATTTTTGACAAGCTTACACTATATACCTAATAATCTTATTATATTTTATTATGGCGTTCGCCACATAACATGGGGAACGAGCTCAAAAAACATCATAGGTAGGCCTATGTCCAGCAGTTTTTGGACTGAAATGATAATGAGTTGTCGGGACGGTATTCGAACCCATCTGAGGCTCAAACGCTTCGATAGCGCGTTCTAAATTTTCTACTAGCGACACCTTGTGATGGTGTGTAACATGTAGATATAGCAGCATGTGCGTTCTAGGTGTTCTCTTTCATTTTTAACCCATGTATGGATTTTCCCCATTTTATGGAAACAAAAGTTCTAGAATTAAGGTTTTTTAATTATAAATTTAGATTATGTAATGTGCATGCGCTTTCATTTGAGACTCGGGTACCTATATTTGCAGATTTTCGGTTTTCCTTCGGTACTATTAACTTTTAGGGTCAACCGATTTTAATCAAACATGTCTAAGAACACTCGCGCAAAACTCACATTTCATACAAAAAACTAAATTGAAATCGCTCTATCCGTTCGGGTGCTAAGATGTCTCTTATTTGACGGGGGTAAATAAATGGAATTTAATAATAGGCTTTTAAGTAACTACCTACCTATATGATGTGATATTGACTACAGCTTTAAAATAGTATAGAGCCAAACGGCAGGTAATTTTTTATCCATTAATTCTAATGTGTTAGAAAATGATAATCATAATTCACTTGGGAATCGCCATTTTGGAGATCACGAGTAATACATTTCCACTATTGAATTTAAGTTTTAGCGATGCCAAGTTACTTTAAATTTATAGTAAGTTTTTTTTTAATTTTTAGCACCTGGGTGAATTTATTTTTTTAAAATCTTTTTTATTATTTAGGACTTTTACCTTAAAAGTATGACAACCTGGGTGAATTAACTCAGGTGAATTAAGTGTACTTATTGCCCCTATTTTTTATGTTTATCTGTAAGGTATTTATTTTTAAGCCTTTGTCAAGGTATTTCTATCCGTCTGCAAGGTTTGCACGGTACAATCCTAATAACTGCGTTCATTATGTAATAGTTACTTTCTTTGGTTTTTTAATAAATTTCATTTATTAAAAAAACAAAGAAAGAATTTGATTTCATAGATTTTAACTTAAATGTTAGTGTTTTCCACATTATTTTATGAATTTTTATTGATAATCTATGCAGTGGTGTTTTTTCTACACAGCGTAGTATGGTGAGTTTCTTTTCTTCAAGGTAATTGTGAATCTTTTGTTGAATAGAAACGCTTATCAGAAAATGATAATGGGCGGGTCAAAGTACTAACCATCAACGGGCTTAAAAGTTATTCAAATTACGCGACAATTTTCTCGAGGCACGTCGAGGCTCCGCTAAATGAGGTTTTAAGCCGAAGGATCCGAGATGGAGGATTTGATGCAGAATACAATACCTAGTTCATCCCTCTCGAGCCAACAGCTGAATTATGATTGTTTTATGATTCTGGCTTATGACACTTTGAATTAAGTGAAGTTGGCTCCTTTGTTTTGTCGAGTAAGGCTTTTTGTATGCCAAGTTGCTCTGTTCTGTTGTGAAGATCTGAATGGTTTAAGTTAAGCTTTTGAGTTAATTTGTTGGTTGATGAAAAAACCGGAAGGTTTGGAAGGAATAACTCTGCAGTGTTTGAAAGTCGTCATGAACAGAAGTATTACGTTTTTATCCCTCGTCTATAGATCTCCCCGGACAGATGCAAAACCATCGATCGATATTGTTTCTCTTTCAACAGACTTCCAATAGAAAGTTCTCTGTTAAATATTTTTAGCTTATTCTGATATAAGCCAAGATATCCTACATTTTAATTAGTTTGACCTGTCTTAAAATCTTGTTAGTTATATTTATTTTATTTATTTTATTTTATAATTTTGGGAAAATAACAGCTAGGTAACTAAATAAACTAAACACAGTGTGTAACTAACGGCTAATTATAAGTTTCCTCAGATATAAGAACAAGACTAGATATTTAGTAACTAGCTAAAACAAAGCTATATTTTATTGTTAATTTAGAATTAAGTGCAGTCATGTTTAATTATTTTGTTCTAAGTCATAGGTAAATATAGAAATCAAATAGACTCGACTCACTTTCTTTGGAACACGCCTTATTAAGCGACGTTTTTCCTCAAAATTCGAACAAACCCATCTTATTACCTGACCTAGTGACAGACATAAGGATTGTCTCGCGGTTGTTGTATTTTAAAGACAAGTCTATAAAAGCAAACTACTCTAAAGTCTATCTATTGTGCCCACTTCATTATTATCAACCAGTCTGAGTTTAGTACATGAGACTTTTTGAGACTTTGCTCCTGATGTGTGACAGTTCACCAAACCTTCAAAGCTTCTTTATAACAACGACTCATTTTAAAGTATTCCAAGATGTCAAACTAGTAAAAATACAAATTTGGAATTTGTACAAAAAAAAAATAGTGTAGAAGCTAACTTCAATTTGTTCTAAATCAGTGAGTTGACGCGCTTTGAATACTGAAACAGTTCTTCCTGAAATATGGAAGAAGATAAAACATCAAGTCCCTCGAATAGTTCCCAAAGAAATGGCTTCCAGTTTAGCATAATGCGCTGCACTCAGTCATCGTTACGTTTATCTTAGTAGATTTATACCCGAGCCCTTGGACTATTAATCGTAGGTTAGTTTTACAAAGTTATCTTAATTCTGGTTATTTAAGCTGTCGTTTGAACTAATAATAATAATAAAAAATAATAATAATAATCATGCACGAATCGCTCTTAACCTTGTCCGTTTACAGCATCTATCAATATTTATGAAGTAACAGCCTAGTTCATATTAGTATTTGTTAGAGAACAGGATAGGAGGTTTTATAGGTTGGCAAAGTATAGATAAGTACCACCAGGTTGGTTTCACCAAGCGGTTTCAGTAATGTTTTAGCAAAAATCGGTTAACCAAGTTATATGCGTTTATAGGTGGGATATAAATGTATCTGAATATTACATGAATGAGAGAAATCTTTTTTAAGTCAGTCAATAATGTAATAAAAAACCATAGAAAGAGCGATTTATGCTCAATCCAAGCAAAAATGTATATGTTTATACCTACCTCAGTAAAACGTTAACGAAATGAAGGCTTATACTGTTGAACACTCAACACCAATGATGATATTATGGGTTAGTGTTATGTGCGAGTTCCGCCATGCTCAGTTGCTTCGATTATGACGATATAAGTGGGTAAACAAATAAGCAGTTAAGTTCAGCTCAAAATCTTTATCGTGTGAGGTCGAGTCTACAGAACGCTTTGTCAAAGTTGGCAGATAAGGAATAACTTGTTTGTTTCCATTCCGGTTTGCTCCTCGATTCTTTACTAACTTTTGATGCTGAACTTCAGAACGAAATTCAAATTTTCCAGTACATATTGTGTCTTTAGATATGTCATGCCATGTCAATAGTTGTTTTCCTATGTGTCCGACAATCGCGTTCGAAATGTTATTTTTAAGACGGAAGATAATGCGTTTAATTTATTTATAGCTCATCGTCAATGAAAAATCAAGGACCTTATGAATTATTTGCACGCTGGCGCTACTTTATAGGTACTTATCGTAAGAGGCTTAAATGCAGGACCCGAGGTTCCCTAATCCAGGAGTAATAATGGGGCACTTTTTCAGATATTCCCTAGTTTCGGCAAGGTGGGCGTCGATATATCAGAAGATTAGTCGTGTGCCGCTGAGCGCTCGATGAATGTAAAGTACTAAGATAGGGATGGGCAAGTTAGAAAAGAAAAATATTTTTGTCGTATATTTTATAATGGTGGAGGTTATGTTTTAAAATTTAATGTGTTTCAGTAGGACTACAATGTAACTCTTAGATTTAATTACAATTTAATAACATTAAATTGATCGACAGCTGATTGTGAAAATATTAAGAACAATAGACGCAAGACGACTTCTTATAAAAAATTGTATTCCGTTTGTCCGTTTGTTAACCCGTAACAGGATGTAACAAAAGTGTTTCGTCACTTGAAACTTCAATGCACTGTCGTCGTCTTGATTGTCTTGAAAAGGAAGAACAAAAACATGTAAATTTTTTTTTAAGATTCTGAATAGCGGACCCATTTATTTTTTTAGTCAGTTTCTCTCATGGTTTTCGATTTAGTACTTAAAGTACCTATCCGAATTTATACTACAAAACTTAAATAATATAAGTTGTTTTATCTAGTATAGTGAATATGTACTAAAATATCAACTTTAATTGAAATATATAACACATCGATAAGCTATACCTAATCATCGACAAGAAAGCTCGCCATCTCTAGCAGCGTTGTAAGGAACTGTAAGTTAGCAGCTCCGTGGCCTGTCATATATCAGGCCGGTGACATACGCCCGCGTCATGTGCGCTTTGCACAGAGCCCAGATAGAGCCCCTAAGGCTGCCGTGCTCCTGTTTTGTTTACGCGACAAGTTATAGATATGTGCTTTGGCAAAGACTAGAGGTATGAGAGCCTTTGTCTATAGAGTGATGTGATTGAGATGACTTAGATTGACTGTTTCGGATTTCATGTACGTAATATTGTCTTTGTTCCTGTATGCTCATGAAGAGTTATGCTTTCCTCGCGTGTTTATTGACTAGACAATATTGAGTAAACGGGGATTTTTATTTCTCAGGCAACTCAAAATCAATGTTAGAAATTTACATAGAAAACTTATGTTTATCCTAGAGTAAGGAATCTAGACTATATGATGGAAACCCCCCGGTTAGAATCGACACACATTTGATTATGGGAGTGAGACCAGGCATATTTTAATTGTAGTGAAAAACACATATCTAAAATTATCTCACCTTGGGACAAATAACTCTGGATAATAAGTATGAAATTAAATCATAAAATGCCTTAACCCTAATAAATTCGTGCGTTTAAGCAAGTATTTCATTGTATCCGATTGGGTCGGGTAGGTCGTTGGGAGCTTATTACTCCAGGCTTCATTACAAACTCGGATTAAATGGACATTATTCTTTTTGATATAGGGGTTGCGAAGGGTTCCTTATAAAATGTCGATAAAAGGTTTAAGAGATTAAAAATATTTTGGTCCGAGTTTTTAATGGTGTTTTAAATATATGTTCTACCTGCAGGTATATTGTCAGGCTTTGATTAAGTTTATTTAGAATCTTTATAATTAAAATTACTCGCAGTCCATCAGTTTAAAAACATAAAGTAAGAAGATAAAATAACCAGTTTTTGATACAAAAAAGTACCCGAATTCAAATCAATTAGCGCTATTTTCAGCAATTATTCACTTAACTGCTCTTTACGGGGTAGAACGTAGGTAAGAGTACATTTACTTTTTTTATACGTCTGGCACCCTCGGATAAATTGCGACCTTTGTTAGGGGATGGGATGACTGTTGTTTATGTATGTAATCCTGAACCCCTGGTGGAATCATCTGTCAGGGGATGAAATCGAACTAGCTATATTTGTGATTTTAATGAAATGTCCAATATGTGCTGAAAAACTGTCAAATAACTAATACCAATAAATCTATTTTAAAGCTCACTTTTAAGGTTTAACTATATTTTTTTTACGGAAGAAGATTAATACACATAAGTCGGGGCTTCACCTGATATTATAAAGTGCAGAAAAATATCGACCTATCACGTTATCTACGCGTTGGTTGGTGTAATTCGTCGGGGCGCTTCCCAGAGATGCAGGTTCGAATACTGTATGCTAAGGTTACGGATGTGTCTTTAAAATTTGTCAGTATAAAATTTAAAAACGAATAAATCATGTTTTACCTAGGAAGAATACGTCTTACTCTATATTATGTGAAGTTATACCTGTGAAATACGTTTTAATGAAAGGTTAGCAAGAAATTAATCAAATTGAAATTTATAGAGTTATGGTCATTTAACCATATTTTTTGCGAAAAAAGTAAGTACTTCATTAAATTGTTTGCAAATTTAATTTAATTGATGATAATTTTTGAGTTAATTTTTATGCCAAACAGTGTATAAACTTCGGTGTATACTCATACACTTGGACTGCCATCACATTAAGGATTTATATACATACATAATTCCATAAGTAATTAGAAATTCCTCCTTAGAAAGTTGAAAGAATCGGCAATGAAAATCACAACATTCAAGGCTGACAAGGCCATAAAGTCGCGATGGATGCCGTGATGCTTCCACTAAATTCTTAATACCTCACGTAACTGTTTACGGAGGGAAGACACCTCCCTCGGCTTTTATTGCAGCCTTGAGGGCCCTGCAGCCACAAGGAAGCTACTTGTAATTTGGTTCTTGACAGCATATTATATTTTATCTAATTTTGTTAGAAAATTGTTATACAGAGGTTAACTCTGAGTATGTTTATCATTTTGCTTGGCCGTTTGCTTCTAGAACGAAAATTAAGTCATCATACCAGCGCGGTTACATTAAGGCTTAGAGTATCTATCTATGGTAAGAATAGAGTGAGCCTATTCCATTGCGCACATTAGACACGTCTAAGAACAACATGACGTTCGCAACAACATCCGCAGCGAGCATTCGCAGTCGTGGATCGAGCGCACAACGCCGACTGTCAAAAGTATAGTGATGGGATGCGATCGATTGTAGTCGATGTTTTAAAAAAAACATATGTTAGTTGGGAGTAGGGTTTTTCTTCGATAATTTATATAAGATAAAAAAAAATACCGGCAAATTTTTATCTTCTTATTTTTATCGGTAATGTCAGAATCTTACTACTATGTAACACCTAAATTAAGCACACCTTTCGTACCTTCGTACCGTACGGAATGAATACTTTATTGCACAAGAATATAAATAATTGTAATTTATATTCTTGTGCAATAAAGTATTCATAATAATAATAAATATAACCACTTGAAACAACCAGAAAATGATTATGTAAATGGTAGAACTATAATTATAATTGGGTAAATTACTAGATGTTTTATATAATGAACCAGAGAACAAGTAAATAACATAATGAGTGTGTAACTAATTATCTAACAGAGAACCTAATTAATGTAATTAATCGATAGCTTTTTCACCATCGGCACGCCCCATCTCTAACTGTCATTCAATTTTTTTCGTTTGTCTATGGTAGCTGTCCACATTCTGCACAATGAAGTTTTAGTGATACGCGCGCTCTGTTTACTATAGATACTCTAAGCATTAAGGCCTACGGCGAATATTCATGTCAACGCGATGTGTGTGGCCGGGACGTTGTTGCATTGCAAAGTATATTCGGGCGAAGACGATGCTTAGCGCAGGCGTGGCACAAATATTTGCCCGCTAATGTAGATAAAAACATCAAGTTAGGCCGATTACGAAATTAGTATTGTTTAGTATTGAGTAAACGATTCATAAATAAATTTATAATACATATTTTCTTTATTGCACACACAAAAATCTAAATTTAAAATTTAAGATAAACCCCCGACTCCAATGCCATAATTTCCTTAAAACTAAAACAACATAATATTGTGTAATGTGGACGCGATGCGATTTCATTTGATACCCCACACTAGTATATTTGCAGATTTTCGGTTTTCCTTACCCACTCTCACCCCCATAACATTTAAACGTCACAACCGATTTTCATGAAACATGTCTAAGAACACTAAATTGAAATCGCTCCATCCGTTCGGGAGCTATGGTGCCACAGACAGACAGACAGACAGACAGACAGACACGTCAAACTTATAACACCCCTCTTTTTTGGTCGAGGGTTAAAAATACACATATTTATAACTGGGCCAAAATGTACGAAAGAGTTTTCTAACGGCGGACCACGACATACAATAGACGTGTTAAAAAGAGTGGGTTGACAGTGTGCACATTTAATAGTTGCTATGTTTTCAGCCCATCGCTCGACACACATCTTCGCCCGCTGATGAATCGATACCTAGCAGGACATACTCACGCGATTGTTATCAAAAACAGCTGCTCAATCAAACTTGTAATTGTGTCAAATTCAACTAACAAGATTTGAAGACCGGTGAAATTAATTAAAATGTTACAGGTATATCTTGGCTTATATCACAATAAACTAAAAATATTTAACAGAGAACCTTCTATTGGAAGTCTGTTGAAAGAGAAACAATGCCGATCGATGGTAATGCATCTGGCCGGGGGAGATCTATAGACGAGGGATAAAAACTTGCACCAGCTTTAAGAGTAGTTTGCGGAAGTTTATTTCCTTAACGTTTTGTCGGGACTTATTCAGATAAGGAAGTTCAGAACATACCTCAGAGATTTTATAGGTGGACAAAAACAGTATAAGAATGATGATGTTTTCTTACCGGCAACGTGCTCTCTGCATTTTAAAATTTAAACTTAGCCGTTGGTGCACCTTAAAATGACTAGCGTGCACATAATTATTATGTCAGAATTATGTAATTTGAATGCATTATTTTGTACCTCCGTTACAGAACAAAATAAACTACAAAATGGAGGGCTAGTTCTAAAAGAAATACGATGTAATAAAATCTATTTCTGCGGCAACACGGTTACACATTAAACATGGGCCTAGCCTAGAATGTTCCAATTGTCTTAATTTGGCTTTGGGTATTGGAATTGAAAGCCTGGCTGTAATTATTTTGAGATGATTCGATTCGAATCCATTGCCGGACAAAACATCAGATATTTTAACCGTATTTATTAATCTTCATTATTATTACGTGTAAGACTTCCGCTGTTGCACATTATGCCTCTTTCAAAGACTTCCAGTTTTTTCGGTTGCACTCGGCCTGCATCCACCGTGATCCTGCGACCTTTAGCAAGTCGTCTGTCCATCTTGTTAGTGGACGTCTCAGGGTTCCCTCTTGGAGGTCGAGTTAAAATGTTTATTTTGAAACCAAATCGTAAAAATCAACTCTTAAACTTTTCATAATATTTTTTCAAAGATCTCAAGTTGCCTGTAAGAAAAATCATTCATCTAAAACCATCAGGCACTAATAAACAAATAAGATAAGACCGTAAAGTGAGAAAGCTTTTCAGGTTGCACTACAAGCTTTATCCCTAACAACGCAAGTCTCACCGACTTGTTAGCGGGTGGATCTGAGTTTGTCTTGTTATAACTCCGAAACTTCGAGACTTCGCTATGACATACCAGGCAAGCCGGATTTGAACCTACTATCATTGGAAGTTTTATTTACAGCATTCTGCGGCTGTGCGCAAACTTTAGTTCCTGGATGGCAGAATTATGGTACTGGATACTAGATAGAGCTACTGAATCGGCAATGAAAAACTCTTTGTATGTTCAGCTGCCATTTTGCCATTTTGGATCTGGATGCTCGCAACATTGTAACAAAAGCTGAATTGATTAAATAAAATATATAGAATGTAGATTTTAGAGATTTACGTTCTTTAGGATGAGGAAAGCATTTGGTCGTATTCTGCGTAGCGAATAACATTGTTTCACGTTTAAAAAATAAGAATAATGTTTATTTGCAAACATGGGTTACAATATAATAACAAACAGTTGTTCAGTAGTAAGAGTTCCATACATGTTTTGCTTATCTAGAGCATGCAAATAGTTTTGTATAAAATATCTAAGACATAGTGTTTTTAAGTATATACTTCAACAAAACCATTCAAGAGAGGTAAAATTACGGTAATACTCGTATAAATTGTAAGTAAAATCAATAGAAATGTCAGATTCAAGTATAAAAAAATCTAATTAATTTACGTGAAAATAACATTTAGCGTTGTACCTATCCCAATTCTAAAAACATTAAATAATTTAGAAATTTGTGAATATTTTTGCAATAATTATTTATTATTATCTACTGCGTCAGTGTAAACGATTCATTATAACTCGTTACCAGCGGATCAACTCGCCCCGAGTTGTGCCAACTGTCCCGGGTTAATTCGGGTCCATAGTCCGGCATTTTTCGCGAGTAATCTTGTTAGGCAAATCCGGGACGTGACACGGGTTAGATTGTGTTAACATGCCATTTTTCCTAGCGCCACAACCTTTTGATTCTCCATAAACTTTAAGCAACTTAAATCAACTTTATTTAAACTTAAGTTCATAGAGTTAAGGGAATACTAGGTATAGTAGCTGAGTAGTTTGCCACAACTTTAATTTATCAGAGATATTAAAACTAAATAGGTTATTACATTTTAATCAACACTTAGACCATACTATAAGTAGATATAATCGAAGATATAGACAACGTTGTAACATTGAAATATGTAACTCAATAAATATTTAAACCCGTTTTCACCAACGGTTCATAAATTCATAATTCATACATTTATTTCATTTAACAATATTTACATTGTATTTGAAAATTACAATAATACCAAAAAAATTAAAAAAGAATGTTAAAAAATCAATAAATTGGTCCACTTATAAAAGAAAAATTTAATTAAGTAACATTAACACAAAACAATATAAATAAAAATAATAATAAAGCTGAAATTATATAACAATAACAAGTCAAATTAAATCAAAATTAAAAATGTCAATATCAATCAATAAATAAAAAATTAGTCAAAGATAATGGTTCCTAAAATTTAGGTCTCTCCTAAGACGGGACATAGAACGCAATAGAGTTGAAATCGTTTTTTAATAAGGAATTCTTATTTAGGTAACTATTTAGTAAACTTTGGTTAAAATGGGCTTAGATGATTTAGGAACAGCATACAAAAAAAGCTCTTCTTATACCCTTTAAGCCGACAGCCTACAAAAGATCCACAATTAAAACAAATTTGTACAACACAAATACTTCCAGCAATTACCCAACTGTCTGACATGTCAACTGACATTGAAACGAGGGACACACTCGTTGATCAAAGCCCTACTTTGTAAATAATCCTCAAATAACGAGGTAGTAATTAAACTCGGTTTAAGTCCACTGTGGTACTGGTCACATCAAAGGACTTTCTGTTGCACCCTGTGTTGCTAAGGATATGGCTTCATGGGTTGGCTGCCTCCCCACTCATATAGACTTTAAACCAATGACGGTCTGCACATATTTGTACTAATTAAAAATGTGCACACAGTCCTTTATTGGTGAACACACGAGTTTAATGCTTCGCTTTACATTTATATTGTATTTGTGAAATATCTTTACCTACTTAAGTAAAGCTACAATGTGTAAGATTATTTTTTATACTAGCGGCCCGCCCCGACTTCTATTAAAAACTGTTTTTCGGGATTTATTGGATTTTTCTCGCCGTTAAAACCATACTTAGACTTCTAAAAACATTTAAAAAATATATAACAGAGTTATCTTCATGTTTCAGATATTTTATTTTTGATGCTTCTAAGAGTTGTAAAATCAAACAATGGTTATAAATGATTTTACATCTTGAAATTTTTGATTGTTTGTCAGGTTATAAGCGCTTATGGGTGTAAGATAAAAGTAAATTATCAATATTAAATAGTATATTTAAAGAGGAAGTATAGTCTTTTATTTACTGAGGTTCATTATATTTCTTCCATACCTAGTATTCGGCAATCGAACAAAAATGTTGAATGTTAAAAAATAGTTTCTTATATTACGTAGCAGCATGAAGCTGTCCTTACATTATATCATTTATAGGAATGACGTTCTAATCAAATTAAACTAAGTTCGTTAGAACGAAGAGGGTCTTGAACAAATCATCAAAAAATATACAAAACCAAAAAGAAACTATAAGGACTCATTGCAACTTAAGTAAAAAACCCTAAAAAGAGTTCCCAATATTATTTTTACCTACTTTTCCTGTAGAATCCAGATGATGCACATAAATAAGGTTTGAGCTGAAAATCCTTTTTTAGATACCTAAATGTATGAAGCACTATAAAATAGGCGCAAAGAGAACTTGCTTTACGCCGATTCCAAGGGTAACAGACAGAGCAATTACTTACTTAGACATGTTAAAAACCACTAACATTTGGGGAATGGAAGCGTTCGCTCGCTCGCTTTGCAACCGAATTACAACCCAACACGGCGGTTAAAACCAAATTAGGGATTTAAAGTGTGAGATTTAACAATAAACTACTCATTTTAAATGTTAATCTGTTAAAAAATACAAAAAAGAGTACTTTTACCTATATTGGAAGGCGCATTTCAGTTATTTAAAAGGTTATTAAAATTTTCATAAAATTATGGTATTTCATATTTGACATTGATTTGATGACATGACAAAGCTAGCGATCAATGATATTCATCAAAAGAATAATTTGAATTATGTTTAACCTTTATTTAAAGGATATGAAAACAAGGCATTTTATTTTTTTATACGTCATATTTCAAATTAAAGTTGTGTGTTTATGACACGATCGACATCTATTTGTTAAATTTCAAACTTAAAATCTATTGTAAGTTTTATTTACAAATAGTCCGGATTCAATTCCCGGGAAAAGTACAACTTTATTTTAAATGTGTGAATGCAATTTTTCATTTTGCTTAAATCGATGACATGGTTTGTAAGAACAGATCTTCCTATGGCTTATATTTTTAGACCTTCCCCCATACTGACCGAAACTCTTGTTAGACCCATATAACAAAATAATATAATATCTTTATATATACATATAAATCTTCTGTACGTCATTACTGTAATCATTTAAGAATTCATAAATTATCTGACCTAAGTAACAAAGTGTTATGGTTAATGGTCCACTAATTTCTAAATGTAGCGATAAAATGAAAGAAAGAAAAAAACACATTTTATAAGACACTTAAACATAATAACAATAACATAATAATATAACACACAGATAGTGTCCCAAAAAGGCCCCCAACTCAGCATGTATACATATATTTATCTATATGTATTGGACACAAAACAACGCTGTTCTTCCGTTCTGAAATGAATGAGAATGATAGTACCAAAAAAGCTTTCTTTTGTACACTATTCCGAAATCTTTTCTAATTATTACCGTTGTGGTCACTGAATGAAAACTGTCCTACATGTTGAGGGTAATTTCAGGTGGTACAGACTCATTTGGTCGTGGATACGTGCTCTGAATGAAATGTAACGTCTGATTAGCTGGACCGTACTACGTGCCATGTGTACGAGTGAAAACGCAAATTGTGTGAACCTTAGAATGCAGGGAGCTCATTTTGTGGTCCCTGTTTCCATTGAATTTCAATACAACACCTCAACCATACATAGATAGTCCGGTTCCAACCGTAATAACTGGTGGCCTTTGTCCAGCAGTGGCAACGGCTGAAATAATGATTAGTTCATCTATGTTCTCATCATATATGATGAGAACATAGATTATAATCATAAATTATAAGATTACTAGCTGTGCCCCGCGGTGCTACCCGCGTTATAATGGATTTTCCCGCGGAATGACGTTTTCCCGCGGTAAAAAGTAGCCTATGTTATTTTTCAGGCTCTAGAGATTCTATGTACCAAGTTTCATTCAAATCCATTCAGTAGTTTTTACGTGAAAGAGTAACAAACATCCATACATCCATACTTACAAACTTTCGCCTTTATAATAGTAGTAGGATAATCTATTTACTGAGCCTTAGAAACTAATAAATTTTGCGTATTACTTTTAACTGAGTAACAAGTTGGTAATAAGCATAAATTATAAGAGTAGATTTTTGAGTCATAAATTAATTTTAAAATACTAATTTTACATAACATAGACTATAGTTTGTTTTGAATAAAGTTCTCGGTCAAAATTGGAACTAAATAAGATAATGCCTGTTCTACGAAAAGTTTAAAGAATATTTGACAGTAGGTATTATTTACGATGTGTTTGGTCGTATCTCGGGGCTTCCATTCCGGAACATTGAACTAGATTACAGGTTCGTCCAAACCAGCGCGACCAAAACAACTGCGAAGCTGGGGGTCTGCCGCGCGACGGACGCTACCCACACTTCACTATAATATGATTTTTGCATACCTACACGACAGCAAAGCGGTACGTTTTCAGGCATAAATGTCCCGCGTTGCAGACGCTCTGGAGTCGCGTCCCGCTTTCTGCATTGCTGACCCGTAGGTTTGGCCGAAGCTTAACAGGAGAAGGGACAGTAACCATTTTAGAAATTATATACCTACACACTAAGATCCTTTAATGAAGATTGACCTACACGACAGACTAACAATTCCAGAGGCAAAATTACTACTTCCTTTTTACAAGAAAATGTACGTATTTTCTTCTTATCTACCTTACAATTAAATTGGTGATATAAAATCATACAATTTGTAATCTATCTATCCATCTATCACTATCACTACCATTGCTGCCCACTGCATGAGCTATAGCTATTTTAAAACATGAACCAATAACGCTAGATCTATATAATACAAGTACTTATTTACTTTATGCGATCTTAAACGTATACCACGACATACAGGGCTTGATATTATGTCTCTGTTAGAAGCGGTCTGCCTCCACCGTAAGCCTTCTGCCGTAGAATGCCCAATTGAGCTTTGAACTTAACCTTGTGGTCTTATATTAGAGTGTTGCCATATTCACCACGCTCGACAAGGGTGGGATGGCAAGCAATTACTTTAAATAATTATTCTGCAATTAATTGAGTTAAGTTGAAAGTAAAATGATAGATCGATTTTTTTTACTACACACACCAATAAACAAAATAATTAATAGTAAAGTTAAACCTAGCATGCGTAATGGGCGGTCTTATTGCAATTTCTTCCTTCTTCTTTTTAAGGAAAGAATTTAATTCAGGAAGGTTTGATTTTTAGTATTTTAAGTTAAGTTTCAATCTTCTGATAGTAGGGAGTAGTAGGTTGATTTAGTATTTTAAGTTAAGTTTAAAGAAATAGCTCGCTGTTGTCAATCTTCTGATAGTAGGGAGTAGTAGGTTGATTACAAGTTCAGTAGTAACTAGTAGTGATGTTTATCTTACGCATAATTTTTATAATTTATTGAGCGAAGCAAAACTTCAGGTAAAGTTACTGCAAAGGGTTTTCGCATCCCTTACAATCTAAATCTAAACATCTAAACAATGCTCGACTTGGAACTTACAGTCAAACTACTAATTGATCTTAACTTGAACTGCTTTTGAGTGTTTCCATACACAGTTGTAACTGTTTAGCGGATAAAGCAAACCCGAACTGTGGGAAGAGTAACTTCTAGTTTTAATTAGTTCTTTCTCGTTTCTTCTGTTAGGTAGGTTTTATCGACTTCAACGGTGTTTATTGTAGATTATTTAAATAGAAACGTTAAAGCTGTGTTGGTTAAGAGGGAGAATACTCGCTCCAACGTTCATTCTGAAAGTCGTGGATTTAAACCACGCAGCGCATCTCTAAATCTTAGTTCTTGTTCTTGAAAATGTTGTTTAATAAATAAATAAATAAGACAGCTCTTTATAATAACCAGTAATTAGCTAGTTGGAGTTACTTGACTCGGGAACGGTGAAAGACGCCCATAACTAGCAAACCGCTGAGCATCAAAATGCTGCCTCACCATAAAAAAGAGCAACATTTTTTGAAGGCATTAAAAATCGAACAGGCTGAAACAATCGCGCGCAAAGTAAAGGGCAATGTGGCAAACGGACCGGAAGTGACGTTGCAGGTAGATAATAACCGAGGTTGAACCCTCCAGCTTCCGCTACGTGGGGTTCCGACAACAATAATCTCAAACGTACGTACGTAATTTCCAAATTGAACTATAGAATGTGTGGAGAAGATTTTTGCAAGTAATTTTAGACCAATATGAATTCAGCCAATTTTTATAGAATAAAAAAGAAAAGTAATTAATTGAATACAAAATATAAAAATAAGGAGAAAATACAAACAGTGGAGAATACATACCTACAAACATGGCAATCTGTAAACTAAAACTAAATAACATACATATTTATGAACATAGCTTGAATTTGTTTGAATTATGTGTGTCTATGTCTATCTGTAAATAATAAATCTAAAAGAAGGTCTCAACAACCACAATAATGTAAAAAAAGTATGTAAGTTACTGAATAAATGCATTATTATTGAAGTGAAACTTCTATAGAATCGTTGTGATTTGAAACCGGATGAAACGGAAATGGAAATAAGATTGGCTTACCTGTCGGGTAAGCCAATCTTAAACGCTAAAAAGGTTAAGCAGCCTGTGCGCGACGCCAGTACTTGGATGGGTGACCGATCAAACAAAATCTTTTTGCATAGTATTTTTGTTTTTGTTTTTTTGAAGTGAAATTTCTTTAGAATCGTTGTGATTTCAGACCGGATGCAACGGAAATACGTCAGGTAAGACAATCTAAAACGCTAACAAGGTTAAGCAACTTTCCGGAACGCCAGTACTTGGATGGGTGACCGCCCGAACAAAATATTTTTGCACAGTATTTTTTTTTATTCATCTCATTCTTTTGTCGATTTACTGAAGTTTCACTTCTACAGTGTGTGAATCGCACACACACCTTTTTTTTATTATTTTCTGTGGCTACTATAGCTCGCGGTACACTAAGTCAAATGGGGTTTATTTATTGGAAAGCCGGATTTAAAACAGTTTCATTTAAACAATTTTTAATAATATGATAGTCATTAAACGTGATTCATAACAACTTTTTTTCACAAATAAAAAGGTCCTTTATAATTAATAATGTTCACATGTCTATTGTACATACGAGGGTCTTCTAAGATATAATGTTTTAACGACTGCAAACGTAATCACTACTATACTACTATAAGGCCAAGGAAAATATGTAAAAAAAAATATTGTACATAACGGAAAGTTTTAAACCTTCTTTTATGTCCAGGAACCAAAATGTATTTAACATATATTTCTATCCATCTTACGGTGGCAAGCGGTCTTATATGGAAAATATATAAATGTTATTCAGTATGTAGTGACACAGATTAGCATAAAAGTACGCGGCGCAAACGCGTTTCGTTAATTCAGCTTTTTAATAGTTAGGCGGAGCCTCGCCAGTCACTCTTCAAACCTCAGCCGTGTTTAGACATATCCTAATAAGGATTAAATAAATAATATAATTGTAATAACCTGTAACGTGTTAAATGAATAGATTCAGTATAGTGCAATAACTCTTTTATTACAACCAACCCACATACATAATCACTAAAGACTAGTTTAAATACTAAAAGTATAATGTACCTCTACAGTGTACATACATTCTTATATTCAATTCAATTTTTTTCAGTAAATGACAAAAGCTCCTATTTACCACGGGCAATTCTATCATTACGCGGGTAAAGCCGCGGCTAGCAGTTAGTAATAAAATAGTTGCGCCGTCTCTACAGATTTCCGTGTCTTGCTACCCCAAACAGTGTAGTGACCCCGGCCCCAAACATCGCAGGGTGACTTAAGACACCTGGGTGCAACACTCGACAACTTAAGTACAACGGCACTAAATGAAACGTAAATATTAGTACGTCGGATTATAGCCTCTGCTGACAATATTGCCTCCTTCGAGACATGGTTAGAGTGGAAATATTGGTGCATTTTTATAGCGCGAACTTTTTGTCTTAGAATTTATTCTTTCTTAGAGAAATCTTGACAGATTCTTTAACGGGTTATTTGTTTATGTGTTGTTGTTATCATACGAAGTATTAAAAAATACAGAATATAAATATACAGGGTCAAGAAAATAGATGGGCTCTGGAGTAAAACTACTTTCAATACATTACCTACTTAGCTCATTTTACTGAAACATTTCTTTATTTTTGAAAAGAAACAAAACAGCATTGAAATTTTTCGAAAAAAGGGTTTCTTACCTACCTTTTTGTCTTACCTAGTAATCGAACCTAAGAAAAATATAAAAAATAGCCCTAGCTGTTCTATCTTACGAATCGGTTTAATTATTGTTCAGGATAAAGATTCCCAATTAACATCGGTCTTCTATATAAAAAAAATTAAAAAACTAAACCTGTATAGCCTATTTTACTTTTACGAATAATACAAAGAACATATTTTATGTACTTGCATGAAATATTATATCGTAGACTAAAGTTCTAAATAAATTACACCATCTTAAATACTAAAACTTTTAAAGATGTATTGTCTATCTGGATACCTTTCACTGTAGCTAAAAAACAAGAAACTTTTATTCTGAAAATGTTTAAATTAAAAAATAAGTGATTGTTTTGTGTCAGTCAAATAATCTTAGCAGCAGAATTTAAAGTTGTTTCCCTCCAGAGCCTATAGATTTTTCCACCATGTATTTGCTTTAAACATGCGTTTAGATCTCCTTTAACTTTCAAATGAAGAGTCAACTACCCAAAGTCCGTTTGTTTCCGCTTTGACGGACTTCTAAAGGGTTAAGGGCATTAAATCTTCAGGTATGTAAACTAAGGTAAGCCGGTAAGTGAATGAGAAGGGATGTTTTTGTCAGAAGGGCAACCGCTGTGACATACCGGCTCCGGCTGACATGCTTTTAGTGAACTTTATAATTACCTGAAATCAACTTGATCTTTTGAACGTTGATGTTGGGATTATGTGCGGGTAACGTAAGGGACGGTGGTCAATCCACACAACAACATGGCCCGTGGTAAGCTCTTAGCTTGTGGTACGGGTACTAGACATCTGATATACTTAATATAATAGACATAAATTATATAGATATTTTTTATTATGCATATATTAAACACCCAGACCGAGGAGAATTGTGAAATAAATTATTCCCGGCTATAAAAAAAATATAAAAAAATATATAAATATTTCCGGACTACTCACACAGCATCACCTAACCCCAAACTAAGCAGAACTTGTACTATGGGTGTTAGGTGACTGATATACTACATAGATACATTTTTTTTTGTAAATAAATACATAATGATTCGTAGAAAACACCCTATATCTCTGCTTTGTTTAAATGATTGTATTTTTAATTCTGAATAAATGATTTTGTGTTCTATTGTATTGAAAATAAGTTTCTAGTGCATTTTTATTCGGCAACTGAAAAAACTAAAATAAATTTAATCATTTGAAGAGGTTACTCAAAATTCTAACTTTATTCTATGGTATTTCTTGTAAAAAGCAAAGTTTATTTTGTAAACTTGTCGTTTGTGCAAGGTTTTTTTTTAATTAACATTAATTCTAAGTTAATAACATTAGAGGTTAAAAAAAAGAATCACCATATAACATATGAATCATTTAATAAAATTATAAGTAATTATAAGTTTTTTTTCGAAAACTGATTCTTTGTGTCTATATCTAATGGTTGGACAAAAACATTAAAAAAAACACAAGACAGAATCGGAATGATTAATCGAACCCGATTAAATGATTAACGCATACATTGTAATCAAACAGATATACCTAATTGTAATAAAATCATGGCTTGACCGGCAATTTTTCATTTATTTATGCGATAAGAATGAAAGACAATGTGACACAGCGAAATAGCTTTATTTTAACCAATATAATTTTAATCGGAGTTGGTGTAACAGGCCCCAACACTCATACATTAACCCGTTGATTCTCTTGGAGCCGGGACCTGACCTCAAATTAAGTGAGGCACGGGTCGGGTGAGAGGTAATCATGCCTGGAGGCTAAGTGAGAGATGCCGAGATGCCTCAGGTGTTTAACTGATGATACAATTATTATAATAACTGCTATTTAAACCGATGTGAGTTATATTATATTAATAAAAAAAATATATTTCTCAATTAAATGATTTGTGTTATGTTTGATTGCATTAAAGAGGAACCATCATTTAAGAGGCGAAAGAGTGTTTCTTCCTTCCACGTTGGATATCCGTAGCATCGTCACAAATTACGCGATTAATATTATATTTTTTTAATCCAACCCTTACAGCAGGCTTTTACTTTGCAAATTAAAAGCTTGATCACTTAGTTTGTGTTAACTTCCTATGGTTAACATTTTGATTGGATTAGTTTCATCGAGGTTTTTCCACTTAGAGGCTTATTATAAGCGAAGGATTTTGACGTGTTTAGCCAAAGTATTTTTAAGGTAACTGATTTTAGTTGAATAAAGTTTCTGTTTCTGTTTTTTAATGTTTATAAAATTTCTTACTACTTATCCCATATTTTTGTAGTACTGTCAGCGTTAAATTAATGTAAGAGTTCAAAATAATCTGTTAAAAAACAAATGATTCTAACTACTAACATCATATTGGTTTTGTGTGTTTTAGATTATTTTGACTAGTGTAGACGCTTATATAAATTTGACTGTGCCGTCATTAGAAACGTTTAAAACACCAAAAAATAAAAAAAAACATGTGTACAATTTCCGAAAATCCTAATCGTAATCATAGACTGAGTGTTAAATCACGCTAAGATTATTGCTCGCAATTTTTATCTTTTATCAGAAGCTATTTAAAAAAATCTTTTGATAACAGATAAAGCATTTATTGAGTTACCGCGGGAATACGATATGGCCATGTTGTAAGAACTTTCCGCGGGCACGTTTATTCTCCCGCGATAACATAGCCGGCCTCATTAAACGTTCTATCAGAAACTGAATTTATTTTTTATCTGACTAGTACTATTCTGCAATATGGTGAAAACCTCGCATAGTTTAGAAAAACTTTGAAAGCTTGTATAAAAATTACTAATTAAAATTTTTGAATTAAAAAAAAAAAATACATACATTTGTAGGTACTTAAAATCGGACCAACATGAGAGCAACAGCTTTCATTTTAAGATAGAATCATGCAAATCGCTTCACGGAGACAAGTTCAAAAAATAAATAAGAAAATACATAAATAAATGAAAACATACGCGTTGAATTGAGATCATCCTTTTTTAAAAATTGAGTTACGCGTGGTCATACATTGGACATAAAAAATATATATACAGGTCAAATTGAGTACCTACCTATTTTTCTCGTCGGTTGAAAAAGGCTTGTTAGTAGATCACGTGACCACACGCGATGTCAACGAATATGTCTTTCGTAACTGCTTATTATGACGATAGAACACAGGACAATAATTTATATGCAGCAGAAAAATGGGCTGGAATATCGATGCTTACAAAGCCAAGGAAATAATTGTTTTTTTTTAAGTATTAGACGGACACATACACCAAGGGTGACTTAAAATAGTTTATAGACAAAAGTTACAGTCAGGGCGGCTACCCATTCAAGTACTAACCATGCTCAACGTGGCTTAACTTTATAAATGAAAGTAAATAAGAAAACAATTGTCGCTAACTGGAAGCTCCCTAGAAGTTACCGGGGAAAATGTATATATTAAAATTTTCAATATAATTTTTGAGGACCTATCCATAGATATAAAAAATAAATATTATGAGTTTTAATTAAAAATAGTTTTTCAATTCTATGCATGGGAATTATTAATTGATTTTTTATTTAATTACTTAGTTTCAATGGTTCTTATAGTATCGGAAAAAAGTGGCTCAGACAATACAGACAGACATGTTAGGGTCCGTTTTCTTGTCATTTGGCTACGATACGAATACGAGTTGGATATTGAGGGTTCAGTGTAATTTAAAAATAATACCTACACTTTAAGTAATTAAATCAAATGTAAAAAAAGTTAAACAAATGTAAAAAAATATTATCAGTTCTCTTCAAGGCAAGAACCAATCGCATTTTTCCACATATTCGTTTAATTATTAGTAATTACACCATTGGTCATTATTGTTCTCCCATCCTTATATTATCCTTGAGATTTGTAGAACCATTACATTCGCCATATTGCATGATAAAATCACAGACGCACGTTACATCAAAAAATATATTTTATTTAAATCAAAAAGGCTTTGTACTAGCCCGCTACCGTACACATTCTGTAAGCCATCGTATTCATTACTTTGGTATCTAACCATAAAAAAATGTTGTATGGCAATCTTCCATAAATATTTATTTTATTTAAGCAGCAACAGGAATGCAATATCTGTGAAAATTAGCTGTATAGCTAGCTACCACAGATAATCAGAATTCATCTAGGTGACAGACAGGCGGACAGCGAATATCCTTTGGGTACGGAACACAAAATAGGTAAAACCCTCAGTTTATTTTGGATCGCTTTAAGAAGTCTGCTTATAGATAAAACATAATATCCTCCTATTCCTTATCCTAGACTTTAGCTTGAATTTGAAGTTTGAATTTGAATCATTATTTCAGCAGTTGCGAAAAACAGTATTCATGTATACCGTTGGCATACGCAGTACTGAAAAAGTTCAGGTTCTGCTATTATATGGCCCTAACATGGTTGGACTAACTAGTTTTCAGGCTGCACCGGATTTTAAATGAAAAATTCATTTATATAAAGCCCCGATAGATTTATTTAATATGTATATTTTCACCGGAATAAAGTAAAGCACTGTCGGCCTTAATTAGAGCGGTAGAGACGAGGTAATCCTTCTGGCTAAGCCTGTAACTCGCTTTTTCTAGATTTCTCTTTAATGCTATTTTGATTTCTTAGAACTAGTTATATACAGATAATCCTTGCTTGAGCGAGCCGATAAGGTGGTGTCTTCATCGTTTAGTTCTAACAGAACAACGAGCCGCTCCCGGTTCGTTACCTAGTTAGCCTAATTGAACAAATATTTCACACAAAAAACATAGATGTTTTTATTATACATATTAAACACCCAGAACATACAAACACTTAACCGCTCGGCGGAAATCGAACTCGCTATCTCTTGCGCCGCAAACGTAACTTAGCCTACCTACTGCGCTACTGAGGCAGTCTAAAATTATCTTAAAATTATCGATGTTTGTTGAAATATTTATTTTACTCCATTTAGCCTCAGAAGCACCACGTTTAGGATCCTTAAGTCTTAAATCACTCACTCATTGACGACTTTTGTCCTGAGGATCTTAGACGAAAAGTAGTAAAAATAAATAATAGACTTTGCAAAGGAATGCCGAGGACTCTAAGATGTTTTGTTGGTAATGAAAGCTGAGTACAACAGTACTTAATTATTTGCTTACCCTGTTGCTTTTGGAACTAAATTTGTTCTAAGATTTATTACAATTACAACCTAAAAACTATCGGGAGCTATGATGTCCCAGACAGACAGACACGTTAAAGGTATAACACCCCTCTTTTTTTGGTCGGTGGTTAAAAATACTAAAAAGTTTCATAATATCGAAGCTTAGGCATACAATTTTTAATAATTTATTAAGGATAGGGTGTATCTGTCAGAAATGTGAACTACACGGCCATAACTAGAAAAGGTCGACTTTATTTATTTTGTAATAATTTTATCTGTTATTGTATATACCTTTTAATATTGTTCAGTTAATAAGAGATACAATGTTATCTAATCATTAGCTGTTTATCTATGTGTATGTGTGTGTGTCATATTAATATTATGATTACTGGGAAGTGATGAGGTGGCTGGTATTTTTATATCATTTGATCAATATTATGTGTTCGGATCCGGTTTATATTAGTGCCTTTAAGTGAAACAATTAGATAATACATCAATTTTGGACTGATCATAGTTTCGCTGTATTTCAATAAAGTGATAAAATCTGTGTTTAAAATCCTTTCATTGAAAAAATATATCATATGGCGTCATCGACAGGTAAGTTGTTAATTTATAAAATTATAGTATCATAGTTATAGGGCTGGTAAATCCTAGGTTATAATAAAGCCTTCGGCTTAGCCTATTAAAGGTGCCCGTATTACAAGAAAGCTGCCGCTTAATTACTCAAAATCTCGCGTGATGGCTGTGTGTTAAGTCTATTATTTACTAATAATTGAATTGGTTATGAAAGTTATATTTGTATATGTAAAACATGGCGAACGAGCGTAGACAGCGTGCCACAGCGGCGACCTCCGGAGTACCAACAAATCTGGCGTAATGTATTCTTTATCTATCTATATAAATAAAAATGAATTGCTGTTCGTTAGTCTGATTAAAACTCGAGAACGGCTGAACGGATTTATCTTATCTTAGTCTTGAAATGTTCGTGGAGGTCCCAGGGAAGGTTTAAAAGGCGAGAAAAAATCTAATAATTGCCGGGATATTTTTATACCCGTGCGAAGCCGGGGCGGGCCGCTAGTCTTTATATATATAATTCTTCTGTAAGTGTGTATGTCACTGAACTTCTCTCAAACGACAGGACCGATTTTGATGAAATTTTTTGTGTGTTCAAGGGGATCTGTGAATGGTTTAGATTCACAATTTTGGAAAAAAAATGGAATAAAAACCCGTGCGAAGCCGGGGCAGGCCACTATTTTATTATAGTTTTAAACCCTAATATCTCAAAATACGTACTTATTAGAGGTATGAATCCACATCACTGTCTGTTCGGTAGTAATCACTTGTCAATATAAATCTTCTGTACGTGTGTTAGTCATTGAACTCCTACTAAACGGCTGGACCGATTTTGATGAAATTTTGTGTGTGTGTTTAAGTGGTTCGAGAATGGTTTAGATTCACAATACGGTCAACTAGGTGCGAAGCTGGGGCGGACCGCTAGTAAGATACATACATAAACTTGATTGACTCAACGAGAACTAATAGAAAAACGTTTTCTCAGTTGCAAAATGTGTTTTAACAGAAATAATTAGTTATACACTATAATTACATATATAATTAGTTAAAATGAAGGAGAAATAAATTAATAAAATAAGATGTTCAAAATCGCTTAAAAAGAATATACAGAATGTAGTTAATTAAGTGTATTTTTAATTTTTTATTTGATTTTACTCATACAGTCATTCGGATGAATTCGAATAATTTTATCCAAACAGTTCGATAATCAACTACTACTCTCTGTTATCAAAATAACGAATCAGTCAAAAAACTAAATATCCCAAGAACTGTAAAAGTTACATCAATGAAATAAGAATAGAGGCTTTTAGTTACGCTTATGCAGATGGCCAGGTATTCCTCAGCACTAGCTCCGGCGAAATTTGGCGCAGCATGCCTAATCACCTGGAAGATGTCAGAAGAGCTCGTCGAGTCAATACAAAGTACTAAAATGAAGAAAATGATCAAAAATCATAGAAAAATATAATAATTTTAGAAAAAATGCCCGTTTAAGCGTTTAATGAACATTAAAATAGAAATGTTTAACCTACATATTTTAACAAACTTAAACTATCTAATACCTAATGAAAGCTTGACTAGTCAAACTCCGATTACATTAAATTTGGTTTTGAAGTTTGCCTGATAAAATTAGTTTCTCCTAGGATGACAAATATTCTTTAGTTGAGGTCGAAAAACTTCAAGTCAGACATGCAGATTGACTAGTCAAAACGCGCTGGAGCTTCGAGGTTTGAAATTCTACTAATAATAAGTATTATAAATGGGAAAGTTTGTGAGCATGTGGGTAAGTGTGGTTAAGTCTGTTTGTTGCTCTTTTAAGCAAAAACTAATGATTTCGATTTTGATGGAACTTTACAATAATGTAGCTTACATATCAGAATAGCACATAGGTATATTCTGGTCTCTTTTCCGCCGCTGATGTTGTTGAGTCTGTGATGTATTGTGAAATTACAGCACAGACACAAACTCAACAACATCATACATCGTCTCGAATGTTTAACAACTGAATAGATAAAAACGTATATTCATATTCATTTATTTACCAATTATAACACGGGGCGTTATATAAAGCAAGTCAAGTTTACATAAAAAATTGTATTTAGTCTAGGTATATTACATGTCCAAAATAAATAAAAAAAATAGTAATAATAATAATAGCTAGCAGAAACACAAACATTTAAATTTATATAATATTAAAATACTTACTCGTATGGATGCATTAGCCCGATTCCATTAAAACTGAGTACTTACGTTTTTCACACCCCTGTGGCTGGAACCTATTTGTAAAATTATGTTCTTATTTTTAATTAATATAATTTCAGAACAGACAGGGAACACAGAGCAGCTAGAATTAGTTGTAACAGCTTCTCCTACTGAAGGCCGACTTGCCACCTCGGAGCCACCACCACTTCTAGGAGATCCACCTTCATACAGCCAGGCCAATCCACTTCCAGGACCTCCTCAAGTTGGATTTTATCCAGGATCTCCAATCTCTTTCCAGGTAGTTTTTTATACAATAAGAAGTTACAAGTATGTATACCTAGTATGTTAAGGTTGTGAATTATGCTACCTATTAAATTTAAAAACGGGGTTTATTCACGTCTATATGTTACGAAATTATGACAATCCGAAGTTTTAATTCCCTTCAGGAAGGAATCATCTCCTCGGGAGAGCCTCAGCTGTGAGATTCGTGTGCGTCATAATCTCGTAACATTTACACGTCAGTAAACCCCATTTTGTTTCACAATGGATAGTGTTACTGTCTTTAGTTTTGAGACTATAATAACCTGTTAATAGTGAGGTAGCTCCATCATAAACGAAATAAATCTAAATTTAACATTTTAGAAAAACCCCCGATTCTAAATGCCTTAATTTCCTTAAAAGTAACACATCATATTTTGTAATGTGCACGCGATGAGCTTTCTTTTGATACCACTTGAAAACCTCTCACCCCCATATCTTTTAACGTTACAACTGATTTTCATGAAACATGTCTAAGAACACTCATGTCAACAAGAACCAAAACTCATCTTTCATACAAAAACACTAAGTTGAAGTCTCTCCATCCCTTCGGGAGCTATGATGTCCCAGACACACAGACAGACATGTCAAACTTATATCTTTAATACCCCTCTATTTTGGTCCGGGTTTAATAAATACAGACGAATCCACAATTCTCAGTGCTTTTTAGTATTCTTAGTACAGATTAATTTCCATTTTCAGGTGACTTACTACCCAACACCGTCGGCCGGCCCTTACGGTGCGCCGCCCGGAATGGTGGCGATAAACACAGCATCGTTGTACGTCAATAAGCCCATGGGGCCGTCTCCAGAACTGATGCCCTGCAAGGCTTGCTTTTCCACCATCGTCACTAGGATCAAACGGACGCCTACAATGAAGACTCACCTGTGTGCCTTCGGTTGCTGTATGCTAGGGTACGGTCTCTGTGACTAACATAATTATTAACTTGTTTTTATCGTTGATGATAATAAATAGGAAACTATATTTTGATTATGGATATAAAATATTAGAGTAGCTAAAACTATAGAGATATGCTCAAGTGCATGACCTTCAAACGGATTATAATTTCATCGTAACCAAACGTAATACATACTTAAAGATTGTTAATAGTAGATGCCGTCTTGTCATCTCATTTGCGAACTCTCAATAGATTTGGGATACAGGTGATTAATTTGAACAAATAAACATAAAAAACCGAAAAAACAATGAATATTTCCGCACAATCCACACAACAACATCTAGCCAGCCCCGTGGTAAGCTCTAAGCTTATGTTACGGATTCTAGACATCTGATATACCTAATATAATAGACATAGGTACATTATATATATTTTATTTTTTCAACCTTATGAGAACTTACAGCTTATCTTAATATATATAAATCTCGTGTCACAATGTTTGTCCTCAATGGACTCCTAAACCACTTAACCGATTATAATAAAATTCGCACACCATGTGCAGTTCGATCCAACTTGAGAGATAGGATGGTTTCTACGGCGAGAAAAATTCGAATAATTTCCGGGAAAATTTTATACCCGTGCGACGCCGGGGCGGGCCGCTAGTAAAATAATAATAATATATACGAAATTATACTTAAAGACAAATTACAACATATACTTTACTTTACTTTATATAAAACACTCAGTCCAAGTCCAAGACTGCTTCAGTGGCGCGGTGGGCGAGGGTCCGCTTGCGGCGCAAGAGGTAGCGGGTTCGATTCCCGCCGAGGGTGAAAGTGTTTGTATGTTCTGCAAGCACGATCTCCTTGGTCTGGGTGTTTAATATGTATAATAAAAAAATATCTATATATGTATGACTATTATATTAAGTATATCAGATATCTAGTACCCGTAACACAAGCTTAGAGCTTACCGCGGGGCTAGATGTTGTCGTGTGAAATGTCTGGAAATATTTATTTTATTTATTTATTTATTTAAGGAGAAAGTGCTTGCAGAACATACAAATACTTGACCACTCCACGGGAATCGAACCCGTTACCTCTTGCGCCGCAAGCGGACCATCGCCCACCGCGCCACTGAAGCAGTCAATTAACAGAAACGATGAATGTTGATTTTTTCAAGTAGTATAATAAAATTCAGTTATTTAACTGGACTTCCACGACTGTCTTGTCTTATAAGTTATAATATAAGTTAAACACACTCTATACGCTTTGCTAATGTGAGTTTTTACTGCCCCTAAGTTGAATATAGGTAATTAGAAGCAAAAGTTATAAATGAAAATATTTGTTTCAGATTTTGGCCGTGTGCTCTCTGCGTATATTGCTCAAAAGATTGCCTGTTGGTTGAGCACTACTGCCCTAACTGCGATGCGTACCTCGGCAGCTATGACAAGTAAAGCTAAGAGATCAAGAATAACCTCTGGACTTCAGTTTATTACGACAGAATTCCTTTTAATTCGTTAGTGGGTGCTGAAAAGTGAACAAAAGTGTTTGTGTTTGAACTCCTCCAAACGGCCAATCAATTTTTTTTGTATTAAAATAATATGAAATAACGTAAGCACTGACAACGGTTGTAATCGTTGAATTAAAACCGATCGCCAGGTCTATTTGTTTGGATAGAAAGATGCTTCTTTGAGAAAGCATCATAATATATGATCGATTAAAACGATTTGGAAATCTGATTGAAAAATATATACTACGTTGTTGGATAGCCATTGATACTTTATCTTCTTTTCTTGAATTATAAGAATGAATTCGCTTATATCTTTTAATACTGTGGACCCACCATACCCCCGGCCCTTCCCCTGAAGGTAGGGTGGGACGAAACCATGCCCATCCCCTATTAAGCAACTTCAACGGATTTCGACACACAACATTTCAATAATTAGATAAAATAATTAAAAAAATAGATTTTAAGTCTATAGACTTAAAATCTGTTTTGTTAAGTCGTGCCGGGTCATTAGCATAAATATATAAGGTGAACTGGAAATAATTATTTAAATCTGTCATAGTACATCCATTGCTGGACCTCATAGGCAACATGACTACATAAAAAATAGCTATTCTGTTTAGCCCGCCTTTCAGCCCGTGGGTGGTTTTATTTCGCTATATCAATTTCATAAGAATGTGGCAAAATATAGCAATATAGAACAAATTTAGTACAAATCGTACGAAAGTGTTACGTCACTCGAAAAGCGCACTGTATCATTTTTGTTTGTTTCTACGTTTGCAAGAAAAAGAAATAGGTGTAATTTTTTAAAAGGATTTTATATTTTTTTAGTCATAATATCCTATTGTTATGTCTACTTAAATAAAGAAAAATAATTTTCAAAGTACTACATTTATTTTTCTTTCTTTTTAAATTGTGTGCTTTGGTGTAATAATAAAAAAAAATCTTATAATACCTACTTTTTTCCAAAATTAATTCAGAATCTTAATTTAGGTAGCCCTCAACATGTAGGAAGCGTCTGCAGGACATTAAGGCTTTCTCCTTGTTTTAACTTGTTTTTTTTTCATACTGTTAATGAAGGTACTTAATATGTATATTTATTCATTAGATTTAATATTTATTTCTTTAATTAGCATCCAAGTACATACCTCTAACGCGCCTTAAGAAAATAAAAAGCAAGCGTCGCTGATAAACATGCTTAAACACTGCAGTAGTATGTTCATACTAGTATTCTTAAAACCCTTTCAAAAAAGTTTAGCTAAACGTAGCGTCCATAATTATTTAAATTAAAAAAATCTCATCTCCTGATCTTTGATGTCGAGGGCTTGACCTATACTTACTTGGACCTTCCATTTAATAGGGCGTACCAAATGAAATCATTCAGAAGAAAGACTACTATTAAAATTTTATAATTCTGAAAAATCGTGTGATTAAGAGTCTAATTTTATACCAGAAATTCCGTACTGTGTTGACTTCGTAGAATCTGGAGAGTCTGTGAACTAAATAAGTGGTGCCCCGAAACCAATGCGCTACTGCATAGAATCTCCAAAACAGCAAAATACAGTAAAACTCCAATATCATCCGCTAGTAAGCTTGACATCATAATGACAGGTGGACTAACGCAATAGCAAAGTGGCCCAGGAGTGGTTATATATAGAAACCGGATGTCAGCTGGCTCGATGGATCGATAACATTCGAAATGTTATGGGACCTACTTATCTGAATAAAAGCGATGGACCTATGGTGCGTTCGGAGAGAGATTTAAATGTTACCGGAAAATAAAAAGATCTCTAAATGAACCGTTATCGTACTGCGAGAGGGGCCACCGAAGCGCCAGAAAGCCTTATTAAAGACAAGATAAATAAAAATAGGTTGTAGGTCTCCAAGACTAGATAATTAAAAATAGGTTTTGGGTCTCCATGGGCCATTTTTTATGCATTATTATTATTTTGGTTTATTAGTTTTGGGTGGTTTTGGTTTGTGATGAAGTTATGTAATTTTGCCTGAGCTCTTCAACAATGCGCTGGAAGATATCTTCAAGATGTTCTTGGAACATCTTCGATATGCGGGTGATATAGAGGTAGTTATCTTGGCTGAATCTTAAAAAGGTGAATGAGCGGAAAACTCTTGGGAATAACACGTTCAAGGAGGATCCATCGTATGATACAATTGGCTTTTGGTCAGCTTTTGGTAAAATGAAATTAGTATTTATATCCAAAAAACTTCCACAGTCACTGAAAACATAAAGTGTTTAACCAATGCTCCCGATAATGACGTACGCCTGTGAAATTTGGCCGCTTAAAGTATCGTTGATACGGAAGCTAAAAGTCACCCAGAGAGACATGGATCGTAAACAATATCATGCTCTGAACTGTTGTCTACTTACCCGTGTTTAATAAATGTATATGAAGCATAGAAGACATTGTTTTTAAAGAAGCTATAGATATACAGTCGCTATGCTTTTTGAATAGCAATGAAATCGACTGTAGTTTTTATTATAGCACCACAGAGTACCGGCGCCACTAACGAGTCGACCAAATACCCCGACCATGTTGTCTTCTATCTATCAAACATAGACTAAAAAATTAATGAAGTATGCTTAGTTAAACTATTCGAGTTTCTATTGCGGACTTGAAAATATCACAAACGTTATAAACTTCTATGGTAAAAGTAATGTAATCACAGATAATTTGAAATTGCACATTTTCGTTTTTGGTGTGAATTTAATTTTGGATAATGTTTGTTTGCAATTTAATATTTAACCCTCCGTAGGCTTGCTGGGGTCCAGGAGGAGACCCCAGATGATGTTAAATCTGTGATTTCTTATAAAATTCAATATTAGATTAACTGTCGCTTTTTAGTATTTCCACTTTTGAAAGGGACGCACGTACATACTTTTTAAAGGAAAAAAAGTGATTTGCTAATTAATATTTGTATGGAACACGCAAGTCTTATGTTCGAAGATTGCTTTCAATAAAATTCATAATAGTTTTTGTAAAAACTTGTAAAATTAATTGGCAAATGTTCTAAAATCGTTTTTTTTAGAAAATTATATAAATGTTTATCTGTTAAAAATTAATAAAGATTTAACCAACATTTTAATTTAAAATTATTTTCTGCTTACAGGTTTTATTATAAATTAGGGTCTGTCAGACCTCACCATACCATAGCATACCATGTAATTTTCTCCCATCAGGCATGCGGAGGGTTTCGGAGGGATCCCAGTTACATTAAATACAAAGAATTAAATAAATGTTCTTACTTAGGTACATAATATTTATTATTTTTCAATTGATTGCTTAGTTTCACACTGCGAAATTTATCTTCTGATTTATTTTTATTTGAGGGATGGACCTGGTGAAGGCCGCGTATTCACGGTAATCTTTAAGGGAGGCATTTTGTCATGTGGACGTCCTGCGGCTGAAATGATAATAAAGATGATAATATAATTTTGACTGAGGAGACCAGAACCTCAAATATTATATAATATTATCACAGTCTCAAAAGTCTTACAACCGCAGCTATATTTGCATAATGTTTTCAGCTCTGTCGCGATAAACATAGATAAAATATTGTTATCTTGACCCTCACCCTGAGCGTTTAACATTTACAGTATTCAGGACGTAAATTTAGTAAAATTTCTAAATAAATTATTTTTGTGATCCTTAGATAAGTTTTTTTAACCGACTTTCAACTAAAGAAGCAGGTTCTCAATTCGATGCATATGCTTTTTATTTTGCTTTTTTATGTTTGTTACCTCAGAACTATGATTTTAAAAAAAAATATTTCTGCGTGATAATTCATTATAACGCTGGAAACACCACGGGGCACTGCTGGTCCATACTAATATTATACACGGGAAAGGGGAAAGTATGTGTGTGTGTTTGTCCATTTTTCACGACAAAACGGCTAAACCGATTAGCCATGTTGTTATTAAAGCGATTAGAAAAAAAAATATTACCGCGGTGCACTTATTTGTTTTCAAACTGAAAGTCAATTAATTTTTGTTAAAAAAATCTACATAGTTATCTGTTTGAGGCTTGCATAAGTATTTTGTGCCTGCGTTGGCCCCTGTTTAGTGGCCTACGTAACATTGACTGTTCCTTAACTAGGTACTGATTAATTTGAGTACGGGGATGAATGTTGCAAACTAAATCATATTTATGACTATATGATACATAATTAAACTGTATAATAAAAAGACGATTTTTTCAAAATTATACCTAATTATCTTGGCTGTCTTTTACTTCGGCATACCATAGATATGGGATGACCTTCTGGGGGAATACAACTGATCGTAAAAGACCGTTCAATCGACCGAAAGTTACAAGACACAGAATACTTATCGACCTTCTATTATATAAATTAGAAATGTATAGAAAAAAAACCTAAACCGGTTCGCAACCGCGATTGAGTGGCAATACGCGCGGCGCACTATGCGCATTAGACGTTTTCAAACAATAGATGTGTTATATGATAAAAATTAAACAAGAACATCGAGGACAAGAATATCGAAGTCCTAAAAGTAAGTATGTATTTATATTGGTACGGATATTTTACCTCAATGTTGTAAGACACTAACAAAAATATACTACCATTTTGTGTTTATTCTCCATCGAGTTCTGTGCCCCAAAGTCAGGGCGTTGATAACAAAATTTGACAGTACTATCTATGAGGTAATCCACAGTCCAGCGGCACGTGTATAGAATACAGACGTGTTTGTGCGTCGAAAGGTTCAGTTTAAAAATAACTAGGCGGCAAAAAATTTATAATGGCATCAGAGAGTAAGTCATATTATTTATTTCCATTTGATGTTTATATGTTTAAAGAACTAGTTTAACAGTTATTGATAAATGTAATTTGATCTTAGATAATGAACGTGGGTTGATATTTAATGATAAAAAACATTCAAGTTTTAGTTATCCTAGTTGCCTGTTGACTTTATGTGTGATCTTGTTAGATCGGTGCGTAGTAGGTTTATGAATTGTGTTTGAGAAAGTAGAAGCATGTGATATAGTAGAGACAATGGCAATGGGTGCGGCTAACAGCGATTAACAACGCCCAGCAAATAGCTGATTCCACGGTTTTATTATCTATAGTATATAGATAGTACGTGCTGATACGATAACCTTTTAATATAAAAAGCTCCAATTGGATCAACTTCATTGGTTAAATATGGATAAGGATTTATCTGAGAAAATATGGAGAAAAAGTTTTTAAAGAGGAGAACTAACCTAAAATTAACAGAGCTTTTGTTCATTCGAAATTAACAGAACACTGCGTTAGCCCTTTCAATGAGTAGTTTGATAGCTTTATTTTTAGATCTTTATCCGTGGTAGTTTTCAGTGGAATAACTTACACAAAAAAACAGAGATGTTGTTAACGCCGTAACAGATGATCCACGATGCGGACACTTTAGTTTATAAAATTTATATTTATATGTATGTTAGTCTGTAAGTTATATGTTTATATGGGCCTAAGGTGCCTGAAATAAATGGTTTATTACTATTATTATTTATTATTAACGCAAAAATTATAAGATTGTTTCTTTCAGCTAAAACCTTGAACCATGAGACTGGGGCGCCCCTGTACCCTGACCTGCCGCCAGCGGCCCCTGGCTCTGCGCAGTACACCCCTGTGCCAAACCAACAGGTATTTATTTAAGCTACCTCCTAATAAAAGATCTATATTATGTATGGTATATCAGATGAATTGTATAGTACTCGTTTTTTTCGCGAGTTTAGAGATTACCACGGGGTTGTTGTGTGGAATGTTCGAAAATATTAATACCAGCTTTTCACGCCACGTTGCCCGTGTTTAATAGATTTTCCCGCGGAAATAACTTATTTTCCGGGTAAAAAGCTTTCCTTGATGAATAGGCTAACTAACAACAACTAACAACATTAACTAACAACTAACAGTGGAATAATTATTCAAATCGTAAAAAGCTTTCCTTGATGAATAGGCTAACTAACAACAACTAACAACATTAACTAACAACTAACAGTGAAATAATTATTCAAATCGGACCCGTAGTTCCTGAGATTAGCGCGCTCTTACAAACAAACAAACTCTTCAGGTTTATAACATAAGTTTACTATTCATTATTAAAATGAATTCCTAAATAACACTCTACACCTACGTTCATTGCAGGTTTACTCGCAAAAGTTGGAACTGTTTAAAAAACAAAAGAGGTAACTAAAATATATAGAAATAGGCTTTGAAAGACCACCTTAGAGACCTTAAGCCAACCTCACCGAGCCGTAGTGTCCCGCCAAACAACAAACGAAGCGTTTGTGGTGCACCAAAATGCAATGGATCAACATGACATTTGGAAAAAATTGTATTTTATACACTCCGTGAAAAAGTTATCTTCCAAATAGGCCCTTATCGTTTTATCATTTATGATTTTTGATATATTGAATCCACCTGTAACAGATGGTAACACCCCTACATCGATGGTTTGTATACAGAAGGGTACACCAGCGACGCATACCGTACACCGCTAACTGCATGTTTTTCAGTACATTCTTCTTCTTAAACATAGTTTACTCGCATGACATACTGAAACACTAATAAAGATGTATAGACGTTTAGTGGTGAATTTGATCCATGAATGCCCTCTGTTAAAGTACCTTAAAACGACTACATGCACTTAAGTACTATAGGTACTATTTGACCGATACCAGGCTTTGACTGTATTATAAGTTTTTAGCCAGCAAAATATAAGACTAACAAGTGCTAAAAGTTAACTATTTAGTTTGTTATAGTTGGGATGCTTAAATACATTTTAAATAATAACAATTCGTAAAGTAGTTCTCTGTGCTTAAATTTTAATTTCTTATTACAAATAAGTAACTATTACATTATTAATCGGCTAATTAACATTAAATGCTAAAAGCGTCCACGTGTACAAATGTGCTATGCTGATTCTGCCCGCATGATTTCGCAGTCGTGATTGATGTTTGTCGAAGTATGGCCTTGTTACATTATAACCATACCACATTAATATTACCGTAAAAAAACAATGCCTTTTATTTAAAAATTCAATAATTAATTTCAAATTTCCATAAGTGCGCTGAATACGGATACGCTCCAAAATGGCGCGCAACATCACGTGTCCGTAACCTGATAAAAAAGTTGTAGGTCAAGTATAATAGGTGAAAAGCTTTAGTGTACCTACAAATGAGTGAAACGAATACTTAGTTAAAACTACCTACTTAGTGACGTCACTTAGGCAAGCATACCAATGCAACATTGCATAATAGCGTTTGTAGTCACGTAAATAATGATATTTTAAATATGCTTAAAACGATATTTTATATACATCGTCTATATTTTTAAATACTGTGTTAGTTTAGGTTTAAAAAAGTATTTACTCATATTACAATCTAGTAAAAATTTGTTTAAAATTTATATATCAAATAAATAATTAAAACAAATAATTAACCCTTTATTTGGACAACAAATACCTAATACATAATCTGTTTCTTACACTACTATAATAAACATTTTACAATACATATAATTTTTACAAATCTCGTGCTTCGTTACTCTCTGTCAGTCCTTTTATTTAGCCAGTTGCCAATATACAATAATGTTAGTGGGGGTTGTTCCTGTCAAATGCAGTAGGTATATAATAGTGTAAATGGAAAAAGTTACACGAGTTGTCCAATAATTTTTACAAATTATTTGACAACTTAAAAACTTGACTTAAAAACTCTCAAAGTCCTTAATGATAAACTAACAGTTTATTTATAAAAATATTAAATCATTGCTCGCGTTATATTATGTCGCCGAAGTCTTCTATAATTTGTTTGTAAATAAGTAAACGAATCTATTTTAGATTTCATCACTAATTGCAAATATGATTAACTATGGATGACTTGCTTAATTGATGGATGCTGCTAGTTTCAATTGAAGATGATGCCAATTCAATACTGTCCGAAAGGACAAATCACAAATTCATCTATACTGATCTATTTAATTTCTTATTATTAGGACTAACACAAAATTTATATATGTTTATTTAAAAAAAGTACTAAAACTTGCTTATTTTTGACTACTGAAATGTCGAGTTGACACAAAACACTTGTACACTTAATTTGATTTACTAAAATATCTAAAAGAACGTTTATAAAATAAACCAGTTTCCGGTCCGGATTTCTTCTACCAAGTATAATTACCTAAGTGTGTGAAGTGATCCCAAGGAACTATGTTTCAAAACTAATTGCAAAAGAATTGTCGCATTTTATCTGTACATAATATGTATGTAAGTAGGTAACTGTATTTTATTTTATTTATTTCGAACCAAATATAGATCGGTCTAAATAATTAAATATTGTATTATAAATAGAAGTTATAAGGTTTAAAAGAAACAATATACAGATCAAATTATATAAACATTCATTCAGTTCCATTTTATTCTGTTAAGGAAACTATATTATTGTTAAGTTTCATCATTCAAATCCATTCAGTAGTGTTTGCGGAATGAGCTACAAGCTAAATCCTCACAAACTTTCGCGTTAATAATAAAAATGTAATTGCTCTTGCGCAATAAATACTGCTTTCAAGAATATATAGGTTGTTTGAAGGTTGATAATTTTGTTTGCTAAATTATAAATTAACTTTGTTATTATTTTTAGCTAAGTATCTATAAAACTCAGATATCAAAATTGCCTCTCACAAATACATCACGTGTGTTTATTATGTGGATCTTGTTCCCCTGTTTCAATTATACCTAATAGTATAATCTTGTACATGTGTTTGATGCGATCATTATAATTAAAAAAAATACTGAAGCTATAAGCGAATATATACCTAGAGCGATTCAAGAGGAACGATTCTACGTACATATAATCTCAGCCAAGTCTAGTCAGGGCTGGTTGCTAGTTTACATTAAAGCTATCCATAAACCTCGTCTGCTAATTCTACAACAGACTTTGTAGATTTATAAAGTAGGAGGACAATATCATTTCTAATTGGCTGAAATCATGTGAAGTAGAATAGGGCCGAGCAGTGTTTAGAATATTTTCGTAACTCCTTCAATTTATAGGACAAGGTTGCACAGATTGAGTCCCACTCTAAAATAGAATAAGTATTACTACAATTTCATCTTTACAAGTAGAACAAAATGACGTCGCTTCCATTATCTGATAATTGAAAACGTTTAAAATAATCATTTTAACTTTTTAAGTATAATCGTGCCCGTGTTATTTCGGGCTGCTGATTGGTTTGCTGTAAAATTTATTGGTGGTCCATCTAAAGTAGAGAATGCTAAATATATATATTTTTAGAAGGAATCTAAAATTTAATATAATACAAGGACAATAAAGCTAATAAACAGACAGCATCGCATATGGATGTTACGAGGCGGATACAAGGCCTTCAAAATATTTAGTAGCACGTGCAACGTTAATCTGAACCAATTTTGTAGGTTTTTATACCTAAATGGTACCAATTTATTTGGTTGGTTCAGACTGTGAATTAACACATTTTCATTTTAGAAGTCGAAGGCGGGCTTGAAATAAAGATTTATATAAGACTAGATGACCAGACAATCGTTGTTTTGCCTTATGTATGAGCAACGAAATGTCACTGCTACTGTCAGTTGCAATGGAGAAATAAACAAAACTTTTGAAGTACCTAAATGACCAGGACTGATATGCTCATGTTATAATAGCTTCCTTATATGACAAACATTTTTTTTATTGTAAATGTTAAACTTATAATAGTTACCTATAAATAAGAAATCCAAAATTGTAATAACTGATAAAGCTGTGTTGTTCTATTCGCTTCTCAACTCAGTATAAAACATTGAAGCGAACTGTCAAGACAATGTTATTTCCTTGATATTTGTTATTTAAGCAATTTAGTTTTATTAATTTTAAGTTGACCTGTCCATGTAGGCTATGTGCTTCTAAGGAAATAAACGTTTTGACTTTGACTTTGACATTCCTCATTCATTTTTCGTCTAATAAAATTGTGAAAAAATTGTGTGCACTTTAACGGTGAAGGCAAACAACGTGAAGAAACCCGCATGTTCTGAGAACTTTGAAGAGTTTGAAAGACATGTGACATTCACCAACCCGCACTTGGCCAGCGTTGTGAGATAAGGCCTAATCTCTCTCGTCAGGAGAGTCCCTGTGTCCCAGCAGTGGAAACTTTAATAGGGTCATGATGATTCTGTAAAGATCGATGTTATACGCGGAAGAGTTTGCAAACATACCTGTTGACTCGGCAGAGGGACCAGTCTGGAACTAAGGAGTGGGTTACCCAGTACGAGGTCGGCACCATCGTACCTCTGTCCTATAGCCTTTTTTGACAAAGTCAAAGTATCCATGAGTACATCCATGATTGAATTGTCCAGAAAAAATGATTTATTATTTTAGATGATCCTTGAACAGGAGCTCAGTAAGACTCGTCGGTTTTAATACAATTAAATTGATCAATTCAATATTGACCAGTGCTAGGATCTGAACTAGCCGAATTTCCTACACAGACACAACAACACAATCAACAATCAAATTCAATTCACGATATGCGTGACCTTGGCCATAAGGCTGGCATATCAAGAATATTTTTAACCTGCTCTGTGGCAACGTGTTCAACTTTAGTGTTTATTTTTAACAAATATGGGTAGTAGTTTGGCAAGGTAATATAGTTAGACATAGAACTAAATAATTTTACAAACCATTGTGATTGGGATAAGGAAGTTGTCGGGCGAGGCCTTGGTGTAAAGGTCAAATAGAAGAATCAGAAAAAAAATATTATCTTATCGTGATGACAATGAATAGGTAGTGAAGTTTTAACGATATTTTTGACTTATCCAAACTGTAGAAGTTTATTTAGAGAAAAGGTACTCGTAGCAGCTAATTATTTTTACCCTAGAATTTATAATATTTATAAGGACCAAATTTTCTTTTAATTATATTATGTTACCATGCAGTGCAGGCTCTATTTTTTAATTATGTGCCTTTTAACTTGATATGAGCCGAGGAAACGATTTTACGCGGAAGAGTTAGCAAACATACCTGTTGACTTGGCAGAGGGACCAGTCTGGAACTCAGTACGAGGACGGCACCATCATCCCTCTGTCCTATTGCCTTTTTGGACAAAGTTACTGTATCCATGAGGATCTCTCATAGAATCCCCATGAGAATCCCTCATGGATTTGAGAATTTCCTCATCGGTTTCCATTGTAAAAATCAAGGCAAAACTCCTTAAAATCATAACATTTTTCAATATAATTATCTTGTTTGCAGATGGTGATTATCCCTCCGGCTCTCGGACCGAAGCCAAGCGGTTTAACATGCCCCTCCTGCAGGGCGGAAATCGTCACCAGAGTAGAACCTAAAGCTACCACTAAGACGCATCTCATTGCCTTGGTTCTCTGTTTGCTTGGGTGAGATACCTTATATTTTTATACGTATTTATTAATGTGCCGTCAGAGAGGGGACCACACGCCCAGAGCTAGTTGTATTTAATTGAAGCGCCATGTAGCATACATTGTGTCCTAGTTAAGTAGACATTATTTTAAATGTTTGTATGAATTATTTATGTATTTCAGATTTTGACATTTAAGAATAATAATTATGACATAAGTTATTATATTTTTTAAAGTTGTGGCAGGCATAGGGCAACCACGTTAGAACCCATATTGTGACTTATAATTTCTATTATCAATAAATGACTATTATTATTATTAAAGTAGGTGTTTACCTGTGCTTATAATATAATTCCGAATTATCTTAATATTATATTAAAATATTATAATTAAATTAAAATGAATAATACCTTAACCATAAGATTCCATAATAGCGTTAAGGTTTTATGGGGGCTTTTTATTGCGTCCTTATCATTTATTCTTTGATCTGTCAATGTAGGCAATAATTATACTAGCTGGCTCATTCTGATTTTTTGCGGGAACAGAAACGTTCCTCTTAAATCACTCTAGCTTAAAAATATTGTAAGCATTATAATAAATAGCTTATATACAGCCATTGAACACACTCAATATTCGGCTATAAGTTTTACGTTCACTGAAGCTAGACAGTTGATAGACATCTAAGGTAGTCTTAAAACTGGTTTGAGGCAGCATTGTGATGTATAAGATTATGACTGCGTTGTTACATACTACATAGTTCCTAACAGAATGTAATCAGTGAATAATTACAGTGCAGAAATAAAGCCGCTTTATTAATGATTACTCATGACATGAGATACAAGTGAACAAAATAAACTACATATCAGTCTAGGCAATTTAGGTATTTATCTCAATTAAAAAATGTTTTCAATAAGAATAACCTCGAAACACTATTGTTGTTCGTGATTGACAATGATAGCCATTTTTTAATAGTAATAAAAGCTATAAGTTTGACTGCCTCAGTGGCGCGGCGGGCGAGGGTCCGCTAGCGGCGCAAGAGGGTTCGATTCCCGCCGTGGTGTAAAGTGTTTTTATGTTCTGAAATATCCTTTTTCCTTGGTCTGGGTGTCTTTATATGCATACTAAAATTATTAATATCTAAAATTTTTATTATATTTGACGTTTAAAATTCATCAGCATCACCCTATTAACGTTCCCACTGCTGGGACACAGGGACTTCTCTCTTGACGAGAGAGATTAGGCCTTAATTCACCACGCTGGCCAAGTGCGGGTTGGTGAATGTCACATTTCCTTCAAACTCTTTTAAAGTTCTCAGAATATGCCGGTTTCCTCACGATGTTTGCCTTCACCGTTAAAGCACGTGTTTAAAGCGCACATAAATTTCTCAAGAAGAAAAATCCAGAGGTGCGTGGCGGGGTTTGAATCCATGACCTTCGGAATGAAAGTCGAGTGTCCTCCCACTTAGCCAATACGGCTTTTTTTAGCCAACACGGCTTTTTTTTTTTCGTTTAAAATTAAAAGACAATATTAAACAGTATCTTTCTGTGTCCCAGCAGTGGGAACGTTAATAGGGTGTTGATGATGTTTCTGTTTATTCCAGTTGTTGGTGCTGCGCGTGCATCCCGTACTGCGCCGACTCCTGCCGGGATATGAACCACTACTGCCCCAACTGCAACTCCTACCTGGGCAACTACAGCAAGTAAACAAACAACAGAAGCCTGCCCGTCTGATAGTTTTATTGTCTTGGAAATTCAGCACAAATGTAAACAAGAGCATCATAATACAGTTAATCTATGTATATCTGGATGATCGCCTTTCTAGCCTTTTTAGAAAAGGATATTCAGGAAAGGCGTTTGATTCCCAAGATTTCTAAGCCACTGATATATGAAAAAGACTTGAATAATTGTCTGTAGGTTTACTTTATTAAAACTGTTGAGCTTTGAGTACCAGTTGGTTAAGTATTTGTCAGGATTTAAACAAAAAAATTATTAATCATTCTTTTTTTTGTTATCTGATTCTTCATCTCATTTTAAAATAAAGCCTGAGCAAGTTTTTCACTTTCATATAGTAAATAATGGAAAAAAATAACAAAAATAGATATTGCCTATATTATTTCAAAATAAGGTTAAATGTGTATTTTCAGTTCCTTGAAGGTACAATACATAGGGTTTGTAACACACAATAAAAAAGTAAGGTAAGTCCATCGTGTGAATATATTTCACTTGAATGGACATGACCGAACAGCGGAAATTAATATTATTCGTGCCCTTAATAGTCCCAATTGTTGACCTTGACCTTGACGCTTCCCGAATGACGGGACAATGAAGCTTGGCTTAAAATAATTAATAGATGAGTCACCTCCATGGAATGTATTCTAACTAAGGCCAATTGTTCTAAATTGTTAAGTATAGATGGTCCCCGAGCGACACACAATGAGCAACATTGTGTCACAACATTTTCCAACAAGTCACACTCTTGGAGCTAGAGCAAGCACGTGTTTTTTTTAATGTTCAACGGCAGGCAATTAAAACTATTACCACATTGTCAAATGTCAAAGCACACCTAGTACCTACTTCTGCATTTATTAATAATTTCGAAGCAAGTTCGCCACATTTAAGTTTTGTTAAGGAACTTGCGTTCAGTGTATTGACTTCCAGATTTATTTTCATTTCTTTATTATAACATAAGTGATTCTTTATTAAGGTTTTAAATAAAAAAGTAATCAATACTGATTGTGTTAAACACTTTGTAGCTTTTAATTGTACGAGTTATTATGTATTCTGAAGCAGACATAAGAAGCGCTATTATAATCAGCTCTATTTTAAAATTATAAGTTTATATACATTTATTTTTATAAATATACTATTAAAAATAAATATTCAAATATGAAACCCTCGCTTTTTAATTTATTATCTGGTTATTCATCTCATTTTACAGCCTGTTTTTTACCAATTGTTTTATTATTATTTTACAGCATTCAATTATTATTTTTTGTATTTTAACTTTGTAGTTTGTAAATTAGATTTTCCATAATAATTACTAAAATGTACAAGTAGTATTAGTAAATTCGCCTTAATTTACTAAGAACAGACAGTATATTTATTCAATGAAATAGACCTCTTTGATATATTTATAAAATAGTGAATACCGCAATCCATACCTATATTACGAATGAGAAAGTGTAATTGTGTTTCTGTTTGTCCGTCTTTCACAGCAAAACGGCAAAACCATGAACCAGAAATGCATTATATACCGAGTAACACCGCAAGTTGTAGAATAAAAATGTGTTTTATAAAAGAGTCTTGGGAGCCTATGCTAGCCTGACATACAATATTAGATAGTCAACAGTTCTATCAAAGTCGTTGCCGAAGCTGTGGTCGTACAATTAAACAAGTCGCACAGTTGAAAACAACTTCATACCGTACCGAACGGTGCGTGGTGAATTAAGGCCTAGTCTCTCTCGTCAAGAGAGAAGTCACTGTGCACGTAATTAGGGGTGGGTGCATTATACTACTACCTACTACTACGACTAATTGAATAATAAATCAAATTAAACAGCCTATAAATATTTGTTACGTTATCGACTCATCACGAAACATCATAATGGGCCTTAACGCAGTGGGGATATGTCCATTTATAAGGGACTTTTTATGGCCGCCTAACCTTCATCAGGTCAGCTCTTTGTCATTGGATTGTCACGTGATGAAAAGTGTACGAAAATTGGCAGCTCAATTAGAAACCAGAAGAGCCTGGAAGAGATCGCTCATAGCGATAAGGCTGCCCATTGTACCCTGTTCTTAATTTAGTTAAGGTTCTTGTAAAGTTTATTATTAATTTGTGTGGTATACAATAAAGTGTTTTCTATTGTGAGTTTCATAAATTTGGCGGATAATTTGATAACAGACAAATGTTGAGAATGGTGAAACTTCATAGAGCTTTTAAAATATAAACTTTAGCCGCTACCCGTTCATGTTAGTACTACAACTATAGAATGTAAAACAAACATTAAGCACTGCCCAGTACCCACTAGGTTAGTAGTAAGCCACACCCAGCTCAGTATCACGTCATCCGCCCCGACATGACCTGTTTATGTTCAATCGATTTGCAACGACAGTAAAGCTTAATAAAGTCTCCTAGAAAATCGTAAGGTCCCCTTAATTCATTTACAAAATTTAATTTTTAAAAAGCATCTTCACGTTTAAGAAACATGTAAACCGGACAATTTAAAAGCAACAATGCTTTTTTACGTTTCTTTTCTTTATATTTGTTACATTTAATGTTTTTTTTTCGAATTGAATCATTTGTAATTCCATACTGCATGAAAATTGACAGGTAAACCTTATTTTTTCATACAACCATTAAGTTTCATGATAAAAGTACTATTGCGTCATCACGAAGTTTGGTTGCCAGAATATGCATATAATCAGATAATACTTTGAGGCCCTGGTATTGAACAGTACTTACTGTAAAGATAATATAGTCTGAAACGATCGATCATTTTCCTAGATCGTGGTCACAGAGTCGGGCCTTCTGATAACAATTTGCGAGCGCGATATCAGTCGCTTCTGCAGTTCGTAAGTGAGATCCGACAAAACCTAACGTTATTTTCAGAGAAATAAACAGTTTGTGTGTAATACATTTGTGTTAAACCGTTGATCATGGACCCTGAAAGTAAGTAGTTTTAAATTTTAGCACGATATTGTATTATGAAGGATAAATATTTTTTAGTATAAATTATTTATGGTTACAAAGGACTTGTTGATAGAGTCGTGCTATAGATAGTGAGTAATCTCAGAATCAATGTTCTTATCCAGTTCTGAAAATTAGTGGTATGGAACGTAAACATTAATGTGCTATTATCAGGCTCTATTTGCTTGTTTTAATATTTTCGCAGAATAGTAGAACTATGTCTATGTAACTTTATTCATCGAGGACTTTCGTTAAAATCTGTTTTGCAGCAATACAAATACTTTAATAATAGAAGATTTATAAAATGAGAGTGTTATTAAAGTTTTGACATAAGGATCAACTAAGCATATTATTATGTTAAACTCTTAAAAAACAAATGCAAGTCTGTATGAGTTTAGAGTACCTACGTACCTATTTTTCTATTAACCCACAACGCCCCCTAGTAAGAAATTTCATAAACTAAAGACGCCCAATGTTTAGCTCATTGAATAACTCAATGTAAAAATGTTATCCGCTATTTTTAAATTTTAAACAAACTACGCAATGGTACGAGTTCGCGTAGGAACGAGTCGCTGGTATAGACAAGTTTTTGTGCGTAACCTTGAACCGGGATCGCTCTAACGCAAAACAAAGACTGCATGTTTGAGAGGGATAGATGACCTAAGTCCTAATCAATTGGCTGTTGTGTTTGAGCAGGATAGCTATATTTACCTAAATTAGTTTTCTACTTGACAATGTAGGCATTTCCATATGCTATGTTCAAAAACTTTGGGTACTAATACTATTCAAAATATTAAATGAAATATATCATCATTTCATTTTAAGGACTCTTTCTAAAAACATCAAATTTCAAGGCATTCTGTAACAAGCCCTATGTTTGATCCAAGAGTTACTAAAAGCACTATCACTTCATGTAAAAGTTACTCAGGATAAAACTTATCTAACTAAGAGTTAGTTAGATAAGTTTAGCGTTTGAGGATACGAGATGGCATTTAATTTGATGGAAACATGCTATGAGTCTTTCCACGATATCGCATTGATTATCGATATATCGAATCGTTGAAGTGTTTGTACAGAAACGCCACTATAGGTATCAGTCCGAATACAAGAACATAGTTCGAAAGCGATTCCGTTGAAAAGAGGAGTTAGGCAGAGAGATGTGATATCTCCAAAATTGATTTAGTTATTATAAAGACCGCTTTCAAACTCCAAGTATGGAAAGGGCTGGGCCTCAGCAACATCAATAGCAAGTACATCACTCATCTTTGATTCGCTAATGATATCGTGGTCATGACAAAGCCGATGGAAGAACTCAACACAATGCTTGAAGACTTAAATCGAGTCTACCAACGGGTGGGCCTCAGGAGAATTATCGACAATACTCTTTTTAAAAATATATTACTTTCATACTAACTGTTTTCTTTCAGCTAAAGTAATCCACCATGGGGAGACGGTGCTCAACCCTCCTCAAGGCAACCCACCACCGTACAGCGCTCCGCCGCCTGCCGCCTACCCGTATCCGCAACCACAGCCGGGGTACATGGCGCCCGGCCAGCAGATTCACTTCACCTCTCCAGGCCCACAGGTCTGTAGGCAAATAAGACCACATAATTAGTTTTATAGGATGTATATACCGCCACTGGACAGGGCTCGGCCGCACGCCGCCTCCGGAATCCTTAAGGAACCAAAAAAGAATCGGGATGCGAGATGCCAGTAGGTAATATGTTGAAGTGGCTGTTGATCAGGCTTAAAAAATAGTACAGATTTATATTGTCACCCAAAGTCTTCGAATGGAGACCGAATAAGATTAACAAGTTTGCGATGCGTGAGAGAGCACTAAGTTATTCCACTCCAAAGCTGAACTTTCAAAGGCCGACATTACAGGGCTCTTTTTATTCATTACATAAACTAACACAGCTTTGTAATCTAAATTAGGTACTGAGATATTACTCACGTCACAAAATGAAACAAATATTAACGGTGAAGCCTATACTTGTTAGAATATACTTTTTATTTAATATTTTCATACCATCTATTCATTAAAATCAATGGAAAACTTTAAAAACTTAAATTTCCGAATATTTAGGTCATTCTTTGACCTAAACATTGTTGTCATCAAAACAACAGGAATACAAGTTTAAGATAGGCAAGTCCCATCAAAACTTGAAGTGAGCAAGTATTCTTTACTTCCTTACACCTATTACTGTTGGACTATAGACGAAAGTTATATTAGATAGCACGTTTCTTTGACAATAAATGAAAAAATGTTGTTATTTATTTTAGGTAACGGTTGCGCAGGCGGTGATCGTAACCAGCAACATGGGCCCCCGGCCCGCGCACTTGACCTGCCAGTCCTGCAGAGCTGAGATTGTCACCAGGGTGGAGTCTACGGCCACCACCAGAACCCATCTCTTTGCTCTCATCCTCTGCTTGATCGGGTAAGGAATAAACTTCTTGATGAATACTAATCGAACGTAGAAAAGATACTTTTTGGTCTATTGGTATTAGATCGCTATTTTTATATACTGGGCAAAAAATATTGCCTACTTCTTTCACAATGAATAACGCCACTATTGAGTCATAATGAAAGTCTAGTACCACAAGCCCTTCAGACTACATTATTTATTATTGTATGATGAATATTTTGTGCGAATGAGTTGAGACGTCATATTTTTGTAATTTTATCTTATCAAATGTACAAAAAAGTCATTGAAATTATTTATGAGTCATGAATAAGTGATGACAAAGGAATGAATATACCTATTAGGTACTTACTTATCGGATAGTATTATTGGCAACTTTAAGTACCTCAGCCTAGAAAACTAAATAATTTAGATTAACCTTCATTGTTTTTGTCCGCCTTGAATTTCCTATTATTTTGATAAACCAATGTAGTAGGGATATTATGGTCAAAGATATTGTAATATTTAGAACTGCAAAGAACAACTGGTCGAACTTATTTCTTCTGCAACACATCTTTCGATTTCTTTATTTGATACGTCGCTTGGTTATTTTAAAACTGATATATTTTAGTATTTTATCCCTACTTATCTTTGAATCAGCTTGACTGATGATTATAGATATTTTGGTCTCTTTGCAATGAATGGCCGTTTAAGAAACACAGTGACTGCATAATAAATGTAATAATCATAATCGTTTATTTGTTGTTTCATTTGGTTACGTAAAAGTCTTACGTACATTAGTGTTCCTCCCAGCATAAGCTCAGTTGGGACATTACAACATTAACTTAGGATTAGCTTATAACTAATAATATGAGAGCTGTAGGCGCATTCTGTAAACTCACTTCGATCCTTACTAAGCTGAATCCGCGGTGATTTAACAGTTTTGTATTCTGTAAAACTCGATAGCGCCTGTAGCGCCTCAGTGACGAGCGTTTGAAGTGAGCTCGGTCACTTGAGTGATTTCGAGTTCGGATTCGATTTTTTACAGAATGCGTCTGCTGGTATCGAATTTTGGGAAAGTATTTGAGGCAGTCTGTAATGTCCATGCCTCTCCTGCTATATCCCAACTCGGCGCTTCATACCTGGCCACTGGATGCAGCGTGGTTATAATTTTTTTTAACGAATAATTTGTTTATTTAAAACAGACGATATAATCATCCTTAATTAGTGTCATAAAAACAATATTTTAATGTTAGTGGACAATGTATAGAAATGAAACAGATATCTTATCATTAATCGATAACGTGTCAATGGAGTTTTTTGATAAGCATGTTTTCCGACCAGTAATAAGAAAAGTATCTATAATATACATATATCTATAATATGTATAAATAACATTTTCATGTTTAAATAGAAAATATTGACAATCATATAAATTTCTGATACCTACCACACGATATGAGAATATTATACAATTCCATAGAAATGTATACAATCAGATAGGCGTTTAAAGATAAATTTAGAGACACTTTTATTCGGTATTAGGTATATTCTTAAACTTTTGATCTAGTGTTAACGTTTCCCAGGAAATCTCAATATTCTGATCTGATATATCGATAAATAACTGTCATCACTCTACTTAAACCATACCATAGAATAATAAATTACTGCGTAAACTATACTAAAATTATTAAGGTAAGTAAAATGGTAATATCATTTTTTTTGTGTGGGATATGCCACTTAAAGAGAAAGGACATAGGGTAGATTACTTTAAAATCTACCATAATCCTTAGCTTTAAGATAAGATTTTGTATATATACCATGTGTTTGACGTTACCAAGTGTACCAGTAAGTAAAGAAAATACTAAAATACAAAAAAAATACTGTGCTAAAAGATTTTGTTCGGGCGGTCACCCATCCAAGTACTGGCGTCAGGCAACGTTGCTTAACCTTGTTAGCGTTTAAGATTGGCTTACCTGTCGTTTTTCCGTTGCATCCGGTTTGAAATCACAACGAAAGAAGTTTCACTTCCAAAATACAATACAAAGGAATTTTTCTTAAAGCATTTTCCAGTCAAATTTAGTAGCACCATTGACAGGAGAACCAGTGCCTTCTGTACACCATTACAATATTTTAACCCATGCCATTACCATATTTTTTCTTAATTTCAGTTGCTGGCCATGCGTCTGCGTTCCATACTGCATGGATGACTGCATGAGCACCAACCACTACTGCCCCAACTGCAACGCCTACTTGGGATCGTACAACAACTGAAAATACTACTAAACGAGATTTTACGGCCCTGTTTTACTAACGTTTATGTAAACATCAAGTAATAAAAAAAATTGCATGCTTCATGTATTATGATCAAACATTTTTGTGACTGCAAGCAATGGTTATATCCGCGCTTATGAATTTTCCCGAAGAACGATATATTTAATGCGGTTCAATGTAGCCTGTATCCTAATGCAACGAGAGAGGTTATACTCTCTCCTTACCAAATTTCAGGCGAATCGGTTCAGCAGTTTTGCCGTGGAAGATGGACAAACAATTAGACACACACAAAAATTTTCCCATTTAGTATTAGTAGCATATTAGTATAGATGTCTTATATTTAGGCTCATAATGCATGGTTATGTCCATGCACCGACATTCAAAAACCCTACCTGATAACCGATTTATACCAAGAGTAGTTGAGTGTTCTAAAAGTTAGCTACCCCTTTATAGAGTTAGATATTTTAATTATTTTTACCGGGTTGGGTTTTTTGTGGCTCCCATAATGTTACGCTATAATGTTATGTGCTATGCATTTTTCTAATGAGGCATTTTCAAAACAAGTAAAGAACTCTTATATGCTTTGTAAAAATAATATATACATATGCGCATATTAATGTAATGTAATCATAAAATGTAATTTTTTCGATTTATGAGTTATCTTCACTAGTGTTTACCTTATTTATAAAACCATTTAAAGTAGGTACAACACATGTTTTTGTAGTATGTTTCATATAATGTTTAGCTATCTATTGTAAAACAATTTACAATAGAAAAGCTTCTTTTAACATTAAAACTACTTACTTAATATGACAATAACATTAAACTTCTAAGTAGATTCGCAATAAGAGATAAATAATTATCATATCTTCCACCAGGCTTGATCGCTAGCATACAGTCAGTCAGTAAGTGGGTCTAGCTGACCGATTCAGAACTTGTAATATACAACCGGGCCCGAAGGCCGGTTCGAGCGGGCCCGGTCGACTAAAGAGTGAGATATAATAACAGTTACAAAGAAACAACGAACAGAAACTACGAAATAAAAAAGATACTAATATTTATTTAGTAGGTTATTAACATATACAAAGACTTGCAGTAGAAAAGGAGCACCAGTAGCAATTAAATTCAATATTTTGAGATTATCTTGAGCAAACAATCAGACAGAGGCCACTTTAATATATACGTATAGAGATTTTTTGTATCCCCAATAATAATATTTATAATACATAATATTGTTGTACTTAAGTTTAAGGGCAAATCATTTATTGAGACTTTTATTAATTGAAGATAGAATTCAATTTTGTTGTATATTTATAGAAATAAATATTTAAACTGCATAATTGTCATTTATGTTTTTCCTCTTAATCCTGTTTGTAAGAAAATTATATTAATGAGTAGCGACTGATGATAAATATTGATTTTTTTTAATGCATATAATATTATTTATGTCGCATAAGGAAGTTATACAATGTGTTTCAAAATTGGTATATAAAGCGGTTCCTTACATATTTTGTTCTGAGACATTTAGATATAGACCCCTTTTTTCGGAAAAAAAACAATTTATTTTTAGCCTAATCGAATCTCTAAGCCATGGTATATATCATATAGCCTCATATCAGTTGATAAAATTTTAGGGGAAACCATGGAAGTAGTTAAAAAAAATTAAGTCTTTAACCACTTTTTTATTAGCGATTATGACACATAATGAGATAGGTTTGACTTTATTTAATTAAGGCTGCCTATCATAAAAAAAAAGTATTTACAGATTTACACTTTCAAAGATTTTTTTTTCTACAAATGGCCTTCCAAATCGAAAAATCGTTGAACGATATATGTACCTATATAAAAATTCACCTGGTGCGTGATTTTCATACCCTTTCCGCTTTCTCTAACAATTTTGAAATACCTATACACAAATGTATGTGTATACACACACACTATTCACAAATATATTGTAATTCAATTACCAAGAAATGCGTACTTTTTCCTGTGTGTCATGTTATGATCACAGCGATAAGGCCGCCCGTTTACTCCGATGTATTGAATTGTTACTGTTTGTATTATTTTTGTGGTGTAAAATAAAGAGTTGTAATTAAAAAAAAGTAGAAATCCTGAAAAATTGACTCCTGCTTTCTTCCTTTGGCTGACATGGTGATACTGAAATAGGACGAATGGATCCCGAGTTGGAATTTAACTTTATTATAAATCGGAAAATAAATAAAGTATAGTGACAAAAATTCGGTTTAGGTTAATACTTACTTCTTGATGTCTAGTCTTATCAGAAGGTGTTGGATTTTTATCAGGTAATTCCTAGTACCTTAATAACTTTTTTATCGTAATTTAAAATAAAGGTACTACTTTACCTATCAAAACTCAGGCTTGCGCACAAGATGATATTAATTTGCGGGGCTCCTCAGAGATTTGTTCTCGGCTTCTGCTGTGAAACCTGGTAACCAGGCAGTTTTACCAATAAGCCTCTCAGCCGGCGTTTGAGTCATCCGAGATGACACACTCGGGGAAACCTTTGACGACACTTACCAAAGCATTGGCTGAGCGTAAACAACGTCATCATGTCAATGAGCACCACATAAATGAGCTGGGTCTATGAATTAGCACCTTAGAAGACCCCCTCAGAAGAAATAATTCAAGACTTGGCTATCAACTTCGGAGAAATTACGATGTATTTCTCACTTGTTGAATCTGTAATGTAATCATTATGTAAATGGATGTCATTTTTTTGCACCGAAAATCGAGTTTATGTTATAAATAATCTAAATTTACAATTAAAATCAAAACCCGTTTCCAGAATAGGGCTTGGTATACAAATTCCCGGGGAAGGGGATTTCTATACTTTTTGTTTAAAAATCCCCTTAAAATCGAAAAAAGCTGCAGCAGGGGATTATTAGACAAAAAATCTAATAATCCCCTATAGCATTTATTTTATTTTTAAATACGTAAACAAACATCAATAATTTCAAGTCACACAAAAAAACTATCATGGAAAACCAGTTAACTAATTAGTTCTACAATGACCTAGTTCTTTACCTACATAGTTTTTATTTCCATAATTTTCCTCAATAATTACAGATTCTTGGTACAATAAGATTGAATACATAGTATTACCACAGATTATATTATGCATCTAATCTGTGGTATTAGGTACATAAAAATAAATAACTCATTTGTTGCAATTATTGTTGTTGTTGCATTTAATTTCAAATTTAAAGAAAGTAAAAAGCCATACTATTTTGTTATGTGCAGGAGATGCGCTTTTATTTAGATTTTCGGTTTTCCTTCCCTACTTTTATACCCTCATATTTTTTAAAGGGGCAACCGAGTTTCAGCAAACATGTCTAATAATAATAACACTTGCGCAAAACTCACATTTCATACAAAAAAAAACTAAATTGATATCGCTTCATCCGTTTGGGAGCTATGATGTCCTAGACAGACAGACAGACAGACCCACAGACGGAGAGACACGACAAACTTATAACACCCCTCTTTTTTGTCGGGGGTTATGAATAGGCACCTTTTATCTGTGGCCGCCATTTTGAATGCACTTCGCAGTATGTGAGCACACGGATAGTGTGATTAAATAAGGAAAAATCTCTAAAGATTTGTTGCTATGTGAAACATATATAGTTGGAATTGTTATTTAGTAAGCTTATTTATATGTGTGAGAATGCATAAAACTGCAATGTTTTGATTTGAAAGTTATGAAATCAGTATAGTTAATACTGATTTCATATTTTTTTTAAAAGACTCCTATAAATTGAAATAAAAAAACAATGATTTGCACAAAATAGCGTTAATATTGACATTTATACGTGTCATCATCATCATCATCAACACCTCATTAACGTTCCCACTGCTGGGACACAGGGACTTCTCTCTTGGCGAGAGAGATTAGACCTTCTTTCACCACGCTGGCTGGCCAAGTGCGGGTTGGTGAATGTCGCATGTTTTTAAAACTCTTCAAAATTCTCAGAACATACCGGTTTCCTCACGATGTTTGCCTTCACCGTTAAAGCACGTGTTGAAAGAGCACATACATTTTTCAAGAAGAAAAATCCAGAGGTTGTTTGAACCCCTTCGGAAATGAAAGTCGAATGTGCTCCCACTTAGCCAACACGGCTTATAACTTATATGTGAACACGAAATATATGCGTTATATACCTCTAGTATAATCGTAATACAGTTTATAAGATAAAAAAAACCTTCTCTTAGTAAGTTTTTCATAAAACAAGCGTTACATATACTAGTAAATTGGTTCAGTCCGAGCGCCGTGAATGACGTCATCATTGGATAGCTCAAATTGGATATTTTTATATACGATAGTTTGGTTCCAGTACCTGTACCAAATATTACTAAGTACTAAATATTTCCGTCGATGAAAAATCAACAAGAATACACTTTTTATATCTACCCAAGTGTGACGATCGTCACATTCGTGCCGCTAACGAGTCAGGAGAAAATCTATTTTGACAGACAAAAATATTTTACAAAAAAAAATGTCATAGTTGCGGTGCCGTTGTGCGAATAAGATGCGATTTTTGTAAAATCAATGTTGTCTGTAACTGGTCTTCATAGGAAAATTCTCGTGCTTAAGAATAAAACGAATTCGCAAGAAAACCGAAAAAAATCTACTGACTTTAGGTTAACTATATCGAAATTGCTCCCTTGGAAGGCTTTTCTCACTTCTATGATATTATAACGAATTCAATATACTTATATGTGCTTTATTTATAGTCGTTAGATGTTTTTAGTTTTATTTCGACATTCAATGATATTTTTCTGTGATTGTTTAACAATTGGCCTTCAGGGGCAATGCTCGTACTTATCAGAAAAACAAAAAAAAAACTAACGAGTATAGTTTTTATATAGAATTCAAAATAATATCTTAGTTTCTCTATGATATTCCTGCCTGGTCATATACTTATATGTATAATTATTTATTTTAACGAAAGATCTTCTAAAACTATTGTCGTTCATTATAATGTTTAATTGCATTTTATTTTTAAAGATTGATAAAACATTTTGACACAAGTAGGTAATTATAAATAATGCTTGGTTATTCACGTAGTGTGAATCATCGTTATCTAACGACTGATATCTAATCACAATAAATGTTTATGTGGCCCTTAGTCATTCTCGACTAGTTAACCTTGTGACGCGTTTCGTTCGACTAGTCTTTGATCTGACGCCACACCTTCCGGACGCGTTCTCCGATACAGAGCTGGAGTGCTAGTAGTGTAACAAGTCCCTTAATTTAAATCGTAAGTGATTTGATTTAAATAGGTAAACAATAAAGAGGTTATACCCACACTCATCGACCAACCTTTATAATAAACAAATATCATTTTAAGTTTAAAACAAATCAGTTATTTTGTTTTAATTTAAAAAAAAATACTGTTTTTTTTGCTCAAGTTGGTTTTCATGTGTTTTCTTGAACTCCGTTCTTATAAAACTGTACTATGCCTTTGCATTTCTATATCATTTAGTTTTAAAATGATTGTATTAATTTATATGGGCAGGTAGACAGTAATTTAAAGTAATTATAGTTGATATTCGCTGTTGATGTAAGGGTATTTTAAAATTGGTTTTCAGATCAAAATGAACGTAGTACCAGTGGGTCCTGAGCCTTCGCAAGTAACCTGCCCGTCCTGCAGAGCAGTCATCGTGACGAGGATAGAACGGAAGGCCACGACTCGCACTCACATTGTGGCTTTAGTTCTCTGTCTGTTTTTGTAAGTTTACCTTTTTATTTCACATTATTACTGACTACGGCTCTGTTTTCTATTGGACGAACTTATTATTTTGTTTCACTTATAATATAAACAAGCTCTCTTATAAGGCTTGATTAAAAGAGAAATATATAATTTTTTGCGCATACTTATGTACATGCACTTTGAACTCAAGCGTTTCAGCAGTCTTACGTAAAATAAATACGTACGATCGAATCACAAACATTACTAATGACTAGATCGTAATTCAGTGACTTATTTTTTTTGTTGGCAAATATAGTATTTTCCTTTACATGTGTCGCAGATAATATAATGAAGACATAATACCGAATAGCTAGATGGGTTGAAGGTACAAAAATGCTTACAGAGAATAACCTCGGGATGACTTTGTCCGTTTCCTAACCATGACCACTTCCTAAATCGTCATTTCCCAGCTTGAATTTTCTAAAGTTGTCCACACCCTCTCTAGGTATTCCATGATAGGTACAATTCGTGAATTTTGTTAACAAAACAAGCGAATCCGTTAAACGACAGAAATACAATAGGTTTAAAAAACGGCAGGCAAAGAAACCATGTTGTGCATGGTTGAATAGGCACCTTGACAAGTAAACTACCACAGAATAAAACGTTGAAATTAACTAAATAACTATAACTCTGATAAGGAATCGTTATTTTAACGATTACAGTCCTTTTCAGATTTCTACCACCAGAACCACTTCGGAAGCACTAGCTTCATTGTTATTTATGTTATGTGTTTTTATTGTGTATTATTTAATAAATTACCGACTACACATAATGAACAAAAACGCATCGATATTTATAACTTCTCATTGGTTGTAGGTTATAGCTGTTGTAGGGTTAGGTGCATGTAATCAGAGTCAACTAGGAATACTTTTACTTACTTAATTGGAATTATAACATAGTCCCCATATTTCATATTTCCGAGGCGTCATGTGTTTGTAAGTTCTGCAAGCACTATGCATGTACGAGTATGTCTATTATATTAAGTATATCAGATATCTAGTACCCGTAACACTTAGAGCTTACCACGGGGCTAGATGTTGTTGTGATTTATTTATATATTTAATTTATTTTGAAATTTGATTGCAACTTAAATTGTTATTAAAACGGAAAACTCAAAAACTTTAACAGTTTTAGTTACCTATTCTTAAATTAGTAGGTTTTACAAAATATTTGAATTGTGGTTCAACTAAGGAAGTTTATTGCGCATGTGTTTGCATTTCACCCATAATCTACTGAAAGGATTTTAATGTAATTTCAGACGATAGTGATTATCGGGCTGTATAGTAAGTAGTTAAGTAAGTACATTATTTTATCGAGGAATAACCCGTTATTGCGTTATAATATGCGCAGAGGTAGTCAGCCGGAAATATTGTGTAAAAAACAATATTTTAAAATGTATGTTGTTAATACACACTATTCAGTGTAAAATTATTTTTCAAGTACCTTATAATAACTGTTAAAAAGTCGCATGCAAGAGTTTTATCCCTTTTGAAGCTCTTAATGGAGATTCAGTTATTAAATTTTTCTGTTTTCAACAAAACGATGCCACGTTTCGCATTTCACCTTTTCAGCTTATAATCCAGTATTATAAGTTACTAGTAGTGCCCGTCGGAGTTAGCCGCCTTATAAAAGGTTCCGCAGAATGTCATTTTCCCGCGGTAAAAAGCCTATGTCCTTTCTCAGGATCTATAGCATCTGTGGATTAAATTTATTTTAAATAAATTCAGTAGTTTTTGCATGTAAGAGAAACAGACAGACAGAGATAGATACTTTCGCATTTATTAAATTAGTTTTCCGCAGATGAAACCTAAAATTACTCGACTATTCAAGCTTCTGCCTTTTAGTATGATGATCATAAAGTCAAACTAAACTAAAACTCTTATTAAGAAGATAATAAGAGTATAATAAGAGTTTAGTGCCAGTAAAAATAGTATTTTCAGAATTATTATCATATAGGTTATTGTGTCGGTATTTATTCGTCGAGTTTTACGAATTCCTTAGATATTTATTAAATTTTGTTTTCCTTGTCTCATCATACTTATCACAACTAGATAATTGTGTGTATAATTTTTGTTTTATAAATTTTACGATTGATATAAGAACCTAAACTAACCAAAAGTGTAAGAAACCAAATGAACCTTACACTAAATGTAACTTACTTTTTATGATAATGTGAAATAAACATTAATTATTTAAATTAGAATTTTATTCGTTGTAAGGTCACATCACATAAATAAATAATAATATATGAATAGTCATAAATCTAGTTTTAGTAAAGGGCCTATTAATAAATTTTTTTCAGAGTTAATTGGAAAAAAAAAACAAAATTCGTATTAAAAAATTTTAACACGCTATGTAATAAATACACTTAATCAAATTTATGTGCCTTAAAACAACCTTCGAAATTCACAAAACAAAGTACCTACGAGTACATTCCACTCTGTTTGAGGCTATGTAGCAGATAACTAAATATAATACTAAAAATCGTGACAATGTTGACTTGTATTAAAATCTGCCCAGTAGTTTTTGAGATTATCACGAACATATAACCAGACACGGTCGGGTTGTTTTATTTATAATGGGTATGGATTTATCAAAGTAAAAATATTTAAAATAAAAATCAATTCGTAGTTTGTGTTCAACACGTGTGACAGCGGACGTCGGTCGATCGGTGAATTCGGTGAACAAATTCCTTCTAGCACGCGATGTTTATAAATACTTTTATACAAGGTTGCATTAATAGTCGTACAGTGGGTTGAAGTGTTATCATATATCCTAGCACTTGTTAGACCGCATTTATACATCCGGAAATCCTATCTGGATTCTTAATTAAAAATCTTAAATAAGTATTCTGGTATAACACTGAATTGGAGATTCGTAATTTTATTGTTCTGTGGATGATAATTCTTGTCACAATGCAATCCCCTTCATGAAAGACAAATTATCTAATATTATTATATATTAACTCTCATAAATCATAAAGAAAAAAAACGGATTATTTTCACAGCTTACATAAAACAGCAGTACGTACACTGAAGCCAACATTTTTATATAATTACTGACGTATATAATTATTACGGCCTACGGCCCACTAAGATACTATCGTGATAAGTCGAAAAGATCGACTTTTCAGGAAATACCTACCTAAGTACTGCTACTTTCCAAAAATAAGGTCTATCAGACCTGGCTCGCTGGTATATTCAGCAAACACTTGTGTAATAATACTTTTATCATATCAAATTTCAATAGAGGTAGGCGTTCACATCCACGCATCTGTTACCCGACAAAGCTTATCAATTCCACTGCAGAATTCCAGTGGAATTGATAAACCATGTCGGGTATATTTTAATAAAAATAAAATAACCTAAATCATAAGAACTTTGCTAGCTTTGCAATATTTCGAATGAAGTATTTTTCTTCTGCACTAGTTTGAAACCATATATATTATTATTTATTACACTACTTGCAAATGATCAAATTGATCATTGATATATTCAACAGATGAAAATAAGAGGAGGTTCTCAATTCACTCGTATATATATTTTTTAATGTATGACCTTTGTGTAACTTTTTACTGAGAAACTAAATTAGATAGTTTTTTTTTTAAATACTGAGGTTTTTCTTAAGCAATTCCTTAAATTGTTAAAAGTTTACCCATCTTGAGTTAATTAGATTTTATAATTAATTTCCTTAAATTTTGCTAATTTGTTTTCTTTGATCCTAAATTTTGTTTGGCGCAGGGTCTAGGTTCCTTGGTACGCTTTCATGAGTGTTAGAACTTGGATAATAATGGTTTAAAGAATAACTCCTTTATTTTAATATTTTCAAGATTCCATTTATTGAACTTGACAAAGCGGATCAAAAACTTTTAAACTTATTTGCATAAATTAATTAATTCATTTAACGTTTTCTCCCACAGGTGCTGGCCGTGCGTGTGCGTCCCATACTGCATGGACTCCTGCAGGAACGCTGACCATTACTGCCCTAACTGCAACTCCTACCTCGGCACTTACTCCAAGTAAATGCCATATCACTTTAAGGGTTTACCAGTGTGTTCGAATTATACAACAAGTGTGTTAGCATCCACGAGCTACATGTAACTAAGTACTATTTTAAGAAATACTTATAACGAGGTTATACAATAAGCTCCTTTTTGAGTATAATATATTGAAAATGTTTCTTAATCAGATGAAGAGATGTGCATATTTTTAATAGAATTTAAAAATTATATCTGTAGAATTAAATCAGCGAGTATGCTAAAAAGCTACATATAATCTTAGGTACAAAAAAAATAAAAAGGAATTGAATGGTTTTATACATTCCGTGCTAAACAGTAGGTTTAGTGAGGTTATATAGCACCATTTTCTATTGCCATCAATTCATTACTTGCAATTTAAATTATTTGAATTGCTTTATCAAACCTTAATTTGAATAGGTACCTAATTAGTTGCCCACTTTATAAGTTGCAATTCGGAACGATAATAATATCTAAAATAGACATATACAAATAAAGATAAAAAAATTTGTTAAATAAATAATCAGTAGGCAAATAGCGGCGTTGTGCACTGTTTGGGAAAGGTAAGAAAAGTTAAACTCGCGTCAGATTGACACGTGACCTGATCAATTTTTATACTAAAATCAGATGTAGTGATTATAATCTGGTGTTAGATTCTCTTAGACTCTGTTGTGAAACTCCATAACCATTCCAAAATTATAATAAAATGCACAACGCTAATGTTCAAGTTTTCAGTTTTCCCTGAAATCCCGAGGTGCGACCCAGTTTTCATATTATTGTATAAGCTGTTATTAAAAAACAGGATCTATTTCTTCCAGTCCTTGTTAATGTCAAAGCTAGGCTATGAATTATTTATACATAGCTTTACCAATATTATACAGAAATTTTAATATAATTCCTCTTATTAAATGAAGCATTATTGTTTTGTATTCCTTCAACAGAGTGACAAATCTCTGCGCTCGCTGTTTGCATTTAATCGTAAGATATTTTAATTATAGTGATTTTGCCTGCATTATGAATACTGACTATTTAATGTAAATAGAAGTTTTTTCCTTGCTTGTTGAGATTTATAATCTGCTTTTGTAATGAATAAAGTTGCTGAGTAAAGTTTATGCTTGTTTTTGGTATGCTCTTGTTCACGATTGATAATAATTAAATTATAAGTTTGTTTACAAAAAGTGTTATTATTTTAAACAACGTAACAAAACCAAAATTTAGTGAAATAATTTTGTTAAGGATGACACCTAATACATTTTAAAAGGTTTATTTGTACAAATAACAATAGACATAAAGTTATCCTTAGCCCAGAAAAAAAAAAATCAAAAGCGTTACCTACTAAGTACAAAAAAAATTTTGGAAAAAGTTTTTAAAACTTTATAAATAGAGAATAAAGTGATATTATTTTCTATAAAAATATAAATGAACTTTACTCTATACAATCATGCATTCAGACAAGGATAGTACTGGCTTATTGATATAACTGTCCACTTATGAGGATAAAGGAATTAAATAAATCAATGACAAGTTTTTGTTTCAACTTTTAGATATTCTGGATTTTCCTGTAATAATAGGGTAAGATTATGTGAATGAATAAATAAACTTTTGACTAGTTTTGTTCTAAAACGTTAAAATTGAATACATAGGTTGACTCTTAAGCTATTTTAGGTACTTATAAAAAAGCATTACTTACCTCGTAATTGATGTAAATTCTGATGGCTTTCTTTCTGTTTTAGAGAAACCATGAAATTTCTGTGCCTAATATACACAGTGCTGATTTAATTGTAGTAGAGGCAAGCCTTTGTTTTCATGTTGAAATTCCAGACGAATTTTTGCAAAACCAATCAGATCATCTTCAAAGGAAACTGAAAATAACGAACAATTATATGCAGCTAGCAAATTATTTATGTAGTTGACACCTCGACTTGGCCTGAAACGCTGCCCAAACAACAAAAATGCCTTCAAATGAAGGTAGATATAAAGCCAATGCATCAGCCCTAGTCCAGGCTACTTAACGCCATGACAGAAAACCTTTTTTGAAGGTTTTTTTCTATTCACGTCCGTAAGTGTTACCCCTCTGAATCCTTACACGTGACCTCCGGGTGGTGCTAAAAACTGGTGGCTTCGGCCGCGGCTTGTCTCCACCCTCCGGGCTGGGCGTGAAACAATTTTTTCGTGTTTCGTAATGTGGTCCGTAGAAGCCATCTGCATGTACGGGCCTGTCTGTAAACTACCTTCTAGGTCTTCATGCCCCATCTTAGACCACATCGTCACAAGCTTGTGTTACGGGTACTAGACATCTGATATACTTAATTCTTGTTAAATAACGTATGAAATCCCAAGCTCTGCGAGTGAAGAAACTAGCTATATCGCCGCGTCTCAAAAGAGAACTTATCGAGCCATTATGACAGCCTTCAAACATTACGAGCTTGTACAACCTGTACCTGTACTGGAATGCCTTTTGATATCTGTGTATTTTTAATTCTATCTGCACATTGATTAGGCATATACAAGAAATCGAGACTTTAAAACAGGGTCTATTGTGGAAGGGAAAACATACTGTGGTGTTCTTTATAGGGTACCTTACCCAAAGGGTAAAACGGGATCCTATGCCTATAGATGGCGCAAATACCACAAATGTGATTTTATGAAGCTAAACAACGTAGCGCGGTCTCTAAGTACTTGTATGGGCGACCGTTCAACGTTTACTTCGAATCCTTCATTTTGCAGTTTACCTATATTTTGTTTTCTTATTTTGTTTTTAATGACAAAAACAGTAAAAATTTTCAAATCGTACGGAACCCTCGGTGTATGAGTTGACCTCATGCTTATAAATGTTTTAAAGACATGTGGAATTTACCATCCCGCCCTTGGCCAGCGTGGTGAATTAAGGAGTAATCTCTCTCGTCAAGAGAAAAGTCCCTGTGGCCCAGCTGTAGGAATGTTAATAAGGTGTTAATGATGATGAGGTTTGTAGTACTAAGAAGGTAACAAAGAATAAGTCTCAAGCGTTTAAATGAAATAGCTATTAAACTCTAACACTGGTGTTAGAAACTAGTTTTAACAATAAGAATAAATAAAAAAAAATTAAAATATTAACATAATTCACTTAATACAATAGTCATACAACATATTAAACAGGTATGGAATACATGAGCCTGAACTAGGTTAATCCTATATAAAAGACAAACAACAGATAGGCTAGATAAACAAATTAATAAGCAGTATTACTGAAAACATCAATCAAAATCTTATAATGAATTTATAACGACATAGGCCTCCCTCATAGATCTCAGGTATCTCGTAGTAAGTCGCAGCGACATTAATGAAATGAAATTTAGAAAACAATATTCCTCACATACCCTTTCCCTCTCGACATCTACTGTTGCACATAGGCCACGCTCAGACTCTCAAGTATCTCCTATTTAGTAGCAGCGACACTACTGAAATGACATTCCCTACGCAGTTATCGATGTCCTTGGCTACCAACGTGTACCAATTTGTGTGTGCCCGAATGAAGCAATGCTACTGAATAGTAAATTACTACGTAAGCAATGCTAAGCGTTGTGACTAGGTACATGATCAGGAAGGCGGTCATAAATCTATTATCGCCTTCCTCAATTTTTAATTTTACCAGTGTTACCAGTGAGCGCCTACATCTTTAAAGGTATAAATGAATGATACATGATGAATAAATATAATAAAATGAAATGGAATAGAGAGAATATTTATCTGAATAATAAAAAAATTGCAGAGAATAAATTATAAAAAGTTTACGAGAGACTTAAGATTATAGTACACAATGTGATGAGAATCATCTCGGGCTATGTTTATCTTTCATAGAGAGATAGAATAAAATTTATTTAATCACAAAAAAAAACATTAAAAATAATCTACTAATTAAAAAGTTTGCGAGTTATGCGCGGTCGGTTAAATAACAACTTGACGCGTTGTCATTTAACCGACCGCGCAGTTTAGAACATCCTTCTTTTTATTCGTCGGTGGAAAATAAATGAATTATATAGTTTAATTCAGCGTAACGTTACGTTCAGCGTTACGTATTTTAACGTGCTTGAGTCTCTCCAGCGATGTCGCATTGACTATCGATATTTCGAAGTGTTGAAGTGCTTGTATAAAAACGCCATCATGTCAGTCCGAGTACAAGAACAGAGTTCGAGAGCGATCCCGTTGAAAAGAGGAGTTAGGCAGGAGATGTGATATCTCCGAAACGGTTTACAGCCACTTTAGAGGACGCTTTCAAACTCCTTGAATGGAAAGGACTAGGCATCAACATCAACGGCGAGTACATCACTCACCTTCGATTCGCTGATGATATCGTGGTCATGGCGAAGACGATGGAAGAACTCAGCACTATGCTCGAAGGGCTCAATCGAGTCTCCCAACGGGTGGGCCTTAGGATGAACATGGACAAGACGAAGGTCATGTCAAATGTCCATGTTGTGCCCGCCCCCGTTTTGGTTGAGAATTCGGTTCTCGAAGTTGTTGACGCGTATGTGTACCTAGGACAGACAGTCCAATTAGGTAGGTCCAACTTCGAGAAAGAGGTCACTCGCCGAATCCAGCTCGGATGGGCAGCGTTCGGAAAACTACGGCACGTCTTTTCGTCAAAAATACAGCAGTGCCTCAAAACAAAAGTCTTCAATAAGTGTGTTGCCAGTGATGACTTACGGATCCGAAACGTGGTGCTTCACTATTGGCCTTATGAATAGGCTCAGAGTCGCTCAAAGAGCTATGGAAAGGGCTATGCTCGGGGTTTCTCTACGGGATCGAATCAGAAATGAGGAGATCCGTAGAAGAACGAGGGTCACCGACATAGCCAAACGGATTAGCTCTTTGAAGTGGCAGTGGGCAGGCCACATAGCACGTAGAACAGATGGCCGTTGGGTTGGTTCTCGAATGGAGGCCACGGATTGGTAAGCGCAGCGTCGGACGACCACCAACAAGATGGACAGATGACCTAGTCAAACTTGCTGGCTCACGGTGGATGCAAGTGGCGACCAATCGGAATGATTGGTCGTCTTTGAGGGAGGCTTATGTCCAGCAGTGGACGTCTAAAAGCTGGAATGATGAATGATGATGATAGTTTAATTCACTTTACCACTTGTATAGATACAATTTGGTAGTACAATGATGATCTCATGATGACGTCAGAGGGAAGACTGACTGCCGCCGGGGTCACGCAGGCGCCCTCATAATGACACAGTGTAATTTAAGTAGAACAATATCATTAACATATTACTTGTATTTAATTTTTACGGATTTCACCAAGACCTGAAATTACAAGCACTAGATGGCCCGTTCCTGCTATGTACGGATGCAAAAACCTTCCTCTTGAATCAATCTATGTATTGCTGGCAACTGGTTAAGATCCGTTCAGTACTTTTTGAGTTAATCCCAAACAGGCAGACAGACGGGCGGGGACTGAAATGTATCATAGATGCTATGGCCTAATCCATACTAAAATTATCAATGCGAAAGTAGCTCGGAGTCTGTTCTTCTTTCACGCAAAAATACTGAACCGATTTAAATGCGATTTGGTACACAGATTCTCTAGAGCCTGAGAAAAGACATAGGGCACTTTTTACTACGGTAAAATATCAATACGCGGGAAATCCATTAATAACGCTGGTAGCTCCACGGAGCACTAGTTTATAATATTTCAGTACAGGTGCTAATATTTAATCAAGGTATCACTCGTTGCGGCAGTTATTGTCAATATTTGTTTGTATTAACAACTGCCAAGAGACGTTTTTATGACGACGACGATGATATATTTTAAACTCCTTTTAACCGACTTTCAACGTAAAAAGGTGGTATCAACTCGTATGATTTTTTTATATGAATAGATTTCATCTTAGCGTAGAATACCTAGAACACTGTACAATGGAGACGATGAACCGAATATAAATGTGCGAACTGGTATGCCTACAGCCAACGACCTTGGGCCCCCAAATATCCATGAGTCAGTGTCTAGATAATACTAGTCCGTGCCTCGCCGCATCGCTCTGACGACGCCTTTTTACTGCTTTTTTCCGTTTCTTTGTAATTATGTAAGTACTTTTCTAAATTTTTTCTGTAGTAATTGAGCGTTACAGTAATTTAACAGGACGTAAATATTGATAAATAAGGTTATCTAATGAGTCAGACGATTGGCTGGTCAGATAACGAATTTTATCAGTGCAGGATATAAGCGTGTCATTGAGAAATAACGGGCGGTATACTTAATTCACCTACGTCTATTCTCCCAGGTGGACTAATCATCGTATTTTATATGTATTTATTTATTTGGGCGAATAAAGTCCACTAAATGTGTACTTCATTCACCCGGAAACACCTGGGTAAAGAAAGTCTACTAAAATAGTAAACTGAGTGCACCTGAAAACAGCTGGGTGTATAAACTCTACTAAAAGTGTACGCCCAGGTGAAATAAGTATACCGCTACGAAATAACTAACTTTTATCTCTCTGATAAACTGTATTACTAAGTAATTGTTACGATTATTCCTAGGTGATATAATGTTATTAATAGATATAACATAATTAAGGTATTTTTTACGCGTCACTTGTTCTGAGAGATAAAGATTATGTTATTGTTGTTGGGACACTATTTATAGCATTTTGACCCAATGTTGTTTTTAGGGGTTCCGTAACCAAAGGATAAACCTTTGGTTACGGAACCCTATTAATGAGATTTCGTCGTCTGTTTGTACGCCTGTCTGTCTCTCAAGAACCGTGATAGATAGAGAGTTTACATTTTGAGAGATGACGTATTTATGTTGCCGCTATAACAACAAATACTAAAAACATTTAATAAATTAATAAATAAGGGTGCTCCCATACAACAAACTTGATTTTTATACGGTTAACGTTGCGCTGCTGTCTGAATGCATATTTTAGAACCTTATTTTTTTTTTTATTGTTTTGTTATTATTATTATTGAACACAGAACCTTAGCTTACTTCACCTTATTACACCATGGGTTCTGTGTTCAATAATAAATAAGACAAAATAATAAAAAAAAATTAAGGTTCTAAAATATGCATTCAGACAGCAGCGTAACGTTAACCGGAGGAGTTCATCTCATACTTATTTAGTTAGCTCCTCAAACACTTATCCTTCAAGCAGTCGCGCAGCCATTTGTATCGGCAGCAGTCGCGCCTAACATAGAAGACGTGTGGGATACTTCAGGATTTAATACACGAATGAATTAAAAGCATATACATTTTTATATTCAGACATACTTTGATTTAGTGAGGTCATAATTTTCCGAAATTAACCTAAAACATAGATATGATCAGGGTACTCAGGGTACTTGGTAGATGATACTATAGCATTATGCTTAATATTTTGTTCCATAAATGTTTAAATAAAGTGTTAAATATATAAATAAAATCAAAATCGATCGAGTGTGGTTGAATCCACGCCGGGCGACCGCTTGTACGTCTAAAAAGATGGCCAATGGAGTCGATTTTTTTTTAAATAACTTCACTAGCTAGATGGTTTGATTTGTCAAATCCCACGGGTTCGTGCTTTCAATAAAATAACCCAGAAGTCAATGAGGAATGCATACGCTCAGCAGTTGAAGACTTACGACAAAAACTGAAGAAGATTGTTGTTTTTGTTATAGTTAATAATGGAGCTGCCTCCACTCGGCCCGGAGCCGGTGAACGTGACGTGCCCGACGTGCAAAGCCACCGGCCCGACGCGGGTCCAGCCGAAAGCAACCATCATCACACACGCAGTCGCCATTGCCCTTTGTCTCTTGCTGTAAGTACCACAAAGAAATAATAAACAGGTCTTTATGCCCCATTTTAGACCACATCGGCGTCTTCTGCTTAACCTTTTTTTCCGGCAGGATGGTTGAGCTTAGCTCTTCTGCCTTCTGGGGCATTCCCATGCTGTTACACAGTTTGTAACTACCACGGACCGTAAAATCCTAAAAACAGTTAATAATGTATTTTTTTTGCTAAATGAAATTAGAAAAGAATAACAATAAACTTTATTGGTTAAGAAAAAGACGCTGACGCCGCTTGTGAAGTTGAACTTCTAATATGCGATGGAATAAGGGATTATGAGAGATGATGGAAACTACAGTAATATCTGCAAATCTTCTTGCAAGTTTCAGATATTATTTATTATACACTTTCAATAATGTTAGAAATTTTGAATTTAAACGACCACAAAGCACACAGACATAAAATAACTCAACTTAGGCAACTTGCAAAAAGTTGCGGACCAATCGTCAATAAAACTTGAAGAATTCACTTTTTTTATTACATTTGATTAAAAATTGTTACATTATCTTATTTTAAAACAAGTTTTGTGCGCCTCTTTTACCTACTTCGTAAAATTATTTTGTTTTAAATGTTTTTTATAAAATTTTAAGAAATCTGTAGGTAAGCGAAGATGCCATCTACCTTCTAGGTCTTCATGCCCCATCCCCACATCGTCACTTTACGTCAGGTGAGATTGTAATCAAATGAAGGCTTATCTAACATAAAAAAAAAGTTCCAATTATTAATGGGAATAAATTTTGACAGAACATAGATCGTTTTCTATCTAATCGACTTAGTTTTGCCATTTATTACATTCAAGTGTAAATCACACTTGAAAAAAAAATTATAATATTTATTGTGCGCAATGATAAAGTTTAACTAAATATTTTGTTTAGCAGTCCTTGTCTGAGATGCGCGACCTCTAAAATATAACCCAGAAACAAAACGTAATGCTTAATGTCTAAACTAATGCAGAAAATAAGATGCTGACTTTGAGAGTCTGGTCAGAGATATGATTTTTCGGCAAATTGACTCCGCTCTGATATTTGCAGTGGGATGGTGTGGATCTAGTCATAATACCTAACACAAACAATGTTAGTCTAAAGGTGCTTTCACATTAATCGTTTCGTAACGTACGACTACAGTGCCGAATCGATGTTGCACGACGTAGTTACCACAACAGTACATCACCAAACACCTAAATTTAAAGTGCATACCGTAAGTGACAAGTCAATAATCTTACCTTTTGTAAAATAAAATATATCATTGTACTAAGTATGTCTTTTTGTATAAAAGCTATTTATATTTTCGCAAACCTTTGAGTTTGCGAAAATAGAGTAAAGAAATTTTTCTCAGTTTTCTGTTTCTTTGATGACCTCAAGTTATTTTGTACATCATATTATAATTTTTTTATATCATCCCAGTTAGTGTTTATTTAAGATAATGTTAATTGTTAAGGAGTAAGGAGAGTGTTTGTGTATCTTTAGATATTGTGCTGAATAAATTATTTGAATACGTAGGTGTTAAATACAATAATAGTTAAATCCGAACTAAACAAATATCACCACCTAAACCCCAAACTTAGCATAGCTCGTAACCATGGCCGAACACGTTGGATTTTTTTTACATAATGATTAGTTATTCACGCCACGGCGATGCCCGAGTTTTTTGGATTTTCCCACAGGAACACGTAGTTTTCCGCGGTTAAAAGTAGCCTGTAGCCTTAAAAAGGCTGAAATAGTTTTCCAATTCGTACAGTACCCAAGCAGCAAAACAGTCTCAGAACACGCAATTTCTAAGAGTGGTAGGCTTTAAGCGCTCTTATAATTGTTTTGGAACATGCCTCGATCCTATATTACTTTTAGACAAGCCGATATGGCCTCAAAAACGCTCAGTCTCATAACCAAGTCTTATATATTTATATAAGAGTATATTGCTATGCTATTGTAAGCCACTTACTCCTATAAGTGGATTTACTAATACTGATTGCACTTGAGAAACCATGCTCTTAAATTCATATTTTATAAGCTCGTTTGATTTTATAATAGACTTGCTAAATGCTATTGTGAGAATTTCAGACTAATATAAGCATTGCATAAGAGCACTATGAGTATGTGCATTTCTGTTCTTATTTGAAACTATTATCAGATAAATAGCGCTGGATGAGTATACTATTAGAGTGATTTTGGATTAACATATTTACAATACAAAAGACAAGATGGTTATAAGAGCGTTTGATCTTAGATCGATTTTGGGAATACTAATTTTAACGATTTGAAGAGTAAAATTTTGCTGGCCATATATATGTTATTTTAATAGTAGTAAATAATGGATTACAAAACCTGGAATAGATTTAAGAAAACTGGTGGCTACAGGAAAGTTGTTAAGAAGTACTATGAAATGTTAAAAAGAAAAACAAATATACCACTGCCAGGACAAGGTAGTGTAGAGAAAAATATCAGTGAGGGTTCTGCAGGTTTTGCTTTTGTACAAGAAGTCGAAAGTAACGATGGAAATTTAGTTTGTTCTATTAATGATAACAGTGAAGATGAATCTCCGAGCGAGGCCGAAACCATCTATGAAAAAAATTTCGTGTTAAAAAATGATGTCAGGAAATGGGCAAAAATACAAGACTCATTGGTATTTTAGGACGTTTATCGTGCACTCCAGATATTATTCATTTAAATATAAATATAGACGGATTGCCAGTATCTAATAGTTAAAGACAACAACTATGGCCCATATTATGTAATGTTTTTGAATTGCCTATCTCCGTTTGCAATATGTAAATATATTGTTATTTTTACATTAAATAGCTTAATTTGATATAATATGTGGATGGAAGATTTGTGATATATGGGTATAAAAGAGTTGCTAATAACAGGAAAAAGGTACTTCTAAAGTCAAAAGAAATGTGTCTTGACTTAAAGTATTTTCTTGATTAGGTATATGCATTTTCTCTGTGTAGTCATGACAACCAAATATATTGATTTTATAGTTAACGAATTATCTAACATCTTGATACAGAAGGGACATTTATTGAAACAATTTGTTTGTTTGGTTATTAAAATTTAATTTCGAATAAACACGTATTTCGTAAACGCACGTATCCTTTTGGCGTATTTTATTTGTATTGTTCTACAAAATGGGCAGAAAATATCGTGCTACTTTTTTTTGGCATCCAGTCATGCTCTCTTCTTTCTGCCCGTACTTTGCTGACCCATTTATGCCTTGTAAGCTCTTCACTCGGGAATCTGTAAAATATAATATTAGCAGAGAAGCTTATGATGTACTGATGATAAAAGAAGCAGTTACCATGTTGGTTAAGTTAGTTTTTTTTTCTCCCTGTCGATTTAAGGTTTTATGAATAATTGCGAGGATCCCTAATTTTTTTAAATATGGCGTTTGCTTTAGTATTCCGAATGCTAAAATTAGAGTAAACAATCTTACAATAGTCTTAGAGTGCGCTTGTAAAATGCAGCTATACATATGGCGACACTATCAATGCAAAATAACAAATAATATATCAAAACGAGAACTGGAAATACCATATTTAATAAGGCGCATGAATTTTGAATCGTAAAACGATGTCTACTTTACAGTAAATAATAAATTCCAATAGGAATACTTACCGTAAAACTCAAATACACGCACTTGATAATAACGGCACTTTAGTATAAACAACTTCACAGCAACTTTATTTGTTTTCATTAATTATTATTTTTTTCTTCCGTGTAACTTTGAAACCAACACCCATACAACTTTCAGGCAACTTGCAGGCTTACAAGATACTTATGTAAAAACAATATTATCCTAAGTCGGCTTATATTAATTTTGGCTAGATTTCTGTAAGCTCAAACAGCATTAAATTAGACTGATATTAAAAGGATATTAAACTAACTATGCTTATAATTGGTGCCCAAACACGGGCTTATACGATTATATAGAAGTGATATAAGAGCCAAAAACAGTAGTCTTGAAATTGCTGTAAGCCTAGTTTTTGCTAGTTGGGTAGTCCTTGATATTAACGTGTTCTAACAAACTCTTTAGCTTATTCGTTTGATACATAGAAAACATTCAAAAAATTGTAATTATGTTTTTAAACATTCATATCATTGGCTCACAAATTGTCCAGACGAATGATATTGCAAGAACCGGTTTTAATATCTCACCTCAGAGATCTACTTCAACTGACCTTGATTCTAGTTCAATATTTAAATTAGCGTCAGACCAAAACAAGTCAATGTGAACATAACTAGCGCCACCCACATCTTTCACGAGTTTGATAAATAAATCCATAAATAGATTTATGTATAGGTAAGTGACAAGTGGTTAGTTTGTGTTCTTCTTTTTTTTTTTTTCTTCTTGAGAAATTTATGTGCGCTATAAACACGTGCTTTAACGGTGAAGGCAACATCTTGAGGAAACCGGCATGTTCTGAGAACTCTAAAAGAGTTTGAAGGACATGTGACATTCACCAACCCGCACTTGGCCAGCGTGGTGAATTAAGGCCTAATCTCTCTCGTCAACAGAGAAGTCCCTGTGTCCCAGCAGTGGGAACGTTAATAGGGTGATGATGATGATAGGTAAGTGATATAAAAGTATTTTATTTAAAATAATCTGATTATCTGATTATCTTTCTGTTAACGGGTTATTCACAAGGAATTGTATAACATATAATAGGTTCTTATTGTCTAGGAACGGAAATGTATATACATTTGTGAGTAAAAAGTAGCATATTTAAGTAATATATACACGGTGTAACACGATCGCCGGATCAAGGTAAGCTGGGAGATAGGTGTCCTAAATACCTATCAGTTTAACCTCTATGCCCCATGTATGTTCCCGGATTTTTTATAGTTTTGGAGATATTCAACTCTTTTAGTTTTTTTTTGTATCACCGACTTGGTTCACTAATACTGATATTCGAAAATCCAAAATGCGTACTATTTAAAGTTACAGAAAGGATTCCATAAAATATAATACACATAATTATATAAATATAATAATAATTGGATAAATGTTTAGTTGTTATACGACTACTTCAATACATTTGTGAGTTCTAAATATTTATATATTAAGAACTATACATTAACATCGTTATTTTTTCATAATAACTTTTAACCTCAAGTATTTTGTTCTCAGGTGTTGGCCATGTTTCTGTGCACCTTACTGTTTTAATATCGGAAAAAACTTGAATCACTACTGTCCTAACCACAACTGCCAGGAACTAATTGGAACATATAGGAAGTGCATATAATCTAACCCTCTTATGCGAAGTCAATTAAACCTATATTTTATAAAATATCGTTGGGATTTGTCTGTCCTTGACTTTCATTTTGACATTTGTGTATGTTTAAAAGAGACAAAATTCATGCTAACTTAGCATTGTTATCTATTTGCCTAAGAAGATTAGAACATGCTTTCTTGGAACGGCCAATTTAGTATTCTTAACACTAAGCTTTAATCCTTTTTATATTAAAAATATAATATTAGTACCTTTAGATATTGCATTTGTCGCATAGTCTTAAGTGCTTATTTTTAGTTTATAGTGTTTTTAATTATTTTTAGTTATGTGTGCAATAAAGAATATTTATCTTATCTTATAGATAATGTATTCTTAGTAGAGATAATAAGTTTAGCTTATCGAAAGTTCTGTGAAATTTTGTTTAAAAAAACAGAGTGTTTTTTGTATTTGTGTTTGATATTTTATGTGTCGACTCAGTTCAATTGAATTTGTATGTAGTCCTATCCTAATGTTATTAGTTTTCATAAGATTTACTTATGAATAAATTGCATTTTGCATTAAAGATAAATTGTTTTTTACTTTAATAAGTTTAATTTTTGACGGACATTCAACGAAAAAAAGAGGTTCTTAATTTAACGCGTAGGCTCAGGCCTCAGAATTCCTTGGAGCGATTAAGATGATTATTTTAATAAAAATTGAGCTATCGAGTCTATTAAAATTATGATTTTCATTTTATAACGAATTTGGTCGAACCAGATGCAAATTCACTAATTTTTACTTGTTGCGATTTCTAGTATTTATGAGATTTTTTGTCAATTTAAAATTCTAATCGACTTTTAAAAAGCAGATGATGTTCTGAATTGAATTATTGTTCTTAATTTGTATCGAAAATGTTGGAAAATGGTTGCAACCATGGCAGGAGAAAGTGGCAACATTATTATGGACATAAATGCCGATACTCGGTTTAAAAAAACTCAATTTAACCTGTCCATGTATGCCTAAAGAAATAAACGTTTTGACTTTGAATTCATATTTGCCAATGGAAGAGTTTTTATAACCATAAGTGTATAAACTATTGAAATCCACCCTTGCTGTATAAGACCAATAGTCATGGTTGGTTAAATGATTTAAATATTATTTTTAACCCCCGACAAAAAAAGAGGGGTGTTATATAAGTTTTACGTGTCTGTCTGTCTGGGACATCATAGCGCCCGAACGAATGGAGCAGTTTTAATTCAGTTTTTTTTTTATGAAAGGTGTGTTTGGCGCTAGTGTTCTTAGACATGTCTCATGAAAATCAGTTGTGCCGTTTAAAAATTATGGGGGTGAGAGTGGGGAAGGAAAACCGAAAATCTGAAAATATACTCGAAAATATACTCTAAAATATATCAAATGAAAGCGCATCTAGTGTACATACAAAATATTATGGTCTTTTACTTTTAAGGAAATCAAGACATTGGAATCGGGAGTTATTATTTAAAATTTAAATTTATACATTATAGTTTTATTTTCAGCTGTTGGCCGTGTATCTGCCTCCCTTACTGCATTAATATTGGAATGAATAAGGACCACCATTGCTCCAGCTGTGACGCCTATCTCGGAACATACAGGAAAAACTTTTAATGTACAACTACCACTCGTATACGTATACATTTTAACTAACATTCAAGTATTATTACTAGGCATAATTAACATTATCATTCCTTGTAAGTTTATGGATAAAATTCATTATATTTTAAATGTTATGTACTGAAAGTTTTGTACAGTCGATTTCATGGAAGAATGTGATCTCCTTGTTTGATTTTTTAAAATTTGTTCATTATAACCACAAATTATGTCATATATTATAACGAAACTTGTTTGCCTTAACGATTGATTTTATGTTATGAGTTATCATAATGTTATTCTGCAATAATGTTTTGTTTTTATTTTAAAACTATTTATCCGTCCATTGGAAAACGACCAATCAAATTAGATCATATCCAATATTCCTTAACTTATCTATCAGTCAGTAAAAAATTCATTGTTTAAATTTTTGTTAATTACCTAATACTTATTATTTAAAATAAATTATTTAATCTTGTACTAGATAGTTTTACAATTTTCTACAATACAAATCTACATACAATTTTCTGTCTGTAAAATTAAATAGATAATTAGATAAGTGATAACAAAATTTTCTTTATACTAAAAAAGCCGTGTTGTCTAGGTGGGAGCACATTCGAATTTCATTCCGAAGGTCGTGAGTTCAATCCCCAAAGCGCACCTCTGGATTTTTCTTTTTGAAAAATTGGATGAGTTTGAAGGACATAAATAAACCTACCCGATCTTGGCCAGCGTGTTGGATTAAGGCCTACCAATCACATGACGATCAGACAGAAGTCCCAGCAGTGGGAACGTAAATAGTGGCGCTTATGCTTCACTGTCGTAAATGTGGTCCAATTTACCTAAATGATATTTGATTTTACCTACACAAAATAATGTTAAGAGAAGTTTATTTCAATTTGGATTATATTTATCAAATTAAATACATAAAAATCCAACCAGATCAATAGTCCAGGCTAGGCAGAATAAAATTGGTAACGTTATAAATCCATAATAATATTATTAATGAGAAAGTAACTCTGTCTGTTCCAGATACACGCAAAAACTACTGAACCCATTTAAATGAACCTTACGTCGTCCGTGAGTCTAACACTCTGAATCCTTACACGTGACCTCCGGGGGCTGCTAAGAACAGTCTCTGGGGGGAGGGAGGCTTTGGCCGCGGCTTTTTACCACCCTCCAGGCTGGGACAGTCCGTGAAACGATTTTTTCGTGTTTCGTAATGTGGTCCGGAGAAGCCATCTACCTCATAGGTCTTCATGCTACGTCTTAGACCACATATTCACTATACATCAGGTGAGATTGTGGTCAAATGAAAGCTTATCTAACATAAAAAACCGCCAACTGAGGAGTGACGAGTATGACGAGTTCTTCAAAGTGAGAAAGCAGTTTCTTGATCAAAAAGGTGTCAATTGCATTAAAAAAAATTCGCATAATATCCGCTATTACGTAATACATAATGGCATCCATTGTTGTTACTAGCTGCTAAAATTCATCACAAGGTCAAACCAATAGATCGAGAATTAGAATTATACTGGCCTTTATTCGACGCTAATCTTGAATTAACTACAATTAGGCAAATTATGTTCACTATAATTAACTAATTAAAGTACCTACAAGTATGTACGCAGTAGCGTAGGTAATAGAACATTAAAATAGGAAATAGAAAATCAATATATGTATATATATGGTATAATGGTAATTATATACTCCAATTACTCATTACAAACTATACATGCATAGCAACATAGAAGAATTAAATACTAACATAGATAAAGTCGCGGTATCCGAATCCTATCAAACTGATCTAATTAACTGTCATAATTTCATTCCTACAACAAAACGCCAATTACAAATAATTACACAAAATATACGCAGTATAACTAAAAATTTCTACGATTTTATTGTAATGATAGAACAGTTTAAAAGGAAACCAGATGTTATTGTACTAACGGAGTGTTGGTTACAGAAAAACTGTGCCCTACCCGTACTGGACGGCTATGATCTGTTAAGCACTTCAAATAATATCCTGCAGAATGACGGAGTTGTCGTCTATATAAAAAATACTTTATGTTATTCACAATTTGAGCCAGATTTTAGGGATGGAAACTGTCTTGTTACAATAATAAATAATTCTATAGCTTTAATAACAATTTATCGCTCACCATCATATCACAATTTAATTAATTTTAATAATTCGTTGAACGCTTTGCTTATAAATTTATCAAAATATAAGAGTATAATTTTAACGGGGGATATTAACATCAACATAATACCAGAGTTAGTGGATAGCCAGGGCACCGAGTATTTGGAGCTATTAGCTTTTTACGGTCTCCTTCCTTCCCATACTCTGCCTACACGACTTGGAAACTGCCTGGATCACTGTTTCATAAAGACAAATCAACAAGTAATTACTCTAGTAATACAAAATAGTGTTACCGACCACCATAGTGTATTATTAGTTCTCAAAAACCAGTCCTTTGATACTAAAGAAAATTCATACACCTATACCAAAATAAATTATACACAAATTAGTAAAGAGCTAGCTGAAACTGATTACCAATTCGTCATGTCAGATCCTAACTGTAATTCAGCGACTGAAAAGTTTGTAAATTGCATTAGTAATATAATTCGGAAACATTCGCAAACTACAATTCGTCCACGTAGAAGAACACCACTTAAACCATGGATAACAACCGGTTTGATTCGCTGCATGAATCACAGGGATAAGCTCCACTTAAGAACACGTCTGTTGCCTAACGATGACCAGCTAAAATTAACGTACAAGCGTTACAGAAATTTTTGTAACGCTTTATTACGAAAACAAAAAACAGTATTTGAAAAAGATTTATTAGACAAAGCCGGAAAAGATATAAAAAAGACATGGAAAGCCATTACTACTATCTCCAACTTTAAGCAAAAAAAAGCACTTCCGCAGGACTTAATTCAAGGCACGGAACCCCAAAAATCTATAGACGCAGTTAATGATTTTTTTGTAAATGTAGGGAGATTCCTTGCAGAAAAAATTATTAAAGAGAGCAACCCTTTACACTCTCAACTGGACTCTAAAATAGCTAGCTCATTTGGGCTAGAACCCACCTCAGAATATGAAATTTTGGATCTGATATCAACACTAAAGTCTGATAGCTCAACAGGTTGGGATAGTATACCTGCAAGAATAATAAAACAAAACAGAGATAGTCTACTTAAACCGTTAACTTATATATGTAACCTGAGTTTTTCTACTGCGGTGTTCCCTGCTGTTTTCAAAAAATCGATCATCTTGCCTATCCACAAAAATGGTGACAAAACCGTAACAACCAACTATAGGCCTATCTCTATCCTGCCCACTCTTTCCAAAGTGCTGGAGAGAGCTATAAATTCACGCTTGGTCAAATACTTGGAAAAATACGATCTGCTATCAAATAACCAATATGGCTTCAGAAAGGCGCGGTCTACTGCTGATGCTGTGTCGGAACTAAACACATTTATAGTAGATTCTTTAGATACAAAGAAAAAATGTCTAGCTATCTTTCTAGATTTAGCAAAAGCGTTCGACACGGTATCAATAGAATTGCTTTTGTCCAAGTTACAGAACCTAGGAATACGTGGTAAGCAATTTGAATTATTTGAAAGTTATTTAAGTGAACGAGTCCAAAGTGTCAAAATAGGATGTTTTAACTCGAAGGAAGCACAGATGACTTACGGGATACCGCAGGGAAGTATTCTGGGTCCGACATTGTTCTTAGTATACATGAATGACATTTGTGGAACGAATCTAAAACATGGAAAACTTATAGCATTCGCGGATGATACAGTTTTATTATTTCAAGGTGACAGCTGGGATCAAGTATATCTGAGAGCTCAGGAAGGATTCAACCTTATTACTAAACAACTATACCGCAATATTCTTACATTAAACGCTACTAAAACCAAATACGTAGAATTTCACCTAAAGAAATCAAACAAACCCACCACAACCCACATTGGTCACCAAATAAAAGCTCACAACATAAACTGCCTAGAAACGCTTTTGCCGAACTGTAAATGTACTCCTCTTGAATGCTGTGACACAATGAAATACCTTGGTGTTACAATTGATGCAAAGATGACATATGTGCCCCATATTAAAAATTTAACGGGTAGAGTAAGAAAGCTGATTGCAATATTTAAGAATGTTAGACATGCCACTAACGAGTCTCATATACTGTCAATTTATTACGCTCTCTGTCACTCATTACTAACGTACTGTGCAACAACTTGGGGTGGTTCATCGAAAACTCACATGCTTGCTCTAGAGCGATCGCAAAGGGCTGTGCTCAAAGTAGCTTATTGCAAACCTTATAGGTACTCTACCAAAGAACTATATTCTGAATGTAAGCTATTAACAGTAAGACAACTATGCATTCAACAAATCATATTGAGGCTTCATCAAAAACAATCCATAAAGAAATGGAAATCAACCGACAAGAGACGCAAAGATCTTGTATACAAAATACCGTCGTGCAACACTGCACTAAGTCAAAAACACTTTGCTTTCCTAGCTCCTTATCTATATAATAGTTTCAGTAACATAATGTCTTTGCAGGAGCTAACTTATTTAGAGTTAAAGACTAAACTGAAACACTATCTACTTACTTTGGATTACCATAGAACAGAAATACTGCTTAAAACAATAAAATAGTGCTTAAATCCATTACAAAATTTATAACAATCTTGATTATGTATGTATGTATCATTTATTATATACAATTATACATATATATATATATATATATATATATATATATATATATATATATATATATATATAATATAAATAAACTTACTTTTATATAGAAATATAAATAAACTTACTTTTTATATAGAAATATAAATAAACTTACTTTTATATAGAAATGTAATAAGCATATACCATACTAGTTGTATTGCATACCTATAGTAGTACACAAACAATGATTAGGTTATCATAATGAATAATGTTATAGTAAGTATTTCCCAAATTTATATCATTATGTATTTGCGTTAGTATACAAAATAGGCTAAATTTAAATAAGGTTTATTAGGTTATTGATTATTATTAGCTTGCCTTGCAGCATTTATCCTATTACAATGTATTTTTTGTTATTATGAAACGTCGCATTTGTTAATATTGACAACCTATGGTAGCTAAGTCGAGGTAGAGATGCCCTCGTGACTATATTACAAGTCTAGAACTTAGTTTAGTACGAGGTGTCGAAACTAATGGCTGGTTGGCAAAGGTCTAAATAACTTAACATAACTTAGAAATAAATTACATAAACTAGCTATTTAGTATTGTAGTAAGACCTTTTTTTGGAAATAAACATTTTTATTATTATTTATTATTTTTTTATATATATTATTTTATTTCATCAAACCCTTTATATCCATAAATAACCTTCAATTCAGTAGGATAACATTGTCGTTACAGTTCGCTTCCAATATTTTAATCTGAGTTGAGAATCGAATAAAACAACACAGCTTTATCCGTTTTTACATTATTGTAGTTATTAAAATTTTGGAGTTCATAATCATTATACATTTTACATTTACAAAAAAATGTTTTATTCTAGATAGAAAGAAAAAAAGATCAGAAGTTGGCTCAGAGGTTGAGACCAAAAGACTGATAAATGGAACAATGAAAGCAACGACTGATACTATTTTATTTTTAAATTAAAATAAAAAATAATATGTATTTAAGGACAATCCACACAACAACTTTATGATAATCTCTATGCCTATTTTACGGCTGCTAGACATCTGATAAACTTAATATTAGATCAATGAGAAAGTGCTTGCAGAATATACAAATACTTGGCCGCTCGGTGGGAATCGAACCCGCTACCTCCTGCGATGCAAGCGAACTTTCTCTCTCGCAAAATCTTTAAGATATTCCTCACTATGTTCGCCATCACCACTACGTAAACCATTTGTCTGAAAAATGTGACACAAAGAAAATTCGTCAAACTTATAACTGTTAAAAGTAGCCTGCGACCAGCCTGCTAGCTTTCATTTTCTTAGCCCCTGAGCTAGTAGGGTGATCGCATTTTCCTCCAAAATCGACAGGCTATAAATTAATTACCAACTGAATCGCTAATATGTTCTAATACTGACATCACACAATCCCGTCTTAGAGGCCAAAGTTTGTGAATTGAATGCAGACCGAACTTGACATAGACGCACCAAAGCTCCAATTAAGTTATAGGTTCAAAGGAGGAATGCATAACGGCTGACTGAGCGATGGCTATGGAAATCATTTAGCAAGTTGGGCAGCCTTGGGCTGGCAATCGGCTCAATGGACTTAGTTAGTCCTTCTGACAGGGACCCAGCGATATTCAATAAGGCTTGTAGATTGAATTTTGACATGCGGCTATGATATTTTATATAAGTTTTATTTTTCATTTGACCACAATCTCACCTGATGTATAATGACGTTGTCATTATACATCGTGTGATCTTAGACCACAACAACCAAGAAGGTCAATGAAGGGAAAGCTTCAACGATTACTTGCAACGACTTTTTAGTATCACTAAACAAAGAATTTGATAATAATAATCTAATTCTAAAAACGGGTCAAAATGCAATCATATTTATCACACAGGGAGGCGATCAATCCATCTTGCTAAGTTATCCACATTAAAAATATAAATAATATTTAGCCTTGGAAAAGGTTTGCTTTAAAGGTAAGAAAACGTTGTAAGTTAATAATAATTGCGTCTATACTTTGTGTAACATTATAAATAATAATGAATAGGGGATATGTCTCTATGGTTAAAAAAATATATTCTTGAAAGTATGCGCTTTATCCACCTAGTTAATCACCTGGGTGAATAAAGTCTACTAAAATAGTAGACTTAATTCACCGAGAAACACTTAGGTGAATAAAGTCTACTAAAAAAGTGGACTTAATTCACCGGGAATCACCAGGGTGAATAAAGTAGACTTAATGCACCAGAAGACACCTGGGTGAATAAAGTTTACTAAAAGTATATTTAATGCACCTGGGTGAATTAACTCAGGTGGAGCAGTCTGCCCCGAAACTCAGCGCGAAGGGCTAATCCTGCAACCAATAGTGGGCGTTATTTGAAAAAAAAGGAAAATATGTAATTTACTGATTCCTACATCAATAAGAACGAACGAAAATTAAAAAAATCAATTTATTTAAGTGATTCTTAGCGGAACAGAAATGTTGGCTGGGATCCAAAATGCGTTCGTTGTGCTATTTTTCTATTTGTGTTAAAACAGGACCTTGAAGCATTTGAGAGTTTTTCATCGGTCACTGAGATTCTATTTATAATTCCGAATGCTTGGAAACAGATAAAGGCAAGTTTTTTTTTAAAATAACAATGTTGTCTTTGATTTTATCCGAGACGAGGAGGCCTACAGTGAAACACATACCTAGTGATAAAGTGACAAGTGATTTCCAAAGTTACAGGGTGTAAGAAGGCTTTCATTAGCCCTACCACGAGTAAAACATGGGTGGTACAATATGTTGTAATCTCCAACAGTCGTAAGTGGCAACTCGTGATAGCCGATATGTGATCTCCATCACCTTCGTCATAATTCTGTTTTATTTTATTATTCCGACAAAATCCTAACGATACAGTCATTTACTCGACACCTTACTGCGGACAGGTTGTGCCGATGTCCAATCGGGCCGGGCAAAAGAATAAAAAAAAAAAATCGGACAATCCACACAACAACATCTAGCCCCGTGGTAAGCTCAAAGCTTGTGATTATTATACATATTAAACACCAAGACCAAGGAGTAAGTGCTTGCAGAACATACAAACACTTTTACCCTCGGCGGGAATCGAACCCGCTACCTCTTGCGCCGCAATCGGACTCTCGCCCACCGCGCCACTGAAGCCGTCAAGCAACAAGATAACATTATATTATCTTATTAATATTTATTTTTTATATCACTATCGATGCCCGATACTAATATCGAATCGGATTAAGGGAAAAATCATCTACTGAACAGTCACATCGGGCAAACTACATCAAGGTCTCAAATTGGTGTTAAATTAATGGAACTTTGTGCTCGATATTTGCCAGCCAGTATTAATCTCAGATTTGTCATTGATGAGGTTTGCCGATATTCGCCACGCATGGCAGGTGGGTTGGTGAGTGCAGTTATTGGCTGTTGTTAACCAGAAAGACTCTGCTGGCCATCTTCTGTAAAAATTCCCTTGGCCGAGCCCTACGGCGCCCACGGGAGGAGATGCGTCTTGGTGAAGGTAGCGGGCTCGCGGTGGTGACAGGCTAAGAACTGGAACAAGTTGCTTGTTGTTGTTGTTGAACTGCATCTGTCTTTCCTATAGATTACAACTTTATCTTCAAAGAAAGAGTAAATAGGTACCTTTTAGGTCTCCATGTCCCATCTTCAAAAAGAAATCTAGAATTAGAAATTAGACTTATCTAGCATAAAAAAATGGGGCTATAGATCGAAGTTATTGTAAGTCTATGGAGGAGGCCTATGTACAACAGTGGACGTCCTACGGCTGAAATAATAAATAAATATGTATTTTATTTTAACAGTCTTAGGGAAACAAACAGCTATATACATATAAATGATAAAGGTATAAAAACATTTTTTTCTTAAAGGCTAATTAAAAGTTTCCACAAAATATAATAAAAGAACAAACACAACAAACATGCTCAAAAAAATTAAACAAAATATTTTTTTTAACTAATTACATAAATAAATGAAAAGCTAACAAATATCGCTTAAAAATAAGTCAAGAAACAAACCTTTAATTTCATTACAAGTAGTATTAAAGAAATCTATCTTTATCAACATTATCAGCAACCAAAGAGTTAAAGCCGCTACAAGCTCTGCATTTTGCCTATAATTTGTACGTGACATTGAAACATGAAGCAGGTTAGGTTTACGAAATTAGAGTTCGTTTTCAAAAGAATCTGCTGTGTGTTTGAACACAAAAGCCCGTATTCTTATTTCGCTCAGGGCGCCCGCACTACAAATGTCACGGTGTCACACCATTTAAGTACGGGGTCTTGTGTAGTGGTTGTGGTGTTTGACAGTCAACAGTACCATTCGCCACGTTCATTAAATAACATAAATCCGCTAATTTCCGTCTTACTTCCAACGGGAGAAAGTGAAATTAAGAGCATCTCTCTTTATAGTCAGTTAGATAAACCTTAGCTTTAAATTAAACATGTCTCAAAAAACCTCTGTATCCGTTCAATCCTAGATAATGTATGTCATATAGCAAGGGTTCCATATTTGTGAAGTGTTTCTTTTAAGTGAATTCGAACGTAAACATATATTATAATTTTAACCGTTTTAATACTTTGAAATTCAGATGACATTCTCAGCACAAAGCCAAGCGCTCTGGATGGTTTATTTACAATTTCATCTTCATGCCGTTTAATAGAACTTTATATTCGGGAACAATAACACAGCATCACCTAACCCCAAACTAAGGGCTTGTACTATAGGTGTCAGGTGACTGATATGCTATAGATATACATTTTATTTGTAAATACATAATCACAATCAATGATACACAGAAAACACCCAAACCCGAAACCAAAAATTGTACATAGTACAAAATCTGGTCCCTACAAATTTCAAGAGGTTGGAACCTCTTGCGCCTAAGGTGGACCTTCGTCCGAGCCCCAGAGATCATGAAATGAAGATGAAAATACGCTGTGGAAAGGCGTTGCAAAAAGTTCCTTTCGTGAGCAAATACTGAATCCAAAATTAATAGTTTTAATCACTATAGACTTATTAAAAGTGAAATAGACGTTTGAGAGTTTCCTGAATAAATAAAAATAAATATTTACGGAAAATCCACACATCAACATCTAGCCCCGTGGTAAGCTCTAAGCGTGTGTTATTGGTACTAGATATCTGATATACTTAATATAATAGACACAGATATTTTTAGTATACATCTTTAAACACCAGACCAAAGAGAAAGTGCTTGCATAACATACAAATAGACCTTGACTTGGCCCATCAGCGGGAATCGAACCGACTCCCTCTTGCGCCGTAAGCGGACACTCGCCCACCGCGCCACTGAGGCAGTCAATAAATGTACTTTACTCATCTCATACTCATGTTTGCAATTGTTTCTGTATTTTAACTTCATGAAATCGCAGGTGGTTTACTAAACAGTTTCTTTTTATTCTCGGGTGAGCATGAGATTCACAGGTCGAGCTGGTTTCAAATCAGTAAATACTAGTCGGTAACAAGCAAACATTGCTATTGATTATGCCTTAGGGAATGGCAATAGCAATACATGCTTGAATACGCATGTAGAATTAGGCGTTGATTTACGAGTAGTTTCATGTTTCCGTTGCGAATAAATTCCTGCAGGCGTGGAGTTTGTGTGTTTGTTGAACTTAAAAGTTACTTCTACCCTTATAAAGGAATGTTTAATGACATGTCAGTACACCGATTTAGCCCAAGAATTATAAATACTCACCGTTTTCGGTATAAGATATAACTTGCTGCCTAAAGGCCGTATATAATAGTCAGTGTAAAATAAGTAAATTAGTTTCATACTTCTTCTACTTGGACCACCAAGGACCAGGAAATAATGATGAGTGATGGACCACCATCCACGTGTTGTCGAACAACATGTATTTTTCTTCCATTTTCTACTGTCACGCGTCATCTTAATACTCATCCATTTCTTGCCCAGGTCATCCATCCGTATTTTCTTTATGGTCTACCTATTCCCACATATCCATCGACACACATACCCAACGTTCCTTACACATGACATTTATGCTTCCTCATAACATGCCCAAACCGCGCCTAACTATCAAATTATTCGAATCTGGTGCCACTTTCAAACTTCCTCTTATGCAGCACACAGCCATCTTAAAATAATATGTATTTTTTATATATTAATAAAAAAAAATAACAAATTGTGATGCTTGGATGGGTATTATTAAACTTACATACCATTGACGTATCCAAAGTCTTTCAATTTCAATCAGGCACTGAAAGCGATGAAGCCTAGTGCATCGATTTCACGTTGTCACTCTAATTGGTTTGCTTTGACTCGGCCTACAGCCAAATACCAAGTAATTGACTCTATTGAGCTTCACTAATTAATGACTGCCTGATATCAATAGAACAGAGGAGAGAGACAAACCTTTAAGAGGTTTTAAGGCGGTAAAATTTCCTAAGACTTATCAATAATTAGTAAGACATTTTATTATCTACATAATTAGTTGAGAAATTATGTCGAATGATTTTAATAATAGTTATATTTCCGGACTAATTACACAGCAGTTTGGGGTTAAGTAACCCAAATGATATTCTACATAGATATTTTTTTTTGTAAATACTTACATAATGATGCATAGGTAATAAGTAAGAATAATAGTATTTAAATCATAATATTGTTAAAAACCATGATAATTTAAAAAGTTATAATAGTGTTTGTGCGATCTATAGATATAATTAACGAGAGAGTATCTTTATTTACCTTTAAGCATCAGTTCTGGAGATTTAATTGTTTGAAAGTACTGACATAGCTAATGAACAAAAATAGTTGAGAATATTTTTATTATAAAGATATTGAACCACGATAAATATGTTTTTTTTTCAATGTTGGTTATTATGAAAATTAAACAAGTTTTTCACCATTATAATTCCCCATTAATTATCCCCCACCTATCTCACAATCATGAAAAACAATATATATTATGTATTGATAACTGTAAATATTACCAAAACTGAACCTTTCGTTAATATAAAATCATCGAAATATAACTAAATTGGAAAGTGTTGGCCTTGGGCTGTCAAAAACACAATTTCCATTCAATGTTGTTAAAGATAGTCCCTGATAGGTGGAGAACTATCAAGTCTTGCGACGGAAATGTAAAGGGCATGATAAAAATGTTTTACTAAATTTCTGATATTGGAAATTCTAGTACTTCTATCATTTCAATAAAGTACATAATATGTTTTTATAGATCCCAAGCAATAACTGAATATTTTAATCATGTTCATATCATATCGAGCATTTGTGATTGAGTGACTTCGTACTCAATGTCACTTCAACATGAAGGCTTCATCAGTTTCTGAGCAATAACATCTCCTTTGGATAAGAAAACGTGCAAATAATATAGATTACTAGCTGACCCCAGCAAACGTTGTTTTGCAAAATGAAAAATAGATAGTAGCCGATTCTCAGACCTGCTGAATACGCATATAAAATTTGGTAAAAATCGGTAAAGCCGTTTCGGAGGAGTACGGTAACTAACATTTTGATATGGGAATTTTATATATTAGACTAGCTGAAAAATAGATAATAGCCGGTTCTCAGACCTACTCAATATGATCACAAAATTTCATGAGAATGGGTCAAGCCGTTTCGGAGGAGTATAGGAACGAACATTGTGATACGAGAATTTTATATATAAGATTATTTTATATATCTAATTCAAATAATTTTTTTCAATAAATTTCGGGTGATACAATGGTCTTATTATGAAATACTGCTTTACCGAAACCGGCCTTTACAGGCGTACTAATCTATTAATTTATATTGTAATGTTGTAACAACATTAAAAAAATACATTATTTAACTAATACGTACTAACTAATAGATAGATTAATAAAATACTTAACACTTCATTTGTTATAGGTATCTAAGTTTTAACAAAACGCCTTCCTCCATTCCCACAATGATTCTACTCCATAGCTGTTCTATTATCCTCCTAAATTGGAATTACAAGATGCACATATTAATTAGCCAACAAGCAGATCTCATTGACTTCATAATATATCCGTTTAATCTGCTGAATGCTCTAAATAATTGGTTTGCGGATCCAATTAGATTGCCTCGGTACGTATTGAGCACGTCGGCTCATTATAGTTTACTAATGGCCGTCTGAATTGAATTCTCATTGTATATCCGGGCTGTTTATTTTTATTGGAACGAATTATACCGAAAGTTTGTCTGTGCATGGCCCCAACACTCGTAGGAATGTGGAGTTAGGGCAGTGGTTGTTACTTTTGGATATCTCCAAAAGTAACCATTGTCTTGAAACTTGGTAAGTAGATGAACTCTATAAACCGCATTATGATTTTCACACAAAAATTTAACATGCAAACTTGCACCGTAAACGTGCTTGGTTTGAACGAGATACACGTTGTTAGTAGTTTTTTAAAACTTCATAAATTCTTATTTGCAATTTATCTTTCACTTTCAAAGTAGAAGCAAAATTTTTATTACATTAAGAACTGTGTATGATTAATCTCATACTTATCCAATTAATTTGTTTTGTCATTGGAACGCTGTGACATAAATATTAATTAGATACAGAAACTAAAACATTAATGATACTGAGATAGATTAGAGCTTACTAGGTTTGTCTTGGCCAAGTATAGACACCCTGCTATTGGTTAAATAATAGTCCCTTTGAAGTAGGTAGTCTCAACCAGAGCTTGGGGTAGAACGCTGTCGCAAACGTGCAAGTTGCAATGCAAATATTATTTCAGGATATTCAAACAGGCGTTCCTTGATGCTGCGTAAATTGATTAGTCTCTACATTTTGTTGATCTTCATTTGGTTTGTTAACTTGTAGGTATACCACTACTGGGTACTTATAATCTAGTAATTTTAAAACTACATTCAGAGCTCAATTTTTGTTACCATCTGTATACATCGTCACTTTACATCAGGTGAGATTGTAGTCAAGGCTTATCTAACATAGAAAATAACAGCGTTATGATAAAGATGTCAAAAATCAACATTGATGTCGTGCCAACAGTAAAATTAACAGTTTACCAGAGTAGAACGATGACAAAGTAATTAGAATGTACAGTAAATTTGGGGAATGGTACAATGTTTTCTAGTTCTAGTAGCCTATTTTTTGTTCTCCCAACTGTAATGTTTGCAATTTATATTTATTTATTTATAAAGCGTGAAGAGACTACAAATGCTCTAACGCATTTATTATTTAGTTGTCCCAGGAATAATAATATAGACATCTCGACAAACCAATCGACTCACTACTAATTCAATAAAATAAATATTCCCGGACAATCGACACAGCCCCGTGTAAGCTGCCTGTGTTACGGATACTCGTATATCTGATAAACTTAATATTTTATGCATACTATAACAGATATTTTTTTTAAACACATTAATCAAAAAAAAGAGAAAAAGTGTCTGCAGAACATACAAGCACTGAGGACCCCTCGGCGGCAATCGAAATAATTACCGAACTAAAGCAAGCCCTAACCCTTAGATCTAACAACTAAGTTATGATTAATCGTAGATTCTAAATAACTTTTTTTTTTAAATTGAATTTATCTTTTTTTATCTTATTGTCATTTTTCTTATTGTCTTTTATACTTTGTTGTTTGTGTCATAAATATGGTTTTTGTAAATGCTGTGCTCACCTTTAATAAGAATATGTATCATAGTATAATAATGTGTGTACCTATTAATTACTTTAAAGTGTTTGTTATATATTGTGTTGGTGTAGCCTATTTTAGTAAATAAATAAATAAGCCCTTAAATCATAATGTCTAAATGTATCTCTCATGGTTCCATCTACATAAAAACCGTTTTACGTTCAAGATGTCAATGTCATAAAAGTTGCGGCAATCTTGTATTAGGAAGTCAAAGACTGCCGTTTTCGTCCAATTCAGCTACATTTAGTATCGTTTTATTTCTTCTACTAAACATGGAAACATTGTTGAAAGTGACGGAACTTGCTACTTTACTACTCAATAACTTTTTGATTGGTTGTTTACTTTAGTGCTAGTTTCGACAATAATGCTTCTTAGTTAACGGTTCTCGTATGACTTTTCTTTGATGTGAAATAGAGAACAGCAGTGAATTACGACCGTATAATCTTGTGCTACATAATAAGTACCAAAGAAAGGATGAAATACATTTGAAACTAAATTTATTTTGGACACAACAACTATAAAATTGAAAATAAACTTTAAAATTTTAATCACCATGGTTTGTTTTACAAATCTATAGTACGTATTTTACAGAGTTAATGAGTTGGAGTATCTATTTATAATTACTAGAAAGACCGAAAATGTTCACTATGCCTGTAGTAGTATAAATAACATGGTAAGTATTTAAATTATATTATTTTATTATTTACGATAAATATAATATTTCAAAATATAAATAAATAATTTAAATATTTCCGGACTACACTCACACACACAGCATCACCTAACCCCAAACTAAGCAGAGCTTGTACTATGGGTGTTAGGTGACTGATATACTACATAGATACATTTTTTTTTGTAAATACATACATATGATACATAGAAAACACCCAGACCCGAAACCAGGAATTGTAAATCGTACAAAATCTGGTCCCCCGGCAAGAATCAAACCCGCAACCTCCTGCGCCTCAGGCGGACGTTCGCCCACCGAGCCACAGAGGTCGTCATAATATTGTTGAAACGATATATTTTGTAATATCATTCATTGATCTGTGTTCATCCAGGCTAGGAAGAGATCGCTATAAGCGATAAGGCCATTGATTCACAATTTTTGTACATTTTTATCTTTTTTGTGTTTTATTGTATGTTGTGTTCAATAAACATTATTGTAAGTATTGTAAAATTTATGGTAGAATGGACCTGTCTCTGAAACTAAACAAAAACAAACTTTAATATGCATAACCAACTATTAATTATAATCATCAGAATATACATATGTATAAGACCAGCCCCAAAGCTGTTTCGAAGCCTGGAATGCTTTGCTATTTGCGCATGTGAAAAAGTACAAAATATACAAAAGCGTTAATAGAAACATGTAGGTGCAGTGACAAAGGACGACAAGTGGCCCCCGCACTGACTAATGAAAATTCTTTCAAAAACATGCCACCATCGCTTTAGAAAGTTTGACCGACATGCTCTTGACAGCGTAAAACCCAGTTTGAGCTGAAACTATTTTGAAATGAATTTGGTCAAAGCTCTGAAAATTGGAAATAAGTTTTGTTATAACATTAGAAAGGTATGATGATAACTATCTGGTGTTTTTGTGGCATTAACATAGACCTTAGTTTCTTGATTGGTATTAGTTTTTTAACCATTATAAATTTGTGTAAAAAAATAAGACGGAAAAAACGTAGTTTAAGAGAGCGACTCGAACCCACGCCTTCCATTTTACGCATGGACGTTCTGACCAACAAACTAACCTCGCCACTACGTCATCGCTTTAATTTATTCAAAACTTGCAACTACGAGTTACGCCTAAAATCATATAAAAAGGTATTAGTTAGTCTGCGGTTTTGATTCCCGCAGAGTTAGGACACAGATTCAAAATCTGAGATTTCTGGTTGCGACATTTTAAATGTTTAAGGATATCGTTTTGTTATTATTCATTTGATAAGCACACAACTGTCTCTGATTGTTTGAGGGTAGATTATACAGTCAGCCCTTGAAGTTTTTGTATTACTGACTGTTAATTCTATAAATGAATACTTGATAGATGCTTAATATAAAGAAAAAATGTATCTCATAAGTATGAGACAGACTCATTCAACGAGGGTTCGACACTTTTTGCTATAAAAATGCTAAAAAAAGCTGTCAGAGTAGTCACACATCAAGTTCGCGCGAGCATTGCTAAACTTAATGAAATCACAATTACTATATTGGACCCGTTAAATATTTGTTTACTTTTAATGGGAACTTCGACCCTTAAAATTTTAACTCTCTATCCATCACGTTTCTTGAGATGTATCTTGGTGACAGACGCACAAATAGACAAAGAAATCTTAGAAGTAGGGTCCCTTTTAGCCTTTAGGTACGGAACCCTAATAAAATTAATCTCAGAAAACACAAACCTCAAACTTGTTTTCTGAACCCCTATGATTCGGGATGGACGTTAGCAACGCCCTCGCGATCCGCTGACGCGGCGTTTAGCGCGCACTCTGCACACTACACTCAAGGATGATCTCGAATGGAGCTTCTACATTAATTACGATACGACCTCTATATAAATAACCAAACTAAAATAACTTTTCTCTTTAAAGATAAAGATAAAGAAAACTTTATTGTTAAATTTTGTGTACATAGAGATCTTACAAAGTAAAAAAATAGTATCAACAATCATTATCCGCTAGGAGATACAATAAGTACAATCTTATAGATAGGTACACATAACATAAATGAAACACAAAAAATAGGAAAAACTTTACAAAATTACTAAACAAATAATTATTAGACCTACTTATTGTCATCATCACACCTCACATTAACTTCTAATACAGGTTATTAGAACTTTCCAGAAGCTCCCAAACCTATTTATTATTTGAATTTTGTAAGATTGTCAATAAACATTTTTGTGTTTGTATTATGTGAGGTCGGCACAACAAGTGTGTTTAATATTAAGACTCCTTTTTCTTTTTTTGTGCTATAGCATAGAATAATAAATTACTACGTAAGCTATAGTTAGCTTTGTAGGTACATATTATGTTAATAATTTATACATTCTACGGACATATACAAGTTAAAAATCTTTATGCAAATTAACCATCAACATCATTTAAGCCGTAGGACGACTACTGCTGGACATAAGGCTCTTTCAAAGTGTCAAAATAAGAACTCCAAAATTGTAATAACTACATAATTGTAATACTGCCGTCCTTATCATAAGTGCAATAACTCGAGTTTTGGGCCAAACAGAGTTATATACATATTCGTGATCAGCAAAATGAGATCTACGTTTTCTTCTTTGACAGTTTTTACGTATCTATTACCATTCCCGTTTTTTTCTTAAGCATAACCGCAATATATTAGGGATTAGGTCTTGTTTTACTTATCAAGAGTGAAATAACTTGAGTTGTGGCAAGGTAACCTAAAATAATTTATGGATTTGGTCTTGTTTTACTTATCAAGAGTGAAATAACTTGAGTTGTGGCAAGGTAACCTAAAATAATTCATTGAATTACTAACGATAACTGCAATAAGTATGGTTATGATGGAACGAAAATGTGTCTGGACGAAGCCATGAAGACATTATTTCTGCATTCAGATCCTTTTTAACCCCCAACCAAAAAAGATGGGTGTTATAAGTTTGACGTTTCTGTCTGTCTGTCTTTGTGTCTGTCTGTCTGTCTGTCTGTTTGGGACATCATAGATCCCGAACGGATGAAGCGATTTCAATTTAATATGAAAGATAGAAATTAATTTAATAGAAGATTAAAATTTTTGTATGAAAGGTGAGTGTGGCGCGAGTTTTCTTAGACATGTTTCATGAAAATCGGTTGTGCCGTATAAAAGCTATCTATGGGGGTTAGAGTGGGGAAGGAAAACCGAAAGTCTGCAAATATACTCGAGTGGGGTATCAAATGAAAGCGCTTTGCGTGCACATTACAAAATATTATGGTGTTTTACTTTAATGAAATTAAGGCTTTGAAATCGGGGGTTTTTAATATTTGAAATTTAGATTTATTGGTACATAAACTTGACGCAAAACATATAGTCTTATGGGTTGATAACTGTTCAGCTCAGAATAAAAACTGGGCGTTTATGTGTTTTTTGGTAGACTTAGATAGCAATCTGATTGCTGCTGATGAATCATCAGTAAAGTACTTTTAGCCTGGACACACCTTTATGTCCTCTGATCATTTTAACCACCAAGTCGAATTGTCACTTTAAAAAAAAAGTTTACGACTTTGATGACTTCATAGATTCTGTGAAAATGTCAAACTAAAAAAAAATACCGTTAAAGTCATGACAGTGTCTGATTTTTATGACTATGAAGACTTTTCATCTCAGCTTAAAATAACACGGAAACACGGTACCAAGAGTTTATTTAAAACTAGCGGACCGCCCCGGCTTCGCACGGGTTTTTATTAAATTTTTTTCCCCGGCAACTATTCGATTTTTTCTCGCCTTTTAAACCTTCCCTAGACTTCCACGAACATTTTAAGACAAAGATAAGATAAATCCGTTCAGCCGTTCTTGAGTTTTAGTCAGACTAACGAACAGCAATTCATTTTTATTTATATATAGATCATCATGGTGGTCAGGGTCAAAAGGGAAACTTTCATGTTAAAGGACAAAGAGAAACATGGCAATAGCGAATGGAAAGAATTGAATTTCCTTCAAATAAAAATTAACAAAAAACATTTCCTATTGTTCCAAATAAAAGTTCTGTAAGCTTAACTACTTAACAGATAAAACAATACAAAAAGGGACTTACTGCTAAATACAAAATGCGTAATGGGCGGCTTTATTGCTTAAAGCAATTTCTTTCAGACAATCTTTGGATGGAGAGTAAAATGCACAGCAAATAACTGGACGGTGACTTAAAAATAATAATAATAATTAATAATAGTAATACAACAAAAAAATTATATACAAATATTTTATACTATAGACTTACATATTACTCCACATATAAATAAATATATAGATACTCATAAAAATAACATATAAATACCTATTATAATATAATACAATATAATTATTATATTATAATATTAACAATGTATAAATATATACCGTATTATGCTAAAGAATCAAATAAAATTTTTTTACTTGGCGTTTGATTATGTATGTATGACATACAATAAAGATTCAATTACGTACCAAATTGTTTTATTTATACAGAATAAATGTAGGTACTGCCATCTAATCTGTGGTACTGCGTAATAAATTAAATATCCAACTCCAATTTATATAATATAACAACTCTGACATCTAAGCTTGTTTTACTAATGAAAACCGAAATATGTTCGACACTTATTGCACTAATCGGTTGAACATACAAGAAAAAATAGGGATTGCCTGCTACTCAAAAGTGAAATATGTTAAATTGCTTATGATAAGGGAAATAACTATACTACTTATTTCGGTTATGACTAGTAATCATTCTATCTATTTATATTAAAGTACTAAACATAAGTAAAATTCTGTGATTTTAGGTAACTAAGCCAACACTTTTACCAATTCAAGGTACTACATAATATTCTACACATTTTAATCTATAGCCTTGTGAAAGTTTCAATTCGATACCTTGTATAGAAATTGAGATACATGAAAAACAAAAAAAAAATCTTTATGCGCGTTTTTCTCGAAAGTAGCTTTTACCTAGTTATTGCACTTATGATAAGGACGGCAGAATAACTGATAAAGCTGTGTTGTTCTATTCGCTTCTCAACTCAGTATAAAACATTGAAGCGAACTGTCAAGACAATGTTATTTCCTTGATATTTGTTATCTAAGCAATTTAGTTTTATTAATTTTAAGTTGACCTGTCCATGTAGGCTATGTGCTTATAAGGAAATAAACGTTTTGACTTTGACTTTGAAATAAATAATTCATTAATAATTTAAAATAAACCTACAAAAGACTTAATTGCCATTTAATTAAATTTTGTTTTAGTTTGTCCTTTTTTTTGCTATTTGTTTGTTATAGTTGTAGCGTCTCTTTTTAAACTGTTGTCTGTTTTTTGTGTAACCAAATCAATATATTTTATTCTATTATATTTAATTACACAATGTGTCACCTGCAAGGTCGTGTCGTAGACTTAACCTCCATCATTCATGTTCGATGAGAAGCTTCAATAAGGCTTTTCTCTCATAAAGTTCAGCCAACAAGCTTGTTTTAGAAGGAATAAACTGAATGTTTTTATGAATATCATATAATTTAATTTCTATTAATGCGTTATGTAAGTAGAAGAAAATTAATCCCATATGCAATTTTATTTGTTGTGTTTTAAACTTTATGTAAGTACCATACTTAAAGTGTTATAAGTACCCGTAAAGTAGGTAGGTTTGTACGCCCGTGTGCCTGCGACAGATAAAAACGGGTAGGATGAGGTACCCGCGTCTTCGTCAGCATATTTACCTTCCCTGGAGCTGTTTGCTTCTTTACCCTTGGCCTAACCTCGTGGTTTGCGTACAAGTTATAAGCTGATGGAAAGCAATGATAACATTTGAAATGTGGGAAACGATAATGAAATTTAAAACATATTACACATACAATACAATACAATACTCTTTATTGAACACAAAATAATAACACACACAAAAAGATAAAAATGTACAGAAATTGTGAACACACACAGCACATATACATATGTGAGCACATATACATTTTTCAAGAAGAAAAATCCATGCCGGGGTTTGTACTTCGGAATGAAAGTCGGGTGCGCTCCCACTAAGCCAACACGGCCTAGTATAAACTAGTATTAACAGAGTAATCGCTACCTCTTCTATTTTGGGATTTTATCGATTCCGTTCTCCTTTTGCACACTTTACATATTGCTTATTTAGCATTATTTCATTCTCTGCCACAGCTATTTGTCTTTCGTGTTCTGCTGATATTGTTGTCCTAGGAGTGTGTCATATTTTATTCTACAATGGCATTTCGACTCAATAATGTTTTAACATTATTGCTTGGAACAATTTTATGTAGATGATGATTTGGGACAGTGAATAATAGTATTTACCAACCACTGTTTAGATAAGTAGGATAAATGTAGGAAATGTTTTTGTTTTTCGTTTATTTTTTTTATTTGGTTGAACTTGATAATTTCTAGTACGACATAGGTATTTAAAATCTTCTACCAGCTGTGACCAATTTTTTGAGAATGCTCCTTATTATCGCTAAAAAGTACCAACTATGTTCCCGCAAAAAATAAAAAAAATATTGTGTGTAAAACGGAACGAAACATGTGTCTAACACACAATAAAGCTGTATCATGCAGCATAAGACCAAGCACATTGAATAACGTAAGAACAGGTACATAATTTATTTACGTTTGAATCATAGGATGGATTTTTTGTGACTTTTGGAAGAAACAGGGTGTCGAATACATATTATAACGCGGGCAATGCCTCAACGTGCCGCTACTACTACTATTTAATAAGAAAAGTTAATCCACTGGATTCAGCATTTTTTTCAGTTTGAGGCTATCTGAAGTCAAACCGAACCCTAAAATTGGTGTCAGGTGTCCCTGCTTTGAAGACGGCTCAAGGGACTTAGCCTGTCACGGAAATCTAAATCCACAAATTACGTGCTTTTTACATTTCCATATTTTTAGCATGACTTATGAATATTTAATACTTTGGCCTCCTTTCCGTTACGCCTTTAATGCCCAATTACCCATGTTTCATAGCAGTTTGTGATTATTTTAGCAAAATAAGAAAAACAAATTAAGCTTTTGAGCGACTTTTATTGATTTTATAACTTCTATTATCTTCTTTTATTTAAAATTGTATATCTACAAGGCTTGGAGGAAATACATGTTTTTTGTGAGTGTGTTGCAACATTAAGTGTTGCATTAGTAATATAAAAAGTATCAATTTGAGTTAATACCTATTCTATTCAGTTCAATTATAAAGAGTAAAAAATGTTATTCAGTAGAACGCCATTTTGCTTCTCGAATGTTAAAGTCGCAAGTAATAGGTAAATTAAAGTCGCAAATGTGTCAAAATAGCTGATAAGTATGAGATGAGCTCATAAATCCAAGAGTTTGTACACATTTTGTAATAAAAAAAACATAAAACTTATTAAACAAATACCAAGATGGAGTTATTCGTAAAGAATTGCGGACATCGGGTATGGCCGTTCGAAGGGTTGTTTAACTTTATAGTAATATAATAATAATAATATATTTATTAATTTTTGTAATAGAATTATGAATAATTTTATGAAATCCCGTTTGTTTGGATGGAAGCTCCTATAATATAAACTTATAAATATGATGTTATGTGTTTTTAGCATTTGTTCACATCATTCGTCATTTTATAGACAGTTCAAACCAATCTGAACATACAGCTGAACGTCTGCAAACGGATTAATATAATACGAGTAATGCCTTTTGTGGCAATAATTTATAATCTGGTAACAAAAACATAATAATATTCTGAGAACAACAAACAACGAAGTCTTAGTACTTAATAGTGCTCCGTTTTGCCCTTTGGGCATGGAACCCTCAGAATGTTGATTCTTTGATTTACTATTATAAAACTAGTGTCGTACGACCCAGATAAAATCGTTTGCTATCAAAATTACAATACAGCTAGAACCAAGCAAAAATAGCATGGATAATTTTAGTTTTCCTAAAATTATCAATATCATTTGTCAAATGAGACATGAGAATACAGCAATAATACCCCAGTTTACCATAGTTTCAAATTAAAATTGAAACACGTGTGCAAAATTAAATAGCGAGCTTTTGTGAGTGGAATTTCAAATGGGACTGGTTAGGGTACACGGGTCACTATAATTTGAAACACTTTAACTCCCCTTCCGGTTATGCTAAACAAGAGGGACTTTTAACACAGAAGGTGAATCGTAATTTCAGTCCGTTTTGTTAATGGAATTACAAAAATTTGTTGGACTAGTTTATACGGTCAGAGCATTGAGGCCGCCAGCACCTTCTAACTTTATGTAAAATACAGGTCAGCGCAGCTTTCCCGGGTTATACTAACATTAAATCAGCTTGATTAATATTTTGAGCGATGAGATAGTTTAATTTTAATATTATCTGTAATGAAATCATGCAAGATTCTGACGCTCTTTTCGGCGTAGCTAAGATTTTGCTCACGTTGATACATATTTTTATCGGTGGCGGTATAATATAATATTATGGTGGTGGTGGCTTTGGAAAATAGTTTTTAAAAGGACATGAACTCGTCGTGTTTATGCAGAGACCGAATTAATTGCTTTAACTTTTTCTTTCTAGATTTATGGTGTATGAAAGCTATTTACAACCAAGACCAAAAAAAAAACAAACACTTACACCTAGTGATTATTACAATTCTCTTATACAGTTTATTTACATGGTTTCAAACCCCTGAATCAGGCCCTGAGACAAAAACATAGTCTTGGACTATAGTGTATTTTTTTCTAATGTAAACCAAAAATTTAACTGAATTCTAGAGGCTTCCATAAAAAGTCATGATTTTAAATAATGTTTCTGTTAAAACAGTAAGGTTACTAAAAAATATCCCACTCAAAAACTCACAATTTTCAATTAGCTGCGAGCTATCAATAGCACAATTTAACCGTACAAGGGTAAAATATACCCTCATAGCATTATAGGTATTACATTTTTGTCCATAAATAACCACTGAAAATGAATATCCGGGCTCGGGCTGTTATAAATAAGATCCGGTACATATATCCTGATCACCTTACTCTGTTCATCCGGTATATATGTGCGTAGATAGAGCGGGATAGCATGTGTGCTTGTTTGAGATCGCTCTCCAGTTCCTAGGGCTTTGTGAAGATGATTGACAATGCAATCAAGTTAGGAGATAGAAGCACAAAGGTGGATAGATAAAACAGTACTGTACATTTTAATTGATGGTCCATTTTGCGTGTCTAGATTGGCAAATAGTAAATAGAACTTTCGAAACTTAATTTTCTTAAATAGGTTTATTTGCCAATTATTCCGGGGATACCGTTTTTCATAATCTATACTAATATTATAAAGCTAAAGAGTTTGTTTGTTTGTTTGTTTGTTTGTTTGTTTGAACGCGCTAATCTCAGAAACTACTGGTTCGAATTGAATAATTCTTTTTGTGTTGGATAGTCGAGTTATCGAGGAAGGCTATAGGCTATATAACATCACGCTACGACCAATAGGAGCAAAGATATAGTGGTAAATGTGTAAAAAACGGGAGAAATTGTTCATCTTAGAAGCCTTCCGTTGCGTGCGCCGTGAAAACGGTTCAAGATACACAAAAAATATGTATTAAAGAATAATAGCTCTTTTAATGATCTAAAAAACAGTCCGCGATAGTTATATGTCTGTCTTTTAAGATTAACTCACAAAAACCGTTTTTATGGTACCTAATTTGGTCGAAATATTTTTTGTTTAAGTTGTATCAACATAATAATATTAATCTTTATTCAAATAAATATGTTGTTGGTTAAGAGTACTTCATCCATTATAACGCGGGTAGCACCGCAGGGCACAGCTAGTTAGCAAATAAACCTCTTTAAAAGAAAAATGCAGGTAACATAATATGTTGTCCTCCGTGACTATTTCGAACCTTATGTTTAACTCTTCTAAAAACAAACATTTAATTTGATTTCACTAAAAATGGCATGCTAAGTATTTATGGTTTATAGGTTAGCTACCTAAGTTTCAAAATGTATTATTTTCATTACATATATCTCTGAAACGAAATTGAAACTCTTCAACAATCTGTCGCTGAGGTGTTATCTCAAACTAATTAATTTCATTAGAACCGCCCGCTCTGAGCTCTCCAATCTATGAAGAGCTCTCCTGAACAGATTCTTCAGCCAAAATCTCAATTAACATGGGCCTGATTCAGCTATTTGAAATCGAAACAAAATCGCTAAGAATGGGTAGACTGAATTATTTGTTAACTTTTAATAAAAATGTCGGAATTTTATTGAGTTACGTTTAAACAAAGAATTTAAAGTCTGATTTTCTTTTAATAAATTCAACAAGATCTATTCATTAGTAAATTCAAGTGTACTATGATCGATTGGTTTACCGAATGATTTGCCCATCTTTTTGGTGTTGTTTGTCGTTTGTCAAATATAATTAATGATTATATCAGTTTAGACACAAATTCCATAATAATTTGAAAATCCTTACGTTATGTATACACGTTATGGTACGAGTACATATTAGGCTTCAAACACACATGGTCCAACTTACACTGGTCCAATGCTTAAACGTCGCGGTTGATTTAGGTGTTAGCAATAACTTACAATGATCATTTATAACATTAAATCACTGCAGAAATTAGATTTAGATCACAAACCATTAATTTCTAATGACAAGTTACTGTAAATTCATTAGAAGCCAATGCTGGTTCGGATGCGGATAGTAGAAGAAGAAGAAGAAGAACATTTATTGTTAAAAAGTGTTTACATAGATGGTGGGTTATAAAATTGTTACAACAGTATAGTAATTAATTCCTTTGCAATTTTTAATTAAGATGTTGTGTAATGTTGCAATTATTTAATGTTTCGATAGTTTGATTGTTTTTTTGTACAATACGGAGTTTTCGCTTCGTGATTTAATGATAAAAAAATAATGTTGTTATTACTGTGCCAGCGCTGTAGCCTTGCTTCCATGGAACCTACAGCACATGCTAAGTGGCAACCAATTTACATTCGAATTTGGTACTCGTGTATACTAATCTAACTTAAAAAAATTTTTTTCTATTTTGAGATTTCAATTCATTATAAATAAAAACTAATTAAATAAGTCTAACAAAAATCTAGTTTTGTTTGAGTTGTTGTGCCCAACAGGGCTCTCATGTCACGTATAAACATATAGGTGTACAACTATTGATTAAAATACCTCTATTATGTACCTACATAAAACAACGAATAGTTGATTATGATTTGCTCATTTTATTAATTAGTAACTCCTAGTCCTGCGATAGCAAATAGCTCAGTATTCATAACTGTTAATGTAATTGAATTACTAGAAATTATACCAGTATCGATACAAATCATTTGGGTACAGTCAAAATTTAACCATTTTGACAAATTCATGAATTTCATTTTTTTTTGGAAAACGCCTCATTTTCGAATTGTTAAACATAATAATTTCTTCAGAAATGTCAGTCTAGGAACTTGAAAAATCCTATTTCGGGTAAGGATTTAATATTCAGCCTCATATTTCAAGCAGTCGAACAGGTTGCTACATAATCACGAGGGTGAGGGCAGAAATTGCATTCCCGGAGTGGAAATAAACATAGCTCTCTTCAAGTTCTGGTTCATATTATATCAAAGTAAAATAAATAATAGAAGAAATTAAAAACATTATTTATACTGAACTTCTGTCTGAATCTCTGTTTTTTTTAAAGCAGTAATTATAATTTCCACATCTTAAAAAATATCTGATGTTAGTATTATCAATTCCATCCAGGAAAAATACCCAAGGTTCTATCATAGAATAATAATTGTTAATTATTAAATTGTTTATTCATTTTTTTACATTTTAATAGGGTACGTAGATTTTGATATGAACCGGCTTGTACCAATGCTTTTGACACGATTACTTAAACATATTATGTTTTTCTTTTTGCACTACGATCTATAATTAATAGCATTTTACGCGATTTATACATTCAAAGTTATAAAAGTAAAAACTTTAACTACTTGGAGTCATATAGCATTATAATTCTACCAAATATTTTACTCATAATTGGTGTTATTAAGACAATGATAAATATATCATTACAACCTTTACAATATATAGTTTACAATAAAATTGAGTCCGTTGTCGGTTCCATATTTGAAATTACTCAGCAGATTATAAGTTAAATCAATAGAAAGATTACAGAATTCATGGGGACAGTTTAGGTAGGTGTTTATTTATCCGAATCGGTATAAAAAACTCTGTTAAATAAGAATTTTTTTTCATTACTTAGCACATTATGAAGCATATAGCTAGCTCGTTTTCACTCTGAAAATGCACCCTACCTTCTGAAGCTATGAGGCTGTGGCGATATTTCGAGTACACTTCACACACTTCAGGTGATGAAAAACGCTTCCTCATACATTTTATGGATCATTTACGAAGATTATGAATATTTTTATGGTCTTGAATAAGTACAGATGAAACTTTTATTGATACTTTCCCGAAATATGTATGAAACTTAAAGATTATTAAAGTTAATTAATTAATAATATACCAGTTTTATTTTACTTATTTCATGCTCAGCTCTGATAGAAGTAACATGACTAAGGATATATTTTATTATTTCACATAATAATCTTCTCATTAATGAGTTGTGAACCAAAGCATTTCGTAATAAATTAATTTAAGGAGAGTGTATGCAATCACTATTACTAAAGTAAAATAGTAAATTAGTTAGTACGAAGTTTGAATAATCGAATTGCATCAAATTTGGAGTTGTTAAACCTATGAAACTTTTGTTGTCTAAAACCTACTTGACTTTTGTTGTGTAATCCAAGTAATACGTGCTAATACGTTGAAAATGATCTCATGAAAATAGCAATTAAGAACAACAATTTTTCGACGCTTACGAAAATAATAGTCCTCTCCAACCTTATGACTAAAAACAAAGACAATTTCGTATAAAATTATGATCTTGAGATGTGCAGTAAAATTATACGTCTTAAGTACGTCGCTACGCCAGCCATCTTGGCGGCAGCATGTGACGCTGAGGGGAAACTACCCTAAAGCGGGGGTGCAGACAGTTGCCAGGATTTTTTGTCGATTTAGACATAAACACCGCTTACAGACCATGTGTTTATGAGTTATCGAGACACGGCTGGTTATGAAACCTTATATGATAAATTGAGAGGTTTTATTATGATTTTTTTTTTGTTTCGGTTGGTGAGATTGGATCAATTTATGGTATTGATCGTAGGACTGGAAAGTTTCTTAATGAGAACAATAATATTAGTTGAAAGTACCGTATGCTTTAATAAAATATTCTTTTAGTATATTTGGAAATTTTAGGTGATTTTAAATCATCATGAGGTTTGGAATTCACTCCCTGCTGCTGTATTTCATAACTACAACAGAGTTTCTTCAAAACAAGAGTGAATAGGTAGGTCTAGATCTATGTGATCCTCCTTCGTCTACATAGACACTTACCATGAGGCGATTGTAGACAAACATATATTATATTTAATGTAAAGAAAAAAGTGGAAAAATAATATATATATATTTTTTTTATGCTGGATAAATTTGACTACAATCTCACCTTATGTAAAGTGACCTTCTAGGTCTTCATGTCCCATCTTAGACAATATCGTCACTTTACATAAGGTGAGATTGTAGTCAAATTTATCCAGCATAAAAAAAAATATATATATTATTTTTCCACTTTTTTCTTTACATCTCATCCAGGCTTCTCCGGACCACATTACGAAACACGAAAAAATCGCTTTACGCACTGGCCCAGCGCGGAGGGTGGTGGCAAGCCGCGGCTGAAGCCTACCACCAGAGACTGTAAAAAATAAAAGCAATATGAAAATTACGAAAACTAGCATGCAAGAAGCTTATTAAAAATGTTAATTGGATATTATATAAGTGTTTTTAACTACAACTCCAAACACTTTAAAATGTACTATTCACGAGTTAAACGTGAAGATCCACCCGATTCCTAGCCGTTACAATTAACGTAACAAGATTAACGCACGTTCAAATAACGGTTGCCGTTACGGCGTACACCAAATAAATCAGGCGCGCCGTTAGCTGTCTCATTCCGCCCTAAAGCCTGACGGTACGTGACGCGGCGATGCAACCTTGATTCTGTTTGTTTTGTTAATGCAGACCATTCGCAGAGATACGGAAACATGGTTGATTGAAGGTTTTTCATTCGAGAAGCTTCTATACTTTTTGTGTTAGCCTAAATAGAATAAAGAAGCGAACTATGAAATGGATGGACAGACGACATTATTCGAGCTATTTATCGGCAAATACAGGTGTTTTTCACGAAATAGTATTGATAAGTAATTAAAGTACTTCATTATTTATAAAAAGTTCATGAAAATTGTTGTGACGCATCCTATCCCTGTTGCAATAATGGCAAATTATTGAGCAATATAAAAATGTTTGAATGAAACCGAGAACCTCCATAACATTTTGTTAATTTTCTTGCATTTGCGTTTTCATATAATTTCCGTGTACGCTACAAGCCAGTGGATTAATTTGAACACGAAACAAAATGGCGGACAGGTAAAACTTTTAGTAGATGCAGTTTGTTTGGCAAATCCGGATTATGGGGCGTTAAATATTAAATGAGTTTGTGTCTTGTTTTCTGCAAAGATAATGGAGATTATAAGAGGGCTGGAGGTAATAGCTAGTTTGTTATTTTCGAATTAGCTGTGTACAAGGATTAATATTCACCTTAAAGACATGGCATCTAAGGATTAATTTATATAAATAATAAATAAAATAGCAAAAAATAGCATTATATTACTAACCTTATCGGTCAGATATTCCGTAACAAAATCAAGACTTATATTTTGTAAAATGAGGACAAGAAAAGGTAATTTGTGAATAAAAACAAAGTGTTTGTAACAATTACAACTAGGAAAATACTGTATAAATTTTAATGGTGATTGATTTGGTGGATATGTCTTCGTCCCGAATAGCAAAAAAAAATATTATTAAATAAAGTATTTCCGAACTAAATTGTATTGAATGAACTGAGAATTGGTTACAAAAAAGTAACCTAGTAATTAGTGTAAGTTATATTTTATACAGTTGACACAAAATACAGAAGACACAAAATACTTTATAATTGAAATAAAGGTTTAGCTCTTATTTATTAAACAGTTGAGTAAAAACAGCATGGCTTAACAGAAATGCCAAATGCCCGCACTGAATTTCAAGCCCCGAAGGGAAGCGCCCTTTTATTTGAACATGTAGACGTCTGAACAATATTTTTGCATTTAGGGACAATTAAACGCTTGATTAAACAAACTGGAATTGCTGTTTGTTTTCGGCTTTGTAATGCGAAGGCTGTTGACCTTTTGAGGCTAATGAGGGAATTTGAAGGGCTGAGGGCTGAACTTGTGTTGATTAGATTTAAATAGAAATGACGGTGACCACTTCATTAAGAATAACTTGTAAAAACACATTTATTTGGAACTAAACGTGAAGTATTGAATTTATTGTTTTAATATCTAGCCATTAAATTCATGACAAGCAAAAGTTATAATAATCTCTGTCAAAGTTATAATAATATTCTTACTATCCATACTAAGTTTTTCGTGGCATACACTGCAGTCAATGAAAGTCATTAAAATAATACTATTTTGGAGAAGAAGAAGAAAAGTTTCAATCTATTTTATTTCACGAAATATTAACGAATATATCATTAAGTACTTGTTGATGTGTTTGCCTCCATGAAAGCTCGAAACTAAAGTGAACTTCTGAAGTCCCACGACACGCAGCCATCATAATAGTCACATCACACATTCGTCACCCGGACGGTATAATGTGGAAGACACCACAGGCGTGAAAAGATTTGGTTTCATTCTGAATGGCGCGGAGCCGATCCCTTGAGCCTTGAATGATGAATGATGTTATTCTCCCAGTCATATTTACGGACTCGTAATCTGAAAATACCTTTTGAATAGTGAAAACCTTCCTTTGTAGGCTCGTTCAAAGATTCCTTTATAAAGCTTACTGTTTTACTATGCAAATAATTAAGCTAAAAGAATTTTCATTTAATTAAGAACAAATTTTTTTTGTAACACGAGCGGAACCGGAAAACCATAGAGTACGTAAAAGTCTGATTTTGTTTTATTACTCGTACTATCCTATTACCGGAACTTAACCAGATAAATAAATGAGGTTATTGTAAATATAGGGATATCTCGCTCAAATACATGTAGCGTAGTGAAATAACTTTGGCCTAATTTTATTCGGAGATGGTGAAACAGTAATTCAGAAAGTTAAATCATAAATATTAACAACCATATCATCAAAAACCTTGTTTCATATCTCTGGGCTTTGTCAATGAAATAGTATTTAGTGCTTAATACAACATAAGTATTTTATAATTAACTTTTGTTTTTAAATACTTCGGAATGAAAGTCTGCATAAGATTGAAAGTCTCAATCTCACCAAATTCTAATACTAAACTCTTCAGAAGAGCTGGAACAATCAAGTAGATAATTGTAAAAAATGCACCTCCCTATAAATATCACAGTATGGTGTCTCCAGCCCCATCTTGAGGGAGCCATCGATTGACTATAATCATATTATCCGGAGGTACCTGCCGTTAATCTATTAAGGACAGTGGTGTTGGGGTGATCTCTGCATCTTGGAGGAGACAACATTTCGTGTAGTAGCGCCAACCTTTACAGTCAAAAGGAATTGTACAATAAACGCATAAAAAACTACTATTATACTCTAGCGCGGCATAGGCAAACGCAGCCTCGGACTTCCTCTAGCTGAAGATGGACAAGTGATTCAGTTAAATGTGGAGATTCACGGTGGTAGCAAGCCGCATCTAACCGAAATAACTGTAAGTCATTTAGTGAATATTCAGCTATGGACGTGCTGAGGCTGAAGTAATGGTGAATTATGAACTCTACAAACTGTTTTTAGAAAAACACTAACTACTACTAACTGTATCATGACTCAAATTTTCTTGCAATATGAAAGAAACAAGAGTGGCGCTTTATGACCGTAGCGTTTCTTTTCCAGCAAACCCTGGGGTGTTTCATGTACATTTTGGTATATATGTAAACGGTATTCAATATCCATTTGCATTAGCTTCTTTCATCTTTGTTTTTTTATGTCTTGTAATTTGTATTTTATTGTATATACAAATGTAAATAATTAGAAAATGTATTGGCTATGTAATACTATTGGCTTTTCTATCTATGTTTTGTAATCTAAAATGAATCCAGTATAAATTTATTTAAAGAAAAAAATATTTAAATAAGTTTATAATGGATTCCTCCAAGCTGCACATAATGTTTCAGTCAAACTTAAAAAATAAATACAATACACATAACCATGGTGCGGGTGACAGACTGACTTACGTATAGAGCAGTTTTAGTAATAGAGACCTGGTATCTACCGGTATCTAACGGAACTATAAACTGACATTATGATTAGCAAAAAAATATGAAGTATAACTTTATTTATTACAAGTGAAGCAATTACAAACTTCCTAATAAGAAAACAAAGCCGACCTAATGCTAATGCATGTTTTTTTTTTGTGTTATTGTCCTTGTTACATCTTTGTGAATTTATTTTTACAAGTAAGTTATTTTAAGCGACGTAGTAAAGCAAAATCAACTGTTATAACGACGCACCACACACACATAGTGTACCGGAGATGCTAGCTAGATGTAATAGGCTAAAACGGATGATACCATTTATTTAGCAACACCTAAACAAACATTCCCTTTACCCTGTCGCAGGTATTTTATCCCCTCAAGGTTTAGAGACCACTTCGTACTAAGGGACAGCCACATTAATATTCTAACTGTCGAACGTGTTTTGTTTTCATTTGTTTTGTTTTAATTACTTCGGTTTGTTCCTTTGTAGTTTTGCTCGGTGCTTGCAGAGAAAATATTGTTGTACGGTATGAAAATGAATTGTATTTTATTTATGAGCTTGCGTTTTTGCAGGCTTTGTTTTAAGATAAACCTATTCTACTCGTATGTTATGTAACGAATGATAAAACATTTGTTGTTTGGTTTGTGTAAACAAGTTGTCTTATTAGAGTCAGTTCTTTTTAAAGAGACGAATTACCATTAGCATTAGCTCCCTTATTTAAGTTTCTGCTGCTGGGACACAGGATTTCTCTTCTAATCTTGTCAAAAAAGAAATACTGTGTTAAGGTGTAGGCCTTATTTTATTCCGCTTGGCCAAGTACCCGCACTTGGCCATGCATGGTGTATGTCACGGTAAAATAGTAATCGTAAGCATAAATCATAATTTGTTCTTATTTAAATGAACTCCATATAAAAAAATGAACGCTTTTTTGTATTGCAAACTAAAAGCACTAAAACTACATTTTAATTCCACCTACAAACGCATCTATCGGCCTTAAAAGCGTGAAAATACTCGGAACTTAAAAGCTTTTTGCATTTAAGCGGAAGTATCTTCTAATTGCGGAGTCCTGGTGCGGCGGATCGTCGCGATAAACGTGAAAAACGCGGGACTGCCCAACGGATGCCACCTAGAAGTTAAAATGTCTGCTATAGCTTCAGTTTTGCGATAACCATTTGTGTCATTTTTGCATGCTGAATCTTTTCTGCTTGTTTATAGGGAAATCTGGAGTACAAAAAATATGTTTTCTACTTGAAAGATGATATTTATGACAGAACGGTTTTCAAAAGAAAAAGCGTATGCTTTGTTTTATCAACTATCTACTGCTAAATGGAAACAATATTGCAGTTTTAGTAGTAAAAATAAATATATCGTCTCGTTTAACAGCAGAAATTCTGTAACACCGTAGTTAATTAGGTATATTGTATTGACTACTGCCCTTTTATTTCAAATAGTAGTATTTTTTTCAGTTTTATAGAAGTATAACAAAAAAAATAACCTCAACAACTCATCATTTCAGCCATTAGACTGGACGCCCACTGCTGGACATAATCCTCCCTCAAAGACGACCAATTATTGATACCGTGTGCCAACAAGTTTGACCAAGTCATCTGTCCATCTTGTTGGTGGTCGTCCGACAGACGCTGCGTTTACCGATCCGCGGCCTCCATTCGAGAACTTTTCGGTTCAAAGCGAACAACGGCTATCTATTCTACGTGCGATGTGGCCTGGCCACTGACACTTCAAAGAGCTAATACGTTTGGCTATGTCGGTGAACCGCGTTCATCTTCGGATCTCCTCATTTCTGATTCGATCCCGTAGAGAAACCCCGAGCATAGCCCTTTCCATAGCACTTTGAGCGACTCTGAGCCTATTCATAAGGCTAATAGTGAAGCACCACGTTTCGGATCTGTAAGTCATCACTGGCAAAACATACTTATTGTATACTTTTGTCTTAAGGCGCTGCGGTATTTTCGACGAAAAAACGTGACGTAGTTTTCCGAAAGCTGCCCATTCGACCTCTTTCTCGAAGACTTCAACAACTAAAAAGTATTAAATAATAAGACAAGTAATGTCTTCTTTTAATATTTTTTTTATTTAGTCACTAATTCAATAGTTATTAACCCCTGACCGAAGAAGTGGGGTGTTATAAGTTTGACGTGTCTGTCTGTGGATAGCATAGCTCTCGAACGGATGAAGGGATTTTTATTTAGTTTTTTTAGAGGAACCGAATATCTGATATTATACTCGGTGGGTATCAAATGAAAGCGCATAACGCGCACATTACAAAATAATATGACTTTATGCTTTCATGGAAACTTAGGCATCGGTTTTATTTTTATTTTAAAATTATATTTATACGTACAGGTGCCTAAATGTCAATGCACTTATTTGTGAAATATCTTACGTAGCTGGTACTACTAGCATAGTGAACTTTCTGTATATTAGTTCTATTTATTCTATAGTTGTACTAAACTAATATCAATTTACTTCCAGAAACTACGACAATAGCTTATACAAACTCAACCGCCTCAGGTCCTGACTATGGCCCGGGTTTAAACTGGGTTTGACTAAGCGAGTATACGGGTTAACTGGTCCATTTCGACTGGATAGTCCGAACAATTTATATCCCTTTTACGATAATTGAGCTCTAATGAATACGTATTAAGGTCAAATGTTTCTGAATTTGCTGCATTTACATTGATTGCAATTTACATTGAATTCGTAATGCATGATTTGTGCGGGCAGATTTTGGAAGATAATGAAATTTTTAATCATTTTTAATTAATATATATTATTTTATAATTTCATCATTATGCTAGTTTGAATTTTGCGCATACTGCAATTTTATAACGCTGCTACATAATAATATGTATGTTCCTTGATGTCGTATATTCACCAATATAGCTTAGTTATGTGCATCATCCACTTATTGAATTGTTTCACAAAAATTAGATCACTTTAAATGCTTTGCGGCATTATAATAAAAGTGCACATATTTTTAAGAGACTGAGCGTTATTTCTACCCCCACTCCCTTTACCCTAAAGTGTTTAGCAAAAAGCGGAAGTCACGGTAACGCGTATTTAATACTGTCTCGTCTGTCTGTAATCCAGTAATGGCCGCCTGCCGCATACTGAGCAGATGTCACAAAATTAGCATTGTTTACCCCAATCGGGAATCATAATTACAGTAATTTGTTCAAGTTTTCCGACCGGTTTGGGGTTACAATGTTTCGGGAAACGTAGGCAATAAAGTTAATTTCGTATAATGATTATGAAGCAGTTAAAATAAGGATGAAAAGGAACCAAAGATACTTTATAATAAAAAATTATAAAACACTAGCCGAGACCTGCAGTGTTACCCGCGTTTAAATGTATTATCCCGCGGAATTACATATTTTCCCGGGATAAAAAGTATCTATGTTACTTTTAATACCTCCAAGAATATGTGTACAAAGTTTCATGATGATCGGTTGAGTAGTTTTTGCGTGAAAACGTAACAAACAACCTTACATTCGCATTTATAATATTAGTATGATAGTATCTAAGAAAAACCGCCTTTATAATTTATCCCGTGTGTTGTTTTTGTAAAAAATCTAAAAAAAGAGACAAAATTTAAAAATGGTTGAGATAAAATCTTATTAGCTATCTAAAGATAACCAACCATCAATCTCAAGCAAATATCTCGTTAGAAGTTCTAACCTAATAGTCTCTTAAGTCAAATGTAAATAATCCAAAATTAATGAGTCTGTAATCAAACGTCTATTAAAACAAAAGGGGACAAGTTCAAAGGCAGAGATTAACCCTTAATCACCTTCGGTACGTCTCGCAGACGTCAGGTTTAACGAAATTAAATTCATTTATGACACAATCCGTAAAGAGAAACTGATACTGATCTATTATATTTCAAACTAGTGGCCCGCCCCGGCTTCGCACGGGTTTTTAATTATAAAAAAAATCCCTGTATATATTCGTTTTTTTCTCGCCTTTTAAACCTTCCCTAGACCTCCACAAACATTTCAAGACTATGATAAGATAAATCCGTTCAGCCGTTCTCGAGTTTTAATCAGACTAACGAACAACAATTCATTTTTATTTATAAATATAGATTTAAATATATTAAGTATTTTTTTACGCCATTAGGAGCCTGTTTCACCTTCTTCGAGTAAAATTAGACAATGGTTAAAATTTTCAGTCAGTTACAAGTGACAAAGCTATTTATTTATTTATTTACAAAAAAAAATGTATCTATGTAGTATATCAGTTACCTAAGACCCATAGTACAAGCTCTGCTTAGTTTGGGGTTAGGTGATGTGTGAGTAGTCCGGAAATATTTATTATTATTATTATTATTATTATTATTATTAAAGCGAGACAGCTCTTGACATAAATAAATATTTATTTCAAATTTAAATATATTAAGTATTTTTTTACGCCATTAGGAGCCTGTTTCACCTTCTTCGAGTAAAATTAGACAATGGTTAAAATTTTCAGTCAGTGACAAAGCGAGACAGCTCTTGACGTAAATAAATATAAATAAATATTTCGGGACTAATCACACAGCATCACCTAACCCCAAACCATAGAATAATAAATTACTACGTAACAAACTAAGCAGAGTTTGTACTATGGGTACATTTTTTTGTAAATAAATACATATGATACATAGAAAATACCCAGACCCGAAAGCAGAAATTGTAGATCGTACAAAATCTGGTCCCTCGGCGGGAATCGAACCCGCAACCCCTTGCGCCGCGGATCTTCGCCCACCAAGCCACTGAGGTCGTCAAAACCATTGCTTAGTCTAATTCGATTTTCTGACATATTACTCTTACACAAGCTTTCACCAAGGGCTGATTTATCAGTCTTCTGATATTGTTTCACATATTCAGATATACCCTATTTTACAATAAAACATTCTAAAGTAACTTATGCTAAAACTTATATTTCATTAGAGCTCCTATTTTTTATTGTTTCAAACAATGAAAATACTTTGAAATATTTTTTTAAGTAACAAAACTATTTTTTTATCTCTTTATTCATTCCATTTTCTTCCATTTAATTTTGTTACTTTTGTAACTAATAGTGTTTTAATTTCGTTGTCGTAAAACAAACCTATGAGAGGACAGGGTTAATTGTTGATACGTCAGCGGCGTCACGGCTTACCTAAAAAATGTATAAAATAATAGTGATCTTTATTACTATTGGTTAAGGTACAAATTTGTGTGATGTGAAACCAAAGAGCGTTAGTTCTTTGGAGGGTTGACTGTGCAACCAGTCTAAACTATCCTGGGATTTGCAGTTAAATAGGATATCTCTTACAAGGCACACGAGGCAGCTTAAGGTTTGAAGGGATATCTTTCAGCTATAATCTATGTTTTATACATTATATCCTATCTGGTATTTTGGTCAAATTTAAATGACGTCATGACCACCTAATAATAATAATAATAATAATAAAAGCCTTTATTCAGACACTGATTTTACATTGGTAACTTAACCTACTGACTCAGTTGAGTCTATGACACCGATAACATTGTCTGTTTGCCCCGCTCTGGCAAAGGCCTCCTCCATAATTTTCCAGTTTGCTCTGTTTAATGCTTTCCGTGACCATGTTTTCCCCGCTACAGTCTTTATTTCGTCTTCCCACCTTCTGAATTGTCTGCCTCTATTCCTTTTCTTGTCTCTTGGGTACCAGAATGTTATTTCCTTATTCCACTTTTCAATGCCTCTTATCATGTGTCCAGTCCACATCCATTTTAGTCTTCTTATTCTTGATGTCACATCTTCTATTTTGGTGCGTTTCCTGATAAGTTGGTTCCTTACTCTGTCAGATTTTTTTATGTTTAACATGCTGCGTTCCATAGCTGTCTGACAGGTTTTAAGTTTTGCGTTTTGTGCTTTAGTGAGAGCCCAAGTTTGACAACCATAAGTTAAAACAGGGAGTATACAGGTGTTATATAGTTTTGTTTTTATATTTATCTTTATTTCTGGATTCTTCATCACTTCCTTAAGTCCCCAGTAACATTTCCATGCTTTTCCAATTCTTGTGTCTATTTCCTTGGACATGATATCCGCTGTTGAAATTTGCTGTCCAAGGTAAGTATATTCATTGACGAACTCTATTCGCTCACTGTTAACGATGAAAGAAAATTCTTGTGCGTTTGTCATTGCTTTTGTTTTGGAAGTATTCATCGTTATGACCACCTAATAGCTAGTTAATAATTTAAACTAGGCATTAGGTGGTGAGATGGAGAAAAACCACCGTAATCGGTCTAATATCTATAAAATTTATGCGATAACAGTATTGAATTGTTATATTTACAAAAAACAGTATACGTAAATCTACGGGTAGCCATACAGATAAGTTGATCATAATGACATTAAGGGATTAATAAAAAAAAACATAGTTATAGTAAACAATGCAAAAACCCATGGAATTACACAAATGAAATACCTTTTTCAATTTGGTGCTTTTTCTCGTTAGTAAAACATTAAACACTCAGAAATTAAAAGCATTGATAAAAAATTGCTCGGCGGTTTATATTTGAACACTATAAAGATTACATCGGCCACATAGTGTTGCCAATTTAACGGGATCCATTTGGCAAGCGCATTGTTTTTTCTGCTCACCCGGAAAGATTTCCATTTACGCAATCCGCGAAAGCGATATTCGATATCGCGTTGTGCGATACGTAGGCCTTATTAGCTAAGTGTTACCGAATCGGTAGCAAATTCGTTGCTTTTCCATAATACTTAGGTATGTATGTGATCCTGTTTTATTTTTTAGGTACGGAACCATAAAATGATCAATCGCGTTGAATTTTTATTGAATTATTTAATATGTATAATAAAAAAAATCTATGTATATATGTCTATTACATAAAGTACTAGCGGCCCGCCCCGGCTTCGCACGGCTTTTTATTCAGTTTTTTCCCCAGCAATTATTCAATTTTTTCCGTTAAAACGATCCTTAAACTCCAACGAACATTAAAAAAAAATGGCGAAATTGGTCCAGACGTTGTCGAGTTATGCGCTAAGCAACACATTTTGCGATTCATTTTTATAATAAGATATCAGATGTCTAGTACCCGAAACACAAGCTAAGCTTACCACGGGGCTAGATGTTGTTGTATCCGGAAATAATTATTTATATTTATACCTCTAACTAAATTTTTTCTTAGATACACAGTCTCAGAGGAAAAATGTAGTTTCCCTACATTTCTTCAGCTCATCATCATCATTTCAGCCGTAGGACGTCCACTGCTGGACATAGGCCTCCCTCAAAGACTTCCAGTGACTTCGGTCGGTAGCAGCTTGTAACCACCGCGAGCGCGCTACCTTCACCTGCCCATTGCCACTTTAGCGAGCTAATTCGCTTGGCTATGTCGGTGACCCGCGTTCTTCTACGTATCTTCAGCTATTCAAGTTAATTATAATTAAACTAAATATGCTGACTGATAAATATCGGGGAAATACCTAACTACGTAATCGGGCTATCTATCGATTTCAATACTGTTATAGCACAATAACCTAGATGCGCAAGCACTTAGGGATATGGCGACAAAGTAGGTCGGCTCCCAAGAGACCCCGCAGATAATGCTTGGAAGACACGCGAACAATAGCGCTGCTATCTAGAACAGACCAGCGTTTTGGTCCTATGCTCTGAAATACCTGGGATTTGAAGCCTGCAAGTAGCACTGCTCATTTTGGCTTGCTTCGCAAGCCGATGTTCCATTTTCTTTTACTTTTATGGAAATAGTCTCTGGTGGTAGGCTTCGGCCGCGGCTTGTCACCACCCTCCGGGCTGGGCCAGTGCGTGAAGCGACTTTTTCGTGTTTCGTAATGTGGTCCGGAGAAGCCATCTACCTTCTAGGTCTTCATGCATCTACCTTCTAGGTATTCATGCTCCATCTTAGACCACATCGTCACTTTACATCAGGTGAAATAGTGGACAAATGAAGGCTTATTCATCATTAAAAAAAAAAAAATTAACTAATTAAACTTAACTGCGATCATCGAAGTAGAAGAGAATAATTTATAAAATTTACATATGGTGACAATGACAACATGAGAGACTGTCTAACAAACAACGCTTGCGATACGAATCCCGCACTTATTTTATAAAGGCGGAAGTTTCTGAGTAAGAGTGTGGCATAGGCGATGAAAAAATATAAATAAATATATATAATATGAATTTATCATACACCCTGACCATCACCCTTATGAACACATAGGCTACTTTTACAGAGGGAATACTATATGATCATAAAAAAACCTCAGACCCAAAACTATTGAAAAAGTCGTAGAACTTAAATTTTAGAAGTAAACATTTTATTCCGAAACGCGTGTAGTGCGTTAATTTGTAAATTAACGAATATTGCTAAATTCCGGTAACAAGTAGATACATTCAAAATTTCTTCAGTTTTCAATTGTTGTTTTATGTCCAACCATTTATTAAAATTCTTGAAAACAGTAGTGCAGATAACTGTAGCTTAAACCCCTGTTTAATCTAATAAGATTAAACAGGTTAATTATAAGACAAAACAGTTGCAGTAAAATCCAGCTAGGATTTTACTTATTTCAAACAATATTTTAGGAGCTATTCATTAACATGATAAACAGAGCGCCACACACTGTACTGTATTGATTGTCCAAAAATCATATTATTTTGTGATTATCAACAAAATGTTCACTATACATGCTATTTTAAATATGATTACGAGTACTATCAATTGACAATTCAGCAATCACCCACATTGAAATGAGTCCGACCAATGTAGATTACATAGAACCAAAACGTAGATCGGATTAATAACCGGTGCCGAATCCGCTAGGCGAGGCTCCACGCGCCCAGAATACTAAACAACACTATAAAATTACACTCATTTTAAGTAATTGTGTTTAATTATGTCGGGGCATATTACGGAAACCTGTAGAGATTATTTATAAAGAGTTGATAAAGCTGCGTTCAATTTTTCGTATTAACTACATATGTATTCCATAAAAAACATTTAATGGAAGCTTGTAAGCAAACATTGTTGATTAATTAAAATCCGCTCTCATTCCGGCATTCACGTGAAAGCAAAGCATTCTATCGAGTCTATTTGAAAGTTCTCATTCAGATCGTAGTTGCGCGGAGTTCCTGGCATTTTTTATCCGTTAATTAACAAATTAATCTCTAGGGTTAGGTATTTATAATTATTTCAATTGAAATACTATGAAATAAAATGCTTTTTTTCACATTTTTCGAATTTTATGTTGTAAATCGACTTTTTTAAGTTTCTCTACATCCTATTTTTGGCGTTTTTACTAACTTACAATATCATTTGAAGAAGATTTTTATGAGGTCACTTCCTAAGCAAATCACACATTAAGTTAAGAAGTTCACAATTACAATAGTAAGATAAATCATTATTAAACCTTTATATATGCATATAAATATATTTAAATGAAAAATATAAACAATATGTTAATAAAAAATATAGACAGCACAATTAGGCACTTAATATTTTATCTCGTTGAATAAATCAGTCAATTAGGTATTTCAAACTCAAATATAAAGAAGCAAGAAGAAAAATAGACACTTGATTAACATTGTACCAAACATCTGATTGAAAGAGGTGCTATATCACTTCAGTAGTGTAATAGGAGATAGTGATTCGGGTCACGTCTCGGTAACGAGCCGTCGCGACGAGCTGAGCGATCGATGCCTTCATGAAATGTTCAATGTTCAGAACTTTGTCAGACTTGTTAAAACTCTAATAATGTTGATACCAGAGTATCTCCAATAATAAGGACAATGTTGCATTTTTTTTTAAGCTCGATAAGCTTTCATTTGACAACAATCTCACCTGATGTAAAGTGACGATGTGGTCTAAGATAGGACATGAAGACCTAGAAGGTAGATGGCTTCTCCGGACCACATTACGAAACACGAAAAAATCGCTTCACGCGATGGCCCAGCCCTAAGGGTGGTGACAAGCCGCGGCCAAAGCCTACCACCAGAGACTGTTCTAAGCACCACCCGGTGGTCACGTGTTTTCAGAGGGTTACCACTTACGGACGTGAACAGAAAAAAACCTCCGAAATTTTAATTCCGCATTAGTTTTAATACAACGGTTTCCACATTGATGGCTTGTTAAAATATTACAAAGTCAAAACAACAAAACAGTTTGGTTTAACCCTCTCTAATTCTCATTCTCAATTGGAAGAACCGTGATCAGCAATTACATCTAGCAAAGGCGTGCGTTGTGTATTACTCCCTCCAGCCCGACCCTTACCATTCAAGGCCCAATTTTACTAACTTACTGATGATACGGATACTCGATACGATACGCCTGATCGTGATACACCGAAATGATACAAGTGTGGACCCAGCTTTATAAGATTATAATGCGATTTAGATTTTTTGCGTACACATAAAGATTATTTTTATTCGAACGATTTAAATCGTTCGAATAAAAATAATCTTTATTTCCAAAGAACATACATACTACGTTCACTTGTAGAGAATAAACATTTTAGTACCTACGTATCCACATACAGAATAAGCATGTATATAATGAAACACTGTTTCATCTATCACTCACCCTGTTATCTGGATATCATGAACAAGAGTGGATCAATTAAAACAAAATCACTATTTCACTGATCTATGCTAACCTTACCTACACCAACTTAAAGTAATATGGTATTCAATTTATAGCATTCACTAATGTTTTAATTAAATGTGTTGTTCACTTTTATAAGCAAAAACGATCACCCAGAAAAATACTAACGGAAACTACCCGTACTTTTTATGTAGTTCTTCAACAACAGCCGGTCAACGTCATGCATTTGCAATAATGTAGTTGTGTGCGGTAAATAAATTAATTTATATATATAGATGATCAGAATAGCCTTTTTTCTACTCTAATGTAGGTATGTGTTTTTCATCCTAACCCACAATAAATGATCAGATAGTTCGGCGCAGCACTGATCAATACCAACCTCGGCTTTGCTAAATTACTTCGTAAACCGAGGCGCTGTTACACGTGCATCTAGCTCATTGAATAATGTTGGAAATATTATGCTCTAAAGTTAACTATATACAAGTTAAGCTGATATAAATAGTAGGTATTCATAATATCGAAAACAAAACTGTCAATATTACCAACATGAAAATGTTCTATTCCCAAAATCCTTTAATTTAATAATAATACAACACATAACATAAAAAAAACGATTTAAAAAATAAATATATATATAAATTTATATTTATTATATTTAATATTTATTTAAAAAATAGAATAATAAAATCGATTTCAAAGCCATAGTTTCCATAAAAGTAAAAAATTAAATTATTTTTTAATGTGCATGTTATGTGCTTTCATTTTGAGAGCCCACTCTGTTTTTGCAGATATTAAGTTCTTCCCCACTATAACCTTCAAAAGGCTTAACCGATTTTCATGCCAATGCTCTTGGGCAGAGTCACATTTCACACAAAAAGAAAATTTGTTTACAATTCCATCACTTGAACTTAGTTATCATTCATTAGATTATATTGATTTGAATAATATTGACATATAACTCGGTATGGATAAATGTATGTATATTAAAGTCGGTAAAAAAAAATACCTTTCGGAAATCCGAAATGTATTCATATTGTGAAACTTGACGTTTCGGATCCTTATGTCATTGCTAGCAACTGATAATACTCGCAGGTAGGCAATAGGCTTGCCTTTAGTCTTCTTAGGTAAGAATAACGCTTATGATGGTTGATAAAATGTTCAATAATTAATTATTAAACTGTGGAACGCTCTACCCGTTGATATCAGGAAAGCAAAATCCCTACGAATATTTAAGAGTCTTGTTTTTAAATATAACCCATCTTTAAGTTGCTAACCATCTCCATGCTAAGTTTTGCCGTATCTTTATAAATAAAAATGAATTGTTGTTCGTTAGTCTGATTAAAACTCGAGAATGGCTGGGCCGATTGAGCTGATTTTGGTTTTAAAATGTTTGTCGTAATCCAGGGTAGGTCTAAACGGTGAGCAAATTAGGAAAAATTGCCGGGAACATTTTTTACCCGTGCGACGACGGGGCGGGCCGCTAGTTTTATAATAATAATCGTAATTGCTGTTCGTTAGTCTCACTAAAACTCGAGAACGGCTGTACGGATTTATCTTATCTTAGTCTTGAAATGTTTGTGGAGGTCTAGCCAAGGTTTAAATCGAATAATTGCCGGTTTTTTTTTTTTAATAAAAACCCGTGCGAAGCCGGGTCGGGCCACTAGTATAAATATAAATACATATATGTATATAATTATTATGTAAGTATGTGGTTTATTATATGACATGTATGTTATTAAAAGTATTCGATATTTATTTAAATTTTCTTGTAGGTATATAGCTCAAATCCTGTAATATCTGTATTAAATATATTGATACTCGTATATCTATACTAATATTATAAAGAGGAAAGGTTTGATTTTTTGTTTGTTTGTTTGTTTGTTTGTTTGTTTGTTTGTCTCGAATAGGCTCTGAAACTACTGCACCGATTTAAAAAATTCTTTCACCATTCGAAAGCTACACTATCCCTGAGTGACATAGGCTATATTTAGTTTTCAAAAATAATATGATTCCTTACCAAACTCCGATAATGTAACCCATGGTGAAAAAAAAAGAACCCAAAATCTTTCTTTAATGGCGAATACTGAGAAAACTATTGAATATATAACAAAGTGATGTATTACAACTTTGTAGACCTTATTATTATCTACAATAAACATCGTTACATCATATCTCTAAATATTATAGTTTTGTGACAATAACCGATTTTTATGAAAATATAAACCTAAAATCTTTCTTTAATCGCGAATGCTGCGAAAACTATTGAATATATAACAAAGTGATGTATTACAACTTTGTAGACCTTATTATTATCTACAATAAACGTCGTTACTTCATATCTCTAACTATTATAGTTTTGTCACAATAACCGATTTTTATGAAAAAATAAACCTAAAATCTTTCTTTAATCGCGAATGCTGCGAAAACTATTGAACATATAACAAAGTGATGTATTACAACTTTGTAGACCTTATCATTATCTACAATAAACGTCGTTACATCATATCTCTAACTATTATAGTTTTGTGATAATAACCGATTTTTATGAAAAAATAAACCTAAAATCTTTCTTTAATCGCGAATGCTGCGAAAACTATTGAATATATAACTAAGTGATGTATTACAACTTTGTAGAACTTATCATCATCTACAAAAAACGTTGTTACATCATATCTCTAACTATTATAGTTTTGTGACACTATGCGTTGTGGAGTGGCAGGCGTCACTCGGGCACGAAGGTACGGGAGGGGGGTTAAGATCACGAAATAATCTGCCGCGCGATCGGCTCCCTACTGAATGGTCGTGTGCGGAAATAAAAAAATTGTCGCTTGATAATATTTTGTCGCTTAGTTAGTTGTAAATAATTCGTTAACAGGTAACTAATCCCATTCAAAAAGTTATTTTCAGAACTAAACCCTACCATTATAGCATAGATATTGTACATAATATCGTCGGTTGGCAGTTCAATTGGGTTAGCCACCAAAACACGTAAAATAAGTTGAGTTTACAGTTTTTTTAGTTTTTTTCTGCTCTTTCGAAGAGCATAATAATATAATTCTAACTTTAAAAAAATACAGTTACGCTACACATTTTAACTGTAAATTTTGCAGACTTCCGTCGAAATTATGTTGTAACTGAGTAGGTATGTGATCCATTTACTTAGGTCGAATTGTTGTATTCCTATGACCGAAGAAGGTTAAGTTGGTGTATGTATCTTGGCAAACCAGCATTGCTCTTACACTAATTCTTAGCTTGAACGAAAAATTATACACCAATATAAAACCAACTTTCTTCAAAAAACTAACGTTACACAAATAGACCCGAACCAAGTTTATGTTTGTTGTCGGTTACACCAAATTTAAGATTGCAATCAATAGTATGTTTTCTCTTACCTTAATCTTCTTATAAATAATAAATCTAAATTTAAAATATTAGAAAAACCCCCGATTCGAATCCTTCAATTTCCTTAAAAGTAAAACACCATAATAATGCGTAATGTGCACGCAATGCGCTTTCATTTGATACTCGAGTTTTTGCAGATTTTCGGTTTTCCTTCCCCACTCTAACCCCCACAATTTTTAAACGGCACAACCGATTTTCATGAAACATGTCTAAGAGCACTCGCGCCAGACTCACCTTTTAAACAAAAAAAACTAAGTTGAAATCGCTTCATCCGTTCGGGAGCTATGATGTCCCAGACAGACAGACACGTCAAACATATGACACCCCTCTTTTTTGTCGGGGGTTAAAAATGAATCGCAAAATGTGTTGCTAAGCGCATAACTCAACAACGCCTATACCAATTTAGCCAATTTATTTTTTTAAATGTTCGTTGGAGTGGATGGTTTTTACGGCGAGAAAAATTCGAATCATTTTGAAACAATTTTGAATAATTACCCGTGCAAAGCCGGGGCGTGCCGCTAGTCCATTTTATTTCTTACTAGCTGTGCCCTGTGGTGCTACCCGCGTTATAATGGATGAAGTACTCTTAACCAACAACATATTTATTTGAATAAAGATTAATATTAATAAGTTGATACAACTTAAACAAATTATTTCGACCAAATTAGGTACCATAAAAACAGTTTTTGTGAGTTAATCTTAAAAGATAGACATATACTATCGCGTCGTGTTTTTTAGATCATTTAAAGAGCTATTATTATTTAATACATATTTTTTGTGTATCTTGAACCGTTTTCACGGCACACGCAACGGAAGGCTTCAAAGATGAACAATTTCTCCCGTTTTTTACACATTTACCACTATATCTTTGCTTCTATTGGTCGTAGCGTGATGTTATAAAGCCTATAGCCTTCCTCGATAACTGGACTATCCAACACAAAAATAATTATTCAATTCGAATTAGTAGTTTCGGAGATTAGCGCGTTCAAACAAACAAACAAACAAACAAACAAACTCTTCAGCTTTATAATATTAGTATAGATTCCCGTCTTATTTGTGCTTTATGATTTGTTTTCATCCCAAGGTTGCCTGGGAGAGATCAATATCAGAGATAAGGCCGCCCATTGATTCACATTTTATTTCTTACTAGCTGTGCCCTGTGGTGCTACCCGCGTTATAATGGATGAAGTACTCTTAACCAACAACATATTTATTTGAATAAAGATTAATATTAATAAGTTGATACAACTTAAACAAATTATTTCGACCAAATTAGGTACCATAAAAACAGTTTTTGTGAGTTAATCTTAAAAGATAGACATAAATACTATCGCGGACTGTTTTTTAGATCATTAAAAGAGCTATTTGTATCTTGAACCGTTTTCACGGCGCACGCAACGGAAGGCTTCAAAGATGAACACGTTCTCCCGTTTTTTACACATTTACCACTATATCTTTGCTCCTATTGGTCGTAGCGTGATGTTATATAGCCTATAGAATTCCTCGATAACTGGACTATCCAACACAAAAAGAATTATTCAATTTGAACCAGTAGTTTCGGAGATTAGCGCGTTCAAACAAACAAACAAACTCTTCAGCTTTATAATATTAGTATAGATTTATCTTTTTTGTATTTTATTGTATGTTGTGTTCAATAAAGAGTATTTTAGGTTTAAAGAAGCTTTATTTCTCATAAAAACTTATAAAAGTTCACTTACAAATGAGATACATATTTACATCTTAAATTTATAATATTATATAATATCTCTAGGCGTTAGTCAGTAATTAACAATCTTAATTTAATTATTATAAACAAATTCACAAACGGACACAAAGCAACGTTATTAATCAACAATAAAAACATAGCTTATGTCGATCAATACATATACTTAGGACAAAACATTACAATAACTGGTCTTTACATGGAAGAGGTTGAAAGGAGAATCAAAAAGGCCTGGGGTGCATATTGGGCGTTAAAACACATATTCAAATCAAAAATGCCTGTAACGCTAAAGAAGAAAGCGATGGACTCGATTATTCTCCCAACTCTACTCTATGGTTGTCAGACTTGGGTTCTCTCAAGCCAGATCATACATAAACTTCAAGTAACCCAAAGATCAATGCAAAGGAGCTTGCTTGGAATAAGACTGATAGACCGCGTTAAAAACGAAGAAATACGAAGAAGAACTGGGATTATCGATGCGGCTGAACTGGCCTGCCGACTTAAATGGCGATGGGCGGGACACGTCGCGCGCACGCTGGATGGACGGTGGAGCGAGCGCGTGCTGCACTGGTTCCCGCGCGACGCGGCGCGACCACGGGGGCGTCCTCGCCGCCGCTGGCGCGACGACATCGTGGACTTCGCCGGATCTACATGGACTAGACTGACCTCGGAAAGACAATCATGGAAACTGATGGAGGAGGCCTTTACCCAAAAATGGGTTTCCAATAAGAGATAATAAATAATTCAATGCATGATTCATAATATAATTTATATATAATTTCATAATTAGAATTAAATTGCAAAAAATGTTTTATAAGTTTGAATATTGGAATAAATGGCTATAATAATAATAATAATAAACAAATTCAACGAGTATTGGATAAATATAAATAATGTGTTAAAATTTTAATAGTTTAAATAAGTAGTAATGAAGTATCAGTACCAATAAAATTGTTGTAATGCTGCAAAACTTTCTAGAACGGTTCTCATTATAATCATAATCCGTATATACGGATAATTACTGATTTTTTTAAAAATTATTTTATATGGAGGTGATCTACACCCACCGAACCAGCAACTTTGATCAAAACGAAGCTTCCATACAGCAGATTACTACAAGTTATTATAGATTATTAAGTAATATTAAGTAAGACCGCTCTTAAAATATATTAATTCTTTTACACAGTCTAATACAAATTAGTGACTAACCTTAAAACAGTCTCCACCAGCACAGCGCTACATACTTTTCACTTTTAAGAGGTCTAGTCGCTACGAAGCGCAGAAACTGAATGGCATGCTGGAGTCGTGAGTAGGGAAAGTTAGGTTAGGTATGACAACCGGAAACGACTCAGCACTACAGCTAACAATTTACGTAGTTTTTATAATTCATGAACTATTGTATAAATAACAACAAAAATTCGGAATATTTATGATTACATTATATACATAATTATATTTTATTGCAACAAAATCTTTCCAACCGAATTTATTTTTAAATGGCAACGTTTTTATACTGTTTAAAATTATTAATTATCGGAATAAAATAACTTAGTACATTGGATTAATTATAAATTCTGTACGTAATTAATAGTTATCCTTACAAAGTATTATTGACATAGTTATGATTTTATTAGGTTACTTTTTTACCTTGAGAGTTATTTTGTCCTAAACTTTGTGTATGTTTATCAGAATCTTAGTACGAATACATATTTTCCGTAAATAAGCATATTCTCTGTAAATAGCACAGGGAGATGTTGAAGCCTTGCTGCCAGGTTTACAGCTGTTTTCCATTAGCCGACCCAATGGGACATGCTGTATAATTCGCTTCAGGATACAGTACCTGTTGGTCTATTTTAGGAGACAACCGATGCACAAATTTTAAAGGAAAAACATTGAACGGATTCTGATGCGAATTTCAACAAATTAATGAGAAACAACTTTTTTACCACCCAGTGAGTAATCACGAAATCTCGGAAACTATAATAGCTAGAAACGTGTAGATACCATTTGTACGAAAGTCCTGTGCTTTTGGAGTTCTGCGAATAAAATTCAGTAGTTCTTTATTGAAATTTGCTCCATAGATAATTATAAGCACATGTTTAAGCTTTAGTGGTTTTTTGTTGCTATATTAGTGTGTGATATATTGTTTCAATAGCTTTCAGATAAAGTAAGTGGAATCATCCTACTCAAAAGCATTCCATCGCTAGATGTTAAACAACACATAAGGAGCAACGCCGGATTCGCGCGCAAAATGTTGTCGATCTAAGCGGTTTTTTAGTGCAAAACCGTCGATGGCAGGAGGTTAAATAAAGATGTTTTTTGTAAAGAATAAATAAATAAATAAAGATGGTGTGAAAGTGTACGAACTAATAATGGATCTTTATGAATATCTATTTGTTTACCTATTGTTTTCAAAAGGTACATAACTCCACAAGTAGGTACGAAGTCCACTAGTTAGAGCATAATTGAAATATTCAAGCTTTCCGTCCAAAAATATCTATATTGGATAACAATCTAATGACATAAAATAGAAAAACACATTTTATTGTTTAATATCATCTAGAAATAGTAATTTAGTTTAAAATACGCTGTGTCAGAAATATGTAAATAGGAAACAACCTAATATAAAATGTAAGTAATCATTTTTTATGCATCAGATACACAATTATTTTGCAAAACGATAATTTTGACACGAAACACTCGTTCTTTAAGTTGTTACTTATGAGGACGAAACTTATAATGACTTCATTTAATACCACGTACATCTTAGGTATAAAAATAAAAGGTACTTTAAGTAAATATATTAATCAATGACATAAATTAGTATGATTGGTAATCGCAGGTTATTACTTGTACCCTATTTTATATAGGTGTTTCATTTTAATTACGAGAAGTGTGTGTGTGTTCAATTGTTCTTGACAGATCTAATTGTCTTTCACTGGCAAGCTCGTTTGTACATAACATGAAAATCGCATAATATCACATAATCTATTGAACAATTCAAAGTCAAAGCTAATTAACGGAGTACCTTGTAAGCACGGTTCTGGCGGTCAAATTCTGACGTTTCATTTCAGTTTGATTTATCGGTGCGCCCGCAAGCCGAGCACGTCCCGCTGTTCGCGACATTTGTACTTATGACATAATAGGCTATTACTAGTCTTCCTGCTTGCTCAAACCGAGTGTTTTTTGCTCTCTTCTAGGTACTTAAAGATTAACTCTGATGCTCGATGGGTAAAGGTTATTGGTAAGGAGATTGTGGCTTTGATTCACATTACATCAGAGTTTGTTTCAGAATGTATTTTTAGCAAGCTAAATAATATAATATGATTTATGAGACCTACTACACACCTCAATCCCATTATCATCATCATCACCCTATTAACGTTCCCACTGCTGGGACACAGGGACTTCTCTCTCGAGAGAGATTAGGCCTTAATTCACCACGCTGGCCAAGTGTGGGTTGGTGAATGTCACATGTCCTTCAAACTCTTTTAAAGTTCTCAGAACATGCCGGTTTCCTCACGATGTTTACCTTCACCGTTAAAGCACGTGTTTAAAGCGCACATAAATTTCTCAAGAAGAAAAATCCAGAGGTGCGTGGCGGGGTTTGAACCCACGACCTTCGGAATGAAAGTCGAGTGTCCTCCCACTTAGCCAACACGGCTTTATCAATCCCATTAGCTATTTGGGTTATCTGAAGCTAGAAAGAAAGAAAAAAATTAAATTTTAGACAAACATTAATTTTTAACATTTCTTTATTGTTTTTCATCAGTTACATAAAAATATATTACTGCTTACAATTGTCTAAGTTGTAAGTTCTTTAGAATTACAACTGCAAATTGCGGATTTGAGACGATTTGTGTTCCCTTAAATCAAATGTCATGTAAAATATGCATTACATCTTTGATCGGTTGGAACTACTCTAAATAAATCACTGTGTATCTGAACAAAGTGGAGTTCAATAAAACGAGACAAAAGCCATCGACGTATCTTTTTGAATTGAAACAAATTATTAGCCGGCCATTAATAAGAACAAGACATTTGTAACTGGCTCTCTTCCAACAGCTTTAGATACGGAATATCTTCTTTTCGTCGAGCTTCGTGGAAGAAGGTTTTAGTTTGCATTCAGTTTAATATTCAGTTTTTCTAAAACTGTTCCAGTGTTCCGGTTGTGTCTCGTGTGAGTTGTAGTTAGAGCTTATATCAGCGAAAACTGTACAATTTATAGTCGATTTAATAAAACACTTTTACGGCATATTTAAACAAATCTTGATGAGAATAATAAATCAGAACTATGCAAGACATGCCGTATGAGTGTTCAATTAAATCAATTATTATTATTGTTATTTAGCACAAACTGTCCCATTGTGTCGCAGGGCAAAGGCCTCCTTACCCTTAAATCAATTATAAATATATTAAATAAATAAACCTTTATAGTTTAGATTTGACAATTTTTTTTTAATATAGCGATTAAATTTTAACTAGTGTTTATTAAATTTCCACAAATTTTCTTAATTTTTATATGACCGACGACGGTCTTAAATTATTTTTTTCTTTTTATTGGAAACCATAAGAGGTATTCCCCTTAATCAAAGTAAAGCAATTCATTTCATTAAGTTTTATAATAATAATCAATAATAAAACAGTGAATAAAGATTTAATTTAACGTTATTAGATTATTCCAATTAATGTCGTAGAAATAAAAATGTTCGCCTGGTGCGTGCTTTTGTATACACTCATTTACAGGCAGACTAGAGAGCATTTACAGCCTTGAAACTCACATTATTGTTAGAAAAATATATATATTTTTTAGTAAATTATTATAGTTAGTCCATATTACGATGCATCTTTTAGTATGTTAGTCTTAAAAATAGGTTCAATTCAATATTTAATTAATGCAAAGCAAACTATATTAACTCGTTTCATGTTTGTGATAATGTTGATATTTTTAGTGATAATTTCAAATGAGTTTTGAACTGTATTGTAGAACATATAAATGCCCACTGCCAGCATTTCTCCTCGGCCATCGGACGTTCACTAATGGGATTCTCGACCAGCTCCACGATTTATTGTAGCTGGAACAAGGATCAATAGGTTCAACTTACACGTTTGCTTTAAGGGAGTTAACAGAGATAAGCCACTCGGTGGAAAAACGTTCTCGCTTTGTTCTGAACTAACTTACCGTGCCTCGTGTATCTAATTCTGCAGTACTTGAGCTTATCAAACATTGACATCGCTATTGTTGGTATAACTTTAGGTGCTGAGTCAGGTGTTCTTTAAAAGGTGGAAAATATAAAATAGTCGGCTTTTTGGTTTATTGGCTTTTTTAAGCACTGTTCATCTGATGTACATAATTTACAATACATTTTATAGATTATTTTTTATTATTCTTAACACCCAGACCAAGGAGAAAGTGCTTGCAGAACATGTTAACTAAGCAACTCGGCGGAATCAGACCCGCTACCTCTTGCGCCGCAAGCGGACCTTTCACCCACCGCGCCACTAATGGTCTAGTCAACAAGTTCCAAAACATGTAAAATAGAGATAAAGGTCCTAAAAATATGAGCGATGGCCCATTCGATTCGGGATCATCTCTAGAAAAATGTTTTTGAATTATTTTGGTCCAGGTAAAAATTGCAGTTGTTACTAACATAATAATATGAAAAAAACGATATTTCTTTTCTTGGTAATAACTAATATTAATTTTTAAACAGTTTGGAGAAAATTTCCAATAAAAAAGTCCGTTCTCCCGGAACTCTGTTAATTAAAATCCATCTAATTTTTAACTAACAAATTTTATTCCCAATCTCCGTTGGCATAAACAATGGGATATAACTATTGAAAAATTAAAAATCGAATAAAAGTTGATCGTTATATAAATCATAATTAACAAGTTAATAAACTTAATAAAATAAAGGTGTGTCTGTTCATCTGTCTGTGGCATCGTAGCTCCATAACGGATCAACCGATTTAGATCCTGTTTCTATTGTTTGAACGATGGGTTAGCTTGAACAAGACTTCTTGTTCGTGTTCTCTGATATGTTTCATAGAAACTGGTTTAGCTTTTTGTAGGATATGAGGAGTAAATGTGATAAATATATTGTAGTTTTGAAAATGCATAATAGAAGTAAGCAAATGCAAAAAAAAAGCACAAAGCAAATTAACCCTGGGTGCTTGAATAAATGTAAATAGTATATTCACGTGCAATTAGATGTGTAATGTCAATTTGTTTGTAATAATAATAAAGACCTTTCGGCAATAATTAAAAACCCCTGTTAAGCAAGTGTCCTAATGGCGGGCTCAATTAGGGTTTTGATATGAGACCAGTTAAGTTTGTCAGAGAGAATATTATTCTTTAAGAGAACCCTATGAACATACGTATCCTATTTTGTTAACAAAGTTTAATTATTATTTATCTTGAGTACGTTCTGTTCAAGGATTTGAAATTAAAAGATAGATTTCCGTGAATATTTGTAACAGGCTACAAAAAAAAAGTAACCTTAGTGACCTCAGTAGGTCAGTTTGTAATCATCAAGAGATCGAATTAGGCTAAAAGGGCGATAATTTTCTATCTTACTCCAAATGTAATATACCTATAATAAAACATCATAACCTGATTATAAAGTTAGTAGTGTGACGCGATTAGGGATTTTGATAATCTATTATGCTAAACTTATTTCGAATCGCCAACAGATAATCCATTATACATTGTAATACTATATTTTTTATATAAAACGAGTTCGTGGTTAACTTAAATAGCAGCTTCATTAATCTAAAGTAAATGTTCTCTTTACTCTTTTACAAATGAAGTCAAAAAACTTTAATAGTTTGGCATAAGTAGTTATAATTATATATTTTTTTAGCACTCTTAATTTTTAGTATTGGCAATAGTAGTTTTAGGATTAATATTAGTTTCACTAAGTTTTTAGTTTTGTAAATTTAGTATGTTTTATTTTGTTTACCACCGCCGTCCACAACCTTCCTGCTTTATATTATTTCCATACAAAGGTTGCCTTTGCAATATGTTTAAATGTTACCTTACTATTAAAAAAATGGTATCTTTGTTAATTTCTGTGTGTAATTAAGAGTTTTCTATTCTAATCATTTTGTTGGCTATATTAGTATGTATATCTATGGGCATCAATTGTGGGCCTGTGGGGTTATGGCACTTGACATATTTCCCCGGGCTTAGAGTGAGATCACTAGCCGTCCGGCAGTAAAGCAGCTATCAACAAAGGCTCAAGCTATCACTAATCTGAGGAGTTCCTATGGGCCCTAATCTCGCGTCCGAGCCCACTTATCCGTGAAGGTTGTCGCCGGACCGCGATGCGGGCAGAATAATATCACAGGCTTCTGTTTATTCACACAGAAAACAGGCGCGAACATAGTTTTTCAAACAGTTTTTTGAAATTACGTTGTGATCCAACCAAAAAAGTTTTACTACTATTTCAATTCTATTACAATTTATTTATTTCACCAAAATTATAACACAAGGCGTTATACAAGGTAAGTCAAGTTTTACAATTTAGAATCAATATAAACAATACCTACTCTTAGTAAAAAATCTTACTAGGGATACATAAGTACCTACACAATTTATTTTCCTAAAAGTTTCATACGGCATGTTAAATTGGCAGTAGGCATAGAACTGCCGCAACTAACAAGTAGCTCTAATGCAAAAGATTTTCAAATGAACTGTTTGTATCTCAATGGCGTAAATTATTTCTACACGTACTTTATATTCATTTTAATGCAGAACTAATAACTCAGCTATTAGCGAAAAAGTCGTCCATTGCATTTACCTATCATGTATACATAATATTGCTTATAACAATAATTGTTTTAACTTCTGATACAGAAGAGTGTTGCATGAGTATTTTGTCCTCCCCGCGAAGACTGTGCGTTGACGAGAACTCTCATAAAGTTTCTGCTTACGATGTTAATTCTTCTCTGAAGATAAAGTGCGGAAAAGACATGGGCGAGGGATGTAAGTGGCCCGTAATGAATTATGTGAAAAATTGGGACGAGTTTTATGAAGGCAGCGCTCGTCTGGGACGCGTCTTATTAGATAGTTTGCTATTTTGGTCCACGGCCCGCCATATTTCATGTGCTTGGTTTCAATTAAGTGAGACAAAATTCTACAATTGACACAAGTTATAAGTATTTTTTTATTATTTTCGTGTCCTTTAATAATTATTATAATAACGTGGTAGAACTGTAAGTGAGCTGTAAGAAAGCTCTGATTCGGTACCTCATGCATGGCTCGCGAGAGTCTTATAGTTGTTTATAATAGATTTAACTCTAAGAACTTTTTGGGCGCATGCATGAGGCAGTGGACCACCGTACTTCCGGTTTTGCCTGACCCTGAATCCTTTGAGGTTAGCAACTTCTAAGAGATAGTGAGGTAATTTCTCACTTATTTTATTAGGGATGTCCCCAAACTGTTTTGCATCAAAAAAATCCGGGTTAATAGCACTGTTGAATATCACTCAGGCATTCAGAGCCTCGACCAACATTTTCAGAGGCTAAAACTAGGAAGCTGGTTAAAAGGTTAGATTTAGAAGGCCTCGGCATCGGCCTCCAGGACTCGGCGTTAAACGGCCGATGATTCTTCATTCAGATATATTTTTTACAGTAATTATTTTATGATTGTTCATTATATTTTTTTGTAAAAAATAATAGGTATATATTTTTTTGCTTTTTAAAACGATTAAAGAATAATTATAAAATTAATCATGAATTGAAAACCAAAGAAAGTATTACAAAAATTTCGCAGTCGTATGCGCGGTAAAGGATCAGGGTGAAGCAGCGCCGTGACACTAAACAATGATACATGAATTAATCGGATTATGGACTTATTATACACTTTTAAAAAAGAGAGTTTACAAGTTACCTAAGCCCAATAGTCTCTTAAATAACTTACCTACGTTTTTCTCCAGTCGCATTTATTTCACATTATCAGGATATGTGAAATATCACCTCAGACAGATAGCATAGATCGAGCCATCTTCATTTGAGATAACAGAGCCTATCAATCCCTGTAATCTGGGGAGCGAGCGGCACTAAATCTCACTCGCCAATAATGCCGTAATTACTACCTTCCTTCGGTTTATCTAACTTAGCCCGATGGGCGTTAAACAGCTTCCTAGTAGAAATTTCTAACCAACTTAATAAAAAACTATAAATAAAAAAAACAGCGCCCGTTTTTACGGTTCTTCAATTTTGTCTAAGGTTATTCTTAGATGGAATATATTTCTTTTGGATAAGAAATTCTTACTGGCTGGGCATGAGGCGTTATAGTTTATCTGTGTGTAATGTAATGGATATTAGCGTCTGAATTTATATTAAACTGCTCTTATGTTTATTATAATTGTATGTGGAATATTGTATTTTTTAGGATTTTGATGCAATTACACTGTGACTTGCACAAAAAAATATGTATAGGTGTGTATAGGGCAATAGGTGGTGTTTATGGCAAAATGCATATGTAGGTGTGCATTCATCATTTATAATTATGTACATAATCCGGTAAAAAGCTATATGTATTAAATGTATCTATACTTTAACAGGGATAGGCTGCAGTTATATGGAAACACAACTGCAAGGAGTTTATTCCGATTCTATGCGGTGGATTAACATATAATCACGTTTTTTTATAAATGGCTTAGAGCAGTTTTCTTTCTTTTTTTCTTTTTTTTGTTATCGCTCGGCCGCTCGGCCGGCTCAGGTGACAATGGTATGCGGCGGCGGCAGGGCATGTTGTGTTATCAATGCGCTTGAATAGCGAATTATATTTTAAGTAGTAATAGGGTTAGTAAGGTACCATAATTTGTAATTTTTATATATTTGTAGTTTATCTTTCATTTTTGTTAAGTTTTAAGTTTTCGAGGAATGGTAATGTCATTCTATACAAACCCCTAAGGGTTTTCAGAATGTATTTTTATAATTTCTGTTAATGTAAACTTTTTTTTAATAAATAATAATAAATAAAATAAATAATTCTAATTTTTATCAAAAATATCTCTTTAACTGTATGGTTTTGATTACTTGATTGATTGATACTGATTTGATTACTAAACACTTTTGTTTGTAGGCATTTACTCTGTCTATTGTGCATTTCATTTCTGGTCGCATGACTTTTTTTCCAAAATTGCGGACTACCTAGAAGGCGTGCCAGCGTCCATATAGAAATGTTGGTATCCCTTTACTAAGTAAAAAGTTTATAATTTGTCCAAAATTTTGCAAACTAACAACAACCCAACCAACTCGGTCGAAGCTGAGTTGGTTGGGTTGTCGTTAGTTTGTAAATAACATCACCGTGATCCAGATCACGATGTTGTAACTTGTTTCCAATAAAAAACGAAACAGGTATTTGTCCATAAGTAAACACCCTTCAGTTTATGTGGCGATGGTAGAGATAATAAGAAAAGTTCATCATCATCACCCTATTAACGTTCCCACTGCTGGGACACAGGGACTTCTCTCTTGACGAGAGAGATTAGGCCTTAATTCACCACGCTGGCCAAGTGCGGGTTGGTGAATGTCACATGTCCTTCAAACTCTTTTAAAGTTCTCAGAACATGCCGGTTTCCTCACGATGTTTGCCTTCACCGTTAAAGCACGTGTTTAAAGCGCACATAAATTTCTCAAGAAGAAAAATCCAGAGGTGCGTGGCGGGGTTTGAACCCACGGCCTTCGGAATGAAAGTCGAGTGTCCTCCCACTTAGCCAACACGGCTTAGTCGAGTGTCCTCCCACTTAGCCAACACGGCTTAAAGAAAAAAAAAGTTATTAAAAGATAATGTTGATGAGGAAAAAAAACAAACCACACAACTGTGTACTTTACCATATTCTATTTCTATATAAGACTCATAACAAACCCTTTAACGCGTCTGCTACGCAAGGAACCATCTCGCGTCAATCACCAGCCGCTGTTAATGACATTATTTCCTAATACACCGGCACAATTTCCTTGCTAGTGGGATATTGCAAGCGGGTCGACGAGCGGGTTCCATTTAAATGATTTTATTTTAATTACCGTAGCCTTGCACGCAAAATTACTTTCAATGTATGAATAATTTTAAATTAAAATGACAAGCTAAAGCATGTTTGAACGATTTATTCAAAATTGTTTAAAAAGGCCCTCCAATATAAATTAAAGAATGATAATTTTACAGTCGTTTCAATCTGAAATAATTGATACAATGAAAGTCCAGTGCCAGGCTAAGGTGAATCCGACCGTGAGATATTTTAATAATTGTAGGTTATTCAACTAACATAATCTTTTTTTTTTTCATAAAATTTTTCCATACGGTAAAACGCATTTCTAACTAAAACGCAATTGATGCTTAACGATTTTAAATCGGACACAGGAACCTGCCAAGACAGGATTTGAGCGACCACTTTATTTTACTGTCTTCAAAAGCCTCTATCTTACGAGTACTATACAAGTTTTTTTCTATTTTGTTGGAATTTTATATCACTATTTTCTCAAGAAATAAATCATGATTAATAAAACTTCACTGTAAGATTGATACTATTATTCTATTTTTTTTTGCCAAACCAAGAAATCTGTTTGTAACTTTAGGTTGATACATCATCTTTTAAGGGGAAATAAATATACAAGCCCTAAAATTAACTAGAGATTTTAAAATGTTGAACAAATTAAAAATTAGGATTTCCAGTCTGGAATAAAGACTGGAAATCCAATAAAGAATGTAAAATCAAAGAAAAAGGCCAAGTAATCTGCTAGTAGCTTTAGGAACCACCAAAAATAAAAATATTATCAATCTTAAATTGAAGTTTCATTTTATCGCGATTTATTTTTAGTAATTACCTACAACTTTCTAGAATCCATTTTTTATATAGGTAATAACTATAAAACCCCTTTACACTGGGACAAAAGGATCCCAGATAGATTTGGAAGCGCGGCAAAATAGCATTTTCGTTTGATAAAACAAAAACGGCAAACTGAGTTCGTGGAAGCAATTACATTATGTAAAGAAAACATCAGTCACCTTGACCACAGTGAGGTAACAGTCGCTGGTTCATAAAATGTTGAACTAACAAGAACTGAAAAATATTAATTAAGTATTTTCTGTAAAATAACTTGAATTATGAAATAATGGGAAAACAGAAATAGATACGGATATACTGAAATAATTTAATGTATATTTTATAAGTAGATGGACCCAAGGGTTCCCTGTAATACACGTTTTGTAATTAAAGGACAACGAATATGTAATTAATAAAGTCGAATTACAGTTAACCGAAAGTTAATAAAGTATGCATGTATTTTTAAACTTCTTCTGTTATGCATGTACCTATTTATGGTATGGCAGTTCTTTCTGCATACCTATACATTTACCTTTTGTTATATATTCTTACACAAACGTAATACAATTAGTATACTAAAGTAAAGTTTTAAGAATAGATAACCAGCTGTTTAAAAATGTTTGAGCTTGACTATGCCATGCTTTCCAGCACCCTTTTAGCGGTATTACTAACAGCTTATTTTTACGTTGACTTATTGCTTGGTTTTTAGTTCAACGATCAAATTCAAAGGATGAGTAGAATACTGTTTATTTATTCATTTTTGTGGTTTTGTAGGTTAATGTGTTTAATTAGGAATTTAATATTGGAAACAATGTGAGTTTTTAGTATATTTATTTTATTTTGTCATTTATCCAAATTATACTACATACATAATATGAATAATATATATTAATATTTATACACACGTATATTTTCCTATTCATGGTTTTCTGAGCGCTATTTGTCGACCAGTAGCGCTTAAATAATATCTCTGATTAATCTGTAGATATAAATAGTTATGTGATTATTACACTATTCATAAATAATAAAATCTAATATAGTCTTGGCCACTTTCGACCTCAGCGACTGCGATAATTGGCATACATAAAAATATATATTGTGCATGTAGTATCCTTTCATGCGTTCTCTGGTGGTTGGAATACCCAACCTATTTAGTACGAGAGTATAAATTCATAGTATTCATAAATATCATTAGGTCAGTTGACCATTAATTTAAATTACAAAGATAGTGAACTGAATATAGTGTACTATAGAGGTTCAACCATTATCTCATAAGTTCTCAGCGCTTTGGTTTGTATAAATCTAAGGGTTGTTTGTAAGTCGCAATCGGTAATATGATAAAGTGCACCCTCCGCCCCTAAGTTCAATTTCCCCCTAAAAATTGAATTAATTTCTGCCAAACATTCGATGGAGCATCAATATTAATGAGTGAGCAGTTTCGCTCTCATTTATTCTCTTTATAACAAAGTCGATAAATCTTAAATGTGGAAAATAAGACAGTAGATTTGTAACGGCGACGGCTTCTTTAGGTCATATTTTTGGGCTTCGCGGGAGATGTTTTGTTTCACAGAAACATTGCATAGGTACGTATTTTTGATTCAATTTTCAAAACAATGTTGGCATTTACTTCTTATACTTAGATGTAGTAAATAAACTTGAAAACCGTTGTGTCAATAGTAAAGTGAATGTTCCTTTGAACTGGATGGGCCGGTTTTATATAAATACGGATGAATCCACCCGTCTACCACACACAATATAAATTAAGTGTAACATTGTGTACAGAGTCTTATCGCCACGTGCGTACAGATAGTGAGTAATCCATCAACCCCTATCGCAAACTCTTTGAAGATAACTTAATACTGGGTGCTTTTTGTGGTGCTTTTAAAACATTCTGTGTATTTGGGGGTTGTTCCTTGGTTTCTTATGCGGCTTACGTTACGTAGTTCTGGGTTTGCGTAGCTTTAATGTTATGTCAATATAGAAAAATGGAACACAATAATTTCTAATGTTCATAATAATTATTCTGTTATACAGGTTGTCCAAAAGCCATGCCACATGGATAGAATGTACCTTAAATATTGTAGATAGAGCATTTTACTGAATTTACTCTTATTAACCCCCGACCAAAAAAGAGGGGTGTTATAAGTTTGACATGTCTGTCTGTCTGTCTGTGTGTCTGTCTGTCTGTCTGTCTGTGGCACCATAGCTCCCGAACGGATGGAGCGATTTCAATTTAGTTTTTTTTGTATGAAAGGTGAGTCTGGCGCGACATTAGGTTATTCTTAGACATGTTTCATGAAAATCGATTGTGCCGTTTAAAAGTTATGGGGGTGAGAGTGGGTAAGGAAAACCGAAAATCTGCAAATATACTAGTGTGGGGTATCAAATGAAATCGCATCGCGTCCACATTACATAATATTATGTTGTTTTACGTTTAGGTAAATTATGGCATTGGAATCGGGGGTTTTTCTTAAATTTTAAATTTAGATTTATTTGACTTTATTTTATTATTAAAACAATTTAAACTGTTTTCACAGATATTTGGAAAATGGATCGACCCGCGTGGTTTAAAATAATTAATTTTATAAAATAAGGCGTAATGGTGCATGTCGCTGATATAAGGTAACAGAAACGTTTCTTTACAAACATTTTGTTACTTAAATTACGAGTATATACATAGATACTAGACCATATGGTATCGTAATATAAGTATCGCATACATTGTCTCGTAATGACTACTTTTATGCGACAAATACGATTTTTTTGCAATTACATCCGTTATCTATTTCTGTTTTTGGTAGTCATGCACACCTCTTAACTTTGTGTGAATCATGTCTCGCAACTACCTAATAAATGTGACTAAAGCTGTGTTCAAATGCTACTCGAATCTTACCCCATAATTTAAAACCCTTGTAACGAAATGTCTCGCAATTTCGACCCCAATCCTAAACAGCACAGATAAATATCCTAAAATACTAAGGAATAAGGGATGAAAGTCCACAACATAATAGTTTTATTAGATTCTGTGGGGTTGAATTAGGGGTGTCGCATGTCAGATTGAACGTCCCACGTCTTACGTCCATTAGGGATCATAAATGTCAATATTTACAGTAATTGGCGCCGGGAAAAATGTCTTGAATAATTTAAGATCTTTCACTGTGGGTTCTAACCAATATTTCACATTTGGTATTATTACGTCTCCACTATAATCATTTTGTTTGTATTTAAAATATTGAATTTATTACTTTACGCACACATTGATAGAGCGATGCGACCGGGCGGCTTGCGGACAATGAACAAAATCCACAACTACCCTATTTGTGTTTCTAATTGTTTTATATATTATTATTGTTAAAACTATGCTATAATATTTTTACATACATATTTAATGGCTATCTTGTAACTGCGTTTAATCAAAGAGCGTAAATAAGTTATTTTATTATGTTGTTTTATTGTGTTAAGCTAGATAATACTTAGTATAAGTTTTGCATTGTTTAATTTAAGGAAGTGAGCGTTTCCCTATAAATGAGAAAAACATGTATTCTCTGTTAAGTGAACTGTATTGTTCTTCTGAGAATAAATATCTTTAAACCTTAATACCAAAGTAATCCAGTTTATCTCGTTATCTGTGAATTAAGCCATGTTACATCTGATACTTCGTTTTTAATGAGTTTTCTCTCTACTCTTGTTATATATTTCTATAACAATAAATACTTAATACACATATTTATAAAATACTAGTGGCCAGCCCCGGCTTCGCACGGGTTTTTATTAAAAAAAAAATCCCGGCTATTATTTGATTTTTTCTCGCCTTTAAACCTTCCCTAGACCTCCACGAACATTTCAAGACTATGATAAGATAAATCCGTTCAGCCGTTTTCGAGTTTTAATCAGACTAACGAACAACAATTCATTTTTATTTATATAGATAATTAAAATCATTAATTTCGTATGATATAATTTATTTAGAAATAAATATATAAAGTATATAAAGTAAGACAACGTTTCTACATATATGATATGTATATATATATATATATATAACTATATTATATGAACTTATATTTTTGCACTTTTAAGAATATATACATTTATGAACACAAAGAACCCTCGATGTATGAAACCATCACATTGATTGTATGTATCTAATAATTTACATAATCCTTTTAGTTTGTACAATATTAAGAAATATTTGTCCATGCGAAATAAAGTAAATTTTATACGCCGCATCGATTTATAGAAACACATTTTATTAATGTTTGAATGTGAGTTTTTGCTTGATGGTTGGCAGAGGACTCTTTTAGAGAATTATTCTAACTTTAAAGAGCTATTCTATGAGCTGTGGTACCATTGCAATGTGCTGATGTAACTCGAACACTACATAGGCACAATCATGAGAAATGTAGAACGAAAGGAATAGCTCAATTTAATAATTAATTATTCGTCTTCATAACACAAACACCATAATTTTCGTTAACGCTACAACGACGCTTCTCTCGCCTGATCGAAGCCTCAGGAAACCTGAACATTTCTCCGTTATTCTCGGTCAGTTCGTTTAGCGAACGTTTCTCAGCGGTGAGTAGCGACAGTAACTGAATAGTAGAACGTGAGCGGGTTTCACAAATTGGAACAACCGACAGGCTAGTTCTCAGGTACTTTCTATGGATATTTTAATTCAGATATTGCTAAAGGAAAACTGGGACAGCAGGTTCCTGAAGTGTAGAGCTGGTGTAGAGAAGGTAGAAACAGAACAAAACAAATAAAATCGTTTTTTTTTTATTTTGAATGTTTTATACATTTCAAGAATTTTTTGTTTGTGACAATCGATGTAATAACATTATTTTTTTATCTGCGGTACCTATTGTGTCATAATAGGTTGAAAATTATGAGAAGAACGAAATAAGAAAGCATCAAAATCGTTAGGTTTTGTACTTAGGATGTCATCGGAGTTTACCAGTATTAAGACCTTCAATATTCTGTACTGTGCGTATGTTCGCAGTCATTTAGAGTACGCCTCGCAGGTTTGGAACCCGCGCTATGATTTCTATGTTTCTAGAATTGAAGGCATTCAATAACGTTTTCTACGCCACTTGCAGTTTAGAGCAAAGATTTTTTTACCAGACTATATTGAACGCTGTCGTAAATTTCACTTCTTACCCCTTATCGAAGGTAGGAATATTGCTGACTTATGCTATCTTATGAATTTAGCGAACGGAACGGTGGACTGTACAGAGCTGTTAGAGCTGATTGGTCTGCGCACGAACATAAGCCTAAGCTCTTGTATGAACCAATGGTGAGGACGAACTACAGGCAGAACTCTTACATCTTTAGGGCATGCAAATCATTCAATAACATCCAAGCAAATACTATGTTTATTGATGGCAACGATGAAGTAAATTTAGATTTATTTAATACCTCAACCAAGCGTCTTAAACACTGGTTGAGTAGTTTTATCTTTGCGTAAATATTTATTGTAACTTAGTTTGTATTTTAAACCAAATGTGCTGTCTTTTTCCTATTCGGCTGTTTTATATAACTTAACTTTTTCTTATATCTGTGGAAACTTATAATTAGCCGTTACTTACACACTGTGTTTAGTATTTAGTTACCTAGCTGTTAGTTTTCCTAAAATTATAAAATAAAATAAATACTATCTGCGACCGCGCGGCGGAGGAGGCGATTACGACATTATGAGCTGTTACTGTTACTAAAATACAAGTTTATTTACGTTCTTGTAAATGCGCACGCGCACGTACGTGTGGTTTGTACCTTATAAATCCACATGGATAGAATGAAATTCGGTCAGTCAAAAATATGGGAAATATGAGATAGACTTTATTTGATATCATAATAATAAAATATTGACTTCTTATTTTTTGAAACAGTAACTACGTCAGCTCAGGTACTAAAATAACAATAATAAAAATGTAACAATTATAATAAAACAATTAATAGTAACAAATGAATGTACTTAAATTTATTTGTTTCAACAAATGTTTATTATGGATTATATAAAGTAGGTACCACTTGTTGGTTTGTCAAAATTGTACAAAATATTCATAGCACTTAAAGCATGTTGAATATTCCATAACGCGCACATTTTTATCTACTAAATGAAAATGTTTGAAGCGTTTTGAACCCAAATAGAATTACGTCACCCTCTTGGATGCAACCGTGGGTGAAATTATACGCAGAGAAATCTGAGGCGATGCATTTGAAGAATCCGGTTTGTAGGGAATGGAGCCACTTTGAAGAATTACTTACGATTAAATTATTTCCTTTTTAGATCTTCCTTGAAAAATAATTTACTTTTTGTCTTAATTCTTTTGGTGCTCAGTAGATTAGCTCGTTGAATGGCTATGATAATCATCATCAATATAGCTGTATGAAGATGCCCAGTTGGAAGTACCTGCTTTCCCAGCTATGGCTATGTAATCCTTGTTTTTCTATATCGTCATTCCGGATTCTATTTAAACCTGAATACATACGAATTAACACCTGTGAAAACTGAATTATCATGTAGATTCAGCCAAAACAATTGAACATCCATGAACACCAATAAATTTGTTTTGGCTGAAAATCTGATTCGAGTTAAATATATTTTTACCTTGTATAGGATTATGCCAAAAGTAATTATTGTTTTTGGCAAAAAATTTTTGGCTTCTATAGAGACAACATAGAATCTTTATTTAAGCGACTGCCCTAAAAACGGATTTCTCAGTTAGGTGGTGTATATTCTTGTTATGTTTGTTTCACTTTCACATTTTCCAATATAAATAATCATTTTAAATTATTCAATAAGAAACCAAAGGAATCAAGAAGAACTTTCAAAAATCCTAAAAAATTACCATGCAAATATACCTTTGCACTTGAAAACTCGTATTTCCAAATTAATCCCAACATAAATTGGTTAAGATAGAGCATATCTATATATAAAATTCTACAGGATTTAATATTATACCTAAATGAGTTTTTATTTTATCATTGTATCTAAGTAAATAAATAATATTCATGCGGCTAAAATAAAGTACTAAAAATGACATTTAAATTTAACTTTCAATTTTCTAAAGTTTATCTTAAAGTTATAGTCTACGAACGTGCTACGCCGTAGCCTCATAGCTTCGTAGCCCCCTACGAGATTATAACGACGAACGAAGTCTAACGACGCTAATTGGATTTCAACTCGATGTCAGATGAACCCAATCAACAAGCGATTTTAATTACGGATCTCTAAAGTTAAATATTTTAAAGGATTTGATAAAATACTATTATATTTTTTCGTTTAAGTCATCGTTGGGGCCAAAATAAATTAAGTTAGATACGGATCCGCAAACGCAGTGTTGGACGACCCTAAAGAGTTTTCTTAGGACATCTTTGATGAATACACAAACATATATTAAATATATTACACAGAAACTCAGAAAATATAATTTAATTCTAAAACTTTTTGCTCATGGAAAGTATTCAAATTTTCTCAAAAGTCATGTATTACACGTTTTATTAGCCTTTAAGTATGTGCCTGCCAGCCAGCCCTGATCACGTCTGTGCCTCAGACACGTGCCAGTGAGGACGCGCGTGACGTCATCAAGGTACAATGGATTCTGGATTTTGTAACGAACTTGCTTTTCACGCTACGACGCGACGACGCGACGACGCGACGACGCGACGGCACGTTACATGGATGTTCTCGCGGGATTACGTATTTTCCCATGGTAAAAGTAGCCTCTGTCCGTTCTCAATAAATGGACTATTTGACACATTTATTATTTTCATCTATAAGAATTTTAGGTAATTAAAATAGCAATTAAATTATTAAGCTGGAATTAAGTAAACAATTTTTTTTATCAACACCACTGGGTTTTGATTTCCAGTTCCACAACATGTTCTCTATCAGTTACAACTACGGTTCCTTGAGTCTTCTATACTTGTTGAAAACCAAAGGAAAAAATAAATTAAATTTATATATTACTAAACTCTATATTATATATTTTTAAAGCTATACGATACTCATAACATGGCTAAAGAACTCTTCCGCTCAGTGTGGCCACGACCAATCTTAGCCGTATTTAGTCGGCTAAAAATATAGATAAAAATGTCGAGTTCATCCTGCCATCTCTTAGATATGTTGACTGTCCGGATATTACATCTACCTAGGGGAACTAGTTCGGCTGAAGTTCAAATCCAGAAATCTCCAAGTAAGTACCACTAAAACGTGATTATTATAAAGATAAAAATAGATAAATAGCCCCACGTTGACTAAACTTTTGATGAATTCCAACAATGTAGATGTAATCGAAAGAGGACATTAGTCAGCCTAATAGCGGCCGCTGAGCCCGCTCGTCTCTATAAATTAACCTTGATTTATAGGGCTTGCTCAGGAGACCTGCCAAAACTTCGCCCAAAAATACGGCCTCTTAACTTAGACAAAACTCAAGATTAGGGAAAGAGTATTTGAGACAACTGCTACCCAAAATGTAAGAATAAGGTTAAGTTTATTTTCCTGTATGTATCTCTCTGTACGGCCATATACTTCCCCTAAAATAAAAAAAAATAAATCAATAATAAAAAATTGCTTATTAATTCCTCGTATAAGAAATTAATTTAACCAAAATATAATTAGAAATTAATAATAATAATACCCCTGTTAAAAAAAATCAAGTTATTTTACAATAATAGTCATTTTTAGCCCCCGACCAAAAAAGAGGGGTGTTATAAGTTTGACGTTTCTGTTTGTCTGGCTATCAGGGACATCATAGCTCCCGAACGGATGGAGCGATTTCAATTTGTTTTAGTTTTTTGTATGAAAGGTGAGTTGGGCGCTGGTGTTTATAGACATGGTTCATGGAAATCGGTTGTGCCGTTTAAAAGTTATGGTGGTGAGAGTGCGGAAGGAAAACCGATAATATGGAAATATACTCGAGTGGGGTATCAAATGAAAGCGCAACGCGTGCACGTGCACATTACAAAATATTATGGTATTTAACTTTTAAGGAAATAAAGACATTGGAATCGGGGGTTTTCCTTAAATATTATATTTAGATTTATTAAAAAATTATCTACCTGTACAAAAGTATTAGTACTGGTAATCTGGTAATCTGTTGGAGTCAAAGGTAACACAATTATTGTTACAAGCGTGTGTTTTTGTATGTGCGAGTACTACAATATTAAATAATTGATAAATAGAATTTAATACAAAATAATTTAATAATTAAAAGTCATGATATTGAGATGGCGAAACATGCCCTAATAGTTATAGCAGTCTTCTCATGTCTAATAATGTTCGTAGCTCTAATATAAAATTGGAGATTCAATTTAGGTACTTAGTATAGTAGAAACACCATTCTCCATTCATTCACCAACTCGCACTTGGCCAGCGTGGTGAATTAAGGATCCATCTCCCTCGTCAAGAGAGAAGCCCTGTGTCCCAGCAGTAGGAACGTTGATAAATATTATATTATCGCCCAATGATGCATAGTAGAAAACTGTAAATTAGGACACAATAAATATTTTTTCCAAAATATTTATTATTACAAATTGGTTTAGCCCCACTTCAATTCCTCTCACGCAAGCCAAAGTTAGTAAAAGTACACGGAATTTTTCACGCAATCTAATGAAAGGCTTTCTGTCTCTGCGGTTTTCCACCCTGTGCAGAATGACTCGCGATAAAAGGAAGCTATGGTATGAATTTTATTTTCCACTTTTATTTTGGGATTCATTCGGGTGAGCGTGAATGGCCGGCTTAATTTTACGAGTCATAACCGTAATCTTATCTGACGGAAACGTTTACACGTCCGTTACAAAAACATTTTTTTATTTGTTGTGTAAATTTCAATGGAGATTATCGGCAGTACACCCATAGAATAGTTATAGAGCACCAAAGAGCATATATTTATGTTTATTTTTAAGTTTATCATACGAATGTTTAAAAATACTAACTTACTCTTATTATTACCACATCATACAGAAAGGTATTACGTCAAACTGTTGTGCAAGCATTTGATAGTGTAACTTTCTGTAATATTTTTCGTAAGACTAGTTTCTGCATTTGTAATAAAATTCATCAATTTTTTTTCTCAAATTTAAAATTCAAAGAACCGACTGACTTCGCATATCGAAATCTACGTAGTGTTTATTATCGTTGTCTATATTAGCTGACAAACATTTGCGTCGCGTTGCGCGCTACACGATTCTGAAGTGACGTAAGACACATACAGGGAAAGCAGAGAGAGTGAGTGTGTGACAGAGAGACAAAATCATATACACAATACTCTTTATTGACCACAACACTATAAAAGATAAAAATGTACAAAAATTGTGAATCAATGGGTGCCCTTATCGCTGATTGCAAACAATTATGTTTGACTTAAGTCTATAAAAATTGGAATACGTTTGTATCTGTTCCCTCTAAAGTCAACAAAGTTAAAATCTGCAAAAATCATTAAAAATAAGTAATTGAGAATTCAAATGGCTTGTCACGGCGCCACAGCGAATGAATGCTAATGCTGAAATGGGTCCCTAAGTAACCACTTTGAACGGATTTGGGAACCGAGTTTCAGATCATTATTCTCAGAGATTTATGACCTTTAAGCTCCTTTATAAGTTATTGAGCTTTCACAAATCGGTGTATTTTCAAATATCATCATCAAAATTAAAAAAATTTCAATAGTAACAAAACCACAGAAAATGTATACAGAAATCCGCTCTTGTGTCATGATTATCACTTTATAAAATTTAGCCGTATTCGGTTTAAAATACTGGTTAATAAAATTTCAAACAACTGTGCACAACAGTCGCGCGCGGTGCAGCGTTAAGAGTGCACGAATCTATTGTGCTTCGATTTACCGATTGCGACGCCCTTTTGTTTACATTATTTCTGAGTGCTTAATAACAATGGACGAGGTCCATTCTGGACCTTCGTCTGAAAAACCGCTTTTAGATGTAGAAATGAATTTTAGTGAGGAAGATATTAGAGTGCCCCATAATTTGTTGGAAGGAATTTCGTCACCCGAGTCTGAAATACTTGCCTGCAAGCCAGCGAAAAAACGTACCCGAGTGGACTTAGAAAGTTATGAGCGAGAACGAGATGACAATAGCGGCTTTACCTTAGTGCAAAGGAAACAGAAATTGAAGTGGAGTAAAAATGTTGTTTCAACCTTATCACCTAAACAACCGATACTAAATAAACAATTCGAAGTATCGCTGACCTCATATGAGATGTTACCTAAACAGGTTGGTTTAGCTAAGCTATTAAAATCTGAAGGAATAAATAGTGCGACGAGTATTAAATACAAAAACGCTTACAAAGCTTTTATTTGCTTTGAAGAAAGGGAACATGCATTATCCTTAATAAACAATCAGAAATTGATAGAAACAGGCTTTCGTTGTCACTTTACAAATGAAGTCGATCTTACCTATGGTGTAGTTAAGTTCTTAGAAGTCGATTTAGATGAAGAAGAAATTATGACAAATTTTACATCTAACTGTAAGATCCTTTCGGTCAAAAGATTGAAGAGATTAACCGAGGAAGGAACTTGGGTGAATAGTGAGACAGTTCGTTTTGATTTTAAGAGTGCAAATCTGCCATCATACGTGTTTGGATATGAGTGTAGATTTAAAGTCGAGCCATACACATTTCCGGTATCTCAATGCTCGTCCTGCTGGAAATTTGGACATTTGATTCGAAGCTGCCCTACAAAAAAGACGGTGTGTCCCAAATGCGGAGGTAATCATGCGAACTGTGAAACACCAAATTTACGATGTGTGAACTGCAAAGGTAGCCATGCTGCATTTAGCAAAATCTGCCCAGTTTATTTAAAAGAGAAGGAAATTCGTCGTACTATGTCCCAAGAAACATTAACATATAAAATGGCATTAAAAAAACACACAGAGATGAAGCAGAGCCATAATGGGTACACAGATAGTCCTAAAGTTGAAGAATCACACCATAAAAATTACACAGGTGGAGATACCACTCCACCAATCGTTCATAGCTATAGCTATATAGTCAGAACAGAAAATGAAAAAGGTTCTAAGACAGAGGATGAAGATAGTGGTGAAACTATTTCAACAGGTGGAGTTAACCCAGAAAAGAAAAAGAAACTGAAAAAGAAGAAAAAAACTAACACTATACTAGGAGAAAAGATAACTGTTGACGCTGGCCCGTCGCATGTAAGGGAAGAAGTTGAAAAGGATAAAAAAGAAAATAATATGGATAAAAGAAAACAACTGGAAGAGGAATTCAGCTTTAACAGGATTTTCCGCAAACTCATAGAGTCTGTTACGTCTGGCGGCAGTTTTGAAGAGAAGGTACAAAAAACTTTAAAATTGGTTTTCGAAGAACTTATCGCGTTATGTATTAGGGCATTGACTAATGGCGAGGTCTTCAGTAAATTAATTGACCTCATCCATGATGGATAACACTGGTGATCATATTACCGTTAGGTTGGCATCGGGTTCTGTGGGTTCTTCTGCGCAATTCGTAAATATTGTGCAGTGGAACTCGCAGAGTCTGATGCCAAAGCACAGAGACCTAGAACTTTTTATGAATCAGGAGAAAATTGGTATTAGCATTATTTCAGAGACCTGGCTTAATTCGGACGATACTGTAAAATTTAAAAACTATAATACTTTCAGAAAAGATAGATCGGATTCTTACGGAGGCGTTGCCATCATTGTTCATAAATCAATTAAAGCCCAAGTTTGTCCATTGCAGGTGGTAAACCCCGGCATAGAATTATTATACATTAAAGTTCTAAATTGCAAGCATTTGGAGCATATTATTGGCATATATTGTCCTTCTTCAATAAGGACAGTTCAGTCAGATTGGGACTTAATATTTTCCAAATTTAAATTAAAGGCTATAATAGCTGGTGATTTCAACGGGCATCACACTAATTGGTCCTATAAAAATGACCAAAGAGGAAGACTCTTACTAGATTCGTCATTAGATAATGATTTTGTAGTACTTAACTCTGGAGAGCACACTAGAGTCAAACTATCTGGAGGGGCGATGCAGGAATCAGCTCCAGATATTACTTTTGTAACAACTGACATTTCAATTTATTTTTCATGGAAAGTGACCCGGGAATGTTTTGGTAGCGATCATTTAGTTGTTTTATTTAAAATGCAATATCAAGCGAATGCTAGTTACATTAAGCGTAGAAATTACAGAAGGGCCGACTGGGAAAAATATAAAAAATCATTGGAAAGTTTTGAAAATATTACAATAAATGAAAATACCATTCAGCAGAATTATGATCAATTTATAAAAAAAATTAACATTGCAGCAGATAAAGCTATACCATTAACAAAAAGCTATTCAGGTCCCAGCCAAAAGTTTACAGCTAAACCTTATTGGTGTTCTGCTATCTCTAAAGCCATCGCTGAACGCCGATTAGCCTTAAAAGTATTTAGGAGAAACCCTACACCTTCTAACTTCGATAAATTAAAGGAAAAGATTTCTGATGCACAAAGAATTCATAGAAAAACTAAATTTGAAAATTGGCAAGCCTTTTGTGACACAGTAGATGAATCCACAAATTCATCTCAAATGTGGCAAAGAATGAGGTGGATGAAAGGTCTTAAAAGCTCACAAATGTATGTCCCTGATGAATGTAAAGAGGAACTGTTACACGAGTTAGGACCCCACTTTGTACAAACAGCTCAGCCAGTGTTTGACTCTAGAAACGCTCTTTTAAGTTCCGATTTTACAATGCAGGAACTAGAAAAATGTATGAAAAAGAAAAATACTGCCCCTGGTGAGGACGGTATTACTTACTCCATGTTATTTAATCTGTCATTTGAATACAAAGAGTATCTTCTATTAATGTATAATGTTATTTTTAAATTTTCTTTGATTCCGCACAGTTGGCATAAAATTAAAATTGTCCCTATTCCGAAAAGTAAAAGTGACCCTAATATAGCACCTAAATTAAGACCCATATCGTTAATTTCATGTTTGTGCAAAATTCTTCACTTAATGATTTGTAGACGCCTAGAATGGTATGTCGAACGAAATAAAATTCTATCTCCAATAACTTCAGGTTTCAGGAAAAACCAGTCATGTCTTGATTGTGTGTCTAGATTGGTCTCTGAAATACAAACAGGATTTACAAAAAAAATACCTACTCTGGCATTGTTTATTGACGTTGATAATGCATATAACAACATTCTTATAGATCAACTGCTCATTACTATGAATAATCTAGGAGTAGGACAAACCATTTGCAATTATCTTTGGAACTTTTTAAGTGAAAGAATTCTCAAAATTTGCAGCGATGGCGACGCTCAGGAGAAAGTTAGATGGACAAAAAAAGGGCTAGCACAAGGTGATCCTATATCTCCACTTTTGTTCAATATTGCTACACATAGAGTGGGAATAGCAGTGTGTAATAGTTCTGTCTTGCAATACGCAGATGATTTTGTCATATACGCTCAGAATTCAGATAAACAGATTAGCATGATAAATGTTCAAAATGCACTGAATAGTATGGTTAGCATTCTGGGCGAATTGGGGTTGCAGGTCTCTTCGAGTAAAACGCAATATTGCCTTTTTCATAGAGGTAGATTGAGAGAGCAAATCCAATTAAAGATAAATAATAATATTCTTCCTGCTGTAGTAAATGTCAAATACTTGGGGATATGGCTGGATAAGGCGCTAACATGGGGGAAGCATGTTAATGAGATGGTTCTAAAAACCACTAGAACAATAAGTCTTTTAAAAGTCCTTGCCGGGGCTTCTTGGGGACTCCACCCAATGCACCTGAGAAGGTTGTATATATCCTTAATACGCAGTAAGATAGATTTCGGTTCCTTTTTGTATGATGTAGCTGCTAAAACTCACTTATATAAACTGGATAAGGTGCAGAATACTGCCATGCGTATAATTGGGGGTTTCATTAGGAGCACACCTATTCACGTAATGGAAGCGGAGCTTTGTATACACCCACTTCATTTGAGGCGACAATACCTAGCAACTAAATATTGCCTAAAAGCCTGGTACTCGTCCCCGATGACTATTAATATTTTATCTAATTTGTATATTGCATGCGAATCTGGATACTGGACTAGACGAAAAAAACCACTATTGGCATTGTTGTATAGCGAGACTAAAATGGATCACATAGTAACTAAAAACACCCTTAGTTCATTTATGCTGCCAGTATGGGGATCAAATATATGTACCAAATTTATTATTACAGAAGTAGATGGCATAGACCAGTCTAAAAAAATATTAGATCCACGAATATTAAGACAAAACTCCTTAAATATTATTAATGTTACATATAAAGGGTGGCATCAACTTTATACAGACGGCTCCAAAATGAAAGAAGGTATCGGAGCTGCTATTTTTGATCCAATTAGCAAGACAAACGAACTATTTAAAATAGTCTCGAAGACAAATTCCATAATGTCGGTGGAACTACTTGCAATCTCAGAGGCCCTTTCTCGTATATGCGCTTTGAACTGTTCAAAAGTAGTTATATTTACTGATAGTCGAAGCGCGCTGCAACATATTGCTCGGTGCACCTCGGAGTCGCGAGGAGGCTCGATAGCGTATGAAATTTTAAAGAAAGTTTTATTTCTATCAGGAAATGGTGTTACTTTGAGATTGCAATGGGTTCCATCACATGTTGGAATTCGAGGCAACGAAGAAGCAGACAAATTGGCGAAACAAGCAATTGAAACTGGGTGTGACATCTATGTTTTACCGGAAATTTCAGAAACGCTATGTAAATATAGATATAAAATATACGAAAAGTGGAAAATGTCGTTTAAGTCTATTTCGGTCGATAAGGGAATCTGGTATAATGTTTTGCAAAATGACCCTCCAAAAGTACCTTGGTGGATGCACTGTAAATTGAGAAGAAAACATATAGTTATATCTCATAGACTACGCTCCGGGCACATTCCGCTAAATAAATTCAAACATTTGATGAAGTTGGCAAACACGCCCAATTGTAACTTGTGCGGCGTTCCGGAAGATGTCCATCACCTTCTGGTGGAGTGTGAGCGGAGCGAGGCTCTGAGAACACAGTTAGTTGATTTATACGGAATCAACCTTATGAATACCGGTGTTATCCATCTGCTTCTAGCCGCGCCATTAAGCGTCGCGGCTATTAATGTATATAAGTACATAAGTGAAATATTATAAGTTAGTAATAAGTTAAAATTGTATTCCGATGGGACTGACATAGTCTATAATGACTCAAAGTCCTTTAATAAACTAGATTAAAAAAAAAAAAAAAAAAAAAAAAACTGTGCACAATACAAAACTGAATAAATAAAGACTCCGACACCTGCATGAGACAGCTAAGTGCCCATTATCTTACAGAAATATGCAAAAGAAAATACAATAATGCCACTATACTGTTTGTTGCAATTAAAAGCAGACCTTTCATTTGACTAATTATGCCTGGTGGCTTTTCACGCGATCAAAATTCATTCAAGAAATGCATTTTCCTTGAACAGTTACTCGTATGGTTTATCTTTTATCATAACTAGTCATCATCATCACCACACGCGTGGTGAATTGGTGAATGTCCCATGTCCTTCAAACTCTTTAAAGTTTTCAGAACATGCCGGTTTCTTCACGATGTTTGCCTTCGCCGTTAAAGCACGTGTTAATAGAGCACTTAAATTTCTCAATAAGAAAAATCGAGAGGTGCTTGGCGGGGTTTGAACCCACGACCTTTGGAATGAAAGTCGAGTGGCCTGCCACGTAGCCAATACAGCTCTTTTTCGTAACTAGTATCTTCTCATAATGTTGAAATTCGACATAAAAACAACTTAATACCATTCTTTTCTGTAATTTTACTAAATTTCACGGGGATGTAAGCCGCTTCCAGCCGTAATTTTGAAGTCTTTCCGGAGACCTTCTTGTAACCCTTATTAGGGAAATTCCGCAATTCAAAAATTACATTAAAATTTATTACAGTGATATATTTGTGGAGAATTTCGACCAATGACCAGGGGCTTATATAGCCTATGATTTCCAAATAATTGAAACGAATTTTGTACATTTTATTTCCACTGCTGTAGATTATGTTTTGCCTTCATCACTTTAAAACCATAGTCCGAACGTTAAAAAAGAAAAGGACTACAAAAATTTACATAATTTCCTAGCATTCCATAAACTATGCTGCAGAGACGACTTTGTGCCGTAATGGTATCATCATATTATGCTAAACATCTCCGTGCAATTGCATTGCTCTTTCCGAGCCTGAACGTCCCGTATTCCGAGAATCCGGACGGAGTTTCAACATGCTAAAAGTACTGAATGATATGAATAAAGAGATCTGAGAAACTTTATTTAACTTCCGATCTACTTAACATTTTTAACGGACTTCAGGTGTAGTTAAATAAAAATTTACCCATGTTTGTTCAGGTAATTATAAATTTCAGGGTTCCGAAAACAAAGGGTAAAAGGGGATTATATTATTAAGACTTCGTTGTCTGACTGTCCGTATGTCACCAGGCTGTAGGTCTTGAGATATCCGAAATAAATAGTAACCTAGTTGAAAATAAAATGTTGACAGCTGATGAATTTCTGTTACCGCTATTATAATAAATACTAAAATAAAATATTTAAGTGGGCTACTTGCTTCAAACGTACTTTTGTATTGTATTGTGTATAAACTATTTTTTGTATCAGCAGCCGCTTTGACTAAACAGAAAGCGTTACAAACGGTTACACTTAAATATGTATTGACCCAATAAACAACACTCAAATCGACGAAAGTTCAAAAATAGTTCAGAACAAATAAAAAATATACACACCAACCCGAAAATTCAAACTTCAAACGGACAGTCACCGTAACAGTGATTGCCTGGAGGGCCAACCGACAAAATTCTATTAAAATTGATTACTAAGGACAAACGGCAGTAACTATTTGCACAAATACAAATTTTGATAAACCGTTACTAAAGTTAAGATTAAGTTAAATACTAACTTCTTACCTAAATATTTCGCGATTATTTATCCGACAACCGATTCCTTATTTCACAAGATCGTCTACATAGACTAACATTAGTCAAACTACAAAAAAAAATGATAATACTTTTTGTGGTATTTATTTATCTAGTGAATCTTTAACAGTACCGAATTCTTTAAAAACCATCACAAACACAGGTCCAGCAAAAACCATCTCATTAAAAACCAAAGCGACCACTTTGAAGACGCGCATTGTAACCCTTACAAATGAACCGTGTAACCAACACATGTGTAAATACAAGACCATTTCCCCCGCGACTGAAAGCACCCTGAGGCATCCAATTTGCAGAAAAGAATCTAAAGACACGTTACCTCTCGCTCCAGATCACACCATACACTATTTGAATTTCTATTTCTACGAGGGTGGAATCAATTTAAATTTTAACTCGCACTTAATACACCCTTGTTTGGTGTTTAAGTGGTGTGTTTGAGTCACCCTCTATTTGGGACGAATAATGAGTTGGGACGACAAGGAGGCTGCGCCGTTGCAGTTCTAGATGACTTATCAATTGGTTTTGGTGATAGGCACTTACACTTAATTTGGAGACAAACAGTTAATAGTGATTTGCAAAATACGTTTACTTTTTTATATAATGACTATCATAATTTTCAAATTCTAATAAAAACGTACGAAAAATATTAAATTTAATAGATTAATTAAATTTTATTCGTCATTTAAAATATGTAAAAGGTCATTATATGTAACAGTATTAATCTAAAAAGCTTGTAAAGCATAAGATTTTATCAAATTATTACCACTATCTTACTAAAAAATATATTTTAAACTAGCAAGAGAGTATATATTTAAATTAGCAACATATTTCGACATTTTATATTTAGGTTTATGTTTTATTTACTTTTGCATTTACTTAATTGTTTTACCAAACAGAAACTTATTATGGTGAAGTCTTAAACAACATGCCAACCCAACTCACAACCCCGTGAAAATAGTGCGCTTGTAATGAAAATACCACGCTGAAAGACATTATACCGTCTGTATTTATGTGGCACGCGCTGTTTTGGTTTTAATTAACATCCATGAAAATATAGGACAACGTTTTTTGGTGATTAAACTTGGTAATAGTAATGCTTATAATCTAGTCTAGACAATCCATATAGCATTCGACTACAAATTTCTTCAATTAAAAAAATAATAATTACTTTTTTTTATTGCAATGATTGTATTAACTGTACACGAAACCCTAGGTTTAGAATGATTTCATCTCATACTTTCAAATTTATTTTACCATAAAACCCTTTTAAAGACAACCAGATAGCATTTATGGTTGCTATACATTTTTTTCAGGCGCTATTTTATAAATAATCTTTAAATTCAATTGCATTGACGTATAGCCCTTTAAAGATACCCAAAGGATAAATAAATAAATAGTTATATAACAAAGGCAATTTTATAAAATAAAGCAATATTGTGCGCGATCACTGCATATTTGTGTAGAGATGGCTGCGGTTTGCATGTTACTTTTTAACCCCCGACCAAAAAAGAGGGGTGTTATAAGTTTGACGTGTCTGTCTGTCTGTCTGTCAGTCTGTCTGTCTGTCTGTCTGTCAGTCTGGCTGTCTGTCTGTGTCACCATAGCTCCCGAACGGATGGAGCGATTTCAATAAATATTAAATGACAAAAGAACCGCGTTTTTCATTTCGTGTCTGCGTCGCGCGTCGTCGAAAAGCGGGCAATCGCAGCAGCGCAGCGTTTATTTCGGTGCTGTTATGACATTTAATCCATTAGCTCGGCGCTGCAGCTAGACTTACGAAGCGATATGTCGCTCCCCTACCAGATTTGTGCAGAGATAGCAAACATTTTAGATATCAACCTCAAGTCTCACAGTAAAATAACATGCCCATTAGGTACGCATGCTAGGTTCAAATGTTACCTTACTATTCATTTTTTTTGTTGGTGTGTGGCTAGACGTTGTTGTGTGCATTGTCTGGAAATATTTATTTTATTTATATATATATTTATTATGTACCTATTATTGACCAAAAAATCTCATTACATACATCAAGTGAGAAAAATACACTTTTAAGTCGATATCACCGAATACAAAAATATGGGGGAAAATATATGGACACTAGATCCAGGATCTGATCTGTGGAATACGATCCTCAGATTTAAAAAATTAAAAAAATGCATAAAAAATATATGTCATACAATTTACATTTGCTTCTGTAATGCTTGTGAAATGCTTTTTTGCAAAATTAGTAATTCCATTTAAATTTGATAAGACTTGGTACTTAGGTAATTATCCAGAATAAAATTAATTACGTAATGCCATATTTTTTACACTTTAAGTCGATTGAGTTTAGTAAAAACTTACTTAGTACTGTTTTCACATTTTATATTTAAAAATAACATTCTTATCTATAATATATATTGTATAGTCTTGGCAGTCAAGTACTTGTATACCAACATCCTGTATACGAAAAAAAACGGTTAAATCTAAATAAACAAAAAATTAAATTTTTTTAGAACTCTTCAACTTCAAGAAGCTATTTAATTATACCAATTTAATATTATAACGTCAAGCAAAATACTATTTATCAAGTTTCTAATTAAGGCTAAAATTGCGTTAAATTGTTTCAATTTCTTTTGTAATTAAACACACCAAAAGCTACTTAAACATTTAAGCTGTTGAACTTTGATTAATAAAGTCGTAGATTACTTATTTAAAGGTGCACTCAAAGAGACTACGTGAAAAGGTTTAAAGTAAAAAGTTTTATGCCTCTTCATTAATGGCAGCCAAAATCCCATTATAGAACAATCATGGCCCGCCTATAAAACTTTACTAGTGTAAAGTTCGCGTAAAATAAATCTACGCGAGTACATAAATGCATATACTATATAGCATTACATTTAAAGAATCTCTCGCTGCAGTTAGACCATTTCTATGATTTCAATTCCTTTGAATACCTCCTTTAAATAAATTAATAAAATACCAAAGTGATAGATTATGATGATACGAGTTTTGTGTTTTTGTAGGGACTGTAAAGTATTTAATGAGAATGTCATTGTGCTGGTGCAATTACCTCGGTGTAATCTTTCTAATAAAAAAAGACAGAAATTCTTTCAGGATTAACGAATAAAACAAACAAAGAATAAAAAATATACACAGTTGAAAACTTTATTTTCATAGGCGATTAACTTTTTTGTTTTTACTGTTTTACTGACATAAGAGTAAATGCCTATCATCCCCAAAGCTTGTACTACCATGATGAATACGATTATAGCAATTATCATTCAATAAAACATGAATATTTAAATGGAATGAAATGGAAGAGCGATACTGACAGTATGATATTCAGCTTACAGAAATAATCTGTAAAGCTGACTCTGCCGGTGACGCCGGGTATTGAACGTAAAATGATGCATGTGGCGAGGCTGGGCTTATTCACATTGTATCAATATCACGGTACAGACACTACTTTAACTTTGAGAAGCTTTTTTCTCGAATTCTAAGTGATCTTTTAACATATGCTTCGATCTCAATATTTTAATAATTGTGCGTTTTTTTTCATAATTTACTTGGTTGTAAGTGTTAAATTGATATGAGGGTATAATATATTTGAGTACTATAAACTTTTTAGACTCTTTCAGATTCTTTCTTATTTATATGAGCTGTCAAGGTGTAAAAAAATATCTATGCAAACACAACGTATATAATAATAATAATAAATATTGCCGGACAATCCACACAACAACATCTAGCCCCGTGGTAAGCTTTATGCTTGTGTTACGGGTACTAGACATCTGATATACTTAATATAATAGACATTCATAGATAGATATTTTTATTATACATACTAAACACCCAGACCAAGGAGACAATGCTTGCAGAACGTACAAACACTTGACCCCCCGGCGGGAATCGAACCCGCTACCTCTTGCACTGCAAGCGGACCTCCGCCCACCGCGCCACTGAGGCAGTCAATATACTCAATAGAAGTATTATATTCGGAACATTTTAAGCGAATATATATTAATATGATTCGAAACGCTTATATCAATTTGGTTCTATATTTGCCAGATGATTTGAACTACTCTAGACGCTCATATTTATCTAACACTGACTGTACCTCATTCTAAAGTTGAAATAATTCGGCATTTCAAAGTTTGCAATCGTTTGAAAATTCGTATAAAATTAACTACCGTTCAAATATCAGTTATATTTCACTAAATACAGCGCATGTTCTAAAAATCTATTACTCTGAAATAAACAAGCGTAGGCATATATTATTTTACTCGTTTCTGTTTCGTATAAACTCTTCCATAAAATGGATGCTTACGGACATTTAAGTAAACAGAAACATCATAAGCGAGAGAAATTTAATTTTGCTCATCCTCACGTCTGCAATTAAAATTTTCAAATTCCCTTCGCAAGTTTCAAGCACCGACGCCTACAAACTTAAGGAGAAATTTCGTGAACAGCGCTTCATTTTTAAGCCGTGATATAAGTTTTTCAAATAATAGGCCTTTGTTTAAACACCATTTTAATAAATATTATGTACCTAATGTAAGTGCCTACATTTTGCGGGATAATCAATGATTGCGAGCAAAGCCCGATTTGAATGAAATTTGGCACCGACATAGAAGTTTTCTTAAAAGGATAATAGCTTCATTTTACCGCGACAAAATCTATTATTTTGCAGGCAAAGCTGAAATAGGAAAGCAAGTAAAAACAAAATTATCAAAAAACGTCCGTTAAAAACAGCCCCAGTTTTTCAACAACACTCAACGAAGGTGAAAACTCGAAACAAATTGCGTTAAAACGTAATAGAAACTCGTTTCCTGTGAAACTTTATATCAGATTACGACGCAAATTCAATATTTAAGATTGATTCGGGCAGATGCTTGAAGGGCATCTTACGAAAAAGGCAACGCGTGAAGACTTACGAGGTCTATATCTTTCGATATCTATGCTCTAACTTCGTTTTCAACCAAATTGGATACGGGCTTTGCAAGTTCTGCAAACACGGTTAAACTGAGGGTTGAATGGAAATGAACTTGAATAAGATTGAACATATTTTTACATTTCCCCAAAATATATAAAAGTTTTGAATGTTACATTTATGAAATGTATAATTCTGTAGCGATTATTACTTATACTTGTCATTTAGGAAAAAGCGTAGGCTGGAATGAAAGCCTTCATTGCGTAGGTAGATAATAATAATACTCATATTTATTAAAATGAAGCCACTCTCCATTCAGACATACGACTATTGATTTATTTGTTTGCTTGTTAGGTAGGTTGATTAATTTTATATTTCTCATTGACCGGTATGGGTATGTTATTGTAATATCTCTAGTACTTTTTAAGTTTTATAATAAAACTAGCTGTGCCCTGCGGTGCTACCCGCGTTATAATGGATGAAGTACTCTTAACCAACAACATTTATTTATTTGAATAAAGATTAATATTATTATGTTGATACAACTTAAACAAATTATTTCGACCAAATTAGGTACCATAAAAACGATTTTTGTACGTTAATCTTAAAAGATATACTATGATATACTACGATATATACTATCGCGGACTATTTTTTAGATCATTAAAAGAGCTATTATTCTTTAATACATATTTTTTGTGTATCTTGAACCGTTTTCACGGCGCACGCAACGGAAGGCTTCAAAGATGAACAATTTCTCCCGTTTTTTACACATTTACCTCTATATCTTTGCTCCTATTGATCGTAGCGTGATGTTATATAGCCTATAGCCTTCCTCGATAACTGGACTATCCAACACAAAAAGAATTATTCAATTCGAACCAGTAGTTTCGGAGATTAGCGCGTTCAAACAAACAAACAAACAAACACTTCAGCTTTATAATATTAGTATAGATGAATAGTATATTTATTATTTATTTATTATAGTTGTTGAATAAAGTAGTACTTACGTATTACGGTAGATACTTATTATCACTGATCTTCGTAATTAAATTATAAGAAACGATAGTTATTTATAAACCGATACTAATGTTCATTTTGAAAACAGGTTTTAGTCACGTAAACTGTGACGATATTATAATATTAACTAATACCTACTAGTTATAATAACGATACTAATGTAGAGACGTAAACAAAATGTACAGCCCTTGATTAAGACTTTACCTAACTAATACACAAAAGAAATCGTCTTGCAATTTTTACAAAAAGAAATGTTTAACGCAAAGCAAAACAACTTAAATCTGTTTGTATTGAAAACGAAAAGCTGTAACGGATTCGTTTACAAAATAGTCTTGCTTTTGTTAACTTTGGGAACGGAATGCGAAAGCTTTTTTACGACTCAAACTGGAGGGAAAGAATAAAATGAATTTCATACTTAGAGCGAGAAATTTGCATGATATTACAGACGATGAGATCTTCAGATCCTGTACAACGATCCTGGGGAACGATCCGGTAAAATTTGAATAAATTTTTTGAATGAATTAGCTTAAAATTTATATTCTAAATAATGATCAACAAAAATAAGATAATTGATACAAGAACATTTATTTTCAAATTTGAGAATCGTCAAAAATAAAATACAAAAAACATAAACAATTTGAACATAGATAAATAGGAAATACATTTATGGTATTTAGTAGCTTCGCTTTTCTTACACTAGAGCAAAGGATTAGAAACTCTAGTTTTTTCTTGTAAAAGAATAGTTAAGTCAAAATTACAACTTCTTGATGTACAGTCAGGTATTCTGGGTGCTCGATTCAATTTATATTCCTTATACATTAGCGAGAGACTCCCGACGAGTCCGCGCTTACATCGTCGGGTAATCACCACGAACGAATCTGCCAGTGACTCGTCGCGACTCGTAACGGAATCGAAGCGTGTCCATAACGAGTCGTAACGGAATCGCCGAGTGTCCGCAGCGATTGATGCGACAACGACGCCTGCTTTTGTCAACGAGCACGTCGCGCGCTCGCCGCGTGTGCACCACGTTACGCAGCGTGCGCAGCTAGAAGCAATAGACTCGCCGCGAATGCGAATGTATTTGTGTAGAGTGTATCAATAGAGTCAATTTATAAGTACCCATTTCTGAATATTATCTTAATAGTTTGTTTATCTATATTTTATCTATTGTGTTTTCATCAGTTACAATTATTTAGCTCCTAGTATTAGAATTAAATAAGCGTTAATTCCTGATGAATAGAGTGGATAGTCAGTGTAACCACTAATCGCTATCGATGTTTTTTAGTATTCAAATAAAATAAACCATTTTAAAGCTTACTTCATTCAAATGCAACGATGAGATTTAACATAATATTTTTTTATATTATTATTTTGATATTTATGATTTGGTCAAAATCATAATTAGGTTTGTTCTAGTTTAAATACTTATCTGTTTATAAGCATAATGATATTTTTATACAGGTTTTTTTTTGTATAGTATATAAAATAATAAAATAATCATGGTTCTACATATTTTAATCCAATCAAAAGTATGTTTCTACTGTCCAAGTAAAGCTTAGAAAGCTAAAATAATTTCTTACGGACATAACCATTCGTAGCTAAGGCTAATTAGTGACTTCCTTTGACTGTGGTAACATCAAAAGACTAATCAGAGTCGCATCCAACACGAAAAAATAGGATCCAAACATTTTAAACAGAAATGCGAGAAAATGTAAGACCCTCCATTTTTTTCTGTATCACAGAGGCTTTTAAGCAGCGTTGATTAATAGTCCTTGAAGCAAATGTACGAGTATCTTGCCAGTGTAACATGAACTCTATCTAGCAATGAGTTTTCAAGAAATGCGCTTAATTTATCGCGATATAAGGCCCAAGATACATTTGACAGAAGAAAGCTGTATTTCGCGATTATAGGCTTGCATTATTTACGCGTACTCACTGAATTATAATATATAACATCTTATTTAATGTTGTGTACCATCGAAACCACAGAATAACTATACTTACCAACGAAAGCATAGATTGTTAATGAAAATACAAATATGGATAAAAGTAAAATTAACTCGTTTTCAAAAAAGTACATAAATCACAATAAATCAAAATCAAAAATTTTATTCTGATGAAATGCCTCTAATAATATTGACAATGGGGAAACCTTTTATTATCTCACGTGAATGAAACTCATTCGACAAATATAATAATGAAACGCAAACAAAGGATACAAACGAAGAGCTTTCCATCACAACAAAACACAAAACTTAAAAGGATTCCCAAATCAAAATATGTAAAACAAATTTAAATGGCAGTTCAAAAATTCATAAAGCTGGGTCCACATTTGTATCATTTCGGTGTATCGTATCTCCGTCGCGTATCCTCGGCGCGTATCATGATCGCTAGTTTGGACGCAAGCTGATACACGTTAATGATACATGCCGTATCCGATACGGCCCGATCCGCAATGATCGCGTACTTGATACACCCCGTATCCGATACGCGTATCACAATCGGTGGTATGGACGTATTTTGATACTGTATCGTGATACGATACGTGATACACCCCGAACCATCCTGTGTCGGTTTTTCCGCGATCATCAAAAGGGATACGCGTTGCATCGAACAAGTTTGGACGTGAGTGCATTTGATAATATAATAATATTAATAATATTTGATACAAGGATCGGAAGAAAAAATGAAGCGTCCATATTTGTAAAGTTAAAGTCGATACGGTGACTTGATACAGTATCACATAAGTATGGACGAGTATTTACAAGATATGCCTTGACGATACGACATGGATAAAATGAGCGTCCATACTTATGATACGGATACTCGATACGATACGCTTGATCGTGATACACCGAAATGATACAAGTGTGGACCCAGCTTTAGGTGCGTTTTGGCGTATGAAGCGTTCCGTTAATTGGGCTTGCATCTATCGAACTCCTGATGAAGGAGTCAAACGACAACGAAACAACTTCGCTTTACTAAATCTAATTTATATTTCTATGATTATATACAGTTTTATTAAAATATATAAGAAAATAATCCAACAAATAAAGAACAAATACGATTTCTTACAAACCTGAAAAATTTAACATTCCAAGTCGTCAAGAAAAACGAAGGGTTATGATTAAATATTAGCTGTTCAGTGGTTCCCTTGCTACTAACCCCTAGATAAGCGTCCTCTGTCAACTCGACATCGTTAATTTTTCGAGATCTCTACTTTTTGCAGGCAATTTTTTGTCTGGAAAATAAAGTACTTGGGCTGACATGTGAATAATATGAGACAATGCTTTTGGTGCGCTACATAAAATTTGAGATACGCTTTTAGCTGAAAACAAAGACGATTCATGTTCTATATTCCTGATAAGTTGTCGCTTTTGTTATGCAATGTAATGAAGTTAACGTACATGTATAGAAGTTTTATCATCTAGTTTATACGTTTTACCTATTTTTGCTAACGTAAATTCACAAAGAGTATTTAAACCATTGAATTACACAAAAACCTCGGTGTGCTTGTTCAACTCGTGCTTATGTAGATTAATAATATTGTATTGGCGACTACTAAGAAATAAAAAATTTCTTTAAAACTAAAAAAAATATTTAGTATCTCTTATTCAAAAAATTCAATAATTATTCACTGATATTATATTCATCGTTATATTCATCGTACAGTTAATAAAGCGGTATCATTTCAGTACGGTAAATAGTTTCAAAAAGTTGTAAAATACTGAATGGTTTTCATTGTATTGCAAATCTCTAAAAGTTTTTCTAAAGTTTGTAATGGGTACTAACTTATATGAAATGTTTAAACAGTTTTGGTTATTTATTAAGTGCAATGATATGCAGAGAAAGTAGATAATGTTTACATCACTCAATTCACCCGATTAGCGTATGGGCGTGCAAGAAAAGACAGTAAAAATGCTTACAAGCAACATCTACAGCAAATGGCACAGAAGGTACATAAATCATTCCTCAAGAAGGAAAATCAAAGATGTTTCATCCGAAGTCACGTACATTCGCATTGTTTCGCATCTGGTCCTTTATTACCGTCATCATTCCCTTAACTGAAGCTTGCGAAACATTTCTACCTGCCGAATCTACGATATTGCAACGACTTACGGTACGGCTTACGTATGAGGGGGTCCTTAAACCACCCCTTGTGTCTGGGGTCCTTGCTTCCTTGAGATAATGTTTTCTTGTATAACTGTACCTACGTAAGCTGGGGCGTGCTTCTTGCTCGCTCATTTATTGTTATTGGACAACTCAATAAAATAATAGTTATAGGTGTCTGTTTCTATGATTCAATTTAAAAATACTATTTTGACATAAAAGTGTAATGTTTAGCTTTTAGAACCTCGGGGATATCTTATAGATGACCTTGACCTCGATGACCTGTCGTTGATTAGGAATTAAAATTGCATACTAAATACGAAGTTTGAATTTTCCTTCTGCTTCTGCCGATAAAAATGTTTACATCCGGATAATAGTGGATAACTTCTGCAAAATTCTCGCAATATATTAAAAAAATATCAGGTAGTTATTATAAAAAAAATAATGTCACTTGCCATATGAAAACCAGTGAGTCCATCCCATAGTTTTTCATTATAAACCTCCTGTCTTTGATGGTATCTTGGATGGGTTCTACACACATTAAACAGAATAAAACTTTACATCGAATTACGTATTTAATTATACACCAACGCTGAACGATGAAACCTTTTCGGAGTATTCCGGCTAAATCGCGCACGTCTGGGGTAGATTTGGAGGTTTTCCGCCCCTCAGTCAGTTTCTGTCGCCGGCTCGGACGGTCGTTGGGCGCCGCCCGCCCTCGCGTACGATACGAGTGAGTGATTGTGTTTGGTAGTTATTGGACTTGTCAAAGTGTTTATTGGATGATTTCTGGTAAGTTTCCTTCTTGTTTTAGTTATTTAGAATAGAAAAAATGGTTCGAAGGACAATAAGGTATATGATAGACTCAAGCACCGAGGGCTCAAGAGTTATTCAACTTATTATACACTTTTGTATTATTAAAAAAAACACCATAACACATATTGTAAATAAGTTATAGTTACGTTGCTTAACCTAATACAAGCATGATTATTATATGGGAGCGCACTTAAATGTGGCATGCGAAGCGCGCTCGGAAACGGACGTACTTTGCTCTTGCACTGAATATTATTATTCGTGATACGCGCGGTCCACACAGCTGCGCGCGAATGCAATGAGTGCGAAACCGCTCATTGTCAACGAGCTCCTGGCGTTTATTCAAAATGCCATTGACACCATGGATGAGGTCAGCATCTTGCAGATCTGCAAGTCCAACTTCAAGGAGGAGGAGATTTGCAGCGGCAAGGCGCTGCTCTACCGGACGCTCAAAAAGTTAGACCAGATGCCATCTCGTCGTAGGGATGGAGGTGAGAAGAGCTTGCAGGATATTATCACGCTTCTCAAGAGCACGGATCCCGATGACGTGCCTGACTTCGTCGCGAAGGAGCTCCACAAGCTGCCCCCTGTGACGTTCGACCACGTCGATGTAACCAGACTACTGAAGGATATAACAAATCTTAAGGCAAGTCTGGTCGAAGTACATAGAAAGATGGAAGAGTCACAGATTACCATCAGTGAACTACGCAATGAGGTTGCATCACTGCACGTGGCCTCGGAAATTAGATCACCCGCGGCCGTTTCCAATGTGAACACGAAACGTGGAGCTCATAATATGTCGGCGTCATCGTTTGAGTCAGCAGTTTTGGACGTGTCGCCGGCCGCCGCCGCGAGCCCCCGGCCGATCCCCGCACCGTCGAGTGAGAGACCGACAAATGCGCACGTGCCGTCCCTCTCCTCCCCCGCGCGCGCTTATGCGTCCGTCGCCGCTGCTGCCGCGCCTGCACCGCGCCCGCAACCAAGGCGGAAGGGGACTAAGAAGCCTTGTGGGCCACCACGTGATGCTGCGCCTACGCCGGCTTCTGGGAAGGCGCCATGTGACGCGGAGGGCTATACCATGGTTGTTCGCAAGTGCCGTAAACCTAAAGGCCGCAATCAGTGCGGCACTGGGCCCTCGGACCAAAACTCTGTGTTCCGAGCGGAAGTACCTACCACGCAAATCTACATCTCGCGCGTCTCGCACACCGTGAACTCCGAGGCTGTGGTGGAGTACATCCGAACCAAGACTGCATTTTTGGTTCGCGTCGAAAGGTTGGAATCCCGCAGTAATGTGAGCTTCGGTTCATTTATGGTACGGGTTCCAACTAAACATCTGTCGACGTTCCTGAATAAGCAGTTTTGGCCGCAAGGGGTCAAGTTTCGACGGTTCATCGGTCGCCTACACTGCAAGGCGACACCGCCGTAACAGATGATCCACGTTGATGACACTTTAGTTTATAAGATTTATATTTTGTTATGTATGTTAGTCTATAAGGTATATGTTTATATGGGCCTTAGATGCCTGAAATAAATGATTTATTATTATTATTATTATTATTATTAAATATTATGTATTATTAGTATACGACATAGTAATACATCATACCTTTACATTTTCAACTATCTTTTGTGCTTGAGACACATACAAAGAAGTCTCAAAAAAGGCACCAGTTATCTTCTTTGGGTACCGCACCATAAAATGTTATAGGAAATTTAAAAATTGCATGATAGCTAGAAAATCAACATTTAAACGTAAATTGGTGATATTTAAAATATTTACGCAATTCATAAAAATAATTTCAAACAACATTGAATTCAAGGTATTTGTTGGTGTCCGAAAACGGATTGTTATGTTAAATTTAAATAATTTTAAGAAATGGATCACTTGATAAATCTGCATGGTGTCTGTGGTGGTCAACTTTGATAACAAATCCAGAAATGAATAATCAGGTCTCTATACAAATAATACAATCAAAGACTATTCCTATTCAAAAAGAAACCCACGTACACTTGTATCAACATCATCTTACAAGGAATTTAAAAACAACATAAATTACGTTTGAATGACTGTTCCGAACTGAGACATCATGGCAGTCATTTCAAATCTTTTGTAACGATATAGAGACCAGTACTTACTAAGGAAACAATCTTTTACATCATAAAGCGGTGTCAGTGAATAAAAGACTTTAAAAGAGAAGGAATAAAGATGAACATGTAATATATTATGCAATACAAAGAGTTAGATGCAGAAGATAGGATATGTTACAAAGACCGGTGACAATAGACATTATGTTTCATTCATCACACGAGTTTTGTCCCTCGACTTAATTTTGCCTTGCTACATGGCGATGTATAGAACTTTTGTTTATTTATTTATTTTTATTAATTTATTGAGAAACACTTTTACATTGCCATTACAGTTTGACACCAATGCGACAATGGAAAATAACAAGTAAATTAAATTAATTACAATAGAACATGATGAAATGAATGATGATGAGAACATACACAAGTTACATAAAATCAAACATTAAATTATAGAACAAACATTTCAAACATTAATAATTACAAATATAAATAAATCATCTAGTTACAAAAAAAAATATGACCTAATTATTACAATTTATTAACATTAATTCTAAGTACTGAGATACAGCACTATTGAAAATTTTCTGATACCACGAAGAAATCAACATCCTCGCGCGAACTGCAGAAGCCATTGAGAGTGCTTAGAGCTCGCTGGAAAGGGGACTTGCTACGTAACTTCGTTCTTTGTTAAAATTTTTGACTTTTTACAGCATTTGACAGCGTCAAAATACAAACATTAAATTTAATTAGGTAAGATATTAGTAAAATTGAACCTGCAATGCTCTGCACCTCGGGTCAAATCTGCGACCATTAAACCACTACTTAACGTCGTTTTAATCTTTCATCGAAATCATTGCTACTGAATTTTTTGTAACTGACGCCCAAAAAAAAGTTTAAAGGGCATGCGACATTCACCAACCCGCAGTTGGCCAGCGTGGTGAATTAAGGCCTAATCTCTCTCGCCAAGAGAGAAGTCCCTGTGTCCCAGCAGTGGGAACGTTAATAGGGTGATGATGATGATGACGCCCTAACTGAATTTATTGTTTATCGTGTTGGTGGAATGCTATGTATGCATCTTTTCCGTATCCCCATCCTAGCCCTGCATACATAGGTCACTCAGCAACCCCATGCTTAGCAACATTTATTTTCAATATAAATTGTATAATAATTAAATAAATTCATATGAGTAAGGTTTCATAAATAAGTTTTCAATATAATCTTCTGAAAATGACCTAAATCAAGCGGGTATCTATTACGAAATTGCGTTTTGATAAATCACCAAACATTATTATGGGCGACGAAATAAATGGACCCACTCTAGCTGAAACGACACTGACTGCTCCTGCTTGATAAGAATAATATACCGTATACCGAGGTAATAAAGATCAAAATAGGCCAGCTGATACAGAGCAGAATCAATATTATGTACGTTATAAGAAAACATATTGGAATGATGAGAGTATTTTAGGAAATGACCAAAAACCTTTTCTATCACAGTTCACATGGAATTATTTATTAAAATACTGAATCAATTAACAAGATTTAATAACATAAAAAGCACAAAAATAATTATATAGAAGTTATTATTATTAATGCTCATTCATAAAATAATAATCAAGACAAGATTTCAATCTCTTTTAAATACAAACTTCTCTATCAAATTATCGTTGACAAAATAATTAGTTTAGCCCTCATAGTTTTTAACCCCCGACCAAAAAAGGGGGTGTTATAAGTTTGACGTGTCTGTCTGTCTGCCTGTCTGGGACATCATAGCTCCCGAACGGATGAAGCGATTTTAATTTAGTTTTTTTTGTATGAAAGGTGAGTTGGGCCCGTAACACAAGCTTTAGAGATTACCAAGGTACTACACTAGGTGTTCTTAGACATGTTTCTTGAAAATCTATTGAGCCGTTTAAAAGTTATGGGGGTGAAAGAGGGGAAGGAGAACCGAAAATCTGCAAATATACTATTGTGGGGTATCAAATGAAAGCGCATCGCGTCCACATTACATAATATTATGTTGTTTTTTAAGGAATAATTTCCTTAAAAAACAACATAACATTATAAGCATTGAAATCGGAGGTTTTTCTTAAATTTTAAATTTAGATTTATATAATATAAAGCCAAACAGATCTAAATTGTGACTTATAAAATGTGATGATAATTGTTAGTCAAGATGCAGAGTGTAAATCCAAGCTACGTATCTACATGGTAATCAGCAGCAGCGGTGTCAATACTAACCTTTTTATCATAAAATTGGTAATATCTATACTAGAATACAAACTTTCTAAACTTATAAATAAAAAAAATAAATAAATATTTCCGGACAATCCACACAACATTTAGTACCTTGGTAAACTCTAAAGCTTGTGTTACGGGTACCAGACATCTGATATACTAAGTATAATAGAAATCCATATATAGATATTTTTATTATACATATTAAACACCCAGACCAAGGAGAGAGTGATTGCAGAACATATGTACAAACACTTGCCCCCTCGGCGGGAATCCAACCCGCTAGCTACCTCTTGCACTGCAAGCGGACCGTCGCCCACCGCTCCACTGAGCCAGTCAGTCCGTCTAAGAAGCAGCCATTGACTATGGACTGGATGACTATTAAAATAAACATTCATAAATATGTTTTTTTAAATAATAACTCACGAGAGTTAACAAAACAAACAACAAAGATTCAACGGTAACATTATAAACAAAAGAATCCCAACAAATCAAAAGTTGCCAAACAAAGTTGGAACAAATACAAAGTTTATCAGCAAATCTTTTGAAGTAACAGTTTTCTATCACGAAGTAGCTGTCTATTTCGTCCTTTCTATCTTCGAAAACAAAGTTATTTATAAATAGTAATGCAGACTAACTGTCAAAATATATGGTTTCCTGAAAGAGATCGCTTCTAGTGTTAAGGACGCCCATTATGTCACTGTATGTAATATGTATCTCGTATGTTGCTATATCGTGGTGTTGTAATCAAGAATGTTTGTATTATATAATAAAAAATACGAGCCTACTAAGAGTCTAAGAAGATTTAGTATACAAATTTTAGTGAATTCATAAAAATAATCCTTGATGAATACCAATATCCCTAAAATAACACGAGAAAACACATAAAGTCCTTCAAAGCTTAATATTTATGAGTTTGTATTTCTCATATTTCGCCACCCTGAAGGAAATATGATCGCGTGGAGCCACGGTGTCTGTGGTTCTTGCTTCTTGCACGCGATTCACAAATTTCCTACTCGGGATCCTCAATGCCATATTTGTCATTATACTCTCACTAGACCGCGGAAGGTTCCAGTTGCGTCACGCGATTTATTGATGAAGAGCTTATTGCATGATCGATTATCATTTTCTATAGACAAGATTATGGTTATATGAGCAAGAATAAAGAAAGCAGTTTCAAAAAATATTTATCATGTTTTTTTAAAAAAATACCTTTATCATGTTTTTGCATAGGCACCCTTTTTATGTTCCCACTGCTGGGACACAAATACTTCTCTCTTGAAGTAGACCTCAATTTACTACGCTGGCATACAACAGGTTCGTGAATGTCACATGTCCTTTTAACTCATTTAAATTATCAGAACTAGCCGGTTTGCCTTCACAGTCATCGTCATAGCATGTGTAAAAATGTAATATACATTTCAAGAAGAAAAATCAATAAGTATTTGGTGAGGTTTAAATACACGAACTTTGGAATTAATATGTGCTCTCACTTAGCCAATACGGCTTTTAAAAAAAATGTTTTTCCCTTTTTTTAAACTACGAAACAATAAATGGTTGCGTAATAAAGTTAATATTTGAGTACATCGTATAAAATAATATCCGATAGGGTTTAAGTTTGCTATGTAGATTTATCAGTAATTATAAATTAATATAGTTTCTTTATCCAGACAGACAAGACAAACTATATAAATCACTTTATTTGATTGCTTGATACCACACAATTCAATGATAATTTAATTGTTTGTAATATACATTGACTTTGCTAATACTACAATTTTTATTTTAAAATACATACTCTCGAATTACCAACAAACATTTCAGCTCCATTCTTCCCACAGACCTTTCAATCAATATTCATTACAGTACGTTACATTGTAAGCTTTCATGAAACTAAAGTTATGCAAGCATTGTGTAAGCCGAGTAAGCTTACTCAATTTACATATTACACACTTGATGAATTTCATAACGAGTCGACTACGCTCTTAAAGCTTCATTCTACACCATGTAATGTAATGCTACGTTATCTATGGTTACATCGCGTTTGTTTTGCATTTCGGATTAATTTTCCCTTAGATGCTTGTACCTACATAATTTTAGGTCGTAAGATTTTTTCGGAATAGCAATGATTGTTACTCGTGCTGTAAGTAAGCTCCAATAAGATTTTATTTATTATAAATTTGTGTAGAAAAAAATAAGTTTAAGTAACGTAGCGAAATGCGGGACTAGAACACATCCATCTATTCCATTGAATCTGAATCTTGAATATCAGCTATGGAGTAGAATAGTCACAGGATGTTCTACTAGATGTCGTTAGCATGAGGCTGTAACTCGTAGTTGCAAGTGTAAAAAAAAAACCTATATACATATTCTTAAATTTAATTAGATGTTTGGTTCTATGACAAGTCTATTTCTATAAGTATATTGGAAAAAATGTGTACCTAGCATGTTACCTTGTTACACCGTAAATTATCCTCACGGAAACAGTTATGTGAGTAATTGGGATACGTGTAGGGTTCCGGATTGCCGATGTGTTAATTTGAGCTGTCATGCGATGGGCAACAATGATTAGGTTGTGTTGGGAAGGGCAGAAGGAAAGTGTAAGGTAAAAACTGCAGGTAATCTTGCGTGATGAGAAAACTTTTGGGGGCGGAAATACTTTTTGATTAACAGAACTGAACTAAACTAAACAATTTGTTTTTTTTTTATGCTAGATAAGCCTTTATTTGACCACAATCTCACCTGATGTAAAGTGACGATGTGGTCTAAGATGAGTCATGAAGCCCTAGAAAGTATGAAGGTTTTTCTCGGGTATGTAAGAACAGGATATATAAATAAAATAATAGGCTAATATAAGCATATGCACCCCTATTTACGTTGCCACTACTGGGACCACAGGGACCTCAAATAGAAAGAACCTTAATTCAATAATAATTTTCACAATTAATATAAGACTCATCAATTCTTAATGGGCTGATTTTTAATTTAGCATAGAATACTCGTTTATTATAAAAAAAAAACTACAGTCATAGTCCTTTTACTTCCAAAATACTTTCCCGAGCTGAAAGCTTGAATAAATAAAAATAAATAATAAATATTTTGGAAATGAAAATTGTGGGTAAATAAATAAATACCTACTCAAATTGTATTTTTTTATTATCTATATCCATGTATGTGACGGACTGAGCAGACAATAAAATAAGACAATATGACAACATTCAAACAAGAAATTCTACTTAAAACGTCAAAAGTACTAACTTACAAAGTTAAGCTAAGCGTTGAACATACAAAACGCATTTAGTAAGGTCAAGGCGAAACAAAACTAAACGTGAAAGCGCCAATTAGATTAACAGGAACGCTCGACGTCCGTAAATTGTCCAGAGGGTCTCGTCTGTTCGTACAACCCCCGGCACATTATGTGTGCGCACCATAAGCAGAGTGTAAGCTATATATTTTTGAGTTTTATTTTTTCTAATGTTATTTAGGCTTACATTACGTTATTTTTTATTCGTAATTGTAAAAAATAAATATATTTTTAAATAGTTTTTTTTCCAAACAGACTGCCTTATTATTGTGGCAATGGGCGCCATACAGCAGATGCCCGTGGGGGTAAAGTTCTTGAGGAACGCGGGATTGTATGAAATTTCCAACAGTGGTTTTAATAATATACTTTGGGAAACTTTGAGCTTTACTTTTCTTATCAATGCCAAAACCTAATAACATTATTGTATTGTAAGTAACTGCAGGAATAATTAATGAAAAATCAATCAAACATCTGTTATATTCATGTAAAATTAAGTGGCATTTATCTTTTACTACAGTGACAAATATTAATCATATTTTTAACAACCGATCATATTATCCATATATTATAGATTATATCTATATATATATATTAGGTCCTTACATATGAAATTGGCGTTTTTCGTACTGGCCACTTTAATCACAAATTTCTCCTCTTTGGTAAGGAATTCCAAATTCAAATTTGTACAGCTATAGACTCATGTATTTGTGCTTCGATGATCGTCATTCATTTGTTTTTTTTCTTCTGTTTTTTTCTGTTTGCGTCACTCATTTTACAAAATGGAAAACTTAAAATATCGCATTATTTACGAGTACGAGTTCCGCCGTGGCACTAGTGCTGCGGAAACAACTCGAAGGGTGAATGATGTGTATGGCGGTCGTGTTGCAAAAGAAAACACAGTTCGTTTTTGGTTCCAACGTTTTCGTTCTGGAAATTTCGACTTGCAGAACAAGCCCCGTGGACGGCCTGAGACTCAAGTTGATAATGAAGAGTTGAAGGCTATTGTGGAAGCGGATCCATCGCAAACCACGTCCGAGTTAGCTGCAGGCTGCGGTGTTAGTGATAAAACTGTTTTAATTCACTTGAAGCAAATTGGGAAGATTAAAAAGCTTGAAAGGTGGGTACCTCACGAATTGACTGAAGCAAACCGGCAAACGCGCGTCGACTGCTGCGTTACATTACTAAACCGGCACAATAATGAAGGTATTTTAAACCGAATCATTACCTGTGATGAAAAATGGGTTCTTTACGATAATCGGAAGCGCTCAGCGCAATGGTTGGATCCTGGCCAGCCAGCCAAATCCTGCCCCAAGCGAAAATTAACCCCAAAAAAGTTACTTGTAAGCGTTTGGTGGACTAGTGCCGGTATTGTTCATTACAGTTTTCTCAAATCTGGCCAGACTATTACGGCTGATGTCTATTGTCAGCAATTGCAAACCATGATGGAAAAGCTAGCGGCTAAACAACCTAGGCTGGTCAATCGCTCCACGCCACTGCTGCTTCACGACAACGCTAGACCACACACTGCGCAACAGACGGCTACTAAATTAGAAGAGCTTCAATTGGAAAGTCTAAGACATCCTCCGTACTCCCCGGACCTTGCTCCAACAGATTACCATTTTTTTCGAAATTTGGATAACTTCTTGCAAGGGAAAAAATTCAACTCCGATGGGGCAGTCCAAATCGCCTTCAAAGATTTTATTGATTCCCGTCCGACTGGTTTTTTTAGTAAAGGGATCAATGAACTACCTATAAGATGGCAAAAGTGCATAGAAAATAATGGTTCATACTTTGATTAATTAAATATATTATATTAAAAAATATTCGACTTTTTGTTCCTCCCATACAAAACGCCAATTTCATATGTAAGGACCTAATATATATATATTGACAATCTCTTTGGCTCGGTGGGCGAAGGTCCGCCTGAGAAGCAAGAGGTTGCGGGTTCGAGTCCCGCCGGGGGATCAGATATTGTACAATCTACAATTTCAGGTTTCGGGTCTGGGTGTTTCCTATGTATCATAAGTATGTATTTACAAAAAAAATGTATCTATTTAGTATATCAGTATCTAACCTAACACGCATAGTACAAGCTCTGCTTGGGGTTCTTTAGGTGATGCTGTGTGATTAGTTCGGAAATATTTATTTATTATTATTTATATAAATAAATGAGATTCTCAAAACTATGAAAGCTGGATTACTGTAATTAGGATACTGTATAATATGGTGGAGTGAAAGAGACTAACGCAGGGTAATTATGGCAGGCCCGTGGTCAAGTTTACGGGCTTACTCCGCAGATGCCTCTACCTTTCCCCGGAACAGGAACCTTGATAAACTAATTATCTTTAATTGTATAATGACGAGGGGAAATCATTTGAAGTTATTTGAAACTTAGCAGCCCCGAAATTTGCATGGATTAAATTTCTAAATTATAATCAAACTAACTTCAAAAAAGACAAAAGGAATGTTCTCATTTTACTTAAAAGAACATTTTAAGTACGGGTAACATACCTTGTTTTAACAATTTAAATAATATTAAATAATTAAAAAAAAAGATTAATGTTCTCGTATTACTTAAAATGTTTTTTAAAGTAATATGAGAACATTTTCTTTAAATTATATAAGATTATTTAAATTGTTAAAACACGGTATGTTACCCGTTTTAGTCTTAACATAATTACTTAAATTTTACACTATTTTCAGTATGGTTGCATGACTTGTACTGGTTGGTTAAAATAAAAATCTGAGTTTGTATTATTGTAACCATAATTGGAAATACCCAACCAAGTGATGTCAGTTTCATACTGGGAAATTACAGTTTGAAACTGACATAATGCTTACCTGCAAAATACAACAATCAAACTCCAGTAATATGTGGTAAAAGTAAATGTATTCTAAAATACAAACAATGCAAGCTTTTCGGACTTCAAAAATCAGTAGGTACAGAAACGAAACAATCAATTCGAAACACATCGCGGTACCAATATTATGCCATTGTCAAACGTCCAGTCCACCCGTATTCAATAATTGCTCGGACTTCACAGATAATGCTTAAAGGGACTTAGCACCCCACCGTTTTTAAGAATTTTGCTATCAACAATAGAGGCAATGATTACATTATTGCGGTTGTAAACTAATAAACAGCGACATGTTCTAAAAGACCATTGTTTACGTGGAAGTGGTTATAGCTCCGTTTCTCAGCTGCTGTCAAAAGCCGTCTTATTGCGTTAGAATAAGGTTCAAGTTTTGATTTGGGTATGCAATCGAGTGATTTATAGCGTTCTTTTGTTTTTGGGTATTGGCCTGCAGTGCTAGTGAAGATAGTCGGTCGTTATTCTTGCATTGTGTTGCTAGTATTGTCTACACATTGTCTACAATTGTCTAAAACGACGTCGTTAGTAAGTGAACGGGTGGTCGCATTGATATTCTGTTTGGGAAGTGATAAATTACTATGCATGTTTTACGAGAACCGATTAAAAGCAATTGGTTCTATGCATCTTTAGATAAGTTGTTAAGCATTGGTCTATTAAAATAGGTCATTATTTTCTAATAATTACTATTAATGACATTATATTAAAATCTATACTAATATTATAAAGCTGAAGAGTTTGTTTGTTTGATTGTTTGTTTGTTTGTTTGTTTGTTTGTTTGAACGCGCTAATCTCCGAAACTACTGGTTCGAATTGAATAATTCTTTTTGTGTTGGATAGTCCAGTTATCGAGGAAGGCTATAGGCTATATAACATCACACTACGACCAATAGGAGCAAAGATATAGCGGTAAATGTGTAACAAACGGGAGAAATTGTTCATCTTTGAAGCATTCCGTTGCGTGCGCCGTGAAAACGGTTCAAGATACACAAAAAATATGTATTAAAGAATAATAGCTCTTTTAATGATCTAAAAAACAGTCCGCGATAGTATATGTCTATCTTTTAAGATTAACTCACAAAAACCGTTTTTATGGTACCTAATTTGGTCGAAATAATTTGTTTAAGTTGTATCAACATTAATAATATTAATCTTTATTCAAATAAATATGTTGTTGGTTAAGAGTACTTCATCCTTTATAACGCGGGTAGCACCGCAGGGCACAGCTAGTAATCTATATACACAATGAATATTTAAAACAAAAACCATTGTCATTTATCAGGCGATTCGTGAAAAAAAATATTTAAGCCTATTTTTTAATATAGTTTTCTCTACCTGTAATAGTTTTGTTTTTTCTTTTGTTATTATTAGATGTATTTTCAAAAGTTTTTTTTAAATAAAATTTTTAATTCCGTTTTTATAATGAATAGTTTTATAGTGAACATTAACTTTGAAAGTGACAATTTTGAATGTCTGATCTTCGGCATTGACAACTTTTTAAACGTTATAGTAGCCTATTGTTGAAAGGTTTATTGTCTAAAAAAATGTGACAGTTTAATGTGTCATCCGTTGATATACGACTGCAAAGACAACAAAGGGAATCCACGTCCGTTTGTCAAAATAAAACGAAGCGAACCCCCACGTAACACGTATCACAGCTCTATACGAGCCTGTAGTCCATGGACATCGGAAGGTAGAATGTATCGACCACTTTGGAGCTACCGTTTGCATGAACTGTGCAAATCACCGTAAGCTAGAATAATATATCGATCGGTCTAAGGAACGTTGCTTGTTTTGAATTAATTATTTAACATACGACTATACCTATGTAAAATTGTTACTCAAATGTCTTTCAAAACTTAAATATAAGCATAACCTTAAATATAAAATGAGACCTTTAGAGAGTTTATTATAGGTATTGTTTTTGTTATGAATAGCTTGGGATCTTATAATCTAGTCAAGTATATATTTTTTTTGTGTAGTTATGCCTATATTCTCGTACTATGCCTTTATCTACATCATAAACGAGTATATAAAACAGGATTAGGGTTCGTAAATGACAACAACAAAGTCGTGATCATAATCGTAGGGACGACACGAATATTTTTTGTGTATCACGTTGTGATCGATTCTAGCTTATTACAAAGCGAGTATTGTGTTCGACGGGTGATTTCTGTGTCTATTGTAGAACGTCGTTGAACAATAAGTGACCATCAGAGCATTCTTTGTGAGCAGCTGTGGGTTTATAGAGGATGTGTTAGCCCCAACTGAGGTGCGTAGATACATTGTGTAGGTGTTCGTGAACGTCGCTTTTTTTCATATTATCTATTTAGACAAGAAAACATAACCAATACAAGTTATGGGGGTTATATTATGTAACAGATATAAATGTTTACACAGCTAGTAGTAAGTTTTTGCGCTTATTTAAAAAAATATTTTTGGTTTTTTGTTTTTGTAAAAGGTCACACACAATACTATTTGTAATAAACAATTTATGGACAGTAGACAATAACATGAAATGAAGTTTCCACTCAAAATCCTTTTATTTACCTTATCTACCTAACTAACTAACTGCTGGTTTTCATGCTCTCTTGAAGATCTAACATCAACACGCACGAAACGATTCTCGAATTCTTTTATAGTGCACACGCGAAGTAGTGGTATTCGGTCCCGCAGTCTGTATTTCAGAGTACATACAACCCGACTACTGTTAAGACCCGCGGGAATAGGTTTAGATACTCTGGCAAACTTGTTCCAGAGTTTACCTCGTAAACCTGCTGCCTTCTGGCTAGACTGAAGTCAAACTAAAGACATTTGATATTAAAAAAAAAAAAATTGTAAATATTACAAAAATATTAGTTATTGTTAAAATTGTGCACCATCTGCAAAAAAAATAAAGTAAATTTATCCCGAAATTTACATTTATAATGAGGTCACCAAAATTATTTCCATGTGCCCATTCCGTAAACATAACCCAAAGTGCAGTTCAAAAGCACTTGAAAAATATCACGGAAATTTTGGCAAGCGCCATAATTACATACTAACTAAAATTAAAGTAACGACCACTTTTACAACTCGCCCAAATAAACGGGAAAATATCCAGTGTTAACGAAGCTGCGAGACAGGATGGAGGGCCCTAAAAGATTTTACTGGCATTAACAGTTCAGTGATAATGAAGGCAGTGAAACTTTGGAATGGTTCCAGAGTATCTGTACACAGTCTGGAGTGGGGACAAGCGGGTTTATCTAACTGAGCTATTGGACACCAAACTCCAATAAACTTGTGCTTAGGTATACCCCCTCGGAATATAAATCGAAATAGTTTTTTGAAAACATTTTAATTATTTGCAGTTGTATTTCTGTAAGATTTAAAATCTTATTCGGCTTATGAAAATAGAGTAGGTATATACGTCAAATTAAATCAAGAATAGCCTTATTTAATTGACCGTAAGAGTATTTAGTTTTCAATAATTAACTCTCTTTGTTTTCAAAAGGGTTAAGATCTTTCGTGTTCAATAAAACTTATCTATATTAACAATATCTTGTTACGCCCGTCTCTCGAAGACTTAGCCTGCTTACAACTACATATCTATTTCTTGAAAATATATATTTTTTAATTGAGGGTAACGGGCCTTTACTCTTTGGTTAATCTAAGGAGTCAACAAGGGACTGAGCGTTCGAGTAATTGCTTAGTTGAATCTTAGATTTTTCCAAGGGTAATTTTATGAGTCAAAAGGCCCTAAATTTCTGGAGTTAGTATCAGTTTTAAAAAGCCTTAGTTAAATCAATAAAAAAATCGTCCTGAATTTTCTCCAAGACGAATCTTTTATCTAGTGGCATCAAGCTTATTTTTCATAGTCCCATATACGGGCATTGCCTTTCAGTTAGAATAAGAAATTTGAATTTATGTACCTAGACAAATGGCGGCCCACAGTCTTAGTAAAATAGTTAATTTCTTTAAATTATATTCTTCTTCTTCTTCTTGAGAGGAAGCTTCATTTTGGTCAGTGCAGGACGTCCCAAAACAAGATATCGAATCTCTTAGTCAAAGCTCCCCGAGATATCGAATCTCTTAGTGCGATGTCCTATTGGTTAAAGCTACCTCCGTGACCTTGCACTAAGAGATTCAAAATCATCTCCACCATCGGCCTCTACTGCTGGACAACCCATTATGGCTCCTTCTTACATATTATACAATGCAGTGGAATACCACATAGGCCGACAGTCGAGTACTGTCTAGACTCTAGAGAAATCTGTACAGTAGTGATTGTTACCCGCAACTAAAACTACCTTAAACTAAAAAAAGGCTATGAGGATTTTTATTGCATTTTTTAAGTTTAAAAATATTTGCGAAAGATCAAGTTATAAATAAATACATTTTTCTTTTAACAAGATAAATCTCGAGCATGAAGAGAGACTTTTTCTATTTCAGGTAACTTAATACATCACACCTTGGATTCAGATCAATAAACCATGTCGTTATTAGCTCCAGGATCTACGCTACTATGATCTTCACGCTTCGTCGATTTATCTTAACGACTGCGCGCGAATTAAAGTCAATCGTTGCCCAGGTTTTCTAGAACACGTTTATTAAAGCCAGGCTCCGATTCTCGGTATCCGTATCCACTAGAGATGTTCACTATAATAGGACGCTAGCGCATGAATTATAATAGTATAACTCTTTATAACACAACAAGACAAAACAATACAAAAATGTACTTAATGCTAAATACAAAATGCGTAATGGGCGGCCTTATTTCTTAAAGCAGTTTCTTCCATACAACCTTTATACAAATTCATTTTTGTAAAATATACAACATGGACGCTCTTGTCTCTAGGACAAAAGCGTCCGTAACCTTTTTTGTTTATTTTATAAAATCATTACAAAACATTTTGAAAAAAAACGTACTCCTACATCCACATATGCAATTTCAATAATTATATTTGTTAGAATTTATATAACAGAAAGGTCAAATTAATGTATGGTTGGGTAAGGTTGCCCGGAAGAGATCGCTTTTTAGCGAACCTATTATATATACCACTTGTTTTGTTCATTGTTTTACGTGTTTATGTTCCTGTGTGAACAAAAAAGCGTTTTTGTAATAGTTTTTAACCTCCTCAGATTATTTTCTTTCTTAATTATTACCTTGACTTAATCGAAGTAATTCAAGAAGGTACAGAGTATCCGGTGAGCTTCAATCAAATGAACAGATCTTTTCGATTTTTGTTGCATTGATGTGCAATAATTAACCACTCTAAAACATGGCGATAAAATTTGAGTTTTTTTAACCCCCGACCAAAAAAGAGGGGTGTTATAAGTTTGACGTGTCTTTCTGTGTGTCTATCTGTGTGTCTGTCTGGTACATCATAGCTACCGAATGGATGGAGCAATTGCAATTTTTTTGGATGTAAGGTGAGCCTGGTGCTAATGTTCTTAGACATGTTTCATGAAAATCGGTTGTGCCGTTTAAAAGTTATGGGGGTTAGAGTGGGGAAGGAAAACCGAAAATATTCAAATATACTCGAGTGGGGAAACTCACCCCACTTCACTTGAAAGAGCATCGCGTGCACATTACAAAATATAACGGTGTTTTACTTTTAAGGAAATTAAGGCATTGGAATCGTGGGTTTTCTTAAATTTTGATTTTTTTTTAAATCTTACTTATATTATGAGTGTAAAAGTTTGTAAGGATGTAAGTGTGTTTGTTGCTCTTTCACTCAAGCATTAGCATGGATTTTAATGTAACTTCACAATAATATAGCTTCCATATCTGAATAAAACAAAGGCTATTTTTTAGATATCTAAAATATCACATCTTGAAAAAAAAAACAATTATTGCGAGTAAAGCCCGATTTCCATAAAGCTTGGCACGGACATAATTGCTTTCTCAGTAGCATAAAAATATTCGAAAATGACTTATAATTAATCTGCATCGGAAACAGTTAATTTTCTCTGCAAGAACAGTTTGCCTGCACGATATCTCGTTTCTCGGTCAATTCACTGCGACTTCTACAGTCAAACACGTCTTTAGCTTCAGCCGAAAGTCATTTCCGCACGAAAGTCTTTCATAGCCCTCATGTTGCCTAGACTAGACTGGACATGGCAAGGCATGTATACAAAGATTTAGTCTGCAGTCTGCGGGTTTCTAACGTATCCATTTGTAAAGGTAGATTTCACCAAAATTACCGTTTACAAAATGACATCCTACGGCTAAAAGCATGACATGACATAAAAATCTGCATAATGTATTTGAAATGAGTTAAGTCCATAGATTAATAACGGATATAATAATTAAATGCCTGAAAAACAGGATTCTCCTTGTTCAGGCACGATAATACATCTAAGCTCTAATTAAATTTTAAGGATTTTTGACAACATTAGCTTTAAGTGAGTTTCTGAATAAATATTATTATTATTATATTATTATTGTGCTTGCTTTATTATTGTTTTTGACATCAATTACTGGCCTGGAGGTAGTAAAGACAAACTATTTTTGATTTTGTTACTTGTTTGAAAAGTCAATGAGTGACGCAATTAGACACGCATAAACATAGATTATCTACACACAAATGTTATCTTATACGTTTGCATTGTAACTTTCTATGTAGGATTACAGCAAACGAGCCACTTTAATTGTTTCACTCAATTGTCTACTGTTATTAAAATAAAGCAGGTAACTGTAATGTATATATATAATTTTTCCAAAGAAATTTGCCGTTAAAGTGGTATGATGTAGGCAAAATGTCTGATGGGGCCGAAAATTTATCGGTATGAGACCGCTGGTCGTCGTCTAATTTAAATGTCAAGCATGCCACTTTCAATAGAAATATGCATGGAATATCTTGTTAGTATAATTTTGGAAATTATGATTCTTATGACCTCTCAGCCCGAGCTGTAAATTACCAGATATTAGTATCAGAATGTTTTGTTATAATTTGTTTTAATGAAGCGCAGTTTCTAGTTCAATACTTACATAATTATTCTATGATATTTTTTAACTTGTCTCGTTTGCTCGACTTTAACCTATGTTTACCATTTCCAAGTTAGGCGAGGTCCATATCAGAGCAGAACTCGACGCGTATGAACAGTGATAATCACATACGAGGCCGTCGGATCTCGGAGCTTTAGATAAGCTTAGCAGAGTAGTTCTTAAGAACTGGCGCTATTGACTTTAGCTAAGATGGGTAGACGAAGTTTAAGTCTGTGTTACTAATACTGTCCGAAATGTTTTGTGAAGATTCAATGCGGAACGTGTTCTAATATATTTCAGTGGGTAGGTATTACTGAGAAAAAGATACTGAAATACTGAATTAAGTTGAATTTCTTGTTTTAATGTTTATGGTTTAGTTATTATAGTTTCTGTTTTTTGTTTTCTTTCTGTAATATACTGTATGCTGTATAACCAACACTACTTAGATAACCATGGAAGACCAGCGCTATGGTTGGACCCGTTCTGCCGCAGTTTCCGCTGATTGTTTACCTTTTTTGTCGCAATTATAGTTCTTATATGAATTTATTTATTTGTTGTATTTTTTATTGTGATTGTAACAAAATAATCCATCTATCATCTAGGTCTTTATGCTCCATCTTAGACCACATCGACACTTTACATCAGGTGAGATTGTGGTCAAACGAAGACTTATCTAACATTAAAAAAAAAATGATTCTTATTCTTACTCTTAAATAAAGTTTTATTCGGCAGTTTTTCCATGTTTGCAATTCCAAAGTTTTTATGTACATAATGATATTTAGTTTTAGCCCCTTATTTCTCCAGTCTGCTTTCTATTACTTAAGACTGTCGATTTAACACTAACGTGATTTAATGACTACGGGTCACATAATCTAAGACAGAAAAATAATAACTTGACAGTTATTGCAAAATCAAAAGGTTTCAATGGATGGACTGTGTGAAAGAGGAATGTGTAACAAAGGAGGTGACGATGTAAAATTTTTCAGAGACTTAGTTATAACATCAAAACCTTATTGTGTTATTCAAACAGAAAGTTTCCTTTCTAGGTGGATGTACCTATATCTGAAAATCCGTCGACAAGAAATGTTAACGCAACTACACTACCACCAATTGGTCCTACTGGTAATCAAGTAATGTGGATGTATGTGAATGTGGGTTGAACAAATTGATAAAGAGCTGTAATGCAACTTTATTTGTAGTCTACTAGTAGGTAGTAAAAATATAATGTTGTGGGAATATACGAGTATTATAAAGGTATCCTGGGATAACCTATTTGTTATTAAAATAGTGTAAAATCAGTAGGTATAATAATGAATGAAATCTATTCGGCTTATTAGGAAAACATATTTTTTTTAAACTTTGGCGGCGTCTTTCTTAATTTTATAATATATATTATTTTATTAATTTTATTATTAATAATATTATTTTAAATTTCAAAGCATACATCAACAAACTTAACAATGGTTTTTAAATTCGATCTAAATGCCGAATGATTCCAAGTTATTCTGTTAGAAGTTTGGTTTGGTTTCCGAATGAAACCTAGTTGTTGTACGTAAAATCCTGCGTTTTAATCCATGGTCCCCATTAAGATATTTCCGGCCTAGCAGCCAGCACATTTGTCGAGAAAGTCCGTTTAGCTATTATGTGGGTAACGCGCATTCATCAACGTTTCTAATAATAATAGGTAGAAGACCTAATAAGGCTAGCCCTGGGTACAGAAAAGTTCGAGATAATGGCCGCCTTCAATAAGAAGAAGAAGATGTCTCAGATCCATAAGTTTATTACATCACTAACGCAACAAACACTAATTGAAGATTTTCTTTTGGAACTATGAGACAAAATTTAGTGTAATTCCTTTTTTTAAAGGTTTTTAAAAATAATGTAATTTTTTAAATTGTCCTATCCGTGTATCTCTCATGCATGATGAAATGCGGGTTTAGAGAAAATCGATGCAATTTTGGCTCGTCATTGTCACAGTGGCTTTATTCAATAATAGAGTGGCGATGATGCAGCTTATATCTCAATAACTGTAAGTGAGGGTAGTTCAATAAACCCAGAGTATGACTCTGTTATTTAGACAAGCGCGCTTTGGCGGCAATCGATAAAGATTCGAATAAGCCTTAGGCAAGCAAAAACTTAATAGTTGTATAAATTTTAATTTTCGTATAAACACGCAACAAGGTCTGAACAGATTTGACGGAAACCCGGAATATATAAGTTATAATCTTAATTAAGAATTAATTTACCGCGGTTATCTTAGAATAAACGGTAGGTACGGTTAAAAAATAATGAGATATATTTTTATTATTTTACAAAAACTTATATAAATCTTACAAAATAAATATTTAAATAAATAATAAATAAATATTTCCGGACAATCCACACAACAACATCTAGCCCCGTGGTAAGCTCTTAGCTTGTGTTACGGGTACTAGACATCTGATATACTTAATATAATATACATACATACATAGATATTTTTTATTATACATATTAAACACCCAGACCAAGGAGAAAGTGCTTGCAGGAGAAAGGAGAAAATACTATGCAAACTTTAAATTATAATTTAAACACTACTTTTAACTTATTTCTTATATTTATTCCACATAGTCTAACTTAATATTTTGTTAACTTAACTCTTTTTACATTATTTATGTTAAAATGACATTATTAAAGGTACATTTTATGATTATTGCTGATTCTAACTATCATCAAGGTATCTATGCGAAGCCTTTTTATGACTCATATAACAGAATAATCTATCCCCGGCACCAGAATTAAAACTACAACATTATGGCAGCCATATAAACCTACTATAGTTTACGTACGTACATTATTATTAGTCAATTAATCATTTGTTAAAAACCAATTAAAGTATAACATAATTAACTCAGTCTTTACGACTTTAGCACCTGTGCAAGTAAGTGACTGTGTTAAGGTCCGCTACGTAAACCACACAAACATATAGAAATTCTTACAAAGTTATATATACCTATATATATTACATACTAACACATATATTATCTTGAAATATTAAAATGCACGAAGGCAGAATAAAATACAGGCAGTTGGTAATTTTTAAATCATTTGTACTTCCACACTCAGCTACATTGATATTGCGTTCACTGCCGTGTCTTATTTCACAGAGAGAGCTAAAATTATCAAAATCAATACGGTCTATTATCGTTTTCATCTGCAGCAGCGATGCAGGCGCATTATTAATACACTTTTATTAGCTATTTTCAGCTTTATTAACATTTATTGGAGAGTTATGATTTCTCATTATTAGATACTGAACAGCTGATCCGTGTTTTCTCATTATAGGATGCTGAACATTTATATTTTTTAAATTCTACGTTTGAAAGTAATTAAGGTAAGTACTTATGAAATTTAAAATATTTGTTTGAGGATAAGGACTCAAGTAATTTTTTTTTATACGGATTATATTATCCGAATCTGCCCACACAATTGATCTATAGAGCGCCACGTAGGTACTATCTTTGTTACTTACATACATAAAAACACATGATATATAAATACATTGACTGATAAACACTTAACCCTTCCTTGCGTCACTCTGGCGGGTAAAATAACTTTATTTTCTAACTTGAATATTATTACTTAAATTTCATAAATTGATGTAAAAAAATCTTTACAAGCCGGTCAGTCCAAGTTTGCATTATCGAACGACGAGACCTAATTGAAGAATTATGTCAGGACCGTCATTGTTTAAAAATAATAAAGATTCCCCGCAGTCTTGCCCCAAGGATAAATAAAGTTCTGGAAACTTCTTACCTTCGAGAACTTGGGATTTCCGAACTTTCGAAGCGACTTAATTATCCCGTGAATCGGCGTCAAATCATCTCGGAAAATCTGTTTGAGAACAATTACGTAATTTTATAAATACTAGCTATGGCTCACAGTTTTGTTGTTGTGAATAAAGGAACGTTTATTTTGTGAAACTAAATTTTGAGTGCAAGAGATAAATATTGCTTAGGCGACATATTCGGTGTACTTGTACTGTGTCACCAAATAACGCACCACTATTATGAAAACTTATTCGTTACTCTTAAACATTGAATTTTCACTAACAGTTAGAGAATTTGACGTCGGATTTTAAAGTAACTTCTGTTTTTTTTTGCTATATGAGATTTAATTGCTTTGATTGTATTAGATCGACAACATCATTTTTTAAAATTAATTTCGTGGGTTGTTTTTGAAGCGGTACTAAAATTATGCCCAGCAGTAGCAAAAACCGTCTGAGGATGATGATGACGATGATGATAGTAATATTGGTAAGTAGTAAGTTGCTGCCAATCTTGGTCCAACAAGTCTCTCGCTCCAACGATTCTTATTTCATTCAATAGCCAGTTGTGAAGTTATTTCAAGAAGGCCTGGAAATATTTATAAAAAGTTTATCTTCTCTCGACAGGATACGGCTAATGAAGTTGTAATATATGATAAATTTAAATATTATTCTAGGTCAGATCTGAGCTAGATTTAAATAAACAGTAAAATCCATTGGCTGTAAGGCTGCCTTACAGATACAATCATAAAAACAGATACGCCATACAAATATTAAGATAGCTCTCTGGGGGTTTTGTCTGTTGACGTCCGTAAGTGGTAACCCTCTGAATCCTTACACGTGACCTCCGGGTGGTGCTAAGAACAGTCTCTGGTGGTAGGCTTCGGCCGCGGCTTGGCACCACCCTCCGGGCTGGGCCAGTGCGTGAAGCGATTTTTTCGTACCTTCTAGGTCTCCATGCTACATCTTAGACCACATCGTCACTTTACATCAGGTGAGATTGTGGTCAAATGAAGGCTTATCCAGCATATAAAAAAAAGCTCATGCCTATAGAGATAAAGAATTTTCTTGAATATAAAAGCTACATCAGTAGGAAGTTCTTTATCCATTAATTTTGCTAGATTATTACAAAATTTAAAAAATCAGTATTTACGTGAAAAGTGACACATTTTGATTAAACCTTCGTTGTTGAGCCAGCTTTGTACCAACTGATGTACTCTGGAATTAAAATGATGATGATAATGTTCTCCTGACCGATTTTTTAAATATGCTAAAGAACACTACCTTCCGCAGTTGGACCATTCTGATGCTGTCACGTGACGTTTATTCATAATGTGATCGGTAAAACTTTTATGTTAATGAAACTTGACCGTAGTACCGACCGAAATAGTTTCTTTCTTTGTTTTTTCTTGTTTAGGAAATTATTATTGAGTGATTTAAAAATTACGCAATTTTTTACAGCAAACTACTCTTAGAAGTAAAAACTATTCATTAATCACGATACAATTGAACATTGAATGATCAGTACATCATAATTTTAGAATCTCATAAAAACGTCAACGTTTTCAATAATGAAACGATCGCTTAATCAGAATAAAGATAGTAACCACATAGTACGTAAAATCGAGAATCTCCAATATAAACTGAAGTAGAAACATGCAACTTTGCATACATTTTAAAATAGATTTTTATTTTTTTTTTGTTTATCTATTGATTAACATAAATATTCACCTCATATACGAGCATAGTTGAAACTACGGTATGGTTAATTTCGATATAAATTCGATATAAGATATAATTCTTCTGTTAGTATCCATAAGGCTAGTTTTGTCCAACGTTCCTTTACTTCCTTCAGCTGGTCGTTCAGAGTAATGTTTGCAGGGGTAGTGAGCGTCCCTGCGCGGCCCGGTCGTAGTCACAGTAGTCAGTTGTCCCCAAGCCTTCGCACGGGCCGACCGCGTCGCATCGCGCGATATTATAATAATACATCGACGTGTTGTGTGTGATTTGTGGTATCTGTGTTTGGATGGATTTCAATGCTCGTGAGTGTTTGTTTTGTTCACCTATATTTTTAAATATTATGAGTCATTGTGTGAGGTTTTTGTGGTCGTAAAATTTAAAAAGCTAACTCGGTTTGAAATATTTATATAGGCATCTTTGATAGCACAACTTTATAAAAGTATCTTAATGTATTTATTGACAATATGAAATGAACTAAGTTACATTTGAAATTATGGATTTAATTTTGATATAAACCTTTTATTAAATATGTACCTAACTAAAATTTTTGTAGTTCTATAATTATCATTTGAATTGTAAGTACATCAGACAGAATTTTTGTTAAGGGTGAAAAGAGTAATTTAAAATTTAGCGATGCTCTCAAGTATTTGCGGAGTTGCGGGAGAAAGGGCGACTTCCGCCGGCCGGCACTTATGGACGCAAAAGGCCAAAGGATGATTTTGCAAAAAATATACGCTTTCAAAAACCGTTCCTCGTTCTTACCATTATTTGTTTTACTGTGACTTAAAGATTTGCTTTTCATTTCATTTGCTTAAATTTTTAATAAAATGTGTGCTGTATATTGTCGATATAATATAATTAAAGACCTGACACGCATACTACATGCTAGCACCCAGTTCTGCTTAGATTCGCGCGTAAGATGATCCTGTGGGATATTATATATTATAAAATATTTCTCACTTACTTAGTATTCATTAATATTTAATACTAAGAGCTGACCTCAGAGCAATAAGTTAGGGGGAATATTTATTACTTAAATAAATATTTTATTAACTATGTACTCGTCAAAATGAACGAATTAATGAATTATTTTGACATTTTATCCTTGATTTAATTAATTATTGCATGCTAGTTTTTAGTGAAACATGTGGACCTTATATGTAATTATTATCAACTTTATACCATGTTTGAATCAATAAAGACATTCTATTCTATTCTAAGTTCTCTTACATATCTTGGGTGTATATCTTATTTTTGGAATTTTAGAAAGGGGTTTTAACATTTTTGTTTAGAGCCAGCCACGTTCTTTTTTTCAAACTACGTATGTCAATCGACAGAGTAAATAATGATAAACAAAAAGTACTTAAGAATCAAATCTCTAACTAATACGGTTTATGAGATACTTGAGTCAAAATTTTTTTTTATAGTTTTGCAAACGTGTTTTTAATTTTTTTATGTTATTTTTATTACTTGTTATATTTTTACTTTTTTCGTGAGAGTTCTTTCTCTCGATTGCCATGAGTTTTATCATAAGCCGTAGAATTCATATTTATCCAACATGGCGGGCGAGTACGTATGCCAAAATGTTGGACCCCTTTGTAATAAAAAAAAGAACCTATGGCATAACCTAACTCTTAATACTTGTGAGAAAACAAGGATGCACCTTATTTCGTTATCTACCTAACATGAACATCCCATATCTCAAGTAGAACAAAAAGCATTCGTTCCTGTAGCAAAAAGCCGGAAGCGAAAGCAGTTACAAATAGATACATTAGTTCTTGTAATGCTGCCATCTGATACGGCCCGTGCTAGCGTTTTACTTGTAATAGGAAGTCTACGTGAAAATATGTTGGGAGATTTTAAGCGCATACGTGGAGGGCGTTATTTAAAACCATAATTCATTTTTTGAATCCTGATACGACAACGTATAAGAGCTTCTGTTTGTATTGGAAAATGTTGCTGCCAAAGTGTTGTCAGTATCGTAGTACTGTGCTAGTAAATAAACAACTACATCTTCTGTTTACAAATCATAATGAAAGCCCTCCTGCGTCTACTCCGCTGGTCAGCTTTCCTGCCAAACATGCCGCAGGGTGTTTAAATCAAAGTTTGGTCTGGCTAGCCACATAAGAGCTCACAGTAAGGAGTAAAGCTAAGGTAGCCGTCATCGAAATCCATGTTGAGGACTATTTATATATTAGACAAATTATAATGAATTCATTAATTATTAATAAATAATAATTATTATTATTTATTCCTTGTTTTACCACCAAAGCAATTTGAACATTAAATTGGTATAAAGGTAGCTCTGGGGAAAAATGTTCAGTAATCTAAACCGCAGGCAGAGCTAGAATATTATGTATGTATAAACAGTAAATTTATCTCCATAAGAGAAAAGACAACGTAATTCGAGGGATCCTGTGTGGAGGCGAGAGGGCATCGAACTGGACGGATGCTGCCTACTAAATAATAAATATTGAACGATCTGCGAGATATAAATATCACTGAAATTGTAGTATTGTATTTAATATTATTATATTTGGTACTTTTTGTTCATTACATTTCTTCCTACTTATATAGTTACCGTTTGTTATTAGACGTAGCACGATATTTGAACTGATTATTAAAAACAGTTAATGGACTGTTTACAGCAACCATTATCTCCAAATTCAGCAAATAAATTATAATGTGTGGATCCGGTGACATAATTACTTAGCATAAGTTTTGCTAAGTATAATTTAGAAAAAAAATATTCACTCTTAAGTAAACTGTATTGTTCTTCTGAGAAATATATTTAAACCAACATATACTACCATCAAGATATTACAGCAGGCTGATACGCTATATGAATTTTCTTTATTAAGATTGAAACTAACTTTAGTTAAAAGTTGGAGTTAAAGTAAAATCTTCATTTAAATGCTCTCCAAAGCCGAGCAGAAACCGACGGTCTTTTCAGTTTGTATCCTGTTTTTACAAGTCGTGCTCACTTCTGTCGCCAATACTAGTTTACATACAATACTCGACTCGTCTTATGCGCATATTTACCGACGACCTACTTAAATCCAGCCACCTAGGTTCTTTCTGTGCAAAACGGAAAATTAAAAACTCACGGTTCCTTACCATGAATATTCAGAGACCACACGTGTTTTACATTATGTTATAATTAAAATACAGATGACTGCCGAGTTTTGAGCTGTAACAATAAAATTTGTAATTCTAAAATGTCTTTTGATTGCCTTATTTTCGCGGTAGACGAAGGCCCGCTTGCGGCGCTTGAGTTAGCGGGTTCGTTTCCTGCCAAGGGGTCAAGCGTTTGTATGTTCTACAAAAAATTTCTCCTTAGTCTGGGTGTTTTATATGTATGTTTTTATTTTACGAGAAAAATGTGCGCGTGTCAGCTAACCCTAAGTAGAAAACCAACATATTATTACGTATATTATAAAAGTGCAGAAAAAAAACAGTCAGTGCGTTCACCCATCGAAGTATTGGCCTGGCGCAACGTTGCTTATCTTCATAAAAATAACGCTTGTAGTAAAGGAGCTAACTTGTATATTAATTTATTACGTGTTTTTAGTATCTGTTGTTATAGCGACAACAGAACTACAACTTCCCTCAAAATATCAATTCTATTTATCACTGTTCTTGAGACACAGCCTGGTGACAGACGGACAGGCAAACAGACGACGAATTCTCAGTAATAGGCTCCCGTTTTACCCTATGGGTACGAAACCCTAAAAAATAAAAGTCCTAAAAGGAAATCCTGGAGGTTTATTTCCTATGAATGAATAGAAATACAATATTTATTACAATTTTATTACCACTAAATAAAACCTATCTATATCATGGATCTACGTTTGATACATTCAAGAAATCGGATATCTTAACAAATACCGAAAACCGAATTTCTCTCTCCCTAAAAGCCAATACATGTTTATAGATAAAGCAATTCCTTGACCCCAACTGCTATCTTTCAGGATAAGAAACAATGAATTTTAATTCTGAATGCGGATAGACATAAATTAAACTCTTATCTAAAGGTAAATTGGTGATGTGGGAAAGTGCTACCAAAGAAATAATTTCGTTCGTTGGGGAACAGTTTGGTATTTTAAAATTTTTACGTGTCTTTTTACTCTCTCTGTTATGAACATATTATAATATACATATTATAAGTTTATTAATCAATTGCATTTGAAGTCAGATAACATCTGCATATAATAGTTTCACTTATTCATTTTTATTGATGAATCATAACTTTATATTAAATAAACTTTAAAATATATTTATTCCATGAGAATAAAATGAAATTGACACGATTTTTTTTAATACAATCGAGTACAAATTAACTAATTACCAACTTTGAATTGCCGATTCTTGAGAAAAAAATATATACCAATTTGAAGGCACTAGATTTCTTTGAGAATAAATTATCATATCAGAATCCAAGTAGCTATGCGAAACAAACTTATAAAAACAGTTTGTTTTTCGAAATCGGAAAATAAAGTAAAGTCTGTAAAGTTTTAGTAATAAAAACTTACAGAGCAGAGATAATTATTTTTCTTGCCATAGCAAGCCATCATACTCGTAGCCTTTCTTGGTATTTTAAAATGAAAGCAACACATTTAATCATTTAAGCCGTAATGCTTTTAAAATATGTTGTCCATTGCAGCTTATTTTATTCATCTATACACCCAAATGGTGCTATTCATATAATATTTCTAAAAAAAGTGGTATGTTTCGGAATGAGCGCTAGTTGGGTGGTGTCATAAACTTTTATAATATTTTTTTAGGCAGCGCTATCTCGGCCTACGGAACTACTGAAGAAGCTTTGTTGTGTTTGTGTTGTGATAAGCAATTTTAAAACATGTCAAGATTTAGATGGATAAACAAAAAATACTATTTTGATAACCGTGGCTCTTGGTTATAATATGTCTTGTGATGTAACTTTAATATTTCAATTTAAAGTAAAATATTAGTGTAACTATTCTAAGAATAAAATCATAAATAAAAATAAAAGTTGTCTATAATACAAAATAAACTGCTTTGACTTAAAAGGTACACCGGCAAACCTTTTTTTTTTTTTTGCAAAATAAAAAATAGATGTTGGCCGATTCTCAGACCTACTCAATATGCTCACAAAATTTCATAAGAATCGGTCAAGCCGTTTTCATTCTAATTTAAAATCAGAGTCAGTCAATTCGTTAGAATTGAACCTTGCTTGAATCGACGCTCTTTTAACTTTTCAATTATTTAAGATTGTTATTATTCCTTACTTCAAGCAATCGCATCCACAAACAAAATCAGTATAGTATCTAATATCCGACATTTTTTTATTAAAAATGCTTCCCCCGAAATTCAACTGCAAATTGGCAAAAAGCTTATGTAAAGGTCCCGTGACCCTTGACGACATCGGGCCCAAATCCACCATCAAGTCTATCAAAATCGAATAAAGCACAATTTTCCCTATTACCGCCCTTCATACTCCGTCATTTTACGTATCGCTTCCGAGCTAAGGAGGGAAAGGAATCATGGGAATAAATCCGTATCGAATATGCGCGGATGGAGCGAATCACAAGCATTTAGGTGAAGAAATGAAATATCGTCGTCGCAAAATTCATATTTTTTAAGCTCATCTCTACTTAATTTTATTCAGATGAGTATTTTTGCAATGGTTGTACAAGTACCACATAGTTTTGAATTTTTATTTATAGTTATATTTATAGATATAGGTAAATGATATCATCACAATTGACGTGATTAATGATAGTTGACGGTACTGTAAAATTATTATTTGTTATTGAAAAAGCTTATATCAGAAATACTTCTGCTAGACACGTCCAAAATTTTTAGTATAATTCTTGCAATGTTTTGATTGCACCGTTTTGATTAAAATATAAACCACATATCTATTTCCAACACAAAATGATATCTATGGTATGAATAAATATCAATTGCGGCCGTCCATCACCAATTAACCGCCGGGTGATGGCTATCAGCTGATTGATGGCAAGCTGCTCGTGCTCCACTGAGACTACTGTCACAGTGACCGATCACTGCTCCCTCCCTGAAACGCCGATATTGAATTATATTACCCGCGACATGGGCCAAACACGCGAAATAGTTTAAATGATGTGCGTGATAATATCTGTCACTCATCAGTCATCAAAAATCAATGGATTATAAGAACATTTTTATTTACTTCGTCCTTTTGCTAATTTCTCTGATATTTTTTTTTAATAGTTGGCTATTGAAAATTGGGCCTCATGTAACTAAAATTTCTAACATTTTACATTATTATTCAATATTTAGCTATGGAATTAGGAAACGTCGGTTCTATCCGCCGTAGCACCCGGTCAAGGGATTCTAACCAGAATGGGCAGCAGCATCTCCTTGGACCACAATACTGAGGCCTGCCATGCGTGTATTGATAATTCATTTCATTGTGTTGAAGGTTCCTTTCCTCCTAGGCCTCCTGTCATGCAATGGACTTTTTACGGCCACAACGATAATTTTGTTTGTTCGAACGCGCTAATCGCAAGAATTACTATTCGGATTTATAAAAAAATAGATAGCCTATTTATCGCGGAAGGGCATATAGGCTTTTTACCGTGTGATAATACGATCTTCCCAGAAAAATCCAAAAAAATGGGCAATGCCGTGGCGTGAAAAGCTACTGTATCAAATATTTCTTGTATTATTGTTATTGTAGCCTTTTTGTCCTTTCCTAAAGGAGAAACGTTAGGATGACATTACCTTAGGAACCCATCTTTTTAAAAACCACTCCTTAACATCCTGCTAAGGTTCTTATTTAAGGTGTACCTTGTTCTCAAGCCCATCCTTGTGTTCTCAGTAAATATACAAGTACTTGAGCCTTGAACTAGCAATATTGTTCCGCACAGGGGGCCATTGATAAAACCGTGCAATAAATTTCGGCAGAGCACGCAGATAATTACACCCATTTAACATCCAAACAATGTGCACCTGATATTATTAATATTTAGAATAGGCCGTTTTAATCAGGACAGGGAATTCGAGCTTAATTATTCCGTTGGATAATTAATTAGACAAAAGACGGCTAGGTGAGCTTTTGTTGTTGGATAACAGAAAAACTGGGCTTCCGGAGGGGAGCTGACGCATTGTTTAGTCGCAGATATGCCCAGATTCGCGCAAATTCATCCCGGTGCATTCATCACTCGCATTCGAGAAATTACGCCCCAAATTGTTTATTGAGCGGGCGTCTCTAATCGTAACGTCTCGATGCCTTTTTGATTTCTGGCGATGGATTTGTAAGCATTTAGGAGGTCGGAGATCTGTTCCCATGGCGATGGGGTGTCACGCTATTTTAGTGCGTCGTCGCTGGGTAATTTATAACCGAGCACAATGCGAGTTTAGGGTAGTAACTAGTTACCATTTCTCCTAAATTTATCGCGTCTTTAAAATGATAAGTGTCTCTGGCAAACTGAGATTAAGGATTCTGATATGAAATTAATTAACGGTTCACACGATATAACCTAAATTATTAATTTAAATTACTGTGTTTTGTATTATGGCTCTAGGCTATAGAGACTTATCTTCTCGCTGTAGTCAATTCAATAGTTGTTTTGAATAGAGTTTATTTTTGATTTAGTTGATTTACGATTTTAATGATTTTATTCTTCTTTAACTTATATTGTGTGTACTAAATATCAAAAGTGAAAAACTTTTCGGTTGATGTTCAGAATGTCAGTGGAATATCAAAACCACTATTCCAGCTATTTCTACTGATTACTTTAAAATGAAGCACATAGTTCCCTCCAAATATTTGAGCACTTAACAAGCGGGTTTATAGGATGCTGAAACGATTTGTTCTCAAATTATTTGTCACAGCAGCTCATTCCGAAAATTGCTTCCGAATATAGAGTTGAAGGGGTATGCGACATTCCGGTCTGAGACAATGTCGACAGTTTTGGTTTCGTCTACTATTTGAAGTGAACTAGTTTAATATTAAAGGTATCGGAATGTTGAACCAAGTTGAATGTTAATTCATAAATTCTTTATTCATAAAATAAAGAATTTATGAATTATTTAACTTATTAAATTATTTAACTAACTTAAAAATAACATCAATAGCCACATTTGTTTTACAATCTGCGGCCTTATCGCTTAAAGCGATCTCTTCCAGGCAACCTCTGGATGGATAGAATATACTAGGAACACGAAATAGGGTGCACTATAATATGAAAAAGAAATAAAAATAAAATACGTACATTATATAAGAAAAACAGGAGAAAATACATTTCCAAAGTAAAATATTATAATAAACGATAAATTTATTACAAATTTACCACAACATCAGTAGATAATGTTGAGAACCACGCCTTAGATGTTTAGGGATTTCACATTATTAAAATATTGAGCTATCAAATCAACTGTTTAAATTTACTCGGAGATTGTGAAACAAGATATTCCTATTAGAATGTATGTAGTTTGATTTGTTACTATTTTGCATTGTTGAAATACATTTCTAAGAGAAAATTTCTGCAAAGTTGTTTTAAAAAAAATATTTCTAAACTACAAAGTAAATCGTGCAAATGTAATATTGATACGTTAACATTGCATTATGTTATCGTGTCAGTTAAAAGTGCCACCTTAAAATGTTTTTACTAAATCAATTCTGCGCAAACGGCCCTATTACTTTTACTTATTTCCATAAAAGCTAAAATGCGGGTAAACTTCGACCTTCAAACTTCGACTCCCCATAGCGTCATAGATATTTTGATATAACAGAAGTCAATATCTTTTATGGCATCGCGCAACGTCACGGAAAAGGCAATGAGGTGTGAGGACGCGCAGCTGCCAGCATTATAGTCCATAATGACGTAGTTTGAAAGCACTGATATTAGCGAAATTTATTCTATTGGGCTGCGATATGTTCGGAGGCAAAAGCCGGAAAATACTAGTGTTGTCTAGTGCGTCTAAAAGCCGTTCGTATTAAATATCGTGCTTAGCTATTGAAAGCCGGCCGATAGATTCCGCCGGATCGCCGGATGATATTAGTATAATAGTATGGTGGTCCTATGTCACCGATGGCTGATGAATTTTTTTTAAATTAAACATTAATTATCTTCATGATAAAGTTATTCGAAATAATAAGAAAATCTTTTATATATACATATTTTTTTCCAATAATAATAGTTTTAGAAAATAGAAAAATAATAATAATTGGTTGTTATCTCATAAACGCTAAGCTAACAAACAACATTAACTCTAAGCTAATTGTAAATAAACCTAATTTAAAAAAAAGGTGTGTGTGCGATTCACATACGGTAGAAGTGAAACTTCAGTAAATCGACAAAAGAATGAGATGAATAAAAAAAAAATACTGTGCAAAAAGATTTTGTTCGGGCGAACCCCCGATTCCAATGCCTTTATTTCTTTTAAGTAAAACACCATAATATTTAGTAATGTGCACGCGATGCGCTTTCATTTGATACCCTACTCGAGTATATTTGCAGATTTTCGGTTTTCCTTCCCCACTCTCACCCCCAAAAATGTTTAACGGCTCAACCTATGTTCATGAAACATGTCTAAGAACACCCGCGCCAGACTCACCTTTCATACAAAAAAAAACTAATTTGAAATCGCTCCATCCGTTCGGCAGCTAGGATGTCCCAGACAGACAGACAGACACACAGACAGAAACACAGACAGACACGTGAAACAACTATAACACCCCTCTTTTTTGGTCGGGGGTTAAAAAGATACCTTTACACAGACATAATACTTAATATTTAGATTAGAGTATTTTTTTTTTCATTTTTTATTTCTAACACTTATTTTGATGCAACTCATTTTTTTAAACATGTTTTCATCTTTGTGTGGGTAGGACCGAAATAATTTATGAATGGTATTTAGTTTTACCTGACCCAATGTTTGTTAGTACGCATAATGTACATATTTTCAATAAATTAATAATTTAGTTGGTATAAAAAGCACACTCGAATCAAATTATTTCCATTAAATTAAACGGCCACGAAAAAACTTATTCTATCCGCCATTTTGTCCGGATTTCAACATTAACCGGACAGATCATCATTTCACTGCGGGGATACGCTATGACCGTTAATACAATAAAATAAAGTAATCCGTTTAATGGAATGTTTTTGCGGTCTGCTTGAGGCTCCACTTTGCAATTTAAATGTGGTATTATATTGTAAAGTTGTTTTAATTCACTATTTGCGATGAAGTTATTTCAAAAGTAATTATGCAAACGTAAAATGCAGTATATTAGATTATGGTTATATTTTTAATACAATTTACCTACTTATCAAAGGGAGATTTAATATACAAGTGAGACGAGTATGTAAGAAGGCTGTAATTCAAACTCTAACCATCACAAACTTACAAAGGAACAGTTTAAGTCTTGAGAATTATACATATAAATAGATCATGTCTGTGGCTCGGTGGGCAAAGGTCAGCCTGAGACGCAAGAGGTTGCGGGTTCGATTCCCGCCGGGGGACCAGATTTTGTACTATCTACAATTCTGGTTTCGGGTCTGGGTGTTTTCTATGTATCATTGTATCATGTAGGTACATATTTATTTACAAAAAAAAAATGTATCTATGTAGTATATCAGTCACCACCATAATACAAGCTCTGCTTAGTTTGGGGTTATGCTGTGTGATTAGTGATTAGTCTGGAGATATTTATTTATTTTGAAGTGAAACTTCTATAGAATCGTAGTGATTTCAAACCGGATGCAAAAAGATGAAACGGAAATGGTAAGAGATACAAATACAATGCTTTATTTAAATTTCTTTGCGCGATACTTCGAGGTATTGCTGTATTTTATTTATATTATTTTGTAACATACTTTATGTGTTTATGTAATACGCTTTATTGAAGTTATATAAATAATCTGATTAATTACAGATAATGTTTGTTTCTCTTATCATTTTAGCAGATGCGTTAATTTACCCTTTTTTCTATTCGATATATTATTATATCATAATTATAGTTCGTAAGTAGTAGACTCCAATCGTGCGTCGTAGCTGACACACACTTTTTTTTTATTCTTCTTATTCTTTCGTCGATTTACTGAAGTTTCACTTCTATCGTGTGTGAATCGCACACACACCTTTTATTTTTTATTTATTTATAAGATATGTTAAATCTCCCTGTGTATATAACGGCCTGTATGGTGCTAATAAAATGTAACGAGTAACGCTACACTAATGGCTCCAGCACACTTTTATCCAGGAATGAAAATTTAACAATAATATGGGGTGTCTATATGGAGGCCATAATGTCGCGACACCAACGACTACACGCCTCCTAAATGCTCAGAATAGATATTAGACAAAGTGTGATTCGCGCCAGTCTTAAAAGAGTTTGTGAGTTCCAAGAAATCAGTTTCATTTTATTAAAAATAAAGAAATATTAGGTCCTTACATATGAAATTGGCGTTTTTCGTACTGGCCACTTTAATCACAAATTTCTCCTCTTTGGTAAGGAATTCCAAATTCAAATTTGTACAGCTATAGACTCATGTATTTGTGCTTCGATGATCGTCATTCATTTGTTTTTTTTCTTCTGTTTTTTTCTGTTTGCGTCACTCATTTTACAAAATGGAAAACTTAAAATATCGCATTATTTACGAGTACGAGTTCCGCCGTGGCACTAGTGCTGCGGAAACAACTCGAAGGGTGAATGATGTGTATGGCGGTCGTGTTGCAAAAGAAAACACAGTTCGTTTTTGGTTCCAACGTTTTCGTTCTGGAAATTTCGACTTGCAGAACAAGCCCCGTGGACGGCCTGAGACTCAAGTTGATAATGAAGAGTTGAAGGCTATTGTGGAAGCGGATCCATCGCAAACCACGTCCGAGTTAGCTGCAGGCTGCGGTGTTAGTGATAAAACTGTTTTAATTCACTTGAAGCAAATTGGGAAGATTAAAAAGCTTGAAAGGTGGGTACCTCACGAATTGACTGAAGCAAACCGGCAAACGCGCGTCGACTGCTGCGTTACATTACTAAACCGGCACAATAATGAAGGTATTTTAAACCGAATCATTACCTGTGATGAAAAATGGGTTCTTTACGATAATCGGAAGCGCTCAGCGCAATGGTTGGATCCTGGCCAGCCAGCCAAATCCTGCCCCAAGCGAAAATTAACCCCAAAAAAGTTACTTGTAAGCGTTTGGTGGACTAGTGCCGGTATTGTTCATTACAGTTTTCTCAAATCTGGCCAGACTATTACGGCTGATGTCTATTGTCAGCAATTGCAAACCATGATGGAAAAGCTAGCGGCTAAACAACCTAGGCTGGTCAATCGCTCCACGCCACTGCTGCTTCACGACAACGCTAGACCACACACTGCGCAACAGACGGCTACTAAATTAGAAGAGCTTCAATTGGAAAGTCTAAGACATCCTCCGTACCTACTCCCCGGACCTTGCTCCAACAGATTACCATTTTTTTCGAAATTTGGATAACTTCTTGCAAGGGAAAAAATTCAACTCCGATGGGGCAGTCCAAATCGCCTTCAAAGATTTTATTGATTCCCGTCCGACTGGTTTTTTTAGTAAAGGGATCAATGAACTACCTATAAGATGGCAAAAGTGCATAGAAAATAATGGTTCATACTTTGATTAATTAAATATATTATATTAAAAAATATTCGACTTTTTGTTCCTCCCATACAAAACGCCAATTTCATATGTAAGGACCTAATATTTAATTCGATAGTAACATTACTTTTTGCGTTATTAGTAGAATACAATTTTTCTCTAGAATTCACTTGTAAAAAAAAATGGTACACGCGTTACTTTGAGGTAAGCAACAAAACAAATTTAATTTTTTTAACACCTGTAAGGAAAACATTTTATTTAAACTATCGTTTTTAATTATCACACATTTTTATTAATTCAGCTTTTTTGAAAATGATATCTGGTTTAAATTCAAATTAATGAACATTACGAGTTATTCATTGAACAAACCTAGCCGGATTACTTTACGATTCCAGACATTTTTTCATAATATTTCAACAGAACATAGTGCACAACTCACGACAACCTTAACACACGCATACAAACCCACGCTGCATGTGGCAGTGCCTAAGTCGAGTATATAAATTAGCTGTCGGGAAGCTAATCGCTCCGACAGGCCGCGATGAAACGTTAGAAGTACGAGAATAGAAACATATCGTTATTTGTTATCCTTTTAGCGGGACTCGTTATTTTTAACGAACGTGGCTTTATTCCTACATTGAATGCATTGTTGAGGTTAAGTCTCGCGATGCTCGAGGCTTACGGTTACTAAATCGAAATAAGAAGATAAGAAAGGTTTAGCGATTTTAAATACATAAACCTTTCTACGCATGTTCAAGGCTTTTGAACCCGAAACATTCTATGTACTTATATTTAGAGTTTTTGTAGGATGTATCATACATAATGTATGGTATGTAGGTATATAAAATTATAGTGTAGTACAAAAGACAAAAAGAAAAGAAGAGACTAAAATAATATTTCCAAACAATTCACACAACAAGCTCTGCTTAGTCATGATACTATATAGATTTTTTTTAACGCTTAGAATATGTTTTCGAACACCCCTCGTAAAACTTCTTCTTATTTTAGGTTTTCAAAAGCTTGGGTTAATTACTAACCAACAAAATATACAATAATGTACTAACTGTGGCCATCCAAAATATCGAAACCCACCTACCAATCACTAGTTTCAGCAACTGTATTTCACCAACTGGTGTTCCAAGTACCTACAAAATCATAATAACTAAACATTTGCTAGAAATATCCGACAAGTATTGGTTAAAGCCAAATCTCCATTTCTCCAATACAGTCGAGTTTGCCGAATCCCTGTCCCCGTTTCCCACGACCCAGGGAAAAACTCCTGTGGGAAGAATCACAATGGACACAATTACGTCCATGAGACGACGTAATGAGCGCGCCAATGAGAGCGATAAAATTCGCCTTACAATACCAATGTAATTAGAATTAATGTTTCGTGCTGCCTCATCCGAAAGAATATTTTGGCTATTTTGCCCTACAGAGCTGAATCCGCAAATAATGCAGTTTACTTCATTCCCTTTTCCTTCCGATTATCAACTCATCAATCAGCTTAGTGTCAGTAATTCATTATACCAGATAAATGCTAAAGCATCTAGACGTGCCAACGTGGATTTGGCTAAGTAAGGTTTGTTACATACGACGCAGCTGCCATCGTAATGTTATACGATTTAGTGTTTTCTGTTGTTGTAATCACTGCTGGAACAGGAGATTGTTTAATCTTTACTACTGAAATGCTGTACTGTGATATGAAGACACAAATATGCTCGTATTTCTTGGCAGATTTGCTCCTTAACTTGCAACCGAAATTCAGCAACGGAATAAACATAGAATAGACAGGTCTTCCGTAAGTTTTGCATAACTACCTATGTAAGCTTTTGTCGCAATAGCACACACACTTATTCCTTGAATCTCTTTAAATAGGTTAACCAAATAATATAGTATATTCTTTGTATAAACCTTAAGCTTTTGCTTCCAAAAAAAAACAGATGAAAATTTCCTATTTGAGGTTTTGGCCGGGACGCTCGTATAAAAATAAGTAAAAAACTATGTATGAAATAAATGATTTAATTGAATGTAAAACATTTTTACCATAATTACGTTCACTTTAATTAATTTGTATTTAACGAACGCAATTTTATTTCACGAGTAGGACGTTGTATACGCATTTAGTGACGAACTCGTAATAAAAGAGCCCTCTCTATCTATCGGGTCTACCGCAACCCGATACATTCAAAAATATGTTTGGCAAAAGAAAGAACTTTTTGAGCGAATAGGTTTTGTACTAATTGAAACTATACAGCAGCTTTGTTTGAAATTTGGATTGCCACTCAGACAGGCTAGGGAGAATTAAAAGGAATGAGAGAACAGAAGAACATTTTGTTTTCGGTTACAATAAACCTTTGTATCTTATAATCTAACTCTGTACGTAGCGGCGCTTTTGTGGTTTATAAACATGTTGGTCTCAAATTACGTTGCTTTGTGTGAACATTGTATTGTGATTTTATTAATTAAATTGAAGTGCGATTTTCGTGTACGTTAGTTTCAATGAATTTTGAATTTTAAAATTTTGAAAATATATGCCCTAATAATATATGGCCTATGATATGATAGCAAATTCGTTACCTATCACATTCACATTTTAAATAGTACAATTTGGTTTATTCCAAAAATGCTCTGCAATGGAGATAATTTTTATGTGATTGTATTATTATCAAATTAAATTAATCAACATTAATTTATTCACAGTTACAATAGGTTCGGAAACTTAAGTCTAAATAAAAAGCAAAGATAATAAAATTAAATTTATGAATATACGAAGCAGTTATTACTTAAAGTAAAATAAAAAAACTTAAGATATTTGCTCTTCGTCTTTGAACATTAACTTTTTAACTATACGGTAAACAATGTAATAACAATTAAATATTCCTTTATTTAAAAGCAATATCATTTTCAATTAAAAGTTCGTACACAAAATAAATCTCAAAACAAACAATAAAATGCAAATATATTGTAATGAGGTCCATAAATAATGTAGCATGGATGCCATAAATTGAGCAATGTAACTTAACCAAAATTCCAAACTAGTATTAACCAAAATACCAATAAGCATTTAATTTAAGCGTCAAATATGGGCAGTTTACGAGCCGGTAACGGTTTAACGGCGTTGTATGTCTAATAAAACAGGTACTCGATCACCGTAATTGAATCATTATAATATTTGAGTAGACGAGTGAACGTCGCTAATAAAGCTGTCAATTTATGTAGATTTTAAATCCGACGCTTTTTCTGGTACATAAATAAAAAAGCTGTGTTTTGGAAGTTTTATAGCGCCTATGTTTATTTTTAGTAAAGGAATTTATTTTTGTCACATAAAATATTTTTCTTCATTCAAATTATTTTTAATATTTCTAATTCCTAGCTAATTAAAAGTACAAGTATTTGACTATGTATTAATCTGCAAGCAGATTAAGCCAATCTTGTAATTTAAATAAGGGTTAACAAGAAAAAGTATAAAAGGTAAAGCTATCGATCATTTTCTGAAATTAAATCTGGAGTTCTGGACCCTTCAATTAACCATAATTTGAGATAAGCATTTTATATTTTCTTCACGGGTGGCCCTTTTAGAGTGTAAACCAGTAATTATTTTTTTTACCTTTTGTCTTAAAACGCATCATATTTTGAATATGATCCATTATGTATGAAGTATCGCCTCATATGGCAATTATGTATTATAAATCTTTGACGGCTAATTTAATTTGAAATTGTCGGCCAATGACCTAATTCAGTCTAACCGTCTTTATGTAGTAGAAAGTAAATAAAATTACTTGGTCTTGTTCCAATGTTTTCAAAATGTATTTATGTTTGTTTTATAATTTACTATTAAAATTTGTAAATTATATACAGCGAAAATTTTTATGTACTTATGGCATTACAACCGAAACAAGGATTAATAAGTTTAAAATATCGGATGAAACAAAAAATGTTTAAGATTTTCTTTAGAGGGACCCACTCTAGTGACCTAAAATAACTCGACCTCGCTGTGACTGACGTTATCATCGAAATAAATGACCAATTAAACAATCTAATTCATTTTGGTGGCCCTTAAGGGATGGAAACATAAATCAACAGGCCGACGAGTGGCGATAAACATTAACTTCCAAACCAGGTGATAAAAAGCGTCCACTTTTGACAGTCACCGCCAAATCCTTTCAAAGGGTGACATTTTTTAGGCCGAATGGCTACTAAATTGTTTAAACTAACCCTTCACGGTAAAAAATTACCTTTTTAACAAAAAATGGACCAAATAAATGAGCCTAATGAGCATTAATCGGATATAAAAACTCAAGTAGCGAGGTTCGATTAGAAAATATGGTGGCTGTGATAATATTTTTTCAACGTCATGAACATTAAGTGCTTAGTAATGGGGTAAGCAAATAGAATGGACACTTGTGTTTAGGAGGCACAATACATCGATGCGGATAAGAGAGTCAATATTTTGGTAGCACGCGTGCTCAGCGACATGTGTTTAAACATTGTGCAATGTAGCTACTTTTCGTGGCGAGCATAGCTGAAACAAATGGGAGTGAGCTTTTGAAGATCGTCACGACGATTTAAGGTAGTCACTCCTTGGAACATTTCCTAAATCAACGGAAGTAGTTTTAGTAAATTTTTTGTAAAAATAAATGGCCTTTATCAAATTTCACCTAATTTCAACAAATGGGTGTATGTGTGGATATAGTTAATACCATAAAATATTGCATCAACATTTTTTTTACACTTACATTCTTAATAAGCTACTAGCGGATTGACATCACGGCCTTTTGGTAACAAGTGACATAAAACACGGCGCGTAAATTGTGTCACAAGCGATAATAGCGCCCCATGCCGCGCCGTTCCGGTAAGTTGCCGCTTTAGTGAGCCACTACCTATTCCCCAAATAGCTTGATGAATCAACCGTTAACTCGAGAAATACCAGCGCATCAAAGGGATACTTTCGCGGAACCGTGTTAATCTTCCTTTTACAAATCAACGATAAGTTATTTTGATTGGTGTATTTTTATGCAAGGCAACGACCGTGCGGCGAGTGTAAAAATAAACTGGACATTTACAAGTCAAAGGAAATCATTGCGAATACTCTGATGTAGGTCTGTGATGCCAATATTCTGGTTTTTAAGCATGATACTCAAATATTTATAATATTTATTTTATTTTGTTTTAAATAGTTAACTTAAAAATAATTAGCCCTGTTAATTTAGACATAGCAATAACAGTCAAATAACAAAAAAACCCACAAAGCCAAATATTGTTCGAGAGCTTTTCTATAATACACTCTGGGGGCACGGCAGTGCCCCCACCAAGTCGAGCAAAAAAGCGGCACGGCCGTGCCATTTTCGACCCCCTGTAACTTCGTTGTGGATAAAACTAGAAGACTGAAATTTTCAGTATTATATTTTCTATAATAATGTATAATGTTTAAAAAACTTGCATTGTTCCAATGTGTGCTATTCAGGGTTGGCCGCCTTATGTAATTGCTACTGTGTATTGGTTGATAAATATTTATCAATTTGTATTAAAATCAGAAATTGACGAATAAGAATTTCTTAAGTTTTATTTAAAAAAAAATTCCGGCCAAAGGTTTAAAATTCTCTACTTAACTTTTACCCCGAGTTATAGTAAAATAGTAAGTTTCAAGTTTTAATATTCTTTTTTTTTAAGACAACTTAATGTTTGAAGGTTCCTTATTATTGTTAATCTGCGGTACTTACGTCTATTAACAAATTCAGATGTTCCTATAAACATAATAAATTACTTTGATAATACGTCGCTGGTCGATTTACAGAGTATATAATAGAGGGCATTTCTTCAATACGTAGGTACTTCAATACCATGTTCTTTATTGTCTCTGTAGATATTAAAATAATTGCCACTCGAACAAGTCTCGAAAATAAAGGAGTGCAATTATTGAACTATTTGAGATTTAATAGTGATAGCTTAACGCGTTAAATGACTTGTGAAATTTAACATTTGCCGCCGCCGGCGCCGGCGCGAGGGCACGGTGATACCGAGGGCTTGAGGCAACTTACTAGCTTTGGAAAACCGCTTGTAAGTGAGGCGTTTTCCAAAAAAAGTAAAAACGTGTTAATTACTTCTAGTGGTACGTTAATAAATAAGACGTTGATAAATAAAACCTCAGTGTTCAAAGAATGTTACCATGGATATTAATAATAATATGTATTTAATAATAATATTACTTTCAGTCATTCAATATCATGACTTGGTCCGCGCGATTGCCTCCATAATGACGTGGAGTCGACGATTATCATCCCAATAGTCGTGTGCGTTTACGGCCTAATAGAGAAAAGACAATTAATAAAAAAGACAATACAAGTTCACCTTAAATGTCTGAATTGTTTTGTTTTTGTGACTACGTGGAGAAGATAAATAAATGCCTCTCTAGCTAGCTAGTGCTAGTCTCTAGCTAGTGAGTCTAGCTAGAGGTGCTTTCAAATTGGGCGTTAGGAGACGCGCGTCTGCGGCGCGGCAAGCGGCGCGGTTGCCCACAGGTTTGACGTACGTTGGATTATTATCAGTGTCTGTTTTGATTTCTAAAACTTTTTAGTATCTGACCGAAACTCATGTTGTACCTTTTATTATTCATTTTCATTTAATTATTGTTTCTTGTGGTGACAATTTAGGTGTTCAATTTTATTTATTATGCACTGTTTAGGGGTGTTCCGTCTATATAATATGGAACAGTTTTGCAATATCTTCAATAGAAAATGAGCCGTCTCATTTATTAAAATTAAGCTCAAGCTTAAGATGTGACTCTAACCACTTTTCGAGGGAAAGTCTGCTATTGTGAGCAATTCTTATTGCATGTTACTAGAATAAAAGGTTCAAAATCTACTTCCAGTAAAAGGACAAAAGCTACGGTTACCGCGGGAAAATCTTATATTACGCGGGCAAAGTTGGGGGTGGAAAACTAGTATTTTGGAATCGTTTTCTAAATATAAAAGCTTTGAGAGAAAACAATAACTTTGAAACAATGTTATTGTTATGCTTTGTTATAAATTAACTAAAACAAGCTCCTTCTCAGTGTGGTGTGGAGTCTGCAAGTTGTTATACAATGGAATTCGCAAATGTAAAGTAGGAATAGTAAAAGATCCCATCGCGGCAGACTTCGCTTATTAATGAATAGTAGTAGTGCCCGTGTTATTGTTTAAACAGCAAAATTATTTTAATTTTGCTGTTTAAACAATAACACGGCCGGTTTAATCTAAGCTAATTAATTTAAACCATAGTCGGTTTAAATTAATTAGCTTAGATTAAACCGGAAAATATTTGTATCTTTTATTTATTTTCATTTTCTTGGTTTTTTCCAGTGTGAAGATCTAGTGTGATTCTGCTCGGAACGGAGATAAATCCAAAGCCATAACAATAGTTCTACCAGTTTATTTACAAAACCATAAACAGACAAGGCTTAATATGAAGGTTACGTTTATTAAGGTACTTATGCGTATATCAACATGCATAATATTTTTGATTAAAACATTCCGGTCTACGGATCCTGAACTAAATGCAAAGTAACATGATGTTTATGTCTATAATGCAGGAATTACAAATATTTGAACTTGGAACTTTGTATTTCGATCCAAGGAGGTTATCGAGGTGGTCATAACTTTGTGATAAACAAATAAGGTTTCATTTACTGTTATAGTAAACTTTTGTTCTATTGAGCTCACTAATTAAGTTATTCATTAAAGTTAATTAAGTACCACTATAGCTATAATGGGTATTTGTATTTTTATCTTAAACTGCTTTTATGAACTGTAAAGCTAAATTTTTATACACTAATTAACTGAACTAACATGTAGGTAACTAGAAATATTTAGCCTTATTTGAAAATAATATTCAGTTTTTCGTATTATGTTACTGTACTTAATGTGATCTAGACTGATAACATTAAGAAGCAAAACACAGTACAGAAAGGATTTTATTAATTATTTTTGTTTTATTTGATGTCCTACTCATTGTAACCAAAACATATATTTTTATGCTTATATCAACAGGCAAAAAAATTGTTCAACCGCATGGTAACAAATTTGCCTATTTACAATTTAAAAATAAAATACAAGTAACAACTCCACAAACTCTGAGCCAATAACCTACGTCAGAAGTATTTTCGACTTTATCGGAAAGCAGAGTCGAAGGCAAATGAAAGTTTTGCTGTTCTTTTGCAGTTTTGACGTGTCTTCATAGACTACTATCGGAGCAAAGTTCGACATGCATTATTTATACGTTTGGCGGGACTTGCAAAATGCAAAACCATCGATCGGTACTGAACAGTTGAAGTTTGAAGAGCATAAATACAATTTCCTTAAATAATTCTACATAAGATTTTGACGTCCGTGGCGAGATGTCCGTGGGTTGCCAATGCAGAGATTGTCATAGGACCGTAGTGAATGGCACATACTATGGGAGGCCTTTGTTCAGGAGTGGGCAAAAACAGACTATGGATGATGATGATGAATATTTTAATATCTCATTCTGTTAATGTTGAAGTAGGTGCCACATAAGGAACGCAAAAAAGGCAAAAAATTAACAAAGCTTCTTAATTTGGAAAGGTTATAATGAACGTAGTGTTGACTACATTTGGCAGTAAAATACTATTAAGCTTAGCAAATAAATTTTCGTTTTTGAAACAACATAAAATTTCAGTTATCAGGACTTATAGCATCTATCGCTCCATTTATTATCTAACAATCAACTATCAAAACCAATTGACACGTCATACTACTAATGTGCATGTCAGTGTTAAATTATTTGTTTGTAATCCTAGATAATAATAATGTTCGGGATGTTTATTTCACCTTAATTTATAAATTTAATCTTATATGTAAAATTCTCGTGTCACAGTTTTCGTTGCCATACTCCTCCGAAACGGCTTGACCGATTCTCATGAAATTTTGTGAGCATATTTAGTAGGTCTGAGAATTGGCCAACATCTATTTTTCATTTCGCAAAACAACGTTTGCTGGGGTCAGCTAGTTATATATAAAATAACAGTCTAATTACAATTAAAAGCTATTTATGAATGTATGACTTTGGTATCATTAATTTGTTGTCCTTCGCCTCAACGTTTACGGTGGTAAATATCTTTTATTTCTACTATTACACGTATACAAAACAATAATATGTAATTCCAAATCAAAGTTTATATTACTGTGTAATATTATAGATGTATTATGATTTTGTATGTACTTAAATAAGAATATTCGCACAATATCATGCAACTTCACAGGATCAGATATGTACGAGTTGCATGAGTTGGGTATTTTTGAAAGTACAACAAAAAGTTTTTATTTAAAAGCGTCAACCTGGTCAATCATGCCATGAGCTCTCTTATCCTCAATCTAAGCTCAAATATCTATTATTTTCAAAATCCCTGATCATTTATCCTCTAAACAGGCCGTCAAAAATAATCTGCGCCTTTGTAAAGCCGCTTCCGCCTAACAATAGATGCAGTGCAAACTTTGTGAGATGGGCAAAAATAATCCTCTAGTCGAGCTCAATACATCACGCAAAATGTCAGCCGAGAACCGACCGCACGAACAAAAATACCACTATTGTATGCATTTGTTCAAAACTTTGTAAAAACTTATGCAAGCGTACGCAAAAACGCACGCAATCCACCGCAATTCATTGTTATTGGAAGAACATTTCACACGTTACGTCTTTAGGAATCTTTTCAATCAAAAGAAACAATTTCAATTGTCAATCAATAGAACCCAATCTATTGAGCGATTGATGGCTGCAATTAAAAAAGTAGCCCAGACAAACACGGATTCTAAATTGGTAACTACGCCTGGCGTCTGAGAAGCTAACAATTAATCAATTCCTAAAGTGGAGCGAGTACGATCAATCCCCGGTGTGGGTCCCACTCGTGTCGACACCCGACCATAACTACACCGTAAATATAGCCCTCGTCAAAACAAACATTATTCAAAGAGTATGTTTTCATTTTTGTAAAACACCCACGGCTTAAACGTGTGGTCGCCGGTAGCCTTTCGTGAGACTTTTCTATAACTTATAAGGCTACATTCAAATATTTTCATACCTCCGCCACAACACGACACTTGACTTATAGGGTCAAAGTCCCGTGAAGTTAAATATTCGAAGAATCGGCGAAATTTCTCTTTACGTTTCACACTTCTATTAAAAGCATTAGGAAGTATGAGTTTGGTGATAAGTAATGCCATAATAAAATGCGCTGTCGGCGTGTGTGAAGAGTAAACATCTTGAAGCTTTGAGCTAGGAAGGAGCGTTGCTAAAGTAGAATAGAAACGATGCCTTTATTGCATTTTAGTGCTCGACGCATGGAAGCTTTATCCAGCGTTCATTCATTGTTTTTGCATTTTTCCAGCTAAAGCGCTCTGTAAAATTTATCCACTTTCGCTGTCCGGTTCAATTAACCAACTCCCTTTTTTATCTGAAAAGGGTTGTAGGCTCTATGTTATTGCAAGTTGTATAAACAAGGGAAAGTCCAGTAAAATGGGTTTCAAGCGTTTCTATTTCGAGTTTTTGATGTTTTAGCTCACCAAAAGGCTATTTCTGTATATTACTGAATAAATGACGGCGTATTTAATAAATTCATATTTGCACACAGATCCCCTTTAATGTCTCAATGATCCTATCCATTCAAGGTTGTCTGGAAGAGATCGCTCTTGAGCGATAAGACCGCCAATTGTCGCATAGTTTTAAGAAAATTATTGTTATGTTTGTTTTATAATTGTGTGCGCAATAAAGAATTATTATCTTATCTTATCTTATTAATGTTTACAGTATCGCCAATGTGCCATCGAATAATTCTATTCGATGGTACATTGGCGATACTACTATCAAAATTTTGTAATAAAATTTAAATAATTCTCAAAATCGCTGCAACGGTTGTCAAAAGCCAGCATTAGCTTATACCTACTCCATACCATCATAGGAACATCACGAACGTCGCTCATAGGTTTTTCTACTAATTTATAGTTTAAAAAATATAATTAAACGCATTATTATAACCTTCTCGACTTTTACTAATTCAGCATAACAGTGGTTTATTGTTTAAAAGTTTCAAATTCAAGGAGTTCTCTGTCATCACTAAAGTGGTGATAAATTATAAAGTTTAACCTTGGCCTGTGTTTGTTTAGTTTTAGTGCACATGTGCACCGTGAGAACACTTAATTCAAGACCATTAGTTATTTATGGAGCGCAGCTTTGTTCTTAAAAATAAAGTAACATAAAAAAATAAACTATGAAAGACTAGGTTAGGTGCTATGCTGATAGAGTTAACTTATAAATAATGAAGAACAACACTGTTTTATTATAAGAAGCAACAGCGTGACCAATTTTGCTAATGAACCTACTAAAAAAAGAAACCTGACGAGTATATAATGTTAACTATGCAAAGAACAAGTGTGGGCAATGTTTGTGAAGAACAGAAACAGACAGATCATTTGTAATAATAATAATAAGATCCCTATGAGAAGTCTTAGTCTTTCAAACAAACAACATGGTCTGGTTAGCGCTAAGATTTTTACAAGGGGACTTACCTTCCATGGATATTTTTCGAGTTGGAGTGAACGGTGCCGGACTCATACTGTTCCATAAAGACACTAGTTGCCAAGCTAGGGTACTGTACTAGGGTTACGCGTTGCTCATTCTTACTACAAAAAAATGAGTCAAGTAACTTCAGCGAGCTTAATGTACTCGTAATACATAAATTGTGAGGCTGCTTCAATAACATGATAATTTTCCAATAGGTAAGTCAAAGGCAAAACGTTTTTTTTTCGTCACACAGGGCATACATGGACAGGTCAACTTAAAGCTATTATTAATTTAAATAAAAACTAAGAATAATCAAGGAAATGACATTGTCATGACAGTTCGCTTCAGTTTTCTTACACTGAGTTGAAAAGCGAATAGAACAACACAGCTTTAAGTAAGAAAGAGGTTTAGTATAAGGGTAGTATAAGGTTTAATATACGTCTTTGATATCATTTATTAATATAAAAAAGAATGTATTAATTAATAGACACAGTGCCCCCCGTGCTACATAAAAACTTTGTTATATTAAGGTAATGCTCCACAAACCACGCAGACACTAAATAATGACAAACATTTAATATATACATATATTATGTACGTAATGTACATAATATATGTATAACTAATATAAAATAAAATTTTATACCTAGACAACCAGAAATTACTAAGGATTTTATTGTACAAATGTCGCTGAAAATACAAAGAAGCAACAGCGAATTTTGTCAGCGAACTGTGACAACTTTTGTCAAGAACAATTTTATAAAAGACTTACGAATGTTATATCCATTGCTTAGTTTTAAAGCTTTAAATCACATACTTTATCGCTTTATTGGAAGGCGATGTTTATGTCCCACGGCGTTTATCTTCATGATGGCTACCGCGAGATAACTCGGAGATACTTTATCTCATGTATTGAAAAATATGGTATGATGTAGCCGACAATAACTTCTCAAGTTATTAACAATAAATATTGATAAGTACCAGGCAAATGTAAATATTGGTACACATAACTTAGCAACATAACAGTGGCAATTGTTTAATTAAAAATTTTATAATAATATAATGTAACCTCATTTTATAATTACTTAAAAATGTTGATAAATGTATTTCATTTAGGTACCTATTTAATTATTATTACATTATTTTTTATTTTATTGAACTATCTCTGATATTATTAGTACAGTAAGTGTGTTAAGTCTGTACTTGTTACTATACTTACTGTACTATACATCTACAGTTGTTGTTACTATCAGATGTCAGTTTCACCACTAAAGTAGATCAAATCAATAAGCCCGCGCCAACCCACTCAACGACGGAAGTTGTCAAGCAATCAGAGATAAACTAATTTGGAGCAGTCAAAAGTTACAGGGTCATGCAAGCTTAGCTTATCCTCATTCAATTCCTGTAAGTATATTACCCGCAGAATTGTTTACGTTTCTCCTGATTTATATTCACCCTTATTGATACTTGAATAGAGATTGAAATCACTTGAGTTGAGTGACGCTTTTGATAAGTGTTTAGTTTGTATTGATGTTCGTTGATTAGTCAAGGATGCTGTCAATATTAATAACCACTTATTGTACGGAATTTTGGTTCGAATGCAAAATATACTTTCAAATTATAGATTTCTGCTACGAAAATATTAGCAGCTGGCAACATCTTTCTCAGTATTCATGACAATTTTTATATATAAAACAGGCACTTTATGCAATTAAAAATAATTTTAAAAACATAAATTCAACTGGGACTGTTCTAATTTCAATGTAACTCCTACATTTATAAACTGACTTAAAAAAAGAGGAGGTTATCAATAATTCGTCTGTATTTACAACATTTTATTGAAATTATAATTAAATTTTGAGTGAATAATTAATTATAATTAAACTATAAATAATTTTAAAAATACATAAAATTAGCATAGTTGTTACAAGAATTTAAAAGTTTATTCAAAGAAGCCACATTATATTGGGAGAGCACGTATTATAAACGTGAAAATATCATCGGTAATTCTGAATTTTTCACAAGATCATCCATTCCATTTGTACAGGAAAATATTATCCTAAGAAACAATTTAATTTTACCGAAACGAATATAAAAGGTCCTGACGTAATTTGATGACTCGCCATATTTCATGCATCCTACGCTCGGCTATATTTTTCTTTTGTGAAAAATTTCTTTATCTTTTACATTACTCAAACATTATTATTATACTTATTTTGACAAGACCTTGAAGTTGATCTTATTTTCTGGACCTATTCACCTCAAAATCAGCAAAAAAACTTCGAGTATGTAATGATATGCGTGTTAATTAATGGTATACTATAGATCCATTTTTGTCAGTTATTGCATGTTTTGAATAAAACCACCCAGACCCGAAAACAGAAATTGTAAATCGTTAATAATCTGGTACCCTGGCGGCAATGGAATGGCCCGCAATCTCTCACGGCCGATGACAACGCCAAACATCCTAAACTAGGGCTAGGGCTAATTATATCAGAATCATACTTAAAATGAGAATCACGGCTTGATTCAACATCTCCGAATAAAGTTAGACTGTAGTTAACATATAGAGCTATTTTGCACATTCACATGTGACGAAGCGCTAAAGCTTTTGACATAACTAATCATTATTTACACATATGATTAAGTTACGGAATGTTTAAATAAGCTTTTAAATGGGTTAAAATAAATTATGACCCTACCAACTGTATTTTTGGGTATTTTTGGGTATGATAACAAAATGTTTATGTCATCCTTACGCATTAAGTCCTTTCATTAAAGAGTCCAACTCAACCTCTAAATTCACACCAAATATCAAAATAACAAACAGACAGCAAAACTAAATTATTGTACTTACATGAAAAAGATCTATACTAAACGGACATTAAACGTCGTAAGCATCTGCTACATTTGCCCAGTCCTAATGCTTCCAAGTTTATGACTTTCATATTCATGAGAAAAAATTCGGCACCAAAATGGGCGATTTACGTAAGTAAAATACTGAGCGTTTCGGCCCAGATTTCTCAACGGAGAACGCTGGAGACTTGTTCCCTTGACAGGCTTAAGAGCTTCAAATCTTCATTTGACGCATGTTTACGACTCTCTCGGTTATCTAAATAAATACTACGAGTTGTTTACGTTGATGCAAGTCCAGGAAATGTCGCTACTGGAGGGTGTTTACTTTCTTATGATTAAGTGTGCTCAGCTATTTAGGAAGTTATTGAGTTTAAATCTATAAGTAACGTAGCATTTTACTTTATCATTTTCTAAGAGGTTTCTGTGTTACCAGTACTAAACTGAGGCAACCAACAAAGCAACATAATTAAGCTCGTGAGATATTTATAAGAGAAATATTATAATATAGAACCAGTAATTTTCTTTTAAATTACTAAAATTTAAAAAATAGCACTGGGTAGATACTAATATAATAATAATAAGCAACAAGCTTTCATGCCCCGGCGATGCCCCTATTTTATGGATTTATTCGCTATATCCACATAGTTTCCTTCGGTTAATATTATAGCGATAGCCTTCCTCAATAAATAGGCTATCTAAAGGTTAAAGAATTTTTCAAATCGGACCAGTCGTTCCTGAGACTTGTTTCATCGCGCTAATCTCAAGAAGTAGGTACTGTCCGGTTTGAATAATTATTTCTGTGTAAGATAGCCCATCGAGAAAGGCTATAATATGTCTATGATTGAAAAATCCATAAACACGAAAAAATATGTTTTTTCTAAAAATTTATATCATTCAAACGTTACAAAATGAATTTTTTGTGAGTTGTGGTTTAATTTTTTATATATTTTATAGTGTTTATTTCATTTCTTTCAGATTCGTACAATGTTAAAGAGTGACAGAATCTGAAGAAAAGATGACCAGCCAATAATGTGGTAGCGGAACAACAAAATGGAAATATTGAGCTGGGTGACACCAATATTGGGAGTAATTTTCATATACACAGGTAAGATATGTATACTTTAAGAAAATAATTTGACAGCAGCATAATGTTTTTAAATCTGGTCGGTATAATATACCAATTTCGCATTGTTATAAGTAGATGAAGATTTGTCACTTATTCATACCAGCCATTTAAATCTAAAATATGAAAATTTTAAAATATGTTGAGTTTGTTGTATTGTTGTGAGCAAAATTTACAGCTTACATATAATGTAAGCTGTAAATTTTGCTTGATTCTTACCAACACAAATGATATGGCTAATGCATAAAGAATTTATTCATAATACCCATTATTACATGTCAGAAATAAATTAATTAAATAAAATTGTAGTTACAAATATATAAATAATATTAAAGTTACAATTACATTGTAGTTACATTTTTTTTATTTTTATAAACGGTAAACTAAAATAATTACTGATATCATACCAGTACTAACAATATTTTCATTTATTTTTATTGAGTTAAACATCCCGACATTAAATAAAATAAACTTATTTTGTCATCAATATACTTAGAGAGAACAGATTTGTGACAACTTTCTTTATTTAAAGTGAGGGTGCCTCCACTGTCTGCACTTAAAATAAAATAACCACAAGTCAGAGTTCAGTCGTTGCTAATAGCTTAGTATTCACCCCAAGTTCACTTTCCCCTGGGGTTACCATTTGATATTTAGTGCCTTGCCGTACCATCTAAGATTTGTGGCAACACTTAGCTTCGAAAATAACCGTGTCACGCGTTTTATTGCCATTATTTGTCACGATAGAAAAATGGGGCCGAACAGACAAGATGATAAAAATAGATTACTTTGATTTAGTGTTTTAAAACATAATATCCCTATTAATATCATAAATGCGAGTGGAGCCTAACGGTCCTCGTGGCAAATGGTACATTAATATGATTGATATTAAATTTGAATTATTGAAAAAAGACGCTGCCAAACAAAAATCAACAGACTCGTTACCCGAGTTTTTGGATTTTCCAGCGGGAACAACGTATATTTCTACGGTAAAAAGTGGTCTATGTTCTTCTTCAATAAATGAGCTATTCGACTCTTAAAACATTTTAAAGCGGACTGAGATTAGAGCGTTAGAACAAACAAACACTTCAGCTTCATAGTATTAGTATATCACAAATACCCTAGGTAAGAAGTTTACGTAGTTACACAAACTTTGAATTTTTGCGTCGGAAAATAAATAATGATGCGGTTATAAGCCCTATAATAGTATATAAATCAGAATATCGCCTTTTGCCGAGTATTTTTAGTATTCAATACACATGCATTATAAGAGTACAGACTTTTAGAAATTTCTATACAAGTCATCGCATACGACGACTTTTGATAAATTTCATAAGATTGCTTTGCCGACGATTCATGGCGAGCGTCGCACAATTAAGTTAAAGAATATTAAGAGTGTTTGGGCCATGAGTGTTAATGCCTGATTTATATACCATCATAATTTATTTAAATTTTGAGAAAAAATATATAAATATTTGAATAATCATTCGCAAAGAAATATAGGTATGACTAATAACTTACTTTACTTAGCTTTCAATTTGAGTTAACAATAATTTTCTTACTAAATGATGTCACTTTGTCTATATTTAATTGAGCGTTAAATCACCAAGAGATAACACAAAGTAGTTTTAAGCCAGTGACAATGCATCGCAAAATTGAACGAACGAATTGCTTGTCCTAGGTCTCCTACGCAGACCCCACAATTTAAAATTAATTTTACTTTCAACGATTTATGTCACCGTAACATAAAACAGATCGGTGTTTATGTCAAATGTATCACGGATATCAGAACATCATTCTCCCTTAAAAAAGTTTTAAAATACATAAAACATGTAAAAAGCGTGTACATCTAAAGAACACTAATGCCACCCCCGAGACTAATAAGGCGCAGCTCATCGACAAATCTCGTTTGCTAACAAAACCCACGTGTAAACTGCGCTCACATCTGCCTCTACCAGTGACAATCGACAGTTTATAAAACACTGTATGAGTGAAACCCCAAAATGTGGATCTGATTTAGTCTTTTTCATGTGTAACGAAATAGGGCTGAGCTGCGAAAAGTAACTCAAAATGTATATCAGCATTGTGTCCAAATAACTTATAGTTCATTGATTTACTTTTATATTATTCTATTTAGTTTGTTATTGTAAGTTTGTCAAAACTTATGTTCATGTCTATAAAACGAAAACTGTTTTTTTTATATATGTGTGTTATATATTATAAATATCAGTTACGGATATTTATAATTATGCCTAAAAATTATACAGCCATAAAAGACATAATTATAGTAACTGAGTCAATTATAAATTTTATCTTATCAACTTTATCTAAAAAGAACCATAGACATTATCGCAGCCCTAACCATAGACACGAACCCCCAACCCTAGCAAATCAAACCGTAAAGAAGTTAAGCTAATGTTAAACGACGCCTATCTTTTGTGAATAATTTGAAATGGAGCCGTTGTATACATGGGGACATAGAGTACAATAAAAGACGAACAATCAATAATATATAGGTAGCTTAAAATAATAATAAATCTTTTTGCGTTTTAAAATAAAAAAGTGACTTTTTATCAAAACTTAACTGTGTTATATGAATTTTGTTTCTTATACAATGAAAATGCAGTATACTTCTTACCACAATAAAATATCTATGCCTTGTATAGGCTTTTATGACCGTTCGTAAAGGAACGGAAGTGAAAATAAAAGACGCTGCACGGACAGTTTGATTCTCTTCGAATATACCACATCGGAGTTATATATATATGACGCTTTTTAATAGAAATTTCAATTAGTACCCCCGAAAAGCCCCTTTCACCCATTCGTGAAAAGTAACTTTTTTTATTATTTAACTGAGCAAGACTGCACTATAAATAGCTACTGATTCTGGACCTTACTGGATATGAACTTTAAAGAATGGATATAATATCATTTTTTTCGCTTTAATTTTGATTAAAAAAAACATGAATAAAATATTCCTCTTAATATTCGAATAGTTTCTTAACTTTTAGCTATATATGTATGTGTTGAGCCTTATTTTCACATAGTGCCAAGTACCCATATTGATCAACAAACTACTCGTAAGCTCTTATCAGACGGAAGAATCTCCTAAAGTTTTTGCACAAGGGTCTCAATGCTAAGCTCCGATATTATCAGTTGAGTTTGTAAGAGGGGGTTTGGATGAGTCTTGTTAAAGGGCAATAATAATAGTCTCTCTTTTAACCTTGGATACTGAGTATGTTTTTTTTTCATTGTAAAAGCGGGATTTACTCACGTAATGAACTAGAGCTTTTATGTTTTTTTTTGTTCAAATACAAGTTCTTAATTTTGTTCTTGCATAAACATTTTATCACAAAAATATTTTATTTGCTAGATATCAATATTATGCATGATATTAAAATAGCTGAATATTATCTTACTAAAATTAAATCGTTGAGATTCTATTAAGGACAAATGTATTTCACAAATAGAATAGTCTTCTGATGTATATATATATTTCTGTTGTTTCAACTGTACACGAGCCAAATCAACAAAAACAAGATCTTTGCAACCGACGTCGTCGTGTCGCTGCATTTCCGTAAACTTTGTCTTAGATAGTTCACATTTTGGACTGCTAAATTGAACTCTACTCTTTTGTAATAGAGTTTAATTTGTAAATAGTACTTGAAACGGTGGCCAGGTATCGGACCCTATGAAAGATGAGACTGTGACAACAATTTGTCGCTTCATGCATTAGTTGATACAGTATCCAAGGACGGGAAGACGTTACTTTTAAATTAGCCATATGTCTCGTATATGCTATAAGCGTAAGCATGGACTAAAAAACAAAATTCATCTATGGTGTACCTAAGTGTAAGTTTATTGATAATTTCGATCAGATAAACTAGATATTGGGGCACTCCGTTTGCAGTAGATTTCCTATGGCGAAATAATAACATTAAACTATGGTATACAACAACTTTTACAACATCATAAAATTATAACTATTTAAATGTTTGTTTTGGATAGCGACTTAATTACGAGTAAGAAAATTATACGCTACCGCAAGGTCTACCGTATTTCCCAGCAACGAATTTTATAAAACCATCACTAGTATAATCTTATATATAAAATTTCCACGTCACAATGTTAGTTACCATACCTCCGAAACGGCTTAACCGATTATTATGAAATTTTATATGCGTATTCAGTAGTTTTCTGAATCGGCTACTATATTTTTCATTTTGCAAAACAACGTTTGCTGAGGACAACTAGTGTAATCTAAATTTCAAATTAAAAAAAACTCTTGATACCATAACTTTAGTACTCTTAAAATTTAAAAGTAATACTAATTTGAATGTGCATGTGATGTGCTTTCACAAAGATGACCTCACAAAGATTTTTGGTATTTCTTCCCAACTTTTACCCTCATAACTTTTAAAAGGGTCAACTGATTTTCAACAAACATTCGCGCGAAACTCACCTTTCATACAAAAAAAAACTAAATTCAAATCGGTTCATCCGTTCGGGAGCTATGATGCCATAAACAGACAGACAAGTCAAACTTATAACACCCCTCTTTTTACGTCGGGGGTTAGTAAGAATAAATAAAGTATTTCGGCCTTAAGATACCAGCTACTTCATACAACATGAAACACATTAAACTAATCCGACTTTCCTTCGAGTTCACATGTGGCGAGCGTGTTTCGTTTTTTGCGAACTAAGTGCTATTTCATTAGCCGTATCATTCCTGAATGTTTCTCATTTTGGACGTTTGTTTTTATAACGTGTTTCAAGAGCTACAAAAAATCTACGTTTCTCGTATAAAGTACGAATACTAGCTGTCTATTTGATTCTAATTTACAGCGAATTGAGGTGAAATTATGCCCATCAGCGTGCGCTCACTGTAATCTCTCGGTAAGATAAATCAAATTTTTATTTTTATAATTAGAACGACTCACATAATATTATAATGATATTTTTTTACATAAAAACACAACATAAACTGCCAAATTAGTAATAGTCGTAATAACGCTTCGCATTGCAAAGGGGGTTAAAATTAAGCACGGTCGTGTTCGAAATTCAAAAAATCATGATTGCCTCCTTTGGGAGCCAATCACTGCCATTAGAATTAGATATTCGAAGTTCAAACGGCTATCGAATTACAAAGGGTGACATGACAGTTATGAGTTCTTGAGTTGCTGCCTCGCTGGTAACAAATTAGATCGAAATTAACCTTTTTCCTCTATTAACGGTTAATGCGGATCAAAGAGGTTTTATAATAGCCTTATTGCCTTCATGACAGAGTGACCGCAAGCATCTGTTTAAATGAAAATCAAAGCAAAAATCTAATACAGCTAAAACAAGTTTTTTAAAGTGCAATCCAATGTCGGGTCGGAAAATTTATAGCCGGCTTAGAGAACTATCAATAACAAAAAAAATAGTTTTTGAGTTACGTCGTTCGGCCGCGTGCGATCGAAATGCGAAAGCCGTGTCTGTGTCCGTTTTTTTTTATTATTTCTTCTTGTGACGCGTGTCAACATGTGCCTCGTGTAAATTAGCAGGGGAGCTCCCTCGACAACTTTTTTTACAAAGATTTTTGAACAATAGAGCGTAACTACTCGCGTGAGATGAGAAATTACGCCCTTTGGCGTTGGCGTGTCGACTGCTCGGTGTAATGTGCATATTTTGCAAAGCATTTTTACTTTTGAGGTTTCAGTTGAAATGTTTAATAATTCATAATTTTATTACCATTTTATTTCTATGTAGCTTAGTAACTAATTAAGATTTTGTGAATTTAAGGCTATCATTATCAGAAATAATTTAATTTATTGTAAACAATAATTCCGCTTCGAACCTAAATAATTCGAAGTGTGTGTATGAGCAAGTCCTGCGATAGACATCCTAGGGCTGAAATTTATGCTGATGATAATGAAGCAATTTATATAAATTAGCAATTTAGTTTTATACATTACAGCATTAAATATACATACAAGTATAACAAGGTTACAGGAATTTTATTTAAAAATACTTACAATAGGCAGATAATATAAAACATTATTTGTATAAAATTCTGTGTATATATAGGTGTTCAGAAGTTTTGCACGAAATTAGTTAGTTTATGATGTGTTACTTCAAAATCAGTTAACAAATCATAACATCAAACCATAAATTCAGATGAATCTAAGACAAGATAATATTTATAGTAATCGATAAATAAAACATAACATTGTATACAGAACAAGTTGTTATTGAATGGCTCGATCCCGTTCTAACGGAAAACTGAAACCATAAAGTTACTTTTATGTACGATAAAGTAACGTACAAATAATATTTTATGTTTTATGCAATCTTCTATATCTTTTATAACTTTCCTGTATAGAAATGTGATATTTTGATCGATTATGTTTATTACAAGTACAGTCCTGATCATTTAATATTATTATTTTTTATCCTAGATAAGCCTTCATTTGACCAAAAATTCAGCTTATGTTAAGTGACGATGTGGTCTAAGATGGGACATGAAGAGAAGTTGAGTCTAATAATCAAGAATATTTAGTATCAGCGGGATCCTGTCAGCGGTCTTGCGCAGGCACTTAATACCCAAATGAGTGATAAGCAGGTAGTTTTTATGCATAAATCCTTCTCCAGTAAGCCTCAACGTTTTGCTTCAGAGTTTTACGAAGAAGTTATTCTGGTTTGCCGCAAACTTGCAAATTAGCAAAGCGCGCTATAACCATTACTTAAAACGAGATTGTGAGAATTTTACCGCAGAAAAGGTAATTTTTAATTACCTTTGCATTCGTAATTAATACGCTGGTTACTTATTTTTAATTTAATATATTGGTTGGACGCAATATCGTTTTACTGCTATGTTTAGTGGTGTTTTTTTATATTGTATTAGGAATTGGAATTACCAGTAACATGATAGATTTAATTAATAAAATAGTTCTGGACTAATCACGCAGACTAAAACTTATTAGCAATATAATGTTATCAGAGATTATTCGCGACTATGAGTTTGAAATAATTATGATTGAGCTAGTGTCATAATCCTTATTTAGTTATTTTACGTCACCAGAAGAGAAAAATCGTAATTCTATCTTACACCCCATACATATTTCAAATCATGGATAAATTACATTTTGATATTAAATTAATCATAGTATATACGCCAAAATTTGTTGGTAATACAAAATATAGTCCCAGACAGTATTTACAGTTACACCTTGTCTTATGATACATATGTATTAAATCAAATACTGTTAGTTTTTAACTTAAGAATTAAAAACCGATCTTACAAAAATCTCCATAACACACAAAAACTGTTGTTGATTTTTTCCTTAATATTTATCATTATTCAAACAATATTTTTCTTGACAACACGACCACTGATAATGAACCACCCGAATTCATTTGGATTATTGAGGGTGTCAACGCTCGTTTATGCCTTATATATTATGTTTAATTGTTAAAAACCATACATAACTAGTTGGTATCTGGTTTTTTTTTTATGGTAGATAAGCTTTCATTTGACCACAATTGAGAGTTTTTAGTTGGTTAAGGTAATATAATACAAAAAAGTTTTCAAATATTTGAAATATTGTTACATAACTATTTCGAATGTACAAAAATCGATAAACCTATTAAACTGCCTTCATAAAACATTTTTTTCAGAAGCAATAAATTTTGTAGATGTGTCATCTCAGCTGCCTGGTCAATATTTTTTGCTATCTCGCTATCTCAGTACCATCCATTCATAATCTTTTTATACACGCTCCCATAATTGTGTCATAGAAGATTTACGGTTTTCATTCATTAACAGTACTCAAACCTCAGGGACAATTTACTTCGATTTTTCATAATCATATTGTCACTATTATAGAGGCTTAAAGAAATAAAATGTCAATGTTAACTGTAGCTTGTGAGAAATGGCAACATTGCCAGTCACGGACGCCATCAAATAAAAGAAGAAGAAGAAAGATAACATTACGAAAAAAAACCATAACAAAAAAATATCTTTTATGTTCTGAAAGGGACCTGTTCTTATCATCATTAATTTTAACATTATCACGAATCACAAATGTTTTAATTTTAATAAAACTATAACTTCAGTTATCTCATAAAACCTTCTTACCATTATAAAAAAAGGAGTTTGCATGCAGTTTATTAACAAAATTCGTTTACAGCTGAAAAAGTAGGCCAATAATAAAAATAATAATTATCCCGAAAACAGGGAGTTTTGCACAAATTTGAGCGATAGCAAATCGAATGGAGATTCAATTATAGATTAGCCCTTGTAGCGCACCGCATTCACAACGTCGGGACACGTGAATAAATAAACACAATTACTTGCACAAAGAGTAATCTCTATTGATTCTACTCACAAAACACAGTCTCGTCGGACCGAGTCACAGGGCTTCCCTAGAGGATCGATTCTTTCGATAATCGGACACCGAATCGAATTTTTTTGCAATCGATTTTTTTCATCGCAACAATAACTACACTCAACAATAGGCACACATCCATACATCAATTCAAGTGTCAAAAACTAACATCTGCGCGCTCGCGTAAACATTGAACAGTGGAGGGCCCAAACAGCATCTTTAGGGGACCCCGATGCCAAGCCTGTGTTTACGACTCATTATTATTGTACAGTGCTTTAGAGTAGCTGCAAATGACATACTCAACCTATTATTAAAATAAACCGTAGCCTAGAAAGGGTCTTTTGTTAGGTAAATTTAAAATTAAGCTCGTAGAAAATTGCAGTGGGCGCGTCGCCGTACGCGAGCCGTTTGCTTTCATTATACCTTGGGTGTATAGCACTAGAATTATGTATTTGTTCCATGATCTATATATACACCACAACGTGTACTGAGATAGATGTTTTGTCAACAGGGCACGTGGAGAGTGGACTGAGTGATGATTACGTGAGCAATGGGGAAGCGCCGTTTATAATCGAGCAACCCACTGACGTCACTGTCGCCCGTCACCAACCGGCTACCTTGAACTGCAGGGCGGGAGGCTCCCCGCCTCCAACAGTAAGATGGTTCAAAGCGGGGTTGCTGGTCATATCGGACAATCACCGGTCTCTCTTGCCCGCTGGTGGGCTGTTCTTTCTAAGGGCGACGCATGGAAGAACGCATTCAGACGCGGGCGTCTACTGGTGCGAGGCTACAAACCCCTACGGAACTGCAAGAAGTAGAAATGCAACTCTTCATGTTGCTGGTAAGTCTCAGCAAAATACTATTTTAAATAAATAAATAATCCACCTTCCTAATGCAATCTGGATCTGCGTAATACTTTGTGAAAGTGTTTTAAGATATTAATGGAGTGCTTTGTTTTAGTTCTGCGTGAGGAGTTCAGAATGGAGCCGAGCTCAACGCAGTCAGCACAAGGAGATACTGTGATATTGGAATGTTCATCACCTCGCGGCTCTCCTGAACCTACAATCTATTGGAAAAAGAACGGTCAAATTATTCACATGAACACAGGAGATTCAAGGTTTGTTTTCACTATTATATTTTTTCCAGCTTATGTGATAAAAGGTTTCATTTAAATAAATGTTTTATTCACAGTTTAAACACAAAACCATCTTTATTAAAATAACAGAAAAAACAAATTTAAAATTCATAGAAACAAGTTTGTCCCGGCTCAAAAATTTGAACAAAACTCATATCAGTGTAACTTTTGGGTAACGGGAATCCTCAGTTACGTTATTAAAATAAGAACTTTATGCTCGCAAAAGTTGGCAGCGAATCGATAGCCAGTTTGATAAAGCGTAGTTGAAGCAAATTCGAGGGTAGTCGTGAGTGCTCTTACGAGGCTGAGTGGGTGGATGGAAATGCGATAGTCTTGTGAATAGTATCTCAAATATAGTCGTTTGATATTGGAGAGAACTACTGCCGTATAAAGTTAATCGTCGCTACTTCATGAGACATGCAGCCCGCTAAATTATGCGTCTCCTAACGACCTCATTGTAATCTTTTACGATCTAGAGTACTTTGTAGCGGTTGCGCTGCTGTGAGTTTTCGCTACTCTCCATTTTGCATTAGGCAAAAACTTTCTTTTAAAAAACAGACTGGATTATTTCAAAATAACATGTTCTTAACTGCATGGTAAGACATTGAGCTCCTAATAGAAATACTGTCAGTGAATTTAGTTAGTGGTATGAATTTTTATGAGCATCTTGAGGGAGCATGTTGTTACGTATGGAGGAGCACAAAAATAATTAACAGTTGGGGAGCGACCGTACATCAAAGTTGTTAGGGGACTGAAGAGCTCAACAAGCAATCAAGTAAAAATCTCAATAGTTCTAACTCACCAGACCCCTTATTAGATGTTAATTTCTAAAGAATATTCCGCCCTAGATTTCAATGAGTTTGTTTTGTTGCAATTCGGAATAATAAAATGTTTTAGTTGGAATTGTATGGCTGGGTTGTAGCATAAATTGTGTTGTTTTGACGCAGATTGCATTTGGTAGACGGCGGGAATCTCGTAATACAAGACGCCAGGCAAACCGACGCCGGCAGATATCAGTGCATTGCAAGAAACGCGGCAGGAAGCAGAGAGTCCGCAATCGCTACTTTGAAAATACACAGTAAGACAACATGAATTAATTCATATAATTCGCAGAAATTGTAGCTGAGTGGGCTATTTGCTGTATTTATTCTGTAAATTACATATTTTGTACATATTGAATGTGGTGTTTACATTGAAGTCTTGATTTAATTTTAAATATGCCATTGAAATCGGTGGTTTTTACAAATTGAATACGGTGCTTTCTTTTAAATTGTTATAAAATAAAAACACGGATCATATTATTTTGTAAAACGGATTCCAATCAAGAGTTTGACTTTGCACACGGTCTATTTATTTGTTGTGTGCCTACAGATACATGAATTAATTGGTTAAAAACATTCCTATAATTATTTTTGAAGCACCGTGTGTAAACACAGCAAAGTTAACCTAAACGGGAACTTTTGCAAACATCCTTGTGTGCAAACTATTAACTTTTAAATTTTTTCTAATAGCTGTTTCTTTCCTCAGTCAAGCCGTACTTAATCACGGGTCCTGAGGACGTGGTGGCTCTGAACGGGGGCAGCGTCACGTTCCAGTGCCGAGTGGGGGGCGACCCCCTCCCCGACATGCTGTGGCGCCGGACCGCGGGGAACGGGAACATGCCACTCGGCCGCGTCAAAGTACTCGACGACAGGAGCCTGCGACTCGACAATGTCGTATTGTCTGATGAGGGAGAGTATACATGCGAGGCGGATAACTCTGTAGGCGCTGTGAGCGCTACGGGCTACCTGACTGTTTATGGTAATTATCTGAAAAGAAATGGTGAAAAGAGTGTAGGTGTTTGGTTTTGCATATGTTTTTGATATAAATTAGTAAAGCTCTATTAATAATAGTATTAGATTCATCATCATCTTCCTGACCTTATCCCACATCACGTGGGGTCGGCACAACATGTTTTCTGCCTCCATTTCCCTCTATCACCCGTCATCCCAACACCTCTTTCTTACACATGTTTGTATTAGATTAATGTGCATAATAATTGGGCATTTTCATACATATATAATCAAATACACATAGTCTTAATAGCTATTATATCTATAATATATTACGTACGTATTAAAAATAAATGTATTGTTTTAATTTTAATCTTAAAATAACTGTTTAACACATTATTGGACTTCTTGGTGCATTTTATAATAATATTTTTTAATTCTAGATCCTCCATCTGTCAATTTAAGACCAAGTTCAGTCAACGTCGAAGAAGGTCAGATAGCAACATTTACATGCTCTGCATACGGAAAACCCGAGCCATCGATATTTTGGAGCGTCGAAGGCAACAGGACAATAATTTTCCCCGGCACGTCTAGAGAGAAATATCACGCGTCTGCCGTTGTGCACGGGACGTCTGTACTAACAATTAACGACACAATCAAAAACAATACAGGAATCACAATAGTTTGTTCAGCGGTCAACTTCGCTGGCAGTTCGTTTGTTAGAGGGAAACTAACCGTGACGTCAGACGATGACCGGCCACCGCCAATCATAACAAACGGGCCCTCTAACCAAACGTTACCTATAAAATCGATGGCAGTTTTCCCTTGCTCGGCTATCGGCGCACCTGAGCCAATCATCGCTTGGTATTTCGAAGGGGAAGCAATAATACAGAATCATAGAAGGAACATATCTAATGACGGTACCCTTATATTGAAGGATTTAGATAAAGATGATAGCGGTACATATACTTGTGTCGCGTCATCGCATCACGGAAAATATGTGTGGAGCGGTTCCTTGCTCGTAGACAGTCCCACAAATCCGAATATTCATTTCTTTCGAGCTGCGGATCCCACATCGCTTCCGGGCGCTCCAACTAAACCACAAATATACAACACAACCGACAATAGCGTCACTATATTCTGGAATCAAAACAATAAGATCGGGTCGTCCTCAGTTCTCGGATATCAGGTTGAAGTATTTTCAAGAGAAACTCTCCAAGGAAACAATACGCCGAGAAACTCTCGAGGATGGGTTGTACTTTCGAGACGAGTTTATCAAACACAGTATACTGTAAAGTCACTTGTGCCCGGCGTTGCATACATGTTTATTGTGAGGACAGAGAATTCGCACGGCTTATCCGGCCCCAGTCCAGTCTCAGAAGCTATTACTATAGGAGAGGATATGAATTCTTTGTGGGAAACAAATACTTATTCAAATAGTACTGAATTCAGAAATAATATACTAACAGACAACATTGTGGAACTTATAGAAGCAACACCTATAGACGCTAGAACTATAAAACTTATGTGGGAGATTTTAAATTTTTACTATCTTGAAGGACTTTTTATATACTTCCGTCCCCTAGACAATGTAACTACTGCGTACGAGATGAAAACAATTTTGCATTCCAACGACGTATCCGGGTATGAAATAACGGCTTTGAAAAAATACACAAGATACGAATTTTTCCTGATACCCTTTTACAGAAAATTCGAGGGTAAGCCTTCGAATTCCAGAGTGGCTCAAACTTTAGATGATGGTAAATATCTAAATCAATTTTTTTGTGTAATATCATAACAAGAATAGGGCACCTAAGTAATCAAATTTTATTTCAGCTCCTGACGGTCCGCCCATCAACATTGAAATGTTTATACTGAACACCACAACCGTTCATTTGAAGTGGTCTCCGCCAGAACTCCATCTACAAAACGGAATAATAACTGGCTACAACGTGGTCGTCAACTGGGTGGACATCCCTGCCAATAAATCAATGGTGGCCATTAACACGACCGTCCATCAAGCCACAAGCCTAATAATGACCAATTTGACATCGGGAATCAGTTATTCCGTTCAAATAGCAGCCGAAACAATTGTGGGTTTGGGGCCTTTTAGTCAAAAAGTCTACTTGAATATCGATTCTCGCTCAGTTGGATTAGATCCATTATCGAGGTAAGTATTATACCCTCCCAAATAGGTATAGAAAGGAAACAAAATTCGCTTTGCTCACAATATCACATGTTCCAGATATCCGATGAACGGGGAAGTCTCTATAGTCGCTGGGGACTTCGTGATGGAAACATGGTTTTACTTTTTGATTGGAGCGATTGTCCTGTTTAAAATAATTGTGATTGGCGGAATTATTTATATAAGGAAGCACAACATTTTCTCAAAGAAATCGGCTCTACCTAATATCTACGGTAAGTGCAATCATAAATTTTATAAAATTCTAAAGCAGTAAAGAACGTGGCCCGGCATAACAGGACAATATAACAGTTATTCAGCTTATCTCAAAACGCTTACCTTTCCGTGGAATCAGCATCAGAATTTCAAAATTAAAAACATTCCACGAGTGTCGTGGGGTGGTGCAGGGCGCGTTTGTTTGACGGAGGCCTGCGGGGCGCGGGCCGAGGGGGGCTGGATTACTTTCGAGTTGAAAGGTAGCACAAGCCCTCTCGCGAGCGCACTGGATCTCTTTCACTTTGCATTCACGTTCGGGTACAAAGGAATGATACAAATCCGAGAAATAAAGACCCAGTAAATGTAAATGTTTTCTGTTTTGTTTTTCTCGACGCGATGTTTGTTGACTCACCCAGTTACCTTTAAGCCAATTTTTCTCTTTTGTTTTACGTTAATATTATAGCGCACGAGTAAGCGCGTTATGCAATAGCGAGTCACTTGTTATTCATAGAGCATATTCGTATTGATTGTTTTAGAATCGAATGGGACGAGCTTGGTGACTCAAATGAACATAAAAGCTGCGGTATCTTTGTCGCATCCACTAAGCAGTTGCTACAACAAGAACACTGTTACTAAAACTGAATCACTGCTTTGGATGGAGAATCAGCCTGGGATTTGCTTGAATCAGAGCTCTCAGAGCAAAGAAAAGGCGAATTCGGAGTACGATAAAGTTTCTCAGCTGCCGGAGTACGCAGAAGTGACGTCTTCGCGGGTGAATGGAGAGTGGAACACAAGTAAAACCGCAACGTCGCCCGCCGCGTACGCCTCGGTCACTCTGGTCGCCAACACTCGACAGTGTGTTAGTTCCTTGGTAAGTGAATTTTCGGTCACGTCTCCCACAGAGGAAATTTAGTCAACTCAATTCCACTGAGGAAATGTAGTCATAAACCACTAGTTCTAAGTTTAAATTACCATTACTAGCCTATTCAAATCGGAAGTGACATCCATCGCTTATTAATAACTATACAGTCTTATAGTATTTACTGCACGAAACAGAGATTAAAATTTCACCTTTTTCACTTATTTAAATTATTTTAGAGATAATAATTACATGAAATTTAATTCCATGTGAAATTGGGAAACTTATTAATTAGGAAAATAAATTAGGATTCACTTTAAACGTTCTTTGTTTATGTTAATCTACTTATAGCCGAAATTCTGTGCGTTGTATTAGTGGAGTCCTCAAGTTAGTTAGTAAAACCAATTATATTAATATAATTATAAATATTTATAACCATTTTAATTTCACAGGGCTGGTTTCCTCCCGGAAAAAATGTGGACTCGTATGAAAACCGATACCCTCCTGAAGAAGAACTATATCCAGCGAGCAACGGGGGCTACTACAACAGAAACGTGTACAGCGAGAAGTACTTCCAAGGGCACCCAAACGTGCTGAAATTCTACGATCTACCTTCCATGGACAAAAACCAAAAAGCTCAGTTACGATACAACCAAAGCATAGAAAGTAAGACTGATAGACCAGATGTGACGCAATCGCTTATAGGACGGACCTATGTCGCTTCTAGAAAGAATTCCGTTGAAGAGACTTACAGAGCTTTTGGAGTTGATGATTCAGACGATGATAATTTGGAGGACGCGTATGACGAGCTGCAAGCGATGCAACCGCGGCGACAGCAGCATCAGTACGAACGGCCTAATTTTGACACTGAGCGGTCGCTGGGGCGCTTGACTTCCTTCAGGCAAGGCCAAGGAATCACCACGAAGTCTGTTCCGCCTTCCCACCCGCCTCCCGCGCCGCACCCTCGGACCGACTCTGTCACGCGGTAGTATCTTGCCCTGCCGATGATCGGCGACCTGTGCCAAACGGACGTGTAGACCAGTGGTGTTGTGATGTGTGGTCAAATGAACACTACCCAAACCGACACTCTAGTGATAGTTTTTGAAACACTGCGTCAATACAGCTTTTCTAATGGCCTATGATTGGCCTATGTGGACACTCATTATCTCGTAGACTAATATTATATAGGTTATAAAAGTATTCCTAGTCTGTTGTACATGGTTGTACATTAGTTTGTATATTTTGTAAATAATATATTAAAGATTTAGTGCTAGTATTACTACTTGAACTGTGAACTTTACGGATGATTCTAATAATGTTTAATGTTTTTGGAATTGAATGAATTCAAGTTGATTTATCCGTCTTATATCGATAAACGAATTTGTAATCATTTATATCATTAGCGTAAGGTAACTCAAAAATAGCGCTTGGCAATGAACGTAACAAAGTGTAATTCAAACATGTGTACATAAAAATAATTTTATTTTTATTTAATTTGGTTTCAACTTATACACAAACTTAAATAGATTCAATTATTAGTTTTAGTAAAATTTTATATTAATTTAGTATTATTTAATTGTGCCATTAATATTTCTACTTTAATATTTAAATATAAAAAATAACGTTGGAGTTGTGAGATTAAATTCAAATGAGGCATTTACAAAAAAGGTTATAATCTACGTAAGATAATGTGATATGAATTATAATAGCCACTTGTTATATAAAATTATAGCACGTCTTGTATTGCATATCAACTGTATAGACGTTTTGTAGTTTTAAATGTTAATGCCAGGTGAAGTTCACATAAAATATTGTGGCACACAGGATCTTCTTTACTATTGTTACAAGAACTTAAAATCATTAAAATATCCATCGCGCTGCGATTTCTAGTGTGCTACAATATTTTAATGAACCTCCCTCGTAATGAATAGGTCGCTTCCATATCTGATTAATTAAAACGAAGTATTCGTCCTTATGTAAATAATGCATTTTAATACTTTCAATACCTGTTCATTTATACTTATTTCGATATCTTGCAACAAGTACACCCGTCAATAACGAGGTAAGTACACGATTGCTTTTGAAATAACTAGTTCCTATTTTCACTCCTCGTTGATCCATATTTGCCTAATTTTGTTCATCATTATATTATGCTGGTTGTTTACATGCCTAACGTTATTGAACAAATAAAGATACTGGTTTTTAACTGCTTTTTGAACTGCTATCGAAACCTATTAGGATTATAGACTGTATAGTTTTGTGATAAAGGAGACAAAGATAGAAACTGTAACGCACTTAATAAATGCTAAAGATATAGAATTCGATATTCGTATTTCTTAATGAGATTTCAAACTGTTACCGATTTCAAACTTATTAGTTTGATAACATCTGCATACTTTATATGGTCTATGTTCAAATGCAGTTGCATTATGACGATTTTAATTTTTGTATTTTTCTTCGAAACCTATTTTTTAATAAAAACGACTTGAACTTATACTACAGCCTTTTTTTCAATACCATTCTACTTCACGGAGTTGGCTTGGGTTTAAACGTGCTATTGACCAATTCTTTAAAATCGCAACATTATTACAAATTGAAGTCCACTGGACTTACTAAACGGGTTTTCTTTCATTCTGTTATAAACTATAGACTGGTGGTAGATAGGTTGTACAGAAGAAGAACAGAATGGTTTGATTCAAAGTATAAGTTGCATCAGAGTTAAATGTGTAAGTACCTATTCAAATATGTTATTTAGATTTTAACTTTGACGAATTATATTGTTTTTTTTTGTCATAGATTAACTTATTGCCTTAGCTGGTAGCCAACTACATAGAAGGTGTATTTGTTGTCGATTTATGCTACGGCAATAATTTAAAGAAAATCTATGCCAATATAACAAAGCTGAAGAGTTTGTTTGTTTGTTTGAACGCGCTACTATCAGTAACTAACTGTCCGATTTGAATAATTCTTTCACTTTTGGATAGCCAATTTATCAAAGAAGACTTTCGACCACGGAAAATAACGTCATTCCCGCTTAAATCCATAAAACACGAAGAACTCCGTGGCTTTAAAAACTAGTCATAAATAATTATAAAAAAACTCAAATAAATACCCTAATGGCATTATATCATAAAAGATAGGTAGGTATTTACTTATTCACCATTTGATCCAATATTCATAAAATATATTGAACCACAAATGGATTATAATTTGCAGCTATTAAAGCTGTTATTGAATTAAAATCCTGGCAAACAAAAGTCCCGCAGACTATTGTTGTCCGTCTATAGGACGTTGCAATTCAAACCAAATCTCACTCCGACACTCGCCATACAACATTATTTTCAATTAAATTCGTCATAAATACAGCCACAGATTATAATAAAAGGAGTTTAATTCATAAGTTCTTTATTGTACACAATTAAAAAACACATTCGTTGATAAGTTAGCCAACTTGTACAAAAGGCGGGCTTGACCCCAAAATATTATTAATATTGAGGATTAACACACTAATATTGTTAAATCCATCTACCTTCTAGGTCTTCATGTCCCATCTTAGACCACAACGTCACTTTACATCTGGTGAAATTGTGGTCAAATAACGCAAGATTAAAAAAATATATATTTAAGAACAAGTATAACAGTGTGCCATTGTTTGTGTGAATTATTTCAGAAATAAACGGACTGGGCACAGATTTAGATCAAGCCTTAATTTTATCTCGAAAAACTAAGGGTATACAATTTTAATAAGTTTATATTCTTTATTACAGTAAAATAAAATCAGTTGGAAAAAGTAATTCCGTAAACGTGCTACCTTTACCATCTCATCTGACCAAATTAGTAGGTTGACGTCTTAAGCTGCGTTTGCTGATTGATATGGCCAGGCCTCTGCCACTACTAGGTACTACTTTTTAACAAACAACAAACAGAGAAAAATAACGTTCCAGAACAGCAGAACCATTACACATCTCAAACCAGCCTCAATATTAAAAAATTCAAAAAACCAATACCGAAATTTCACTGTTATTTACAGCCACGTAAAAAACACAATTGAAAAACGCTCGAGCGCGATAAACTCGCGACGTAAACGTATGAAAACACGCGAGGTTTTTCTCATTCGTTTGCATTTTTAGCATTCTCACAGCGGTGCGGCCGCGCCGCGGGTACCGTTTTAATTTTCCGCCAGCGAAGAATTTACAGCGGCGAATGAAGCACCATCTATTTTAATGAGCTTTAAAAGTTAACTGATCATGCTATGACTTTGTGTCGTCAAAAATGGGGTAGGAATTTATTTAGTTGGAATCTGCGTTTGGAGGTTTCCGAGTTAATTTTGGTAGAAGATGTGAAAGGTTAATAATATTTTTTATTCATCATCGTTATAACTGGAGTTTGTTTACTGCTGGACACAGGCCACTTTTGATTCTGTGATATGAGGGGCCTCTTTATACTAATAATAACTCTTTGTTACACACCAAGATAAAACAAAACAAAATTGGACTCAAAGCTAAATACAAAATGCGTAATGGGCAGCGTTATTGCTTAAAGCAATTTCTTCCAGATAACCTTTGGACTATAATAACTATACTAGCTACTCTTGTGAGGCTGACGAGCGCAATATTTGGTATAAGAATAATACAAATTCACCAAGATCAACTATTAATCAACTCGAGGATTTTTTTGTATTAAAAAGCACACATCATGATAAATCTATGAAATTGTTATTAATCATGCACCTAACCACGATTATGGGTGTAAAATATATTGAGAAATAAACTTCAAACTGGCCGTCAAATATAAATAGAGAATTTAATAATAGCCAAATGGTAAATGATTTTCCGCATGATCACGACGTTGATATACCATACACAGATGTATAGAAAACAATAAACACTACAGTGCGTTTCAGATATGGATTCGTGGAGCCTTGCTTCCACCTGCGCGGATGGACATCAATGACTAATGGACGGACATAGAAACAGCTCAATAGATTCAGCTTCAGCATTCAGGCTGCATAATAAATGAACCGACCACTCGAAACGGTCATTATGCCTCAGAACATTAGACGTTCACTTATGTTAAGTTGAGGTACAGTTTCTCTTTGGGCAAAATACTGTTAGTATTTTATTAAGTGAAGAAGTAATTTTAGAAGATTTGGCACGATATTCAATTTTCGGTTTCATGTCTGTAAATGTGAATTATTAAAAACGATACAACTATAAACATCATAAATATGTTTTTATACAAAATATTATTATAATCCGTTCAAAGTGAAAAAATTCAATGTCATCTAGAATTACACACAAAAAAGCAATACATTTGAAATTAGGTAGTATTGTATTTAAATTATTCTCAACTTTTTATTTTACCAATTTTACTATGACTATTTTGTATAAAAACATATTTGTCACGTCACGTCACGTGCCAAAGGTTGAACAAGAATTCGGTTCGGAAAATTGAACTAGCTGTTTTAATACGACAATCCCTAACCGCTGTCCACTTCCGACCAATGACGGATGTAATTCAATTAAAGATTAATTGGTGAAAATGAAGTTGCGTTGAGTTTTCCCCGCTCGTCACCCCCAAATATGATTTTGACGGGAAGGTGTGTTTTTGCCAATTAACTTAATGGAAAACGTTTGTTCTAAGCCAATTGCGCGTCGCACTCGCTTTGGTGGACTGTAGGCTCTATGGAGTGGTTTGGGGTAAAGTTAATTACACATCAGGTACAAAAAAATTTGCATAATATCTGCTTCGGATTGGAAATCTACGAGTAGAACATTGCGTATAATATTTTTGATATATTTTTTTTTTTCATAGCAATTCTAGTATTTTATGTTTATTTCATTGTATGGGGAATTTTTTCTCGCTATCATATTTCATTCGTAAATCTGCAAGATAAACACAAAAAAAAACATAAAAAACTTACACATATTTAACCATAAAAAATGAAAATAAGAATTAAAAAAATATTAAATGTTCCTGTGAAGTAACTTGAGATAAAGTAGGTACTTGCTCTGCTACTTTGTAACTAAAGTGATACTCGCCAGAAAAAGCCAGAAACTCTCAGAACATACCACAAAATAACCCTACAAATGTCGACATCTATCCATTCCTTGTAAAAGGCAGCGATAATATACGACACCCTTAACTCCAAAGTGCCCTTAATACTGTGCTCGAGAGCGCGCGGTTCAGAATGTCGGAGGCCTTTCAGAGGCCTTTCAGAAGCTAAGCCTTTTAATATCGCACCCTCAGAGGCTCTAATCGACGTCTTGTGAAATGCTACTTTTAATAGGGTTTTGAAAAAATGTTATAACAGGTTAGCAAAAAATTCTGATACTAATTATGTTTAGGTATGACGATTTCGGTTTATGAATAGGCTCAGAGTCACTCAAAGATATATTTAGAGGTGGCATATATATGCTTGGGTTTCTCTAGGGGATCGAATCGGAAATGAGGAGATATGTAGAAGAACACGGGTCGCTGACATAGCCATCGGATTAGCTCTTTGAAGTGGCAGTGGGCGCTCCATATAGCACACCATATAGAACCCATAGTCGCTGTGGCCGAAAAGTTGGAATGGAGACCACGGATCTGCACGCGCGGTGTGGGACGTCCACCAACTAGATGGATGGACAACCTGTTGGAGGCCGCGGGCTCACGGTAAATGCAAGACACTGCCACCCGCAATTACTGAAAAATCTTTGAGGAAGGCCTATTTCCTGCAGTGGACGTCCTACTTCTGATGATCATGTTTGACAATAATTAAGAGACGTGAAACAAGCAAAATAATTAGTTTGCAAATACAAATTCAATGTAGGGTGTATTAAGTATAATAAAAGCTACCCATATTATGTAGGTATGACTATTTTATTAAATACTAGCGGCCCGCCCCGGCGTCGCACAGGTAAAAAAAGTTCCCGGCAATTTTTGCTTATTTGCTCACCGTTTAGACCTACCCTGGACTACGACAAACATTTTAAAATCAAGATCAGCTCAATCGGCCCAGCCGTTCTCGAGTTTTAATCAGACTAACGAACAACAATTCATTTTTATTTATATAGATAGATTAACAATTTTTTGTTAGATTATTTATAGGTTCTATTGAGAAAATTTAAATAGTAAAATATTATATTTATAAAACTTATAAAATTAACATTTACGAAAACAGTACGCTTATTTGATAAATTCATTTCTACAATAAATGTAATAATAAAATAACAAAAAAGGTTGTGAGGTAAGTTCATTAAATGTATAGGCTAAAATTAATTTAGACAACAAAAGCGCAGGCCTGCAGAGCGCGATAAACACTTTACAAACGTGATTTAACTTAATTCACTCAATTCTCACTGTGGGTCATTGTGACCCTGTATGTATCAGTAACTCTTGCCCGAGCATTGCCCGAATTTAATTATGTCGACTGCATTTTAACTAGGGATGTGTCAAATTACGTGTCCAATGATAAATGTATTTTGCTTTTAAATTGCTAAGTATAAAATATTTTTTTATTTAAAATTGCAAGTATTTTATTTCGTAATTATGGTATTCTATCTAAATATCACATTCTCATTGTTTGTTAAACTCTTCAAGTTTTCAGAATAAATACAATTTATATAAATATGTTCATATATATAGATATATTTTGTAATCTGGGGTATAGGTCATATTGAACAGATTTAGAAAATTAATGGAGAAAATAAGGAAATAATCAAAATGACTTTTCAGTAGAGATCCTATAGGCAGCACCAATCTGCGGCTCTATAAATCTAGCACAACACTACCAACCCTTCCTCGGAGGGACCGAATGGGCTCTAAAGTTAGAATGGCACATGGGGCACAGTTTTGTAATTTTATTAATGACGTAATAACAGTTCTGTCAGTGGCATGTGTGCCCATGAGCGATAGTGGCGTCGTTAGCTCGGACGGGTTAATAATAGGGGAGAATGGGGATCATCTATGAAATCCGAGTGTCGCATTCAACCTGTCGATAGCTTTTAGATATTTGGAATATTGATATCAATGGATTTAAATTTGCATTTCAGTTTGTGATATTTTTTAGCTGCATGCGTTACTAACAATTTTGTTTCTAATAGAATAGAAGAACATTTATAGTTAAAACTGTGTAGGCACATAAATGTGTAGTTATAAGACATACAAATTATGTCAATAGTTTGCCTAATCTGAGCATACAATAATATCAAAACCATTGAAATGATGGCTATTGGGGTTAATAATTTTAAGATATATTTATCACGTCATATCAACTTGTTTTCTTCTCCATCTAACACATGGGCAATTTTAATCGCGACACGTCACATAAAAATTCTCGCTGGTGGATAGTTCAACCAGCCTTACACCCACCCGCAGAAGATCTATTCAGCTCAACTGAGATAAGTCCAGAACCATCAACAAAAACTGTCAGAACCCCCGCGATAAAGCTAGTTAGTAGCCTCTATTACTCAAACAGCCAAACTTGACTCAAACTCGCGCCATTAAAGTTTTCCTGTCCTGAAATATGAGCACGTTGAAATTAAACTTGCTTGTAAATTAGATTTGAGTTGCTAACATAATGGATGAAACCATTGTTGGAGTTTAGGGATTGTGGGTTTGTAAGTTGTTCATCTGTGTAATGCTACATTTACAAGTTTATATTTTGCCAAATATTCGGTGGATTGAATTATCGTTAATTTATTAACTTGTTGGAACTTTGTTAGTTGAAATTTGGCTACGCCACTATTCTCAGCAAGCTGTTTAATAAAGACACGTACATACACAGGCGTAGGCATTGCGACCAACCTTACTTTCACTGCATAATAAGATTAGTCGATAGTAGAAGACATTTTATTTCAGATGTACTAACAATAATAAAGAAATTTTCTGCGGTTACGAATAGCCTAGGGTTTACTAATTCCTAACGTTACCGCGTTGAAATGAACAAGTAGGCTTTACTTACTTTACATTATGTATGTATGTACAAAAACTGTATGTAGTAGTAGAATATCAGGCATCTACAAACTCACAATGATTGCTTATAATCTCAATAAAACTTACTATACACGTATACATAGGTAGTCACCAATTTTTTATCTGAAGACATTATTTAAATTGTTTTCTTTATCGTTTCCAACAGTTCAAAGCAAAGGTGTGTGCGTGTGTTCTGCCTATAAATACGGACAATTGCCTCTTTTATAGAGGCTCTATGTGCAGCAACGGAGCATTTTGTCACGGACTGTCCTATCTACGGGCGCTAGGCACGAGAATATTGCATACGATTATGTCTACTCGTACTGCCGCTGTCAGTAAATAAACTTCGCCGAAACAAATTGTTGACGTGCATATTAAAAATGGAAATTGTGCTGTTTTTTTTATTTTAAACTTTTACTTTATGTTTATGTGTTTTTATACATATGAAAACGACAGATTATACAATTTTTTTTATCACTAGCGTAAGTAGGTAATACGTGGTAATACTTAATAGAAGTCTGTAAAACGACTGCACTGGATATAATAACAAACCCTTGTATTCATAAAAATATTTCACTTTAGTACTAAAACGTTATTTATAAATCTAAATAAATGCGTAATATAAAAACTATAGTTTTTTGATAAAGGGAACGGATTAAAAACAGTTGTCAGAAAGGGTAACAAAACATAAACACGTTACTCAATAAGTAGGTTTCACAGTCCCAGTCATCAACCCAATCCATGCACACTGGTGTTTCGACAACAAAGAGTGTATATATCTGTCCACTGGCCAGCGATGTCGCCGGAAGATAGTCACCATCCATCATCACATTAGAGGGTGCTATTGTATTCCCTCCCCATTTTCAACCTTGTTTGGGAACAACATGGCTCAAAATGAAGTTTAAAAATCAATCGCACTTTCCCCAATTCACCCAATAGCACTCAGTTCCTGAAAAATAATGAATAAGTTTTGTCAGCGGTCAAACCACACTTTGAAACGTTGTTTGCTATCGAGGGTCAATATTGACCGTGTGGTGGTTTGTTTATTTGTAGCGTTAAATAAATACAAAGGTTTGATGTTATTGTTACAGTTTATTTTATTGTTTATGTTTATTTTTGTATTTTGCCATCATAATTATCATGTTAGCCCAATTATGCGTAGGTGACCGCTGCTAGGTCTGGCCCAGCTTATGAGATTTCCTGATGTAAGAAAGCGAAATCAGTATAACATAGAATATATGTTTTTTTCCTCTCAAAATACGTATGTAATTGATTGGTAGAGTCAGCGTAGAATATCGATCAAATTGTGTTGATACTAATGTAGATGACCTGGTCAAGACTGCAGCTTTGCGGCAGATTTAAGTAGCTTTGAATCGAATCATCACGAAAAAAATAAGAGCCATTTATACAATTCAGCAGTGTGTATGTCCAGATGACAATGTTGATTGTTTAATGTATAGAATTTTATATAAAAACTAGCTGACCTAAGCAAATGTTGTCTTGCAAAATTAAAAATACATGTTGGCCGATACTCAGACCTACTCAATATGCTCACAAAACTTCATGAGAATCGGACAAGCCGTTTCGGAGGAGTACGGGAACGAACATTGTGATACGAGAATTTTATATATTATTATAAGAGAAAGGAAGAAAGAAAGAGAAACATTTATTGACACATCACAACACAAAATACATAAGATGAATAAAAAAAAGTCGCATTCTTGCAAAACATATTTTATTATATTTTAAACTATATGTTTACACTTTCTAACATCGATGATTTCTAACCACCTTACCAAAGGTGTTTGAACAGTTTGGAAAAAAAAATATAATTAATCTTTAATTATTAATATTTTGCAGCTATTGGTAAAACGCAAAGTTAATTGAGATATAAAAAATATTCTTGTGAATGCTTACAAACAAAAGTGTTAGGAATCAAATCTCATAATTTATCTTTAAGGTTTCTACATTAGTTTATTTTATTTTCATAGATACATATTTTTCCCTCTACTCGGAATAGTCAAGATTCACTGATCTAGATCTGAGAATAGTAGAATGCGCACTCTTCCAAAAAGTATAGAATAGTTTGAAGTTTAAGCATTGCAGGACATTGACATTGATTGTATCTTAGATTCAAACCTAAGATACAATTGATCTACATAAGAAAAATGGCGTTCAACTGAGTAACATATTTTTTACTTGATTTAACTCGACACTGGCAAACTGACGCTTCAAGCGCAGAGTCCAATAACAAGAAATTGAATTGATCTAAATAAGATAGGAAATACCAGAAAAAGACCAGATAAAATAGCCTATTGTATAAAGAACGCGCGCTGTATAAATTTTATAAATGCAAGCGTTCATAATACTTAACACAACTTTTTTAAGTAAAATTAAACAGACCAATAGACGTATTAATGGAGATGATAGGTTGGTAAAACGTGGCACAAGGAGTCAAAATACCAACTGTGATTGTTCAGTAACTCGCTCTAGATTCTGAACAATCTGGAACTAAATTGAGCTGCCACAGTGCCAGGTTTAATAGAAGCCCGACCTACTTTCTTGTTTAGGAATGTTGGTTTTTCCTGTTATTTTTGTTTCTCACATCTACATTGTTGGAATCTCAACAATAGTACTCTCAGTGGTTTTCCAGTTTCAGGTTGAGAGACTTTTGATTGTAATCCAAAGTTAAATAGAAAATAGGAATCATTGTAACTAGAAGGTATTGTCTGAGTTGATATATGATTTTCCAATACCAATTTAATTTTAGATCAAGGAGCTAAATCCCCTTATATGACGATGTTAAAGGCAGAGGAAGCATAGAAGGAGGAGGAGGAGGTTTGTATAGAAAATATAATACCCGTAAATTCGACATGACTTTGTTTAAAGAATAGAAAGGGGAAGAAGAGTGGTTACCGAAAAAAAAATTGATAGGTAAAAGCTCCATCTTATCTATAAATTGATCATCACCATCACATATCCATACTAATATTATAAATGCGAAAGAAACTCTATCTTTTCCTCTTTAAAACACCGAAACTAAAACAAAACTTAACCTATAAAAATGGAATTTGATACAAAGATTCCTTAGAGCCTGAGAATGGACAGGAGCTTTTTACCGCGGCAAAATGACATTCAGCGGAAAAATCCATTATAACACGGGTAGCACCGCGGGACACAACTAGTTTTCCTATAACTGTTAATGTTATAAGTTGTATTTTTTCATTTCTAACCACCATTCTCGTGTTAAACAGAAATTTCAATAAAAACATAAGCAATTATCGTCCCAGATTCAAAATACGAACAAAACGGAAAAATTGAATTGAATCGGATCAGTCTTGCGTAACCAGTAACAGAAATAATTTATCAGTGTGCATATTGCCTGTAAATCATTTAAATGAAATCGAAATATCCATTCTAAATTAGTTGTAAAATATTGCCACGGCGGCCAGGAATAGATTGCATATGTCGCCTTCTGTTATAAATTAGTGATTCAGTGTTTGCCTAACTTATATTATAATGAATTAACTATATTGTGTTTTTTTTTATAATAGATGGAAAATAATTTTTATTTAAAAAAAAAAAAAAATAATTGTAGGTAGGTACTTACTGTAATAAATTTAAAGGTACCTTTTCTATTTCTAGTCAAATGAGGAATTTTATATTCATCATCATCATCTCAGCCGTAAGACGTCCACTGCTGGACATGGTAGTTTCGGCTGGCAGCGGCCTGCATCCACCATGAGCCCGCATACTTCACCAGATCGTCCGTCCATCTAGTTGGTGGACGTCCTACGCTGCGCTTGCCAATCCGTGGTCTCCATTCGAGAACTTTTCGGCCCCAACGACCATCTGTTCTGCGTGCTATATGGCTTGCCCACTGCCACTTCAAAGAGCTAATCCGTTTGGCTATGTCAGTGACCCGCGTTCTCCTACGAATCTCCTCATTTCTAATTCAATCACGTAGAGAAACCCCGAGCATAGCCCTCTCCATAGCTCATTGAGCCAGTTGATGAGACCAATAGTGAAGCACCACGTTTCGGATCCGTATGTCATCACTGGCAACACACATTGATTAAAGACTTTCGTCTTGAGGCACTGCGGTATATTCGATGAAAAGACGTGTCGTAGTTTTCCGAACGCTGCCCATCCGAGTTGGATTCGGCGACTGACCTCTTTCTCGAACATGGACCTACCTAATTTGACTGTTTGTCCTAATTTTCTATTACCTCAATTTATTTTGGCGCTATGTAGGATAAGAGGTTTTGTTGTTCAATCTGTCTGATCAAAACTAATTGATATTATAATAGATTTCATTGTATTTTTTTTGTACATAATTGTTGTTTAAATATTTAAGAATAGATTTAAATATTTTATTTTCAACGAATGAGGCTTATTCTTTACTCGTACTCTGAAATTATATCGAAGAAACCAATGTATTGTTTTTTACATGTCTTATAAAAACGCCTCAGAATTACTAATTTCCACCCTTTCTTAAGCCCCTTCGCCGTTGAGGCAGAATCTTCTCTTCGGGCGCTAATTATTAATAGTTTATGCAAATCTGTATAAACATTCCGAATGACACAACCCATCCCTTTTCAACGCAGTGCACAAAACAAAAATTAATAGCTCCGTCTCCTTCCAACGTGAAGATTAAAACAAAACGTTGATTTGCATGTGCAAATACGTTGTAGAGAAATCCAAATAGCAATTTAGTGAACCGGCAAACAGCTGCGACTTAGGATGGTAATCCCACTGATATGAATTTAAAAGTTTGTGTGTTTGTTATGCGTGAATGGGTGATTCAATATCATTAAAGAACTGGATTTACTGTATACAATTTATATTATTGTCTTTGTAAAATAAATGTTATCTTGAAAAATGAACTGGTCAAATATAAGTAGCGCAAATGATATCCATTTCAAGCTGTGCTTTGGTTTGTAAAAATATGATAGAAAGCGATTTCAATTATGAATTATATTTCCGGGATGTTTGCAATGTCCCGCGTTGATTTTTACGCAATCATCCGCAACAGAACAGTATCCCTGATGCGCCGAGTAAGGGCCAGCACCAGTAGCTATCTGATCGTTATAGCTGGCAGGCTGGACACGGACTGCGCTTTTATGAAGCACTGGACGCACATTCATTATGTCATGCGTCCGTAAACGCAGGATGTGTTCTTCCTTTTCTATTAAAAATAAAAAAATATTTTTAGCTGTAAATAACATACCTACATTAACTCTTAACTCTCTATGGCTGTAACTATGGGAAGCTGAATTAAATAAATTGAATTGAATATTTTAAGACAATTATTTCACGTTTGTGCAATATCAGAAGATTCAGAAATTGGTGTCAACAATTTACCTTATGACACTTAAGTAGCGATATTAGGTTTGAAGATTTTTATTCTCAGAAATTACCAAATAAAAATGTTTTACTGTATGAATACTATAAAATTAATTCAAAATATCGCATCGCCTACCTATCGGATAACTTTTGTACAATATAAACATAATAATTCTAAACTTGAATCATTCTTTTTTTAATTTCATCTCAGTTTTATAATAATTATCTGGAACCCCTTGTGCCTAGATTGAGATATTATTTCCCATATCTCGTATTTCGGATTTGTCGTACTTAAGTTAACCAAACGAAGCGCACGCCACGACAATACTTCACTATCAACCAAACGCCGAAAACATAAAACTGTCATGTGCATAATGCACCCTATAAATATTATTCCCAAAGGATACTTCTAATGGTCCCGTCCCAGTCTCTCTAGAGATGTAGGTCAGTAACGTCTCTTATAAACATCATTGCAATTTACATCATATATACCAAAAAATAAGGTTCAGTGTGGCTTACATTGTTGAAAAGCATTACATCAAGCTAATACTATCAGAAATCATTACAATATAAGGTTGGTTTTTGCGCGTAGTAATAAATTGCATTCAAAAATGCAAGCTAGTAGGGTAACTGATTTGCGTCCATTGCATTTGTGAGTCTAATGGCCACGACATGCGTTCTGGAGAACTGCGTTTAATTTATTATCAAGAAAGGGTGCTTGTAATCCAGTGTCAACATAATCTTAAATATTTTACGATAAATATAGTCTTTATTTTGACCATAAATTTTAAGGTATCGCTTTTGGCGATCGCCTGGTTGTCCCTTGTGGTTCTTTGTTGTCTATGTTTTGCATGTTTTAATTTAGCTTGCGCCGATCGTGTTTTGTTTAGTGAATATTTCCAACCAACAAATACACGCGCTAAATATTTACGGGGAATATAATATCAGGAGCGAATTGAAATAGAACGATTAGGCATAGTTACACCTTTTGGTAAAATTAAATGTTTATAATTAACGATATTATGGTTTTTGAACGAAATGTGTAGTAACCAATTTAACAGTAAATAGCTTAGAGATACTCTTAAAAAGAAAAAAAAAACAATAATTAATAATCTGTACATAGTCTTTTGTACAAGCTACGACGAAAGCTAACTACTCGTTTGATTCTTCTTATCTTAAACTTTAATTTGAATATAAAATTCGAAAATCATCATATCATATTATGATCCTGAATCAACAATGTAACCTAAATAATAACTCTCTTTTTATCTTTATAAAATAAAATCTCTGCCATATTTAAATTACAGACGTGAGCTTTGTAATCGTATCGACGAGGTTACACAGGTAATTCCGTTTCAGAAACAAATTGTGTATGTTATCAAGTAAGCCTCAAAGGTAGGTCAGCTACACTTAAAGCGACCAACAAAGCATTTAATTAAACCAAGCGTTTCTCAGGCCAAACCGCGTCTTAGATCCCAAAGGGCAATCACCCACTGCTGTTTGCACAGTAACCTACATACACAGGGATGGCATCATTAATGATCGGGGGCCATTATTAGGGGACCATACCCTTCGTGTCTATGAATGCATTGAATTTATGTGGAATCTTGAGATGACTTACCTTATCTAAGTTCAGGCTTTAGTTTGTGGCTTAAAATTTAATTCATTATAATCTAAATTAACAATTTAAAGAACCCCGATTTCAGAACTTATAACAAACTTGTAAAAAATTATAGACTACGAAAGAAAGGCTACCTTTTTTATCAGCCGTCTTCATCAAATGTTTAAGCTATTTTACTTCGTAAATCTTCATTAAACTCAGTTGCGTAGAGGGCGAATTTCCAGTTGCGGTATAGAAAAAGCGGTCTGTATTCCTGCTGGGAGATCATGATAAACATAGTTGAACAATTCAAATAGCATCAAACCCAGTGTAAAGCTCATGGCAAAACTAACAAACAATATAAAAAAATCAATGATAAATAACAATGATGATCATGAGTTTGTAGAACAAGTGGTATAGACTTATGTATATGGCGAACGTTTTGTTAACCTTTTGACGTTACAACTTTCAAAACTCCAGTACAGGCCTTTCAATTCCTGTGATAAACCTAAAAACACCGCGATTTTAACGAACGAATCGTATCCATCTATTTTATTTCCAATCCGACAGCAAGTTTAATAAAAACAAGAAAAATAAAAGAGCTATTCCGTTGTGAGATCGGACCCAGCTCGTGGCCGGTCCTTGAATAGACGGAACCCGGAACCGCGTTGACGACGGAATAACTATCCTATTGGGAAGCTGTATCACTAGAGCCAATGGTAATTTTAAGATACAATTAATTATTTTTAACCCCGCGACCAAAAAAGAAGAGTGTGACCAGACAGACAGACAAGACAAACTTTCTGAGACTTTCTGAACTTAAAGACAAATCCTAGGTCCTCAGCTTAGCTAGGAGCTTTTTTTATATGAAAGGTATGTTTTGCGCAAAAACTCGCAAACTACCGCAAAACACATCTGACCTTTCTCATTCTTACACATGTTTCATGAAAATTGGTTTTGCCGTTTAAAAGATATGGGGGTGAAAGTGGGGAATGAAAACAGAGAATCTGCAAATATACTCGAAAGGGGTATCAAATGAAAGTGCACACACATACACAAACTGTACACATTACAAAATAATATGATTTTTTCCTAAGGACACTAAGGTTTAGGAATTGGGGATTTTTCTTAAATTGATTAGAAACTAAAATTTAATAATCAAAAAACATTGATTATGAAATTAAAGTTTCAAACCTGTCTTTTTCTTTTTTTTTTGACAATTCACACAACAACATCTAGCCCCGTGGTAAGCTTTAAGCTTGTGTTACGGGAACTAGATATATAATACTTAATATAAAAGTCATTTTATCTGCGCCACTGAAGCAGACTTCGTTACACATTGTGTTTTTTTTAAACATCAAGAGGATCACCTCTTCCTTTTCCATTCCACCTTTTAGGTCTCCATGCCCTATCTTAGACCACATCGTCAAATTACATCGAAGAGATTGTGGTCTACTAAAGGCTTATCTGGTAAAATAAAAAAAAAATTAAAAAAAAAAAAATTTTAGTTTGGTTTCTTTGTTTTTATCAGTATACTCAGTATAGTCTCAATGGGACCGGACATTATTTTGCTAAAAATGTGCATTAAAAAATAATGTAAACCTTCAAAAACAAGGTGTTGTCCTAAAAAAAAAGAATAAATAAAATTGGGCCATAAACCACAAATTTATGCGCTAGGGCACATGAAAAAGTATAAAAATCAAAAGTAAAATAATACGGTCGAATTGAGAAACTCTTTGTTTTTTAGTTAATCTAAAACGCATACTATGGTTTTCCTTCTTGTGATCTAAAGTGTCAAACATGAAAGGAGGAGTTCATAAAAAAGGTTTCAACATTTTCACCTCATTGGTTCCTTGACTGCGATGGATATGAACCAAAGAGGTTTTCACATCTTATTTGGAGTTAATTAGAAACAAAAAGCATTCTTCCAAATTTGATTTTTTTATCTCTATTCGAATTATTTTTCTCGAGGACGCCAAGCTATTTTTGTTTTAGTGCTGAATTTAGTTGTAAATTTATTAATAAACTTTTAATAATATTTGTATTTGAAATGCAAATTATTTATATTCGTGACCATGTGATCGTCGTGTGTGTGTTAATTGCTCAAACGGAACGGCCGTTCATAAGGTATGCATATAATAGTTTTTTTTTATGGAATTTGGTTTTCCTACATGTCATAAGCAATATAAGCAAGATTTTGTAAAATGTTGTCCAGTGATTGTGAAAATAAAGTACATCCCCAATAAAACACGTGGTTTTCTAAGGGTTGAAATTTGTTGACACTTTATTTTTGTGAAAAGTGGATTAACTATAGAACGTTCCAATTTGTAAAATTGTATTTGCCTTATAATGGATTATTTGTAGGTGTTTTTGGCCGCAAGTATTAATACAATGATGAACTGGATTGAGACGAGCGATGGGCGCTGACCGCTGAACTGACGCTCTGTTGAAGATTGATAAGAACGAGGTAAGTGATTCTATCTTAAAGCCCGTCTTAAATTTTTATTATTGATCAAAAAAATCTGTTATCCAGAATATATAAAACCGAGGTGGTCAGAGTGATGCGACGTGTGCTATACCCGTGAGTTGAAATGGATCCACCCACTAGTTCCTATTCCGTACCGTTCCCTTTCACGTCCCTCCGTATATTCCATTCAAATTTTTACCCTCGGCGTACGCTCGATGAGTGCTCTAACGGGCATTCAGTGCAATTTGATGAAGCCACCACTCAGCCATTCAATCCGAATGGGATTGACCACGACAATGCTGTGATTTAATAGAACTAGCGGAATTGCACGGCTTACGCGGCGCATTGTTCGCTCAGGTCTACGGTATTACTAAAGCTCTGCAGATGTATTAAAATCATCGACCGTCATTAATGGTTATCAGAATAAAGGTATTATATTGATAATCACTTACTTTGTATGTATGTAGCATCTGCCGGCTTATGAGATTATGCAGAATAATTGTTCTATACCGCGGCAAATGGAACCTTAAATTTACAAGTGTTTAGTAAATTCACAAATTTATTTTATTTTATATATTGGATCATCATCTTTTCCCGGGCATAGGATGCTTACTGCTAAACAAAGGTCTCCTTCATACTTTTATAGTTACTTTGGTTTGAAGCAGCATGCATCCAAAGTGAACCTGCAATTCCTACTCAGTAAGTTAAAACAACATTTTATTTTAATAAAATAAAAATCTATTCAATATTTTTTATTTATAATCAACAGCATATGAAATAATATTTCATAGAATAATGTAGGTAAACCATGTAACAGTCATGTCAGAATGCGCAGGGTAGGATGTATGTACACCCACATAGGACGGATGACTTGTTAAAGTCATTGGAAACACTTATGCAGGCCGCTTCTAACCAAAATAACTATAGTTCTTGTAGGGGAAACTATGTCCATTAGTAGACCTCTTTCATCTGAAATTATTATGATAATTACTGTAAGTAGAAAATATACATAATTCTATTGTTTATGTATGAAGGTTCACATAGACTAAAATTATATTTTATCATTGGAATCAAACCTGTTTGTATCAATAAGTCAATTTCTCAAATAAAAAGTCGTTATCAAGAACAATTTCGTATAAAGTTCAGTTTTGTTTTTTTAATAATTGAAGCTATAATTCACCAGTGTTACGTTAATACGAGTATATAATATAATGGCTAAAAATTAATTGATCAAAATAATATAATAATTTATAATAATTACGTATAATATTGTTGAATTCTACTCATAATCCTTTAGAGTCAATGGCGTCCAATCTAATTTAACTCAACAACAAGTTAAATTCAAAACTGGCGATTCATATAAACAATACTGTCACTGTTTAGCGGATTTCACTAAAGCGATAAATCTAACGACGAGCAGAAACTAAGTTATAACAACAAAGTCAAATTACTGAAGGAGTTTACCGCAGTGGGGAGGCATCGACACCGCTCCACGCCGTCGGAATACTGATGCCCTAAAGCCAGAAGATTTTCGGATAGGGATTTTCCTTTCTTTACAATGGCCTACTCTTGGGGCATATCAATTGCACGCGGTTATGTCGTTAGAAAGTTTCAGGGGATCGATACCACGCATTTAATTCAGCGGAAGGCAATGTTGCTTGTGAAAAGTGTTGATAGTTTTATATGTGGTGGTTCGTTATACACTTAAATTGTTTTTCAACCTACGAAAAAGGAGTAGGATCAATTCATTTATTTTTCAACGAGAACCAATGATGATGATGTTTCATAAATGAAAGCTGTTTGCCGCAAGTTGGTTTTAGCAAATTTTAAAACAATTGAAATATGTCCTTATTGTATAATAGGTACCGAATTTGGTTGATCCCGGTATCTTTAACGCGAACTTCACGCGTGTTTTGAGATGTTTTTTAATTTTTTTATGATTTATTTTAATGTGTTAATATATAATGAGCATTTTAGTCTGAACAATTTTGAAAAGAAGACTTTTATTTTCATTTTCGTTTTAGAATGACGTGAGATCTGCTAGAAGTTAGTACTTGTTGAAATTATTAGCGTGGTGGCACGTAAAATTTTGATAGTATTTGTTTAAAGAACTGGCGCAAACTATCAAATAAAAATACACCATTAAGTGTCTTTTTATTGACGTCCGTTTCTACTAGTGAATGCATTACGATCACAGTTGGCGGGTATTAAAGGATCTAATGACGGCTTTCTATTCCAGAAAATCGATCACCCTAATGTGCAGAGATCCCTTCATTTAATTTACATAAAAGTGGTGGCCATTCATATTTCTGTAAAAGGGGATTATCCTTACTAAATAGTGATCCCACGGGCATGCGTTCCTTTATGATACATTCGAACAATGACCCTTTCTATCGATTGATCGGGAAAGTAAGTTAATTGAAAAACTCCTAATGATGGTCGTTACTGTTTTATTTATACCCGTAAACATTTATTTTACGATTTAAAAGATAATATCATTTTAATGGAACTAGTAAATGAATAGATTTTTCTTTATAGGTCAGATTTTAATTTAGGAGTCTGTAAATAACTTGTTGACAATACTACAAAACTACCTAAGATGATGCAATGAGTCTTCACTGCCAAAGTAATAGAAAACAATCTTCAATTTAGTCTAGTTAGATAGTGGCATTTTAATCAGTATCATTTTGTAAATATGCAAATATGTAAATAAGCATTTAAGTATATACTATTGCATAAATTAAAAAATCCTAAAACCCCCATTTGTAAACATTTCTAATACAATCGGAAGTTTTTTAACACTGCTTCACATCTGACGGAAATAAGCACCCAAATAAATGTAAAAAGCTTAATTCATAATTGTTCATTATTTTACAATATAATACAAAATAATTTATTCAGAATTAAATACATATAAACACATGCAGAAAAATCGTGATAATTAATTATTATTATCATTGATCTAACCACTAGTTCCAAAAAGGTCCCAACTCAGCATAATGTATTTGTCATATTGTACTTCAAAATTATTAAAAACTGAATTATTTAATAAACAATTAATTGTTTCTTTTCATTAATCACTTGTATAAGTAGACGAAAATATTTGTAGAAGTTAATTTATTTTTTCTTTATAGTTACTGATTTGAAGTTTTTTTTATTACATAAACCGACATCAAAGATATAAATTTGATGTCGGTTTATGACAAAAGGTCAAATCTGGATTGCTTTACACCTAAATGTAATGTCTTCGGGATCTTATTAACGACTGTTGTTATACTCGCCGCGACGTGTCCTTAGCAGCCGACTTATTTGTCTATCATATTTATGAATAATCTATATAAATAAAAATGAATTGCTGTTGTTTAGTCTGACTAAAACTCAAGAACGGATAAACGGATTTATCTTATCTTAGTCTTTAAATGTTCGTGGAGGTCTAGGGAAGGTTTAAAAGGCGAGAAAAAATCGAATAATTGCCGGGGGATTTTTTTTTATAAAAACCCGTGCGAAGCCGGTTCGGCCCGCTAGTAAATTATAAAGCTGAGTTTCTTTGTTTGATTGAGAGGATCTCCTAGATCAGTTTGATTTTCGTTGGCAATAGGCTATTTATCGAGAAATGCTATTTATTACAGCAGTAAAAGTTACAGTACACAGTTATCCAGGAAATCAAAGTTATGTAGGGCGGAGCCACGCCGCAAGTGGCAATTTTTTTAATGATGGATAGGCCTTCATATGACCACAATCACACCTGATCTAAAATGACGATGTGATCTAAGATAGAGCATGAAGGCCTAGAAGGTAGATGGCTTCTCCGGACCACATTACGAAACCTGAAAAAATCGCTTCACGCACTGGCCCAGCCCGGAGGGTCTAAAATCTAGTACATAATACGATTTTTATCGGGGATTCAGGTGCAAGTATCGTGGTTCACGCGAGTGGAAAATTGCATATTCGGGCGTTTTTATATCTCAAAATAATGTGAATAAATTTTTGTATATTCATGAAAAAAATTTGGATTATCTTGTAGTTACCTGTATAATGATTGATTTATAATGATTTATAACCAAATATTTGGAGTACCTATATAAATAGATTTTTTTAGATGACCTAATTATGTCTTAATTCTAACCCACGACTGGTAATAAAAATGCTTCCCAATAAACACTTTCCAGCTATTAATAAACATTGAGTGAACGTAGATTGAATATAACAAATAGTTTTATTACCAAATAAATGCCCATAAAACTAGTACGAATACTTACCAAAATTAAATTTAATATTAATCAGTTCACCCGCTTAAAATATACAGTTATTATGGTATAGGAATATCAAGTTATGGATTATAACGTTTAATACTAATTTATACCCCTTCGGCCGTCTACAGAACCGAAGCTTCAGAACTGGTAGAAGGGATTTATACAGATTGAAACGAAGTCAAGGGTACATAATTTAACTTATGACGAAGAAATTACCAATGTATAAGTGTTTAAATTTTTCAGGCAAACATTTTTGTTTCTTTAATCTTGTTTCTCAATTTGATCTATTTTCAAATCTATCACAGATTAAAAAGTTTTATAAAATTAATAATAAATATTGCTCCATAATCATGATGATGATGGCCTCCTTGACGTATCCGTCAACGGCGAAAGACATATTGCTTTTAATTATTTTTATTTTTCTATTTATTAATTTTGACTACTTCGCTGATGTGCGAATATGGCTTGCAAGCCCGAATTTAGTTTTGAATACGCGATTGCAGGATGCGCAGTACAGTTGTCCTGCAGAATTGTACGTATAAATGTATACAGCCTTAGGCTTAGCTTTACGAGCCCGGCGCTTGGCATCGAGGTGTTCCAAGCGAGCGTCCTCAAAAGAGCGCATGATTTGTGCACAGTGTTGCGCCAGTCATTGCGGCAAAGTGCAAGTTCTTCCCAAAATTCGCACTGTATTTTACAGGATCTTAGTTGACGCTTGAGAACATCCTTGTACGAGGAGCTGACCTCCTGGCTTACGCTTTCCCGAGTAGAGTAGAGTAGCCAACTTCGGCAACCTGGAGTCAGCTATACGCACAATATGCCCGCACCACCTCAACTGTCCCTTGATAAGAAGGGATTCTATTCCACATAATTGGGTGCGACAAAGTATTTCCCAGTTGGGAACTCGATCCTGCCTACGTACTCGTATTAAAGACCTGAGACACCTCATGTGAAAAGTATCAAGTCGCCTTATATCGTTCTTGTAGAGGCACCAGATATATTTCCGTGGCATAAAGTAATACAGGTAGAATGATAGCTTTGTATACAGCTACTTTGGTGTGAGGTTGTATGTCGTGAGAATCCCAAACTCTGTTTCTCAGTTTTCCAAAAGATGCTGCAGCCCTCGCGATACGTGAAGAAATTTCCGTAACAAGTCGGTTGTCATCACGTATATATGACCCTAGGTAGCGAAAGGATGGTACTTCTGGTTTCCATAATCATAACATAACAACATCATAACCCAGTGGAAGCCTTTATGCTTTGTGTTACGGGTACATAGTTATAATATTATAACATAGTTTACTTGATATAATAATCATAAATTTATGATCATAATATTGACAATTACTCCCTTATTTTACATAGAAAACAACAAGTGCAACTTTTAAAATTTTACAAAGTCATAAACATTAAACTATTAAAAAATGTTTATAAAGTTACAAGATTTTTCTTATTCATTTCTTCGATAAATAAAAAATAATCTGTAGCAATGTCTCGCGTCAATTTAATAATAAACCACTATTTATTGACCTTCGTATAGCCTCCGATAACTTTAACGTTTTGTTTTTAAAATTCAGCTTTTACCAAATCTAAAGAGACGTATTGACCATGCTTACAACTGGATTTCCGGGGCCCAGGAACCAGTCGATCACATACCATGTAATCGCGATAAATGCCATTCTTACGTAAATTTATTCCCAACACAAATTGATTTATCCGTGATCTGCCCTCCATTCTGTTGTGATGCCCAGTCACGACAGACGCCATTATTTTACAACGAAATTCATGCACAATAAGTTTTACCGCTGAAACGAGATGAATGTTTTAATGTATTTATCCGGGAACAAAGTGCTCCAGTGTTTAATATGGTTGATTTTAATAATAATTAAATATTTTGTTGGAAATATATTAAATTAAACAGAAAACATTTCAAAGTACTCATTGTTTTATGATAATAACATAAAGTAAAACGTATCAACTACTTTATTGCAATTAAACATTATTTTCCGGTAAGCTATTCGGCAAATAAATAAATTTAATTACAAATGAAACGGTCAAAAGAATACGAGCTCCTTCCTACTTATATAAATACTTTTACAGGAGTATTGTATTAATAACTAATTAAAATAACATGATAAATATTACTATAACAAAATAAGAAAATAAAGGCCAGAAAGTGGACGTCCTACGGCTAATGATGTCGATGAACAAAGTTAATATTCGGAACTTTAGATCAGTATGCGTGGACTCTGCCGGAAAATTTCCGCTGGAAATGATAAAATATGTATAAGGTCGTCTTCATTTCTGTTTGCTTATCAGTACCTTCAAGGACATCGGTGCCGCAGTCAAAGAAACTGAGTTTTGTTACGAAATTATTTTGGTGCTTGGTTTTTGCTTGGAATTGGGCATTCGCTATTTGAATATTAAAGTAAGGGTTTCTAATTTCAATATTTCTATTTAGGAGCCACTTCTATAAAATGAGGATGTTTGACAAAATCACTTTGTGAATGTATGGAATTTCTTTTATAATAATGCAACAAACTTGCTATAAAGCAACAAACTTGCTATAAAGCAAGTTTGTTCTAAACCAATATTATTAGAGAAAGGGCAATCTAGTAACTTGTCACTTATTGAAAAGCTTCTGAGCTGAGGAGCATCAGAACGGTAACACAAAGCAATGCATTACCCATATTAGTCAGTCCCCGTCACGAGTCCGCACACACTCAACTTCCTATTCATGTATAGGTAGACACCGTCTCATTCCCCAAATGGAGCTGCTTTTTACGAGAAAACACCTTATCAAAGGCACTGCCCCTAATTAGTTAATTAATATTTTCCTTGGCGTCCATTACTGCTGATGAGGTATCTAATTAGGCCAGTAAATTACTGTGTACACAAAATGCTATAAGTTTTAGGTAAATACTTTTCTTTTTGACCTTACAACTGAATCAGATGCGTCAAAATAGGAGTTTGTGGCACCGCAGTTTTTAAACGAAACGACCAATTCCTATGTTAAATTTTATAACTTATTTATCAATAGAAGACTTTGTTATCTATCTGTCACCAGACAGTGCATCAAGAACCGTGACAGATCGTTGAAATTTTGACAAAATGTATTTTTCTGTTGCCGCATTAACAACGGAAAACAAGATTTTATAACGTTAAGCAACCCTCCGTTGTTACGGCGCGCCATACTTTGTAAGGGTGATCGCGTTGACCATATCGTTTCAGCACATTTTCTTACGATATCCTCGCTGTTTGAGTATATTATCTAATATTGATAATAATAGTTTTCTTTTTATATTTGATATTTACTGAATTGAATATAGTATTTTATACCTTATTTATACGATTTATTAAAGGGTGTTTCTCTTTATTATTTTCACTGATTTCTAATAATCTAAATTTAAAATAAAAAAAACCCCGTTTCCAGAACTTTGGTCCCAAAAGTAAGAATTCAAACTATTTTGTAATGTGAACGTCGCTTTCATTTGAGATCCCACTTCAGTATGCTTGCAGATTTGCGGTTTTTCTTCCTCATTAAAACCCACTTCCCCACTTTTAAACGGGTAAACCGATTTTTATTATACATTTCTAAAACACTCCCGCAAAACTCACCTTGCATACAAAAAAAAACTAATTTGAAATCGTTCCATCCGTTCGGGAGCTATGATGTTCCAGACAGACAGACACGTCAGACTTATAACACCCCTCTTTTTTGTCGGGAGTTAAAAATATAATAATATACATGAACTTAAAAAAATATTGAACGCTTGTTCGGTGTCGGTGGAGAGACAAATGCCGTAAAAGTAAAATACAAAAGCAATAATATAATTTTATTATAAATGCAAGGGAATCAGGAATAAAGTTTCAGGAATGTTCAATTATAATGGCGTCGTATTGTCTACCATCTCAGACGTGCTTAGGGGAAGGATTATTTTATTGTTTCATGGACCGACGAACATGAGATACGACTTGTGTATTGGTTCTGTATTCGGAAATGCTGAAACGAAAGCATATTGACGAAATAAAAGCAATTTGATATATAATTTTGTGTCTGTGTATATTATAATTAAATAAACAAACACAAAAACTATATATAACTATATAACTATGTATGAGACCAATTATTATATTTTTATTTTTTTACAGAAACACCAAATGTAATTCATTATAATAATCATTTACAATATAAAATTTTGAAATGAATAGTGCAGCACGCGTAAATTTTGAGAGTGAAATATTAAAAAATGTTTAATTGGCAAAGGTAAGTATAAAATTATAAATCCTCGAGTTGACGTAAGTTTGTAAAATAAAAGTGTACCCAGATAGCTGGCCGCTATCCGGATGAGGCCGTGATCGAGACCCGACAGCGCCCGGGCATCATGAATGAGTAACAGCCGAGCCCATGAATGTTTTATAACCGGGCGCCTGATATCGGCCCGATCACACCCGGATATGTGGTGAAAAGGGCTGGTTATTTTTGATGTTTATTGAGATTTCCTTTGCTTGAGAATAAACACGTACAATATTCTTATTTTGGACGTGGAATGTTATATTAGAGATTTATTTTGAACAGTAATTTTATTTAATCTTAAAGTTTCAATTAAAGATCACGCTTACGGTCATCGAATTGATCGAGAAGATGTGGGGGGTTTCCAGTTCATTTTATTAATTTTCCTGTTTCCTATTATCGAAAAAAAAATACACTTATTGAAGTTAAAAGGCATTTAGAAGCTTTGGTAAAGTAATGTTTTCAAAAGTTTTAACAAAGCCGACATACGAACGGCTATCATTATCGAAGGTACATCGTTGGTGCTTGGAAAGGGTCAGGCTAGGTAATAACATGTTTCCTACGTTTCATATGAAACTTGCACGCAGACGTTTTTCAAACTGACAAACCATTATTTCCTGAATCAATTCATAAATACATTTTTTTTACAGAAGTTATGAGTTAAAGATTTTTCAAGAATTATTTACACATTCTAAGGAATATCTTAGTGCAAACTTAATAGGACTGGTTCTTTAAGTACCTACCTATTAGGTAGACGGAACCTAAAAAAATATAACGTTATTTTTTTATATTTATATTTGCATAATATAAATCTTCTGTACGTGTGTTAGTGATTGAACTCCTACTATACGGCTGGTCCGATTTAGATGAAATTTTTTGTATGTGTTTAAGTGCGTTCGAGAATGGTTTAGATTCACAAACTAGGTGCGAAGCGGGGGCGGACCGCTAGTTTATATATATTATAATGAAAAAATTGAATAAATATGAGATGAATAAACACCATCGACCCTTATATTGCTTATTTGCTACCCCAACAACATTCAACAAGATTAATTACACCGCCAACTTGATTATAATTCTTTGATCTCAAACTCATTTCCAAACTTGACCTTAAAGCATGAGGTGAATTCACGAAACTGAAATCAATTTCGTTTGAATAATAAAATAAAAAGTCCGCTGTCCTTAAGGGAGGAAGCATAACAGATTAATTCTCTTGATAAAATTTCACGGTTCGAGAAATCCAACTACCGGCCGTGAGCAGCGATGAACGGTACTGATTACATTCGTCTTGGAACGGCCTGCGAATCGAATAGACTTTACTTACAAAATAATATACTATCAGTATCACAAAGATTGACCATGACAGATATATTTAATTTGCCATAAATAATGAATAAATATATAAATAGTCGGATTATATCCTCGGATGTGTGTATATGATCGGAATAAGAATTCGTAGCTGTTTTCTATAGAAATAAATATGACGCTTGTAACTAATGAATATGTTTTATATTATTATTAATAATGTTTTAAGATTTATAAAGTGTAATTTATTTAATACTTTGTCCACGATGTATATTATGCCTTCCTCAAACATTTTAATTTTCCTCGGTTTACACACTTACACACACAGTAAACTCGCTGCTTAAACAAATATAATATGAAAACTAACTTTATTGCAATTCTGATTTTACATTGTCTTTAACGATTCAAATCTGAAAGTACGTAGCTCTACATTTGCTACGGCGCGCAGCGGGGCTACAGAAGCTACGGTTCGTAGCGGCCGCTACGAGACTTTTCCCTTGGGAAGGGGCTTGAATCCTTACGGCCGTTTATAGCTCTTCTAAGAAAGTCTCATAGAGAACTGAAGACATTAAATGTGAGCTCTTTTTAAAAGGAATTGGGTTAACGTAAAATTTTCGAAGAATCTATTTTATTTTATTCGGTTTTACTTTCTAACTAAATAACAATACAAACATAACTAAGAACCATTTACATGTTTCCACATTTTTTTTTTTTTTTTTTTTTTTTTTTTTTTTTGCGATGGAAAAATGCATTACGCATTCTATCGACGAGGAGAGCCGATAGTTATGTTGGACTCCCACTGATATACTAACAATGAGCTAGTAATCAGTGGCGTACCAACTAAAAAACCATCGTTGACCCGCTTTTCACCTTAGAGCTAGAGCATCGTCAAACCAATCGTCATCAGACGATTCGCTCAACGACGCGCCAGCGCTTGACGGAGTTGCGGGTTCCCGGTTGGATTCGACCGCTACCCCGTCGGTGATTATCCGTGTTGGACGGATCCTTCTTGAACGCCTTTGAGGCAAAAGTCCGGTTTGATTGACCGCACTTGGAGACCGATGCAATGCCGGGGAAGTTCTCCTCGCACTTCCACTCGGCTGATCCCCATCGAGTGGAAGAAGGCGGTCAAACTGCTGTCGCCGTCTTCCTTTTCGCCGCCTGCGAAGCGAATCTGCGTGAGGGTTATTTTCCCGTATTCGCTCCGCTGCTTCCTTTTGCGAAATAACATCTTCGCAGAAGGAAACTGTAGCCTTCCATGCCTTCTCACTGCCAAGCATGGCTTTCACCAGGCCTGCCAGTGATAGGTCTAGACCAACGTCTAATTGAAGCGTCTGGCGCTGTAATGACCAAGCGCTACATACCTCCAAGGTATGTTGCGCAGTGTCTTCAGAGGTGTTGCAGTGGTGGCACGTCGGCGTTAGCTCTCTTTTAGCAACTCGATGAAGGTAACGCGCAAAACATCCGTGACCGGTCAGTACTTGTACCAATCTAAAGGTGAGACCTCCGTGATCACGATGCATCCATTCTTCTAGGACTGGACGTATAGCGTCTATTGTCCACCGGTCATAGGGAGCGGACTGAAGCTCCTCGACCCACTCTTCTGTTGCATTTTTTATGGCCAGTTTCCTTGCGTGGTTCAGTTCTTCAGGTGCTAACCGATTTCCACGTTCTTGTTCCTCTTTTTTGTGCTCATGAACCTTTGCAAGAATTCTAGCCTCTCGGTCCCATGGTAGAGATCCAGCAAGTACGCATGCAGCTCCATACGACACTGTACGGTAACCGCGTATTGTTCTGATTGCCATAATCCTCTGCGTTCTTCGTAAAAGAGATCGGTTTCATGTTTCCACATAGCGTGACTAAAAAAAAAAACCACAAATCACTTACTTATACCTAAATTTGAATATATCCAGAGAGTAATAAAAACGGAGAACTGAAAAAAAACAAATAATAAGAGAAAAAGAAAAACAAAATTGGCAAAATGATAAATGACTAGATAATAATTAACAGAGTCAAACCAGTGTCTTGTCAATAAGCTACTGACTCCGCTGGCTTTTGTATAAAACAAGTCGATATCGGGTATATCAGTAAAAGCATTCAATGTAGAAGAGGCTCTGCAAAAGTACGAGTTTTGTCTATGATTTGTAAAGCAAAAAGAGGTTTCCAATCCAATAGGATATCTAACGGGTCTACTAGGGATCCTCACTCTAATTTTATTTAACAGTTCCGAAGAGTCAACATCACTTTGAGCAATCTTACACAAAAACGATGTGTCAGAAATTTTCCACTAATGGAAGTAGGTGATGTCTGTTGCATTTAGCCAAGTATGTTTCATCATAAGTATTACATTTATACTGTAAATATCTCAAAAACCTACGCTGCATGGATTCAATTCTATCAATGTAAATATCATATCAACTATCGTGTAGTAGACGAATTGGTATTCAGAAAAACAAATGTTATCATTTAAATTAATAACAATTATAGTATAATATCTTTGATCATTTACTTTTTTCAATTATTTTATAAGAACTCAAGACCACCTGCGTCATAACTAGAGAATGTAACGAAAAAACAATACCCTGATATTATCCTTAAATTAAGGCATATCCGCATAAATAAGCCATCTCAACCCTAAGTTCTTGGTCGACCTGAAATTCGAACTTAAAGTTTACTTTCATTTAATTATATGGGTGTAAGCCAAGTAAGTAGTAGGTAAGTGTATATTGTATTGTTTATTTCTTTAGGATCCACTAGATATTCAATCTATGAAAAATTTTATCAGTCAATTTTTTTTAGATTTTTCATGTTTTTACGAATTTTGTACAACATTTAATTAAACATTTAACTAATTAATTGCAAACTGTGGATAAAAATAAATCATTTAATTAAACATTTAAAACGTACAGTCAAGAGCACTAACTGGTAACTATTTATTTTAATACCATTCAAACGCATGCGGGTTCAAACCTACTAAGTTACATTCACATTTCTTCGTCAATGTATTTTGACACTTTTGTGTTATTATAACGCTTAATCTTAAATTTTATAACCAAGACAGTATTTATTAACAAAATATTCTCAACAAAATCTAATTTATATTGTATTATTAACATAATATAGAAACCGGCTTCTAAATTTAACACTGTCAAGCATGTGATGGTGGCGCAGTGGCATTATTGACATGATGTTCACGATATGCAAAATGACACCCGTGTTCGAATCCTCGCAAGGATGACTGTCTTTTTGTTCTATTAATTATTTTTAATTCTGTTTTATCTATTTATAAAGGATTAGCGAGAAGCGTTATTTTAGATGATAGATATGTTATATAATAACCTAACCTAATTAATAATAAAACAAAATCATTTATAACTTCTGTCTTTTTGTTCTATTAATTATTTTTAATTCTGTTTTATCTATTTATAAAGGACTAGCGGCACGCCCCGGCTTTGCACGGGTAATTATTCAAAATTGTTTCAAAATTATTCGAATTTTTCTCGCCGTGAAAACCATCCTTAAACTCCAACGAATATAAAAAAAATAAATTGGCTAAATTGGTATAGGCGTTGTTGAGTTATGCGCTTAGCAACACATTTTGCGATTCATTTTTAACCCCCGACAAAAAAAGAGGGGTGTCATTGTTTGACGTGTCTATCTGTCTGGGACATCATAGCTCCAGAACGGATGAAGCTATTTCAACTTAGTTTTTTGCTTTTTTTGTTTAAAAGGTGAGTCTGGCGCGAGTGCTCTTAGACATGTTTCATGAAAATCGGTTGTGCCGTTTAATAATTGTGGGGGTTAGAGTGGGGAAGGAAAACCGAAAATCTGCAAAAATCTCGAGTGGGGTATCAAATAAAAGCGCATTGCATGAACATTACACATTATTATGGTGTTTTACTTTTAAGGAAATTGAAGGATTCGAATCGGGGGTTTTCTTTTATTTTAAATTTAGATTTATTATTTATAAGAAGATTAAGGTAAGAGAAAACATACTATTGATTGCAATGCTCAAATTGGTGTAACCTACAATAAACATAAACTTGGTTCGGGTCAATTGGTGTAACGTTAGTTTTTTGAAGAAAGTTTGTTTTATATTGGTGTATGTGTGGTTATAATTTTTCGTTCAAGCTAAGAATTAGTGTAAGAGCAATGCTGGTTTGCCAAGATACATACACCAACTTAACCTTCTTCGGTCATAGGAATACAACAATTCGACTTATGTAAATGGATCACATACCTACTCAGTTACAACATAATTTAGACGGAAGTCTGCAAAATTCACAGATAAAATGTGTAGCGTAACTGTATTATTTTAAAGCTAGAATTCTATTATTATGCTATTATAAAAGAGAAGAAAAAAACTAAAAAAAAACTGTATACTTACTCAACTTATTTTACGTGTTTTGGTGGTTAACCCAATTGAACCTGCAACCGACGATATGTACATTACAATATCTATGCTATAAGCTAAGGTTTAGTTCTGAAAATTACTTTTTGAATGGGATTAGTTACCTGTTAACGAATTATTAACTACTAACTAAGCAACAAAATATTATCAAGCGACAATCATTCAGTAGGGAGCCGACGACGCGACGCGGCAGATTATTTCGTGATCTTAACCCCGCTTATTGTCACAAAACTATAATAGTTAGAGATATGATGTTAGGACGTTTTTTGTAGATAATGATAAGTTCTACAAAGTTGTTATACATCACTTTGTTATATATTCAATAGTTTTCGCAGCATTCGCGATTAAAGAAAGATTTTAGTTTTATTTTTACAAAAAATCGCTTATTGTCACAAAACTATAATAGTTAGAGATATTATGTAACGACGTTTTTTGTAGATAATGATAAGATCTACAAAGTTGTAATACATCACTTTGTTATATATTCAATAGTTTTCGCAGCATTCGCGATTAAAGAAAGATTTTAGTTATATTTTCAAAAAATTGCTTATTGTCACAAAACTATAATAGTTAGAGATATTATGTAGCGACGTTTTTTGTAGATAATGATAAGATCTACAAAGTTGGAATACATCACTTTGTTATATATTCAATAGTTTTTGCAGCATTCGCGATTAAAGAAAGATTTTAGGTTCTTTTTTTTCACCATGGGTTACATTATCGAAGTTTGGTAAGAAATCATATTATTTTTGAAAACTAAATATAGCCTATGTCACTCAGGGATAGTGTAGCTTTCGAATGGTGAAAGAATTTTTTAAATCGGTGCTGTAGTTTCAGAGCCTATTCGAGACAAACAAACAAACAAAAAATCAAACCGTTCCTCTTTATAATATTAGTATAGATTAGCGAGAAGCGTTATTTTAGATGATAGATATGTTATATAATAACCTAACCTAATTAATAATAAAACAAAATCATTTATAACTTAAATTTTATTTTGTCTTTTGAATACTCGCATAAAGTTTACACAACGATATCACTATTTAATGACAAAACATTTTATAATCTACATAACGATAAACAAATTAGTCACAGAACCTATTTATATCATTTTCATATTACATTGATTACTTGAGAATACACATGTTACCATTAGTTTTTGTCGCGAAAACTAAACTAATGAATAAAACAATTTGGATCTCCAGTAACGTATGAAATATTATTATTTAATTAGTTGTATAGTAAATACGTAAGGCCAAATGGTATTATACTGATGGTTATCTCATATTTTATAATTCTGGCAATAAATGGTAGATATGTGTAGTAATCCGGAAATATTTATTTATTTATTTATTTTAATCGCTTAATAGTGTAAAGGATAACCATCATTAATTATAATGTCTTCTAATCTATTTTTCATTTGAGTTACCATTTTCCACCCCATATTGTTACCTCTCATTAGCTCCCAGGTCCTCATGACCTCTTGTTGTAAATTGTGTTTGGACCGCAATTCACTTGAATCCCAATTTAAAACCATTTGACCCCACATATTTTCTATAGGGTTTAGGTCCGGACTTTTAGCTGGCCAAGGTATGACAGTAATGCCTTCTTGAGCAGAAATCCATTGTGTCACCATTCGCGTACGATGCACTGCACAATTATCATGGACAAAATAAATTTGTCCCTCTGGATAGGCGACTCGGACAGAAGGTAACATAACTTCCTGTAGGATTTTCAAATATTGTTCACCATTCATCCGTCCACTTATTTCAGTTATTTCTCCAGGCCCCATAGAGGACATCCATCCCCAATAACCTAAAAATGAACGTTTATTTCATTTAATATACTTAAATAATAATAATGAAAATTTAATTAAAACTTTAGCTTTAAGTGATTTTCTAAATAAATATTTTATTTATTATTTATTTACTTTATTACTGGATACGAGTTTGAATGTGAATCTAAATATATATATTATAAAGAAATTTGTTTAATCACATTATGAAATTAGATTTGTTTGACATAATTATGACTTACCTAACGTTATTCTGCCACTTGCCCTTACTGGTATTATATTTTGTGGATTATAACGATCATTATGTTTTCTCCACAATATTTTTCGTCCGTCGGTGTCCGATCTAAATGTTTTTTCATCAGAAAAAATAACTATGTTATTATGCCAGTCAAAATCTAAATACTCTTGGGCAAATCTCACTCTTGCCCTGCGGTGGAGTTCGGATAATTCAATTTTTTTAGCTGCTCGGTAATTATGAATGCCAGCCGCATGAAGGTGTCTTCTAACAGTTGAAGGGGAAATAGATAATTGCTGAGCAGTTGAACGAGTTGGCGTAAAAGGTGACCGTGAGTGAATATCGACTATAGCATTATGCCGGTTACACTGATTTGTATAGACTCCTGTAAATTTTCTTCCAGTCTTTCTGGCATTTACTTCCCCTTCTTCAAGAAATCTATGCACCCACAGGCGCACGGTTTTGATCTACAAAAAAAAACAAACAAAATAAAAAAAGTTGTTAACTAATTATGGGAAATTAAAAACTTACATAAATATAAAATAGATGTATTACTGTAACACCAAGCTGATGAGAAATCTCCATTAAACTCATTTGTTGTTCATATAGAACTGCAATTTTGGTTCTTTCGAAATTACTAATATGCGCCATTTTCTTCGTTACACTTCACCAAGTCAAGACACAATACGAGAATAGGCAGCTATCTTTCTTTGTCCATCAAATTTAAATGTAAATCTACCCTCAAAAACATATTTTATTGTATTCAATGTCAAGAAAGATGTAAATGTATTCCTTCAATGAACAATAACATCATAAAATTTCGCCGGTTCCGTAACCAACTCGTTGTCTCAGTTGGTTAGTGCATTTCATGTGCTCTTGAGCGAAAAAGTGCCTGGTTCAAATCTTTGTAAGACAATACAATTTTTGCTTTATATTATTGAGTAAAATTTTCTAAGTTGAGAAATCGTGCAGCAGTGATGCTCAATGTAAACTTTAGCTATTTGAAATGTTACCAGTTGGTGAAGCATACTGTACGCACGTATCGTGAAGTATGTTACCGAAAAATGTATGTTAGGACCTGCAAGCATAATAAGTGACTTAAAGTGATTACAATAAAGTACATTCTATATTATTACTAGATAACCCCGTCAAACGTTGTTTTTCAAAATGAGAAATTGATGTTGGCCGATTCTCATAGATAACGGATAAACACAAAAAATTTCATCAAAATCGGTCAACCCGTTTCGGAGGAGTCTGGCAACGAAAACTGTGACACGAAAATTTTATATATTGGACATTGATTGGTTCTACATGTACATTTTACAGTGGACGGTGATATTATAATGTACACACCTAAAAGCTTGAACTGATAGTTAAACATACTTTATAGTAGTGAATTAAGGCCATTAACAATGAACTAAGCAGCCGTTAATAGAACTTCCTCAATAAACCGACCGACTTTAGCGCATTAAATTAAGGACCAAAGTGAGCCACAAACTACGAGCAACTATTTCAAGACCTTATTGTTCAAACGTCTTGAAGATAGAGAGAATATGGAAAGGATTAAGAAACAGATTTAGGGGGTGGTTATCTATTGTCTGTCACCACAAACAGGGCGCATTGAGGTGTAGTCCCGCCGCAAACACAAATAGAAAACACAATAATCTATGAATGATCTATACCTACTACTTGCCGTTTTTAACCCCCGACCAAAAAAGAGGGGTGTTATAAGTTTGACGTGTCTGTCTGTCTGTCTGTCTGTCTGTCTGTCTGTCTGTCTGTCTGTGTGTCTGTCTGTCTGTCTGTGTCACCATAGCTCCCGACTGGATGGAGCGATTTCAATTTAGTTTTTTTTGTATGAAAGGTGAGTTTTGCGCGAGTGTTCTTAGACATGTTTTATGAAAATCGGTTGGGCCGTTTAAAAGTTATGGGGGTGAGAGTGGGGAAGCAAAACCGAAAATCTGCAAATATACTAGTGTGAGGTATCAAATGAAAACGCATCGCGTCCACATTACATAATATTATGTTGTTTTATATTTAAGGAAATTAAGGCAATGGAATCGGGGGTTTTTCTTAAATTTTAAATTTAGATTTATTAAACAGTCAAATTCAAATTCAACAGAGATTATAATTTTACATTCAAAAGGTCGCCTTTTCTCAAGAAAAGTGTCGGAGTCTCGCTTGACAACTTTTATAACTTTATATCAAAAACAGCCAGCAAAACAGTAACATCTTTTATGTTGATGGGTATGAGTGGTGGTTACTTGGATATAAAAATAACAATTCAAATCATAAATTAAAGTAAAATTATGATCTTACTATATCTTACTTATATATAATAGATCGATTTTTATAGTAATGGATAGATTTTTTTTTTCAAATGGTATGTACCTATTGATAAAACTATCGCTGAACACAGCTTTGATGTCTATGAGCTTTCAGACGAAGACAATTATAAGAAAATTTGCTTAAATTAGAATAGGGTTACACAACCCGTTCCGTGTATCGCAAACCACCAAACAAAAAGTTTCATGAATCATCAGGTTAAGTTTAAAAACCTGAAAAATTCTTGCTAAAAGTTCAGAGGCTCTCAATTAAAAAACTTTATATTTACAAGCAAAAACGGTAGTTCCTTGCAAACTTCCGAGAAAGCTAATTCTTTGGGAGTTATTGGACGCAGACGTTAGTTCTAAAGTTACTCTAAGTTACAACATGCAGTCAAGTCCTCGAGCTACGATACTAATGATGTATTTTGCTTGTTGGACTCTTAAGAAACATAGGTATTTTTATGGCGTTGCTTTTAATATTTTACGTCATGCATGCATGAGCAATGCACTTGGTTGAGAATATCAAATCATTTTGCTGATTCAATTAACTTTACTTATAAGAGTAAACTAAATAAATCTAAATTTAAAATTTAAGAAAAACCCCCGATTCCAATGCCATAATTTCCTTAAACGTTAAACAACATAACATTATGTAATGTGGACGCGATGCGATTTCATTTGATACCCCACACTAGTATATTTGCAGATTTTCGGTTTTCCTTACCCACTCTCACTCCCATAACTTTTAAACGGCACAACCGATTTTCATGAAACATGTCTAAGAACACTCGCGCCAAACTCACCTATCATACAAAAAAAACTAAATTGAAATCGCTCCATCCGTTCGGGAGCTATGGTGCCACAGACAGACAGACAGACACACAGACAGACAGACAGACAGACAGACAGACAGACAGACAGACACGTCAAACTTATAACACCCCTCTTTTTTGGTCGGGGGTTAATAAAGTAGGGTATTAAATATCTCCTAGAGATTGTAACTTAGAGTAATTTTACCTTTTATTTGAGAAATTCAAATAGGAAGTTTGAAGTTGTACACAGTGACAAAGAAAACTCATTAATCAATATAATATTTTTTTACATAAAATCTGAATCAAGTGAATAGCAATACATACAGCTTTGCTATAAAAACTGATTAGGCGCTTTGGATATTGGAGTTTCTAAAATCTGGATAGCGAAAATGTGCCGAGAATGAAGCTACTGTAACCATAAAGGGTTATTTCTTTTTATAGTATAGCATAATATTTTTTATTATACATATTCGAGAAATAATCAGTACTTACATGATGCATTCGTACCTTATAAAATTAAATAAAAAACCCTCTACATCGAAGTTATCAAATAACACGCGCGACCTTCACTCGCAAGGCTCTTAATCAAGTAATTATTATACCAACGTAAAAAAAAAATTGACTTCACTGTCAGGCCAAAACGCAGCTAGGAACCATCGCAATGACTTAGAAATTAAAAAAACAGTCCAACCTTTTGTGAACGTTAAACTTATACTTTAAAAAATTTGCGTCGGGATTATTAAAATTGTAATAAGAACTTGAAGTAAACATAAACCAATAAACTTACTACAGTTACGTTAGGTACATATACCTTAATAATAAGATTAGTACAGTTTTTTTAAAATATAGGTAAATATGAAACAAAATTGCACGAATTAAACAAGGACTGGTTAGTTGCCTGGCTAAACGGAATGGGCCCGAATGTACGATCTAGCTGAATTTGGGGGTTGTGGTCGCTCAGGGAAGTTGCAGTATCTTCGTCGAAGGAGAGCAGATGTGCGCGGTAACCGCGTGCCCCTGCCACATAAATTACCGCTTGTCAAGCCCTCTTTACAATGTAAACTGAAATAATACTACTTTATATTGTAACAGGCCTCTGCGACAGGTTTAAGCTTGGTGTAAATTAACCGCGTTTGTTTATAAAAGAATTCATACCGCTTCTCAAGAAGGTTTCGATGAATTTTTATTAGCTTACCCGTTTGAATCGTCATAAATATATGACAATAGCATTTATGTATTTTAAATAAATGCTACAACAGAAGCAATTTAAATTTTAATGGAGGTCTATTAATCATGTGATTAAAAGAAGAAGAGAAAATGTATTTCTATTAAATAATTCCCTATTCAGCAAACATAATGGCGTGAGCTACCTACATCACATGGCTCTTTAAATAATAAATAAATTAATTAATGTGTCTCACTTCTTCTATTTCCATGGAAATACAAAAAGACAATGCATGGGTTTTTTTCAACCGACGTAAAAAAAGGAATAAATTCTCAATTCGACGTAGATTATGAAATATACATTTATTTTATATATAATCGTACAACCTTTTACAGGATAGTAAGTATAATTTTATCCTTAAGGCCAAAATTAGGTCCCATAAAATAAAAAAAAATCCAACACCAAGGGCGGGAAAACTGGTTATGATTGATTATTTAAATTTTACATATCAAATCACTAAATAATAAAACTGAAAAGAAAGAATAATATTTATTTTAAATAGCCTTATTATTTAAAGTATACGCAAGTAACCTTGAATACAACAAAGTCTTGTTGTGTCGACTTCTTTCGCTTAAAACGTTAGGTAATTGTAGTCTATAGTAAAAAAGTTTTGTTCCTTATTATTATTATGATGATTTTATTTTGATTGATGTTTAATTATTATACTCTAAAGGACTTCAAGTCTCTCTAGCTATACCTATAGGTACCCTGGTTTAGGTTGCTGGACATTAGGTATTTTAATGGTGGCAATTCACAACGGGCTTAAACTTATCTAAGAAGCTGTCATGTGACTAAAATGACATTAGAGCTATCGTCTGTCATTTAAGCCATATTATGTCACCTCAGTTAAGTTTAAGCATGTTGTAAGACCCCCTAAGATCACCTACAAATTAAAAGTTAAAAATAACACACCTACGCAAAATGCTAATCACAAAGAAGTTTGTAAGTCATCGCAACAATTAATATTCATGTTCTACGCTAACTTGGTACTCGTATTTCACGTTTCGTAATGGAAAAACTTTTTTAAAGTGCCCAAATCTAGAGGTCCCTTATAAATAACTGTTAGGGCAAGCTGTTACGCACGGCTTGACCTGTTTCTGGAGGGTAAGGATACAGGTTGCTAATTATTTAAAAAATTCTTAAGAGTACGCTTTTTTTTGTATACAGATGTTGGTCAGCTTTTTCTAAACTTAGGGCGTAGTAAATCGAAAGCGGAGTAGTTATACACATAAAATGGGATGAGAATCAGACTTTCTACATAATATACTACATAATTACAACGTTGTTGAATCTTGTCATTGAATCTTGTGCAACCTAGTAGCATGGATCATATATCACTTTTGTAGACAGGGCTGTAGCGATTATATCTACCAAAAACTGTTTAGTATGATTTAATTATCTACAGTCCTATTTTTCTTTTGAATTGCCTTATCAAATAATAAAAAGTCGGGTCAATATTCTATCAGTGGACACCGGAAGTATGCCGTGAGTTATGACGCCACATCCGCGTGTATTTCCTGCGTAGCGGTCAGTTAATTGCCAAATGAATCATTGATAAATCTGTAATCAGTGGTTTTGCTAAACCGAGTTAGGTTTAGGTTTCGGCTGATGGATTTTTTCCGTTTGATAGCAATGTAAAGGAAATTAGTTAGGTACAACACGTGTTATTTTTCGTCATTATCAACGGCGAATTTCAAATTCTATTGGGCATGTAACGATTACTATATTATTCATTAATTTATAAAAGCAAAAGCTTAGATAAAAATGAATAATTCCACACACAATTAATAAATAAAACAAGAATACGTATTCATAAAACTATGTGACAAATAGCTGTTTTGTTGCTGAGTAACGTTATCTACCAGAAAACTTCGAAAAATCCAGTTAAGAAGAATGTTTAGTTTAATGGTCTTATAGACTTTAATATAGTAACAACGGTTTTAAGAAAACCCAATAAGAAAATAATGCCTAATGTTTGACTCAAATTACCAAAAATGTTCGGGCAAAGTTAAAGGTGAATTCTATATTTTTAGTACTATAGCTGTTCTATACTCATACCTGATATGGTCCCATAGTCCATCGTCCATAGTCTTATTTGATTCATACATGAAATGGGGTCTTTTTTTGCTAGTTCAGTATTGTTATTCTGACTGTAACTTTTTCCAAATCTGTAAATGCAATTCAAAATATCTGCAGTCGCTTTGGTCGCGCAGGTTTGGCCGAAGCTTAACGGTTAACGTACAGTGAGCGATACGATCTGGTAGCCCCTCGCATTGATGTTTGGTATGCAGAGGTTAACCTTATTTTGGGTCGTACTGTACCTGCCTTCATGTCCCATCTCAAAATTCCACCCAGTATTTTTTTTGTATAAGTTTACAAAGTTTAGAAAATGTTATTCAAACGAATGTTAGTTTTCGAGTCATGACCATTTCAGTTGAGATATATATATTTTTTTGCATGTTCTAACAATCACGAACGTCAAAATGGGAAAATGGTCAAAATGGCATAGCAGTAAATATACACAAATGCAAGCGTGAATTTTAAATAATGATTAATTTCTCTAGTTATTTCTGTAACTTATATTATCGTGTCAATAAACTATAGCCTATTCAGGTGTATATAGTTTATAGTTTCCAAACACCAAAACTATTTTCTTTGATTGATTTTTATTTTCCTGTTTTTTTTGCTATTTAAGCATTTTTTTATTAAAAACTTTATTTATGTTTGGCTTGGATCAAAGTAATAAATCAATCCCGAAAGATTTCAATGTATGCACGCTCTCGCTAAGTCAACCCCATTTGCATGCCAAAGCTTCCGCTCAGAAGCCCTATTATGATGTTAAAATTCATTTCTTTATCTACATGTACGGAATATTTAAGCTTTCATTAATATTTGAATTTTTTCCTCGATTCCCGGTTGAAACAAAACTCATAAATATTTAATGCGAGAGAATGCCGGATTCTATTGTCTATGTAAACAGGTCAACTTTAATTTTACGCTACATTTACTTTGGAAACAGATTGGAGTGATGGTAATTATTATTATTCAAATGATTTTCTTAATTTGATTTGATAGTATTACGATTATTTACAGTTCAGTATAAGTAAAGTCTAAAACGTGATTGTCTGGTCTAAGAGCGTAGGCCTTTTAGCACAAAGCGGTTTACCTACTTATTTGTTTATTACAATATTAAAGACAAACTAGTTCGTATCCAATTTTCAACCGACCTTGAAAAATGAGGTTCACAATTTGACGCTTATTTTTTTAAATACTTTTATTTTAGTAAGTTTATGTCCGTTAACGGATTTGTATTATTACTTAATGAAAAAACTGTGCTGGAGTTCTCGAGTTATATTTAATTATTATCCTTAATTTATACTGGAATTGTTAAATACAAAAAAGTTACAAATTTAAGCAATGTTATGTGCTTTATGTTTGAGCTTTTTTTTATTTTAACCGACTTAAAAAAATGTGGATTGTCAATTTGACTTTTTATCTTTTTTGAAGTGAAACTTCTATAGAATCGTAGTGATTTCAAACCGGATGCAAAAAGATGAAACGGAAATGGTAAGAGACACAAATACAATGCTTTATTTAAATTTCTTTGCGGGATGTAGTAAGTATCGCGCAAAGAGGTATTGCTGTATTTTATTTATATTATTTTGTAACATACTTTATGTAATACGCTTTCTTGAAGTAATATAAATAATCCGAATAATTACAGATATATGTTTGGTTCCCTTATCATTTTAGCAGATGCGTTCATTTACCCTTTTTTTCTATTCGATATACATATATCATAATTATAGTTCGTAAGTAGTAGACTCCAATCGTGCGTCGTAGCTGACACACACACACATTTTTTTTATTCTTCTTATTCTTTCGTCGATTTACTGAAGTTTCACTTCTATCGTGTGTGAATCGCACACACACCTTTTTTTAATATTGTTTGATGTTTGTAAACCAATGTTGATGATTATTTTTTTATATCCGAATTCACAACAAAACAATCGGTCCTTTAGATCTCGAGTTATATTACACAAGCATATTATGTATCATACATGCCTATTCGTTCCCACTGCTGGGATGCTGGGTTCACCACGCGGGCGAATTGCGGGTATTTGTGTGTTACATGTTCACAAAACTCTTCAAAGTTCTTAGAACATGCCGGTTTCCACGTGTTTAAATTTAAACAACATACACTTTTCAAGAAGAAATATCAAGAGGGTTTATTTAATTCCGTAATACCTTTATTAAACCCTCTTGATATTTTTTAAAAACAATAACTGTTATCAAACAGAAATCTTCCGTTCCCTTAACAATAAGTAAATAAAATAAAATAAAAACACGAGATCGGTGGATCGCTTGCTTTTAAACTCTGTGTTTATAGTTCATTTATTCTTTGTTAATTTCTAATCGGAAAAACAAGACAACAAGGCAGACAAGACGCAATTATAATAATGTCAATTCATCATCATCCTCCTGACCTTATACCACATTACGTGGGGTCGGCAGAATAATTATGTTTTCTCCTTCCATTTCCCTCTATCACCCGTCATCTCAACACTCACCTACCACTATAATAATGTCAATAAATATGTAACTATAAAATACATGTCAATAAAATTATATCTTAATGATGTTTTTATAATCAATAATATTTGAAAAATATTTTATGATGCATGTCGGCTGCTTCCAATAAATTAAATGTTAACCATTATTCAATTCTTATTTCTACAAATTCGAATTATGTGTATACTATTCTGCAGTACCGCATAGTACAACAAATCTATCCATACAAGTTAATAGATTGATGATTAAAAAAAAAAAATCTGGAAGAACCACCACTGGACAGGAAAATTTTCCACTTTGTTCTGCTGTAAAAAATTATCCAGAAATAGTATCATATCGAAAATGTATAAGTATTTCATTATTGACTATAATGAACTATAATGAACTCCGGAATTTAAATCAATGAAGTGGAATTTTTATCAACAAAAGAAAACTTAATTAAACATTCATATCGTATTTTACACAGCCGTGTAAAATACCTGCTGCTGGTATGTAAAGAATTAGTCCAATATATTTTTTTCTGTTCTGAACTGATATTTAATTTAATTCTACTCTGCAAAAAAATATAATTTTAAATTGCTGCACAGTGGTTCCGGTAGTTTATCATAGGGCTCAGAGGGCATGATTGGGCTAAGCCATTATACCTAGCTCAGTTATTGTTATACTACCTGAAAGTATAAAATGTTTTCCAATGTATTGTTTGCAACATTCTTTTTTCAAAAAGTGAACACATTTAATTAGTTATCAACAGTTTATCTCTGTGCATTTCTACATTTTTATACAGTTTTGACTTTGACATTGACTCTAAGTAGTTTATAACTAGGCTGTAAAAATTTACCTGCATGTATTTGCATTTGTAAGGTCCAGCCAGGGTCTACGCAGCGCGCCGATTTGAGCTCATTCTTGATAATTTCATTTTAGTTCTTAATTTCCTTTCGTTTATGCTCATTTTTAAGTTATTTATTTCATTATACTTCTTATTAAGGTTTTTGCTGGCTAGTTAGCTACTAGTACCCAAAATGCTTACAAATTTAATAAGTTATGATTTAAAACAAAGCTTAATAGAAGAATACCCATTTATTTAAAACAATTGAAGAAGAAGAAGAAACCCGAATCAGAATACCTTGAAGATTCCATTGGTTCAGCTTGTTATGCACTCAGAAGCTTAAGAGATGAATTAAATTACGAGCAACTTTAAATTGTATATTTCACCCTTGTAGAATCCAAAATAAGATATAGTGTTAAATTTTGGGGTAATAGTTACAAATATAACTTTAATAGAGCATTCGTTATGCAAAAAAGAGCGATTAGGACTATAGTTAGAATACCACCATGGGAATCATGTCGGGAACACTTTCGTATGCTCAATCTACTTACCCTTCCAAGTATTTATATTTTAGTGTTACTGATGGATATAATACGCCATCCTCTTAAGTATGAAACCTCAGAAGAGCGTAGGCATCGGCTAACGACTAGGACAAAAAACATAGCTGCTATTGTAGCTTGTCCCCGGTTACATATAGCTAAGCATGATTGTCGCTATCAGGCCGTGAAACTTTTCAACAAGCTACCCAGAGATTTAAAATGAATTGATAGTCCATACATCTTCAAAAAGAAACTGAAGGATGTTTTGTTGCGAGGTTGCTACTATACCATAGATGAATATGAGGCTGAGAACTTCCTTTAAATATATACTATTATTATTATTGTTATTTAATATTTTTAAATGCCTAAATTTATTATTTTAATTTAATTTTCATTTTTAGATTAAGACTTAGAATTAAGAATAATTTTCAACACGATTTGTAAAATAATTGTTAAGAAATAAATGAATATGAATATGAATTGCCAGAGATATTTCTTTTGTCGGGATGTTTTATTGATATAATTCTATGCGTTTTCACTTAACCTTTTTACACTAAGCTGAACTTCTCTCATATTCAACGATACAATTTAATCTCTTCAACTGAGCACACATTAATCGTACCCCAACAAAACTGCACTTCACGTATGTGAAAAACTTTTCAGTCACGTACAAATAAAAAGTCGACTTGACCGCGGCCCTCATAACTTCGCTCCTCCAATAATATCGTCATATTTTCCTAACATCGCAAAATTGGAATAAAAGGACGGAAGGGAAAGTTCCATGAAATTGCGGGGCCTCGTGTATTCCACATAAATAATAGACGCAATCTGTGACTGGACGTGTCCGTACTTTTTGATACTCGTAAATAAGGCGGGATAACTGGTAGTAAGTATAGAAAAGGTAACAAAAATATTAATATTACTATCCACGCACAAAAAAAAACAACTAGAAAGAATCATCAGCAAACACTCACACAGTCAAAACAGGCGTCAATTCAATCAGATAGCTTTGATTGTGTAGTGTGTACGTTGGGTGTTTATCACGAGTACTAATCGAACTTTTAACAATATTATGTGGTTTTGACTATTTTAGTTTTAAACGCCACCTAGGGGAGACTGGGAATGTTAACTAAAGATTAAATTCAACAGTTTTGTCGTTAAGGTAATCAGATATTTTATAATAAGCTTTTTGACAGAGATTGTTTAAAATAAATATAATATTTCTGGACAATCCACACAAGCGTGTTTTAATTTATTTCTTGTAAAATTGTGTTTATCACTTTTTTTTTTAGTTGCGTACGAAATCCATTATTATTGACAGATAGCTGTCAATATGTCTAAATATCTTGAACATATAATTTATAAGTTTAACATGTATAAGGATAAAGCTCAGAAGCAAAGTTTCATGGCAAACTGATTGTTACAAACTAGTTTGTGAAGCCATTTGAACATTTAGACAACGTTCAACCCTTTCATTTCAAATGTCAATAAATAACAGCGGCGATTCACCAGCCCAACCCTTCAAGATACAATTGAGGCACAAAATCTTTATAGACAGATCTTTTGGTCATATAAATATGATAACTGAGAACTTTACTCAAAAATGTATAAAAACAGTTAAATTGATTAATCAGTATAGTAATATAAAAGTACGTATGTCGATAATAACCCAAAACTGTTGGGTTAGTCACTCTGCATCACATTCCCCAGGCACCTCGTGCCGGAGCATCTCAATTGCCATCAAAGTGTTTTCTTTAGTTTTTGATTGGATATTAATAGGTACCTTTCGCCCCAAAAATACACAAGTAATATTTTAAGCCAAGCGAATAAACTTCAGCGTCAAATCAGAAATATCGTACTATTTCATTTTTGTATGCAAAATTATTTTCATGACATGCGCATTTTGAGCGTATGTGAATAGTCAATGAGAGTATAGCCATGATATAGAGGTATGTTTATAAGGGGCTCTAGTCCAATATATTGCACTACAACTGAAGTGAGAGAAGTCAGTTTGTTAATTTGAGAATGGACTTTGATATGAATCTGCCTCATGCATAATGTGTTATGAACTACTATTAAAATGTTTTTAAAATTACAATAAATAATGCTCTATTTGATCTAGAAACCTTTACATGATTTAATTTTATTTTATCACAATTCTATATATTTTTCTAATGTTAATTAAAATAGTTATTCTGCAAAAACGGTTATGCTGCTTAAATGGTCGGAGAAAAATCCAACAATTGCAAAACCCATGAAAATTATAAGACATAGACATAGACAACGTTTATTTATTATTATAAAGTTATTAGTTATTATTAAGTTTTTCTCAAGTATAATTTGTTGAAATAAGCACAAATTATTTATAGTGAATAAATTATACAACACATGTCTGCATCATGTTAAAAAAATTATATACGATCATTTTATTGGATTGATAAATTATTCTAAATAAAATTTACCATATCGATTTAGGTACCTAAGAATGAAATTAAATAACAATTTAAGGTAAGCTTTCAAAAATATTACGATTTATCTCATCATTGGCTAATTGCAAGCTTTGACCCCAAAAAGGGTTGCCAACCGTACTCTAAATTAGAGTATTGAACTCTATTAATAATCTAAAATCATTGCCTACACTGCAAGGCGACACCGCCGTAATAACAGATGATCCACGATGATGACACTTTAGTTTATGAGATTTATATTTTTTATGTATGTTAGTCTATAAGGTATATGTTTATATGGGCCTTAGATGCCTGAAATAAATGATTTATTATTTATTATTATTAACTCTAAAATACTCTTAATTTAATCGACGGAAAAGAGCATATTAATTCAAATCATGCCTTTGTGAAACATGAACAGTTAATGTTTTTCAGTAGATAATCATTAAAAAAAAAATCTTCGCCACAATCTTATTACAATATCTATTTTTATCAAATTTAACCTACTATGCGGAATTTAAGGCAGTTCCACAAAATATAGAGTATTAGTAATTATTTCAATTTACTTAAATATTTCGGGCAGCACAAAAAATGGGTCTTACCAAAATTATGGAAAATGTTTATAGAAATATATGACGTTTCTTAAAGTAAGGCAGTCTCCTAAAAAGTTTCCTTGTTAATTTAAAGTAACGGATAAAGTATCTGCCCTTTATCGTCTCAAAAATCTTCTCTGTATAATTTAACGATAAATTTTAAAATAAATGTTTTTTTAAACTAAGATCCGTTTCAGTAACATTTACTGCGAGTGACTGATAAATATAAATCATATAATCATAAAAAAATATTATTTTAATGTTTCGAGTCGTGCTTAGCAACAAATAAACTATAAACGGAGTATGAAGAATGTTGAATGAGTGAATGACAGGTACAGGTGCTATTATTTATATGTTTCTTCAAAAAACTTATCCCCAACAGTGGATTGGCAAACAATATAATATTTATTACATTATTTGCCGTTGGTTGATAAGTGCTATCTATCGAACCAAATAAAACTACTCTTATTATTTTATCACGACAAACATCATTTTAACCGGAAAATAGTTTTTTTAATACCATACGAATTTTTATACATAACCAAATGCAACGTAAACTCTCAACAAAGTTCTTCTTCATAAGAACTATCTAAGTGAGCTTTCCGTGAGTTATTAAATAACGTACATAAAATCAATGTGCAAGGGGAGCCAGGTACCGCCTCTTTGCTGTCAGTGGATTGAGGTCGTCGGTCTCGCAAGGAGCCCCCTGCAATCGCGCTGCAATTGCCTCTGCTGAATAAGCATTTATAAAAACATGTACCTATAACAATTCTGGTTAATGATCATCTGGATAGTAAAAGAACAAATGTTGACAAGTAAGAGTAAGAAGCATAACAAAAAAAGAAACATTGGACTTCGGATATATTATGATTACTTTATTACTTTAAAAAAAGTGGTTTGGCATTCGGACGGACAGACAGACAGACAAGACGAATATATAGGTCGAGGGTTCCGTTTTCACTACTTTAGCTGCGGAACCATAAAATTAAGTAAATACATAACTTTATTTTGACGTGTCTAAGTTTTGTAAAACCAAACTATGGAAATAAATGATTTTGTATCTTGAACTTAATCAAGTAAGCGTATGATAAAAACAAAGGTAAAGGTATAAGCCAATATTCCCAATTATTATAAACCTAAATTTAGAATGAATAATCGGCCTATAAATTCAACTGTGTTGGTTAAATAAATCCTTAAATAAACACGGCTCCCGTTTTAGCTGAAATACACTTATTTTTAGTTTTACTGACAGGAGCAAAATGCAAATTGAATACTGCTAACGGATGAGCAATAGTTTCATTAACGAAATTATAATCAAAATGTACCTAATCCTTTATAAACTGGGTTAACTATGTTATACTTTCTTTAAATGATTAATATATTAAAAGTCAAGTGATTTTGTAACATTATCATAGCACCAAACATTATTATAATATTCAACTCTATCTAGAAATGTTTTGCCAAAATGTATTGGGCCTAACTTCCGAACTACTGAAACAATTTTTTAGAATTTTATTGATTTTGAGTTTGTTATTTTTAGCCCCCAACACAAAAAGAGTGGTTTTATAAGTTTTACGTGTCTGTCTGCCTATCTATCAGTCTGTCTGTGGCATCCTAGCTCCCAAACGGATGAAGCGATTTCATTTTAGTTTTTCTTGTATGAAATGTTTTGCGCGAGAGTTCTTAGATATATGTTTAATTAAATCGGCTAACCCGTTAGAGAGTTATGAGGGCGAAATTGAGGAAGAAAAACCGAATGAATACCTGCAGATATACTTGGGTGTATGGTGTCAAATGAAAGTATGACTTTTTACTTTTAAGGGAATCGGGAATGAAGGGATTCTATAAAGTTCAAATTAAAATAATTTGCACAAGTTAAAAAAACATGCAAACGGTATGAAATTAGTATGAAATAACATAGTATAAAATACAATAATTTATTTTTTATATTTCCTCCATCTTTATTGACTTATCAAAATACCACAAAAGTAGTAAGCTGTGAACTAAAACAAAAAATATAAATAATTTAGCTACATAATGAAAAATCTAAATGAAAATAGCAGTATAATTCAATTAAGATTTTCGTAGTAATCCGACTATTCCTTTTGCGTTGGTTGTGTATTTATCACAACAATGCTTCAAAAATGATGCAAAATACATGCACAGGACACATCGAAGCATCAACGTAATCGACGAAGATTCATTGAATGCCGAGACAAAATTTGTAACAGCTACTTAAAAACTCAAAATCCTGATTGTATAGTTTTGTTATTTACAAATACAAACAGGCAGCTGGCATGCCTGTGTGTAAACAAAGGCATGGGAACTCACGTCACATTTTGCATCAAGTTCTTATATATTAGGTTAACAGCTTATTTCAATACTCAATTAATTTATTGCTGTTTACACATTGACGTAAATATAAGACATAGTTTTTGGATTGTGTATGCATGTTTCACAATGTGGACCCTGTTGGGCGTTACAGCAAGTGGGAGGCAGACCGAGGCTTTTTATATGTATTTTTGTATAGAATTGGTACCTACATGCCTTGATATTAATTAGTTAATTATACTTAATATAAAAACTATACTGAAAACATTAAAAAATAAAAATTAAATTAAAATCACATAAAAAGTCAAAATAAAATTTAATTGATGTTAATAGACATTGTATTAAATCAATCAGTATAAATATTACGTGTCTATAATTATGTCATTAGAAATTCATTTCATTCATAATAACATTGGTCGATTTCAATTTGTTGGCGAATAATATAAATCCGATTGGTTGTTTTTTTATTACGTTTGGTAATTTATTAAATATTTTGATAGACATTTTGTAAGGACCGGAACTGTGTATGCGCAGGTTTGATGATGGTGAACCATTTTATTTCTACTAGGTCTAAGCTCGTATTTTCTAGGAATTTCGTTAAGTATTCTGTAAAAACTAGGGTACTTTCGAACGAATGTAGATTGAAGGCAAGGTCAATCTTTTAAACTTCTTAAAGAAAGGTTTGCAGCTGTCTGTTCTTTTATGTTAGCGAGAATACGCACACATTTCTTTTGCATTATGAATAGGTCTTGTATGTCCGTTCTATCGCCGCGCCGTAGAGAACAATGCTGCGAGATAAGTGGGAATGCGTGTGTGCGTAATAGGCATTGAGCGCTGTCGGAAAGTCAGTTGTCCTAATTAATTCCCGTAAAGCGTACGTGAAACTAGATTTCATACATAAGTGTCATGATGGGAAACTTCCAAGTGATTAAAATTCAAGTCAGTTAAGTTAGTTGTAAAGCGCAGTATCCGCATTATGTAACTAAACTCAGTTTTGGGAATTTCCGATATGAGCGACTTCGGGGAAGTTCGGCCACGAGTGGCTTCATTGGCTTTATTAGTCGACATAACTATGTAAGTAGTAGAACATGGCAAGCTTGCTATTGTTTACATTATAGAGCTTTATGTTGGAATGTTTTTATCATCATCATCATCATTTCAGCCGTAGGACGTCCACTGCTAGACATGGGCCTCCCTCAAAGATTTCCAGTTTTGGATGGCAGCGGCTTGCATCCACCTTGAGTCCGCAGCCTTCACCAGATCGTCCGTCACGTCCTACGCAGCGCTTGCCAATCCGTGGTCTCCATTCTAGAACTTTGCAGCCTCACCGACCATCTGTTCTGCGTGCTATATGGCCTGCCCACTGCCACTTTAAAGATCTAATCCTTTTGGCTATGTTGGAGACCCACTTGGAATAGTTCGTTGGATATTAGACCTCACTTATTTTATTGTGTTTAAATTGAGGGGCGGGTGCCGATGCTACTTGTACGATGTACATTACTTGCGGCGTCAGTCACGCCGCGCTTTAACGCCGCCTTGCACTTTACACGGTCCCACTGAAAACCAGCGCTGTAGCCTGCTTCCTCAGCACCTACAGCACATGCTGAGTGGCAACCAATTTACGTCCGAATTTGTTACACATGTAATATAAATCTAACTAAAATTAATGTTATAGTTGCTCAGTATTGTGTTTGTATTTTTTGACGTAAATAATCCTTTTTCTATTTCTATTCTATTTCGTTGCTCGACTGCGCAGTATTAAGTGTTGAGGCCATGAAGACGCCGTCCATGTTTTGGTGAATTATTTTGGCCATATCGCCCCTTTTTCTCAAGATATTTTCTCAATATTTTTCTAATGTTATTTGCCTTTACGAATGAAAATGGTACCTATATTTTATTTTATTTAAAAATTTGGTTAGGCATCTTCAACCTGTTCTAATTATAGTTATCAGATACACATAATATAATTAGAAAATTGAGAATGAATAATAATGAATACTGCATGTGTCTGTATGAATAAAGGCCGAGGTGGGAATGTGTTGTATACGGGTTGTGTTTAATATTAATTACTAGCGGCCCGCCCCGGCGTCGCACAGGAAAAAAAGGTTCCCGGCAATTATTCGAATTTTTCTCGCCTTTTAAACCTTTCCTAGACATCCACGAACATTTCAAGACTAAGATAGGATAAATCCGATCAGCCGTTCTCGAGTTTTAATCAGACTAACGAACAACAATAAATTTTTATTTATATAGACTAGCGGCCCGCCCCGGCGTCGCACGGGTAAAAAAAGTTCCCGGAATTTTTTCCTTATTTGCTCACCGTTTAGACCTACCCTGGACTACGACAAACATTTTAAAACCAAAATCAGCTCAATCGGCCCAGCCGTACTCGAGTTTTAATCAGACTAACGAACAACAATAAATTCATTTTTATTTATATAGATTTTTCTAAAAAGGAGCCAAGGCTGCATCCACAACGCAATCTTCATACATAATAGGAATTTAAAAAATAAAACAACTCGTTTAAAGATCCTATGTTTAAAATTGTTGTTGTATGTAATATGTATCTCCTATATGTTCCTATAATGTGGTGTTGCAATAAAGAATTTTTGTATTGTGTTGTATTGTTGATGTATCTGGCAAATACTACATAGTGTTATATAACTCGCTAGCAATCAATGACGAGCAACTGTTGAGGTTTTATCCTGATTATGTTTTTTATAGTTCAGAAAAAGTTGCTTCTAGCTCAGTTAGAACAAACATTAATAAAAATATTATACATACAGACGATTTGAGAACCTCCTCCTTTTTTGAAGACGTTTAAAAATTAAAACAATTGCATTCATCATTATTATTTATATTCAAATTACTGGTATTCGACCAAATAACGCCTAAATATTATTACTACTTACAAAAAGCGGGTTTCTGATTTTGACGCGATAGTAATAGAATAATATTAAATATGTTTATTGGATTGACATTACAAATAATTGACTAAGGAATTAATATTAACGAATAATTAAGGATTAATATTTTTGTGTGTTTTTTTTTTATATTGTGTGAGTTTAATCTAATAATGAAATAGTTATTTTTGAAGTGAAACTTCTGTAGAATCGTTGTGATTTCAGACCGGATGCAACGGAAATACGTCAGGTAAGCCAATCTTAAACACTAACAAGGTTAAGCAACTTTCCGGAACGCCAGTACTTGGATGGGTGACCGCCCGAACAAAATCTTTTTGCACAGTATTTTTTTTTATTCATCTCATTCTTTTGTCGATTTACTGAAGTTTCACTTCTACCATGTGTGAATCGCACACACACCTTTTTTTTGCAATGTTCATACGCCGAATAGGCAGATTTCAGTGTAACTAAAATATGTTTAAGAACTTTGTACTAACCTGAATTTCTATGAATAAATTATTATGATTATGATAAGAATAAGAATATCAATAATTTATTTGTCACAATCACAATAAAATATAACAAATACATAAACTAACATAAGGTTAGAACTATGTTGCGACAAAAAGGTAACCATTCTGCATAAGCTATACACATTTTTTTTATAACGTTTATCAAATTATTCTTTAGTATTTTTATTATTAGGTCCTTACATATGAAATTGGCGTTTTTCGTACTGGCCACTTTAATCACAAATTTCTCCTCTTTGGTAAGGAATTCCAAATTCAAATTTGTACAGCTATAGACTCATGTATTTGTGCTTCGATGATCGTCATTCATTTGTTTTTTTTCTTCTGTTTTTTTCTGTTTGCGTCACTCATTTTACAAAATGGAAAACTTAAAATATCGCATTATTTACGAGTACGAGTTCCGCCGTGGCACTAGTGCTGCGGAAACAACTCGAAGGGTGAATGATGTGTATGGCGGTCGTGTTGCAAAAGAAAACACAGTTCGTTTTTGGTTCCAACGTTTTCGTTCTGGAAATTTCGACTTGCAGAACAAGCCCCGTGGACGGCCTGAGACTCAAGTTGATAATGAAGAGTTGAAGGCTATTGTGGAAGCGGATCCATCGCAAACCACGTCCGAGTTAGCTGCAGGCTGCGGTGTTAGTGATAAAACTGTTTTAATTCACTTGAAGCAAATTGGGAAGATTAAAAAGCTTGAAAGGTGGGTACCTCACGAATTGACTGAAGCAAACCGGCAAACGCGCGTCGACTGCTGCGTTACATTACTAAACCGGCACAATAATGAAGGTATTTTAAACCGAATCATTACCTGTGATGAAAAATGGGTTCTTTACGATAATCGGAAGCGCTCAGCGCAATGGTTGGATCCTGGCCAGCCAGCCAAATCCTGCCCCAAGCGAAAATTAACCCCAAAAAAGTTACTTGTAAGCGTTTGGTGGACTAGTGCCGGTATTGTTCATTACAGTTTTCTCAAATCTGGCCAGACTATTACGGCTGATGTCTATTGTCAGCAATTGCAAACCATGATGGAAAAGCTAGCGGCTAAACAACCTAGGCTGGTCAATCGCTCCACGCCACTGCTGCTTCACGACAACGCTAGACCACACACTGCGCAACAGACGGCTACTAAATTAGAAGAGCTTCAATTGGAAAGTCTAAGACATCCTCCGTACTCCCCGGACCTTGCTCCAACAGATTACCATTTTTTTCGAAATTTGGATAACTTCTTGCAAGGGAAAAAATTCAACTCCGATGGGGCAGTCCAAATCGCCTTCAAAGATTTTATTGATTCCCGTCCGACTGGTTTTTTTAGTAAAGGGATCAATGAACTACCTATAAGATGGCAAAAGTGCATAGAAAATAATGGTTCATACTTTGATTAATTAAATATATTATATTAAAAAATATTCGACTTTTTGTTCCTCCCATACAAAACGCCAATTTCATATGTAAGGACCTAATATATAGGCGTTATTTTATCCTGGTAGTAATTTGTATTTTATCATGTAAATAACAAGCTACTATTCAAGATAATATTATCACACACCAGAATCTAGTCGGAACAAGAAGCAGGTAGTTTCATTAGAGTTTGTTTGTCCAGGTGGTAAGCTCCCACGCCCCTCTGTTGTTGAGTTCTATGTTAATTTTCTGAACATTATAATAAATTAATATTTACTCCTATGTTAAATCATACTATATCTTAAAATAAAATAATATGGTTCTATTTACCCAAAAAAATAAACTAGGGACAATTCCAAAGTTTTAATGTTTTCAATCGAAATACCTAGGTAATGAAAGCAAATTTTGTATGCGAATTTAGAATACTCTTATCAAGTGAGCTATATTTCTGTTTCTGATTCTTTTTAGAGTATTTTTGAAAAAAATACCTTTGACCGAAATGTCGACATCATTGTGATGGCAAATATACAAGGAACCTTCATAATGTAATATTCTAACATCCATAATATTTGCATTGTATTCAAGCTAATAAATTTAAAGCTTATGGATAATCCAAGATAACTGGATGACCACCACGATGGATCCACCTAATCGTAATTTGCGCTGCATAAAATTAAAACAAAAAATATGAAACAATAACTATTTATTGACATGTTTTTTAATATACATTGTAACGAAAAACATATGGAAATTATACAAACAGTACGTACCGTGTGCGCTGCAACCTTCCAAAAAGGTTTAACTCACCGCACACACAGACTTTTCATAACTATTTAGATTTATAACAGGATATTTACCATGATTGATTGTCTTTCGAGTTTCTCGATATTTCACAATAACGTGAGTATACCGTGATCAGGATCACGGTTCAACTGAAGCTGCAGCGTTTTGGGTAACAGTTTTATTGGCAGACAAAGCATTCTACCGTCTTTCTTAGACTTTTATTATGATACGATGCATTCATCACTAGAGTTGGGACCCGTTCCACACCCGAATTGTATTACGACAAATAATACGGACGGTGTCCGTTCGGACCTCCGCTGCAGGGGGCCTACTCTTGTTCATCGAAAAACGAATATTCGATCGAAAGTTCGCGTAATTGCTACTCCGGCTTCATTTCGTTCCGTAACTTCATTCGAACGAAAATTGTTTGACATTAAAATTTTCTAAACCTACTCTAATTCACGAAAGTACCAAACGAACATTTGAAATTGACAGATCTTTGTTCGGAGTTATAACCTCAAATCGACGAAACCAAAAGTGCAGTAACCTCCAGGAACTGAGAAGTTGGTTTTCAATTATCGTGAATCCTGTTGTGAAGATGTGTAGGAGTCGAAGAAGGCCTGGAGGTCTACTCTTGTTCTTCAAAACGAAGTTTCGCAAAAGAACTAATCTGTCAAATTCAAATGTTCGTTTGGTACTTTTGTGTATTAGAGTAGGTTTAGAAAATTTTAATGTCAAACAATTTTCGATCGAACGAAGTTACGGAACGAAATAAAGCCGGAGTAGCAATTACGCGAACTTTCGATCGAATATTCGTTTTTCGATGAACAAGAGTAGGCCCCCTGAGGTTGGTAATATAGCCTCCTGTACCAATGTAAGTATGTATATAATAGTGTTTTTCTACTGAGATTTCTTGTGGTTTGTGTAGCTTAATGCAATGGTTATTAGGCCCCGCTGCTAAAATGTGTTCTGGTATAGCCGATTTCACGGCCCTTAATGTGTTTCATTTTTCGGCTTCGTTTTAAATCTAAATCGTGTTGAAAACCATGATAGTTTAAAGAATTAGATTTTCATAATTAACCAATCGTGGCTAAAAACCCATAGACTAACATCAAAAAGGATTTGGAATCATCAATGATGAGGATATTAATTAACTCGTCATGACTTCTTTCCTTTCTGCATTAACTTGCGGCATTGATCTAGTAATCTTAATATATATAAATCTCGTGTCACAATGTTTGTCCTCAATGGACTCCTAAACCACTTAACCGATTATAATATAATTCGCACACCATGTGCAGTTCGATCCAACTTGAGAGATAGGATGGTTTTTACGGCGAGAAAAATTCGAATAATTTCCGGGAAAATTTTATACCCGTGCTACGCCGGGGCGGGCCCCTAGTATTTTTATATAATTATTGTATGTCTAATGTTGTGTTACGAAGAATAAAACGGAACCATTTGTCTACGGAACGAAATTTAGTATGTGTATTTTGATTTCTCAGACAAATTATTTAGCAGCACTTTACATACCTAATATAGCATGGATATTATGACTTATGAAGAGAATGGCATGAGATGATATACAATTCTGTTTGACCCACGTCATACGTCACGGGAAAACGAAGATTGCGCTGCGGTGGCACAACAGCCCACCTGTGTGATACTTACAATGTGATATATACGAGTACATATATACAATCATAAATGTTTGTTCACATAACCAAAGTTTCGTGGTAGGTTGTCTCATATTTCGTCTTTTATATAGAAACCTACTTAATAGCACGTAAAGCGCCCTTATGCCTTTTTTAAGCAATTTGGAACAGGAACAGAATCCAGATAACATTTTTAAAATTAAAACAGTTAATGCGGAGAAAAAATTTCAATTTTATTTGATTGGTGATGGACGAATATCACGTCTTATTGACCACTGTTTTATCATTTATAAATATTATGAATGTACCTTCCAACCATTTGGCTCCACCATAGACCATATCGTCACTTTCATCATGTGTGATTGTGGTGAAATGAAGGCATTTCTTTTACTAAATAAATACCTATTCATTATAAACTACGCTAAAATACAGACTTCAACAACTTTCGAGTATTAATTAATAGAAAAAGTCTATCTTTTAATAATTATTTTACAATGTAGTTATATAACAATATCTGTAACTACATAATAAAATACTTAAATATAAGACTAAATTTATTATTACATAACTTTTAGCTGTTGAAGTCGGTTTTTTCTAACGTAGACTACTCCTATGTTTATAATTATTTTATTTTATATCAGTCGTTTTGCTTAGGGGTTACCTACAATGTTTATCAGAAGCTATCGCTTGAGACAAGGTCGCAAAAAGTTTGTATACTTCTTCATTCCGACTCTGTGGATTAGATGTTTGTTTGAGAGATTAGTTGTATGAAAATGGTATAATGTTTTCGTTTACTCCCACTTGTTATCTTGAGTAGTTCTGTTATGTGTGTAAAGCTAGAAAGGTCAAGTCAGCAGAATCGCTTGTATTATATATCAAAATTTAGTGCTCATTTAGGGCTGATAACAAATATTTGGTGCTGTGATAGGTGGACCAAAAATGAGAATACTGCTAGCTTTACATTCAGCTAGCAGTGTTTTAAATAACACCTCCCACCTTCCAGTATTATTAATACCGGAAGGTGGGAGGTGTTATGTTTTGCTCTCGACCTGATCAAATTATAACAGATAGTAGAACAATAAAACAAGTTCTACAGGATTAACCACTATGTTGTTCAGGATTGCAATAAGCTATCTACAACATGTTCCCAGTAAATAATCCCAGTTGTCTGAAAAAATGTAGGTAAGTTAAGTAAACTTTGTTATACAACATTAAAATATGAATTATTACAAAATCTACCCAACTATAATGTTCTACACCCTTCAACTCCTTCAGCTCTCTTTAAAATACGGAACTAATAGTACCGCTTTTACCGATCTATCAGTACAATATCAGGTTTATTCGCAAAAATAGTCATGCCTGTAACGATAGATCGGTCCCAATAGAGCGTTGCACGGCCGTTTTCGACAACTGGCGGGGCGGTGTGTATTTGTAGTACGGAACCTCAGGTCTAGTGAGGTTGTATTGAAGAGCAAGTTGTTGGTATATAATCTTGGCTACTTGGTTATGTCTGTGCAAGTATTCAGAGTTGGCAAGATGCGAACAACCCGAAAGTATATGCCTCAGGAATTCCGCTGGAAGATGGCACGCTCGACATTATGTCGATTGTGCCATCTTTCATGATATATTTTTGGTAATTGTTCGTCTTTACCACCTCATCTATAATTGCATAGACAAAACCTTCGGTTTCCCCAAAGAGGTCACCAAAGCGCAGCCAAGTTAACGAACTAAGAAGATCTACATTAAACCCTGTAAGGGCCTTGTAGAATCTCCCATGCAACTCCTTGCTCTTATTATTATTATGAGTTGTGCAAGAGCTTGTTGTAATGCACTTGCCTCAGTAATTTCAAGTTTCATTAATTAAATGGGCAGCAAAATGTATAGTTATTGATATAAGTTAAGCAAATAAATAACAAAATAAATACTAGAAAGTACATGTACATGTAGAAGCACACAAAATTAATTCTCAGGAACAGCTAATAAAATAAACCAATATTTCTTCAACAAAACACGTATTATAATTGCCTGGAGTTTGCTTTCAGTAATACCCTGATTTTTGACGAGTTGAATAGAGCCATCGGCAGGGATTCAGACGTCATTGTTTTCTCAACCCTCGCCGCGTCTTTGTTATTGCTGGCTTACCTTCAAACAATAGCCAGTAGAACAATGGGATAATTGTGAAGTAAGCTTTCCGAGATTATCCGCTTTTTTCAGAAATTATCAAAGGTTTAATGGCTAGCTGAATGACAAAACTAAGAACGGGATTGTACTTTTCCTCTTCCAATCGAAATATTTCATTCAATAATAGGAATAGTTCTAATAAAAAGTAATATTTTATTTATTTGATTTTCTGCGGTAATTATATACCGCGGTAAAATGTAAGTACATTATTATGGGGAAAGTCTGCAGCTAATATTTCATATATGTACTTACTTACTATATTACTTAATTTAGATACTGCCATTGGTTTTTTAGGCATTTTTTTTAACTTAGTTTGTTGCACTGGTTTTACGAGATTTTTCTTGTAATGTAATAGGAAATGTCTGTTGCTTTTTGTTTTAAAAATATTGAAATGTTTGATAAATGGCTGCAGATATCGAATCTGTAGATTATAGTATAGCTACTCAAAAGTGATAAATAAATACTTTAAAAAAATAATTAACCGCCGAAAAGTCGATGCCATGTTTATGGTGGTGGATCTGGATGGCTTGGCGCCAAGATTTCTTGGGAATCTTAAAAAATCTAAATTAAAAATTTGAAATAAATCATAATATTTTATTATAATGTGCAATTGATGAGCTTTCGTCTCTTCTTTACTCCCCTCACATACGACGTATTTGCACACATTCGGTTCTTCTTCCCCACTTTCACCAAGACAGACACGTCAAATTATAACATCCCTGTTTTTCGTCGAGGGTTAAAACATGTTCCTTGTTATTACTTATATTTTTCAAAATATAACGCGTTGGAATGTGACCTTCATGCCCACTGCGCTGCGTTATCGTCGTCAAAAAGTTTACAATATTTTTTAATGTTGCTGGGCAATTAACACAAAACCATATTTAGCACAGTGGTAAGCTTTCAGAAAAAATCACTAATACTCATTTATTGTTTGTGAATTAATTACAGTTAGATGGAGTCAGGTAGTAAGACTAGTTTAGAGTACAATAAATTCTGCTAAAGGAGCATACAAACATTATAAATAACAGTTAATAAAATTATACAAATTAAATAAAAAATATAATTACTCATTAAATGTCATAAAATAATTATTCAATTCAAATAACAATTGTTTTATGTCAAATTCATTCAAAAGTATGGTCATTAATAAAATCATCAATGGAATAATATGCTTTTTTTAATAATATGTCATTTTTTTATATTTTTATATATTTTTTATATCTTTATGTAATGCCATGACTTTATGACAGTCAAACTCTGGTTTCTTCGTGTGAATCGAACCCCTTTCGAAATAAGCCTGCTGCGGCACTGATCAGTTAATAAATAGGTACATTTTCAGTAGAAAACATAATTTATAGTGTTGGTACGGCAGACAGCTTTGGCCTAAGCCACTTAAACTCATTACAGTGTCGCTAACCCCTGATTGGACCGTGGGTAGCGAAGCCACTTGTACTTCAATTACTGATAAACAGTTCATAATTTTGCTATTTTTTACTCCATTTTATGAGTAACGATTCGCGTGGTCTATCATTATTGTAAAGTGATATGAGACGATGAATATACAATGTCACTTACTGTTCTTTTCAAAGGAATTTTTATTTTCTAAGTACTTAAATATAGTTCAGGAAATAAATTTGATTTTGAAAATTGAAATATTTATTTATTTCTTTCTTTCATCGGTCCCTTTACTGCCCTCTCATCATATCAACTCCGATGCATACATAAAGACAGGTCTCAATAATAATCTTAAACAATTTTTCAAGAACCGTTCTATGATTGTGTGCACACTGTGCCGAAGACCTGATGCCATTTCATCCATCCCATATTCACTTGATCTTACCCTAAAATTGTTTAAATCTTTATTTCAAACTAGCGGTCCGCCCCGGCATTGCACGGGTAAAAAAAGTTCCCGCCAATTTTTCCTTATTTGCTCACCGTTTAGACCTACCCTGGACTATGACAAACATTTTAAAACCAAAATCAGCTCAATTGGCCCAGCCGTTCTCGAGTTTTAATCAGACTAACGAACAACCATTCATTTTTATTTATTTAGATTCATAAGTTCTGACGAAGCTTCAGAAAGTTAAATCTTAATACAAAGTGGTTTCCATTCAATAAACACGACTTGTTGAGCCCTCTTTCATGGCGTAAAACGGGCTTCAAGCTTTAATATTTTAATTACTGCCTTCCCAAGTTCTGAGTGTATTGTGTCGCCTCTGGCATTATTATGACGACCTCGAGACATCTAATTAAGCCTTTTTGAACTCAATTAGGATGTCTCATATTTGTAAGAAAACAAATTGTTCCCTGAAACCCAAACCGCGTAGCCAGTGCAAAATTGTAAAGAAATTGTTTACAAGATTTATACTTTTATGCCCTGGTGGCGGCTACTTAGCCAAACGGATTATCTCTTTGACGTGGCAGTGGATAGGCTATATACCACGAAGGACAGATGGCCGTTGGGGGCGATTAGTTCTCGAATGGAGACTATGGATCGGTAAGCACAGCTAAGGTTGTCCACAATAGATGTATAACTTGAAGGCCGCGGACTTATTGTGGATGCAGGCTGCTGTCAACCGATTTGGTTTCCAATTAATGGAAATATTTGAGGGAGGCCTATGTCCAGAAGTGGAAGACCATACCATTAAGTTTGAAAACGGGTTTTACTCTCTAAAATTATGACATTTGTTTTACATGCCAATTATGCATAGTGGAGTTATTGTCCACAAATTGTTTATTCTGCTTGGTTTATAATTTTGACTAAAATTACAAATGCTCATTTAACCCTTTTAGCACAATTTTGTTTTTTATTCCAAAATTATAATTGTTATTCAAAATTAAATATAATAATATCATCTACCATCCTTTGGGTATCACGTTTCTCAGTACCAGATCATAATCTCCTGTAGCTTATTGTAAAAGTGATGAGGGCCATATAAATATTTAACATACCCACCCATACCCTCATACTATAAATAAAATATCAACGTTTCTGTAACCTTAGCATCATTAATATCACTTCATGAATATTATCCGCATGAGGTGTTCCTCAAAAGATTTTTCATCTCAGGCATAATGCTCGATTAACACTCCATAACGGTCAACCGGATGTGAGGACGCCATGTTGGTGAGATAGCGGAAATATATAGGCGGAAGTAGCTGGCTATTATTCGGAAAGGTATTTCAGAGGTTATTATTTTAGTGAGACCTTCTGATACTCCTGGGGGTCTTATTAATTGCTACTGAGATAGTAAGGTTCTTAGAGGTAGAAATACATTTACATTTGGTGTGATGTGTATATTGTATACCCACAAACAAAAAGCATAAAATTGTACCTTCGCTGACACAAGAAGTTGCGAGTCAGCAAGTCACAATTTGTATGTTCTATTAGTATCTGGTATTGTTTACTTATTATATTTCTAAAGAATTTGTACCGTATAACTTAGTGATTTATAACTAAACACCTTTTGTTTGGATTTTTTTACCATTTGCTTAGTCTCTATATTGACATGCGATTCTTCACTGGCTGCAGAATATAATTGGCGGACTAGGTCGTTTGATTTTCTCACCTTAATTAAATGTTAATCCCCATTTAGCATCGTGGCCCCCCCACTACGATATCACCTTTAATTAAACTCTGGAACAACTGGACTGATTTAAGAAATCCTTTCGGATGATCAGGGAATAGTTTTTACCTTAAAAATACATAAGCTTGAGCGCAAAAGGCTCGTTTGATATATGTTAAATTCTTGAAACATCTTGGAAAAATTATACGATTACACAAATAATAAGGTTTATTTTTTTGAAGAGATGTAGATAAACTTACTCGTTTATTCACATCTATTTTCTCCTCCAAATATTAAACATCACTTTGTACTGTTTAATTTCGTAAGTGCTTTTTCCAAAGAAATTCGAATTTGTCAAAGAATCTTATCTTAAATAGTGCATTAGAGATTGCACACGTGCCGGCGCGTGGCCCGAGTCATTACGAGGGTCCGTGGTCGCGGACTATCGCCGCAATCCATCTAATGCAGCAGATACAATCCACGAATAATGCTGGTAATGCTCAGGAATTAGCGCTTATATCAACCTGATATTAGTTTCGTACTCTACTTAGAGTCATAACAAATAGTTTAATTTCCTATTTGTTATGACTCTGAAAACCGAGTTTAGTCAATCTTAGAGGCTTTTTTTGCTATTTTATGATTAATCTCCGTAAAGGGATTTTAAAGATTCTTCTTCGAAATAAAAGCTGTTGCATGCAAAGTCAAAAGTCAAAGTCAAAACGTTTATTTCCTACATGGACAGGTCAACTTAAAATTAATAAAACTGAATTGTTTAAACAAAAAATATTAAGGAAATAACATTCTCTTGACAGTTCGCTTCAATGTTTTATACTGAGTTGAGAAGCGAATAGAACAACACAGCTTTATCAGTTATAACAATTTGGAGTTCTTATTTATAGATAACTATTATAATTTTAAAATTTACATCAATCAATCTCTGATCAAGGGGAATAATTATTTCACTGTTAGAGCCTATTTATCGAGAAAGTAATTTTTAAGATTAAAACGTATTGAAAATACGTCTTTCTCGCGGCAAAATAAATAGAACACAGGAAACGCTTTGACATGAAAATCTAGTGTTTTATAAAATACATTTCACTCTAATAATATCAGATCGGTGATATATCGGCGGATGTAGGTTCGAATATTCTACACGTCAAATAACAAAATTATCTTATAGGTAAATAACAATGGTACGTGTCTTAGTCTAAACGAACGAATATAAAAGTCATTAATTACTTATGCCTCAGAGTATTGTTGACATTGAGGTGTTATTTATCAACCCTTGATCAGAGATTGATTGATAAATAAGCTAAAAAGGCCGGGGGTGGTATAATTGAGCGAATTTCCTCACGTTATATGTCGGTTTTATCGGGTTTTCTCGAGACACATTGCTATTTGGTTTGACAATTTGTTAGTAAAGAAACATGATATCAGTCAAAGTCAAGATATTCATTTAAAAACTCTAATTCTAATAGAATAATAACACTTTTTATTGAGAATTTCCTAGAGAAATTCCGCACGCATAATTTGATGATACCTTGAGACGTGGTGCTTCACTGCAGACTTTATGCAGGCCAAACGAGCTATGGAGAGGGCTATGCTCTAGGTTTCTCTGTGGAATCATATCAATAAAATATTATATAAATGAGGAGATACGCAGGGGAATGAAGATCACCGACATCGTCCCCTGGATAAGCTCGTTGAAGTGGCAGTAGGCAGGCCATGTAGCACGTAGAACGGGTGGCCGATGGAGCCGAGAGCTCTCAAAGGGAGACCGCGTATCGCTTCTGACCGATATAACTGGAAATCATTAAGAGAGGCTTATCTACAGCAGTTGACGTCCTGCGGCTGAAATGATGATAATTAGTGTTGATTTGATGATAGAGCTAAAATGTGGCCACAGCAATCATAATATTGAAGATTATAAATAACCCCCGTTGTGTTGGGTTTCGTATTTATTTAAATTATTATTTTCTTTTAAGCTTACTTTTAAGAAACAAGTTGTTACCTAATTAGGGATGATAAAATACTGAATTCAGACTGATTTACTATTTTTATGGCTATTCTTACGCAGGTGTCACGGCGAAATCGGAATCCCAAAAAAATATACCTATAAAACGTTTTTATTTTCATACCGTGTGTATAACATAGGGTGTTCACCGCACCATGCGACATGTCCCAAATTAATGCTATGTTTTGTCATTCCCCCACTTAATATTCCAGTTAAATGACATAGCAGTAAAGCACTATAGAATCCATAGTATACTATGTGCAAGATATGAAACGAGTAACGTGAAGCGTGCACTATGTAAATGGCAAAACACGAGTTTGCTCTTACACCGGACGGTCGCACAAAAACCAATATTTGGAAGGGTGCTATTGAAAGCCCACCCTTTCTGTAAAAAACGGATATATTTTGATTAATATGTTCAGACTAGCGTATGCGGATAACAAGAGATTTCAACACTAACGCAAGGTACACTATACATTTGAAAAACTGTTATTACTTGCGTAAATTATGACGAAGTTTTGTATCCGATCATCTCTGTTCCATTATATTGTAAGGTAATTGATATCATAATTCTAAATGAAGTTTCTCTTACTAAATTTTTACCAGTGTTTTGGTAAGTTCTTAGTATTAGTAGGACCTGTGTAATATATTTATTTCTAAAAGTGATACCGGAATCCAAATTTTCTATCCAATGTCAATAAAATAAGCAATCTTTATTTTAATTAAAAATAAATAAACGACAGCATTAGTATAAACAACTCGAAAAAAAACAAATAAGTATTAAAAAAGTTTCAGCTATTCGCCTCGGCATTTTAATCCTGAGTTACGAGTGGGTAAAATAGAGCACACAGTTTTAAATTCTTGGGTAACATAGTAAAGTTAGTACTGATATAAAACCAAGTGTCAATAAATTGTTGTTTTTCTATATTTTGAATTTCATTGGCACAAGTGCATTGTAATTTTTGGTTCGTTTCATTATAAAACTTAATTTTATGCCGTAGCTGTTATTCTAATATTAAAATGAATAAATGTTTTTATTAGGTACTTAACAACTCCTGGACTCTTAGAGTATTTATCTATGCCTGGACTAATTTGGCCAATTCTTATTTCAAATGTTCGTAGTAATCCAAAGATGGTTTTTACGGTGAGAAAAAAAATATAATTGCCGAAAAATAAATTTTAATAATTAACCGTGCGAAGCCGGGGCAGGCCGCCAGTATAAAATAAAAACAGTTATGGCTCATTCATCATTGCTCAATCATCCATATGAACATTTTAACTATTTCAATTATGCTCTGTGAATTAAATAAATTATGCACATTTAAATGAATGCGGTGAACATTAATGCTTAACATAACTTGTTCCAATTAAGCGAATAGGTTTCAATATAATAGGAGAAGTTACTTTACTATTTAAATAAATAAATAAATAATACATCGTCAGCAAACTGGCATGATCTGGGAAATTTAAACGAAAACTCACCAGCCACCAGCCGTTGTGAATTAAGGCCTAATCTGTCTAGTCTAGAGAGAAGTCCCTGCGTCCCAACAGTGTGAACGTAAAATGGGAAGCTTATAATCTATAAGCACCCACTAAAAGACAACGTGTCAATATACTCACTTCAGAGATTCACAATTATGTCTTATATTTATATATTTTCAGAGGATACAAGATCACTTATAAAAAAAATATTTTCTTTCGATCCCCAACTTGCAGTTTCATTTTCTTTCGAGATCCAGCCAAAGTTTACAATCATTGGCCAAGTGCCCAGACACCTTGCATTTTCATAATTCCACGGAACCTCTTGGGAATTGATAACCATAAAAAATATCCCTATATGAATATGTTCTCAAGTTTGTGAGATTTATTAGATATATTAAAGGGGAATGGGAACACGTTATTCAAGCACAGGTGTGCTGACGATTTGCTAACTCGCCATATTTTTGTGAGAACTAGAGCCATTTTGTGAAAACGATGTTATGTATTGCTCATTTTTATGCCTGAGTGAACTTTTATGAGTACTCGTATTGTTTCAGTACTTTAAAGGAAATTTATAAGAGATTTTTCAGCATAAAAGGACGGCAGCGTCAGTGGATGCAACATTTGCCTGAGGCACAAGAGAGGTTATGGATTGTATTTCCACCAAAGGCCTGATTTTTTTTTGATCTTCTTACAATATATTTTTATTTCTCTATGTTATATTCGCATATTTAAGGTACCATAACTATTGTTGGCAATTTATTTCAACGCTTATGACTCAGAACTTTTTTCTCCGTCAACTTGGTATATGCTTCCGAAATTGTGACACAATGAAATACAAATACCTAAAGGTTACCAGTATAGCTCATGAGTCTATACATTTTTGATAGACTTGAAGTTGGGTGTTATTGTTAATCCCATTATTAAGCAAATGAAGTCATTGCTCAGACACAAACGCTTTTTAATCTTAAAATAATATGATTTATTATTATGTGTAATATATATCCCATCAAAAACAATACTTGTCAAAAAAACCAAGTCGCGCAACTCAGTTGTTCTGCGGTAAAAAGTTGTGAGATCCAAGTAAATCCAAGTCTTCAAATTTTGTCTCAAAATTCTTTAATGTTTTATATAAATTTATTAAGACTTGGCCATCGCCTGAAAACACGTGTTTATTAAATCGCCTGAAAACACGTGTAAATTCATTTGTGTGCGTGCGGTATACCGGTATTTTCTAGATTTTTTAGTTTTTCCTTGATTCATACACCAAACACTACTTATATTCCAAATTAGAAGCTTCTAGGTCTGCTAGAAATGCCTTAGAATTTTGATGATCGGTGAGTCAATGAGTGACAAAATTAAGAAATTTGACCCGTTATAATTCTTAAAATACTGGTTCAAATTGAATGAAATTTAAAATATACCGTGTCTTTACAATGCCTGCATGGTTACTGAAAATTTCAGTCTTCTAGTTTTATCCACAACGAAGTTACAGGGGGTCGAAAATGGCCTGAATTGCTTCGAGAAAAGGTACGACAGCGCCCTCTATACCGGTTTTTTTCTAGATTTTATAGTTTTTCCTTGATTCATACACCAAACACTACGTATATTCTAAATTTGAAGCTTCTAGGTCTGCTAGAAGTGCCTTAGAATTTTGATGATCGGTGAGTCAGTCAGTCAGTGAGTGAGTGACAAAATTACGAAATTTGACCCGTTATAATTCTTAAAATACTGGTTCAAATTGAATGAAATTTGAAATATACCGTGGCTTTACAATCCTGCATGGTTACTGAAAATTTCAGTCTTCTAGTTTTATCCACAACGAAGTTACAGGGGGTCGAAAATGGCCTGAATTGCTTCGAGAAAAGGATGGTACGGCCGTGCCGCTTTTTTGCTCGACTTGGTGGGGGCACTGCCGTGCCCCCAGATAAATAAGTAAATAAAACATGTAATAAATATTTCCGAACAAATACACAGAAAAAAAAACATTTGTATTTAACACTTATATAGCAACACAATACCACTAAGGTTTAAATAAGTGCTATTTAAAAACTGAGAGTTTCTCACTAACCTATTTAGTTACACATAGATTATTTGAAAATTAGGACATCAACAAACTATCAAAACTAACATTAATGTACATTATTTCTTTATTATTACCTGAATAGTCAAGTCACGTATTACTTTTGAAGAATTATTTCGATTTATATTTAATATTTTGTCGCGTATTGTGTTTTCTAAGCTTGCGTTACGGGTACTAGATATATATTAAATTATAATAGACATTCAAATATAGATTTTTGAGACCAAGAGTACCAAGAAAAGAAGACTAAAATAAAAAATAAGTGAAAATTTTATGTATACGGGGGCTACATCTTGACGGGAATAGAAAACCCCAATTGATATGCGTATACTGTATTATTAAAATACTCACCGTGTACTTATTTACCATTTTAATGAAACACATTCTACCAAAAAAGGCTACTTAATACGTAGAGCGAATAAGCGGAGTTGTAACAAAAACGTACCATAAGCATAAGCACTTCTTAATAGGCAATATGCGCGGCTGGAATTGCTTTCGTAACGTTATTTCTAGGTAACTAATACTGCAGTAATCGTATTACAAACCGTTTTATCGATGGTCTCTTTATTCTTTTTTTAGGGTTCTGTACACAAAAACCTTAATATACCAGACTGTATTACCAAGACTTCGTTGTTCGTTGTTATAAACTTTTGTAGGATTCTAAAGGAGAGATAACTTGTATTATTTTACGCCCACATTTTCACAAATTTATAAATTGTCTAAGTTAAATTATAAATTATTGAAAATGTGGTAAAATAATCAGTGCACGCTGATTGGTCAATTGTAGAACCAAAAAATTGTTTAAGTTAAGCAAAAAGACGCGAGAGGCGAGCTGGCGTAGCGAGTGTGCCGTGCCACCGACCGCCGAAACGCCAGAAATCATGTTCAAAGGTTTATTTTTATTATAACGTTAAAAAGGGAATATTAATGCAATGTACCTGTGCAAGAGGGTAGTACTAGCGTAGGCAAGGAACCTCGGAAGTCAACAAGAAATAAAAGAGTTTCTTGATTATAGGTTACCAGTTTTATCTATGAAGAGTCTTTCAAAGCGAGGAAATAGATTCTTGATCATAAATGTATCTGATGTCTTATACCATAAAAAAGCAGATGTTTACTGTCCGTGCTAGTCCAATCAGAGAGCAGTGGAACTTCTAAACATTTTCACATATTTTCATATATCAGTACTTCATGCCAAATTCCAAGATTCTAGGATGTAACCTAAGGTTGGCGGTGATGGCTTTGAGTAAAAGTTTGAATTAGATAAATCTGAGAATTAGCTATTAATTTCATTTTGATACCACGCGTTTCTGAGAAAAAGAGTCTTGACAGTCAGACAGAAAGATGCACAACTAAGTTATCCTATAAGGGTTCCGCTATTACCTTTTGAGGTGCAGAACCCTTAAAAAAATATGAAGTGAATATTAAATAATTAACCTATTTATTATACACATTATGAAGACGCTTGTCCCATTTCTAACCGATATAAAAAATATATTTTTATACAACTTAAAAGTTAATATTTTTCGAAACTTACATACTCGCATAAACGTTTTTAGTAATTTCTTAATGCTTGTTTTTTTTTGTTATTTATTTAATACTGTATTTGCAGAGTTATGCTAGTGATAAAAATTATCTTTGTATAGCTGTATTTTATGTTAGTATCTTAAATATTTATTCGAAAACAAAATTTATCAGGAGAGAAAACTTACTAAAATAATACAAAGCTTGAAAGGGGCATGTTACGTTAAGTCAAGGAAAACAGCCGCAGGCCTCAGACAAGTGCTTTGAACTAAATGTCTGAAGTTTAAATTGGCCGTTCCGTTAAGTTAACTTCTGTGTACTTATCTAATTGTTTCATAAAGTTGCGTTAATTAATAAGTTTACTGTTACCTCTTTCAAAGATTTAAAACTTTATAAAAATAATTTAATCTGTGTTAGTGGAGGTTCTGCACATAATTACAAATATACTACCTAACATTTTAATGTTTTTGATAAGTGTTTATAATACCAGTGACCAGCTGCTTAACTGTTGCATAATGTGCTAACGTTCAGACTTTAAGCCATCCGATTTTGTTTCAAAACACATTATATGCTTAGTTTTTTAACATTGTGTTTTTTTTTCTTATTTTAATATTCGTGTAAGAGTATAAATAGTAATATCTTTACTATCGGCAAGCCAAGCTTTGCATTGGTAAAAAGTTCCATTTCAAATGCTACATATTATGTAGTTATGGCAGGGGAATAAAATACATTAAAAAAATCGACAAAAAACTGAAAAGTTGATAACAATAAAGTTTTTTTAGACAATACTAACCGACTTCTAACACGAATGCATTCATTTCTTCTAAAAAATCCTCTTTTTCTTTTCTAATGTATGGACGTAGACACATAGATGTCATAAATTATTATCGATAAAATATTAAAGAAAGTATAGAGCCTAATTTATTGGTAACAATTAAGTTTACCGTTTATTGGATGGTTTATTTTACTTCGAAGCTATCTATAATATAAAATTGAATCGCATAATGTGTGGGTAGTGCATAACTCAACAACGCCTAGACCAATTTGGCCAATATTTTTAGCAATTGTTCATCGAAGTCTTTCGACAACCGTTCTTTACGGCGAGAAAAAGTAGTTTTTTTGCCGAGAAAACAATTTTGTATAATAACCCGTGCAAAGCCGAGGCGGGCTGCAGTATATACTAAACAAAGTCATTGGAGAACAGCTGAATCGATTTCAATGCAACAAATATATTGAAAAAATTACTATAAAAGTGCTGAAGTTTTCTTTGAATTAAACTGATTTGAATTAAACAATCGCTTTTACTATTCGCTAAACTCCTCACATCCCGTTTCAACTGACTAAGCAGTCAATTCTATTAACTTTTAATTCCATATAAACGTAAGTATCTGACGTCACGTCTAGTCCATTCCGAGAAACCTCGTTTCACTAATGGCCCGACATCGTGTCTCCTTCCTTTTTTTAACAATTCAATTCGTTCTTTGGAACTGTTCCTTCAACGGTTCTTTTACATAGAAATGTACTTTGGAAGTTGGAGGGATTCTAAACTGAAAGTTCCCGTCGCGTCGCTTGTTGTTGAATGGTAATAAGGATTAAAAACACGTAAAACGTCCTTTGCTATTGCACTTTTTGTAACTGTGAATAAGTGCTATAAGTTTTGATACTTTTTATTTCTATATATAAACTTTATGAGTTTAATTTTAGTCTACATAGGCGATGTTAGAGTGCTTTGGCAGCAAAACAATATTAGATTAAGTTATTTAATAGCACAGCTTAACGTTCTATGGATTTTAATCTTAGAATAATTAATGCGTCTTTAAATTTTAAATTGAACAAACCTTTATCTATATAAATAAAAATGAATTGTTGTTCGTTAGTCTGATTAAAACTCGAGAACGGCTGAACGGATTTATCTTATCTTAGTCTTCAAATGTTCGTGGCGGTCTAGGGAAGGTTTAAAAGGCGAGAAAAAATCGAATCATTGCCGGGAACTTTTTTTACCCATGCGACGAGGGGGCGGGCCGCTAGTAAAAAATATTTTTATCAGTTTGACCTACACCTAAAATGTATACCTCCAAATTTTTCAGTAGCTTAATCTGCCTCATTTATGTATGAATTACACCTTATCCTGAAAATCTTTTTAAATGTGTTGAAAATAATATAGAAAGACTTTACAACAACACACGTGACACAACCAGCTACCAAACATCCTGAAACAACGTTCTTCATTAAAATAACTACGTACTAACATTGTTAGACTTTACTGCCATGACAGCATATACCTAAAAATTGCTGTAAAATTAAATTTTAATAGCAGAATTAATTGACTTTTGTTTAGATCAGTCAGAAAATGGCTTTGGAATTTGACGACCAAATTATCTCTGAAAACGGCTTATTCATATAATAAGGCAGGGCGCTAATACTATGACACCCACATCAACGTAGTGAGCGATTTCGTATAATGAAATAGGCGACGCGCGTCAGGCGCGGTGGTATACCTGTCCTTGTTGCGTACTAAGCGTTGTATTTATAAATTGTTAACAACGTATTTTATTTCTTAGCTTTTATTATGTATTTTCTGGATTTAACAATTTTTTAATTCAATGAGCTACTTACCTGTCGGATCATACGCAACGTAGCTAAAAACATTACTCGGTATGGGCTTCTTCTTAGATGCAATAAAACATTATTGAGCTGAATCTTCGATATGTGTAGATTTTTTATTGCATTTTTGTAGGGCCAACAATGAGAACAACAACATGAGATATTTAAATAAATCTTGCTAAGTTTTTCTGGTAATCCTCTTTATTTTAGAGGTTAGAAGACAATCAGTTTAGAAGACACTTTTAATCACGTCTACTGGACATTATGCGCCTCATCATATTTCCGGTTACTTAATCGGTTAAAACCGAATTAAAACCATAACAGAGGTGACAAAACATGGACCAAAGTCATGACTTTTGTCTTGTCCATGTTCAGCCTGTAATTATTTTCTACTGACATCTGAAAAATTTTGGTTTTACTAGTCACTGTTGTACTATAAATATGAAATAACTTTAAATTCTACTTTCATATCTACCCTAAGCTTATCATACGACCCTCGGTTTACCTTCAAAACCGAAAATCCCAGAAGTACAGAGACCGTAAAATAACGCCCGGACGAATGTAAATACTCGGTGATATGAATATAAATGTGTTGTAAGTAGATGGGCTACGTGGCCAATATGTACCTTCCCTTTTAGGGAGGCACTATGCTTGCAATCTGATGGCTGCCACATGATTTTAGCTTATAGTTTTGGGTAGAACAGTAAAATCCTGCACAGATTATTTGATATTACAGATGTGAGTAAACCAGGCGATGAGATTTTTAGGTTTTGTTTTATTAAATTTCCCACTAGACTGCTCAATAGAAATAATCAAAGTTTATGAAAAATAAGTTAATTCAAAAAAAAGTATATTCAAGCCTGTTTAAAAATGATGAGATAAATACAAATACAAAAACTTTTATTTATAACTGTTGTACAATTAGGTGTTTTTTTTGTGTTTGTTTTGATATTAAATGTTTAGGTATCAAAAACTTTTTTAACATATTCAAAATTATTTTTTTTTACTAAAAACTATCAATAAGAAACTACAATAAAAATTGAAAAAATAAATTACGTACAATTCAACAACACAACATTTTTTCAAAAGAAAATAAAACTAGACTGTTTTACAACGATTTGATCAGTAATAAATTAAAATTATTTCAAGTTTTTATTTCAAAGTTGTGGCCAGTGAAATTGATAAATTGACTTTGATCAATTATTATACAGTTGCTCAGCTACACGTCGTGATGATGATGATAATGATAAGTAGCCAGTAGGTACCAGTAAAGCAGGCGCCCAACATACGCAACAAGGAAGTAACAACAGTAACAGTAAATACTTCCCCCAAGCCTCATTTTATCAGGACTTACAGTGCGATTGTGCTAACAGCACTTTATGTGCTGCATACGTAAACACTGCTTCCTGTAAACCATAATATTTTATTATTTTAGAATACTCAAATTTAGTAAAATTTTTGTGCTGTAGTTTTGATAAATAATCGTAGGTTTTATGATAAGAAAAAAACGCTCCACCAAGGGGTTCAAGGGTTTATATCAATTACAAGGTACATTTATATTTTTTTTTTGACGCTCGTTTAGTGAAGTAAAGCCACCATTCTTTCTTAGGTAATGGTATTGAAAATTAAAACCAAATGGTCCAAATAAGTTTTTATGTGGTTGCAGAGCTGCACATAACGTTAAAAAAGACTTAAGGCTTAGCAGAAAGATGTTCCAGTGGATTTTTTATTTTTATTTAACCTTGTCACAATGAAAGAGAATTTCCTACCTTGGTTCAAGTTTATACTATAAAAGCTAACAGAAGTATCGCACGTTTTAGTACCTAAATTGGATAGCATTCTGAATTGGTCGCGGCGCTGGTAACTAAAAACGACCGTGTCATTGATCAATTGCCGGCGATTGCTCGCCTCGTGAAAGAGTGGTCTATAGAACATTTTAGAATTAATTACTGAGTCATGTGTGATTTTATTCATATGTCTAAATGTGCTTGAGATGCATTTAGGTGAAGCGATTTCTGAAACGACTAGTTAAATAGTTTTAATAGTAAGCAAACATACAGTGGGGCAACTTAATTGAATCTATACTATAATCATTATTTCAGCTATAAGACACCCACTGCTGGGCATAAGTCTGCCTTAAAGACGGCCAATTATTCCCAATGGACGCTTATTGTATCTACCGTTAGCCTGAAATTTTGACCAAGTCATGTTGTCTCCATACGTTGTAAAGATCTCTGGTAATTTAGTGATCAAAAAAGCATGTCCTGTAATATTCCTGTGTAACCCTTCTAAAATTCCTCAGTTTCACTCAGAATATAGTTTTTGATATCCATTGTTGATTTTATCATTTCATGTCATCATCAAACTCTGATTTCGTAGACCTAGCCAAATACACAGGAATTATGCCGGGTATAAGATCCCCTCATAATCTCCATATGCAGAGCACCTAGAACACAAGAATATATGCATATTGTCTGCGAGACGAGGGCCCTCCACACACAATAGGCGCACTGTAATTCCAAGTTTTTATAGTCTTGTTGCTTGCAATATTCTGAAGGACTTGCTTTTGTTGCGAACGTGGAAACATACTCTAGACATGTAGTAATGCATCTTGATTAAATTTATGTCTATAAAAGCACACTGAACAGTTTTCATTCTAGCTAATTTAAAAATATAAGTAAAAATAGCAAAACTAGTTGATTAACTTGCTTCTAAACATTATGGTGTTACACTCTTTTGAAGATTTCAAGATGTCTTTTAAATACAGTTGTTTCAACGGGAAACTGCCTACTACCAAGTCATCCGTCCATTCGTTTCGTGAAAGGAAAGCTGATAAGCAATGAGTCTTTCTATGGTTTCCTACCCAATAGGTTTAACGGGAACCTTTTATTGAGACTTCGTTGCCTGCTTGTCCGTCCGTTCGTCCGTCTCTCACCACGATGTATCTCAAGAACCCTGATAGATAGAGAACTTTAAATTTAAGGAACGGTGTAAATTTTCCTACTATCGCTATAAAAACACATGCTGAAGAAATATTTAAGGGGAAATCACATCACAAACTCACCTTTCATACAAAAAAAACTAAATTAAAATCACTTTATCCGTTCGGGAGTTATGATATCCCAGACAGACAGACAGACACGTCAAACTAATAACACCCCTCTTTTTTAACGGGGGTTAAGAAGACAATCAACGTTGCGCGCGGTCAGTCCTTCGCCTTCTTGTATCGATGTCCGCTGACTGCGACTTTTTGCAATTTCTTTTTAATTATAATGTATATGAACAAAATGTAATATGACCTTTCAAATTACAGGGAACTTTTGGAGTAATTGAGTCCATCTCATATAAAAATATTGATTTTATTTTAATCAAACTCAAAATAAATAAAAATTACAATTAGTATATTTTAGACCATATAATATCCAGAAACAATAATTTCTATTTAGTTACACAGTTTTCAAACATGTTAAACAAACCTTTAAAGTACGTTTGATCATTGTTTTGATATCGATACTAATAAATAATAAATAAACAAATAAATTTCCGGACAATCCACACAACAACATCTAGCCCCGTGTTAAGCTCTTAGCTTGTGATACGTAAAAATAATACGCATTCACATCCCTAACGCACTTAATGCTTTAGGGAGGTAGCTAAAAATTTTAAAATAGGTTAACCTAAATAGTGAGGTTTATCACTGACTTATTAAAAAATCAAAGGTACACTTTGCTTGAGTTTTATTTTAAAAAGCGTTTTTTTTAATTATGAAGTAGATGCCATGTTTATATTTTAATTTGTTACCTGGAAAATCTTAGAATATATTAGTATATGCACATATTTTCTAAGATATGAGTCTGATAACCAGACATCTGATATACTTAATATAATATATGTACATACATACATAGATATTTTTTATTATACAATATTAAACACCCAGACCAAGGAGAAAGTGCTTGCAGAACATACAAACACTTGACCCTCGGCGGGAGTCGAACCCGCTACCTCTTGTCCGCAAGTCGACCCTCGCCCACCGCGCCACTGAGGCAGTCAAATCGATATAAATAAATCTTGCCGGGCAATCCACACAGCAACATTTGGGTCCGTGATAAGATCTTAAGCTTGTGTTAAGGGTAATCCATATTTAATATACTATATGCATTCTTATACAGCAAATTTATTAATATACTTAATATTCACCATATAATTAATCTTCATCCACACTGCACTATGTTTTAGGTGTAGGTTTTACCAAAACTGTTTTTCAATATTTATCTAAATAAAAATCTAATAGCAACTGCTTTTTAATATTTATTTTAATATTTATTGCTTGACGCATCATAGCCAATAGCCAGAAGTTAGAGTTTACTTAATTGTGACGAAAATATTTATTTTGCAATATACAATTTAAGCATAAATTTATAAGAAAAACGAATGTCTGGGTTCGATGTTCTAGACCTACCCTTAACCACAAGTAGTGCTACAAGATTTATTTGACAGAAAACCGGTGAAATAACGGTTGCATTTCCGATCTTGCAGCCGCGGTGTTGGCTACACTCGAGAGGATAAAGGCTCCAATAAAAGTCTACAAAGATGAGTTATTATCTCTTGCTATAAATTAAATGATATATTTTATCATTGTCATATAGTTTATGTAGAGACCGAAATAACTTTTTTGATGTTTTTAAATGTTAAAAAATGTTGGTTGATCACTTAATGGTCTACGTGAGCTTGCAGAAGCTTTGAAATGAGATACTTATATACCTCAGTCCACCTTACTATTCCACCTGGGTAAACATAGGAAGGCTTTTACGTTCCACCTCGTTCATAACTCGTCTCACTGTGTGAGACTCATATCTTAGAAAATATGTGCATAATACTAATATTCTAAGATTTTCCAGGTAACAAATTAAAATATAAACATGGCATCTACTTCTTAATTTAAAAAACGCTTTTTAAAATAAAACTCAAACAAAGTGTACCTTTGATTTTTTAATAAGTCAGTGATAAACCTCACTATTTAGGTTAACCTATTTTAAAATTTTTAGCTACCTCCCTAAAGCATTAAGTGCGTTAGGGATGTGAATGCGTATTATTTTTACTAAGTATATTATAAGGTATCGATTCGATTTAAATTAAATAACAGTAACATTTTCAGACAATATAAACAAAACCTTATTAATAACGGAGTTTATTCCTGCTCGAGTCGATCCTTTGTCATTCAAACTGATGTTTTTCTTATCAAGTTGTAAAAGGTGAGCACGTAGGCAACTATTCATCAAACCGGGACACGGGAAACCTCAGAAGTCCCATATCCTTCAGGAGCGCTCGAGGCAGCCCCGCGGGCTGACGGAGGCTCATTGTGACAGATGGCCAGCGAGTCGTTTGCTACATGCAGCTACTAACAAAAAGATATGACTGTTTGGTAACAAACTATGCCTAAAAGAAACTTAGAAGTATCATGTTTTTCTGAATAGTCGTTTAGCACAATGAGAAGGTTGTAACGGATGGCAAACGAGTCTTTTTGGCCTAAGAGCCGAGCCAATTTTTACCCCTCTTTTTAGTTTTTATCTCAAATAAAAGGGATGCTTAAGATTAAATTTACAAGTACTAAAGCAAATAGCATATAGCAAATAGTGAAATAATAGCCAAAATTTTATGGAAATCTGTGTTTGTTTAATTCTATCTCCAAAAGTAAGCTCTGCCCAAAAATATTCGATGGTCGATCTTACCTTTCATGAGGACAAGCACAGACCAATTTTTAGCTATTTTAATAAACGGAAGTTGTGGCTGTTCCTTGGCTATTTGGGTTTTTATGAAATTTTACATCACAAAATAGTTTTTATCATTTTTGTAATAAATTAAACTTCAGAATTACTTTATGTAAACGGGCATTAGAAATCTTAAAAAAACTTGTGATGTACTTGACGATGCAAATGTATTCTTCATTTTTTCCACCGACACGTATCAGGTATGAAATTTAAGGGTCGTGTCAATAGCCGCATCCATCGGGAATAAATTTAGTCGTCGATATCATAAGACCAGGGCACTGCGCGTTGTGCTCATTTACTAAAACACCGTCGCATCTGCGGCTCACGGCAGTTTATGATCACGTTATAGCGAATAGGCCCTAACGCGTTATACCAACGATGATAGAGTAAAATTATAATAAATAAATTATTACATGGCAAATGACTGTGACTTCTACTATAAAAAGTTTTTAAATCTTAGAAGAAAAGAGGTTTGTTCATTTGTTTTAGAACAACGCAGCTTTTAACAGGGCGGCAGTTCAAGATATAAAATGCTTTAACAACAGACACATACACATCATCATCATCAGTCGTAAGAATACACATCTAGCATGTAATAACATGTTTGGACATTATTTTACTTATGATCGGGAACAACTATAAATTTATATGGATTTTCAAAGTGATAATCTCACTTTAAATAAACTTATTTATATTAGAGTACAAAAAAAAACAAACGCATCCCGCAACTTCTTGCCCGCAAGATTTAGACCTGCACTTATGATTACACGCATCAACGTGATACCATTACACCAAATCACCATTACGTAATCCGTCTAATTCCTCCTTAGCATGTCGATGCAAGTCGATGGTTAAGCTATATCTCAAAAAAAAAAATATTTACTAATATGTATTAAAATTCTCCAAAACTTTAACAGTATACTGCTTGATGCACTTAAATCCAACAAAATATATCTGTTTCTGAAAATATAAAGTAATTTCCTGTTTTGTAGACAACGGAGTGTGAAACTGATTTATTAAAATTCTGCAAGAAGGCAAAGTAATTTGATGTTCCGTTTGGGACTGCCTTTGTTTATGCTGATAATGGCAGACGAGACAAATAAGGAAGCTTTTTCACTTCGCTCGCCTAAATATTTTTTTACTATGATACCTACCTTATAAATGTCATTGTTTGCAGGGCTAATATTTGTATTTACGTTATTTTAAAATATCTGTGTTAAACGTGAATTTATTATTGATTGATATTTTCCGAGTATAACGTTAAAGTAAATTAACCCTTAATAAAAATACGTGATATTTATTTTTTAATCAAATAATGTCGGTTAACTTAAAGATCTACAAATTAATATGAGGTTAATATTCGAATCGCGAAATAAATACCAATAGTCGCTTATTCTTATGATATAAAAGTATGTTCGGCTTGTACAGTAACATTATATACAAATATTTACAGTTTTTGTAAGATATTTAACTACTTATTACTTATTAATTATTAGTAGGTAGTTCTTGTGATTCTCCTTTAAACTCGTTTAAATCAACAAGCTTTTCAGCATGCTAAACGATACTATACATATGTACTAAGTGTAAGTTTTAAATTTAATTCTGGTATTTGTTAACTTAGATTTTCTACGTAAACTAGCATTAAGTCGAAAGACTATCTTATTAAAGCCGTCCTAGCAAATAATCTGGTGCAACCACGCGAGACGTCACTAACCCATTCTTCCCCTACACAAACCGTCTACACCACAACCTCAATTGTTTAACTCTCTCAAAACAGGATTACTGCCAACCCTGTACAGCAAGCGATAGTACCTTGACAAAATGCTCAGCGTTGCATCAAAGCCTTCTCTATCTCGTAGCTTCACTCGGTGAATTATCCAATAAACATAATGAAAATTTAAGCCTACAGACGATTTCTAGAGGGAGGATAATCCCGCCGGACTTGGAAATAACGCCACTGAACTGAAATAAAGCGAGTCGCGAGTTGCAGATATGTTTCTGTCAGGCAGAATATTTAAGACGTCGTCGTCGGCGGCAGATGTGACAATTATTGTCGTCTGTTTTGGAGTTGTGAATGTACAAAGGCCAAGTGTTTATTGTGATGCGGTATTTTCAGTGTCCGTCCGCAGCTCTGATATGAATTCTGGCTAATATGTTTATAACGGATAAGTAATTGTTTGTATGATTGTAAGCTCTTTTTATGATGTAATTGATCTATCAATAATATATGATAATATGGGAACCGTGACTATAAAAAAACATAGAGACGAAATAACAAACTATTCTTTGAATATAAACGTATTCTTTAAAATAAAACTTAGAAATAATTCAGCAATTCAGGCAGACTATGTTGTATTATGTATGGATATCACCCCATTTACAAATTCTGGTCCACCAAGGAACAACCACCTAGATTTCCTTGTCTGTAAGATATCTTTTTAACGAACGCAAAAATATAATACAAACAAGAATCAATCTTATCCCTAACGAGTAATTATAATTCACAATATTTTAATCACGACGCATGAATTGATTACGGCGAATTAATTTGGGAGGTTCGTACAACGTGACATGCCTAGCACAATCCGTCTAGTTAGTGAGGAAACATTTACAGGCCCATACATGAATATTAATAACTTACTTTCTACCTGAAAGTTGTTTCATTAGAGCAAAATGTGCGGGTCGCGGATGTTAGAGATATGTATGTTTTGCTGTTGTTTTGAGACAAAATTGATTGAGTTTAAAGTCGTAGTTTAAAATTAAAGGTGAGCATACACTTAATGTTGGAAATAGACTTAATAAAACCTCAAAATTATCATGGTTTTTAACAATATTAAAACATGCAATGGGTAACGTTTTATCGGAAAACTCAAAAGCAGTGTTATCATGGTATGATACCCGTTTCAAGTTTGAATAGGTTTAATTGTTCATGATGTATGAACATCTTTAACAAAGCGAGCTGATGGACAACAGTTAAAGCTAAAAGCAGGACTTATTAAAGAAAATCTAGGAAGTCAAAGTTAATCGCAGAGTCGAGGATGGCAGACAGCCTCTGAGCTATGTATGTTTGCACCCCGTTCAGGTGTAATCTTGTGCTTACTATGTGAAGTTTTCTGTTTATTTTCGCTTCCAATTTCGTCGGAGTGCCTGCCAACGTGTTGTCTGATGTCGGCTCAAAATATGCGACACACTGTTCAGGTGTGCTAAAAATAGCTGAGGATGAGGACCTTCCGATTTAAATGTAGAAATATATCCGTTGCCCAATGTACTAGCTGTGCCCCGCGGAGTTACCCGCGCTATAGTGCATTTTATAGTAAAATGTCATTTTCGCGCAATAAAAGTAGTCTACATATGGTGTTTCAAAATTGGTATATAAAGCAGAAGGGGTTCTAAAGATGGGTTCATTACAAGTATTTTGTTCTTCAATTTTTCAATTCGAAGCCTATTTATCGAAAATAGATTCTCGTGAAATCAAATTAACGCATCTCATATGAACACGAAATAGATTCAATATAAATTTTCTGCTCGTATATTACCTTTGTCAAGAGCTGTACTGATACTGTGAATCAGTACTCTGAAAAACTATAGTGTAACTACAGACTGAATATAACAGTCTGTACCGAATAACTGAGGTATTGGGTACGATCTAATTTTGTCTGATAGGTGAAACATGGAATAAATATTTTCTCAGTTCATCCAGGTAGTCGCATGAGGTGGATCGTAAAAAATAACTCGAAAAAGTAATCTAGATAATTAAAACCAAATACGTGTAAGTACGATAAGATTGTCATGTTATTAGCCATAAGAATTAGGTACTTTCTGCCTTGTACAAAGAACAACATTTTAAGTTAATACCATCAATTAATTTATTGGTTACCAGGTAAAGCCACACTGCGGGCTGTGTTTTTTAGTATATCGCGATCGTTTCATCATCGCTAAATTTATGTCGTGTATCCACACATTTCGTTTGATCAAGGTTCGAAAATACACATTGTATATAAAAAAATATCCTTTTATAATCCCACAGCAACATTTAGCCCTATGATAAGCTCCAAGCTTGTGTTATGTTATAACGTAGCTTGATTTAATATTTTATCCTTCTTATGAAACAGATAATAATATACTTACATACAATAAGTAAGCGGTGTCTTTACCAGTTAAAATATCTCTATCATAACAAGTACTAAAGTCTAAGTGCTAAACTATAATAGGGATTTTAGTTGTCAAATTTTAGTTGTTAATATTTTTTTTTGTTTAATCTGATTTATAATTTATAAAAAAATTCTTCTCGATCCTTTAAGCTTCCAGGCTGTAAAGCAGTGTGTCTTAGTAAGTTCTTCAACGACTCGTAAGTTTTCTTGAAAATACCACGCCAATCTAGTTTACTGTTTTTTTTAAATCGACAAATTAATGTACTGAAACAACAGTTTATTTTTAATTTTTTTTGCTGCCACGGAGTATGAACAAAAAATGGTGGTGCAAAAAATCTTAAAATTAAATGTTTTGTTTTGATTTCGACTTGTCCCTATGCAGATTTTGATCCTGTATGTTACGTTGATGGTCTTTTAATGCACAATAATTTTCCTAATATTACCTTCCATTATCCACCAAAACTATCTTCTTAAAGAAAAAAAAGGTACATGTTGAGTTAGCAAGTAACCAAATAATGTAACTTGCCTCAATGTATTACAAAATAACACTCTTTTAAACTTCTTTGGTATCCCAAAAAAGTTTAATCGATATTTCAAATTTGATAAAATGTGCGCACGTATTGAATATCAAACTGTCACGCATGAAATATTTCTAAAGTAGTTTTAAATTACGTTTATAGCAGTAAATTTGCAGTTTCTGTTGTCAGATTTACTTTTATTGGTACGAGATGTTTAATTCGACAAAAACCAAAAAAATAAATTGGAAATGATTAAAATATGAGTCTTCTTTGTTATAATCAAGTGACCGTGAAATTTAAAGTAGAAAAATAGCCATTACTTCATGACAGTTTTTAATAACCCAATCATCGCCCATGCATAATCCTAATCTATTTAATGTACTTCTGGGATCTTCATAATTCGTATACTTTCGTGAAATTTATTTTAATATGAAAATGTTTATACGAGAAAGGGTCAGGAATCCGCTTACAGGTCGTCTTGGCGACGGTGAGAGCTTTCGCGTGTAATCCACTAATGTGTGGCTTATGAAGGGTACTGAGCCGGGCCTAAACCCATTCAATATCCATCGATCCCACGGATAGTGCTCACTGGGTTATTGAGTTAGTTTCGTGAATAAGATCTATGTATTTTCACCTAAGAAAACTATGCGATTTTTATTGAATAACACTTTACACTGCAACATGACTTATCCCTAAATTTGATTGTAATTATATTTAACTGTATTAGGTTAATAACTTTGACTTAAATCGTAAGGCAAGTCAAATGATTCATGTGTGCGCTAAGGTAAAAAAAAATATTGTCGTACAAAAAAAAACGAAAATATAACTGTTATATATAATTATTTTTCCAGCTTTTAGTGCCCTACATTTATTCGCCACATTACTATTATTTTTAATTTATAATTATATTTATAATTAAGCGTTAAATAAAAAAATATATTTTAGTCTATAATTCTCATTAAGTATGTACCTACGTATTAAATTCATTTGTAAGCATCCATTATTGCAATGTTTCTTACCCTTTAGTTTATAACACTAAATTTTCCCTATTCGATCTCGTAGAGAAACCCATGACTTATAATCACAAAAGTACAAACTCTACATATTTGAAACATTTAACGTTTCATTTACTCACTATTGACAAAAATACGTAATTATTTATATCTAATATTTCCTCATTAGACTTGACCCCTAAAGAATAAGGTAAATTATCTTATCTTCTTATATATAAAATTCTCGTGTCACAGTTTTCGTTCCCGTACTCCTCCGAAACGGCTTGACCGATTCTCATGAAATTTTGTGAGCATATTGAGTAGGTCTGAGAATCGGCCAACCTATTTTTAATTTTGCAAAACATCGTTTGCTGGGGTCAGCTAGTATTATTATAAAATTGCAAATAAAAAAAGAACTGACCAAAATTTCTTTAAAATTCACCATAATAGAACAATCACGGACATACAAACAGAGCCTTCGGACAGTGAATGTAAATACACATGAAACATTTACACCACGTACAAACGAACAGACCCCTGCTCTAGGCCCTCACTCTGGAGAGCAACTTGCATTTACGTTTGGAAGGACTGAACATCAATATTTGATTATTACAAACCTCGGAGAGGGCGTTAATTATATGCAACGTAGTTTGCGGACTAAATTCATATATTATCGTAGTATAGTTATAAGAAACTTGTTGTTATTATATTCCAATTTTTTTTTTTATTTCTGTATAGCTAATATCAGTACATTCAATTTGTGGAGGTTTTTTATATTCACGTCCGTATGTGTTAACCCTCTTGAGTCCTTACACGTGACCTCTGGGTGGTGCTAAGAACATACTCTGGTGGTAGGCTTCGGCCGCGGCTTGTCGTGAGTGCGTGAATCGATTTTTCGTGTTTCGTAATGTCGTCCGGAGAAGCCATCTTCCTTTTAGGTCTTCATGCCCCATCTTAGACCACATCGTCACTTTACATCAGGTGAGATTGTGGTCAATTCATTTATTTAGCATTTGGCGAGCATAAAAAAAAACAGGTTAATCCGTTAAAATACACATGTAGTGCATGTAGTGCTCGCCATTGAAATAATTGAATAGTTTTCTAACATAACCGCCGAAACTGCAGTATCTATAAAAATAACATTTATAAAGTAGCTAGTAGTCCTCGTATAGCGAAATTTGTATTTCATAAAGTACCAGTTATAGTTTTTTAACTAAAAATACGGAAAATAGTTGACTATTTAATCTTTTCGCCAAATCAGTATCCGATGCATCGATTTCCATAGTTTTAACTAATACAACCAACCTTTTCAACAGATTTATCGGTTAGTTATGTTTTATATAAGTTTTAAAAAGCCGTGTTGGCTAAGTGGGAGTACACTCGACTTTAATTCCGAAGGTAGTGGGTTCAAACCCCGCCAAGCACCTCTGGATTTTTCATTTTAAAAACTGTATGTGCGCTTTAAAACACGTGCTTTAGAGGTGAAGGAAAAACATCGTTAGGAAACCGGCATGTTCTGATAACTTTAAATTAGTTTGAAGGATATGTGTCATTCACAAACCCCCACTTGGCCAGCTTTGCGAATTAAGGGTCAATCTCTCTCGTCAAGAGAGAAGTCCCTGTGTGTCAGCAAAGGAACATTAATAGGGTGATGATGATGGTGTTTTATATTGAAATGTATTTGATAACTATAGTATTGATCTAATTTTCTGTTTACCTAAGAACGTAGTCAATGACCGACTACTCTGAGCGGTTATAATTCGCCATACTTAGAGGCTGAAATATACTTAATTTATTTAATAGCGTAGAAAAGTCGAAAGGATTACGAAAAACATACAATACAAGTTAAAAATATTTATGTTACTTTATGCAAACATCGTCGTACACTAGTTGTTCACTAGTACAAAATCTGGTGCCCTGGCAACAGAAAACTTTACAGTGTCGTAAGTTGTTCTTAAAACGAATATATAGCGTTTAGTTAAAACATAACTTATCAAATTTGTGTTTTAATAACAATTTTATAAAAGAGTATTTCAGAATCAAATCCTCCATCCTGCCCCTTTCGGGTGCTGCATCCGGCCGAATATACCAGAATGTATCAGTGCCTGTTGTTTTTGTAATTTATAGCGCGAGCCGGCTGCTCATATTATATGTACAAATCGATGGGACCGCCTGCTCGCTTGTCTGAAATGTAATGTGTGAACATTTCATGTTTATCGTTCAATATAAGTAGGATTTATATATTGAATCAGCCAACTATTACTTTTTGAGTTTCGAATAAACATAGACAAGACGAGAGTTAATAGTTATCGTTTCGAATCGCTGGCAATAGGCCCAGTTTATTTCTATTAAGCTTCTCCACTTGAACTGAAAACAAGTTTCATGTGTACCTACTGCCAATTTTCGTTAATCGGGCATTTTCCAAAAAAAATTCATAGCTACGTTTCTCCTTACACATATTAGCGCAATTAATTCGTTTTTTTTTGTTTAATGTGTCAACATATCGACGAAGCGAAAAAAACATGAAACATCGCATGGTCGATTCATTAATTTTCAGATCAACGATGGCGTATCAATCACCGTACCCCCGTCATCCAGATTATCAAATGAATTCGCAACCACTCGATAGGTTTGATAGGACAGCAAAGAGGCGGAGCAGCCGGCGGCCGATTTGTCAACATCATTGGTTATCTGACTGTTAAATAAATGGAAGAGGGCGTACAATACCACAGTTTTGCTTTTATTTCCCTCAACAAAAAGCATCCCGTTTAGTTAAGATTGGATCTAGATGATCGCAATATACTACGTAGTAGTGATGGTGATGGGGTACTCTCTAAATCAATGTATCTGTTTAAAAGTTTGGTACTGATTCGCTCCGCGCCATAAACAGTTAATTATTAGCATTCCTTCTATATGCTGAAAATATTTTTTGAACGAAGTTCCTCGCGCGTTATGAAAGGGGGCTAGACGGAAAAAAATCTTACGAAAAGTTGTCACGATATTTTTATGCTTTAGTAAGCTATTGTAAGCTGTGCCTCGCATGTTTCTCTGTCTGTCTCTCTCTCTCTTATATAAAGCAAGCCAGATATTTTCATTTCTATTTCGCATTGAACAGTGTGGTGTCGCGATAATGAATCCTGACAGTGCATTGTGCTAACCAAGTCATACGCATTATAATCTCCACATTTTGTGTGTTTAGCAAGTGTACGCGTCATAACTTCGTTCCATCCGGGTGTCCCTTGACACCACTCAAGTTTTTATTTTGATTATATTTCTAACATAATTTATTATTTCTTACTAGTGGCCCGCCCCGGCTTCGCACGGGTTTTTATAAAATATTTTTTTCCCGGCAATTATTCGATTTTTTCTCGCCTGTTAAACCTTCCCTAGACCTCCACGAACATTTCAAGACTATGATAAGATAAATCCGTTCAGCCGTTCTCGAGTTTTAATCAGACTAACGAACAACAATTTATTTATATAGATTATTGCAATAATGTTCAAATGTGTACCTAATATTCCTGACAGGTTTTTTTTATTATTTTAGTTTTATTTTTTATTACTCTTTTGTTGTTTGTTTGGTCCTTTACCTAATTAGTCCATGGTTTGATTTTTTGATATTGGGTTATAAAAATTTTAAAATATTAAATTATTTATTGTAAATATTTTAATATTGATTTAATTAATAAGACACAATACTACTTAGTATTATTTTATTTCAGTAACTTTAGAGCACATAACAGAAAGTATTGCAAAGGTCGCCGTCATCATCGAAATCGATAATAAGGACTATAACCCTACATAGTAATATATTATTATGTACGAGTATAAAGCCCTTCACATACTTGCAAAACATTGGACTTCCCTTAAAACTACCATCGACCGCTTCCCCACCTTATGGATGGATTTCAAAAAACAATGTTAAGAAAATGTAACTGCTTATAGAATTGCTAATAAATCTGCAGTTTAACTTTCAATAAAGTTCTTGATTTATTAAAATATCATCGTCGTTTCTATCCTAAAATTTCCATTGATATCTTCTCTCATGGAACACCATTAATTGTTTTAACTTCCAAATTAACTAAATTACTTTAAATAAACGTGCAGGTAAAAACAAGAGCAGCTGCAACTTTGTTAAAGTATCATTAAAACATAATTAAAAAACAATTGACGTATAAACGTGTGGTGAATATTTTCATTTAGGGTTCAATATACAATACAAAACACTTTATTGCACACACAGGGAAACAAAATACAACAACACGTAGGAAACAAAATGTACAATGGGCGGCCTTATCGCTAAAAAGCGATCTCTTCCAGGCAACCTTTGGATGGAAGGGGTGTACTATATTAAATAAAATAATTAGATTATTATTACTCCATATGACAAATACAAATATATACCTATGTTTCATGCAAATAAAGATTTATTATTATTATTATTATGCGTACACAAATAAAATACATATATTACATAAAAATATAATAATAAATAAATATATGTAGGTGAAAGGTTTGACATAGTGATTTAAACAGATTATATCATTGAATAATAATTAATTACGGGATTAATCGAACAATATCAATCACACAAATATCTGAGGCTCAGTTTAACAGAGATATAGATAAAGTCAATAAGTAACTCCGACAGCGTTTGCACAGAGCAGAAGCCAAAGAAAGAATGCTTCCCGGACTATTGGAACGGTACTTTAAATAGCAGTGCAACTCGTAAACAACCCCTCTACCTGCGGCCACCCGATTGGCTGTTAGACCGGTCGGCTGGCACAGACCGGTACCGGCCAGAGGTAAACATCGCGCGATCGAGTGGCGTGAGCGCCCCGCTCACGCCATCGGACATTTTAAGTTGATTCTATGCTACTACAAACGCACTACAATGAAGGACCAGGACGTCACGCCGTCATATATATTAATTTTAAAGCATTCATTCTAATTAGCACTTATTAGTAGGACAGATAAAATTCTTTGACACACACGTTTTATGCACAGAAAATGATTTGTCGTAAAAGTTGGTGCGATGTGCAGGAACACTAAGAAGAAGGTTGTCAGATGAACGGGGGACGCGGGATGAGTTGGAATGGGAAATATGTAGAAATTTAAAGCGTTCTTTCAGATACGGAGGAGTAAAAGGGTTATAAAGTATGTCGTGAAGGAGTGAGAGGATAATAATATTACAATAATAATAATATCGAATTCTGAGCCAATATGCTCCACATATTCCAGACTAAACACATTCAGAACGTTGTATTACCTATTGGAAATATTGGGTTCAATATAAATTATTTCCATTTCACAAACCGTCACTACCAAGTTTTTACATTTACTTGCCTATTCTGATTTCGCACAATCTCATCAAATCGCAGGCACAGGGGAGCAGATTGAATTGAATTTCAGCTACCTGTCGCTATATTTCTTACCCTGGTTTCCCTCGAACTCACTACTTAATGTGCTTAATCTGATTGAACTTTCGACTTAGATAAATTGAACTGAGGTAAATGACGTTTTGAATTTAGCAAATAAGCAGACTTTGTGTTCGGAAACTCTTTGACTAATGAATTTGTGCACTTTGCTTTGTGCAGTTTTGTAATATAATTTGCTGAAAATAAGATAATCCAGAAAACAGATTCAATAATAGTAACCAAAGTGTCTAGATTTAAGATTTATATAAGTAGATAACGTAAACAGCAAACTTTTCTCTACTCGTAGTTCGAAAATTCAAAACTAAATAGATATAGAAGATACCATCTACATAGGTGTGTTTTAGCTCACGTTTATTCTATCCTTTTATCAATATGATACAAAGTTTCGATTTCAAAAGTCATTACCGTAAACTCGTACTATATATCCTACTACTATTATAAAGGCGAAAGTTTGTAAGTATGGATGTATGGATGTTTGTTACTCTTTCACGTAAAAACTACTGAATGGATTTGAATGAAACTTTACCACAATATAGCTTATACATCAGAATAACATATAGGCTACTTTTTACCGCGGTAAAATATCAGTTTTCGCGGGAAAATCAATTATTGTGAGTGAAGCCCGATTTATATTAAATTTGGCACGAACATAGCTGCTTTCCCAGTAAAATACAAAGCTGCTTTTTACCGCGACAAAATCCCTTATTACGCGGTTAAAGCAAGTAATAATATAAACTTAAGATGAATCCTATACTATTAAAAATGTGAATGTTTGTGTGAATTGTTTGTGACGCTTTCACGCGAAAACTACTCAACCGATCATCATGAAACTTTGTACACATATTCTTGGAGGTATTAGAAGTAACATAGGATACTTTTTATCCCGGGAAAATATGTAATTCCGCGGGACAATACATTTAAATGCGGGTAACACCGCGGGGCACTACTAGTAAAATATAAAAATGATGTTTATTTCGTAATGAAGTGGCTCCGTTAGCCATACAGCAGACGACTGCTAAATAGAAGCAAACATATCTGAAACCAAATGCTTTAGTTCACCTGCTCGGTTTTGTAATTATTAATCGTCTAATCAAATTAAAAAGCAAACAGAAAAAGTCAAGACAAACGTTCAAAGACACGTATCAATCATAAAAATCACGCGTTTACGACGGAATCAATAGCAACCCGCGCCCTTCTCATAAGGAATGCATGCTTCTCCACTTTATTTATTTACGTAGGGTTAGTCCGATAAATCCGGGACTTGTATCGCAGGGGGACTTTATTGAACTTTATATTTTTGTCCACGTGGATCAATAGATGCATACCTATGTACATTCAACCACACAAAACAATGTTGCATAAGTATATAAAACGAATATATTGTCCTTTGTGGATCTCACCAAAAGTGTATCAAAATCAAACCAAAAGCAATCAATCATTAATCGCATAAACAGAGGAACTTTGATAATTTGTAAGTGAAGTGTATTTTCAAGCACCAGTGACGGAGAAGTTGAGTAGAAATCGGTTTGCTAACTAACCGATTTCCTCTAAACACACATTTGTACATATAACTTCTTATCTTCTAATATATTATATAAATCTCGTTGTCACAATGTTTGTCCTCAATGGACTCCTAAACTACTTAACCGATTATAATAAAATTAGCACACCATGTGCAGTTCGATCCAACTTGAGAGATAGGATGGTTTTTTTTACGGCGAGAAAAATAAGAATAATTTCCGGGAAAATTTTATACCCGTGCGACGCCGGGGCGGGCCGCTAGTATAATGATTAATCTTAAAAAAATATAATGTTAATTTCCATGAAAACTACCAACGCAAAATTGATTTGAACGAGATCTAGTAATTAATTTTTTTTATACATCATACATATTTTACCCCCGACTAAAAAGGAGGGGTGTTATAAGTTTGACGTGTCTGTCTGTCTGTCTGGGACATTATAGCTCCCGAACGGATGGAGTGATTTCAATTTAGTTTTTTTTTTATGAAAGGCGAGTTTGGCGCGAGTGTTCTTAGACATGTTTCCTGAAAATCGGTTGTTCCGTTTTAAAGTTATGGAGGTTAGAGTGGGTAAGGAAAACCGAAAATCTGCAAAAATACTCGTCTGGGGTATCAAATGAAACCGCATCGCGTGCCCTTAGATTTATCTTCTCTTATCTTTATCTTATGCTTGTTATGTTGAGATGACTATATGGAGCTCAATAGGTTTTTAATAGTTTCATCTAATTTACTTTTTAAACCATATTCTTTAACAGCAAATACCAAAATAAGATTACCCATCTTCATAAAAAGGCAATATGTCCGACATCGGAAACTGCAGAAAAAAATATTGATACTTCGATATTAAGTCATTACATGGTCTTACTTGGAATTGCCCTGCGAGTATCCCAAAGAGAATAGTTCTTGCAATTCTTCCAACCCACTATTACTCAATTTTCACAAATTATTCCTAGTCCGGACATGTTTCCATGTATTTATATGTAAAAATATATCAGTCATCTGAAATCCATATTTAGACTACATCCAGTTAGAATATAAAGCAACATAAATTTCATTACCTATAAAATCATACACACGTATTTCATATACAATTTGGAACTGGCATATTCTAGATCACAGTCGATATTTATGTGCTGGTGGCCATAAATTCAAGACTTGGAGTTATTTCGAAAAATGGCAGCGAGATCGTTTGGCAGTGGTCGGCAGTGTGCCACACTGCTGCCCTAAATGCGGAGCGCTACATTTTAAAGGTTATTGCCTTGGTACGAACTACAATAAAAAGTTGGCAAGTTTGACATGAATTCTGTCGTTTTCGGAAAGTGAGATGCGTTATTCAATGATCTGGGTTTGTTATATAGCACACTTAATATCACAACGGAAACGGGCTCTCAAGGTACGACCGCTTATGAGTTAAAATAAAAACGGCAAGATATTTATTTTCATAGAAACACAGCACATCGTCATCAACATCATCATTTCAGCTGTAGTACGTCCTTTACCATGATATGTCGTCTATCCATCTAGTTGGTGGACGTACTACGCTGCGCTTACTGATCCGTGGTCTCCATTCTAGAAATTTTGGGACCGTCGGGGGAGATAGTTGTTGGACCATCTAATCTGCGTGCTATATGGCCTGCCCTTTGCCACTTTCTTAGAGCTAATTCGGTTGTCTATGTCGGCAACATGCGTTTTTCTACGTATCTCCTAATTTTTGATTCGATCCCGTAGAGAAACCCCGAGAATAGTCTAGCTCTAGCCAGAGCATAGCTCTTTTAGCGACTCCACACGCACACACACATGAATACCTAATGCGAATTTAATTCATTTTTATTTTATACATTAAAAAATAATAATATGATAAAACAGATATTCTAATCATGGTTTTATACCAATCATAAAATTTTAAGGAAATGCTCTGATTTTTTGATAAATTAGTCAAATTTACCCTGTAGATTCAGTTGAACAGCTGTACTCGGTTTTACGTGCTACACGATGCTACGAAGAGCTACGTAGCCGTTGCGCTACACAGCTGGCCGTGACAAATAGCACGCGGCGTGACTCTCGTTAATTACGCACGCTAAATAACAACACCAATTTGTGGCTCGCTTGTTGTTCAGTCTAGACTGACGCCCCGCATCGCTTAGGGTTAACAAGTGCAAAAATAGCTTGACTTTTGGGGCTGGAATTTGTTGATTAATGTCCTTTGGGTTAGTTTTTCGTTTATTTGTTAAAGAAATTTTAAAATTGAAATACCTACATATATAATTTAATGAAAATCGACTGCCTCCCAATGTACCAATTACCGATAGTGAAGATAGCTCGAGAATTACTCGGCAGCTCCTTAAGAAATTAATTTAGAGGCACCATGCATCCAATAACTAAGCAACTTTAAGGCTTCTTTTGCTATATAATTTTAAGGGTTTTTCTATATTTTCTAGGAGCCAATCGTAAGATTCTGTTTTACTTATTATGGGACCTTGTAGTTTAAAAACCATAAACTTAAGCTAGAACACAAAGACTTTCAGATGAAGCCAACATTTACTATGACTTTTTTACTCTAAACTTAAAGCTGACGAGGGAGAACTTCAATCGAACAACATGTTGTTATCCAATTACAACCAGAAAAATATTACAATAATATTTCAATTATTTAAAATGTATTTATTTTTGTATAATTCGAACTTAAGTGAACCTGTTTAAAAGAAAATATCTCTGCATTAACTTTAAAAAATTACATTGAAGTAAGTACTTCGACTTAAAATATAACATCTACTACATTTTAAGTGGATATGAATAAGAATCATTATTTGCATTAAACATAAATAAATAAATATTTCCTAACAGTTGACAGTTTTAAGTAGATATTACTTTCATCGTGCAATTCAAATAACTTAATCATAACAAACACGTCGCAACGTGAACGTACATACTATAGCCACGCTAAGGTAGGGAAGGGCCGGCGGGCAGTGCATTACACCGGAAACAGTGCACGATTGTTGCGGTGGCCCGTAATGGGCTTAATTCTGATGTGGCTTTCGGCTTTTAGCCGTTGTTTACCTGCGCAGTATCGGCTATACTGGGAGCTGATGTGAGAATATCTATGTCATACAATTTATACGTAATTAGACCTCAGTTGTTAAATGTTCTAAGTTTAAGCCGTTTATTTACATACATTATGCGTTATTTACATATGTACATTGATTTGTTAATTTATAGGCGATTATTTAAGGACAAGTCAGCATAAAGTTAAACACATTAAAAATAGATTTGAAATAATATATAAATGGAAATAAGGTTTTGAGACAAGGGCGAGTTAAGGTGCATTCTGAGCTAGAGGTTGCTAAGGGAATATATATTCTACGACTAACAATTGTCAATTTAGCCTGTAGCCCTTCCACGAGTTGCCACTTACATGCCACCCATGCATTTAACAGATTTCTCACAACTAAAATTTTGTCTTTGTCTGACAAATGTATGGGATTACAAAATGTTGTAATCTCCAACAGTTAGTGGCAACTCAACAGTGGGAAAAGAAAATGTTAAAAGTATTTGAGTCAATTATTTTGTTCTTAGGGTTAGTTTACAAGCTCTAAAAAAGCCGTGTTGGCTAAGTGGGAGGACACTCGACTTTCATTCCGAAGGTCGTGGGTTCAAACCCCGCCACGCACCTCTGGATTTTTCTTCTTGAGAAATTTATGTGCGCTTTAAACACGTGATTTAACGGTGAAGGCAAACATCGTGAGGAAACCGGCATGTTCTGAGAACTTTAAAAGAGTTTGAAGGACATGTGACATTCACCAACCCGCACTTGGCCAGCGTGGTGAATTAAGGCCTAATCTCTCTCGTCAAGAGAGAAGTCCCTGTGTCCCAGCAGTGGGAACGTTAATAGGGTGATGATGATGATGTTAGTTTACACATACACTCGGTCTAAACATATCTTTACGAAATTTACAAAATGATTTTATATAAATGCTGCTTGTTCTTGAACTTGGAAATACTGGTAGGCACATCATACTACCGGAAATTTGTACTGTATTCCACTAACATGAGGTCCATAAAAGGATTGCAGACTATACGCACTCTGTCAGATCATAAATCGTCTTGTTATTGGTAAAATGGACAAAGCTTTCTACACGCACGAAACTTTAACGAATGATGTGCAAAATAATTAGATTTTTTTACTAAAAGCCATAAACAGAGAACATTTTTGAAGGCTTTGTAACGCAGGTTAATGTTGTTACTGTGCTGAGTAAAGACTGATAAAAGCTATTTTTCAACCCAATAAACCGTGTAATATTATTTTACTTTGAAAAACTGTACAACTTTGTTCTCACAACTATCACTACTCACAATAACCAAAAAGTTGTACGACCCACTCAGGTGACCCTTTTACTATTAAAGACTTATTCTTATAGTAATAAATTTTGTTAACTGGTATGTATTTTTATGTGTTACACTTTATAATGCATGTTGGAAAATTATTGAATTTTCCTTACTTCTTTTAAGTAAGGAGTGTACGTTAAATTATTCAAATAATCTAACTAAGTTTGTAAATAAGCGCAAAAGAGAACGGACTCCTATGTCTGTAGGATTGTAATGTTTTAAATAATTATAAAAACACCTAAAGTGATATCGACATCGCTGACATCGCTTACAGTCACAGAGTGATAAGTTCACTCTGTGACTGTAAGCCTTGCGCGCGCGGACGATTGTGTTGTTTTATCTAAAATACAAACAAGTCTTATCTGGGAAAACTTCATGTAAACGTCATACACAAGTGTATTTATATTTTTAGGTTATACATAGGAAATGAAACTGAAATGCTGCGCCTTCGCGTATTCACATAGGGCTAATAAATCAGGAGGTGGTTTGACTACCAGTTTCAATTTAACTTTCCACGACGGATGGCGGCTGCTACTATTCATAAATTATTTTAAGCTATGTTTAACTGCAGGTTTGTTTGTGTTACTCGTAGAGAAAAAATACTGTTCCTATTTTGAGGACAATATTAGTGGCCCGAGCATTTTTATAAAGAACGTAGAATCAAACATTCTTGAAAATAGACTAAGGGTAGAACCTCAGACTCTTTTGTAGTTTTTATTCCGAATCGACAAGGAATTAACGTCCTTTCATTTAGTGTTGAAGATCTTCTTGGGTTCAGTAATTATGGTCTCGATAACAATAAATGAATTTAATGACAGCTTTAAAGAATACATTATTGTATATACTTTTCTTAATTATAACATTGGACATGTCGAATGAAAATTAATGTTAATAAAAAAATCACATGAAAAGACCTATTTATATCAGTCATGTTTTATGAAACTAACGAAGCACCACGTAGATTATCTTAATTTAACGCTTTCTCAGCCATTTCCATAGCTCGCTGCGCAACTCTGAGCCTATTCAACAGGCCTGTGCAATGGTGATGCACCACGTTTCGGATCCATATGCCATCACCGGCAACAGACATTGGTTAAATACCTGGGTCGTCAGGCACTGGGGTATATTGGATAAAAAGACATTACACAACCAATATCACACTTTGATATATCGACATTAAATTCGGCAATGTTTTTGTCAGAAACTTGGACGGTAAGATTCTATCGAATCGAAGCCTTTCTCGTAGTCCACAAACGGTAAACGGAGTGGCAAGTTATACTCTTCGGTCTTCTTCTTCTTCATCAGGATGGAATGAAGAAGATTGAATAGCCCGTTCAGTATTTGCTCGGATCCGAAAACCTGCCTCTTGAATCATTTATCCTATGCAGAAAATCACATTAGGATTTTTTTAGTAGTTTTTGTGGCGAGGGACTTTCATTTTGAATATGTATGCATAATAGAGCTTCAAATATATCAAACAAACATACATGAATCAATATAATAATTTAGTAATGGTTGGGTGAAGTGGTTTTGCAAATTGCGGATCACTCAAATATTTGCGCGCTCGTGGTCAATTTCATTACCTAAATAATGATGGTTGAGCTAATAATGAAATACAAGGGCAATTTTGCCAATAATGTTAAATTATACCTTATTTCCTACACTAAATTAATGAGTACTTTAAATACTTTATTATGTTAAATTGTTTTTTATATTTAATTTTGAAGTTTCTAAGATTTGTGTAACGAAACAATGGAAATAAATGATTTTGTATCTTGTATTTCTAGGATTCGGGTTTATTTCGCTTCCAACATATTTTCGAATATTTTTTTCACGATACGGCTGAATAAACTGATTGGCCACTACCCATTCTACAAATTTGTGTCAACCATGGATACCGATATGCATCCTCGTTCAAAAGAGACGTCGTTCGGGCCACGCGAACTCCTTCCGATGATTTACTTATATTCTCTAATTAAAGTTATTTATGTGAGTAAATTTCTAGATTAGAAACTCAGAAATAGAGAAAATTCTTTGAGAATAGAAATTATTAAAAGATGAAATAAATATCAAGAACGGTAACACACACATAAAATCATAGTATAGCATCCGTAATTGGGATCATGTTGTATGCATGTAAGACTCTCTGGGGTATTCCCGGTTAGCCTACAATATTACCGTGAACATTACCGTTAAACTTTAACTCATAAGGACTTCTGTCTTTAATGTTCGCAGGATATTAATTAGAGGCAGTGAAATGTTCAAAGTTTCGCTTGAGGTAATGGCCAGACTCTAATCAAGAAATCTCTCTAATGAATGCGAAAGCTCAGAAAACAGAGAAGTTATAACAATTGGTTGTCTTAGGCACTTTCTTTGGGCACTAAACAAACATGTATAATCTGTTTTAAATAGTTTTAGCATAAAAATTTAATATATATGGTTGAAACTCTAATTGAATATTATATGGGTGATCATATCTGAATTAGGGGCTCACAGAAATCCAATTGTAATATTATCATATTATAATATTTTGTGGCCTATCTAACGCTGATTATAAATCATTGATCTAATATAACGATTAATCATTTTACTAAGCGGCATGGACTTCCAAATGATTTTGTCACCAAGTAGTCGCTTTTATATATGTGATATAATTTGTTTTAAATAAAAAAAGTTAATAAAGCACTTGTAATATTATCCAAAAGGGGTAATGTAGATTGTAGTCAGAGAAAGGTCTTCCAGATAACCCTCTTGAACAAAGGAGCTCGAAAGCGGTCACTGCATTAGTTTCTTAGGGTCACTATTCCCTATTTGTTACACGATATTTATCTCGATATTTTATTCAAATTAAGAACATTACATAAAATAAATGAATTATTAACATAGTGCTCATATATGATGGGCCTTTTATAACTGGGGAACAGACTTGCGCGTAGCATATACTGAAGTAAAATAAACTTCGTGTTAATAAAACATCGCACACAAAAGGATAATTTTTAAGGAAAATATTTGTTATAAAAAATCAAGAACTTTACGATTAAATAGAAAAAACAAAAAAAATATATAGAATCTTCTGTCGTATTATTTAAATGTACATTAATTCTTATTTGACGAAAACATAATTATGTATACTCATCATCATTGGTTAATGTTTTTAATATTTACGCAAGACCTGTTATTGTTTAATACGAATAATGTCTTACAAAGGCCTACAAATATCGAATGATTTTAAGATAACCAACCCTCGAAATTCAGTGGTGAGCGGTCCTCGACATCTGGAACTGAAATGTTATTATCTACCTTCAAAGGATTTACTTTCGGCTCGGTGATCATACTAAATGTTTCTTTTACGAGTCTTGTCCAACCTTGATCACCTTTGTTTTTACAAAGCCAACGTCATGTTATTGTCATGGCCCTTTACTAACTAAATGGTTAATTTGGAAACCCGTTTCAAAGTCCTTAGAGAAGTTATTTGTTTTGGATTTGAAGACTATAGAACTTGAGTTTATATAGGAGTAAACACTATTTTTATCGTGTTTGATCGTGAACCGTATTTCAAAGTAGTAGCTCCATTTTTCAAAGAAAGCTGAAGGATTCAGAGGGTGAATTCTGATTTGGTAAATTTTTTATTATTTGCGGGATGTGAGGCGGTGACTGGAGCGGCGATTCACGAACTTTCATTTCTTCTTCGATCGTACGTCGACCACACTCATTATGCCTGTTCTCGGGAGTTCTCGGGGTTGATTATGAGCGCGCAAATACTCGCGTCGTTTCGAATCAAACTAAAAGTAAAAATAGTGAAATATAAATAAAGTCTATCTATTAATTATTATATTATAATAAAATAAAAAATATATTGTTTTCTTCTTAATTATTGTTTTAAAATTAAAAAACAAAGTACAGAGGAGGACTTAATTCTAGTTATTATTATTATAAACGTTTAACGCCAGTGCGGTTCGACTTGAATACTTCAAAGACTTAGTCAGGAAGTTCTTTGTCTCGAGCGCGCGGGATCACGTTGAAACTTGTCGAAAACTGCAAAGAGGATACCCGCTAGTGCTCGAATAGGAAGAACTAAAAGGTGGAAAAGCTTTGTCGAGGTTCCTTTGTTTGTTTTGAGTTAGTCTTGCAGCTTATCAACATTAAAAGGTTTGAAGTAAACGTCAAGTGATTTAAGGCACTGTTGGACCGTCTGCGGAAAATTCGTCGAAAACAATTCGCCGAGAACAATTCGCCGAAAACACAATTCGCCGAAAAACACAATTCGCCGAATCACAATTCGCCGAATCACAATTCGCCGAATCACAGGGAGTACCACGCAATAGTCCAAGATCTATCAGCAATAGTTGAAAATCTCTGACTATTCCCCGCTGTAGTTGATCATTTCTATAAATATTTTCCGCTATAGTCGAAAGTCCCTAAAAAGACTATTCCCCGCTGTAGTTGATCATTTCTATAAATATTTTCCGCTATAGTCGAAAGTCCCTAAAAATATTGCCCGCTATAGTTCCAAACAGTTTTTTCAACTATTGCTGATAGATCTTGGACTATTGCGTGGTACTCCCTGTGATTCGGCGAATTGTGATTCTTGTTTTTCGGCGAATTAGATTTTAGGCGAATTGTGTTTTCGGCGAATTGTGTTTTCGGAGAATTGTTTTCGACGAATTTTCCGCATATCCTGTTGGACATCCTCCTCCTAGCTATGTACTAACAAAACAAACACAGTGTATACAATATAATAATAATAAACAGATATAAGTTCACATATAAAATATGAAAATAAAAAAAAACAACTAGGAGTTTTGGTCGCGACCGTGTTTCCGACCGTGTGCCTAGAAACACGCAGAGCTACGCTGGTTTTCAAACGAATATCTTAATATATATAAATCTCGTGTCACAATGTTTGTCCTCAATGGACTCCTAAACCACTTAACCGATTATAATAAAATTCGCAGTTGAGAGATAGGATAGTTTAAATCTCAAATTATAGTCGCAATTTTAATTTATTGCTAATTATTTGTCTTTTATTATCTACAGGTTAACAAAAGTGTAAAATAAATGTCTTTTTATAGGTTGTCTATGATTTTTCTTGATAATCTATTCATAATATGTGGTGGTTATATACTCTTTGAGCTAGGTATTTGTCTATGTCTCGAAAGTTCAATATTCAACATAGTTTTCAATAAAAAAAAATCTGATTGAGTTTGAAGTACTTAATTATTATTATTATTTTTAAAAGCGTTTGTGAAATAGCGGAGATTATCTATATTCTATATCTATGTAAATAAAAATGAATTGTTGTTCGTTAGTCTGATTAAAACTCGAGAACGGCTGGGACGATTGAGCTGATTTTGGTTTTAAAATGTTTGTCGTGGTCCAGGGTAGGTCTAAACGGTGAGCAAATAAGGAAAAATTGGCGGGAACTTTTTTTACCCGTGCGACGCCGGGGCGGGCCGCTAGTATAGAATAAATCAAAATAAGCCGGCTCATTATACTGACATGTTCAATGTCCAATGCGAACTAAAGCGCTTTTATATATAGATATTTATTTCAAAATGATTCCCAAATAAACAGACTCTGTTACGGACTAACTAGACTACCATACAGTTTCGAAGAGCAACATTAGCTAACTGGTTCAAAGGGTCACGGGTGTAAAAGGAACCGGGGCACTATCGTTACTGGACTAATATCCCGCAGTTTGCCGATCAGTTTCTAAGCAACTTTGGCCCATAACAGTTTGCTTATTGTTTATAAGCAGTTAAGAACCGCTGACAAGCCTTAATTAAAACCACAATTTGCTATAACTAGGTAATTTTCGATGTAATTTTGTTTTAGATGGTTTAGATTTCGAAAAAGCCGTTTTTACGAATCAGTTGATAATTTTGTGGTGTTTTTTTTTATGCTATAATTGTGGATGCCTTGGATTGACTGCATCCTTTATGAGCTGTATAAATAAATGCTCTAGAGTCAGCTCACTACAAGACACGACGAAAAGCAGCGCAACGCAGCGCGCACATATAAAATAGCAATATAAAATACTACTTTATTTACTCCACAAAATGGTTCTGACGCGTTTCATTGCAGGAACACGAAAGAGCCCTGAAGCGGCCCGTTGCGTTACGCAGCACTACGCCAAGAGAAGCAACGCGGCGCTGCTAGGAACCTTTGGCCTTTTTAAGTATCGATGAATCTCGTCGCGTCTCGTCGTGTCTCGGTTTTAAGAGACCCTTAGCAGTGAGCAAACATTGCTAGGACACCGGCATGTTCTGAGAACTTTAAAAAGTTTTAAGGACATGTGACATTCACCATTCTGCCGTCCGTTATCTAAAAAGCGGCTAAGTCGCAAAAGCAAGTTTCGAGAAAAACGCAAAAAACGCGGCGAGAGTTTTGAAATTGCTGCCATTTGATTACTATTATTCATATGACAGATTTTTTGACACTGAAAAATAGAATGACGTGAGTACTATCGAATAGTTTTGCTTTAAACTTAACTTCCTAATAAAAATGATTCACAAAATGATTTTTTTCATTTAGTTTTAGCAATGATTTAATGAAATTGTTTAGTTTACACCACTTTAAAGCGGCTATGTATACCTTAACGGCGCTTTAGTTAAGGATTTGCACATAACTGCTTTTAAGCGTAGGATAGTTTATTTTGACATGGTGGCACCTGCCAAGCTAAAACAGGGTTTCTGTATTTTACGGCTTTTAAGCTTAGCATTAGCACGTAAATTGTATTTTTTGTAATGTATATCTTGATGCACATGACTAAAACGCAGCTATATACAAAACCTGTTTTAATAACCGCTTTATAGTTTTGTATTAATTTATTGATAATTCAGGGTTTCTACTAAAGAATTACGTTAAATGCTAAAATAAAAGTAATGAAATTGCGAAATTCAATATTTCATTTTAAAATCAAATTTTCTGAGGTCAATTATGTACTTACAGACTTATATCTTAGACAAGGTACTTATCTACCTATGTACTTATCGCGAAAAGTATAAATAAATATTTCCGGACTACTTTCACAGCATCCTAACCTAACCCCACACTAAGCAGAGCTTGTACTAAAAATAAATAAAAATAAAATCATTTATTTCGTATAATACAAGATTTACACCTATGTACTTATCGCGAAAAGTATAAATAAATATTTCCGGACTACTTTCACAGCATCCTAACCTAACCCCACACTAAGCAGAGCTTGTACTAAAAATAAATAAAAATAAAATCATTTATTTCGTATAATACAAGATTTACACGTCAATTACATTTATATATAAGTTTTACTTTCGTAAAAACTATACATGATAATGATTGTATCATAAATTAATAACATGTCAATATAGAATAAAATGCCATGCAAATATAGAATACTATGGGTGTTAGGTGACTGATTATATTACATAGATATATTTTTTTCCTTTTTTTTGTTAATACATAGGTACATAATACATAGAAAACACCCAGACTCGAAACCAGAAATTGTAGATCGTACAAAATCTGGTCCCCCGGCGGGAATCGAACCCGTAACCTGCTGCGCCTCAGGCGGACGTTCGCCCTCCTGGCATTTTTATTCTTTTATTAATGTTTTGAGTTGAAAAAATTGTAGTGTTCTCCTACTCCTTTTGGCTGACAGGTAAATTTTGCTAAAATGATGGAATAATTGTAGAGAGTTTGCTCAAAAGAGCTTCTTTTCTTTCAGGCTGCACACCTACAAAGGTGTGCAGCCTGAAAGAAAAGAAGCTCTGATCGAAAAGTTATTATCGGTGTAAAGTTATTCTTTAAATATCAATTATTTAAAACTCTCAATGACTTAAAATCTTCACTGAAACCGTTTCTTTAAAGAAGATCATAATTATTTCGTTTGAAACATAATTCTGCCATATTTTTCAAATACGCTCTGGAATTAGAACTAAGAATGCACCTATCAGATACAACATTTAAGACGTTGATCAAATTTTCTGGCTTCATTGATTTTACTACCACTTTAGAGCTATTTATCGAAGCCACTGCTTCTTCAAAATCTTCAAAGTCGTTCCTACCTTCCTTGTTATAGAATTATATTTTGTGGTGTATCTGGTCAGCGCTCATGAATGTATGACCTGCTTCAAAATAATACAGTATGATACTTCCAGTGGCAATAAGATCACTATTTATCAAGTGTACTAACAACGAATACAGCAACCAATTTTGGGCACTGCAATTATCAATAATAATGGTGTAATGTTGACATTTTTGACATCTCGGTTCAGCAATATAAATAGGTTATATGTACCTATTATAATTATACTCATTATATCTTCTTGTTTTCTTCCTGCTATTTCGTCATTCCAAATTACGGATACAGGTTTGGATTCGTTGATGGTTGGAAAGTTTGATTAAATGACACGAGCCGCTGACAAAATATAACGGATTTAAATGATTCCATCCTTGGTAGCATTGTCACCTTTTCTAAATCAGCAAAAAAAAAATATCTGAGTATTGTTTTGTGCGATCTGCTTATGCGCATCGTACATTTATCTTGCTTTCTTGTACCTATTATGAAGCTGGATGCACATAGCACAGTCATTACAGTCAGCTTGAGTCGTTGCATCATGGGCAGACTGCAATTTGTGTAGTCTATAAGATTCTCACATTTCACACTCTTCATTTCCAAGCCGTGTGAATGATATGTTCATTTGCCTGACATGCTTCCAATAAAGTTCGTAGGAAACTTTATTTAATGGATAATTTTATTGAAAGTGTGTGTGCATTGTTGCAAATCTAATATCGCTTGGAATGTGCAATACATTCCAAGCGATATTAGAGTAAAGAGTAAAGGGGCGTGTTCGCGTCTGTAATGTGGTTTTACCGGGTTGAAAGCAAATCTCGATCAAGTAGAGGTGTTCTTCTATGCAATCCCCCTTTTTAAAAGATTCGTCACGAGTGAATGGAGTATATAAAATCTTATCATTTGATTTTTCGATGCCTAATATTGTCAAAAAGAATACTTTGCAAACATCAACCAAAACGCCATCCACATTTTTCAGCGAAAATTTACGTTTAGGGTTCCTTTTCGGAACCTTTGTGATTTTTATTTTTGGAATCGGGGGTGGGAGTGTGCATGGCCGATCGTAGATAACGGCTTTATAGCGAAGGAGTGCGACATAGCCGCCATATAGTGTTGTGGTTGTATCAAAATCAAATCAAAACACAAAGCTATAAAGTGGTTAGGCGACTTTAACTTCTTTATAGCGTAGTAATTTGCACATAACCACTTTTTAGCTTAGCACTGCAATAAATAATAGAAAAACAAAACTAGACTTAAGAGGAGTTATGATACCTTAACCCCGTTGTAGCTTACCAAAATTGAGTAACGGCGTTTTAGCTGTGCATCTCTGGGCATGTTTCCTATAGCTCAAAATGGTTATATGACTTTAAATGCTTTTAAGATAAGGATTAGCAGATAGCCGTAATTTAGCGTTGCAATTTTAATATTGTGCATTTTTTAACCGCTTTCTTCCCATCGCTAAATCAGAAACTATAAACGATACGAATACGTGTCCTAGACAGATTGATAGAGAATTTTGAACTGACTATCATGGCATTTTAAAGTCAAAATTGACTAAATGTCACTTAGCCGCCTTTTAGGTAACGGACGGCAGCATTGTGAGATAAGTCTCTGTGTCACAGCAGTGGGAATGTAAAAAAGGGTGCTTAAGCCTATCCTAAACAATGCCACCTAGTGTATTATATACGATCAAGCATTAATTTAATACAAAAGGTTTCTAAATGGGCTCACTAAACTTCAGTTTAGCGTGCAAACACAAAAAAAAAGTACTTCAATAATAAGTTGCACACAACTGTAACTGTAACGCATGTATCGTTAGTTCAGCAAGTCTAGTATCATCCTCTGGCGATTGCTAGTAACAAGATTACTGCTTTTATTACTACCAGAAAATATAGTTAGGAAGCCAATTTTGGCGGCAGATATTGGCTATTAGCGACTAGGGCGATACTTCGATATTCATGCGCGTATAATGATCTAACTTCGGCTTACGTGGCTGTTTGGGCTCTTAAATACGGTTTATGACTTGGGTAAAGCGATCGCATGTTTTGAGTATGATACCATGTCATTTTGTCTTAGGGATATTCGTAATTGGAGCTAATTAGTCTGAATCAGGAAATGTATGTTGTGTTGTTTGTTTTCTATACATATATCATACTACATGTAGTATGTATGGGGTGGTATGCACCCAACGGAGTGATATCTGAAAGGTTCTTCATAGTAACCCAAAAATAAGTGTAAATCGTTAGTATTATATTTTAAATTAAAACTGTAACGTTGAATTTTAACATTTTGATGTTCACATACTAAAACAGGCCAACATGCTTTTAATACGAGTCTGAGCTCATAAAAAAATTCTAGTATGTAAATGCATAATATAATAATTTATATCTTGCTATGTCATAGTAGTTATAAGTCATTAGTTTTATTTTATTTTGTGTTTTCATAAATTGTTGTGCTCTCTTATTAAAGACCATCATAAAACAATGTTCAAACAACCAGTTTTAAAAATGTCTGATAATTTATTGCCGGATAGAAGGTTAGGCTAGGTTAGGACTTAAAATTGGATACAGATATTTTTTTTTAATCCAGATGTATATTATTATGGTCCATAAAGAGTTTAAAATTTACAAAAATAGATTAAGCGTGCCATATTAAATAAATAAGTAGGCAACTGTCTTGACACATTATTATAGACGTCGTTTTGAGAAATCCTGAAACACGTGTCAATTTAATTTGATGGTGAATAGTATTCAATTTTATTTATGTACAATATTAACAGCAATTAATTAACTTTAGGCAGAACTAAACCAACATGTTCGTCAAACCCCGTCAGATTTCAACGCACCGCACTAATTGGCTGGCTCGACCGTCGCGACCGCTCAATTCCCAAATCGAAATCGTTTTTGTGGCCGTTGTAAAAATGAATCGAATAAAAAGTGGATGTTGTGTTTTTAGTTATTTTAATACAACGGTGTATGTATATTTTATGCGCATCGCACGAAGACCAGGTACATCATCATTATAATTTCAGCCGAAGGACGTCAACTGTTGGACATAAATATTGTTACCTTTACAATGTTATAACTTTTGATATAACTTTTAAAATTTTTCCTTGAAATTTATTTTTCTTCGTCGTCGTTAAGCATTTTAGTAACCATGGCCAATTTTCATTTTAATTGTTTCCAAATTAAAAATAAATGAATAAATTAGTGCATAAAATAATAGAACTTGTAAAAAGTGTAGCACTTTTGGTATGACATATACATATTACATAGTATTAAATTTAAAATTACTGGTCAATCCTAACAGTAACTGATCTAGACTATCACCCAATTTTCATTTAAAATAATTGTGAATTGGGTAAGAACCTATTATTATAATAAGAATAACACTTACTTAACTTTACTTAAAATATATCTTTTCAAATAAAACGGATGATAATACGTCCACAGAGGACAGAAATAGTCGTAAACTCAAACACAAAGGTTCAATTTGTCCACTGCCACAGAAAATGTTTTAGCATCAAACTTAGTCCCTCCGCTATAATTACGGTAGCGAGCACAGTACAGATGAAATGATAGTACTAAACTAGCGAAGATTTACACAAACGGTCTGAACTATACAGTTTAATGATACCTATTTCTCAATTAGATACGATTAACGATTAAACTGATGAATTTCAGAATTGTATTTTGAGCGACGGCCAAATATGAAATTGGCTAAACCCATAAAAATTTGCCAACTAGTTGGCTATATTTGCAATCATCATAATGTAACTGCAAAAAAAAACAACTCATTCATATTGAAAAAATGATTTTTTACAAATATGAATGAGTCTAGGCGCGTCGCTTCAGCGTTGAGTGAACGTTGCAGCATTATGACGTCGCACATAAGCGGCTATGAATATCGAAAATTTAATAAATTAATATAAATATTTCCAGACTAATTGCACAGCATCATCTAACCCAAAACTAAGCAGAGCTTGTACTATGGGTGATACTGCTTTATTGCATAGATACATTTTTATTTCTTAATACAAAATAGAAAAAAAAATAAAGTGTCGATATATGTACATAATAATATTGGTATGATTTGACAAAGAATATTGGATGGCGTTAGTCCCTTATCTAATTAGCACCCGAATGCATCTTCAGTCATGCACCCGTTTAGTAGGATTCAAAGCAGTTTTCAGTTTATTTGCAAATTTGTACTCGTACAAAGTCGGGTGAGAAACAATACTCACCCGACTTTGTATGAGTACAAATTTATAAATAAACTGAAAACTGCATTGAATCCTACTAAACGGATTCGGATTTATAAGCGAACAGAAGCACTTATATTTTGGCTAACAAATGAAATTGAAACTGTTTGAAAAATGGAGATCATTTAAAATAACTTGATGCTTACCTTCAGGGTCAGTTCAGACCACAACGAGGCAAGTTGCGCCTTACCGCGTCGCGGCGCGTACTTTTTTAAAAGCAATGCGAATATAAATTTAACACACAACAATTTTTATTAAACCTTTGACTGCAAGCATTCTAAAGCTCCCCAGGCTGCGCCGGGTGGCCGGCGCCAAGTTGCGCCTCGTGTGTAGCGTGCTGGCAGCACAACCGCCCCGCGCCTATCGAAACCTCTTGACACAGCTGGATGTGCGAGGCGCAGCCAGTCCGTCATGATGACTTGTCTCTGCTATTTTCGATTCCACCTGCAACAAAGTTCTATGTTTATAGAGCTATTGCACCATCTGTAACAGTCATATATGTCATAAAGAAACACTCCTTGATTGTTTGAATAGTGTGTTTACAAATAATCTATACTAATATATAAAGCTGAAGAATTTGTTTTTTTGTTTGTTTGTTTGAACGCGCTAATCTCCGAAACTTCTGGTTCGAATTGAATAATTCTTTTTGTGTAGGATAGTCCAGTTATCGAGGAAGGCTATAGGCTATATAACATCACGCTATGACCAATAGGAGCAAAGATATAGTGGTAAATGTGTAAAAAACGGGAGAAATTGTTTATCTTTGAAGCCTTCCGTGCGTGCGTTTGCGTGCGCCGTGAAAACGGTTCAAGATACACAAAAAATATGTAATAAAGAATTAATAGCTCTTTTAATGATCTAAAAAACAGTCCGCGATAGTATATGTCTATCTTTTAAGATTAACTCACAAAAACCGTTATTATGGTACCTAATTTGGTCGAAATAATTTGTTTAAGTTGTATCAACATAATAATATTAATCTTTATTCAAATAAATATGTTGTTGGTTAAGAGTACTTCATCCATTATAACGCGGGTAGCACCGCAGGACACAGCTAGTTGCTAATATATTATGAAGTGAACATAAAGTTAAAAATATACATTAAGAAAAATATGCTTGCGTTACCACAACGAACAAGTTTTACTAATATACACATATCCAATGTATATTTTCGAACCTTGATCAAATGAACTGTGCAATGTGGATACACGACATAAATTTATCGATAAATATCGGTAAAAAAAAATTATATGTTGGCTATAAAAAAAGCAGATTCATGAAGCGATAACATGACAACAAAAATATAGCCATACTTTTTGGAAGAGATTTGTAGAATAAATTATGGAGTTTAATACAACATGCAAAAAGTACACCAAAATAATCCAGTTTAAAAGATATATCAAATATATAGACATATCAAAAATAAAATTAAAATATATTTTTTTTGATAAATTTCTACAAAAAAAAATTTGATGGGCTTTTGTACCGAAATTGTATTTTCTTTTAATTTTATTAGCTAGGTTATTTATCTAGCTTTCAAATGAGTCTACTTTGAATAAAATACACCGTTTACTCAAACAGAAACGAAGAAAAAACCAGATGAAGTAGTGCTTTTTTTTGAAATAGCCAACATATAAAAAAAATATATCTGATATTTATCGATAAATTTATGTCGTGTATCTGCACATTTCGTTTGATCAAAGTTTGAAAATACACATTGTAGTATTACACATTAGTGTATTGGCCAAATTTGTGTAAGTAGTACATAGATTACACACTCGAATGTGTGTTTTCTTTAAAAAATATAATTAGATTATTATTTACGAATGAATATTCGAATTAATATTCGTAGATACTAGTGAAATCACAGAAGTTCACAGGGTGTAATAGGCATTTATACTTATAGGTATATTGTGGGCGCTATTCGCTAAAGGTCGAATGTAGGTGAATACGTTAGGAGGATTTTTCTAAGAAGGTTGATGATTTATGTTTTCTTTGGTTGCAACCTTAGTCTGATTATGACTCTGTGCACCATGGATTACTCTATGGGTTGCGCATCCAAGACTACGAAGATATTTATGTATTCTGCGAGCGGATGTAACGTGGCCGCAAAGCCGCGCTGCGCCGCGCGGGGCTTAATCTCGTCAACGCTTGCCCTCGGTATCAGCGCTTCGTCGACGAGAGGCGCAGTGCATAGCCTTTTGTCGTGCAAGCATGCTCGCGCTACGCCGCGCCTCACCTCGTCGTTGTTTGAACTGACCCTCACGTAAGAAAACTGGCAACAAAACAACTTTCTTATACGAAAAATGCGCGCAGAATTGAGCCTTTGAGATTTTGATGAAATTTTGTGAGCATATTGAGTAGGTCTGAGAATCGGCTAACATCTATTTTTCATTTTGCCAAACAATGTTTGCTGGGGTCAGCTAGTAAAATTATAAGAATGCTTCAATTGAAACAGTTCAATTGAACATCAACGTCAATGTCAATAAACCGAGCACTCGTACCGACCTTCGTAACTATGGCAGTTTTTTATAAGACTTTATAAAAACAAATAAGTGCTCTATAAACAAAGAATATAGGGTTTAATTTAGATCACAAGCCACAAAGAGTGATGCTGGTGGCCCCACAGTAATTGGTACGTGAATTTCGGGATTCCTCTGTCCAATCAGTTATGGTAATGAAGTGTGGGTATTGATACTGCGTTGGGATTTTGTCTATTCTACTTCATTTATAGTAATAAGGGTCCCATAGAACTGAGACAGTAACTGGTTCGATGCGCTAAGGTTTACATATATGTACATTTTGGAAAATTCATCGTCTGAGTTATGCGATGAATTTTGGAAAATATAGCAAACTAGCTGTGCCCTGCGGTGCTACCCGCGTTATAATGGATGAAGTACTCTTAACCAACAACATAATTATTTGAATAAAGATTAATATTCTTATGTACAACTTAAACAAATTATTTCGACCAAATTAGGTACCATAAAAACGTTTTTTTTTTAGTTAATCTTAAAAGATAGACATATACTATCGCGGACTGTTTTTAGATCATTAAAAGAGCTATTATTCTTTAATACATATTTTTTGTGTATCTTGAACCGTTTTCACGGCGCACGCAACGGAAGGCTTCAAAGATGAACAATTTCTCCCGTTTTTTACACATTTACCACTATATCTTTGCTCCTATTGGTCGTAGCGTGATGTTATATAGCCTATAGCCTTCCTCGATAACTGGACTATCCAACACAAATAATTATTCAATTCGAACCAGTAGTTTCGGAGATTAGCGCGTTCAAACAAACAAACAAACAAACAATCAAACAAACAAACTCTTCAGCTTTATAATATTAGTATAGATATATTTGTAAGATTTCTACTAGTTGCTTTTATTAAAAAATAAACTGAAATTAATATGTATATTAAGTTTTATACATGCCCTTAAAATAACTTCCTTTTACTTATTCAGTTAATGTGTTTAGGGTTCCGTACCGTAAAGGGTAAAAACGGGGAAAAAAATTAAAGGACGATGCGCGACGCCAGTACTTGGTTGGGCGACCGTCCTAACTACCTACATCTTTTGTTCAATTTAGAATATTGTTTTTTACTTATTTTTGTATTGCAAAATGTTACTGTACACGAAACCCTAGTATGAGTATGAGTGTAGTATGAGTCCATATATCTTACATAAATTATTTTTTCTCCCTAACACAACAAAAATTGAATATCCACCATTGAAGTTTTACGTTAAGGTGAGTAGGTATGGAATTCGTTTGGGTTAATTTTAGGATAAAATATAATTACATGCAATAATTATCATTGGTTGGGTTTAGAATACTATTATAGATTGAGTTGGGAAATGGGATGAAAGGTGAAATAAATAATGGCAAAATAATTATGTTATTTATTCATAACAATTTAATTTGAAATTTACGGTTTTTTTTTTAACTTAATATCTACAAATCAATATTGTCACTAAAAAGTACAGAAAATTTTAATTACCTCAACTTAAGGAAACCTCAAAATTCCTAAACGAAATAACCGACAGACATCATAAACTTCAACCACATTTAATTAGCAAGTTTCCCTCTGTATCATAAAACAACGGTACTCAGTGTAGTGAAAGCACACATCAACGTCCGCGAATTCCGGCAAATAGCGTTCCCTTGGGCCCTTGAAATAACGCCAGTAAAGTTATCACACGATTCGTTGGGCCCTCGCTAATGAAATTAACCCGCTTTTACGAACGAACAGAGCTAATGAGATGTTCTGTAACTACAGTCGTGTTAGCTCACGTCGGGAACTATGTTCGAGCTTATGACCGAGATAGTTGGTGGATAATGAATTTAACCGAGCAAAAGTAGGGGTATTTTGTGTATATGCGACATTATAGCTTAATCTAATGTAAGACTGTTATGTAGCTGGTTTTTGTTTTATTCCGTTAAACTTTGTCTTATTTGTCATCTAAATCTTATTGACGAGTAGTTAAACATTTATATTTATAAAATACAACCAGTTATCTTTTATCGTAGGTAGTTTGGGTTTGTTAACAAGTGGCTAATTTATTTAACTATAGTGTGCCTGCTAAATTATTGTGCATACCTTCGAGGACTGGTTGAGGATAATTAAACATAAATTCCAATTATACCCTTCACGGGGTATACTCGCAGGCCATTTTTGGTAAAAGACAATATACATAAAACAGAATTCTCTATACATGGTATACATGGTGTTTCGATATGGTATATACAACGGAGAGGGTGTGAATGGCATGTACCAAGCGAAAATATTTTGTTCTACAACTTTTCGATTTGGAGGCCTTTTTTCAGTAAAAAGCCTCATATTAATTTAGCCTAATCTAATCTCTAGGACATGTTTAGCCTCATACGCGTATCAGTTGATTTTTTTAAACCCCTAAAAGAAGTTAGTTAAATTAAATAAAAAATTTAACTACTGTTTATTTAATGATGATTATTATGATACTAAATTAGATATCTAGGTTGTTATAAAGTATCGCCTCTCAAGGTATTCAATTAAAATAAAAAATAATACTATGGCTATCATTCACGAAAAAATTTGATCTACAAATTTATTTTAAAGAGTTTTTTCAACAAATGGGCTTCCAAATCGAAAAGTGCGGGTTGGTGAATGTCAGATGATGTCCTTGAAACTTTTTAAAGTTCTCAGAACATGCCGGTTTCCTCACGATGTTTGCCTTCACCGTTAAAGTACGTTTTTAAAATGCACAAACATTGATCAAGAAGAAAAATCCAGAGTAGCGTGGCGGATGATAAATCCGATCAGTAATTTAGATTTTTACTAATAAATTTTATAAATAATGATCCATAATGCTGTTAAATAGATAGGAAGCAGTTCATTAAGTTAGTAATCACTTAGAATTGAACGCCACAAAAAAAGTAAATATTTCTTTGGGCTTAAATAAACACAATAAAAATCACAACTTGATATATTAGGTATAAGTTACATCCCTATCAGATAAAGCTGAGATAAAACAGCAAGAAATTATAACAAAAATTGGAATGATGTATCCAATTTTTGTTATCGTCAGGAATGATGTACGATCTCCGGCAAAAAATATTCAGTAAGGTATCGAATTGACCCAGTTGTACCCACTTTGATAAATTACCTTTTGTTTTTTATCTAATAAAAATACCTCACTCTATCCAGAATATACGATAAAATTACCTGCTAAATAAGATAAAAGTCAGAATCTGTTACAGTTCTGTCAGAAAGATTAGCAATAAAAGTCAGCTTCCTTGAATATTATGAGATTTTTTTGATTTGAAATCACAGTGTTTAAATAATAATAAATATTTCCGGACAATCCACACAACAACATCTAGCCCCGTGGTAAGCTCTTAGCTTGTGTTACGGGTACTAGACCTCTGATATACTTAATTATAATATACATACATGCATAGATATTTTTAATTATGCATATTAAACACCCAGACCAAGGAGAAGTGCTTGCAGAGCATACAAACACTTGACCCCCCAGCGGGAATCGAACCCGCTACCTCTTGCGCCGCAAGCGGACCCTCGACCACCGCGCCACTGAGGCAGTCAAAATTTCAAGTTTGTTTAATAACTGTGAATAAATTCCCACAGCTAAGTCCGTGATGTAGAGGTTGTTCCACTTTCTAGCCATGACGACTAAGCCCACCTATTATTTTTTTACCTATATATTAATACCTTATTAGGTCAAAGTCAAACTGCCGGTATTTTTAAACTACTACCTAGTTGCCAAATCGCCTTTTTTTAAAGTTATTGTAGTTTTGAGATGGAATATCCATGTCCAGTTAAGCTCGTACGTGGGATTAAAATAATATTTCTTAAAAAGGTTGACCATACCGCGGGAAAATCCATCAAACGTGTGTATCACCGCGGGGTACTGTTAGTTATTTATATGAAAGAATTGAATGTTTGTTATTTTCGTTACTCATATTTTGCATGATGGAATTATATTATGTGTCTTTATTTATAAATTTGAATGCTGGAAGAATCTTGTATCTATAATATTTTCACTTAATCCTTATGTATGCCATACTTGTAAAATTTCTTTAACTCAGTACCTACTAGACGAGAGTGCCGTGTACTCAAAATGATGATTTAACTGTTTGACATCAAAGTTTAAATTAACTTAGACAAATGTTGTTTAGATGTTCTTTGAATAGAATATATGTTTTTTTTCTGCAACTCTGTTGAAAATTAATGAAGTTCCTGTCCAATAGTGTCTTGTATCTTTATTTATAATTTAATCACGATACATAAAATGATTACGCTCTGAAAATCAATATTTTTCCATCCTGAAACAACAGATTTTGACAGACAGAAAAATGCTTTGGATAAAATTGAGAATAGGAAATTTTGGGAAAAGCAAAAAAGCGACGCGGAAATAAAGCTTATGGCAAAATATGTGCTGTACCCATTTAGACATCTGATTTATATATTATTTGTTTTACAGTTGTCTCAAGTTGAGGTACGCATCCTGTCCAAACAAAAACTATCAGCTAGAATCTGGCATTCTAGCCACACAGACGGCGTGTTTACCATCTAGAGACGTTGACTTTGTTTGAGGCTCCAATCAACCCCACATATTTGAACAACGAAGAATTCTTTCAGTATTCCGTAGATTTCTGCTCCATTTTTTGTTAAAAATATCACGTAAAACAAAACCCTTGAAGTATCACGGCACCGGGGATTCTAACCTCAAATAAAATGCATAAGTATGAGATAGACGAAGACTCCGTATTATATTACAATTATATTACTTTGAGCCTGTTTTACCATCTCCATCTAGAAATAGGCAATGGTAAAATATAGATCTATTTTGCTCAGTCACATGTGACAAAGTGAGATAGCTCTAGACATAACTAACCGTCGACAATAATACGTGTCATTCCTAACCATTGCTTGGCATTACTCTGATCTTGTGATAAGCCCTTTATGTAATGAAAAGAAATTTCATTAACAGATCATGTGCAAAAATATGCGTTTATCCATCCAAGGGAATAAAACCTGTATGTAATTTTATTTTGTGTAATAATTTAGCAGTGTCTTGTAATTGAATATAGCATTTCAAAATAAAACCTAGAACTGGCCCCCAAGCGGTAATCAAACTCGCAGTCTTCAGTGTCTCAGCCGAATTCAGCCCTTTAACAGAGTTCCCACTGAGACATCAATAAATTAGTATAAAATCTAAATTTACGAATAGTTAGTCTAATTTGCCAAATAGCTATTGTCAATAAAGATTCAACTATTGTAAGTATGCTAAACATTTATTTTAAATTCTGACGAAGTTAAAGTAATCAAAATATTTTTATAACGAATTTCAGAACCAAATAAATCCTTTTATAACAAACAAAATGTGTCCTCTGTTTTTATTATTAAAACTTGTTTTATTTACGGACCCCAAAGTTTTTCAATTTATTCATATTTAGCCTGACCGCATGTTCGTATAGAACTTTATGTTTGAGTTCCCTTCTCACATTACTTTGTACGGTTATACATTTTGGGGAAATGAAGGACCATAATTAATCATTGAGGCAAACTTGTATAGCGTTACTAAATTTGTATCAACTAATATGATAAATTAGGAAAGTTGATGTCTTATACATCGCAGATATTATATAGAACCGTTAAAATAATAATATCCTGATTTATAATAGGTTACAGAGACGCTTTGCTCGCAACCGAGTAGTTGAGTGCGAGTATTGGTGTACGTGTGATTGACTGTAGCTACGTAACTTTTATGGTTTGTTGATTTTTAATTATGCTATTTTTATCCTATTCTTTGTAATGACAAACTTAAAGAATGTATCTACAAGTAAAAGTTAAAGTGAATTTTCTAAAATAGACGCTCTATTGTATATTTTAGAAAATTCGCCTATATTTCAAAATAATGTTTAACAGAAAATGAGTTTTCTCTTATCGAAAAAAAAACGTGTGATTATAAATCAATTCTGAATTGCTTAAATCTGACGATACTTTCCAAGATGACGAAGTTTATCTACATACAAGTTTAACTGGATTTTTTACAGAATAGTTTTTCAAGTGGTTAAAACAACACCATAAAATTATAAACCCATTTATAATGTCACACTTTTTTTGGAAATTGTTATTTAATTTAGTTATAACTTTTTTTTAAAAAGCTGAAACGAGTTGCATTTAATTTTTAATTGGGTTTTTTTCTATTTTTTAAGATTATTTTTCGAAAGCTTATTTTTACGTTAAGGAAAATCGAGAGATTAAAATAATTGTCAATTAAGATAATTATATAAGTTTATATTGCAAGTATACAGCATAAATGCTGTAATCGTCATATTTTAAATATCAATGATAACTAATTTTGACAACGCATTAAAATTGTTTGGACAGTAAATTTTGAGAAGGGATACCTTGTGAAACGATTATAATAAGACATTATTAAAAAACGACTACTAGAAAACCCATAAGTACCTATTTCAAGTTCTCCTAATTCAGACGTGTAATATCCTACTTAATAAGAATTTATTTGGAAAATTTTGCTTCTTTTGCTCTTCCAAGATGAATCTCAGCTATCCTTCAACGAATAATGAAATTAGGAACAATCCTGCGTATGAATAATTCAAAAACAATATAACGGCTTTCAACAGAATTTGGACGGAAGTTAACAAATTAAAATACTTTTTATTCTTAGTGAAATAAATAGAATTTAGATTTGTTAACTTTGCTTTGTTCAACATTCTAACCAATAATTTTTTTTCTGAAAAATCTCCAAAATTATTATTAAGACCGATCGATCGTAACTTATACTTCATCCTACATAATTATTTACTACCTACCTTCTTTTCTACTAATATTTTCAATGTAAAAGGTAATCATGGGGTGCTTTTGAAACATAGTAACTAATTAATTGGTTTTAAAAATGGTGATTACTTTAATAAATAAATCAATAAAATTCTAACATTTGGCATTCGCGCCACTGAGGCATTCGTCAAGAAAGCATTGTTAAATTGACCCTAATCTATTTGCTAATGCAGTTTGAAATTTAGGTACCAGATGATTATGTTTGTATTTCAAAGCTACCGAAGTGATCCTACTAAAATTTGATTAGGCTTCTTTTAATAAATACTTCAGATACCATTGCCAAAATTTAATTTCACTGGTTATTGCAAGATTATACGGAGGTTTTTATGTCTAAATGAAACCAGTAATACAACCTTCATCTAAATTCAACTACCATATAGTAATCTAATATATCTGATATTACACCCGGTCCACCCTCCGTCCAATCAAATATTTTTATATCGCGGACAAGATGTTATCTTTTAATATTTGGCCTGGGGTGGAGCTCAGGCTGACCCTCTATACTGTTATTATAAAGTAGGAATTGAGCGTTATTTTATTGTTTTCTCAAACATAAAAATTAGGAATTTGTACACTTATTTTTAATTTGAGGTTTCTGTAAAGGTACGCGCGAAATACTTAAGAAAGAAATTCTATTTTATTTTATTAATAATTGGTTTTTAATAAGTTTTTAAGATATTTTTCCATACTAAACCTAAATTATTTTGCAAAATAACGTTTACTGGGGTCAGCTACTATGTATAAATCATGACAAATTAGGATGATTACAAAGGAAAGTATAATAAGTTATGTATATAAATTATCAAGATAGAAGTTTTTAGTTGCTCATTTGAAGTGGTCTGCTTTTCTGATATGAGGTGGCAAGCCATTCCACAAGCGTGCTGCTTCTACAGAGAAAGAATTTCCTAAGAAGGATGTAGAGTGGGAGGGAATATAGAGATAAGATTGTCAGAGGATCGAAAGTTTCTATTATGTTCATCAGTTAAAAATGAGAATTGGTCTTATAAGTAGGAAGGAGTAAAGGGATCTTTTAGCATAGAATAAAGTAGGCATAAGATTCGAATGTTCCTACGCTCCCGTATTGGGTAGCCATTTAAGCATTTAGCAATATTTCGTACTCACGCAGGTTATAAATAAACTAGCTGTGCCCTGCGGTGCTACCCGCGTTATAATGGATGAAGTACTCTTAACCAACAACATATTTATTTGAATAAAGATTAATATTATTATGTTGATACAACTTAAACAAATTATTTCGACCAAATTAGGTACCATAAAAACGGTTTTTGTGAGTTAATCTTAAAAGATAGCCATATACTATCTCGGACTGTTTTTTAGATCATTAAAAGAGCTATTATTCTTTAATACATATTTTTTGTGTATCTTGAACCGTTTTCACGGCGCACGCAACGGAAGGCTTCAAAGATGAACAATTTCTCCCGTTTTTTACACATTTACCACTATATCTTTGCTTCTATTGGTCGTAGCGTGATGTTATATAGCCTATAGCCTTCCTCAATAATTGGACAATCCAACACAAAAAAAAATATTCAATTCGAACCAGTAGTTTCTGAGATTAGCGCGTTCAAACAAACAAACAATCAAACAAACTCTTCAGCTTTATAATATTAGTATAGATTGAATGCAAGTGTTAAGTAGATCAAGTTTGTTAAGGAGAGCTTCGTTGAGATCAATAAATATTGTATCGGCGTAATTGATTATAGGGACTAGGAGTGAGAATGCGATTTTAGTGGAAATAGGAAGGAAATGTTTAAGACGTTAACGAGAGTGAAGTTAAGAAAAAAAGAGATATTTCCTTAATATGGGAAATCTAGTTTAGGTTTGTGTCATAAATTACACCCAGATTTTTAACCGTTGGCGAGAGTGGAATCGTTGTACCATCAAATAAAATAGGAGGTAGAGAAAGCTGATCATTCCAAAATGAGTTGACAAAGTAAAGAGTCTGCAAGGGAGGACCCTATAATTAAGTAAATTTATTGCAATATCAATATTGTCTTACGAAGAGGAATGGTATAACTGTAGGTCATGTCTTTTAAATATGTGTACATACATAAAATCTCCTTATCTCTCACATTCTATGTTTCAAATCGTCCACATTGAAACATTGTAAATTTATTGAATTAGCTCTTAGCCAGTTTACCTACTTTCATGCCAGAACCAAAGCAAGTTAATAATAATTTACACCTAGTCCGTTGCATGAGCAGGACTTTTTTCTTCATTTACCGCACAGTGACGGATGCCTGCGGCAATTAGTGTCCGGAAATTACGAGAAACAGCGAACAATCCATCACCTGGTGGAAAAAAAGGCAGAAATCTGCGGGGGCTTAGACAAAACGTCATCATCACGCCGCGCCGCGCCGCCGGTGAGCTTGCAGAATCACTACGCACAATATTGCGGTGCCTGCTGCCCCGTGATTACTGGTCGTAAAAAAAAGTTTACGTGGGTTTTTTATCGCATTTGTAAAACAAAAATTTGTTAAGAATTTCCTTTAGGGATTTTAGTTATGTTAAGCTAATGTTAGTACAGTTAATTTTATGTGGAACCGAATCATTCATTAACTTGTATAATGAAATGTGTAATTATGTTATAATATATAATATAATTATATTATATTGACAATAAAACACTTTTTAAATTAATATACGAGTTCTTAAGTACTTAATATCATCAGGGGTAGGATATTAGGAGTGAATGAGAGGACCTTGTCTATCGTTTAATCTATAAAGATTTTGTCCAAACGAAAGTTTCATACGAACATCTTATATTTTTCTGGTTTAAAATCTCTCTAGTGAAAGTGAGTGCCCGTTAGCCTGTCCGTGTTCCGGGATTCAGGTCACGGGCCGGCTTGGTCCGGCTCATCCCGATCAATCGCCGCTCTAATGGACATTTTACACGTGATATCCGCCGCTCTACGTTCCGATACGTACCTGTTTATGAAACCCATTAACAGAGAATTGGCCGGTTTAAAAAAGGTTTAACGGAACGTGGTGGATTAAGGTGCAGACTAAGTGTATTTCACAAAGTGGTTGGGATTGTATTCGTTAGTAAAAGAACATAACATTTTGGAGGTTTTGTCTGTTAACGTCCGTAAGTGGTAACCCTCCGCATCCTTACACGTGACCTCCAGGTGGTGCTAAGAACAGTCTCTGGTGGAAGGCTTCGGCCGCGGCTTGTCACCACCCTCCGGGCTGGGCCAGTGCGTGAAGCGATTTTTTCGTGTTTCGTAATATGGTCCGGAGAAGCCATCTTCTAGGCCTTCATGCTCCATCTTAGACCACATCGTCACTTTACATCAGGTGAGATTGTGGTAAAATGAAGGCTTATCAATAATAAAAAAATAATAATAATAAAAAAAACACATTTTTGAAAACAACCTGACTTCATGTACTTTGTTACCCACAATTGATGTTAGCTTGAGAACTACTGAGTCGGAGGAGGATTTACAGGCACCAGCTTTCAATTAAAAGTTCCCTTCGATTTCTCAGGGATGCCTATATCTGATCCTTGTTTCCTTATCATAGAACCATCATTTAATTTTTGAAAGTTAGTTAACATTAGCCACAACTTAGTATTCTAACGAGTATATATGGCATTTATAAGTGTGTCAGTTGTCAAACACTTGATGTTTGTTTTGTATACAGAATTATTTATAACTAGCTGTGCCCCTCACTGTTACCCGCGTTATAATGGTAACACCGCGATAAAAAATAGCCTATGTTATTTTTCAGGCTCTACAGATTCTGTGTACCAGTCAATGTTTATGTAATTTTATTTAAATACCAAATTTCATTTAAATTACAATTCGGCTAAGATCTATAAGGTGGATAAACTGATACTAAAACACACAGACTCAAAATATTCGTATAGAGGAAGTAGATATATTTGAGTGCGTTTATCAAAAAGCGGGTGGATAAATAACCAGACGTATCTATTTTTCCGATTGACTGCATAATTCTTCCGAAGGGGATCAAGAGTTCACGGTCCATATAGCAATCAATAACTTACGATATATATTTTATCTCGTAATTTAGGAGACATTTTAGTGCAGTTTCTGATTGTACTCATATGGATGATATTTTGTAAATAAAGTAGGTATGTGATTTATGTTTTACTGGGACTGAATCTTCATTACTTGTATATGTGTGGAATTAATACTTAATAATAATATCATCATCATCACCCTATTAACGTTCCCACTGCTGGGACACAGGGACTTCTCTCTTGACGAGAGAGATTAGGCCTTAATTCACCACGCTGGCCAAAGCGGGTTGGTGAATGTCACATGTCCTTCAAACTATTTTAAAGTTCTCAGAACATGCCGGTTTCCTCACGATGTTTGCCTTCACCGTTGAAGCACGTGTTTAAAGCGCACATAAATTTCTCAAGAAGAACAATCCAGAGGTGCGTGGCGGGGTTTGAACCCACGACCTTCGGAATGAAAGTCGAGTGTCCTCCCACTTAGCCAACACGGCTGTTTTTCAATAATATATAGTCATTAATTAAAAAAAAGAATATTATAAATAAATAACGAAAAATCGTAATATGATGATATTATGATCCTCCGGGCCGCCTCATTATACATAATGATGGCCTGCATAGGTAGGCCATGGGTATCCCAGAGCCACCACGATCCGGTGCCAATCCCTTCCACCGACGACTTACAACACTTAAATGATTATAGCTAAAAGTTCAAAATATAAATTTAAAAATAGATAAGATTAGTAAACACTCTATTGCACACCACGTCCAATTAAACAACAATTACAAGCATTCATTTGAGACTAAACATAGCGCTAAAGCACAATGGGCGGCTTTATCGCTATGAACGAAAAGTTTATTTTAAAACTAGTGGCCCGCCCCGGCTTTGCACGGGTTAATATTCAATTTTTTTTCCGGAAATTATTCGATTTTTTCTCCTTCCCTAGACCTCCACGAACATTTTAAGACTATGATAAGATAAATCCGTTCAGCCGTTCTCGAGTTTTAATCAGACTAACGAACAACAATTCATTTTTATTTATATAGATAGCAAAAGATTTCGCATTTCTGTATCAAGTAGGAGAGCATTCCAAAGAAGAATAGCTTATACAGTAAATTATTTTCGAATGTGGAAGCATGAAATGGAGTTTTCAGTAGTAAAGTTTTAGATGTAGTTTTACTTTAGCATGAGAATCTGAAAGAAACTCAAATTTTTCTTTTAAATACTGAGGAATTGGAGGATAGAATCAGACACTTTACAAGGTACGGCAAAAAGAGTATTGCTGCAAAGGCAAATAGACTTTAGCTTGTGGCGGTATTCAACATATTTGCGAACGCCAAATACTCGTATTAACCTAATGCAGAAGTTCTATAAATAATATGATTCTAGTTAATGAACTTTTGCAAATTCCAACAACTTGAAACGAGACCTCACTAACAATAAGTTAGACCTTTCCAACAAAACCGTATGAATAAAGAAAACACGCCTTAACGACCCTAAGGTCTGGAGCAATTTGAATGAATTATGTGAGGCACAATACTAATCCGAGTTATCAGAGGACAAAGAAGGGAACTCTATTCATATTTCACATGCAGACTTGACCCTTTCGAAGCCGACGAGCTAAGTAATTGTATAAAATATAGCCGTTAAGAAAGGGTTTCGTGTTCTATTTCGCTCTAAAATGAAGTAGACTATAACAAATTATATATAACAAAGTATCTATCTTATTTGTTATAAACTTTTAGTTTCACCTGCCTCAGATGTTGGTCTTATAAGTTATGTGATTATGTACATATATTGAATTATAAAGTGTTAGATAAATATAACTCGATTCCCGCTTTTCGATCAATCTGATATTATAATGTCAATCGCAAGCCAATACTTACATTAATATTAAGATGCTGATATGCCAACACTTGATGGAGTTTTGGCTAATTTATGATTCGTCTCGATGAGTACATTATCTTAAAATTACCTATTGGTATAACTAACCTAAACCTGGCTCATTTTATAACAAAAATAATGTAGTTTTTTTTAAATTTAATATTAAATTCGTAGAAATTCTCCAAGCTGTCGTGGAGTCGGATCTAGAGGCTTTTGCACTTTGCGGAGATCAGTTCCTCTTGAATAGAAGAGAAATTTCAAGTGAATGAACAAAATATAGAATAGTGTAATTTAATGTATAAAATAAAAGAATTACCTTTATTTTGTACATAAGGCACCAAAATATTTTTTTAATTTGATGATATTTAATTATTTATGTGGATAGGTGTATGACACACGAAATTTTAGCGACTCAGTGATAAAGACTTCGCGACCGATGGGCAGGTTACAATTCAAAATAATATTAGATCAAAATTTAACAGCGAATTTTCGGACCGATTTTTTTTAAATTGTATATTTAAATGATCGGGTGGAAACTTTTTCTAAAAAGTTGATCACATGCAAAAACCCATAATTTGGAATTTGTATTTAATATATATTACTAGCAGACCCCGGCAAACGTTGTTTTTCAAAATGAAAAATAGATGTTGGCCGATTCTCAGACCTACTGATTATTTTGGAGGTTTCGTCTGTTCACGTCCGTAAGTGGTAACCCTCTGAATCCTTACACGTGACCTCCGGGTGGTGCTAAGAACAGTCTCTGGTGGGAGGCTTCGGCCGCGGCTTGTCACCACCCTCCGGGCTGGGCCAGTGCGTGAAGCGATTTTTTCGTTTTTCGTAATGTGGTCCGGAGAAGCCATACCTTCTAGGTCTTCATGTCCCATCTTGGACCACATCGTCGCTTTGCATCGGGTGAGATTGTGGTCAAATGAAGACTTATCGATAATAATAATTAAAAAAAAATGCTCACAAAATTTCATCAAAAATCGGTCAAGCCGTTTCGGAGGAGTATGGCAACGAAAACTGTGACACGAGAATTTTATATATTAGATTTATTTTGCTACTGTTAAATGCTACTCTTTTGGGCCTAGATGCTTTTCCTTAGAACTAGCGTAACAAAAATCGGTATCACTATTTTAAAGGAACTAGATAAAATTTAATATCAGCACACGATACAAATAAAGAGTGCACTTATAATGAGAGGATAATGTGATTCCTATATACTCTAAATAAACTGAAAACAAAATATCTGTTATCTGGGGAAATAAACAAGCCAAACAATGTTGTGGATAACAGCACCCAGTCCATTTGCCCACGGACAAATTCAGCCGAGGATCGCAGAGCAATAAGATTAAACAGATAAACATTGGTGTGCGGGAAGGGCACAAATAATTAAAGAAGTTTGTACTTTTGGAAAATATAATTATTCTCGACAAAATGTAGTGTACAAAACGTGGTTGGTTGAAGTAGTTTTTGAGTAGTAATGGCCCGCCTGACGATCTGTCACCAAGACATGTCAACATGACAGCCCTCTGACACGTATCTATCTACTGTTTCGGGGCTGTCGATTTGTAGCATGAGAGTGGCGCGAACAATTGGTCTGGTAGTTTTGCTAGCAAAAACATAGAAAAATATTCGACAAACGAATAGATGTCATCCCATGCAATCTTTTGTATTAATGAATTAATTAAAATCATCTAAATTTTTTTGTGGTAGGCTTTCTTTTTTGTCTTGAAGCGTTCCTTCTATTGATTATCTATATTAACAATATTAATCAAAATTTAAAAATCAATAAAAGTTTAGAAGCATACAAAAATATATAAACTTAGATTATCATGCTTGCTTTCTTTTCTTACTCTTACTTGTTAATTTCACAGATCTAGAATTTTAGGATAATAAAACATTCTCTTATGTCCTCCATGTATTGAATTTACGGACTATAATTACGAGCGCTAATGTTGCGGCTGTGTTTTGTTCGCGAATTAGATATTGCTTATTTGTTTAACTAACGCATTGTTAGCTTCCATGTTTGTTGTTGCTATTATCAAAATTCTAGTAACAACTTAATTATAGTTTTCAAGCTAGAGGCAATATGCCGACATAGTCATTGTAAAAGAGTTCTAAATGTAAATTTCGCTTAAGGCGCAGGGATACGACTAAGTAGATTTTTGCTTCGGGAATATAGTTTTATTCTACAAAGACTATTCTATATCTAGGTGTTAAAACTAATTTAATAATACCTGTTTAATGTAAAAATAATATGTTACTGTAATAGCCCGAACTAACTAAATTCTAAGAATTTTCGAGTTGGTTAATATTTTTGCTGACTTTTACTATAAAAAATTGGTAAATGCTGTAAAGTGATACGTTATTGTTTGTGATTGTGTATGCTCATAAAATATTTTTCTAATATTATTAGAAATAAATGGCTTATCATTATAATGGCAAATAGTGAGGCAACTGTTATGGTCTCTAGAAAATGCCTGCAAACACACATGCTCTAAAAATCTTAATGTTCTTAACGCATAAAGGCTATAACTAGAAGATGAAGATAAAGTAATTAGAACAATATATGCAACATACATTACTACACTCGCCCAGTGCAATTATGGGTCTCGCCTTGCGGTTTTAGACCTATAATTATGTTTCAGTTGCATAATATCTTATCTAATATATAAAATTCTCGTGTCACGGGGTGCGTAATCGAACTCCTCCGAAACGGCTTGACCGATTTTGATGAAATTTTATGTGCTTATCCGGTATCTATTAGAATCGGCCAACATCTATTTTTCATCCCCCTAAATGTTAGTTTTATTTTTATTTTTTTGATACAACATACAAAAATACATACAATCCTCAATTTTCACCCTTCTACGATCAACCCTTATTTTTTAATAGCCATTTTAGTATGGCAAAACAACGTTTGCCGGATCAGCTAGTAATATATAAAATTCACCTGTTAGTTACCATACTCCTTCGAAACGGCTTAAGCGATTATTATGAAATTTTATATACATATTCAGTAGGTCTGAGAATCGGCTACTAACTACATATTTTTTATTAAATCAACGTTTGCTGGGGTCAGCTAGTATTGCTATAAAATTCAGGATTTCATGCAAATCATATCATCATCTGGAAAACGAATCTTTACCATGATTAGAATATAAATTTGATAGTCAACAAACCAAATTGTTATTTTTTTAACTTTTAGTTTGTGAGATATTAATCAGATGATAATAGAGTAAAAGGTTCGCTTGTATTACAAATTACATAAACATTTTGTGGAACCCTAAGGCTACGTGGTAGTGAAAGATGTCAATACATTTTAGACGAGAGAGCTCCACAATGTTTGCTCCCCAACGCCTGTTCTCTGCTTGTAATTGAATCTGCGGAAGTTCACCTTTATTTTTCACTTAAGTAGCATATAGTTTACAGTAGCATATATTCGAAGCGATATGCTCGTTAACTTAAGTATGGTAGTATAATAATTAAAACAAAATCTAGTCGTAAACTTGCACATTTTTCCAAAAATCTATCCAGTTTTAACCCCCGACCAAAAAAGATGGGTGTTATAAGTTTGTCGTGTCTGTCTGTCTGAGGCATCGTATCTGAATTCAAGTATATTGCATTTAAATTTAAATTTACTTTGGTGTCTTATGTTTTCAAACCAGTCAGCGCTTCTCACACTGTCACGCTTGCTTTTCTATGGAGCTCGCATGTTTTGCCTAATGGCTAATATAAATAAAGTCATCTTGTCCCAAATTCTTTTTGATTTAAGATTCTTCTAAGAACTTTACATATATATAAAGTAGAATACTGCTCGTTGGGGCTAAAAAGTTCTCGAACGGAAACTGCGGATTGGCGTATCATAAGACCAAAACCAAGTAGATGGACCAATAACTAGCTAAACTACCCAATTAACCGTAAGTAAGGTAACCATAAAACCTTGTTAAATGCTATTAATTTTATAAAAATAACAGTGTTATTGTAGTTTTGTAATTAACAAAATTTAAGTAACCTTACCTTTGTAGCATGAAGTCCTAATCGTTGTTGCTTTATGTTGACTACCTTTCTATTATTGTATGCTCAGAGAGGGAAAACTGTTGAGACTGTTTTTCATTCATTTCATATTATAAAATAGTAGTGGTCTGTCGTTCAGGACATACATAAGGTTTAATTAGGATCTAAAAAAAAATCAACACACTCAACTAAAATAAAAGGACTAGATTTCAACATAGCTGTGTTTTAAACGAAACTGAAACTCAACAAGCAACCGTGAACGAATCCGAACCCAGTCTTTAATTTAAGCCGACAAAACCTCATTACAACTAACAGGATTACTGCAGAAACTTTCTCAATTCTATTCTTAGTTTTCTCATATCGTGAGAAGTAACACGCGGTACCTGCTTCTAATGGACTCGAAGTGTTTAAAGATACATTAACGGATGAGATAAGTTTGGTCATTAGAACATCTCTTTGGAAGAAAAATGGTCAACGGTTATCTTTTGTTTTTTTGTTCGGTTGAGTTTCAAAGATAAAACAATAACTGGTTAGGTTTTATTACTGAGGTCAGATGGTGGCCACATTAGGCTAACATTAAGCGAATATTTTCGTCTAGTTTAGACTTAGCATCATCACAACCCTATTAACGTTCCCACTTCTCTCTTAGTAAGATAAATTAGGCTTGCGGGCCAAGTGCGAGTTGGTGAATGTCACATGTCCTTCAAACTCTTTTAAGTTTTCAGAACATTCCGGATTCCTCACGATGCTTGCATTCACCGTTAAAGCACGTGTTTTAAAGCGCACTTAAATTTCTCAAGAAGAAAAATCCAGAGGTGCGTGGCAGGGTTTGAACCCACGACCTTCGAAATGAAAGTCGAGTTTGCTCCCACTTAACCAACACGGCTTTTTCTAGTTTTGACGAGTTTTTATTTTTTATTTTTAATGGATTTTCCATGCATAGTAAATGTTTGTGTATTTTAAAACGTTACGCTTAACGACTCAAAGAGAAAACGTTGCCTAAACCAACAACTCGCTGTTTTAAGCGATATCAATGCGTGACTAAATAAGAAGTAAATATCTGCTATATGTATATGTTTATATGACACCAAGCTACAGTTTTAAAGAACTCGACAAATTGTGGTAGTAGGATTTTTGGATTTAGACCTCTCTCCGAATTTATTAAGATGAAAATATTTTGCCTAGGAATTGTAAAATAGTATTTAATAAAACTGAAGGGCATACTACATATTTAAACTGGTTTGAATATAATATAATCATTATTCAAGATAAATATTTCACATATTTATCTTAAAATGGTAATTATTACAAGAAACAATTCACTTTTATCCTCCTCGTGAAAATATCTAATAACAGTATCTACGTTTCCTTGACCTAAATTCAAGCGAGCGGCTAAAATTACAATAAAAATAAAATGTTATATTAAAACGTGTTTACCAACACAACAGACCTTTCTCTGTTTAGGGGAGACATTAAAAAGTTTAAATACTTTTTCACATCGTCTGTAAGTTTGGATGTTTGGAGCTCAGCCGGGTTGCTCCGGGCGTTGTTTCTACTTTGGACGGCTTTTCAACGTAAAATTATGTTTTCTTGAATAATGAGGATACGAGATCGTGGAAGTTGTGTTGTTTATTTTTACTGGCCAGATAATGGGGGTCGTTTACCGGAAGGAAATCCTTGTTTTACAACTTTTTCTAGGTTCAAATTTTTATGAAAACAAGTTAACAACATTTTGTAATTTTTTTTAGACTGAACGAAAGGGTGTTTTACCTTTTAATAATTTTAAAAGAAGTGGGAAATTAACAAAAGACAAAGTTAAATCTTCCTCTATTTTGCTTTATGTTCAAATAATGTTTCCGTACTTCGGATAAAAATGGGACGCTGTTGTTACTATATTTATGATCTCCGTCCGTGTTGATAGCAAGACGGTAAAATTATCTAAATAATTTCAATATAAATCTAAATTTAAAATTTAAGAAAAACCCCCGATACCAATGCCTTAATTTCCTATGCCTAATGCCTAAAATGTAAAACAACATAATATTATGTAATGTGGACGCGATGCGTTTTCATTTGATACCCCACACTAGTATATTTGCAGATTTTCGGTTTTGCTTCCCCACTCTCACCCCCATAACTTTTAAACGGCCCAACCGATTTTCATGAAACATGTCTAAGAACACTCGCGCAAGACACACCTTTCATACAAAAAAAACTAAATTGAAATCGCTCCATCCGTTCGGGAGCTATGGTGACACAGACAGACTGACAGACAGACAGACAGACAGACAGACAGACAGACAGACAGACAGACAGACAGACACGTCAAACTTATAACACCCCTCTTTTTTGTCGGGGGTTAAAAATTGTTATTCAGCTTTTATCTTTAGTTCTCAGTACAAAACAATTTGGTTTCGTTTAAATGATGGTGTGTAGGTACTATGTGAATAGCTGAAATGCTAATGTATTAACTATTTAGGGTTTAAAATAATACATGCTTTGTTAAAAACCTCATGTTTGTGCATACATACACTTTTTATTTTGTTTAAACGAACAGCTATGTGTAAAAAGGATTGACTATAAAATTGTAAGTAATAAGACATCTAGCGCACTAGATTAGACGTAAACCATTAACCACTATTAGTTTTCATTAAAAACTCACCTAAATGTATCTTATTATACGACGGAGGTCCAGATCCGTATTACCGCGGGATTTCAGGTGCCGCCTCGATTTCAGGAGCGATACATCAATCTGTGAGACAGCCAATTTCGCCAAACAATAACTTCAGGATCTCTCCCTCTGCGTCTTATAGAAAAACCAGATTATTTTCGTATCCAATTACCGAAAAAAGTGATGTATCATGAATCTGACTAATGTTCGGATCATGGCTAGGTAGATAAATATTTTATTATTAGGTACATATATATTTTTTAGCTTTGAGATTCCAACTACGGGAAATAATGACATCATTTGATAATTTCACTTTTGAAGTTATTGTGAGTTACACTACTTATTTAAAATACGGGACTCACCTAACCTACCATATTGGTCCAAAAAAGATAAATACTCCTTATAAATAAAGCAACAACTCATAATAATCGGATTTCATTGATATCTAACAAAAGCAATCGCAATCAAAGAACGGAAAATGCTTACGAACAAAGAGAAACATTGAATCTCAATAGGTTTACAAACAGAGAAAAAACACAAAGCAAGAATCCAATTAAACAAATTGATGGGACATCGGTGCTACATCTCTCTGCTTTGTTGCTTGTGATGCCACGTCTTAGAAGGACAAAGAACATTGTCCGTGCTATTGACCTGGATCTAAAAAGTTGTGTCAATAAAACCCGATGTTTTTTTATAGTTGCACGTTCTATTGTTGAAATGAAGGCACATTTGAGGTCTCTGTTTTGCGGCTTACCCCACTTAATGTGGGAAAAGCCCACATTTAGGAATGCTTTGATTAAGACGCATGATTCTTCCACAAATTAAGTTTATAAAAGAATAGACTAAGATATCTTATGAAGTATCTAAGATATCTTTTGGAGGTTTTTTCTGTTCACGTCCGTAAGTGTTAACCCTCTGAATCCTTACACGTGACCTACCGGGTGGTGCTATGAACAGTCTCTGGTCGGCCGCGGCTTGTCGCCCTCCGGGTTGGCCCAGTGCGTGAAACAATTTTTTCGTAATATGGTCGGGAGAAGCCATCTACCATCTAGGTCTTCATGCCCCATCTTATACCACATCGTCACTTTACATCAGGTGAGATTGTGATCAGATTTAGGCTTATCTAGCATACAAAAAAAAGTTGTATAATTCCCCATTTAAATACTTTTTCTAGCACCAACAATGCTACTCTGCTGGTGTCACTGATAGTTAACATCCTATACCTATAAGATACCTAAAAACAGATAGGTCGCACAAATTCTGAGGCATTATGGTACCCCCAACATAGTAAAAAACTTTCACAATATGGCCGTATTGTTATTGCGTGAAACGAGATTGAAAAATAGCCTGAGAACATGTGCTGCCGTAATAACATCAAATTACTCCCTGTTGTGCGAACGTGATCGAAGATAGAGGAAAAATGTTAGTCGCTTATGGCAGTTCTTACAGCAGAACACTTCTCAAATTGGCCCTGTTTTAAAAAAAACATTTTATTTCTTATGTAAATGCTTTAGATGAGGCTAATTGAGCGTTTGATAAAAAACGTTATTCAATATCCTAAATTGTAATGAGTTACGACGGATTACACAATCCGACTAAGACTTGTATAATATAAGTGTAGTATGACCTTACACTGAAATTGTACGAAGATTTTCAAGCTACATGCCAATTACAGTTCACGCTCGAAATCTGTTAGAATTTAAACAAAAAGTTAAATTCCTTTTGAAAACGATTTTTTCCTCAACATCAATCTTGCTAAGAAAACTTTGGAAACGAGGTTAAAGTGGTTTCCACCAAATTCTTTTCTCGGTATTTTTTAACTTTTTTTGGCAACAAAGAATTCTGAAAACTTTTTGCAGAAAATAAGCTTTCACTCAACGTAAAGTTTACAAAGAATATCAAATTTTAGTTTACATTCTTAATAGTCATAGTTTTAACTAGAAACCCGCCTCGCATTTGCACGAATGTAGTTTTGAAGTAAAAACTTTCTTTGAAGTAGAGCATTTTTTGCATACGGGTAAATATTTTGATTTTGCTTTAGACTATCATCGTCAACTACATTTATCACAACCTAATAATAGACAATTGATTGTGGATTCATAAAAATAATTATAAGCTTTAGCTTATAGGATATAGGATCTAATGAAGAGAAACATTGTTAAGATTGCGGGTTGAAGACATAACACGTAGAACAGAAGGAACATAAAAAGTTCTGTAACTGCATATATGGACGAATTACATGATAAAAGCGACGGGTTCACGGTGGATGCAGGCCGCCTCCAGCCGAAATAACTAAGAATCTGTGACGGGAGGTTTATGTGCAGCAGTAGATGTTAAAATGAATTATGATCATTATCGTGGAAAAAATACCGAGTACGGTTCGGCAACCAGGTAAAAAACAATTATTAGACATACCGTCCCATTGCAGGGCAAAGGCCTCCCTTTTTTCTTTCTAATAGTCTCTATAATATAACTTGCTACTTCAGGCCAAGATATAAAAAAATAGAATTCTTTATTTTATGTGACTATGTTTAAATCACTCTACTGGCTTCTGTTTTCGTTATTCCAAGGATAACACCGAATTACACAAAAATATCTCGATCCAAAAAAATACACGATGACTTCTATGTAAGCACAGACAAATAAAGTTAACATTTGCAAAGAAAAACAAGGAATAATGAAACCACGCGAGAACCGAGCCTGAAAACACAACGCAGCGCAGAAAAAACAAATATTTACATGACAAGGTAAATGAAAACCTTACATTTCGTTTATACGAAATAATGTTATACACACATGACGAAATTCATCACTGAATTGTGCCTTTATTTGAGTCACATCGACATTGGTCGTAACAGTCAATTTGCATAAAAACTTTTAAATTATGCATTATATCACGTTTTATCAATCAGATCTCAGTTCAGCCGTATGACGTACCTAACACTGTCGTCCTGCATCAACCATGAACCTACGGCTTTGCCAATTCCGTCTATAAGGTGGATTTCTAACGTTTCGCTTGCTTGCTTATATCGCCATTTATTTTAACAAGCGAGTTTTTAACGCAATAAAATATAATGTCATATAAAACGTGTATTTCTTGCCATAACTCAGATACTCGTAAAAACTAAAGTTACTGAAGCGTAACTGAAAAATGTGGAACGCCTTGCGTTCTTCCGGCCCCTGATCTCCCCTGTAATGGTGGACGTCCATCATCCCTCTACGACGACCTACTCAGAACAAGGGACATTCAATTACTGAAAACATATATTTAACAATATTAAAACTCGTAGCATACCATAATTTGTCGGTTTTTGAGTTTTCTGTTTTTACGACGCCTGTTGCGAGCACCGTGATCAGCGTTAAAATAAGGAAAGCTAAAATCATGGTAACATAAATGGTAATCTAAAAACGTATTTTTTATTCTCTCTCTCGTCAAGAGAGAAGTCCCTGTGTCCCAGCAGTGGGAACGTTAATAGGGTGATGATGATATAGACTAAACCCAAACAGCAACATGTTGTATCCCGTTAGTAATAATTTACTACTCAGTGCCGCAGGTAAACTCTGACTGATATCTTTCAAAAAGTAGATCTATACTTAATCAAATATTCATTTTGATATAAAACAAAAAACTTGCGTATAAAAAATATGGATTTTTGAAATGAACTCAAGGAGAACTAAATGACGAGTCCTTCGAAACTTGATATCACAGCGATGAACACGAGTATATGATAAATTTGTTTCTTGACCCTTATAAATAAATAAATAAATATTTATGGGCAATCCACCCAACAACATCTAGCCCCGTGGCTTGTGTTACGGGTACTAGACATCTGACATACTTATTATAATAGGCATCTAAATATTTTCTACAATGTTTGCTTAGAGATTTTTATAAAGTGATAAACCTCTCTTATGTTGAACAATTTTAATTTATGTAGAAACAGATTTAAGACGCATCCGTAAGCTATTTGTACCTACAGTATAATTGGAGGTGCCAGGTTCGAATCCTGTATGTGAGGGTTACCGATACCCTTTAATATTTTTATAAACAAATTCAAACATATATGTTTACTGTTTGTGCTATTGTTCCATAAGGTATAGAGAAGAACGTCTATTAACCCTGAAACAACTTGCGAAACAAAATAACATCGGTAACTAGGTCCCGCTCCGGGCGTATCGTGTCGAGAAACTAGAGTGGGTATTATACACCTGAGTGCTGAGTCTAAGTTCCACAAACGTTTTCGAATGACTTTACTATCTCGTTAATCGAGCTAACGAAATTCGAATCGAAAAGCAATGGCATGCAAGTTGGAGTTCCTATCGACAAAAACTATACGAAAGCGTTCACTCACCGTGAGCATAGTTAAATATTTTTGTTAGGGTGGTAGCATGACGTCATCAAATCATTAACCGGCCAAATTCAGAATGATATTTTTACTAGTATTTTGTCAAGAAGCAGCTGTCTATCAAAAATGTTATGATTATTCTGTGTTTTGTTTACGTTTGAAATGAAAACTTTCGTTCGAGTAGGAAGAAGTGGCCGGCCGATAAATTAATAATAAATTGAAACTATGAGTTAAACAGTCTAAAAATGAAGACAAGTTCATGGAGCAGTGAGTGTTTGATAATTTATTTGATGTTTAGATCTATTTATGTGAAGTTGTTTCATCGACGAAGAAAAAACTAAGTTTATTGTTGTTTCTAGGCATGGAGACCTCAGACATTGGGATGAACCTGGGCCATCAACATCATATGTTGCCCCAGTCCTAAGCCCCAGTCAAAGAATTACTGTAACAACCCCAGTTCACAATATTGTCACAATATTGGATTTGTTTTTGAGATTTATTTCACAACATTGGAAGCACTGGAAGGTAAGACTTAACTTTTTTAAGGATAACATAATTATAATGTTAATAAGATTATAATAACATTAATGTATTTTTACAGATATTGCCCATGCACTCTCTCCTATAAGGCTCTGTGAGAGCAATCTGATTCGGCCTGAGCCTGCTTGCTTTGGGCAAACACCACCTTGCCATGCAAGAATTCCTTGAAGAATTTTGAGGCTAGCACAAAATTTTCTACAAGCTGAAGAGTTTTGGAGAAAGTTTATAATAGAGTAACATAAGCTTGAGGAGAGAGCAAAATATGATTAGGGAGATGGAAGTGCAGAGCCAGAGATTGGCAAGCAATAGGAATAAGAGTTTAAGATAAGTTAGTTAATAGACTCTGTAATGATTAGTTTATATTTTTGTAAATATAAGTATATAAGTTTATAAATTTAACTTGTCAATTCTGACTGTCTAATTAGGTAAAAAAATAAAGTTCATCTTATATAATTTTGTTTATTTATTCATTGTCACAATACAATATCCTTAACCTTATAATCCTAAGCACACTTCTATAAATAGCAATAGTACATTAACACAATATATAACTGAGAACTACATACATATATATATCACACACTATTTATCAGTCTTCTTACTAAAATTGGTCCGCTGGTAGCTCCAGCTCCTTCCACATAGTCATTGTAACCCGGTTCACTATTTAAGTTTCCTGGAACTAGATATGATTAATTGTAACATAAATAGGTATTTTGTTATAATATCATATGAAATATTTTACCTTAACTAGACCCACCTAAATCTTACTCGGACACCGAGTAAGATTTAGATCAATGCCAAGATTGATAACTATGTTATGCAATACTGAGTATGCTATAATAATAGAAGCATATTTGAGTGGCTTGAAGTGGATGGAGTGAACTCCATCCTTGTCTAAGCACTACCATCTGTTTTTCAGCATTTGAAAATGTATTTTCTATTATTACTCTAGCCCTCATTTGCTTGTTATTATAACTATGTTATGCAATACTGAGTATGCTATAATAATAGAAGCATATTTGAGTGGCTTGAAGTGGATGGAGTGAACTCCATCCTTGTCTAAGCACTACCATCTGTTTTTCAGCATTTGAAAATGTATTTTCTATTATTACTCTAGCCCTCATTTGCTTGTTATTATAATTGGCCTCTGGTGTACCAGTATTTGCATCTAAAATTGGAGTCATTAGCCTGGGCGCTGAGGGTATCCAGAGTCTCCTAAAAATAAATAATTATGTAAAAGATAGAATAGTGAAAGGGATCAAAACATAATGCATTTTAATAAATCAAGTACCTAAAGATACTTTACCTAGGTATATAGAAGCCAGACCATTTCTCTATTTTGGTGCAGAGATTGAATTTATGTATTCAAGTCACTGTTTTCCCATACAAAGAATCATGCTTTGCACCTCCAAACTTAGGGTTAACATTTAAAATGTAGTATTGATCATCACATAGGTAACTGAAAAAAATATCATTGCATTGTTTTGCTACTCAAATTGGCTTTTGTATGAACCAGAAGCAAAAAAGAAGAGAGCCGTGAACACCTGCGAAGAACAAATTAATTAGGTGTCGAAACTATAGCTAGGTACTTTTTAATATTTTAATTAATAAATAACAAAAAGTACATAATAGGTATAAGTTCCAACAAAACGAGTTGAGAGGACCTTAAATTCGTCAATTGTTTTAATTCTCTGCACAAAAACTTAAAAGCTGTCTTTGTAAGACGATATCCAAGCGAAAAAGAAACGTCCGGCCATAATTTATTTGTAAATATTAATGATTTTACTGAATAACTTTGCACTCTCACCTCTACTCACTGAGAAATTCTAAGTGAATGCTAGACGAATACTTTTTCGAGCGCGTTTACTATTCGAATGTCAAAAATGGTAACACGAACTCGGGAAAATTTTCAAACAACCAATCAAATGCGTTAACGTTCTCACTTTCGAACGTGAGCGTAAACGAGTCGACGATCGACGGTCGATAGTGAATCTCAAACTAGCAAATTATGTTTCTCAAGTTTGCCACAAGAGGCGCTGTTTCGATCCCATACAAATTATAGTTAACGTTCTCACGATCGAGAAAGTTAACTACAATTTGTAAACTCAGACTCAGCACTCTGGTTTCGGCTTAATTAACCGCCCAAACTTTTACGAGATAAACTGGCCCTGGCAAATACCCATAGTACGTGTTTAGAAAAACAAACCGAACAACGTATAAAAAGTTGATTACGTTTTTATAATACAATTTTGTTGTGTGATACTCTTTTCTTCTAAATACTTATGCGGAAGGGCAATCCACAGAGCAACATCGTGTTTCGGGAACTAGAACATCTGATATACAAAAAACAATATGTGGCAGTCAGATTGTATCATCCGCCGTTTTACATTACGGCTAGGTCTTACCGCTGTAATGCGGTGGTTGAACTATTATTTCTAATTTGATGATGATGATGACTATTATTAAAAGTTAATTAAACCACATAAATTTTGACAATCGTCATGATCATTTCAACCTTTAGGATTTCGTTGATTTCCAGTTATTTCGGCTCGCAGCTTTTGGCAAGTCACCTGCCCATCATGATGGTAGACGTAATATTTTATTTTAATAAGCTCCATAAATTGTGGATTATTTTCGGTAAAGTACTCTAGGGCATTTGTAACCACTCCGAAAAGCTTTCAGATTATTTCAATTAACGTGCTACTGAATAATTAAATTTATCCGCTTTAATTTATTGCACCAACTAGATGGACGGACGATCTGGTGAAGGCTGCGGGCTCACGGTGGATGCAGGCCGCTGCCAGCCGAAACCACTGGAGATCTTTGAGGGAGGCCTATGTCCAGCAGTGGACGTCTTACGGCTGAGATGATGATGATGATGATGAATTTATTGAAAACTAGCTGTTGCTTGCGGCTGTGCCCGCGTGGCGTTCGAAAATGTAGGTTTATATTATACTAGCTGACCCCGGCAAACGTTGTTTTTAAGCCCCGACAAAAGGTGTTCTTAGACATGTTTCATGAAAATCGGTTGAGCCGTTTAAAAGTTATGGGGGTTAGAGTGGGGAAGGAAAACCGAAAACCTGAAAATATACTCGAGTGGGCTATCAAATGAAAGAGCATCGCGTGCACATTACTAAATATGATGGTATTTTACCTTTAAGGGAATTAAGGCATTGGAATCGGGGGTTATTCTTAAATTTTCAATTTAGGTTTATGCAAAATGAAAAATAGTTATAGTAGCCGATTAACATATAACATGTTGAACAGATGTAAATGACTTGCCCATGCCCAATGCCACACTGCATCTATCCTAATTATTCTAAGTAACTCCTAGTTTCTGTTACGAGAAACTCCGAGCACAGACTTTTCCATAGCTCTTTGAGTAACTTTACGCCTTAGCTTACGATGATAATCTAAATTTAAGAAATCCCCCGTGATTAAAACCTTAGTTTCCTTAAAAGGAAAAAATCATATTATTTTGTAATATGCACGAGGTGCGCTTTCATTTGATACTGCACTCGAGTATACATATGAGTATATGCAGATTTTCGGTTCTTCTTGCGATCCTCATAACTTTTAAACAGCTATCCAAAAACACTCAGTTAAGAATATTATTATTATGTTGTATTATAATTGTGTGCGCAATAAAGAATTGTTATTATTATTATTATTAAAACTTTTACCACCCCTCTTATTTGTCGTGGGTTAAAAATGGGCAGTGTCCATTTTCCATTTTGTAAATCGAAGTCGTTTTCGTTTTGTCTATTGATTGATTTATGTATTCCAGCATTGTGATGGTTTCTTTCAAAGCCTTCGCCATTCACGTGTTCATTCTTCCATATCGTCGATAAATCCAAGATAAGTTATGTAATCGCCGTTGACTTGAACTTTTGGAAAACAGTTTCGGAGAAACAAAATCTTCCTTTCTTGTACCTTCGTTCTATATTTCTGTTCGTGTTCGGACCAATAAAGTTAATTAACAGTTTTTATAAAACGATTCAACATAATAAAAAAGTAAGTAAAAGTAAATTTATTTAAACCAGTAACATTTTTTTGGTATTAGTATAAGTAGGTGATGCTGTGTGATTAGTCTGGAAATATTTATTTATTATTTATTTTTCTCAAACTCATCATAATATCTTTATTTATTTCAAACACTTTATTTGCACAAAGTAAAATTGTATACAAGTATATAAAGTAAATTGTATATGTATGGATTAGTGCCTAGGCATTTTCTACCTGCCAACCTGTTAAACTGAAACTCAACTGTGTACTCAAATATAAATTGAAAGTAACAATATGTTGGTGGTATTAAATTGAATCAGGAATTGAAAACCACGTGAGCCCACGGAGCGTGGTAGCCAATTTAACAGACGAATGATATCGTTGTCAATGAAAGTAAATTAAGTTTGTACGTCGGATGTTTACTACCTGTGTTCATTAATTACTTAATTGGGTAATTGATGCGCTCATACGTGTAATTACGACATGAACAATGGAATTTACCCAATAGTGTTCTCATAAGAAGTTCGATATTTGTATCGGATTTAAATATGTATGTACTTAACATTTACATATTTAATTGGTTATATTGCTAGACAATTCACACAGAATCATTTAGCCGTGCTCAGCTCCAACCTTGTTGTATGGGTACGTACTAGATAATACACACAGTGTGGGTGTATAAGATCAAATATGAATGCGAAAAGTTAATTATAATTAAATGAATCTGCGCCGACTTCCAGCTAATTAAGTCGCAAAGGCCTTATATCCTTTATTGAACTCTGCTAATAAGCCATACATTCTTTGAGAACTTTCATCCCGTATTAAAGTCTTTTGATAATTAATTATCGAGTGGAATCTCCACCTTTTGAATTTTGTCCCCTTGCCTCAGTTTGATATCTTGATTCCCTTTCCCTGGAAATACCTCTACTACTCCGGATTAGGTAATTCAATATTTGTGAACACCGCCTGAAACTGACTTTCATTGAAACCGTTACTGAATATAGAAACTCACTTAGATCTAAATTCAGTAACGTAAATCTTTGTCAATTTTTTTTAGATTCTGTAAGTATTAGTTGAATACAAAATATGAACGAATTTTGTAAATATATTTTTGGGTCGAAATTGCTCTCTTTCTTCATTAAGTAATAGTAATAATTCACTAAGCGCTTTAGACTCGATAATGAATTTATACCATTATAAAATGTACTAGAACCTGGCAGTCTTTTAAAATAGTTGGTCACCTTTGTTTTCATACTTATTTATATTCATAAACAATGTTAAAAAAAATACTAATTATAAAAAAAAATAATTATTATTAAAATTTACGATTTGTTTAAGAATTAAAAATATAGTAATTGTACTTTTTTGTGACTTAATATCCATGAAATACATACATTTGTAGTCATAGTGTACAAGGATGTACCTGGTAAAATGTTTACGTCATCAAAATAAAAAAACTATGACGTAGGGACTTGTTGAGAGCTTTTTTTTAGCTCCCATTCATTAACGGACAACCTGTATATTCCGATTATTTGTAAACACAATTTTCCCAAAGATACAAGCAGAAACAGAAGCAATCCGAAATCAGTTACGTAGTTAGAACACTGATCAGGAATTCATATTCTAAATTCCTATTTTATTAGCTATAGGACGAAATAACCGGGAAGATATTTTTAATATCTTTTAAATTTGAATATCAAAGTGGGTTTATTTATGAAACTTCGATCTTCTTGGGTCTTTGGTCTTGTATAAATTTCTTAAGATTTTCAAAGCGACTATCTCATAAAATATAAATTTATTTGATAATTTTGTAATTGTCTTTAAATCTTTAAACTTATGATCAGATAAAACTTGTTAAACTGTGACAAAGCGCAGGAATCCTCTTAGCATTGGATTAAAAATTTAAGATTACGTTCACTCTTGACAGAGCCGTCGTGGTCACATTGAGGCATCCGCTTTGGTGTTAGACACAGCTTTCTTTACGATCCAATCTAGAAACATTGTTCTATCTACTAGTCTAACATAAATATCTGTAATTTATTATTAGAGTTTTGTACTCAAAAGGTCTGTCTGTATGTAGCTGTATCTTGTGTGAAAGTGGTTTTAATAATAATGTAAAGCAACATTGACCACTGACTGGCCACTGACTTTTTGCTCTTATTTTTAGCTTTTGTATTTCTTTATAAAAAATTTAAGTAATCATTCTTATCTAATAAATGTATGGTTCCGTACCTCAAATGGTGTGTAATAATAGTAAGCTTAATCATGTAAAGTGAATACATGGACAAATTAAGTCTATAAATAAAAACTAGTAAACGTTAAATAAATAAAAACTCAACATTGTTAAAGTTTAGGCTGAATGACGCATAAAGGCTTTTTACTAGGGGGCTAATGGGAACAACCCCACACACCAGGCAGCGGTGTGCGATGATAACAATGCGTTACAGCGAAGGACGGCATTAGGCCGAGGAAACTCGTTAAATACGCCGCGATTTATGGCGTCCTCGCCACTTCTGATGTTTTTATGTGCACGGGATCAGGGACAAAAACCTTGTCGCTTTAGGGCGGATCGTAACCCTTTACTTTAAAGTTTCCATACACAACATTTGCCAAAAACTAACATATTTTTGATAATTTACCACTTAGGAGGCAGGTAATTGATCAGATTGTGTCATCAATGTTGATATAAAATTAAACTTGATGCTTTACTGTGGTTCTAAAGAATAAGAGTCGCTGAACGAGCAAAGGGGTCCATTGGTTATATGATAAGAACACCTACTAAAAAATACGACATTTTAGTTGAGAAACCTAGATTGTTATTGGAAAATACAATGTTTTTGGAACTTGTACTCTGTAAAGAATTGGAAGGTGGCTTTTGATTTTGGGATTTGTAGTTTTTGAGAATAAGAATTATAATTAAGCTTGATCATCATCATAATTTTTGCCGTAGGTCGACGAGAGTGTAAGCAAGGACGTCCGTATTTGTAAGCAAACTTGCTAAAAAGCTTGCCTACAATTAGTGTTTTAAAAGAATACGTTACTTACCTCAAAGTATATCTTTTTAAGATTTTGACATTTTACGGAGAATACCGCAGCATCATTAGGAAAGTACAGATCAACTCTTCCATTGAAGTTCCATTGAAAAGAGATACAAAGTCACAAGTTCGAATTTTCTATTCAAAGTAGATTTCCAGAATTAATTTGATTGCCGCAACTTTACAGACAAGTTTGCCTTTGATTCAAAAGCTGGAAATAGGAAATTGTATGAATGCATAAATACATTTATAATCAATTTATTTATTACGTTTATGACTTTCTTTACATCATACTATACTATACTATGCTATACAAAGGTTGCCTGGAAGAGATCGCTATTAGTGATAAGGTCGCCCATTGTGTCACTGTATGTATAAACATGTATCTCCTATGTATGTTCCTGTATTGTGGTGTTGCAATAAAGAATTTTGTATTGTATTGTATACTACTATACTATACTATACTATACTATACTATACTATACTATACTATACTATACTATACTATACTATACTATACTATACTATACTATACTATACTATACTATACTATACTATACTATACTATACTATACTATACTATACTATACTATACTATACTATACTATACTATACTATACTATACTATACTATACTATACTATACTATACTATACTATACTATACTATACTATACTATACTATACTATACTATACTATACTATACTATACTATACTATACTATACTATACTATACTATACTATACTATACTATACTATACTATACTATAAATGCGAATGTAAGTTTGTTTGTTACGCTTTCACGCGAAAACTAATGAACCGATTTAAATGAAATTTGGTACACAGAATCTCTAGAGCCTGAAAAATAGGCTTCTTTTTACCGCAGGAAAACGTCATTCAGCGGGAAAATCCATTATAACGCGGGTAACACCGCGGGGCACAGCTAGTAATATTATAAATGCGAATGTAAGTTTGTTTGTTACGCTTTCACGCAAAAACTACTTAACCGATCATCATGAAACTTTGTACATATACTCTTGAAGGTATTAGAAGTAACATAGGATACTTTTTATTAAAAAAAAAAAATAACGAAAAAAATAATTACCCGTGCGAAGCCGGGACGTGCCGCTAGTGATATATAAATTGATTTTCAACTATCGCAGTCTGTTTGTTATTTTTAGTTTATGAACGTAAAGTTTGAAAATTTTGTATTTGCGGTATATTAATGTGGTTTCCAGCAATTATATTATATAGTTTATTATATTTATTTATAGGCACTTTAATTATAGCATGATAATGCATAAGAATATCTGAACAGAATTTCTTCCAGCTATAAAAATACTCTTATGCTAATGATGATGATATTAGATGACAAAGCAAATATTTTAAAATTACTTCTGTATTTTCAAGTGAAGTCCTTGTAGCATTTCTTAGCCATGAAAAGATGTTTGTTAATTTTTCTTAAAATAATGGAATGAATCCACAAAGGAAAAAAATGTAATATTGTATCTTTATTGAATAGAGTCCTGCGGCTACGTAGGGAATTAAATTGCTAATTACATGATTTTGCCGAGGGCTTTACATGCTGATTGCCAAAGGATGAGAGTTTATTTTTAAAGATATTTGTAATAAGTAGGTTGTAAGTTGGAGAGATAGGGTCATAAAATGTTTTACACAATATCAAGCCTATAAAATGTTAAACATAAAATGAAAATTGACAATTCTTATTGAATCACACATTTGGCTAGATTTTTTATGATTAAAATTCTGATAATTATAATCAGAATTAACATTACCTCTAGGATAATTTCAGAATTAAGTCCTAACTGTTTAATGTTTACTTTAGAATGTGTTGGTTGGACAGGTTTGGGGCTATTTATAAAATCCTCTATATTCATTATTGAATTCAATAATAGAAGTTAACAACAAATAAAGATTCTTAAAAATTAGTATCTTTACTTATATACCTATGTATATACTTGCTTAAGAACATAAACTTGTACCGGAACTTTCGTGACAGAAAAGTTACCTACTGGAAAGTTTATCATGATCAAAATTGCAGCCTCTTCAATTATACGTAGGTACTTCTATCCCACCTTGTATCACGTAGGTCGCGACACGTTCAAAGTTAAATTGCTCTAATTTACGCTGTGCACCTTATTGCACCCCCTTTTTCAAGCCCCGTTCAGCGATTTGTACTAGGGATGGGATAAATATAATTACTTTACTAATGTTAATTAACGAGTTTTTACGAATTTTTGCATTACACAATAATTTTTTTTTCAAAATGACGTTTAAACACGTTGCCTTAGTGCTGTGCCATATGGTACACTAAAAATATCCTTAACATCGAGCTGAGCCATAATGGCTATCGATTGTCTATGAATCTATATGTATATGTGCCTATTATTTTGTGTGTATGAGTTTTAGTTTGATAGGAATACTTTTTGTGGTTGTCGCGTTAACTTAAATAATTCATAACTTTGAAGGCATTTGTTTTCTTTGCTGAGCAATTACACATTAATGCAATTTACTTACCTAATTTAGTCGTGCTAAATAAATAAAAATAGCTTGCCCTTATTTTATTTACCGTGAAAGTTTCACAAGTTATTCGTAGAAAGTTATTATTGAAGGTAAAATTGAATTTAACGATAAATAAATCTCATTTGGTCCTTATTTATATTCTTTCTTTTCTTCTATTTACGATATTGTTCTTTTGTTAGCGTGTACAAGCGCAACTTTTGAACTTCTCTTAATTATGTACCTAATCGTATAATGGAATAACGGTATTGGAAGACCACCCCTATCTGTTGCTTGGTTGGTCTAATTGACTCGCTATGAAAATATTTACTCGCCTTCACTTTGATGGAAATGCAACTCCAAGTGGCCAAGTCAATGAAGATGAACCTTTTATATTTTAATGAGCAATTACGGGGTTGTGTAAAACCTTAGTATTTTTAAGAATAAATATATAGAAGTATATTATAAGAAGAGATGTAAGTTACTAGTGAGAGCACACTCGACTTTCATTCCGAATGTCGCAGGTTAAAATCCCGACATGCATCTCTGGATGTTTATTCTTGAAAAATGTATGTGCGCTTTAAACTTATTATTTTTACAGAGGAACTTCTACTATATTTAAATCTATTAAAAATCACGTGCGGTCTCGCATCTATGGTATCTGCCACGCCACTACTGCGCGCTGCGGTGTTGATTATTATTAGGTACCTACGCATACTTATATTATAAAAAGTAAAGTTTGAATTATAGTTTTGTGTAGGACAGCCCACCTAAAGAACACCATTATGAGAAAAGACAGAATACCTTATTTTACCATAGCTAAAACGCAACACCGTGGGATCGAAAGCCAGGACTGGCTCACCAGGATGTTATGACCACATTGCTAGCTGCGTGTCCAGGCAGTTTGTATGGAAATATATTGATGCCAATGGATGCATCGACGGCATGGCGTCCTAATGATGCATTACATTGCCGCATTTAAGAAAGTTATGTAAGATTGACAGTTTAGATGAAACCAATACATTTTATTACAGAAGAAAAAGATGACAACCACTATGATATAAATCAAAGCCTTCCGAAAAAAAAAAGTTATTTATGTAGTATATCAGTCACCTAACAACCTGTGTGTGATTAGTCCGGGAATATTTATTTATTTGGCCGTGGCAGATGCCGTGTCTGGAGAGGTGGTATTTTTCTTAACTCAGATGTATTTCGTCAAAATAACAACATAGCAGTATTACACGCGAAATTTGAAACAACTTGAAGCGGTGAATCTTCTGCGATATTTATATCACTACTAACTATTTTGCCCAAATCCCCAATAAAAAGCGGTTTACTGTAAAAACACGCAAGTTTCAGAGCCTAAACAAGACATTAAAGTTTAGCGGCTAATTGGGGCGACGCCTGACGGGACAAATTGCCTGTTTGAGGGTGACAATAAATTGATATGGGCTGGAAAATTACCATGCGGCTTGGGACGTATTTCACAATTGCTTTAATTACCGATTCCCAGGCAGGAGGGGCTTGCCATTGATTGCTGAGGAGGTTTCTTTAGACAGTGACGTTGACATGCGGAGATTTCTTTTGTAGAAGCTAATAGCGTTGGTGATATTATTGATGATTGTTTTTTTGGTTCTAAGGGTGTCGTTATTTCAGGGTGTAGTGTAGGTATATAATAGGCTAGTAGCTAGATATTATCTCAATACTTATTAATTTCATATACAATATCCTAAAATTATTTTTTGGCCTCAAGATAATGGCTTACTAATTTCTCATTATATTGTTGATAATTAAAAAAAAACACATATTGTGTTGTATAATACCTAATTATCATAATAATGTTACATATTAACACTGTCTACAAATTAATTATTTCTGTGTTGAATAATTACTCTTGGTTGCGTTTCAGTGTAGACAAGAGAGCACGACAGAGAATTAGCTAGCGATATTACGTCGTCGTATAAGCGCAAAGCCTAAATAGGGTGCTTACAAGCAGCGAGCACTCACAAATAGGGGTTATTTCGGCCTGGCTATAAATTAATTTCGGGACAGGCACTGCAGTTAAGCCGCCATACATTTTAATTGGTTCCATTATCGGCCATTCTGCAAAATGGCGATGGATGACAATGGACTCCCGGTATCGCCGGCTTAGCGCTTCATTTTATGCTAAAATGACAAATTAACCAATAATTACCACATATTTTGTCACGGCAATTGATAAATTGTTAGCAGGCTAGCAGATAATCTAATAAAATAAGAAGTTTTTTTTATATTTTTATAGGGTCACCTGTAGATTTTCCGTAACGAAAAATCTAAAATATTCATTGGATCAATCTCCTGCACTTCAGAACCATCGCCCAACTGGCCAATGAGAACGTCATGATTTTGAGTTTATTTTTAACAAAATCATAATTCTCATTTATGACTATAACAGCCAGTACAGCCGCTGAATCTCATCCGTCCCACGTTTCCGCATATAATAAGGCAATTGAGGACACGACGCATGTTTTGATGCTTATTACGAGGCGGGGATCATTACGTCCAAAGAAATGAGATGTGATTTCCCCTAAAGCGGGGCATTTTATATACGAAATTACTGTTTATTAGAAGTTCTGGATGCGTCTGGTCGGCGCCGGGTTCCCCCACCAATAAAACTATTACTGTCCCATACTAGTAGAATCATACGTTCAATTCGCAGTAAATGTCGCATTTTATAGCTGTGTTCTTTTCTTCAGTTATTACAAGTTTACTTGAGCGATGAAAGTGATCTAAAGGCCATAACGTATCAAACGGGTATGCTCACGCAATGTGTAGCATTTTGAGACATGCTAACATTTCGTAATTATAAAAAAAATGTAGGGCTCCGCACCCAAAGCGTAAAACGGGATCTTATTGCTGGGACTTCGTTTTCTGTCTGTCTGTCACCAGGCTGTATCTCAGGAACCGTAATAGCTAGAGAGTTAACATTTTGAGGGATGATGTATTTATGTTGCAGCTATAACAACTAATACTAAAAACATACAATAAACGAATAAATATTTAAATGGGCCCCCATACAACAAACGTGATTTAACAAACTTCAGCAACGTTGCAAGAGGCCAGTACTTGGATGGGCAGCTCTGACTACATTACAATATGACTACTGAATGCATTATTTAAATTATTTTTGTTTTTTTTTACTGCAAGCAACAGCAAGTGCATAAACTGTAAACGGAACCCAAGGTGTAGTTATCAAATTTATTTTTTGCATTAAATATTATATGTATGTTATGATAAACAGCCTTCTGCTCTGCGACTTCCGCACTGAATCTACATCAAGAACACGTCAAAAAGTGGAGATCTGATACTGGATACTCCTACTGGCAATCCTAGCTTTCTTACGATAACGATTCTATATCTGCGATCGATGACGAGGCGGTAATTAGAATTACTTTCTTTAAGATTTATATATTTGACTTGATTTTTAAAACTTCAGACTCTTAAGACTACGGTACCTACAACTACAATTAAGGCTATTTTGAGTGACCCTCATATATATAGTTATACCAAAATTTGCCAAAATCAAAATAATATGCAAAAATTGTTATAAAATAATAATGTTATATTCTTCGTTGTTATCGTTGATGCAAATGCTTCCAACTTAACAAAAACAGTCTTGTCCTTGGTAATTATTTAGTAACAGTCATCATTAAAGAAAGTCTACTATTACAGATATTCTTTAGTAATTGAAATTATGATGAACACCAGCTGGTTTAGCCAAGGCATAGAATAATAAATTACTACGGCCAAGGTATAAAAACCCCACTCTTTTATTCGGACAAAGAAAAAATCTGATAAATCTGACTTAATCTGAGTTAGGTTGTGTTCTTGCCATCCGAAGTGTGTCACGGAGTAAATGAACCCTTTCGCAGACAGGGTAAAAAGATAAAATGTGCCTTAGGTACATTAAAGTGCCGGTTGCGCCTCCGTGGGCGGGACTCCCACGGGACCGCAGTCGTCTTGTCCGCTGAGCTAAATTACGTATAGACTTCTTAAACTTGATAGAATAGTTTCTTTACTTTTAACTAAAGACAGTGACCACCAAACGCTCTGGGGGAAAGACCACCTGAGGCGCAGGTGGTTGTGGTTTCCATTCCCGCTGTCGAATATTATTTTGTATAACAATGTGCTTTTGCTGACACCGTCATATGACGTTCAAACGAGTCATCCTCATCATCACCCTATTAACGTTCCCACTGCTGGGAAAAAGGGACTTCTCTCTTGGCGAGAGAGATTAGGCCTTTATTCACCACGCTGGTGAAGTGCGGGTTGGTGAATGTCACATGTCCTTCAAACTCTTTAAAGGTTTCCCCCGATCGATGTTTGCCTTCATCGGTAAAGCACGTGTTTTAAAGCGCACATACATTTTTCAAGAAGGAAAATCCAGAGGTGCTCGGAGGGGTTTGAACCCACTACCTTCGGAATGAAAGTCGAGTGTGCTTAGCCATTACGGTTTTTTTACTCAGATATAAACTACCTCTACAGCACCCTTAACACTTTACCGCCTGACATCTTGAAAGACACGTGATTTTTAGATTGTCTCCTAGTTAAACTGTTCACAAATAAATTTTCACTCAAATTTCTGTATTCTCTTTTAAGTAATTTTTTACATGACAAAAAAAATAATAAAATGTAATATAATATTATGTACAAATTTATTTTATCTTTAAACTCTATTCTAAATCCTTTCCTAGCTCTGTGTCGATATCAGCTCTAGCCTCCTCAGACGGCAGTTACATCTCAACCGTGAAATTTTATCGGCAGAATTAATCTTCAAAAGTTTCCTTTTGCCCGCCCTTTTGTTTTAGATGTGCCCTCTAATAAAATTTATTCCTCTAATCGGAAATAGATAAGTAGGGAGATGCCCCCGGGGTCAAAAGCTTCGCGACTTTGTTAAATCTCTGAATTAATAAGAACTTATTAGTAAGAATTCAGTTTATTTGATTGGATGCGTAAGCTTATTGAATTGATTTGGCTTCTATGTCTAATCTGAATAGGCTTGTTTTGCTACTTTTATTTCTGTTGTTTCGGAACAACAATGACAGAACAATTGATGACCCCCCCCCCTTTGTTACCCCTAGGAGTGCGTGGAGCGCACCGGGGTGTAACTTTGGGGTGTACCCAAAGGTTAGCTAGATCCAGTCAGGTTCTTATAGCTACCTATTTTAATTTTAGTATTATTTAGCGTTAAGATGTAAGTGAACGCATAAAATAAATCTAAAGATGAGTAAAATCAGATGAAAAATGTATAATAAGCTTTAATTTAATAAAAAAAACGATTTTTCATGACATAAAGAACAGATTTTTTCCTAGTTAGTCATACCAATACAACAACCATTGAAATATTTTTGTTGTTTGATCTTAATTTACGTTTAAATTCAAAATAACAGAGAGCATCTGATTGCTGTTGTTTGCATTCAAAAGAAGACTTGAAAGTGATCGTTTCGAATATAAATATTCAAGATCATGAGGTACAGAACTCATTTCTCCAAGAGGAAATACCGATTTTAATTACTCGTACGAATTCAAATATGAATTGTCACCAGCGCAGTTAAATGGTTGCGTTATTAAACTCATTACTCGGCGACAACGGCAAGCGGCGAACAAGCTTTTTGTAATTTCACTGACAAATGAACAGCGGACGAGTGCTCTTTCACTGGGGACCGATTTTAAAATGTAGAGCAGGTAGGCTAGATAAGACACTGCAATCGGTGTTTTACTCATGAATAATGTTAAAAAAATTTATGAAAAATGTAAAAAAGTGGGTAACTCAGTTTTAACGCAGCTGACCATTAAATATGGAATATGTTACATGTTGAGTTGCAATTTTACTTTGAGATTAAGTACCCTGTTTATTTTATTTCATTAGTATTATGTGACTCCCATCGGTGTTAATGACTTTTAATACTAACTTGTCCAATAAGTTCAAGAGCAAAAGCGTTAATAATACTTCAAAGCAAAAGAAATTAAAAACGTTACTTAGTATTTTAAAAGGAAACTTATAATAAGATATTGATAGAGGAATTCACTCGCAACCCGTTAAGTAACTGCTGAGGCATACCATAACCAACCTGTAATCTTTACATGTAACTCAAACTCCGAAACATATCTATATAAATAAAAATGAATTGTTGTTCGTTAGTGTGATTAAAACTCGAGAACGGCTGGGCCGATTGAGCTGATTTTGGTTTTAAAATGTTTGTCGTTGGTAAGGTAGGTCTAAACGATGAGCAAATAAGGAAAAATTTACGGGAACTTTTTTACCCGTGCGACGCCGGGGCGGGCCGCTAGTATTATATATATTTTTTTAATGTTTCTTTAGTTTGTACCATCTCTCCCTTATTCATAACTCTTTGACGCTAACGACGGAGCGCCTTTTCCTACTTCGCGCCAGTTGAGTTAATGTTCTGAGGCCTATTCATTTGAAATTAAACATGGTGTTTTAAAATGGAGGCTCTTGCACACCGCTACTTATTCGATTACTCTTACATAATGTTTTCCCATAAACACTATAATGCTCAAACTTCTGTGGTCCATAACTAATACCAAGGTCCTGAGAAACATTGGCTATGGGTATGCTTGGTTTTTAATTTATTAGTAGAATCTAGTTTTTTTTTTTACGTTGCACATAAAACTTAAAGTATATTTTTAAAAGCGAGTTTTACAATTTAATTAGTAATGAGATAGAAAAATGCAACTACTAAGCAACTTTTTTTTTAAATCAGAGAACAAACATAATTATGATACTTACCTATATACATACTATTTTTTAACAGTTTCGTGTTATTTCTATTTGCGAAAGGCATAATATATAATTTATGCCGTTCGCAAAAGAAGTAGAATAATCATATTTTAGGGTAGTCGACAGTAGTTTATTATTACGCCAGTAAAACGGCATTTTCTGCGCGATCGTTTGCCAGATTTGACTCTTCAAGCGTTACGAACAACTGCTAGATTATCCGGGTTCCTTTTGATGGTTTGCTGACGTGTTCATTGAATATACGTATGATTTGCGTACATAAAGATGAATTATAATAATGAATAAAGCCTATATCTATATAATAAAGCAGGAGTAAAATTTTAATAAATATCATATTTTTTTCTTGCCATGTTGTTTTAGGTTTCCAAATAAATATATCTAGAATTTGACAATCTATGTTATCTGTCTACGATTATATAGAAAAGCGATACCATATTTTTACTGTAGTTGATTAATCACGAAATTTCTGAATCTTTAAATTTGGCAGTAAGGTTAGATTAAGTTAGATAATGTAGACGTCCGCTCAAACGAATTTTGAGAAACTGCATCGTTTTAATGTAACATCCAAAATCCAAAATATTTATTTATGTAATTCATATCACAATAAAAAAATGTAAGCCTTCTTTTTTTAGTTTAGTCTTCCTTTTAATAAACCTTTGTAAAAACCTAATTCGTATAAGTGATAAAATTTCAGTTTAGGCTCGTATTCTGAAATTTGCAAAATAAAATAACTCCAACTAAGTAAATAGAAAAAAAACGTATTCTAAACTATATTAGACGGGAGAAGCTAGCAAGAAAGTAAACCGTAGGTTTTAAAGTTTTCGTAAATAGAAACTGGCCCCACCTGGTTCGGCAGAAAACTTACCTGTGAATAATTTCAGCGATCCATTTGGACGTTGTTCCGGCGTTTACGTCTCTAGTGCATATTGAATCCATTGAGGGGAGACTGACAGCAGCGTACCTTTTTATTATTTATATCGCATTTTCAACGTGTGTTTGCTTTACTTTGATTTCGGGAAGTAGCGGTATGAGGGTGTGATCTGAATACGTTGTAGTAGGCGAACTCTAGGGAAAACCGAGGGTGTTGCGGGAGGCAGAACAGTTTAGGTAAGATAATTAGTAGGTATAAGTCGCGCTTTTTTTTTGTTTTTATGCTATATCTAGCTATATCTATATCTAGTCTTTATTTGACCACAATCTCACCTGATGTAAAGTGACGATGTGGTATTATGGTAGAGTAATAAAAAAATGGTAAAAAGGTTTAAGAAACATTAAACAACACTTAACACTCAATTATACTAATAGGTTTGAGGTGCCAAAATGAAGGCTTATCCCAAGAATCCGAGAAATTTGCCCTTATTTAACAACTAGCTGTGCCCTGCGGTGCTACCCGCGTTATAATGGATGAAGTACTCTTAACCAACAACATATTTATTTGAATAAAGATTAATATTATTATGTTGATACAACTTAAACAAAATTATTTCGAACAAATTAGGTACCATAAAAACGGTTTTTGTGAGTTAATCTTAAAAGATAGACATATACTATCGCGGACTGTTTTTTAGATCATTAAAAGAGCTATTATTCTTTAATACATATTTTTTGTGTATCTTGAACAGTTTTCACGGCGCACGCAACGGAAGGCTTCAAAGATGAACAATTTCTCCCGTTTTTTACACATTTACCACTATATCTTTGCTCCTATTGGTCGTAGCGTGATGTTATATAGCCTATAGCCTTCCTCGATAACTGGACTATCCAACACAAAAAGAATTATTCAATTCGAACCAGTAGTTTCGGAGATTAGCGCGTTCAAACAAACGAACAAACAAACAAACAAACAAACTCTTCAGCTTTATAATATTAGTATAGATATGCAAACCATTCAGTTAGGTTTTAACTTTTTGACACAAAATTGAAAAATACCTAAATGGAACCCAAACTTTTAATTCTAATTCCGCAACTACTTCTCCCTGGCAAGATTTTACAAAATGATAGTGCAAATGCACCGCCCGCCCGCCCACACACAGGCTTACAGATTTTTTTAGATATTTTCCTTAAAAATTATTTTTTTTGTGATATTGTGAATAATTTTTTTGTTTATTTGTTTATGTACCTGATATGTATTTCCCAATTGTTTATAAATAATATTAATAGACGTAACTTTAGTGTTCTTACATATTCGAAAAATTAAATAAAGATTTAAACCTGAATTTTATTTTGAAATACTGTACACCTACATACATGTGACCAGTAGCGTTACCACGAGTTGCCACTAACGACTGTTGGAGATTACAACAAAGTGTTATCCCATGCATTGGCAGAATAGAATAGAATAGAAAATACTTTATTACACAACAGATAAACAATACAATAAGAAATTAAAACTAAACCTAGAATGCGTATTGGGCAGAATTTTAAACAACAAAATTTTGGAGCGAAGTTCCTTACGGCAGGCTTGGAGGAGATAGGGATTTTGCTGTGCGACCGAACTGAAAGAAATGTGATAGTAAAACCGTAAGAAAAAGTCCCTGGAATAAAACCGTTAAAGGAGACGTGCGCAGGCTCGACAGCCGTATACACAAACGAGTATTGTATAATACCTTTCTCTTTCTCCTTCTTTCTTTAAATACGTAAGTATTAGTTTATAAGCCACATGAGAGATAAACCCTCGTTTTTTTAGTTTTTGCACGAGAGCTAAGGTCATTGTAGCCGAAATCGGCTAGGTGTTATTATATTATATATATTAGTTTATTTATAAATATAAAATATTTACATTGGTTACCTAATATTGTGTGTTTATACTAAAATCTTTGTATGGTTTTCTAGGTTATCTTTCTTGCTGTTTTGAGGGTCATACGGAAAAATCAAGGAAAAAAGTGTGTGTGTGTCAGCTACGACGCACGATTGGAGTTTACTCCTTACGAACGATAATTATGATATATATCGAATAGTAAAAAAGGGCAAATGAACGCATCTGCTAAAATGAAAGAGAAACAAACATATATCTGTAATTATTCAGATTATTTTTATTACTTCAATAAAGCGTATTACATAAAGTATGTTACAAAATAATATAAATAAAATACCCCGAGAATGAGATACGCTGTGTAATGTATTCCATCTCATTCTTTTACACGTTCAATCCTACAGATATATATGTTTGTCTTTCTACGTAACGCCTCAACTTTTCGTGTTACACTTGATTTTACTCCTCATAAAATTTCCGCACCGGGCCTTATAACTCAAATCGTTTCTTAAGGAGTAAACTACGAAACTTCATAGAGATTATGTGTGTGTGCGTGTGTGTGAATATTTCTTTTTAAATACTGAATTTTCTAAATACTTTCCTGTACTAAAAACAAATAATCAGCAAAATTTAAGAGAAAATTCAAGAAAACCTACATAAAATTGAGCACGATGTTTTTTTCCAAATAGTGTCGATTCTACATTAGCCGAAGGAACATTGTTCCTACAAGGTGTCTCACGACATCACATCTTTTTTTCTTTATCTGTCATAATGTATGTGATAAGAACATGTTGAAATCTATAACAGTCGTAAGTGGCAACTCGTGGTAGGGCTATAGTTCAGACTAGTGCGCAAAATCGACTAGTTCAGCAAAAATAAATGGCATTCTACCTCCATCAATCTCCATGAGCCACAGCCTATACGGGTTTACGGCAAGTGCTTACGTTTCAGCAGTAGGCCCGTGCTAGCCCGTGTTTACGCACGTTTGATAGGCTCTAGCTATCCCTTTGTGGCTGACCTTAGACCCTTCAGCTAATATAATGGTAATGGAACAGATAAACATAAAAGTAACTATTTTTTTCAAATTGCACAGGAGGCAAAAGCAAGGACCTATTCGCTTCTCAACTCACTGTAAAAATTGAAGCGAACTGTCATGACAATGTTATTGTTATACTTGATTACTCTCAGTTTTTATTTACATTAACTTTAAGTTGACCTGTCCATGTATGCCCTGTGCGTCTAAGGAAATACGTAACGTAACGTTTTGACTTTGACTTTGTCATATCAATATACCGCGATAACTTTAAGTACCTATAACTTAACGTTTACGCGAATGCTAACCTCATTAAGTTTTCAATAAATCATCAACTACCCCCAAAGTAATAGACCGTATCGATCATATTGTAGTAATCGGCTTTTCTATGAACAAGGTACGTCTAATATTGTATTTCCCAGCGGAGCGCGCTTACATCGATCCGTTTGAACCTCCTCATGCGTTCATTTTGCAGATGAAATAACAATTACAGAAATGTTTTGTAAGGTGGTTTGTAAATAGTTCGACGTAATTGTTATATTCATATACAGTGTGTACATATACAACAATTTTGGTCATTATTGGAATTTCATAAAAAAAAAGAACTGCATTCACACATTCAAAAAAATCTTTTAGATACCTACTTTGCATGAATAACCCGGACTTTTTGAAAAATTAAAATAGCACTTTTTATTTAGATATCGATTATGTAAGTTATAAGCATAAAAAAAGCCGTGTTGGCAAAAAAGCCGTGTTGGCTAAGTGGGAGGACACTCGACTTTCAATCCGAAGGTCGTGGGTTCAAACCCCGTCACGCACCTCTGGATTTTTCTTCTTGAGAAATTTATGTGCGCTTTAAACACGTGCTTTAACGGTGAAGGCAAACATCGTGAGGAAACCGGCATGTTCTGGGAACTTTAAAGAGTTTGAAGGACATGTGACATTCACCAACCCGCACTTGGCCAGCGTGGTGGCTGGTAGCTGATTAAGGCCTAATCTCTCTTGTCAAGTGAGAAGTCCCTGTGTCCCAGCAGTGGGAACGTTAATAGGGTGCTGATGATGAAGCACAAAATTTGACTACGAAAGAGGATGTCTGAAATTGATAAAATGCTTTGTTTTCATATCCTGGTATTTTTTTTTTTTAGCTATTTATTTTTGTAAGTACATTTGGCAATGAACACATTAATGATTTTTTTTTTAAACACAATATATTTTTAAATTTTAATTTCGTGAAATGTCTCTACTGTTATTTGCAGCTCTCATGCAGATTTACATGTGGCATTGATGATGTGGTTTTTTTTAAAGTTTTTGCTTAAATCGAGGACATGGTTTCTAAAAACCTAACCTATTTTCAGAGCTTCACGTACTGACCGAAACTTATGTTACTTACATATTATTAATTTCCTTGTCCGTCTACTAATCCATTAGATTATAGTCACTTTTCAAAATTAATTAGTAACAGAATCATACAGATTTGGCAATTGGGTGTCTTATTTTTAACCCCCGACGTAAACATAGGGGTGTGAAGTTTGACGTGTCTGTCTGTTGTCTGTCTCCCTGTCTGAGGCATCATGCCTCCCGAACGGATGAATCGATATTTTTGTATGTAAGATGAGTTTTGCTCTAGTTTTCTTAAATGTGCTTGATGAAAATCGGTTTACTCATTTAAAAGTTATGAAAGATAAGAGTGGGGACGAAAAACCGAAAATCTATAAAATATACTCGAGTGGGGTCTCAAATGAAAGCGCATTGCGTGCACATTAAAAAACAGTATAACTTTTTACTTTTAAGTAATCTCAGGTTTTGGCAGCAAGGGTTTTTTTTAAATATTTCATTTTTATTATTATTAAAGGTATAAATTAATGTCTTCGTAAATGTGTATGTCACCGATAAAACTCGTTTTTAGTTAGAACGAGTATTCTCTAGTTCTTACTACGTGCCTCAGTTAGAACTAAGTTTTTGTCTTAAGTTTTAACTAAGGCGTAATACGCTCGCCCCGCTCGCTCGTCTTGCGCGTTGTTATTCATGTACAAAAATCATCTAACCTACAGGCTGCAAAAATTGATTCACTTTTAAACTAGTTTTTATACAAAGGGTTATCTAGTTAAAACTATAACTAATATACAATTTTGAGCCTTATTTCCTTTCCATATTAAAATAATTTCCTGTCATAATGTCTTAAGTGTAAAAGCGAGCGAGACAGCTCAGTGATCTAGCTAATGTCCGCGATGATGGCCCAATCCGAGCGTTATGAGTTCTAAACTGCAATCAGCGCGCGCATCTGTGCCTCTGGATGGGCCCCTAAATGTGCCCTGTAAACTGTGCGTGGGTCACAGTCACACTCTTCAATAATAATTTAGTTAATTAGAAAACAATGAAAAAATGGCTTTACTTTGTTGTATAGGAGAATTAAGTTATGGTTATACTGTAAGTTTGACGGTTCAATGTTAGACTCTGTCGTACCCAAACCGCGAACGAGGTTCTTTTCAGATAATATTTTTATTATTAACCGACTTGCAAGAAAAAGGCATGAGGAGGAGGCATTTTCTTTTTCTGACTTCAAAAAAGGAGGAGGTTCTCACATTATTAGGGAGGAGGCGCTTATTTTTAGTTATTTTCTGATTGTTTTGTTTAGTGATCGCACATCGTTTTAGGCACTTTAACCGACTTCAAAATAAGGAGGAGGTTCTGAATTATGTGTGTCTAAAACGACACTCTTCTCGAGTTTTCAATTGGACAGGAGGAGATGAGAGGACAGTTCTTATGCCAGTGCCCGCGGCCCGAGTTATACTCAAATCATACTAATATTATAAATAGGAAAATTGTCTGTTCGTTTGAGCCTGAAATTTGGTACGGTTTTTAAATTGGATTAGGACATAGGATTCTTTTATTTTATGTCTAATTCATATATTACAAACTGAATGTCAGTTGTTTTTTTTTTAAATCTACTTGTAATTGTTTCTCTTGAAATATTGTTCGTTGTGGATGGACTAAAGGAGAGAGTAATAAATATACGAATTTTATTGGAAATTTAATCATGTAATCTGGTATTTTATCGTCGCTTGACTCAAAACCGCCATTAAATAAATCATCATTAAGATACAGGTATACTGAAGAAGCCTATTTTAACATAACAGTGTTTTTTCAAGTTTATTCCATTGTTAAGATGGTTACTTTACAATAGGCCTTAGAAAGGTAAAAAGTATATCTTATCTCAAAGCACATTTATCCCCAACAAAACACTGAAACAAAGAACATTAAAGAAAACGACATCTTTTTTACTTAGCAAAATTAATCAGCCGATGCAGTCCCAAGTTTCTAACATAAAACAGGGCACTTGGAAACAAATGCTGTTTCAAACTTCCCCCGATGCTTGTTTCATACTGAACCTTTTTCGCGCTCACAATAACGCGCGCCGTACACCTTAGTGGTTATTACCTCGGAACCTTTGTTAGCTCCTCAGATCTCCCCCACTGAATTTAAATGGAGAAATTATTTTCAAGTATTTTTCGGAAGAGAAGTTTTATTGTATTGTTTGATTGCGTGTCACTCTGATAGATGAAGGAATAGCTTTCAAAAGACGTCTTTTGTCGGAGGCTGCGTGATGTGCTTCGAACGGGTGGGCGGATTTGTTGGAAACTTTACGCGGGGCGATGATTATGAATTTCAGAAAAGTTGGACAATGCGTCTGTATTTTATTGGAGCAATTTTTATAGAACTTTGGTTTTGTATAAAGACCCTGCAGTATCATCAGTGTTATATATTTTTTTGTGATCATAAAGCAATAGATACGAAAAGTGTTTTGTGTATGTGTTTCCATAAACTGGAAATGTAAATATACCTCACATGGGAAATGTATGCATAGATAACGCCTCTCCGGGTTTTAGCGGAAACAAGGTTTATATTAGCGGCCCGGAGCGCGACATGTCCCAAAAGACACGAGAATACTGCTCCGGGCGACTGTAGGTGATAATCGCTCCCAATCGTAAACACATACTAGGATTCTAGAATTTGTTATTGCGAATTCTTGATTATTCTCTTTGAATTTCATATTTTCTTTAATAATATGGTAAATATCAATTTGCTTTTCACCGTTTTCGCTTTACTTTCAAAGTTTGATGATTGCTTAAGATGTATTCCTATAAATCGCTTCGGAAAAATCCATGGCAGTCTTCATAAAGCTAATGTATCTGAAAGTTTTTGTGAAAAAATATTGAATGTGGTATTACTGTAGTAGATAATCAAGACCAGAATGGCTTTCTAGGAAGCAAACTTCGCCATTATAAACTGCACGACTTATATTATAGTTACTTCACTTTGTCAGCAAGTTCTAATAACTTCCGAGACGTTGCAACAGCACAGATAAGATAATTTGTAATAGTTTGCTTTTAGTTTAATAGCAAAAGTCGATATTAAGGAAGATATGGTTAACATTTTTAAAAGTCAATATTGCGGGAATAATTAATGTTTGATGTTTTGATAAGTATGGCATAGTAATTAAAGTCGGCATTGAGCACCATAACTTTAACTGTGGAAAATGAACCAACTGATTATAAAATTCTGATTATGGTACTATTTACAATTTATTTTAGTCAGGTCGGCTACGGCTTGGACCCAAGAACCTTAATAGGTTTGGGTCGAAGCCCTTCCCTATAAAACTTAAAGAGCTGACCCGGAAAATGTCGTTTCTTCATTTGGGAGTAAACAATATTCCTACTCGACTTCGACTCCCACTGATATTCCATTCCTACACTTCTACTTTCACTTTTTGAAGTGAAACTTCTCGGTTTTCTCTCGGTTCAACGGAAAAAACAACAGGTAAGCCAATCTCAAATGCTAACAAGGTTAAGCAACGTTGCGCGATGCCAGTACTTGGATGGGTGACCGCCCGAACAAAATCTTTTTGCACAGTATTTTTTTTTGTTTTTTTTTTTTATATTCATCTCATTCTTTTGTCGATTAACTGAAGTTTCACTTCTATCGTGTGTGAATCGCACACACTTTTTTTTTTGTTTTGTCCATTTCCTTGGATATTTATTAACTACTAGTGGCCTGCCCCGGCTTCGCACGGGTTTTTATTCAATTTTTTTCCCGGCAATTATTTGATTTTTTCTCGCCTTTTTTTAAACCTTCCCTAGACCTCCACGAACATTTCAAGACTATGATAAGATAAATCCGTTCAGCTGTTCTCGAGTTTTAATCAGACTAACGAACAACAATTCATTTTTATTTATTCGATTCGTTCTTTTCAGTTTCTCAGTATGGCTCTGCGCGTAAAAAAGCCTTTTTCAAAGGTTATTTTTGATTTATACTGTTTTGTTTTATTAATCGACTTAAAAAAAAAGGAGGTTTCTCAATTCGACCGTATATATATATATATTTTTATGTATGTCCGCGGATAACTTTGTCGGTTATGAACCGATTTTGATTATTCTTTTTTTGTTGGAAAGGGAGTATCCCAAGGGTGGTTCCATTGTAAGAAAACCTGGATCTGGTGGTGGAATCCTGAAGAAATTGAGGGAAACTCTTGAAAATATTGTCTTTCCGACTTGTGTTTTCCTTAATATTATTCAATATAATGAATTTTATTAATGAGGGTCTGGTGTTGATCTGATGATGGAGGGAAAGGCGGTCGAGGGAACTCAACGATTGACAGCAAGTACTTTGTGTTTGGGCTTGATTAACTTATATTACTGAGACCGTTCATCTAAATGGGTTTTGACTGATATTAGGGGTCTGATGATGAAAATGAAGGACAGTCAACGGAACTCTATAAGGTATATTTTAGTAGAGTAATCACTAAAAATCGTGAAATAAAACTTTTTTGCCAAAAATTAAACCAACTTCAAAAGAGAAACTGAAAAGTACAAAATAAATTAACTTTACAAATCATTTCGACATTATAAGTGATAATTAAAAGAAACATAAACAATTAAATAATTAAGTATTTAATCATTTTGAAGTCTTGAAGTTTATTATCGATCTCCTTGGTCTGGGTGTTTAATATGTATAATAAAAAATATCTATATATGTATGACTATTATATTAAGTATATCAGATATCTAGTACCCGTAACACAAGCTTAGAGCTTACCACGGGGCTAGATGTTGTTGTGTGAAATGTCTGGAAATATTTATTTATTTATTATTATTTATTGACATTTTTGGTATTATTGTAAATTTCAAATACAATGTTAATATTGTGGAATGAAATAAATTTATGAATTATGATACTTTTTAACCCTCAAACCTTTTTAAATTATTATGGTTTTTAACAATATTATGATTTAAAGCGGGGAACATACCATGTTTTTTTTTATAAACCGTAAAATCATGGTAAACAAAGTAAACACTTAAAACAAAGTCATAATATTTTTAACCGTCGACCAAAAAAGAGGGGTGTTATAAGTTTGACATGTCTGTCTGTCTGTGTGTCTGTCTGTCTGTCAATTTAGTTTCTTTTTTGTATGATAGGTGAGTCTTGCGCGAGTTTTCTAAGACATGTATCATGAAAATCGGTTTAGCCGTTTAAAAGTTATGGGGGTGAGAGTGGGGAAGGAAAACTAAAAATCTAATCCGAAAATATACTAGTGTGGGGTATCAAATGAAAGCGCATCGCGTCCACATTACATAATATTATGTTGTTTTACATTTAAGGAAATTAAGGTATTGGAATCGGGTGTTTTACTTATATTTGAAATTTAGATTTTAACCTATTTAATATGAATAACGACATTTGTCTCAAGTTCTTCCATGATTTCGGGGTCAAAGTATTGAGACAAGCTTGCCCATTACATTGGCCACAAGCTAAAGAGCATTGCAAACCCGCTTTCCTGCATCCGCATCGCGAACCACAATCACTCTTGCAGTTGCAGTAAGTTGTATTTAGCTAATCTTCCCGAGCAGGTGGTAAAATTGTCATAATAGGCTCCAGAAAATTGTTTCGCAATGCCCAACCCCATACCTGGGGTTCCAAATCATAGCTTAACCAAGTTTCAACTTGATATTATATGAAATGTTGATGACCCTGCACTTGTTGGTGGATTATTTGAAAGCTGCACAGGTTTATCTATTAATTTGACAGGAACTAATTCCTCGAACATTTTGTATAGGGAATGTTTTTATAACCTAGATCATAATAGGTATTTAGCTAAATACTTTTTCATGGTGTTTTAATAATTAGTTAAAATCAAACCTAAACAACAAATTAGTACCATAAGTCGGGCGATGATACTGCTGCACAGTATTTAGTAATTTATGCAGTCTCATCATTACCTCGGTAAACTATAATTATGAACTCTGTTTTCAAATAAATATATTTGTAATTTTTTTTACCTGTATTTCAATGTTGCTGGCTGAAGTGATGATGATGTGTGAGCTAGGTACTAAGCATGTGAAAATAAATAAATAAGTATTTCCGGACAATCCACGCAACAACATTGAAAGATAGGATTCTTACACTCGGTCGCTTCGTTGCATGGGATATCAATAGGTATGAATTATAAAATTTACGTGAGTATGAATGTAAAATTCTACTTATTAATAATAATCCTGCTTATAATTTAGCATACCTACCTACTTACATACAACCTTTTTTGTATCACAATCTCGTCCACTTTCAAATTGAAAGCAATATCTAAGTACATGCTACAGAAGTCCCTTTTGCATATTAAATGAATAGGAATTCCAATGAAATTTTCATCAAAATTCGTATTTACTTAACAGTACCGAAGTTAGGTGCAAGCCGACCCGAGATGGTCTAAAACAAAATAAGACAAACACAATTTGTTAACGAGTGTTTGCGAAGCCGGATACCTATAAAATTACAATTTGCTTTGTGACTCGGTTGGTTAAAGTCGTTACCTTCCTACGCGGTTTATTTCCCTTTTGCGTTTATATCTATGAAATATTTTTGATGCCCCAATATTTAGCTACTGTAACTGCTTAGAGAGAATATGCGAAGCTTCATCACTTCATAATTTTCAAGTTTATATGAGAAGCTTGTGAGCTTTGAGTAGTCTCAAAATTTATTCTCACTTTCATAAGACATTCGAAAATAAGCGGTTTAAAATTTCATAATTTTGAGCCTTAAAATTGTTGGCAACCCCACCATGTCCGCAGGCAGTCCTAATAAAATTGCTCCTCGCATCAGCCAGTTCAGTTCCGTTATTCAGGTGCTATCTATTTGGCTCTGTTAGGAATGAAGTACGGACTCTTTGGCCATTAATTGATTGATAATATTATTATACGTCACAATTACATTTTGGTTACACTGTTTTTTTAGTACTAATAATGTCAAAACAAATTAATAATCAAATTCAATTACTTAATTTGTCAAATTGCAAATACTTAGTCAAAAACACATTTGTCAAGTAGGTGTCAGGTTGGTGGTCCAGCCCAAGTTCTAAACATTATCCTATAAAGTTGAAGAATTTGTCGACTCAGTATGTAATGCTCTCATGTATTGAGGGTCTATTAGGGGACAAAGATTCCTGAGAGCCTAAACACGCTGATTTATGATCCTTCTGCTGTGACACAGGACTTATCTCTTAACGAAATAGATAAGACCTTCATTCACCACGCTGCCGCTGGCCCGGTGCGGGTTGGTGTCCTGAGAGAATCCTGAGAGCCTATCTTTTATTCTTAATGGCTCAAAATATTATCCCAGGCTATGAGAAATATACATTGAGCTCTTAGTCTTGTATAACAAAACGGAACCTTGGTATATCATGTAAAATTATGTTCTGTACTCAAATCAGAAATAGCTCTCGAAATAAAACCAACTTAACTCTCGTTTTGTGGCCTCAATCACTTAGAGATTTTCTCCAGAACGGAAAAGACAAACTAAACACAGGCAAAGCCGAATAAATATTCATTTCATTTAAAACTTATTTCATAAAAATTATTACATAACGTCCCACATTGATTAAATTCATGAAAGTTTAAGCTGGAAACTATAAAACTCAGGCCGACGCCGGCGCGGAGCCGGGCGACTCGGGAATCGCAAATGAGATCAACTTGCAAAAAGATTGCCATATCTGGAACATTTTACTTACAACTTATTTTCAACTACCTGACCCGCCAATCGCTTTTTTCCATAACCATGCGCAACATATCTGACCACTTTAGTCAGTTGCCATAGATACCTGCCTAAGTATATAATATTATATAAACTAAACTTTGTACTTTCGTACATAGTAATGATTTTTCCCGACTCATTCCACAATTTATCCTCATAATAATTCGCACACATCATTAACAAATTATGCATAACTATCTGTGGCACCGATGGCCGGTTTTATAAGGAAACATTTGTAAGCTTTTATTAAATTCCATCTATCCCTATATTTATATGTACTTAATCAAATTTTTTTTTTTTTTTTTTTTTATTTAAAGAAAAAGGCTTTGTCGCTTAGCGACCATACCGCCTTGTAAATTAACAAAAATCTAATATACCAAACAAGTAATATTAACAGACAAAAACAGTCTAACTTCTTAAAAATAAACACTTACTAACTAATTCATACAGTTTTTCAGCTTCTTTGGATAGAGGAGATGACAAAATAGAATTACAATGACCAACATTATTTACTGTACCATTTTTAAATATTTGTTTCCTTTCGTTCGCAATACGCTTACATTCCATTATCACGTGATATGCATCTTCAACAGTACCACATTCAATACAATTAGGAGAATCAACTTTTTTCATTAGGAATGCAAACTTATTGGTTGGAATGTGACCAGAACGGAGCCTGAGAGCAATTACAAGTACATTTCTAACATAGGTACAGTCATCGATCCAGGGTTGTGACTTAATTCGCGGCTGTATCGTACGGTACCAAATTCCCTTTTCCGTTGATCTTTTATCAAAGTATTCCTGCCATAGCTCGATACATTGAGTCTTAGCATTACTTATATATTCCGAGTATAAAGGGACTTTAATTAAAGGTATGCCATCTAAGATGGCTTGTTTTGCTAATTGATCAACTACATCATTTTCCTCCAAATTAATGTGCGATGGAATCCATTGTAAGATTATTGATTTATTTTTTGATTGGAGCTTCATAATTGATTCAATTATAGTAAAAGCAATCGGGTGACCTCGCGTATGCGAGGTACTCCGAGCTAAATGTTGCAACGCGCTCTTTGAATCGCAAAAGATAACAAATTTGTTGCAATCTATAGAATCTATATAAGATATAGCCTCAGACAAAGCTATTAGCTCCAATTGCATAATTGAGATATTTGATTCAATTTGAAATTTAATATAGCTTTCTGAAAAAGGATCAAAAACGGCTGCCCCTCCTTTTGTCCCGTCCTTGGATCCATCCGTAAAAATTTGATAAAAAGCTTGATATTTTTCTTTAATATAGTCTAAACATAGATTTTTTATAACATTAGAATTATATGTACGCTTTGATCGATCAATTGTAGGAATTTTATCAATTATTATGTCATTAAGATAAATATTATTCATCCATGTGTGTAACGAAAACATTTCAAGTTTGTCGCTTGAATGAATAGGAAGTAGGTTAAAATGTGAATTTACAGTTACTAAAACCGGTAGCTTTTTACGTGTCCAATACTTACAATTGCTTCGAGAAGCTAGTTGATTTATTACTTTTATAGTTTTATTGTTAGTGAAACTTTTAGATCTAAGCCAAAATTTCGACGCTAAAAATCTGCGACGTATAAACAAAGGGGGCAAACTCAAGTCAGCTTCCATAGCGTGTATAGGAGTGCTACGTATATAACCACCAACTACGCGCATAACTTGATTTTGCACCTTATCCAATTTTATTGTATTGCTTTGACAGCTGTTATCATACAAGAAACTAGCGTAATCAATCCTACTGCGAATTATAGACATGTACAGTCGTCTTAAGTGTTTTTGGTGTACCCCCCACCCCGACCCGGCTAATATCTTAATTACATTTATAAATTTCTGTACCTTATAAACCGTTTCTTTTATATGTTTTCCCCACCTTAAAGAACTGTCTAGCCATAGTCCAAGATACTTAACGTTGTCACACACCTGCAATGAGTAACAATCATGAGTAAATTCAATCGATCCCCTAAAACGTCCTTTTTTAAATACGCAAATTTTGCTCTTAACCGGTGAAATTTCTAAGCCGATATTATCTAACATGTTACTAATTTTACCTAAAGCAGGTTGTAATTCTTTAATAGCATCAGCCACGTGGCGTTTTGTACAATAGATTAATCAAATCTTGTAGTTAAATTTGTCACACAATACCGATTCCTTATTGTTCAGAAATTTCGCACGTCCTAATATATTATTATGACGATCTGATAGGTCAGGAGACTACCTGAACACCGTTATAAAGAACATAACCCCATTGAGTTTAGGCTAGTTTGAATAGTCTTGATGAGCAGGTTGACTCAAGATAACTTTTAAGGAAATACTTATTAAATATAATAACTTGTATTATGTTATTCAAATAACTTTAACCATAGAATTTTATATAGGTAAATGGGGCGGAAAACCTTTGCTTACCCCTAGAAAGAGAAAATCAATTGTGCTACCATAGAAGATCCTCCCACAAAACTACATACAGGAAGGTTAAGTTTTGTGGGAGTTCCTTTATTAAAAATTCTATGTACCTACTAATGAATCTTTCGTTTCGTGTTTTCATCACTCTTCTTACCTTAATTTTATGTTTGTGTTTTTTTATTCAATTCGATATTTATGACCATTTTCATTTTAAAACGCATTTCACATTCACAAGATATGCATGCGAAAATATAGTCATAAATGCCTTTATTATGATCTCACGTTATTTATAACTAAATAATTGTAACTAAATAACTTCGTTTTCATTGAATTTAAGTAGCAAACCCCAGCTTAGTATACTAACATAATTTACGTAATCTATTCAAAGCTTAATATGTAATTTCAACTTAATTTATAAGTAAGCCAAAATTTGCTCTGAAAATCTCAATAAACACTTGGCCTAATTCCTCGCAGATGTAGCCCAAAACAGTTAACCTGAAACTGCGATCGCCGAGGGAGCAATCCCGCTCTGCCCGCGTTATCCATACTGGGACGAATAAACGAATTTACCGGAACAATTTTAACCCACGGTTAACTTCTACCAACCCGGGAGGTGAAATTTTTGGCTGTTACGCACATTGTGTCGGTTTAATGAGTTTAGTTGTTATGTTTGTTAGAATTTACACTTTTACCTTAATTTTGTAGAGCAATCATGGTCTCATAAGGCTTATCTTTGTGAAACAGAAACAGTTGCAATGGAAAACAATCTTGTTTAATGTGTTTAACCCCATGAGTGGATTCTACGTAAAGGCTTCAGAGTATGATGTTCTTATGCCGCTATTTAAACACTAGTTATTATTTTTGTTTTGAATTCTGGTTAAAATCAAATTACATTTTTGTTAATTTTTTTTCAGATTTATTTTTTGGATAGAGCATATAAGGTGAAAACTCCTTAACAACAAAAAACCATGACGGTTTTTTGTTGTTAAGGAGTTTTCTAGATGATTAATGGCTTAGTATGGGGCTTAGTTTGCAGAAAATATATTTAGATACTAGCTGTACCCAGCAAACGTTGTTTTGCATAATAAAAAATAGATGTTGCCCGATTCTCAGACCTACTCAATACGCTCACAAAATTTCATGAGAATCGGTTAAGCCGTTTCGGAGGAGTACGGGAACGAAAACTGTGACACGAGAATTTTATATATAAGATGTATGTATTTACAGAAAAAATTCGTGACGGACTCGTGGTCACACCGTTTTGCCACACCAGTGTGACTACGAGTAATTTATTTTCCTCGTGGTCACACTGTGCGGTGTGATCAACAGTAATTAGTGAAACATAAGACTCGTGGTTACACTACTAGTGTCGGGAAAGTGACAGTGTAGGTACCGATCAATACGCTACTCAAAAATAAAATATTAATGTAGCTATCGAAACAAAAATAGTAATTGCATGCTTTTGATCGTGTGTCTGTCCTTTTCAGTGCGTTTATTAGTGATTAGACTTCTCATCTTCATAATTTAGCGTAAAATTTCCAAAAAATGGCCAACAGTTATTTGGTTATGGCTAAGCTGCATCTGAGTATTTAAAATAAAATCGTCTTTTTCCGTCTCTGTTTGTCTCCGTTCGTTTGGGTTGAAATTTGCTACTCTAATGTCATTATGTAGAACATTTAATAATTTATTTATTGTCACATAGTTCTTGTTAATACTTTTATTAATCACCGAATTATAACTCTCAGCGACATTATTAGTTCGATGGCGTTCGTTGCTGACACACCACGTAAATAATAAATAATACAATATTGTATCTATGCAGTATATCCATCTCTCTGAGTAAGATGCATTAAGATGATGACGCTGTATTGTGATGAAGTTAGCTGGAGCGCCATCATGACATGAAATGTCACAATTATTTATGACGCTTATGAAGACATCTAATACATATTATTATATTTAATAATTGTGTAAATGTTATTTCAGTATTTTCAGCGTTTTTCCTGTGTTTGTATGTTTTGCAATCACTTTGTCATTGGTCTGCTGGGTGTTTAATATGTATAATAAAAAATATCTATATAATGTCTATTATATTAAGATCAGATGTCTAGTACCCTTTACACAAGCTTAGAACTTACCACGGGGCTTGATGTTATTGTGTGTGTGTGCATCGAAATATTAATTTATATATTTTTATTTATTCAGGAAGCAAGTACGGCAAAATATATACTTATTTAATCAGCGTTTCACAGACAGTTTTCATCGAATACGGTAATGGTAGAACTATGTCGATACGGCCCCAGGTGCGTAAGAAAGTTTTCAATCAAATCAACAAAGTAAGGAAAATGTAGGCGGAAACATACCTACAGAGTGCTTACCTACTGCGGGTGACTGATTGACAACATTGTAAGAGAAAAATGTGCGCGCATTTCCCTGAGTTGGAATTCGGAATAGAAGTTTCTTCATTTGTCAACGTTTTCCCGCAGACAACTTCCGTTTTTTAATGGATCCAGAACAGTCTTAGCTTTTGATTAAAAATAAAATATAATCGAGTAGCTTCACTTATTTCAAATTTTATAGAAAAACTGGCTAACCCCAGCAAAAGTTGTTTTGCAAAATGAAAAATAGATACAGAATACGCATATAAAATTTGGTAAAAATCGGTAAAGCCGTTTCGGAGGAGTACGGTAACTTACATTGTGACATGGAAATTTTATATATTAGATTTTTTTTATAAACTACTAACCGCTGTACCACAGAAATTGTTTGTTTATTTTACTTTACATATTGTATAAATAAATAAATAAAATATTTTCTTGAAATAGTGTGAAAAACATTGATTTTCTGATAATACTTGACTTGGCATATATATTCTGGAGCCAGAGTGCAGCTCTAACGTAGATAGTAAACATAGATACTATAAGTATAATAAATCACTACGTTTTAAAAAGTGTTTCTTGTTCTGAGATTAACAGTATGTAGATTTTGTATTTGTAGTTCAAATCGTTTAATCACGCTTATCATAATATGACAAAATCACGAGGCTGTTACCAAAAAATAAGCCAATAGCCCTTAGAGTAGGTATCTATCTATGGTAAGAATAGAGTGAGCCTATTGAATTGCGAACATCAGACACGGCTAAGAACAACATGACGTTCGCGCAGCGAGCCTTCGCAGTCGTGGATGCGCGGTAGCGGCGTGAGAATCTCAATTCATTTTGCTAAATTGGGCAATAAAAATGGTAAAATGTGCAGTCAAATCTTGCAAAAATGACACAAGAAAGGACTCCATCGGTATGTCGATTTTTACACTTATTTTGATAAAAAGCATCGCGTCCATTTGTGGGGGTGAAGGAAACGCAAGAGGTGGGCACGCAAACACCCGCCCGCGCACCGCGCCGACCGTCAAAAGTATAGTGATGCGATGCGATCGATTGTAGTCAATGTTTTAAAAAATATATATGTTAGTTGGGAATAGAGTTTTTCCTCGGAACGTCGCCGATTGCGATGCAAAGCGCTTTACGCTACTCGTCAGCGTATGAAAATACGCAGAAGTATTTAATTGTTATTTTTTAATTTATTCAACAATATCACAATTCACATTCACTTTGGACACACATAACCTCTTCGGGTCCATAATTTTAAATACCGATATTTTTTAATGATTTTATTTACGCATTATTCATATATTTTATGTATTTAAGTATCTAATCATAAGGTTGCAATGCCCAAAAAGGGTAATGTTAGAATCTTACTACTATGTAACACCTAAATTAAGCACACCTTTTGTACAATTATTTATATTCTTGTGCAATAAGTATTCATAATAATAATAAATGTAACCACTTGAAACAACCAGAAAATGATTATGTAGATGGTAGAACTATCATTATAATTTGGTAATTTACTAGATATTTTATATAATGATACAAGTAAATAACATAAAGAGTGTGTTACTAATTACCTAACAGAGAACCTAATTAATGTAATTTATCGATAGCTTTTTCCCCATCGGCACGCCCCATCCCTACCTGTCATTCGCTTTTTTACGTTTGTCTATGCTAGCTGTCTACGTTCTGCACAATGAAGTTTTAGTGATACGCGCGCTCTGTTACTACTCTAAGCAATAGCCAGTCACGAATGCCATAAGCTTTAAAGAAGAAGAATAAGAAGTATACTATATGCGCTAGTGGCGCCATCTACTTCGTAATTTCTCCTATCAAGTACCCGTAATGACTTTCTGTGGAGCAACTTGCTCTGCTAAATTACCGGCAAAAATAAAAAAAAACACTATTTTTGACGTAAAACACTGAAATCAAACTTTCTTTTCAGTATCCAGCAAACGACAGAGTTTATGAAAAAATTGGTTCCGAGCTATTTATCATACCATCATTATTTTATCATTAAAATCTCGTCGATTTTGCAGTGCCCATGATTAATTCCATAAGTCAGTATCTTTTTAAGCTCCGCATTGCAATCTCGTCGTAATTAAAATTGTCCGGACAAAGCAAGAACCAAGCGGCTCGTGACCACGAATAATTTAGCCGAGTCACACAGCCCGATTATTATGTCGAGTACAGTGTGCCACCGAGTATAGGAATTAATGAGAGAAGGGAAGTCAACCTGTCCAAAGATAAAAGGTGAAAATCAAAGGTTTTGTTATTCGTATTTTTGATTCGATGTTTTAATGATTGTTCTTTGATCGTATGTTGTTTGGTTCTAGGTAGGGTTTACTTAATACACGTAAATGTGGGTCGATTTAGCCACCCGTCACCCTCCGATACTCTCAGATATTTAAGAAATAATATTGAACCTATTATTTTTGTCAATGTTTGTTGAACACCATAATGTTTAAAGGAGTTCCGACAAAATGGTTCGGAGTCTGGCATACCTACTAGACCTATATTTGAAGAAAAACGTGATGCGACCAGTGATTAAAAAACGAGTAAATGCTAACAAAAAATAAATGCTAAAGTATCATATCTGTAAGACATACATAAGGTCTCTGTGATATTTGAGTATTTAAAGCATAAAAAATCAGTACTAAACATAAAAAAAACGAAAGTTGTATAACTCATGTCATTTGACACAGTAGGAAAATGATAAAAAAAAACAAAATGTTGAGAGGATTCATATTTTTTACTGAGATATTTGAGTCTTAATATTTTTTTATACATTTTACTGTTAAGATCCTTCTGCGAAACATATTACATCTCGTCTCTGCGTTCATGCTAGATTGTGTTAAAAAGTAAGCCCGTTTATAACTAAAAAAATATTTAAAAAAGCACACTATTCACAATTGTTTTACAATTAGGTGTTCAGTGTTTTTTTTTTCATCGAAAGATTGTGAGAATCATGTACGATATATCTGGTTCCAATAAAAAATAATACTATGGCGGAATTGTAATCCAATTATTTTTAATTTATTAAGTAAACATGTTCTGTTTAAACAAAAATAATTACTTATATATAAAATATAACTACTAGTTGGCCCGTTTTGGCTTTACACGGTTGCCAAAACATCCTCTTGGATCACTCTAGCTATTGCTGAAAACCTAATAAAAATCATTTCTGTAGTTTTCAGCTTGTCGCGAAAATAATACAGGGGATAAAGTCCCCTGCCGCTTTTGTCTATCCCGTTATTATTGTTTATTTTTAATTTATAATAAGTATAGATTGTTACGTGGAGCGAAAACGCTTTTTCGTAAAAATCGATTTCAATAGGATAGCACAGAAATTAAATACAGGACGTCTCACTTATCTTTACTTGCAATCTATATTCACTCGGTTTCAAAAATAACAACACTTTCCCACCAGTTTAAATCATTTGTTATTAGAAGTGCAACTAAAAAGTTTTTATGCTGTCTTATATTACATTTAACTAACTTTTACAGTATAGGATATATTTAGTTTTTTGACTGACCCGTTATTTTTGAACCATAAAATCATAAAAATCATAAAATCATTTATTTCGTATAATACAAGATTTACACGTCAATTACATTTGTATATAAGTTCTACTTTCGTAAAAACTATACTATATACTGTTACATGGATAACGATTGTTTCATATATTAATAACATGTCAATACAATAACAATTAACAAATACTTTAATCTTTAAAGTCAATATAAAATTAAATTATAAGTCAAAAATTCATAAAAAAAATAATATTCATAAAAAATAATATAGTCAGTACCTAGTTAATAGTTAACTATTTTACACATAGGTTTACTATTTATATGCTAGGAATTCCTCATATGAATAGAAGCTGTTGTCAGTGAGCCAGTGTTTCAATTTACTCTTAAAGGAGGTAAGGGTTTCTGATGTCACTATCTCATCAGGTAGGTGGTTGTACACCACCGGGCCCATTATGCTAGTTAGTTTACTCGATTTTACAAGATTTCGAGACAGTGTGGTAATTTTATTAGCTCTGCGGGTTTTGTATCCATGGATTTCACTATTTCTAGTGAACATATCCTGGTTACACCTTACATAAACCGCTACCTGGAAAATGAGAATTGAAGGAAGCGTGAGGATTCTCAGTTCTTTGAAGTAAGGCTTTGCAGACACGTCTTGAGGGATCTTAACGATAGCTCGTATCGCCCGCTTTTGCAGACGAAACGCCCGCTGCCAATCGGCGGCGCGTGCCCAAAGCTCGGCTCCGTATTGTATCAATGAATGTACAGTTGCATAGTAACAAGAACGTACTACGTGTGCTGGCAAGAACCTGGCCAAACGGGTGAGCGCATAGCTTGCACCTCCAAGTTTTTTGCATAGCTTGTCGATGTGTGCTTCCCATGTGAGACCCCTATCAAGTTCAAAACCAAGAAAAGTGGTTTGAGCTACCTGCTCTATCTTGGTATCACCAGCGACTACAGTTAGGTTTCTAGGTTGTCGTCCTGACAAGCAAATATGCATGAAGTGGGTTTTTTTAATGTTTAATACTAACCCGTTAGCCCTGAACCAGCACACAAGCTTGTTCGCTGTTACGTTCATGTTAACTTCTAAAGCATCAACTGTCGGCCCTGTAACTAAAGCGCAAACATCGTCCGCGTACATTAATATGTCGGCTGAGCTCACCGCCTGCGGCAGGTCGTTAAGTAAGATCGAGAACAAGATGTTGGAGACGGAAGACCCCTGTGCTATGCCCATTGTTGTTGTGAGAGGCGTCGAACGGACGTCGCCATTATCGCCCACCACAATCTGGGATCTAGGTTTCAGCATGTTCCCTAGTAAAGAGAGCGCGGCTCCACTTATCCCATAATGTTCCAGCTTAGTGACAAGTACTTCATGGTCGGCAACATCAAACGCCTTTGATAGGTCACAGCAGATCATGGCAACCTGCTGTTTGCTCTCACGAGCGTCCATGACTTTTCTAAGCACTTCCCGGGCCAGCGACGTGGTCGACCTGCCTTCTCTGTAAGCATACTGCCTATCTGACATTGCCTCGATGTCACTAAAGTACTTAGTAAGTCTAGTGCTTATGCCGTTTTCAATGATCTTAGCTATTGCTGGTATTATAGATACAGGCCTGTACGAGTCCATACTGTCTCTATTGCCCTTACCCTTATATATCGGTGTAATCTTGCTGAGTTTCAAGCACTTCGGGAATTCACCAGAGCGCAGACACTCATTAAAAAGGTTTGTCAGAACTGGGGCTAGAGGTTCAGCGGCCTTTAACCGAGTGTATATTTGTGTGAAAATAACTTAAATGATCTTATAATTAAATATCAACATCCCAACTGAATTATGTCACAACAATGGCCACAATAATTAATTGTGCCATCAAAAGCAATTGGTAAATTTTCGGTGGGTATTCGGTACTTTAAAATAAAAAGTCACATCTACACTTACCATCATTGTGGGCAAACAAAGATCTTTTGTCCATAAAAAAGTAGATATACAAAATGACAAATTATTATGGAAGGTTAAATGATTACTAAAAGTTGAATTCAATTTATTCATGTAGGATTAACTATCTTGAACGGGTAGCCTATTATATAAGTCTTAACAGTTTGTTTGTTTCATTGTTGATTTAATTGAACTCGCTTCTCGTATCACTTATCTACTATTCCGATTTCAGGGTTAGATAGCTCATTTATCGAGGAAGGCTAAGCTTTGTACCGCGGGTGAATTACCACCTATTTATAATAATAATAATAAATCATTTATTTCAGGCATCTAAGGCCCATATAAACATATACCTTATAGACTAACATACATAAAAATATAAATCTTATAAACTAAACTAAAGTGTCAGCATCGTGGATCATCTGTTACGGCGGTGTCGCCTTGCAGTGTAGGCGACCGATGAACCGTCGAAACTTGACCCCTTGCGGCCAAAACTGCTCACTCAGGAACGTCGACAGATGTTGAGTTGGAACCCGCACCATAAATGAACCGAAGCTCACATTTCTGCGAGATTCCAACCTTCCGACGCGAACCAAAAATGCAGTCTTGGTTCGGATGTATTCTACCACAGCCTCGGTGTTCACGGTGTGCGAGACACGTGAGATGTAGATTTGCGTGGTAGGTACTTCCGCTCGGAACACAGAGTTTCGGTCCGAGGGCCCAGTGCCGCACTGATTGCGGCCGTTAGGTTTACGGCACTTGCGAACAACCACGGTATAGCCCTTCGCGTCACATGGCGTCTTCCCATAATTATGCATATTTATGCAGTTAATGTTAAAAAGTATGTATATTTTTCATTTAATACCTTCGAAATGATTAGCAGTCAGTTGATATTATCATAGGATACGAAAACGAAGTTGCTCTAACAATAAAATAATTCTGAAAATAGCAAGCTCTAAGAATCATACAAGAATAGCAACTCTATATAATAACCAAAATTACCTCAGCTATAGCTCGATCATAAAAATAATTTGTCAAAAGAAGAATAACAGTTATCTCCCCGCAGAAAGATACAACCACACTTTTTGTGTCTAAACACAAAAGATACTTCAGCTGAGATCCGGAGGATAGCACTTGTGGTCGTTGTAAATAATTTCTACCTCTGGTTTATAGCATTTTTTCGCGGGGGACGTCTCGTAAAAATAGAATTTAAGGTCCAACAGGGATGTCTTTTGAACCCTTATAGTGAGCACGTATTTATTATTCTATGGATTATGTTTATGAAAATGTATGCATTTATGTCTTAAGATATACTTTTACAAAAAGTATGAGTGATGATTATAACACCTATGGGCATGAGTCATAATACTCTTAAGAATATTCTTACAAATGAAATTAATGATAGCGCCCGAGGTGAGATTAAGGTGACAGTAAAAATTTGAAATCTAAAATATGCCCTAAGTAGTGAAGTTTTACCAGGTAAGTTAACATTATATATATTCTAGCTGGCCCTTTCCGGCTTTTCACGGATGCAATACCTTCTTCTTGAATCATTCAGCCTATTACGAAAAACCGCATACAAATATTGGTTCAGTAGTTTTTGAGTTTAAGACAACAGGAAGACCGATAGACGTTGCTTGGACTTTAATTAATCATATGTATAGATTTAACAACAATTAACAAAGAATTGAATTATTATTAAAATTATATTAATAGGCTGTAAATCACCACGTTTTAGAATATACGTAATCATTTAAGTTTCCTAAGTATTATTACCGCAATCATAAAAAGGCCTTATGTGTAATAAGCCCACTCATAATAACGCCGCACGCCATAGAAACATTTAATTAGTGTATTTAAATGTCAAAACAACTTTAACTATCTTATAATGAAAAATCAAAATCGTATCTCAATTACACGATAACGGCCACAGACATTAATTGCGTCATTAAAAGCAGGTGGTAAATTTTCGGAATAGTAGACACAAAATTGTTGTAGTCAAAATTATTATAGAAGGTCAGTGATAATTAAATGTTGAGATACATTTATTCATTTTTTTTTTTAATGTTAGATAAGCCATCACCTGACCAGAATCTCAACTGATGTAAAGTGATGATGTGGTCTAAGATGGGGCATGAAAACCTAGAAGGAAGAGATGGCTTCTCCGGACCACATTACGAAACACGAAAAAATCGTTTCACGCACTGGCCCAGCCCGGAGGGTGGTGACAAGCCGTAGTAGCTTGAACGGGTAGCCTGAAAATTTTATAAAATTTAACATATCCCTGACTGGATTGTATTGTTCCCAATGCAGCTCCAACTGGCAATAAGACTCGTAGGTCTCTGGCTATTCAGATGTGAAGTAACCACTTCACATCTGAATTACTTCACATCTGAATAGATAACAATAGAGGAATTGGTTGATTGTTCAATTTATAGAGGCATACTTCAAAAAGGACGTTGTTTCAACACTTTTGCCTCTGTAGGTATATTTTATTGTTTGAGGGTTCTTTACCCAACTAGTAAATACATCTAAATTAATGTTGTAATGCTCCAATAGCTCATACCAGGGTAATAATAACTATAAATGTAACAATTGTATGAACCATGAAATAACGAATAGATGATTAAAATTAAAATAGGACCCTTTTACTAAGACTGTTGTCTGACTGTTCTACCGACCGTTTGTCACCAGGCTGGCATTTTAGAAACCGCCATCAATCTATGAGGGCTCTTAAGATACAGCTATAAAAAACTATATTTTTTGTGAAATATCTCTAAAACTATAAAAAATATATCAGAAAATGTTTCAAGTAGAGTTTGTAGGAAATTAAATTTTCTAAATTATAGGCTCAGGTCAATTTTCATAAAATATATACATACATAAAATGTTAAAAACAAATTATATACTTACATATTATGAAGAATGAATTATTTTTGAAGTGAAACTTCTATAAAATCGTTGTGATTTCAAACCGGATGCCTGAAGTTTCACTTCTATCGTGTGTGAATCGCACACACACCTTTTTTTATTTTAATGGGGTTTCTAAATAGGATTAATATGGTTTAGTCCCCCGGACATCTAAATGAATTTCTGAATGTTTTTCGGAATATTTAAATTTGATGTCTTCCTAATTAAAATTTAATATTATGATTTTCTTTTTACGCCAATCAACTCGTTGTTAAATTTTAATATTTCGAAATGTAGAAAACACGAATATTCAAACCACTACGTTTGCGTCAAGCACGAAAAAGCGTGAGTGCATGCGAGAACTAAATTTATTTTGTAAAAGCGAGAAAAACAAAGACATAGGTTTGCTGACCAAAATTTGATTAGTTTTGTTTCGTCTCGGGAAGTTTAGCCTATTTGGAATTAACAAGTTTTGATGTTTGGAATGAAGTGAGAGAGGGAGAAGGTAGACTACCATAATACCCTCATATTTTACCTCCGCTTGGCATACCCTGTATGTGTCGAGAAACCAGTTTGTACTAATTTATCGCAATCCTAGAGATCCTAGAGACATGCGTAAATGGCACACGAACCAAGACCGAGGATGTCTGTACCTTGAAGACTTTCGTATAGAATACGCTACGTAAAGTGGGTCGAGCAACCTGAGAAACAGAACCCTTGTCGGAGCTCATTTGACGTTTATTAGGGTATGCACGGACACAGTTGGTAACCTGATCTATCTGTATTTAATCTATTATTTAGACGGACGGGAATATCTACTAAGATGTTTCATAGTCAAAATTATTGACAAATAATTTAGTAGGTATGTTTGTTTGATTTAAACTCTGACGCTCTTGTACATACCTAATTCTGAGCATGACCATGTAAGTTTAAATTGGTTTTGTTACAATACACTTACAATACACTAAAAAATATATAATAACGTAAATATAAATAATGTATATTGCATGGATCAAGCTTTTGATTTTAATTTTATCAAAAAACTATTACACATTACAAATTTGTAACTTGAATTGGAAATATTGCATGTCATTCCCCATGTCGCAAGCCCGCGACTCTTTGCCATAGTACAGATGAACAATCAGTATCATTTTTTATTATACAGCGTCATTCAAAAACGTAACTTAATAATTTGTAATATGATTCAGTGGCATATCTCCGGCATATAATAATAAATTACTCTCCGGTTTAGTCTTAAACTTAGCAATGGTCATCAAGTTACCACATGTACCTTAGTTGATTTTTGTTCAATGTTTATGTTTTTCGGTAGTAGAAGATATATTTGCGTTTGCTGGTGTATTCCTCACTTTTATGTTACCTAATTAAAATACATCACATTAAATGATCAAGATTTCGCTATTTTAAAATAATTTTAAAGTAGATTAATAGCCACTTTAATAACTTAAAAATTAACCAAAATTAAAAACACACTTCTTTAATAATATATACTATGTCTATTGTAGTCAATTTGCCTACGTGGCGCATTCAGCGTATGCAGAGCATAACGCCACGTTCCCCGCTACGTCACGTGAAGCCTGAAAATAACGTAAACGGAACGTCACTTATAGCCGAGAAAGCACGTCAAGTGACAATATAGAATGGAATTGAGAGAGACTGTATGGTAATGCCCGTGATTTTATGGAGAGAAACATTTTCTTTGTGTACCTATATTTTTTATGGGGCTTTGTTTGTCACTAGCTTTTCGACTGTAGCCTAGCTAATATACTTTTCTGTAGGGTAGGCTTTGTAATGCTGTAAAAAATATATTTTATATAGACCCCCTCCGCATTAATTATTATCTATATGACTAGCCAAACCAAATTTGGATTGAATAACTCTGCGGCATATGTGGCTGTAGAGTTTAGCAAAATAATGAAGATGATCGTCTACAAAGGCTTGACAAAAACGCCATTCTCTGCAAACCTAAGCCCTTCTACACATACACAACGCCGCCAGTCAACTCTACTGTAAAAAGTATACTGTATACAACCTGAAATAATAAACTGTTTACCAAATTTAATCCACTCCGACTTTTTAATCTACCTTCATAATCTATCTATATACGAGTAAGAATAAGATATACCTCTATAATCTTTAATAATCCGTGTAATTTTTGAGCACACAAACTAACGATCCATAAATTCAGTGTACGCATTAGAAATTACATATTGGTTTTATTCAAATTGAGGGGGCTAGCCAATAATTGCCACGCGTGGCAGGAGGGTTAGTTAAGAGAAAAATCAAGAAAACCTATATAAAATTGAGCATGATTTTTTTTTACAAATTGTGTCGATTCTACATTAGCCAAAGGAACTTCGTTCCTACTCGATGAGATGTGGTGTCTCACGACACCACATCTTTTTTTAATATTTGTTGTAAACAGCATAACAGAGAATCACCCTACATAATAAGCAGCCTTAAAAATAACATAAATAAAAATAACTTAAAAATCTCAATAGCATGTAAGTTGTGGATACCTAAAAACTTTACCCCAATCATGATAGTCCTTGATCGCCTATCGAGTCCAGTATCCATTTAAAACTGGAACGTTTCTTACTTCTCGTAGTCAATTTCTTTCAGATGGTCCCTGAAAATTGCATTGTTATCTACGTTCGGAACGTCCCAAGGATTTTATCAGGGAGCGAATAAATCCTTCAGGGACAGATGTAGATGGATCTTATCGAGGATTTTTTCATTATCCACTTATAGAGGTATATTTCAAAGAGAAAAAATATTCAATGTTCATGAATCATGATAAGTTTCTCGAAAATGCTTGTTTAGCTTTTCGTACAAAATTGTTTGTACTTGATAAATAATAATACAACTCATAGTTATTGCGTTGCATTGTAACGACTTGGTAGTGTTGAGTAAATATAATGTCTGACTGTTAAATGTTCCTGTTGATTGTAAACATTTTTTATGTCTTGTATTTATACACCACAGGTTAAACTAATAATACAAGAACAACAAATTACTATCCAAATATTTTATAATATATACATATAAATAAATATTAGATACTTATAAAAAGAACATATAAATACCTATTCGAATATATATATAGATAATATATCAAACAATGTATAAATATAATACCATACTGTCATGTATGAGGGTAGCGATGGGTTTATTATTCATAAATGGTGGTGGGTAGTTTAGCAGACTGTTGTAAGCTCGGGAAATACAAAGACGTGATTACGAACTGGCTGTGTTATTTTATTGAATATCATCCCATAGCAGGGCATATCTTACATTGGCGAACGAGGAAGTGTTTATAGTGACGTGGACTAATAAAGTGCGTGCAATAAACAATAAAACAAAATGTCTATCGGGAAAATTTCCGAGTTTAACCTGAGGTCGGGCGCGTGGTCATCGTACGTGGACCGCCTAGACATGTACTTTCAAGTGAACGCTATTGTGGATGAGTTGAAAATGCCTACAATGATCTCGGTGATGGGTGATGAAGTATACGAGTTACTGGTGAACCTGGCGAGCCCGAGGAAACCTGCGCAATTGACATATCCGGCGGCCGTTGAGTTGTTACGTAATCATTTACAACCTAGGCCTTCCACGCTTGCCGAACGTTATAAATTTCGGCAGCGAAGGCAGAAAACAGACGAAAACACGATAGACTACGTCGCGGAACTGAAAAGGTTGGCGCGGCATTGCCAGTTCAAGGATAACCTCGAAGATAATCTGCGAGATCAATTCGTTTGTGGCTTACGGAGCGATGTTATTCGGCAAAGGCTGTTCGCGGAGGATGACAGTCTCACATTCTCGAAGGCCTTAAAACTAGCAATGTCTTTGGAGGCGGCGGAAAGGGACGCGGCGGTGGTCGAGGGTCCAGTCGCGCCGGAGACGGCGGATCTGCACCTGTTCATGCCACGCGGGCAGGCGCGGCGTGCGCGCGGTGGCGTCGCTGGCGGCGGCGACGGGGGCTCGGGCGGCCAGGGGCCCGCGGGGGCCCGGCGCGGTGGGGACCCGGGCGGCCAGGGGCGGCGGCGCGGCGGCGAGGCGTGCAGGGGCTGCGGTGCGACCGGCCACGACTACGAACATTGTCGGTTCCGGGACTACGTGTGCAGCCGTTGCAAGCGGCGAGGCCACTTGCGCAGGGTGTGTCGCAACGAGGCATCGCGGAACTGGCCAGTGAGAGCGGCGGAAGGCGCCGGATGCGGCGCGGGCGGCCGCGGGCTCCACTACGGCCAGGCGGCGGCGGGGCTCGAGTCGGATGGTGACGGAGCTCCGGAAGGAAACTTGGATCTTCATCAATTGTGCTTAAGAGACTATAAGGCGGTGAGTTTGCCACTATGTATCGAAGGAAAAATAATACCTATGGAAATAGACACGGGTACTCCCATTTCGTGTATAAGCAAAGGTACATATGATAGGTATTTTGCTGATAAATGTATAGAACCGCACAACTTACAATTAACATTTTATGATGGGTCCGTAATTAAACCTTTAGGATTTATTAAGCCCTGGGTGGAGCATAAGGGTATTTCGAAACGTTTGGAGCTATTTGTTATTAAGGGTGGTACAACTTCGCTCCTAGGTAGACAGTGGATTACCGAATTAGGAATAAATATTGCATCGGTAGACTGTTTTAACATTAGTAAGCAGGTTAGTGAGCCTAATATTAAATCGAATAATGAAGTTGGTGTTATTTTAAACAGGTTTAAGGATTTGTTTGACGGCAGTCTGGGAAGGTTCACCGGGGGTAAGGCCACGCTGCGGGTGCGCGAGGGCGCGGCGCCCGTGTTCCACCGCGCGCGGCCGCTGCCGTTCGCGCTGCGCGAGCGCGTGGACGCGGAGCTGGACGCGATGCTGCGCGCCGGCGTCATCGAGCCGGTGGACTGCTCCGACTGGGCCTCGCCTCTGGTGCCCGTCAACAAATCCGATGGTTCACTCAGGATCTGTGTAGATTATAAAGGTACCCTAAACCCCGCTTTACTGGTCGATCGTTATCCACTACCGAGAATAGATGAAGTTTTGGTTGAACTAAATGGGGCGCAGTTCTTTAGTAAAATTGATTTGTCGCAATCCTATAATCAGATTGAATTAGATGACTCTAAGAAATATACGGTAATTAATACCCATCGGGGGTTATTTAGATACAATCGATTAGTATATGGTTTATCATCGAGTCCAGGTATTTTCCAACGGATTATGACTAATCTGTTAAAAGATATACCTAACGTAGCCGTGTTTATTGATGATGTGATTATCGGGGGTAAAACTATGGCGGAACATTTTATTGCGTTAGAATTGGTATTCAAGCGACTTTTAGATCACGGACTTAAGCTAAAAAAATCGAAATGTGTGTTTTTAGTTCAGGAGGTATCATATCTAGGGTATATTTTGTCAAAAGATGGATTGAGAGCAGACCCATCTAAAATAGATGCTGTGGTTAAAATACCTCAACCACAGAATGTGTCAGAGTTGCGTTCGTTTATTGGATTAGCTAATTTCTTTTCAAAATTTGTAAATAATTTTAGCCCGACATTAGTACCACTTTATAATCTCTTAAAGAAGGGTTGTGAATGGGCCTGGACAACAGACTGCGAAAAAGCGTTTAGGCAAATAAAAAACGACTTGATAAGTTCTCGTGTGCTCGCGCACTACGACGCGCAGGCGCCGCTGATAGTGACGTGCGACGCGAGCCCGGCCGGCGTGGGGGGCGTGCTGTCGCAGCCGACGGGCGCGGGCGGCGCCGAGCGCCCGGTAGCTTTTACCTCTCGTACATTAACTAGCGCGGAGAAGAACTATTCACAAATACACCGCGAGGCACTAGCTATAATATTTTGTATGAAAAAATTCCACCAGTACATCTATGGAAGACAATTTACTCTTCGAACTGATCATAAGCCTTTAGTATCGATTTTTGGATCAAACACGGGTATACCTACTATGACGGCGAGTAGGATGCAAAGGTGGGCTATAATATTATCAGCTTATACCTATAACATTGAATACGTGAGAACGGATAAAAACAGCGCGGATGGCCTGTCTCGCTTACCATTGCCGCATAGTAAACATATTTCGGGCGGGATACCGGAACAAACATTTTTACATCACGTGCAAGAGGCGATGTTGTTAGATTACAATGAAATAAAAAAATGTACAGCTAAGGACCCGCTCATCAGTAGAGTTCTGGGTTACCTACGGTACGGTTGGCCAGCAGACTGCGATACGGTAGGCTTGAAACCATATTATAATAGGCGTAATGAACTGTATGAGGAGTTGGGGTGTGTCATGTGGGGTCACAGGCTGGTCGTTCCGGAGACTTGTCGCAGGAGGGTTCTCGAAATGCTCCATGAACCGCACATGGGAATAGTTAAATCAAAGGCCTTAGCGCGTAGCTACGTTTGGTGGCCGGGCGTCGACGAGGCGGTGGAGGCGCTGTGCCGCGCGTGCGCGACGTGCGCGGCGCAGGCGGACGCGCCGCCGCGCGCCGCGCCGCGGCCCTGGCCGTGGCCGCACCGGCCCTGGACCAGAATTCACATCGATTTTTTAGGACCAATTTTTGGTAAAACATACCTCGTAGTTGTAGATGCTATGTCAAAGTGGCTTGAAATTTTTAACGTACCGAGCACCGCGGCTTCTAGTACCATCGATCGGTTGCGGGAATTGTGGAGCCGCTGGGGAATACCTAAACAGATTGTCACTGACAACGGGCCTCCTTTCACGAGCAATGAATTCAAAGTGTTCCTTGGGGCTGATGGAGTAGAACACACCTTCTCGGCACCCTACCATCCCGCCTCTAATGGGGCCGCAGAGAATGCAGTAAAAACATTAAAACGGGTCATTAAAAAGGCGGACTTTGAAAAACAAAATATTATGAAGGCCTTACATACATATCTTCTATTCTATAGAAATACGGAACACGCGTCGACTGGCGAAAGTCCTGCAAAACTAATGTTAGGTAGACCATTACGTACACGGTTAGATGTCCTAAAGCCAGACTTAGGGTCACGGATGAGACAAGTACAGCGCCGACAAGTGCGCGACGCGGGCGGGGCGCAGCGCACCGTGAGCCCCGGGGAGGACGTGTGGTATCGACAATATCTCAAGGGGGAAAAATGGATACCGGGGAAAGTTGAAAGTCAAGAAGGTCCTTCTAGCTTTAAAGTAGTGGGGGTAGAGGGAAATCAGGTTCATCGCCATATCGACCAGTTAAAGCGTAGGTCTAGGGGTTCTCTGGTTTGTCCGGATTTTGAGAGTTCCATTGGTAACGCTCAGCGAGCGACGCAGGGAGAGACGGCGGAGGCGGGGCCCACGTCGGAGCGGCTCAGCTTGGCTCCGTGTTGTCCGGAGCAGCCCGAGCCTGGCCCCAGCGGTGAGCCTTCCCCGACAGCACCTGTAGTGGACGACCCACCTGCGCAGCGACCACTGCGGCAATGCCGGCTTAATAAGCCTAATTATAAAATATAGATTAATAAGTATTCCGTAGTTTTAAATTGTTTATTTTGTATAAAGTTATATTTAATTATTTAAGTAAGATATTAGGTTATTGTCTAGAAGAAAAATGTTTAAGATTAAGTGTAGAGGAGTGTCATGTATGAGGGTAGCGATGGGTTTATTATTCATAAATGGTGGTGGGTAGTTTAGCAGACTGTTGTAAGCTCGGGAAATACAAAGACGTGATTACGAACTGGCTGTGTTATTTTATTGAATATCATCCCATAGCAGGGCATATCTTACACATACTTTGCTAAAGAATCAAGAAAAAAATGTTTACTTGACGTTTGAAAGTGTACAGACTAGGAGGGCTTCTTATTTCTGCATAATGAAATAATGAATGAATTATTTCCGCGGATAATGAAAAAAACGACGCGGAACAAAAGCTTCTCCGCTTACATAAGCATACTCCTTACGCATACTCCTTAGTGCTACTGGCTCAAAACTCCCCCAGCAATATGGCAGCTAGTATTTCTATGCACAAATGTAAATAGGCGTGTTTATAGGATGTTTAGTTTTTCTGAACAACCTGAGTGTTTTTTAGATTAAAATGATTTTTACTGACGGCACCTATTTTTCTAATGGTGCGGCTACATTAGCGGTTTACTGCGAATATTCGTGTCAAAGCGATGTGTGTGGTCGGGTACATATACTTCGCGTTGCAAGCGAAGTATTCGGGCGAATACGATGACGTGGCTACAATTACGTCACTTTAGAATCTTGTAGCTCGCAACGCGACACAAATACTTATCCGCTTATGTAGACAATAACGTAATAACGTTCACAATGATTTTAACACGGCACGATTCTTCGCTCTCTGATGTAGCCGCACCATCACAATACTTGTACCTATTTAATAAACCAAAACTAAAATCAACTGAACATTATATACATTTGAATTCAGTATGTTTTTGCTGCTATTTTTGTTGCTATCGCTTTATTTATTTATTTGTACAAGATTATCACTATAACTAACCTAGTAGCAACAGAAAGCTAATTACAGATCTTTATTTATTTATTTATTTGTTGCATCATGTGGTTAATATAAAGGTGTTAACATTCTAAATTCCCTGACATGAGCCCCGTTGGGGCATTACAACTTCATCTTTAAGATGTATCCTAAACTATATTTACTTAAATTAACTATCTTATTATTAGGAACAGTTGGTAAGTAACTTAAATAAACAGTTGGTAAGTAACTTAAATCTTCACGGATGGTCACATATTAAACATTAAAAAGTGAACACACCTAGATGGACACAAGAACATTACAATAATAATAAAAAAAAAATTATGAAAGCAAGGAGCTGACGTAGCCGGATACTGACTGCTCAGGATGAACAAGAATGCGATTTGTGCAGGTGCGATTAGACTGGGTGCTGTAAATGGACTGCTCCGATGTTTCGTGTAACGGAGAGTGAACGGCCAGAGGCTACACTTATGGGCACCTACCCGCCTGCCAACTAGATGCAACTGTTTTGGGTGGTCTTTTCACTGTAATCTTTCAGAATGAATAGTTTAAAAATAAATTTCAGTGTAAATAGCTTTACGACAAGTTTATTTATAAATAAACGAAACCCCTTCTAACTAATCGCCATATTATGTTTATCTAAATTAAACAAAACCAATTCGTTTGTTGTTTAATTTTTATAAACCCAAACTAAAATAAACCTATGCAAATTTCATGTCAACTGACTGAAGGTCAGTAAGGGTTACTTAAGTTACTTACACTGGTATGTGTGTGTGTTAGCTACGTGTTAGTTAAAAACCATATCAAATAAAAAACTGTTTTACTTAAATAAGTTATTTCTGAATGGGAATACCTGAGGCGTAAGAGTTTTCAATACTCGCCGGGGTGCGCTGCGCCGCGCCGGGAGACAGACTTTGTACGGTGTGCAATAATTTAGTATATAATTTAGAACGCGAAACTTTAAAACATTGTATCGTGATTGGTTTGGAAGAAACAAGTTTTATTATTTAATTCAAATTCAAAATATCTTTATTCCAGAGGCAAACATAATGGTGCACTTAGAATAGTCACAAATTACAAAGCATCTTAAAATAAAATATTTATAATAAACTACATTAGTATAAATTACAACAATTACATAGTCAATATTTCTATGCATTCCTAAGTTACACCAACCCAGGCATTTTTATCTGAGAGGAAGTCCATGCTGGAATAGTTGTACGCTTTCTTTTGCAGTGTCTTTTTAATATATGTTTTAAACAATTTTCCCTTTAGACTAGTAATACTTTCTGGTAAAGTATTCTACAACTTAACACAATTAACCGCATACGATTTGCTAACTTTCGAAAACCGGGTATTTGGTTGAAGTAGCTTATATTTAAACCTAGTATCGTAGTTTTTAATAATCTAAAAGACAAACTAATTATAATTTATTTCGTCATCTACCCAATTATTTATCTCCAACCTCATCCTGTGTATCAAAAAGCTTTTCAGAGTATTCTCGTTTCGGCAAATTAAATGTAAATAAGCAGAATAGGACGCTGTGCACACGGAAACATGTGTTTGTCTACCCCCGGGCAGGGCGCCTCACAAGCCAGTTCATTATACTGTTAACAGAATTCACGTTATGTAAGGTATCTACTATAATTTTTCACTTGTTGTACGAACTCTACTGCTGATAATAGGCTCCTCATTGATGGGTTTGCTAATACACACCACTCCTGTCAGGCGGGTTAACAAAATGCGCCCACTGGAAAAAATGGGGGGCAATATTCCTACGCCGGAGCTTGCTGCGACAAAATATAATTTTGCTTACAAAGAAATAGCCTTTTATCTAGTAACAAAACCTTATATTAATACAAGCCGATTATTTACGGGACTTATTGTTACTGGTGTAATATTATTGTGTAGCAATATTTATTTACAATCGCTTGGAAATATGACGGTCTGTTTACCCGAATCTGGCTGGATATTCAAAGTCATAATATAATGAAATAAGACGAAAGATTGAAGATCTTCGACGTGTCACTTAATGTTTGTCGGTATGTGATTTTTTTCCGCCATTTTGCCCTATATTGGTCTGTTAATTTTATTCCGAAGTTGGAAAAATCGGCTTATCGAGTGACTTTTGAGCTTATTCACCCAGCACGTTTTAAATCTCCTGAAACTCAAAACTCTATGTCTGCAGTCGTAAACTGAACCGTAAGAAGGGAATTTTATTAAATCCCAATGTGTAGTGAAGGTGTTCTAGAATTGCCGACACACCTGCGTCTCTACGTAGCGACGCTGTACTCAGGGCCGGATTGGCGGAGGTACCAAGTTTGCTAGATCTGCAAAACATAACTAGCATTAAACCATAATAATTAGGAGTAAAATGTAATAAGTAAGTGCAAAACTTGTTTTGATAATAGGTACCTACTCGAGTACATTCTGGAGTTTTGGAAACGTTTACGATACCGAATTTTTCTGAAAATTATTTTATGAAATAATTTCCAAAACGTTTTTGCGCATACAGGCGCACTTTTTTACTTAATTTGTCCTCTCCAACGCAACTTTGGCCCCTTTCCCTAGTTCAAGTCCAGCGGCAAGCCTACCTACTGCTTTTCTAAAACAATAGTAAAGCAGTGAGTGTTTATATCTTCTGCAAGCATTTCAAACATGATCTTGGCATCTATCTTTATTTTACAACCCCACGAAAGCGTTACGTCACTGGAAAATTCAATGCACTGTCACGTCTTGATCTGATCGTCTGGTCGTTTTACAAACAAAAATAATAAAACGAGTACAATTTTTTAAGTAATCTAAATGACGGACTAATTATTATTTTTTAGTCATCTACCCATGAGCTCTGTTAATTTTTTAGCTTAAAACATATCTATACTAATATTATAAAGCTGAAGAGTTTGTTTGTTTGTTTGATTGTTTGTTTGTTTGTTTGAACGCGCTAATCTCATAAACTACTGGTTCGAATTGAATAATTATTTTTGTGTTGGATAGTCCAGTTATCGAGGAAGGCTATAGGCTATATAACATCACGCTACGACCAATAGGAGCAAAGATACAGTGGTAAATGTGTAAAAAACGGGAGAAATTGTTCATCTTTGAAGCCTTCCGTTGCGTGCGCCGTGAAAACGGTTCAAGATACACAAAAAATATGTATTAAAGAATAATAGCTCTTTTAATGATCTAAAAAACAGTCCGCGATAGTATATGTCTATCTTTTAAGATTAACTCACAAAAACCGTTTTTATGGTACCTAATTTAGTCGAAATAATTTGTTTAAGTTGTATCAACATAATAATATTAATCTTTATTCAAATAAATATGTTGTTGGTTAAGAATACTTCATCCATTATAACGCGGGTAGCACCGCAGGGCACAGCTAGTCTTATATATAAAATTCTCGTGTCACGGGGTGCGTAATCGAACTCCTCCGAAACGGCTTGACCGATTTTGATGAAATTTTTTGTGCTTATCCGGTATCTATGAGACTCGGCCAATATCTATTTTTCATCCCCCTAAATGTTAGGGGTAGTCCACCCCTAATTTTTTTTTTAATTTTTTTGACAGAATTTTTAATTTTTTTTTTATGATACAACATACAAAAATACATACAATCCTCAATTTTCACCCTTCTACGATCAACCCTTATTTTTAATAGCCATTTTAGTATGGCAAAACAACGTTTGCCGGATCAGCTAGTTTTTATATATTAATCTACTCAACTAATTCAGTTTGCAGGATTACACACTGCACACTATAACTTATTGAGTGCTGACGAGCTGCTCCTAGCCAACGCGAGGCCTATGGATATTTTATAGGCTATCGTTTAATCCGGCCCTGCATAGAATGGGACTGAGTTACGGCTTACGTGCATGCCTACAGCCTCCGCAGCCGTTAAATCCAAGACATTATGTGCTTCGGTGCCTATTCATACCGGACATTACGTTCGCGACTGGTTATCTGTACCGATTCATTTCATTTAGAATCACACTCAGAGAACAGAATCCTAATATTACCGAAGGTTTTGCCTGAAAACCAGCGTTGCTACGCATCATAGCAACATAGAGCTGAAGCAAAACCTTTATAAAAGGTAAATACTTATTTGTGTTTAGATCTTATTTGTGTGTGGAATAATAAATGGATTCTTTCTTTATTTCTTTTATTTTAAAGTATCACTATTTATCACAGTATTCCCCCGCCTTATCTTTCTGTATGTGCTCGATTATCTCAATAAACACAACCTATTTTGGTATCAGCAGCAGATAGATTAATTCAAGAATAATTTGTAACCATCTAATAATTTTAAATCAGAGTGGGCCATATTATTCGTAATATGAAAAAAATGGTGTTTATATGTATTTAATGATACCTAATACATAAGACGAAACTAAAGTTGGGTCAATTTAACATTCCACATTTGACATTTGTTCATAGTGAGGGGGGGGGGGGATAAAAATCATTATTCAAAGAAAAACAATATACTTCTACTTCACTTCAAATGATCTATACGTTATGATCTAAACGAGATATTTAATTTTAATTACAGTGTATGCATGTTTGTGTGTATATGATACTAATAATGTCTAGAAACAGTAACTATTCTCCTTTTTTTAAAGTACATTCCTGGTTAGAGAAATGTGACCTGTTAAATGAACCATATTTCCAAAAAAACCTTAAACTTTACATTCTTTTACTTTCATCCGTTGAACTGAACCTGAACACAAATTCAATCCCGGTCTGATACAATCTGCAAGCAACTGCCCGGAGCGGAGCCTTATCGATGTAGTGGACCAATCGCGGAACCTGCCAAACTGTAGTATGCCAGGGCAAAAAAACTCCAAGCATTTAGCTACATATCTTGTAAATCCAAAATTTCTAATTACAATTTATAAACACCGTACACTGAGTGATCCTATACCTATACAATCCACAATTTTATTTAATAGGAATTAAGAAAATACTGTACCTAAGTAGATACCTACATCAAACTAACGCAAAATGAATACATTAAACAAAATTAACGTTTACTATTTATATATTACGACTAAGTAAATTAAATTTAAAATTATAATAATGACTTATTCCATTTATTTAACTAATTCGTATTTGTTTTTTAAATAAATTTATAACTCCAATTTATATTTCGACACCCGTTTATTATTTTAATTTTTTTGACATGTGCTGCTTGAAGCTGAGATCGCTGAAATAACCATCAGTAAGTCATATAGCAAAAAGCATATGACGGCTTGGCCAAAAAAATTAAAATAATTTCGAGATACGAATGAATACGAATAATCAGATCATTTTCATCTGATCGTATTTCTTTTGTATCGCATTTATTGTATTCGACCCTGTAGTGAATCCTCGAGCAAAAACTTCTGTATATATTCATTGACTCAAACCCTTTTTAACAATAGTGGAGTACCACCTTTCAGTACCATATTGATTCCTAGTCTAATCCATTGGGAAATTCAAATTAAATTTATAATCCTAACCTAAACCTGAGACAAAGCTAACACGAGAATCTAGCCAGTTCTTCCACACATTGCCTGATTAAAACTTAGCCAGCGACCCAGATAATACCCATGTCACACATGTTCACTTTTTATATGAAAGCCTCGAGGGCCAGTAATGGAGAAACTTTTTCCTTGCAGTAATTGTGAGGGCCAATACTGGGCTATAAATAACCACAACCCTCTGATTGAACTTGCTAATGAATGGATAAGAATTTCGGAATCGAAGCCTTCCAGCCTGCTTTCATTAGGGGAGCCGATTTGCTCTGAAAAATGACCTAAGTTTCACAGTTACCGCAACACAGCTTATGTTACTTCTAAATTAGATTTTTCGGGATCTCGCTACTTTTTCAATAACTTGTACTGTGCTGTGTTGCGTGAATGAAAGTTTAAATTTCTAAAACGTAATTTTGAATACTTTACCAAAAATATTATGATTATTTATGAATTTAGCCTTAAAACAAAAATTAGCCAAAACAAACTATGATTATGGTGCTCATGCAGCACGCGGGATAGGCCAAAATAATCTATAATAATTGGCCAGCATGCCGTATATTTAACAGCGCACAGCGGGGCGCTCTACGTCTGTTTGTTACGCTTGTATAAGTAAATTAAAAAAAAAGGTTTTTTTACCCCCGACCAAAAAAGAGGGGTGTTATAAGTTTGAAGTGTCTGTCTGTCTGTCTATCTGTCTGTGTGTCTGTCTGTCTGTCTGTTTGGGACATCATAGCTCCCGAATGGATGGAGGGATTACAATTTAGTTTTGAAAATTGGTTGTGCCGTTTTAAAGTTATGGGGGTGAGAGTGATGAAACTCAGCAAATATACTCGAGTGGGGTATCAAATGAAAGCGCATCGCGTGCATATTACAAAATATTATGGTATTTTACTTTTAAGGAAATTAGGGCAGGGAATCGGGGGTTTTTCTTAAATTTAAATTTAGATTTGTGTCATGTCTTGATTTGACAATTCATAATTTCTGATCTGTTGGCATCACACAGAAATGCTGATTTTTGAGATCCCCAACCCCATGACTTCCATTTCATACAATTCATATTACAAACAGTCAAACAGACATCAAAGCAAGTTTTTAAGTGAAAAAAACATGTGAAAATACAGAACTGAAAACCCCGTATCAATCGAAAGAGTATCAATAATTCTGCCCAAGATATGCATTAGGTAGTCGTCAAAGGAAGGCTGTTTTGTTAACAAAGTGAGTTCGTGATCGGGAAGCCAAGGAGCAGATCGAAACAACCCCTTGTTTTTCTTTAAAACAACTTACTCTGCTGACCGAGCGATACCGTATCGCTTCTTGACTTATTCAAGCTTCCTCGGGCCTTTGCTTTGAGATTAGCTTATAATAGATTTGAGTAGACGCAGTTCAAAAATCATCTTATAATAATACGAATTGTAAACTTAGCCAACACAGTTTCCGATCCCTGTACTTTCTACAAAATAATTATATAAATTTCCTCGGCTTTACAATCGCACGATATGTAAGTTATTAAAACTAACAGACACATTTAATTATTTCACATACTATTTATTTGTCTCAGTATAAAAGTGGGTATCGAAATCGCGATATGTATAGGCCAAACTTTAGATAGCCTTGCCTCTAGTTTGGAATTCTTCTAAAAAACCCTTATCTACTAAAAAAGTTAAAAATTGTGTACGAGTAGAAAATACGAACTTAAGACTTCACGAACACAAGGCCTCTATTTAGCCTAATAGAAAAAAATTTTTTAGTCATATACCCATATCATATCGTTTAAGAGATACCTATAGCTAAGAATTTGTTCGACGCGGTCTTACCAATGAGTCATCGAGGACGTAGTTATGCGGGAAATCCAATCTTATTCTTATAGTTATGATGATGATTTGTCACATATATCAGAGATTTGGAGCATCTGTATCATTCAGAACAAAGAACTTTCAATTCCAGATGGTTAATTGAAATATCTCGTATAGGTACGGTACCGCTTCGGGCGACCTGCTGAAATTGAAAAGCGGTGTATATAAAACGGTTGTTGTATGTAGACTTGACAGGGTTTTCATAGTGGCTGTGTAGGAACGAAAATATTATTTTCTGTTAGAGATATGTAAAACAAAATATAATTATGAATATTCGTACTATACAAAAATATTATTTTTAAGGAAATTTAAAGGATTTTTGTCAACTTTAGCTTTAAGTGATTTTCTGAATAAATATTATTATTATTATTATATTCTTTAATGAAATAGAAACAGCAGAATAATTTACAAGGTAATGTTCTGAGACCTTTTAAGAGTGGTGGCCAGCGTGGTGAATTAAGGCCTAATTTCTCGCGTCCAGAGAAAAGTTCCTGGGTCCCAGCAGTGGGAACGTTAATAGAGTGTTGATGAATAAACAAAGACCTTGGTAGATCATGATTCATGATGACATAATTGAATATATATAGGGAGTCCTCGATATTTTATTGATAAACTTTATATTATATTTATGTGTCAAATTTTTCGGATAATGGGCCTTTATACCGAATAAATAAAGGAGGTTCTCTATTCGAAGCGTATATACAATTTTATTAATGACCCCGCGCATTATTTTTAACCGACTTTCCACGCAAAAATTAAGTTACCAATTCGACGCGTATATATTTTGTTATGTTTGTTACCTATAAACTTATTGAAAACAAAATTGGTCCCATTAAAAATTTATTTAAAATTTCTTGATAAGTTAGCTAAAAGATTTGAAGTAAGATAGTCCTCCAGAGCCCATTGATTATTATCGGCCTGTATATAGATAATACATTATATACTATCATGGAATGGAATGCTAGGCATGGCAAGTCAAATTGAATATTTCTTAATTGTATTATCGGTGGCATGTTTGCGCCGAGCCTTAGGTACGATTCCTACAATCGCCTCACGGCGGCGCACATATATCTATAATCTATAAATCTAAATTTAAAATTTAAGAAAAGCCCCCGATTCCAATGGTTTCATTTCCTTAAATGTAAAACAACATAATATTATGTAATGTGGATGCGATGCGCTTTCATTTAAATAAATAAAATATAAATATTGCCGAACAATCCACACAACAACACCTAGCCCCGTGGTAAGCTATAAGCTTGTGTTACGGGTACTAGACATCTGATATACTTAATATAATAGACATACATAGATAGATATTTTTTATTATACATACTAAACACCCAGACCAAGGAGAAAATACTTGCAGAACATACAAACACTTGACCCCTCGGCGGGAATCCAACCCGCTACCTCTTGCACCGCAAGCGGACCTCCGCCCACCGCGCCACTGAGGCAGGCCCCACACTAGTACCCCACACTAGTATATTTGCAGATTTTCTGTTTTGCTTCCCCACTCTCACCCCCATAACTTTTAAACGGCTCAACCGATTTTCATGAAAATAGTCTAAGAACACCCGGGCCAAACTCACCTTTCATACAAAAAAAACTTAATTGAAATCGCTCCATCCACTCGGGAGCTATGATGTAACAGACATACACACACGATTTTAAACCTTAACTAAGTAAATATTAGGTCCTTACATATGAAATTGGCGTTTTTCGTACTGGCCACTTTAATCACAAATTTCTCCTCTTTGGTAAGGAATTCCAAATTCAAATTTGTACAGCTATAGACTCATGTATTTGTGCTTCGATGATCGTCATTCATTTGTTTTTTTTCTTCTGTTTTTTTCTGTTTGCGTCACTCATTTTACAAAATGGAAAACTTAAAATATCGCATTATTTACGAGTACGAGTTCCGCCGTGGCACTAGTGCTGCGGAAACAACTCGAAGGGTGAATGATGTGTATGGCGGTCGTGTTGCAAAAGAAAACACAGTTCGTTTTTGGTTCCAACGTTTTCGTTCTGGAAATTTCGACTTTCAGAACAAGCCCCGTGGACGGCCTGAGACTCAAGTTGATAATGAAGAGTTGAAGGCTATTGTGGAAGCGGATCCATCGCAAACCACGTCCGAGTTAGCTGCAGGCTGCGGTGTTAGTGATAAAACTGTTTTAATTCACTTGAAGCAAATTGGGAAGATTAAAAAGCTTGAAAGGTGGGTACCTCACGAATTGACTGAAGCAAACCGGCAAACGCGCGTCGACTGCTGCGTTACATTACTAAACCGGCACAATAATGAAGGTATTTTAAACCGAATCATTACCTGTGATGAAAAATGGGTTCTTTACGATAATCGGAAGCGCTCAGCGCAATGGTTGGATCCTGGCCAGCCAGCCAAATCCTGCCCCAAGCGAAAATTAACCCCAAAAAAGTTACTTGTAAGCGTTTGGTGGACTAGTGCCGGTATTGTTCATTACAGTTTTCTCAAATCTGGCCAGACTATTACGGCTGATGTCTATTGTCAGCAATTGCAAACCATGATGGAAAAGCTAGCGGCTAAACAACCAAGGCTGGTCAATCGCTCCACGCCACTGCTGCTTCACGACAACGCTAGACCACACACTGCGCAACAGACGGCTACTAAATTAGAAGAGCTTCAATTGGAAAGTCTAAGACATCCTCCGTACTCCCCGGACCTTGCTCCAACAGATTACCATTTTTTTCGAAATTTGGATAACTTCTTGCAAGGGAAAAAAATCAACTCCGATGGGGCAGTCCAAATCGCCTTCAAAGATTTTATTGATTCCCGTCCGACTGGTTTTTTTAGTAAAGGGATCAATGAACTACCTATAAGATGGCAAAAGTGCATAGAAAATAATGGTTCATACTTTGATTAATTAAATAAATTATATTAAAAAATATTCGACTTTTTGTTCCTCCCATACAAAACGCCAATTTCATTATGTAAGGACCTAATATTAGGTCGTCGTCGCTAACATAATAACAACCCTCTTTTTTGGTCGATGGTTAAAAAAAAGTGTGTGTGTGTCAGCTACGATGCACGATTGGAGTTTACTCCTTACGGACGATAATTATGATAGCTGTGCCCTGCGGTGCTACCCGCGTTATAATGGATGAAGTACTCAAAACCAACAACATATTTATTTGAATAAAGATTAATATTATTATGTTGATACAACTTAAACAAATTATTTCGACCAAATTAGGTACCATAAAAACGGTTTTTGTGAGTTAATCTTAAAAGATAGACATATACTATCGCGGACTGTTTTTTAGATCATTTAAAGAGCTATTATTCTTTAATACATATTTTTTGTGTATCTTGAACCGTTTTCACGGCGCACGCAACGGAAGGCTTCAAAGATGAACAATTTCTCCCGTTTTTTACACATTTACCACTATATCTTTGCTCCTATTGGTCGTAGCGCGATGTTATATAGCCTATAGCCTTCCTCGATAACTGGACTATCCAACACAAAAATAATTTTTCAATTCGAACCAGTAGTTTCGGAGATTAGCGCGTTCAAACAAACAAACAAACAAACTCTTCAGCTTTATAATATTAGTATAGATATCGAATAGAAAAAAAGGGTAAATTAACGCATCTGCTAAAATGATAAGAGAAACAAACATATATCTGTAATTATTCGGATTATTTATATTACTTCAATAAAGCGTATTACATAAAGTATGTTACAAAATAATATAAATAAAATACAGTGAGACTACGAAGCATCGCGCAAAGAGGAGACCCCGAGAATGAGATACGCTGTGTAATGTATTCCATCTCATTCTTTTACAGTTCAATCCTACAGATATATATGTTTGTCTCTTTCTACGACGCCTCAACTTTTTGTGTTACACAAGATACAAGATACAAAATCATTTATTTCCATAGTTTGGTTTTACAAAACTTAGACACAATAACTCAAATCGTTTCTTAAGGAGTAAACTCTAAAAATGAATCGCAAAATGTGTAGGTAAACACATAACTCAACAACGCCTGGACCAATTTGACAAACCTTTTTGGAACGAAGTTCCTTATCGCGCGTTGTGAAAGGGGGCTAGACGGAAAAAAATTCTTGCGAAAAGTTGTCACGATACGACACTTTCGACACGACACTTTTTGAATCACAACATCTTTTGGCCTTGTTCTCAGACTTCTTTATGACAGATTCTCTTTATGGCAGATTAGCATTAGGCCAGATTAGCCTTAGGACAGATTCGCTCTAGGGCAGAAGTACAGTGAAGCAAATAATGTAAACAAATAATTTAGGTTATTTAATAACACAACAAAATTTAACATAAGACTTATACAGATAAGCTGTTGCTTAATTTCTTTTTGTTGCTTAGTTTTTTTTAAAATGTTTTGTACATGAATGGTTTTTGCGGCGAGAAAAGATCGAATGATTGTCGGGAAGCCCTAAAAAACCTTTTTTTTCCCATTCAAACGATTCCTAACAAAAATGGTTACTATTAAAGGTAAAATCGGGACTCAATAATAAGACTCCGTTGTCCATCCGACTCATAAAAAAATACGATAAAAGAATAAACTAAAATGTAAATAACGTTTGTGTGTTAAAAATTATGTTCATTGTAATTTTTAGGTCTTGATTAATGAGGTTCCACCTACATTAATCAAGACCTGAACAATGGGATTATCCTTTATTGAATTAATTAGTATGTAGTAATTCGCTTTAGCCCCACCCGCTTTTTGAGCTAAGCGTCAACATTTAAGTGCTACCCCAATCCCGTGCCCTTAATACCGTCAACACACCGACCCGATAGTTCGTGAACGCAGAGTACAAAGTCTTCATATACAAAATAATAAGCCTTTATCGTATTCAGGAACCTTATGTTAGCATTCTTAGCATATCTGAGTAACAAGCTAAGGTCTTCGAAAATGTTTTCGTAATCTCATTCAGCTTGTCCTTCGACAAAGGCCTCCTCTAGGAGTCTCTTTTGTCTTTATATAGAGCACAGCAATTAATTTGACATGCTTCTGACTAGTACCTTCAGTCGAAGTGAGAACGCGAGTCAAAGTGGAATATTTTATTATTATTTATTTTAAGGTTTTAGGAAAACTTACAGCTAGATACAATAATAATACAATACAAAATAAATACATGGAAAAATACATGCATACTGAAGGCCAATTATAAAGTTACGTTATTCAGTTAAGTTATTCACATATAAATAAGAACAATAATATTAATACTTTCAACTATAAAAAGTTGAAAGTATTATTATTATTGTTCTTAAACCTGTTTGAGGTTGGCAGGTAGAAAATGCCTTGGCATTAAGCCCACCTTTTGTACAACTCTGTATTTATATTGTGCTATAAAGTATTCTTTATAATAATATAACAAAACATATAGTAATACAAAACTTAGAGAATGGACAGCAGAAAATGCGCATAAAACAAACACAATAATATGAAGAAATATGATAATTTTGTTTAAATCAAATAGGAACACTGTTAAATACTACAATAAATAAAAACAATAACACACAGTAAATAACAAAAAAACATAAGTATAATTAATCGGTAAAAAAATTACATTAATTATTATATCCGGAAAATAGTGTTTCGACGGTTCCCTCATAGAAAAAGAATCGCCGCCCCATGACTACGTAACAGAATAATGGAGCAAGTAAATGTAAAACATTAATTCACTGATACATCAACTCTATAAGTGGGAAGCTAATTCGTAATTATTTAAATTGATAACCGACCCTATGTGTCAAAACACAGAAACTATGATTACCAATCACATAAATAACCTAAGTCACGTTCCATCGAGAACAGATTGTTGTAACAAGTGTTCCCATCTTCGCCACAAAAATATTGAACAACTTAAGTAATAACGAGGGCCGTAACTTTGCCCAACTATTTTTGCCCGTCATAATAGCCCAAGTTCAGCAAATTGCTATTTAGTTGGCGACAGATTTTATGTTGATTCACATCTTTTGTTGGCCATTCCTTAACGAATAGTTACAATAAAAAGATAAAATTAGAAGTTACAAGATTTTTCTTGATTTTTATCCGTCCAGTTCAGACAAAGAATATTATAATATGCTATCTACGTAACATGTTTTTATTATTTTTAAAATGTTAGGGTCAGCCTTATCTGATGTCTGAATAAATTTAAATATATTTTGATTTCTTAAGTGAATACTTTAAATCTATACTGATATTATGAAGAGTTTGTTTGTTTGAACACGCTAATCTCTGGAACTACTGGTCCGATTAGAAAATGTGGCTTATTTATCGTGGAAGGTTTTAAGTTACTTATTCAGTGAAAAAATAAGTTGTATCCGTGGGAAAATCAAAAACACTGTAAACGCCGTAGTTGTACCATTATCTTTTATCCTAAAAAAGATTAATCTTATGACCCCAGACCAGTACAAGGTGTTTTTAATGTGGTATATAAAGCGGACAGGGTGTGAATGGCACGCACTAGGCTAGCATATTTTGTTCGAATGTTATAGTGTAAATCTGGAATTGGATACCTTGAGATTGAGAGGTATCAATTATCTCATTTAGTATCATAATAATAGTCACTATTAAATTGGTGGTTAATGATTCTATTTTGCAATTATTGTCTTCTTCTAGAAGTTAAAAAAAAAATTGTCAACTGCATGAGGCTAAACATGACCTGGAGACTAGATTAGGCTAAAAAAATATGAGGCCTTTTTCCGAAAAAAAAGGCTCCAAATCGAAATGTTGTAGAACAAATTATGTTTGCCTGGTGCGTCCCGTTCACACCCTTACCGCTGTATATACCATATCCGAAACACATTGTAAATGTAATGGCATATTATTCGAGAACATCACTTTACTCTGACAATTGTCAAATCACCTTTTTGGAGGAGTATACCTACTGCACCACCTACCAAAATAAAAGGGAGAAAGATTTCGCCAAGCTCTTACAAATTTGGAGAGGGAATAATGGATAATTTACATATGGTCAATATAATATAAGTAAGTTCTGCTAATTACCAAATGCTTAACATATCAAAAGACACACAAAATATATTTCTGTTCAAAAGTTTCTGATTAAAAAGAAACGATGTCTCGTGTTTTTGTTTTGTATACATAATGTATATTCTATACTTATAATTAGAATAATACTACTACGAAAGTTATCCGTTCCTATCCGTTTTTAAATTGATTACAAAATCCTTGTTTTGAAATGTTACGAACCTATGCAACTCTAAATTTAAATAAGCCCAGGGCTTACCACGAGACAAGATGTTGCTGGAGTCCAGCTATATTTTATTTTTTTATTGACAGTTATTAAATTTATAACACACAGTTTCACAGAATAAGAATAATTATAAAAACTAATATAACTATAGTTTTTTAATTTGATGTTGTCAAATTAATAAGTATGTTAACGTTTTTTTTATGTTTTAAATTAATTGTTTTTTTTTATGTGTAAGAATTTATGTTTTTGTTTAACCTGTGAATAATGTATACCTAAATGTTTTTGTATTGTGTGAGTAGCAAATAAATGTTTGTCTATGTCTATGTCTAAAAACTAAAAAAATGTCGTCTGTTTATAAAATTTCTGAATATAATAGTCAGAAAAGGAAAAATCACCCCAAAGGTATTCTTTAACATGGTGAACCCACGGAAAAATGATAAACGTAACTTCACTGCTAAATTAAAACGTTAAACGAAAATGTTCCAGATTACCCATTAACTTCATAAATATGGAAAAATTCACCACATTTTTCCATTCTCATATCTAGATAATTATTCCATCATCCTGCTTATTTATAGCCCTGGAAAAACTCTGAAAATCTTTCCCTCATTACACACGTCAGTAATTCCACCGGCAAATGAGTGTTATCATTTCTCCATTAAATAGGCCAGGCGAGCCAGAAAACTGCTAATAAATAATTGCGCTGCTATTTCTGCTATCGTATATGGATTTTGAACATGCGTGGTGAATGCTATGAGAAAAAACATGACACTGTGATATGTAGAAAAAACATAACACAATGAAAACGGTTCATAAAATATTTCACTTTATATATCATACTTAAAGAATGTTAATAGAAGGTTTGAAAAACATATATTCATAAACCTAAATTAGTGCTAAATTTGTATAATAATAGTCCAATAAAAGCTTTCTATCCTTGTTAACCTCTATAATATTTTTTTATGATATATCATTTGACCACAATCTCACCTGATGTAAAGTGACGATGTGGTCTAAGATGGGGCATGGAAGACCTAGAAGGTAGATGGCTTCTCCGGATCACACTACGAAACACGAAGAAATGAGACAACGTATACTTTTATTTTCTTTAACCCATCAACTAACAACATTACTATCATAGTAAAACGGTGCCTCGGCAGACTCGCGGGATTCAATATGTTATTTTAGTTAACAAAACTCTCATTATGAATCTTAGCGCCAAATTATAACAGAACGGGTTTGGTCTGTTGGGTAAATATGCGTGTAGAACATATAAGGCAATATGTCCACACATTTCCATTCAGCGTCAAGTGCTTTAACGTGAGCGTGTTATTATATTTGAATGTGATTTTATTTTCATCTTAGATTTCATAAATTAGAATATTAGCTTATACTTACCATGAATTTCATGGACAATTATTATAGGAGACAGGTTAGTAGGTATCTAAATATAATGTAAGGGTTAAATTAGTATAATTGTTTGTCGGTGCCGATTTACACAACTACATTTTGTGATAATAGGCAATGATCGTTTTCATCATTCTTGACATAATTTAAGAATACGTTTTCAGGTTCTTGTGGTGTCTGCAATATGGTTCCAAGGTATTAGTATCTCCATTATCATTGCGTACCCGTCAGTGCTCAATGGCAAATATAACGAGGCGACTGGAGTAGTCATCTCGGATAACCAAGCTTCTTGGCTCGGTAAGCGCTTTCTGATACAAGCTACTCTTTGACTTATCTTTCTCTCGTTTTACCAAAAAGTTCAGTATCAATAGTAGGTATGATATAGGTGACGCATTTTTAAACTAGTATCCAATAGAAACATTTTTAAAGTTACATTTATTAAGACAGGCCGTGGCCGTAAAAAAAGCCGTGTTGGCTAAGTGGGAGGACACTCGACTTTCATTCCGAAGGTCGTGGGTTCAAACCCCGCCACGCACCTCTGGATTTTTCTTCTTGAGAAATTTATGTGCGCTTTAAACACGTGCTTTAACGGTGAGGGCAAACATCGTGAGGAAACCGGCATGTTCTGAGAACTTTAAAAGAGTTTGAAGGGCATGTGACATTCACCAACCCGCACTTGGCCAGCGTGGTGAATTAAGGCCTTATCTCTCTCGTCAAGTCCCTGTGTCCCAGCAGTGGGAACGTTAATAGGGTGATGATGATGATGATGATTTATTAAGACACCTATAGTCCAATAGCCTAGTTTTTTTTTAGTCTGATTAAAACTCGAGAACGGCTGAACGGATTTATCTTATCATAGTCTTGAAATGTTCGTGGAGGTCTAGGGAAGGTTTAAAAGGCGAGAAAGAATCAAAAAATTGAATAAAAACCCGTGCGACGCCGGGGTGGGCCACTAGTTTTTGATACAAATCGAAAACTCGAGAACTATAAATACACATAACAGAACGCAGAACCTCCTTTTTCGAAGTCGCTTCAAATCAGATATGCCCAAAAAGATACGCCAACACAAAACTAAACAATCAAATCGAAGTATTTGAACTAAAAATACTCACCGAATTTGTAAACTTCCTTTTCCTTTTATTGAAGTCGGTTAAACTAAAATGCTCATAAACACACGTCAGCCATTACTAAAATTATCCTTTTTCAGCTTCCTCCACTGGATTTATTGGCTGCATTGGCATATGGGTTTACTCTACGATCTTCGAGATGTACGGTCGCAAGACTACTCATATTACCATCTGTTTCGACATGCTCGTCTCCTGGATTATCTTATACTTTGCCAACAGCGTAACATGGCTTTACGTCGCTCGCATTTTACAAGGATTCAACTTCGGCTCATTATACTTAAACAGTGTTTTGATCAGTGAATACTCTAACCCCGTATCTCGAGGCTACTTTATCATAATTATGAAAGTTTTTATGGGTATTGGATCTCTTATTTGTCACTGTTTGTCACTATGGACGTGGCGCGAGGTTGCCGCTGTCGCAGGGTTTATATCATTAATTGCCTTGTTGCTCACAATGTTCTGGCCAGAAAGCCCATCTTTTTACGCCTCAAAAGGGAAATTTTCAAAGTGTTCGGAATCATTTATGTGGTTGCACGGTTCTTCGATAGGAATGAATAAGGAATTATCAGAGTTGATAGCTGCTCAAACCAGCATATCTAGAGAAAAGCTGAAAGCTAAAAGAAACAAAAACAGAGTGACAACATTTTTGAGAACCTTTTTACAGCGTCACTTTTATAAATCATTGTTTCTTTCTTTTATTGCAACGTTTGCTTTAGACAGCTCTGGACGATACTTTGTTGTTACTTATATAATTCAAGTTATGACTGAACTAGTTGGAAGTGCTCATGCCGTGTATTATTCAGCTTTAATAGATTGTAGTATAATAATAGCAATAATAATATCATGTGTTCTTGTGATATACATAAAGAGAAGAACTATTTTATTTACTTTCGGTTTCTTCGTTATTATATTAATGTTTATAATTACTTTAACAAAAGAATTAAAAGATAAAGGTATAATTACAGGCATGGTGTGGTTAATACCTTTACTAGTTCTTTTACATAATTTATTGGTAAATTTAAGTATTATACCTATTTGTTATTGTATAACAGGTGAAGTATTTCCTTTGGAGTATAGAAGTGTAGGTACCTCAGTCTCTGGAATGATATTTTGCTTTCTGTATGCTATATTTACATTAACGACATCAGCAATGTTGAGAGATATCGGAGTTGGAGGAACTTACGCCGTGTATGGCACGTGCCTCGCCGTTTCTTTGATAATTATGTACTACATAGTACCTGAAACCAAGAACCGAACATTGCAAGACATCGAAAACGAAATCAAAAATGTAAAGTCAAACGGTGAACAAGTGTTGATTACGAATTTGAACGAAAGTCAAATGCTTTCTGATACTATTGATATTTGAATACTGTTCAGTTCAGTTCAGTTCAGTTTCTTGTAATTGGACTTTGCGCTTGAAGTGAAAATTTGCCAGTGTCGAGTTAAATAAAATTATAAAGTGAAAAAAATTTTACTCAGTTGAACGCCATTTTGCGTCCCGAATACTGTTCTGTTCTGATACTTGATACTGTTGTAATAATAAACCATTTATTTCAAGCATCTGAGACCCTATAAGGATACCTTACAGACTAATATACATCAAAATAAAAATATTATAAACTAAAGTGTCCGTATTGTGGATCTTCTGTTACGGCGGTGTCGCCTTGCAGTGTAAATATTTGAAAAATACGGATCATGTCATGCAATAGTATAACGGCAGGATAATTATATATCATAAATAGGATCAATTTGCAAGCTACACATTTTTTTCAATTTATTCATCAAATCCATTCATAAAGATCCTGATCCAATCCTGATGCACTGAAATTAAACCTGTGTCTAAAATAAAATTATTTTCTATTCTAAATCCTCCTATAGAGACCTAAAGTCCTGACAGAGCAACAGCTAGACAAACTTGAGCGGCTCCAGAATTTTTCCATCAGGTATATATATGGTCTGCGTAAGTACGACCATGTTTCTCATTTTCGCAATAAACTAAAAGTCAAAGTCAAAGTCAAAACGTTTATTTCCTTAGAAGCACATAGCGTACATGGACAGGTCAACTTAAAATTAATAAAACTAAATTGCTTAAATAACAAATATCAAGGAAATAACATTGTCTTGACAGTTCGCTTCAATGTTTTATACTGAGTTGAGAAGCGAATAGAACAACACAGCTTTATCAGTTATTACAATTATGTAGTTATTACAATTTGGGAGTTCTTATTTATAGGTAACTATTATAAGTTTAACATTTACAATAAAAAAAATGTTTGTCATATAAGAAAGCTATTATAACATGAGCATATCAGTCCTGGTCAACCAGAATTATTAGAGCCTGTTACTGTGGAACTAAGCAACATCTATCCAAGCTGCATCATCCTTTATATAATAATTTATAGAGTAATACGCTTTTTTCATTAGACTTCTCTTAATAAATGATTTAAATTTTCTAATAGGAAGCTCTGTTACATTATGAGGAAGCTTATTATAAAAACGTACAGAGTTACCTATAAATGATTTGTCTAGTTTTTTTAGTCTGTAAGTAGGAATTAGTAATTTTTCTTTACTTCTCGTGTTAATGCTATGTACGTCACTTTTTCTTAGAAACAAATGCTTATTCTTGTGGGTGAACATCAAGTTCTCAAAAATGTACTGTGAGATTACAGTTAAAATGTTAATCTCTTTGAATTTTTCTTTGAGGGAGTCACGTGGTTTCATTTTATATATTGCACGTACAGCCCTTTTTTGCAGCACGAATATAGTTTGAATATCGGCTGCAGCACCCCAGAGTAGGATACCATAATATGACATAATACTATGAAAGTAACAAAAATAAACCAGTCTAGCTGTACCCTCATCTGTGATATATCTCATTGTTCGCACTGCATAAGCTGCTGAACTAAGCCTACCTGCAAGGTTTGTAATTTGGGGTTTCCATTGTAGACGAGAATCAATATGTAAACCTAGGAACACTGTTGAGTCAACGAGCTCGAGAATTTCATCGTTTAATATGATTTTTGTAGGAAATTCTTTAACATTAGGGAGTTTGAATTTAATACATTTAGTTTTTTTTGTGTTTAGCAGTAAGTTATTAACCGTAAACCAATTTAATACTAGTGACAGTGAGTTATTTACATCGTCTTAATTATTTTTATTCCTATCAACTCAAGTGGTTGCCTATTCGCCTTCGCCGGGATACACACATTCTATCTCTTCTCTATAATATTCTCTTCAACCCTCTTGCTCCGTCCTATCTCAAGGAGCGTTTTTTCTTTCTTCATCAATCTCATTCTCATGGTCTTCGGTCATCGGAAAATAATGCACTTGCGGTTCCCATACATGTTTCCACTTTTTATAATAAATCGTTTACGGTGCAGGCTATTCGATTGTGGAACTTACTGCCCGCGAAAATAAGACGTGCTCCTAGTCTGTACACTATCAAACGTCAAGTAAAAAATTTTTTCATCGGTTCTTTAGCATAATATTGTATTAAATTTATACATTGTTTGATATGTATTTATAATAATAGGTATTCATATTTATAGGTATCTGTATATGTATATATTTATATGTATTTATGATAACATATTTGGATATTATTTGTTGTTCTTGTATTATTATTATTACTAATTATAATATATATATATATATATATTTTATGTCACCGCACCCTCCAGTTATTTGCTGTGCATTATCCTCTCCATCCTAAGGTTGTCTGGAAGAAATTGCTCTAAGCAATAAGGCCGCCCATTACGCATTTTTAGATTGATTTGAATTTGATTTTGATAATGATTTGAGATTGATGAAGAAAGAAAAAACGCTCCTTGAGATAGGACGGAGCAAGAGGGTTGAAGAGAATATTGTGAATTTCGTTTAGAGCAAACGATCACTCCCAAAGATATGATATTTCTGAAAATTTTAGGGGGAGTATCTGCAGTAGGTACCTCGGGGTTGGGCGGGAGTTTGTTACTCATCTCTTCGAACGAAGCACTTCGTATAATTATGATAGAACTTCACGTACCTAGGTAAGTTCGTTTAATCATTAATTATACTCGTGCTTCGTTCTCGAGATGAGTAACCTGTAAGATAATATTATTTATTCATTTAACTTGTAGACTTTGAGAGTGTGATTTAAGGAAATATCAATAAAACTCAAAAGATAGCAAAATTAATATTTTTTATTTTGCTCCTATTTAAATAATAATTATTTAACCAAAGTAAATGATAATATTTCTATAGTACATCATTATTCCAAATGTATAACAATTAATAACAATGTATAAATTGCATTATTTTGCATTTGTGTAAACACATAATTTCTTTCAACATATTAATTGCATTAGATATTGCAAATGTAAACGTAAAGACAATTCCTCTTAGATTTAATTGAACATTAGATTAAAGTTGTAAATCGTTCAAAATCAGCTTAGCCAAAGAATCATTTTGATTGGTCACGATAGTCCTATCGTAGAACCTAGCGAATGTGGAGGATGTTCCGCTCCAGCACAGTTCTGCGGATCGTATCTACACTAAGCCCGAGTCGCCGCGCACGCGACGTGCTCGCGTGGCGCGTGCTGTGCGCGCTAAAGATCGATATATCTACTCCACATTCTTCTAAAGTGGCCTTTATCCAACGACTTATCGATTGCGAAGTGACAACTGCGTGAGGCTTTCTATGGCTAATAAAAAGATAATTATTATTACCTCTAAGCTCTCTTGATCTGTCTAAGTAGGCGAGTAACGAAAGAGCCGGACAAATTTCTGGCTTGTGTCTAAAAAAGGGTAAGAATAGGGTTGGTTGAATATTGCCAGCACGAGAGGTCTTAATAAGTTCCGGTATTTTAATGGTAATTTGTGAATCGGTTTCGACAATATTTCTAATGTCTATCTTGGACAACGTCTGTACCCTGTGGGCTGTTGTGAGAGCAAGCAAAACTGCACATTTCTTGGTCAATTTTTCCAGAGATAAATTATCATTTGGGTACCACTTAGAAAGTTCATCTAAAACAACCGACGTATCCCAGGTAACGTCATACTTGGGAGTGGGAGGTTTCAGTTGAAACACTCCTTTAAAAAAGCGTTTTAACCTATCGTCATTCGAAATGTTAGAACCCATTAGCATTGATAATGCGGATCTATACGTATTAAGAGATCCGTACTGGGAACTAGTGTTAAATAGGTGTGTGAAAAATGATAAAATTGTAGGAATAGATTCACCATAAAAGCTTAAACCGTTATCCCTCGCATAGGCAAACCAACGCTTGAGACAAACGTCATATTGTTTGATTGAATTTTTGGACAGGGATGCAAGAGATATATCTATGGAATCTGCTGGGACATCTCGTCGCAGTAACGCCGTCCGCAGAGCACCCCGACAACCAGGGTAAGACTCGACTTGATGTTGCCTTGGCTAGAATGAGAAATTAGCACGTTTTCATGCGGACTAAACGTAATAGTATTGCTAACAAGCAGTCGTAGAAAAAGCGGAAACCAAGGCTGTGTCTCCCATAAAGGGACTACGATAATTCCAGTGGCTTTATCCTGAATGATTTTTCTCAAGGATTTCAAAATAACTGATAAGGGTTGAAAAGCATAGAAGAAAAATGTTGACCAATCAAGAGTGAATGCATTTATCGCAAAAGCATCTGGGTCTTTCTGCCACGAAACGTATTTTGCGCATTTACGATTTATTCGGCTAGCAAACAAGTCTACTTGTGGATGACCGAAACTAGCAGCTATTTTGTTAAAAGCGGAATCTATGAGCTCCCACTCAACATCCGGGTGGTTGCGTCTCGATTCCGTGTCTGCCACAAGATTATCTTCAGATCGAATATAGGAAGCGTAAATAAACACTTTCCTCTGTTCACACCACTGCCAGATGCTTTTGGTTATGTCGTTGAGGTGTGGAAACTGTACCCCTCCCATCCTGTTAATGTACGATACTGCCGTTAAATTGTCGACTCGAATTAATATCTGGCAATTTGAGTAATTTTTTGCAAAAAAATTTTAACGCAATAAACGCGGCCTATAGCTCTAAATAATTGATGTGTTGTTTTGCTTCTGCATTAGACCACTGACCGCTAGCTGTGTCATTTCCACACGCTGCGCCCCACCCCGTCGTTGAGGCGTCAGAAAATATTTCAATTTCGTACCTATCTTCTAAAATTCTGTGTACTGAATTTTCTATTGAATTAAGCCACCATATCAAATCACCATGTAAATGGTTTGGAATATTCATAATCCTTTCATAATTTTGATCCTGAACTAAGTTTAAAAATTTACATCTTTCCAAATGTTTGGTGTAGAGCCATCCATATTCGATGGCAGGACAGGCAGAGATCAGTAGTCTAATGAGATGCGCAAACTGTCATATTGTACATGTTTTGGTGCTAATAAACTTTACTAATTCCTCTTTTATGCGTTTTCTTTTTTCCATTGGAAGTGAAACTTCAAATCTTTCAGAGTCTAGAATGTAACCTGTAGGCGACGCACCGATGGGGCACGTCACGAGGAGTGGACTGTAGATTTTTGTTAGGGTTGGTGGTTTGTACGAATAAAACACAGCGTTGCAGTCTTGAAGTGGAATGAGAGAGGGTGGCTTCTATGTTGCGTTTTCTTAATGTTGCTGAAGCTGTTCCGGAGGCGGTCGAGCTGCGACTGAATGCCAGGCGGAGGAGTGCGTGCTTTATTTATACCCACTCCCACCCGCGCGAAACCCCTCTACCCTGCCTGCGGGGCCTTGCGCGCGCGATAGCTCCTCTCTCACTCGTTTATTTATTTATTGTGAGTTTACATCTTAAAGCTAACAATTAACTTTGTTAAACATAAACAAAACATTTATCCCTATTCATTGTCCGAGCCTAACGGTATTTCTTTCGCCGTCGTGAACAAACACTATTTAATTGTCCGAGGTTAGCGGTATTTTTTTGTCCTTCGCCAACATTTGGTATTCCATTGTCAGTCGTAAACAATCACTATTCTAAAACTAACAATTTACTTAGTTACCCTAAACAGAACATTTATCACTATTCATTCAACGGTACTTCATTGTCCGTCGTCAACATTTCTCCCGCCGTCGCCTTGCGAACCCACTGGTAGGACGACGATCTTCTTTGTTGGCCGTCGCAGGGTGTGCCCGTTGCTGGTAACCACGTCGACGACTCGTACCACGCCGTCCGCGCCAGGAAAGGTCCTCGCCACTCGACCCCGTGGCCAGACATTGCGGGGGAGGTTGGAGTCGCAGACGACGACAAGGTCCCCGACCGCCGGAGGTGTCCCCGTGCTGTGGGGCTCCCGCCGGTGTTGGAGTAGCGGCGCGTACACGCGCACCCAGCGGCGCCAAAAGGTGTCAGCCAGCTGCTGGGCGCGCCTCCAGTGTTGGCGCGCGTTGCTGTCGCTCTCCTCGAAGGTGCCGGGAGCCGGGGAATAGCAGTCCGGGCCCAGCAGGATCATGTTCGGCGTCAGCGCCGGTGGGTCATCAGGGGTCACCGGCACACAGGCCTCGGCGCTCGCGTCTACGAAGGTGTGTAACTCGTAGCCCGCGGCCGGGGCGTTGTAGTAGCATCTAGGTATTATTAGGTTACCTAGGTCGCGCAGTTGACCTAACCACTCGCTCCAGCGCCCGTGTAGGTCCTCCCTTAGTTCGTCATCCCAGCCTGTGTTGTAGCGCCATGTGTCTTGCATTATTCTCTTGGCCGGCGTCGTTATAGGTGAAATGAGCCCCAGCGGATCGAAGATTGACATGATGATGCTGAGTGCTTCCCTTTTCGTTGGTGGCCGGAGATCCTCGATGACTTCAGGAGGACTTCTTTTTGTGTTGAGACGGAAGCGTATGATGTCTTCGTTTGTATTCCACAGCAAACCGAGTGCCTTTTCCGTCTCGCTCCCGCCGATGGGAACTGTATTGCTATCTCGCTCTTCACTGATAAGATCGCTGATAATCTCTTTTCTGTTCGTAGCCCATCCGCGGAGTTGAAAGCCGGCTTGTTTGTGTATGTAGTCGACTTCTCTCGTAACTCGTCGCGCCTCGGTCATGGTAGCGAAGCTCTGCAGGTAATCGTCCATATAATGATTTTTCTCTATCGCTCGTGCGGCCTCCGGAAACAGCGCAGCATGTTCTTGAGCGTTCTTGTTCTTTATGTAGAGTGCGGTGCACGGTGATGAGGACGCGCCGAACACAACAGACGTCATGCGATATTCTTCCGGTTCCCCCGCGCGCCGATCCCCCCGCCATAGGAATCTGAGTGCATCGCGATCTTCCTCGCGTATCTTGATTTGCATAAACATTTCTTTTATGTCAGCCGATACCGCGATGCTGTGTTGCCGGAATCTCATTATGACGCCGGGTAACGATTGTAGTAGATCGGGGCCTGGGAGTAGCATGTCGTTGAGGCTGCGTCCGTGCGAGGCGGCTGCTGCGTCGTGGACCACTCTTATCTTTGGTTTCTCCGGATTGCACACTGCGAAGTGAGGTAAGTACCACGTTTTCTCTGTAGGTGGCGCGGTCGCTCGCTCGGCGTAGCTTGAGGTAAGTAGATTGTCGATGCGTTCGTTGTATTGTTTTTTCAGTTTTTCATCGCGATCTAGTTTCTTTTCGAGCGTGTACAGCCGGCGTAGCGCGTCGTATCGGTTGTTGGGTATTTTCTCTATTTTCTCTCGCCACAGCAGGCCGGTCTCGAAACGACCGTCGGGGAGCCGCCGACTTTTTAAATCTAATATTTTCAACGCTTGTAGCTCGGGATCGCTCTTCTGTTTTCTTGGTTCGATGGAGAGGGATTCGAGCGCGAAATATTTTTTCATCATTTCTTCAGCGGTGTCGGTGTGCTCGCGGTCGGTGAGATGAGCGCAGCAGTAAGCGATGGGTGTCGAGTTTGTAGTGCGACAGCCATGAAGTACCCAGCCGAGTGCGGTGCGGGATGCGACCAACTGGTCGCGGCGGCCTTTTCTTATCTCGCGCGACACTATAAGTTCCCAGTTGTCTTGACCGAGTAGTATCTTCGGCGTGGCCTCGTTGTAGATCAACTGGTGTTTGATATTTTGTAGGTGCTTGCATTCTTGGAGCTCTCTTTCGCCTACGGACTGGGTGGCGAACTCGAGGCGGCGAACGGTGTGTGCGTTTTCTATTTTCTTTTCGGCGCCGCCGTGCCGTCCCCGGATGTGCAGCGTGACCCTCTTGCTGTCCTGGTGCGCCATTTCTTCTCCGCCAACTCCCTGTACCCACATTGGTTCGGTGGGCCCCTCTAGTCCTAAGGTGTTGGCGATCTCGGAGTCCAGGATGGTCACAGTGCTACCATCGTCGAGTAGTGCATAGGCCTCCATTTCTGCCTTCGGGCCGCGCAGCACTACCGGCGCGATCTTTAAGTAAGCGCGCGTGCTCGCGGTCGTTGCTCCGCCGACTTGGTTCATCGCTGCAGTCACTTCCTCTTTCTTGTTTGGTCGCGGCGCCTCCAGTGCAGCGGGGTAGTGGGGGGCCGCGGTGTCTGCGGGGGCGGTGGGGGGTCGCTCGTGGTGTAGCAACCGATGGTGTCGCATAGGGCAGCCTTCATGTCCGCAGGGCTTCACGCGGCAGGAGAACCGACGATGGGTGCTAGCGAGGCATCGGTAGCACATGTTGTTCTTCTTGGCGACCTCCCAGCGCTCGTTCGTTGACATCTTATTGAACTGCGGGCAGGCTGGCAGCTGATGACGTGCGTGTTTGCATAGTGGGCACGCCGGTTTTACTTCTTTTTTGTTATCGTTGTCGGTTATCGTCGCGTAGGCTCGCTCCGTCTTCTTTCTCGCGGCGGGGCGGGCCTCCCTTTGTTCGTACGCGGCGACTTCCGGGGCTGCGTAGGGGGCGCACTTGTCCGCTTCGTTGTTCAGGAAAGCCGCCATCTTCTTCAGCTCTGGGGTGTCGTCTCTTTCGACGGAGTAATCGTACCACTTATTTTTCAGGATTGGTGTCAGCTTGTCCACGATCGATCGCAGTAACTCTGGATTGTATAGGTACTGCGGTTTCTTTAATAGTTCAATGGTGGCTACCGTATTAGCAATACGGCTGGCGAATACGCAGAGGTCACGTGGGCTGTCATTCAGGCGAGACAGCCCTCTCAACTTTTCTGTTTCTGCGATGAGTAGTGCGTCGGGTCTTCCGTACCTTCGTTCTAGGGCCTTGATGACGTCATCGGGGTGCGGCTGGCTAATAAGGAGGGCGCTGACGGCCTCCCCGGCGGCTCCCTTCAAACTGCGGCGGATACGGGCGACGTTTTCACTCGATGAGAAGCTGGCGGCGGTTTCTTGATACGTGGCCTTGAATGGTAGCCACTCGCCGCACAGCCCGGTGAACACAGGTAGATCGGGAATATAATTGTTGGTTGACTTACCGACTTTTATTGCTTCGGCCAAGGCGCTAGTGAGCGATGAGATGTCCACCACGGCGGGTCGTTCTCGAGCTTCTTGTTGTGGCTCCCGCCGGTTGCGCAGTTTAGTGGCGCGGGCGGTGAACTCCCGTCGTTCTTCATGTGTGGGGATCTCGATCGCAGCCTCTTTCTGTGGCCGCCGGTCGAACCAATCCGCGATCCTCTGCGGTGCGAGGTCTTCTTCCTCATCGGATTCCTCTGACAAGAACTCGACGTTATTTCTTTCTTGTCTGATTCTCTCCAGTTCAGCTTCGGCGGTTATCCTCTTCAATTCCAGCTCGGCGAGTCTCTCCTTGGCCTCTAGGTCCGCTATGATCCTTTTGCTAGAGGCTTTGGAGTGGCGTGACCGAGGGGACCTCAATGATCTTGCGGCGTTGTTCGGGGGTGGCATCAGTTCGGCGGGACGGGGCCGGTGTGGGACGACGGTGTCGGTGCTGGCGGCGGGCGTGGCGCGGAGCCCTGATGTGTCCGCGTGGCCTCCGGCGTGACTCGTGCCGGAGGCGCCTTCTGTTGCTGCGTGGCTCGCCGCTGTGCGCATTGTGCCCGTCGTCGTTGCTCCCGTCGCGGACGTGGTACCGGCACTCCCCGACGTATTTTCCTCTTCTTTACCGCTGTTGCTTCGTGTAACCACCATTTTGGCGCAGTGATCCGGCTTCCGATAGGACCAACAATGTAGGCGACGCACCGATGGGGCACGTCACGAGGAGTGGACTGTAGATTTTTGTTAGGGTTGGTGGTTTGTACGAATAAAACACAGCGTTGCAGTCTTGAAGTGGAATGAGAGAGGGTGGCTTCTATGTTGCGTTTTCTTAATGTTGCTGAAGCTGTTCCGGAGGCGGTCGAGCTGCGACTGAATGCCAGGCGGAGGAGTGCGTGCTTTATTTATACCCACTCCCACCCGCGCGAAACCCCTCTACCCTGCCTGCGGGGCCTTGCGCGCGCGATAGCTCCTCTCTCACTCGTTTATTTATTTATTGTGAGTTTACATCTTAAAGCTAACAATTAACTTTGTTAAACATAAACAAAACATTTATCCCTATTCATTGTCCGAGCCTAACGGTATTTCTTTCGCCGTCGTGAACAAACACTATTTAATTGTCCGAGGTTAGCGGTATTTTTTTGTCCTTCGCCAACATTTGGTATTCCATTGTCAGTCGTAAACAATCACTATTCTAAAACTAACAATTTACTTAGTTACCCTAAACAGAACATTTATCACTATTCATTCAACGGTACTTCATTGTCCGTCGTCAACATAACCCAAATATTTACATGTATTTGATGGTGGAAGTATACTTTTATCGTAATTTATAATAAAGTCAAGTGAACGTAGTAGTTTTTTAGCAATTTCAACTTTATCTATACATTCTTGATAAGAATATCCAATTAAATTTATGTCATCTAAGTAAATTGTGGACAAAAAACCACCGGATCTTAGAAGTTTTACAATAGGCTTTGTGATTTTTGTAAAAACGTATGGGGCCGTACTCAAACCAAACGGTAAAACGTTACACTCATATAATTTTTTATTCCATTCGAACCTTAAATACTTTTTGCTATCTGGATGAATTTTTACGAAATGGTATGCATCCTTAATGTCAATCGTTGCCATATAGCAGTTACGTGACATAAGTTTTAGAGTTGTGCGAAAGTCTTCTATTTTAAAGTGGGAGGCATCTATGAATTTATTTAGTTGCATAAGATTGAGTATAAATCGCATTTTACCATTTGGTTTGGGTCTTAGGAAAACGCTTAAAAGGAATTGGTCTTTACAAGGCTTACAAACTGATATCGCCCCGTATGACTCTAAATTGGCTATAGATTCATTTAGCAGTGATTTTTCGGATTCCGAATATCTACGTGGCGGTGGCGGGGATACCTGTCGTACAGGCTTAGAAAATGTTATTTTATAGCCTGGGTCGATCCAAGAGAGTAGCTTGAGATCGTCCGTTATTATAGCCCATGATTTGTAAAAAAGTGCCAATTGGCCAGCATATTTCACCTGGTCTAGTAACGCCTGCGAGCGAACCTCGGTGGCGGCGCCGGCGGCTTGCGAGACAATGGCGCACGTGCTGTGCGCGGCTCGGCTGGTGGCGGCGGCGGTAGTGGCGGTGGCTGCGCTGACGTCATCGGCGCTGCAGGCGCGTGTCGCCGTGGTGTTGCTGGTGGCTTGCGACCCGAGGCAGGAGGTTTCCAGTTTTTTATCGGCTCGGTTTGGGTTTTGAAGTCGGTACTTGACTTAGAAACAGCCTTAGCGGCTTTCAAGGCCTCTGTCAAGTTATCCCCGAATAGAGACTTATCTATTTTAGTATTGAGCAAAGGCTCCTTCATTTCCTCTTTTAAGGAATAAACGGCAAGATTTCTACGGGACACTGACTCATTATGTTGTGCGTCACAAATAAGTCGTGCCGCGTCCATGAGGCGCTTTATTTGTTCATTATCCCTTTGTTTGACCTGAAGAGCTTGAGAAAGCGCTTCTCCCAGACAGGATATGGCTGCAGCCATACGTTTCTGACGATATTCAATGAACTTGTCACGCTTGAGCGTGGTTTCATTTAGGGCAGCTTTAATTTCAGCATTTAGAGCTGGGGCCCCAATCAGCGTGCAATTTTCTGGTAAGAGGTATTTCTCGCAAAGCTCTTTTCTAACTTCTTTGCTTAAGCCGTTGGTGGCGATATGTTTAAAGAGAGAAGCTAACTCCGGACGAATATCTTTTCCGTATTTCACTATTTCTGTTGGATCGTCGCCCAGGATCTCTAGGATATCCTTATTGAGCTGAGAATCATCTAAGAGGTTTTCTAATGACTGTATTGTATCTTCATGAGGGTTTGGTTGGTCTTTCTGAGAAGACAAAGCCACTAAGCTCGACAATGCTAGTGGCGGCGGAACTGGTGACATCGGAGGCAGATTAACTAGATTTTCACCTTGTTGCTGGTCATCAGAAAAGAGAATTGAATCTACTTCCACATTTCCTCTGGAGTTGTTCTGATTTTCATCGCCTGAAAATAGCAAAAAAGCTATTTCAATAAATATAACTATAAAGTTGCAGTTTTCCAGCTATATTAGCGTATTTATTATTTAAAAACGCAATAATGTATGATCTGCTTTTGCAGATAAACAATAGGTTTTATAAGCATCGCTAGGATGGTCCCGCGGACGTCCTTGTGCGTGAATAGGTAAAAATAGGTATGTCTACGAGTATGTCGTGACGGTCACCGTTGCCTGCATATCGCATATCGCAGGCAGCATGAGATGCGGTGACTATTGGTTTACGCTCGGATAGTCCCGCAGACGGCCTTGTGCGTTACCAATTTATTTCGGGTTAAATACCCTGAATTTGCCAAGCGATAATGACATCATGATAGGTTACGCGCGGATAGTCCTGCCGACGTCCTTGTGCGTTCACCCTTTTATGAGTCATGTGCTTTTAAGACATATTATTGCACTTTATCACAACTTATTTTATATAAATAGTGCAGGTACATACCGTTTTGTTTATGCGTGGATTGTGTAGAACTTTCCGAGGAACTGATCCTTTTGCGGCGCCTTTTACACTTTTTCAGCATTCTTTCTATTTTCCTTAACTTTTTTGCAACATCACCTTCTTCGTTGTGCTTCCTTTTCGGCAAGTCGAAAATCTAAACACGACCAGATTTCAAAGTAAGGAGCGCACGAACGGAGTGATCGACACTGAGAACACGAATGACGAGCTCGCCGAGGCCGGCGGGGCGGGCCGACAGCCGGATGAGGGTAGATAAATGGAAAAAAAAATGCAACTACTCTCAAATACAGTGGAGTGATGACAGCTGGTTCTACTACTACAAGTTAAATGAATAAATAAAATTATCTTACAGGTTACTCATCTCGAGAACGAAGCACGAGTATAATATAAGTAAGTTCTGCCAATTACCAAATGCTTAACATATCAAAAGACACAAAATATGTGTCGTGTCTTGGGTTTCGTTTTGTATTATATTTATGTATATTCTATACTTATAATTAGAATAATAATAAATAAATAAATAATTTATTATTTATTTATTATTATTAATTAGAATAATACTACTACGAAAGTTATCCGTTCCTATCCGTTTTTAAATTGATTACAAAATCCTTGTTTTGAAATGTTACGAACCTATGCAACTCTAAATTTAAATAAGCCCAGGGCTTACCACGAGACAAGATGTTGCTGGAGTCCAGCTATATTTTATTTTTTTATTGACAGTTATTAAATTTATAACACACAGTTTCACAGAATAAGAATAATTATAAAAACTAATATAACTATAGTTTTTTAATTTGATGTTGTCAAATTAATAAGTATGTTAACGTTTTTTTTATGTTTTAAATTAATTGTTTTTTTTTATGTGTAAGAATTTATGTTTTTGTTTAACCTGTGAATAATGTATACCTAAATGTTTTTGTATTGTGTGAGTAGCAAATAAATGTTTGTCTATGTAGGTATATGTCTAAAAACTAAAAAAATGTCGTCTGTTTATAAAATTTCGGAATATAGTAGTCAGAAAAGGAAAAATCACGCTAAAGGTATTCTTTAACATGGTGAACCCACGGAAAAGTGATAAACGTAACTTCACTGCTAAATTAAAACGTTAAACGAAAATGTTCCAGATTACCCATTAACTTCATAAATATGGAAAAATTCACCACATTTTTCCATTCTCATATCTAGATAATTATTCCATCATCCTGCTTATTTATAGCCCTGGAAAAACTCTGAAAATCTTTCCCTCATTACACACGTCAGTAATTCCACCGGCAAATGAGTGTTATCATTTCTCCATTAAATAGGCCAGGCGAGCCAGAAAACTGCTAATAAATTGCGCTGCTATTTTTGCTATCGTATACGGATTTTGAACATTCGGGGTGAATGCTATGAGAAAAAACATGACACAGTGATATTTAGAAAAAACATAACACCCGTTTTCATAAAAATATTTAACTTTCTATTAACATACTTAAAGAATGTTAATAGAAAGTTTGAAAAACATAGAGGTATATACCAAATATAACATATAAAATCTTAATTAGTGCTAAATTTGTACAATAATAGTCCAATAAAAGCTTTTTATCCTTGTTAACCTCTATAATATTTTTTTATGTAATATTATTTAACCACAATCTCACCTGATGTAAAGTGACAATTTTTTTTTTTTTTAATAGATAAGCCTTCATTTGACCTCAATTTCACCTGATGTAAAGCGACGATGTGGTCTAAGATGGAACATGAAGACCTAGAAGATGGCTTCTCCGGACCACATTACGAAACACGACAAAATCGCTTCACGCACTGGCCCAGCCCGGAGGGTGGTGACAAGCCACGGCCGAAGCCTACCACCAGAGACTTTTGTTCTTAGCACCACCCGGAGGTCACGTGTAAGGATTCAGAGGGTTATCACTTACGGACGTGAACAGAAAAAAACCTCCATGATATGGTCTAAGATATGGCATGGATGACCTAGAAGGTAGATGGCTTCTCCGGACCACATTACGAAACACGAAGAAATCGTTTCACGCACTGGCCCAGCTCGGAGTCACAAATAGGCACAAAATAAGGCATAAATAGGCTTATTGTGTGTTTTAGACAATTCAGTTATTATTATTAGCCAGCAATCGCAGTGTTTATGAATACGAGGGTGACTTTTTAACTAGTCTATCAGGTTCCGTCGGATGAATACTCAGCAATGCACAGTATTCATAATGAGGTTCACCGCTAGTATTGTCATTTTTGCTATTGTTATTTGGGTTTATAAATAATGTTGTTATTAACAGTAAAGCCTAAGGACTTCACTCTACATTGCAGTCTGGCTGACTGGTGTGCTCAAAACATCTGTGGCCCTCATTTTATTCTTATAATATATGTAGTGACTTCTACACATATTATAAGAATAAAATGTACTCACCTACCACCCATAATACAAGCTGTGCTTAGTTTGGGGTTAGGTGATGCTGTGTGAGTAGTCCGGAAATATATATATATTTTTTTATTTTTTTTATTACTTTATTAACAACGTTTACGTTTCCAGACAATGTATACTTTTATTTTCTTTAACCCATCAACTAACAACATTACTCTCATAGTAAAACGGCGCCTCGGCAGACTCGCGGGATTCAATATGTTATTTTTGTTAACAAAACTCTCATTATAATTCTTAGCGCCAAATTATAACAGAACGGATTTCGTCTGTTGGGTAAATATGCGTGTAAAACATATACTTAGGGGAATATGTGCACACATTTCCATTCAGCGTCAAGTGCTTTAGCGTGAGCGTGTTATTATTTTTGAATGTGATTTTATTTTCATCTTAGATTTCATAAATTAGAATATTAGCTTATACTTACCATGAATTTCATGGACAATTATTATAGGAGACAGGTTAGTAGGTATCTAAATATAATGTAAGGGTTAAATTAGTATAATTGTTCGTCGGTGCCGATTTACACAACTACATTTTGTGATAATAGGCAGTGATCGTTTTCATCATTCTTGACATAATTTAAGAATACGTTTTCAGGTTCTTGTGGTGCCTGCAATATGGTTCCAAGGTATTAGTATCTCCATTATCATTGCGTACCCGTCAGTGCTCAATGGCAAATATAACGAGGCGACTGGAGTAGTCATCTCGGATAACCAAGCTTCTTGGCTCGGTAAGCGCTTTCTGATGCAAGCTACTCTTTGACTTATCTTTCTCTCGTTTTACCAAAAAGTTCAGTATCAATAGTAGGTATGATATAGGTGACGCATTTTTAAACTAGTATCCAATAGAAACATTTTTAAAGTTACCTACATTTATTAAGACACCAATACGTACAAATCAACTGCCTCACATGTCGCAGTGTCTAAATCTATTGATTTAAAAATGTAAAGTAAAGGCTTGTCTCTTTCGAGCTCATAACAGAAGGTAATGCAAAGGTCGTCGTCGTCTACAAATATTGCAATAAGAACCCGATTTACTCATGTGGAGAACTACAAGAGTTGATATTGGTCATTAGTACAGTAAACAAACAGCTAACTTAATAAATGGAATACATGAATTAGAAATTGAATAAAAATAGAATTAAAGAAGCATTTGTCCTAATCCAATGTATAACCCATTACCGTACCAAATGTTAGGCGTTTTAATTTATTAATTTAATTTTGGCGTGCAAGCGTGGCGATTATGGCAATTCCTCCCAAATGTTTGGGAGAGGCCCTTGCCAAGCAGTAAGAACCCTACGTGCTACTAAAAAAAAAAAAAAAATTTAGGTTTAGACGTTTTGTCGAGAAAGACGGACAAAAAAACAGACACCACCTACACTCTCCCATTTATAATGTTAGTATTGATTGAGTATTTATTACTCGGGCCGTAGGCACCGGCATAAAACTTTGCTAACCATTTCCCAACATTTTTGATACAAATAGAAAACTCGAGAACTATAAATACCTCCTTTTTCGAAGTCGCTTCAAATCAGATATGCCTAAAAAGATGTGCGGACACTAAACTAAACAATCCTCCAACATAACAAACCTCGAGAACTAAAAATACTCACCGAATTTGTAAACTTCCTTTTCCTTTTTTTGAAGTCGGTTAAACTTAAATGCTCATACACACTTCAGCCATTACTAAAATTATCCTTTTTCAGCTTCCTCCACTGGATTTATTGGCTGCATTGGCATATGGGTTTACTCTACGATCTTCGAGATGTACGGTCGCAGGACTACTCATATTACCATCTGTTTCGACATGCTCGTCTCCTGGATTATCTTATACTTTGCCAACAGCGTAACATGGCTTTACGTCGCTCGCATTTTACAAGGATTCAACTTCGGCTCATTATACTTAAACAGTGTTTTGATCAGTGAATACTCTAACCCCGTATCTCGAGGCTACTTTATCATAATTATGAAAGTTTTTATGGGTATTGGATCTCTTATTTGTCACTGTTTGTCACTATGGACGTGGCGCGAGGTTGCCGCTGTCGCAGGGTTTATATCATTAATTGCCTTGTTGCTCACAATGTTCTGGCCAGAAAGCCCATCTTTTTACGCCTCAAAAGGGAAATTTTCAAAGTGTTCGGAATCATTTATGTGGTTGCACGGTTCTTCGATAGAAATGAATAAGGAATTATCAGAGTTGACAGCTGCTCAAACCAGCATATCTAGAGAAAAGCTGAAAGCTAAAAGAAACAAAAACAGAGTGATAACATTTTTGAGAACCTTTTTACAGCGTCACTTTTATAAATCATTGTTTCTTTCTTTTATTGTAACGTTTGCTTTAGACAGCTCTGGACGATTCTTTGTTGTTACTTATATAATTCAAGTTATGACTGAACTAGTTGGAAGTGCCCATGCCGTGTATTATTCAGCTTTAATAGATTGTAGTATAATAATAGCAATAATAATATCATGTGTTCTTGTGATATACATAAAGAGAAGAACTATTTTATTTACTTTCGGTTTCTTCGTTATTATATTAATGTTTATAATTACTTTAACAAAAGAATTAAAAGAGAAAGGTATAATTACAGGCATGGTGTGGTTAATACCTTTACTAGTTCTTTTACATAATTTATTGGTAAATTTAAGTATTATACCTATTTGTTATTGTATAACAGGTGAAGTATTTCCTTTGGAGTATAGAAGTGTAGGTACCTCAGTCTCTGGAATGATATTTTGCTTTCTGTATGCTATATTTACATTAACGACATCAGCAATGTTGAGAGATATCGGAGTTGGAGGAACTTACGCCGTGTATGGCACGTGCCTCGCCATTTCTTTGATAATTATGTACTACATAGTACCTGAAACCAAGAACCAAACTTTGCAAGACATCGAAAACGAAATTAAAAATGTTAAGTCAAACGGTGAACAAGTGTAGATTATGAATTTGAACGAAAGTCAAATGCTTTCTGATACTTTCTGATACTTGAATACTGTTCTGATACTTGATACTGTTGTTTTAATAAACCATTTATTTCTGGCATCTAAATCACATCAAAATCAAAATCTTATAAACTGAAGTGTCCGTTTCGTGGATCATCTGTTACGGCGGTGTCGCCTTGCAGTGTAAATATTTGAAAAATACGGATCATGTCATGCAATAGTATAACTGCAGGATAATTATATATCAAAATTATATATCATAAATAGGATCAATTTGCAAGCTTCAGATTTTTTTTCAAATAATTCTCTAAATCCATTCATAAAGATCCTGATCAAACCCTGAGGCATTAAAAACCTGTGTCTAAAATAAAATTATTTTCTTTTATAATTCCTCCTTTACCGACCTAAAGTCGATCAATAAATCTTAATATATATAAATCTCGTGTCACAATGTTTGTCCTCGATGGACTCCTAAACCACTTAACCGATTATAATAAAATTCGCACACCATGTGCAGTTCGATCCAACTTGAGAGATAGGATAGTTTAAATCTCAAATTATAGTCGTTATATTATCTACCTACAGGTTAACAAAAGTGTAAAATAAAAGTCTTTTTATAGGTTGTCTATGATTTTTCTTGATAAGCTATTCATACGTGGTGGTAATATACTCTTTGAGCTATTGTCTATGTCTCGAAAGTTCAATATTCATTTTATAGGTTGTCTATGATTTTTCTTGATAAGCTATTCATACGTGGTGGTTATAATACTCTTTGAACTATTGTCTATGTCTCGAAAGTTCAATATTCAACATAGTTTTCAATCATTCATTTTTTTCTGACATGAGTTTGAAGTAGGTACTTAATTATTATTTTTTTATTTTTTTGTTTAAAGCGTCCGTGAAAAAGCGGAGATTATCTATATTCTATATAAATAAAAATGAATTGTTGTTCTTTAGTCTGATTAAAACTCGAGAACGGCTGGGACGATTGAGCTGATTTTGGTTTTAAAATGTTTGTCGTAGTCCAGGGTAGGTCTAAACGTTGAGCAAATAAGGAAAAATTGCCGGGAACTTTTTTACCCGTGCGACGCCGGGGCGGGCCGCTAGTTATGTTATATATACAAGCTGTGTCGTTAATCCGATAAGGGGAGGTAGCCCAGCTGTATGACAGTGTTTTATTACGAATGCAATTTAAATTATAATGAAAATCTATTTAGGTTGAAAATGTAGGATTTATAACGAAAACTATGACATATCTTGATAAGTTGAATCCCACCCAGATTAGTTATTTTGCCCCCGTAGTAAATTTTAATGTCTTAGGTCACATTATCATATCTTTTTAAAATCACCAATCATGTTATTAAGACCATGGGCGACTATGGCTCATTACTTTTTTTGTCACAATAATGGTAAAATTTACAGGTTTTGGAAAGATTTTTTTTAATATTTTAAACGTTTTACGATAATTACGCCATTAGCTGTAATTAAATTGAATAATGTAAGTATCTAGGAGTAGAATGCCAAAAAAAACGCAATAAAGCATCACCATTTTTACACTGTTGGTTAAAATGTCATAAAAATATGATTCTATGGTAGTCTCATAGCTGGGATACCACCATAACGGATCATCCATTAGTATATATTGTTGTTATTTTTTTTATTAAATTAAACGAGCAAATTGATGATATGCTGAAACCCCATCATGTTTTTATTTTGTGCATATTCGACTTTTGAGGAGATTGATTTATTCAAAGTGATACTAGTGATACTCCTAAAGTTGTGCTCGGCTTGGAGCAAATTCCGAAAATGAAGAAAAAAGATGTCCTGGAATATTTTAAATGCAAGAAATCTGTATTCTGCTATTCTAATTATATTGACATAAACCAAAAGTAATATCAGCAGCATTTTTTATTACCTACTAGTGGCCCGCCCCGGCTTCGCACGGGTTTTTATTCAATTTTTTCCGGCAATTATTCGATTTTTTCTCGCCTTTTAAACCTTCCCTAGACCTCCACGAACATTTCAAGACTATGATAAGATTAATCCGTTCTCGAGTTTTAATCAGACTAACGAACAACAATTCATTTTTATTTATATAGATAGTATGATTCGAGAACTACACGACAATTCTTATTATATTACAATGGAACAAACTTGGAAGCAGCTGTAAAGACTGTAATATCCTCACGGATACTAACAGTTATTGATGTTAGTATCCGTGAGGATATATATTTATACCTATGTAGTATATAAAAGCGCAACCACGTTTTTACCACACACTGATTACGAAATTTCAAAAACATTACACCTTATAATTGTAAACTTGCCAGGTTGGTTTCTTATACGTTTCTACAGACATTATGACAACATAAAAATTAAGTATTTTGTTTAGTCCGTCTGTTAGCCCGTCTAAAAATACTATCGCTTTATCAATAATTGAATAAGAATGTATCAAGATATACCTATTGCATTATAGTTCCGGAGTATAAATTTGGTACATATCGCACGAATGCATCACGTCAGGCAAAACTTCAATGTAGTGTATCTTCTTGATTTTTCGTTTGCAAAACAAATAATAAATACGTGGTCAATTTTTAAAAATATTTTTAATGTAACAGATTGCAGGGAAGTACCAACGGCATCCTGGCTGCACTAGCCAGTAGTTGTGATTGTCCGTTGCTCATCGATCACACTGTAATCGGATAATGATGAAATAGGATTTTTTTCCTATTTTAGGAAAAAAACCTACCTCTGTTATTTTGCTTGTATTTATATTAATTTTATTGTAACTAATTTTTAAGACTAACATAGTACAAGCTAATTGTTACTAATATAGACCTCATCTTAATGTAATTTTTCATTTGTAACGTTGTCCGAAATAAATGAAATTTTTTATTTTATTTTTATTTATTTAATGACGGACTAATTATTTTTCTTTGAATGAAAGTAAGCGGTGTAATAGCGCGTACGAAGACCATGAAGTCGCTAGCGCCCACTAGTTTAATATATTTTTAAAACATAAACGTCTAATTGAGAAAGTCGTTTGAAAAAAGGGTAATCGTACCTGACGGCTTATTTTGATACACGTGAGTAGTTTTAAATAATAAAATTTATGCACATATAATAAATATCTGGTTTTATATGTACTAAGGTACATGCTTATTATTCATTGGTGTAAATCCAACATACCATATTGAATACTTACAGTTTTTTTGTAACAATTCCATCATCGTAGTCAATAGGTAGTCATAGGTACATCTGTAATCGAAGCCTTTTTGTACGATTCAAATTGCTCACTTTAAGATGTAATAATAATTTTGTAAATTATCCTATCATTCGTACTCAAAATACAAGGATACAGTGTTTTTAGGTTGCCGTAGAATCCATAGATACCCTACACGTTTGAGTTCTTTGAACAAAAATTTTGAAGTTTTAAAACATTTTTTATGTTCATAGATCCCATACGTATCTATGGATCTTCCAAAACTTTTTTTCTTAATTAAATGCTATCCGTGAGAGACACTTCAAATATATGTCCCCTGTAACTTCTAAAATAAGAGAATTATAAAATAAAAAAATACGTACTTATTAAAAAATATATACATATATTAATATGATGTATTTACATCATAATAATAAATGTATATATTTTTTATTAAATGCAAATTTCCACCGAAAATTGGTTTTTAACGAGATTTAGTATTTTAATACGTAATAACCCTACCTTTTCACCTGTAAAGTTAAGCGATGTTAAGCGAGGTCAGTGCTTTGCGGGTTCAATTTGAATTTTTTTGTACTTTTTTTTAATTTAAGTGTTTGTGTATGAAACCATCCCATACTTTTCAATTTTATTTTAAGTATACAATAATATTGAACATCCAGACCGTTAGTTTCAGGGAACAAAGACGGTGCCTTGTTGTAAATAAGAGACCTACAATTACAATATTTGATTCATTCGATATTTGCACTTAACCCTTTTTAAAATAATAGACATAATGTCAAGCTGTAGCTTAGTTTCAATTAACTTCTCGTGCCACTGACAATGCACTGAAAAAAAACACGATTTGTGACGAGAAAACTACCTACGACGAACCCACGGCCCGCCAAAATCTTGCCAAAATTTGCTGGCAGGATAAATTAAATTAAATCTAATTTAAAAATTCATCCACAATAACCCATTCAAGGCAAATCCTATTTGATTATTTCTTTTGTTTTCATGCACTGTTTTTTGTATAGTGCGAGGACGGCACTGCTTAATGAAAATGTAATTGTGTTAACTTTATTAATAGATATGATTATCCTATGCATCAATTACAGTATGTGACTATGCAGTGAGAGATGATATAGTGGGCATCGGGACACATGAGAGAAGTTATTATGTAAATAACCCTGTGGGGTACAATGAGATGGTGCCTGCCTCTCGCCCGGCGTAGGCGCAGCGGTTCCCATAAAACTTTACAAATATCACTTGAAAACTACATTTGTCGATATTTCCTACCCCACGTTTGATTATATCCTCTGGAATTCAATAAATATTTTTTGTATTGAATGCAAATGCGTTTTTACTACCTATCTGATTATAATAGTTACCGAAAATTAATAGGATAACGAAAAAACGATGGAATACATACATTTGTGGTCATAGTTTATGCAAATTGAACATTTTACTTTATTTGTGTTAACTACGTTTAGGACAACGATTGTTAATAATAAAATTTACATACAAGGTGCCACAAAACTAGGGTATGAAATCGAAAACTAGTAGTGAGTCGAACGAGTAGGAGTGGTTTTTATTCCAGATATAATAACAATTGTGAATTGTAGGTCAACTAGTACAGTCTCGTATCCTCACTTTCTTTGGTCACGTATGCCGCCGAGGGGAGGTGGCTATCGAGCGGACTTGTGGTCCAGGGGAAGGTTGAGGGCACCAGGCCACGAGGAAGATCCCCTATGAGATGGACCGACTAGATAAAAGCGGCGATAAATGGCTCATCATCACTGCATGAATGCATCAGAGAAGAGTGGCGGCGTGTTGTCAAGCTTGCCACCAACACCTGAAATGATGACCACGACCACTCTGTCAAGAGTGCAACCGAAGAAGAAGAAGAAGAAGGTCAACTAGTTTATTTAACAAATTAAACACCCTACCAAGGAGAATGTGCTTGCAGAATAAACACTTGAACCCTCGGCGGGAATCGAACCCGCTACCTCTTGCACCGCAGGCGGACCTTCGCCCACCGTACACACTACAGAAACAGTCAGTCTTCTGGCTAATTCATAATAACACAGATTCTGAGCCGGCAGACAACTCCTTAGGTGAGCGTTATTTTTATCTCTTACTAGCGGCCCGCCCCGGCTTCGCACGGGAGTTTACACATTTACCACTATATGTTTGCTCCTATTGGTCGTAGCGTGATGTTATATAGCCTATAGCCTTCCTCGATAACTGGACTATCCAACACAAAAGAATTATTCAATTCGAACCAGTAGTTTTGGAGATTAGCGCGTTTAAACAAACAAACTCTTCAGCTTTAGAATATTATACTAGCTGTGCCCTGCGGTGCTACCCGCGTTATAATGGATGAAGTTCTCTTAACCAACAACATATTTATTTGAATAAAGATTAATATTATTATGTTGATACAACTTATAAACAAATTATTTCGACCAAATTAGGTACCATAAAAACGGTTTTTGTGAGTTAATCTTAAAATAAAGACATATACTATCGCGGACTGTTTTTTAGATCATTAAAAAGATATTATTTTTTAATACATATTTTTTGTATATCTTGAACCTTTTCACGGCGCACGCAACGGAAGGCTTCAAAGATGAACAATTTCTCCCGTTTTTTACACATTTACCACTACATATATCTTTGCTCCTATTGGTCGTAGCGTGATGTTATATAGCCTATAGCCTTCCTCGATAACTGGACTATCCAACACAAAAATAATTATTCAATTCGAACCAGTAGTTTCGGAGATTAGCGCGTTCAAACAAACAAACAAACAAAATCTTCAGCTTTATAAATTATTAGTATAGATTATTGTATTTTTTAGATTAGGTTTGTTTGTTCCTTATTTATATTAAGCTTAGTTATACCTATTTAATTTTTTTCTCCATTACTCATAAGATGTAATTATTGCCGCGAATTTGGAGAGCCTGGTGACCCGCAACACAGGTTTTATTAAACCCATCGCGGGCACCAGTCTCACACTTATTGCTCAATAATTCACTGATCACTCCTTCAATGTTTACCATAGAGATAATTATATAATAAGTGTTGAGAAAATAAATATCTTATCTTATCTTATAATATTAGTATAGATATATAAAATTCTCGTGTCAAAGTTTTCGTTCCCGTACTCCTCCGAAACGGCTTGACCGATTCTCATGAAATTTTGTGAGCATATTAAGTAGGTCTGAGAATCAGCCAACATCTATTTTTTTTATATTGCAAAACAACTTTTTTTGGGGTCAGCTAGTTATTTATAAAATTTTACATGTTTACTCAAACAACAAATCATCATCATCATCTTCCTGACCTTATCCCACATTACGTGCGGTCAGCACAACATGTTAGTGCTTCCATTTCCCTTAAACAACAAATAGGTATAATAACAAAAAACCACTAAAGTTTAAACTAGAGCTTAACATACAAACTTAGACGCAATCTCTCACTTACCTACCTAGCTACAGATAGATCATTTTATTTAGAACAACAATAAACATAGAAATAACAAGAACTGCTATTCTATATAGCTATCGTGTCGTGTTGTGTGTTGAGTAACACTATCATCACTTGTACTAAATTGAATTCGGTGCGTTGTTTTTTTTTGTTTGCGTTATGTATGTACTAAGTACGGAAAAAAAATGTATTTAGTAAATACATATAAAATGCTCATCGTTGTTGATAAACCCAATTAAATTAATCACTTAACTTATGCACAAATTTAATTTATTACAATGTACCTTTTATGCTAATAGGGTAGGTAAGTATCAAAACAACTGCTTCTTAAACGACCACGATAGCAGAAAGTATAAGTCTCAAACAACAAGGTAGCAGAACGACCTTGCAAGAAGTCTTCATTTCAAAATGAACGTTATGTATCGAGATTACCTACTTCACAATACGGTGAAAAGTTGCATCTAAGGTTTTAACAAGACCTTTATTAGCGATGACGACTATCAAAATTAAAACAGCTATCAATATTAAGTCATATCTCTGTAAATACTCAAAATTGAGTAGTTCCAAGGATTGTCACAGTTTGATGTTGACAGTTGTCATCGAAAATGAAAGTCTAGTCAACACCTATTATTTGAACCCAAGATGGAATGTTAAGACATTTTTAATATAAATAATTAAGTATAAATAATCTATTTATTATAATATGTTTGACGGCGTGACGTCCTGGTTCTTCATTGTAGTACATTTGTACCGAGTGGAAGTAGCATGGAATCAACCTATAATGTCCGATGGCGTGAGCGGGCGCTCACGCCACTCGATCGCGCGATGTTTACCTGCGGCCGGTACCGGTCGGTGTCAGCCGACCGGTATAACAGCCAATCGGGTGGCCGCAGGTGGAGGGGTTGTTTACGAGTTGCACTGCTATTTAAAGTACAGTTCCTATAGTCCGGGAGTCATTCTTTCTTTGGCTTCTGCTCTGTGCAAAGTTTGCACAGAGCGTTTGCACTGCAAAAAGGAAAAATAGACAAAAGATGTTACTGAGAGATACATGGAAAAGCCTAGGGGCAGGTATTTGCCAAACGGCGAACTGATACTGATACCGATGTCGAAGATTAAATTTATTATTAATAAAAATTAAAAGAGCATGCAATTTGTTATTAATTTATTTTCTAACAAATTGTATTATAATTATAATAGTGTAAAGAAATTAAAGTGTGATAAGAAAAAACATAATCATTGCACTTTTAAATATTTTTTTTACGATATGAATGTGATACATTGACAAAAAGTCGCATCGGAATCTAGCCTGCTCTCTCGGCTGTTTTCATCTAAAACTCTTCCTCCAGAAAATATGTCGTTTCAACGTGGAAAATCATTATAAAGCGGGTACCTATCACCGTGGGCACTGCTAGTTAATATTATTAGGTATAAATGCATAGTAAAGCAACTGCCTTCAAAAGAAAACACGTTAACGATCGAAGGAACATTTTCCGAAAGTAAAATATAACTTCCCTCCGCTGTAAACTTTTAGCGATTATTTACAATGTTTATTACATAACCACAAGAAAAGCAATTGAGAAAGTTTTGGCCAATTTGCTAGAATAAAGAGAGTTTCAATCAAAGTTGAAAGAAAGACAAACTAAAAGACCCGGGCGTAGCGTTGTGGGAAAGTTAAACCTACCTGAGACAAACTCTGGGTAGGTTCCTATTTCTACCTATTGAGCGATAACAACGGCATAATGTATTCATCTACAACAGGAGAATAAATAAATATTACGAATGCTACTTAAAACTTAATATTCATAATTCTGCATAAAAATGTACCTACCTATGTATATGAAGTATGACGACATTTGAAACTAGATGTTATTGTGTGGAACGTCTGGAAATATGAATAATAAACAATCTGTTCTGTAACTTAAACCGGCATGAAGTGAGAATTGTGATGAATTTGAAGGACATGTGACATTCACCAACTCGCACATGACCAGCGTGGTGAATTAAGGCCTAATCTATCTCTCGAGAAGTCTCTGTGTCCCAGATTTGGTAAACCTTCACTAGATCCCTCGACAGTTAAAAAATTTTGATGTGTGGATAACCCAATTGTTCTGAAAGACAGGCCTTCCATTAGCAAAGTTAGGTACAGTATGTATCTACTAAATTATTTTTAATATCTTGTCCTTAAAAGGAAATGTTTTCGAGTTAGTGTGAAAAACACAGAGACCGTTTTTTAAATCTGTTCTCAGTTGGAGTTCACATTTATGAAATCTTACGACACTTACGATCGGGCGATGTCTGATTCAATGCTTCATCTAATAAAGCTGGTTACATATTTAGAATAATTTTCAGCTTATGTATTGGTATGCCCGCCCTAGATGAAATTAAGTATCCTGGAGTACATCATCATCATCATGTCAGCCATTAGACGCCCGCTGCTGGACATAAGCCTCCCTCAAAGACGACCAATCATTCCGATCGGTCGCCACTTGCATCCACCGAGAGCCAGCAAGTTTGACCAAGTCATCTGTCCATCTTGTTGGTGGTCGTCCGACGCTGCGCTTGCCGATCCGTGGCCTCCGTTCGAGAACTTTTCGGCCCCCACGGCCATCTGTTCTAATTGCTATGTGGCCTGTCCACTGCCACTTCAAAGAGCTAATCCGTTTGGCTATGTCGGTGACCCTCGTTCTTCTACGGATCTCCTCATTTCTGATTCGATCCCGTAGAGAAACCCCGAGCATAGCCCTTTCCATAGCTCTTTGAGCGACTCTGAGCCTATTCATAAGGCCAATAGTGAAGGACCACGTTTCGGATCCGTAAGTCATCACTGGCAACACACACATATTGCAGACTTTTGTCTTGAGGCACTGCGGTATTTTCGACGTAAAGACGTGGCGTAGTTTTCCGAACGCTGCCCATCCGAGCTGGATTCGGCGAGTGACCTCTTTCTCGAAGTTGGACCTACCTAATTGTACCGTCTGTCCTAGGTACACATACGCGTCAACAACTTCGAGAACCGAGTTCTCAACCAAAACTTCTTTGACTTCTAATAAAAAAATAATTCTAACTTTTAAATTCTTAAAAAAATCTTCTTAATATAGGTTTTTTTATTAGCCTATTGTGTCTTACTGCTAGGCAAAGGCCTCTCCCATCGTCACTTATATCTCCCATCGTGTTGACTGAAGATCAAAAGTCCAAGTTCAAAGTTTGCTAAAGAGCTTTCGGTCGAAGTACACTCGGCTTCAATAGGATAGACAGACTTTCGACGGGTTTTTTAATAGATAGTAACTCAAGAAGTTTAGACAACTTCTTGAGTCAATATCTACGCGGGCGCAGCCGCAAGCAAAAGCCAGTTTTGTTTTTTAAATCAAGAACAACGGTATAACTTCCATTTAGATTTATAACGGGATATTTACCATGATTCATTGTCTTTCCCGTTATAAATCTAAATAGTATTGATAACCATGATAGTTTCAAAAGTAATAACGGTAGGTATAACTTTTTCGTTATATCCTATTAATCATACCAATATTTATCTAAGAAAAACCTTTTATATTTACGTGTTCGGCTCAAAGCTGACTTCTGTTTGGGGCTTGGGTCCGTTCTGTTATTAAAAACGCTACAACGAAGTATAACCAATTCAAAAACTAAGTACTAAATAATGCAAATAGCAAATATAGTCGACCTAAAACAACAATAATGTTTTTTTTTAATGTTAGTACTACCTAAAAAAATGTAAGTACGAGTATACCTTAATAGGATCTTTAATATTAAGATTTTATAACTTCTCAATGCTCGGAATTTTATATAGATATATTAAATCATTAAACATCGATATATCTAAATAATAATATCGATGTAGGTATCGATATTTTTTTGTCAATCCTACTCCTTAATAAATCAAAGCGACGCCATTTCGTATTGGCGTCGCGTGTCCAATACGTCGGTTCGTTTGTCTCAATAACACAGCAGCAGTAGCGGCCAGGCACGTGCCTAACCCATCGTAACTACGAGACTGAATAAACTTGTGTCGTTTGCATCTCCCAGTCTTCACAAAGCGAAAATAGTTTGTGCATTTTCCAACAACAAAAATGTTATGGCTCTAATGCGACTAGGAACTAGGAATAACTTTTTGAATTACTAAGGTTTTTAACGAGAAAACCCAAAAACGGTCCAATCATTATGGCATGTTACACTTTCAAATTTTAGCCGTTTGAAGTTTTATTATTGCTTCTATGAATCTACGTAAGTATTTTATTAACTCTAGCTTGGGCTAACTGTCTCTTCTATAGCAAACTAGGTTCCTAATATTATATAAGTACTGTTTTTTTTTTTTTATCTAATAGATCTATGTTTGTCCACAATCTTACCTGAGTGTCGATGTGAACGAAGATGGATCACATACATCTAGAAAGTACCTATTCACTCTTGTCTTGTAGACACTCAGGTTGTATTAAGAAATACAGCAGCAGGGAGCGAATTCCAGACCAACGGATTTTATGACGGTTTTTTTTAATAGATAGATGATTCAAGAGGAAGGTTAATATGTACCTACATTAACCACGGGAAAATCCATGAAACGCGGGCAACGCCACAGGGAGTCTCTAGTCATAGTATAAATGAAAGTCCCCCGCTGCGTCTGACTTCCTGTCTTTATGTTCTGTATAAAGACAGGTCAAAGTCAAAGTCAAAACGTTTATTTCCTTAGAAGCACATAGCCTACATGGACAGGTCAACTTAAAATTAATAAAACTAAATTGCTTAAATAACAAATATCAAGGAAATAACATTGTCTTGACAGTTCGCTTCAATGTTTTTATACTGAGTTGAGAAGCGAATAGAACAACACAGCTTTATCAGTTATTACAATTTTGTAGTTATTAGAATTTTGGAGTTCTTATTTATAAGTAACTATTATAAGTTTAACATTTACAATAAAAAAATGTTTGTCATATAAGGAAGCTATTATAACATGAGCATATCAGTCCTGGTCAACCAGAATTATTAGAGCCTGTTAATGTGGAACTAAGCAACATCTATCCAAGCTGCACCATCCTTTATATAATCATTTATAGAATAATAGGCTTTTTTCATTAGACTTCTCTTAATAAATTATTTAAATTTTCTAATAGGAAGCTCTGGACAGGTTTCTAACAGGAATACATAACCGACCTTTATGGGATTTTCTGCAATAAAATGATGGTAGGATGATTCAAGAGGGTGATTTTCACAAAAGCAGAGCAAAGCCGGAAAGGGTCAGCTAGCGCTTTTCACACTTACGGTTGTGTTTGTATGAAACTCAGGCGCTTGCCGGACACGCTCCGATTTTTATTATTATTTTGTATCAATTGATTAAATAGGTTCTCGTAGGTATAATTATTATTGTATTGAGATTTTATGATTAACAAGAAAACGCTCATACCAAGAGTGGTTTATCCAAACAAATAATTATCCAACTATGCACTTGTCTTATTTTACCTTAAAAGCATAATAGATAATAATGTGACAGAGATTCGATTCTTATGGAAATTAAAACCAGTTTAGACATCTATATTTGTGCAATATAAAAATGAATTGCTGTTCGTTAGTCTTACTAAAACTCGAGCACGGTCGAACGGATTTATCTTATCTTAGTCTTGAAATATTCGTGGAGGTATAGAAAAGGTTTAAAAGGTGAGAAAAATTCGAATAATTGCCGGGATAAATGTTTTAATAAAAACCCGTGCGCAGCCGGGGCGGGCCGCTAGTTAGTAATATTAATTAATAATATAACAATATAATTTTAGGTGAAATTGGTTTCATTTTTATATCTCATATAAATTAGTTAGGTGTTATGGTTGTAGATATAAATAATTTGGGTAAGGTACATCAGATATCAGAGTGACACACTACGACTACTTGTATAAAGTTGTGCGTCATTCTAGTGCTAGAGTAGCTTTGCTTTTTCTTTCCTATTTAGTAGTCCTAGTTAGTTTAGTGGCCCTAAAAATAAATAAAAATATTTTACGGTATAATACAACAGAATACGATTTTTTTCAAGAAAAAGTAGGTGTTAGCGAGAAGTCTAATCAAGTTCAAATTGTCAGCAAAAAAAAAACAAAAAAAAACGTAGTGATTATATATATTCTCTGATTGTCAGAGACAAAAAGAGACATAATTGAAGTACTAAATGTGTGATAGTTTTTTTTGACAAAGGTAGCTCTGTGTCGAATAAGAGTCTTTAGTTTGTTTGTTGAAGTTTGTGTATTTTTATGTTGTAAATAGTTTGATACATAAATAATATTGCAATATATTGATTTATCATTCGCGATGAGAAAAAATGTACCTACGTATTTGTAGGTCACATTTCCGAGTGAGATTCTTGTATATTATGTAACCTGTGGTAATTGGTACCATAAACAATTTATCGCTACATACATACTAAATAGGTGCGGATAAATGATCATTAAAACTCAGCGATGCAAACAACCGCTCACATTATCGACAGCTTTGCATACCGTAAACTTGAAGCAATTAAACAGTAAAATAACTAAGTCTCAACTCTGCTCAACGTTGATTAATGGATTTAGTGAACCGTTAAAAAATTTAAAACTATATCCGTACTTACCTTTGTGTAACGGACAGGGAACATAAATATGCCCGAAATCGGCCTTCGATGAACGTGTCCCTTAGGTATTGATGAAGCCACAGTGTTGGGGATTGTATTCGTTGTGCAGTATACAGCGCTGATCTTCGAAAAAACTATTCCGTTCTAAAGCGTATCGCTTTAAATTATTTACATTCTCTGAATACGCAGGTGATTCGTAGTTTGTTAAGCAATGTTATTTCAGTAAGCTGCCTGGTAGGTACTTCTACGACGAAGATATCAGGTAAACTTAATTACATGAGTTATAATCCTACAATAACAATTTTATCTAACCTTATCTTTATCTTCTCATAATCTGCTCTTAGTAAAAGGAAACAAAAATAATGTTAATAAAATAAGACATCTTTATTACACTAAAACAACATCACTGTATCCAGCCAGTTTCATAACACATCTATCCAAGCGGCTTTCATCGACCTTACCGATTTTGGTACACACACACAGTTCATAAATCACAAAAAAAAATACAGTATTCTTGAAAAAAAATTAAATAGGCAGTATAAAAAGACTTACTAATATTTTTTACTTTATAGTCAACATAAAAAACCAAAGCAAGCACAATATATAATGTGACATCTTAGGGATATTACGCGAACTGACTTTGACTCAGCGCAGATGGCGCCACCAGCACTTTCAGTAAACATTTCCTTTCCTTTAAGAGTTTATGGCACCTATAGAGGTAGAAAGAGTCTTGATCATAGGATCATGATTATTTTCTAGTTTTAAAGGACTCATCATAGATAAAACTACTAATCGAGAATCAAAGAACTCTTTTCTTCTTTTCCACTCTCAAATCTTACGCAAGGTGCTATTCATTTTGGAACCTGTCTTTACTCACGTCGTTTCTTCTCTGTTTACTGTCTACGCTAATATGCAGTTATGTATTACGACTCCTTTAGAATTTCTTGATGCCATAAATCCTAAAATATAAAATGTTTACTGCTCATTAATTAAGAACTTTATTTGTACAGTTATGGTACAATGAGGTGAGCTTAATGCCATAGCATATCTACCAGCTAACCTGAGTAAATAAGTGTCGTGCTAGTTTCGCCATCTGCGCTGAGTTTCGGGTAATATCAAATGTTTGAAATAGGATAAATTACTTGCCGTAAATCTTTATGATAACCGTGCACTTATACATTCAATTAATTAGTAGGTTATAATGCATTAAGCACAATGCACACAATACAATTAATTTTCTTAACTCTCTACATTATCATATCACAGAAAAGCATTTTAGTGATTGCTATGAAAAAAAAACACAACTATAAAAAGAAAGTCTGACAAGAAAAATGCATACATAAAACTTGTTAGTTTATAAACAAGGAGTTAAGTTAAATTTTTATACAAATTTCTAGATATTCTGGTCTGGAATCAAATAAGATAGGAATTGTAACAATGTTTGTCCAAATGCCTGTTAAAAGAAAAACCTTGCTTACATATAGTTTTTAATAAGTAGATAGCCATAACCTAGAAATTCATAACTTTTAAATTATAAAAATAGACCTCATTGCACAAGCATCTATTAGGGCAAAATATCTATGATAGAAGATACCATAGTGATTCTGATCAGATAAGCCCATACATTCTTCTAAAAGTCCACCCTCCATCTATATTAATAAAATAAAAAACTCAGAACATAAAAATAAATACCTTAAGAGATTTATTTGTTATACAAAAATATACCTTTGATTTATTTCATAAATCAGAATCTTATTTTATCAAGTACCTATAGTAATGGCACATTAACAAAAACATAAATAGCCTATATTTATCATTTACTACGTGATAGGAGGGATCTGAGCATCTCTTACTCAGATCTCTCTTACCACATAACAACAACTTTTAGGACATGTTTCAAATCTCCGGGTAAAATAGATAATAGTTAAACTAACGAGCTATCAAGTTAACAGACAACTGACAGTGACTGACAGAGATAGCTCTATATTGTAACCATTGACTTTTATACTCGGAGATGGTGAAACAAGCCCTAAATATAATAAAATTGACGATAATCTTTTGCTCAGAAAATTATAAGTATGTATAATATGATGCGTCTCCGGTTAACTAAAGAAATATTTTTTCAAGATACATTTGGACCTGACGCTGCATTAAGTGAACGCGAGCGTGTTTTTAATACAAATGTTTGACATAAAACCGCGCCTGCGCTCGTTTAAAGCAGCCACAGGCCTTAAGATATGCGGGGGAAACATTTATTAAAGTGTAACTGTTGTAAGCCCAAAAATCTACAATTACCTATCTACGCAAAGTTTTATAAAAAATATCGTCAAACGTTACCTAATACGGATCCGACAAATGCTTTCGTATTTTAAACTTCTGCTATTTATCATTAGATACTCGTATCACAGTAATATGGGTCGTCACCGAAAAACCTTAGGAGGTCTTAGAACCATGCCACGTGGCAACGTCGCTGGCTGCATGACCAAGCAGTAAATATAAATTGATTGTACATAGCTCATGTCGCGACTGACATCATCCTTCCTTAGCATTATAGGATGCGTGACCGGAGAAGTCGCCATTAAGTAAAAGTAATAATATAGTAATAATAAGGCAGGGCACTATAAAACAAGAGTAGGTACACAGAGTGTCCCATAAGAATCCAACTATTTCGAGGTACGAAAACAATTAAATCACGGATGTGTTATTATTCTTTAGTGCTCAAAATTAATACGAAAATACACAAATTTTTAACCTACCTTTAAACTACCTGGCCCATTCCTACTTTGCAAGGATGCAAAAGCCTTCCTTTTGAACCACTCTACTTATTGTTGAAGACCGCCTAAAGATCGCGTGCTGCACTTGGTATCGCACCCTCATATTCGCTCTTGAAATAGTTGTATCCTTATGGGACACACTGTACTTCCAAAAATTGTAATAGTTAAGGAAATCGGTATCCTAGCTGTCGTGAGATGTTCTTTAAATAATACTATGATTTAGTAACCGTTAAACAATATCTTTTGATGTAAAATGTTGACTCTGTTTTCCAAGACAATTGTAATCGACTCATAAAACGTAGGTATATCACTCAATATGCCTGACGAAACCCAGTAGCGTTAGTCACAACATCAAGGCCATAAGGAAACTACGTTTATTTCACAACACTCCACTAGTTTAGTTCGCTAAATAGATCGATTAGAGCCTGAAGTTTGTTTACAAAATCCATTTTCCCAATATTTAAGGCCTTTACTCTGAATTTGATCTGCTTTTATCAACAGAGTGTTAGATCTATCTAAAGTAAATATAAACATAAGTACATTGTGAAAACGATTTTACATAGAAAGCAGACAGTTTTGTTCGTATTCGATCATTGAAATTATCTATCTTGAAACAGTATCTTATAAACGTATAGTATATAGTCTGAAATTTAAACTAGTTCGTTTTCTTTGTAATTCCGTTAATCACCATGCCTTAACAGTATCCTAAATCACAAGTTAAGAATACTTAGTTAACAGTAAGAATGATTAAATATGTTCTAGGTCTAAGTTAATTCTAAGCATTAGCAAAATAATTAACAATCTACCTTCAGATGGCGTCATAAGGTTACTGCTATAAGGTAAATGATCTTCATTAATAAGTTAACGATATCAGAAAAATGTTAACCTTCATAAATATGCGTCCGTTCAGAGAAATTATTGAATGAATGAATGAATAACACGGGAATCGAGATTAAACCTTCAACCAACAGAAACAAAAATCGTACTAAGCCGGCCGGCGGGTAAACAAAATTCATTATGATAAGAAACTCAATAGTAAATGGAATCAATGGGCCAAAATGGCCAATTGATTCCATTTACTACTATTTGCTTTAAATTACATAAACATAAATGCATAAAAAATTTGATAGATAGACGACCACAGATTGTTTTATTTGCACTTAACACCTTATCTGAAGATGATCCCTTTTCCCTCACAATATAGAATTCTTACCATTGCTGGACCAGTTCACCAATGCGTCAGTCGAGGCGTCTTCAATGTCCAGCAACAAGTTTTCTCCCTCCAAGTCTACCTCTCTCGGACTAAGCACAATATCCTCATCATTTTGCTGCAAGTTGACGTATGACAGTGACTTTTTCTTCTGCACTAGGTCGAAAATTTCAAGGTCTTCATCAATTTCATCTTCAGAGTCCATAGTAAGCGGTATACGGGACGATTCCAGGTTGTCTTTCATATCTTCGTCTTCTAGCATGCCATAGCGGAATTGATTTGTATCGTTCATCCCCAAGGATGTGCCGATATCGTTGTGTTTATTTTTCCTCCTGGAAAGGGAATATAATAAATCATTTAATCAGCCAATGTGGCTTAAAATTTTCCTATTGTGACTATTTTGACAATCCGTTTATTCGTTGTAAAATTTGTAAAAAGTAAAGTAAAAATTCTTTATTTGACACCTCACCTTATTTTAGAGGTACAGTATCAAAACTAAGGTCCCATAGGCTGCTGAACTAGTTGAAAACTGTATTTCAGGAGCCAGTGGTTTCTCCTATATTGACTTATTAGAAATTATGTCAACAAACAGTAAAAGTAACTTAAACAAACAAAATTTTTAATACAAATAAGTATTGCCGCATTACTTAACAACACTGTTTTATAAAACAGCTAGCAGTAACGTAAAACGGCGTGTTACACAATCTGACTTCCACATAATACATAAGTACGTACCAAATCTACATATTAATATTTTCGACCTAGGTATATAAAAACGGTTTTTGAACGGTAATTATCTAAATATTACAGTGGTCTTGGCCTCGAACGGCCCAATTATTGAATGCCGTGACCCCGTGCCTGTTTCTAATTTCTGACCAGTTCTGGAAGAACGACTAATTTCCATATCCAGACCAGAAACAAGTGACTTGCTGCGTCACTGCAGCTTTCAAACACAAGTTTCGCAACAGTAGTAGGTATTTATAATTTATATTTGCAATTCTATTTACTTTTGGGACGATTCATAAGAATTTAAAATGCACTATGTTGAAACCTATTGTCTTATTGGCGTTATCAATACCTATGTCGCACATTTACATATTGGCTAATTGTATGAAATGAATAGAATATGAAGTTCCATTGCGCCACAGAATCACGTATTATTGGGATATTTTGTGGATATCATCATTTTTAAATCAACACAAAAATAGGGCGGCTATGAGCTTGAACAAAAAGCCGTGTTGGTTAAGTGGGAGGACACTAGACTTTAATTCCGAAGGTCGTGGGTTCAAATCCTTCCACGCACCTCTGATTTCTTTATGAGAAATTTATGTGCGCTTTAAAACACGTCTTTAAAGGTGGAGGCAAAACATCGTGAGGAAACCAGCATGTTCTGAGAACTTGGAAGAGTTTTCAGGACATGTGACATTCAATAACCCGCACTTGGCCAGCCTGTTGATTTAAGGCCTCTCTCGTGTTTATGATGATGAGCTTGATTTGCACTGCATGCATTAGCCCACTCCGGTTTTGCATGGATACAAAACATGCATCACTCTAGCTCTTGCTGAAACTGCGTAATGATTCGTTTAGTATTTTCTATAGGTACTAATATTCATCATTATCACCATTTGTGATTGTGCTAATCTCAGGATCAACTGGTATGATTTCAGTTTCTGATTGAGTAACTATTGTAGAAGGCCACTGAAAAACCATGAAACAATGCTGTGGCGTGTAAAGCTTGTTGATAATAAGTATAGATAAGAAAGAACTTAGTTGAGTATTATTTCAAAATGATGTGGTGATCTTACCTATAAAATATGAAATAAGCAACAGCCATCAATGCAAAACCTCCAAACACAATAAGTCCTCTCTTCACAACTCCAGGGTTATTCAGGTTGAGTGGTGGCTTTTCTGTACTCGTAGAATTCAACGTAGTTGTAAGTGAAGGGGCCATTGTTATACTTTCGGTGATATTCCCTGGAACTATAATTAAGCATATTGCACTTACACTGCACTTGGATCAAACAATGTACCTACAATTGGGACTTTACAGGAAACACTAGAAACTATTTCAATCCAGAAACACCATGTCTTGTTCTTGGATCAATATCCAAGAAAACTCCTACATTAATCCTTGAACTTGTAATATCTGACAAGTATAAAAATAACGTAAGATAATAGCCTATAATTAGACGCTGCTAATAAACAGGTACCTGTAACCATTCAGATAATAAAATAATTGCTATAACATAGGTACATAATTTAAGAATTTTTGGTTTTCCTTGTAGCAAATAATCTAAGCAAATAATGTTTATGCTGATTAAAACAGTTTAGTTTTCATTATGATTACTATAATACTATAAATCTGAAAGTAACCCTGTAAACATTTATTTAATTAATGTAATTAATGTAAATACATTACTAATGAACCAATGTCATTAATATTTCGTAAGTATACAGATTCTCTTGAGCCTGAGAAAGGACATTTATACTACTACAGGTGTTTGTCATTCTGCAAGGAAATCCATTATAATACTAGTAGAGTACAGGCACTGTTAGTTCATAATTAATAACCTAAAAAAAAATAGTCCCATTTATTAATGAAGAAAGTGTCTTCTAAACCTAATATTTAAATAATATTTTTCTTAATAAACAGACATTAGAAGCAGAATAATATAATACTGCCTCAGTGGCGCGGTGGTCGAGGGTCTGCTTGCAGTGCAAGAGGTAGCGGGTTCAATTCCCGCCGAGGGGTCAAGTGTTTGTATATATTCTGCAAGCACTTTCTCCTTGGTCTGGGTATTTAATATGTATAATAAAAATATCTATGTACATATGTATATTATATTAAGTATATCAGATGTCTAGTACCCGTAACACAAGCTAAGAGCTTACCATGGGTCTTATGTATTTAATTTATTTACTAACATCTCCAGAAATGTAAACTGGAATGTGACACAATAGGTACAAGCTAAAAGTTAATCAGCAGCATAATAACAAACATTAACTAAATGTTTATATTAGTCTTTCAAATGATTGATAACATTGCATCATCACATCACTCACCTTTGACTTGAGTATCATCCCCTTGAGAAACATTGGATTTCTCCTTGTTTGTATTATTTTGCTGTACCTCGGCGCCAGGCACAACTTCAGGGGGTGGCAATCGCGAGTCTGCAGGCTTGATCAAATCCTCCGACTTCTTACTAGGGTCAGCTATTACGACTGTCTGTCCTTCCGAAGACTGTTTGATGGTATTGGACCGTCTGCTTCTCAGCAAATGAACGGCGTTGAGATATGAAGGCCATAGAGAGAATTTATTGAATTCTGGTACAAATTCAACATCATATTTATTCTCTGACGTCCTCACACAGTTCAGGAATAATAGAAATAAAGTACACCGAATGAACATGATGTTTGAGCACGAGTATTAAGTAAACAAACTAGAAACGTATTTGTGACAACTTTAGAATTTCTCTTTGATACAATACAATTCAAACAACTCCGTAGAAAAACGTATTTATATGCTAGATTTTCTTCCAAGAGGCAATCTGTGTTTTTCGCCTGCCTCCAGAATCAGAATTCCTGTTTGATTTTTGATTTTTGATGAAATTATTGAAATGTCAGAGACCAGTCCCCTTCTGACGTTCATGACGTAATTGACACGTGACAGCAATCTGACAAAAAGTGACATTTCTTATTCTAAGTTATAAAAATAAAAGAAGAAGAAAAAAACAATTTGTGGCCGACCAAAGTTATTAAGTCTGGTCGTCTGGTTCACAACAGCGACGACTCAGTGTCTGAACGTGTCATAATCATAATCATAATAATCATTGTGAATGATTATTATGATTATGATTCAACCAGAAGTGCTAGTAATCCTGCACAGGGGGTGAAAACATCACAAAAGAAATCCCCGTCCACAATGTAAAACCCATATACTTTAACCATTATTAACACCGTTGCCCGCAGATTACTACGAGTATATATTCAAATTATCTATATACAGAATAAGATAGATTAGGTATTACATTTCATTTATATTATGTTAAAACAATTAAACACCTCAGAGTATCTATACAGGGTTATTTGTTATTGACCAGCAACCTTCTGTGACCAGGTACCTATCATCATCAGGAACAACTTTTGTTCTACGACTTTTGAAATAACTCAATAGGTACATTATTAGAAATTGTTAAAGATTCTATTCCAGTGTGGTGACTTTTGTAGATCCATGTTGCATCACGTGACCACGATTGCGCGCGCAAGTGCTGGCGATAATAATAAGCAACGCATTTCATTTCACTAAATCCACAATCCCTTCATACTTGACCATTGACCAGGCTTAGGACTGGCTACATTAAACAGTTTAAAACAAATAAGTAGATAGGCCTATCTATGCAAATTTGGTAGTTAGGTATTAAGTTTAACGTAATCATTTATACCATTTAAAGTTTAATTAAGTAATATCAATTTGTAAAAAGATAGTTTTTATTCACTTTCCACTGTTTAATGTAGGCGTATTTAAAAAGTGGAATCAGCGTATTTACAATAACTAAATGATTAGCAATTAAAATAATATTTACAAATTAGAATTACCTCGCAGGTTCAAATCAGGTGGCGGTGAGTATCGCGCACATAGCGTTCAAAATAATCACCTTCACAACCAACACAAAGCCCACACCTAAAAATCAGCTGTTCGTTTACATTACACGATCTAATGTGATTTCACCACCACTGTACACCATTGTTTTTATGTGTCCCCATAAATAAAATCTTATTCCATATTGGCGGCAGGCTTCCGACACATTGTCATCACACCTAGCCAGCATCCTCACTATTTCCGTGTACTCGATATTGGAGTTCCGATACGCCATGGTAATTAGTAGGTACAATCCGTACGAAACATCGATAATGAGACGATCACAAGGACACATGTGCCGCGCGCGCATCCGTCTTGACGACTGACTGAGCGAGCGAGCGAGCGGCGGGCGGCTAGCTCAAAAGCGGCGCGGCGGCTGCGTTTGACCGGCAAGCTCAAAGACGCGGCTAGGTCAAAGGCGCCGCGTGCCGCCCAAAGGTGTGCAAAGATTTAAAAACGTGGAAGCGCCTATTTCAATTAATATTTATTTTTGTATGGAAATAAAAAGTTGCTAAATTTTAAAAGTCGTAGAACAAAAGTTGTTCCTGATGATGCTAGGAACCTGGTCACCGAAGGTTGCTGGTCAATAAAAGATCACCCTGTATAAGTTAAACACTATTGGAAAACAATAATCTTATCCTACTACTATTATAAAGGCGAAAGTTTGTAAGTATGGATGTATGGATGTTTGTTACTCTTTCACGCGAAAACTACTGAACCGATTTAAATGAAATTTGGTACACAGAATCTCTAGAGCCTGAAAAATAACATAGGCTACTTTTTACCGCGGGAAAACGTCATTCCGCGGGAAAATCCATTATAACGCGGGTAACACCGCGGGACACAGCTAGTATTAAATAAGATTGAAATAAATTTGATGTAGGATTCAGATGTTAGTAATATGTAGCTATGAAGTTAATACAAAACAATATATAATTTAAAATTATAAGTTGAAAAAATATCGTTTTATTCTTTGGTAAGTGTAATGCAAAAGTCCGTTTAGTAATTTACTATTCTGTGGTACGGTATTATTATCTACTAGCTGTGTCCTGCGGTGCTACCCGCGTTATAATGGATGAAGTACTCTTAACCAACAACATATTTATTTGAAAAAATATTAATATTATTATGTTGATACAACTTAAACAAATTATTTCAACCAAATTAGGTACCATAAATCTTAAAAGATAGACATATACTATCGCGGACTAATTTGTAGATCATTAAAAGAGCTATTATTCTCTAACATATTTACATCTTTTTTGTGTATCTTGAACCGTTTTCACGGCGCACGCAACGGAAGGCTTCAAAGATAAACAATTTCTCCCGTTTTTTACACATTTACCACTATATCTTTGCTCCTATTGGTCATAGCGTGATGTTATATAGCCTATAGCCTTCCTCGATAACTGGACTATCCAACACAAAAAGAATTTTTCAATTCGAACCAGTAGTTTCGGAGATTAGCGCGTTCAAACAAACAAACAAACTCTTCAGCTTTATATATTAGTATAGATACGCAGTGTGACCAGATTTAGCAGAATTCTGCGATTTTGGCAGAATTGGAACCTCATTTCGATACTTAGCAGATAAAGCCGCAGAATAGAAAAAATTAGCAGAATTTGGCAGAATTTAATAAAACATAAGCAGAATTTTAGTAGCAAATAGGATTTTTAATTTTCTGAGTTTAATTTGAATATGTGCTCAACAAACTAGCTACTGTTTTTATTTTAATCTAAGTCAGTATTTTTTCGTTGTACTGACAACAGAGATTTAGATAAAGATTTCTCCGACACCTGTTAGGTGTTGCCACATTGATGCCTCCTAACTTCCAACACTCCAACATTGAGCACACGATTCTAAGATTTCAATCGTTGCTACAAAAATTTACTGATGACGATTACAAATGTCTTAGCAACACACTTGTATTATGGTTTTCTGAATATCACACTAAAATTTCAGTAGGTACTTTTAGGTTTACAAAAGAAAGATGGTACATTTAGTTTACTTGCGACACTCGACCCTCTGATTATTACAAAATTTAGGTGAAAATATTTACAAATACGATACCAAAAACCCCATAGAAGAGTATGAACAGCGATGTGCTGATTCAAGCGAAATTAACTGTCTTTTATCATTTTACGGCGTGTGAGAGAATATTTTCTCAAGTAAACAACATAAAAACTGAGTTAAGAAATGATTTAAAAACGAACACGTTTCTGCGATACTGCACGTGAAGCAAGCTGTGAAAGAGCAGGATGGGTTAGTGAATTTCACACCATCCAAAAATATGCTAGTCAATGCGGGAAACTCAAAGGCTCACGCAAAAATGTAGATGTTAATTTGCCAAATTAATACGTTGTCTGAGTTGTGATTATTAATGAGAGAAAGCTACCTAAATTTTTATAATTAATAAAAAAAAAACAATCGGTCATGAGCATTTTATGTAATTCATAGAAAATTTGAGTTTGTTCGTTAGCAGAATTATAACATTATTTTAAAAAAGTTTAGCAGAATTTAACAGAATTTACCCGAGCAGCTAGCATTATGCTCAATTTATTTCTGGTCACACTGTCTATACGGTACTTCAACTTGGCTGGCCGTGACTTGGAAATAAATAAATGCCTTTACCTGCGCGATACCTGTATATATTTTTATATTTAATTCAAAATGCTTAAATAAAAGCAAATATTATAGTAGTGGTCCGATGTGAGGGTCCGACTAAAACAGAAGTTGAAGTTAATTTAGACTCTCTCTCTCTCTCTGTTGAAGTGAAGTTGACAGACAGATAAGAGCGAGGCGAGATGACAAAATAAATTTCCATTTCGAAAGACATCGCATCTACATTTCCTACTGCATCAGCGAATCCTAAATTTTTTCATGTGAAACGAAATACTCTACTTTGTGCGACTGATGTGATTATAACTACAATTGAAAATAGAGTTTCGTAGAACTGTTTGAATATTTATTCATACCCAAATTCCACCAGCATGTATTATAAACACATTTGGAACTAAGTGATAGTTGTCTATTTATAAATATTATGATTGCTTTTTGAGGCTTATTCATTAAACCGGGCAACAAACAACATACACCCAACAAGAATGTTGCCTTCCGTAGTGTCGAAATGTTTTTATCCGAAGTTGAGTTCATCAAATTTCAAATTATTTCATACCATTTGCGGCTCAGCAAGAGCCCATGCAGAAAAAATATGGCACGTAGATACCAATATCCACAGAAGAACTTTTAAAGCTTCTGCATTCTTCTACGAGAAAAATAAACCAGATGAGAAAGTAGTAATTCCATCTACAAAAGCAGCACCAAGTCCAAAAAAGATCTCTAGAAGTGGTCCACAAAAGAGTATCTCTCAAAGTGCTACAGGCGATATTATTGTGAAAACTGAAACGGATACTAATAATGTAGTTACTAAAATCATAATAGAAAAAGCACCTGAAGCAAAACAACAGAAACTGGAAGAAAAAATTGTCGCACCACCAGGTAATAAATTACTACTGTGCATTTATGTTAGACAAGTTTACTAAGTTTAAATAATGTAAGGAAGTTTAAATAATGTAAGGAGGGAAAAAGCCATAAACATTACAAATCAACCTTTTATTTTTAATTTAAAGCATACTTTACAGTGAAATACTGATTAAGGTAACTATCTAATAAATTCTCAATTGCGTTTATACCTTATAGTTTTAAATTTAACATCATAATGAGATTGATTGTGGATTCACTCTATTAACCTAGAGAAATAGCTTATACTGATTGTTTTTGTAAAATCAACAAATGTTTTAGAATAGGCAATATAATATTATTTCTTTATTATAATTTCAGTTAAGAAGCGGCTTCTGATAGATTTCTCAGTACCTTACACTGAACGAAACTTTATTACTCCGATGAGGGCTATGACAGAATACTTATTGAAACAATCAGAGTTAGAAACTTTGCCAAAAGTGCACAGAAGGTCACCATATGAAGCTGAGCCGCCTATCACAGTTTATTATCGGAAAGATGTTGAAGCTAAAGCTATAGAGGTAACTAAAACTCATCAATTTGTAGTGGGTTACCAATTTAACAAGAATACTGCAAACCGCCTCCTGATTGTGTTACACTGTGAATTGCTTGTTTTTCTGATCAGTCTGATAAAAAAAAATTGTTAACTCATTTTAACTCGTTAATCCCCAAGCGGTAGCCGGTTACCGCTTACCTGACCTTATTACCTGAGGTGAGGGTCAAGGAGTTAAAGTTATGAGGGTAAAAGTGGGGAAGGAAAATCGAAAATCTGTAAATATACTATAGCCCCACTATAGTCTCAAATGAAAGTGCATCATGTGCACATTACAAAACAGCCTGACTTTTAAGGGAACTAAGATTCTGGAATCGGGGTTTTTTTTAATTGTAAATTTAGTTTATTTTGATATGAGAGTGCTATATTTGTATGTATTATTATTTCATAAGTTGACACTTACATACACAAACTAATTTACTTTTGATGAATATATTGATGATGATGGTGAAGTAGTTTAATAAAATTATAACTAGATGTCGCTAGTAAAAACGGTCAAGCGCTAGATCGCGCTGACGAAAACGCGCAGGTTTTTACTGGGTCTTTTGTACTATTCTATCAGCGTTACTCTGGTTTCCCTTCAACACGAATAAATCTTTCGCCTTTTACTAAAGATTTCCGTGGAGGGGAACACTCAAATGAGTCTTACTCTGTTTTTGAATGCTATGTTTCGACATAGTTTATTTAAGCCATAAAGTTCGACGTGTCATCTGTCGGGAATAGCCTAGTTCCAGAACGGATGGAGCTAGCTATTTCATTCAATTTAGTTTTTTTTTGATGAATGGCGAGTTTCGCGCGAGTGTTCATAAAAATGTTTGATAAAATTCGGTTGACCCGTTTAAAAGTTATGAGTGTAAAATTGGAGAAGGAAAACCGAAAATCTGCAAATATACTCTAGCGAGGTCTTTTATTTTTTCTTTCTTTTTTTTTATGATGGATAGGCCTTCATATGACCACAATCACACCTGATCTAAAGTGACAATGTAGTCTAAGATAGAGTATGAAGGCCTAGAAGGTAGATGGCTTCTCCGGACCACATTACGAAACACGAAAAAATCGCTTCACGCACTGGCCCAGCTCGGAGGGTGGTAACAAGCCGCGGCCGAAGCTTACCACCAGATACTGTTCTTAGCACCACCCGGAGGTCACGTGTAAGGATTCAGAGGGTTACCACTTACGTACGTGAACAGACAAAACCTCCAAATAAATTATAAAATAGTATCACTTTTTACTTTTAGATGAACTAAGGTTCTGTAATGGGGGTTTTTCAAATTTAGATTTATTATACATACTTACAACGAGAACAGAAATGTTCTCAACGCCATTGTTTTGTAGCATTATAATTGAAATTTTAAAGACACATCATGCATAACTTTATAATAATAATTTTAGGTGTGGGGTTCAAAAGATGCATTAGAAAAAGAACTTCTGAGAAGAGAATTAGATAGAAGACGATATGAACAAGGTATGTATAACTGACAAATAAAATAAATGCATAGTTAACTTGTAACTACCTTTACTGTTGTGTACAGCAATGTTTTAATTTACTAGATGTGTTCACGGTAAAGCGAAGGCTAAGGAACTACAGGAGGGAAATGAGCCATAAAAGACTGACACCTTCTATTGAGGAGATGGGTCTGAAGACCAGATCTGGAAGGGTGGTTCTAACAGCTGTAGCCATGTAAGTTTCTAGAAGCAAATATCTGATCTACACACTTCTAAGTATGCATTATTATAAAAATAGGATTAATGAATATCATTCAACCCAAAAAATTTTTGTTCAAAATTATCAACGAGTTAGTATTTTGACAACTATTCAGTTTGGCAACTTAATGTACAGTCAAGAAGATACTATGGTAATAGCAGTCGACAAAGTGCAATATGTAGGGCTATACAAATAGTAATAATTTAGCCAAAAGTCTTAAATTTTTACTAAGTAATAATATAATTCCTCTGGCAATTTTGTAACTAAAACTCTCCTATTTCTCTTATTAAAAACTATAATTCGTTAGAACTTCAATAATAAGTAAAGTATTTATCTTACAGAAATAGCTGCAATTTCTTGTTCAAGGCCTGTGCGTGGTGTTACACGGGTTCACACAGCATGTTCTCAGAATCAATCCACTCACTTGCAGACACTGTGAATCAGCTTATATTGGCGTACGGCATACACAAGTCTGTACAGGTAAGAGCCACGTAAACGATTCTGCTCCATCCAACGCCATCCTAAACTAAGACGACTGCTCGGAATTTACGCGGGGACAGCTAGCAGACACCCAGCAGTCTACGCGGCGCCAGCTAGCAGACGGCAGACCGAAAGAGATTGCGAGAGGGTGCGGATTGTTTGGTAAATACCGATTGACTGTGCGGCGCGGCGCTGGCGCGGTAAATGATAGTAGTATGTTGCTGTCAGTAAAAACAAAATAACTTATAAATTATTGTGATCAATTAAACATGAAACATATTGAAAGATGAAAAATTTCGCAAAACAGTACTTTTAAAATAGCTTTCATTTTTATATGATTAGTTTATATTTTTATATTATTAGTTTTTAACCCCCGACCAAAAAAGAGGGGTGTTATAAGTTTGACGTGTCTTTTTGTCTGTCTGTCTGTCTGTCTGTGGCATCGTAGCTCCCGAACGTATGAAGCGATTTCAATTTAGTTTTTGTATGAAAGGTGAGTCTGGCGCTAGTATTCTTAGACTTGTTTCATGAAAATCGGTTGTGCCGTTTAAAAGTTATGGGGGTGAGAGTGGGGAAGGAAAACCGAAAATCTGCAAATATACTAGTGTGGGGTATCAAATGAAAACACATCGCGTCCACATTACATAATATTATGTTGTTTTACATTTAAGGAAATTAAGGCATCGGAATCGGGGTTTTTTCTTAAATTTTAAATTTAGATTTATTATAAATTAACAATTAATTTGTGGATTTTCCCGAAATATTAATGTAAATAAGGTTGTCACACTAATTTGGAAGGAATTAACAAAAAAATAATGCTCGTCTCGGGATGCCTAACGGGGTATAAAGAAAGTGATAAGTTGATAACTTAATACAGCTAGGGCTGTGCAGAAAGGCTAAGAGAGAATGGGAAGCAAGGCAGACTAGCGCGCCGTGTCGCGCGTTACGTAACAAACTGGTTCACCCTCCCATAGAAGCCTAGTGGTGACCCATGCTGCATACAAAACACTACTTAGGCAAGGGGGTTACACGTTAGCGATGGATACTGTACATAATATATACATACTATATACTACTACTACTATTATAAAAACACACACACAAACACCTTTTTTTTTAACACATAAACAATAAATTCTGTATAAATTAACAACTTCTAGTATTATATCAGTATGCATATAAATATATTGATATACCCTAGTATTTATCAGCACAAGTATATATTCTTATTATTTCTACTTTCTCTTAACACAAATATAATCGTACACAGGCAGCGGAATAAGTAAATGTTTCGGCTAGTTATTATTAGTTTTAGTTTTGTATTGCTTAAGTTAGGATAATCAACGTATGGTTACTACACATTTATAAATTTGTATCTACATGTGGAAACTGTTTTTAGCTTTAGTGAAGTCACTTTATCTATATTAATTTAAAGAATAGAATAGAAAATTCTTTATTACACACACCATATGATATACAAAAATATAAAATTGTTAAAACTAAAATTTAACCTAGCATGCGTAATGGGCGGTCTTATTGCTTAAAGCAATTTCTTCCAGACAACCTTTGTATGGAAATAATTTTAATGAAGGTTGTGGACGGCGGTGGAAAACAAAATAAAACATACAAAATATACAAAGATAATAACAGAAACTTACTCTAACTTAGACAATTTATCTTAGTTATAAGCTTTTTGTTTCCCAAATCACCACCCTCCGGGCTTGTCACCACCCTCCGGGCTGGGCCAGTGCGTGAAGCGATTTTTTCGTGTTTCGTAATGTGGCCCGGAGAAGCCACCTTCTAGGTCTTCATGTCCCATCTTAGACCACATCGTTACTTTACATCAGGTGAGATTGTGGTCAAATAAAGGCTTATCGTCCTAAAAAAAAAAAAAAAATAAATAAATAAATAAATAAAAAAAAATAATGGTGATAGATGCGATGTGTTAAGTGTGTGTGCGTCATAGATGGCGGACCCGGACCACCCGTACGGGTACACGAACATGCGGTACGTGTCCTCGCTGATCTCCGGCGTGGGCATCTTCTGCGTGGGCAGCGGCCTGTCCTTCTACCACGGCGTGCAGGGCATCATCGATCCGCAGCCGCTGCATGATTTCTTCTGGGTATCTATACTATATCTATATCTATACTAATATATAAAGCTGAAGAGTTTGTTTGTTTGTTTGAACGCGCTAATCTCCGAAACTACTGGTTCGAATTGAATAATTATTTTTGTGTTGGATAGTCCAGTTATCGAGGAAGGCTATAGGCTATATAACATCACGCTACGACCAATAGGAGCAAAGATATAGTGGTAAATGTGTAAAAAACGGGAGAAATTGTTCATCTTTGAAGCCTTCCGTTGCGTGCGCCGTGAAAACGGTTCAAGATACACAAAAAATATGTATTAAAGAATAATAGCTCTTTTAATGATCTAAAAAACAGTCCGCGATAGTATATGTCTATCTTTTAAGATTAACTCACAAAAACCGTTTTTATGGTACCTAATTTGGTCGAAATAATTTGTTTAAGTTGTATCAACATAATAATATTAATCTTTGTTCAAAAAAATATGTTGTTGGTTAAGAGTACTTCATCCATTATAACGCGGGTAGCACCGCAAGGCACAGCTAGTATATTTATATATATATTTGTTTGTTTATTTGAACGCGCTAATCTCCGAAACTACTGGTTCGAATTGAATAATTCTTTTTGTGTTGGATAGTCCAGTTATCGAGGAAGGCTATAGGCTATATAACATCACGCTACGACCAATAGGAGCAAAGATATAGTGGTAAATGTGTAAAAAACGGGAGAAATTGTTCATCTTTGAAGCCTTCCGTTGCGTGCGCCGTGAAAACGGTTCAAGATACACAATAAATATGTATTAAAGAATAATAGCTCTTTTAATGATCTAAAAAACAGTCCGCGATAGTATATGTCTATCTTTTAAGATTAACTCACAAAAACCGTTTTTATGGTACCTAATTTAGTCAAAATAATTTGTTTAAGTTGTATCAACATAATAATATTAATCTTTATTCAAATAAATATGTTGTTGGTTAAGAGTACTTCATCCATTATAACGCGGGAAGCACCGCAGGGCACAGCTAGTGTAGAATAAGTGTACACAAAAGATCCTTATGACCGTTTTTACCAACGTTTCCTCGCCACGACGTTGCCGGTATTTATCGATTTTTCTGCGGTAGAAGCCTAAAGTGAAGCCTTCCTCGATAAATGAGCTCGCGAACACTGACAGTATTTTTTCAAATCGTACCAGTGTTTCCTGTGATTAGCGTTTTCAAAGAAACAAACTATTTAGCTTTATAATATAGAAGTTTGACACTCTTTTGTTAATGTCCTGCCTGAGGAAAGACTTAAATTTTAAAAACTGTAAATTAAAGCTGCCTAAGGTGCCTGTTTAAGGAGTTGTACCACTCACCCCTAACACCCTCACCCTTAACAAATATATTTTGAATAATATATTAGATTATTAATATATTATCTTATATTTGATTATTATTCTGTAGTTTAAGTCCCAAATAAAACATTGTTTGTCGCAGGCATATTTCGTGCTTGGTGGCGCTGTAGTGTCAGAAGGCGCCACGCTGCTGGTGGCTTTGAGCGCCATTCGGAAAGGAGCCAAGGAGACCAACGTTCCCCTCTATGAATACAGTACGTACGTATGTTCCACTAGCGACTATTCATCATATACAGTACTGAACTGGATTCACTGAATAAATCAAACGATAAAGTTCTGGGGGGCAACTGTCGCTTCTTTCATATTATGACAATATCCATATATAACCTAACATCGGAATTTTTTATTGGTTTGCTTACGAATTCACTTTAATCATAAGCAAGAGGACTGATAAAGAAGATGATTGAACATAAATAATCTGTACCTTAATTTTAAGCTATTGTAGTGTTATGTTTTTGTTGGTTGTCCTAATAAGCAAATACAATTAAAAACATATATATGGAATTCGTTATAATGTCATAGGCGCGAAAATTGCCTTCCGCGTTGCAAGGCGCTGCCAACCGAAATAACTGGGAACCATTGAGGACATAATAATGTCTAATCGTCTAGAAGTTTTACCGTGCTGATGACTAATTCCTATGCTTTTTGTGAAATTTGTACGAAAGCTAGATTTACGAAAGCGATTGTTGACTTGATTTTTTATTAAAACCTTATAATATATGAAAAAACTTTACTTACAGCACGATTATAGTCAAATATGAAAACTATGATCCATTTGATTGCCCCGCGCGTTTTAAACTAGGTCGAATGTGCCTAGTTTTTATATTCAGTTTTGGTTACTCATGAGATTACACTGATACCGGTTCCTTTGTTATGCGTGAACTTGGGTAACGGGTGGCGTGGCCTGGCGGCGGAACAAGCCGTGTTAACGGCGGTAAAAAAATAAACATAACACGGTTATTATGAAATGACCAGAGAATAAAAGCCACGTTCTTCTCCTTTTATTCTCAAGGAACGTCCATGATTATAAAGTTGTTAACTGCTCGAAGAAAAAACAATAATGTAAACTGAGAAAGGAAAATTAATTATAACGCGGGTAACACCGCGGGGCACTAACTAGTAGTTACTCATAAATGAAAAATAAAGCCTTAAGATCTTAAAAGCATTGCTGGGAAGGTAAAATTAAGTAAATTAGTAAGAGGAAATCGAAATTGTCTTTTGCTCCCTTTTTTTTTTTTCCGTGAGAAAATCCTGCATGGATATCTCCAGACCCCGTCTGGGAGATATGTCAGACTCCTACTGACTAAAAACTCACGGTAACCATCGTACACCTACGTAAGGGAGCGCGGGAACTATCGTGAGTGCTTCCGCGAACCCTAACAGTGCCGCTCCTTGTGTTGGAGCCCTATCATATGGGGTTCTGCAGATATTGGTGCGAGTTCAATTAACTTTGCGGATTGTCTTATGTTACATATGTTAGTGCATTAAGTTACGGATGAACAAGGGCAGCGAATGCCCTTCTTCTCCGAGCGGGTCGTCTTCGGCGTCTTGGGTCAATGGATACATTTTCCCTTTGCCTCTCTGCCGCTTCCTTCAGCAGCAAAACTTCTTCGCAGAACATTGTTATTGCCTGCCAACAATCTTCTTTCTCAACAATAGATTTGACTATGGATGACAAGGAAATTTCGTCTCCTACAGCTTCTCTTAGGATTTGACGCTGCTGATCCCACGCAGGACAGTCCTCAAGTGTATGCTGGGCGGTGTCTTCGGAACTGTCACAGTGGTGACATCTCTCCGTTTGCTCTCTACTAGCTATGCGGCACAAGTACCGCCCAAAACAACCATGGCCTGAGAGGACCTGCGTCAACCGAAACGTTAGAGTCCGAAATTGTCTTTTGCTCCCTGATTTAAGTAACATTGCATTTTATTATTTTTTTGACATTTAGTAATATTTGCACACCTGCTTGCGGGTTGAATACAATTGACATCACTAGTTTATAAGATCTTGACATGTTTGTAATAATGTTTTCTGCAAATAAATGATATTATTTGAGCGGGATGTTTCAGTAATGCGCAGCTCAGACCCGTCCGTGAACGTGGTGTTGCTGGAAGACACGGCGGCGGTGTCGGGCGTGCTGGTGGCGGGCGGCTGCATGGCGCTCGCGCAGGTCACCGGCAACCCGCTGTACGACGCCGCGGGGTCCATTCTGGTCGGCACGCTCCTGGCCGGGGTCGCCTCCTTCATCATCATGTCCAATGTCAACGCGCTAGTGGGCAGGTTAGTACTGTTTATTCTGAGCCGGCTATCTGTCTCCTTCTCTCTCTCTCTTCAGCCGTGGAATGAGACCGTTGTCATGAGCCGCCCATATAGAACAACTTCGTAATAAGATGTTGCCGCGATTGGCAGAGAGCGGAATATGATGTTGTGTTCTAAGAAGACGCTGCAGCCGGCTTTGCATGTAGAGAAGAAATACATAGGTAGAATATACTTGTTGTCTTAAATGCTCAGATATAAACAATTTTATAAGACATTTCGGATCTTACGCCTCTAGCGGCTCCATCGCGTGACCATCATCAATAATAACCTGCTCCCATCTCGGAATGCACAAACTGTTGTTTTATCGCTCACTTACCCCAAACTCGAAGCAACATTTCTCCCGTCTAAGATATAAGATTGAAGCCAACTCCTTCAATGTTACTAGCGCCCCAACTCGTCTGCGCATAGGATTTGCCATTCTCTTAAACTATAGCTACCTACTCGTTAATACTACATTAAAATCCGAGTAGCATAAAATATCTAAGCGAGCAGACATTTGAAGCGAAAGCGATTTCTTATATACTGCGTGAAGACGATGTGTAAAGCTAGGGGCTATATGGAACAGTTGGATCGATGAATTTCAAATGACAAAAAGTATAAAGTAATTTGTTTTACAGGTCAATACCTCACGAGCAGTTGGATGAAATAAACAGTGTATTAGAGAGGGACTTCATGATCCGAGCCATCCACGACGTCAAGGGCATTGACATTGGTAGCAATCTTATCAGATATAAGGTATTATAAAATCTTAATCATTCATCATCACCCTATTAACGTTCCCACTGCTGGGACACAGGGACTTCTCTCTTGACGAGAGAGATTAGGCCTTAATTCACCACGCTGACCAAGTGCGGGTTGGTGAATGATGTCACATGTCCTTCATACTCTTTAAAGTTCTCAGAACATGCCGGTTTACTCAAGATGTTTGCCTTCACCGTTTAAGCACGTGTTTACAGCGCACATAAATTTCTCAAGAAGAAAAATCCAGAGGTGCGTGGCGGGGTTTGAACCCACGACCTTCGGAATTAAAGTCGAGTGTCCTCCCACTTAGCCAACACGGCTTTTAGTTTTTTTTTTAACTTAATCATAATTAAGAATAACCTTATAGTTATAGCGTTTGCGTTATGCGTTGAAGTTTAGCGTGACGTAACGCTTTCAAACTTTGATACAAAAATAGGTGGAAAGACGAATAACATAGAATACCAATGTTTTATGTAGTTATCATGCCTATTGGTAGGACGTCGATGCGAATAACCACTGATTATAATCAAATCAGTGGTTATTCGCATCGACGACCTTATTTATTAGTATAACTGAGATCAGAATTCAAGTTCCGGGTACTGCTTCAAAATTTGCTACAAAAGCATACAATCAGTCACATTTAAATAGGTAAATTAAACAATAAGCGGTACAAAATAACAAACAAAAATACACAAATTTCTTAGTTATGTTCTGTAGCAAAAGAGAGAAAGCTCAGCATAATGCTAAATACACCACGTAATTGTTGTTAGTGGCATTAAAAGATATAAGTGAAAAATTAGGAATTGTTAAGCATCCTTATGCACTCAATTATTCTTTAGGTTTATCCATCGGCTTTTATTTTATCTGAGCTTAGGATAATACATTATGTTTTGTTTTAATGATTCTTATTTTTCTTGCAGGCTGAAGCAGACTTTGACGGAAGAGCGCTGACAAGATCCTATTTGGAAAAGCATGATCTAAACGCGATATTACAGGTGATATGATAAATTAAGCTCATTACAGCACCTAAATAAGTATTACACATTCATCATTACATTTTATTTACCTTATTTATTTATTTTGGGAAAACTAACAGCTAGTATAAATTCTAAACTAACTCATATAAATGCTTGTAACTGTAACAGTCAGTTGCAAACACAGTAACGGCCAATCACAAGTTTCCACTTATAGAAAAAGTATAAAAATACTACTAAACCTAACAAGACAAAATATTACTAACATATATTAAAAAGAAATGAAATATTTTATTTCATTTCTTATATATATATCTCTCATATATATTAAAAAATACTATAAAGGATTTGCGAAAAATTGCATATCAAATCATTATCATTTGTATTCTTACTTATTTGGTACTGATTATTAAATAAATACATTATATTCGTATTTTCAAAATGCATATTATCAAATTTAAAATATCATTATAAGTCATATTATAAAATCTCGTTTGTTGTAAATTATTAATTATGTTTTTTATTATTTGTTGTTTTAGTGGCAACAGAAATACATCATCATTTCTCATAATTTTCTACTTTTATCAATCACGGTTCCTGAGCTACTGAGCCTGGTGACAGATGGACTGCCAGTCAGACATGAACCTAAAATTATAATTTTAAAAGAAGTCGCTTCCGCTGTAGTATATTATATTATATAAGTACTATATAATGTACTTTACGCGAAGCCGAAACAGATCTATACTTACTCGTACATTTCCTCGGTCTGGGTGTTTAATATGTATAAACAAAAATATCTATGTATGTATGCCTATGATATTAAGTATATCAGATATCTAGTACCCGTAACACAAGCTTAGACCTTACCACGGGGCTAGATGTTGTTGCGTGAATTGTCTGGAAATATTTATTAATATTTGTTTTTTTTCCTGCAGGACATAAAAAAAGTTGAAACTATAGACGACGTAGAAGCATTCCTACTGAAGCACGGCGAGAATATCGTCGACATGCTGGGCGGGGAAATTGACAGGATAGAGCTCAAGCTGAGGGTAAGAGAACAGATTTCATTATTTCAACAAGGCTGTTTAAACGGATAAGTATTATGAGACTTAGAGGTAAATATGGTGAACGTTGAGTTATTAAGAGTTCTTATTACTTAGACCGCGCGATAAAAAGCGCTGGTACGAATGATACACTATCTCCCCCGGTCAGGGGACGACCAACGATGTTGCTGCTCAAAATTCGATTTCTTGAAACTCAACATCCAATAGCGAGTAGTGTGAGAATGGCAATAAATAATAATAGACCCCCCCTCTAGACTTAACATAATATTGAGGCATTGCCATTCTCACACTACTAAAGTCCACCAAAGAGGGCTTGACTACTTGACATTGACATGGACGTCAATGTCAAGTAGTTAATTCATAATAAATTTCGTCCTGGTTACAATATTTTACTGACAAGATTGAATTTTTGTCATATTGTCATTTATAACATCTATATACATATAATGTGTCATCTTTGTAGCAATTAAATGGATCCTCTTTACTGTAACCGGTCATTATCGTTGTATATGATTCATATCAAGGACTAAATAATTATTTCCATTTCAGAAAAAGTTTCCTCAAATTCGTCACTGTGATCTAGAAATACTTTGAAGATATTGACTGGCAGAGAATCACGCGATCATCGAAACCCGTCAGTAAAATCAACTGTTCTGTAGTCTATGCAATCACAGTACTTTTAAGCTACGGTCTCACTAAGCTCACTGTAAGTATGTTTTCTGGTCAGCTGTGGCTGGTGTTTGTAGGATATTAAATCAACCCTAGTCTATCAATGTCGGCTTCACTAGCTATTTTCGCAATAGCGCGGTGTTAGGACTATGTAGAATGGCAAAGTTTTATTTATGTTTAAAACTAACAAAGCTATTAAATAGTTAGTGGTTAAAAAGATCTTAACGGTGATATCAGTAGATACAAAAAGAAACGAAAATATTGTGAAATAAGCTAGATGAAGTTAATATCGGCTTTATCAAAGACAAAAATAAATTTATGGTTTGTAAAAATGTAAATTTTGTAAATTTGTTGCATGGCGTGACTCGCACCGTTATTTAATATAATTTCCTCAAGCATTATAAAACATATTATAATCTTGGATACGTTTGAAGTTTTTCCACGAATTTATTAACATTCCGTAACACAAATTGATTAGCATTACATGGAAGCATCAAAACCTACCTTGTGTGTTGTTTGGAGTTTAAATTGTAGATGAGGATATTATTTGTACCTCAATAAGGCGGTGATACAAAGGAAAATTTACTTGTAACAGATCAAACGAATTGCTCGATAATTTGTTAAAACTTTATTGAATAAACGAGCGTATGAGTGTAACATTTCGTCGAAGCTTCGCGCGAGCGCGGCGATGCGTAGATATAGGCCTGACATTTCATTTATTAAATGGAAAACCAAAAACTTACAAATAAAAAGTATCAAATCAATATAACACTAGAAAGCTTAGTTAAGGTTTTCACGGATATAAAACATAATATAAAAAACAACTCAGTGAACAAATACAAACAAAGGCGCATCAAAGTAACAACACACAGCTATACAACTAACACTATTTATAAGAAAACTGTCAGAAAATCAACAGAAAAACACTGCTCATCCGCCGCCTGACCGTAGGTACTCGCACTTTTCAATATTATTAAGGGCCTGTTTCATCTCATTACTCATAATATAGGGCGATCTTGGTCAGCCAGTCACTCAGTTGTCAGTTGGCTCGATAGCTATATATTATATCCATTGGGTAATTTTACCCGCAGAATGTGTATCAGGCCCTAAGACCTAAGTGGGAACTCAAGGTACAGCCGCTAACAGGTAACCAATTCACTCACATAATAAATCTAAATTTAAACACTCGAGTATATTTGCAGATTTTCCTTCCCCACTCTAACCCCCATAACTTTAAAACGGCACAACCGATTTTCATGAAACATGTCTAAGAACACAAGCGCCAGACTCACCGTACATACAAAAAAACTAAATTAAAATTGCTCCATCCGTTCGGGAGCTAGGATGTCCCAGACAGACAGACTCTTTTTATGTCGGGGGTTAAAAACGACTACTACTACTTAGCGACGCAGACTGTACAAAGAAATGTTACAATTATGCACTAAGAAGGTTGTATTTAGTCGAACCGCCGGCCGAGCTTTCGCAATAATATTATGGTACTTCCTCCATTTCAAAATGTTATGTTTCATTAAAAGTGTACCTCTATCTACTATATATGTGTATGTTTGCCTGTTTGACCTGTCACCTCACAGATTCTGCTGTAAACTTCTGTGATTATAGTGTAACTATACATATTTAAATTAGGCTAAGCAATTCTTATAGACATAAGATCTTGTGCAATGGATGTAAATAAATGTTACTTAAAAATATGAATTGTTTCGATGCCCATCATTTAATAAGGTATACCACAATAGTAATAACATAAACAACATAACGTATAACATAATAATAGCACATATAGTAAACACCTCTTTTTTTAGAGTTTAAAGCATAAATGACTGGCTGGGTAACCAATACCTTGTGATTAAAGGACTTATAGGTTTGTTTACCTAAAATCAATCTCTATTTCTCTTTGTTAACTATCTACGCTAGTGCTGCACTCTGGCGCCCGCACATTGCAGTAATATTCTCTATTAAACACAAAGTTTTAGATATACTCTATGAAACTTTTATGCTTTCAATAGAAAAAAAACACATTTGTAGTTAATATAAAAGTCAAGTTTTTTTTTAATATATTTATTATACAACGTAACACTAATTAATGTCTTAATATTTTAATGACAACAAAACTATAGTTAAAACAATATCAGCATTAAAAATTGTATATAAGAATAAAATATAATCTTTATCTTGAATGGAGTGTCCATTATAACAAGTCGGATCGGAGCACGTTATGTTAGTACCTACTGAGATCCTCTCCTGTTATGTTTCAACTTTTAACATTAAAGTTAACAACAAATGCAAAAAAAAACGGAATAATTAATAATAAATAGTACTGAACATAATATGTATCAGGGGTAGTGGTGATTTAAACATGTTAAATAGGTAATAACAAATGCAGCAAACTCAAAACAAGAAAGTTGTTAATTTTGTGATAATATTTGAGAAGTCGGAAATTCATCAGATAGGGTAAAATGCATTCATATTTATAGGCGGCTTATCAGGTTTGAATTTTGTTATTAGCTGGCATGTATAAACTACATAATGTATAGTACAATTCTAGGAATTTTTATAGCATCTTCAGATAGTTGATAATTTGATTAAGCTTGTAATAAATTAAAACATAAATTTATATTAAGAAAGTATACAAAATAGTATTATCAGAATTATAGTTTGCTTAAACTCCGTATTACTTAAACACATATACAATACATATTAAATACATCCTATTTTATCCTGCACATTATAAAAACAAATCTTTACATTCACATCAGTCTCTTTTACTTATCGTATTACGAACCATAACCGCTCCCAAATGCCATTGGAATTGTTGGCTTTTAAAAAGCCATAATTATGAAGCAAACTTTAAAAGGTAGACAGACATCCCTCATTCATTAACAATACATACATAGTTATCAATTTTGCCACAAGGACAAAAAACAGCTGAATTACATTAAAATAGGTTAGCTGTTAAACTATATGCAATTTTTTATGTGCTTCTTTCAGGTCGCTCACAGTAAATGAGTCTTACCAGTATAACATTCTCAGAAGTTTTTCTTACTGGTAATTATATTGGGGAAGGAAATCCCGAGCATTTGTAGAAGTAAGAGTAATCGCTAACAGTACTGGATGTAGCCCCCTTACTCGATAAATGGATCACGATAACAAGCAATAATTAAAAAAATAGGTCTAGTTATTGCTGGAATAAGAAGACTTAGCCAAACAAACTTTTCAACTTTATAATGAAGGCCACAAGTATACACAGTATAGTAGGATCACGAGGCATCATAGCTCAATCGCATAATCAATTTTCATTTAGAAATAAACTTGCGTAACTACATTTCCAAACTAGCGCTACACCAGCGCCTTTTGCAAATTGACTCGCAATAAGGGCTTAGTAGAAGATTTGTTCAGAGCGCGGCGCGAACTTGGGGCAGGCATAGATTGTACCGCGCCGATGGGCTCCAGAAGTCGGACCCTTTCCATCCACACCAGCCCTTGCCCAGCACCGTGGTCAAATCCTCGGCGCCCGTGTAGTGCGGGTCTAGGATGAGGTAGCGAACCGTCTCCGTGACAGGGTCGTGTTCCACGCCAATAATCGTGTGGGCTAGCACACCACCGCCTGAAATGAATGTAAACCTTATTTTATAGGGCTCAGATTGTAGTTGTCAAGGAACACATTAGTAGGGAGGGTGTTCCAAGCTGCAGCGCGAATGATAAAGGTGGATGAGAACCGCTAAGTATGAGTGAAAGGAACATCAACTAAATTTGATGACTAATAAGCTGTGCATCAGCTGGTCTTGAATTGGAAGGGAAAAGGTTGGGTCAGAAACTAACTACAGTTACTCACCGATCATGATGGGAGAGCCGTTGGTGTGGAAGTGGTGCATGAGCTCCGGCACGTGTTCCCGCAGCTCCGCGCCCGAGGCCACGAACAGGATGCGGCTGGTGATGCCCAGCGCGGACTCCAGAAAGAAGGACAGCTCCGTGGAGCCGATCCACTGCCGCGACCCGAGGAACGACGACGGCTTGTCCCCGATCGAGACGAGGCATTTCTGGATTTCTTTGTGGGTGGGGATCTCAGCTGTTGTGTAGCCTTGATACCTGTAGGTTTTTATTATAACTATCATTAGTTATCTTTACCGTAACCTAAAGCCTCTTAAATTAAAGGGGTTGGAGCACCACTGTCGTTATTATTATAGAACAATTCACTGCCAAACATGGGTAACTCAAAAGTTATGTCTAATCTACTGCGTAGCTTCTTAGTCTTAAGTGTTTATTATACTTCTTGCTCTTTTATTTTGTTATCAGAGTTGTGAGATTTCGATACAGAATACCTATCTCTAAACAAAGGAACTTTAATAATGAAAATAACGCAAGGCTTTTTTGATTTCCAATCCGGTAAGGCTCAATCCAAAATAGTCGACTGATTGCTTGCGCGCAACCTGTTCATTCTATAAAGCTTTCCTATACCTTACACTTATTTTCACTAGGCTAATAATGTCTTAATTATTATCAATACTGATGGCTTGCTGCCAATTCAGTTTGCATGGGTAGAGCCTTTAAATTCGTTTAATTACCTGAACCAAGAGACGATGGTCTGCAGCGAGCGGTAAGCACAGCCCCAGCCGTCGTCGTTAAATCCATCCTGCATGTAGTGATGGTAGGCGTAGCGGCCGCGGACCAACGCCGGCATCCCCGCGCCTCGGGCCAGCGACAGGTGAGGACAGATCAGTTTGACTCCAGGGGCGGAGTAGGCGTTGCCGCGCCGAAACACTGGCCGGGTTAGCGGCAGCCCTAGGTGAGTGTGCAGGATTTGCCGTTCCTTTTCTGAAAATTTGACATTATTCAAGTGAAACTCTGCGGATTTATATAAGATGGGAAAAAACATTGAACTGAGCTGACACCAGTTTTGTGAGTTATATACAATTTCAGAGCAGTGTTAAAATTGAATAATAATTAGACAGCCAAATTAACCTTATAAATTAGCTTTAATTAATGAATTAGGCCCCCATTAAAGTTCGCTCCTAACAAGCAATAATTGTAGCTTACCCATGCTTTCGTCTGGGATGCCTTTAGGCACGATCCTAGTCATGAAATGCCCCAGTTCCTCCGGCAAGTAGTGGAATGTCTCAGGTAACCGTAGGCCTGCTCCGTCCCCAATACCCTCTTGACCTGAAAATATAATGTAATTTACGACGAATACAACACGTGGAAATATGACGTCGTATCCATTTCATCAAAAAGGACCACACACTGTCGGAATAGTGGCACTAGGTACTAGACACAGTAGGTGTGTGGTTGGGACTCACCCAGCTGGTCCAGCAGCACGGCCTCGAGGCGGCGCAACGCGCGGCAGGCGGCCTCCACGAGCGCGGGGTAGAGAGCGCGCAAGGGAGCACAGCGGGGCACTATCGCCAAGGCGTCCACACACAGCGGCATTTTAATGCAGAATGATGCTGGAAATAAGTACAAGTAAATATAATGATTTATAAAACATGGCATAATTTAATAAAAATATCCGCTAAGAAGTTGGACTCACACCAAGGGTTCTGTACACAAGTCAAAAGTTTATTATTCAACATTTAGTTTTTATCTGTCTAGCTATCATGGTTTATGAGATACAGCTTAAGTACAGACAGATGGATAGCAGCCTTTACCCCTTGAGGTGCAATTTTTTTTGTAAAACTACTTAATTTTATTTATAAACAAATTATGTAGGTACTGTTTTTTTTTTTCAAAATGGAACCATTGAAGATTTAAGCAAATGGAGGTGTTTCCATGTTTACTTACGTTTCCTCTGTGTGGTCATCATTTTAACAGCAGTCTTCACAAATTTATCTACCATCACATCCTTTGTTGCCCTCATTATAAAGTTTACAGGTAAAATATCCTGAAACAAAAATTTTTGTTTAAACAAAGGGCAATTGGTTTTTGTATATCCTTGCAAATTGTTTCATTAAAATGTAAAGATTTATATTTATGCCCTGGAACTTTACTTCTAGACAATTTTTAAAAATACACTTTAGAAAACTGTAAGGAAATACTCACTACAACATTAGTATTATACTTCTTTTTTTTCGGCTGTTCAGGACTCATAGAGTCTACAATTTCGCCTACTGTAGCATCCACACTGGTACCTGTGAGGCCTACATCAGAATCTTCTCCAAATAAATATACTGATGTGTTTTCAATGTGGAATGAAACTTGACCCGAAGCAATCTAAAAAAGTAAGTAATGTTTACTTGCCATGACATTAACAATACAATTATTAATATTTAGGTCCAACACAAGAAGGAAAGCGTCAATAATATTTCCGGACAATCCTTAGCCTACAATATGTGCTAATGCTTATGTTATGGGAGCTTAACATCTCACAAACTTATACATTTTTATAATTCAGTATGTAAATTGGAAACACCCACGAGCAAAATGTGCTTACAGAATAAAATATGTATGAAAGTGATATGTATGAATAAAATAGAATAAAACCTATGCATACCTTTTTCCTTTTATTCTGCATCATACTTTTAACTCCATTGACGGTTGCCTCACAAGTTAAGGGGAGTACAGTATTGAGTCTGATATGTAGAAACTGTTTCCAAAGCTCATCCATGTTGAGGATTTCATACTTTGTCTCCTCCAGTTTATCATGGACTAGAAAATGTGCTTTCAACACTTTGTTCTCATTTACTAACAGAACTAGTGGGTTGTCTGTTATATCCACATCCTGAAAATAAAATAAAATTCAGTTATAACAGAGTGAGAATGTAATAATGTGAAAGACTATAGTATGAGAATGCAGACCAACTGGCACCTTTCTAACATTTTGGCCTTTATTGAGAAGTTTGAAAGAAGAATAAGCAAGATTTTGCCCTTAGACATCAAATAAATAAAATAATAAAGAAAACTGTGCAAAATGGAAACGGATAACCTTACCTGTAGTATCTCTTTCACTGAAGTTCCGGTTATTAAATCATCCTGAAACTTTACCACCCCGCATAGCTCAATCTCACCGGGAAAGTTAAGTAAAAGTTGGTGATGGGCATGTTTTTCGTTTTCAAAACTTTCTATGCTTAGCCCGACGACCAGCAAAGTACCATCGTACATCAGACCATAGAGGCATCCCGTGCTTTCGTTGGTCTCTAGTTTAGAGAGCCTCTGGAAAAACAGAAGAAATAAGTTATAATGACAAATCTATAGGACTACACGTTATTGGATACGAAAACAAAGACTAGGTCGACAGTGGAGCAAGTTCGCTCAAAGAATCTAATCCACAAAATAGACGAGTTTAGCCAAAAAAGTGTCGGACAAAGTTACGTTACGTATGGTGACGTACTTTCATTACCGTACTAAGTAATAAATAACACGTTCACGTACCAAATAATATATACTGAGTGATAATTATGGTCACACTTTAATTAACTAAGAATTTTTACGTTTACAATCGTATAATCAATAAAATTACCTCAATAACACTACTCGTTATTTTGAGACGTGGTGACATTTTTGCATTTGCTTGCAACTAAAGTTAGGTATGCTTAACTATGCTTAATGTTTCCAACCACATCAAATATTTTAAGGCAAAATTAAATGTCCTCTACATTTCCGCTTTATATTGTAACTAGCGTAGCGGCCAAGGCAAGTTTTGCACGATGCACCCAGAACATCATCATTTCTTAAATCGGTTCTTAAATAAGCCATTATTTTCGAGACTAAAAATTTGTGATGTGGGTATTGATATAATTATGATTAAAATGATAAAAGAAACAAACATAATATCTGTAATTATTCGGATTATTTATATTACTTCAATAAAGCGTATTACATAAAGTATGTTACAAAATAATATAAATAAGATACAGTGAGACAACGAAGTATCGCGCAAAGAGGAGACCCCGAGAATGAGATACGCTGTGTAATGTATTCCATCTCATTCTTTTACACGTTCAATCCTACAGATATATAATATGTTTGTCTCTTTCTACGTAACGCCTCACCTTTTCGTGTTACACTTGATTTTACTCCTCATAAAATTTCCGTACTGGGCCTTATAACTCAAATCGTTTCATAGGGAGTAAACTCCAAAAACAGCATCAAAACAAAACGTAAATTCTTAGGGGAGGGAAAAACCGATTAGTAACCTAAAGCATAACGGCGCCTGACAGGGAAGTCCGGCAACTGGCCTCTTCTCTCTCCCATACGGTAGGCTCATAGGCTGTAGTAGGTAGGCTACGGTACTCTCAGTCAAATCTAGGTCTAATCCACAGTGGAATCGGTATTTCTCAAAGACCCTAAATATCTTCTGTAATTCCCACGCACGTTATTCATTGTAGGTTCATTGATATTTTGGTAACATTCTGCTTTCCTTTTTACAAGTTGTCACCTCACTAAAATAAAATTAATTTGCACACGAGTTACCTGCCTGCTATTTATTAGTGAATTATTGTTATCAATATCATACAAATTATCAAATATTTCGACCTATTTCCAATTTTTTTTAATACATTATCCGGCTTAGCCGGTAGCTTGGTTATTAAAAGGCGGAAACGACCTTTTTATAAAATAATAAAAAAACAAAAATCTTTTATTTCAGAAACAGGTCCATAAATTAAATTAGTGAAAGAAAACATAAACATAAATAACATAAACATAGACAGATTCTGTCTTGTGCAGAAAGCGATCAATCTAGGAAAAAAAAGGTGTGTGTGCGATTCACACACGATAGAAGTGAAACTTCAGTAAATCGACGAAAGAATAATAAGAAGAATAAAAAAAAGTGTGTGTGTGTCAGCTACGACGCACGATTGGAGTCTACTACTTATGAACTATATCGAATAGAAAAAAAGGGTAAATGAACGCATCTGCTAAAATGTTAAAAGAAACAAACATATATCTGTAATTATTCGGATTATTTATATTACTTCAATAAAGCGTATTACATAAAGTATGTTACAAAATAATATAAATAAAATACAGCAATACCTCATTGCGCGATACTTAATTACGAAGTATCGCGCAAAGAAATTTAAATAAAGCATTGTATTTGTGTCTCTTACATCATTTCCGTTTCATCTTTTTGCATCCGGTTTGAAATCACTACGATTCTATAGAAGTTTCACTTCAAAAATATTTTTCATCAACGGAATAAAACTATGATATACAATATGTATAGGTTCTCAGTACCATAATAAGTAGGTCAATTATCAATAAGCCACTCATCCTCAAAACCCCGGGCGAAAACCTAGCTAATAGTTTGAAGTGAGCAATCTAAACATAGCTTTACATTTTCGGCCTTTACAACGGCCACTCCCACTGACCAATCATAGTCTCCCACGCTAGTAGTCCCGTCCTTTTCACTTTCATACAATTATTAGTTTGTCTCCGCGAACAGACTATAGACTATATTCAATTGAAACAATGTACCTTATGGTCTATTAAAATATGTGAGAACAAAACATTGACTCTGTTTGGGCACTACAAAATTCTTAATTCTAATCTTAACTTAAATAAATATTTCTCATAGTAGGACCAATCTGACTTATTTAAAAATAACCTTAGACAGGCAGAACGCGTTACTTATCGAAGTCGAACGGTCTACATCCTCGCCCATAAGAAAACTGCTCCCCCGTTTCTGCTGATAGTTGTTGCTATTTCTGGCCGTTTTTATTATACCAGGAATCCCAGTAAAGTCTGCAGAACTGGGCATTTGGTTTTGGGAAGATTAAATTGTCAAAGTCATTTTGAAAAAAGCAATGTGACTTTGACTGACTCACTACTCACTTTCACATTATTTTAAACCACAAGAAGCTGGTTTATTTATATTATATTGAATATATATAAATTACCATTGTAGTTATTGTGTCGTGTGCCTACTAACATGATGTGTTGTCCTTTCTTTTTACCTTATTCAGTTTGGTGTTGTAACTAATATCCCATCTTTTGCTGCATTATGTTCACGATACGACGATATAACCAGTAACTGACGACACTGGCAGAATCGTATCAACCAGCGAACGGTGCAAGCCATAAAACCAATAAGAAGAAGAAGCTGGTTTACGTTTGTTTTTGTTTTATGTTTTATTTAAATTATTTACGAAATGTATGTTTAATATAATTATGGTCTTTGTGATGGACTAAATTCTAAATCAGCATTTTATTTTAAACATGGCCGATGCGAATCATTACAAATGTGTAAATTGTGCAGAGCCATGTTCTGCTATTTATAAGAGCTACGGCCCAACAGTTCTAAAGCTAACCAAATGTGTGAGTTCAAACTTTACTACCTACTGTTTTCAAATGAAAATATTGAAGTAATTGTTTTGAAAAGCAAACTAAAAAATCCGCAGCAATTCAGATCCAATATAAATATAATTATATACCTACTTAAAATAAGCTTCATTATTTAGAATTAAGTAAGTTTCTTTTTTCTGTAGGAAAAAGTAGGTTAAAGTACCCAAGTTATTCATGTTTGTGTGTTTCAAGTCACGTTAGTTAGTTTCGCAATTTCTGGTTTATTTTACGGTAACTGTAAAGTTTCATTCGATGTTATAAAAATATTTAATCTATTAATTTTAAATTAAACCTTTCCCGCTCCAAGGCCAACTAAGTTAAAAAAATATCAATGTATGTACCTACGATCTTATTCATTGTAGGTACGTGCGTCTCGTGACGACAGAATTACAGACGATTTTAGGGTCTATGAGAAATACCGATTCCACTGTGGATTAGAGCTTTAGAAATATTATATTATGTATTGTATTCCCTTTTCACTTCTTCATAAGATGAATTTGAAGGAAAATCTTCCAAGGTTGTGAATTTGCTTACAACAAAGGGTTCCAACATTGATGACAAAACTACGTACTTAGTTTATAAAGCTATTTATTTTAAAACTATTTATAACAAATTAAATGACTATTATTATGTAATATTAATTTAACAGGCTTGAAAATCTATACTAGAGAATTATTTAAATAGTTATTAAGACATAATTGTTACACCCAATCCGGGTCCATGTTCGCAACTGTAACTAATTTAAAGAACTTTTAAACAACATGATTACTATAAATGTTTTTAAGCTCGAGGTACTCATCCGCAGTAATTTTCCGGTTAGTGATGAAACCTATATATACACTTTAACCTAAATATCTTGAAAACGGTAACATGCAAAATCCTGTTTTTTTCAAAATGGCACATTATTTGGTATGTCAGGCTCTATTCAAAAATGTTAAACCCATTTGCTTTCAAATTTCAGTGGATTTAGCTGGTCTATGCTAAGGATGTCAGATAGGTGCTAGGACATAGTGATTTTGTATACTTACCCTATTTTAATTTATATTTTTATGTATGTTAGTCTTTAAGGTATATGTTTATAATGGGCCTTAGATGCCTGAAATATATGGTTTATTATTAAAGTCCATTTTATTTTATTTCAGGAGAAATGCAGAGGTACAGTGGACAAATATGTAGAATATGACCCTGTCATTGTGATGATAGATCTAGTACTGATGTCCAGAGAAGCACAAAGACATGTGCTTTACAATATAGGCTTTAAGGTAACTCCATTTCATGTTCCCTCTGAAAGCTATATTAATAAATGAGTGTTTATACGATTTTGATCATAGCAATAGCATATATTCTTTAATACTCCCTTAAGTAAGTCTATTTTCTTTGAAAATACACTGTAGCACTGAGGACATGTGAGTACATTGTTCACAGAATTGTTATTGATTGCCCCTGGTAGTGGGGCTTTCAATTCATCTTAACAATTATTCTTTTTTATATAGGTAGTTACTGGCCAATAGTAATTAATTTTTATGTTCACTAATCAAACAAAAAAGCGAGATTATAATAATGAACTGTCATTATTAAAGAGCTCACTTATTTGTGCTTATTCCAGTCATATTGGAAGCTGCTTATTATTCTGATAATGTTGGAGACCTATGGAGTATGGCGCTCTGACAGCCTGTTCAGCATATCCATAAACACAATGTGTGGGATACCAGGAAACAGTACTATCAACACTACATATTTGTAAGTACAATTATGTGAGGTACATAATTATAGTTCCAAAATGCATATTAAAAGAATAGAATATGATAATATATATAATGGGTTATAGTTATGATGATAAAGTGTTTACAGATTTTTGAATTTTTTAGATTTTATTACTGTTGAAACTATCATGGTTATCAATATTATTTAGATTTATAACGGGATATTTACCATGATTGATTGTCTTTCTAGTTTTTTTTAAATGCTTTGATCCTGTTTTATTTAACACAGATGTTGAGAAGCGTAATTGATGAATGTTCTCTTAGCGCTTACTGGTCACTGAAAACATTTTGTTTAAACTACTAAGTACTAGCTTACTGAAAATATTTTGGTATTTTTTTTTATATTTCTTAAGACCTTGTTTTTATATAGCATGCCTCTTTCAGTTCCAGTATCTTCCCTGTGAACATTACGATACCTGAGGCTTGGCGATCTACATGCGAGTCTTGGGCGCGTGATGAGAGGGTGGATGAAGGAGACCTGTTTATTTGGGAGAAAGACTTCTACATCAAGTTTACCTCAACATTTATTGGTATGAATAACGACTTTAGGCTGGATTTTTGAAAATATTTTATGTGATTATTTTATTTTTATTAAACTATAAGTAAGTGCCTACTGGGTGCTCGTTACGGCATGCGAGGCGTCATGCCCAATCAATCAATTGAACGTTCAGCCTGTTCCTTCCTTTTATTTTCAGGAGTGGTGGCATTCATTTTCACTGTACAGACTTCTATGGCTTTATGGAAACCAAAGATTTATGGTATGTAATGTACCTATGTTAAGTAGGTGCATCTGGTACTTAACCCATTCAGTCATTTCAAAACTCTGTGCATAATAAAACCTCTCTCAAATCATACTATTCTATTCCATATTTTGCAATTAACAAAACTCGGGAACATTTTGTATGGGGAAATGTTTATTTTAGTTTTTATCTAATTTTGTAAATGTTTTTTATGGGCAATTGCAAAAAATCATAAACTATTAAAATAGGTTCAGCTGTTCTCCAGTTATAAATGCACACACAACTTTGTAAGGCTTGTCTTGTATTATTCTAGTGAGCTGGACTCAGCTAGCTAAGGCATTCTCCCTGGCACATGTGTCCATTCTGTTCACTCTGCCAGTGCTAGTATGGGGCACAGACAGTTCCTGCGAAACTCGAGCGTTGCACCTCGCTCTGGTCTTCTTATACAGCTTCGCTGTGTTCTCTCATGTGTTTACTGGTAAGTTACCATGATGCTGTTTTAAATGTTTTCAGTCTTAAAGAAAGTAGAGTAGGAACTAGAATGGATATCCAAGATTCTTCTGTAGCAACTCTTTGATAGTGTGAATATTGGCGAAACTGGCTCTAGTCCTAGGCTAATGGTACCTATGGAGTTTCTTTGTATTCTTTTGCTGCTGCTAATGAGTCCTGAATTGAGTGGTAGCATAAAACTGGCAACTGGCCAACAAAGCCAAGCAAGCAAGTCGTGGAGCGATACCTCTACCTCGCATCATATCATCATCTTGACTTCAGCTTGCAAAATGATTTTAAATGTGTTTTAGGTTTTATATGTAGAATGTGTAGAATAAGATAATATTCAATTATTTGGAAGTCTAAGATCTCTACTCTATAATAATAAATGTCTTTGGTCTATCAAGCATTTAAAAGAAACTAGTAGTGCCCCGCGGTGTTGCCCGCGTTATAATTAATTTTCCCGCGGTTTAAAGTAGCCAATGCCCTTTCTCGGGCTCTAGAGATTCTGTGCACCAAATTTCATTTATATCAGTTCAGTAGTTTTCGTGTGAAAGCATAACAAACAAACTTACATTCACATTTATATATTAGCAGGGATAATATAAAATTGTGTCATTTGCAATATAAAAAGCATCTTTCTTATGTTTGATAATATTTTCTTTGTTTCAGTTCTTTATCAATGTCCTATAGCCGTGACAATGCTAACTGTATTGGTAAGCAACATAACTAAATATGCAACTTGTTATCACATAACACCTTATCTTAAGGACTTTGTAACTTAAATAAAACATTAAGCAATATCACAGAGTATTTATTTAAAAAATATAATGTATTTATTTGAATCAAGTTTTGAAGTTTACTGCAAAATAGTCAATTTGTAGAAGTAGCTCCCTATTTATATTTTGCCACCTTTTACTATCCATATTTATACATTGGGCATACATGAAATTACTTTAATTGTTTGTTCTTAATGAAAATGGAAATAAAGTTAATTAAATGTTAATTTAATAATTTAAAAAAGCATTGGCGGTCTTTTTTTATGAGCACAAATATAACTATATCATAATATAAAACCTCAACTTATACATAAAAAGCAAAATGGTTTATATATTTTATGTAAAGAGGAACCTTAGTACAAAATATGAAATCATCATGATGAAATCATTGAGATAAAAAATTAATTGAAACTTGACTTAGGCTAATTACAAAACATACAGACACTACACCAGTCTTTGGCTAAATTGAGTGAAAGGAATCTTGCATCAAACAAACTGATGTAAAACAACATTAAAATATAGACTGTTTTGACCAATGACTCAAAACAGTGTTGGTTCTTGGTTCACAGAGAACAGAAGCCAGCTTTGTAGTAACAAAGAAGCCATTTGAACTAATACAAACTTCAACAAGTTCAACAACCTTATATAAACATAATTCACAAACAGATAAAGCATATTCAATTGTTTACTTATTATGTAAGCTTAAATGTCTTTTTTGGTAGAATGCCAAGCCAAAATAGTCTTTTAACAAAGTAATTCCTAAAATGAATTTAGAATGACCAGCATTTTATACACAAAATAATTTAATGATAGTAATAAATAGGAATAGCTAGGATTTAAACTAAGGACTGAGTGGTGGATCATCATTCCCAATCATGACATCCTCATACATGACATTATTGTTCCTCCTTTGGTTGATTTTCTGCCGGACATAGTCCACCAAGTTGTACTTCCTTATTACAAGCACAAGGCCAAAGCCAATGAGAACTAAGGCAAAGATGGCTATGATTGGGCCCGTGGACCCATGAGGTTGGTAGTCATCTGAATGGGGCGTCTCACATTCGCCATCGATATAAACAAACCCTTCCAAACAATCACACTGATGAGTTGTTCCATTGCACATCTGGTTCTCTCCACAGGGCTCCATGTCCGTCATATTGCATGACAGGATGTGCTCTGTTAAAAAGAAATACGATGAGACCGACGAACCGGATGAATTGACTCAATTAAATAATTGTTTTTCTGGTACTCACCGCTGGAAGCGAAATTGATGAGATTTAACGCCAAAATCACAAAGAAATCCGTGTACTTTAGAGCCATTTTGTTCTTCATTTTATGATTCTAAATTTACATTACAATATGCGGGTTAAATACTTTATTTTCCTTATTTTATCGAATTATTGAAGCAAGCGCTTTGTGCCGAGTACAAACCAGCAACAAACAATTTTTGTCGAATCAATGTTTTTCTGTCAGATGTCAATGTCATGCTGACATCTCATGCCGTGACAGATAACGTCAACAAGTTACGTTCCGTTTTGTTAAATGTCTTGCGCACTTGCGGTCCAAATAGAAGTAACGTATCATAAAAAGTATTATTTATCGTAGTGATTAGGTATATACTCCCTGGTATTATTTTAAGGAAATTATGAAAAAAAAGGAACTTTTAACGAATTTTTGCTTTGAAAGCAACAAAGGCACAGACAGGTAGGTAACGTGTAAATAAATCAATCTAGATCTAAGGTCCGTTTAGTTCGATACGACACGGAAGATGATATTTAAGTTTGATGATGATGTAAGGGGTTCTAAAAGTTTTGTAAAAAAAATGTGGATTAAATTTAAATTCATTTATTTTCGCACACATTTCAATATCAGCTATTTTTCTATTTATACCTATAACAAAAGAGGAAATTCTCAATTCGATTTTTTGTTTGTTTGTTTGATCGATCAAGTGTAATCTTTATACAATAATATTCAGTAATTACTTAGAGCTAGTGCTCCAAATTAGTTCCATTTGAATTTCACAATGAGTCAAGTGTTGTTATATGTTATTTGACAGATAAGACTACGCTTAATTAATAATCAGTCTTATTTCTAGAAGTTATAAGCTTCCCCGGCTCCGTAGGTGTATCGCTCAGGAAGAATGTAGTCATCAGGGTTGTGTCCAATAGCTTCTATTCCACCATTCCCGTCATTAGCGCCTCCTTCTCTGTAAAACAGAAAATGTAAAACAGTATTCAGAAGTACCAAATGAAAAATAAATTTGATAAGTGTATGTAGTTTGATAAGTAAGAGTTCGCCCTTGGTGTAGGTACCCAATACCCATCTCACATCTCTGTACCTACACTGCAGTGTATTTCAACAGTTTACACATATTGTAATAAAAAGAAAGCTTTTTCTTCTACATTTTTGGTTCTACATTGGTAGATGTACAAATTATTCAGAACTTACTTCAATTGCTCGCGCTTTTCATTGTGATTTCTTCCTTTGGCCTTTTTTGGAGGCCTAGAGGAGGCTTCGTCGATGTCTTCAGAATCAGAATCTCCTTCATTTTCAGCTAAATAGACGGAGGGTGGTTATAATCAAAATCTAGGCTGTCTATTAACGTCCTACTCATAATCGATATAAATAAAAATGAATTGTTCGTTAGTCTGATTAAAACTCGAGAACGGCTGGGCCGATTGAGCTGATTTTGGTTTTAAAATGTTTGTCGTAGTCCAGGGTAGGTCTAAACGGTGAGCAAATAAGGAAAAATTGCCGGGAACTTTTTTTACCCGTGCGACGCCGGGGCGGGCCGCTAGTTTTAAATATATATGTACTTTATGTACCTACCAACACTGATTTTATTTAAGATTGCTAAAGCAGTAGGTACTGGTCTGTTGCTGTGAATTTAATGAGAAACTTTTTAAAAACACCAACATTAGTTTCATAAAAAGATCCTATAATTCCTTCACGGGGACAAAGTTTTATGAAAATATGATAAATGTAAAAATTTGACTCAAAATTACTTTACCTACTTAGACGGATTGTCGATATTTTAATTCATGATATTAGTATGTTCAAAACAGTCCTCTGCATCTAATTCAAAATTCACCTTTAGAAAGTTAAGGTGGTTAGATAGTTACTTTATATAGAATTTATAGAAATTTATAGATTTTTTTTTATAGAATTATTAGAGAGAAGGCAGTTAGTTACCTTCAGCGTTCCTTTCGTGTTTGTGACTGAAGGCACCTTCTTCATCATCGTAGTCACCCTTCCTCAGGTGCTCGTGGCTGCTGCCCTCGTCTTTGCCTCCGTCATCTAAGCCGAACGAGTCCTAAAACATATTTTTTTTTACCTTTCATATTTTTTATCTGACTTTAATTCAATACAATTATAAGTCTATAATAGTCGATGCAGCAGCGTAAAAACGAAAGCGATTAACCTGTTTTACGCTTCTGAAAAAGTTATTTTTTTCTCGAAATGTTTGGTAACTTAACGTTAGGCTGTTTTGTGTTTAGGTGTGCTTTTATTTTATTAGTAAGTATAGTATACGTATATAATAAGCTCTTTACTCACTTCTTTCTCGAACTCATAGTTGTCCCCGGCCTTCTTGTGGAAAGAGTCAAAGTGTTGGTAGCCTTTTTTCCCGCCACCGTTCTTTTTGCGAGAAAAACCTATCTCGCCATCCCCGTCACTCTCATAGGATCTGTGAAAGTTTTCTGGCTGTGAAAAATTATTAGAAAGAATAATGAGTAATTTTAACATTTAAGTTGGCTTTTATTGATAATGCTGGGGGCTTTTCTACGGGATCGGGTAAGAATCAATAAGATTTATCTAAAAACAGACTAATTAAAATTAAATAAGACTACAACACGGAATGACGGTCCTGTCATAGCCACACAGATTTTTCAAACAAACTTCCTATGCATGGCGGTGTACCAGATCATGGCGCTTTCTGTGCCTATTAAAGTAGCAGTAGTTAAACAATATAAAACGTTAAACAAACGGGCGTTGTGGCTTAAAGTTTTTGACTGATCGCGAACATGTAGTCACAGGAACATAGTATAAGGTCTTCTTTCACACCGAGAACTAATTTTGTGAAAGTACTAATAACTAAATTTAATCTGTTACCCCGTTAGCATAGGAAAAAAATAAATAAGTAATATTAGTAAGAAATACACTTACCGGCGCAGCTCTCGCTTCCCGCACATAGGAACCCACTGACATTAAATCACTGGTATCTGTCTCCATATCTCCCAAAGTAACAGGAGACGGCGCAGCAATGTGCAGCAAAGCAATAGCTACCGTTGCCAATCTCAGCGCCATTGTGTGATCCTAACTGCAACACAAACAACTAACTCTTAAAACAATTACTTGCACATAACAACGAACCATTCAAATTCGTTGAATGATATTTTACAGCCTAAATGTACAATCCAAAGAGCATTTGCGTGTTACTTTTCGTCGAGCATCTCTGCGAGCGCGGGTAATTTAAGTAGGCCCGATACTTCAACAAAGAGTGAACGCATGGTACAACGACATATTAACGGGTTCAACTGCAGTAAGCATAAATAAGAAGAAGATTTAGTTAAATGTTACATTTCATGCTCGATGAATTGCTCAGGTATATCACCACCTTTGCAAAAGTACCTACCAGTTCTAAATAGTAGAAAATAAGTTTGTTCAATTTATTTACCTTGCTCTGCACCAAAAAACGTCAGTCAACACTCGTTCAACAAACCGACTCTAGGTCTGCGGTTAAAATCTTGGATTTATATAACTTGATATTGCAAACGTATCTTTCACAATTTACTGACCCCTAATCTTATTTATAGCTTTGTGTTTTTGCTCCTGTCCGAGTCAAACGCGTCTGTAGAATCTAAGAAAGTGGAACCTAATCAACCATGAAGTAGGGACCTATCTGACAGATTTTAATCAAGTTGTCAACGACGTATTCTAGAATAGATCATCGTTTATTCACTTATGTATCTTGCTAGCTGATTTGGAAACTTAAATACAGATAATTAGGATTTCTCAAACTCGAGCAATCTGGGCGCCACAACCCGACCTCCGAATCAACACAGCATGAAATTAAACTGCAACAAAGCAAATAAAGTAAAAGGCGCTGAATTAAGCGTGTAACTGAATAGGCAAATACATTTTTATTTAATTTAAGTTTATCCGGAGCAAAATGATTTACCTACTCGTAAGAAATAGTAGGTACCTGTTTTGACGATAAAAATAAGTAAGTAGGTAGTTCATTTCCTATCAAGCTCAGCAAATTGCGATCTATTCAAGCACACATACAGAGGTCGGAGAGGTATATTAGTACAGGCAGGTATGTACATATATTATTACAAGTAGGTAATTATGTTAAGGTGTAAATTAATATTTTTTGTATGTGCAATAGAGATCTAATATTTTACCAACACCTACAATATTTTACAAATATAATGGGTACCTAAGTAATTAGAAATTCAACGGTCTGTTCTTTTAGTTTCTTGATTGGTATTCTACAAGTTTGGGTGTTGATCCTATCTCACATTTATTATATGAAATATTTCACATATAATCGGTTTGTAATATTTAACAAAAGCACCATATTACTATCTATTAGGAATTACAACTGTTGTATTTAAGAATATTAATAAATCTAAATTTAAAATTTAAGAAAAACCCCCGATTCTTATGTCATTATTTCCTTAAAAGTTAAACACCATAATATTTTGTAATGTGCACGCGATGCGCTTTCATTTGATACCCCAAATCTGCAAATATACCTCGAGTAGGTATATTTGCAGATTTTCGGGTTTCCTTCCCCACTCTCACCCCCATAAATTTTAAACGGCCGATTTTCATGAAACATGTCTAAGAACAGTCGCGCTAAACTCACCTTTCATCCAAACAAACTAAATTGAAATCGCTCCATCCGTTCGGGAGTTTTATTATAATGTCCCAGACAGACACGTCAATCTACTTTACTACCTACTTTAATTCTATTATTCGCTCAGTGGAGGTCGGATATATTGCCGGATCTGTTTTATCTGTATGTATGTGTATTACAAATTCCAAACAACTTGTCAAGAGTCACCATCGATACGGGCGTGAAAATAAAATTATTAAGGGTCACAAAAACGTAGTTTTTTTATTTTCTGAAAAACAGTAGGTACACAGATTTACCATAAAATTGTTTGATGTCTTTTTACTAAGGGCATTGAGGTATAATAATACGATTCAAAAAGTGTAAATTGTTTTTATTCCACTCATCTTTATGTTGATTTGCTCTTATTTATAATCGTATTGGAGTATGCGTCTGTATTTGCACTATAAACAACTTTGAAATGTTTGTCGGTTTGTTCCGTTTTAGCTGTCGATCCATCATTGGCGGAAATATTTTTCCGTATTGTATCTGGTATTTCCTCGTAGGTTAAATGCCACTCCTTCTTTATTATTTTCAAGTTCTCCATATACTCCGATCTAAAAAAAATTATCATTAATATTATGAAATAGCATTTTCACTTAAATATTTTGAACTACTCAAGCGATTATGTTAGGTACAGTGTTCACCAATAGATAATTGTGATTTAAGAGGATGGTTTTGGTAAGTCCCTTTTACCGGGAATAATTAAAAAAAATCCGCGGAAAAATCTATAAATCTAGATCGTTTTGGCGCACAATGGCCATTTAAAAAGATTGAAAGTAACAGATTTTCTTATAGGTACTAAAACGATATATATACCTACTTAATAAACATAGTATTTTGACTAAGGTATCTAGTCTATTTAATAATTTAGTTAACAACAAATTCTAAAAAGGACTTGCATTTTTTCATTGGATACATCGAATCTTACAAGTGGGAACCCAGATTCTTTCCCTCGTAGTATTGTGTTTTTTACGAGGACATTTATGATTTCTCCGCTTCTTGGATTATCCAAAGGTACTATTAAAATAACCTAGAAACATTATGAAATTATAATGAAGTGCTATTAAGATAAATGGAATGTACCTAATAATTATCATCAGCCGTTCCACATCCAACGCTCAGCTTCCATTCGTCATGGATTTCCAGTTATATTGGTTAAAAGCCTACGCTATAGATATGGGGTTTAATTCAGTTTACCCCTGCAACCGCCCCCGCACCAATACGCGCTGAATTACATGAGGTGCAGGATTAACTGCTTCAGCGAGCAAGCAACCCACGATAAAGGCCGGCACACAACGCCATGGACCATCCTTTACGAGACTCCTGGTACACTACTGCTGAGTGGCCCCTGGCAACATTTACCTGTAATATCTTGTGAACATTGTACTTGTCATGGAGTGCGGGGGCCCGCAAGCAATGCGCGGTGAACTGCATGAGATGACGCGACCGAGTGCAGCGCACGCACCGCGACCACTTCTCTAGCGAGCAAGCGTCCCACGGGCACAGACCGCCGCAAAGCGCCAGGCCTTGGATCTGCGACCATCCTTTACGAGGCTCCTGCTGCTCCGCTACCATTGAGTGACCTGGTACACAATATTAAGCTCAGTTGATGCTTCTTTGAGCGGTTACCGCATGTTCATCGATAAAAAAAACCTATGGATAATTACGTTTCGTACGAGTTGGTGCGCCGACAGCATTATTTCTATAGATATTGGTTTCTACTCAAGCACTTTCTCCTTGGTTTGGGCGTTTAATATGTAAAATAAAAAAATATCTATATATGCATGTCGAATAAATTAAGTACGGAGTCCCGTAACACAAACTTAGAGCTTATCATGGGCTAGATGTTGTTGTGTAGATTGTCCGGCAATATTTAATTTATTTATTTATTTACCCGCCTAGAAGAGAAGCCTAAGTCATTATTTTTTAATTCAGCGATTATATTTAAGGACGTTAGTTTATTATAGGTCTCATACCTACCCCAGGGTAGGTATGAGACCAAAACTCCATTTGTAACGATGACTAGCGACGTATTCTCACACCACGACCTGTAGCTGCGACACGGCGCGGCGGACCCACGAAGCCGGGCCAGGCTTGGCGAGCGTGTTGTATCACGCTATAACAGCCGTAGAGTGCCCAATACAGGACTTGAGCCACGATAATAGACTTATAATTAGGTATGATAATTCTGATAATGTTACGTTATGATAAAGTTACATTACCACTTGACATAGGCTACTCCATGTGTAACGTCTTAATAGTAGGAAGAATAGAGTTACCTTGAGCTAGTGTCCTAGCCACATAGTCACACAGCACGACCTGTGGCTGCGAGGGTGGTCCCACGATGCCGGGCCAAGCCAAGCGAGCGTGTTCTCTCACGAACCGCAGCACGCGAGGCACGTCGTTCGGCCGCATTCGACGCACGCGCACCTTGTTTGGGACTCCGGGACCCTGCACCTAAGTCATCATTATCTACACAGCTTAATTGAGCACAAAATTAAGCTAATTTAAAAAATGGCGTTAGCAGTCAAAATATAAGATCTATAGATCTTATTTTGTTAAAGTAAAGATCACGAACTTTGGATGAACTCTTAATTTTTTATTCTATTTCGTAATAAACGACGACCATAGTCCTCTTCATATTTCTCAGAGCGCTCCATGTAATGTAAATTTAAAGGAGCAGTAGGTACGTTTCCTATATATTTACATTACATTTGTAAAATCCTTAACTTTGTGTAATTTGCCTTAAAAAGCAGCGTTTACATTATAACAATTATTCTACTTGAACTTCAGCTTATAACTATGTCACCGCCTTTATTTAGATAACATATCTTTTCATTTTGAAAACAGGTTCTACTCACGTACCTAAACTGTGACGATAATATTTACATAGGTAGGTACACCGACGAAATTCTCCGTTTTAAAATGAAAAGTGTACCTAACTCGCGTTAGTTTTGAAAGTAATTAGATTAAAAATCTGAAGCTGAACATCAGTTTAATCTGTTGGTGGTTTTAAATGCATAATTTCTTAAGAACTGCATGACGATGATAAATAGACTAGGCACCTACTAAGACCGCCTAGGTCTAATGGACATAGGTATCACGGAATTCGGCATATCACGTACACTTATAATTGTGCATTGTGGAGTTTGTTCCTCTGACAAGTCTCAAATTAACCTGGTCACTACTTACCATAATTTGTTTGGGCTTATTATCTTTAATAGCTTCAGCAAAATTCCTCGTGGAAACATTGCCGACTTTGAGGTTCCCTGGCTTACGGATGAAGAATCTTCCCGCCAAAATCTTTGAGAAAAAGGGCATTATGTGGTTTGATAGGATGATGTTGGTAAGCTATGGCTATTTCCGCCCGTTCATTATTGTTTGCTATTAATTTTACATTAATTTTGAAATTGTTATCCAAAAATGTAATTTGCAATGCTCCTATGGCAGAGAGTATCAGAGACAGAGAGTATATAATCACCAGAGAGTATATAATCACTACGTTTTAAGAGACGGGACTAGGAAGGAAATTTTTGATCTAGGCAAAATGTCAAATCGAAGTTTACTATAACTGAAACACCAACATAATAAATAATCTGTTAGAAGTTTAAAAGCAATGGTACCAACATAAAGATAATTTTAAACCTTAAAGAAGAAGAAGGGTATAGGGTTGCACTCGTACAGAATCGAGTTTTATCGATATCGATGATTTAGGTTTCTCTCAATAATAGGTTGGACCTACATACTGAAATTGGGAACAGGGAGGAGGATACTTAGTACAAAAACAAAGCGCAAAGCAAAATATTTATTTATACAATATATTATGTTCATAGTGCGTACCCATTATTTATGGCGATGTAAAACATCATCACATGATCATGATGATAACATGATCTATTGAATTGAATTACATAATACATAGTATATATATTATAGGAAACATGATGTAAAGAATGAGAAAGTAATTTTGTTGTTGAATAAATAAATAATTAACTTTTGGTATTATGATCAGATAAATCAAAGAAAATGTTCCGCTATGGCAAAGTGTGTTAAAACCGCAAATTATTTTTCAACACATCGAGATGAATCTGCGAATATGATACTCCTCCTATAATGTGTAATTTAAATGAGGTTGACCAAGCATCATCTGAAAAAAAAGTTTAATTATATTCGGAAAAACAGCACAACAACAAATTAATGAATATATAGTATACTCCTGATCATATTGATGGTTAATGGTTTTAGATTCCGAGTGTTGAACTGAGGATATGGGAGACAAATTCGTTATATTTATGTTCAAATAAAGAAAAAAATAACAGGCCATAGCATATTATCGTGTTATAGATACAATTTTGAAATGTGGCTTATGTCCTAGTATATTAAAAATGATGATGAATAATTCATATTTAATTTGTAGCATAGAACCATATAGGTCTGGTGGACTTGTAATTTTGTGGTATGAAAATATATCGATGATAGGCGAGCAAACAAAACGCCTATTGTTTACAGAAGCATTATATAACATATTGGTAAATGTACTCACCGATCTTCATCCAGGGCAAATATTTGGTATAAGCTTTTTGTCTTCACTTGTCTGCTGTATGAGTTTCTTGCAAATTTCGCATCGAATAGAATTTTTATGAATTGTTTTGTTCTTCATAATTTTCACAAATTTGCGGTCCTAAATGACAATTAAACATCAAGTACTAGACTGATAGGTGACAAATTGACAATGATCCATGAAGAATAAAGAATAAAACCTATTTAACAAGAAGAAGAAGAATAATAATACCACTTATCTCAGAAGTAGCAGTTACAAAAAGATTTGCGAACCACTAAAGCGTATTTATTATTTGGAAGTATTATAGTCGCGATTAGTTTTATTAAGTTGGCTTTTTTTTTTATTAAGGTGGCAATTTTTTCAAAGCAATGCCTTAGCAAAGCTTTATGTCAGATTCTATCATAGACACTTGCACCAGCCTGATAATCACTATGGAGAGTATGTGCCATAGTGACAGACCTTGCCCCTGTCACTGTCATCAATTTGTTTTTCGGAATTTAAACGTTTAAGCATGTGTAATAAGAGGTTTTTATCTTGTCTTCAAGATTACTATTACTACTCTAAGACTATTAGGCTATGTGGGCTAGACATAGAAGCGATATTGAGGAGTTGGCGGGGATAACCCTAGATCGTACCTTCCATAAACCGCCTCGTGTATTTCTATGTTAAGCCCAATTTTTATTGTTGGGCAAGCACACAATTTAGAGACGATAATTATGTTACGACATCAATGATTTGAGGATCTTCTGTAGCCCTTTTTTGGCTGATCTATGATAGTAAACGCGTTTTGGTTGATATTTGAGAAGAACACTAAAAATAATAAATAATCATCATCGGTATTGAATGGGTAAAAAAATATATATAAATATTTTTATATTGCTTCAACGTAAGTATTATAACTTTTTACTGAGTATTGGAATTTTGATTATAATTTATTTATTGGAAAGGGTCGTATATCAATATAACCAGATATCGATATACCTCGAAGTTGGTTCTATAAATTTGACGACCTCTGTGGCTCGGTGGGCGAACGTCCGCCTGAGGCGCAGGAGGTTGCGGGTTCGATTCCCGCCGGGGGACCAGATTTTGTACGATCTGAAATTTCTGGTTTCGGGTCTGGGTGTTTTCTACGTATCATTATGTAATGTATGTATTTATATTATATTGAACTATTTCTTTCACAGGTAGGTATTTTTTAGCAGAGTAGGTATACAATAGCTTACATTCAAAAGTAGTGAACATAGCCCATTGATTGTTGTGACTAAATATAATCATTATATGTATAATTAGTAAGATCACATAGCTAAAGAGTAAAAAATAATATTGATATATACAATGTATGTTGGGGAGTATGGGGTCCCATCAACATCTTCGGGACCCAAGTCATCCTTACCTGCACGTGGTGCTCCCTGCTGAAAAACGAACAAGGCTCTGGCAAATTATTTTCCCGCCAACACGCACTGGACCAGCGCGGCGGTGTATTGGTCCAAACCCCTCATGAACTGCACACCGACAATCTGTCCCCAAGTGCTCGGCGACACTGGGGGTGAGGCTGATGACAGTAGGCTAATATCCCCCAGGGTCAGGGGCGATAATCTCCGGGCGAGGGTCTTAAACTGTCAAACGACCAACGCACGTACAAAGGACACCGGTAGATTGCCCTCACGAAAACAACTGGCCCTGGCAACGCACAATATCCGCACTCTGCGGACAGACGAAAAGATTTTGGAGCTGGAAGAAGAATTGAGCGGGTTACGTTGGGATATTCTGGGATTATCTGAAGTCCGTAGAGAGGGCCAGGACACGATAACCCTGAAATCTGGTAACCTGCTCTTCTACCGGGAGGGCGACCAACAGTCCCAAGGTGGTGTCGGATTTCTCGTCCACAAGTCTCTCGTGAACAATATCATTACCATCGACAGTGTGTCGAGCAGGGTTGCATACCTAACACTCAGAATATCTAAAAGGTATTCGCTGAAGGTCGTTCAGGTATACGCGCCGACCTCGACACACCCAGATGAAGAAGTTGAGTGTATGTATGAGGACATTAGTAGGGCCATACATACTCATAAAACTCACTTTAATGTTGTCATGGGAGACTTCAATGCGAAACTAGGCAAGAGAAGCGATGATGAGTTGAGAGTGGGGAACTTCGGTTATGGGCAACGGAACCGTAGGGGACAGAGGCTGGCCGAATTCCTGGAGAAAGAAGAACTCTTTATGATGAATTCTTTCTTCCAGAAGCCGCCTCACAGGAAGTGGACCTGGATGAGTCCCAACGGTTTCACGAGAAATGAGATCGACTTCATCATGGCCGACAAGAAACGCATTTTCAATGATGTCTCTGTGATTCACAGGGTGAAAACCGGAAGTGATCACCTAATAGTAAGAGGCACATTGAATATGGACGTTAAACTTGAACGGTCCCGATTGATGAAGTCCACGCTCCGACCTACTCGCGCCCAGATCGAAAACCCCGAGAGCTTTCAACTCGAGCTCTCCAACCGTTTTGATTGTCTAGATGATGACGCTTCAGTGGACGAGTTAAATAACAGGTTCGTAGAAACTGTCCATACGGTCGGGTCTCAGTTCTTTAAGACCTGCCGTACCGGTAGAACTCAGAGATTCTCTGAAGACACTCTTAACCTTATGGCTGAACGACGCTCGCTGAGACTGCAGTCTCCCGATGATGCTAAGTCCCATAGGCAGCTTAATAGACGAATTAAAATATCCTTGCGACACGATGTACGTAACTTTAATACTGCTCGTATTAAAGATACGATAGAGCGGAACCAGGGCTCCAAAGTGTTCGCAAGAGATATGTCTATTGGGCAAAGCCAGATGACAAAGCTGAAAAGGGATGATGGCAGTATAGCGTCGACGAAAGCAGAAGTGTTAAGGGAAGTCGAAAAGTTCTACGGACAGCTCTACGATTCGGTTACAAAGCCTGTTACCAGCGCGGCAAACGACCCAAGAGCCAAGCTGACCCGACACTTTACCGAAGATATCCCGGATATCAGCCTGTACGAGATTAGAATGGCACTAAAGCAGCTTAAAAACAATAAGGCGCCAGGCGAGGATGGAATCACATCGGAGCTTCTGAAAGCGGGTGGATCACCGGTACTTAAAGTCCTTCAGAAGCTCTTCAATTCCGCCTTGCTCGGAGGTACCACGCCTGAAGCATGGAACAAAAGCGAAGTGGTGTTGTTCTTTAAGAAAGGTGACAACACCTTATTGAAGAACTACAGGCCCATTTCGCTTTTGAGCCATGTTTATAAGCTGTTTTCTAGAATCATCGCCAATCGTCTCGAACGCAGGTTTGATGAATTCCAGCCTTCCGAACAAGCCGGGTTTCGAAAAGGCTTTAGTACCGTAGACCACATACATACGCTGCGGCAGGTTATACAGAAGACCGAAGAGTATAACTTGCCGCTCTGTTTAGCGTTTGTGGACTACGAGAAAGCCTTCGATTCGGTGGAAACATGGGCGGTGCTTGAGTCTCTCCAGCGATGTCGCATTGACTATCGATATATCGAAGTGTTGAAGTGCTTGTATAAAAACGCCACCATGTCAGTCCGAGTACAAGAACAGAGTTCGAAAGCGATCCCGTTGAAAAGAGGAGTTAGGCAGGGAGATGTGATATCTCCGAAACTGTTTACAGCCACTTTAGAGGACGCTTTCAAACTCTTAGAATGGAAAGGACTAGGCATCAACATCAACGGCGAGTACATCACTCACCTTCGATTCGCTGATGATATCGTGGTCATGGCGAAGACGATGGAAGAACTCAGCACTATGCTCGAAGGCCTCAATCGAGTCTCCCAACGGGTGGGTCTTAGGATGAACATGGACAAGACGAAGGTCATGTCAAATGTCCATGTTGTGCCCGCCCCCGTCTTGGTTGAGAACTCGGTTCTCGAAGTTGTTGACGCGTATGTGTACCTAGGACAGACGGTACAATTAGGTAGGTCCAACTTCGAGAAAGAGGTCACTCGCCGAATCCAGCTCGGATGGGCAGCGTTCGGAAAACTACGCCACGTCTTTACGTCGAAAATACCGCAGTGCCTCAAGACAAAAGTCTTCAATATGTGTGTGTTGCCAGTGATGACATATGGATCCGAAACGTGGTGCTTCACTGTGGGCCTTATGAATAGGCTCAGAGTCGCTCAAAGAGCTATGGAAAGGGCTATGCTCGGGGTTTCTCTACGGGATCGAATCAGAAATGAGGAGATCCGTAGAAGAACGAGGGTCACCGACATAGCCAAACGGATTAGCTCTTTGAAGTGGCAGTGGGCAGGCCACATAGCACGTAGAACAGATGGCCGTTGGGGCCGAAAAGTTCTCGAATGGAGACCACGGATCGGCAAGCGCAGCGTCGGACGACCACCAACAAGATGGACAGATGACTTGGTCAAACTTGCTGGCTCTCGGTGGATGCAAGTGGCGACCGATCGGAATGATTGGTCGTCTTTGAGGGAGGCTTATGTCCAGCAGTGGGCGTCTAATGGCTGACATGATGATGATGATGATATACAATGTGTTAAACACATCTAATAAAAAACAACTATACGGCCACGTATATCTATTATATTAAAGGATGACTAGGACCCGTACCCCAGAATAGTACTTAAATTAAGCCGTACCACAAGCTTAGAGCTTACCACGGGGCTAGTTGTCGGTCGTGTAGATTGTCCCGAATTATTTAATTATCTATACTAATATTATAAAGCTGAAGAGTTTGTTTGTTTGAACGCGCTAATCTCCGAAACTACTGGTTCGAATTGAATAATTCTTTTTGTGTTGGATAGTCCAGTTATCGAGGAAGGCTATAGGCTATATAACATCACGCTACGACCAAAAGGAGCAAAGATATAGTGGTAAATGTGTAAAAAACGGGAGAAATTGTTCATCTTTGAAGCCTTCCGTTGCGTGCGCCGTGAAAACGGTTCAAGATACACAAAAAATATGTAAATATGTTAGAGAATAATAGCTCTTTTAATGATCTAAAAAACAGTCCGCGATAGTATATGTCTTATCTTTTAAGATTAACTCACAAAAACCGTTTTTATGGTACCTAATTTGGTCGAAATAATTTGTTTAAGTTGTATCAACATAATAATATTAATCTTTATTCAAATAAATATGTTGTTGGTTAAGAGTACTTCATCCATTATAACGCGGGTAGCACCGCAGGGCACAGCTAGTTTATTATAAAGAGCATGAACAAAAACGAAATTAGTTTTGAACTTCCCCTTTCTAACCATAGATCCAACCGTTAACTCCTTTCCCGATAAGATTGTTACCGTAAACGTAAAACGTAGTGATTATATACTCTCTGATTGTTGCAGTCAATCTTCGAAAATGTAAATAAAACAATGCCAAAAAAGTGAAAAAGATAAAAATACGCTCAGAAAAATTCCAGTGCTCTAGTAAACTCGAGTTCCTTATTAATTAAACCGGGATGCATTTCTTAAAGTCAGAAACGTTAAGTGCTCTCCGATTGTGCCAATTGCCTCCACAGCCAAGTACCAATAATGTGTTTAAGAGGTGCAGGAAACGTTCAGCTTGCGACGTGCGCTACCCATGTCCTGACAAACGACCAGTAAGTGGAATCATGAGACGCAAAATGGCGTTTAGCTGAGTAACATCTTTTACCCTTCAGTTCAGTTTCTTGTAATTGGACTTTGCGCTTGAAGCGACAATTATTATTTGCCAGTGCCAAGTTAAATAAAATTGTAAAGTGAAAAAGATGTTACCTACTTAGTTGAACGCCTATAATTTGATTAAATTGATACTGGCAACTGACGCTTCAAGCGCAAAGTCCAATTATAAGGAATTGAATTGAAGTGGAATCATGATTACGATGGAATAGGTATTCCAAATAATATTAATATGTTCTTTTGTGTATTATTCATTGAACTTGTGACCTTGTGTCACAAGTTACCCGCGTTATAATGTATTTTCCCGCGGAATTACATTTTTTTGGTAAAAGCTAGCCTATGTCCTTTTTTAGACTCTAAAGAATCTGTGTACCTACCAAGTTTAATTTAAATCGGTTTAGTAGTTTTTGCGTGAAAGAGGAACAGACAGAGCTTCTTTCGCATCTATAAATTAGTATGGTTATATGTATAGACTGTTATTATATGGTCTAGATTACATTCAAACATATTTACGTGAACTTGAGTGCTGTGGCTCACCCTTTCCATATTCTTTTCAAAAACCATATCTCTTTATTTCAGTGTTTCGACATGAAAAATGTTACTATCCAGCGGGGTAACATGTGCCACTCGAAACTTGTGAAGTCCTTTTTGTACGCACAATATTGGCCACGAGAACCCAGTATCTGTGGGTTGTGGATGAGCATGAATAGCCCTTACCTGGAAATACTCAGCGACAAGTACTCATCACAGTGTAAGGATTATCAACTATTCAATCAAAATAATTTTATTATTTTGCCCTTTTTTTAATCAATTAAGGATATTAAGACAAAAAAGAAGGCACAATAACAGTCGATTAGGTCTTTTTTTCCCGTCATTTCAAACGAAAAATCAAGACTGTATCAGTGCATTCAAGTTTTGCGTTAAGTAACTCTTTCGTGCGATTTGTACTAAATGTATATTTTATTTATTTTTGAACGATCTAACAGATAAACTTATTATTACACCTATTATTTATGTAGTCATCATGCCTATTTCCCAACATTATTTAAATTTTATTTACCCTCTCGGCAATTTTGTTACCAAATCTCATCAGTTCCAGTTTCATCATCAACTAACTAACCGTTTACCTTCCTTGTACTCAGACGAAAGATTCCTAGCTTTTGAGAAGCAAGAGCGTACCAATGAGTTACGGCTAATCGGTGTCTGCGTAGCATTGAAGGTGTACCCATGGATGATCGAAGAGATGGAGGAATGGGCGCATTACGCCACCTGCACACCTGAGCGACACAGGATGTACTTCATAGCACACTGTCAAAAGGCTCCCAACATTTTTAAGAAATATAATGTGGATTTTTTCTACGATGTTAGTTTTAGCAATTTATAATCCAAGTTATTTTAGGTATTCGACTAGAACTTCCTATTCGTTATCGTTACTATACAAAATAGCCGCTAGTATACCGACAGATTGCACATCATAACAGCCAATAGGTACCAATTTGGTGTTCCAATAGTATTGTTTGGGATCAATGCATAATTTTCTTCGTTTATATCCTCATTTAATTATTTTGCGTGGTTAAACAGGTTCAGATCCTAGGTACTGCGGCGGAGGTGACTGGTCAGGGGGTGGGCACTCGCCTGTTGTACACTGCGCTCGCGCATGCTAAGGACGCACGTTACAAAGTTGTCTGTTTCAACTCCCTCAGCGAGTATACGTAAGTATCACTTCCCTTTTATTTAAAAAAAGCGATTTAATCACGCGCTCGCGAATGAGACGGAACTAGCGCTTTCGCTCTCTCCTCTCGTTGAAGGACTTGAAAGTTGACTATGAAGTCCGAAACGTTGAAAGTTCTTGAACTAGGTAGATCTTTTCACGAGTAAGTAAATCCCGTTTTTTTTTTAAAGTTACCTAATTATTAAGTAAGTACCAAATATACAATTTTAAGTGAAACCGAAGGCATAGAATAAGGTATCCAGGTTAATTCCAGTAAAAATGGTAATTGCTGTCTTGTTTTTAGAAAAAGTAGAATATTAGGTACGGGTCTGTGTGAATTTGCCTTTGATTTTCTTTCTGTCCAAAGAAAAAAAATATATACTTGTTCCAAAGAAATATAATTTTAAAATCATTATGCGACAGTACGTGTAAAAATTAACGTATGTAGCTCTTACTGGTCTTTTAGGAGAAAGTGCGCCGCGCGGTGCGGCATGCAGGAGGAATGGTCGATGTCGTACTCCGAGTACGTGGACGAGGCTGGCGCCAAGGTGTTCTTCCCGCGGCGGCCCCACCTCGCCGTCTCCGTGTTCGCCAGGTTGTTCGACACGAAGCTGGGCGGGCAGTTGCCCTGTCGCCCCCAGCTGCATTCGGACGCTAAAGTTGAACTGCCTCCGGGACAAATTTACCCATAACATACATTTACGCCTAATTTAGATTTATGATAAAAAAAATTGTTTTAAAGATGAACCTGAACTCGTTCTCCCTCAGTCCATTGTAGTCTGGTATTCATTTTGCTTTTGATATATACACAGACACTGTTTAAATAACTACCTAAGTACATAATACACGTTTGCATCCTTTTGTATCTTGTTCTTCACATAACTAATGTAAAGTTATAATATAGATTAAGACGTATCTTTAACAATTTTAAATGATAGGTGTTTCACATTTTTGTCAACTAGATTTATTATACGCTAGAACTTCTACGTATTTGACAAAGTAAAATATTGTTGCCACGTCTCATGTTATTTTAGTATGACAAGGAAGACTTATGATTATAGTAAAGGAAAAAGGAATATATTTTATAAACTGGTTGTATATTTTTATACATAACTTTAATCGCCGATTTTTCAATTACCTATTAGATAGGCAAGGGATCTGACGTTATTACAAAATTTACATAAGTAGCTGCAGGACTGTCATTCATCATAATCATAGTTGATTTATAATCATTTTAGCAGCCAAAATAATAAGTTTGTGTGAATTAATTTATTCGGCTGACTCGGTTTGATACTAAGCAAATATGTTTAGAATCTCTGTAAAACTTGCTTTTAGCTGGTGTTTCTCTAATAACCTACTTACATAGTTACTTGTATTATGTTTGTGTAAAAGAGCGAATTTTTGATTTTGACTCGTATTATAACCCCACAGAAACACTTTTTGCTGAGATTTATTGATATCACTTAACGCAATATCTTCTGCAAAGTTTTGTAACTAAGTTTACAATAGGCCTAACATAAATGTTGGTAACGGCATCACGAAATCCATTTTACAAGAAGAAATAACAATAGGTGTTTATATCTAAACTTTCATAATAAAAGAGTTTTAAAATTTGAATACTTTTATTAAATGCGTTAAGTACTTACAATATAAGTAGTAACTATGAATATAAAACATTTTAAATAACCTAAATTATAACGTGCATATTATTTAACAAAGTGCTTGTTTTTAGGAGTAAATGAGCTTAGCAGGACCTTCTCTGAAAATTAAGCTATAGTAGCCATAATCTTTCACCGTATTCGGCTAATTCACACCGAACGCGTTAATTGTCACCAAATATTATAAGATTATATGGATAGTTTAAACATGTTTAAACAATATTATATGGTCTCAAAGAACAGTAACCAATTTCGAGGTTACTATCACTGCCAAACGTCATAATTATGCTCCAATAAAACGTTCATGCAAATTTGCTCCTATAGTTATTGCAAAAAGATCTAGTTCTTCTTAGCGTATGCCCAATGGGAGCCTCCTTCCTTGCCTCCCTTCTTTCCGTGCGAGGACTGGTGATTGTGGTGTTCGTCGTGACCTGCCTTGCCGTTGTAGCCTTTGTGATCCGCGTCGACATGACCCTTGTTGCTGTGGGAATAGGCACATTGTTAATTGGTAGGTACTTAATATGTTTTGAAGCACAATAAATTATTGAATGGTTGACTAACCTAACCTGTGAGTATGACCTGTATCCTTTTTTAAAACTAGTAGTTTAATTTAGGAAGATAACTTACGGGGTCTTCCCCCTTTCGCTTAGGCGAATAGGTTGACGTATCTCGGAAAGTTTAGTTTGTTTTTTTTTTATTATGTTATGGGCTTACTTTTGACTACAAGGCAGAGACGAGGTCAACGATGGAGCAAGTTTGGCCAGAAAAAGCCTATTCACTCTGAGCTTAAAGGTGGTCGGGTTGTATTTAATCGGAAAAACAGACTTCGGGAGAGAATTCCACTCCTTAGCGGTGCGCACTATAAAAGAATTCGAGAGAGTTTACGTAGTAATTTATTATTCTATGGTTTTGTCATTGTATTTTATCTTCTGAGATTGATCTAAACAAAGACAATAGTAGGTATCATGCTGTTGACTGTAGTTGACAAGTTGTAGAAGCTAGTTACCTGTATCCCTTCTTGCCCTTTTCGACATAGTCGTGGCCAGCGTCTACGTGGTGCGCCTTCTTCTTGCCGCTCTCGTTGGAGGCGTGCTTCGCGTTGAACTTGCCGAAGCGGAGGTGCTCCCCGCTCTTGTGGTAGTCGTCGTAGAACTTGTGCTCCTTGTGGAACTCGTCCTTGTGGTATTTGTTGTGGTAGCCTGGGAATACATATAATTTACCATTATAATATCAGCTTATTTTTTCAAAATAAAAAAAAATGCAGCAGTTTTGAATTGGTTGCGTATTTTTAAGTTTGTTATTGTAAGGTGTTATCCTAAAATATTTTTTATAAATTGTCAATAATTTTTTAAACATTTCGGACTTGTAGTTTTTTTTAGAAATATAAGTTATAGTTATATTGAATAATCTATAGTTTACTTGATCAGATGGAGGAGATAGTTACTACGTAGAGAACCCGGATTACCGATTCTAAGCAAATAGATTAGCAAATTCACTCCAATTTGGCAGTGGGTAATTCATAATGTCACCGGCTGGGGCAAAAGGGTTCTCAAATAGAGAATGTGGATCGGCAAGCTCAGCGTAGGATGTTTACTAATGACGGAACAGATGGACGGATGAATTGTTTAAGGCAGCGGGTTTAAGGGGGATACAGGAATCGGTATGGCCCGGTGTACCCGCTCAAAAACTCTAATAATCAGACACATGTCAGTCCTATCGGCTAAACAATGATATGTATACAGATAGATATTTGGGTGTCTGCTATATTACTTATCTATTATTATACAACAGTATTATTGAACGAGAGTTTATATATATACATATAAGAATATGGTTAGATTGTTCTCTGCGATGGGGAAAACATGTCAATGAAATAGTAATACAATAATTTGTTAAAATATCTAGCGGTTAGACCCGCTGGTTCACATCCCTTACATTTACGACGATTATACATTGCATTAGTTAGGAGTAGGTTGGACTATGGTTCGTTTTTGTTTGATAACAATGCGAAGGTTCATAATTATAAATTAGACAAGGTTCAGAATAAAGCTATGAGAATAATTGGGGGTTTTATACGTAGTAATCTGTGTACATCCGCTGCACATTAGACGTCGGTATCTAGGGTACAAATATTGTCTTAAAATTCGATCGACTACTGATAACGAAACAATAAGTTTACTATTACGACTAAATTCTTTATGTAGTTCCCCATCAATATTGGTTAAATAGGAAGAAAACCTTTATTAGTTTTATGCTTTTATGAATCAATTCAAAATGAAGTTATTTACTCATCTGTTTATTTAGATTGCTTTCGATTAAAGACTTGGATGACAAATATAAATACAAGTTCATTTATATCTACAAACTTAGAATGTATGAATAGATCTAAAAAACATTACGAAAATAACCAAATGAAAGCGGATATTATGCGAGAATTACATATTAAATATTATAATTGGTATGTTTTGTTTACTGATGGTTCAAAAAGTGAAGAAGGGCGCGGTGCGGCTTTTTATGACCACTTTGTTTAATTGTGTGATTATAAATGAACATAATTATTTTAAGATCACGAGTAGCTTATCAATTATGTCTGTGGAATTTGTTGCAATATATGAGGCACTTTCCTATTACTCGCGTATTTTCGTTGATAAGAAAATAGTGATTTGCAGTGATAGTCAAAGTGCACTTCAGCACATTTGTCGATGCGCCTCAGGCAGGAGGGGGGTGTATACATATTGACTCAAATCATTGAACTGAATGACCGCGGTGTTCAAGTGAAATTGCAATGGGTACCAGCACATATTGGAATCAGGGGAAATGAGGAGGCTGTCAAATTAGCAAAACACGCATTATTGGACGGTTTGGAATATAATAAGTACATTACCAAATTATTCTGAAGTATTACCTAAATATAAAAATAACTGTTAATAATAATTTATGGAAAGAACATTTCAATGTAAGATCCTTAAAAAGGGATTTGGTACAAAACGATGCGCTTTCATTTGATACCCCACTCAAGTATATTTGGTTCTTCTTTCGCAATATCACCCCCATCAAGATGTAAGATATAGATACAAAATCATTTATTTCCATTGTTTGGTTTTACAAAACTTAGACACATTTTTCATCAAACATGTCTAAGAACACTGGCGCAAAAATATCATACAAAAAAACTAAATTGAAATAGATTCATCCGTTCTGCAGCTATGATGCCACAGACATACAGACACGTCAAACTTATAACACCCCTCTTTTTCGGTCGGGGGTTAAAAATGCTTTATCCGAAACAGAGTAGGTAAACATTATGGCGGTGGTATAGAAATATTTCATTTCGTGACCATGACGTAATAAAAAATACTTACCATTATCGCAGCTAAGTTCGAAAGGGTCACGCTTTTTCATTCAATTTGGATTGGCCCGTGACCCAAAGACATGGTTACACCAATTTAACTCACAACGAAAATTTCATCACAAAGAGAAAAAACTTAATTTAAGCAAACCAAACCTTACCCGTTAATAGAATGTGGTAACAAGTAATGAGATTAATTGGGAACGAATACTTGCGGGGTCAGGAAAATAATCTATTTGCAGATTGCATTGCGTAATGCAAGTATTTTTATTCGCTTTCACTGACCGCGACAAGGCGTGTTAGAAGTACCTATGTCTTATAGTCTGACTTTGCAAATGCAACATGCATGCAAAAGGCAAAAAAACATTTATCTATGTATCAACTTTATATTGCACTTTTAAAATTGGGTCTTTTTTAACAAATATACATCTTTCCTGTTTATTGTTATTTGCACAAAGACCTATGCTATGCAACTGTATCGATTAATGATAGTCCGTGTACAGTTAACCATTGAATTAAAAGTCTATCTTGTCCCTTATTATTAAGGTATATGCTACTTTAAAAAGGAATGAAAAATGTGAAATAACCTGCTTTATCTTGTTAACATAGTATAAAACAAAGTGGTTTCCACTGTCTGTTTGTATTAGATCATTAAAACTACGCTTTCTTAAAACTACGGATTTTGTTGCGGTTTTTAATAGATAGAGTGATTCATGTGAAAGAGATATTACAGCAGTAAAATACTTTTTTCTGCTGGAAAATCCATGATACGCGGTCAACACCGCGGGAAGCTGTTTTCCGCTTTTTTTTTAATATGTATTCAATTCTTACCCTTAGTCTTGTGCCCCTTCTTGTGTCCCTTCTTTTCATCAAACTTGGCGCCTTTGTGGCCGTGAGCTTGTTCCTCATGGCTGCCCTTGTGGCCAGCATTGTCGTGGTGCTTCTTCTTCTTGCCTCCAGCCTCCTCGTACTGATTCCTGTGGACCTCTTCAACCTTCTCCCCTTTGCCTCCCTTGTCTACATAATGATCCTTGTTGAAGTGCTCTGTAGACTGTTAAAGTTTTTTGTTAGAAAAATGTATAGCTATGACAATTTGTTTTTAGATTTTTTAGATAGCTACGTGTACGATAGCATCGCTTTTTGTTATATTTTCTAGGTTGAAGCAAGAAAGAGATATTAACAAAAATAATTTCTACTTAAACGTCTATTGCCTAAGTTTTTATATAAAGGGACATATTTGAGGGTGAATCACGTTAATTTTAACAAATCAAATAGTTATGTGGTGGAATAACTCAGGGGTTCCGTGTAATTCGACAGCTTATTAACTGTCGGAATAGAAAAATAAAACATAAAAAGTGTCAAAAGGTGTAGTGAGCCGTCACTCATCTACCTCACATATAAGCTAAGAACGCAACGTTGCTCTTTAATAAAATCACATTTTGATGTACCTATTGGAGCCCCTACATATTTAATTATTATGTTTTTTTTAGGATTTGTTGTTATAGCACTTAGCAGTAAGAAAAATACATTATACTTTAAATTCAACTCTTTTTAAATCAATCATGGTTAATGCAATAGGCTTTATTTGCAACAGCAGGCTGTAGCATACTTCGCCCGTTCTACGCCCGACTGCCAACAAACAGCAGCCTGTTCACAGACGGACGGCGGGCGGACAGACAGACAATGTAGTTTTAGTAATGAAGACGCTTTTTAATCATTGAGTACTTGAACCCTAAAAGTCGAAATTCATTCATTTTAATCTCAATTAGTAAATTAATAGGTATATGAGGAGTTACAAATTGTGTTACAAAAAAATATATACCTCTATGCTGTTTAAACTTTCATTTTAGATGTTCCTTATCGTGTGAATATAATATACAGGTACTATTAATATTTACAAAACACTATTTAATAATTCACCAAGCAATTAAGGACGGTACGTCTATCTTACCTATGTATGAGTAGGTATCCATAGGGCTTCCTTCCTTGAAATTATTTGAATAATAAGAATTGTGACGATAATATCCAAATAGGTATTCATTTTCTGTTTTCATTGATTAGATATTGTTTATTAACACTACATTTTATTATATTTATGACCGATTTCAAAAAGAGGGAATATTCTCAATCAGATGCTATGAATTATACCTATTAGTGTCCTCAGAATATTTTCCCTAGATTGGAATTCAGTGTTTATTTATTTTATTTTAACATTTTTAGATAGCGTTCCATGGTCACATTTATATTTTGTCAATTCACACATTTTTTTATAGAATGCATCATGAAATTATCTACTGAAAAATAAACATTTCCCTTTTGTCATCGTATCTTCATCACTTGGGAAATATAATTTAATCACTATTCAAATAAATTTTAGCTGGTGACGACACAATGATGTATTTTCGTTACTAAAAAGGTTATGCTGCATTTATTTATTTATTCTGATATAAATTATCAAAATTGTAAAATCTGTTGAAGATCAAAAGATATATTAATTTCCTACTTATTAACAACATGACAAACATAGAAAAATACACATCTCAATTGAGTCCTCTCAATCAATGTTAAATTTTGGTATTACCTTCTATGAATTGAATTAGGATTGCCCGGTATTTCCTTAACTTAGTTAGACATGTAGGTAGGTAACAATTCCAACTAAGTCCAACTATGTTAAGAGTTATAGTGAGACAGACGAGGGAACTCGGGAACTATGCCAGTAGTAACTTAATTATATTTGATTTCCTACCATAGCCTGAAATAAGGTGTTGTTGTTAACTTATTGATTATAAATTACATATTGCCATTTCTAAATTAGCTAAAAAACGAAAGGAAAATAGAAAAAGGAGGCTTTTGCCCAGAAGCGCTAACTTATTGCTAAGTATTAGTAAATATATGATCGTATGATAAATTAACTACCAGTAAAGTTGCGAGCAGTTAGTATGTAGCACACAATATATACATTAAATGATACATTGAACAAGATTAATCTAAACATTCAGACAAATATCAAGAACTGACAAAAACGACAAACCTTTTCACCACCTTGTTTGTGGAACTTAGCATGGGCTGCTCTTCCTCCACCTTGTTTATGGCCGTGAGAGTGCTGTTGAGGAAGATGATGACCTGCCGCGGAGGACTGGTCCCCGGGCGCCGCAGACAACACAGGACTAGACACTTGAACTGAAGCAGGATGCAATACACCCACAAACTGAGATGCTTGGTTATACGGAATGGGCTTGTAAGTTGGCGCATGATTTGGCTGATTCACCCGAGCTAAGTAAAAAGGTTGATTACCATTTACTGGTAAGTTATTATTTGCAAATTGATTTGGATACTGAACTAATCTTTGGTAAGGTTGATTTAATGGCTGATGGATTGCGAAACTGCTCGGGTTGTCAACTTTTTTGCCGCGGATGATATGTTGTTGTAATGTCGATGCTTGGTTTGATGGCTCGGCTTGATGTTGTGAAATAGGGTTTGGAGCACTTTGGATTTGGAGAGGCTGAATTTGAGGAGTTAATGGAATGTTTTCCCTTTGCACTGGTTGATTAGCGATAGAACTGGGTGTTTCGACTGGACTCACGCGTCTGTATCTTTCGTTGGTATTTCGCTCGGATTGGTAATCACAATGTCCTTGACAGTGTTCCTCAGAGGGTGACCATTCCATGTCTTCCTCGAGAGGCTGCGGTTCCTCAGATTCTTCATCATAGTAGTATTCTCTTACAGGATGGCTTCTAGGCACACGTCTTATCTCTGGTTCTGGTTCGTAATCGTATTCGTATTGTGCGAATGCGACGGCGAAGGAACAAAGCAGTATGAATAACCGCATGGTGACGGCTTCTTGATCTTCTTGAGAAGTGTGAGTGGCCGCTGCAAGTTGCAGATTCCGTTATTCTATACGCGGTTTGGTTTTTATATATCTGCTATCTCGAGATAATTGAGTTAGTAAATATTTGGTTAGGAGCGCGCACGCGGCCGCTGCTGCAGTGTCGCCGATGTGACTGCATTCCGCCAAGCTAGGTTAGAAAGCGTCGATACTGATGCAGATCGAAATACGATTATCTTCGCGAATTCTGAATGAAGGGCCGTGAATTTTTTGCTTTCACTCATCTAGTTATGTTGCGTAAGTGCATAATGGTGGTAATAGGAATGTTCTAGAAATGTTCAATGCTTTAAAAAGCGATTGTGATGTCGTAAGGAGTCGTCCCAGGAACTACTGAATCGATTTCCAATAAATGTTTCTGTGCTGGATATCCCACTTATTAATAAATAACTTAAGATACCTACTATTTACATTTAAATCTAATTCCCTAATTTAATCGTCAGTAAACATTTTAATGATTACTTCAATTACTCAGATTTGCCGTGGAGTTTAGCAACAAAGTTTTATGTGTAGGGGAGATAATTCGAAACTTAGCTATTTAATCGCTTGAAAGGAATTTAAAGCACCTGAATTTGCTGTTATCTAATTATTTGTTCGTACCTACTGAGGATAAGTAAGTGTTGAACTAAAAATAATCTTCGCAAAGCTAGGGCGAGAGAGGTACCTAAACTTAAAAAGTTAATCTCTGCATCTACAAAACTTATTTATAAAAATACTTGAGCTGTTGTATATCTCGCTTATAGGTATAATATAGGATTATATTCGTCGCGCGCGATTAAAAAGGATCCTATAGCGTTAATCCCGTGAAAAATCTATAGATCATGGGTAACGCTGTGACCTGATATATGTCAAAATAAGTAAAAGGTAAAAGGTTGTGCTTGATTATTTCATAAAGTGCTGCAACTTGCTTCCTTGACCAACATCTCAGTGGTGCAAGTTCTTTGTGTTCTCGAATGTCTCGAAGTCTCTCGTTTTAGCGGCTATTCTAGCAGACTATTCGATAGTAGGATGGTCACCGATTTATCATAATTCTTATAAATAGTTAAATTTTTGTTTTACGAAGATTATTTTTTTGGAATTATAATGATATTGTTAATAAAGCTTCTTATGTAGTACCTAATTTAATTAATTAACTCTTTAAAGTGAAATGTTATTAAACTTACGAAGGAAATCGGGAGTACCTAAATTTTATTGTTACCTTCAAATATATTTTCTTAATAGCTTATAAATAAAAAAAAATAGATAAATTTATTTTCAAATGAATTCCAAATTCCAAATTATCAATTAGATAGAAAGTGACACGATATCAGACGATTCTAAATTGACTCAACCTAGGTACTATAAAATCATGAAGGAAATAGTTATAGTGTAATTATTTTTAAACATAGCCTTCTCAAGTTACTCAATGTTAATAATTGTTTTCTAAATATTGGCGAAAGTATTTATTTAGCAATTTTGCAGTTAAATCGAATGGTCTAATGTCGGTCAGAATAGGCCGCCGTCATGCACGATTGAATCCGAAACAGTTTTCAATCACAGCAAATGAGTGAATTGATCCAAGAAAACAAACAATTCCTGTTGTGTAACGCCTGATTATGGAAACGATTCCGGAAATATAATAGGTACCTTCGTTTTTTTATTTATTAAAACTTGAGACGAAGATAAGGTTACCTGTATATAAAAAGTTAAAAATATGTATTCGTTTATGAGTGTGTAGGGAACTGAGAGGGAATAGCGCTCACCCCTGTATCTTCGTCAAAATGAAAATTAGCGACATGTTAATTTAAACCCGTGAAATAAGTCCTTACCTACCCAACAAAATCAATAAATCGTTTTTGTATACTAATGTTCTATTATTTTCTGATAAGTAGAAAAATATACATTGGTACCTACCTATGGAAAATAAAAGCAAACTAATAAAACAACATTTATTAATAATTCAATTGAGTTTATTTTGTGTTCTCAAACAAATTGATACGCCTAAAACAAATCGTGCATTTTGGCTTTAAATTATTCTATGTACTAACTTTGGTTAAATTTATTTACATTTTAAAACGGTTAACTAAATAGTGTAATAAGTAATGTTATAATTATTTCGTTATTTACCTGTTAGGTACTTATTTTATATAATGGATACTATCTAAACATTCAGAAAGGTATGGCACGAACATTATTAATATCGTCAATAAACATCCACTATTGTAATACATAAAGCTTTAGTGCAATATTTACGATTTCCTAAAACTCACCAATGGAACTTTCTCGCCATTGGAACTTTAACTCCAAAATCTTTTATATACAAAATCTAATTAACAACTTTGTCTATTGCACTAAAGCCTATATTTGAATTGAAATACATTGAGCTTTTATTAACTATGAAACAGTTTCAATGCGTACATAGCACAGATTTTATTATTACTAAAAAAATCATAAAAATTATTAAAGTACCTACTAACCACCTTAATATTTTTTTATTAATTAACTATACTTAAACATAATTTACACTCGTTGCTTCATTTACATGTGTTGTCTGTAATGTTTATAAAATAGTTGGTTAACACTCAAAATTGCCCAAAATAAACTGGATATAAAAAAAAAAAAAAATTATCGAGAAGGAGAATATGGTAGTAAATTATATGGAAAGTTTTAAAAGGCCCAACCTTTTTCAATTAAAGGAAACTTTTAAAAGATTATAAAAATATTATCCTACTTATAAAAAACAACGTCTTTAGACTTCAATTTAACCTAACCACCACTTATCTCCTAATAAGTCTTAATAAAATGGTCTGCGATAGACGAGAACGCCTCACTACCACTAATCTTCTTTTTCTTGTGCAAAGGACAGCTTTTCTGCTTGTGTCTACTCTCAGACTTGCTATGCGTTAATGATAAACTCTTCTTGGTGTTGTTCTTTTGGCAACTCATTTTGCTTACTTTGTCTTGTAGGGTGATTTGTCGATTTTCGATTGTCCTTTCGGGGTTTTGCGGATTTGTAAATTTGCCAGGCTCTGTTGAGACTTCTAACTGGCTGTGATGGAGGCAGGTTGATGTGCTCTGTGGAATACAACAATTAATTTAAATGAACTTATTGCTTAGAGTTTAAATAAAAGCGAAGAATGGTGAGAAAAGTAGTGATAAAGGTGTATTCTCTCGGTGCGCGATGCTTTCGAACGGTGTCTGTGCACGTCCGTAGTGTGCGGCACACCGCTACGGACGTGCACAGACTACGGACGTGACGTGTGGCAGCCACACGACGCATACGAGTCCCCTCAGATCTTATCATCATCACCATGCCGCACGGGCACGCGCCATTTACGTACTCGAGATGGATACGGATCTCTTGTCTACGTCCATGCGCAATAATAGCGCACCGTGTTTTGACACTTTTAGGATTACTTACAACGGGATCGCGGGCAGGTCTTGCATAGAGCGCGGCTCGCACGGCCAGTTCGCTGCGCAGGTGCCACGCTCGCGTCGCCATTTGACGCCTCTGTGCCGACTGCCCATTTTCTCTGACCATGTACCATCTGCAGAATTATTATCAGCATTATTTTCAATCTTAGAGAATGGCTAATCGTTATTTCGTGCGTGAAGTTTGTGCGTCCTGTGCCCTTCATAATATCTTCAGTAAATCGTACCTTGTTAGAAGTTGAAGGATCCTAGCGTGCTGTCCAGTAGACCTTAGCACCAAAGCGGCTGCTCGCAGCGAGAGAACCTCACTAGGGGCCGCGCCGCGGGCAAACGCTAGTCGCATGCTTGCGGTGTAGTATTTTAATGCTATCGGCTCCAGCCCTGCAAATATAATTCGATATTGGTACATAATTCATACTTTGTGCGTCAGACGTAAAATGGACGTCATTAAACGTCGTGGATCTGTGGAGTGAAAAAATAGCATAAGACCGTGGTCAATGACACGAACTCTGGGAGCCCTATGCTTAGATGTGGGCTAGAACAATTTGTGGACAATGATGACATAATTCACTTTAAAAGGCCAATACGAGAGATACGAGTACAGTAGAATACAAAGACGCTATTGTACACAACACAGGAACACGTAAAACAAAATAAAAAAAACAAGTGGTACAGTGGGATTTCCTGGGGTTCGCCCAATCGTTAGTATTTTCCATCCAGCAACTTGTTTTATATTATACGTCTGGAAGACGGGTCTGTCTCTGTTGACTGAAGATCTATTTTAAGATCTTACAAGTCGAGTCCATTTGCTAAGTCAGCTCATCGTTATTTCAGTTTCGTGTGTTGAGAAGCGTCGTTAGCAAGATAAGCACACTCACCTCCTCCTCGCGTCCTAGCGATTCCCTATCAGTGGGATAATCTTTTTCCGGACCGTAGTCCACCACTTGTAAGTGACCACTAAATTAAGACCTTCGTCTACAGGCTAATCTCACTACATACCTTTTTCCTTCATCCAGTTGCCGTATAGGACATAATGCTCCCAGTTCCCAGGCTCCAGCTCAAGCAGCTTGTTGAGTATCCAGGTCTTGTCTTCCGGCTCGAGGAGCAGCAGTTCCAGGTAAGCTTTCACGAAGCCTGGCTGCAGTGCTATGCAGCGTTCAAGCATTTTAAGTGCATCTTGTTTATGGTTTTTCTTTCTGAAAAGTAGTATGAGCAGATTATAACTAACAGTATTTTTATACTCCAATTTTTTACGTTCTTGTTAAGAAAACAAGCACATAATAATATATTAAGTGCTATATATCAGTTTCTCAATGACCTTAATATGACCTTCAGTATTTTTTTCTATAACCAGATTGTTATGCACAAAAAAGGCATAGCCTCAGCTTCTCTCCACGAGGTTTCAGATATATCCCACGGATATAAATGAACAATATATACTAAATTATTAGATTTACATAAACATCTAAGAGCTCTTAACATAAGACGAAATACAAACTTGATTTCTTACTTCTTTCATAAATTTAATAATGTCTATTTCGCGTTTCATCAAAAAAATAAAGGAGAATAACATGTTCTTATCTCATACAATACATATGTATATAAAATTTCAACTACTTCAACCTAAATACTTTTGTTCACAATAATAGTACGTAGCCTATACAATGTTGCACGTCAACAACAGTGTTGTGTTAGGTATTTCCTAAGCTAAATGCATTTTCATGATGTGTGTCATCAACCTCTCAGTTTAAATTGCGACAGATTATTTTATCTACACAGATCCTCACTACAAATATTAATTTTGAAAGAAATAGTCCATGGGGACGTTGTTCTAAAATCGATATCTTTGTATGAATGTTTAATGTTATCCGACCCTGTTTTACATAAATATGAACCAGTGCAATAATTATAGCCTTTCTGTAAACTATGGGATAGCACCATGTGGCCATTGCCTTTAAGGCCTGCCTCATACAATGGTAAATAAATAAATATTGCCTCATACAACAGCTCACTGAGTTCAAAAGTTTTTAATTGAAATATTCACATTATGAATTAAAAGATCCTAAAATTTGATTACATTATCTATTTTAAAAAATATAAGAAAGTGATTTCTATTTTTAAAGACCCTTTTTTAGGTTTTACTAATGAATAAACTTTTACCCTAAAGTCTTTGAATCAAGTTTGCTTGAAGTAAAATTACATTTATTGTATTCAAATTGTCAAAGACGTCACACCAGGAAGTGGACATTTCAAGAAGTGGTCATATGATTAAGCGGGCACTTAAAGAAGTGGCCATATCGGGAAGTGGGCATAAACAACACACACGGTGCAAATCAGGTTCTTGGGAACCTGTGTTAAATTTTAAAACCCCATGTAAATGCACTCAATTTTTACAATAAAATATTATTATTTTTAAGAACGTAAAAATTAACGAGCGTGGTTTAATTAATAGTATTTGTGTTTAAGCTATGTGATACAGTCGAAATTGAGTGCATTCTTAATGACCTGCCATCAACCTTTAACATTGAACCGCGACTCCGATAACATTATCAACAGATCCTTACTACAAATATTGTTGAGCCAGGTTCTTATCATGAGCTATCAAACGAAATGCACTAGTAACAAAGATAGTGTCTGTTATTTACTTATGGTAAATGTTAGAGATTATTAACGTCACTTAAAGAACAGGACTACTGGACAAAGTCCTTAGTCAATGGTTCACAGTTGTTGCGTGTCAGAAGCAGAACTCATCTTGCCTTGAACCTGTCGTTTATCCCATTTTCTCCCTTGGTGCTCTTGAGGAACTGCCCCCATAATGTCTTTGTTCTTGCCCAGATTACTATATTATGTAATCTTGTAGTTCTTGTGCCATTTAATATACTGTAAAAATTGGTTCTGTTAAATTAAACCGTAGTACCTACATATTGGTATGCTTATTTTATGGGTGTTCACTGATAACTTCGTTGTTTATGAAGCGAATTTAATAATTAAGTTTATTATTATTTCATACCCTTATGAAATAAAAAAAATACTCATCAACATGTCCGTGACGCAAGAACCAGTATTTTAAAATCCTAAAGGAAAGGTGGAACCTTGTTTTCTGATGCGAGTTTTCCCAAATCTGATTATTAAAGATGTCGCTAGAGATTTGAGGATTGTTTTTTGTTTCGACATTAGTGGACGCCCTTCATTCATGCTATTTTGACCTAATAGGCTAAATAATAATACTCGTCGTTTCAATTAAGTACGAGTATAATAGAGGTGAGAGTTTAGTCCTTACCGGTACAGTTTAGCGAGGTTAAAGTGCGCATTCACGTGATCCTGGTTGTACTTCAGAGCAAGCAGGAAGTGGTGTTCAGCTCGTCCCGCGGCCAGCATCAGAGTGCCCAGGTTGTTGTGCGCGCTTGCATAGCTCGGCCACAAACTGAAAATTATTCAAAGTTCAAACTTCTTTTATTGTGTAAATACATGTTACAGCGATGTTATGGCTTAAATCTTACATGGATCAATGTATTTTACCTGTCCAGGCATGCAATTATAAAATTTTTGTCAGTCATAAAATCATTTATACTACTAGCGGCCCGCCCCGGCGTCGCACGGGTATAAAATTTTCCCGGAAATTATTCGAATTTTTCTCGCCGTATAAACCATCCTATCTCTCAAGTTGGATCGAACTGCACATGGTGTGCGAATTTTATTATAATCGGTTAAGTGGTTTAGGAGTCCATTGAGGACAAACATTGTGACACGAGATTTATATATATATTAAGATAGTAACACATTTTAATTAGACATTAAAATCTTCTGAAACACCCGACAAGGAAGGTTTCTCAAAGATTCAGGAAGTTTAGTATATATAGCAGGCGCCATTCGAAAAATGCTCTTGCGCATAAAATCAGTTTTAGTGTTAAGCACGTAGAATTAGAGCAATATCATCATATTTTAATATTTTTAATTCATATCAAAACGAAATTCGAAAAGCTTTTAACACATTATGTTATGAAAAATGTTTGTGTGATTGATTTAATGTAGTGTTTGTGATTTTTGTGTTAGGTTTGATAGTAGGTATAATATCATTTAATTTGATTTCATTTATTGAAATATTTATTTATTTATCATCATCATTATGATCCACAGCCTGTTTTAGTCTCTCAGAACTCCCAGAGTTCGTACAATTCATACATACAATACAATACAATACACTTTATTGAACACCAATTTACAAACAAACAAATTAAATATACTTATATTATAATAGTGTGACAATGGGCGATCACTAAAAGTGATCTCTTCCAGACAACCTTTGGATGGACTGAAATAAATGATAAAAGACGGAAGAGGCAAAATTGGTAATAACAAAAGTCAAGAGATAAGAAAGAAAGAACCGTATTTCAAATTATATTAATAAATAAATAAACGTATCTAATAAAAACTATATAATTACATATGCGATTTCTACATAAATATATATATATACATACATATTATATATACATATAATAATTACTAGCTGATCCGGCAAACGTTGTTTTGCCATACTAAAATGGCTATTAAAAAATAAGGGTTGATCGTAGAAGGGTGAAAATTGAGGATTGTATTTTTGTATGTTGTATAGTAAAAAAAAAAAAATCTATCAAAAAATAAAAATTTTAGGGGTGGACTACCCCTTACATTTAGGGGGATGAAAAATAGATGTTGGCCGATTCTCATAGATACCGGATAAGCACAAAAAATTTCACCAAAATCGGTCAAGCCGTTTCGGAGGAGTTCGATTACGCACCCCGTGACACGAGAATTTTATATGTTAGATAAACACAATATATAGATAATAAAAAAGGGCTAATTTATCAGTCAGAGGAAAGGAAATGCTTATGCACAAGGCTTTTAAATATAGGAACAGATTTGGCTTTCCTGATATAAATTGGACGACTACGGAACGAAGAAATGGAAAGAGTGGTTGGGGGTTGTAACCGTAAGGTGTCAGCGAAACGAAAGGTTCTCAAGTGGGATTGATGTATGTACTCCAAGCTGCCCTTGAGGTAGTCCGGAGAAGAAGGTAGGAAAAGTATTTTGTAGAGGAGGGTAAGGAGATGCGCATCCCGGCGAAGTCGGATGGTTAACCAATTCAACTTAATGCGGTACTCTGATAGTGATCAAATTTCCGTAGACCGAAAATAAAACGTATGCACGGAATTTTGCAGCCGCTCAAGCTAATATACATTACATTACACATTACTTACATAAGTATACATTTAAACGATTATTAACAGTAATGGACAAATTATTATACAATTAAAAAAAATGTTACTGGACAATTGATTACAACATTTAGCCCTATGGTAGACTAAAATCCGTATTCACAATTGACACTTGGCTAAGTAAAGTAGCAACACTATGCAAACTAAGCTTTTAATTCAATCAAATGGCAATCTCTCAAGTATTGTCTAAGCATCTGTTTTAGGGACCAAAAACATAAATAATAACAATTACAAAAAATTGCACAATGTGTAACTTTATAGTAATGTTTGTGAATGCGGAAAAATCCATTTTGATTAGGTATACCTACTAAGTATATTTTGAGTCAGATTAAACTTGGTATATCGACCAAAAGCACTCTCCCTTCGTTTTAAAATGGTTTGATTGAACAAGTAATAAAAAAGGAGAAAATGATGACGACAAAATAAAAAAATTTTAAAGCAAGACGTTATGTTTCATTTCACCAAACCTCCTTAGAAACTCAAATGACATGGATAAATTGTAATTAGCAACGCCGTCAATCTAGTACCGAGGTGGGTTCTACTTAGACTAAATTAAGTTGTAAAACTTACCTCAAAGCTTCTTTGTAATGTTTTATGGCATTCTCAGGTTGTTCCGCGTCTTTTAAGAAGTTCGCAAAGTTGTAGTGAAGTTTCGCGTTGTTTGGTAGAACGGTAAGATCGGCTCTGAAATTAAAAAACATCACAATGTTTTAGCGTTGGCAATAAATACAAAACCTACTGCATGGATGAACCCTTTTTTCCTGTGTCAATAAAACGCCTAACGTAAATATGGGAACGTGAAGCAGATTTGAAATCCAATTCAAATGTATATTCGCCAACTTACATCAAAATACGTTATCCATGAGAATAAACCACAAAACATACTAATATTAAAAATATGAAAGATAAGTATTAGGTGGTGTATTTGTTACCAACAAACTCGAACACAAATGTTTTTTTGTCTTAATTATTCCACTGCGGCAAACGGAAGGCTTAACCGATTTGCCTGAAATTTGATTATAACTTGGAGTAGGACTTAGGCTACTTTTTACATTTGTGTTCGATTACTTTGAAAATACTTCATTCTGCGGGAAAATCCATTATAACGCTGGAAACACTGCGGGGCGTTGCTAATAGGATATAAAGCTAGGTACCTAAGAAGCGTCTCTCTATTTCTCCAGTCCCTGTTCCGAAGGTGAGTCCTGGCCGCGCCCGCAGCCACCAGTACCATGGCACCGATGACGGCCAGGTGCCGGCAGCCGCGACGTCTCCACAGCAGCTGGATGCCGTACACGGTGAGGATCACAGCACCCACGCTAGAACAAACATTAATGTTCATTATCCTACCGTGGTTGAAATCGACAGTTGCTTTTCAATAGCCAGACCTCAGGCGTTTGCCTCGTGAAGCTGGGGCAAGGTTGCACGTACTCGTAAGTTTGCCTCGAGCGTTCAAGGACAAACGTAGCTTCAACAGCGTCAAGTTCAAGTTCTTCTCTGGCGTGGCGTTGAGCGGGGCTTCAAGCGTCGAGCGGCGCGTGCAACGGCTTGCGTCAATACAAACATCCCGCCCCGGCTGGCACCCGCCGCCGCACCTGCAGCTGCAGTGCTTACTAATACGCTTCTCTTTGAACGCCCTGAACATTTATTTGTTGTTTCAGGCGGCACGCATCACGGCACTTGCCTCTTGAAGATACGCTTTACTTGCCTTGTACGCGGCCGCAGACGTTTGCCTCGTGGCTGCGAAATCAGTCATTTGTAACTAATGTAATGTGTTTTGGAAACCATTTGGTTTAATTAAACATAATTATTTTGGTGCTAACTCTGTTTAAACTCCTGAAGCTGCTTTGTAATATTTCCATTCACTATGTTATTACTCTGTAAAAGTACTCTGTGTTGTGGTGCATCCAGTTTGACAAAAAGTCATAAGTTACACTGATGTTTTTATAAACAAAAAAATACAAAGATTGTACAAAATAAATTGATGTATTTAATTCATCACACTGCACTTCAAGTCAAATGTCTTTCAAAGAGCCCTATGAACCTGTTGAGAAACCTAGATAAATAAAATAATATTATCATCTTTATCTAAGGATATATGGTATACCTGGGAATGTATAAGACCCGTTCTGCAACCACGAATCCCACGGTAATCAGCACGTTCGACGCCGGGACATAAGGAAACACTAACAGCATCAAACCCATTACTGTGGGTGTGTGCTTCTGCAACTGAAAATTTAGATTAGAGAATAAAAAATATCATTTAATATACTTTCCGAGCGACTTAGTGTATTTTAATAATTTTTAATAAGTGATAAACCTCACTTTGCAGGTTTATCACTTATTACATTTTTATGCAGAAAAAATAAAGTGACATCCGTTACTCGCGCACAGGATTAAAAAAGACTTAGTGCATGCTGTTTTTATGAAAATCTTTGACACCAAGAAATAATCGTGGGTGGCCCCGCTCTGGAACCTTTGACGTTTCTAACGTAATAAAGCGGCACGTTTTATATAATTATTCTACGTCCACATTTATTTAAGGCTGTAAAATCTTTATTTCTTTTTAACCCCCGACCAAAAAAGAGGGGTGTTATAAGTTTGACGTGTCTGTCTGTCTGTCTGTCTGTCTGTCTGTCTGTCTGTCTGTCTGTCTGTCTGTCTGTCAGTCTGTCTGTGTCACCATAGCTCCCGAACGGATGGATCGATTTCAATTTAGTTTTTTTTCTATGAAAGGTGAGTCTGGCGCGAGTGTTCTTAGACATGTTTCATGAAAATCGGTTGTGCCGTTTAAAAGTTATGGGGGTGAGAGTTGGTAAGGAAAACCGAAAATCTGCAAATATACTAGTGTGGGGTATCAAATGAAATCGCATCGTGTCCACATTACATAATATTATGTTGTTTTACGTTTAAGGATATTATGGCATTGGAATCGGGGGTTTTTCTTAAATTTTAAATTTAGATTTATGTTAATGTGTTTAAATATTGTTTTTGATCAACTTTAGTAAAACTATTTCTTCACGAGTTTAGCATAATGAAAAGACGGACTTCATCATCGTATCGGAATGAGCCTCATAGAAGTGATAAATTTAAATCCTAGTTAGACTGAGACAGAGAGGAGAAGTCGCCATATTCGGGAGCTAGACAGACAAGTGCCATTACGCGTTACGTAACGAACCGAATCACCCTCCATTAAGTTATTACTTCAAAAATCTGAGTTGATAAACTCTTTTGAACTGGGTTGTAATATAAATGACGAATACATAATAGATGTACCTCAAGGTCCTGCAAGCTGCGGTAGGACAGTGCCAGGAGAGCTATCAGGGCAGCACAGGTGAGGAGGTTCCTAGGATCCCAAGCGCTGGTGATGAGCGGCACCGATCCCATCTGCCAGTCGTGGCTCAGCGTCCAGGGACATAGGAGTAGCCACCAGTTGAACGCCGCGAGATACCAAAACGTCATGATCCTATGGAAGCAAAATAATACCAGTAAAAACAAGTCCATAACTTAGTTTTAAATAAGGTTTATAATGTGCTAGTTACTTAAATGTTTTGTTATGACCACTCATCGAGACGAATCGAGGTGACCATTATGGTCTTCTTATCCCAAGAACGTCACGTCAGATATATTACTAGCAAAGTTAACAAAGGTACTTTGCTAGTAATATATTACGGTACTTACCTGACAATAATGGATGGATGAAACGCAGGTGGGTTGTCTTGCGGCGAGAAGGCAGGCATCGACCCTTGCAGCAAGGCTAGTCTTACTCCGGTAAGGATGACAAGAGCTGCCAAAACCTTCACGGTACGCCTGACTAAGCTGCTGGACTTCCAGTTCCATTTCATACTCGAAGAGTTCCTGAAAATATAACCATAATTTTAAAACTAAGCAGTGAAAGTATTTTATAACAATAAATATGCTAAATACAATACTGCGACAGATAATTATTTTGGTACGGAATTGTATGATGCGTGGCGACAACTTTACGCCCAAATCTGTTAGTTCATTTCAAATGTATGTCGTTTTTTAGGTTTTTTTATGTTTTTGATTATAATTACTTTTTTTCGACTAAAATTAATTATTTACTCAAGGTAAAAAGGTAATCTATATAAATAAAAATGAATTGTTGTTTGTTAGTCTGATTAAAACTCGAGAACGGCTGAACGGATTTATCTGATCTTAGTCTTGAAATGTTCGTGGATGTCTAGGGAAGGTTTAAAAGGCGAGAAAAAATCGAATAATTGCCAGGGAAAAAAATTTAATAAAAACCGTGCGAAGCCGGGGCGGGCCGCTAGTTTATAATAAAGGTATTTCACAGGGAAAATAAACACAATTATGTGAAATGGATCGGCCGATGGATTTTATTGTATTTGTAATTTAAATTCATAAAATTTTAACCCTGATATTTTTGGTATGTCTCTCACCTTTTTATTTGCGCCCAGCAGCGGTACAAGTCGAATGCGACGTTGAACACCAGCACAGTCAAACCCGTCTCCTTCGCCAACATGCTAAGAGCGGCCAGCACTACGCTGGACCACACCCTGTGTTTTTCTGATGCCCTGGAAAGTCAAGACATTTTAATTTTGTCTGTAAATTGACTGAGCAAGTCGATATTTAGAAAAATCCAGAGGTGCGTGGCGGGGTTTTAACCCACGACTTTCGAAATGAAAATCGAGTGTCCTCCCACTTAGCCAACACGGCTTTTTTATTTTTATTTTTTGTTTTATTCTTCGAGCAGTTAACAACTTTTTATTTATGGACGTTATTTCTTGAGAAATAATAATAGGTACAATCTAAATTTAAAATTTATGAACAACCTCCGATTCCTACACCTTGGTTTCCTACAGACAGACACGTCTAACTTATTACATTTTTGTCGGGGGTTAATAAAATAGAAGAATACCTTACATTTTCTGATCTCTCATAATAATTATACGGGGGCGGACTGCTCGTTATTTATAAATTAATTTCGTAATAAGTTTTGCGAGAAGACTTGTCAAACTTAAACAAAGTGACGCAAAGGCATTTCCGACTCCGGCCAGGGCCACTGGCCTTGAGGCCCTACTGAAGAGGAACGTAAAAAATACTTAGGATTACTTGTTAACTAAATCCAATTTACACTGTATTGGCTATACAACTTCCCATTTGTTAGTGAAAATATACTCAATTAATGTCATGTCATTTATGAGGAGGAAAAATGTAGGGGCTTTTCGCATTAGTATTCTATGAAAAAGCAGCCTATCTAACAGGTCTATTATTATTGAAGGTAGGCACGTAATTAAATATATATTAAAAAAAATCGGACAAATAATGCATAGGGTAATAATGGTTATAGATAACTATCTATGCATACAACTATGTAGGTACATCATTCGTAATAATAATTATATCATTTATTACAAGTCATAGGTATACAATAAAACCCATGGGAAAATTAAAATAAAATAACAACATATTCCTATTAGATTAAACACACTAAGTAGTAATCTATTTGCAATTCCCACATCTCTCAGGTGCACAGAGAGCCTATGAAATAATGCTGAAACATATTTTAATGAATATTTCGCCCACCAATCACCGTTTATCGTAGATAACTCGAAAACTAGTAAGCCAATCCTTATAAAATTTAACTCTGTTTGTAGGTACTCTACAGGTTGGGTAAGGTACCCGGCACAGTTAAATAAAAATAGAAAAAAATCTGAAGAAAAAATACTTTTTGAAAAATAAAATACGCTATCGTCAAGGAAAACAAATAAATTCTACGAACAGAAATACTAATAGCGTCCTGTCAAAATCTATAACGAAAAAAATGCTTCTACAGAGTTGTCCGAATGTTGCTACAGAGGAAAAAAATGATGCGAATGGAAAAAATATATAATTATATGTATGACAAACTCATACAACAAGGGTTCCGTGTATTTCAACAGTGTTTACACTTATTTAAGACTCTTAACAATAAAAAAATTGAGCAAAAAGTTGCAGCCTGAGCGGTCACCTATCCAGGGTACGGACCACATTGCATGTTCTAACTATACCCTTCGCAAGGGATATTCGCAGGGCATTTTGTAGTAAGCCGGCTAATTTTAACCACGGGATAATATGTCGTTTTGCGGGAAAATGCATCACCACGGGGCACTGCTAGTACCTACTTCCATATAAGCTTTCACTACCCCACTTTTCACCTCTTGTTGCTCTTTATATAGCATTTATAATATAATAAGGATAAATAAATTAGACAAGTATGAGACGGACTCATACACTGAACTGAGGGTACCGTGTTATTCATATTTACTATTGACCGCGAGCAACGTTGCTTAACTATATAAATCCAAATTTTCAAGTCTCCTTAAAAATTTTAATTAGTTTAATTTTTAGTATTTGTTATTAAGGAAAGCGGCTACAGAAAATATCATCCCTCTAAATTTACTTGTACCCTTTAGTTATAAAACCTTTTGTACAACAGTTATCAATAAAAATTTCAGTTTTTCAGTAGGTATTTCAACTCTCTATCTATCAAGGTTATTTAAATACAGCCTGGTTATAAACGGATTTTTCATTCATATACGATTTGAAATTGTGACTGAATAAATGAATTGAATTGAATTGAAAGGACATACTGACAAACAGACAACGATACCTTTGTAAAATTGACCCGTTTTACCCTTTGTGTACAGAACCGTAGAAAGAGGCTTTATAAATAAAAGGTAATATTTACCTTGTAAAATAAAATACTTTATCGATAATCCGATTTTCTACATTATTGTTCGTAAGTTTATACAAAAAAATATACCTAGTGAGTGTGGTTGTTGATAACGGTGATGAATACTCGAGTTTATATTATTTTCTACTCGTACAATGCCGGAAGCAGATAAATAACAGAAATGAACGTTCATATCCAACACAAAGGGCTCTTAATTGATTACACTTGAGCGTTACGATCCGAGCTCCGTTGGCAGCAACCGGATTCCCGAGAACTGGCTGAAGTACCGTCAACGTTCAGAGATCGTTTTGACTACGAAATGATACGATCTCTACTTATAAGTAATATAATAATAAATTAATAATAACTTTATTCAGTGATAAGCTTTACATAATTCACATTGTTGAAGACACCTTTTAAGTAGGGGGACGATGGGGGAATTACGGACGCGGGGTAAATACGGACTAACATATATCTACTCCATCCCTGCCCCCCGCGTCCAGCTAATGCGATCACGCGTTTTGTTCAGCCATCTTTAGTGCTCACCAAACACTGCTAACAGACTGCTGTGCACACGTTTCAAGGTAAATAAAATTTTATATTTTTTGTGATTTAGATGTAATATTCGTATTTACTATTCTAAGTGTTATTCAAAAGGACTAAGTGTCAGTTAAAAAGCCATATTTTCTATCGATTAAGAATCTAATGACGAGTAAATAGTACAACTGTTGGGCTTGATAAATTTTGATAACCTAAAAATTTTGATGTTTTACTTTTTCTAACTAGTTTGGGTCAATTGCGGACAAATGGCCTGGGGTAAATACGGACGTCCGTAATTACCCCATTATTTATCAAAATATATTTATTTTATATTATTTTTGTAATTGCTCCATTATTGATAATAGTTCTTTGTTCCAGATGCCTCAAAAATATATTAAGAAAAAAGAAGCAGCTTACTCCATTGAAACTTTACAAAGAGCTGTGCTAGAAATTAAAGAGAAAAAGACTCCTTTTAGACAGGGGTTTAGTGGGTGACATTAGAGAAGCTGGTGTAAATCAAAATAGAGCAAGTCAATCATGTCCATCTCCCTTAGTAGGTACTACTTAGTAATATAGTGCAGATACCAACTTTAAAAACTACTCGTACATCACGACTAGTTAAAAAAGACATTCTATTATTTTCACCAGCACACCGGAAAAAGCAAACCCAGAACAAAAAGAACAAAAGAAAATAGAAAGAACGAGAAAGAATCTGAAACAAGAATAGACTAAAACTACAAATAAGAAACCAAAAAACACCAAACAAAACGACCAAGGCTTAAGAAACTTAAACAATTTTGAATGCGCTAAAGAAAATAATTAATATTTCTGCATTTATTGCCAAAAAAGTACTGTGATCCGCCCGCAGATAATAGAATACTTGTGTTAGGTGCCTTCGCTCTTCCACTACTGAGTATAATTTATAAAGCTATTAATTACATAAAAATAAATGAATTACAAAACATGTAATTGTCTTCTGTCCGACTGTAGCCACTCAATGAAAGAAATGCCATACCCAAATGCCTTAGAGAAACATTATTTATTTTTATTTTTTATTCTTTTCTTTCATAGCGTGGTAAATATTGATCTCTGCGAAAATGTTTATAGAACCTTTTCTGTTAGGAATTTCATATAAATTACTTGGAAAAAAAAATAAACAGGGACTTTCACACCCTTTAGCTTCACCCCTATCCATCAGTACTTCATGTTGTTTTAGATACCATTTCAAACAAATATGCCAAAAATCGCTTTAACACGAATTATTTCCCCTAATCGGCAGTTTTTATTAGTTTCACGTGTCTGTCTGTGTGTCTGTCTGGTACATCATAGCTCCCGAACGGATGGAGCGATTTCAATTTAGTTTTTTTTTGTATGAAAGGTGAGTTGGGCGCGAGTGATCTTAGACATGTTTCATGAAAATCTGTTGTGCCGTTTAACAGTTATAGGGGCTAGAGTGGGGAAAGAAAACGAACAACTGCAAATATACTCGAGTGGGGTATCAAATGAAAGCGCATCGCGTTCACATTTCAAAATATTATGGTGTTACTTTACTAAGGAAATGAATGCAATGGAATTGGTTTTTTTTTCTTAAACTTTAAATTTAGATTTATTATACTCCGACTAATAAAAGAAAAAATCGAACTATTACCACTATTACTAAGTTATGTAGCATATAAGTAATTCCGACAGCCGGAACAATTGTACTTCCGTCTTTAATAGTTATATTTTCGGGACGATTAAACCTAACTTCCAAAAAAATAGTAAAACGTGATTGGTAGTTTATCATTAAACGGTTAATCTAAAAGTCGTTTATAGAATTTCGTTCATAAAACCTACGCTATAATTATCTTAATTAAAATCTTAACCAAATTTACGTGTGGGTCGTACACGACGCATCTACATACATATAACGAAGGTACATCAGTAATACCGAACGGTTATGAATTTCACAATTTCGTTAACGTGAAAATAGCTAATACTATATATTGACTTTTTTATAAGCGAATGTTTTCGGGAGTGTTTTAAAGATTCTGCAACAAGTTTGAATGCAAGCTTGATTTTCGTATGTAAACACATTACATTCTATTACGAGTTTTTTGTTAAAATTACTTAAAAAAAGATAATTATTTTCTTTAATTATGTTATCATCATCATCGGTTTACCTTATTGACCTACTATGTTTCTGTAGCTGACTAAACATTGCTGAAATTGGTAGGTAGGTATATAAAATACCGCCATCAGCCATCACTGTTGTGTATACTATTAATGGTAAAGGGCATATTATATTTGGAACTAGTAGGCTAGTGAACTGAGAGGCTGAGGCCTGGAGTAGGCATGTTAGTTCCAGTCAAAGAACACAGTCAATTGATCCGAATCTAATAGATATAACGCCTGAATTCAGCAGATAGCAATGATCATTGCATGACTAGGTAAGGTATTTACCCAGTGTATGAATATCTCTATCTCTCTTCATCCTTAGAATAACCACTATTGGGCTTGGGGCTTGGGATATATCTTATTTGTTGCCCATCATTTAGTGAGTTTCCCATATTCGCATATTCGTAGGCCGGTTCCCGTGTCGTACCGTCCTTTTAGCTTTTAAAATTAGGATTATAAATGGATTTTGGAACCTTTACATTCCATTAACTTTTCTTATTTTTTTACTGTAGGTTGAGTAACAGAAAAATAAACACTGAAAACCAGCGCTGTGTCTACATTCGTGCAAACGCAACACGTGCTGTTGAGTGTCGACCTATTTGTGTACAATAATCTAAGTTTATACTCATAGCTTTTAATTATAATACGTTCTGTAATATAACATAATTAAATATTTTTCTTTCTAACATCGATAAAATTGGGGTTCAGAATAAGGACATGAGATCCATCTATCATAGCATAACATAACCCCTATTTCCGACAAGCTCGGTACATCAAGTTTGCTAAAAACCTCCGCAGTCGTTCCCAATGTTCGTCTTCAGCCGGCTGCCAAGGAAAGCCACGCAACAGAATAATTAATGAAGTTTTCTTTCATCACGCGATTGTATTGGCTTCTTGCGGTTTTGGTTTTTGCTTTGTTTTGTATTTATATGTTATAAATTTACCATTCTGTGGGCAACTGAACCCGCCGATATTGTATGTGGTTACTTAAATGCCATAATAAATAATTACCACAGATGATATAATTATGTTTATTCTACCTACTAATATTATAAAGCTGAATAATTTGTTTGTTTTGTTTAGCGATAATCACAGTTACAATACAATACAATATTCTTTATTGAAACACAAACAACATAGAAACATTACAAAAAATGTGAATAGTAAGAGAAAAACACAATTACCATTAGATGAATTAAAAAAATGTATTGCTAAAATAAATACTAAGTAATTGCTTTTTACCGAGTAAATAAAGGTAAACCCTATGGGAAAAATCATGAAAAATGACCAAAAATAGAGTGAAAAGCTAAATACCATTTTATGGGAAGAACTTATTTGTATTATCGCCATACCTACAAAAGTTTTTTGTTATCATCATTTTAGTCGTCAAGTGCAACTTGCATCCACAATGAACTATGGTATCCTATGGAATTATGGTAAAAAACTATTATGGTATTATGGTAAAAAACTATTTATCTAATATTCGCTTACCAAAAAACCTGTCCACACATTAAAATCAGCGAGTAAACAGACCATCACCACGTAACGTTACCTAAAAACATATAATGGGAACTTTAAGGTAGGTTTTATAATAAAAAACATATGCGTGGACATTAATTTAAAAAAATATATACTTACGCGCCGACTTCAGAACTTTCACAATTTTAATCGGATAAAAATACATTTGATACAATAACCCATTAATATATATTAATATATTTTCCTATTGACGATGCCCCTTTACAGCAGAAAATAATTTTATTTTATATAACTTTATTATTTAATTTGTAAGTAATTATTATTAATTACTTTATTATAGTGTGTTTTTGACCTGTCTAAGTTTTGTGTATGCAAACTATTGATTAAAATAAATGAATATGAATAAATTCCATCTTGTGCAATACAGTCAACTTACAAGGTTATTAAAAAAAAACATCGAACCAGCTAAGCATCAGAAACTTAGCTAGATTATGTACCTATATAGAAACAAGTAAAGAAAGAAATATAAAGAACAGATGGCGTCACACTCAGCCAACCCGAGATACCCCGACGTGTCATAACTTCGGAACTAGTCCATACTTTGGAAGAACAACTGTTGGGCACAGCGTTCAGCTAGTTAGACACGCTGAAACAAGAAACTGTGTAATATGGACGCACCGACACTTTATCTCACTTTGTTTTAGTTGACACGCTCTCAACTAATCCCAAATAATAAGTAAGTACTTACTTATGTTTGTTTGTTTTTGTTACATGTTGACGCTTTATAGGTACGGCTTGTTGGGACTATATTAATATATAAAATTCTCGTGTCACAGTTTTCGTTGCCATACTCCTCCGAAACGGCTTGACCGATTTTTATGAAATTTAGTGAGCATATTGAGTAGGTCTGAGAATCGGCCAACATCTATTTTTCATTTTGCAAAACAACGTTTGCTGGGGTCAGCTAGTATTATATAAACTACACAATATGTTTAAATTAATATGAATCTCTTTCTCTAATTTATATTTTGTTAAAATAATTTATTATTTTATACGAGTATTCTGGCATTGTGTATGACAAGTCTCTCTGTGTATGACAAGGCCTGTTTACAGCCGCTGCTAAATGCTTTGACAAAGCGACTGTTCAGCTGCACCATCAATGAATAATTTTATTTATTTTTGAACTTCTGACCAAAAAAGCGGGGTGTTGCAAGTGTGGCGTGTCTGTCTATCTGTCTGGGACATCATAGCTACGGGTGGAGTGATTTCATTTTTAGTTTTTTTGTATGAAAGGTGAGTTTGGCGCGAGTGTTCATAGACATGTTTCACGAAAATCTGCAAATATACTCGAGTGGGGTATCAAATAAAAGCGCATCGGGTGCACATTACAAAATATTATGGTGTGTTTTAAAATTAGATTAATTACATAATAATGTATGAATCCATTAATTTATTACGTGTTCTTCAATGTCCCAAAAATTAAATAAATTAACTGAATTGAATAAAAGGTTCAACATGAGTTTCGGTCAGTATAGGAAGGTCTGAAAATATAAGACATACGAAGATCTATTCTCAAGAAGCATGTCATCGATTTAAGCAAAATAATTGCATTAAAAATAGGAAATTACTGTTACGATAATTACTTGTAATAAAATATAAATTGATTAGATACCTATAGGTAAACAACTGGCGTGTAAAGCTACAAATATCTAACAACAATACTACTAATTTGAATGAATTTGCTTGTTTGCATTAAGTCATCGTATTATATGGTTTGGTATCTCGGTTAGACCGATACTGCTAAGTTTCCGAGCCATGTCTGAGACATACCGACCCGTTAGTGGTTTTGTCGCGGATTTCAGGATGTCTGTCGGAATTTAATCATCGACCCAATTACCCAATTATATTTTTATACTTAACAAATTAATGGAACGAAAAGTTAAGGTTACTATTATAACTTTATATTTATGATTATGTAAAAATAAAAACTATTATACAATCAGGACTTTTGAGTTAAAATTAATGTAGCCACATGTAGGTAGATGGGAGGCCTTTATAATGTAAGTATATAGATTGTTATTATTAATAAACTATAATGTTTAACGAGATCCTAATAATACAAACGTAAAGATAATATATTGGTGACTATAAATAAATAAGAAATACCGTGAGAAAGTTTTTATTTTTAGAATAAAATTGCAATAACCTAGAGGAGTCGGAGATGTGTCGGACATTTACATTTTGTATGAAAATCGAAAAAGGATTCAGTATCTTGATTTTCCTAAAATTAATTTAACAGAAATCTAGTGCAAGAAATGTTTATTTGAATTAGGCACAGGGTGCACAATAAGTTAAACTTTAGTAATCAAGTCTTACCCACCTAAATTAACAACTTTTTTATATTATGATTTCAAAGTAATGTGACATGGTTCCCTCGCACAAAATGCAAAAAATTTGGTAATTGCCCATTTATATGTATATCGGTATTATCGGTGCGCGTTCTTCCGCATAATAACCACGATAGTTTTGGGGTAGGTAGGTATATGTTGGCTATAAAACATATGAAAAAGTGTCGCTCTTAGGCTGTCTAGCACACAATTTGACAACATTTTTTTTTCTAGAGCTAACAACAAAGTGACTTAAAGTGATAGATGCATTAAGGGTGAACACTCAACGACTGGTGCATGGAAAATATGCTTTGCGAAACCATTATTGAAAGTTTCGGAGATGTGAGCAGGTACGTGGTGGAAATAAATATTATTCTTATTCTTATTCTTACCACACTCGGCACGCCCATCGTCTGAAAGCTGTACCACGGCGACTCACAAAATCGTCTAAGCTGTTGCACGTAATGGGTACGGCCATATATAATAGAATACCAAAAGACATAAGTGACGCCTCATCCTTGCAATCTTTTAAAGGGAAATTGAAAAAATGGCTGATATCTCAATCTATCTATGACATTAATGAATTTATGACTTTAAAATGTGTACTAATAATTTATGTTATTTTATTGTTTTAATTTATTTTGTATAACCTAATTGTATTTTATATACTTCTTTATTAATTATTATAGCACCTTACTTTGTATACTTCTGACATGTAACTGAATGTTATTAATAAATGAACTGAACTGAACTGAAAGACTCGTTCCAAAAACTGAATAAGTTCCGTGACTGAGACAAAAGGCCACATATCAAACGACCACAACCACAGCACATGTTCGCCATTGACCCGGATAATGACAAATTGGACCGAGAGGATCGATCCGGCTGGTGGTAATGATGCCGGGTATGGCTCAAATAACATTATTGGCCGGCTGTTTTAGACAGCCATAGGCCGTGCGGTTAAAGATATAAATAAGTGTTTACGAAAGCTGGGCTAACGTTTTGTTTGACTGATTTGAGATTACGTTCCGTGGTTATTTACATTGATTTGCACGCTAATAATGATATTATTGTGCATTGAAGCTTCTATGTATAATTAAAGGTATTAAAAGAAAATTTATACTCTTGAGAGTCGAACGAAAACCATAAAAAGTTAAGTATTTTTAAAACGTTTTATGTATTTATCTGACTGTTTGTCCATACTTATAATTGTTTTTTTTCTTTGGATATTCCTTAAAACAAGACTCTTTAATGAAAAAACTACACGCATTTTTAGATCAATGTTATAAAAATCATACACACTGTGCTTAGTTTTTTAGAAACTATTATAATATAATATATTTAAACGTCTACTACACCCACCGTATTAACGTTCCCACTGCTGGAACACCGGGACTTCTCTCTTGACGAGAGAGATTATGTCCTTCAAACTCTTTAAAAGTTCTAAGAACATGCCGGTTTCCTCACGATGTTTGCCTTAACCGTTAAAGCACGTGTTTAAAGCGCACATACATTTCTCAAGAAGAAAAATCCAGAGGTGCGTGGCGGGGCTTGAACCCACGACCTTCGAAATTAAAGTCGAGTGTCCTCCCACTTATCCAACATGGCTGCCATAAAAATCGTAACGTAGCATTCATGAAGAGGGTCAAATTCTTAAAAGCCATGAGAGCCTGTATTATTCTATCGTTAGTTGAACCATGCTTGGACCCGACCATAACTTGGATTGTTATTTTACGCAAGCTCTTCACAAAAGTCTACGCGAGCAATAAATCAGGAGGGCAATTCTCAGGTTTCCGATATATTTCTAAAGCGGATATATTTAACAAAATCACGCATCGTAATTATAAATGTCAGATCGAACAAAAATAGGTTTTGACTAATCTCATTAAACTAGCTCGCTCATCACAGATGTTCTTTATTACTTTCCAAGACACTCAAATGATTGTTTTTGCTCACTGTAAGGAGGGTTTTGACTTGCATTTTACGTTTATCAAAATTACACAAAGCACATCACAACAATCAACACAACTAATAGCTTTAAAGACATAAACACTACTACCCTCTGTTGTGGCTATAGAACAGTTATTATTTAGTACAAATGTGATCACTAAACGGTCGGAAACGATGACGCAATGACGATGATCATGTAGGCCTTTTAAAAATATCGAAAGCAATTTAGAGATAATATATCAGCCAGTAATAGTTTTCTCACTTGTTTCTATTTTCGAATTCGTTATTATATCATGGTTCTGTGTTGTTGAGTCCTAATGTAGTAGGTTTTGGGGTTTGGCTATATTCTTACCCATGATAGAGGAGAACAGAAGACAGGAAGAACACACAAGCCAGCACGTCTGCTCGTCCAACTACGCTAGCGACCTGGAACAAGCAAAAATCTTATTGACATTTTGCACTTAGTAAGATATTGTGTTATAATGTATACTGGACAATATTATATAGTTATCAGACTTTTTGCTTGAACTGAGTTTGACCGACTTGAATGTATGTCAGAGTAAAATTTAGATGAACTTCATTTAGTAGTATGTATTTTGTACATCCAAGATATATTCAGACAAAATATTTTTTCATTTCGATAACGGGTAATACGATACGGTTTTCACGTATATTCGTCTTCAATATGAACAGAAACATCATAGATGCAAACATATCATAGTAATATTTTTAGTTACCCCTTTTCAAAATACCTATATAGTTAGAGTATTCAATACCTATACCTACTTACATATTGTAAAAACTGTAAAAAATATTTATTTATTTATTTAAGAAAATATTCATAACCACTTTAAATCGCTTTAAATGACACACTACATTTATTATGAAACAACATCAATTTCGACTAATGAGTGTTTCGGCCTTGGACAAAGCCTACACGTTTTCGGTAAAAACGAAGGACGAAGGACCAAACTTTACCGATATAAATTGCATAGGACAACTTTTCAAATTAAAACCTCGGCTGAGACAACTCCTGCAATCAGTCGCCTAATAGGAAAAGTTCAAGATTATTACTTTCCAATAGCTCCTTTATAGAGTTACCGTCTGTAGAAAAATGTTCCAAGTGGTTTGCGCTAAGTGTATAAGTTTTTATTAGAAGAAATTGTTTTGTTCTATCGTTTTAAAACTTCAGTAAAAGGTTCCATACCACACGAAACGTACTTTATTCTGCCCGTTCGTTCGTCAGCAGTTCAGCACTCTATAATAAACTCGTTAGATGCACGAGTTTATAGTTCAAATAATTATTAAACATCACTCGGACCGAAATATCATATCTTCCGTTTTTGCCACATATTTTGACACTTGCATCGCAACGTCAAAACGTGGTAGGAGGTTTTGTCTGTTCACGTCCGTAAGTGGTAACCCTCTGAATCCTTACACGTGACCTCCGGGTGGTGCTAAGAACAGTCTCTGGTGGTAGGCTTCGGCCGCGGCTTGTCACCACCCTCCGGGCTGGGCCAGTGCGTGAAGCGATTTTTCGTGTTTCGTAATGTGGTTCACAAAAGCTATCTATCTACCTTCTAGGTCTTCATGTCCCATCGTAGACCACATCGTCACTTTACATCAGGTGAGATTGTGGTCACATGAAGGCTTAACGGAAACTAATATTCGTAGTTGCATAGCAAAAAAATATACACTTTTTACATACTTTTTTTTATAGTTAAATTTATCAATTAAATGTATATTACTGGGTGGTAATATACATAATTATGTGTTTACGTTACCAATTCCTAATTTAATATACTTAGTAAATTTTAATCGGTTCAATTGCAGAAGAGTAAATCATGTACACTGCAACTGCAAGCACTCTTTTATTTCGAAACAAAAAAAATATGATCGAATTTTAGATACAAAAATTTGTGTTTGTTTAAATAATTCACATAACCTTACTGAATAAATCATTCAGCTTATATATCTAAATTAGTTTTAGCACATCTTCCGCTTCCATGAGAATACCTGGATGTACTGTGGAAGGTCTTTTTACCACGTTTTGTGATAAAAAAAATTTGGCACCTCAGTTCTTGGTTCAGGCTATTACAATATCTTTCGGGTTTATAATCTTTTTGGGTCAGCCAATTAACAGTAGGTATATAATTTGACGCACTTTAGCACAAAACCGTTCCTAAATCTGTTTCGTTGCATAAATTACCACTCTTGCATAAGATACTTTGAGGGATGGGCAGACATTGGGTAAGATGTGTGAACCTGATTATTATATATATATATATATATATATATGTATATATTTAAGTAAGAGGAGTTTACCATGTAACAAAATGATATTACAGTACCTATTTATTCATATTTGAACGCGTCAATTTTATTCACAAACTATTCGTTAATAAATTTATACGCGAGCCAACACCAACAGAACATTCATTAATTACCTGACTCCGAATTTTGGTGCAAAATAAATTACAATGTGTAAATGTGAAGTCACGAAATCTGGAAATAAGAATATTAATTGTTTTTGTTTCGTTTTTATTCTGGCAGAAGAAAATTGGGGAAAATTATTCAATGAATATTTAGGTTGTTGTCGAATACATGCTATCAATGTATTATTTATGAAAAGGTTTACCTAGTTACAGTGTACAGTGATAAATATGAAAATATGTCTTTGGCATACTATCCGATTTAGTTTTTATTTATTGTATTGATTTAGGAAGTATTTAAACAATTATTTTGTTACATTCATGAAATTAAATGTTATAACTGACATGCCAATGTTATTGCGTAACTTTCTACTACAATAAATGAATTTTCTGAATTTACAAAGACGTATTTGTATAAATAGGTTAGTTATCATATAGCATTTCGCAATTAATCGATCTTTTTACTATTACAGTATCTCATCACCCCATTGGGTGGACGTGCTACATGCTAGAATTAATATTTCCAATAAAATATTATTATTGTTTCCTTTAATTTATTGAATAAACCTTTTTTGACCTACTTTTATCATACACCTGCGTATGATGTGTGATAAGTTGGTTTGATGTCATGATATTTGTTTGGACCTTGTTTAGACATTCCGATTGTCCGTCCTAAGCCCTGAAAGTCAAAGTGCTTTGGTTTACATTACTCCCAAGTAATCCTAAGTAAGTAGGTACAAGAGAGTCGTCCGGGTAATCCTTCCTCGATATTGGAAATTGGTTGCAAAAACATTTTGTTATTATCTCAGAAAGCTTTCATTGCATGTACCTAAAAGAAGGTTATGTTTGTGTTATATTTCGTGACATAAACGTATCGCTTTGAGAGCTATATGCGTGATGGTAGATATCTTCTTTACTCTCAATTTAATTGTACATTTCCCGATCGCTTTTTCATATAACAACAAGATAAATTATATGTCGATCACAAAAGGCAGTAAATTCTTGAGTGCGCGAAATAATCCCGTCATCGCATATTCTCCGTAATAAAATTAAACATGTTTCGGATCTTCGAGATATAAACTATTTATTCGTGTTTCTCGTTTTATTGGAATTCATGAACTACAGCACCATGTTCGCGTCATAAAAATTTGATGGCAGTTCGAAGATGGGCTGCCTATCTTGTTCCTCTTAATATTTTAGAGGCTTCTGAAGGAATCGATACGGATTTATTGCCTTAGACGAAGGAAGGTAAAAGCAAAGTTGTGTCACGTCCTCTCTAAAAATATCTAAGAACGTAACGAAGAAAGTATTCGATACTTTGTCATAGAAATCAGATTTACCTGATGTTAATTTTACGCCGCTCCCACGTTGAGAAATTGCCAAGATGATATTGAATTTAGGAGCCAACTCTTAGGTGCTCAACGTAAATGAGATTTTTGCCATTTGTATTTCATGTTTTGCATTTCAAACAAATAAGACATAATTTTATCGCCTCTAGCTTTCAAGTCATCAACAGACTTTGGAATTAACTAGATTTTGATTTATTTTACAGGTACTTGGGGAAATTCAAATAAGTTGAATGAGCAAAGGAGGTAAAACACATTACTATGTTTTAGTATGTATCCTGGAAGGATCAAGTAATCGTAAATTATAAGAGTAAGTAGATATGCATTTGTAGTTGCAATATTTTTATACTCAGATGAACAGAAACAGTCCTTGTTTTGTTCCTTCCTGGCATGAAACAAACAGCGAGCTTGGTAAATGCTTGTTAAATGGTAAAATTTTGTTCTTTTTAAAACAAAACCAAACACTTAAAAGATAAACCCTAATAAGTCGGCCTATTTGCGCGGGAAAGATACAAATAATAGATATCCAGAAGTAATTAATAATAAAATATAAACTTTATGAAGTTATATAAAATACTCGTATTATTGGACAAAGATTTTTTAAACTGGTACGAAATCTGTAACAGAATTGTCTGTGACAGTTCGCCGTAATTAAATTGTTTTCCGGTCAACTGAACATGGCGGATTCTGCATTTCGCAGTTTTATTTCATCAAATTATTTAATTATCTTATCTACAGGTAATATATTAAAATGAATATACTTTCCAAATATATTCCAATTGTTCCATTTTATCGCAGAATGTAATTGTTATCTTCGAATTATTTTTCCAGTTGGTGCTATTACCTTCGTTTCTCAATAGAGCGACGGACGTCCCATGGCTGAAATGTTGATGATGAATGATGAACTTGCCAAAAGCCGACAGAAGACTTGAATGGAGTTTTATAGAAATAGCGTCGCAGTTTGAAGCCAGCAATAGACACTAATCCTGTTTACTACAATTTTGCTGGTGGGGGACTTCCCGCTATGGAAATGAATGGTTTAAGAAGCGTGAAAAAAGCGTGAATACGTATTAATATTAGCCCTTGGTGCTAATATACCGAGTATTTATAGTTCAAGACACTCGTTGACATGTGTGTCAGTAGAACTGTCCCACGGAGTTCCGTCCCACTAATCACTTGCAGAAAGCAATGAAAGTTCGGCAAAAGGAAACTTTGGTTTGGAAACTAGTTACGAAAAAGCCTCTTTTCATAATTCTAGGTTACTGTTTTCTTCAAAAGGTTTTTTTTTTATTTTTAAGTATCCGTCATCGCAACCCAATGTGTAGACAATGGATGAAAATTGATGAAAAAATAAGTTAAAGTAAGTAATCATATTTATATATAGATATTATGCAAATTACAAATTGCCTAAAACATGCCTACAACCACAGATTATATAATATACTATAACTGAGCATAATCTGTTGTATTGTATTATATTTAATAGTAATTTATTTAAGTTATGTAAACGAGTAGATTTTTTTATTATGGTCACCAACACCTTGAATATTGTAACATATTTTGCTTGATACTTGCATAACATGTATATTCGTTGGTAAGTACTCGTAATAAATACTATACAATAAACATACACTTAATAATACCTCCAATACCATAAGTTCCTTCAAAATTACATACCAAACAATTTACTTCAACAAAGCTTTCCCAACTAATAATGCACCATCTCACCTCCGACATGACAAATACTTTGTTTACAACCGAAGTTGCCAACTTTAAACTTTCTCCCGTAACTTGGGCCGGCCCAGTTCCAACTTAGCACGTACGGTGTCAATACGATTTCGCCGAACGCGCTAACTACTTTATGCAGCGTAGCGTTGCAGATAAAATCTGGCGAGAGTGCCGCTCCGGAACTTTCCGCCCAAATTACGGAGCTGAACACCAGAAAACTTAACAGAACAGTTTGTAAAGCTGTGCGCAGTAACCTTAAGCTTTTCTTACATAATAATTTTAATCATTAGGACCAATATTGAAAATCTAATAGGATAAAAGCTGTTTTATTCACCGCTTTTCTTTTTTTCAGCATCATTGCTTAGAAAATTTGAGCGATTGTCAAGGTAATCATATATTATAAATATAAAGAGTTTGTTAACTTGAACGCGTTTACCTCAGAAACTACTGAAAATACGTTGTGGCTAGTACCTACTGGTAAAGTAAGTATATATATAAGTATAAATGTATATATAAGTAAAGCTAGTATCATATATCGATGATGATGATGGTTACTGTATTAGTTCAGTTTAATAAGCAAAAACATCTTTATTTTATCTATACCTCTATAAGGTTCCCACTGCTGGGACACAGGGTCTACCCTCTTGACGAGGGATATGACTTAATTTACTTACACGTATAATAATATTTTTTTATTAGTTTTAGTTGTCTAACCTCTGTCTGCCTTGGCATTTATGAAAATAAACGTTTTGACGACTTTGGACGTCACTGGTTGGAGGTTCACATAGGCCTCTGTCAAAAATATCTAGTAAATTCGTTGAATCTGCGTGTTGCTACCTACGGGCGACCAAAAACTTCGAACATAACGACCAATTATTTGTACAACAACCACCCAGCCATGCCAACCAATAATATCGCCTAAATACAAAGAGGCTAGTAAAATATTTACGATTATTTCGAATACGCCCATCATAAAGATTTGATGGGATCCATTATGAAATAAGAAGCGCCTTGGAAATCGATAACAACAGAGATGAAATAAATTTGATAAGTATGAGATGGTCTTATACCTAGGGTTCCTTGCGAATCCGAGCGGTCACCCATCCATGTACAGACCCCATAACATTTTTTGTTTTTATACTAGTATAAACTATTTGTGTAAATCTTAATGCGGTTCACAGAATATATCTACTTACCAAGTTTCAACAATATAGACCTTATAGTTCCGGAAAGTGGCTGTGGCATACTCGGACACACAGACAGACATGAAGAATCTCTATAAGATAGAGATTTTTTGATATTTGGCTACGGAACCCTAAAAACGGATTTATAAAGTATTTGAGGATTGGTTTCTATCGAAGCTCTCTCTAAGATAAAGAACGAAAATTAAAATAAATAAATATGTCATAGTTTATAGGTATCTAGAACATAATATCTACAAAGGCCAATATCGCTTATACCTATTTTCTCTAAAATAATTGAAAAATACATATATAACATTGTGTACAACTACTTAGATAAGAAAAACATTCTATGTGATGAACAGAAAGGCTTTCGAAAAAACAAAACAATTAACATGGCATTATATGACTTTCTTAAACCAGTGACTTGCAATGTAGACAAAAGAATTCCTGTGTGCTCTATCTTCTGTGATATGACCCAGGCATTCGATTATGTTAATCACACATTTCTACTTGAGAAACTGCACGCATACGGCATACGAGGTAATTGCCTACAATTAATCAAATCCTATCTAGAAAACAGAATACAATTTACTGAAATAAATAGAATTAATTTTGAAACCAAAATCGAAGAAAATCATTTATCTAGTCAACGCATTGTAAAGTATGGTGTTCCCCAGGGCAGCGTTTTAGGGCCGCTGCTTTTCTTACTATACATTAATGACCTACCCAAAGCGACTGTACAGCCCCTCTCACTTTTTGCTGACGACAGTACAGTAACCATTAAGTGTAATGATATTGACACATATGAAAATGACATAAATTTAGCACTGACATCAATTATAGAATGGTTGGACAATAATAATTTAAAAATCAATGTGAACAAAACAAAAATAATTCATTTCAGACAACGCGATAATGCTGCTATAAATAAAATTGACATACACTACAATCATAATATAATTCAAGACACTGACGTAACTAAATTTCTAGGAATAAATATAGACAAAAAACTGAACTGGAAGGCCCATTTAGAATACTTAAGTAAAAAAATTAATAGTCTAACTTATGTCCTATATAAACTCTCCTCCAGAGTAAATCTAACCGCTCTACTTAGTGCATATCATGGTCTTATCTCATCCAATCTAAGATATGGTATAATTTTTTGGGGTAATTCGACAGATATCATTAATATCTTGAAATACCAAAAGAAATGTTTAAGAGCCATGTTCAGCTTGAAGATGACCGATTCCTGCAAACCATACTTCATCAAACACAAAATTTTAACTGTCCCCTCGTTGTATATCTGTGAAACTGTAACATTTGTAAAGAGTAATCCGAATCTATTTCTTCTTTCTGAAAAGAACAGGAGTAAACGTGATGAATATAAAGTGCAAACAGTAAATTGTAAGACCTCTATGATGCGAAAAAGCTTGTTCTGTAATGCTCCATTTGTGTACAACAAATTACCGGAGAGCATAAGAGCATTACCACTCTCATTATTTAAAAATAGGTTAAAGAATAAATTGGCCGAAAAATGTTATTATAGTTTAAAAGAATTTATGGACGATAAAAATTTTTAATTTTCATAATTTGCAATTTTTTTTGACATTTTTTATTTATAAATTAATTTTCTATGATGGTAATTTCAATTGTAATTAAATTCAATAACGTATGTAACATGACATTGCACGCCATAATATTGGTAAAATACATTGTTCTATGTAATTTATTTAACACCTTTATCCACATGTATTTATGCAATAAAGATACTTTTACTTTTACTTTACTTTACTTTAAAGATAAGTACAAAATAGAAAATAACAATTTTATGAGGAATATGTAATCTTTTATTCAGATTTTGTGTAAGAGAAACACAAATATGTACTTAAAATGAATGAAAACTAAACAACAAGAACGAACTGGTAAGTAGTTTTAGGTAGTAGTACATTTTTTTTTCAGAATGATTTTACTGAATACAAACACCACCCTCCCTTTGACACATACACATGCAATATAATTAGAGAGGTTACCTTCTTGTCAAGCTGTAGGGTATTAACACCTCATTAATTGACACGATTGCTAAAAAAAAGTGTTTACGACTCTCCAAAATGCCTACTTTATTAAAAAACTTTCAACCTGGAATCTTCAAATTACTCTTCTTCTTCTCTTCTTCGATTGAAATGATGACATTCTAGGTTCATGAATATCGTCATCATTTCAATCGTAGGATGTCCATGGACATAGGCCTCCCTCAAAGAGTTCCAGTAACTTCGTTCGGAAGCAGCCTGTAACCAGCGCAAGCCCGCCACCTTCATCAGGTCCGACCATCCATCCAAGCACCAAGAATTATCGCTCCATTCAAGAACTTTCCGGCCCCAACTGTTGTTCGCGCTACATGGCCTGCCCATTGCCACTTTAGTGAGCTAATTCGCTTGGCTATGTCCAACGTTATTTTGTATCTGCTCATTGCTAATTTGATTTTCTAGAGGAACCCCGGACATAGCCATATCCATAGCTCGCTGCGCAGTCTAAGCCTAATCATGAGGCCTATGGTGAAACACCAAGTTTCACGTTTCTTCAGTAAGACTTAACAAATTCCTTGAGAGAGGTTCATTAGATTGCCTTTATAATTAGTAACATAAAGTTTAGGCAAGCAGATCACCAACTATTGTTTGTTGTGGATGAGACGCAAGAGATGATAATTGGAAAATTAAGTATTTGTACTATCGATTAACATCAGATCTATAATTAATATTGTCAATATGTAATCACTATAGTACTTATCTACCTACATTGTGTTCTGTAGTTAAGTAATTACAACGGCACAGTGGAATATTATACCAAATTAATATCCTTAGGGATTTTCTAAAAAAAAACATCTGACTTAAAATGTACCAATTACGGATTACTGTACACCACGAAGCTATGCGCGAACACACAGAAAAATTAATTTGATAAGTATGAATGAGATTCATACTACACCTAGGGTTCCGTGTTCAGTTTATACATATTTTACAATCATTTTGCAAAAAGATGCAATCAGTTCGGTCCAAGTACTGGCCTCGCGCAACGTCGTTTACCTCATTAAAATCACGTTAGTTTGTATGGAAGCCCCCTTATATATTTATTTATTGTGTGTTTTGTATGTTGTTTTATCGGTAAGTACATCATCTCTTAAAATTTCAACTTTCTATCTATTAGATACGGTTCTTGAGATTCAGCCAGGTCACAGACAAACATATGACGAAGTCTCAGTAATAAGATCCCGTTTTACTAGTAGGGATCCGACTCCAAGGAGTACGGATCCCTAAAATTCAACGGTAAATTTGCGAATCCCTTTTTTTTAACTAGGCAATAAAATAATAATGCTGTGTCTCATATATACCCCGCTTTCCGTTTTAATAATTATATTAATAAATATTTCTAGATAATAGACGCAACAACATCTAGCTCCGTGGTAAGCTTTATGCTTGTGTTACGGGTACTAGACATGTGATATCTGATATAATTAGTATATTATACATACTTTTTATAATATATATATTAAACACTCAAACGAAGGAGAAAGTGCTTGCAGAACATCCAAACACTTGAGCCCTCGGCGGAAATCGTATCCTCTACATCTTACGCCGCAGGCGAACCTTGGTCCACTGAGGCGATAAACATACTCTATTATCTAAAACATTCCAAATGGCTTTCATAACTTAAGCCAGATTTGTTAAAGCCTGTAAAACATGGTGGAGCAATTTGAGCGACTTGCTTGTGAATAATTTATGGCAAAGATAATGACAGCCGATATTCTACTGAACATTTATCAATAGAGATACTTTTCAAATAGCTGTAGTTAAGTGTAAGGTTTAGGAAATGTGTGCCTGTGTTTTCTACCAGTATATAAGGTGATTTATAAAACAGAAAGGTTGTGTATATGGTATGTGTTCCATAGTACAAATGCACGTTATTTATTTATTAGGATAAACTTCTAAAATGTTGAATTTGCTGAATAATGATACATCACATAAAGTAAAATTTCTAAAACGTTGAATTTCCATAATATTGAACCTTTACAGAAAGAACAAGAGAAAGAAACAAACGCGAGGTAAAATATCGTTGTGCGGACAAGCCCATATAGGTATCTACACCGTTTTATGTGGACGACTCAGTTGAAGTGTTTTTAACATCCAGATAAATAAAAAAGTTGAATTTCTAAAATAAACGTTTGGCATTGCTTTGTGAAATTTTAATAGATAAACAATTGGATTGTTGGCATATAGCGTAACTAAAAGAACAAACACAAAACATCCTTATTCTTAGGCATAATGAAATAAAATGTAATACAATTTTTAACAATTTAATAACACAGTTTGAATTTGATAAAATATATTTTAATAGAAAATGTAATGGGAATATTAGGTTTCTCACGAGCTGTTTTAATAATAAAGATTATTTTCAATTTTATAACAATACAACATTTTGCGAAATTAAATTCTGGAAAATAGTCGTACTACATTTTGGTATTTCAACTTTATGAATATTCAACATTTTGCGAAAGTTGAAATAAACTTTATGAATATTCAACATTTTGCGAATTAAAAAATCAACATTCTGGGAAATCATACATCTTGTGATTTCAACTTTATGCGAAATCAACATGATGGTCTTAAAGGGAATTTGAAAGTGACGACAATTTTAGAATAAACAACATAAAAATATTCTTAATGATGAAATTATTTTAGTAAGTCCTAAAACGTTTAACAATTTCTAAAATTATATTATTTTAAGGTAAACAGGTTAAGTCTCCGAAATTTTCCGTTAATGAAATGAAATGTATTTATTCCAAGCAAATTACTCATATATGAAAAAATAACATAGTAATATAAGCCTTAATTGCTGCAGAGAACATCGATCGCTCTTTATTTAGCGATGTATTCGTGTTCTTATTTTGGTTAAATGTTCCGGCGGCGCCGCTCGTTGGCAGTTATACTAGATCTAGTGTTTTGAACCGTTTTAGAGGTATTCTTAGAGCTCTAGATTTTATGGGCCGTGGCTTCTTAATAAATGCAGGTATACGTCGAATCCTTTATTGTATTTTTATCGTGTAACTTGGCGCAATGGAGCCATGACTCATAGCGGATGGGTACGGCTTGCATTAATTATTTCACTTTCTGGATAAATGTTTCAATTAGCTCGGTGGAATGTACCGTCTGATACACTAAATACCGCCTGGAGACGCGCGGGAACCCTGTGCCTTCGATACCACAGGGCCGCCTTGGGGATTAACAGATGGGTAAAAATAATAAGGATGGAAGGGAAAAGCGTGCACTGACCTGCAAGCGAAGGACTTCCAGCCAGGTTCCACGTTCCTTGCGGGGGTGGGGCAGCCCAGCAACTCAGGGCGCCCTCAAGCACATCCACACTGTCACCACACACGGCTATATCGTCTCGCATAAAATGAGCGGTAGAAGACCAAATATTACGTCCAAGATCGCAATGATATAACAGCGAAATCAAACAGCGGAATTATAATGTTCCATATGGCGGGAAATTGGAGATGAAAATCGATCACGCTATCGATTAGTGTCCACTCCACGCGACTGCCCACGGTCAAGTCTTGTTCTTCAGTTGCCATTTTCCTTCTTCTTGTCGCGCCAGCGCATTGACAGTGACACTAGCACGCTTATGTCAGGGAAAGGAGAAATTGGATAGGATTATGGATAGATGGCGTTACCATTTCCTCCCCCCCTTGATGTGTCAGCATAAAGACACAATCGTAAGTGAGACTAGAAATTTCTAATATCCCTAGCGGAATGGCAGAGACTAGGATGAGCCTAATATCTCTGAACTCATTATAAGTAACAGCGGTTGAAAAAGACAACTGAATGCGGGATCATTATAATGTGCGGTACAATATATAAAACTGCGGGAAAATTACTTAAATGAAGCGGTGTTACGTGTATTGATAAATAAACCGTAAGAACTTAAAACTAAGGCTTAAATATATCTACAATGTTTATTGTTGCGGTAGCGGGCATATGCGAACGGTTGGCCGAAGCAACACTGCCCCTTTCGCGGTTCTAATAGTACACGTACGGATAACTCCGTCCTTAGAGGGATGAACCTTTTCTACGATGGCTAATGGCCAGGCTAAACTAGGCACGTTATCTTCTATCACGACTGCAATAGTACCCGAAGTGATAGGCGTGGAAATTGTATTCCACTTTTGTCTAGCCTGCAGACTGTGTAGATATTCCATCCTCCACCTTCGCCAAAATGACTGAACTAATTTATCCAGTAGCGAATGCCTTTGCAGTAGACTGATGCTTTCAGGTTCTACGTTAGGCGCGGGCAAAGAATACAACGGCGCGGTATGTAAAAAATGACTAGGTGTAAGTGCGGTAGGCTCAGCGGGGTCGGAACTTAGCACTGTTAGCGGCCGCGAATTAAGTAAACACTCAACTTGTGTGAGTACAGTGCAAAGCTCTTCATATGAAAGAATCTGCTGACCGATTACTCGGCGCAGATGCGTTTTTACTACCTTAATCATACTTTCCCAAGCCCCTCCCTTATGAGGTGACTTAGGAGTTATAAAGAACCAACTAATGCGGCTGTCAGCCAACTCTCTTTTAAAACTTTCGCGGTATTCATTATTTAAGAATTTATATAAGTCGCGTAAATAGGCATCAGCGCCTTTAAAGTTCGTTGCATTGTCTGAGTACATTACTTGGACAGGGCCTCGACGTGCGAGGAAACGTTTAAGAGCGGCTATGAAACTAGGCGTACTAAGGTCGGTTGTGACTTCAATATGCACGGCCCTAGTGGTCAGACAAGTGAATAAACATATGTAGGCCTTTTCAGCATGCACTCCACGACGGCGTACTGGGGTGTAAGCGATAGGTCCTGCGTAATCGCAGCCTGTTTGTGCGAACGCTTTAACAGCTTGGCGAGCGCGACTTTCAGGTAGGTCTGACATGAGCGGGTAAGTTGGACGCGGATTTACTTTAAAACATTTATTGCACAAGTGGAATCTTTGTCTCACGAGGCGGCGAGCGGATAAAATCCAAAACCTTTGTCTAAGAAGTGACATTAATAATTCCGGACCTGCGTGTAGGTATTTTAAATGATAATAATCAATTAGCAAGTTGACAATATGGTCACTGCGCGGTAAAATCAGCGGGTGAATATTTGTGTAATTCAAGCCTGAATTAACAAGACGACCACCTACTCGGATAAGTCCGTTTTCGTCTATAAACGGCCTTAATTTATTAATAGCGCGTGAGCATGACTCATCTTTCTGTAGGCTATTAAATTCTTCTGCAAAATATTTTCTTTGCAGGGCGAGTATTATTTTATTCTCTACAAACTGAAGCTGGTCAGCCGTAACTGCGGGTGTTCCTTTACGTTGCAATAACTTAGCAAACGTAAAGACATATACAAGAATTCGCATTAGTTTAGTCCACGACGAAATGCGTAAAGCGAGATTGTAAATTACGCAATCATTAGATGGTAAACAAACCGTAGCGTGCGATAATACCTTTTGCTCAGGCATCTCCTCAATAGGCTGGCCATCGAGGGAGCGGAGGAGCCACTGGCATGGATCGAGCGCGATCCAGGGGGGTCCGTGCATCCAAAGTGGATGTAACATTAATTTTCGTGGCGTAAGGCCACGCGACAGACAATCTGCGGGATTCTCTGTGCCTGCGACGCGATAAAAGTGGTCAGGCGGAATATTATCCGTCACCTGAGCCACGCGGTTGGCAACAAACGTGTGCCATCGATGCGGTGAGCTTTTTATCCAATACAAAGCTACTTTGGAATCTGTAAACGCGTATGTTTGTATAGGGATTTTACCTGAGTAATTGTTTAGCACCGTGCGCAACAACCTAGAAAGTAGGACTATTCCACAGAGCTCCAGTCTAGCGATGGTGACTGGTTTGGACGGTGCTACCTTAGACTTAGCACAGACCAAGCGAACTGTGTTACCGTTGTCCGAACTGACATGTAAGTAAACTACACAACCGTAAGCGACAGAACTTGCGTCAGAAAATCCAACCAATGTGACAATGCATCCTGGAAAAACACCCAGATGGCGCGGCACTCGCATCTCATTGAGCGCCGGTAGCTCGGTACAGAATTGTAACCACATTTTAATAATGTGTTGCGGAGGACTATCATCCCAATCTAAATTTAAACTCCAAAGCTCTTTTATGAGTAATTTAGCAAAAAGGACAGCTGGGGCTACGAAACCCATAATGTCCCATAGTCTAGCGATAGTAGAAAGGATGGAACGCTTAGTGCATTTCTCATCTGCGGGTGCGGTAATTTTGAAATAAAATGAGTCATCGTCCGTACACCAACGAAGACCTAGAATTTTGTGTTGTACTGATTTATCGAATTCAACCTCAGTGGACAGTGTGTGTGTAGAAGGAATGCCTTCTAGCACAGCCTGCGAACTACTATTCCACTTTACTAGATCCCACTGCGCGCCCTTAAACAACGCTATCAGCTGTTGAGCAGCGTCAGCGGCTTCCGTCTCGTTATTTACCGAGAAAACAATGTCATCCATATAGCAAGATGAGCTAGCTATATCTCCAGCGAGCGGGTACTGCGAACCGTCATCGATGACCAGCTGTCTGACCGTGCGCATTGCATGGAACACAGACGAGGCTAGCCCGAAACAAACACGATTAAATTGATAAAGAGTTAGCGGATCTTGCGGATTAAATCGGTACAGTATACATTGATAACGGCGATCACACTCACGGACGGCAATCTGTAAGAATTGTTGACGACAATCAGCGGCCATGGCAACAGCGTAAAGACGGAAATTTAAAAGAATCTTAAAAAGATCACCCTGTAAATTTGGTCCGTGATGTAATATATTATTCAGCGAAACTCCTGAACTGCTTTTGCAGCTAGCATCTAAGACTATTCGGAGACGGGTTGAAGTCTTATCATTACGTACAACACCGTGGTGCGGTATAACGTACATAGGCGATGAGTCATTAGGTAGACCTGGAGGCGCGGGTGAAATATATTTTTTATCCAAGTATTCCTTAATGACGTCATCGTACGCGGACCTTAGGCTTAAAGAAGCTTCTAACTTCTTCTCGAGACACAGAAAGCGTCCTCGGGCGGTTTCATAAGATTTGCCTAAAGAAAAAACATCCTTACTAAACGGTAGGCCTACAGTATATCTACCGGAAGCGGGGTCGCGGGTTGTAGTATGTTTATAAAATTCCTCACATTCTATGTCAGCGGAACATAGAACGCTTGGCGCGGTAGCGGAAGGAAGCTCGTCCAGTTCCCAAAATTTCTGAACGAGATCATGTACATTTTTTAGACTATTCTCCTGCACTAGACAGCAGGTCATAGCCTCGCGGGAAAATAAAGTAGGCGCTGAACCTATAACGACACATCCTAAGACTGTACGTAAATAATGCGGGGTGCGAGTAAAGTCGGGCGCGACGTTTGGTAATAACAAATGCGCAAACAGCGGAGCGCCTAATAACATATTTATTTCACCTGGTTCTCCAAACAACTCGTCGGCTAGCGGTAACCCGTGTAAATGCGATAAGGATCTCTTATCTATAACTGCACTCGGTAATGAGTCAGTAATGCGATCGACAACAAGCGGCGAAATATTAAACTTAATATTTTTATTAAAACGAGAATAAAAATCTAAGCCAATTGAACTAGAATTTATTGTGTTTTGCGTTCCTCCAAAACCTTTTATTATTGTGCTCCCGGTATGATTTACTTTTATATTTAACAGGTCACAAGTATCTTTCGTAATGAAATGAGACTGTGACGCGCTATCTAACAAGGCTCTGATATGATGTTTAACTCCGTCAGTATCGTAAAAAACGACCTGAGCGGTAGCTAGTAAAGCCGTGGTACATTGCTCGTTCCGTACTGGGGAGTGAGACGCGGGCAGGTTTGATGCAGCGATGGAGGTCGCGCACAGCGATACGTCCGAGCGCCCAGGCTGAGATAACGACTGCGCGGGCGGCGCGACGGTCGCAGCCTGGGAGACGCTTGGATGGCGTGCGGGTTCGATTCTCGACCCGAAATGCAATAAACTATGATGTCGCGATTTACACGAGCGGCAAGTCGTGTTTGACTTACACAGAGCGACCCTATGCTTTATGCTAAGGCAGTTTATACATGAATTATTTTCCTTAACATAATTAAAACGTTCCATGGGGGTCATTTTATGAAACGGCGGGCATTTGAATAAATGATGATGAACAATATTAGTACATAGACATTTATCAGCGGTATCTGAGGAATTCACGGAATTCGCGGAAACAGCGGCGGCAACGGCGGGTGAAGTGTTTACGTAAGCGTGTAGCTGCGGTGCACCTTTATTATAATTATTATTATTTTGCTTTGTAAGAGTTCGCGGACTACCTTTACGCGAGCCTGGACCCGCTGCGGGGGCGGGGGCGGAGCTCGTTCGCTCGAACACCTTCGCGCGATTTTTTATGAATGACTCGAGTGTATAAAATGTAGGTATATCGGACCCTAAACTCAACTCAAAGGCGTGAACAGTACTACGATCTAATTTTCTTAAAGCGATGTGAACTAGAATTAACTCATCTAATCTTTCTATCTTTAAGTTATTCAATGCGCGGACTGTGTTGATAAATTGTTCATGAAACAAATCAAAGCTTTCTGTAGATGCGGTGCTTATAGGCGAGAAATCGAACAGCTGATTTAAATAAGAAGTTGCTACCATTCGCTTATCTTCATATTTGTCAACAAGCGTTTGCCAAATGAGTTCGTAATTTTCTGGGCAGTGCGTTATACCTATACACACTGACTCGGCCTTACCCGTCAACCTACCAACTAAATAATATAATTTCTCGGCATCGGTGAGGGATGGATTTTCATGTACAGCGGACTTAAAACAAGAGTAAAATATAGGCCATTTCCTTATATCTCCTGCGAAAGTGATTAACTCAATAGGTGGCAACCTATGCGGCAATTTATTAAAAACAACAGAAGGTTGTGTTGTATTGATAACAGCTGACGGAACAGAATGCTTATCATACAATCTTTTTATGCGGCTGTATAGTTGCTCAAATGCAACCATACATTTATAATCTGGTACGGCGGTTGGATCGACCTTTAATAACTGTAAATTATAGTCGTCCAGTAATTTTAAGAAATCACTGCGTAAAATATCAATATTAGCACATTCAGAGAGAAAAGATTCCTTATTCGAAGCACTTACGTCTATATTCGAAGAAGAATCATACATGTTTTGAATTAACTCAAAGATAGCTTCCCTTTTAGCTTGCAATATTAACAGCTGGGAATCATCTGTTTCGATAGGGTTTTTTGACCTAGTATTAGCCATTGTAGAAATTATAAAATAACTGCGGTGTGTAAGAAATGAAAGATAGGCCTTATGTTATGATAGTTATATAAAATATAACGAAGTAAATTAGTATTTACAGCGCGTTCGTATAACAAGCGTAATAACCTATCTAACGCGGGCGCGGGGCGCGGGGGGAATACTTGCGTCGGCAAACCGGTTGCGATACTCGTATTATGCCGGGCAAAAATGGCGTGTTCTATCAAAATAAGCAGGGGGTAGTGCTAAATAATTATGAAGGCAGACAGAAAATTTATAAACTGCGTAATTGCGGTAAATTTATCAATACGTATATGCGTAAACACCATAGAATGTTAAAGTTATGGAACATTAAATATAAAAACAGCGGGTTATAATGATATGACCAGGTCCAACTGCAATAGATGCGTGTTGGATGCGGTTAGTCTCAATGACAAAAAAAGGTCAATCACTCGAATCACGTAATGTAATTCGATTATACAGCGAAAATATAACTTGTTAGACCAATAACTTAGGTATTCTAACAAGCTATGCGGGGGAAATAAATTATATGTAGATCTAAGGTTCGTTTGAACCACAAATTTGTATCTTGAATAAATGAGTAATGTGGGGATAAATCCGTCTCAATGAGAAACCACACTTTAGGGACAAATCCGTCTCGAATAGGACCACACTTATGGAGACGCGCGGGAACCCTGTGCCTTCGATACCACAGGGCCGCCTTGGGGATTAACAGATGGGTAAAAATAATAAGGATGGAAGGGAAAAGCGTGCACTGACCTGCAAGCGAAGGACTTCCAGCCAGGTTCCACGTTCCTTGCGGGGGTGGGGCAGCCCAGCAACTCAGGGCGCCCTCAAGCACATCCACACTGTCACCACACACGGCTATATCGTCTCGCATAAAATGAGCGGTAGAAGACCAAATATTACGTCCAAGATCGCAATGATATAACAGCGAAATCAAACAGCGGAATTATAATGTTCCATATGGCGGGAAATTGGAGATGAAAATCGATCACGCTATCGATTAGTGTCCACTCCACGCGACTGCCCACGGTCAAGTCTTGTTCTTCAGTTGCCATTTTCCTTCTTCTTGTCGCGCCAGCGCATTGACAGTGACACTAGCACGCTTATGTCAGGGAAAGGAGAAATTGGATAGGATTATGGATAGATGGCGTTACCACCGCCTACGGTAAACTAACGGCAAACAGTTGACAAGTTTATTCTGATTGTGTTTATTACTGCCGTAAGTATCTAACTATTTTAAAATATTTTTTTTTAATAACCATCTGTAAGGAATTTTTGTGTTAAATTGCCTAGTTTTATCTTTTTCATTTTCAGAACTTTTAAAATAAATTAAGTACTTAGCGGCGACTTCTGGCGTGGGCGAACGTCCGCCTGAGGCGTAGGAGGTTGCGGGTTCGATTCCTGCCGGGGGACCAGATTTTGTACGATCTACAAATTCTGGTTTCGGGTCTGTGTCTTTTCTATGTATCATATGTATATATTTACAAAAAAAAAATGTATCTATGTAGTATATCAGTCACCTAACAACCATAGTACAAGCTCTGCTTAGTTTGGGGTTAGGTGATGCTGTGTGAGTAGTCCGGAAATATAAATATATATAATATATAAATATTTAGATGAAACAAATGTTCACAATATAGGTATACGTATTGTCCTTCATATTTCCGCGCCCTCTTGTGTGGATTTTGCTTCAGTATAAAACAATAGCCACCGATTACACCGATACATCATAAAAAGTAAAATAATTTACTTTTCTGGTAATTATTTAATAATAACTAGAAAAGTAAATTATTTTATTTTTATTTTAAACCTAGTGGTAATAAGCAATCGACGCTACTCGTTAAAAGTGGAGAGTAATAAACTCGGTAGCTACAAAACACGAGTCGTTTGTCTGTGAATCACAATTTATGTAATTCATATATTATGAAACTTCAACAGACCCCAGCCACTGAGAGCTTAGTGCAACGAAAACAGAGTACAGGTAGGAACTACTAATAACCTCTCAGGTAAGTTCGAATAACTTAGCGACTAAGTTAGCTTAGACTTTGACGTAAAGCGACCAACTTACAGTCTGTATTCATTCTCTTAGCTTAGACGTTTATTTAAAAATATTTTTATTGTTAATTGGGAAACTGGTCAAAATATAAACCTATTATTGATTCATAAAGTCCACTGCAATTTTAAGATTTTCTATGTTTTTCTTATTATTTAGGTGAGCTATTAAATTCTTTTGTTTTATTTTTAACAGACTTTAAAATACTACTAGGTACTTACTACAGGCTACATTCAAATCACATCACATTCACATTCACTATTATATCCGAACAGAAAGAAAACCAGTTTTGCAATATTTCGCCAAATTAATCGCCATAATAGTGATTGCGAAGCAATATTCCATTATTTAGTGTCTGTGCAATCGGAAAACTCGATTCCACAAAAACTCCCGATTCATATTTTTGACAATTTAACAAAGGATTGCAAGTATACGTGGATGAATTGATTAATCGGAATCTGGTCCAGCTCATCGCAAAAATACCGTGTCATTCTTCTAATCCGTTAAAATCGGAAATAATCACGTTCTGCAGGATCTGGATTCAGTTTAAAAAACGTCCATTTGATTACATCCTTGATTTTTGTTTGCTTAATTTTTTGAGGGCAAGATATGAAGAATAATTTGGGTTGTATTTATATCATTTTTTGTGTTGCTAAATCCTGTAATATTTTTATTAATAAATAATACGACTTTTCAACATAATAACACTTGATATTATGATGCAGTGCCGTTGTTCATGAAGCATGAGGGCGCACTAGTTACTCTTGTTTTAAAGTTTTATCAATTTAAGTAAATTTACAAATCTTAATCTTTACTTTTATAATGGTAAGAAAAACATAAGAAAATGTTTTCTTTTAGTCTTCCTTAACCCGCTTTTTTTTAACAATTATTATAAATAAATAAAAATATTTATTTTGATTTTATAGTGAAATGATAAATCCAATACATTCATTAAATTAGCTCTGTTAATGGGACATTTCGAACCTAGTCAAACAAAAGAGATTGCATTATAGGGTATTTCCGGTTTAACTCTATAATTGGGACTCTGTAACTCAGTTTCCTATATGTGAAACGAATGAATCAGATTCGGTCCCGCCTCAGATAAGGGGCGTAAATGAGATAACAATAAATTGGAAAACAGGATAAAGGGAAACCCTCAGTAATTGGTACAAAATTAAAGTTTCACTGTAGTTCGACAGATTGTACAATCATTCAGCAATCACTTTCGTTACAAATTAAAGAAGAATAGAATTGAGTAGAATATATGTAAAGAGCGTAACTTATTATTGTCTTTGGTATGTAGCTTTAAGAGCTATTTAATTTGACTGCCTCAGTGGGCGGAGGTCCGCTTGCAGATTATGAAGTAGCGGGTTCAATTCCCGTCTTGGCCCATTTTTGTATTTTTTTATTTTCTGGCGTTTAATATGTATATTTAAAAATATCTATACGTCTATTATATTAAATATATCAGATGTCTAGTATGCGTAGCACAAGCTCGATGTTGTGTGGATTGTCCCAATAAAATTATTAACTTGTTTTAGTCCTTCTTGAGTATAACGTGTTTAATAAAACAAACTCTATGAAATAATATTAATGTATAATATTACGCAACATTATAGATTCAAGATACAATTACCTAAAGCTACAGAATTCCGAAATATATAATACTCTCGAACTAACCTCGATGCTCGAAACATCTAGAGCGTTTCAGGTTGACCGAAAGAATAGGGTCAAGCCCTAAGTCGAGCACTGCGACCCGCAACTGCACAATACTGGCGAACGGCACTTGTTGCCTCCAAGTGCCGCTCCGCATTTTTCATAGTCTTGTTCATTACTAGCCACTCCACTGCTTCAGACCATTCGCTACCCGCTTAAAGAGAAAACAACAGAGGGCAGGACTGTATTTTTTTATAATACATATTTAAACCCGCATTTGGCCAGCGTGGTGAATTATTGTAAAAGTTTTTTATGGACGATAGATCTTTGTTGTCTACAATCTCACCTTATGGTAAGTGTCGATGTGGACGGGAATGGATAACAAAGATCTAGATGGTACGTATGCACTATTTACTTGAAGATAGGTACTCAGGTTGTAGGTATCAGGGATATACAGCAGCAGAAAATAAGGCCTTATGTTTGACGAGAGTCCTAGCAGTGGGAACGTAAATATTTATTTTACATTGCTGTCCATCTGAGACTTAGCCCGTGTTATAATAAATTTTCTCGCTGTCTTGTCATTTACCTACTGGGAAAACAGATATGTTCGTGCCAAATTTGATCCAATCGGGCTTTACTCGCAATCATTGATTTTCACGAGGAAACTGGTATTATATGATTTCGCTTTGTTGTAAGGATTTTTCTCCGCCTCTCGGCGCTTCTCTCGCCTTTTGCCTCAGTGGCGCGGTGGGGAACGGTGCGCTTGCGGTGCACTAGGAAGCGGGTTCGACGTGTTGGCCGATTCTCAGACCTACTCAATAGGCTCACAAAATTTCATGAGAGTCGGTGAAGCCGTATCGGAGAAGTACGGGAACGAAAACTGTGACACGAGAATTTTATACCTCTATATAAGTTGTAGCAGTAAAAAAGCCGTGTTGGCTAAAGTGGGAGGACACTCGACTTCCATTTCAAAGGTCGTGGGTTCAAACCCCGCCACGCACCTCTGTATTTTTCTTCTTGAGAAATTTATGTGCGCTTTAAACACGTGCTTTAACGGTGAAGGCAAACATCGTGAGGAAACCGGCATGTTCTGAGAACTTTAAAAGAGTTTGAAGGGCATGTGACATTCACCAACCCGCGCTTGGCCAGCGTGGTGAATTAAGGCCTAATCTCTCTCGTCAAGAGAGAAGTCCCTGTGTCCCAGCATTGGGAACGTGAATAGAGTGATGATGATATAAGATGTAACAAATACAATATATAGTTGCCTGATAAATCAAAAAATAATAAGTTCTATTTAGATTATTAAAGAAAAATGTACCGAAAAATAACGACAATAAATTGCAGAAGTTTCGTGTAACGTCACGGGTAGGTACGATTTAAACGTACCTAGCGGTGACGTCACAAGCCCCCGCTCTGCATTGCTCATTATCTTTCTTGTCGTTAAAATAGGAATTATATTAAGTCTGTCTTAAAATAATTCCTATTTTTTAGGACTCCGTAGACAAATGGCTAAAAACGGAACCCGTCATATCTCTCTGTCTGTCTGTCCGTCCGTATGTCGTAGCCACTTTTTTCAGAAACTATAAGAGCTAAACTGATGTATTTATGATTATGTAGTTATTTTTTGTCATTAAGATTTTCACACAAATATGTAAAATAAACAATTCAATTTAGGGTTCTCTATACTTAGAAAAAAAAACTCAATTTTATTACATTAACACCCAGTGTGTGGTGTCAATAAATAATAACATTTAGGTTTCAAATATATATTTTACTAAAGACGGAGACGGAGACACTTTCAAAGTGGTAAAGGTTTCAAAGTTGCTCCCCTAAATAATAAAACAAAAAAATATATATGATGTAAATCTATGCAATGTGCGACCGAAAATTGTTTTGAACGAGTTCTAAGAGTTAGTTTTTTTTTTAATACAACATAAATCGTAAATTGATTTCTTATAATTCATAAATAAATATTTCCAGACTATTATAATTATAGACAAGATATTTTTTATTATACATATTACACGCCCAGACCAAGGAGAAAGTGCTTGCAGAACATACACACACTTTCACCCTCGGCGGGAATAGAACCCAAAATAAAGTTAAGTAAAGTTGTCTGCGGTCATTCCATAAAAACAAAAAAAGTCTTGTCAAGTTTTTTGTTTTTTACATGGTTGGGGACCGCTCTTACTACTATTTTGCACAATTGTTTATTTAAGTGTTTCTTTTTATTACCATACAGGTTTTTTGGATTTTCCCGCGGAACATCGTATTTTATACGGTAAACGGTGAGACGTTATTTTTCGATAAATGGGCTATCAAACAAATAAATATTTTTTCAAATCGAATTTTGGATTTCATGTAATACTTATCAAATTATTATTACGTCTCTTCAATTCAGAAACATTTATACTCGTAGCTATGGTAGGTACATTTTTATAGTTGTTTAGGCATTTTGCACTTCAAAGAAAGTTTTAACAGAATTCAAAGCGAAATCATCAAAGACTAGCAAACTCCAAAGTATTTTAGCAGAAACATTAAAGAGCGCACAAATTGTTTTCAACTGAGATATAATTTTTATAAAATTATACAACACTAGCGGCCTGCCCTTGCTTTTCATGGATTCAAATTATAAACATTTCTCTTGATCACTCTATATTTCGCTAAAATCGCATAAAAATCAAATAAGAAATTTTCGCGATTGTTGCGAATTTTCACATAAATGCAATGTTTTTTTTACGCTTTATTTCTTCTTTCTAGGCGATAAATCAACGTCATCTACAAATAAACAGGAATTTGGGTTTCGAGCGAGGATTTGTTAATTTAGTTGTTTGTTAGAAATCCAGGTGTTTCCTATTTGTAACGAAGGTTTTACGTAGGTTTGGGAAAAGAGCTAACCTAACTAGCAACCAATGTCGTGCCATGCCTCTAGCTTCTTTCGGGCGACACAAACCACTTTCAGGCCCCAGCGCTGTAATTAGATGAACCTTTTACGTTCATATTTTTTTCTATCTACATTACCAAGGCACGAGTCCTTACAACAATCTACCATAGTTTCTTTACACTAATTATGGAAAAAGTTCGTTTTTTATTCTGCCTACTTGAATATAAATATTTCTAAATAAATAAAAAATAATAAATAAATATTTCCAGACAATCTACATAAGCGTTTTTATAAATAAGCTGATTCAAACTGTAACTGGAACTTCGCACAAAGCACTTGCTTTTCGATTCAACAAGTGATGTCCAGGTGTCTCCTATTTGTAACGAAGGTTTTGCGTAGGTTTGGGTAAAGGGCAATGGACATTACGAGGCAGTTTATTGGGCAATAAGGGTCTACTTTGCACTAATGGCTACTTAATTAACCACCTCATGTCACCACTGAGGAGTTTTGTTTGTAGTAATCACTTGGATTGCCAATATGTGGCTTTGGGGTTAACAGAGGTAACTGTGGCAGATGTAGGTATTATTTTATATAAGTTTAATTATTTTAGAAGGATATATACATTTTTGCACTTGGCTAGCGTGGTGAATTAAGGCCTAATCTCTCTCGTGTCATTATTCCCCTATTACATCCACTATTACATCAATCATTATTACCTTATTAACGTTCCCACTGCTGGGAACGTTAATAGGGTAATAATGATGAATGAATATACATTTTTGGAAATTTTTTCAAAATATAGATTCTTGCGACGTAATTTAACCTCTTGCAGTGATGAATTATACTTTAACGGTTAAAGCAGTTTAATTGCAAAATTAATACAGAATATTTTTATTCATAGTTTCAAAAATAATCTCATCAATTCAATCACAAACATCAAACATCAATTCAATCGCATAAATATATATTTTTAGTGACCGAATTTAACATTGGCGATATGCCAGCCATATGTTCAACTGACCAATAAGAAAAAAGATGTACCTGCACTAGCGTCATAGTCATTTAATTAAATTACTAGATAATAATACATTGTCTTTCCGAGTTTCCCGATATTTCGGCACAGTTACATGCACCATGATTACGGTTAAACTGAAGCTGCAGCGATTTGGGTAACAGTTTGATTTTCGGACAAAGCGGTCCCTCTTTCTCAGTCTTTTATAACGAAACGAAGTATCACTAGAGCATTAATCAAGCATAGTAAATATCCCGTTATAAATCTAAATAGAGCTTATTATAAGTTTCACCTGTCAAATCTTCCAAACTAAATTAGTGTTAGCGCCGCTACGACCGAGTTATTTGACACACCCGGCTTCCGACATTTCCGCTGTGCTTCTAATTTCAGCTCAATGACAAGCCGATACACGATACACGTTTAAACAAACAAATACTTCAGCTTAGTAATATTAGTATTGATGAAGACCTACGAGTATATATATTGTGCCTATAATCTTGCAAATAAATGATTTATGACTAAAGTAATTAGAAACATCTTTTTTGTATCATGAATCATGAATGATAAAATAGATAATATTTCTTCCGAAAACAAATTATTAGGTACATAAATTAGTGTCTCGACGCATTCATTTATCATCATCATCATCATAATTTCAGCCATAGTCTTTGAAGTAGGCCTTTGTTCAGGCCACTTCAGAGACTTCCAGTAGCGCCCGCTACCTGCACCATGTCGTACGACCATCTAGATGGTGGACGTTCTACGCTGCGTTTGCCAAAGCTTCTATAACCTCGTAAAGTATAAAATATGTATAAAAAATACCAACATGTCATTCTAATAACCTACAAATATAAATTATCTAAAACAATTTCGCGCCTCGTCATTCGCAAGCTCATTTCGTGAAAATATTTACTTGAAAAGTAATTTCTCCGTATAAATGAAAATAATGTTCTATTTGGGAGCGGTTCCTATTACCCGGCAAATTTACGACGACACCCGTTTTATTAATTGATTTGTGAGTGTACAATATTCTGTCGGGGTATAATTGGATGATAAATCAATTTTCGGTTTGTAAGTGGTTTCTAAATAGGTGCAGACAGATAAACTTTTCTAAACGGTTACTGCCTACTGAAAAAAAATTCTGATAAATGACTTAATGAAATATATAAAATCTATGTATGTAACAGCGAAATGACTTACATGGGTTTTTGTTTACGAAGAGGTTGAAACGAGTGGTGGGGTTTTAAAGATAGTCCTATGTTTTTTGAAGTAAGATATATCTAGCCTCTTTTATTCATAAGTTTAGCATTTAATTGTATTATTGTAAGTATTCATTTGTATAAATCTGCTTTATTTAATATCTGTATTTATTGTATAAATTACTTAGGTACCTATGTTATGTGATGTATCGAAATGGTTATATAATTGAAATTAAATGAGACTTCCGTTTTAGGGTTTAGACATCTAATAAAATAGACGCAGTTTTCGAAACTCCATTATTAAAATAAATATGCAATTTGTTTTAGAAATAAAAGAAAGTACAATAGCTAGTCATATTATTAATGCCTATCTAAAAGCATAGTTATCGAATAATACAATGCCATCAAAAAATCACAAGGTACCTTTTGGGAGGTTTTTTTTTTAGCTTTGTGTTATAATAGTATACATTGAATCATGGTTTTTTATATTGTTAAAAACCATGATAATTTAAAATGTTATAGTAAGACTAGCCATTAATGCAGCCCACTTGGCTGCAAACTTAACAAAAGAAAGAAAATGACCACACTACAACCAATATCCAGAATATCACGGCTATCTGTAAAAGCGTATTTTCAGCGAGTCCCCGATTTTTATGAAACCTACCAGACGGGAGACCAATTTCAAGGCAATCGCCGCCAAACGAATGCAGGTTCGTTCGGGGTGACACCTATTTTCAATTTGCCCATTCAATGTTAGACACAAGGTTTTGTAACCCGGTCCAATATTTTTTCACATTGTTCTGTTTTTAATTTATAGTCTTTACTCGGGCGTACGCACGAGTGTCAATTTCAAATATTGGCACCGTTTCAAAATCAGACGGTTCAAAATAATACTAATAACTTTTTGTTGATTTTACCCATAAAGCCAAATTATACCCCTTAGTTGGGTAGATTTGAGATATAGATAAAGATTTTTATTTTTCTATCAAACAATAATTAGATAGATAACTCTTTATTGTACACCTCAAATATAATAGAAACAGTAAACAGTAACAAGACAATACATCGGAGCACAAAGAGCGGCCTTATCGCTGTGAGCGATCTCTTCCAGGCAACCTTCGGATGGCTGTCCATCCGAAGGTTGCCTGGAAGAGATCTTCTTCCTTCATTCTTCATTCTTTCCTGTGAAAGAAATAGAACGACATAAACAGTGACAGAATTAAAACAAAAATAGTTGTTGTAAATAGACACAAAGCTTAAAATATCATTTGCTAGAAAAACTACCCGAATAGAGAGGGGAATGAGGCATTAATTATGAATCTAAATAGGTATCTTATTAAACTGAATATCAAACTAAGGAAACTCAATCTTGAATACGGGCTTTAGAGGCTACATTACCATGCAAGATGTGACTTGTAATAAGAGTCACTAAAGCATTAATAATAGGACATGTCGTACAAAAATGAGCTCTCAAACGCCGGAAGCTTCTTACCCGGAGAAACTCAATTACCTTAGTCGTCTTTACCCCTTTGCAATGTTAAGTGGCTTTCCTACAATACGCTCACAATAATAAAACTAATAAACCTAAAATGCATTATTTATTTTGCATAAGAAATACCCTAATCTTGTGCGATTTTGTCCGCTTTAAAGGATAGATAGATGCACAGTAGGAACAGAATCAATTATATTTGCTTCCAAAAACTTTAATAAGATTTTTTAATTTTGTTCATGCTAGATAAGCCTTCATTTGACCACAATCTCATGATGTAAAGTGACGATGTGGTCTAAGGTTGGGCATGAAGACCTAGAAGGTTGATGGCTTCCCGGGCCACAATACGAAACACGAAAAATTCGTTTCACGCACTGGCCCAGCCCAGAGGTTGATGACAAGCCGCGGCCGAAGCTTACCAGATTTTTTTTTTAAGTTTATATTTTCTTACTTTATTGTGTAAACTAAATCTAGATTTTTGTGTGCGTATATTTAGGAGTTATAGAAAGACAACGGCTTACCATTAACGCATTGAGTGCATCTCCAAAAATATACGATTAACGTGGGATTTAATTGGCACAACGATTCTGCAAATATGTACATAAGTGAGGGTTATGATGGAAACCGTAAGTAAACTACAGACCACAATGATCAAAATTATTGTGACTAAATGGAAGGATGTAAGAAAAGGAGTTTTGGTCAGTTTAGGAAGATCTGAAAATATAAGAATAGCATAGGAAGATTTTATTTTATTCTTAGGGACCATGTCATCAATTTTAACAAAATAAATAATTGTATTCAAACATTTAAAAAAACATCGTTATTTGATGTGAAACTTTTCGAGAAATATTTTCAGGATATAACAAATATAGCGTTTAAATTCATAAAATAGGTATAATGTAATAAATGCCAATCCAAAAATTTAAGTTAATAATAATCGATATGTCAACATTCTGATTATTTTTTGCTAGACTTTAAAACTTTGAAGAATTATTGCTAGACATGAAGAGCTCAAAAATATAGTTTTATTACTTAACCTTATTAATAAAGTTATTGAACAATTACAAGTAGGTTTGGTTTATCCTTGTTATTTTGAAATTCGTCCCCGGCACTCGCTGAGCGAGTCTGATCCTGTAAAAGCCTATAGCGAAGCACCAGGTTTTAGTTTTGAATCCGTAAATCAACCATAGCAAAACACTGGCACTGGCCTGGCAATATAAGCCTTTAAACAATGCAGTTTGTAATCAATGTTTCCCAAAACATAATACACCGTTTTCATTTCGAAAGCGTATTGTGTGGTTCCTTAAACTTCGAGCAAATCCTTTCTGTATAAAATAATCATTTGATTTTCTGCCGCGCCCACGGTTATTGTTATGGATTCCCGTTTGTTTTTATTGCATTAGAATTTCATTTGTTCCGAAATGAGAACGGTCCAATTAACCCGCACTTACCCTTCTGTCGTTTCGGATGCTACTGTTGTTCAGTTATAATTAATTTATGAACGGTTTGAATTTAAATAAATAAACATTATTGATTTAAGAATTTTATTTTCGGCCAGTAGCTGAACCCACTGGCCGTATTAGTTCGGTTCATGCTTGAGATAATATGAATTTTATTTATTTATACTCAACCTTACCCAACTAATGAGTATCTCAATGCAATAGGGCAGTACCTTACCGTGGTGAATTAAAGGCCTAATCTATCTCGTCAAAAAGAGAAGTCCCTGTGTTCCAGCATTTAGAAAGTAAATAGGAGTGCTTATGTTGAAACAATAAGTTTTTATTCGGAATATCAAAGTAAAATTGTGAAAAATGAATCGTAAGAAAACCTAATGTTAGTGGCCCTAGACAAGTCTTGTAGGGCTACTAACATTAGGTTTGACACCCACACGCCCTCAAAACTTCAGAAAGCTCATCCAAATCTGTTCCATTTAGAATCTGTTCATGACTAAACAATTGGGTTATAAAACAGCGGGCAAAGTTTACACATTTCGGTTTGTTTTTATGTTTTGGCGCAAACTGTTTAAAAAGTCAACAGAGTGGAGTCGGACTCATTACTGGCTGATGTTGTTTAATATTCATTGCGTAGAAGCTGTTTATAGCTTTGTTAAGGTAAGAGATTACACGTGTTCGTCTTTTTTATTTTCTTTAAGACTAAGTTCCGCTTTTATCATGAAAAGTAGCTACTAATAATAGGCGAATATTAAATAACCAAGATATTACCTTAAAAGCGCACATAAATGTTAAAGGCATATAATGTTTAAAAAATCCAGAGGTGCGTGGCTGGTTATGAACCTACGGCCTTCGGAATGAAAGTTGAATATGCTCCCTCTTAGCCAACACGACTAATTGGTCGGCTCAGTTTGTACGTGCTACATTAATTATAATGCAATACTATAGAACACCATAAACACAGTACTCAGCGTAAAGTCGACATCTAATAGCATCAGATAGAGAAGCCCCTTTGGTGAAGGAAGTTAACGTCTGAAACCAACTCAACGCTTAGAGTAGTTGAGAAAACGAAGAAGTTTTGTTTACGAGCGACTCAGTAGTGAGCGATGATAGTGTACGAGTGACTTTACTCTTGTAATAGCAAACATCGACGCTCTAACTTCCGTTTCTGTGTGTGTTCTGTAGGTAAATTGTGAGTCGGTAATAGCACGGTAATATTGTCTATACAGGACACCAATTCGGCCGAGACTTGAAAATAGATGCCTGTACCTCGACAATGCCCACAAAGAGCATTTTAATTACATCTACCTCGTTTGACTTTATGTGTTTTTACATGATTGCGTTAGTATTAAAACCAGCAGTAATTGTGACGTACATATAATTTTATTATCACTAAAGTAAAGTACTATTCATGAATATCAATGACATAACCTAGCCATTGCTTTTGTTACTCAGATTTTGTGAAATAAGCTCTAAGCAAAATAATTGTTAAATAACATTTATACACAAAATACAGTTAGGTTTTATAAATAATACCTGGATCGTGTTTAAGAATAGCACGCAAACTTGCTACTAGGTTAGACATTCTGCAGCTAAAATATCCTGTGAAATATTGCTAAGTGTTTTGGTGTAGATTGATTTGATTAAGTTAGGTCATGACTATCATCACATTTGATAAATTGCGGCATTAACGCGCACAATCAACTTGCTCGAAAGTTCATTTAATACTTCAGGGGCTTTGTTTGGCGCTCGCAGTTCCGTATAAATCTAAATTAAACAGGAAGTTTTCTAAGTCCGACCAATTTACGCAAATGAGTTGCTACATTAATATTCTGAAATTTGGTTTTTTATTAATAATGATGTCGTACAAATGAATTTTAATAAAAAAAAACAATTGACTTAATTCTAACCCCCGACCAAAAAAGAGGGGTGTTATAAGTTTGACGTGTCTGTCTGTCTGGGACATCATAGCTCTCGAACGGATGGAGCGATTTCAATTTAGTTTTTTTTTTGTATGAAAGGTGAGTTTGGCGCTAGTGTTCTTAGACATGTGACATGACATTCATGAAAATCGGTTGTGCCGTTTAAAAGTTATAAGGGTGAGTGGGGAAGGAAAACCTATATCTGCAAATATACTCGAGTGGCGTATCAAATGAAAGCGCATCGCGTGCACTTTACTAAATATTATGGTGTTTTACTATTAAGGAAATTAAGGCATTGGACTCGGGGGTTTTTCTTAAATTTAAAATTTAGATTTATTATCAACTAATTTATAGTAGGCGAAATGTTCAATTATGATTATAAACTCAACATAGATTGTTACATGTTTAGTACTTTTCATGCGTATACTTATTTTCAGTAAGTTCAAGTTAATTTTGACATGCCCATATGGATGTAAAGATTACAATAAAAAACGGAAACTAGAAGTAAGGCTATGACACTTACCTACACTTTGACAATTAACCAGTAAAATAATCAATGATAATAAAATCATTTGCAATTGGTGTATTAAAATAGAGACCATGGTCCATTTTTCTAAAGTAATTCTAAAATTCAGTGTTTAATTGAATCACTCTACCTAATGCTCAAATCCGCAAAAATATCTGTTTAGTAGTTTTTGAGTTTATCCCGAATATATAGACGAATATATAGAGTTTTAATTTATCTACACTATAATATATCTAGTTTTAATTTATATACTATATAATTATTGGCAAAGGTCTAAATAACTTAACATAACTTAGAAATAAATTACATAAAACTAGCTATTTAGTATTGTAGTAAGACCTTTTTGTGGAAATAAACATTTTATTTATTTATTATTTATTTTATTATAAAGAGGAAAGATTTGTACCCATGTTTGTATGTTTGTAATGAATAGGCTCAAAAGTACTGGGCCGATTAAAAAAATTCTTTCACCAATAGAATGCTACATTCTTCCAATTTGACAAGGACTGACTGACTTCCAAGGCTACATTTCATTTTGAAAAAAATTAGGGATCCTTGATAAAATTTGAACAATGTAACCGAAGGTGTAGAAAAATGAAAAATGTCTTTCGTCAAATGCGCTGCCGAAACTATTAGCGATAGAACAAAATAATGTACAACAATATTGAAGAACATCATAATGTATACAAAAAACTCCGCGGTAGCGTATGTCCAACTATTGTAGTTATGTCACTACAACTTTTTTCATTTTAAACATTAATCTTATGTGTTGCTAAGCGCATAACTCAACTTTTTTTAAATGTTCGTTGGAGTTCAACGATGGTTTTTACGGCGAGAAAAAATCGAATAATTTCCGGGAAAATCTTATACCCGTGCGACGCCGGGGCGGGCCGCTAATATTATGTATAGAGATAATTGGTAGATTTAAAGTAATTTTTCGGAGGTAATTTTACTTATTTTTGTACTTACTAGATTCTTTTGAAGACGCCGTTGTAAAAGTAAAGCTTCGATATAATCTTTCTCATAAACCTACACAAAGATCCAGAAGAAAATTATTTCGTTCGTGAATCTAGGTTCTACACGACAAATTCAAGACGCCAGGGACTGAAAAGCTTTGTGTCACCAGATTCCGTAAGAACGTTGAGGGTAGGTTTCGTATTTTCAGCGGTACAAGTACCTATATTTACCCAACTGCGCGACGCAAAGGAGTAGTAATGTGTTTATCAGTCTTATGTATGTATATTATGTTCCCTTGTAGCACTATACAGCCTGGGCCGATTTTTAAGACTCATACGTCAATTGATTCCTCTTAGTCCGACTTGACGTGACCCCGACTCAGATCTGCAGCGCCCCAAGAAGGTAAAAAAAAACTGTAAAAAACAAATAAAAGAAACTGTTTAAAAACAGTTTTATTTATTAAATGTTTATTAACAATTTATTTTATTTGTTGTTGTGAAAACAGTTTTAAAGCAGTTTGCATTAGTTATATTAGTTTGAGGATACAGGCGACTGGGCCTACTACAAAACTAAGGTTTAAAAATATAATCTAAAAATAAGCCACAAGATTTCGTCAATGTATTCTCATTAAAAACGTTACTCGGCACTTTACTATTTACCCATTACATTTCATAGCGTGTTGTTCTGTAACTAGTAATTACTGTAGTGCCACCACCTTCTGATACTTTCTCACTGAGAAAGTATCTGAGATGAGAGATTCAATCTCTCAAAGGCTTTTTCAACCGAATAAACAGAAGATACCTACTTATAGCAAATAAATCATAATTCGCACTGCAAGGATTTTGAATTCGCTCCCTTCTGCTGTATTTCCTGATACCTACAACCTGAGTATCTTCAAGTCAAGAGTGAATAGGACCCTTCTAGATCTTTGTGGTCGATCCACGTCCACATCGACACTTACCATCAGGTGTGATTGTGGACTAACAAATAGATTGTCAATAAAAAAACATTATATGTTTATAGGTAGGTATAACCTTTATAATACCTTAGTCCTCTAAAGTCTGATGATGCTGGTGATGAATTTATAGTCAGTATTAATACATACAAATATGTAATAGCAGATTTATCAGTTTTCCAGTTTAGTAGCCTTGGCATGTTCCAGTAGTCCGATCAATTACTTTATTGTTCAAAATATAAATGTAAATTTCCAGCGTAATAAAGATTCATTGGCACAGAAATTCACAGAGGCGTCAAGTAGAATAATATCGGTGTTTATTACGAGTCGGAACAGCTGTCGTGTACAAATACCTATTGGAACATTTTCATTTTATTGTGTTTATTTATTTATTTATTTATTTATTTATTTATTAAGAAAGGACACCCAACACAAGTTAACACAAGATACAAACATAAACTAAACATGACTAAAAGGATTAAATGCGATGTGTTCTCGTAATAACAGGGCATCACATCGAGTACAATATAAAATGGCAACAGACAGTAAAATAACATTAGCACATAATAAAATAAGCAGTGGACAAAGAACAAAAGAAAAGAAATTTAAAACTATTATTATATACACAATATTATTAATGAAACATATAAACTTTAACAAAAGGAAACAAAAATTAAAATCTTCATTCATACACAGAAAAGTAAGTAAAAATTAGACAAAGAGGTTAAACTTTTTATAAAATTAAGTCTAGCAAATGTTTTTTAAATTTAGGTAAGGGATCAGAAATATCAATTTCGCTAGACTTAGACAGAATATTATATTGCTTGCTAAGCCTTGACATGATAGAGTGTTGACCAAGGTTTGTGTTCGAGTACGGTATGTTAAACAGATTAAATGCTTTTATTCTAGGTAGTCTCGTGGGGGCTGATAAATTAAAACTTTTTATGAGATCCATGGAATCAATGGATCCATTAAAGACTTTATGTAGAAATATGAGATCAATGTGTTTTCTACGGCTGCTAAGAGAAGTCATGTTGTAATTTAAAAGTCTATCCTTATAACTGTTAAGTCTAAGTGCTAAATTATCTTTATAGGAAAGATGATATATGAAACGCTTCTGAATACCTTCCAATCTTTTTGAGTATACTTCGTATTGCGGGTTCCACACCACAGAACAATACTCCAACAGAGGCCGTACTAGGCAGTTAAACAGTTTGATCCGAGTGGAGTAGTGTTTAAACTCCTTACTATTCCGAATAACGAATCCGAGAACTTTAAAACATTTTGTAGTAGTGTTTAAAACATGAGTATTAAAATTTAGTTTTGAGTCAATGAGTATTCCTAGATCTTTAATATTATTGGTAGTTTGTAATTCTATTCCATTTATGAAATAGCTATTGGGCTGGTAAGTAGTGTTACGAGAGAAATTTATATGGAAGCATTTGTTTACGTTAAGTTGCATATTATTATTGCAGCACCAAAGTGAAAGCCTATTCAAGTCTTCTTGAAGTAGTGTGACATCGGAAGGTGAAGAAATCGGTCGCATTATTTTTAAATCATCTGCGTAAAGATAAATACTTGTGTTTTTAAAACAATCAGGGATGTCATTTATAAATACATTAAAAAGTATTGGCCCTAAGTGGGAACCTTGAGGCACACCAGAGGTAGAAGAGAATGGGCATGATATATGACCACTAATTGCAACTTTTGATGAGCGATTCATTAAATATGACGCGAACCAATTTAACAATGAACCAGATATCCCCACGTTGGAAAGCTTTTGCAATAATAAATTATGGTCGACTTTATCGAATGCTTTACTAAAGTCAGTATATATAGAGTCGACAGGAGTTCTATTGTCTAGAGATTGTATTATTTCTGTTGTGTAGGATACTAAATTAGTAACTGTAGACCGTGATTTTACAAACCCATGTTGGTTATTGACTATGTGTTGTTTAAGATGCCATGATAAGCGTTGAGCGACAAGTTTTTCCAAACACTTCCCAAAAGTCACTAAAATCGAGATAGGTCGGTAATTTTTCACATCGTTTTTATCGCCGGATTTATGAATTGGCACTATCAAAGCTTCTTTCCAGGAGGTCGGGAACGATCCTTCATCCAGTGACTTATTAAATATGCGTTCAAGTGGCAGTACTAGTGCATCCGCACATCTTTTTATAAAGATAGGGGGTAATCCGTCGATTCCTGCCCCTTTGTTAATGTCGAGAGTATTAAGACAATTATGTATGTCATCACTACTAAGCCTTATTTTCTTATTTGTGTTGAAAACAGTTTTGCTCTTACTGTTTTTATGGCTTTCTTAGACTTAGACTAAATTTTTTTTTTATGTTAGATTAGCTTTCATTTGGCCACAATCTCACCTGATATAAAGTGACGATGTGGTCCTAGAATAAGTAAGATGGGAGGTCCTAGAATGTGATTATATTCTTGGCTTCTCCGGGCCACATTACGAAACACGAAGAAATCGCTTCACTCACTGGCCCAGCCCGGAGGATGGTGACAAGCCGCGGCCGAAGCCTACCACCAGAGAAAACCACCACGCTAGCCAAGTCGTGTCCGTCATGTCATGTCCTTCAAACACTTTAAAGCTGTAGGTTTTTTTTTTAAAAAAACCGTCATGATTTTGGCAAAAAATAGAATAGGTACCAACTTTTTATGTACGCAGGTACATAAAAGGTTAGTAGCCATTATTAAAATAGTTTTCAACCATTATGTCGCTATAACTCATAAAATAATGATGGTATAGCATTGCTTAGGCTTAACTTAGTTGGCGTCATATGATTAAAATGAGAGTCATACATCATCTGACATTTTAGTAACATAACCTTATTATAATTAAGTAGTAGTATCCATGTTTAAGTAAATTCATAAAATAAGCATGGACATTTAGTCTGTGGCGAAAGTTTTTCAGACTTCACGAAACTCGTATTGTAACCTGTATTTTTACTGAAATTGCAACATTATATTGTTTATCGTATTTTCTGCGTATTACTTAAACCGTAAATGTCAGTGTATTACATAACATTCCGAAATTTCAGATTCTCATGCATTAAAAGCACCACAAGAACTACCACGAAACAAAAGGCTACGTAATAAAACCAGGTAATTGATTTTTTTTTATGTTAGTTAAGCCTTTATTTGACCACTATCTCACATGTGGTCTAAGATGGGACATGAAGACCTAGAAAAAATATGACGCCATGTCTACTTATTTGGGTTGGAAAAGGGTACACTTCACCATTTTTACGACATCTTGTTTATTGACATCCGACGCACACCGTATGTTTTTTAGACCATCAATAGGTCTTATTATGAACTGTCATATCAACGACATTTGTATAGCTCCATAACGAGATGTTCGGGGATGAGATGCTGCGGGACTAACCTATTATTATTTATTTATTAATGATAATTAAATGATTGCCCTGAAACTTAAGCAGATTGTTTTAAACCAATCCGCTGTAGGTTATAAAAATAAGACATTCATACAAACTAGTAAAACTATATTACACGTCTACATCAGCTATTTATTTTGGAATATAATGAAATTAAAGATTATGTGTTTTAGCTCGTCGTGAAAATCACTTACTTAACACCTGAAATAAATAGAATCAAATGAGTGTTTACATAATTCTGTGAATTAGTACCCTTTATTTATGTACAGGGTATTAACTCACAGGAGAAGCTTACATATTTTCGTCATCATCATCACCCTATTAATGTTTCCACTGCTGGGACACAGGGACTTCTCTCTTGACGAGAGAGATTAGGCCTTAATTCACGACGCTGCCTGGCTAATTGCGGGTTGGTGAATGCCACGTGTCCTTCACACTCTTTTAAAGTTCTCAAAACATGCCGGTTTCCTCACGATGTTTGCCTTCACCTTAAAGCACGTGTTTAAAGCGCACATACGAGAAGAAAAATCCAGAGGTGCGTGGCGGGGTTTGAACCCACGACCTTCGGAATGAAAGTCGAGTGTCCTCCCACTGATGGCTTTTTCGTACAAGGTACTAATTCACAGGAAGAGCAAACCGTTTGCAACAACTCTCTTAGCTTGTAGTATCAAACACACTTGTCCTTAGAACCACTACTTTAAAAATGACAAAGGGAACAGCTGAACGCAACTTTTATCACACTACGAGGAAAACCGTTACCAAGAACATTAATCAAGTAAGTGTATACTAAAGCTTGGACTCTTTTATAGAAACTCAGATGGATTGAGATGGTGACATGACAACTGAACAGATATCTGTCTGGGGCTTTCATGAAATCATTAATTTGTTGATTAGACCATTGTGCACCATCAGATAATGGGGAGATAAATGGATATGCGAGATCAAAGCTATTTGACACACCGAATGAGTCAATATAAATAGCGTGGAATGGGCTGTCCTATTGGAAAATTATTTTGAAAACTCATGTGTATTTATTTACTAGTTTTTTCTTAGCTTCAACTTACATTATGTATAATACTTATATTGAGTTAATAAAATCACATGACAAAGAGCTGATGAAGATGTTGGCAGTTAGGAACTACGTTCTATAATACAAAAAAAAATACAAAATTATTCAGCAACTTAATGTACAGTTTACAGTTACAAGGCTTGAGATCCTCTTTTAAGTAAAATAAATACCTATAATGAGATAACTCTATCGAGGTTAGGCTCGTTTCGATGAGTCCGGAAACTAGTAACTGTTATCAGATCATAGATTGTATCATTGCATAAGATAAGCCTTTAAATTTTATAACTCACAGTGAAATGGCTTTCGTACACTAGTTTGTTGTATAGTTGCATGTTGTTTTATTATCTTTTATTATTATTGTTTTTATATGTTTTATTAAGATGCCACTTTTTGACTCTGACTTTAAACACTATTGGTAATACAAAAAATACGTGTGACAGTTACTAAAATAAATATTTCGTATACTTCTGTCACGAATCAATATTAAATAAAACCAGATCATGAAAAAAATCATTCGATAGAAGTCACGACACGCACCAATATCTATTAAACAAACAGCTTCTGGTATCGAGTGCTCAATGTTGGCCTGTTCGATATTTATACCTATGTCGTGCCCCAACTTGTGACATATCGATAAAGGGTTATAGCAGTACTATTGACGTTTATTTGATCGGCTTGATCTGGAAAATGGATGAAAAAGGGGAAGCGCTATATTTATTCGTGTCTTGTTTGAATTGTGGGGCTGTTATAAAGCTTAATTTGAACTCTTTGGGTCATGTTGAAGGGATACAAATGGAGTAGATGGTTGATTAGGATTAACTTCATAACTATAAAAAAAGTTTTCATGCGTTCCATTTTTTGGAATATTAAGTCCATAGCAATGTTCTCGGCAGTTAACTTATTGAAGACAAATTGCAAGGGCAGTATTTATCTGCACGGTAATATTATATCAGCAAGAACAAATCAGTGAGAGAGACTGAGTTATAAATGAAATAATATATTTTTTCTATACAATAATATGATATTTAATCGTCTAGAGAGGCTTGACAAAATACGCCAACTCCGCAAAAATAGACTTAAGTCGTCTTATACATAAACCTAAAACACCGTGGGTCAGCTCTACTCTCTCCCGAGTAGAGCTGTGTTTAAATACAAATGGTCTGGTGGAAAGTAAAGCAAAGGTCGCCGTCATCGAAATCGATATGGAGGATTATAATATATGTTTATGAATGATATCTATCTATCTAATATATAAAATTCTCGTGTCACAGTTTTCGTTGCCATACTCCTCCGAAACGGCTTGACCGATTTGGATGAAATTTTGTGAGCATATTGAGTAGGTCTGAGAATTGGCCAACATCTATTTTTCATTTTGCAAAACAACGTTTGCTGATGGGGTCAGCTAGTTTAATATAAAAAAATACTGAATTCCACTATTACCAAAAGTACTCGGCTTAGATCACGATGCACAATGGTATTAAATGCCGTGGCTTTATCGAGCAGTTAGTAAAGTTAGGCTTTTCGCTAGTTACACACTAGTGCGCTAGTCACATTTAATTATTTAATACCTATTTCAAATTTTTTTTTTTTTAACCTGTTGTGTCCCACTGCAGGGCAAAGACCTCTCTACCTTCTTTCCAAAAAAAAAACTTAAAAAAAAAAAAAAATTTTTTTAACTTTTCTTTATTTCTAATTTTAGTGGTTTTTAATTTGACAATGCCACTATTACAGCAGCTCAATTATTATGTTACATCTCATATTGAACAGACATGACGTCTGTGTATTTTGCTGTATTTTCTGTGTGTGATTATAATAATTATTAGAACTTAACGAAATCAAGTGTACAGTACAATGTTGCCTATGATGAATAAACTACTATGAAACTAGAGTTTGCAAGAGCTTCACGTATTAGCCGAGAAGCCATACATAAGCTCACTGATTAGTACCCAGCATTGTGATCGAAGTTTGAGCTCAAAATTGCCACAAAAGCTTTAAAAACATGTGCAAAATAACGCTGATCTTACAAGAAGATTTCCAAACATTTTGTGCTGACTAAACCCGCATCGCCGGAGTTCGTCAATAATCGAGACGAACTCAAATAGAAGTCCATTGTTTGCAATATCTAATTGTTTAACGCCTTTCAAAGTTTCAGTTGTGTTGAGTAGGTAGCTCCGCTTAGTCCCAGTTTCGATGGCTCTTGAGTTTCAAGGCTTTGATTATTCAATATTTACTCACTTTAAGTGTTTTGCCTAAAGATTATTTCTGAGTAGTTCTTGGTGAGGCTTTGTCTAAAGATGTTTGTTTTGTATATGATGTTTAAACAAGTTTATTTAGCTCTGCTCTTATCTTATTATTGTTTTTATTGACTTGGGTAGTTTGCTATCTCTGACATGGAAATATTATGTTATACAAATCAATCTTTCTGTTACTGTGATTATCATTCTATAGTGTGCATTTTTTTTTAATGTATTTTAATCAATGTTTTAAATTTATAGATTTGACAAGGCACCTGATAAGCCGCTGCTGAGAAATCACATGTACAACCTCTAACGAAACCAAGTGTACAATTAGTTCCTAAGGTGGATGAATAAATGAATTACTTATTTAGCTCTTAGGTCCGTTTAAAAAAGGCTGCTAAAATTTTCGCTGTAATGAAATAATAATCTATTTAGCCGTAGTAATAGTCATTTATTGATAATATTATTATACGTCACAGTTACATTTTGTTTACACTGGTTTTTTTTAGTACTAATAATGTCAAAACAGATAAATCATCAAATTCAATTACCTAATAAATATGTCAAATTGCAAATACTTAGTCAATAACACATATGTCATGTTTTAAATAATAAATAAATTACAATACAAACGGAATGTCAATGCAAGCAAATTAATTGGTATGTCAGCTATTTATTGTCAGATTTGTCATAGAGCACTTGAACTCATCATAGGTATAAAATTACTGTTTTATGAGCCGTCTAAAAAAAAGTAAATCAGTAAATGTAGTTAGTTAATCATGCTACCCCGTGCCGTGCCCGTGCCTCAATCATCTAATAAACCGTGCTCCTGCCACAACCTGGACCCTGCCCGGACACGGCACGGACACGGCACGGATACCGCTCCTTTGTGCACGGTCTAGAATAAGACATGCATTAACAAACTTAATCAAGAAAAAAATATCACAAAGACAAAAGTAATAGATTTTGATTAATCTTTCTAATTACATGAAAAAAAGTAAGTAAAAATCATTTATTTGCGACTTCAACACACATACATTCATAGGTACACATTTACTTATTATACACTAAACTCATCATCATCATCATCAGCACCCTATTAACGTTCCCACTGCTGGGACACAGGGACTTCTCTCTGGACGAGAGAGATTAGGCCTTAATTCACCACGCTGGCCAAGTGCGGGTTGGTGAATGTCACATGTCCTTCAAACTCTTTTAAAGTTCTCAGAACATGCCGGTTTCCTCACGATGTTTGCCTTCACCGTTAAAGCACGTGTTTAAAGCGCACATAAATTTCTCAAGAAGAAAAATCCGGGGTTTGAACCCACGACCTTCGGAATGAAAGTCGAGTGTCCTCCCACTTAGCCAACACGGCTTTTATATATACACTAAACTATTAAACATAACACTCAAACTTATACAAGTAACTAACTTAAGGTTAAAGCTAAAGACAATCTAGGTCCTTACATGTGTGTTGCAGTGCGGCAATAAGGTAATTGCTCAGTGATTAATGTTGCACAGGGTGCAACCACTAATTTTCAGCAATTACCTAGAGTTGCAAAAACTAAATTTTAAAAAAGAAATTACATACATACATATACATATGTATAAGTGTTCATCGTGGATTTTTTTTTATTTAACTGTGAATATAACTGTAATATAGATAGCTATAATCCCGAATGAATCCAGATTATTCAAATGCGTCTCCTGAAATCGATGAGGGAGTATGTACTCTTGATACGGCCGCGCGGATCATTCCTTCTCTTTATCCTTACGTTCTTTGTACGGGAGCCCAGTATGTACATAATTTGTAAACAAATATTAGAAACAAAATACATCATCCTTCAAAATGTCGACTGTCTATGTATCACGGTTCTTGATAATACAGCCTGCTGATAAATGGACATACATACAACATAGTGTTACAAATAGAATCTAGTTTTACCCTGTGGGTACAAAACTCTTAGAATCGACTGTGATTTGACTGACAGACCACAAGTTAGATTGAGTTACAAACTAATCGGCAAATCAAGTAAGCAAGTGTGACTGACACAGTTTGCCCCAAAATCCATTAGTACTCTAGTATACGACTAGCCCCCAACTATTCCTCGAAATCAATTCAAAGTTAAGCCTGTTTAAACAAACATCGACTGAAACAGTAGGACACAATTCGTTATGTAAACTCGATGCAAATTGTCTCTCATTACTCTCAAATTAAATTCCTCATTTTCCATTCTGCCAGTAATGACGACATGATTCATACGTCAACACCTTGCGGATTTCCACTACTGCACTCCATAAGCAGCTTTCAATCTTACTGCTAGCTATTAGAACTGATATTTGTTTGGTTTTGTTCAGTGACAGATAGCTGTTTCGCGGGTGAATTAAACTAGTGATGTGCGGTGTTATATTAGCTGTATATTAGTTTTATGTGTCAGGACTGTCACGGTTATCGTGTGTGATGCTCCGCCGTGCTTGACAGGCAGACATGCTTTTAGATAATGTCTGAGATTTGGAATGTTGTTGTGAATTTAAACCATGCGTCTTTGTAATTTTCTGTGTTAAAGCTAACGTATAATTATGTTTTACGTTTAAGAAGTTGATGCGGTCTTAAATCTTTTTCAGTCTGTGATATCCTTCAGTCATATAGAAACATTGTTGTTTAAATCCAACATGACCTTTAGTAGTTAATCACCTATAGATTCAATAACCATTATTAATTTGTTTCTAACATCTTTATTGATTTTAGAGAGTGTTCATCGGGGATCAAGAATGAGGAGATAAAAGACGTGAGTTACCGACAAAGCCGATCGGATTAGAAAGTTAAAGTGGCAGTGGGCAGCAAAAACAGATAGCCGTGTGTGGCTCTCTCTTGTTTTGCATACAGATGACTCGAAATATATAGAAACACGTATAGAAAAACATAGTTCCTTTTTCTAGTGCTCTAAAAATGACTGACCAAAATCGTGCTCACGATATACATATTATATAATATGCACTTTACTAGCAATGACGGTAATCAATCGTACATATACATGGTACTTCTTTTTACACTGGTATGATATGCTTGGTGTGATAACACGTTATGCCAATACTAGAGATAATTAAGACTTCGAGCACATAATAATGATGGTAATATCTAGGTGCTTAAAAGTAACATTATATCTTAATTTCCTTGAAACTTCCGTTCACAGAATCTCCAAGCTGTTTGCCTGCAAGTAGTTCAAGGAAGCTTGCAGCTTGAACTAGAAAAGCGGACTGGAGCCACTGTTTACACGGTCTCCTGCAACGACTTCATCAGATGCCTACAAGCTTTAAGTCTAACGCTTGTCGCTGACTTTCTTGGATCTTTCAACCTTTGTCTTAGCACTGAAAGTTTCATATTAATAACTAGCGACCTGCCCCGGCTTCGCACGGGTGCAATGCTGATACTAAATAAATAAATCATAAATAAGGCCGGCCGGTACCGCCGGAAACGCTACGTCCCGCAATTTTTAAATCTGTAATATCTTCGAAAATATTCACTTAAATCATACGGTGTAAAGGGCCATATAGATCTATATTAAATGAACAATGTATTCATGGTATTTAATTGGTTAAGGATTAATGCTGTATTGGTTAAAATCACTTCGAAAATTAGACATGACAAAAAAAGTTATTGTGGGCTATCCATAAGAGATAGACATATACCACCATCACGGACTTTTCTGTAGACCTTTTCAATGTGTACAATACTTAGTACATTGTTTTGATAAACTCGTAGGATTCAGCCTGCGTTTGCAATGTAAGCGGAAAAAATGACGACATCACATTAGAAACCTCAAAAATAACAGTACTTCTCCATTATTTAATGGATGTTATTATACATATTATAAACCTTCCTCTTGAATAACTCAACTCTATCTATTAAAAAATCAAAATCCGTTGCGTAGTTTCAAAGATTTAAGCATACAAAGGGACATAGGGACAGGGAAAGCGACTTTGTTTTATACTATGTAGTGATAGTGATAGTGACTAGATAGCTATGCCACTGACTTCGTTTGCGTAGGGTAATATTATAGTGTAATTAAAGAAATTAGTGTTATTCTCAGGATCAAATAATTTACGAATAACGGTCTTCACCTTCTCTATTGTTTTCCTTTTAGAGTTAAATATACTTACTTAAAATTATTTTTTTTACAAAAATTATTCCATTTCCAGTATTTTTCCTACGCCAAGGCCAATTTTAGGAGTTCTTATCTAGTAGGTTTGCTTTTTTGGTGAAAATTTCTACGGGTGCAATAAATTAATACGTTTGCCAAGCTGTAGGAAAATATGGTTAAGTGCACCTCTACATCCTGGACAGAAGAAGTTTACGTGAAAATGTATAATTGCAGATGCTTTCTGTAGGGAGTCACATACCACAAGGCAACCCAGAAGGCAGTCGATTTACGTCTCACTCACAATCGCTTCTTAGAATCGCGGATACATACTCAGCAATACTCACTTATTATGCATGCTAGTTTCTGTTCGAAGTGTTTCCAAAAGCTTCAAATTAACATTCTAGGCGCTTTCTGACAGATCCCCGTATTCCCGTGTTACCAAAGTGTGTTAAAACTTGAATCGTGCGCCTGTGAACGCGGAATTTTGTCCCGGTCCACATTATTCAAGAACAAGTCGGAACTATGCGGTGTTCGGTTAAACTTTAAACTGTAGTTGCTGAGCGGGACTTTGCTAAAATTCCAGTTGTTTATTTTCAGCTCATTGACTTGGTGAAACTCTTCAACAGAGAGCGCGGTTTGGTTACCGATGAGAAACTAATTCATACTTAACATTATAATACGTATGCATAATAAACTAATATTAAAGTACATATTGTTATAATTGTTCTTTATGCAACAAAAAACGAACTTCGAAGAGGCTCCACAGACTTTAAATTTTTGCTGTGTCTCCGTTACTTGTAATTGTAATACAAGTGCAAAATGTATTTCGTATGACAGACACATTTACTCAGTTGTTAAAGTGCATATCTTACGCTATTCTGACGTTAACTTGTTAAATATTTAATCAATGTCATCTTCTGAAAAGTGTTTTATCAGATACCACCCAACTTTCAGACTCCATTCGCTTAACGCAAGTTCTGAAATACGTGGAGATAGAAAATCTCATTCAAGTTCATAAGTTCGAAAAGATTCTATGGCAATGTACAACAAACCAACTACAAACCTGAAAAGAATATGCAAGTTTTAAAAGTTTTTTAGTTAAGAGATCGCACGTAGCATCTTTCTAGATTTAGATATTTGTAAAGAAGAAGTTTAAATGGCTTTATTAGAAGAAAGATTTGCATTGGGATAGCCTAATCTCTTACTAATACATATTATAACGAGAATGTTTTTCTAGACGTGTGTTTGTTGTTACTACACGGAAAAGGGATTTCGGGGAAAATTCAAAGTAAGTACAATGTAGCTTACATATCATAATAATACAAAAGCTACTTTTTACCGCACCGGAAATTCAATTATTACGAGTAAAGGCCGATTTGGATCAGATTTGGCACGAATATGCTGTTACTGACAAAAGCTATTTTTACAGGGAACAACTAATATTACGCGGGCAAAGCTGCGGGTGGACAGCTAGTAAGCTTATAAACATTTAAATAAGAAAGTAGGTATAATTAATTATTAATATAATTTGAATCAAGATGTGCTGCTACTGATACTGGTGCTGCATATAAGCCGTGGTGTTTCACTACAGGTGTTATGAATAGCATCCGAATAGCTCTAATAAGTTTCTCCAACAAAAAAGTATTTGAAAAGTGTTCGCAGAACGGAAAGCGAGCGTCAGTCGTACACCAAAAATATGGACAAATGGCTTAGCAGAGTTGTTGCTTCACAGTGGTTTCAATTAGTTTCTAATAATAATCCATGTATAATGGAAAATAAAGTCTGGAACCAAAAATGTATACTGCTTTTGATAGGTCGGTTCAAAAGCGGGCTAACGCTTGCTGAAACAAAATCTCGATTCCTTACCGAATGGTTCTATATGACAAACACAATTTCCACTGTCTTAGATTTATGTTAAGTCCGAATTTATGAATTCAAGCAAGTAAAGCTTCTATGGTCTGTTAGATCCAGGGCTATATAGCTGCAAAGATCTAGCAATAAAGCATGGTAATCTCGGTTCACTCGGGTCATTACCGCCTTGCTCTGGGCTGGCCGACACTACCCTAATGCCAACGGTCCCAGTTAATCGTCCCAAAGTGAATTAAACAGATAAAATCTGCGACGAACACTTGATTTATTACCCTCAGATTAACCCCAAGGTAAACCTGATTTACGAGTTTAAATGACACGCTGGATGCCCCACTGAAACGTACTAAAATATGATGGGGAATAATTAATTTACTGCAGTTTCGAAGTCCTGTAAAATCTTCGCTGCTCAATTTTCGAGTGCTTAATATACTTTTTATAGTCTTGGATGGAGGAAAGAGAGTGAAAATTATGAGTTCTAAGAGAAGTAATTGAACCTTGCAAATAATATCAACTTTCCTGCGATGAACGAACTTAGGTCCATTTTGTGTAGGTAGGTATTTCAATACGAAATGCAAGGTAAAATCTGGCGGTATAATATGTGGCCTTTACTTCTTCCTTGGATTCTGTCGTTTTCTTGGCAAAAGCCTCCCTTCTTTCAAGAGTTCTAAGTCCAAGTCAACTGTTTAAGCGATCCAGTCCTCCAGATAGATCCAGTTACAATTGTTAATTGATCAAAATGTATGGTTTTAGTAAAGGCCTGAGCAAAAGGATCAGGATTATGATACCTATGGCTCAGGACCGGTGAGAGAGCTAATGACAAGGGATTATTCTCGGGATTTATCTACTTGTTGGAATAAAAAAAGAGGAGATTCGTAGAATATTGAGGTTCACCGATAAAGTACCACGGATAAGGTCTTTGAAGTGGGCAGGCTTCGCACGTGTTACAGATTTAGTCGTTACGGCGGGAATCCTAATTGAAGAGCATAATGTTTTGTTCAAAGCTGCGGACTCACGGTGGAAACAATAAGCTTTGGACAAAATTAGGTGACTAAAAATAATAATTAGTGTAAGTTAGGTATTTGTCTACGATGGGTTCTCAGGGCGTTTTCGTTAATGAAAGTTCGAAAAGCACGATTCAAAACCGGTAAAGTATATTAAAGATAACACAACACATGGAAATAAATATAGAATACAGAAGGAACAACACAACTATATTATGAAAACAAGAATATTATGACAGCGCGTTACTCGCGCTGGTTTCAAGTCGTGAGCGGACAGATCCGCACGCCCTCTTCCTGTCGTTGGCGAAGGTGAGAGCGGCAAACTCATATCCGCATCCGCAGTCACAAATCCCACTCCGGAACATTGATATATCTTTGCACTTTCTTATTAAATCCATACAGCGAAAAATAGATGTCCAGTAATTTTGGACGGGCTAACAGACGGACTACATAGAATACCATTTGTTTTATGTAGTTATTATGCCTTTTGAAGGGCCGACGGCTAAATGGATCATCTTAAAGACAGGTCTCACATCGAGCTAAATTAGCTCAGGTGAATTACGTGAAATGGTCCTATTTTCAGCGGCCCACGACTAAAATGATGATGATACCCGTGCGCAGCCAGGGCGGGCTGCTAATAACAAATGAAAGCTTAAGCTCTTAAAAATTATGTTTAAGTAGCTCACAAAAAGTACACACAATACAGGAACAAAATAAACATTTCAGAATCTCTTGTAATAATTTCCGTTATACGTCGTTTGATGTGTAATAAATATTTCAGTACACTGAATAAGGAATGTTAACAGAAATGTTCTTAATTTAAATTAGAATTAAATGCAGCAGTGAATTGGTAAGGTACGCTAAGTAATATGTAGGACATGGAGGTCTATTATAAACCAGAAAGGTAAAAGTGCTAAATTTTAACCAATATTTAATGGAATACCTACCTATGTACATATTTTAATTTAAAAATTAAACTATGAGTATGAGGTGAACTCATCATAACCCAACGTATCAACATTTTATACTTTTTGTAGTAAAACTATATTGAACAGACCTTTAAGAAAGTAAAGACAAGAGGAGTTTTTAGAGATATTTTTTATTGCCATGAATCAATCTACAATCTAATGTTTGGCTCCTCTTATCATTCATATGGTTTAACCAGTTTTGAAGAAACATACCTTTAACATTTAAGACTAACCCATCTTTGAAACAAAAGAAACAGATTTGGAATCGGGTCATTCGTTTACGTGAAAGGGGGGAGGGGAAGGGGGAAGGGACCACATGGGACCAAATATGTTTCATTTTCTCTGGTGTCTCAGCTTAACGAATTTGAGCACATTTGCTGGTCCTCACTTTTTGCCAACTTAATTTCCTTTAGCGCCAACTTTATGTTCTGTCTATGCATAAAGAGTCACCTATTTAAGGTATGACTGCGCGTAGAGTTGATTAGCCTTATAAAAGTATGTTTACAATAGAATATTAATAGTTTATTTGCGTATTAAATTTTACAAACCAAATTTATAAATTGCGTACATTATTACAACCCAAATTATATAGCACTTAATACGAATAAAACAAAAATACGATAAGCAAATAGGACACCAGCTCAGTACGAAGCTCAGTGTTTGTTGCCTGTAGAACTGCAGCGTGCAGGACTGCTTACAACACACATACTATATTATTATTATATATAATTAACAAGTTTATTGATTAATTAACTAAACAAGTGAAAATTACAAAAGATTTTGCAGTGTTTTTTAACAAATTCATCAAGGCTTAGAACGGCAGATTAATTTGAGATTCAAGAAGGTATGCAAAAAGACTTGCAGGTTTTAATTGGTGGTGGAAAGTTTATAACAACATTCAAATATTTATTTATTTATATTTTGTTTTAGTATATTTGTTGTTATAGACATCAATGTGTGATTTCTTACAGTCAGGCGGGTTCAATTCCCGGTTCAGGAAGTCCATTTACAAAAAATATTTGAATGTAGTTTCCAAAATGAAGGCTTCTTAAAGTAAAATTTTCTATTGACGCTGTAGATAGCTTAAAACTAGCTTCTACTTCTAACCGCGACGTAGCCTGCGTCATTTTTAAAACATTGTTGTTAAAATTTATATCGTTGTAGGTAATTTTAAATCTAATATATAAAATTCTTCTGTCACGGGGTGCGTAATAAGCAACTCCTCCGTAACGGCTTGACCGATATTGATGAAATTTTTTGTGCTTATCCGGTACCTATGAGAATCGGCCAACATCTATTTTTCATTTTGAAAAATAAAAAAAAAATGTTTAAAAAAACAACGTTTGCTGGAGTCAGCTAGTCTAATATATAAAATTCACGTGTCACGGGGTGCGTAATCGAACTCCTCCGAAACGGCTCGACCGATTCTCATGAAATTTTGTGAGCATATTGAGTAAGTAGGTCTGAGAGTCGGCCAACATCTATTTTTTTCTCTGGGGTCAGCTAGTAAACGATATAATTTTAACTAAAACGACGTTTTCAACAACGTATTAAGATGATAAGTGCTCAATTGTTCAAAAAAACTATACAAATCGGTCGTAAACAAAATTAGTGAACTACAAGTAATATCATAGTTCAGACTTTAAAGGTTCTAGCGAGTGAAATGAGAAGCTGCACAGTTGGTCATGCAATATCCACCAACAGATGTTCGGCCATAAATCTTCTGTAATCTAGACTAGACTGCTCGATAAGCAATGTAGAATATGAGTATCTTGTTCATTTTATGGCTATATTTAAAGATTTTGATGAAAAGGTCGATATGTTGTTGGACGACTAAGCAATGTTTTCTTATCACATAGGAGAAAAATACCACTTAAGAACATTGAATATGTACGGGATGGGGGGGATATAATGGGGTCACGAAGCAAAAAGGCCATATACTCATATTAGGCTAGTTTACTAAATTTGGAAAACCATTTTAACTGATTCCTTAATTAAACATACCACGTTAATATTTGGGTTAAAAAACATTGCATTATGTTAAAATTAAATAATGAATTTCAAATTCTGAATCTGCTGTAGACTGTGTAGGACACATTTCAGTTTTGTACCACTCAGTTACGTCACAGTCCGGTACGTACCAACGCTATTTTGAAAAGTTGAGTTTTCAGTCACGTGATCAAAGACGATAGACGACGAGACAATGTTAATAATGATTTCTTATAAAAATGGTCTATATATATGTCAAAGTCAAAGTCAAAGTCAAAACGTTTATTTCCTTAGAAGCACATAGCCTACATGGACAGGTCAACTTAAAATTAATAAAACTAAATTGCTTAAATAACAAACATCAAGGAAATAACATTGTCTTGACAGTTCGCTTCAATGTTTTTATACTGAGTTGAGGAGCGAATAGAACAACACAGCTTTATCAGTTATTACAATTTTGTAGTTATGTATAACTAGGTACTGTGTTAGTTATTTCGGTTCAAAACAATATTGATAAAAAATCTAGTAACAATAAGTCTGATATTTACTGATAGTCAGACACCCTGTTAGCCTACACACTAACACACTACAAGTGTATAAGCTAACAGTCAAGACGCCATTTTGTCTCAGCTGTGAGTCCACTTTTGACCGAGGCAATGAGAATGCACATGGATTTTTTTTGACAAAAGTATTTTTTCGACGCTATTTCATACAAATTTTAGTGATTGCCCTGTAACAAGGCAAGTGTTAAAGGTACTTATTTTAGTTTTAAATTGTCGATTTCTATCCATATCACTTATTATTATGTTTTGACTTAAATCACGCTGTTTTAAGTATGATAAAATCGAGACATAATTATATAAGAATACATATTGAGTTTAGCCGCCTAGCCTATTAGATTTCCAAAAATACTGAATGTTTTTGGCTTTGACAATTTCATAAAAAAGTATAAGAATAAATTGTATCCAAGTTCCTTGTGACGTCACCTTATTGTAGTATAAATTGGACTGAAGCCGTTCACTCCCCAAAATATTTATTCTCTTGTATTTTAATTCCCGTTCTTTTTTTACCACATTTTTTATTTTCACCATTCTGATATTTACCCATTACTTCTTGGCCCCATTCCTATAAGTACATAGACGATTTTTTCCCTAAGCGATATATTCACCAGTCCATTATGTGCTAGATTTAGAAATTATCACATTCTATATACTTATCTATATACATTCAAATGTACCAAAGCAAGACGATACGCGAAATTTCAATGCACTTCATTGAATGAAAACAATATCTTAATTTATTTGTAAGAAAAAAAAATACGTCTACAATTTTTCAAATAATTTATATAAATAAATAATAAATAAAAAAATCTATAATACGAGAATTATGTGTATGTCTCACAAATGAGAATTGCACGAAATAAATTTTATCAGAAGAGATCTGAGTTTGTATTAATTCCAGCGTCTAGCGAATAATATTATTTACAGTACGTACCCCAAACACAGCAGATTTCTATCAAGGCAAATGAATTCTATTGGTAAAATTTACGTACCGTCTCTTCAATAAACCTGGCTCTAACTAAATAAAAACACCCAGACGGCACAAATTACTTTAATATCCAAAAGCAGCGAACTTCGACCGGTGCGAGTGTATTCAGCGTCAAAGCCTTCGCGCTCGAATTCAATTTAGCTTTACGTGTTTTAGTTTTTATTTTTACTTGTAAAGTTTTATTTAGTCGATTAGCATTTTTAAAAGCTGTGAATTGTTTAAAAGCCTTGGGAATTTTAAGGCTTAACGAGGCTTTATATGAAGTAGTATTTTTGGGGTTCCGTACCCAAATATTAAAACGGGACTTTTTAACACAGATTTCATTGTAGGTCTATCCGTCCCTCTGTACGTCCAGTGGTCACAATTGTATATTGTGTACTGTGAAAGATTTTAAGGGATGATGTTTTTCTATTGCCGCTATAACATTAAACACAAAATAAATAAATATGAGAAGGATCCCATGCAAAATACGTGATTTTATTAATAACCTAAGAATGTTGCGCGCGGTCAGTATATACTTGGATGGGTAACCGCTGACTGCATCTTTCTTGCTGCACTTTGCTATTTTTTTTTTGTTACAAAACACGTATTTGTTTACAAAAGATAACCTCGTATCTTTATTCACAAGAAGACAATCCATCAAATTTTTGAAAATTATGCCTCAGATTTTTAGCTAATACTAGCTGACCTCAGCAAACTTTGTTTTGCAAAATGAAAAATAGATAGTAGCCGATTCTCAGATCTACTGTATACGCATATAAAATTTTGTTAAAATCGGTAAAGCCGTTTCGGAGGAGTACCGTAACTAACACTGTGACATGTAAATTTTATATATAAGATCATACTATACTATACTATATAGGTACTATACTATAATAATATAATAATAATATTATAAATGTGAATGTAAAGTTTGTTTGTTACGCTTTCACGCAAATACTACTTAACCGATTTAAATGAAATTTGGTACACAGAATCTCTAGAGCCTGAGAAAGGACATAGGCTTTAAACCGCGGGAAAGTGTACATTCCGCGGGCAAATTAATTAAAACGCGGGTAAAACCGCGGGGCACTACTAGTATATTATAATGGTGCTTTCGTTTTCGTGACGTTTCGTGACAAAGCACATAGAACGTAAGCAGTGACTTGAGGTAAGTTTTATAGCATTGTCATATTTTTTTATATAAGTAATGTATTCATTGTGTTTTTGAATATACACTCGAGAGCAATGAATCCGGGTCACTCAAAGAATCCAAAAAATCTCGGAAAGTAAGAATGCTAGGTTAATGCAATAAATTGTATTTAATAGACAATTTAATACTCCTTAAATGAAAGTTAAAAATATATGAGTCACCATACATTTTATTTACACAAAATTACATAACGAAAAAAAACTGCTGATCTCTCCTTAAAACAAAAATAGGAAACATGAAATTTTTGAACTTTATGACGATTTTCTTGAATTTCTATACTTCGTATTACCTCCTCGTGCTTCCATTACTGCGTTTACGCGGTTTGGCATGCTGTACACCAAGTTCCATATACGATTTTGGGGAATATTCTCCCATTCCTCTGGGAGAGCAATTTTGAGCTTGGGAAGCGTTATTGGGGGAGGGTTTCGTTGATTTACGCATCTCCCTAGCTCGTCCCAAGCATGCTCGATCGGGTTGATATCCGGGCTACGCGCTGGCCACTCCATACAAGTAATGTTCATCTCTTGAAGGTAGTCATTCACAATCCTACCTGTATGAGGTCGGGCATTGTCATGCTTAAATATAGCATCCTCACCCAAATTGACCATAAATGGACCAAAGTGTTCGTTGAGGAAGACGTCGGCTTGCTGAATCTAACTTAAAACCCCTTAGACCTGCAAACGGCCCTAAACTGGAGCGTGGCCATCGTATTTCAAGACTAAGATATGCCCAGAACCACGTAAATTGGAGTATTGAAGATTGGTCGAAAGTTATGTTCTCCGACGAATCAAAATTTATGCTCTAAAAGCACGATGGAAGACGCAGAGTGTATAGAAGACCATGGGAAAGATTCAAGCAAGCATGCATCGAAGAAAAAGTAGCCTACGGTGGTGGGTCTGTACTTGTGTGGTCCGGAATTTCCTCTGAAAGTCGCACAGAGCTGGTGATCATAGAAAACGGCTCTTTAACTAGCGTAAGATATGTGGAAGAAATCCTCAACGAACACGTTGGTCCATTTATGGTCAATTTGGGTGAGGATGCTATATTTATGCATGACAATGCCCGACCTCATACAGGTAGGATTGTGAATGACTACCTTCAAGAGATGAACATTACTTGTATGGAGTGGCCAGCGCGCAGCCCGGATATCAACCCGATCGAGCATGCTTGGGACGAGCTAGGGAGATGCGTAAAACAACGAAAACCTCCCCCAATCACGCTTCCTGAGCTCAAAATTGCTCTCACAGAGGAATGGGAGAATATTCCCCAAAATCGTATAAGGAACTTGGTGTACAGCATGCCAAACCGCGTAAACGCAGTAATGGAAGCACGAGGAGGTAATACGAAGTATTGAAATTCAAGAAAATCGTCATAAAGTTCAAAAATTTCATGTATCCCATTTTTGTTTTAAGGAGAGATCAGCAGTTTTTTTCTTTATATAATTTTGTGTAAATAAAATGTATGGTGACTCATATTTTTTTAACTTTCATTTAAGGAGTATTAAATTGTCTATTAAATACAATTTATTGCATTAACCTAGCATTCTTACTTTCCGAGATTTTTTGGATTCTTTGAGTGACCCGGATTCATTGCTCTCGAGTGTAGTTCCTTGCGTTTATAACTTTTTAACTAATTCAAGTAAATGGTAGAAATAAAATCTTGACTCCTTTCCCAGAGCATCATAACCTTAATTACTTCAAAGATTTTTAAGTAAGGCATTAAATATAAAACCTTCGCTAAGCTAACGGGTACTAGACATCTGATATTGAGACGACACCTGATCTTGATATTGATATTGGTAGATACCTGAGTACACTAGTACACTCAAACCGAGCTTTGCCTGGTATTTTTGAAACTGAAACCAAGCTAGATCGATTAATCACCCTCTAAACCTCTTTCATACCAAAAATCGTTGGAGCCGTTTCCTAGATTCACAGTAATTATTTATAATAATAAAATTCTGTATTCACAGAATTAAGGTTTACAGAGTACTGTTACATAAATGTAGGTACATGGGTCTTAGTGCTACAGAATTAAAGTTTACAAGACCTTTGCAAGACGACTTCTCGATTAATTATTATACCATAAACTTATCAACTTAAATAGCTGGTTTAATGTTATTAAATATGTACCTACCATTAAGGTTGTCTGGAAGAAATTGCTTTAAGCAATAAGACCGCCCATTACGCATGCTAGGTTTAATTTTACTATTAATTATTTTGTTTTTGTTTATTCGTGTGTATAATAAAGAATTTTCTGTCTATCTATCTACTTAAAATATTATTGGTTAGGATCAGTGTCAAGTTTGAAGAATCACATAAAAAGACTTTTTAATAGTAAAATAATTTCCAAATTGGACCAGCAACTTCCAACCATATATTTTGACACTTGCAGCGCAACGTCCAAACGTTCTAGGAGGTTTTGTCTGTTCACGTCCGTAGGTGGTTACCCTCTGAATCCTTACACGTGACCTCCGGGTGGTGCTAAGAACAGTCTCTGGTGGTAGGCTTCGGCCGCGGCTTGTCACCACCCTCCGGGCTGGGCCAGTGCGTGAAGAGATTTTTTCGTGTTTCGTGTGGTCCGGAGAAGCCATCTACCTTCTAGGTCTTCATGCCCCATCTTAGACCACATCGTGAGATTGTGGTCAAATGAAGGCTTATGGAGCATAAAAAAATTTTTTTTTTTTTTTTTTTTTTTTTTTTTTTTTTTATGGAAGATAGATCTATGTTTGTCCACAATCTCACCTGATGGAAAGCGTCGATGTGGACGAAGATGGAACACATAGATCTAGAAGGTACCTATTCACTCTTGTCTTGAAGACACTCAGGTTGTAGTAATTAGGAAATACAGCAGCAGGGAGCGAATTCCAGATCTTTGCCGTGCGAATTATAAAGGTGGATGAGAATCGCTTAGTACGAGTGGAGGGAATATCCACTAAATAAGGATGGTAATTCGCCGTGCGTCTGCTTGTCCTGGAGTGGAAGGGAGATGGTGGAATCAGGTCATGAAGTTCCTGTGAACATTCTCCGAAATGTAACCTATAAAAGATTGAGAGACAGGAAACCTTGCGACGGTGCTCGAGACTTTGGATTTTAGTCTGAGCTAGGTACTGTTCATCAATTAGTCTGAGAGCTAATTAATTAATAATATAATTAGAAACATACATTTTAACCTAGCTGTTAGTTTTCCAAAAAATGTGCAGATAAATAAATAAATAAAAATCTCAGTCCTCGACTCAGCTCAAGCTCAGTACTTCGATGGAGATTACCTGTATAAAGACGGGGTTTGTCACTGGGTTGGATATAAAAATTAATTGCTTTTCATTTGTTTTACTTTAAAGAGAAATGAAAATGATGTATGACTGGCGCAATGTTGTTGTCTTGGGGTGTAAAACAATATCTATTATTATACTAGCGGCCCGCCCCGGCGTCGCACGGGTATACAATTTTCCCGGAAATTATTCGATTTTTTCTCGCCGTAAAAACCATCCTATCTCTCAAGTTGGATCGAACTGCACATGGTGTCCGAATTTTATTATAATCGGTTTAGTGGTTTAGGAGTCCATTGAGGACAAACATTATGACACGAGATTTATATATTAAGATTATTCCGGTTACACCGTACCGACTATGGTTTTCGGTCACTTGAGTGAAATTGAGTTCGAATTTAAATTTTGCATAATAAGTTTTAACGTGGCATCGTACCCAGCTTGTCACATGAATACAGCTACATTTCATTATACGATTATAGCTACATTTCGTTAGTCACTGCTACTGGTCACTACTACGAGATACGAAATGCAACGGGCTGCGAATCGCTTGAAGCTGTGGGTAATTTGCATTCCGCCCCAACTGTCGCCAGATGCGCTGAAATTGGTCACGTCTCGCTAGAGATGGCGATGCACCTCAACGACGGCTACGTTTATTAATTGTGGTGAAATGGTTATTTGTAAGTTGCAATTTAATGCCCAATTTTGATGGCCAAATAAGAGCGCAGCGAGTGGTTTTTAATTTAGTATCCTTAGCTTTAGCGAGGGATACAAAAAAGTACGAGGTAAAAATCTATGCAATCGAGTGCGACACGTAACTTTTCATTCCATCTCAGCAAGGTAATTATTGACTGTCAATTTTGTTGGCGTCAAATCACCTTTTTGAGGTTTTCCGAAAAATAATAAGATGGATTCCACGTGACTAAACCTGTTTGAGATTGACAGGTAGAAAATGCCTTGGCATTAAACCCTGCCTTTCGATTACATGTCTTTCAAGACTACCCTCAAAACTATTTTTTTCAAAATGGCGGACACATAATCAAGAACTGGAGACAATTCAATAAAGACAGACTCCGCTTTCAAGACCCACCAGGTATGATAGGCGGGCGCAGCGTCTTTCCAATCTATACTAGGCCAGAACGCAGCCATAGGAAATTGCTCGCGTATATACTGTAATGCTGTTTTTAACTCTGTTCTTACAATGCATACACGAATTTTGCGTACAGATCGTGTATAGTTTGTATCGTGGATGCTCGCGTCTTCATTCCCAACTATACTACACACTTACTTACACTTGACAAGAGTGTTAAAAGTCTAGTATTTTTGATTCAGTAAAATAAGGAGTTATATTTTAACTATATTAGATAGGATTAAATAAATAACAATGACTTATATTTATAATTTTTTTCGTGTTTCGTAATGTGGTCCGGAGAAGCCATCTTCTAGGCCTTCATGCTCCATCTTAGACCACATCGTCACTTTACATCAGGTGAGATTGTGGTCAAATGAAGGCTTATCAATAATAAAAAAAAAAAAAAAAAAAAAATATTAAAAAAAGGACTTTTCAGCTAGCATTATTAACATTATTCGAGACGTTAAATGCTAGGTCGTGTTTTCTTTTTCTATTTTATGATGCGGTGGATGCTAAAGGTCGGCCTGCTTGTATTCAATTTGTGTTCCCTTGTTCTTCTTGGTTCGTCTTGATACAGATGTGGTACATGTATCTTGCGGGACAGTCCTTACAAAGATTGTTGAAAATGAAATTTTGGACCTGTTGGATGTAGTGACATGTTTCAGAGAATTATTAAAAATTTATGGCTTTTAAATTTGATGAGGATGGATGTGCTTCTAAAATAGATGTAAATTTGTTAAAACTTTATTTCATGTCAGTCAGTGCTTCATTATAGGTGATAGGAAGAACGGGATCATCATCGTTAGTACACAAAAAATTGGTAGGGTACCCTTCTGATGCTGTCAAAAGATGATGCAATATTTAAAATAGACACGCAGATATAAATTGCCATGAAATAGAAAAAAGAGGTCAATAAATTAAAATGGCGAGCATGCAACTGCTCGCGTACACATTGAAATCTAGAGTTTAGCACGCTTATTCCGATACATACACAGTAAGTCCTAGGCATAAGGTACTGGCACTGTACATTTTGGAACATGAAATACTTCGACGTTATTACGAAGTATACGCGAGTATTTGCGTACTGCTCTTGTATGGATTGGAAGAACTTAGTAAAAAAGTGATTTCCAATCTATACGTGATTAGTTTCATACTCTTGCGTTCTGGCCTTGTACAGAATGGAAAGACGCGCAGGCGCATGTCAAGACCAGGACCAGGTCAAGGGACGTGAAGGGGTACAAGGCTCTGCATCTATATGCTTAGCAGGCACACTCTGTTAGCGAAAAAAAACACGCTTATACAAGTTGTTTCAAAATTTATCAACTTGATGAGGTGTGAATGGTAAACATATTTTGTTCTACAACTCTTCAATATGAATTAACATACATGTATGTAAAGGTCGCCGTAATCTATATGGGCTATTTAGGGCTTATTAAATACAAGTGTATCAGATGAATCAGAGAATGTTCTAGCACACCACCTCGACGCATTAGAGACTACTCTAAGCTGGATGCCAAATCGCAACACGCTCACTTGCACGCGGTATGTATTGCAGACTTGCACAACATTCTGCAGTAATTTGCCGAGCGAGGTCGAGATTGAAGCCAGATGGGCTTTCCGGAATTGCCCACGTCGCACTTTCATTACACACTGATTTAAGCCTTCGTAAATTGGAAAGTCTTCTGCCATAATTTAAAGGAATTTACGCTTTTAAGTCTAGCGAATGCGGTGGGCAGGTAACCTTTCTTGAATAATTGTAGATTATGTTTTAAATATACGGTATTTTTATTTTTACCAAGTAAATAGAAGGAGAAACATTTTAATAAAAATCAAGAAAAATGTACAATGAAAAATTTTAAAGACATCGAAAACATAATCTTATATATAAAATTTCCATGTCACAATGTTAGTTAACGTACTCCTCCGAAACGGCTTTACCGATTTTTACCAAATTTTATATGCGTATTCAGTAGGTCTGAGAATCGGCTACTATCTATTTTTCATTTGCCAAAAACAACGTTTGCTGGGGTCAGCTAGTTATTTTATATATTAGATACTATACCGATCCTTTTCATATAAAAAAGAAACATTAACGGCGGTTCTCGCCGAAAAAAGCTCTAAAGTAACAGACAAAGATACAATAATACCTACACGAGCCGAATCGAGAAACACTTACATATTTATTTTTTAAAAAGCTTGACTTGCTTGGTTGGACTGTAAGTCTCTGATTGGTCGTCGCTGTTTTTCCAGTGAGTGTGTCAATATGTATCAATCAACCGTTAAATCATACGGAATACTCTAGATAGGTAGGTATCTGCATCTATTATGGTGCGGATACATCAGCGGGCGAAGTACGTGTCGCGTTGGCGCGCTAAAATCATCAGCAACGGGTATACGCGATGTTCTTGTCTACATTAGCGGACAAAGGTTTCTGTCGCATCGCGCGCTACAAGATTTTGAAGTGACGTAATTGTAGCAACTCCAAAGGTAATCGCCATCGCACACTGGTTCCAATTCATGAAATCAGGGACATAGAGGTCGAAGTCCGAATTTAAATCTGATTTTTTTTAATTAAGTTCTTTGGGTTATTCTAAACCTCTTTTATAGAATACATTTTTTTGATATACCTGCCCGTTTTCAAGAAAAAAAATGTTACGTTTTTTTTTGTATGGAGAAAAATGTAATTTTTATTTATTTCGTAAACGGGCAGAGATGTTAAAACCAAACCTTGTAGGGTTTATAGAAGGCATAATACCTTACTTTATTTTCCAGTACATCTACTTCCTATCTCTGCCCGTTTAAAGACTACAAGGGTCCGAAAATTAAAAAAAAAAAAAACGTGTTTTAATTGTATAGAGATGCTTGATCGCTACGTAAATAGTGATATTTTAATAATGTTACTTAATTTCATCGATAAGAAACGGAATAATAATAATTATAACACAATAGCTCAGGTACCTGTAAATACTTAACAATCTATACTAATATTATAAAGCTGAAGAGTTTGTTTGTTTGTTTGAACGCGCTAATCTTCGAAACTACTGGTTCGAATTGAATAATTATTTTTGTGTTGGATAGTCCAGTTATCGAGGAAGGCTATAGGCTATATAACATCACGCTACGACCAATAGGAGCAAAGATATAGTGGTAAATGTGTAAAAAACGGGAGAAATTGTTCATCTTTGAAGCCTTCCGTTGCGTGCGCCGTGAAAACGGTTCAAGATACACAAAAAATATGTGTTAAAGAATAATAGCTCTTTTAATGATCTAAAAAACAGTCCGCAATAGTATATGTCTATCTTTTAAGATTAACTCACAAAAACCGTTTTAATGGTACCTAATTTGGTCGAAATAATTTGTTTAAGTTGTATCAACATAATAATATTAATCTTTATTCAAATAAATATGTTGTTGGTTAAGAGTACTTCATCCATTATAACGCGGGTAGCACCGCAGGGCACAGCTAGTATAATATATTTATGTAAACAATATACAAGGTGTTTCAGATCATGTATATACTCCGGAAAGGGGGTGAAGGGCACTCACCAGGCGAACATATTTTGTTCTACAACTTTTTGATTTGGAAGCCTATTTGTCGAAAAAAAATCTTTAATCTGTTGATCCAATTTTTTCGTGAATGATAGCCATAAACTTTCATGAATTCATGAATTTGAACCAGTGTGCATCGCCCGAATACTTCTCGTTGCAACGAATATTCGCCGTAGGCCGCTAATGTAGCCGCACCATTCCGACTCTAACTTAGTAGATTTATTTTATATAATGATGCAGAAATCATTATACAGAATTTGCTTTGACTGCGGCTAATGGTTTTCCACATTAGCTAATAGTTTCATTTAAAATGATTCTAATGAAATTAATCTTCCCTAGTAGGTACTAATTTATGCCTTTACCAAACCGAATGCAATTTTTGCACAAGAAACATTTTATTGAAAGTACAGACAGACAGTAAGACAGACAGACACGTCAAACTTATAACACCCCTCTTTTTTGGTCGGGGGTTAAAAATAAGTAGTATTGAGGTAGCAACTACTTGTAAAATTATAAGTAGATAAGTTAATTTCTACAGACACAAAAATGTCTTTGTCAAAAACATAATAAATGTTTTATGGATTTGATCCGCTTTAATTTCATTTAAAAAATTATCATCCAATATCCGTGTTCATTTGTGAGCAACATTGTGAACAATAGACAAAATGGCGTGAAATTTGGCGACGTAAAAGACTACGTTTTATTTCCCGATAATGCCGATACACCAGAAACTATTGTTTTGCGGGAGACAGTCTTCCTGATTTGTACAGCTCTTTGTAAATTGCAGTTGAACATTTTCCAGATTTTAAATCATTGTTTAGTGAATTGTCCAGTAATTTCGTTTATTTTGAAGTCACAATAGCTTGCTTTTAACTAAAATTTTCTTTGTTTAACCAATATGCTTCCTTATTCTCTTTTTTAAGGTGACACTATAAACAATAGGTATATTTAACTATGTACCACGTAAATTTTTGGTTAGGTGATGTTGCTGCGAAATGCATAAAAAAACTATGTTTAACGGTATTTAATTGACAATTTTATACAATCGGTAAAATATGAATTCATCATAATCATCTCCACCGGTTTATACTACCACTCCCGGACTGCTCGACTATTGGAGATAGGCCTCCCCTAATGAGTGCCACAGCGCCCTGTCCATAGCTCGCGTCCAGCATCTGCCTAAAGTCTTCCGCAGCTCTTCATCCCACCTGGGCGGAGGGCGTCCCTCACTACGTAAAATACAAATGATGATAGACAAACTCGTAATACTTCTTATAGACTCAGAAAGAGAGTAGATCAGTCAAGCATAAGCTCTTGATTAGCAATCTGCATTTGTAACTTATTTAGGTCTTTGGTAAGTTTATTAACTACAGGCATAGATTATATAATATAATACAGGTCAGTTGGATCTCGAACCCATAAGATGTTTCAAATTCAAATTTCTTTATTTGCACGAACATAAGTAAAAAAAGTAAGGTCTTAAAATAGTTATAGATGCATTATGTTCTACCACATTCATTTGGCATGCAAAATCTTAACAATAATTTGCAAATTAAAAATGTATATCATGTTTTCATAGCAACCCAATCATACAATACATAGCTACATATCCTTACCATGGATTACAAAACCAAGTTACTTTTAAAATATTATCACGTCCATAAACTCACTTCTCATTATCACAATCAAAATTTGAGCTATGAATCACCATGTAGGCTCGGCGACACCAGTTCAATAAGTCAATTTTTATAACAGGAAGCACTGGCTGAATCTCTGTATCGAGTACGAGTACGCTTATTGCCAAAGTAATTATCTCTTACTTTTAAGTAGAATCGATTTCATCAGTGTTTACAACGCAAACCAATCCCTATCCCTACTAAGATATAAATCTGAATGTGAGTTCGTTTGTTACGCGAAAACTAACTGAATCGATTTAAATAAAATTTGGTACACAGAATCTCTAGAGCCTGAGAAAGGACATAGGTTACTTTAAACGTGGGAAAGTGTCATTCCGCGGGAAAGGAAAATTTAGTAAAGCGCGGGTAACACCGCGGGGCACTACTACATAGTTGTGAAATAAATACATATAAATACATGGGAAATGATGAATTACTTAAGAGCAGTCAATTCAATTTATTCTCAAATGAAATGAAAGAAATGAATATCCGATGTCTTCATTCAATAAATTTTAAGCCCAACGGCATCTGTACTTGCTACCATTACTGCCAGTCCGAGCAAAATTCGACGAACTAGCAGAAAAATTAGCTTAAAGATACAAAGACTGTCCTTGAGCGATATTCATACCAAAATCCTTAAGTCATACCCAAACGAAGTGAGTCATTAACCGTGCACCCACACGCGGAACATAAACTCTAACTTTGCAGATTATTATAAATATTTAAAGCGAAATCCGAGTTCCAGTCTCGGAATCCCATTCATTCAAACACTTTATTTATTGCGCTGGCGTTTATTGCGATCGAAAATCCTGTATTCTTAAGTTATTGTGCAGAAATTTTAAAATTGCTGGTTATTATAGGAATGTTTGAGTTTCTATCTGAACATTAATCTGAACCGATATCTTGAAAGTTAAATTTGAAACACATCTCGGTGTCCGATTGAGCTCGAGTTTTAGATTTCGCTGGAAAATGCAATATTACGATGACATCGAGCCATGAACATGTGAACTCGGTTATAATTGTAGACGTAACCCTATCGAGAACAGGGTTCGTATGTCCCCTCTCAAATTTTTTGCACAAATTTTTCTCTCAGAATTTATAAAGATTTGCTTACTATTCAAGACATGTTGTTAGTAATTTGCGCCTACCTCATGTTTCTCATATCTATTCTTAATAATTAAACCATTTATAGATGAGCTGTTGACAATGTAGAGATTTGCCCTGTTTGGTACAGTCAGTAAGAAAATAATTCTAAATATTTGCTAGAATTTCCAAATGTAAACTTAATAAATGTAACTTATCATTTTCTTCTTAGACATCTTTCTATATTAATTTATTTTATTAAAAAAACATGTCGTGCGTGTAAGGGTATTACTTTTTCTATATATAGATATGCTTTCAGATAGCATTCAGATCTAGATGGGTTAAGTTAATAAACGAAGCCTATGACGAGTGGTCTAAGATGGGACATTAATTGTAAGCCTTTAACGTCCCATTGGACGGAAAAAGCCTTATTATGGCTTAAAACGGGTAACATACCATGATTTTACGGTTTTTGAGTTTTCCGTATTTCGAAGTGTTAATTCATAATATTGTTAAAAACCATGAAATTTAAAAAGGAAAAAGCCTTGTTATGAATATATATATTTTTGTGTTTGTTAACGGCCTGATAGCGAAAAGTCTCGACCAACACCTTCAGAGGCTCTCGCAAGGAAGCTCGATTAAGGGTCAGATTCAGAAGGCTCCTGGAAATACTCCTGGACAGGAGAGTTAATCTCTCTCTGCCTGCTTCGTATTGTCGGTTAAGATGTGGAAGCACTTTTCTCCTTGTCTATTCTAATAATAATTTACTAAGCCGGGCCAGTTGACTTATTCATCAGACAACTTTTATTTCAACCGGTCCCAAGGGGTCGGTTCAAGCGGACCCAGTCTACTTAAGAAATAGGGACCGGTGATTCTCCATTTTGATATATTTCTAACAGTAGTTGGGAGTATACAATAACGAAAACTGGGTTTCGAGACTTTTCAAGCACTCGAAAGGTCTGTGGGACCATGGGTCCGCACTTAAACATGAGAAAAGTTTCATTATAATTTAATTTTCAGCAAGGACTTTAATTTTACAAAGCTAACACTATCACTGATTTTCTGTTAATTATTAATTTCAGACATACATACTCATATCAAATTTAATCAGATTACAAAGTTTGGCGAAACGTTTTTAAAGCGAAACGAATATTCAAGGCTTTTATAATAAAAAGTATTAACCATTATTAACAATTACATAAAATATAGGGAATTTTGAGAGAGGTATTATTCCTACAGTGAAAAATGAATTGTATTTGCAGATGGAATCAATGTTACACGAGAACAAAGGGAAAATATATGAAATAATATAATTTTTTAGATAAATGGAGCGTTTATTTATTTTCGTTTGTAATTCCGTGCAGTACCTAAACGCCGTTTGTAGTTCATTTACTAATAATAATAACTAATATAGTTGCTCGTATAATATAATGTTAGTTACTACAAAAAATCTATAGAACTTAGTTTAATAAGAGTGTCAGTTTGTAATATGACAATAACCGCTTCGTTCTAAATACATTATGGATACGTAATATTATAAAAAATATATATATAATTATCTGCCTTTCTGTTCGTGTCCCTAAAATTCCAAGGCCGAATTTGACCAGGCACTAGCAGATAGCTCATGTTATGTGAAATAATAAAGGCTACTTACCAATAAATAAAAATAACCTAAGATTTTTTTAATTGAGCCACCGCTAGTAATGGTTTGAATCAATTTTTATATGGAGCTAATGATTCATGGGGCAGTTAGAGACACCGCAGTACCCAATTTTGAACTAGTTTTGCACCTGTTTATGAATGAAGACAGTGTAACTCATTGTCAGCCCCCTACATTCATTTTAAAAATCTTTCAAATCAGACTAGTTTTACTAAATTAGTATTTAACTTTTTAAGTTATCATGGTTTTTAACTATATTATGACTTAAAACGGTAACATTCCATGATTTGACGTAAAATCATGGTATGTTAACGTTTTTCTGTCAGTAATTATTAGTATACATTTTCATTAACATTACATGCAGTGCGGGAATGTGCATTTAGTTTTAAGTCCTAGGTAGCAAAATTTGTAGCGCCTGTTCGTTTAATCAATACATGTAAGATGATTACTACTGAACATTTGTGAATGCCTTTGTTAGACTTAGCTTTCACTATAAATAAAAAAAAGTCATTATCTCAAACACAGCAAAGCGAATTATCCGCTGTAGTTGTCTTGGATAAGCCAATATAGTTGCTTTAAAGCGTCCTAAATAAATTAGATCATTGATTTGGAACCATTTGGAGACTCATAAAATTCCGTACGAATAAAACTCGCGATAACAATCTCTTAAAAATACTTGTATTCAGTTTTAGTGCTAATTTCTAAGATTTTACAAATTGATATATATACGGTAAACAAAAATAGTTATGAAATACTTTATGATTTTAATAGAAACTCTATTTATATAAATCGGAATGGTACTTTGGTATTCGACTAAAATTCAATAATATTCAAACATTAAAAGGGAATAATGTATTGTATGGTACGTAACAATTTAATATTTAATTTATTGGATTTGAGCTCCCCAATATTAAGTAGCTGTTTCGAAAACTTTATTATCAAAATCATTTCAAGTTTTAATACGTATGGGTAATATTCTTAATACATAAGCACCTCTATTTACGTTAGGAGACAGGGACTTCTCTCTTCACGAGAGAGATGAGGGCTAAATTCACCACGCTGGCCAAGTGCAGGTTGGTAAATGTCACAACTCCTTAATATTATCAGAACATGTCGGTTTCCTCACGATATTTCATTCACATCATTTTTTAACGAAGAAAAGTCCAGAGGTCTGTAGCGGGGTTTGTGCCCACGACCTTCGGAATGAAAGTCGAATGTGGACCCACTTAGCCAACACGGATTTTACGGCATTCACTATAATTGTTACTAATAGTCTAACCCCCGTACTCGTCATTATATTTTTCATTACATTCATAAAAATATTTAATATTTTTATCAGCCTTTTATGAGGTTAATGGAATGTTTGATAAAACGTAAAAAATATTAAAAACGTTTTTCTTAAACCGAAGTTAGTGCTGTGTTTGCACACGTTTCAGGGAACCCTCGTTGTATGAGTCCTGATCAAATACTCCACGAATGCATTTTGTAACAGATAACACTCTGTTATAATAAGACGCCTGTTCTATTCGCAGACACCCCATAAAAATAACAATCACCGGACCGAAAAGGAAGTCTCTAAACATAAACTATATCGTTGATCACCTAAGCGTGAAATAAGTTTATCCTCTCACACGACAACCTTCCTGTAAACGTAACGACAATAAATACCGCCGAGAACTTACGGATCCATAATAAATAGAGATAAAATACCCACGTCAGAGGAGACACATTTTATTTCCAAAGAGCACTGTAATTCCTACCTTTGTACCTTTACAGAATGTTCAAGTTGTTCGCAAATTACTGCGTGGTTTAAAGAGCATTATCCTTCCTGTGCATGTGGTTTCACATATCTGCTTTTATTACATTTTAGGTTTCATTTGCGGAAAAATTCCTAGTGAGCTAAATTTTGGTATACACACCTTTATTAAGGCATTGTAATGAAGATGTGATCGACATTGATATCGTGCCGGCTAAAAAAGTTATAAAGGTCAAAAGGTCACAAAATCAGTTTTTCGCAAATATCTCGCGATCTTATTGCTCAGAGGTCAATAAGGTCAATATAATTTTTTTTGTCATGAAATTGACTACAAAAATGTCTCATGCATTTTTCTGTAGAATTTCCTACTTATAACCCTCCTCTTTTTTGTCGGGGGTTAATAAGGAGGGCAGTACTGCGCCCCAGGCTTCGGCAGGCTTCAGCCACCGATTCGATTAGGTCGTTAATTAATGTACATTGTTTATAAACCACTTTAAAAACCATATTCAGACTTTTAATTATTATTTATATAATCAATGAATAACTATTATGATTATTATTATTATGTATTATTAGACCTGTATTTGAACAAGTAAACACATTTCATGTAATATTGGTCAAAGCAGGATAATTTAAACGTAAAGCAAATAAATAATCGACTCTTTACCTGTAGGCTAAGCTAATAATCATTCAACCAAAGAACAAACAGCCCTTTAATTAAGCCACAAATTAAAGTGTTATTGCAATCGAATGCAAACACATTAATTTACAGTATTTTTTGATTCGTGGAAGCGGCGCGGATCAAATAAAATGCTTTTATGTGATAAATTTATCGTTATTGAAGGAATATTAATTTACAACTGAAAATCATCATAAATTTGCATTATATTGGTGTTTGGCTTATGCTTTGTATTTAGCAAGGTAAATTGAGGTCGTTGTTTGTGTTTTTCAACGCGGAATAAGGTTAATCAGTAATTGGTGCACATTATAACCACATATAATGTAGGAATCCAAAGAGCAATAGAAAAGTATTGGTACTTCGCTTCGTTGTCGCTTTGGTCGCTCAGGTTTGGCCGAAGCCTAATTTTATTTATTTTTATAGAGGAGAATAAACCTTTTCTCAGATGATATCTCGCCAGATGGTATATTAATTATTGTATATTATAATTAAGCGGATGAGAATGTATCGCAAAGGTTTTGAAGATACATATTCACACTTGTCTTTACGACTTACGAGTATATATTGTCAGTAGGTATTAGGTAATATATCTAGTTGAGCAGATAGTTGAACATATGGGACTAGACGGAATGGCTTTGAAATGTCAATGACGAAGGTGGTGGTGGTGGTTTTGGAGGTTTTGTCTGTTCACGTCCTTAAGTGGTAACCCTCTGAATCCTTACATGTGACCTCCGGGTGGTGCTAAGAACAGTCTCTGGTGGTAGGCTTCGGCCGCGGCTTGTCACCACCCTCCGGGCTGGGCCATTGCGTGAACCGATTTTTTCGTGTTTCGTAATGTGGTCCGGAGAAGCCATCTTCTAGGTCTTCATACTCCATCTTAGACCACATTGTCACTTTACATCTGGTGAGATTGTGGTCAAATGAAGGCTTATCCAGCATCAAAAAAAAAAGGTGGATGAGAATCCCCAAGTGCGAGTGGATAAAACATCCAATAAACAGGGATAGTTTGCGCTGTGATTTTCGTGCAGTAAGAAAGAGATGGTGGGATCTAGTCATGAAGTTTGTGTGAGCAGTGCTTATCAATAATAAAAGCTCTCTATCAAGTCTAAGGCAAGCTGAGCCGTCTAAACTTTTTCACAATACCCGAAACTGGATCTGGACCTTTGACAGGTGCCCCAACGCCATTTCGATTTCCAATTCTTGCATCTGTTGAAAAAACCTCAGCCGATTTTAACACAAGCGATTCAGATATTGTAAAGTGCAACAAAAGAGCAATCTTGGAAGTCCACAGATTAAAAACCTTTGTTGCGGTTTCTGCGGTCTGAGCGAACGATTCTCTTTCTAATAAAAGCCGTAGAATAATATTCTATGGATTCTGTAACCACCAGCTCTGAACAAAGTGTATAAAGACATCTGTAGATTTTAATGGAGTTTACTCTTAATAAAAATTCCTTCCCCATACCTACCCGTAAACACTATAGAGCACGGCCAAGGAAAGCTCACTAGAAGATGGCCACAACAGAGTGTTTAGAATACATCATTTAAGACTGAGATAGCCAACACGCCCGGAAACTCTATCTCTTATTAGATTATAGAGTTTTTCTTTTATGGACTTAACTAATTCTATTGAATTAGTTAAGTCCATAAAAGAGGCTAAAGTCCAGTGTACATATTATAATTAATGTGAAAGTTAGTTTGATATTCCCATCACCTTTAGGCTCGACGCAAACGTGCTACCTACTATAACCACCGATATCGGTCGCTACTGCTATACGCTATATTGTATGATTTTGTAAGTGTCAGAAGCGAGCAACAACCAACAGTGTTCGAAAGCCACGACTTTTTATAATCCGCTAAGCAGGCAGTAACGAGTTAGATCGTGGCGCCTGTGCGGCCCGGAATGACCACAAATAGCGAGTTGCGGCCACACTGTATTGACTGTAGCGAGTGGTTGCCACAGACGACACGTGTGCGCCGCGTTTAATATAATGTATTAAAATCGTGTGATATGATAGTGGCTGGCCACCGGTCACTATAGTCAGTTGCTAGTTTGCGCTCGCCCTTATTCATTGTCCGCCTATAACCAAAACAACACATGAAAGAAAGGCCCAGTAGATAATCTGTACTAAATAAATTATGACACAAGTAAATAATGCATACGGAGATTTCACAGCAAGCTAACGTTTGCCCAAATTAACTGAAGTCTTTTAGCAAAATGGCAATTATGGTTTCGCACTGTGACAAAAAAGGGGCTACAGTAAAGCGGTTGAATTATTAGGGGACAGGTACGTAATCGAGTTAACGAGTCACTCTGTATAGGCTTGGAAAACATCCGGCTATACATGATGCTTTGAAAAACATATCTATACTAATATTATAAAGCTGAAGAGTTTGTTTGTTTGTTTGATTGTTTGTTTGTTTGTTTGTTTGTTTGTTTGAACGCGCTAATCTCCGAAACTACTGGTTCGAATTGAAAAATTCTTTTTGTGTTGGATAGTCCAGTTATCGAGGAAGGCTATAGGCTATATAACATCACGCTACGACCAATAGGAGCAAAGATATAGTGGTAAATGTGTAAAAAACGGGAGAAATTGTTCATCTTTAAAGCCTTCCTTTGCGTGCGCCGTGAAAACGGTTCATGATACACAAAAAATATGTATTAAAGAATAATAGCTCTTTTAATGATTTAAAAAACAGTCTGCGATAGTATATGTCTATCTTTTAAGATTAACTCACAAAAACCGTTTTTATGGTACCTAATTTGGTCGAAATAATTTGTTTAAGTTGTGTCAACATAATAATATTAATCTTTATTCAAATAAATATGTTGTTGGTTAAGAGTACTTCATCCATTATAACGCGGGTAGCACCGCAGGGCACAGCTAGTTTTTTTAGAAAAGGCTTTTTCTGCGCAAAATTGTTCCATCGCTGACCTTTATAAAAAAATAGATTTTATAAAAAAAAATACTTTGACCATAGGACTCCAGAACAAATTATCTGTAAAAAACGTAGGATATGCATGACATTAGTCTAAAAACATTACTATAACTTGGTAATAATTACAAAGATCACATATAATATAAAGAAAATATGTTATTAAAAAAGTATATTGTTACTAGCTTTCTTGAGGTTCGCGTAAACATGCAGTCGTAATAAAGTTATCTTCAGTTAAATTCCAATAACTGATCTTGAGCCTCCTTTTAGACTTAGCATCAAAATTTAAGGGGGTTCAATTACCATGATTACCTAATGTTACACAAACTTAGTGATACTCATTTGGGGCAGCCTGTGGGTCCCCCGACAGGCACGTATACAAATAACGCATATGCCCGCTGATAAGGGCAGCGCTGCCGGCTGCTTTGTGCAGATAAATCGCCGGAAAATTGAACCGGGTCCTGCGGGATTGGGAATTAACCGTACATTTTGTTTTGCTTCAATGTGTGATCTTTTTATTCGGTGCTATTCGATAGCCTTTCTGTATCGTAATGAAATGAGATTCAAAGGAAAATATGCCTAAATACTAATGGTCGATCATTGTATTTTGCGTAGCATTCTATTTGCAAATGGCTTTGATTAGCATTGGAATTGGACTAGAATGAAAAAATATATATTGTGTAGGTACTAAACATTATTCGAGATTTGAATATAATTATAAATTAATGAATAAAAAAAAAGTGTGTGTGTGTGTCAGCTACGACGCACGATTGGAGTTTACTACTTACGAACGATATTATGATATATGTAGATACATCGAATAGAAAAAAAGGGTACATGAACGCATCTGCTAAAATGATAAGAGAAACAAACATATATCTGTAATTATTCGGATTGTTTATATTACTTCAATAAAGCGTATTACATAAAGTATGTTACAAAATAATAATAATTGTGTTCAATTTATACAAATCCAATTTTAGGATGATTGATTTCTTTCACTTTGAATTATAATATCATTCTTAAATACTGCAAAGAACAAATTAATTAGGTGTCGAAACTATAGCTTCTTTTTAATATTTTATTTAATAAATAACAGAAGGTACTTATTATATGTTCCAACGAAACGCGTTGAGAGGACCATAAATTCGTCAATTGTTTTAGTTCCCTGCACAAAAACGTAAAAGCTATCTTTGTAAGACGATATCCAAGTGAAAAAGAAACGTCCGGCCAATTTTTTTTGTAAATATTGATGATTTTACCGTATAACTTTGCACTCTCACCTCTACTCACTGAGAAATTCTAAGTGAATGCTAGACGAATACTTTTTCGAACGCGTATTCGAATGTCAAAAATGGTAACTCGCATTCCAGAGACACAACAAACAACCAATCAAAATGCGTTAAAGTTCTTATTTCGAACGTGACGTTTCGACGGTATTCCATCTCATTCTTTTACACGTTGAATCCTACAGATATATATGTTTGTCTCTTTCTACGTAACGCCTCAACTTTTGTTAACACTTGATTTTACTCCCCATAAAATTTCCATACCGGGCCTTATAACTCAAATCGTTTCTTAAGGAGTTAACTCCAAAAATGTCGATTGTAATGTCGAAGCTACAAATCTTAGGGATATAATGGTGGGGAAGCAATTTAATTTTAATACTGATGATATGTGGAGCACTGTGATTGGTTCTTGCAGAAGAAACCTGATTTGAGTGCGAAGCGTGTAGGCGCGAACGTGGATAATTAATTAAACTTACGTAGGTAGGTATATATAATAATTGATCTGTCTAAAATCTTTTTAGGATTTTTTGCTTCTTTGTACCGTTTTTACCTCTTAGTTTATTTTAATGAATGTGAACAAAACTTTATACCAGTTGGTTACTTATTGATAGAAAATCAATATAGTTTATATAATTATTGGCCTATTAATAGTCTCGTTTATAAGTTACCTAATACCTTATTATCGTAAAATATTTTCTAAATATTTTATCGCCTTATAGCTTTTTGCCTGTTTATAAAAAACTAAAAGCAAGTAAACCAAATTTTTATCACTTAGGATTTTAGTAAGGTGTTTGTCTGTAATCGAATCTTGCACGATATTTTGCAGATTTTATTACAGACACACCGGCCGGTTTCTGATTGAGCTGAAAGTTTACAACAACACAATGCACACAATGGGTGACAATTCACTTTATTATGCCATTATTAGGAAATAAAAATCAGAACCGTTCAGTAGTATTGGAGCCTATTCACTACAAACAAATCTTACCTTTTTAAAATGTTAGTATAGATGCCGACTCGAAAACAGTGTTTCAGCAAAGCACTACTTACAAAATTATATATAGTTTTTAATTTATTAAAAAATACGAAGTGGTTATTTTATGTGGGATTTTACAGGCTTTCAAAGTTCCTTCGTTACCTCAATAAGCGTGACGTCATTTTTTTGGCAGTTTTCCCCATTTTGTCTAATATCTCATTAACTTAATTTATTGTCCTTTTAATTAGAGTAGAATATAGAAACATCGAATTTTCATAGCCTTACCTTTGTTTGTACAGATAATTTTGAACTCTTTGTCAGCTTATATAAATATGAAACAATCGAAATGAGATATTTGACCACTTTGGGCGCATAAAGTATTATGATGATGTAAATTATATTTATATTAATTTTGTTATATATTTTCAGATCAATTTGACTACTCTAGACGCTAATATCAGACAAGTCAGATCTTCGAATAGACATATACTTAAAGATACTAGTATAGTAGTGTAACGGTAATGTTCGATGGAGCATCTTTGCCAACCACTCACGAATACAAACAAACGTTTGCGAAATTTGGGCAGCCGGCGCGGCGGCTTGCAAACAACTTGAATGTTTTTATTTGTTCCTACCTAAAAATTTTCACTTAGATTCGTAAAATATATCACCGTAACTTATTTAAACATAGTATTTTACATATTTCTTCTTTTATCATAAAAGTATTTAAATATATCTGACTTTATCAAATTTTCAGTTACTTTCTGAACCAAACACTAAAAAAACTTTTGTGCTTTTTATTGAGTAAATAGTAATTTATAAAATACATAGTAAATTAATAACTATGGTGGCATGTTCTATAGTTTTTTTTATTCAATTTTTACAATGTTCTATAGCTGAATGTGATGTAACTAGAAGACATAAATAATTCGAATCAATCCTCTTTCACATTAATAAATTAATATTTTTAATTGATATACTTTAATATAGATCGTGATTGTAATATCACGAGATTTTAATAAACAATATAGACATTTTTACAAAACTTTTCTAGTCAACTTTTTATAAAAATCTGTGAAGACAAAGATGTTTTTAATTTAATTAACTTCAACCTTCGTAACATGATTATATGCATTCAGATTTAATACACAAACGAAATTAAAAGGTTACCCGAAAGCCACTATTGTTAAATTACATTAGTTTTCACAAAGGCAGCAATTAGAGAGAGACTTGAAAGAACCGAGTTAGACCGGGCCGTATTGTTTAGGATATAATAAAAGACCTTTGTCTGCTTCGGGATAATTCGGCTCTCAAATGAGCGGGGCAATGCATTTAAGTGTTTTTAGTTTTATCTGCACCTTTAAAAGATAATGGCTTTCAACGTTGGAGCTATGGGCCAATAATTATATTAAACAATTTTTTGGAAAGCCTCTGCCTATAGTTTCGCGCTGGCGCTTTAGTGGATTAATTGATAATTCGGTCGCGCAAAAAGTGGTGGATTTATTAATCGATTCAGAATTTTTTTTTTTTATTTATTGATTCGAAAATCCATTCTTACAACTTGTATTAAACGTAAAATATGAAGTACTAACACAGCACAGTTATTTATAGTTTAATTTTTACCATCTCCGACTAAAATTTAGACAGTGGTTAAATATAGAGCAACATCGCTGAGTCACATGAGACAAAGCAAGATAGTTCTTGACATAACTAACCCTTAACATGTATTATTGACTAAACTAACCATTACTTTTTTAACTTAACGCTTAACTTTTTAAATTGTAATGTAGTTTTATATTAGGATTTTGTTTAGTAACTGTTCATTAGGTACGCTAATTACTATTATGTTACGGTGGAAATTTTATTGGTTTATGTTTAGTCTAAGTTTATTATTTTTAAGTATTGTGTACTGTTTGTTTCCTAAAGAAAACAAAACAATACAAACATACTTTGTTTACTCGAATTATGTGATACACGCCCTTAGAGTAGGTAGAGTAAATATTGGTATCAATCTAAATGCACAGTATTGCCTTTCCGCCCACGCACATGTGCCTAATGCAACCATAGAAGGCACTTTGCCAAGCTGTAGCTAACACTACAGGGCACTGGTCTTGGTTTGTTCGACAAAATTTGTTTTTATAGTAAGATTTTCAGTGTTTTTTGTGTATCAAACAGGATTGTAAAACAAATTTGTACTTTACTGCAATATTTCTACAATTCCCTCTTCGACTCACAGTAGCGTGTACACACAACTATGCCTGAGAACTATGTACTTATATATTTTTTTTTATTTTCTTACTGACCATTTTGAAAGGAACTAAATTAAATCGATAAATCAATTCACGAGAAGCTACAACAATTGTTCGCAATATAAAAAAAATAAACTTAGTTGATTTTCTGATAGATCTGAATTAAATTGAAGCTATTTAACACTAAAATCAGAAATATGTACGTAAAATATTCTTCGTAGATTTATTGAGAATAGCCAGGCAAGTCAAACTTAAGTAGTTTCCTGATATATTTATATTTAGCTCTTAGCAGCACTCAGCGCCGGATGTTTCCTTCGGCTGTATTTGCAACGCACTGGCAATGTTTCTGGTTATGCGAGGTTAAGCATATGTATTAATGTAACCACAAATACAAAAAGTACTAATGTACATCTAGACGTAAAAATAAATAAATAAATAAATATTGCCGGACAATCCACACAACAACATCTAGCCCCGTGGCTAGAGCTATAAGCTTGTGTTACGGGTACTAGACATCTGATATACCTAATATAATAGACATACATAGATAGATATTTTTATTATACATACTAAACACCCAGAACAAGGAGAAAATGCTTGCAGAACGTACAAACACTTGACCCCCCGGCGGGAATCGAACCCGCTACCTCTTGCACCGCAAGCGGACCTCCGCCCACCGCGCCACTGAGGCAGTCAACGTTTTATTTAAGTTGTATTTATACATTGTGGAATAAATACCTTCTTATAAATACAAATAAAAAGAAATAGGCTCTCCGAGGTAATTTAGTTAATGGTCAAAACATAGAACATTATCAAGTCAACTGAATCAGAAAGTGATTAACCGCGATTACACAAAAAATAAAATAAAATCTGGTACCAAATTTTGGGCTAGTATTTGAGGCAGCCTGTACAATGTACAGTACATGTGTAACTTGTTCAATCAAATGTTTCTCCTACTATATCCCAACACGTCGCTGCACTTTTGCGATTTTAATGCTCAATGATTTTGTGTAGCAAATTGTAATTTTTAAATGTTGCTAAATGTTTAAAGTGTATAATTTAAAAGAAACCAGATGTTTCTTAGCAAAGTTAAGTTTGATCTATTTTCTAAACCCATCATCATGATCTATTTTCTCAAATTTTTGGAACCATGATAAGTAACATAAGAAAATGTATCATTTTGCTGGAGAAACCATTATAACGCTTGTAGCACCGCAGGGTAGTGCTATCCCGCAAGAAGAGCAGCCGAAGCCCGCGGGCACTACATACCTTTGCGCGAAACATTTCGGCGGTTTTTCAAACCCATAACTCAGGTTGAGAATATTCCATATATACCAAACTCACAAAATATATGACGTCCATAGAAGGCTTATTAAAACTTGCAGTGCCCTGCGGTTTTTTCCGCGTTATAATGTACTTTCCCGCCGAATGACTTTACCTGAAAAAGTACTTTATGTCCTTTTTCAGGCTGTATAGAATCTGTGTAACATATTTCATTTAAATAGGTTGAGTAGTTTTGCGTGAAGTAAAAATTGACAGACAGAGTAACTTTCTCATTTATAATATTAGTATGGATATCTTTTAGACTTATAATATATACATAAAGTCTTTTAACGTACTTTACCAACATACTTTTTACGTTGGCAATATGTCATTCCTCTTAAAACAGGGGATCTACTATCTATAGTATAATATACATAATCATAATGAATATCCAGCACATATCCATTGATCTGAAGGATAAAATATATCCAAAAGGGGAAATAAGTCATACTCAGACGGGTAAGTAAAAGATTAAACTAAAAGCTGTGGTCGAAGATGAAAACAACCTTCAATACATTACATACATCACACTTAGCAATATTGCTTCTGTCAATTCAGTCGAATAGGCAGTACCTATACGACTGGTTCTGTTGGGCGGGATACAATACTCTCTATTCATTTATCTTATACTCGTAAGCAAGTCAAATAGCATCACATGTTTTATTTTCAGACAACACGGTCTGTAGATAAAAAAAAATTATTTCAAATTTAATAAAAACCCCCGATTCCAATGCCTTAATTTCCTTAAATGTAAAACAACAAAATATTATGTAATGTGGACGCGATGCGTTTTCATTTGATACCCCACACTAGTATATTTGCAGATTTTCGGTTTAGCTTCCCCACTCTCACCCCCATAACTTTTAAACGGCCCAACCGATTTTCATGAAACATGTCTAAGAACACTCGCGCAAGACTCACCTTTCATACAAAAAAAACTAAATTGAAATCGCTCCATCCGTTCGGGAGCTATGGTGACACAGACAGACAGACAGACAGACAGACACGTTAAACTTATAACACCCCGCTTTTTTAGTCGGGGGTTAATAAAAAGAACAGACAGCTCGCCAAATTATTTGTTATTGACAAATGTTATTTTGAATTAAATGATGACATAATTAAAGACACATAATATTTATATGAATTGATTCAATATACCTCAACCCTATTAAAATTTATTTTAATTACATTTTAATTTTACGACCTCTTCCAGGCAACCTTGGGAAGGACATTAAAAAAAAGGAACAAAAAGGGAGTTTCTCATTTAGAGTACCTAATGAGACTGTTCGTCAAGACGACACAGTGTATTGAAGTTACACGTGATAAAACGGTTTCGTGCGCTTTGTACGAAATTTGTACGTACATAAGCCCTCCGCAACTTTGATGCTCTATATCTTGGCACTTTCTCATTGTATTATAAAGAGAAAAACAGCTGTCTAATATTTTTGGAGGAGACAGACGGAGTAAAACAGAAAGATTATTTTTTTTTGTCATCATGTACCTGTGTCCCAGAAGTGGGAACGTTCGTCAAAGTCAAAACGTTTATTTCCCTAGACGCATAGGGCATACATGGACAGGTCAACTTAAAGTTAATTTAAATAAAACTATGAATAATCACTGAATTTGACTGCCTCAGTGATGCGGTGGGCGATGGATGGTCCGCTTGCGGCGCAAGAGGGTGCAAGTGTTTGTATGTTCTGCAAGCACTTACTCCTTGGTCTGGGTGTTTAATATGTATAATAAAACATATCTATGTAATGTATGTCTATTACATTAAGTATATCAGATGTCTAGTACCTGTAACACAAGCTTAGAACTTACAACGGGGCTAGATGTTGTTGGGTTTATTGTCCAGAATATTAATAATTAAATAATAATATTATTTATAATCAAGGATATCACATTGTCTTGACAGTTCGCTTAATTTTTTTACACTGAGAGAGTTGAGAGTTAAGAGTTTGTAATGTATGTATATCATGCCCATTACATTATACGTAATACTATTATGTTAAAGCGACAAAAATAACATGGAATATTATAAGTAAATCGCAATAGATAAACGTACTGAACACGGCATGTTTTCATATTATTATGATAGAGCTTACTGGCGGGTCGTCTGTATGAATAATTCAAAGGTTCTGCTTCGCGATGTTTTCGAAATATTGCGAGTGTCAGTCGAGTTTGTGAGTCGTACTGATGCATGAGGCATGTGCATTTTACTTGTCAACTTTGCTTTTCCGTTAGGTGGACACGGTTCAGCAACGTCTATCCAAGGTAATTTTTAAATTATAACTATTAAATATCTTATTTTTTTTCTTCTTACATGTTTATGACATTCCGACGTTTTTATTCCTCTCAAGGACTTTTTTTATTGTTTAACCCGTTCTCAAAATGAATAATGAACCTCCTGTAGTTTTGAGAATGAAATATTAAATATTTGTTCTATAAGATATATTATTGAAGGTTCTTATCTGAGAAAGATATGAAAGTGTGAGTCGTACTGATGCCAGAGGCATATGCATTTTACTTGTCAATTTTTTTTAATAATAATTGAGTAAACTTCATATAAGACTTCATGCATGGGACGAGTCAAGACACACAAGTAGACACTTTATTGTTTGGCCTATTCATACAATATTAACCTAGTTAAGATGTACTAGCTTAGCTCAGTTTGGATGTATTGGTGGTATTGGTGTTGGGAGTAATATACAGACAACATTATACATATTTTTTTTGTAAATAAATAAGATACAAATCCTGATATTCAGATCGTATAAAATCTGTCCCCTCGCGTTAATCGAATCAGCAAACTATAAAATATGAAGGTCCGTAAATTATAATTTAAAATGGAGCAAAATATTCGTGGCATTCGCTGTTCTTATAACAGAATGCCTTTCATATACAACAAAATTTCAAGCAATTCGGATATAATATTTCACACCAGCACGGTCCTAAATATTTTGCATTGGCATGAAAACACATTTTATTCCATATAAAATTAATGTTTTAATACATTTTTAAGCTAAAACATCGAATCGATTCGGATCATTTATACTAATGTAATATAGTGTAATAAAGCTTGACTTATGAAGTTTATGATAAGACAAAGGTCTACACTAATATAATATAATTTGAATTTTTGCTTACTATGATGATTACTAATGTTATGAAATTACTCTAAAGTATTATAAAACATTATTAAGTATTTATAATAATTTATTAATTTATAATAATAATTTATATATTACGGACAATAATTTTGTTAGATTTTTATTATTATTATTTTAGTTTATTCAATAATGTAATGCTATAATTGCATGCCGGGACATGTAAATTACATTGATCCATGTAAGATTTAAGCCAAAACATCGCTGTAACATGTATTTACGCAATAAATGAACATATTTTAATAGTTTTAAATACATACGATCCAGTCATCCATTTTAGGATCCAAAAATGTTTTGTTTTTAATTTAATTATAAGAGGATAATAACTTAAGAAGAGTGTTAAAATTTATTGCTGTTGGGATATTGAGAAACTTAATTACGTACCACAGTAATATCTAATGGTAAAAAACATAATGAAGAAAATGAAAAATTGAATAACCTACCAATGCTCATTAAAGTGTGCCTAAGCCTGCTTTTCTACAAAAATGTCTTGTACAAGGAAATCTATGACATTCTCGTTCCATTTTATCCGTAATAAAGAAAAATGTTGTGTAACTATGAGACACCCTGCACATTACAGTTGTATGTGAGGTGAATCTTATTCAACCTGTACCTGCAACGTAGACAGAATATAAATGCTTTTCTTACGGTATCTTTGTGCACTATGTAACCTAGATATGTCAGTAAATCTCTGAGAATCGTTTTGTTCACAACCTACACAAAACATATTCTCCTCAATTCTTCGGAAGTAAAGTAAATATAATAATTGTCATGTCATAAAATGAAACATTCTTACGTTTACATTAACAAGATGAGCTACGATTTAAAACCTTTAAAAATAATTTAGAAAGAGTTCCTTATTTTATATTAGATGCTAGGTGTGCTTTGAAGTAGTTATACCCCTTTATAGTACTGTAAGCTTTTCTTTTATCAATCATCAATTACGCAATTCCAAGTTGTAATAATTTCGTCTGTAAACTGGTGTGTGCTACTTAAACTATTATAAGTTTTAGCCACGAGGTATACGAAAATAGACCTAACCAGCACTTAAGCATAGGCACACCTATTTACGTTCCCATTGCTAGGGCAAAGGGACTTTTGTTTTTGCGAGAGAAATTGGGCATTTATTTCACAACGCTAGCCAAATGCGGGTTGGTGCTAGTCTACTCTACACCTAGGATATTAGATAAGGCATAATATTCATTATCACACAAATTGAGATCGACTTTTCTGTTTTAAACCTTCCGTAAATTGGGATGTCAATGGAAATCTCCATTATTAAACCTCTGTTTGTTACTAGCGAAACATTCCGGCATTACATACGAGTCTAGTAGCTTATGCCAGTAGATATATAGGATGGATAAAACAGTTTCTTTTTTTATTAACGTTCGGTTAAACTTGCCAAAATTATAGTCACTGATGATTTTCGTTTGAACTAGGGACAGTAAAAAAAACTACCGACAAGGTATCGATCGACAAATGCACTAAAACGAGTTTTTAGTGCGAGTTTGAAGCCGTGTTGGCTAAGTGGGAGGACACTCGACTTTCATTCCGAAGGCCGTGGGTTCAAACCCCGCCACGCACATCTGGATTTTTCTTCTTGAGAAATTTATGTGCGCTTTAAACACGTGCTTTAACGGTGAAGGCAAACATCGTGAGGAAACCGGCATGTTCTGAGAACTTAAAAAAAAAAGAGTTTGAAAGACATGTGGCATTCACCAACCCGCACTTGGCCAGCGTGGTGAATTAAGGCCTAATCTCTCTCGCCAAGAGGGAAGTCCCTGTGTCCCAGCAGTGGGAACGTTAATAGGGTGATGATGATGATGATGATGAGTTTTTAGTAATTAGAATTGTTTGTCCTTGCCATTGCAAACGCTGCTCAGATGTAAATGAGTATAAATAAAATACGAGTATCAAGTAAATTAATATCGCGCAGCGAAGCAGCAATTAGTGCGAAAGAAACACCTAAACACTTCAGATTACTGTGTACATTTAAGTTCCATTTCACAAGTCACATAATATAATTAGAAGTCTAAATGTAATAAAGAATTGAAAATCAGTTCAGTTTATTAATATTAGACTCTGCAGTTTAACAGTTTGGCAGTGACAATTTTTTCTTCTTGGTACCTATATTATAAAATGACTAACTATTATAAAAATATTATTTCGTCTGAAAGGAGATTACCTATACTAAGGGCAACTCAGTCCTATCATGAGGAAACCGGGATTTGATGATGGCATCCCAGATTAATCGAGGGTAAGGTAACCTTCTATCCTAGGGGCGAAGGTAGTAGTCAACTTCTTATTTGACAGCTATATCCTCCGATGAAATTAAAATGGGATCAATATCTTTTTTAATTTCAGGATCGGCTCCGCGGTTCTGAATTAGGCATGATGACTACATAAAAAGTAAGTATTCTGTTTAGGCCTTCCAAAAATACATGACACTTATTTTTCGCTTTATCAATTTAAATAAATCATTTATTTCAGACATCTCAGGCCTATATATAAACATATACCTTACGGAAAATTATAAATACAATAAAACTTATATAGTTAAGTAGGGTAGGTTCATAACTGACTATCCGTTTGTAATATATTTTTATTTATCATTAAATTTTAATTAATAATTGATTTTTATATTGACATTGATGATAAGTTTGAATGGCATAAGAATATTGTATATATATTATTTTTTAGATGTACCTATTTAATGTAATTTGACGCAAACCAAATTCGCAGTGCCCCTCCGAGGTGCATATACAAAGATGTAACAATTTATTACAATTATATATAAATGTACAATTGAGCAAATAAATAAATAAAAAGAAAGTGTAAAAATATAGAGCATCAAAGATCCGAAGTGGTAACTTTTGACTGAAAAATTTTGTAAATATTTCACGATAGCTGTACGTTACATGAAACTTCAGTGCACTGCTCGTATCATCTCGATTTTTCGTGTGCATTTTTCGTACATTTAAAGTCGGTTTTTTTTACAAGCTACCTATTTTAAAGTGTGTGTGTAAAATAGGCCTACCTTATGAATGAATAAATTAATCGAAATGATTTTCTTTAAGTAAATCTTGAAGTAGTAGAAGAATAAATAAATCTCAATGATAATAAGTGATAAACCTCACTTTTTAGGTTTAACTATTTTAAATAGTTTAACCTAAAAATATATAGCAATTTAAAAATTAATAAACTTTGTTCAAAACGAAACCAGAATTAACTTTTAATCTCAAACGTATATCTTTTGTATTTCAAACGTCGATGAAGTCCATTTGTTATGTTCTAGTCTGTTCATTAAAGTCGCTACAACCGAATGTTTCTTGAGTGGAAGAGACTAATTGGGAAACGCTTTACACCAGACGTCTTGGTCAAAGCCGCAAATCCACTTTGGACGTGTGTGGTTTCCCATTGAAGTTAAGAGACTCAGATGGCGTTATAAACGTTAAGGAGTAATAAGGGACTGTGTCACCATCTCTGAGTAAAATTAGGCAATGATTAAAATATAAAGCTATTTTCTTCAGTCACATGTGTCAATGACAAAGCGAGATAGCTTTTGACACGTATTATTGACATAACTAACCATTGTCTTGTTTACTCTGATTTTGTAAAATAGTCCTTAGACCTATTTAAAAGTTAAAATATAAAATACCAGGCGTAATATTCATACAATTTGACAATCAGTAAACAAAAAACAGATTATTTAACAATCAATCCCAAGCAGTTCATAGACGAAGTACAGATAAAACATTATATCAGCAAGTATTCAGATTCGCATTTTCAAATAGTGAATATCTATTCTACTCTCCTCGTGTGTAACTGACATTACAATCCCGGCGAAATTGGAGTTTTTAGTGCGGCCGCTCGGTCGGGCGGAATCTATAAATGTGCTTTATTGGGTAGCCAGCTGACATTACCAGCTGACATTCCAGCGACACCGCTCGAATCACTCTTGTTCGAGTGCTGTTCTTCGCGAACATCTATTACAGAAACTTAGTTTTGTAACTGGGGTCAGAGTTCGCCAAATGAGCTAGAAGACCCTGGTGTATCAATCATCTATGCTTTTACTCTAGTTCTTTCGATATGTACTTTTTGTGAAGAAGTTGTAGTTTTTACGGATTTCGTTATTAGAACTTTTTCTTTGGTACAGTCTTTTTTATTTCTATCGCACTTAATGCGCACGTTTATATGGGTTTGTGGATTCTTTGTTACTCTTTCACGCTCAAATGACTGATCATATTACAATGAAACTTGAAATACTTATAATTTTAGTATACATATATTATATAGTTTACCCGTTCAGGCTTTCCTCGGAAGCAATAACCTTCCTCTTGAATCCATCTTCCAGTATCGTGTAGTTTTGACTTTCTTACGGATAAAGACAAGCAAATTTATTAAACTCCATTATAAAGAAACAACAAAACAATAATAACGATACTAAATTAACATTTACAATATTACTCACGTACATTCAGGAGACATTTTATAATATAATTATATCCCCCCCATAACCGCTTTCGTTTGCGTATTTATTTATAACTAATCCGGGTAAAGTAGGTAAACATCGCTATCTTTACGTTTTTTACTTTATTATAACAAAAATTTAATTTTAATACTAAATTAGTTTATTCAAAAACTATCGGGGAGAAATTGCGTTAAATATTGAACTAAGTCTATAAGATATAGACATATTTTTTACGACCTAATTTATTGCCTTCTATTGATTTTGTGGTTGTTTTGAATTATCATGAATTACTTTACACATACGTCCCTAAAGTTGTTAAGTCCTCCATAGGAAAAATTAGGCAATTACAAAATCAAGCAAAAAAATAGTCGCAGTAGAGATTTACACAAGAATTGTCAAATAGTCTTGTACCTACACAGAGCATTTACACACTTGTAACTGTAACACTTGTACTCGCGCTTCGTAGTTGCTTTGGTCGCGCCGGTTTGGCCGAGTCTTAATAACACAAAAATAGTCATTAATATAATAATGCCGTGTTGGCAAAGTGGGAGGACACTCGACTTTCATTTCGAAGGTCGTGTGTTCAAACCCAGCCACGCACCTCTGGATTTTCCTTCTTGAGAAATTTATGTGTGTTGTGAAGGACATGTGACATTCACAAACCCGCACTTGGCCAGCGTGGTGAATTAAGGCCTAATCTCTCTCGCCAAGGGAGAAGTCCCTGTGTCCCAGCAGTGGGAACGTAATTAGGGTGATGATGAGTCATTAATAGTAATTTGTTTATAATACACTCGAGAGCAATGAATCCGGGTCACTCAAAGAATCCAAAAAATATCGGAAAGTAAGAATGCTAGGTTAATGCAATAAATTGTATTTAATAGACAATTTAATACTCCTTAAATGAAAGGATTAAAACTTCTTAGTTATTGTAAAGTTATATCATAAAAAAATCAAATTTGAAAAGGGAACTCTGTCGAAGATGGAACTACGAAATTACAGGATTTGTTTTTGCTTTTGTTTGTAATCTGTCACTTATGTTGGTACATAAAACAGGTTGATAGTGCTCAATATTCATTATTCAAGCTGAAATCATGTCGCTTACACTTGAAGAATGCACCAGAATACTTACATTGGTGGAAACCGGCCGGAGTCAGCGCGATACAGCCAGGACTGTCGGTGTGTCGCTGTCAACAGTAAAAAGAGTTCTCCGACGTTACGAAGAATCTGGATCTAACCTACGCAGACCAGGAACGGGCAGAACTAGGTGTACCACAGCACGAGAAGACCGATACTTGGTAAACACCATGCTTCGAAATCGCTTTCTCACAGGAACTGAACTCACAAATCAGTTTCGACGCCTCGGAGGAAGTAACCCAAGTGCATGGACAGTAAGACGTCGGCTTGCTGAATCTAACTTAAAACCCCTTAGACCTGCAAACGGCCCTAAACTGGAGCGTGGTCATCGTATTTCAAGACTAAGATATGCCCAGAACTACGTAAATTGGAGTATTGAAGATTGGTCGAAAGTTATGTTCTCCGACGAATCAAAATTTATGCTCTACAAGCACGATGGAAGACACAGAGTGTATAGAAGACCAGGGGAAAGATTCAAACAAGCATGCATCGAAGAAAAAGTAGCCTACGGTGGTGGGTCTGTACTTGTGTGGGCCGGAATTTCCTCTGTATAATTTATCCAAATTATATAAAAAATAAGATATTGCATGGAGACTCAACTAAATTAAAAATAAACCCGTATACCAAAACCTTAGTTACCCTCAAAGCAAAAAAACATAAAATTCTGTAATGTGCACGTGAAGCGCTTTCATTGGAGATCCCACTCGAGTATATTTACAGTCATTCTTCCCCACTTTAACCCCAAACTTCTCCCGATTCTACACTCCAAACTGCCGCTGAGAACAAAGATCTTCATCTACAGAACGTACGCAAGGTCTAGGCTTACCTACGCTGCACCTGCCTGGTACCCACTCCTAGGCGCCACCTACAAGAACAGACTCCAGGTTCAGCAAAACCAGACCATCAGAAGGATTATAGACGCTCCTCGCTACGTCCGAAACTCCACCATACAGAGCGACCTCGAGCTTGAGGACCTACAATCCCTCATTAACCGAATTCTCACTAACATATTCCAGAGAGCCGACGCCTCCTCCCACGCGCATATCAGGTCGATTGCGCCGCAGCACGCCAGACCACCCGACGATCCCGGAAAGAGAAGATCGAAGCCCTACCCAAGAGAGTCCATCATCACCCAAACAGAAGAAGATGGGGAAATACAGATGAGGGACGCGCCAACTCCGGCTGCCACTGCCATGGTCGCTGATCGGCTCGCCGGGCCTCCCAGGGATCTCACCCGGCAGGGCTTGCTCGCACTGGCGAGTAAGCGGAGTCGGAGAGAGCGCGACCCCCGAGAGACACCAAGAACCCAAAAGACGCGCCCAATGCATTGGGCAAAGACGAGCCAGGGCAAGAGGGCAACCGCCCTGGAACCCTATCCCCACGCCTCAAGAGGCGTGAGAAGAAAACAAGAAAACTTTAACCCCTTTAACTTTAAACCTTGAGCCGTTTAAAGCCACTCTTAAATAAATTTCATCAAACTTATTTAATTACCTGCGAGTGTTCTTAAATAAGTTTCATCGAACTTATTTTAGAACACTCGCAGGTAATTAACTTTTAATCTAAAAAAAACTAAATTGTTATCGCTTCATCCATTCGGAAACTGTAATGCCACAGACATACAGACCCCTATTTTTTGCATCGGGTGTTAAGAATTTAAGGTCAATATATTTCCGACGGCTGCTTATAGAAGTCAATTTATAAAATACAATTTGAATCATTACACTTTTAAATATAAGCGCTAAATTATATGTAAATCGCTTTTAAAAAATCGCCAATGTTTTTACATGAGCAGGTACACTTCGTATAGCGTGTTCCACACCAGCAGAACAATATTCTAAGGCCGTACTAAGCTATTAAACAGTTTGATCCGAGTGGAGCAGTATTTAAGCTCCTTACTATTACGAATAACAAATCCGAGAACCTTGTAACATTTAAGGTATGTTTCACCAGCTCCAAGTAAAATTAGACAATGCTTAAACTATAAAGCTTATTCGCAGTACCATGTGATAAAGCAGGTTAGCTGTTGACATAACTTACCATTGCTTAGTTTACTCAGTTTTCAGATTTCAAGACATAGGCTCACAGCTGTATTATTTAACATGTTAGTATTAAATCTTTCTATTTTAATTAAAGTTTTTTTCAACCTAAGGTTGCCTGGAAGAGATCGCTTTTTAGCGATAAGGCCGCCCATTGTACCACTTGTTTTTTATTGACTGCCTCGGTGGCGCGGTGGGCGAATGTCCGCTTGCAGAGCAAGAGGTAGCGGGTTCGATTCCCGCCGAGGGTAAAATTGTTTGTATGTTTTGCAAGCACTTTTCTCCTTGATCTGGGTGTTTAATAAGTATAATAAAAATATCTATATATGTATGTATATTATATTAAGTATATCAGATATCTAGTACCCGTAACACAAGCTTAGAGCTTACCACGGGGCTAGATGTTGTTGTGTGAATTGTCCGGAAATATTTATTTTGTTTTACGTATGTTTATGTTCCTGTGTTGTGTACATTAAAGCGTTTTTGTAATGTATTGTATTGTATTCAAATAAAGTTTCGAGTTACCAAGTATTTCTAGTTCCACAATGCTCTCGGAAAGCACCATAAAAAACTACACAATACTCGTCGTAGTATACAAGTTATTAAAAAACTCTATAACGAATTACTTCGTAGGTAGGCTTAATAACTGAAAGCTTAAACAAATCATTTTTATGCCTTTAGTTCTCCTTTAGAAAAATTTATCCATAACTTTTTATTTCTAAAGAAAACTTTTCTAATATTTCCATCAACCTTGCTTGAATGAAAAAAAATATTGTAAGGAGGTTTTATTAATCTACCACCAAAAACATATTTGTCTCTTTTTAATTAGGTATATCAAAAAGGCAAAAATAAAATTATGTTAATAAGCCTTTCGTTCATTAGTGAGTAAAAATTATTAAGTATATTAAAAACAATAAATTTTACCCACAATTCTAATCACTTAAAAATGTTCCATAAAATAGCAAAACCCATTTTCAAAACACTAGACAACTATTTCAGAAAGCAACGGAAAATTGTGAAAATAACTCTCGTATTTTATACCAAATTCTGAAACATTCACGCAATAATTGAGAACATGGTTTCACAATAATTAAAAGTACGGCCGGAATAAAATCCTCTGTAAAGGTTACTCTATAAATCGGCGGATCGAATAGCGCAATTATGCGACGTGTCGTCCCGTGAGGCACCGCGACATGTCTGTAATGCCACGTGATACATCGCCCGTCGATGCAATCATGGAAATATCTTTGTGAAAAGGATTTATAAATGTGGCTTCGTAAAGGTTTCAAAATATTTCTCTTGACTGGATAGGGTTACAATTGCTCGGTTCTTTAAATTATTTTTCCTTTTAATATTATGCTATAGTGAGAACTAGAAAGAGACGAATCTCGCTTACTAGTGCCATTGCCTCTTGCATTAGATATTTAGTATGAAACTTGTTGTACAAAAAGTACAAAGTACGAAAAGTTGAATTGTTTCTGTTCATTAGGTACATAAATAATACTTCCCATTTTTTTATATTGAGTTTTTTTTTCAATTAAGTAACATCAGCAATGGAACCTTGATCAGTTTATTTCTACAGACGCAATAAGCGAAATCTAAGTTAATAACAAAAAGTTGAATATCAAGTTGCTGGTTAAATTACATGAAAAAAACAAAGCATTTAAAACCCGTTCACGTCCGGTGTGGATCCAGCGGGTAAGCACCCATATCATTATTGTGCGCCAGTTTCACAGCACACAACTTAATGTACCGTGTAACATTTGATAACTGTAGAAAAAATATTCATTTAGTAATTTTTGTCTGTTGCATTGACTATGATCGCACCTTGATCGTACAAGAGCCTAATCTAATCTAAGAGTAGATGATGGCCTCTATGTGTATGTTCAACAGTGAGGGCTACTTTCGCCTCAGGTTCTCTGACACAGTTGTCATTTATTTTAATTAATTAATTTGCATGTTCAGACAGCGCGCAACATCAGTGATCCTGGTGGTGAATTTAATCATAAGCATTTATTTGTTGTTTCATGTGGTTACATAAAAGTATAACATTAATTTTATTCCGAGACATGAGCCCCGTTGGGATGTTACAATGAACTTAGGTTAAGCTCATAACTAACATTTATGTTAAGAATATATTATTACTTATGTTAGGCTTGTATCTTTGAAATTTACTAGCCGTACTGCGCAGGTTCCACTTCTCATGCACCGCTATTCCAGCAGCGTGTTTTTTTTTACGTAACGGGCCCTAAAACTCGAGGACAATGTAAAAAATTAGACTTACCGCTTCCGTATGTACGGGATGAACTGCGAACAGAAGCGCAGCAAGTGCTGCGAACGGGCGTTGCAGCCGAGCAAGAACAGAGCCCGCTCGGGCAACGAGCGCGCAACACGCAGCATGCAACACCACATTACATACGTGCCACCACCAAGGCCATAGCCCGAACAGCCTGTGGTTTAGCCTGCAACAAACATAAACAACTATTAATATTATGGATATTAACTGTGCGTGTAACCTAACTGTGTTTAAACCCAAAGTAAATCATTGATTGAACTAGAGTCTGGCAAGCGGGTCACACAATTTTCTGTAAGCTTGTAATATATATTTTTACTTTATATTAACGGTTGAAATTCTTACAACATTCAAGTGGACGCTCAAGTTCTATTAAACAAATATTACTTGCAAGAAATAGAATATTAATATCAAGGTACTATTTTGTCTCAGGAGTTCCCAGTAAACAGTTCCAAAAACTTCTTCACTCGAGTAGGGATTGCAAACTGGCGTCATTTTAGGTCAGGCCGGATCCGATCGGATTAAGCCGGATTCATCAAATCAGAATATTTTTGCTTTTCAGTTCAAAATAAGCTGTTAGTTAGTTAAAAAGTGTACATACTAAATATAGTTAGGTAGCTTTTAAAGTTGAATTCTATATGTTATTGAAAAAAAGAGCAAAGATAGTAAGATCTACAATTCAAGTTGGACCAAATTACATTCTTTGAGAGTATGTTTGTAATGCAAAAACTTTTGTACCATTGATTTATATATATTTTTATATTAAATATCCTATGTTCTCCATTATTTTTATTTATCCGTCCAATTGCAATACATCAATTACAAAAATTCACAGATAATAATAGAGGTAAAAATTGTGTTTGAGAGCCCGAATAACTTTTTGACCCGGAATAAATTGAGTTTGATAAATGCTTGAGGCCAACAACAAACAAGTTTAAATGTATTTATTGAATTATTAAACATTCTTACACAACAAACACTGTTGCAGCAGCTAGCAGATGTTACAATGCCATCTCTTAGTGCTTCAAAATACAGCTGCAGTTATATCGATGTTGAATCTAAGTTCTTATTTTCTATTTATTCCATGTTTTCTTTGCCTTAAATCTTGAATATGTACCTATCTTATAATCAACGCCTTAAATTTATCTTATTAATTATTTCTAATCGATTAAATTTTTTTGATGAAAATAGGCACTAGAACTGGTTTATTTCATTAGTCTTGTTGACCACTATTTCACCTTATGGATCGGCCCTGATCCGTTTTTCCATATTGCAATCCCTAAACTCAAGTTTATAATCAGCACAATATAAACAAAAGACTGAGCAGACAATAAAATACAAATTCTTATCTGCTCACTCAACAGAACAATTGTTAAATTGAGTGAACGTTTTCATTTCTATTTAACAAGTGCTTGAATGTATAAACAGAGAACATTTTAATATCTCTTTAAATTGCTTATGAAGGCGGGAGTGCTCGCAGATCCTTTTGTTTTGCGAAGCTTAGTTAAACAATATACATTCGGGGTTAATGAGTGAAGAAATAGATACCGTTTAGTAGTGCGATTCTTAAGTCTGAATAGCAACGCTTGAGAATCCAGCGTCTAGACTGTTCAAAAGGCATTAAAGTTCGAGTGAATGTCATACGCAGTAATTATCATAAAGACTAAAATATTAAAAAAGGTGATTGTACTCACATCGTTACTCATGGCCAATTCTATCTTTATAGAAATAGAAATGCATTTATTTTGGACACAACAGCACATTACAGAAAAAGTAAATACAGAAATAAACGCACACACACATCATAAAGATTACAAAAATAATAATAAAGATAGGTACAACACTAAAAACTTGTCAATTAAAGCACTAAACAATACATATAAATACAAATACAAACTAACACACTTAGTTATAGGGTAATCAGATGATGTGCAGATTGTGAACCAAAAAAGGATTTATGCGACCTTTATACAAACATTATACAAACTTCTTACCCCCATGTTAAGCATTACAGGGATATAGATTTATAAGAGACCACACCATCTATAGAGCAGAGCATACATGTATTAATTTAATTTAAAAGTTGATACGAATTTCCAACCCCCCAATTATGCCCTCGGTAGTGGAATTTCGTAAATTCTGTTTTAAGCGCATGTTTACACTTGAAAGATAATCTAACTGCCAAATTTCAAGCTTCTAAAAAGGAGTTTCATACAAACTGGACCCATGGATTATGCCGTGGGCAATTTTTGAAAAAATATTTTACAGGTGTTTCATTATTTTTATTGTAAAACATTCATACAAAATTTCATTCGAATAACTCAAAACACGAATAAGTTTCATACCAACATTGCACCCCCATACGGATGAATATTCAAAAATCCTTCTTTAGTGCTCCCCTACGTTATTAAAGGAACCAATGCACAAAATTTTTACAATAATCACATTAAGTGGTGTAATACTCAATAGCCTTGCCGATACTGATTTTTGGTTGAAAATTATTTTAGTTTACTGCAAAGATTTAGGAAATAGTGTTCACATTGTAAATATACATCTCAATATTCAGAAGTAAAGATCTGTCGTCATTTAACAAGCTTTTATTTAATTTCACCTGTCCCATTATTTGTTTGAATTAGAGCTTCCGTCACCGTTTCCGAGTAAAGCCACTAACCACTTACTTGTTACTTATCAGTAAATATGGAGCTATCTTGGCAAAAGTAAAGACAAGGCACGACACCTATTCACACTGTTTCATTATTTAAAAAGGCACACGATGGTATACGAGTTGCCTATAACAATATCTTTAGGCAACTCATGGGGCTAGATCGACATTGTAGTGCTTCAGGAAATTTCTTTGAACCACGAGTATACTCTTTAAACGCCATCCAAAGGAACCGGATTGCTAACTTTATGTCCAGAGTGTACCGGTCTAAGAATTCTATTATAGCCAGTTTAGCAAACAGAATAATATTGACCAAGACTTGGCAAAAATGCATATTGCAGCTTAAATAGTTTTATTGTAATGTATTTTTAAGTGTTTTTATGTGTCTGTGAATTTTTATGTGAATAGGTTAAGAATTTAAAGGATCTTGTGTCTGACAAATGAATATATTATTATTATTTTAAAAATTAAGCGATTTATGACGTATTTGTCCCGCGAAACTTCGGCCCACATCAAAATCCACTACGTCCCAGTTTCAGTAAACTAATATTATATTAAAAACACCGTCACGACTTCGCACAGAATTATGGCTTCAATAGTTATATACCCGATTTTATCAACAGAACTTTTATAAAACATTCAAAGTTAACTGTTCTTTCAGCTTTGAACCACAATTTAATAATCACAAAAACCAAAATACGAAAAAAATTATCAAATATGATACAAAATTATCATACCTACTTTTAATATAAATAACTATTTATTGTTGGTTCATATTTGTTGTTTAAATAAATTAAATCTCGTAATTATTTCAACTGTTATTGAAGCAAATCTTTAAGCCAAAATCTAACTTATTTTAAATTCCCCCACCGCGTCTGTCTGTCTTTACTAAAAAATGAATATGGCTTCCAGCTTTATGTAGAGTAATTCAAAAGAAAGGCTTATGCATCCGTGAAACCGAAACGTAACGTAGACTATAAAATATTAAAACGGGGAAATATTTGTTTGTATGCAATAAATTTTATAGTCAGAAAATCATTGCATGTTCAATTTCTGCCTCAAGAAAAATCGAACCCTATTAGCCTTTGATCGACACAGTGACATCACTGGAAACGTAAATATTACAAAGAGAAGTGCCCGAAGGCACTGAAATATATCGTTTTCTAGATAGTAGAGCTTGACATGCGAGACAGGCTTTGTGCTATCGGATCACCTGCAGCTTTGCCTTGTGTTCTGACAGACCATTGCCGCCGGCGACATAGCCTGGGCTATATTCACAGCCTAATGAATAATCCAGACACCGTGAACTGCGTTGACGGAGACATCTTTTTGCCATAGGTCACATGCGTGGCAAAGCGCAGTCTTATTACAGGAAATTGAAATGAATTGAAATAACGCTCTTGAATATTTATTTATTAATTTATGTTGGTGACATTTTTTTTTCTATTTTGACATATTAAGAATTTATTAATCAATTTTAAATCGTTTTACTAAAGTAAAACTTTTATTAAATAAATGTAATTGACGTGTAAATCTTTTATTGTACGAAATAACTGATTTAATTTATTTTGCATAAAATTAAAAAATAGTTAAACCTGCAATGTGAGGTTTATCACTTATTAAAACCATTAAAAATGATTTAATGTTTTTTTTATGAATCCCTTCAGCTGTTTCACAGTCTTAAATACAAGGGCGATAAACAAGGCGCAAGAAATCACATAATTACAACTTTTCATGCCGTAGTTTAGCTTTAATGTACAAGCCAGTTGTATGTGCCAGTTTTCGTAAATAGCAGTGGGTATGAAATATTTATTGTTGCCAACTAATGAACAAAAAATACCCATTTTTTTTTTGTTTTATTAGTTTACTTAAAATTGTCATTAAAAATGTTTAAATAACGTTGAAATTGCAATCCTTCTTTATTGTAATTTTTTAATTTAAGATTCAAACAATACAATAATTCAATAAATCGTTATTTGTAAAAGCAAACTTTGTGAGGATGTTGAACATGGGTAATTATTAATTATTTGGACAAATTATTCTTTAAATTTTATTCATTTAATAAAATCTACAGAATGAATTTTGATGAAACATCTCAATAATATAGCTTACATATTAATTAGAATAATTAGTAGGAACAATTAATAAAGATAACGGGGTGAGCGATTATATAAAATTGGAGAATCAGTTTGTAATACTAATAAACTTATTTTAACTAAATCCATATGTAGGAAACTCAACGTGAAACTCCATTTGCTTATAACAGCTGCATAAAAACAATAATAAAAAAAAAAAAGTTGTGTGTGCGATTCACACATGAGAGAAGTGAAACTTCAGTAAATCGACAAAAGAATAAGAAGAATAAACAAAAACTTAAAAAAAAATACTATGCAAAAAGATTTTGTTCGGGCGGTCACCCATCCAAGTACTGGCGACGCGCACAGGCTGCTTAACCTTGTTAGCGTTTAAGATTGGCTTACCCGACAGGTAAGCAAATCTTATTTCCATTTCCGTTTCATCCGGTTTCAAATCACAACGATTCTATAGAAGTTTCACTTCAAAAATATCTAATAATTTTTCACTGTTATTATACCCAAAAATAAAATAATGTGACCAAGTTCTCATATAAAGCATTAAAAAAACAACAAACTGGTTTTGTGTGTTATCTTTAGCCCACTCTAGTTTACTATCAACGTCTCATACAAAATTAGTAGGTACGTACCGATTAACAAAAAACATATATTTTATAATAAGCTTTTATTTAATGCCTCCTGTCCCGATGCTTTTCTGTGAACAAATCTTACATGTAAAATTTTAATACCTACTCTTATTACAATTGAAGTGTTTTACAAATCTAAATTTAAAATTTAAGAAAAACTCCTGATTCCGAGTAAAACACCATAATACTTTGCAAAGTGCACGCGATGCGCTTTCATTTGATACTCGAGTATACTTTCACCCCCATAACTTTTAAATGGCACAACCGATTTTCATGATGTCTAAGAACACTCGCGCCAAACTCACCTTTCATACAAAAAAAAAATTGAAATCGCTCCATCCGTTCGGGAGCTATGATGTCCCAGACAGACAGACAGACACGTCAAACTTATAACACCCCTCATTTTTAGTCGGGGTTTTATAAAAATAAATAATACTTCCCTGTTATTAAATTTAACATCCAATGAATCACAATAGTCAATTACTATTAGTTCTCCTAGATCCAAACTAGAACTCTGATCTATTTCCCGTACAAGTAAGGCACCTTTATTGTCATAAAATATAGACATTGACAAGTATTTATTGTAATTTAGAGTACACTTTTTTTAAATCCGTTTAGTACTTTCGGAGCCTATTCAATACAATTCAATTCGGAGAAGCCATTTTTTACCTTCTAAGTCTTCATGCCCCATCTTATACCAAATCGTCACTTTACATCAAGTGAGATTGTTATAACTTTAGATTTGTCAGGTAGGTTTCTAGAGCGAAGTCCGTTAAATACGGATTTTATGAAACTCCAAAGGTTGATTAAGAGGGTTAAAAGTTCGTAAACGAACAAAGTCACTGGTGCACGCTAGTTGTAGATAAAATCAGGCTAAAATGTTTAAGTCTAGGATGTGTCTAAAAGGAGTCTAGGCCAGGAGTAAAAGGTAAACATGATTTATTTTAAATTTCAGAAATATGTAAAGTAATGTGTGAACTAGAATAATGAGGTAGGTACATATTGTCAAAGTCAAAGTCAAAACGTTTATTTCCTTAGAAGCACATATCCTACATGGACAGGTCAACTTAAAATTAATAAAACTAAATTGCTTAAATAACAAATATCATGGAAATAACATTGTCTTGCCAGTTCGCTTCAATGTTTTATACTGAGTTGAGAAGCGAATAGAACAACACAGCTTTATCAGTTATTACAATTTTGTAGTTAATTGTTACACCTTTGCCAGCATTTCATAATGAGATTTTGCATTGTGATAGAAGTCACAAACAGTTGCCTGTGCCAAATTCTGTAATTGAGATTTGGACAGCGATAACGATGTTGCTACGGTCATTAACATATAAGCTAACCGGCGGGTTTTCCTCGTATTATGGGTTTTATGAAAAATAACGCGTTTCACCGGGGATTGTTAAAAAAACAACAGTACTAGCAATCACAATTTACTAAAATATGTTATTTGTTGACTCAAGAATCCAACTTTTAACTATCGAATATACTATAATCAAAACAAATACATTTATACACTTAGGACAGACACATTTACTCATCCAGAGAGATCCATCCATTTAAATAAACGAACATTAAAATAGAAGTTATCTTTGAAAATCAGTTATTGTTTGATCTGTATTCTGTTGTGTGATAAAAATCGCCTGTTCTTTAAAGAATGTTTATTTATTTCATTTATTATTCCACTCACAAACAGTTTGTATCTTGTAGCAGCTCAAATTCTAAATAGGCTTGTAGAGGTATAATGTGGTAAGCAAGTTCATTAGCTGAGAGTCAGTATCTTTATCTATCAGGGTACCGTCTGCCAAGTCCAGTAATTATTATCTGGATAGCTGAGCCAGCACAATGCGAAGTAGAAAAATCAACCTTTTAAATGGGTGGGGAACGGATACGTTCTCCATCCATTTAAAAGGTTAATTTTCTTTAAATTTGTTTGTCTCGCTTTGATATCCAGGTGTTTGTGTTCGGAGGAGTCTGAATAAACAAACTTACCTAAACTAAAACGATCCAATTTCAATCCGCCATTTAGTAGCATCGGCCATCTTTGATTTACGATAACATTTAATATAATTAATTCTATTGTCACCAAACCAAATACCATTATCAAATTTCAGATCGATCGGTTGACAGCAAGATGATGACCCAAAAAAGAAAGAACGAAAACAAACGAATCAAGCTAAATAGGGTCTTATTTAGCTTAACCGGTTTGTTTTCGTTTTAAAATAATAATAACAAGTCTCACTCCAAAAGCTTCCCCCTTAACACCCCTTAACAAAGTTTTTATGGCAATTTGACATTATGTATCTCACTATAATCTCACTTAGTATGACTAAAACGGGTAACATAACATGATTTGACGGTTTTTGAGTTTTCCGATATATATCGACGCTGTTGAAATCGCCATGATCACGGCAACAATTGAATTTTCTTTGTCTTTGCGATTTGGGCAGATGGTTATTGACAAACGAACTGGTCTACCATTTTTCTGAGTCTGTTATTTCGAGGATGACAAATACTATTGTTGCTACCACTTGTTTCATTCTCGAACGCAACTCAATCACGACACACTACACAAACCGTGTTTTGGCGAATAACCGGTGATACACATCTTTGAGTTTTGCATAACCACACTGCAGGATTCCATGCTCCAGACAATTGGAAGCCATCTTTACGATTGAAGTTCCTATGTTTGGTAATTTCATTAGCCTCCCGAATCAATCTAGGTATTTTTAAATTTTTGCAGAAAACCCTAAAAGTCGAGTGACCCTAAAAACTGAGGTTTATGACTTATTTTACAAATCATTAACAATCTTGGTTTATTTAATATTGTTAAAAACATTGATAATTTCAAAAGTTATTATCTCACTTGTTGGTAAGTTTGGTTGTGGATGAGGATGGATGGATGATGAAGATACAAATCAGTTATCAATGATTAAACACAACAGCTGGAAGCGTATTATTAACTTTTGCGGCGTGAAAGGTGAAGGTGGGTGAGAACCGCTTAGGTATATCGAGTGGACAGATTATATCCATTAATATACGGATAGCAAGACGTTGTGCGTCTGTTAGTCCTTGAATGGAAAATGGAGGAATTCACTTAAAACTTGATTTGAAACTTGGTCTGGACGTGGTATCGTTTCTCAAGCTTAAGCACTCCTGCCGAGTGTGTACAGAGGAGAGGTGCGCAATGGTGGTGATGGAATGTTTCAGTTATATTAAGTCTCTCTCATCCCTTAAGCAATAAATAAAATTTATGTTTTTCGAATATCCGATAGGTTTTAGGCTTAGCTGGATTTTGTTATGCATGGTGGGCTTACCGTCGCCACCCGCCTTCAAATCGAATGCACAGGAATTCATTTGTAGATTAAAAATGGTTTGTATACTCACGAAAGGTTTTTGATTGGACCTTTTAGCAAGCATATCTTAATATTTTTATAAAAAAAAGTGTTGCACATCATAACGTCATATTTAATTAGGTTCTGAATTAGTTTGTAGAATGTCCAGAACTGGGAGAGGGACGTGAGTGGAGGATGTACTGCGCCAAAATACTGATAGTCGAAATCCTCGGCAAAGAGAGTGCTAACACATAACAATAATGTAATGCATACAGCTCCTATTCAGCAACAATACCTATGCCTTAGTAAAACATTAATAATAGCTAACTGAACTAGCCTTATTACCTACACTCAAAAGGTCTACACGCCTTTTGATAGGTAACTTTCGTTGACAACTTAATTAAAACTTGTTTTCGCATTCATATAATTGCTCATCACGCACACAATGACATACGCATGGTGAAAATATTCTTCAAGCCTAGAACATGAATTAAGTTGTTCGTTCCGGAGCATTTCCGCAGTAAATCCGACAATATCGCTTCATCCGGCACAAGTAGAGACATAAACGTGAATTAATCCCACAAGTTGTCCGCTGAGTTGCTCAATAAATTCCACGCAGACTTCAGCCAGTTTAAACTTCCCTACGTGCCCGAATGCTGGAACAATACGTTAGGATTGTTGTACCGTTCAACTGAATAGTGGTTTTATTTAATACCTTGATAATTTAGGAATAAAAAGGTGGCACGGCTTCATCCAGATCCCTAAGTCTGAATTAGATATGCACCATACAAAACAAGATTTGCCTAAACAAATGCAGGCACTTATGGGTTAAACCCATTAATAAAAATAAATAAGAGGAGCCGTGATCTGATCGTCTACTATTACTGTAACCATGCCTTTTCCAAATGAGTGACAAAATCAGTCCATCCATATATTAAACATTCATTTATTTATTGATTTTTGTATACTTTCTGCACAAAAAACAATGTACAGAGGAGGAATTAATGCTAGAAGCATTCTCTACCAGTCATTCTGGGCGTGCAAGAAAATAAATTAGTTAAATTATTTATTATTATTCTTTTACTTATAAGAATAATGTTAGAACCTTTTCGGATTATTCAGTAAAGGGGCTAATTAGCATGATAACTACATAAAAAATGGAATTTGTTTCAGTCCGTCTGTTAGCCCGTCCAAAAATATTGGACACCAATTCTATGCTTTATCTATCTGCTTTCAATTTAATAAGTGTAAAACTATAGAGCATCAAAGTTTCGGAGTGGGGCTTGTGACTACGAAATTTAATACTGTGATTTGTATGAATTGTACGAAAGCGTTACGTCAAGTGAAACTTCAATGAACTGTAACTATCTTGATTTTTGCTTAAGCAAAATCAAAGTAAATTCAAAATAGAGATATAATTTAAAGAAAAATCTAAATAACGGACTTATTAATATTTCAAATAACTATTGATATTAAGCTTAATTGGAAACCTCATTTAGAAATATTAAGCAAAAATATAAATAACGACTTGTTTTGTCGTCTGCCAAAGAATGGACGAAGCAATAGGGATACTGATAGGCTTCGTACTCACCCGGTGACAACAGCTCTACTTCGGCACCTAAACTATATAATAAACTAGTGGCCCGCCCCGGCTTCGCACGGGTTTTTATTCAATTTTTTTCCCGGCAATTATTCGAATATTATTTAAAATATGACACTGCGATGGTAGCGCCGTCTGTCGGATCCAATGTAAAACATTCCAAAATCAACAACTACTAATCAATTGAAAATTAATTAAAAAAATATTGTCCAGCGGACAAAATTGTGAATCTAAACCATTCCCAGATCCCCTTAAACACACACAAAAAATTTCATCGAAATCGGTCCAGTCGTTTGAGAGAAGTTCAGTGACATACACACTCACAGAAGAATTATATATATTACCGAAACGCTAACAAGACCTAAATGTTAACAACTTTAAGAGCAAACTTAAAATTATGTTGACTTATAAATTTTATTATAAGATATACGATTATATAAATGATACTATTGATAATATTTGTATTTTTTTGTTTAATGTATTTTATGTAATCTAATTTAATGTCATTTTTAATTGTTATATAATTTTTAATTCCAATACTTAATTTATTTAATTAATGATAAAATGTAAGTGTGTAGTTTTCTTTATGTCACGTTATATTTTGATTACAATTCTGACTGTTTTTTTGTAATTAAAACTTTGCACACCAACTGGTGAAACATGTTGAAACTGTATAAAATAACAAACAATATCCTGTATACACATGTTTTTTGGCAAATAAATTATTCTATTATATTCATAGTGGTGTACCCCCTATTGGCACAATTTTTGGTTTATTTCTTTTTACTTACAAATTTAATAGAAAATAGAACTACGTCTAACAAATACATCTAAACTGTTTAACAATAACTTAAACTATTTAAATTCCGATTCTTAGAACTAGAAATCTCTACGCATAGCTGCGGATGGATCACTGTACCAAAAGGGTAAACTGAATTAAACTTAAACCTACTCTGAAGTCGTTTTACCGTTAAAGCTTTTTTCATTTCAGGTAGATTTGAAGGAGTTACAACTCAAGGACTAAATTCTTGTTTAGTGTTTTAATGCATCTAACGAAAGAACGATTTGCCTTCATTGTACGGCATCTTTTTGTCTAGTCGTCTGGGCGTTAAAAGCTATCCATTGTTGACGTAATAGCTTGATGCGAATTGCAAACAATGGAAGGATTTCCGTCCAAGGTTTGCTCAAACATATGCTTCGCTTTTTTGAGGTAGGTATTTTTTTAAAGCCCTAACTGGATGGATGCAATGTTTGTGATAGCGTCCTAAACATAATGTACCTATATGTACGTGGCGCTTTAGGGACCAAATGCGTTTTTGCGTAATTATTACTGCAGACATAAGACAAGTGCGATGGCCAAGTCTTAATATATTTATATAAAACATTAAAGAATTTTGAGACGAAATTTGAAGACTTGGATTTACTTGGATCTCACAACTTTTTACCGCAGAACAACTGAGTTGCGCGACTTGGTTTTTTTGACAAGTATTGTTTTTGATGGGATACAATTTAGTACATCTAAAAGAAACCACGTAGATTTGTCTTTAAGTTTTAATGGACTACCAATAGCTGAAGTTCAGGAAACTAAATTCTTAGGAATAATGTTAGACCGATTTTGTAATCACACATTGACCAAGTTTGTAACAAATGCAATAATTAAATAATTAATAGTTTTATGGCTTATCACGGGTACGTAGCCTCGGTGCAATTCTACTGACTTCGACAGAGCATTCCGAACTCAAAAAAGTGTATTCGTGCTATTGTAGTTATAAAGCCATGGCATCCAGAAAGAATTGTCTTATCCAGAACACCAAAGACGGCACTATACCAAAAAACTGTCTGGCAATGTGTGGACGCATTTTTAATAATATTCCTATTGATATTAAGGAATTGCCACTAAACGAATGTGTACCAAAAATAAGTAAATGGCTTATCGACAAACCCTATTACAATGTAAACGATCACTTAAATACTAGACATTTAGACATCATATTAAATTGTAAGTGAAATTAACTACCTAAATATTGACATTGTATAATTTCTATTATTTTTTTCATTAATCATAATTGACATTGCTTGTTAAATCTGAATTGAAGAATAATGTAGAACTGTATAAATAACCTGACACCTCTGTATACCATAATTTCAAGCAATAAACAAATTTAATTTCATTTCGAAGTCTGTTTATTAGCTGTCTATCTGTCAAGCATTTAACAATGCAGGATTAATAAATCCAGTTGGATACACGACTGTAAAATGAAAAATATTTTTATTACATTTTTTGAACAAAGGTATCAGTTTAAATGTCTGTCAAATTTCAATGGCGGTCCATGCAGTTTTTAGTGTTCCAGGACCCTATAAAAAATCTTCTATTTCGGACAACAAATAATCCAAAGTTTGTTAGTAAACTTAGTGGCTAGGATTAGCAAAATCGAATAACAAAATTATTTAAATTAAATTAATAATGCCAAACGGGTAATAATGTATGATACTTCGTTGTCTGCCTGTCCGCCTGTTGGTGACGGACGTATCTCAAGAACCGTTATAGATAGAGATTTAAAATTTTTAGAGGTGATATATTTCTGTTGCCGTTTAAACAACAATGACTATAAAAACGTAATATTAATATTTAAGTGGGCCCATACAACAAACGTAATATTATTAAGTTCTTTAGCGATAAGGCCGCCCATTGTACGACTTTTTTTAAATTATGTTTTATGTGTTAATGTTCCTGTGTTGTGTACAATAAAGCGTTTTTGTATTGTATTAATAAACATTAGTATCGTCGCGAGCAGTAGTCAATACCTACTTGGACATAATGACCGCTGACTGCATCTCTCTTCTTAAATATTGCTTGTTTTACATAACAGTACTAGTAACTAGTGAATTCTTGTTTTAAAATCTGCCATGTTTCCTGTACCCCATCCCAAAAACCTCAAGTTTGTTAATAAGCTAATGATTATAACTTACCTTCCTCCCACGAAGCCCAAACAAACAAACGAAGCTAATAGAAAGCACTTTTCTTCGACAAACACATAAATTACCTAAATTATTATGGTCTCCCAAAACTCCAGGCGTATTTAGTGGAGGAGGTGGGAGGTGAAAATATAGTGTAGTCTCTGGTAGGCTTCGGCCGCGGCTTGTCACCACCCTCCGGGCTGGGCCAGTGCTTGAAACGATTTTTTCTTGTTTCGTAATGGTGCCCGGAGAAACCATCTACCTTCTAGGTCTTCATGCTCCATCTTAGACCACATGGTAGCTTAACATCAGGTGAGATTGTGGTCAAATGAAGGCTTATTTAGCTTAAAAAAAGTGTTCTGATTTCTTTGGAAATGTATTGAAATCTAGCTACGAGCTACTTGCGTATTTTATTTTGTGCTGTAATGTTCTGACTGATGATGTCTGAATAAATAAGTCATGTTCGATTGATAATTTATTATTGAGAATGGCTAGAAGGTGTGTTTGGCTCCATGAATTTGTATCCCTCGTGGCCCCCGGCATCGTGGCTGCTCGTGGTAAACTCGACTAAGCTATTATACCCAATTTGCAATGATTTTGTTATAAAAGGTTTTTATAGCCAAATCTAATTTATCTATGAAAAGCCCTTCAGATACTCGTAAGAGACAAACGAAGGTTAAAAAAAACTGCCATATATATTGTTTAGATAAAAGTAACCTTATTCAGTGTGAAGGTGATTTACTGTGAACTCGTTCAGGGAGTGAAATACGAGTATTAAACTACTAACGACGTGCCAACAAAACGTCTTTGTTACTGGAATCCAGGGACCCAGATTTGCATAGTTTATAGCCAAAGTATAGAAGGAATCTCTGGAACATTTTGAGTAATATACCACAACTTGATATAAGAAGACTTGTTTAAGTTACAAGCCTGGTGGTAATAATTGGCTTGGTTTTGTTACATTAGTGGCATTGAATTTGTAGTTCAGTTAACTGAATATCAGCGTGTGCGGTATTTTTTACGGAACAAAGAAAAAGCATTTCCATAATACATTTGTAAACTTACAAAAGTAACTAGAATTCTATTAGAGTATTGAATATAATTTTTTTAAACCACAGATAAAATGTTTTTTTTTTTACCATTTATTTGATATCAACCAGAAATGTAATACTAAATTACTATAACATGCAATGGACGGATAAGAAAGGAAGAATAATGAAGATTTAAGTTGATCAGGTACCCTTATGAAGGCAATATTTTATAGTATTTTTATTTGCATTCGTCAATATCCAGTTCTGGGACGTTCCACAGCTGATAAGTCAATATTGATTTCAATGATCTAATTTATAAAAGCCGTGTTGGCAAAGCGGCAGGACACTCGACTTTCATTCCGAAGGTCGTGGGTTAAAACCCCGCAACGCACCTCTGGATTTTTCTTCTTGCGAAATTTATGTGCGCTTTGAACATGTGCTTTAACGGTGAAGGCAAATATCGTGAGGAAACCGGCATGTTCTGAGAAATTTAAAAAAGAGTTTGAAGGACATATGACTTTTACCAACCCGCACTTGGCCATCGTGGTGATTAAGGCCTAATCGCGACACAGTTTTATACTTCTGCGGCGAGCATCGTATCTTAATACTAATCGCGGAAATATACACACTAACTAGCCTATACTCACTGCACTAACTATATATATATAACTTATAAATATACGCTCTAGTATTATTCGCGGAATATTCAGCGAAGTTTTAGCTAAGTCAAGAAAGCCGAGCTCAATTTAACGCAAAACTACCTCATCATTCAACTATAACGAGAAAACGGCATCCATTTTTCACGCGCCGTAATTAATGTACACTATCCCATTCCACACTAATTACATGCAATCTTAAGCCTTGCGGCTATTAATTTTCTAATTTTCTACCAGCATTTTCCCTTGCAGTCTTCTAACTTCACATTATGCCACGAGGGAATTTATCTAAAGACAAGGCTATACCATTTGTTCCTATTACTATCTAGGAAGGAGGCACGGAGAATAGCTTAGAAGAGACTTATTGCGTTTTTACTGCAAGGACTTTGCACCTGAATTGTGCTTTACGAGATAACTGTTGAATATATCCTACTTAGTTGATTTATCTGGACGCGGGCACTTGCGGTGGAAATACAGTGAGTTTGAAATGTGGTTGGAAGACGAGAACTTTTGGCCAGAAAATGAAAAATGTTGGTGGTGTTCTCGGCTCTAGTATTAGGTCCTTACATATGAAATTGGCGTTTTTCGTACTGGCCACTTTAATCACAAATTTCTCCTCTTTGGTAAGGAATTCCAAATTCAAATTTGTACAGCTATAGACTCATGTATTTGTGCTTCGATGATCGTCATTCATTTGTTTTTTTTCTTCTGTTTTTTTCTGTTTGCGTCACTCATTTTACAAAATGGAAAACTTAAAATATCGCATTATTTACGAGTACGAGTTCCGCCGTGGCACTAGTGCTGCGGAAACAACTCGAAGGGTGAATGATGTGTATGGCGGTCGTGTTGCAAAAGAAAACACAGTTCGTTTTTGGTTCCAACGTTTTCGTTCTGGAAATTTCGACTTGCAGAACAAGCCCCGTGGACGGCCTGAGACTCAAGTTGATAATGAAGAGTTGAAGGCTATTGTGGAAGCGGATCCATCGCAAACCACGTCCGAGTTAGCTGCAGGCTGCGGTGTTAGTGATAAAACTGTTTTAATTCACTTGAAGCAAATTGGGAAGATTAAAAAGCTTGAAAGGTGGGTACCTCACGAATTGACTGAAGCAAACCGGCAAACGCGCGTCGACTGCTGCGTTACATTACTAAACCGGCACAATAATGAAGGTATTTTAAACCGAATCATTACCTGTGATGAAAAATGGGTTCTTTACGATAATCGGAAGCGCTCAGCGCAATGGTTGGATCCTGGCCAGCCAGCCAAATCCTGCCCCAAGCGAAAATTAACCCCAAAAAAGTTACTTGTAAGCGTTTGGTGGACTAGTGCCGGTATTGTTCATTACAGTTTTCTCAAATCTGGCCAGACTATTACGGCTGATGTCTATTGTCAGCAATTGCAAACCATGATGGAAAAGCTAGCGGCTAAACAACCTAGGCTGGTCAATCGCTCCACGCCACTGCTGCTTCACGACAACGCTAGACCACACACTGCGCAACAGACGGCTACTAAATTAGAAGAGCTTCAATTGGAAAGTCTAAGACATCCTCCGTACTCCCCGGACCTTGCTCCAACAGATTACCATTTTTTTCGAAATTTGGATAACTTCTTGCAAGGGAAAAAATTCAACTCCGATGGGGCAGTCCAAATCGCCTTCAAAGATTTTATTGATTCCCGTCCGACTGGTTTTTTTAGTAAAGGGATCAATGAACTACCTATAAGATGGCAAAAGTGCATAGAAAATAATGGTTCATACTTTGATTAATTAAATATATTATATTAAAAAATATTCGACTTTTTGTTCCTCCCATACAAAACGCCAATTTCATATGTAAGGACCTAATATTTTATAAGATTTATTATGATGTTTTGTTCTTTGTGCGGTTTATTGTGGCGACTAGCGGAATGTATTTCAACTAATTTTATTGAAATTCTGTTCTATAAGCAAAGTAAAGGAATAAACTTTAATATGGAAAATATGGATTATACGCCTTATTAAATTTAAACGGATCCAGTTATCAGCTGATAAAGGTCATACAGATTTTCGTTACAATACGTATTGCAAAACCTTCTTTTGTTTTGAAAGTCAGCTAAATTATTCAATAAAGTCAAGTAGGTTTTGATTCGACAATATTCAGTAATGGAACAATCGAGCACCAATCACAAAAAAAAATATGATGACTTTGATTGTTTCACATTCAAGTGTGGTGTGACACGATTACGAGTATATTATTACAACTTTATTTAACTGGAGCTCATGATAAAGCACCACTGCATTGTTTCATATCCTTAGATGTGTGTTTAACTACACAGTCACATAGTGTGCAATTTTATAGGTATAATAATAATTATATTACTTTGTGAACGATCGAAATTTATTGTCTGAAAATCAAATAGTTTTTCCCATCCGTTATAGTTGACTCAGTTAATTCTTTATTATACACTCCGCTTGATATTGTTTATGAAATATTGATTTTAACATTATATTAGCTGCTTCATCATGTCCAGAATGGGTGGTTTTTAAAAGCTTTTAAATAGTTTACTTGTCTCTGTCTGTCTGTCTTGTCTTACCCCACCAAGGTCACCATACCAATGGAGCATCGTTTATAGCACAAATCCCGTAAAATCCACGCCACTATTTTGAAATAGTGGGGCAGATTATACCGTAGTTGTCGATAATTTAATTAGCAAATTTAATTTGAAAATTGACAAATTTAACTTGCTGATTTATTAAGCCTTCCCGGTTTCCGACTTATATGAATTTTGATGCATAATATCGCATACTATGATTGATCTATTTATCATAAGCGCTCCTGCACATGATGCCGCCACCTTGCCACCACCGCACCAGTCCACTGTACACAGGCGCCGCCTCCCCGCCTCCGCGATGTCAAAGCTTAATTTTACTTGTCCACTGTACCTACCTACAACTGTTAGCAATAAATTGCTAGTTAGCGTGTCTGTGCGTGGCGGCGCGTGTGCAGGAAGCCTAAGGCGAGCCAACATCACACCTAACTATCGTGTACCTTAATACATAAGAATTTGTGATGACTGGTGAAGTTACCTACTGGAATTGGCATTATAAAACGATATAGCCATCGAGAATGGGTTTTTATGATTCGTCTTCTTGAGTATGTTTACCAAACCTTTAAGTAAATTAAACATGTGGTATAAAAGCTTATTTTCAATAATATTTTTCTTTAAGACTTGTTTACATTTAATATGGAAAGAGCACGTTCAAATTACCTCATAAAAGCTTTTTAATATTCTAAGATAAGAAAGGCTGGCATAAACCTATAAACTGTACGTAATTATTAAATCCTATGCTCAAATAAAATAATCATATAAAGGTTATAGACAAAGCCACTCTTAGGAATATTGTTATTACTAATTAGTACACATTTCAAATGGTGGAAATTTTAGCGCATTAGGGAACTGGGAAGTGATTCATATTCATATTGTATAAAAACGCCACCATGTCAGTCCGAGTACAAGAACAGAGTTCGAAAGCGATCCCGTTGAAAAGAGGAGTTAGGCAGGGAGATGTGATATCTCCGAAACTGTTTACAGCCACTTTAGAGGACGCTTTCAAACTCCTTGAATGGAAAGGACTAGGCATCAACATCAACGGCGAGTACATCACTCACCTTCGATTCGCTGATGATATCGTGGTCATGGCGAAGACGATGGAAGAACTCAGCACTATGCTATGCTCGAAGGCCTCAATCGAGTCTCCCAACGGGTGGGCCTTAGGATGAACATGGACAAGACGAAGGTCATGTCAAATGTCCATGTTGTGCCCGCCCCCGTTTTGGTTAAGAATTCGGTTCTCGAAGTTGTTGACGCGTATGTGTACCTAGGACAGACAGTCCAATTAGGTAGGTCCAACTTCGAGAAAGAGGTCACTCGCCGAATCCAGCTCGGATGGGCAGCGTTCGGAAAACTACGGCACGTCTTTTCGTCAAAAATACCGCAGTGCCTCAAGACAAAAGTCTTCAATAAGTGTGTGTTGCCAGTGATGACTTACGGATCCGAAACGTGGTCCTTCACTATTGGCCTTATGAATAGGCTCAGAGTCGCTCAAAGAGCTATGGAAAGGGCTATGCTCGGGGTTTCTCTACGGGATCGAATCAGAAATGAGGAGATACGTAGAAGAACGCGGGTCACCGACATAGCCAAACGGATTAGCTCTTTGAAGTGGCAGTGGGCAGGCCACATAGCACGAAGAACAGATGGCCGTTGGGGCCGAAAGGTTCTCGAATGGAGGCCGCGGATTGGTAAGCGCAGCGTCGGACGACCACCAACAAGATGGACGGATGACTTAGTCAAACTTGCTGGCTCACGGTGGATGCAAGTGGCGACCGATCGGAATGATTGGTCGTCTTTGAGGGAGGCTTATGTCCAGCAGTGGACGTCAAAAAGCTGAGATGATGATGATGATGATCCTCCGATGAAATTAAAATGGGATCAATATCTTTTGTTGAGGACAATGAGAAATGATGTGGAGAAAACTTGGATTATGTGGAGAGAAAAAAGAAGTCAGTTCATATGGAAATTTGCGAGTATATTGAAATAAAAAAATACAAAAATCAAGGATAGTGGGGTGAGGGAACAATTAACCAATCCGCGTTCACCACCGGTCATTCAAGCGCTCTTATTGGTTGGTGATCACGCGGCTTCTGTGTCCACTATGTAGTAGTACTTGCTACTGCCGTTAGATGGCGCTCCAACATGCCCGCGGCCTTGAAAGCACCAGCTTACAACACCTTTATTCGTTGTCCAACAGTGGGCAAATTTTGGCGTATGCTCGTCTCACCATCCCTGATGAAGTCAAAATGTCTGCGACTCGACATATTCCGTCTTTGCCAGGTATCGTCTTCACAATACGCCCCAATAGCCATTTCAACGGCGGGAGGTTTACATCTTTTATAATTACTAGCGTATCAGGCTTGAGATCTGAAGTATTATCTTTCCATTTCTTTCTGGTTTGGAGTTCTGAAATATATTCCTTAGCCCAACGCGTCCAGAATTGCTGGCGAAGCTGCTCCACTCTCTTGTAGCGAGTAAGACGAAGTGCAGGCAGGTCTCGCAGGTCATCGTCACAGACTGGCGCGGTGAGAGGCCGGCCGATCAGGAAATGGCCAGGGCTGAGTGGAAGATAGTCTCTAGGATCTGAAGACAAGGGTGCCAGCGGTCGAGAGTTAAGTACAGCTTCAATTTGTGTGAGTAGTGTCGTGTATTCCTCGAACGTCAGGTGTGCGTTGCCCACGACACGGCGAAGATGGTACTTGCACGATTTGACCCCAGCTTCCCATAAGCCACCAAAATGCGGAGAATAAGGCGGAATGAATGAAAATTCAATTAATTGATTGTTAGCGTATTCGACAATGTCCTTCTTACAACGTGATAAAAACTGAGCAAATTCATTATTTAAACCGACAAAATTACGACCGTTATCTGAAAATATTTTAGACGGTTTACCGCGCCGTGATACAAAGCGCTTGAGTGCGAGTAAATATGCATCAGATGAAAGGTCACTGACTAGTTCCAAATGTATAGCGCGTGTATTAAAACATATAAATAAACAAATGTAAGACTTAATTAATTTCGCGCCTCTGCCTTTGCGAGTTAATATGAACACTGGGCCCGCGTAATCTACCCCAGAATAATAGAAAGGAAAGCTTTCAGCAATCCTTTCTTTAGGCATGTTGCCCATGAGTGGGCTTAACGTTTTACCCTTGACGCGTGTACAGACAACACATCGACGAATCACCTTCCTAGCCAGGTTCCTGCCCGATAGCGGCCACCATTCCTCGCGAACCTGGTACAGTAATGCTTGCGGTCCGCAGTGTAAATACTCGTTATGTGTGTGTCTAAATAATAATAACGTGAAATGATGATCGGAAGATAGAAGGATGGGATGTTTTTTATTATAATCAAAATTAGTAGAATTATTTAATCTACCGCCTACACGTAAAACATTCTCGTTATCCAAGAATAAATTTAAACTTGCGATTCGATTGTTTGATTTTATATTCTTTCCGTGTTTAAATAGATTTAATTCATTTGCGAAAGATTCCATTTGAGATAACTTAGCGAGTACAATAATCGCCCGTTTCAATTCAGCAAGTGTTATCAACCCGGTCAGCTGGTGTGCTTTGTTGCGCGCATTATGTATAAATCTAAGCACGAGTGCAGCGACATGAGTCATGCGTTTAAAACTCGAGAACCTATGAAACGGAAAGAAAGTTAAAACAGGTTTGTTAATAATTGAAGTTAAAGAGTTTACGTTCAACTTAGTTTCTGGTAATTCATTAGGTATAATTTCATTTAATTGCGAAATATTGCGTGAATTATTTTTATTAAAATATACAGAATCCTTTAGAAACATGGGTCCTTCCCACCACAACATTGACTTTGATAAATCTTCAACGAAAACACCTCGCGAAATCAAATCGGCTGGATTTTCCTTCGTACGTACATGATGCCAGGGACAGTCACCCGTGAGTTCTTGTATCTCAGCGACACGGTTCTGCACAAATGTTTTTAATAAGTTTGGTGCCATGCGTAGCCACCCCAAAACAATTGTGGAATCGCTCCAAAACATCACTTCATCAAATTCACGAGTCAGCGAACTGCGAATCTTATCGTAAAGTCTAGCTCCTAACAGCGCACCACAAAGTTCTAGCCTAGGTATGCTAACTGATTTTATTGGGGCGACTTTACCCTTAGAAATCAATAACTTTACTGTCACTTGACTATTACACATAGTACGCACGTACGCGCAGGCACCGTATGCAGTTTGCGACGCGTCTGTGAAAATGTGCAGCTCGGATCGCGTTGCGTTGCACTGAAAGGCATGGCGCGGAACCCTAATTGTGTGAAGATAAGACAGGCTGTCAGTAAACCGGTTCCAAGTACGTTCAACGTCGATGGGCAGCGGATCATCCCATCCTAATTTTAATAACCAAAGCCTTTGTAATAAAACCTTGCCTATTATGACTAGCGGACTTAGCAATCCTAACGGGTCAAATATCTGAGATATTATCGATAACAATGTGCGTTTAGTTATAGGATTTTTTAAGTCGAGATCAATTTGCGTGATAAAATTAAATTCATCAGCGACGTTACACCAACCCAAACCTAAGGTTCTAACCTGGCTGTGATCTCCTAGGTTTAAATCGCGGAAAGTATTATCTAGCGGTGCCGATGACTCATTGTTTAGGTTAAAGTTAAAAACCCACTTTCGGAGTGGAAAACACCCAGATTGAAGCACTTGGACTGTTCGATTGCAAATTCTTATCAAATTTGGTTTATCCTCACATGAAGTTATTAAATCGTCTACGTAAAAGTCATCGTATATAAGTCGTTTAACCTCGGGTTCCTTACATTCTTCGGCTAATTGTTTCAAACACCTGACACTAAGGAAAGGCGCCGATGCTGTGCCATATGTGACCGTATTAAGTCGATATAACTCGAGCGGGCTGGTCGGAGTATCACGCCATAGAATGAGTTGTAAATCACGTTGCGACGAATCAACTAGCACTTGACGGTACATTTTTTCACAGTCAGCGATTGCTGTGTATTTAAACTGCCTGAAGCGCAAAAGAATACCGAGTAAGTCTCCTTGAATAGGAGGCCCTATCAACTGAATATCGTTAAACGATTTTCCACTACTAGTGGCTGCGCTGGCGTCGAACACAACGCGAAGCTTCGTAGTAGTGCTGTGTTCGCGAAACACGCCGTGGTGCGGCATGAAGTAGTGAGAGTCCGTGTAAGAACTAACCTTAGTCATATGACCTAGATTAATATATTCGTGAATGAAATCTGTATATAGTTTTTTATAACTATCAGGTGCGCGTAATAGTCTCTTTTCCAAGGACATGAAACGTCGCTTCGCCTGAGAAAATGAGTTACCTAAAACATCGGGCGATTCTTTGAGTGGGATGCGAACGCAGAATCTTCCATCACCATGGCGTGTAGTGGTTGTGGTGAAAGATTCCTCGCAGGCCCGCTCCTCGTTAGTGCGCGTATCCCGAGGTTTCTGTAGCTCCTCTAGCTCCCAGAACGAACGTAGCTGGCTGTCCATGGACTGAGTGAAGTTACATTGGACACGTCTATCATTGTGTGTAATATGATTGATAGGACCCGAAATTATCCAACCTAACTTCGTGTTTTGTAAGTGTGGACCACTGGGTAAACGCATCTTGCCATCGATAAGCAAGTCCCAGAATAAGTCCGCACCTATTAAAATATCTATAGTTTGTGGTTTTAAAAATTGCGTGTTTGCTAGCTGTACGTTATTCGGAATCTTGAACCGTGCGTTTACTTCTTGTACAGCTGGCAGCGTTGCCGTTATCTCCGGCAGAACAAAACATTTGACGCGCGTTGTGTAGGTATTTATGCGTGATTGAATAATAATATCACACGATTGCGTAGAGTGTGATACAAAATTACCTACCCCTCGTATCTCATGAGTGGACTGTATTAGCGGAATATTTAGCGATTTACATAAGGAATGCGTAATGAAACAGCTTTGACTACCGCTGTCGAGTAGTGCACAAGCGGTATGATAATTATTATAATTATCGCGGATCTCAACCAGAGCAGTAGACAGTAAAACATGTTTCACCTCTAGGCTCTGTGTATCTGTGTGCGTATCGGTATGAACATTGCTCACTTGAATGAACTGACTTTTGTCACATGACGACTCCGCCCCAAACTCTGACTCAATGACCGCCGCAGACATCGTATTATTGTTGTTTTGATGAATGAGCGAGTTATGTTTTAAATGGCAATGTTTGCAAGGCCCGAATAAACAGTTTTCAATAGTATGCCCGGAACGTAAACAATTCTCGCATAGTTTGTGATTGTGAACAAACTTTAATTTTTCATGTAAGGGCATGTTAATAAATTTAAAACATGTGTAAATCGGATGCCTACCTTTACAAACGACACATTCAAATTTTCCTGACTTGCGGTCTAAGGAGTGCGCTTGCTGCGGCTTGTTTGACGAAGCGTTACATTGTGATGAGTTAACTGAACTAGTTCGCTTTTGTTGCGTATTATTATTATCTTTAGTGTGGGATAAGGCCAATGTTTCCAATAGATCGGCTCTGTCTTTGAGAAATTTAATTAAATCGTTCACTTTTAAAGCATCTTTCGAATGTGAATCGGACAGTAATGAACCTTTGTGTTCTTCCCACTGTCTTTCAGTCATCTTGTCGAGTTTGGAAGCAACAATATAAATTATCAAAGTGTCCCATGACTCTGTAGGCTCACCAAGGGATTTTAAAGAGCGTAAATTATTAATAATAACATCTATCAGTGTCCTAATTAGTGAAGGTGACTCTTTCGACAATGCCTGTATTGAAAATAATGCCTTTATGTGGCTGTGTACTAAAAGTCGTGTGTTATTGTACCTGTTTAACAGAAGCTCCCATGCAACGGAATAATTTGCTGATGATATTTCTATAGCATGTATAACCTGTTGTGCACTTCCCTTTAGCGAAGATTTTAAGTAGTGCATTTTCTGAATATCACTTATTTCAGCGGAATTATGTACCAATGATAAATATGTGTCCCTATACTCGAGCCAGTGTTCATATGCACCGTCGAAGGTAGGCAAAGAAATTGTAGGCAACCTCACTGACACGGATTTGTTCGAATGATGACATGTGGAACAGTTAGGTACCTCTTCACCTTTCGTAAGAAAAGATTCAGCTTTGGCAATAATACTATAGTAGGTGTCTTCGAACAGTTGACGCTGATCGAGCTGTTCGTCGATATGAGAGTCGGGCACAATTTCTTCTATTTTCGATTGAATATTGTTAAATTCGGAGAAAAGCGTCGCAGCCCCATTTATACGTAATTTTAAATCTATTAGGGACTCGGAAGTAAAAGAGGTTAGACTATTTAAATGAATAGCGAATTTAGTCAACCTGCCTTTAACAATACCGCGTTTCCTAACGTAATCGCGCATGATTTGCTCAGTTTTATCATCACTTTGTTTATAAGGCGATTTATCGCGACTTTTACTGGTTTTACTAGTTTCCTCCACATTCAAAGAAGTCAACGGCATTCTAGTGGCTTGTGAAAATAGGAGTACTCACGTGCAAGTCCTGTCTGCGTGTGATGGCAACTGGAACCAATAGGTCCAGCTGTTGTATCGATTTGCTAAGTGAATCCACCTGACGATATTCGACAAATCACTCCGTCTGGCTCCTGACGTCTGGAAACTGCTTGGCTTGGCAGTGTTTCGTGCGTGGTCCAAAGGTCGCGTACGAGGATTTGGCCGAAATTTACCAAAACCCTCGATACATCCGGCGTAGATGGATCAAATTATGTTGAGGACAATGAGAAATGATGTGGAGAAAACTTGGATTATGTGGAGAGAAAAAAGAAGTCAGTTCATATGGAAATTTGCGAGTATATTGAAATAAAAAAATACAAAAATCATGGATAGTGGGGTGAGGGAACAATTAACCAATCCGCGTTCACCACCGGTCATTCAAGCGCTCTTATTGGTTGGTGATCACGCGGCTTCTGTGTCCACTATGTAGTAGTACTTGCTACTGCCGTTAGATGGCGCTCCAACACTTTTTTAATTTCAGGATCGGCTCCGCGGTTCTGAATTAGGCATGATGACTACATAAAAAGTAAGTATTCTGTTTAGGCCTTCCAAAAATACATGACACTTATTTTTCTCTTTATCAATTTAAATAAATCATTTATTTCAGACATCTCAGGCCTATATAAACATATACCTTACAGAAAATTATAAATACAATAAAACTTATATAGTTAAGTAGGTAGGTAGTAGGACGTTCATAACTGACTATCCGTTTCTAATATATTTTTATTTATCATTTTATTTTAATTAATAATTGCTTTTTATATTGACATTGATGATAAGTTTGAATGACGCAAACCAAATTGGCAGTGCCCCTCCGAGGTGCATATACAAAGATGTAACAAATTATTACAGCCACTTTAGAGGACGCTTTCAAACTCCTTGAATGGAAAGGACTAGGCATCAACATCAACGGCGAGTACATCACTCACCTTCGATTCGCTGATGATATCGTGGTCATGGCGAAGACGATGGAAGAACTCAGCACTATGCTATGCTCGAAGGCCTCAATCGAGTCTCCCAACGGGTGGGCCTTAGGATGAACATGGACAAGACGAAGGTCATGTCAAATGTCCATGTTGTGCCCGCCCCCGTTTTGGTTAAGAATTCGGTTCTCGAAGTTGTTGACGCGTATGTGTACCTAGGACAGACAGTCCAATTAGGTAGGTCCAACTTCGAGAAAGAGGTCACTCGCCGAATCCAGCTCGGATGGGCAGCGTTCGGAAAACTACGGCACGTCTTTTCGTCAAAAATACCGCAGTGCCTCAAGACAAAAGTCTTCAATAAGTGTGTGTTGCCAGTGATGACTTACGGATCCGAAACGTGGTCCTTCACTATTGGCCTTATGAATAGGCTCAGAGTCGCTCAAAGAGCTATGGAAAGGGCTATGCTCGGGGTTTCTCTACGGGATCGAATCAGAAATGAGGAGATACGTAGAAGAACGCGGGTCACCGACATAGCCAAACGGATTAGCTCTTTGAAGTGGCAGTGGGCAGGCCACATAGCACGAAGAACAGATGGCCGTTGGGGCCTAAAGGTTCTCGAATGGAGGCCGCGGATTGGTAAGCGCAGCGTCGGACGACCACCAACAAGATGGACGGATGACTTAGTCAAACTTGCTGGCTCACGGTGGATGCAAGTGGCGAACGATCGGAATGATTGGTCGTCTTTGAGAGAGGCTTATGTCCAGCAGTGGACGTCTAATAGCTGAAATGATGATGAAGTGATTCAAATTTAAGATTTCATTAAAGACGATAGAAGAACGACGAAAGATTTGGAAGGATTTGATGAAACTAAGTATTAATTCTTTCGATCGTATTCATAAAATCTGATTTATAACAGTTTAATAAAAGCTTTTCACCCTTGCCTATAATAGGCGTAAAATGAGGCATGAATAGGCTTATTTTGAGTTTTAGCTAATTCAGTTATATTATTATTAGCCAGATATAGAAGTTTTTGAATAAAACCCTTGATGTATCGAGCTAATTGTCTGCTTATAAGTTAAAAGATCAGCTTTTCCCTATTAACTTATAAAATACACTGGAGGTTTTAACAACAACTCCCTATCCACATTATAAAAATGTTTCACATTTTCTTAATCGTTCTCTTTGTACAACATAATAGGTTTTAAACAAAGCGATGAGACTGGCCTCCGCGATCTGCATTTAGTTATAATAAATAGACGGTAAATTCCTAATGTGTTGTAGAAGCTATTAGTCATGCTTATCATAAATGAGATTAATCATTATAAAGTTTTAGAAAAGCAAAAATTGCACCTATAAACAGTAATTTTAAATTTAACTCCCGCCGAGGGTAAAAGTGTTTGTATGTTTTGCAAGCACATTTTCCTTGATGTTTTATATATATCAAAAAATATCTATTTATGTTTGTCTTTTATATTATATTATATAATAGGCATACATAAATAGATATATTATAACGTATATAAGACGTCTAGTACCCGTTACACAAGCTTAGAGCTTACTACAGGGCTAAATGTTTTTGTGTGGATTGGCAAGATATATATTATTTCATTTATTTCATGGTTTTCCAGCATATAGTTTAAAGTTTGTACTAAACGTCAATTATATACGTATCAAAATTGGTGCTTTAGCTTTGGTTAGAAGAACGCGCGTCACCGACACAGCCAAAAGGATTAAGACGCTGAAGTGTAATGACTTCCTAACATTTTGACCATTTCGGGATTATTTAATAAATAGATTTTAAATAAAATTTCGCATGTACTGGTAAGAAAATAAGGCCGTTTTCCCCATATTTCGTCATACATTCCGAAATGTAAATATCTTCTTAGTTAATTTGCGCAAATTTTACTGGCAATCTACAACAAAATATAATCAATAAAAAATATAATTACACAAATTCTTACCCAACTACATTATTTCGGTAACTCATAGGATTTGCCAACATTGACTACACTCATACAAAAAGGTCTACTATGGTAATGAAATTACAAAAAAATACATATTATTCATTAAAAAAACAATGTTACTTTTTATAATGTACTGTAAAATCGTTAGATATTACTAAGATAGTTTTCATAAACCTCACTAGAAAACTAGATACTTTTCAAGACAGCTAGAATTGCATTTGCCACAATAGCCATTACTGTTTATCTGAGCCCGGAGGCCGACACGGTTGGCATAGCAGAGAAAAGTAGTTATATGGACGCAAATTCAAACGATAAAATTTTATATCTAAGTGTAGCGACACATCTGCGGAACGCACGGTGTCGATCGAAGGTTCGGTGGCAGAAGTCTTAAAAAAAATGGTAAATAAATCAGTGTTATCCGCTATTTACCTTGAGGATTCAAGAAGGTCAATTTCATTAATACTCAAAGTACAGATTCTATACTGATACGGTTTGCATAATTATATTTTTTATGTTTGTACATTCTCAATATTCTAATTAGTTTGATAGGAACTCTATTTCACCGACAGTGTAGTTAGAGGCACAAGTGTATTTTTTTTTACCTCAAGAGCTATCTTCAAAAATCGAGCGAGCATAAATCCCCAGGCACCAAAAGCTCTGACATTAGTTTAGGTACCTATTGTAGAAATATTTTATAAGAATATATTTATATTAACTTATACTGAAAAATATTGATATACCTATACCCATCCCTCATATACCTCTATACATATATAAATATATATAATGTTGGCTGGCGGCAAGAAAGCAACGTAGCTGTTCTTTACTTGCACCGACTAAAATAATTGCTCGTAGGAAGTTCGAATCTACGTTGAACACGGCGTAATATAGGATGCTTCTGTCATGGAACCACCGGAAATGTGTCAAACCGAACGATTGCCGTACGTTCTTACTAGGGTAATTTATAAGGTATAACAAAATTCTAGAGAACGGGAAATCATAGTGTATATTAATTCACAGCCACTGTCCAATAATATGGCACTAACGTGAGACCCTGGGATAGTCACCCTGGGGGTAGTGGCCCAGACCTGACCATCATCATCATCCTGCCCTTGTCCCACACTATGTGGGGTCGGCACAACATGTGTTTTTCTTCCATTTCCCTCTATCACCCGTCATCTCAGCACTTACTCCTTTCTTACACATATCTTCTTTCACACAGACCAGTCCTTACCACCAACAAACATTTTTTTTCATTTTCAAGGGGGCTCCCATACAATAAATGTGCTTTCCATCAAGTTAAGCGACGTTGGGCGTGGCCAGAACTTGGATGGGTGACCGATCTAACTGGAATTTTTTGCTTTTATTTATTATTTTTTTACATTATATGTTTTATCAAAATGTGAATAAACTGTACACGGAACCCTAGGTATAATTGTTATAAAATTTATTCTAAAAATCTTTCCATGAAAAAGGAAAATTCACTGTGCACGGTTGGAATGCATAGTATTCGTGCATCGTAGACCGTAAATGGGACAAATTTAAGGGCTCTCAAAATTCCATCTACTTGATTCCGCACTCAACTCGACAATTTCGTGCGCACCTTTATTTATACTAAAAGTAAGGGTAAATTAACAAAGGACTATCATCAAATATACTTGACAGTAAATTGCGGTGTTTCAAATTTATTTCTACGCAAGATACCTAGTTCTGCTCAATTTTCCTTAAATTGGGCTGAGCGACACAGGTGGTCTTTTGTCATTCACTTCTGGACTACAATAGTCTTCCGCTGCCTTTAGCAGACGTATACCAAGAAATGGATTTTATAAGGATAAAATGAACAGCTATTAGTAATATCAGTGGTTAAGTCAGCTCATTTATCGTATACTTAAGTGTTCAGTGTGACAGTTATCTAGAATAATATGGTGGCAATTCACAACATGCCTAAACTTAAATAAGTCGACGTTATATTGCTAATATAATGTGACAGTCATACATCTTTTAAAGAATAAAGAATGAAAGAAAGAAGACAGTTCATATTTCAACAAAAAAACCTTTAAAACATTTAACCTAAGCCGGATTAATAAAGCTCAAATAAAGAAGTCATTCGAGTATTGTATACTGCTACATAGAACCTCAGTTCAGTTTCTTGTATTTGGACTTTGCGCTTGAAGCGACAATTTGCCAGTGTCGAGTTAAATAAAATTATAATGTGAAAAAAATGTAACTCAGTTGAACGCCATTTTTCCAAAAAAACATAGAACCTCAAAAACGCAAAGGCCAGCGTTAAATGTCCAATCTATTTATGACAAGTTAAGTGTCAGTGCCAATTTTATTGTGGTTTACAGGCATGTGAAACTTCTGCATAGTTGTCGATTAATTTTTTTTTATTATTAGATTAGGTAGAACCGATGTATAAATTAGAAAAGTCGGTTTTTTTTAGATAGATTAGATTGATTTGACTTATTTATTTGGTATAACGATTTATTTATATAGACATACCATTAAATAAAATAAATATTTCCGGACAATCCACACTACTACATCCTAGCCCCGTGGTAATCTCTAAGCTTGTGTTACGGAAGGCTTTGATGAAAACTTAATTGTAAAAAAAAATGGTTTAAGGTTAACCGCAACTAAATCGGTTATACCTCTAATAAGAACGTTTAGACACATATATAATTATTTATTTTCGTTTATAAAAGTTTTTTCGTCGCCGTCATGCAATTTAGATGCGCTTGCGAATCGTATCACGCTTTGATTAGGTTCTTCCAGAGTTTCTAATTCTTTGCTTCGAGCGAATGCGAATGCAACAGCGAATTTAATTATAAGTAAAAATGAAAGTCCCCCGCAGCGTGTCTGTCGTTCGCGATAAACTCAAAACTACATAAAGCATCTATATGCAGTTTACATCAATAGGTATAGTGAATAAGGTAATGAAGAAGGTTTTTGCATTCGAGCAAAGCGGAAACGGCCCAGTAGCCAGCTAGTACGTAATACAATAGACATACATTATACTTAGAGATATTTTTAGTATGAAAAAATTACTAATGCACGCACCAAGAAGATAGTGCGTGCAGAAAATATAACACTTTGCCCCACGGTGAGAATCGAACCTAGGTACATACACTACCAATTGCGCCACAAGTGGACCTCCCACCACCGCGCCACCGAGGCAGTCAATAATACAAGTTTAGCGTTATGCTAATTCAACGCGTACTCAGGTTTATTACTGAATGAGGAAGTATTTGATGGGCAGAAGGTAATCGTATGTCTTGTTCTATCGAGCATTTAACTCCGCAACAGAAGATACGGATAAGGACCAAAACTTCCGACCTATGTCGAAAACCTTGCGTTTTCGACATAGGTCGGAAGTTTTCTTTCCGTATCTTCTTTCCGTAGTTTCGAATAACGAGGTAAACTTCCTTTGCTGAACTTTTAGAGAGCCTTTTTATAGAATGTGGTTTTAGAGCGCATTGCAGGTTTACGTTTTACTGCAGTACTTCATTAGTAATTTCATACGAAAATGTACAGATTAAAAAAGAAATTACCTCGCCGCATCTCTGATTATAATGTAAGCGATAATGCCAAAAAGTACAAAACGGATTTTCTTATGTTTTTCAGCAAAAGGTAGAGTGGATTCTAGTGAAAACCTTACTTATTTCCAATCAAACAAGTCCGTAAGTAGAAGGCCACTGTATCCTTACACGTTACCTCCAGGTGGTGCTAAGAACAGTCACTGGTGGTAGGCTTCGGCCGCCGCTTGTCACCACCCTCCGGGCTGGGCCGATTGCGTGAAGCGATTTATTTCTGTTTCGTAATGTGGCCAGGAGAAGCCTTCTAGGTCTTCATGCCCCATCTTAGACCACATCGTCACTTTACATTGTATAAAATGTTTGAAAATGATGCGCACAAAATTCTGGAGTGAACGTCCAGAAGAGTAATGAAATAATCTGGATGACGGAATACTCATTATTTGCTGCCGTCACGCCTATTCTGTTCTCAGAAAATATTAAGAAAAAGCAATAGCAACAATAGGTAACTTTCCACGCTTACAGAATCTGAATGAACAAAAAGATAACATGTTTGTAAACTTTTTTTCAATAACATCCCTAGGGCTGGCTTTGTACACTTCCGATCTTGACGGTTATAAAGTTGTCTTCTCACTTGCTAAATTTTCCTCAAACAATTTGACTTTTATATAAGATAAATTTATGAATTTAGATGATAACTACAATAATTATGCAAATAAAACTGAGTCATTCTCGCACAGTAATATACTGTAGGTACACGTCATTCACATTCCTGATATCAGCTTAATCCTAGCACCAAAATAAAAATAAATAAAAATTTATTTCCGAACTATCCACACAACAACTAACGTTTAACCCCGTAAAAATGTTATTATTATTATTATAAGCCCCCTGTGCCCCACAGCTGGGCAAAGGCCTCCCCCCATTTTTTCCACAACTTCCGATCTCCGGCCACTTCTCGCCAGTCAAGCAGAAAACTGAATAATACTACGCGCTTTCATAATAATGTTATTAAATTCAGCCATGCGTAGATATCTCAAAATGACAGCACATTACAAGAGACGTCATTATTGATGGCAAATCAGAGGAAACGATGATGATGACACAATTTGTTTGATTTAATGATGAATTAAATTTAATGGAATCCTCATAAAGAGGTGGAATAAATAAGGATATTATAAAATAGAGCTAGATACAGGAAGTCTCCTATTGAATCCGTAACGAGCAACTGCGGGTTTTAACACGCCCGCACCGCCAGCTCTGACACGACTTTACTACTTAACTTGTCCTTAATGGGACCAGTTAACCCAAACATGCCTATTTGAATTGCTTAGGGCGATTTCCATGAGCTTGACGACACAATAAATCCTAAGAGATAAATTTAAGTTGTGGTATTTGGTTCCATGAAAGTTTGGTGCTTGGCATCGTAGACAATTGATGATAACGACAATTGTTTCGGAGTGTTTAAGCGTAAAACTGAAAGAGCATTCTCTGTCGATAGTACAAGACACATTATTACATTGCAGTAATTTATATGGCTCTGGGTGTTTCCTATGTATCATATATATTTGTATTTACAAAAAAAAATATCTTTGTATTATATCAGGCACCTAAACAATTATAGTACAAGCTCTGCTTAGTTTGAGGTTACGTGATGCTGTTTAGTTCGGAAATATGTATTTATTAATATTACACTATGGTTAAGAAATACTACGAGCTTTCATACAAATGGGTTCATACTGTGGCATATCTACATAAAGTATAAAGTTTTAGAATTTATACTTGGTGATCATGTATAAATTCTTAAAAGTTGCTCATTTGTTTTAGTCTAATTATCCGGCTGCAGGTGGGGCTGGGCTCATTTTATTTTATTCTTCTTTTAATCTTTTTTCTTCTGGGTGGCCAATTAAAATGTGTATTTATATAATGTAAATGCATATTTTGTTCGAATTCAATGACTAAAAATTAAGTTGAAAATACTTGCGGCCACATGTAGCCTTACCATAAGTTCTTGTCAAAATCGGGTTTGAAGGCTACAGGGCCTTTATGAGCTCATTTATCCTCCAACCGGATCTCATACTATTTATATGTATTTTATATACAGCGATGGATTAATTAATTTAACGAGTATCACCGAAACTTTAAGTGTAAATTTACTACGGAAGGGACAACCCTTCCTGCCTATAAGTACTGGAATGTACCTATTACTGGTGTGTACTGGTATGTGGTACAATCTTTCGATGGCTTGTTGCACACCGTACAATCTGTAGGTATTATACGAAATCGGGAATCAGACATTGCAGATTCTATTTTTCGCTATGTCTTTATTTTGATAACTATAAAATACCGTAATATAATTATATTAATATAAGTATATTACGGTATTTTATAGTTATCAAAATAAAAACCTCTATATACTCGCGTAAAATTACCGTAGGACTCTACGCTCATGCGAAATTTTAAGCACTAATAAATTCCTCATTGCATTTCCAGGATGCTATCGCATTGAAAGCTTAATTTATCTTTTCTATGAACTGAGAAGATCATTTCTTTTCTGAACCGACTTGGAAAGCTTGCTAATTTATGAAGGAATTTAATAATTCTGTTCCAATTGAGCGCACACTCAACGATATCACAAAGTTCTTCTTTACATTTAATATTTAACCTCAATTAAATCAATTAGAATTTTATTCAACTACTAGCTGTGCCCTGCGTTGCTACCCGCGTTATAATGGATGAAGTACACTTAACCAACAACATATTTATTTGAATAAAGATTAATATTATTATGTTGATACAACTTAAACAAATTATTTCGACCAAATTAGGTACCATAAAAACGGTTTTTGTGAGTTAATCTTAAAAGATAGACATATACTATCGCGGACTGTTTTTTAGATCATTAAAAGAGCTATTATTCTTTAATACATATTTTTTGTGTATCTTGAACCGTTTTCACGGCGCACGCAACGGAAGGCTTCAAAGATGAACAATTTCTCCCGTTTTTTACACATTTACCACTATATCTTTGCTCCTATTGGTCGTAGCGTGATGTTATATAGCCTATAGCCTTCCTCGATAACTGGACTATCCAACAGAAAAAGAATTATTCAATTCGAACCAGTAGTTTCGGAGATTAGCGCGTTCAAACAAACAAACAAACTCTTCAGCTTTATATATTAGTATAGATGACTAATAGGTGCTTTCATGAAAACTTAAGTAGACTACCTAAATAGCAAAAATTTGATTCCCGGTTATTGTTTAATGTTTGTATGTTTTGCAAGTAATGTATTCACAAATTTAACTTACAGACTAGGGTCCAACACGTTCAAAAGTTAAAAATATATCTTTCTGATAAAAATTTCAATTATTTATGAATAAATCAATTCAGTCAATGCATTTCGTGTGCGGTGTTTATCGTACTGCGATTATCAAGTCTAATCGTTATGAGGACCTCCCCATAACACAAGCTTAGATGCTGCTGTGTGGATTGTCCAATAATACTCGGAAGGGACAACCCTTCCTGCCTATAAGTACTGGTATTAAAGATCAGAACAGATTCATCAATCAAACTTAACCTTCGGCTAAACCTGGGCGACCACAGCGACTGCAAAGCGAGAGCACCTACCGCGTGGCATAACAAAAGCTTAGAACTAGATGATGCTGTGTGGTTTGTCCAACAATACTCACTTTTACCGTCTATCTACAGTCTTCTAATTTTTTTTTCACATCTACTGTTGCTCATGGTCAATTGTAGTACGTGAGGATGCTAGCATTGAGCATTTCCTACCTAGTGTAGTCGAAATAATGTTCCACTATCTGCCACCCACCCTAGGACAAGCAGATGTACGGCGAACAACCACATCAAGTTTTAGAATGTGCTCCCTGCTGCTATATTTCCTGATAACTACCTCTTTAAGACGAATAGGTCTTTCTAAATCTTTCTGTTCCATCCTTGTCCACAACAACACTTACCATCCGGTGAGATTGTAGATAAACAAAGAGCTACCTTCCATAAAAAGATCAACATAATAACAATACCTAATGAGCACGTTTATTTCAAGCATGCTCAAAAATTCACAGCCGTTCAATTTTCAAGCATTCTCGAAATAAAATACCTGCAGCGCTGTAAGTTTTTACCGGGTTGATTGTTGTGTGTCTGTTTGATGATGCATGCGAGTTACTGTGCTCATAAACATACTGCATAACATTTATCAAGGAGACACGAAGAATGGGAGCGAGAAGTCCTAATCAAGTTCAAATTGTCAGTGTCAAAATGAGACAGTAATGTATGATTGTTATTCTCGACACAAAGCAATTGTGTATATTGTATATATTGGGTTTTAGTGTACAGGGAATATAAACAATTATGATGTCATCTTCCGTAGCTGAATATAATGTAACAAAAATAAATAATCAATTTTACGGCCGATCCCTGTTTTGCTATTTTTTGAACCAAATGTTGCCAGTAATTGGCTCAGATTTTTTTTACAATGATGTTTTCTATTGATATATTCAATATTATTTACTGTATTGGATATATAATTTACAAATAAAGAACACAATTCTGGAAAATATTATTTTTGGTCACATTTCTGAACCCCACGTAACCTGAGTGTACAATTCAGACTAATTGTATCCTATATAACCTTTATCTATGATACACGCAGAAGATGCGTGGGGTTGTAGCCATGCGTGGGGTTGTAGCCAACTAATAAGAGATGATAGACTTGGTCATAAGTAAGGTTAAATCCATCTTAGTTAGTCCCAGGCATCTCAACGTGTCGCATATTTCGCCGTAGTCGGGTAAAATGCCTGACACTGTTAAGTACGTTACTAATAATATTTATGTTTTTACTAGCTGACTCAGCGAACTTTGTTCCGCCTTAGACGAAGATACAGAATAGAATATAAGATTAGATAACTTATGTTATTAACGTGTATGTTAGTCTATCCAAACTTACCAAAATTCCATATTAAATTGAACTTTTAATATTAGGCCTGATGGCTCTAAAGTAACCGTCATGTGAACTAAAAAATCAAGTTTCATAGATCCTTTATATTAATTATTTTAAATGTATTATTTATCAATAAAATAAGATTGACAGAAGAATATGTTTTAATTGTCTTTTTTTTTTCATCCTCTTTGACTATATTTGCAGCACGATTCAATCAATTCTATGTCAAATGTCTTAAGTTTATATTAAAAAAGTTTAATAATTTTATATGGTGGATAAGTATTTTAAGTTTATAATTTTTAGCGCAGTTTGCTTAATTTTTTCTTTCATAAGAACCTTCTCCTGATGATAACGAACTGAACAAAAAAGAATTAGCGAAATCGGTCCAGCCGTTCAGTGCTTCGGTGCCGTGACCAAGGGAAATAGGGATTCATTTTTATATAATATATAGATTGTGGGTTGACTGGGTTGAAGATAGAAAAAATAATAGGTGATTAAGTCATCACGGGTTGAATAATGGAATTATCAAAGTAAGCGTCCGAATGTTACCCAATAGTTACATAACACTGGTAGCTTAAATGTCCGTTAAAGCTCAACAATAAAGAGCGAGTAGTACAAATACCGCAATTTGAATAAACATTTCAAAAGTTCCGCTCAACTGTTTAACATTCCTCTAGTTAGCGGTAATTTTCACTTCTCTAACAAAATGCTAGTTATAAAGTTAAAACATGTAGTTCTGTATGGAAGTGAAGTTTTGGTTACGATATTGTGGTTTTAACTTTGCTTTGAACGAACAAGTTCAGTGCTAGCGTACGCTGCAACTTCTCTTTGTGGCCGCGGAACTATCACAGTTTAAAAAATATTTAGTCTCGTCTAAAGGCGAACTTAACCTTGATCGAGATCTTCTCTATATATTATCTACATTATACTGATAATCGGAAATATGCGCATTTTTTTACTGTTTTAAACGTTTAAACTGAATTTAACATTTCCAATAATATATATATAACTAATAATCAAAAAAAATTGTATTATCCTGTCGGGGGACTTTAAAGCGCCCTCTCTCTGCTTCCCTGCTCGTCTTTCTCTGGTGGTAGGCTTCAGCCGCGGCTTGTCACCACCCTCCGGGCTGGGCCAGTCCCTGGTCGATTTTTTGGTGTTTCGTAATGTGGTCCGGAGAAGCCATCTATCTTCTAGCTCTTCGTGCCCCATCTTAGACCACATCGTCGCTTTACATCCGGTGAGTTTGTGGTCAAATGAAAGCCTATTAGCATAAAATTATGACGCTCCTATATAACTATGACATCAGGCTACAAGAGAGTGCGAGGCAATTACGAAGTGTTTGGTTCACAAAGTACCTAAAACATTAATATAATCAGATACCATGGAAACCAATTGCAATTTGACACACATTGATTCCGCCTAACGAAAAAAATAATTCGATAATTTGCCATAAAAATAGTCACTTTTTGGTGATTTTAAGTTTTACTATGAAATTATGATAAACTTTTAATATAATAACTTAATCATGTTTTTATACAATAAAGATTTCGAAATTATAGAAACAGCCCATTTTAACTCTACCTCCTACCACCTCAAACTCTTGTCACACAACCACCTACTGTACTTGTACAACTGTAAATACTTAAATTTAAGTTGCGTTAACTACCAAGAAAAAATAGTTCTTAATTCAACCGAATCGGGCACGGACAGATATTTTATAGTTTAGTAGGCATAACCTGCGCATAAAAATGATATTCACATTCCGACCTATTTCAGATTTAATTTTAGTACGGTACCCAAAAACTTGAATAGTCAAAATAATGATATTATAAATCTAAATTTAAAATTTAAGAAAAATCCCCGATTCCAATGCCATAATTTCCTTATACGTAAAACAACATAATATTATGTAATGTGGACGCGATGCGCTTTCATTTGATACCCCACACGTTTTGCAGATTTTCGGTTTTCCTTATCCACTCTCATCATCATCACCCTATTAACGTTCCCACTGCTGGGACACAGGGACTTCTCTCTTGACGAGAGAGATTAGGCCTTAATTCACCACGCTGGCCAAGTGCGGGTTGGTGAATGTCACATGTCCTTCTTACTCTTTAAAGTTCTCAGAACATGCCGGTTTCCTCACGATGTTTGCCTTCACCGTTTACAGCGCACATAAATTTCTCAAGAAGAAAAATCCAGAGGTGCCAGGCGAGGTTTGAACCCACGACCTTCGGAATGAAAGTCGAGTGTCCTCCCACTTAGCCAACACGGCACATCCACTCTCACCCCATTACTTTTAAACGGCACAACCGATTTTCATGAAACATGTCTAAAAACACTCGCGCCAGACTCACCTTTCATACAAAAAAAACTAAATTGAAATCGCTCCATCCGTTCAGGAGCTATGGTGACACAGACAGACAGACAGACACACAGACAGACAGACACACAGACAGACAGACAGACACGTGAAACTTATAACACCCCTCTTTTTTGGTCGGGGGTTAATTATGAATGCATGAAGTGTTCCAATTAAGGACCCGTACAAGAATATTTACTCTTTTCAGAGTATATTATATTTCACGAAAACCATATAATACTAAATATTTTCGACACGTGTTTCAAAAAAATATCTATTATGCCGTTTACTTATCTTAAAAGAGTACATTTTTTGTTTAGTAAATGCCTAAAACCAGACCTGCAATATGAAAAAAACTTATATGCGTTTTACAAAAATCTCGGAACAACATACATTTCATACACGCTTTTCAAAAGATAAGATCGTGATAAAAATCATATCCCTAATCTACTATTAGTCAACAAAAAAATATTTCAATATTAATTTATCAAGTAACTCAAAAACTCCTTCATATACATACATAGACAAAAAACGGAAATTATTGCTCTAGAAACAGTTTGAGACTGTACTCTGAAGATTTCTGAGACTATGTGATAATTAATTGCAGCAAAATGGTTAAATACAGTTAGTTTTTGTGTACAGAATTAGCACACTGACTGAAAAACATCTGTTTTATTAATATTATTAAAAAAAATCCCCCGCCGCGTTTTTTTTAGGTATAAACTCATAAACGACTGAACTAATCTTTATGCCGTTTTCTGAAACCGGTAGAGTGATACAAGATTAACATTTTCACATCCGAGCATATTATAATAAAACCACATTTCGTAGCCGTAACGTAGGCACGGTTGCGTAATAGTTTTTTGTAATTAATTAATTACATCCATTATACTCCATAGACTATCGCCAATCACAGCTCCCCGCTTCACAAAAGGCAGAAAGTCCAAACACGGAATGAATAAATAAGCAACTTCCAAACCCTTCCGACTAATTGCCGGGGAAATAATCATTTCTCAGGTTAAGGCCTAAGCGACTATTTGTTGGGGCCGCATTAATTTTTATGGGCCATGTGGTACCTGCGTAAGATGTCCGTGTTGATTAAATTAGACCCTCGGGAAGGGATGTGGCTGCGTATTTGTGAACATGGAGCAACTTGCTGCTCTATTATTTAATGACAAGTGAACTATGACTTGTAGGGAACTTGGCTTAAGATTTAGCACAAGAACACTGCTGATTTACAACTACCTCTATAATGATTGAATTCGACGTTCAGTGGTTCGCTCATTGGTCTAAAATAGCATTTTGAACTCCTATTTGAAACTTTTCTCTAAAGTAGGTCTAATTGCTCGTTAGCACAAATTCATCAAATACGGGTAAACGTTTGTCTTACTTTATTCATTATAAATAACTTTATGAAGTTCGTCTTAATATTAATTAGAAATTATTGAGTTAGAGAAATTTTTAGGCTTCCTTTATTTTTGCATTTTTGTAAACATCCAACTATTTTCTATTAAGTATTTTTTTGGGTAGCAAGAGATATACCTGATGATGATTATTTTTTAGGGACAAACTAACTTAGTGAATCACTATTATGATTAGAGATTCGTATATTAGGCATATACCTACACCGTGCTCCATTCATGATGTACCGATAAGACTTATGATGTTTTTATTCTTATTCTGGCCATTCTGTATCTAGCTGTATCATAACTGTATCATATTGTATCGTTTTATAACGTATTTAACAATTATTAGAAGTATTTTGGTAATATAAATTGAAAGGCGTTGCAAACCGCGACATTCTGCGGCTAACATCATAAGTATCTTAAGTTATAAATCTAAGAATTTGTGTTTACAAAACACAAATTCTTAGATAAATAAAATATAGATAAAGTTCTATAATAAATAAATGAAATGAATTAATTTATTTTCTACTGTATCTTCTTCCTTCCAGCAACCAAAATACAAACTGCTGCTTGAATTTTAACAAGATTATGGTTAACTCGCAGTGGTATGTGATGGTCTTGTACCAAAATAAATAAGTGTATTATGTTAATTCATGTATTATAATTGTTCGGACATCTTTGCCAAGGCCTCTTTACAGCTGCTATTATTATTATGTAAGTTGATAAAGCCCCTGTACAGCTGCTTTATTTATTAGGTAATTGTTGATTTTTTTTGTGTTAAGTTTAATTCGTTAATTAATTTAATGATTATTGTTTTTTTGTATAAATAATATTATTTGACGAAACTAAGAGTACGACCATGTTCCAAAAGTTTAATAAAGATTTAATTTGATTTTTTTGAATTTGGTAATAAACTTTTTTCTGGCTTATTCCACTTTTCCCCATTGAAGATCCCCATTAACGGGGAAAAGTGAACTTTTTGTTCACTTTTCCCCATTAAAGCCAATCTGAGCTTGTAACGGGGATTAATGAACTAAAAAGTTCACTTTTCCCCGTTGCGTCAAAAATAAAATACTAATAATTTTTAGAATCATGTTTTTATTTAGTTATAAGGTAAAGATCACTTATTGATTATTTTCATAATCATATTAAATTGCCGTGGAAACTATTTATTACACTTTTTAATCAAATCAGATTTTATCCTATTTCTTCTTTATGTTTCTTCAATAAAATCACAGAACTATAAAAAAACATAAGCATTATAAAATAAAATACAGATATGTACTTATGAAATCACAGATTTTACGTTTAATAATACCCAATAATCACAGTTATACAGTTAAATCAGTCCTATATACCTAATCAAATCACAGTTTTTATAATTATTAATTAAATAGGTAACATCAAAAACACAATATTTATACTAAATAAAATAACAGATCGAAACAATTATTAATTTAATAAATCATTAAAAACATGTTACTATTCACTAAGCTTTTTTTTTCTTTTTTAAGTTTCTTCAATAAAATCACAGAACTATAAAAAAACATAAGCATTATAAAATAAAATACAGATATTGACTTATGTTATATCAGATGTAACGAGATTTTATCATACGAAACACAATTTATATGCTTGTTGCTGTTTATGGCTCATGAGGACGTAAACAAGTGGCACAATATTTATGCATTTTTCGGTACTGCCCAAATCTCCATCGATGGTGTAGAATTGATAGAAGGGAGTTGGACAGATCCAAAACGTTCCATCACCCAAGAACATTTTTAACTTTTTCATTTGACTTTTTGCTAATTCCGAACAAAATTCTATTACACGGATATCGTTGTCGTTATAGTCCGCTAAAATAAATTTCTGATGAGCTGGAGGCACTGTGACTTGTTTAATATTTTTAAACTCAATTTTATCTACGTCAAATGCTTCATTTCTGTGTTTATATAAAGTGTGTGGTGTGTGTGTGTGTAAGTTTGTGGTTTTAATAGTCTTCAGGGTAGGGAATTCTTTTATTTTGTCGATTCCGGTGTATTTTAGGGTACTTACAACTGCGTTGTAAGCAGTGGGAACGGCAGGTGCTTCTGGATCCGAAATAATTGTTTTCAGTTTGCATAAGCTTAAAGCAACTTCATTCCGGGCGAAATCAGGTTCACAAACATTGTGTCGTTTCTCAGCTAAAACTTGATTATTCTGAAATCACATTGTTTGGATTTATGCATGTTATTTATGTAGGTTAACTTTTTTGAACGTTTAATACATATAATCACCAAAGATATAAGGAAGTTAGATACCTTTAAAGTAATGGATCCAGTACATTTACCTTTTCTTCGTGTAGTACACTCCCACAAAACTGCACCATTCATATATTTGGATTTATCACTGTATTGATGCCCAGCTCGGAGAAGAATGTTACATTTACCTACCCTTTTTAATGTACTCTAAACAAATGTCACTTGAATTACGAGCCATTTTTTTAACTTAACATTCATATAACATTTATGTGTTACTAACTGCAAACTGATAAGGACAGCATTCTCAAAACTATGACTTGACACTACTATGACACTACTAAGCGACAAACAAAAGATGACCAATCATGTAAGACAGATAAGACGTCGCCGCCAAAAATGTATCTTATTGCGTAGTTTATAAGTTTAAATTCTCAAGTATCGCTTGAGTGCCTTAGTTGGGTCAGCTTCAGATTTTTCTACAAAAATAATTAAGTAGGTAATGTCAAGTTGTTAAGAACGAAGTAGTAATTTAAAGTAGTTATCAGGAATGTTAAATTAATTAATGTTTCAATCTGTGATTTTATTTAGTATAACACATATATGAATATAGTATGAATATTTTATTTTTATATTACCTATTAATAACAATATGTTAATAATTATAAAAACTGTGATTTGATTAGGTATATATGACTGATTTAACTGTATAACTGTGATTATTGGGTATTATTAAACGTAAAATCTGTGATTTCATAAGTACATATCTGTATTTTATTTTATAATGCTTATGTTTTTTTATAGTTCTGTGATTTTATTGAAGAAACATAAAGAAGAAATAGGAAAAAATCTGATTTGATTAAAAAGTGTAATAAATAGTTTCCACGGCAATTTAATATGATTATGAAAATAATCAATAAGTGATCTTTACCTTATAACTTAATAAAAACATGATTCTAAAAATTATTAGTATTTTATTTTTGACGCAACGGGGAAAAGTGAACTTTTTAGTTCATTAATCCCCGTTACAAGCTCAGATTGGCTTTAATGGGGAAAAGTGAACAAAAAGTTCACTTTTCCCCGTTAATGGGGATCTTCAACGGGGAAAAGTGGAATAAGCCTTTTTTCTATGGTCCTCGCGGCTCGATTTAAGTTTTTATGACAATTTTAGTTTATGTGTTTTATGTGTTCATTGCTTGGATGAGATCATGACGTCCACTAGCTAGATATGATAGATAACAAAGTTATAACAGGGTTACAGTTCCACGGAAATTACACTGTAAATCACTTACTTTAAATCTACTTACTTTACTGTAAATCTATGACGGAAAGTCTATGGCCGGCTGAAATTATCATTATAAAAATCCATAATATACATGCAAAAGTATCCGTAGTAGTCTGTCTCATCCTCTTAAAAAGATACTGAACCGATTCAAATGAAATTTTATATTATATGGATTAATATGCATTTTTTTTACCAAAATCCATTATATCGCGGGTAAAACCGCGGGCACTACTAGTTAAGTATAAAATGAAGTAACACACTTTTAGCTGTTTTAATTGTTAACGTAGTAGTCAGATAAGAAATAAATAATGCAAGTAGTAGAAATACGTGTTTCTTTAGTAAGGCTTCATTCCCAGAGGATCGTATACAGGGGCGCGTCGAGAATGCTAAGATGCTATATTGCCCGGTTACGCAACAGAAGGTCCGCACAGGTGGCATAACTTACTTCATATCTAGCCAGAGGACAGAATAAACATTTTATTCGTGTGTCCCGTTCTTGTAGTAAATAAGATATTGCGGTGCCATAAAACCTTTGTATTTGGTGCTTATTTTTTTCAGACATATGTGTAATATAAAAAAAAACTGAATCATAAATGAGTCCTAAAAAAATTAAAAGAATATACAATTTTGACACAACAGCCTTTAAAAATATATTTTTTTTGTAGAAAGTTAACAAAAAAATCCACTATTATTTTATTTTTGATCTGTATTTTATAAACTGGATTATTGAGGTGTACGTTTTGCATGTTGAATTAAACTTCACAATTTATTCTGCAAATCTCTTCCAAAAAGTATGGGTTACCTCTTTTCGTTGTCATGCTATTAGCCATTTGAATTAGGTACCAGAAGGTACCTTGTACAAAGATCAACAGACAACAAATTATGTAATAAAACAAGGCAAGGTAAAATGAAACGAAACGAACGAAGCCTTTGCCCAGCAGTGGGATAATAACGGTGGATAAAGACAAGATTAAGTAATACATAATTTTTAGTTATTACTATCAAATAATTTATTTATATTTTTTTTTATATAAAAAAAAATATCTGATGTTTATCAATAAATCTGTATCTGCACATTTCGTTTGATCAAGGTTCGATAATACACATTGTATATTAGTATAAAGATATTTTCTTTTAATAAAAAAACTATCAAGAGAATCTGCACTAGAAAAGTGCAAGATTAACTTACAGCGGTTCACAAAAGCTGTAATTCCAAGTTTCCAGCTTGAACGTACCTAACTTTTAGATTTCAAGTTAGTAAATCTCAATTTTCTGTTAGTAAAAATGAAGCGTAACTTAAATTGAATTTTTGGATAGCGTTTCAAAAAAAGTCATGAATTAGCTTTGCTTTTGTGAAACTCATATCTAAAGTCTAATCGAAACAGTAGTTTAATTATAAAGTTATTACAAAATATCTCTAAGAGAATTTAGATATCCTAAGCTTTGATGCAGAGTCCGATTAAAGAGCTAATGAGAGCACTGCTCGGCCCCGGGATAGAATCATAAATGAGGAGCCATGCAGAAAAAGAACTTATGTTCACCGGCGCAACCAAAGAATATCTCATTTAAGATTTAAGTTAGATTAGGGGCGTATTTCACGATAACCGAGTAAAATAAGCATTGAGCTATCTCAATTAAACGTTTGAATGTTTAGTTATGTCACGAGCTATCTCGCTTTTTCACATGTGACTGAACGAAATAGCTATATTTTAAACATTGTTTAATTTTACTGGGGGTTGATGAAACTGGCGCTTAGTGTGATTGCCTTCATGGCGCAGTGGGTGCAAGAGTACCGAGTTCGTTTATATATTCTGAAAACACTGTTTCCTTGGATTACCAAGAAATCACCCAGGATTTCTTACATTTATTCATAATATAGTATATCAGTAGGTATAACGGTACACTTGATATAACGGTAATATTTTTTCAAAAATAAACCGACTTTTTGTATGCACCATATATTACCATACCATAATATTCATTTAAAGAAGTAAAAAGTAACCAATTCTTATTAAGTTTAAATAAAGCAACAGTAGGCACCCGCCTTATATAAAATACACAGAACAAACATTGGTGTTCAGCACTGGTTATATGCACTAACTGGGATAATATTAGGTCCTTACATATGAAATTGGCGTTTTTCGTACTGGCCACTTTAATCACAAATTTCTCCTCTTTGGTAAGGAATTCCAAATTCAAATTTGTACAGCTATAGACTCATGTATTTGTGCTTCGATGATCGTCATTCATTTGTTTTTTTTCTTCTGTTTTTTTCTGTTTGCGTCACTCATTTTACAAAATGGAAAACTTAAAATATCGCATTATTTACGAGTACGAGTTCCGCCGTGGCACTAGTGCTGCGGAAACAACTCGAAAGATGAATGATGTGTATGGCGGTCGTGTTGCAAAAGAAAACACAGTTCGTTTTTGGTTCCAACGTTTTCGTTCTGGAAATTTCGACTTGCAGAACAAGCCCTGTGGACGGCCTGAGACTCAAGTTGATAATGAAGAGTTGAAGGCTATTGTGGAAGCGGATCCATCGCAAACCACGTCCGAGTTAGCTGCAGGCTGCGGTGTTAGTGATAAAACTGTTTTAATTCACTTGAAGCAAATTGGGAAGATTAAAAAGCTTGAAAGGTGGGTACCTCACGAATTGACTGAAGCAAACCGGCAAACGCGCGTCGACTGCTGCGTTACATTACTAAACCGGCACAATAATGAAGGTATTTTAAACCGAATGTGATGTGTGACCTGTGATGAAAAATGGCTTCTTTACGATAATCGGAAGCGCTCAGCGCAATGGTTGGATCCTGGCCAGCCAGCCAAATCCTGCCCCAAGCGAAAATTAACCCCAAAAAAGTTACTTGTAAGCGTTTGGTGGACTAGTGCCGGTATTGTTCATTACAGTTTTCTCAAATCTGGCCAGACTATTACGGCTGATGTCTATTGTCAGCAATTGCAAACCATGATGGAAAAGCTAGCGGCTAAACAACCTAGGCTGGTCAATCGCTCCACGCCACTGCTGCTTCACGACAACGCTAGACCACACACTGCGCAACAGACGGCTACTAAATTAGAAGAGCTTCAATTGGAAAGTCTAAGACATCCTCCGTACTCCCCGGACCTTGCTCCAACAGATTACCATTTTTTTCGAAATTTGGATAACTTCTTGCAAGGGAAAAAATTCAACTCCGATGGGGCAGTCCAAATCGCCTTCAAAGATTTTATTGATTCCCGTCCGACTGGTTTTTTTAGTAAAGGGATCAATGAACTACCTATAAGATGGCAAAAGTGCATAGAAAATAATGGTTCATACTTTGATTAATTAAATATACCTATTATATTAAAAAATATTCGACTTTTTGTTCCTCCCATACAAAACGCCAATTTCATATGTAAGGACCTAATATTTAGCGGCTTACTTGACATGGCGAAAAGTTCGGAGGTCCTACGACGTTCGTTTAACGGCTGAATTATGTAGAATCTAGGGAATAAATTTCTCAGTAGCATCCGGGTTTGGTGCTTGTTGAATATCCTTTGTTTAAATAGAGATATCGCATATGAGACTAGATCTGCTGACTAGATACAAGCACCTTCCAACTGAAGTTACTGGTAGTAGTTGACCAAGCAAAAAAGGGTATTTTTTAAGAAAAATGTTGGTTTATATATTAAATGTATGTAGTATAATATATAATCTTGACTAAAAGGCGTGTTTCTCATCCTATTATTGCGAAATTTGGAGTGCGGACTTCAAATGTACATAGATTTGTAGTAAAGGCCTCTAGCATTGGTATTTGAGATGACTATAGTTTGACCACTTAATCTATCAATAATTGGACGACAAAAAAGGCAGAAAAGATGATGATAAACATTCAGCAAATAGATCAAATAATAAAACATATTTTTTGAACTCGTTAATCCATACTAATTATAATGAGAAAGTAGCCCTCTCTGCCTGTGCGACTTTCACACAAAAGCTTTTAAACTGATTGAAATTAAGCTTACTAAAAAATTTACAAATTATCGAATGGGAAAATCCATTAAAATTCAGGTAACACCGGGAGGAATGTCTAGTAGCTTATAATCCTCTTTTGTGCCCTGTATGCTTTAGTTTAGGTTACGAGCATTGTAATATGTTCCGCTAGTAGCATAATATAGTTTCCGTATTCTAACTTATAATTAGAGACGTGTGAAGCATTCAGATTTCCTTTGATGTCGGAAACTAAGTCGGAATACGTAACCAAGTTATGAATGAGATATTATACTATACAGGATCGCTTTTGGCGCGCTGCCAACTGAGCCGAGTCCTCAATTGCCGCCGAGTCGCTATTTTTCATCAAATAATGTCATAGTGCTGGAATTTGTGGACCCCAGAAGCGTAGTCGCACTCTTAGGAGCGTTAAATCAGCTTGTTTTTTCATGATATTTAAATGTGTTAGGTGCAGTGGCAGTTTAAAATCTATGGACGTTTCCTACCATTTTAATCTTTATCCACCGGCCTCAGTTGTTCAGTGGGTGCAAAACTTTAAAATTACAGAGACCTAAATGACCTTATTCCTACCCCAAATCTCTTAATTATATTAAAGTTTCAAAGTTAGTTGAAACTTGTGTTTCAGCTGAGTTATGGATATGACTCCCCTTTCCATAACGTCCTATTTCGGCTAATCCCGTCAAAGGAAATGCCATTACGGAAGTTTTCTGACCTTTTGTCCGAGATCCATTTGATATAATCAGCTTTTTCAAACAATAACTTGTTTAATATATTATTCAGGATCATAAATAGCCATTCTTTTTGGACGTAAATATGAAAAATAAAATAGGAAGGTTTTACATACATGTCATTTTATAATTTACTGAGCCGTGTGGACGTAAAAGTATTCATAATCATTATTGTATTTGCCGAATACACCGTAATACCCCCTAATATGTTATTTAACACTGAAAAATTTGATAGATATCTAATATATTACTTGCAACCCATACCGACGTCGGGGAAATTATACCTGAATATAAACATTCCACGGGGATTACTCTATTTATGAAAACTGCATGATAATCCCTTCTCAGTACAGACAGCGGACTTGACTTCAGTTTATAAAGAGAAAAAGATATCTTCTTATTAGGAATCATAAAGAAAACATGAGTATGCAGTTTAAAATATTGAATTAGAACATTTTTCAGTTTGCGGTCCAAATTTTAAAATTGAGTTACATAATTTTACATAAAATTTCGTTGTGTCATTTATATTTTAAAATCAATATACGTCATTTTAATTATAAAGCATACATAATTGTCCATAATTTTCAAAATACTTAAGGCGTATAACTGTTACTTGATTTACAACAAAATAAACATGCTTTTTAAATTTATTATAACCGTTCATTCATTCATTAAATTAACTTCGGACTACAGTATGATAAAATATAGATTAGGTACGTTTTCGTCGAGAAATCACTTAATCAAATCTCTTCTAATGCGGGCAAGGACGTGTGCTGAAGTAATTGTTCACATATTTATGTCATCAAAACGTGAATTGCCCCCCTGAGCCGCGCAAAGGTCCTTCCCACCGGTATTACCCACATCATCCACTCAATTAGATCAACAAGATCACAACAGAGAAATTACGAACCCACCCCGAAACATTGATCAGCCCCTAATTATTAACCCTTTTTGAAATTACGTGGGTATTTCTGAAGGACCTACAGCCTGTTGTTATAATTATAACCGAAACCCTTTGAGTACCTTCGGTTAAAGAGGCCTGTGTGCTCTAGATAACGTAAGGTGTGCCGTTTACATAAAATTGTTTTAGAATATTTTTGGGTATAAGCCACAAATCCTTAATTACGGGGTTCTACAATTAAAATTTGTAAGGTTAACCCTTCAATTCAGCATATAAATAAAATGGACTGCCATAACGCGGGTTCAATTACGATGAAGGTAATTTGTAATAAGTCTAACTATGTCTACAAATTTTTATTTGCCTTTTCCGCTACATATAAGAATAAGAATAAGAATAAGAATAAGACACATTTATTTCGGACCACAGTAAATATAAAACATACATTAAAATTTAAAAACAAAGAAAAACAAAATAAACAAATACAGACACAATATAATTTAACAAGAATTTAAGAAAACAAGAGAAAAATAAAGACAGTGGTTCGAAAAAGGTCGTCACTCAGCATTGGCTATAACTACCTATAAAGGTTGTTATAGCGCTGGTCTTCCGTGACGCCTATATGGATTTTAAATATAAAAATATAAATATTGCTGAACTTGTGACTAAGCTTGTGTTGCGGGTACTAGACCTCTGATATACCTAATATAATAGGCATATATATTATGTTTATAGATATTTTTTGTTATAAATATGAAACACCCAGACCAAGAAAAAAAATGCTTACAAAATATACAAACACTTTATACCCCTTGGCGGAAATCGAACCCGCTACCCTATGCGCCGCAAGCGGACCCTCGCCCACCGCGCCACTGAGGCAGTCAGTACTTTAGTTATTTAGTGTTAGATTATTGTTACAGTTGTTATACAGTCTGGACATATAGAATTATAAATTATATTATAGTAAGCATGTACGATGTTTAAATCATCCATTTATTTAATACCCAACACGGCTATATAATGTAAACAAGAAATTGCTTATTTCCACTTTAAGTCTGCATATATCTCAAATTACTATAGGCTACATTGATTTCCATAAAACTTGATTAATCATGATGTACAAGCTAAGGTCTTTCATTTGATATACAACAATGATAATAAAGTATTTGTATACATTCAATCGTTCTTATCCATCTTCAGTAAATACACATATCTTTCAAAGGGCTAAACTGATTTCCATAAAACTTGCTGTTTCTTGACATATAACCTTTTATTTTGTCCCCAAAAAAGGCATATTTTTGTGTAAACATGCGATTTTTAATTTCCAATTTAAATCTTTATATATTTATGTTATGATTTTTATGAAACATACTTAATAACACTCTCCGGTAACCTATCTTTCAAATAAAAGAAACAGAATAAAAATCGGTTCATCCGTTTGGGAGCTACAATCACACACACAGATACTACACAACTTATGCACACGTTATCTTATTACACCCGGTTTTGCGTCGAGGGTTAATAAATTCAATTTACAATAATAAACGGCCCAAATGAAAAGGAATTAAAGAGATTAATCGGAGTTTTTGCACAAAATGAACGGAGTCCGACATTCAGAAAGATACTCATTTATCAAATTAATGTCATCGCTTTCGTACTTTACCATTTTCTTTTCATTACTTTGCAAATTATAGATAAAGATTGAGCTCTGACTAATATAGATACTAATTAGAAACTATACCTAACAAATCAATAATATATTCAAGAGTTTGTTTAGAATCTTGTTTTGATTTCTCAAATATCGGCTTGGCAAGTTAGGTATTTTAATTATTTTTTAAACTTTACAATTATTTGTGTCTGATCTGGGTTAGCCACATTCACTGTTCGAGACCGGTCTTAAACATGAGACAACAAAAAAACAAGACAATTTTTGGGGTTCGGTAGCCAAATGGCAAATAACGGAACCCTTGAGGATTCGTCATGTCAGTCTTGTCCGTCTATAATCACAAACACTTATATTCCGAAACTATAAGAACTACTAGCAGTGCCCCGCGGTGTTACCCGCGTTATAATGTATTATCCCGCGGAATGACGTTTTCCCGTGGTAAAAAGTAGCCTATGTTATTTTTCAGGCTCTATAAATTCTGTGTACCTAATTTCATTTAAATCGGTTCAGTAGTTTTCGCGTGAAAGAGTAACAAACATCCATACATCCATACTTACAAACTTTCGCCTTTATAATAGTAATAGGATACTGTTGAAACTTGGTTAGTAGATGTATTCTGGGTACCACATTGAGATTTTCACACAAAAAAGAGCAATAAAAATTTGGGGTTTCCCCATACTCAGATCTTAAACTCATTTTTTTTTCAAACTCTCAACAAAATGATATTGTTTTTTTTAAATGTAATCAAAAAACGTTGAGCCTGACCAGTACCGGATGTGTACAACTTTCGACTACAACTTTATGAAATAATTATATTTTTTATTTAAGTGTTTCTTTTAATTTTGACGACCTCTGTGGCTCGGTGGGCGAACGTCCGCTTGAGCCGCAAGAGGTTGCGGGTTCAATTCCCGCCGGGGGACCAGATTTTGTACGATCTACAATTTCTGGTTTCGGGTCTGGGTGTTTTCTATGTATCATATTTTATGTATGTATTAACAAAAAAAAAATTATCTATGTAGTATATATATCACTCACCTAACACCCATAGTACAAGCTCTGCTTAGTTTGGGGTTGCTGTGTGAGTTGTCCGTAAATATTTATTATTATTTATTTATTTAAATATAATTAGTGTCCAAACTGTTGAAATACATGGAACCTTTGGTGTTTAAATTCATTCTCATAATTATCAAAATTAATTTTTAATGGGAAATTTTTTGTTTGATCACAATCTCCTCACATAATATTTTGTGATTTTATTTCCACAATCATACTATTTTGTTAAAATAAATTCTATATAAACAGGTAGTAATAAAAGTATAAAAGGAAAAATAACAGAAATTATGAGATTACCGGATAAGAATAAACATGCGTGGAATAAAGAAAAAGAAAATGTACGTAACACCTAACGAACACTATAAACAAAACTAATAAAACGCAGGTGGGATAGATCACAATGGAAATTATTAACAGTTGGATCACTCCCATTCTTCGCAAGAAAGGAAATAATGTACGAACATGAAGTCAGTTCAATAGTGCAGTTAAGGGTACTCGTCCGCGTCCGAAAATCGGTGACCGATCGGTGACAATAGTGCAGCAAAAAGTACTTCAGTTATATATAATGGAGAAAAAATCGGCCCGATTATCTGTCTTACAAAAAGTCTGACGTGGGCGAGCCCAATAGCAGACGTGGGCAGTTTCAGACTTACAGAGGTTGATTCGCGTGGGAACCGTGAGGAAAAGAGGATTTTACATTACATTACACATTTTCAGTTTACAGATATTTTTTATTATACATATTAAAAACCGAGCAGAAATCGAACCTGCTTCCTCTTTCACCGCCAGCGCTCAACTTTCGCCCACCGCGCCGCTGAAACAGTTCAGACAGTCTGAGACCTTAAAACCATAACGCTTCCGCACCGACAAGTCAGAGTCATATGGCAATCTTATTGAAGTAGACATTCAATTGAGTTGCTTTTCCGCGGTTTGTTTTAGCTCTTAGGGCATAAGTCTCGACGTGAGCTTGTCCCGGGGCGAAGCGATTATGTTACGGTTCTGATAAAATACGTTGCAATTTATTGTAAACAGACTATTGTTATTGCTGTAACGTATTTTATCAGACGGTACAATGGCACTCGGTGTAAGGTGCCTTTGAATGCAAAGTGTGATTGTATTTGTAAAACGTTAACATGTTTGTTTCAACTTTTTCTTTCAGTGTTTTTTCTTTTGTGTTTATACTAATATTATACAGGGGAAGATTTGTTTGTTAATAATGAATTGGCACCGAAACTACTAAACGAATCTGATAAAATATTTCATTATTGGAAAGGTTCACTATCCACGAGTAACATAGGCCATGTTTTATTTTCAAAAAGAAGCACAAGGTGTAAAAAAATCTAGAGAACAATATATAGATTGACATAATGGCAAAGCAAGGAGTTTATTGATCAGAGGTCGAATAATATTTTTATTTGTTACCATAGATAAGGTAGTAAGAAAATAGTTCCTTCTAGGTTGATTTTGACACCAAAGAGAAATCCCATTGGACAGATTTTTCACAACTAAAATTGTGTCTTTATCTGTCAAATGTATGGGATTACAAAATGTTGTAATCTCCAACAGTCGCAAGTGGCAACTCGTGTTAGGGTTAAATAGCACCCGGGTCACGCGCGGGTTGCTATTGTTTTACGGGCCGCGCTTACCAACCACGTTGGCAAACGCACTGTAAACCCAGCCTTAGGTTTTTATCATAAATTATTTTTATAATGCCCTAGCTGTGTATCGTTCTCTGTGTGAAAACGCAGAGTCATGTGATTGACGAGAGCGTTCTCCCGTGAGAATCTGCGGGGAGTGACCAGGGAGAGGGAGAAGGGGGGGTTGATTAATCCGTTTAATTAAGGGGGGATACCCGTATTTAGAATAAAAATATTTTCTCCGGCAATTTGCCGCGAAGCACGTTCGCTGCGTTATTAATGTCCGATAATTTGCCGGCCCTGTGTAGGTATCAATATAGATTACTTTTTGTTTGGGCGATAATACTCGTACTTAAGATTGGAAAGGCGAGGTGGAAAACGTGATATTGGTTTAGGTTAAATTTAGAATGTAAATTATTTTTTACATGTATAAGAAAACTTACTGCTAGGCAAACAATATTAGCAGATAAATATAAAAATAATATGTCTTCAACATGCCTTAACACAGAATGCCAATTAATAGTATCCGTTTTTAGCACCGTTCCCGATTTTATACATATATATTATGAAAGTTATAATGCGGAAGTAGTTAACTCTGTCTGTCTGTTGGCAAATCCATGCTAAGAATACTTAAGCGAATTTGGTACACATGTTCTCTAACAGTGAGCAAAATAAGCGTAGTTTAACTAAACTTATCTTATTTCACAGATATACCTATTTTTGCGTCGAGGTCTATTATTATTCAATGATCAACAAAGAAATAATTCAAAATATTACAACGAGGACATCAACTCTAACATAACGCGGTCTAGTTCCACCAATAACAGATAAAATAATATGAGAGTTATTTAACTTCGCGAGTATCCTATGAAAACTTCTTGATGGAAATGTAAATACAAGGCTTTTGAAGACTCGCCTTCAACGAGAGGAATTTAAACTCCATATTTTATACGCTCTTACGTTTCGTACACACATAAGTGCTCTCGGTTCAGAAGCTTGTAACATAGCTTTTGCTCATAAATGTTGGAAACGTAAATCTAATGTAACGCTTAGGAATAGCTCTTAAAACACATTAAATTGCCAAGAAAATGATTACTTAGAACATAAATTATGATAGCATCTTCATCATTATCATAAAATGTTTAATTAATTGACATCATTTCCTATTACATAAATTATGATAAAATCCACATCCGTATCATTAGACGTATAATTAATCATTTTTTTATTATCCTAACCAATCAAGTAAAATACAATGTGATACTCTTTTTTGAACACAACATGACAAAACATAAAAAAGAGATTGGTGTTCGATATTAGCGAATCGGCGGCCTTATCGCTGATAGCGATCTGTATTATATCTTCAATAATATAAAAATGAATCGCAAAATGTCTTGGGTAAGCGCATAACTCAACAACAACTGCGTTAACTTGGCCAATTCCAAGGATCCAATTTCAAGAATCCAGGAATGGTTTTACTTCGGGAAAAAAATCTAATAATTGCCAGGGGACAACAATATTGAAAAATTACCCGAGTAAACCCGGGGCGGACCGCTAGTAATATCATATAATTATAAATAAGATGTATAAGAGGAACGCTACGCCGGCCAGATTATTTTACCAATAAGCAGGCCATATAGCGCGTAGGAAGAATTTTGGGGCCGTTGGGGCCAAAAAGCTCATGCGCAGCTTAGGAAGTCTAACTTTAAGATGGATGACTTGATAATAACGTCTTATGGCAGAAAATAAAGATGAATGATAATGGATACGAAAAATAGAAATTAATTAGTGAATTTTTTATTTATTTGTTATTTAATGCATGTTTTTTAACCGAAATAATGTGGTATGTGATAAGTTGAGAGGTAATAGGTTAGCGTGGTTTGGGCATGTTATGAGAAGGAACGAAAGTCATGTTACGAGAAGAGCGTTAGATATGGATGGCTATGTGGGAAGAGGGAGGCCAAAGAAAAGATGGATGGACTGTGTGAAAGAAGATATGCATAAGAAAGGAGTGAGTGTTGAGATGACAGGTGATAAAGGGAAATGAAAGAATAATTACATATTGTGCCGACCCCACATAGTGTTGGACAAGGGCAGGATGATGATGAATGTGGTATGTTTATAATGTAATAAGGAAACCATTTAAATGGTTTTCCAAAATAAGCCTAACTAGCCTTTTAGCCCGGCAGATGTGATACATCAGGTTTACAATATTTGGTAAAAAAACCTTGCTGGTATTATTTATGGTATTATCCACTTTTGCGTGGAAAATATGCTTTAACTTCATGCTTCAATTAGTAATGAAATATTGGACCGATATTTTTCATTTCACAAAAAACATAACGGTGCTAAAAAGCAGAGGACACAGGCGATTGGGACCACTCCAAAACTGGGATCGCAGTCCCAGTTACCTGATTAGTTTTTTCTTGTTTATTTCGTTGGGCGAATGGGACCACACGTAATTTTTACCACAAATCTATTGTTTAAAGTACTGTTGGCATTATGTCTTATTGTGCAAAAAATATAATAAATAACCTTGAGTTCTAACACAACCTAATAATAGGAATTTAAAAATCAATCTTAGCATCGATTTAGGTGTCTCTTAAGTTTCTACGTTAGAAATACAAATATACTCTATAAATAAAGTACCATCACTTTAAACAAATAAAAAACATTAAACAATCATAGGAAAATCACAGTAATATAATAAGAGTAAGTTATAAGTGTTCCTAGCTTTAAGCAAAAAACACTATTATTTAAACAATTAAAAATCAAAAAATATTAAAACACAAAACAACATAGTTATCAGTTTAAAACATGCAAATCAAATTATTTATTTAATATCTCAGTTTCTCCAAACAGTGGCCGATACTTATTTGACCACATACATACTCGTTTATAGCAGATGTAATTATTTTATGCCTTGCGATAGTTTCAGGCTTTTTTTTTTAATAAGTGGATGCTGGATGGACTTTCTTATGCTGCAGAGTAGTATCGCACATCCTTTTGCAGACCTTCTAATAGCTGAGCAATATTTGGTTTTATTTTTATAAGCTTCCTTATGCGACTATTCCACTGCTCGACAGCATTTTTGGCTCCCACAGAGTTATTCCTTATACAGTCACTTTTGCACATTTTGATAAGCAGGTATCTTGGTCACAAGATGTAGTCCTTTATCTTTAAGAACTTGCATGTTTTCATCAAACATTTTAATGATTTAGGTCTTTTTGAACATTTCTGCATAACAAAACAAACAAGCCAAAGGGCAGCGTTTTTTGGATGTCCTTCATTTTAGAAATCATTCACATAGAGTGTTTTAAACATTCTTACTAAAAAAAAATACTTAACTGTAATACTACATAAAATAAATTCTGAGTTATGAAACTTGATTTTTCTGTTAACTGTACATTAAAGCAAATTAGGTACATGGTCCCAGTCGACCGATTCAAAAATGCGATCAGGTAACTGGGACCGCGGTCCGAGTTATGTATGGGCCCAGTCGCCTGTATCCTCAAAAAGTAACAGAGATTTATTTTTGCATTCTTAAATTTGCAGAGCGACTCTTTGGATTTTTGAATTTTTATAGATGTATTATGATATTTTGTGTGTTTGCAAACAAAAATGTAATAAACCTCGGCCAAAACTGCGTAACCAAAACGACTGCGAAGCGGAGGCGTCTGCCGTGCGGCCTACTACTACTTACGCGACCACTAAGCGGGACGTTGTCAGGAAAAATGTCCCGCTACTTCAAAAATACAAAATACGCGTAAAATGCATTGAAATACGTTACAAATCATAAACAAATAGTACGTGATATCACAATCACAAATGTTTGTTTTTCATATGGCGCGTCCACACTTTTTATGCTTGGACGGCCGCGGCGCGCACGAATGCCGCATGTTGCTACCGGGATATCTACACGCGGCAAAGCTGTGTCTCGCGATTGCCGCGTGCGAGTAATAAGTTCTTTAAGTACTGATTAGCTTAGTAAGCAATTTAATGGGACATGGTGAAAGTGTCAAACAGGAGCCTGATTCATGTAAAGCTGAAATCAAACAACAATGGATCTACAACATCTCATTCCCGTCACTCGTGACAGCTTGTGACAAATGATGCGTGTCGCCGTACGTGACGTCATTAGCCGCAAGTCTTCAGGGCTGCAGGCTGAGCGTACACGGCTTAAGTACTTAGGATATAATAATAATGGATATTAAACTGTCGATCGACGAAGTTTCAGTCGCAAATTTACCGTGGGCTTATTTAGCTACGGTAAATTTTATATAAAAATCTGTTCATTGAGAAAACATTCTGAGAAGTGCGACGGAAAAAGGAATCTTATTAATGGAACTAAGAACCGTTGGAATCTATTAATGTAATTAATTATCTTTCACAGACGAATTTTTTTATTTTAATTTCTTATTTTCATCTGTATCGAGGTTTGTCTGTAATACAATCTTGTTATGTAAAGACACACTTCCCAGGTTTAGATTTAGCTACATAAACATATTTCAAATGGATGACAAAACAATAATGCGAAATACTGAACTGAAACTTCTTCATGTTTATTTGTGGAACATTTCATAGCTCCTTACCGCACCTGTATTAGACAATCTCAGGTACACCGCCACACAATTTCTATAGACAATTGTGTGCCGTAGAATGTCGCTCAGCCCTATACAGAATTACGACAAAAGATGAACCTGAGTGCGAGTCGAGAGATAAAGACGTTCATTTAACGTAATTACGTCGTCTGAAATAAGATATAGCGTTATATTTCACGGAACGCGCATTAAAATAAGGTTGTTTTGTCATAATAAGTGATGTCCTACAAGAGAGATTCACATTCTTTGTTTGTGACTTTCAGACGAAACTTAATGTTTGCTTTTACAGTATTAATTACGTGAAAGCAAACATGTTCTTCCTTTTCTGATTTTTAGGGTTCTTTACCCAAGCGGTGAAACGGGACCCTATTACTGAGATTTCGTTGACTTCCGTCACCGGTTTGTAACTCAAGAACCGTATTAGACAGAGAGTGGACATTTTTAGGATAATGTATTTCTATTCCAACTTAAACAGAAAGTAAGTATAATAAAAATAAATAAGTATAAGGGGTAATATAAAAATTTACAGCGGAGCTAATTATAACAAAACTAGCGACCCGCCCCGGCTTCGCACGGGTGCAATGCTGATACTAAATACACTACAGAAAAACTGTGAACGTTGTATATAAAAACATAGCGGCCCGCTCCGGCTTCGCACGGGTATACAATATAAAGCCTATGTGATTAAAATCGATCTAGTAGTTTTAAGAAAACCGCTGCCTCAGACGCGCTATTTATAGGCACGCTTTTGCTGCACCGGACGGCCGGCCGGTACCGCCGCAAACGCTACACCCGCAATTTTTAAATCTGTAATATCTTCGAAAATATTCACTTAAATCATACGGTGTATAGGGCCATATAGATCTATATTAAATGAACAATGTATTAAAGGTATTTAATTGGTTAAGGATTAATGCTGTATTGGTTAAAATCGCTTCGAAAATTAGCCATTATTTGTCGTAAAAAGTAAATAACAAAAAAAAGTTATTGTGGGTTATCCATAAGAGATAGACATATACCATCACGGACTTTTCTGTAGACCTTTTCAATGTGTTGACAATACTTAGTATATTATTTTGATAAAACTCGTAGGGTTCAGCCTGCGTTTGCAATGTAAGCGGAAAAAAATAAATTATTTACGACATCACATTAGAAACCTCAAAAATAATAGTACTTATCCACTATTTAATGGATGTTTTTATACATATAAACCTTCCTCTTGAATCACTCTATCTATTTAAAAAAACCGCATCAAAATCCGTTGCGTAGTTTCAAAGATATAGACAATATATTAATTTAAACATACAAAGGGACATAGGGACAGAGAAAGCGACTATGTTTTATACTATGTAGTGAAGTTGTTAATTTTTTTTTTGCACAATAATTTTTAATAAGTGTTTTTGTAGTGTATGTACTGCATTTCAAAAGGTAAAAACGGAACTTTATGTGATCACTTTGTTGTACGTCTGTATGTTTGTCAATACCTTTTTGCTCAGGAACGCTAGAAGTTTTCAAGCTTAATTAATATCAAATACTAAGATCTAACTGTACTTTGTAGCTGTAAACTTCTATGTCAATGCAATCAAAGATGTAGCCTTTTGTGTCGCAAAATCCGTAAAAAAAATCTAACTTCTTTTTCAATGCAATCAATGTAAATTAAATTTTATGATCGAATTTACTAGCAAGAAAATCAAATCTAAAGAGCACCTCCAGTAAACCCAGATTCTTGAAATTTGGTACAAAACACATAAGATGTAGTTTTGCACTAATGAAACAAAAACTAAAATCCTTACATTTTTGCTCTAAAATATTAATCTTAAAAATATACACAATACTTAGGTTTGTACCGAACCCTCAGATGCGTGAGCATGATTTGCACTTGGCTGCTTTTATTTAATTATTATTTATAGTGTAGAAACTGTTGAATCGCTCGGTAGGTCTATGAGTTTACAATTTTCGTATCGTTGCCGTCTGGCCACTCTATTTTGTAACATGCTAATGTACTTTTTACCCCAAAGGGTTACCGAATTTGCGTAAAATACGTTTTAATATAAATAAAAACGGGTCAAGCTTCAACACGAATGGCGTCGAGAATTTAGCAGTGTAGTAGAGGAATAATAAATAAGAACGGTAGAAAATGTAAAATATTTTGAAATATATAAACAAGTTTTTAAGTGATTTAGTTCAATTTTTATGTTAGATAATCTGTGCATAATTTTAACTGAAAATCTTCGTGGTTTTAAGTTCGAGAAAAACGTAAAAACTACGGAACGGATCTTTATGCGGTTTTCTTCAATAAATAGTGATTGAAGAGGAAGATTTTCATATCTGAGCAAAACCGGAAAGGGTCCGTTTATTATTTATAATATTTTTTTTATTTTATAATTACTAAAAAAAAATATCTATGTATATTTGTAGGGGGTCACCTAATACACATAGGTGATGGCGTGTGATCATCAGTCCCGGAAATATTTAATTTCTTTATTCATGCCGGAAACGGAACAATTAAAACATTTACATAAGACAAAGTCCCCCCATCTAATCCATTCCCGTGGGTGCCGTAGAATTCGGCCCAGAGCAACCGACCGGAACAAAATCGGCGGCGTACCTATTGTTGGAACACGGCATTAAAAATTGTGCTAGCAACCCTGCTGCCAAACGTGTATGGCAACACCCAATTATAACTTTAAGACCTTATTTCACAAAATCCGAGTAATCTAAGCAATGTTAGTAATCTCTACAATTTAAACTTTGTCTAAGTTTACTGGGAGATGGTGAAACAGCCCCTAAAGCTATATTTGAGACTCAAGACTAAGTGTAATTAGTGGCCATTATATACGAAAGAGAAAAAATAAGAATATATTTTATTATTTGTAGCTAAAACTGGTAACAGTTTCTGAATTTTTTGTTACGATTTCACAGACTAATTTTATTTGGTACTTTAAATTCCAAATTTGTAATAATTAAATAAGACATTGATAATTCCCACGAATGACATTTTAAACTTAAAGACCCATTAGCCTTAGGCCATATTTATTAACTTTAGTTATTTTCATCATTGGAGAACCCTAAAATACTTTTCCTTGAAGGGTAGAGTGCAAACTTATATAGAAAGCTGTTTCCATTACCTTATTTATAGAAAACCATCGTTAAAAGGAAAATATAGCGTTCGGAAATGGTTATTTAGAACGGGAAAACGGGAATGTCGAAACAGGTCCGTTAATGCTGATTTTACTATCTCGTTAATTTATTCTCGGAAATTAATTGGTAATTTTATATGCGGAAATATATTATCCTTATAAAATACTAGTAGTGCCCCGCGGTGTTACCCGCGTTTAAATGTATTGTCCCGCGGAATTACATATTTTCCCGGGATAAAAAGTATCCTATGTTACTTCTAATACCTCCAAGAATATGTGTACAAAGTTTCATGATTATCGGTTGAGTAGTTTTCTCGTGAAAGCGTTACAAACAAACTAACATTCACATTTATAATAGTACAGGATTCATCTTAAGTTTATATTATTACTTGCTTTAACCGCGTAATAAGGGATTTTGTCGCGGTAAAAAGCCGAGTGCTTACCCGTTCAACCCATGATTTTTCTACCCAATAATATTTTTACCCCTTCAACCCAAAACATATGCCCCGTTCTACCCAAAGCAAAAATCTGAGTCACAGTGTATTCTAAATAGTACAGACACCGTAATTTGTATATCTTTATATATATAATTCTTCTGTGAGTGTGTATGTCACTGAACTTCTCTCAAACTACTGGACCGATTTTGATGAAATTTTTTGTGTGTGTTCAAGGGGATCAGGGAATGGTTTAGATTCACAATTTAGTCCGCTGGACAATGTTTTTTTAATTAATTTTCAATTTATTAGTAGTTGTTGATTTTGGATATAATGATCCCACGAGATAATCCAAAAACACGGGCAACGCCGTGGCGATTTTTTGTCTAATGTAATGAATGACCCTGCTTCTTTAGTATTTCACTATGATATTTATTTGAATTCAAACAATAGAAATTAGGAATAAGTAGGTGTGGGTAGAACGGGTAACTTGAATCTATTGTTTTGGGTTGAACGGAGCAAAATACCTATTGGGTAGAAAAATCTTGGGTCGAACGGGTAAGCACTCAAAAAGCCGCTTTGTAATTTACTGGGAAAGCAGCTATGTTCGTGGCAAATTTAATCTAAATCGGGCTTCACTCGCAATAATCGATTTTCCCGCGAAAACTGATATTTTACCGCGGTAAAAAGTAGCCTATATGTTATTCTAATGTATAAGCTATATTGTGGTAAAGTTTCATTCAAATCCATTTAGTAGTTTTTACGTGAGAGAGTAACAAACATCCATACATCCATACTTACAAAGTTTCGCCTTTATAATATAAATAAAAAAAAAAAAAAAAAAATGCTGATTACAACTACTGATGATTTATCACCAAACATTGTTTTTAGACTCGATAAACAAAATGACATTGATTCGTATTTTCATATATTTTATTTATTTGAAATAAAAACTACTTAATTTCAAAGAGGGCGCGATGAGCTCATTGTAGTTAGAGCCAAAAGATACGTCAAAAACAATGCAACCACATCGCTACGACAACGCACAAACATCGCAGCCCCAAAGTCAGTGACAACACAGTTGTCGATATCAACTGCATAAAGTGGTGGTGGGTTTTCTATACAAAAATAAGCCCGACCACGGTTGCGTTGTTTTGTCGTGTCGGTGTCGGTTATAAGAGGTAAGTGTGTGCTGGCCTTAATTACATTTTTCATTCAAAGAATTGTGTTTACAACGATGACCCATTTTTATTACAATTACACCAACAGTTTTAAATCTTTCAAACATTTTTTCGCCGTCTGCACCTTTATCATAATAAAACAAAAGTTTGAAGATTTCCTATTTGTGCCCTCAACAAATCTCCGAGGTCAATTTAGAGGGTAGAATAAATTCGAGAAAAAAGGGTCAGTAAAAGTTTTAGTTTCAGAGTTATTTCTTAACCAGCATATGAGTGACTCAAAAAGGCATAATGTTCTATTTCTGTACACAGGGGGTAGTTTTACTTATACACATTTTTGGGTTGTTTTACACTTATCGCTTAGTTTCTAACTTTTGCTAAAAAGTCTCAGCTGAAACGAAATCTGACAAATATTGCAACAGCTTGGCTTTGCGGTGTCTAATAGACTATATCTTGGAGTGTGGTCAAATCTGGGGGCACGGCAGTGCCCCCACCAAGTCGAGCAAAAAAGCGTCACGGCCGTGCCATCCTTTTCTCGAAGCAATTCAGGTCATTTTCAACCCCCTGTAACTTCGTTGTGGATAAAACTAGAAGACTAAAATTTTCAGTAACCATGCAGGCATTGTAAAGACACGGTATATTTTAAATTTCATTCAATTTGGACTAGTATTTTAAGAATTATAACGGGTCAAATTTCTTAATTTTGTCACTCACTGACTGACTGACTGACTGACTCACCGATCATCAAAATTCCAAGGCACTTCTAGCAGACCTAGAAGCTTCAAATTTGGAATATAAGTAGTGTTTGGTGTATGAATCAAGGAAAAACTTTAAAATCTAGAAAATACCGGTATAGAGGGCGCTGTCGTACCATCCTTTTCTCGAAGCAATTCAGGCCATTTTCGACCCCCTGTAACTTCGTTGTGGATAATACTAGAATACTGAAATTTTCAGTAATCGTGCAGGCATTATAAAGACACGGTATATTTCAAATTTCATTCAATTTGAACCAGTATTTTAAGAATTATACCGGGTCAAATTTCTTAATTTTGTCACTCACTGACTCACCGATCATCAAAGTTCTAAGGCACTTCTAGCAGACCTAGAAGCTTCAAATTTGGAATATAAGTAGTGTTTGGTGAATGAATCAAGGAAAAACTAAAAAATCTAGATAATACCGGTATAGAGGGCGCTGTCTCAACGCCACGTATATACGAAATATGTACTAAAGTAATAACAATGCGAAATATAAATAAATCCAATCTGGACCGGCAAAAAGAAAATTATATGGACATACATATATACAATAACGACTTTCTGTCTTAATACGTCCAGTCTCTAAGACCACGAACGTGGTCCATAACAATTGAAAATCAATTGTGTCTGGAATCTCCGTACTCGAAGCATTAAGTTGTTACGTAATAATTAACAGCATCCTATAGTGACGCATATCAATATTAAAATTCTTTAATGTTTTATATAAATATATTATAATTATTATTTATTTATTAGTATTCATAAATGCCATCATGTAAAATACAACCACACACACTAACTCTCACACACACACACACACACATACACACACACACATACACACACACACACACTCTCTCTCTCAATAAAGTCATACTCGCTTACCTTAAAAAATTTAAATATAAAAAACAGTTATAGAAATTGCATTGCATTTATTTGTAAACTAAAATATTTTATGTGTTTGTACCTACCAATTAGTTAAGGAAGAGCGAGGCCTTCTATCACAGATTTTTAAATAAATCTAAAAGAAGGTCTCAACTACCACAAAATTGAAAAATAGTATGTAAGTTACTGAATAAATGCATTATTTATTTATTTATTTATTATATTAAGACTTGGCCATCGCCTGAAAACACGTGTAAATTCAATTATTTAGTGAGTCCAATCAAACAGACAGACCAAAATAATAAATATTTGTTATTTTAGTCTTTATCTACCGTTTATACATCCATCCCTCAATCAGTTTGCGACATTTTAACAACACAAACTAATATTTAACTCTTACGGCCCCGTTCACACATGTCTCCGTTTTACTGTTACGTTTTATCGTGTACGTTTTTTTTTCGTCGATGGCGTATGTGGTTTTATAAGCGACTTCACACATTGCACAGTATTATAGGCGCGGTAGTGTCGTTCATTTGGCAACGACACTACTGGTAGTGCGGCTGGTAGTGCCGTTGCCAGAAAACGTATTCTGTATACAGTAAAAAATATCGTTCCGAAAAAAAATGAGATTCCGTCTTGTCATCGAATAGGTACTGGACGATGGAATAGTAAAAAATCACGGATACGAATTTTAACGGATAGATACTGTGTGCGTGGCGGGCGGTGTGTGCGGGGTGTAGGAGGGGGAGTGATGCGACAGGTTTTATCTCGCATTTTCTATTGAACATTCATAGAGAACGATCATAGCGAATCATAGAGATAAAATTCGATTCATCACCTCGTATTTGACTCGTACATCTCTAGATCTTTGGGCCATAAGTGGATGCTGCCAATAACGTCGAATCTTCCTTCTCCAACGATAGTACCGATACAACACGACAGCGTCCATCCTTGTAAAATAGCGGCGGTATACTGCGAGTTTTCTTTTCACACATCGCATCCAGTAATGACGGATCCGTTAAACGTTATACAGTGCCTATGTGTGAACAGAGCATGAATTTATGACCTATCCGTTAAAAACGTACCAGTAAAAGGACTCCTATGTGTGAACGTTATAGGGTTAGGCAAAAACAAAACCTTCACGTATATTTTGGTGTACAATAAATAATTTATGAATTTATTTTATTTATGTGTACCTATCTACTTATAGATAACGGGAGCTAAAAATATACAGAGTTATTGTTAATGAAATGAATAAACGCCGGCATTTCGCGCCGGCTGTAAAGGCCCGGCCCAATCAGGTGTTAGCGCGGGAAGGAAACGCGCGCCCTCTCATTACCTCCGATATCCGCTCTGAATAAATTTCAATTGCCCCGCAATCTGTTACCGAACGGAATTCCCGCCGCTTTCCACTCGAATCCAGCGATTGTATCTGTACATTGCTTATGAAAGGCTGATATGAAACTTTTACTGTCGTTCCCTGCTTACTTTGTTTCTCTATTTTATGATGAGTGTCGATTTCTCCGTACTCTGATATTGTCAAACGCAATAGATTGCACATAACGCAATACGCGATTTTTCTGAAGCTTTGTTATTTTTTACCACTATAATGTTTATCTATCTATCCACTTTCCCTATCATTACTGCGAATTTTATCAAAATAACTACAAAAGATTTCAAAGATCATACCAAGGTTTACAGAAAAAGTAATAAAGCAAGCTTCTCAGTATTATCAAAACAAATGAAATTTGATATTTTAACTCATTTAGCCAACTCACACACCCAAAGAGTTGAAAAGTCGTTAGAATGATGAATGGTTGAATAAACTTACACAATAATCTCAACTTTCAATCCTAAGAATTACTAAGTTTGCACATTTCACGTCTATTTCGAGGGAATGTGCCTCAAATAATATGGATGCTGTGTGTTTCCTACAATTATTTTGCGTAAAATATGATCCCAGGCCGGAGCGGAACAATTTTTCACTCTCCCCTTTCTCATTTCTTTTGTTTATAAACAGTGCGACTGGGACACTTTCATGTTACGAACAGAAACTAAGCTCCATTATAAAGTTCAACAACAGTTTTAACAATTATACAACGAATACTACAGATAATAAATATTATTCCTAATAAGCTATTTCAAGGTAACGAATTACGTTACAGTAGGATATTTCTTTCAATCGCGATTGAAAGTATAAGTATCAATATAATTGTCTATTTAAATCTCTATTTAAATTAAAGTCTCTATTTATAATTAAATTCGTGTATCGGCTATGCAAATGAAATTTTTATTTGCAACATAATATGCGTTTATTTACATCATGAGCTGCTTTTCAGTTGCAAATAAAATGGATGGATCTTGTGTGAGAGCTCAAATTGCTTCAGTGACTTATTAGGTTATCAATTAAGTGCTTTCGAACTTCTTGCGCTCATGTTGTCTTCTCATTCTTCCGTTCAAAGACTTGAAATCCCTGAAAATCCTGATTGAATGGTTACACTTGTCTTTAATGTTATAGACGAGTTTAACTAGTTAATCATTTTTTATTTTTATTATGTAGGTATCAACTGCGAAATTCTTTAGGTATTATAATTTAGCTATTTTTTTAGCTTAATGCTAATTTTTTGTAATAATTGTGTAATAGGCGTACGTACCAATTAAACATGAAAAACAAATATGTCATCTGAAACAGTTACTTGGCGTTGGCAGTAAAATAATCTTTATAAACCTTCTGATTGCAATACATACTGTGCACAGTTCTGAGGCTTTCACGCTTCGAATGACGAGAAAAATAAATTCCCGCCACATAATTGTAGACGCAGATAATGTTGTTTTCCAGGTAATGTGCGCGCACAATTATTGCACAGGATATTGTGTTCATTAATGTGTTCGCGAATGTTTTTCACAATTTACATGATTAAAAGTGTATTTTCTTTGATACTCGTAATGTTGAGTTTTTATTTAGGACTAGCGGTCCGCCCCCGCTTCGCGAATCTAAACCATTCTCGAACCCACTTAAACACACACAAAAAATTTGATCATAATTGGTCCAGCCGTTTAGGAGGAGTTCATTGACTAACACAAGTACAGAAGATGTAAATATAAAGATTGGAAAAATAATATGGCGGAAATATTGTTTCATGGCCGTAGTGACTTGTTGGATAGCTATATTTTTTTTTTATGTATTTTAGATGTCCATTACGTGAAATGCTTTTTTGAAATATACTAGCTAGACCCCCTATGGCTTTGCTCAGACTTTCTACAACTACAACTTTCCTGAATCACTCTACCTATTGCAAAAACTTGTATAAGAGTTTATCCCGAACATAAATACTAATTTATAATATTTTATAGATGTTTTTTTTATGATTATCAAAAAAATGTTTAGATACTACGCACTAATTAATATACCCTTACGTCATTAATGATCTTAGTAATCTAGTATAAAAATACCGAAATGTTTATACTAGAATATATATTTATTATGATTACATCATCTTAATATCACCCTTATGCCGTACAATGCCTAACACAAAATTTCAATCCCCAGCAAAAAACGTTATCCATTCTTGAAATTGCTAATCAAAAATTCTAAGATTTCGCTTACTTTTGGTGAATTTTACTCGGAGAAATATCTTATTTATTTTGACTCGGGGGGGAATCCATCATCGCTCAGACCTGCGACGTAGTCAGTGACAAACAGGTGAATTGAAGATTAAATGAAGCTGCCAAGCAATTTGCGACTTTAAGAAGGTACGTAAAACATCTACGCGTAATCACGGCTGTAATACAGAGTCTTCGCTTGACAAATTAATTTTATATTAAAAATAGGCATTTTTGTTTTGGAGAAGATGTTTTCTAGTTCAAATTGTTTACAAAAGTAATTTTAATGCATAGGTGACATAAATAATTTCCTAAGCTGTTTAGCTATATAACAAGTTAATTTTTAACAAAACCAAAACCGATTTTCATTTTGAAAATGTGATTGAATTATATGCAGTGGCAGTGTCTTGCGATGTTACCTGCGTTATAATTTATTTTCTTGTATCGACATATTTCCCTCGTTTAAAGTAACCTATGTCGTAATCCCACGTATAACCCATTACCATACCAAATGTCAGACAAACACACACATACACTTTCCAATGCATAATATTAGTATGGATTGAGTATAACTCGGGCCACGTTCTCGGTATAAGAATTTTGCCCGATCTCCTCCCGTGGGTGCAACCATATCCCAACATTTTCGATACAAATTGAGAACTTGAGAACTAAAAATAAAGCCAAATTCAGACCCTCCTCATATTTTTAGTTAATCAGAATAAGTAATTGCCCAAAAAGATGCGCGAACACTAAACAAAACAATCACAAATAGCTCAAAATCACAAATACACACCGAATGTGAGAACCTTAAACAAAACTTAACAAATAGGTAAATAATAAATCAAAAAGCATTAAAAAAAAACATCTTTAAAACACGTTAGATTCCAACCTAGGATTGACCAAACTCGGTATGGAATGGTGACCCATATTTTAATATAGATCGAGAACTACTTCAACGATTGTTACAAAATGATTGTATGAATAAACTGAACCAATTTGCAAGCTTTCATTAAAATGTAATCTACGAAATTTTTCCAAGGAGATCAAAGTTCTGAGGTGACAGACATAAAAAAAACAAAGGTACGCCCTGAATTGAGATCGTCCTTCTTCCGTTAAAAGTCGGTTAAAAAGCTTTCTAATTCTCACTGGCCGTTGGTTATTTTGATGTAAGAAGAAAATAAAAAAGCGTTAGCCAGATTACTTAACGTTGAAAGAGTGTCGGATGTAACTTTGTCAGTGTGAAAGCTTTTCGTACCAATATAGATAATATAAAGGCTTTTTTACTCTATAGATAAGAGTTTGTTTACAAACCTAGAAGAAAGGTTTTTACTCAACTGCCAAAATATTAAAATGAGTGTAAAGACGAATTGTTTTTCGCAATAGTATACACTTAACATAACTTGTACTGTAGCAATTATAAAATTAAAAACTAAACATAACTTGTACTGTAGCAGTATATTCACAGCGGTTAATATTTATAAAAGATTGAAAAAAGAGAGAGAGAGAGAGGGGGGGAGAACATTTATCAACACAACACACACATAACCAGTAAATACAGTTTAAAAAATTATTTATATAATACTAAATACTATCTAACCATACATGATTGAATGTGTTGTGCCAAAAGGTCTCGCCTCAGGTTGCCATCTGTTCGGATTTCCCCGGATTTGTCCTAGTTTAGAGGGCATACAGGGAGTGTCCGGGGAAGGTTTCATTTGTAGACCGAGTTTTAAAAAATAAATAGATTTAAAAAAATTTGGGCCGCCCGCGAGTTACGCACTAAGCTAGCACACCACGATCATACGATGCGAATTTATATTCGGAATGCCAACGTGGAGAGGGTATTCTCATTAATTACACAAAAATGGACTAAAGAAAAAAATTAACTGGGCGTAGAAACAATTTCTTCAATATTTAAAATTCAATTCAATTTCCAAGAATACTGCACTGATTTTTATAAATTACTTTCAAAAAGGGAAGATATTCTAAAAGCTATCGGAAAAAAATATCCCAGTAAAAAGCCAAGAGGCTGAGGAAAACGCTTCAATAGCTAGATAGACAAATCGTGTACCTACCTAAATTTGAGTGCAATAATTGCATTTTATTTTTGTAGTTGAAGTTATGTATGATTGTTTTCAATGAGTAAAAACTATTTAAAATATGGTTGTTGATCAAAACTTTAAGTTGATGAAAATGAGTGTTAAATTAATGAATGAATAAAAAAGGTGATTTATGACATTTTCAACTGTTTTTTATTACATTGAATATGTTTAAAAGATCTTGTTGATATGTCCGGCTTTCGGACTCTTACATCCGGGGTTTTCACGCGTCTTGTCCTGATATCCAAATTTTAGAGATGGCAACCCTAGCCTCAGCATATTCAGATCAACCTTTAGATAGATTTGCGCTGGTTTTCAGACGAGACCTATGAAAAACAACTTCACGAGCGACAAACACGGACGAAATATTGATTAAGTTTTTATTTTTAGTAGTTATCTTTTCTCTATAATTTTCTACTGTATCATGTAGCATACGTTTTTCGCTGTACATGTAATCATAATCTTCAAAAATTACAGAAATTTACAGTTAGTACAACTATGCACGAGTCCTTTTATGCTCGGATTTTGAAACATCTAACAAAAATTGCCGCCAGTAGCAATACTCGAAATATCGAATTTCAGTTCTTCAAAGTCTTTCAGTAGATATACGACGAAAGACAAAGGTCACTACTATGATTCAGAAAATGTCAGCTAAATTAAACAAAAAGATTGATAGGAAGTCTCGCAGAAAATCATATTTTCAGGAATTGGTTACGTTAACTCAACTTTGTGATTTTCACAAAATTCATTTGCATTTTCCCGGGTCAGCTAATAAGAATAACTTCTGAATTGCGTGCTTTGACCTCTTACATTATAAAGTCACGTAAATTATTAAAAGATTTAAAATGTTTTCGTATGACAAATTCGTAAGAAAAGCCTCTTTTTAATGTTAATAAACTTTTGTTTGATCACGATCTTAAATAATGATAATTGCCGATTTGGATAAGGATTTATAAACATCAAGAAGGTACCTCCTGTGTTTGTCTGCTTTGACTTCGTTTAGTGAAGCTTATAATTATATGAAATCGTGGTGGCAATTATATTTAAGTTATAGTTTTACACTTCTCTCTTGGCGAGAGAGATTAGGCCTTAATTCACCACGCTGGTCAAGTGCGGGTTGGTGAATGTCACATGCTCTTCATACTCTTTAAAGTTCTCAGAACATTCCGGTTTCCTCACGATGTTTGCTTTCACCGTTAAAGCACGTGTTTTAAGCGCACATAAATTTCTCAAGAAGAAAAATCCAGAGGTGCGTGGCGGGGTTTTTGAACCCACGACCTTCGGAATGATTATATGAAATCGTGGTGGCAATTATATTTAAGTTATAATTTTACACTTCTCTCTTGGCGAGAGAGATTAGGCCTTAATTCACCACGCTGGTCAAGTGCGGGTTGGTGAATGTCACATGCTCTTCATACTCTTTAAAGTTCTCAGAACATTCCGGTTTCCTCACGATGTTTGCTTTCACCGTTAAAGCACGGGTTTTAAGCGCACATAAATTTCTCAAGAAGAAAAATCCAGAGGTGCGTGGCGAGGTTTTTGAACCCACGACCTTCGGAATGAAAGTCAAGTGTCCTCCCACTTAGCCAACACGGCTTCGAATTAAACAAACTTAAAATAGGTTCATAGTACAAATCTATATAAATAAAAATGAATTGTTGTTAGTCTGATTAAAACTCGAGAACGGCTGAAGGGATTTATCTTATCTTAATCTTGAAATGTTCGTGGAGGTCTAGGGAATGTTTAAAAGGCGAGAAAAAATCGAATAATTGCCGGGAACTTATTTTACCCGTGCGACGCCGGGGCGGGCCGCTAGTATAAAATATATGAAGAATTTTCGTAGAGAGCTTAAATAATATCTTCTAATCTATTAATTGTATAAAGTTTTGAATTTATGTAGCGTTGTTATTTTACCAAGTGTAGTTAAAATACATAAACATATATTAATGCCTCACTCAGACAGCGCAGTAAACAATGTCATCCCATAAGTAATTACAGCTGTTTGTACACAAATAGTGGTTCTAGTTAAACTAGCAAACATCTATCAACTCCTACAGTAAGTAAATATTACTACTAAGAAATGCCTGTGAGTAGATACAGTAACCACCCCGATCATTACCAGACAAAATCGGTTCGGCTCCATTAAACCACAATACGGCTCTACAATAATAACAGTAATCCTACAAATCTACATATCACACGTTTCATTTCCCCCTTTCATCCACGCGAGAACTTGCCAACCCAAACATAACATGCATTGTAATACGATACGCCCTAACCAGTCGTGGAAGAGTTCAATTTCCCGCAACATATTATCGATAACTGAAACCTCCAATTGGTAAATACATGTCCTTACTAGATAGAAGACATGGCAGTAAAAAAGGGACAGGAATCGCGACAGTAAAATGGAAGGCAAAAGCAAAAAATCGTTGAGCCTTTTGTGATCATGTCAAATCTTCGGAAAAGGCTTTAAATAAAGGTTGAGTACTATCAAGGATCTTGTTTCACAAGGGCCGAAAATACAGAGTGAACATTACTAAGTTCAGAAAACTGGACCTCTTAGTTTTACATTTTTATAAGTTTAGATTCTGTAAACGCACTATTCACCAACCCGCACCTTGGCCAGCGTGGTGAATTAAGGCCTAATTTCTCTTGTCAAGAGAGAAGTCCCTGTGTCCCAGCAGTGGGAACGTTAATAGGGTGCTAATGATGATAGTGAGATTCTGTAAAATAGCAAATATTTTGCAAAAGTTGCGCTCAGCAACTGAATATTGTAAGATAACATAAAAAGTTCAACTCGTAGCGAGCAAAATAACAATAAATTCTTATCTGTATTAAAGCTGCCTTTGTGTTTTCCTTTTATTAATATGATAACAGAATTCGCACACGTTTTCTGTGATATAAAATGGTTATGCTGTTTTAGCCTTTCCAATATCTGAGACGTCCAGTCCTAAACATAATTGTCCCACATCCAGTTATTTCATAAGAAATGTTGTAAATATTCTAAATTTCAAATCAAGCAAATGTGCCACGAATAAAATTGCTACCAATTTAAAAAAAAGCGATGCAAAATCATTTACGAAAGTAATTCAAAGGGACGACTAGTCGTGTACCCCGAGGGTCTATGTAAATCGAGAGGTGAAGTGTAAATAAAACATTGATAAACAAGCTTTGTTGAAATGATTGAATGTAGATGGGTTGAAAGATAACCTTTTTCTTTTCAATCTGCTTTATTATCTGGAAAAATAAAATGCCCTAACAATTTATATTTAAAAAAAACAGAACTTTTTATTATACAAAATTTCATTCTTATGGCTAGAAAAATTAGGAATTTTAGTATTACGATTAGAATAATATTTCGTTTGAAGACATCTACTTATTTTATTATTTTTAAAGAGGATATACTACAAACTATAGAAAGCAGAAAATGTAGATGGATGGTAATAAATTTTGAACTACATCATAAAATCCCGCTCATTAAGCTGATGTAATTTTTACTCTATGTTTTTGACAATATCCTGAACGCAGACTAAATTATGAATTGACCTACTAAAAAGCTTCATTCAAACCCTTTCCATAGATCATAAATACATAATGAGTTCCATTGTAAAGAAGAGCTAAGTACCCACCTATCGGCGCCGCGGAGCGTACGCCATGTTTCGCGCCAAAACTGAGACCAAACGAAGTGCGTAATCGACGCGGCGCAAAACCAAACGAGCTGATAAGAGATTTTGTTTGATAACACGTGGATTCAGCATAGTTTTTTAATCTGATTTCAAAATTTAAAAATATTTTTATGTTTCTTAACTACCTAGTTAATTTAAAATTCAATAGAAAAAATGTCGTATAATCAAATTTCACATGGACATAGTTTATTTTTTTTGATTCGATTGATATTTCTCATTTATATATTTTTATCAAAAACCTACCTTTAATTCATGGACATTATCTCCTTTCACTGTTCTCGAATCACTGGATGTCAGCCTAACGTCTTAAGCCATAGACGTTAGATTATCCACGTTATCTGCAGATGACGGCTAGTTGAATATTAATAGTAGGCAGGAATAGAATCAATGTAGCATATGACTTACCTGAACGACAGCGTAGTGAGCGGCCGATACGACTTGTGGCTGCTCGGGTCCGACATCGGCATTCCCCAGAAGTCGTTTATAAACACCTTGTAGATACTGTTACGTCCGTCAACATCGGCATTCGACACGATTGCCGGTATGTCATCGTGCACAAATTCTCCGCTTAAACTGTTTGCGTAGGTCACTGCGCCTACGCAGGCCACTAGAGTATACACCAACCAGTCAGTTTCACATATCACTTTCCACAATTTCGGCGGAACTTCTTCGCGCACGGGAGGCAGAGGTCGGCGCTTCATTTTGACACTATTTAAACACTACGTTTTATTTCACATGTTGATATTATCAAGATACCTGTTAATGATAGGAGTTTTTATATTTCTTTGGCTGAAAGCTAGTTAATGTTCTAATTTTTTTCATAGTGAGTGTTGTTGGTCTCAACTTTAGATTTAAATTGACTATCCAATAGATTTATTAAAAAAAATACGAAAATGCATGCCTGGTAACATGATACTAGAATTTGTTTATAAAATTTATTTTAATATAACACAAGTAAAATTCCCACATTCATCAATTAGTGTTGTAGGTACCTATTAAAATTTGTTAACGCAATGAAATTCATAATTCTATGAATAGGCCATTGATATAATTATGGATTGCCTTTCAACCACTGAACTACTATTATTTCTAAAACACTTAATTAATTAATTTATTGTATGTACGCAATAAATATGCACTAATAATTGGTTTTAAATTCTATTAATATATTATTATTATTCTATAGGAATTAAGTATTATGCTTTCCTGTGAGTTGACCTAACATTTTTGAATGATAAACGTTATTAACCGTACAAATTTTTATTATTTAAAAAGGTCTTTGACTTATGTTTGAACTATTAGTGCTGTGTTACCCGCGTTATCATGCATTTACCCGCGATAAAAAGTAACCTATGTCGTTTGTCAGACTCTAGAGAATCTTTGTACCAAATTGAAATCGGTTCAGTAGTAGTAACGTGAAAGAGGAACAGACAGACAAACAGAGTTACTTTCGCATTTACCTTTATAATATAAGTATGGATGTGAAAACATTTTGTTTCAATAATTATTTTGATTTAGTCTTGCAAATTAAGTTCTCCTACATAGTAGCAAGTTGTAGAGAAATAATCGCTTCTAATATGACAAGCCACGAACAAATGTTCGATATTCATAGGCTAAGCTACCGCACAAAGCAATCTTCGTAGAAGCGAGCCTGCATTGTAGTTCCGTCGATTTGATACATTGCCTCTCCGAGCTTCATGCATACGCAATTGGCAAACAACGAGTCTTGGACAAAGGTTGTTTGTTTTCTTTGGAAAGTATGCCTTTGTGATTGATAAAGCTTTGAATATACCACGTATGAATAAAATTAGGACAGAACAAGTCATTTCATATTGTTAACCCCCGACACAAAAATAGGGGTGTTATAAGTTTGACGTGTCAGTCAGTCTGTCTGTCTGTGGCATTATAGTGCCCGAACGAGTGAAGCGATTTCAATTAAGATTTTTTGATGAAAGGTGAGTTTTGCGCGAGTATTCTTAGATATTATGTTTGATGAAAATCGGTCGACCCGTTTAAAAGTAATGATGGGTGAAAGTGGGGAAGAAAAACCGAATATCTGCAAATATACTCGAGTGGGGTCTCATTATGGTGTATGGTGACTGTAACGGCTTTAGCGCTTTCCTTGGGGTTTCCACTTTAATAAATCAATGACACAGTAGATTTATATAAGTAAGTTTATTTAAAATGTTATAATCTAAACTATGTATATGCTGCTCGTAATCTGTAGAATCAAAACGAGAGGACTCAATTCTAAACGTTGGCCTATTTCTCCTTAAAGCAATATCTAATGGGGCTTCCATGGAAAAAAGGAAAAAACAAGAAGACGAAAACAACATGAAATTATAGAGATAAATTGAACAGAAAAGATTAGCAAGGATTTTTTATTATTTTCCGATATTTCAGATTTAATCGAATTTGAAAATCCTCTTATTTGAAATTATAAGATTATTGAAGATTTTAGATTGGCCACAGATTATGTAGATTTAAAAAGCTCTATGTTTAATTGCGTAAATGTAAACATAATTTTTGTTTGCTTTGTAAATTCTGAAGATTTTACACTATGAAACTTCAAAACTATAGCTTGGTGGCGTTCACAAGCGAGATTGAGACAGGCTGCTTGCATGTATTTCCACTCGATAACAGCCTGGGTTTATTTCAAGAAAAGTCTAAATAGGTACCTTATTCATTCTAAATAAAGCTTGATCAAGTTTTAAGCGTCAAGCGGCAAGTCTGTCCAAAGCTTTATCAAGCCAGGTCTGAAGTTGGCTTGATGGATGGGCGTCGTGGAATAAATCTCCATGGCACAGACACGGAAGGGTCAGCAGACCGCTGATGTCATATTCATGAGCCTATGCCCCTATATGCGCTCCGTAAACGATCTACTATAAGTTATTTTTTCCCCAACCCAACCCTTCGTAATTCGGCTTTGGGTACCGTAACTTCAATTCGGAAACATTTTCAGGGAAACTTAGAACTTTTGTTATGACGTAAAGTTTTTTCATAAGGTGTGGAACAATTCATCGGAAACTTACGAATATTAAACATGCATTTTTTAAAATCTGAAGTAACTAAATTATTTTATACGATAAAGATGATTTTGTTTGTTTAGAATACCATAACGATGTTATCATTGCAATATTTGATTATAGCAGTTAATTTGGCTAATTATTAGATACTAATAAATAAAATGGACAGTTTTAAAATATTTTCATGATCCGTATTGAGAAAATCATAAACATTATTGGAAGTTCAGATAGAATCCGCAGATAAAACCAACTCACACTTGCCAGTGTATTTTTTGTAATTCCAGGGTTGTAGTCGCGGTTTTTTAAACGTTTGATTAATGACCGCCACTGGGACCTGAAACAAAGACACTGGTGATTTATAAACATAGAATTGTCGTTTTCTTATTACGTGAGGCTTTATTCCAAAAGGCACGCACATTTTGGAGGATTTTCTGAAAGCGTGCAATGCGGTACCTAGCGCTGTTTGCTGAATTTGTAAGTAAAGAGCGAGTCATGCTTAAAATGTATACGTTGATTTTATCGTGGCAATTTTTCTTGGGAATCGTAGATTGGATGTTTTCATGCTGCTGATTTATTCTTTTGAAAGTGTACAACACGCTTGTTCAAGTACGATTAGATTAATATTCGCCTTGAATAAAGCAAAAATAACATTATCAGTAACTCCGGTCATCATGAACTACAAAACAATACTCTATTGAACACAACATTACAATGAAACACAAAAAAGATTAAAGTTGTGGATCAATGGTTGGCCTCATCGCTGAAAGCGATCTCTTCCACGAATAAGACGGGAGTAGCAAATTGACATTCAGATACGAGTATCAATAAATGTAATACAAATAAAATACTATATTATTACAACGCTTTGATTTAAAAAAAAATTAACATTGCATTATAAACCACCATTGCAAAGGGAATGCGTAATTGTAACACTCACTGTACATTACGGTGAGTGCATATTTTATAAGATGAGAATATCATAAATCGCGATAAACGCGATCATATCAGGCTTAACTCGTTTTACCGCCTAACTGAGCTCAAATACACAACACACACCACAACCTTCCTGAATTAAATTCTTTACATACAAAGGTTGTCAATAAGACCGCCCATTACGCATGCTAGATTTAATTTTACTATTAAAAATGTTGTATTTATGTTTATTGGTGTGTGTAATGAAGAATTTTCTATCTATCTATCTAAATACACATAAATTTGACAAATTAAATGATTAAACAAGGTTCAATTGGGTTTTTGAAAAAAAAATGTATTAAATAGGTAGAAAGATTATACATAAGTTTTACAACATTATTTTTTTGCAATGTTTCAAAAGTTATATCATAATAAAAATTAATTTTTGAATCAAGTACTGAAGACACGCCGACAGCTTCCGAATAAACCCGAGCGCGTGTGACGTCATAATGTTAGTTTTTACTCAATGCAGAATATGTATACAGAGATAATAAGTACAGTGTTTTGATCTGTTTTATACTGTTGTCTTTCTTAAATAATCAAATATATATTGAAAATGTCAAACCTCAAAAGTTATCGCTTTTGTTTTGTACCATTATGTACAAATACTACAAAATCTACTCCAAACAAAAATAAATAAATAAATTTTTAGCAGAAGTACTAGCAGAAGTTTTCTTGGTCAGTTTTTCAGCTTCAATATATTTTATAACTGTACCAATGCCTGATAAACGCGCTTTTTTTCAATAGCAAGCTATTGTTTGTAATATCAAATAACTCAAGTTTGATTCGAGTAGGTATAAATTACCTGCTGAAGCTGCTCAATCATGGCATTGAACATCCTGTATTTTCCTTGATTTTTCATTAATAGTTAACGTAACAGAATAAGCTTTACTCCGAGCTCGGTGTTCTGGGCAAACACGTCCTTTGACAATACAAATACCATTGTTACGGCTAAGTTGAACGTAACCTATAGCTTCGTCGCCGTAACTCTCGCGTGATGCCCTACAATTAATGCAATAATTAAATATACGCATTTAATACAACGGATATTAAACACTTAAATATTTTCATATACAATATTATTTTATACATACTTACCTTGATGCCTTGGCACCTCGAACTTCAGCAGAATTAATCCGAGCGTCATTTTAAAAAAAAGTAGTTATCATAAATATATCAACATCAGGAATATTATCAGATTTTGCCTTTATAAATCCTTAATCACACAAAGCTAATCGAAATTAACTCAATAATTGTTTTTTAGCAGTAAATATGATTGTCAAGTCACATGTAATAGTCGTAAGCAATTTATTGTTATGAAATAGCTTTAACATTATGACGTTCTAACCATCATAACGTCAATCGTGGCGCGTTCATAGTCACGTGGTTTATTTTTAAATTTTATTAATTTGTAATTGTTTATACTTAATTGTAATAAAAAAAATTCAGTATTCCGCATTAAAGATCGATATTATTAATAATAGAGTTTTCAAATACATAAAAAAAAAAATTAAAACCCCAATTAAACTTTCTATTATCGGATAACCATAAAAATTGGAAATTGGGTCTTCTAGCCGAAAAGGATGACAAAGCGATAAGACAAGTTAACTTTTCGGTCATTGGTTTATTTTCAGTGTTAAATTGCACCAGCCGAAAAGGTTGATACAGAGCGTGACAGGTAAACTCCCTAGGTTGTAATCTCAATCTAAGTTTGGTGCACCGTGGGAAGACGACAGTCGTGTTGGATAAGCTTCGCAGGCAAGATTGCTGCAAGCAAACATTACATGCAAACACGCTACTCTATCCTAAACAGTCACTGCGGAGTTCTGTCATCTTACACGAAATTTTGCATTCGTGGTGTAAATTACACATTTGAAATGTACAATTTGAATTCGAATTACACAACTGCAATGTAGAACTATTTAAATAATTTATAAAATATGTAATTTATATTTTGTAAGCAATAGTGATTGACAACTTCGATTGATTGACAACCCAAAGGAAGAGATCGCTATCAGCGATAAGGCCGCCCATTGGTCACAATTTTTGTATATTTTTATCTTTTTTGTGTTTTATTATGTTGTGTTCAATAAAGAGTATTGTATTTTATTTTATACAGACGCAAAATATTTCTTCGTCAACAAATACAATGAGTATTGCATTCGTAGTATTCGTTGTGAACATGTTACAAAAGTTGCCATACACAAAAGTGAAAGATGTACTGCAATATTTGAGATGAATATACAAACACCTTATAGCTGATCTCTTCCAGGTAAGTTATGATAAGATAATCATTTATTTGCTCAAAACATAGGTAACATTTTGGTCTCATCTATATACCTCTACCTCAGGTATATAAAAATGAATCCCTATTTCCCTTGATCACGGCATCACGCCTGAACAGCTGGACCGATTTCGCTAATTCTTTTTTTGTTCTGTTCGTTATTATCAGGAGAAGGTTTTTATGAAAGAAAAAATTAAGGAAATTGCGCGGAAAATTAGAAAATTTAAAATAACTTAAGCACCATATAAAATTATTGAACTTTTTTAATGTAACCTTAAGACATTTTGACATAGAATTGACTGAATGCGTGCTGCAAATATAGTCAAAGAGGATGACAAAAAAAAATGACGTTTAAAACGGATTCTTCTGTCAATCTTATTTTATTTATAAACAATACATTTAAAATAATAATTAATTTAATGGGTCTAAGAAACCTGATTTTCTTAGTTCACATGACGGTTAATTTAGAGCCATCAGGCCTAATATTAAAAGTTCAATTTAATATGGAATTTTGGTGAGTTTGGATAGACTAACATACACGTTACTAACATAACAAGTGGTATATACCTACTTGGTTATAAAGAAGAATACAATCGTTTTATTTTAATTTACAGATGAATTTTCATTTATAAAAATGCCAGCAGCTAGACGTACAAACTTAAATTTCAGAACTCGCAATGCTGCGAGTCACAAAAATCTGCTCATTTATGGCGTCTAAGGCGGAACAAAGTTCGCCGGGTCAGCTAGTATAAAATAAAAATAAGTTCGGCTATGTTTTTGCGTGAATGTAGGCGTAGAAATATTAAAAAAAAAACATTTAAAAAATCAATTGAATTCAATTGAAATTAAATTATTGGATGTTCAATATAAATCAATTAAGGAAATTACAATAAAATTGCCCATACAAAATATACTCTTTGCAAATATGGCTGATCTGTGATTTGGCATAACAACTTAATTTACTCTTTTGATTTCTAACCCCCAACCAAAAAAGTGTGTGTCTGTCTGTCTGTCTGGGACATCATAGCTCCCGAACGGATGGAGCGATTTTAATTTAGTTTTTTGTGTATGAAAGGTGAGTTCGGCGCGAGTGTTCATGAAAATCGGTTTTGTCGTTTAAAGGTTATGAGGGTGAGAGTGGGGAAGGAAAACCGAAAATCTGCAAATATACTCGAGTGGGGTATCTAATGAAAGAGCATTGCGTGCACATTACGAAATATTATGGTGTTTTACTTTTAAGTATATTAGGCATTGGATTCGGGGGTTTTACTTAAACTTTAAATTTAGATTTATTCGATTACCAAATTCTTTTATGTGTTGTCTAATGACGACGACGATCAAGTATATAAATGCATGGAAACGTAAGAAGTTTTAGTAAAATGAAGTATGGTTTACACAAGTCTGTGAGCTTCTTAATACGGGGATTAACACAGATAATAATGCATGAAAATCGACATGGAGATGCAAGTTAAACTAATATTTACAGAAACCAATTGGTTGAACTTAATCCATTCCGAGTGATATGATGGTATTAGATTGCAATTCTTTTGCAAACAGATAATCTTCTATTTGTTACAAATTTATTGCTAGTGCCGTAGTGTGCTATCCTTATCCTGCTAAGGCAGAATGAACATCTTCTGAAGACTTACTCTCTAGATCAACCAAACAATCATGCCGGTCAAAGTGGATTTATGGCTCACAAGAGTCGCTTCCCTTAAAAGCTTATTTATTTGGCGTAAATTCTGAGACATAGAATTAAAATCTCGATGGTCTTATGCCGCTATCCTTCTATTTGCGACGTTGAGAAATTCAGTGACATTTCATTTCCTACTTGAGCAATTTATCCGGGAGTTCGGATAAGTGCGTCTTCAGGAATTCGTCGGATTTCGCAAATTTACGATATAAGACAAAATTCACATCCCAGGAATGAATTGTTATTTTTTTGTTAAACCTTAGTTTTATGGGCATTCTTTTTTTTTAAAATAAAAACCTGATCACATGGAACAATATAAAAAACATTTTATGGTATTTAAAGGCCAACCTTTAAAGTGATCCCATTCAAGAGACAAAAATATGACACCAAAATAGTACCCGTAATTAGCTTTCTGTCTGTATTTAGAATCAGCGTCTAACATCAGATATATTATAGACTAATTTAAAATTTACTGTACCTACATACTTAACCATAATATTAAAGTGAATAACTAAAGGTACAGTTACCATTATACTGGCTACTAGCAACCTTAAAATTTATATGAGTGCTTTTTGCATGTGATTGTGGAGATCGCGAGCAACTAGCATGCTCGTAAAACTAATACACATTCGTGTTTTCGCTTAGCATGTTTTAAGCAATGCACTAAGCAAACAGTTCTTGAAAAGAAATGTAATTGTTTATTTGCTAGAATACATAACAATCAGCACATGTCTTAAATAATATTATGTCAATCTATTCAGTCTGTAAGCAGCAGGCATGCAAATATTAAGACAAAATTCTATGAAAGTTGTTATTTTAAGCATTTTAGATATGTACATTTGTCATCATAACTCAAATATTAATTATTAAAATAGTTGTCGAGTAACCAACTACATTACAATTGGTTCTGAAAATTAATACATTTAATTGTTTCAATTCTTCAGGTAATTTGTTATAAATGATAATAATATATAGATTATGTTAAGTGAGTGGAGATCTGAGAATCAGTGCAACACAAACAGGTTGAGAGTTCTGGACGGTGTGTGTGTCACGCGAAAAATAGAGTCGTTCGACACTGAAATATTTATAATAGCAATTCAGCACCGTACTGCTATATGGGACTCGCGTCTTCCTGATTATTTGAATATGATTGTAAACATCAAAGGCATGGGAAGAGATAAATGAAATACTTAATTCAAAATGTTAACAAAAAGCAAATAACAAAAATAATGCTTGTAGTAAGTAAAAAAAAATTGAGTATAAAATAAATTGCCTTTGCATAGAGGAAGAAGCGCGACAGTATCACAGTAGTAGGGTACCTAGCGACCGCTTTGTGACTTTATCGATGCGTACGCGCAACAGCATCGCTACAAAACGTCGTGAGCGTCGGCCTTATCTGCATGTAATCAGAATGTGTGAATGTAGCTTTACTGTATCTATATTTACCAGGTTGTTTGTATTGAAAAGCCCCGAATTCACAGAGCCCATGAGCCTAATTACTCGACATTGCACGCTGATGACAGGACATCATTAATAACCTCCAATAACGTCGATGTCGGTCGCGGCTGTCCGTTGACAAATATTGGATTATCGCATGATTGATTAGTGCTACCTTTCGGTATATAATCACAGAAAGTAGAGTGAGTAGTGTGTGATTAGAGTTAGGGCGCCACTGCAAGATAAAGGTATTCAATAGATCTGTAAATTTTAATTGATTGAACGAGCGCAGCGGGTTAGTTCTATAAAAGTGTGTACATTTGCTCACAAAAGTGTGTGTAACTCGTATCGCAAACAGCTCCGTTACGTCTCTCTTGTTAAACAATTTCAAGTCTAAAGCAAATGCAATCTACTGAATATAGTGTCATCCTGCACCTCATTTGGATTATTAAGTATGTAGAAACTGTCCATAGAATTAACATCGTTTATAAACAAAATCGGAATTTGATGGTTTTTGAAATTTTTTCACTTTTGTAATAAAGGTGTACCTATTTACCTCCGTCTAACCGCATAAAATACGTCAATAAAAAAAATACAGAGATAAATAAGTACAATTGTCGTAGACAAGCCACTCGTTACAATAGAGGTAAATTGTGTTCGTTACAAGTAGTTCGTAGCTCCTATGTTCGAGGTGAACAACTAGTTATGCAAAGTCAGGATATGTTGTTTGCAGTCTAAGTTGTTTTTATAAATGTGCCATCTGGCAAATATGACGCAATCCTGCTTTCACATAATTTTCCCTTTTTCATCAGACGAGCAATACCAAATCATTTACTGCGCTGAAAGTTATAAAAATCTGTCAAATGGGTGTCAAATGTATGGGAATACATTGTAATCTACTACTGAGTAGTATGTTGAAACTCGTTTTACGCCTACAGAACGCCAATGGTTTGCATTTTCGCTAAGTACCTAGATTACCCAAACACACAAAGCAATTTGCTTACACCTCTAAATTGTATAGTTTAATCTGTATCAATTACTTGAACAATACCAACGTCTAGAGTAAATGTTCCTTTAGGCAACTATGCTGAACCCTAAGTCCGTAATTCCAAATACAGCTACCAGTGTGTTTCATGTGCCGTAATATCGGCTAAGTTGCTCTGCGATTTATGGCTTAATTTCTTTACCAGAACAAATAAATTAAGAGATTAGTAGAAAAACCCTTTTGATGGAGATATGACTTGATGAAGGCTGTGGGCTCAAACCTGATGCAGGCCGTTTTGAAACTCTTCGAGGGAGGTCTAATGGCCAGCAGTGGGAGTCCTTCCTGATTTTACGATGAAATGGTTCTGGCTACAGCAGGTACACTGTCGTTGTAATAGGTCAGTATTGGTGGCGTTTCATCTGCACACAGATTTGAAATAAGATTATAAAGATTTCTGTTCAAATCGTAATGGACCCAGTTGATTGAAGAAAAGTAATAAATAAATGCATTATCAACCGGCCGTGGGGCCGTTTTTTTGCAGGCCCAGTCTACTAAAGAGCCTTTTGCCTTCTACCATGTCTGATGATACCACTATAACGTGATAATCTATTGGATATGTTTGTTACGCATGTTCCTTTAAACATAATTTATCATTTCTGTTTGATTTCCACACACAGCAAGTTGTTGCGGTGTTTTCACAATTAATTATTTTATTCCTGAGAGATATGAGTTAGCCGATGTGTGGTAAGTATTTTGTTTTATTCTGTACATTTTTTTTTAAATACCACTTTACTTCCAATCCGGCTCGGTATCGGTTTCATCAATATTGCTTAAGTAATGTTTTGGCTCAAAATCAAATATTTAACCATTTTTTAAAGTTTCAGGGTAAATTATCGCTTCTTATTTTTCCAGTTCCAATACCCAATGGACCGTCATCACTCTTCAAATCGTTTTAATTTAGCGATATTTAACATCGAAAACAAAACGATCCGTAATGATTTATTTAGAACGATCATGAGATAACATCAAAAATTCTGCCAACATCTAGATGAAGATTGGGGTGAGTAAATATCTTATTTGCACAGATTAATTATCCCGTAATTACTCGCCACTAAATATTTACATAACTAATCGCGTTGAATTAGAATTACTTGAATTAGCAAAATTGCTACCTTATAAAAATGCTCCTGGTCACTTTTTGAGGTTCCATAGGGCTTTCAAATGCTGGTTCCCGTTTCAGCCAATTGACAAAATGCACACTATTACGTCAACCTTAAGGTATAATATATATAAATGAGTGTTATACCTACAATTAATAGAAACATTCAAACAGGCCTTGGGGCTCGACCCCAACGACCAACTGTTCCACATGACACTGATTTTGGCAGTTAAATATAACAACTAACTCCAAAAAAATAGACCTTAATCTTCTGCATATAAGCAGGGAAAGTCCTTATTAAAGATTATGTCTTGCATCGTTCTGTAAAACAAAGTATTATCTCTCAAAAATATTTACCTGTTTCATTTTTAGAAAAAAACTTCATAAAAATGTTCCAATAATAATCCACATTGTTTATTTTGTCTCCATGTTTGTTGGTACACAACACACGATCACATCAAGAATATGTTCTGTCAAGCATTTTATTACACCGTTTTATTCTGGTGCGCCATCCCTATGAAATTTCCTCGCAGAATTTATATGTCTACCCATCTAAAGCCTAAAGTATTTCATATTGTCTTACGTTTTTGTATAAAAACAGATTTATTCCGTGCGCTTACGTAGCAAAAAGGAAAAAAAGCATCATCTTTGTTTTACGGAGAGATCTACAATTTGTGCGGTGGGTTGAATCCGGCAAAAACGAGATAATTTTTGGCAGAATATTCCCTAAGGCTCTAAACCTTTTAGGTGAAGTTCACTATGAAGAAAATAAAATTACCGACTCGTACAAAAATTGTAGAAATGAACAGAATATTATATTCTATATTTAATATAATTTTGGCCTGGGCGTTTTTATCGTAATGTATCTATTTTACAATACATATTTATATTATATACAACTAACTTCACCTAAAAGGTTAAGAGCCTTAGGGAATATGAAATTTAATATTAAATATTATTTTAATTATACATATATATATAGTACACACATAAAGCTAATCAAGTTAAGCTCAATCAAACTTAAAATCAAGTTAACTCAGTTTGGTACCAGATGCTTGTGTGAATAGTTCAGAATGGCACATAAATATTCACTGCTAATATCATGCTTCTAGTTCAACTGAGATACCTTACGCATTCCCTAACTTACTCAATTTATTATTCACCAGTTGTTCTTGTTTCTTGACTTATTTTGCAAATTGTTTTAAAACAGCTGATCGAGATAAGCTCTTGGTGGATGGAAAAAGTTTAAGTCTCTGTAGACTACACCGCTCAGTCTGTGAATTCATAGATGTATTTAAGATAGGTACAATCGTAAAAAAAAATTGTATCACGCCTAGCGGTTTTATATTAGGGCTTTAGGTATAATATTGTACTTTCACATTGATATTTTATCGTAAAGGCATAGGATTACCGTCCCATCTAAAATGATTATATATTTATAATTTATGATCATAAAATCGTAAATGCAACCCTATGAACTCTTATATCAAATATCGCGAGAAAACAAGTAGTGTTTCTTATAAAACAAAAATATGGAAGAGAACTTGGTAACCAAATTTTATAACAAAACGTTTTAGGGTTGGATCTATAAAATATCTATATGTCTATGTCATAAGTGTATATTTAAACATTATCGACCAAATCTAAATAGTGTTGCTACGCTAGGCTTACTCGCTCAGCTAAAACATTTTCGTCACACAGCGAAAACTAAAAGTTGTTAGTGGTTTGGCAGGTAATGTCTTGTCTTATTTACCTCAACATAACTGATTGTAATCAAGTTTTGCGAACCACAAGCGGCTAATCCCCGCTTCTTCCTAATTCGATTAAACTTGCCCGAGTTTGCGAAACTTGCCAACTCTTGCCACACTCTTAATTATGTTTTTGGTTCCCAAAGGGCGCTCCTACGTCACGCGATTCTATTGGCTATCGATTTGTGGCAACCTTGTATCAAATGTACTGAGGCTTATGAAACTTATAAGTTTGTACATAGACATTATAATAGATAACATTACAATTAAAATAAAAGTTGTAAACATGGGAACCCTAAAGGTGTTTATCGGGTGATAGACAAAAACATTATACAAATGTATGTCACGGAGCAACTAGTTACACACTAACATAGTGTATCACTAACTGAACGATAAAAACCTGCTAAAGTAAATAAATAGTTCATATACAATACCGTGCGCAATATAAAGAGGCTCTCTCTCTCTGTAGACAAGAAATCTCCAGGTGCAAGTCTAAAGGTACAAGGTAGGTACAAGGTGACAAAAAACAAAAGTTTTTTTAAAAATTAATAAAAATTTATTCACTAACTTATTTTTTTACAATTTTGTGGTTGTTGAGATCTTCTTTTAGATTTATTTAAAAATCTCTGAGTGAAGGCCTCGCTCTGCCTTAACTATTCAATATTTTAATAGAAATAAACAAATAAATACAATGCAATTTTATTATTTTATTGTGAGATGATTGAGCAAGTTTTTAACCACATTACAATGGGCTTTTGGTGATTCTTGGTAGGTACTATATATATCGGGTATATTTAAATGGAGGCCTGCAGGATGTCCACTTCTAGAAATAGGCCTCAAAGTGTTTTGCTGCGTCTCTGTTAACTAAAAACGGTTACCCACTTTCTCCAGGATTCGTCATCTCATTGGTTGGTGGACATCGTGTGCTGCTTCCCGCGTAACGTTCTCGAGTCTAGAACATTTCGGCTCCGATTACCTTCTGTTCTACGTAATATTCATCACTACTGCTCATTACCAATTTAAAAAACTCATACAATTATTTGACAATGTACAGAAACATTATAAAATAAGTATGATACGTCTAACTAAATGGCTGTTGTACCAGAGTACTTGGCGAGTATTTACTGGATAAGCCTAAGGGGACGGCGTCAAATGCTTTCATTCGTATTGGTTTTCCAAGGAACACAAAAATAATGTAAACAGCCAAAATCTTTTCCACAATCTCGTTAAAAGCTTTTGAATGGAAGTATTTGTCTCCTGCAAAGTAATTTAAAAATAACAAATTACTTGTTTGTTTCGAGTTTAAAGTCAAGTCATAAAAAAACTAGAAAGTCTAGATCATTTAACTGCAATGTTCTTGCGCCAGAAATCAGCACAAGCATATTATAGTAAACAGAGAAGAAAAGAGTTACTTGATTATAGAATATCAGTTTTATTTAAGACGAGTCCTACAAAGCTTGATAAAACGAGGAGGAGTTTTGATCATAGAGTTCACAAATCCATAAGACTAACACTCATATTTACGTTCCCACTGCTGGGATATAGGGAATTCTCTCTTGTATACGGCGGGGGTTTATAAACACGACCTTCGGAATTGAAGTCGAGTGTGCCTCCACTTAGCCAACCCGGCTACACAAACAGCATAAACCCTATAAAAAAAATCATTTTTGGTGCCATCTGCACATCGCAGTGCCTACAAGTCCACTCTGCATGCCTAGAGTGGACTTGCGTGCACTGCGATGTTGTGGTTGGTTATCTCGTGGTCGATAACGACTGCCAAATGTGGAATGTGCTTATAATCTTATTCATTTTCAATACAAAATATACGCCTGTGTGCTAAGTGCGAGTTTTTTTACCAACTCGATCGTGACAAAGTAATCCCATCAAAAACAATACTTGTCAAAAAAACCAAGTCGCGCAACTCAGTTGTTCTGCGGTAAAAAGTTGTGAGATCCAAGTAAATCCAAGTCTTCAAATTTCGTCTCTAAATTCTTTAATGTTTTATAAAAATATATTAAGACTTGGCCATCGCCTGAAAACACATGTAAATTCAATTATTTAGTGCGATGGCCAAGTCTCAATATATTTATATAAAACATTAAAGAATTTTGAGACGAAATTTGAAGACTTGGATTTACTTGGATCTCACAACTTTTTACCGCAGAACAACTGAGTTGCGCGACTTGGTTTTTTTGACAAGTATTGTTTTTGATGGGATCTCATTTCTTTTTGTATTTTGTAGACAGTTCTACTTTTTTCCTTTTCTGTACCTTCTACTTATTGTATTAAGTCCATATAATTTTCCTTTTGCCGGTCCAGATTGGATTTATTTATATTTCGCATTGTTATTACTTTAGTACATATTTCGTATATACGTGGCGTTGCGACAGCGCCCTCTATACCGGTCTTTTCTAGATTTTTTAGTTTTTCCTTGATTCATACACCAAACACTACTTACATTCCAAATTTGAAGCTTCTAGGTCTGCTAGAAGTGCCTTAGAATTTTGATGATCGGTGAGTCCATGAGTGACAAAATTAAGAAATTTGACCCGTTATAATTCTTAAAATACTGGTTCAAATTTAATGAAATTTAAAATATACCGTGTCTTTACAATGCCTGCATGGTTACTGAAAATTTCTGTCTTCTAGTTTTATCCACAACGAAGTTACAGGGGGTCGAAAATGGCCTGAATTGCTTCGAGAAAAGGTACGACAGCGCCCCCTTACCGGTTTTTTTCTAGATTTTTAGTTTTTCCTTGATTCATACACCAAACACTACTTATATTCCAAATTTGAAGCTTCTAGGTCTGCTAGAAGTGCCTTAGAATTTTGATGATCGGTGAGTCAGTCAGTGAGTGACAAAATTACGAAATTTGACCCCTTATAATTCTTAAAATACTGGTTCAAATTGAATGAAATTTGAAATATACCGAGTCTTTACAATCCTGAATGGTTACTGAAAATTTCAGTCTTCTAGTTTTATCCACAACGAAGTTACAGGGGGTGGAAAATGGCCTGAATTGCTTCGAGAAAAGGATGGTACGGCCGTGACGCTTTTTTGCTCGACTTGGTGGGGGCACTGCCGTGCCCCCAGAACTATAATTTGTATGGGATCGAAACAGCGCCTCTTGTGGCAAACATGGGAAACATAATTTGCTAGTGTGAGATTCTCTATCGACCATCGATGATCGACTCTTTTACGCTCACGTTCGAAAGTGAGAACTTTAACGCATTTGATTGGTTGTTTGAAAAGTATCTCGAGTACGAGTTACAAAGTTTGACATTCGAATAGTAAATGCGCTTGAAAGTTTTCGTCTAGCATTCACTTAAAATTTCTCAGTGAGTAGAGAGTGAGCACGAGATGAGAGTGCAAAGTTATTCAGTAAATTCATCAATATAAGTTTTTGTGCAGAGAACTAAAACAATTGACGAATTTAAGGTCCTCTCAACGCGTTGCTCAGCGCGACAGGCAACGGTAAGGAATCCTTCAGTCAGCATAAACTTGCTTAAATATTTTAATAAATAAGTATTCACATATATACAGTATGCTTCACCAACTGGTAACATTTCAAATAGCTAAAGTTTACATTCAGCATCACTGCTGCACGATTTCTCAACTTAGAAAATTTTACTCAATAATATTAGGTCCTTACATATGAAATTGGCGTTTTGTATGGGAGGAACAAAAAGTCGAATATTTTTTAATATAATATATTTAATTAATCAAAGTATGAACCATTATTTTCTATGCACTTTTGCCATCTTATAGGTAGTTCATTGATCCCTTTACTAAAAAAACCAGTCGGACGGGAATCAATAAAATCTTTGAAGGCGATTTGGACTGCCCCATCGGAGTTGAATTTTTTCCCTTGCAAGAAGTTATCCAAATTTCGAAAAAAATGGTAATCTGTTGGAGCAAGGTCCGGGGAGTACGGAGAATGTCTTAGACTTTCCAATTGAAGCTCTTCTAATTTAGTAGCCGTCTGTTGCGCAGTGTGTGGTCTAGCGTTGTCGTGAAGCAGCAGTGGCGTGGAGCGATTGACCAGCCTAGGTTGTTTAGCCGCTAGCTTTTCCATCATGGTTTGCAATTGCTGACAATAGACATCAGCCGTAATAGTCTGGCCAGATTTGAGAAAACTGTAATGAACAATACCGGCACTAGTCCACCAAACGCTTACAAGTAACTTTTTTGGGGTTAATTTTCGCTTGGGGCAGGATTTGGCTGGCTGGCCAGGATCCAACCATTGCGCTGAGCGCTTCCGATTATCGTAAAGAACCCATTTTTCATCACAGGTAATGATTCGGTTTAAAATACCTTCATTATTGTGCCGGTTTAGTAATGTAACGCAGCAGTCGACGCGCGTTTGCCGGTTTGCTTCAGTCAATTCGTGAGGTACCCACCTTTCAAGCTTTTTAATCTTCCCAATTTGCTTCAAGTGAATTAAAACAGTTTTATCACTAACACCGCAGCCTGCAGCTAACTCGGACGTGGTTTGCGATGGATCCGCTTCCACAATAGCCTTCAACTCTTCATTATCAACTTGAGTCTCAGGCCGTCCACGGGGCTTGTTCTGCAAGTCGAAATTTCCAGAACGAAAACGTTGGAACCAAAAACGAACTGTGTTTTCTTTTGCAACACGACCGCCATACACATCATTCACCCTTCGAGTTGTTTCCGCAGCACTAGTGCCACGGCGGAACTCGTACTCGTAAATAATGCGATATTTTAAGTTTTCCATTTTGTAAAATGAGTGACGCAAACAGAAAAAAACAGAAGAAAAAAAACAAATGAATGACGATCATCGAAGCACAAATACATGAGTCTATAGCTGTACAAATTTGAATTTGGAATTCCTTACCAAAGAGGAGAAATTTGTGATTAAAGTGGCCAGTACGAAAAACGCCAATTTCATATGTAAGGACCTAATATAAAGCAAAAATTGTATTGTCTTACAAAGATTTGAACCAGGCACTTTTTCGCTCGAGAGCACATGAAATGCACTAACCAACTGAGACAACGAGTTGGTTACGGAACCGGCGAAATTTTATGATGTTATTGTTCATTGAAGGAATACATTTACATCTTTCTTGACATTGAATACAATAAAATATGTTTTTGAGGGTAGATTTACATTTAAATTTGATGGACAAAGAAAGACAAAATTGTTTTATTCATTAGTTTAGTTTTCGCGACAAAAACTAGTGGTAACATGTGTATTCTCAAGTAATAAATGTAATATGAAAATGATATAAATAGGTTCTGTGACTAATTTGTTTATCGTTATGTAGATTATAAAATGTTTTGTCATTAAATAGTGATATCGTTGTGTAAACTTTATGCGAGTATTCAAAAGACAAAATAAAATTTAAGTTATAAATGATTTTGTTTTATTATTAATTAGGTTAGGTTATTATATAACATATCTATCATCTAAAATAACGCTTCTCGCTAATTTTTTATAAATAGATAAAACAGAATTAAAAATAATTAATAGAACAAAAAGACAGAAGTTATAAATGATTTTGTTTTATTATTAATTAGGTTAGGTTATTATATAACATATCTATCATCTAAAATAACGCTTCTCGCTAATCCTTTATAAATAGATAAAACAGAATTAAAAATAATTAATAGAACAAAAAGACAGACATCCTTGCGAGGATTCGAACACGGGTGTCATATTGCATATCGTGAACATCATGTCAATAATGCCACTGCGCCACCATCACATGCTTGACAGTGTTAAATTTAGAAGCCGGTTTCTATATTATGTTAATAATACAATATAAATTAGATTTTGTTGAGAATATTTTGTTAATAAATACTGTCTTGGTTATAAAATTTAAGATTAAGCGTTATAATAACACAAAAGTGTCAAAATACATTGACGAAGAAATGTGAATGTAACTTAGTAGGTTTGAACCCGCATGCGTTTGAATGGTATTAAAATAAATAGTTACCAGTTAGTGCTCTTGACTGTACCTACCTACTTATACAGGGTGTGGCGTAATGAGTGGATAATCCTTTACCCACGATTGGGGGGCATCGTGACTGTTCGGAAAATGATAATTTGTATTCAGTAAAAGTGTCACGGTTTTCGAGTTATCAGGCATTTTTAATTTTTTTTTAAAAGTTTTACCTGACCCACTCTTTTAAGTACCAAATTTACAATACAAAGAATTTTCTCAGTCTGTTTTCTGAATAGCATTCCTAGATAGTGGTGCTATCAAATGTAAACTACCAATTTTGTACGACACCCATTGTTTTTTCTATTTTTATTTTTGATCACAAAATTTGTGTTTTCATTTTATTTTTATCTAACTTTGGTATCTCGTGGTGTAAAAAAAATGTATGGTGACATGAGTGCCCAATTAATAAAAAATTAGCCTATTTTATTAGGATTCCAAAATGGTATAACATACGATATCTCTAGCTCTGAATTAAAAAAAACTAATGATTTTAAGATGAGTTAGAAGCATTTTTTGAATTAACAAGATGATTTAAAATTGATTTAATTTTAATAATTAATACCAATGTTACAACTAGGAACAGTATGAGAGCGTGTAAATGAAACAAAAAGTCATCAAAATTACATTTAGGTATTTAATTTATTTACAATAAATGTTCGAATTGCCCACCGTGAGCTCGAATGCATGCCTTTGACTTATGGTCTCCGCTGCCCTGTTTATTCGCTCCCAAAGTTGGTTAATCATGAATATCTAAATGGATGTTTTGTCTGTTCACGTCCGTAAGTGGTAACCCTCTGAATCCTTACACGTGACCTTCGGGTGGTGCTAAGAACAGTCTCTGGTGGTAGGCTACGGCCGCGGCTTGTCACCACCCTCCGGGCTGGGCCAGTGCGTGAAGCGATTTTTTCGTGTTTCGTAATGTGGTCCGAAGAAGCCATCTTCTAGGTCTTCACGTCCCATCTTAGACCACATCGTCACTTTACATCAGGTGAGATTGTGGTCAAATAAAGGCTTATCAATCATAAAAAAAAAATGGTTTCTTTGTAAATCATGTCTTTGAGGTACCCCAGTAAAGATGTTCCTGCGCGAACATCTCGACACCACATTTTCCGGAAGATGGATTGGGCGCTTGGGAACTACTCCGTGGCCACCTCGGTCACCTGATTTAAACCCCCTGGATTTTTTTACTTGGGGTGCCTCAAGGACATGGTTTACATCATCCACCATCAACCAACTTCGGGAGTGAATAAACAGGGCAGCGGAGACCATAAATCAAACGGGGCATGCCCGAAATGTTAAGCGATCGTTTATTAGAAGGTGCAGGGCATGCATTCGAGCTCACGGTGGGCAATTCGAACATTTATTGTAAATAAACTTAATAAATGTAATTTTGATGACTTTTTGTTTCATTTACACACTCTCATACAGTTTCTAGTTGTAACATTGGTATTAATTATTAAAATTAAATCAATTTTAAATTATCTTGTAAATTCAAAAAATGCTTCTAACTCATCTTAAAATCATTAGTTTTTTTAATTCAGAGTTAGAGATATCGTATGTTATACTATTTTGGAATCCTAATGAAATAGGCTAATTATTTATTAATTGGGCACTCATGTCACCATACATTTTTTTTACACCACGAGATACCAAAGTTAGATAAAAATAAAATGAAAACACAAATTTTGCGTTCAAAAATAAAAATAGAAAGCTTATGGCTGTCGTACAAAATTGGTAGTTTACATTTGATAGCACCACTATCTAGGAATGCTATTCAGAAAACAGACTGAGAAAATTCTTTGTATTGTAAATTTGGTACTTAAAAAAGTGGGTCAGGTCAAACTTTTAAAAAAAAATTAAAAATGCCTGATAACTCGAAAACCGTGACACTTTTACTGAGTACAAATTATCATTTTCCGAACAGTCGCGATGCCTCCCAATCGTGGGTAAAGGATTATCCACTCATTACGCCAAACCCTGTATATATTTCATACTAATGTTTAAAATATAGGTTTTACAGAAACTATGGGATGCCTGGAGTGGTTGGGTGTAGTGATGGCGGTCATTTTATAATACCTCTAGTCGTGCCATCAAAAGAAGAGGAACATTGGTATTATAGCCGCAAGCATTATCATTATCTTAATGTTCAAATGGTAAAATGAAACTTTAATATTAATTAGGTAGTTATATTTTTGATAGACAAAATATAAAACATAAATAAGCATCTGTTTTTTTCAGGTATTTGATGATCAATACTAAATTTTAAATGATAACCCTAAGTTTGGAGGTGCAAATCATGATTCCTTCATATGGGAAAACAGTGACTTTAATATGAATATTCAATCACTGCAACAAAATGGAGAAATGGTCTGGCTTCTAGGTGAAGTATCCATAAGTACTTGATTTATTAAAATGCATTATGTTTTGATACCTTTCACTATTCTATCATTTACATATTTATATTTAAGGAGATTCTGGATACCCTCAGCGCCCATGGCTAATGACTCCAATTTTCGATGCAATTATAATAACAAGCACATGAGAGCTAGAGTAATAATAGAAAAATCATTTTCAAAGGCTGAAAACCGATGGCGTTGCTTGAACAAGTATAGAGTTCTGCATTACAATTACAAGCCACTCAAATGTGCTTGTATTATTTTAGCATGCTCTGTATTGCTTAAAGCTGGGTCCACACTTGTATCATTTCGGCGTATCGTATCCCCGTCGCGTATCCTCGGCGCGTATCATGATCGCTAGTTTGGACGCATAGTGATACACGTTAATGATACATGCCGTATCCGATACGGCCCGATCCGCACCCGATCTCCAATGATCGCGTATCAAGATACACCTCGTATCCGATACGCGTATCACGGTAGTATGGACGTATTTTGATACTGTATCATGATACTGTATCATGATACTGTATCGTGATACACCCCGAACCATCCTGTGTCGGTTTTTCCGCGATCATCAAAGGGGATACGCGTTGCATTGAACAAGTTTGGACGTGAATGCTTGATGCAGTGCTGCCAAACGACGACCTCTGTGGCTCGGTGGGCGAACGTCCGCCTGAGGCGCAGGAGGTTGCGGGTTCGATTCCCGCCGGGGGACCAGATTTTGTACGATCTATAATTTCTGGTTTCGGGTCTGGGTGTTTTCTATGTATCATATATGTATGTTTTTACAAAAAAAAATGTATCTATGTAGTATATCCGTCACCTAACACCCATAGTACAAGCTCTGCTTAGTTTGGGGTTAGGTGATGATGTGTGAGTTGTCCGGAAATATTTATTTTATTTATATTTAATGCTGCGGCAATTACCGTGTTCTACGGCTTTCAGGCCAAAATATTACACAATGCACTGCCTACGGCTGCAACCCTGTAGCCGTAGCAGTTTCTACGGCTATTCGCAAATTCTACGGTAATTGATTTAATCCGATGCGCGAAATTACTCACTTCTCACTGACCCAAATATGATTTGACAGGAGATCGAGAGGAACAGCAATTTGGGATTGTCGATTTTGAACATCGGAGTAGCTAACTGTATTCGATTAATCTATACTAATATATAAAGCTGAAGAGTTTGTTTGTTTGTTTGTTTGAACGCGCTAATCTCCGAAACTACTGGTTCGAATTGAATAATTCTTTTTGTGTTGGATAGTCCAGTTATCGAGGAAGGCTATAGGCTATATAACATCACGCTACGACCAATAGGAGCAAAGATATAGTGGTAAATGTGTAAAAAACGGGAGAAATTGTTTATCTTTGAAGCCTTCCGTTGCGTGCGCCGTGAAAACGGTTCAAGATACACAAAAAATATGTATTAAAGAATAATAGCTATTTTAATGATCTAAAAAACAGTCCGCGATAGTATATGTCTATCTTTTAAGATTAACTCACAAAAACCGTTTTTATGGTACCTAATTTGGTCGAAATAATTTGTTTAAGTTGTATCAACATAATAATATTAATCTTTATTCAAATAAATATGTTGTTGGTTAAGAGTACTTCATCCATTATAACGCGGGTAGCACCGCAGGACACAGCTAGTAATCCAAATATACCGAAAGCCAACATTGCAAAGTTGTCTATGGTTGTATGGACTTTGTTACTCTTGAAGTTACTTGTTACATTTTATTTTTGAAGCGTCCATATTTGTAAAGTTAAATTTGATACGCTGAAATGATACAGTATCACATAAAAGTATAAAATGAGCGTCCATACTTATGATACGGATACTCGATACGCCACGCCTGATCGTGATACACCGAAATGATACAAGTGTGGACCCAGCCTAACATAGTTATCAATCTTGGCATTGATGACACCGAGTTAGATTTAGGTTGGTCTTGTAAAGGTAAAACATTTCATATGATATTAAAACAAAATACCTATAAATTCTTGCATGGCAGGGTGGTGTTTGCCCAGAGCGAGCAGCTCGCAAGCTTTCAAACACAAACAAAACAAAACAAAACACTTAAAATAATCATAACAGTTTTGATAGAAAGTTGCTTCTAAACAAAATACTAGTAAAAGTATCATTCTGAATTTGGTCGGTTAATGATCTGATGCCGTCGTACTACCACCATTACAAAAATAATTAACTTTGCTCACGGTGAGTAAACGCGTTCGATAGTTTTTGTCGGTAGAAACTCGCACTTGCATGCCTTTGCTTTTCGTTTCGAATGTCGCTAACTCGATTAACGAGATAGTAAAACCTACCTATATAGGATAGTAAAATTTTAAAGAGTTTGGAGAACATGTGACATTCACCAACCCGCGCAAGCCAGGCCAGCGCAGCGTGGTGAATTAAGGCCTAATATCTCTCGCCAAGAGAGAAGTTGCTGTCACTCCCTGCTGGGACAAAGGGAGTGTTCCAGCAGAGGGAACATAAACAGTGCTTGTGCCAAATAAGTTAACGATAATGTCTAGCTTTTAGCGCTCCATACCGAGATTTCCATTTCTCAGTAGAACACAAACTAATTTCAATAAGACGCTTCCTGTTTTATGTAAATCGGAACACGACGTAGGTATCTATTCAAATCTAATTTGGTGATCGTTGCTTGGCTGGTGATTTCGCTTTGTTCAGGATGTAGGTACGGTCGGTATCGAGGGACGCTCATAGTTTGTATCCAAAGAGCTAAATAGTTTTGATCTGGTTTCCTGAAAGTTCCATAATAATGCTTTATGACTGTGAATTTAAACAAGTTGTTGCCGTTTGAATAGAGAAAGAAGAATGTTAACTTAAACTTGAAATAGGGTACAGACTCCCTTATCTGTAGTGTTTTAATGTTTTTAATATATCTTATTCCCACCTTATATTTTGAAATCTTAAGAAGGTACGTTTTGTTTCTTTGCTTATTATATATTTTTTAATGGGTCTGTGACTAATAGCAATCGCTACAGCTTCAGGTTTTTTTTAATGAAGAATGTTTAATTTTGTCAGTCATTTAGCTTCCATGAATTAAACAGTTAACAGAATTTAGTTTCATTAATATCATTGTTTGAACCAAAACATAGCGTCAGCCATGCACGCGATTTTTGCTCAAAATAGAATGCGTAAATTCAATTTAACACCTATTAAAATTGAATTATCACTGTTATATATAACAACCTACTCGTCAATATTATATAATCTTGAGAAAATCTGCTGCCCAGACCATCTTTTGATTTGACTCCCTTTGGTTCTACGGCACCCACGGGAGGAAATGGGGGCTAACATAAGGAGCAAAGGCGCAAATTATATTATACATCGAGTAACGTTTTGATCTTAAAAAACAATTACGAGTAATTTATTATTTGTTTTCTGTTATTTGACAGTCTGTCTGTTTAAGTATTCATTTAGTTTTCACCTGTCCCGTTTGTGTTTTAATATTATACTCCTTGAACATTAAAATACAACATGTTGAAAATATCTAAATAATGAATAGATTCATTTCTTTGTGGAAATATATTCTACATATATGAAACCAAATAACTTCAAATGTTTACCCACTTCTCCCTGGCAAAATTCTACAAAATTATGCAAATGCACCGTCCACCCGCCCACTACACACACATGCACAAGATTACCAGAAGATGTACACGCATGACCACCAAAAATTAGCAAATAATAGCCCTGGATTTCGTAGCTTCGTCTGCAGAGCCGTGGGGCATAGTTTAGTAGGATAGGCATAGGACAAGTTTTCAGCTTGCCTCTAACACCTTCCCAAAAATGTGTCCCAACGCTAGGATTTCTAATACTTCTACTGAAATGCCTTCTTAAAGCACTTACGTTCGTTTTTATGACTTTCTTATACAGCTTTAAATTCTTAGTTACCTAATGAATAAGCGAAGTTGCTAACTTCTAAAAGTGAATTAGGTAACACTCAGGGAGGGTAGTTTGGACGAAGAGAACCTTGTTATTCGTTTTCGGAAATAGTGTTACTAGATCATGATTGTTACCGAGTTTGTGGCGCTGCCTTGTGTTGGGGTTCAAACATTTTGGCTTACGTCAAATATTAAGGAAAATGCATTCAAACAGAAAGTCTCAAGTATTTATCAGTATGATGTATTAAAATACATCAATAAGGATATTACTGTAATATTCTTGCGACGGAGTTGAGCACTAGTGTAGACAGTAAACTGATATGAGAAGAGTTTTTTTAGTTCTGAATTTTCAATTTGAGAAAAGATTATTTTTTCTGATAATAGAGGTTACTATGCCAGTCACGCCATAGACCCAATAAAAAGGATTTTTTTACTATCTGAGCTAGTGGCGCCATCAACCCAATCCCAATCCCACTCCTACTCCTACACCTACTCGCCCCACTCCCACTCCTACTAGCACTCTTACCCATACTGTAACTCCGAATCCTACTTTTACTCCCATTCCCCAGCCACGAAATGATACAAGATAAATATTCAAATTCAATTCAAATTCAAATCTTTATTCACTTTTGGAACATTGTTGTACACTTAGTTTCGTCAAAACACCCAATTTAAAAAAAAACAAAAATAATAATAAAATTAATAAATTAAATTAAACACAAAAAAAAACACTAATTCATAAATATTGCAGCAGTACAGGGGCTTTGTCAACTTACATAATAATAATAGCAGCTGTAATGAGACCTTGTCAAAGATGTCACAAAAGATGTCCGAACAATTTTATTTTAATACATTAATTACATTTCACACTTATTTATTTTGATACAAAATTATACATTTAATACAATCACAGAAACACCATAATGGGACAAGGGCCAAAAGCTTAATTTTTAAATAATGATGTAAATAGATGGTGTATTACGTTTTGAAAATACTCAATATTTTATGGTATTCGAGAAATCGGCTTTGAAAACTGTAAAATTATGAAAACCCCTACGCACTAATTATTAACTTTGGTTAGTACCCAACCCTAGACAATTCTACCCTCTATAGAGTTGTTTCTAAACTGATACTGTGAAACGAGCCGAGCTCAGAGACGCGATGGCCGGGTAATTGATCGATTAGTCCTCTGCTAACAGCTCGAACACATGCCTGTCTACTGGTTATTGATCTCAATCACCAATACCAGTGTCTATCTCAATGTTCAGTGAATTTTGCAGGTTACTGTTCACGGTCAGAGATTAACGGCCAAAAGTATTATGAGAGATTCTCACGGGTGCTGTTGTTTCGAAGCACCCGCAATCAAAATGTTATTTAGATGCATGGAAAGAAAAATAAAGGATTATAAATTATTCATTTATTAAATATTAATATTTTTTTAATAGGTTATTATTTTTTAAATTGAATAGTCCTTGGATTTTCTAGGAGATGTTGTTAGTCGGGGTTTCACCCGAAATTACAAAGTACAGAAGAATTTCGACCTATCACGTAACCCGGAAATGCAGGTTCAAATCTGGTGCGAAGTAAACGGTTGTTACTCTTTTTCTGCATAATGCAATAAAACATAAACCATAAATCATTTATTGTTCTTATAAAATTGTTATTTAAATTTAATTATTAGACGATTGAAGTGATTATCTTCTAGAAATTAAATTTAAATGAATAGATCTAAATGTTGCCTTTTATCTCCTCCAGATATTGAGCCCTAGAGAAGTTCATTAGGAACAGCATCTTAATTTCGTCGTCTTGATACCTACAGACTGCCACCTTTAAAAGCCTTAAAATGAAGGCAACCCATCGAACCCCCTTCGCAGTATATTTATAATCAAAGGCCTATGTCTAGCTGTAGACGAACTAATACTGAACTGATGATAAATAATAAATAAATATTTCCGGAAAATCCACACCACAACATCTAGCCCCATGGTAAGCTCTTGGCTTGTGTTACGATTACAAGACATCGGATATACTTAATAAAATAGACATACGAACATAGATATTATTATTATACATATTAAACACACAGACCAAGGTGCTTGCAGAACATGCCCCCTCGACGGGAATCGAACCAGTCTACCTCTTGCGGCGCAAGCGGATCTTCGCTCGCCACGCCACTGAGGCAGTCAGATCTTTTGAAGGTATCATAATATTCGCATTCCATATTCGTCAGCCACTCCAAGCGAGTTAAGCCGAAACGATCGAAAGCTTATTCTATTTGTTTAATGCCAATTAGTTCAGATTGGCAACGTGCTCGCTTTTATGGAAACCTACAACTTCGATAAAGCTAATTAATTGAAGCAATATTCATGCAATGAATGTCATAGCCATACGCTAAGTATTTGAGTATCTATTTCAACGTTAGCTGCCGCGAAGCATTGATAATTACTCAATTTAAATGCAAAGCCAAGAGCTGGATAATCAAAGGTGACTCTCAAATCTATCCATTAGTACGTGTCGAGGTGTAGTAGAATCTCACAACACTCTGAGAGCACGAAGGCAATCCAGCTAATTTGTATACACAGATGTTTTGAGATTGTTGTTTGGAAATGTCTGAGCATGAGCGATTTTGTTTTAAGGCTTTATGCCCTTTTCGTCCGAGAGTTTCGGCCCAAGTCATAAAAAACCCGCTTTCGTCCCACATTATATTATTTGTCCGCATTCGTTCTGCATGCCAAAGTGGTAAAAAGAACAGTTGGTGACAAATTCATATTGACTGAAAACTAAAGACTTATATTTTTTTTATCTTAAATTTCTAATTTCATCACAGCAACTTATCGTGGTCCTACTGTGTGTCCTATTTGTAGGACCTCGAGGTGACCTATTTCTGCTACTGTGAGACTTAGCAGCTGCTGTCAATTACTTAAACCACCTGTATATTCAGTGGTTCCGATTGGCTTTAATATTTATATTATTTTAATTGGATTATGGGGTAATTGTTCTTGGTCTTAGGGTGATTTATAATAGTAATTTATTAAATAAGGTAATATAATTAGCACGCCATCAATGTTTAACTAAAGTATTAAATAAAATAAATAATATGGTCTTATACTCTACCTTCTGCTCTTTTAATATTACAATATTTGTAAGGATATTGCAAACTGAGTAGTTATCAAATTTATAATTACCTATGTGATAATAACCTTATATTTATGTCTATCGCGCTTCGCTAAAACTATTGAATCGATTTAAATAAAATTTGGTTTACAGATTCTCAAGGGCCTGAGAATGGGAATAGGCTACATTCTATCGTGATAATTATATTATGCCGCGGGGAAATCTGTTATAAAACGCGTATTACACTGCGGAGCACTGTTAGAACTGCGAGTCAAATAAATTTGATATTATAAGATTTCACACAGTGAAGTTACACCGAGTGAAGTTTTAATATTTTGGAAAACGGTTCTAGAATCTCTTAATCATTATCAGAATATATACTCTTTTTAAGGGCATTTGCTTAAATACCATAATATAATTATTATAATTATAAAAAACCTTCCTATATTTTTTAATATTGATATATTAAAACAAGACCTGTAAAATGATAAAACCGGCAAGCGTTTTTACACAGAGAACATCAGATGTAGATAATAATGTGATAAAATCATACGTACTCATACCTACTGGGCTTCAACTTTATTAGTAGGTGTCCCTATTCCTTCATATTAATGGTATGAAAGGGTTTTATAGAATACTAGCTGACACCTGCGGTTTTACCCGCGTTTAAATCTATTGTCCCGCGGAATTACATATTTTCCCGGGATAAAAGTCCTATGTTACCTTTAATACCTCCAAGAATATGTGTACAAAGTTTCATGATGATCGGTTGAGTAGTTTTCGCGTGAGAAAGCGTAACAAACAAACTTACATTCGCATTTATAATATGTATTAATGTAATATAATAATAAAAGGATTAACCCCAAGCCTCTGGATTTTTCTTCTCGAATAAAATTTATGTGTGCTTTAAACACGTTCTTTAACGGTGAAGGCAAGGATCGTTGGGAAACCGGTATGTTCTGAGAACTTTGAAGAGTTTTCAAACATGTGATTTTCACCAACCCGCAACTGGTGACATGAGGTCCAATCTCTCTCGTCAAGAGAGAAGTTCCTCTGTCTCGGCAGTGTGAACGTAAATAAGGGTGCTTATTATTTTTTAACATGATCTGTTATATCATAATTACTTTAATTAATAAACAATACTGTTGGAATTACTAATACTAACAGCCAACTTATTCGAGAATATGTTCAGCTACGCAAACATGTTATCACGTAAATGTTTGTTATTCCTAGACAAATACAAGTACGACCACTACGTGGGTGCTGACGGTCACGTATTGAATTAGGACGGGTAACACCGACTTCAGACAACATATTTCTGAAACAAGTTAAGGCGAAACATTTGACAAGTTATGTTATGACAAGAGGGACTAATCCGAATCTTTGAAATTTTCATTTGATCTAGATGAAGTTTAAGTTTAGTTAACTTAAGTTTTACGGCTATCTTTCATCATCATCCTACCCTTGTCCCACACTTGGGGTCGGCACAACATGTTTTTTCCTTTCATTTCCCTCTATCACACATTTTTTTTTAAATAATAAAAAGTAATGTGTTCATATTTTTTTAGGAATACTTGAATTTGGTCCTTAGCTTTTCAGAAACTCTTTGCTTGCTTTAATTAATTAATAAAAAAAAAATGTTTGTGTGTGTCAGCTACGACGCACGATTGGAGTTTACTATTTACGAACGATATTATGATATATGTACATCGAATAGAAAAAAAGGGTACATGAACGCATCTGCTAAAATGATAAGAGAAACAAACATATATCTGTAATTATTCGGATTGTTTATATTACTTCAATAAAGCGTATTACATAAAGTATGTTACAAAATAATAATAATTGTGTTCAATTTATACAAATCCAATTTTAGGATGATTGATTTCTTTCACTTTGAATTATAATATCATTCTTAAATACTGCAAAGAACAAATTAATTAGGTGTCGAAACTATAGCTTCTTTTTAATATTTTAATTAATAAATAACAGAAGGTACTTATTATATTTTCCAACAAAACGCGTTGAGAGGACCGTAAATTCGTCAATTGTTTTAGTTACCTGCACAAAAACGTAAAAGCTATCTTTGTAAGACGATATCCAAGTGAAAGACGAATACTTTTTCGAACGCGTATTCGAATGTCAAAAATGGTAACTCGCATTCCAGAGACACAACAAACAACCAATCAAAATGCGTTAAAGTTTCGAACGTGACGTTTCGACGGTATTCCATCTCATTCTTAACGTTGAATCCTACAGGTTGTTTTTGTGTTTATGTTTGTCTCTTTCTACGTAACGCCTCAACTTTTGTGTTACACTTGATTTTACTCCCCATAAAATTTCCATACCGGGCCTTATAACTCAAATCGTTTCTTATGGAGTAAACTCCAAAAATAGATTAGGTATTTCGAAATGACTATAACTCGTACTACAGTTAAATTATTCCCAAACAAACAACTACGGTCACGGTTTGAATTAGGATGGGAAACACCGACTTCAGACAACATATTCCTGAAACAAGTGAAAGGAAACCATCTCCATTATTATCAGCCTTAATACTGGTTTTTCCTTACTGACCCTTTTTGTGGACTTTACCTGAATAACGAATTTTCCCGCGGTGTAAATAAACTTATGGCCTAACTCGATAGTGCGGCTACATCAGCGAGCGAAGATTCGTGTCACGTTGGCGCGCTTATATCACCGAGAACTATTACGCGATTAGTTTCAACTTCCCATCTATGTATCTAATATTAACCAAAAGCGTTTGTGAACCGCAAATTGTATGTTGTTAACAGTCGTTGGATCACGTACGGGATTATGTGGCAATTGAAGCCAAATTTAATATATCTAAAATTAAAATTTAAGAAAAATCCCCGATTCCAATGCCTTAATTTCCTTACAAGTAAAATACCATAATATTTTGCAATGTGCACGCAATGCGCTTTCTATTGATACCCCACTCGTGTATATTTTCAGATTTTCTATTCTCCTTCCCCACTCTAACTCCCATAACTTTTAAACGGCTCAACCGATTTTCATTAAACATATCTAAGACCACTCATGCCAGACTCACCTTTCATACAAAAAAAAACTAAATTAAAATCGCTCCATCCGTCCGGGAGCTATGATTTCCCAGACAGACAGACAAGTCAAACTTATAACACCCTTAGTACCCAGTCTTTTTTGGTCGGGGGTTAAAAATAGTGATCCGTCAAACAATAACCTTTTTGAAGTAACGTAAGTTGAACGTCAGCGAAATGGCTTAGAATAATCAGGTCTTAAAATATTGCTGGGTAGAAAGCAACAATAGTTTTAATGTAACCCATTCAAATAATTTTTGGTTGGAATACTTTGCTTTTGCTAGTGTTGCAAGGCCGCAGAGATTTATATTTCAAGTAACAAGCGCTAGGTACATCTTAAAATGATATTCGGAAAGTTTTAAAAAACCTAAACGAATTTATTAATAGTGATTGCGAATATTTCAATTATCTTTTTAAATATTCTGATATGAAAACATAATTATCCATATAACTGACATTTTAAAAGTATGCACTAGGCTAAAAGCCACATTCAATCAGAACTACAATTATTATCCCATTATTTCTAACAGATATTCAGACACAGTCATGCGATTCCGTTTTTATCTTTACCCAACTCAGCCAAGCTTCTATTCCGAACTCAGTAGATTTGGACAGGTAGATAGACGTTAACAGACTTATAAATTCGGCCTTAAAGTTTGGATTTAGTGTTTTAATATTTAAAATGATTATTTTAGGATTCTATAGTGAAGCTACGTATACAGGGACTCTAAAACTGAGACTTCCTTGTCTCTCTGTCTTTCTGTCCGTCTCGTCTGTATGTTCGTTTATTATACTAGCTGTCCAGTTCCAACTTTGCTCAGATGCGAAAACCTTCCTCTTGAATCACTTGAAACCCGCATAAAGATGCGTTCAGTAGTTTTTGAGTTTTTCACAAACATATAGACGGCCAGACAGGCGCGGCGGAGGGAATATAATATGTAAATATTTTGTTTAAATCTGTAAGAAAACATTAATTAATAAATTCGATAAGTATTTGATGGACGCATTGACTGACAAAAATTTCATCACTCGCCGCAAAAGTACTTTTTTATTTCAAAATGGGCCTCAGCATATTTTATCATACTTGATTGATTAAAATGTTTCCGGCTCAACCAAAATAATCATCTACTATTTTATTTATGTATGTATATATTTCTTATTTTGCCCTACATCGTACTTAATATTTTAAATATAATTTTATCTAAAGTACAATAAATAAGTATTTATTGTACATACCACACAGGGTCTGTCATGTAAATCATCATTGCCCTGGACAATGTGCAGGACAGCATAGCGCTGAGGTTACTGTACACAATACAGTCACAACCCTTCGTATTGTTTTATTTCTTTTGTTTTGTACTAGAATACCTACTACTGAATATTTGATGTCTATATTATTTGTCATAATTTTTATTTTTTTTAGGTGTAATCTGATACTCAGATATAATTTTTTATCTGTTCTGTTCTGTGCTTTTTTTATTGAATAATATTTTCTGTTTTTCCTGTGTCTATTGTACTTATAACTGTGTCTGTTTATGTGTACTTAATAAATCTTTTTCTATTCTATTCATATATTTTAAACCGAAATATCTCAGAAACATAAATGACATAGAGATTTGATTGCATATCACTTTCATAACTAACCACAAAGCTTTTTTTTTTCATAATGGCGGACTAGTAGTATTTTAGATTTCATACAAAAATGTCGGAGCCATTTTGAGTTAAAAAGTCGGTCACATCAATGCCAAAAACGTACTTTTAGTCGTAACCTACCTGTGGGTGTGACTATGGTGTCTCATCAGCTTTTTCAGCACTTCTTTCCATCGACTCCGGTCCGGTCCGGCCTGTACCTGTACTTGGTACTGTTGGTGTGTCCTGTAGTTATTAGCGTCCTCTACCTATCTTTCCTTCGACAATGCCAGTACCTCTCTAGGCTCTTCGGGTAACGCCTGATAGTGTGCCCGAATTGAAAATAAAATATTTGCTTAAATTATATAACTGAACGCGAAGAATGAAGTTATTTACGAAGCGTTTGATCTGGTTGACTGAACAGCTATTTTAAGGTCTTGACCTATACCTATTGTACAACAAATGTGGCTATTGATTGTTATTTTTAAGTTAATCTGTAAGCATTGGTGTGCATTAAAGATATTATCTATCTATCTATTAATTGATTGTGGGCTATTAAGAGACGGCTCTAATCCTCGTATGTCCTTATGCAGCACCGATTATATGAGGTACGAGTATTACTGATGAAGCCACTGGTGTTTTGTTCTTTGCAAAATGGAGTAGGTACGGTTAATCTGTACATTAAAAACCGACAGGCGTGACTCCTTATGAGAATATTCAAATTTACGTTTTCTACATTAGGTGCCACGGGGAAGCTAGAACATAAATGCACATAGTATTAAATTATTAATTCAAAGACAACTACGTTTTCTGGCCAATTTCGCACCTATTCTGTATAACCAAGTAAACTACGAGATCCTTTGCTATCTGGGTTACACAAGTCACACAACAAAACCGCTACCCAACTTGGCGAGCACCTTACTAAATAACGAATCACCACACAGGTTGTTCTCCAAACGGCGGGTGGCACATTATTTATTCACAAAATACCGCCTAAACGTTCTATCCGTAGTTATATAATGAATTCATTGCTTTGCACGGGATTCCAAGCGTGAATAGATACAATATAATACAGAGTTGGGGTCGAAACCGACAATGGTCTTGTTATTTTATGCTTCTGATAGTCAGAGCTCGCGGGCTTTTCAGAGGATTGGTAAACATTATTAGCAAGCTAAATGTTTGCTTTATGTCAAACCAGTTTTGTTGACATTGCTTGACTTTTTTTTTACTCGACATACTCTTGTTTTTACTTTAGTCTGTGGTTTGTCTCGGAACTTATTTCATTTCAGTGCTTTCAAAGCAATCTTCTTAAACGAGTGTTTTTTTTTGAAATATCGTTTTATAATAATTCTCTCAGAAACCTTATTCTCAGTATTGAATAAGGAAAACAATACTGAAAATGAAGTTTAAATTTTCCTGTTCTTTTATAGCAATGATAGGTCTTCTTTTGTGAAATTGCACACAATATTTGTAAATGCAAAAGTTATTCAGCATTGTGATGGAGACCAATCAGACAGTGTCCTTGTCTAAAAATTGGAGACACTATACTTTTTTTCATTAGGAATGTCAGATTAATACGAGTGTAATAATTATTATGTCACTGAACCCATCAATTTGACGCCTATAAAACACAATCATACAATATTGCCCTGTTTTGTTTTTATATTAAAATAAAAAAAAAAAGTTTATTTTCCAAAAATTACAATATTTTCACCTTAGATGACTTATAAACTAATAACTTTTAAGTTTTTGGTTAAGACTTACTATCTAAGGCCTGATGCAATGAATCATACCTTCCGTTTTAGTTTAAAACTGTGTTACGGCAAGGTACTGCTTCATGCCTCGGCTTTTCTACTAAGCTATTTGAACAGCAGAACTTAATTATAATTAACTTGCTTAGAACTATGTACAATTATTACTATCTTAACTAACTTAGAATATATATATATATCTAGACTAGACTTCAAAGAGGATAATCACTACATCTAGAACTCGTAAATAAAAAACAGCATGTTATTGAAATTTGCGGTAAAACCATTTGAATTCATGTCGAATATTTCCCTTCTATTTTTGTCCTATTCATAAAGTAAAGTACCTACGCGGGGCGTAGCACTATTTGCGGATCAGGATATTTGATATTTCGGCGTAGAAAGGTTTCGGGGAATATAATAATCATATGCATAATTATGTACCTACCTATTATCTAAAAAGGTTTTGTTTATTTGTTTATTCAATTTTAAAATTAATTCTTATTTAAATATAAGTTTTAATATAATTATTACAAGACATGAATGATGTTGTGCAATACTAAAACTTTGAGTTCCAGTTGATTTTAAATACCCAAAAGTGCTGATTATTAACATCAAATAGTTATCAAAATAAGTTTGTTATTGCTACAATTATAATATTTTAATTAAAAAATCCTTTTCTGTGAAGCGAATTAGAAAAGACAGACTTCCTATGATCTGTTCAAACTCAATCCTTCTTAGTCGTCGGCAAGTGATCCACATTACTGTAGCATATCATTCTATTATCGGTTTTATTAAAGGGCGTTTGGGTTGAATTTGGGTCAGCTGAAGGCTTTGCCAAGACTTTAACGGATGATCGATTGCGGTGGAATCGCCCGAACACTTGTAATACTCGGAGTGGTGTCGAATTATATTTTTGTTAGTTCAGTTGATGGCAGCGGTCTGACAGCTAGTGCAGGGTAGACTCGTAGATCAGTTGAAGGATATCAGATAATTTTCTTGCGAATGCTTTGATGGTGCGATACAATGTTAACACTTTGTTTCATTGTGTCGGACTATGTTGTTTGCATTTTGATAACAGATTGACATGCAGTTAGTCGCCCAAAATTGAATAAAACCTTCATTGTTTAAGTTAGTTGCATGTCATTTGTACTTCATTAGGCAAAAATTATCTGTGAAATTATTTTAATGAGCAGCGCATACCGCATGTGGCAATAAATTGTATGCTCATGTTTAGCGTTAGGTGTTTTAGCTTTAATGGGATCCCTTTTGGTCGCTGCCCAGCCATAAATTGTGTCGTACATACACACTGAACCCACACTATAAAAGTAGATGGGGTGTTGGGTGTTTATTTATTTTATTAATGATACGTTATTTATCTTAGCTAAGTGCAGTGCAAATCAGCTGATTGCTTAAATAGCTGGCTGCACATAATTATTCAGTATGTTGTAAGTCAGTAAATAAACGGAGATCGGGAATAAACCAGTTTAAAAAGTCCGCATTGTTGGCGTAGTACGTGGTCAGTGGTGTAAAAGAGGCCGATAACTCCGCGCGAGTAAATAGACGTGGAAAGTGTAGTTTTGCAATTCAAACTTCACCTTATATCGGTTTACGGATGGGTGCCTTGGCTGTGAGGCGTGGGTGGAACGAAATAGCGTTTGACTGGAAAAGACTGGAAATTCAAAATTGACTTTGTACTTAGGATTTTTAATAAATGTTTGTAGCCCTCAGACTAGCAGAGCGCCAATCGGCAAACCTGATTGCATTACTTTTTTTCGTTAGCGTAGTAACATAATAGTTCTTTCTGTCATTTTTGGTTATTTTATACGATACAAGGCTTTTACGATTTGACGCTATTGAGAGAATATTATGGCTATGTAAAGTATTATGTAGTTATACAAGCCAACATTTATCGTCACCTTATAAAAAACAAAGTTTTTTTTTATTTTACCGATGTTCAGCGTCATGATATCAGTTTAACAATAATTATTAGGTTTAAACCCAAAAAAGAACATACTTACTGAAATACCAGGTGATATGAACGTCAACCTTTTTTTTACTTGGTAAAAAGGGGACATAGGCCACACCAGGTCCCCTATTTTTTTTAATTGGTTTAATTAGATATAATTTTTTTGGTTGTCAACTGGTTTTCAAATTATTTAAAAATAATTTGTATGATTCAGACCGGTAGTCCTGAAGTTATAAGTATTCTATATTTATCAGATCACATGTTTTCAGTCAAAGCTTATAACGCATAGTTCAAAGCGCCTGAATAAAATTATAATATTAAATAAATAAAAATAAATATTGCTGTACAATCCACACAACAACATTTAACCCCGTGGTAAGCTCTAAGCTTGTGCTACAGTTACATAAAGGCATAGATATTTTTTTAGTATACATATTAAACACCCAGGTGTATGTATAGATGTATACCCAGACCAAGGTGCAGAGCATACAAATATTAGGTCCTTACATATGAAATTGGCGTTTTGTATGGGAGGAACAAAAAGTCGAATATTTTTTAATATAATATATTTAATTAATCAAAGTATGAACCATTATTTTCTATGCACTTTTGCCATCTTATAGGTAGTTCATTGATCCCTTTACTAAAAAAACCAGTCGGACGGGAATCAATAAAATCTTTGAAGGCGATTTGGACTGCCCCATCGGAGTTGAATTTTTTCCCTTGCAAGAAGTTATCCAAATTTCGAAAAAAATGGTAATCTGTTGGAGCAAGGTCCGGGGAGTACGGAGGATGTCTTAGACTTTCCAATTGAAGCTCTTCTAATTTAGTAGCCGTCTGTTGCGCAGTGTGTGGTCTAGCGTTGTCGTGAAGCAGCAGTGGCGTGGAGCGATTGACCAGCCTAGGTTGTTTAGCCGCTAGCTTTTCCATCATGGTTTGCAATTGCTGACAATAGACATCAGCCGTAATAGTCTGGCCAGATTTGAGAAAACTGTAATGAACAATACCGGCACTAGTCCACCAAACGCTTACAAGTAACTTTTTTGGGGTTAATTTTCGCTTGGGGCAGGATTTGGCTGGCTGGCCAGGATCCAACCATTGCGCTGAGCGCTTCCCATTATCGTAAAGAACCCATTTTTCATCACAGGTAATGATTCGGTTTAAAATACCTTCATTATTGTGCCGGTTTAGTAATGTAACGCAGCAGTCGACGCGCGTTTGCCGGTTTGCTTCAGTCAATTCGTGAGGTACCCACCTTTCAAGCTTTTTAATCTTCCCAATTTGCTTCAAGTGAATTAAAACAGTTTTATCACTAACACCGCAGCCTGCAGCTAACTCGGACGTGGTTTGCGATGGATCCGCTTCCACAATAGCCTTCAACTCTTCATTATCAACTTGAGTCTCAGGCCGTCCACGGGGCTTGTTCTGCAAGTCGAAATTTCCAGAACGAAAACGTTGGAACCAAAAACGAACTGTGTTTTCTTTTGCAACACGACCGCCATACACATCATTCACCCTTCGAGTTGTTTCCGCAGCACTAGTGCCACGGCGGAACTCGTACTCGTAAATAATGCGATATTTTAAGTTTTCCATTTTGTAAAATGAGTGACGCAAACAGAAAAAAACAGAAGAAAAAAGCAAATGAATGACGATCATCGAAGCACAAATACATGAGTCTATAGCTGTACAAATTTGAATTTGGAATTCCTTACCAAAGAGGAGAAATTTGTGATTAAAGTGGCCAGTACGAAAAACGCCAATTTCATATGTAAGGACCTAATACTTGACCCCTCTGCGGGAATCGAATATTTTTTTGGTCGTCGCAAAAGTCTATCTCTTGGACTAACTCTCACGTGACTTTCTGATACAGTGGGCAGAGGCGCGAATATTTGTATTCTGTAATACACGTCCGTTGACCGCACAGCAGATGAAGCGCTCCTGCTCAGCGCTTTCCTTCCTATTAACTACATGTTTTGTGCTTTGAAATGCATTCAATGGAAAGTGCTTTTGTTGGTGAATACGGACTTCACGTTACAATATTAATGGGAAGTGTATTTGTTCGGGCTGTTCGTATCATAATTTTAAATGAAAAACAGAAATATGTGATACCTTACCGAAATGAAATACAATTGCGATGATATTGTGGACTGAATAAAAATATAGGTCGGCTCTTAGTTTGGAATGCAACTTGTCTCGATAGACTTATTTACATCTTAAGTAGGATCTATAACGATAAAAATACGTTAATCGTGACCGTGGTTGCAATTTGAGCCGTTTAGGACATAAACCTCTAAATATATCATTCAATTGTAGATTCTAAGGGTTCCGTATCTAAAGGGTATAACGGACCCTATAACTGGCACTTCGTCGTCTGCCTGTCTGTCTGTCAATAACCGTGTTAGAAATGAAGTTGATTTTTAAGAATAAATGCTGCTAAAAACACGTTATACTAAAAACACATAATAAATAAATAGATAAGCGGGCTCCCATACAACAAACGCGATTTTTATGAAGCTAAACAACGTTGCACGAGGTTTTAGCTAAATTTTCGTTTTTTTTAGTGCAAAATATGTATTGGAGGTTTTTCTGTTCACGTCCATAAGTGGTAACTCTTTGAACAGGTGACACGTAACATGTGACCTCCGGGTGGTGCTAAGAACAGTCTCTAGAGTGGTAGGCTAAAAAAATTAAAAAAAAAACAACTGTACACGGAACTCTAAGTGTAGTATGAGTCCGTCACATATTTATCATTAAAATGTCACCAGTGATTTGGGCACTTCATCTTCTGAAGACAAAGTCTTTTTATATTTCAACATTAGCTTTATTTCGATTTATTTTTTTATTAAGTGAGTTTACATAATCGTAAACACTGTCGTGCAAATCAGGCTTTTCATTATTTAATAAAAATGTACTTACATCATAAAGTGTTAATGATAAAACTAAAAAGTTGTGAAATTATGAGATCAAATTGTGTTTTATGAACATTGACACTCCACTCAAATAGCCTAATTGGACTTTGAAAACGAAATAATAAAAACAATATCTGCGCATTTTCTTGTTCAGTAATGAAATATTTTAGTCGTAAATATTCATCATTCCATAATATATTTTTGTAACTATTATCGTATCAGCTAATATTTAGCATTCCTTAAGAATTTTCCGATATTTCGCAGCATTCTCACACAACATGGCAAGAATGGAACGAATCCGATTTAATAACAAATAGTGTTGATACCTTAGTGTTACAAAAATATATTATGGAATGATGAATATTTACAACTAAAATATTTCATTACTGAATAAGAAAATGCGCAGATATTGTTGTTTTATATTTTGTTTTCAAAGTCCATTGATTCAGGCTATTTGAGTGGAGTATAAAGGCTTATAAAACACAAGCTGATCTCATAAATTCACAACTTTTTTAGTTTTATCATAAACACTTACCGCGGTGTGAACCTTTTTATTGAATAATGAATAGCCTGAAATTTGCAGCCTGAGTATTCCTTATATAAGTAGCTTTTCCACGACAGTGTTTAAGATTATGTAAACTTACTAAATAAAAAAATAAATCTAAATCTATAAGCTAATACTTTTTTTCAACTTATTGTAATAAATTTAAGCGAACTGTCAAGACAATATTTCATTGCTAATTTTCACGGTAGTTATGATTAATATAACACATGTTATCTGCTACGAGCTAGCTTCAAAACGAGTTTAAAGTGTACGTTGTACAGATTGATTGTAGTTGTAGATATTTTCATTTATAGGTATTGTTTTATGGCAAATTAAAATAAAAAAATAACACTTCCGAGTTAAGATGATCAAGTATCTAATCACCATCTATTGTCTATATTCAATTATATGCATTTTTTTCGTGAATTTTATCATTTTGTGTAGGCGTTGAAGTGTAAAGTAATAACTAATAGTATAAGTTTATAGTAAATTGTGACTGTAAGATAAAAAAAAAAAAGAAAATTGTAAAATGTAAATCCGTTATTTGGCCTTAAGCTATAACAGAATATGTATAAGTAATTTAATTAAGGGCTGTGTATTTCGCTTTGAAATAAATAAATAAATAAATTGTCGAGAAATCTGCTATAAAAAATGAACTTTATTAAAATCTTTGCATAAAAGTAATAAATTACCATTTCTGTGCCTTATCATGAAATTTCGCCTAAGGCAATGGGATTTTGATTCACGTGTTTTTACAGCCCAAAACCGTATACCGACAGGCGAGGCTAATTGAATGAAGCTGATCACTCAGAGCGTCCGAAACCAGTCGACATTTCGTCGATCCCATTTTCATCCAAAATTTTACATATGTAACATTGGTTAATCACACAATGATTTAGTGCAACAATTCTAAGTACACATATTATGTAAGACTAGCTGTGCCCCGCGGTGTTACCCGCGTTAGAATGGATTTTCCCGCGGAATGACGTTTTCCCGCGGTAAAAGCCTATGTTATTTTTCAGGCTCTAGAGATTCTTTGTACCAAATTTCATTTAAATCGGTTCAGTAGTTTTTACGTGAAAGAGTAACAAACATCCATACATCCATACATCCATACTTACAAACTTTCGCCTTTATAATAGTAGTAGGATAATATTTGAATAGAGGTAAGTGTTTGAATGTTCTTCAGGAACTTAGGTATCCCTTGGTCTGGATGTTTAATATTTAAATATGTATAATAAAATATATCTTTATATGTCCGTATATTACATTAAGTTTAACAGATGTTTAGTACCCGTAACACAAGCTTTAGTGCTTACTACAGCGCTGGATGTTGCTGTGTGGATAGTCCGGCAATATTATCAATTCAAAGTAATCATAGATCATAATATTGTGACTATAAATTTCAGCCTATGTATCAATTCAAAAAATATAGGTTGGAAATAATCAGAAAACAGTGTGTAAAATATTTATGCATAATACAATTACAGTGTCCTGAGAATTCGCTGCGACTTCAAGTCGAGTATTTCCGAAACAAAGGACAATGGAAATAAAGCACCTACGCAACTGGTATGCAAACGGTTTTACTTGAGTTCGAGTTACAAATGTAATTAGTAATATTAGAAGAGTTCTTAAAACGGAACCAAGAACTGTCTTGGTACTATTAAGTACACTGGTACTTAATAGTCGTGTGGGCGCTTTATTTATCAGTAATCATATCAACCTTATATATATAGCACTTGACCAGCGTGGTTAATTAGGGCTTAATCTCTCTCGTCAAGGGAGAATTCCCAGTGTCCCAGCAGGGGGAACGTTAATATGGCGATGATTAAATATTTTGTAACCTTTTGAACTTCATAAACTTCAAAATATTGAGTTATTATAACAAATTAATTATACAGTATAATTTAAACACTCGTGATTATACCTACTTAATTATTGAAGATTTTGTTATGTTTTTGTTCGAGTACTCTTCTATAAGGAGTTTAGTAGTGTTTAACTATAAGACTTGCAATTATAAGATTACGGACGCATGATGTCTGGAATGTGTATTCATTTTTAATTAAGATAAATATATTGAAGCATATTGTCTCCGGTTCATAACAACCGAATCTCAAAATGCCTGATACTGGTACCTACGTCCAAAGTTTGTTAAGGCTAACAAGGGTAAAATATTAAGGGACGTTCAAGGACAAGTGTAGCTTCAAGAGGTTATTCAGGTGTGGCTTCGAGCGGGCCGTCAGAGGGGCTGTCAAGAGGGGCGTTGAGCGGCCGGCGGCGTGCAGCTGCTTGCGCCAATATAAACATTATAACATCCGACACGCCGCCCACACTTCAGCTGCAGTTACCGCATGCTAAAAGGCGACGGTCGCGGGCGCCGCGTGCGACGCTACAATTCAAGCAAATGCTTACCGCTAACGCTTCTCCTTGAATGCCCTGAACACTTCCCTATGTTTGTGTTTCAAGCGGCACGCATCGCCGCTTGGAGTTAAGCTTTTGAGTTTATATTTGCAGAATACTTACTTTTCATCATCATCAATTATATTGAAAACATTTATAGCTCACGTAAACGATGTTGATGAAGGTACTTGTGTATTCGAAACGTTTGTGTTCGGTCAAGTGGAACCATCACAAGGGAGGGGTGTCCTTACCTGCAAAACAAAATAAAATAATATATTATTTTTTGTCAAGCGAACGCAATTTTTAACTGACTTTCAATTAAAAAATGAGGTTATCAATTCGTTACGTATTTTTTTTATTTGGCGTTTGTTGGTGGCAGTTACCGCAGAACTTTGATCTTCGTAGAACGAATACGATATTTTTTTTTTACTATCGACCAAAAAGAGGGGTGTTTTAAGTTTGACGCGCCTGTCTGTCTGTCTGGGACATCATAGCTCCCGAACGGATGGAGCGATTTTAATTTAGTTTTTTGTTTGAAAGGTGAGTCTGACGCGAGTGTTCTTAGACATGTTTAATGAAAATCAGTTATGCTGTTTAAAGTTATGGGGGTTACAATGGGGAAGGAAAATTTGTAAATATTCTCGTGTAGGGTATCAAATGAAAGCGCATCGCGTGCACATTATAAATTAGGGTGTTTTACTTTTAAGGATAATTAAGGCATCGAAATCGGGGATTTTTCTTAAATTTTAACGTTAAAGTAGAACTCCGTGCCCAAATATAGATGTACCTAGTTAAATTGTTATTGGTAAACAGGAGTAATTATTTTATTTGTGAAAAATACACTCTTTTAGATTGAGATGAATGAGCTTGAAAATTCAAAATTCAAGAAATGTATGTATTTAAAATGTACGTATTCTCTTAAGCCGTTCTAGCGATCTCATAACTATTTCATACTATTGTACTGTACAAAGAATAAGCAAAACGGATGAGAAACATAGTATGGACCTGTTTCACCATGCGATTGACTGATGTGTTCAATGCCGACCTCCGTTACTATGCCATATATTTTCAAAAGGTCAAAAATGTCCATTCCCGTAATGACGACTCTTAATTATGCCTTTATGTTAGTATCTAATTTTTTTTTTTTTTTTTTTTTTTTTTTTTTTTATGAAGCTTCTCAAATAAAGATGCTACAACAATATTACGATCTAGCCATTATAAAGGCTAATTAGTAATTTTACATATGACTTAAATTGCTACGTAGAGTAAAATAAAGAATGTGTCCATTAACACTTTGCTTATTGTCTCTATTTAAGGGGAAGACACTATGTTCTTGTGTTCTTTATAATTGTTATTTACACTCACTGCACTAACATTGACACTAATAAAATTAATTTAAAACACTAACTCAAACGGTTTTGTCCGTTTTAGTCTTCTCACTATGTCCGTGTTGTCGAGGAGCTGGATGGCCTCGACGTTCACATGTTGGTGAAGTCTTTTTTCGTGAGCTTCTGCATAACGTTTAATGGTAGATGCGACTAGTTCCACTTTGAGGTCTCGATGTATGTCTGCATTTCTTATATACCACGGAGCGTTCACGATACTCCGAAGTGCTTTATTTTGAAAACGTTGGATACTCTGGATATTGCTCTGTTTGGTACAGCCCCAAAGCTGAATACCGTAAGTCCATATTGGCACTAGGACTTGCTTATATAGCAGTAGTTTATTGTGCACTGATAACGCAGAGTGTTTTCCAAGTAACCAGTACATCTTCTTATAGCGAAGCCCTAATTCTTCACGTTTCTTCTTGACATGAGCTTTCCAGCGAAGCTTTGCATCTAATGTCATACCTAAATATTTTGCTGTATTTTGATATGGTATTACTTTATCATTGATGTACACCGGATTATAGTTTGGTCTTTTATTTGTGAAGTCAATGTGAACTGACTTTGACTCATTTAATTTAATTCGCCATTTTTGTGTCCATTTCAATATAGTGTTCACTGCTTTTTGAACCTTTTCTGCCGCTTCTGCATGTGTGACTCCAGTAGCCATTATAGCTGTATCATCAGCAAAGGTAGCGATGGTATTGTTTTCTAACTCTGGAATATCTGCGGTATAAAGTAAGTACAAAACGGGGCCTAGGACACTACCTTGTGGCACTCCAGCTTCAATTTTCTTTAGATCTGAGTACGCGTCATCTTGACGAACTCTAAACATTCTTTGTGAAAGATAAGACTCTAATATATCAGCAAATTGCTTTGGGAACATAACTCGTATTTTATGTAATAGACCTTTATGCCAAACTTTATCAAACGCCTGCGCTACGTCTAAGAAGATAGTAGTGCAGACTTTTCGTTCTTCTAAAGTATTTTCTATTATTTTCGTTATTCTATGTACCTGGTCTAAGGTGGAGTGTTTTTCCCTAAAACCAAATTGATAGTCCGGGATCAACTTTTTTTCTTCTATTATGGGCTTTAGTCTTTTGAGAAAAAGCTTTTCAAATAGTTTGGACATTATTGGTAAAAGGGAAATAGGTCTGTATGATGTTCTTTCATGTTCTGGTTTTCCTGGCTTTGGTAGCATAATGACTTCAGCAACTTTCCATACATCTGGTACGTATTTAAGCCTAAATGCCGCGTTTATGAGTGTGGTAAGCTTTACTATGGCCTTTCGAGGTAGATTCTTTAATAGTTCACCAGTGATAAGATCATACCCCGGAGTTTTCTTACGGTCAAGCATTTTGATTTCTCTTTGTACTTCTTTAGGCGTTACTAGTTTTATTTCCAGTTCTTCACAAGATAGATTTTCCAAAGATAAAAAATCGTCTCTCCCTTCATTTGGTTGGAAAATAATTTCTAGATGATCCGCAAAAGCGGCTGCCTTTTGCTCACTATTCCTGGCCCAAGATCCATCAGATTTTTTGATAGGAGCAATATGCATAGTTGGCTTCTTTAGGCTCTTCGTGGCTTTCCAGAGAGAATAGTCTGTTGTTCGGTCATTGGTAAGCTGGCTTAAGTAAGTTTTCATATTTTTGTCTTGGAAATTTTTGATTAACCTTCTGAGTCTCTTTGCAAGGTTATTAAAACATGTTTTTTCTTGTGGACACCTGGTTTGTTGCCATTTCTTCCTTTGTTTCCTTTTTTGAAGTATAAGCTTCCTTATCTCCATCGGGTACTGGTTACCTCTCGGCCTTTTTTTTTGTAAGGGTGTATTATTCCATGCGCATTGTTGGATGTTTGTTATAAACTTTCTCAAGTCTTCGTCCAATTGTTCTCGAGTCTTAAGTGCCACCTTAAGTTCAACAACAGCGTCCAAGTCAGACTTGAAACTCTCCCAGTCAGTGTTTTTGTTAACAAGAAAGGGATAGTTTTCTTTCAGAATAATATTTTCTGACAAGGTCAAAATAATGGGTGAGTGATCTGAACTCATATCGAAGCCTTCCTCTATGTATATGAAGTTGGATGATACATTTTTGTATACGAAAAAATCTATTAAAGTCCGGTATCTTGTTGGGATCTGTTGGCCAGTATGTCGGCTTTCCTGTTGATGAAACCTCACAATGCATCTCTTTGATAGCCTTTAGAAGTGCCTTTCCTTTAGTGTTTGTTAGTCTAGATCCCCAGTAAGTGTTTTTAGCATTAAAATCACCCCCAAGTATGAATCTGCTACCCAATTTCGTTAAGAATTCTCTATATGTATCTTCTTTTATTGCATGCCTGGGTGGACAGTAAATGGCAGAAATTGTAACACAATTGTGTTTAGTTTTGACACATACACCCACAGCCTGTATGTCTTGTTCTTCATGCCTGTACTCTTCATGATGGCAGATATTCTCCTTTATTATTACAGCGCTACCCCCTCTAGCAGTGTTGTTGGGATGTAATGCATGGTAAGTTTCGTAGCCTTTAATCTTGAGAAAGGATTATTTTGTAAAGTGTGTCTCTGAAATTAAACACACATCAATCTTATCTGTATTTAGGACCGCCTGAAGTTCATTTTGATGTTGCAGGAGCCCATTTGCATTCCATTCCATGATTTTTAGTGAGTTTATCATTTTTTGTGTTTAATAGCAGCTTCTTTATTGCTGTTTTCTAATTTTTTTAGCCTGTCATCGAACAAGGTCAACAAGTTAAGTATTTTGTTAAACTTGTCGTCGACACTCAAATTTTCTCGCTGTGGTTGTGCTTCCTGAGCTGTTTTATTTATCCCTTTTGTCATTTGCGCAAAAGATATGTTTTTCATGATCTTTTTATTGCCACTTATTTTGCCTTTGAATGGTTCAGTAGTAGCTGCAGTGCTCTTTTTTGTTGTTTTATTTTTTAAATGTTGTAGTTCTTTGGCTACAACACAACCTCTGTAACTAGCTGGGTGAGCTTCACCACAATGTACACACTTTGGCTTAATTTCAGCTGGTTTTACGCAGTCTTTAGTGAAATGTTTACCGGTACACTTAACACACCTTGGTTCTTTAGAGCAGTATTTCTGTGTGTGCCCATAAGCTTGACACCTTTTGCATTGCGGTATCAGTTTCGACGTCTTCAATGGCTGAATCTCAACTTTACAGCCCAATATGCATTTGATATTGTATATTTTCTTGACGTCCTCTTCCTTTTCGAAAGAAAGCATAAACATATTCAGTGCTTCTTTAGTTTTCCAGCTTTGCTTATTAATAGCATCTTGGATTTTGTAGCCTTTAGATAAAAGGTCATCTTTTATTCTGTCCGGGAGACATGACGCAGGCAGATGTTTTACCATTACTCTTATCGGCCTGTCTTGTTTGTTCTCATAGGAGTGCCAAAGACAGCTGTTTTGTAGCAACAACTTAGTTATGGCTCTGTATGAGTCTTCATGACTTGCGTTGATTTTAACGCTATCGCCATTTAATATTTTAACTAAAAACAAATCTTTAGATATAGTTGCCGACAGAAGGTCATAGAATTCTTGGTAATTCTTGACATTTTCGACAATAATTGGTGGTGGTGCCGGTACCTTTTTGGCCTTTGGGATTTCCTCTTTGCTTGAAGCTGATTCTTGTTGTTTCGGGGGGGACAGTGACTCATTGAATTTCCTTTTCTTCCTGCTTTTTTGTCGTACCCACTCGGTTTCTTTGGCTAGTTCCTCTTCATCCGTTTCATATTGCACCGGTGCAGAGGAAGATTGAGAACTTTGTTGTAGAATATTTGGAACATTGTTTTGTTCCTCAATTAACTTCAGCTTTTGCTGAAGTTGGTCTATTTGTCCCTGTAGACTATTAACCAGCCCTTCTAGGTCTTTTCGAGCTGCCCTTTCTTCTATGTAACGGTTATACAGTATTCGCTCCGTTTCTGTTTTAATTTCTGTTATAGTAGTATTCATTTTGTAAGTTATGGAACAGATGTTATAGCTTCGCCTTAACAACGATTCACATTACAAATCAATGTAAGCAATAACGCATATGATGCACTATCAATAACTGGGTCATCGCGGTGACCGTGAGCGGCTCGGCGCAGCTGTGCAGGCTGCGGCGTCAGCGCTTTACGCGAGTACGATTTACCGTTTGCGAAACGACTACTCTCAGCGGAAGAGTCACGATCACTGATGATCTAATCAATAAATATACAAATATCTAATCTAATCAGAAACTGGCATGTTCTGAGAACTTTAAAAAGTTTGATGGACATGTATTGTGACTTTCACTCGCACTTGGCGAGCGTGGTGAATTAACGTGTAATCTCTCTCGTCAAGAGAGAAGTCCCCGTGTCCCACAGCAGTGGCAACGTTAAAAGGGTGTTGATGATGATGTATCCCTATTCTGTGTCTGTGCCTCTGTGTAAACGAGAGCTATTTATTTTCGAAGCTGAGAACCAAGATCAAGCTAATAACAATGTCTTTATATAACAATATTTATCATTGGTAATGATCATAACTGTACTTAATTTACCATCATATTGCAATATTGACATTTTCCTTAATAGTTTTTCGTAATTTTCCTGAATGTAGTATTTGTTTTTCCATTATATCATCATATGGTATCAATTATGATGTTAAACCAAGGCTGAATACGAAAAATATTTCTGCAAACACAATGAATTGAACAATACCAAGAAAGAAGGAAGTTTGAAACTCATACAAGCGTAATATGAATGAAAAATGGAGAGACTTTTATGAAATCTTTTGATAAATTAACTGAATGCTGGCAATATTATAGATATTATGGCACAAAAGTATATAATCAAAATGATTAAGGCCTTAGGTCGTCCAATGCGGAACATAGGCCCTCTTCATTAATTGTAACCACGGGTTCGCTTACAATCGCCCCGTTTGGCAGGCCTATCATACAAAACGGTCATCATCATCATCATCATCACCCTATTAACGTTCCCACTGCTGGGACACAGGGACTTCTCTCTTGGCAAGAGAGATTCGGCCTTAATTCACCACGCTGGCCAAATGCGGGTTGGTGAATGTCACATGTCCTTTAAACTATTTTAAAGTTCTCAGAACATGCCGGTTTCCTCACGATGTTTGCCTTCACCGTTAAAGCACGTGTTTAAAGCGCACATAAAATTTCTCAAGAAGAAAAATTCAGAGGTGCGTGGTGGGGAACCCACGACCTTAGGAATGAAAGTCGAATGTCCTCCCACTTAGCTAACACGGCTTTTTTTTCTTACAAAACGGTCAATCAATTTAAATAATAAACACACATACACATTTCAGAGATTGTTGGGTGAAATATTTTTTTTTATTTGTTTCATCAATGATTAGATTTTAAAGAATAATTAACTTTAATTCCTCCATAATATTTAACCATCAGTCAATGCCTTAATAATTTTGTATTATATAAAATTACAAACATCTTTCAAATCCAATCAGTTACACGCTATTGTCTGAATTGAAATGTTATTTAAGACACATTGTTATTTAAGACTATAAGTTTCCAAAATAAGAGAAAAAGGACAAAAATATTTTTCTAAATAAGAATTTAGATACCATATCGAATTCAATTTAAACTTACGGAAAGATACAATGTATGCTAAAAATAGCACTCACAGATAAATGTGCAAACTTCCATGTGCATTTTCTGTAAAAAAATATAAAAAGGTTTTACCAAATGAAATTCATTTCAAGCGAATCATCGCATTAATTCATTTGACTTAGAATATCCCGCAGGAAGAACTGGTAGTTGTTTACACACAATATTCTGATCTCGTCTAAAAGTAAATGAAACTCTATTGTTTTGAATAGCAAGTGAGCATTTATAATAAAAAATACTATGGATCCTTGTGAATCAAACAACAAAAGGAACAAAAAAACTGAGCAGCATAATAGCGTCTGTTTCATTAACATGATTAAGTAGAGCGTTGAAGGAACTATTCTATAGTCTGATATTTGATTCATACGTGAGCCGTGAGTGAGAGAGATGTAACGAAAGAGTTGTATAAAGTATATTTAATCTTCTCAGAGCCTATTTCTCAAAAAAATACATATATTATTAAGTATTTTCAAAACGAATATTAGTTATACAATCTACTTATTTTACAGGTGCATTACATTTTGTTATTTCAATTTGCCTTAAAACACCTGTAAAATGAGAAAACCGGCAAGCGTTTTTACGTACATAACAAAACAACATATTTTGTAACTCTTTTATATGAAGGTATCAAGCAGCAGATAACAATGTTATAAAAATCATACTTATTAGCCCATAATTTTATAAGTAGGCCTTCATAAAATTATTACATTATTTATTGAATAAGTACCCTAAAAATCGATTCTAAATCGAATGAATAAACTAACAAGCGAAATCTACCTCTGGCTGTACCCCACGTACAATTACTTAAAGATTCTCAGATTTCATATGCGCATCGCTTTCATCTCAAAGGAGATTGTTGCGTAAACATGAATTAATCTAGAAAAGTTTCGGTTTCTGAAAACATCAATCATTTTCAGAGATCCGTAGGTTGCGGCCCCATTTCAATCAACATAATATCCAATTATCGGGTGTTACTTTTATCAAAGCTACCCTAAAGCTATCATAAATAGTCAAAGTCAAAACGTTTATTTCCTTAGACGCTCAAGGCATACAATGGTCAACATAAAGCTAATTTAAATAAAAACTAAGAATAATCACTAAGAAAACATTGTCTTGACAGTTCGCTTATTTTTTTTACCCCCGACCAAAAAAGAGGAGTGTTATAAGTTTGACGTGTCTGTCTGTCTGTGTGTCTGTTCGGGTCTGACTTGGACATTATAAGTCCCAGACAGACCTTTTTTGTATGATGATGAGTTTGGCGCGAGTGTTCTTAGACATGTTTCATGAAAATCGGTTGTGCCGTTTAAGAGTTATGGGGATTAGAGTGGGGAAAGAAAACCGAAAATCTACAAATATACTCGAGTGGGGTATCAAACGAAAGCGCATCGCGTACACATTACAAAATATTTTGGTGTTTTACTGTAAGGAAATTAAGGCATTGGAATCAGCGGTTTTTCTTAAATTTTAAATTTAGATTTATTTGAACTGAGTTGACAAGCAATTAGTACAGCCCAGCTCAATAATATTGAAAACCTATCTACCTTTACCTTGTATCGTTTAAACCGTGTAGTATGTATGTAGTGCGCGCTCGCAGTCATTGTCGTTTACACAGTGACTGTAAGCGCAGTATTTAATTATTTAAGAACTAGTCTGTAAGGGCATGTTCACAAAACCAATCTATATATATAAAAGAAAGTCGTGTTAGTTACACCACTTATAACTCAAGAACGGTAGAACATATTTGGGTGAAAATTGGTATGGAGGTAGCTTAGAGCCAGGAGACGGACATAAGATACTTTTCATCCCGTTCGACAGTTGGTATGGAGGTAGCTTAGAGCCAGGAGACGGACATAAGATACTTTTCATCCCGTTCGACAGCGTTTCCGTGTGACTTGACATGAAACGTCAGTCACTATAAAACGTGTTATAACAAAAAAGAATCAGACTTGGAATAACAAAACGCAAATGATAGCTATGTAATTGACGTATAATGTAAATATAGTAAATATCATAATATTTTAAGTTAGATTGGTATTTGGAAAATAATAATCTACATCTACACTAATATTATAAAGAGGAAAGATTTGTACCTACTTTTGTATGTTTGTAATGAATAGGCTCGAAAAGTACTGGCCCGATTTAAACAATTCTTTTACCAATAGAATGCTACATTCTTTCAATTTGACATAGGCTACATTTCATTTTGGAAAAATTAGGGATCCTTGGTAAAATTTGAACAATGTAACCAAAGGTGTAGAAAAGTGAGTCTTAAAATGTCGTCGTCGAATGCGCTGCCGAAACTATTAGCGATAGTACAAAATAATGTACCTACAACAATATTGAAGAACATCATAATGTCTACAAAAAACTCCGCGGTAGCATTATGTCCAACTATTGTAGTTATGTCACTACAACAACTTTTTTCATTTTAAACATTAATCTTATATATAAAAATGAATCGCAAAATGTGTTGCTAAGCGCATAACTCAACTTTTTTTTAAATGTTCGTTAGAGTTCTAGGATTGATTTTACGGCGAGAAAAATTCGAATAATTTCCGCGAAAATTTTATACCCGTGCGACGCCGGGGCGGGCCGCTAGTATTAAATAAAAAACTGATTTAAAAAAAAAACTATATACTTGGAGGCATAAAGGTCATTGTCTATTCTAATTTAAAAAAACTGATGACTTAGTTTGTTGTTTGGTAGAATTACTTACTGTTCCACAGATTTCAAAATTCAGAATTGTGATAAAGTAAGTCTTTTTTTTACATTTTCGGTAAGTAAAACAACAATTACCGCGGCAAATGAAAAAAAATACGAGCGAAACCCTACCTAATTACGAACGAGGTTATAATTTTAAAGTTTACTCTGTTTTTAATATGCTTTAAATATTTTTATGGATAGTTATTTTAGTTTTTTGATAGCATGGTTACAAATACTTTTCAAGCTTTTAAACGTAGATACGTACCAGTTATTTATTACGTTTAAGTAGCCTTCCTAGATAAATAGGCTAAATATATTGAAACAGTCTCGCAGTTCCAAAACAAACAATCAAACAATCTCTTTAGCTTTAAAATATTAGTATAGATACATACTTGGAACATTCATAAAAAAAAATGATATTAGTCAGCAGGCCCTCCACCATATTAAGTTCGACTCCCTCTTGGCCATTGTATTCGTAATGTGCTGTTACTTCAGGTGAGCCATTTGATTGATGGGGCGGTTGACTTGAACCAGTTTCCACTCCATCGGTGAGAACATTGCTGGCAGGAGCTTTCCATCACATCACCTTGTACAGGACAAGGGTCATTTATTTGTTGTTGTTATAATCTTTTAACAGGAATTTGTATTCTTACACAAAGCTTGAATGGAAGCCCTGTCTTTATCTTGGTCAACTCGGATACTATAAAATCAAGCTTACAGAATATAGTTTTTTTTTTATGTTTTATAGTAAACATCGTAATACAAAGTGGATATATGTATAATTTTTATAGTTTGCATTAAATCTATACTAATCTACAATAATATTAAAAAAACTGAAATTTTCGATTGTTTGAACACACTAAACTCATGAACCAATAGTCCAATTTGAAAAATTATATCAGATCCAGATAGAGTATTAATGAAGAAGGCTATAGGATATAGGAAAATACGTTTGCCCCGAGGAAAATTCTTAATACATGGGCAATGCCATGGCGTGAAAGATAACATATAAGATGGTTGCCATTTAACAACTTTTAATTTATATAAATATTTTAACAAGGCAATAAGCATTGCGTATAAACTAAGCTTACAAAACTTATAAATAAACATAATCATTTATCATTGTTCTTAAGCCTTACTGGCAGTTCCCTTAATAATGGATTTTCCCGGGGTACATTTATCCCTCCAAATCTCCTAATACACTCGAGTGGGGTATCCAATGAAAGCGCATCGCGTGCACATTACACATTATTATGGTGTTTTACTTTTAAGAAAATAAAGGCATTGAAATCGGGGGTTTTTCTTAAATTTTAAATTTAGATTTCTAATTACAAGTCCTTTACTTGTGTACAGGTGATTGAAAGGTTGGAATCTGGCCGTGATGTGAGATTCGGTTCATTTATGGTGCGAGTTCCAACACCACATCTGTCGACGTTCCTGAATGATCAGTTTTGGGCGAAAGGGGTCAAGTTTCGACGGTTCATCGGTCGCCGACACTGCAAGGCGACACCGCCGTGATATATGACAATGATACAGAGACGATGATATTTTAGTACCTATATAAGGTTAATATGTATGTATGATAGTCTGTAAGGTGATGGATATGGAAGAAGAGGTAGGCCGAAGAAAAGATGGATGGACTGTGTGAAAGATGACATGTGTAAGAAAGAGGTTAGTGTTGGTGATAGAGGGAAATGCAAGCAGAAAACATATTGTGCCGACCTCACGTGATGTGGGATAAGGTCAGGAAGATGATGATGATGATGATATGAAATTTGACCATGTGAGTAAATATCGCGCCGCGCTCAAATGGCTGCCCAACAGGGAAAGAAGAAATCTTAGGATTTATGTCTCCTTTTCAATGTTTTAAATGATCCCTCTGCCCCTAAATATTTAAATGGCCGATTCCACTTCCTCTCTGATACTCACAACAAAACTCTCCGATCTTCTGATAATCTCCTTCTTTCTATCCCTCTACATAACACTTCATATCTAGGCAACTCATTCTCCGTGGTAGCTGTTCGATTGTGGAACGACTTACCCCTGGATTTGCGTAAGTTAGATTCCAAAGAGACTTTTAAACGCTCCCTAAAGGAACACTATTTGAAGCGACAGTATCAAAAGCATTCGACACATCTCTTCATTTAATGATTTCATACCAATTTTGTTCGGTACTTTCAGTATTTTCAGTATTTTGAATTTTAATTATATTTTTTTAGATTCATCATTCATATTATTTTCCTTCTTATTTATCTATATTGGTTTTATTAATAATTCGTAAGCTATAATTTTTTTTTTAATATATTTATTTACTGTATAACATCACGCCAACAATGTTAGCAACCAATACAGGTTGGCAGGTAGAAAATGCCTAGGCATTAAGCCCACCTTTTTGTACAAAGTTTTAGTTAAAATAAAGTATTTTAAATAAAATAAATAATTAATAAAATGATAGTCAGTAATGTATATTTATATTTGGGTCTCAGATGCCTAAAATATCAGTAATTTCATATCTAACTATTTATTATTTTGTATAATAAAAAATATCCATATCCGTATATTATACGTGTATTATATTAAGTACATCAGATGGCAGTACCCGTAATGAAAGCTTAGTGCTTACCACGGGGCTGGGTGTTGATGTGTGGATTGTCCGGCAATAAAAAGGAATAAAAAAATATATGTTTATCCCTAAAGCACAAATTTTTCCTATTATATAACATAAGTTTATATAGATTGGAACAGCACAATCATGAACACCAACATTAGCTAAATCTTAAAAGATAAAAGATACTTTATATGCAAAAAAACATGTGGAATATAAGATGACAAAATAAAATAACATATAATTCAGACATTTTTGACCATTATTAGGTGTGCAAATGTTTATAAAATAATAACATGCAAATAAAGATATTTTATTTCATAAATAAGTGCTATTTCGATTCATCATATTACAATACGAATATATTGTAATATCATATTTGTATGCCTAACCCAAGCAAAATCTTACATACACTTAAAACTGAAAGCTCGCTGAAACAAACACTTCACCCCTCAGCGCGAATCGAACCCGCTACCTCTTACGCCGCAAGTGGACCCTCGCCCACTGCGCCACTGAGGCAGTTTGTAAATTTGTGAAAAGAAGACCAGTTTGCTTTGGTTCCAAAAAACCCTATTGAATTAAATACACGTTTCACTATTAGTTATCGCTTTATAGAAGAATGGGAGAAAAATAAGTTAATAGTTTTTTATTAAAGAATTAACAAAGCTTGCACTGGGCGGCAAGCAGAATGAAAGTGACTCGTGAAACAAGTAACTTCGACTGTATATTCTTATATATAAAATTATCGTGTCACAGTTTTCGTTCCCGTACTCCTCCGAAACGCTTGACCGATTCTCATGAAATTTTGTGAGCATATTGATTAGGTCTGAGAATCGGCCAACATCTATTTTTATTTTGCAAAACAACGTTTGCTGGGGTATGCTAGTAAATTATAACCATTAAATTTACAAAGTTCGCTTTTAATTTTAATTTATACAAATTACATATGTCACTATAAATTCGCAATAGTTTGTTTTTGTTGTTTTTCGAATATTGCATTTTTTCTGTAGCTACAATAAGCAACTAAGAAAAGTAGAAAATAAAATGATGCTTTCTACAATAGAGCCCAATTATAGGGAACATAAATTATTTTGAGGCAACCTCGAGCGATCAGAAATTGGATGGAGGAACGAATCTTTTAGTGAATTCTTAAAACTTTTAAAACATTTTGTTAATATTGTATGATACAAATCGAGTTTTTGTGTAAGCTGTTGATTTACACTGAATTCTCAAAAAACTAATTTAACTGGAACTTATTAGAAGTATGTTAAACTATTGAATTCAATTCAGCTGTAAAGCGACTTATTATTACTATTATCGAATTTTGTATAAATAGTAGCAATATACAGCGGTGTTACCAGCGTTTAATGGGTTTTCCCGCGGTATCACATATTTTCCCTCGGTAAAAAGTATACTATGTCACTTTTCAAGCCTTAGAAAATCTGTGTACCTAATTTACCCCTTATAACGTCACAAACAATCTGACAAAATTTACCTAATATTATATACGCGCAAAACTTTACACCTGTTCAGCTTTTAACTTTAAACAAATCACATGCTGTTAGGTCCTGCATGGAGTATTGCAGCCACCTTTGGGATAGCTCAGCCAAACACCAACTTGCCGCTCTAGACTCATTGGAACGCAGAGCCATCAGACTCATAGGCGACGACAACCTGGCATCTAAACTTCAACCCTTAGCCCATCTGAGAAAAGTTGCTAGACTGTCGGTCTTTTACAGATTGTACTTCGGAGAGTGTGCCCATTCGCTGCATGACCTGATCCCACCGTCTCCATTCTATCATCGGTTGCTCAGAGGTACGGCTGGTTTACATGCTCACTTAGTGGACCTACCATCAACGCGCACGCAACGCTTTTCAAATTATTTTATAGTGCGCTCCGCTAAGGAGTGGAATTCTCTCCCAAAGTCTGTTTTTTCCGATCACATACAACCCGAGCACCTTTAAGACCAGAGTGAATAGGCTTTTCTGGGCAAACTTGTTCCATTCATTTGTCCATCGTTGACCTCGTCCCTGCCTTCTTGCTAGACTGTAGTTAAAAGTAAGCCCTTAAAATAATAAAAAAAAGTATATAATATATCAGCTTTATCTTTAACCTTAGGAAATTTGACCATGTGAGTAAATATAGCGCCTCCTTTAGATTTATTATTCATATTATTTTTCTTCTTATTTATCTGTATTGTTTTAATTTATAATTTGTAAACTATAATTTTTTCAAAAGGTGTGTGTGCGATTCACAAACGATAGTGAAACTTCAGTAAATCGACAAAATAATGAGATGAATAAAAAATAACAAAAAAAAAATACTGTGCAAAAAGATTTTGTTCGGGCGATCACCCATCCAAGTACTGACGTCGCGCAACGTTTCTTAACCTTGTTAGCGTTTTAGATTGGCTTACCTGTCGTTTTTTCCGTTGCATCCGGTTTGAAATCACAACGATTCGAAAGAAGTTTCACTTCAAAAACAAACATTCCGAAGGTCTCATTTAATTCTCTATCGGTCTTCATTCGAAATGTAGCACTTGCACGTCAGTGTCATGTCAGCAGATTACGAAAATAAAATAATGACTTTCATTGATTCTATGTGCTTGTGTGAAACCAGCGCGAGCAAGGTCAGGCATTGAAAGGGTTCATTTGAAATGCTAATTCGGAAACTCCGTTGAGATTACGGCGCTCAGTTAATCGTCCCACCCCAATGGGATAAAGAGATAAACTTATTTGCTTAAAGGGTAAGATGGTATTCTACACTCTTCCGCGATTCCAACATTTTATTCTTACAAGCTGATATTTAGAGCGGTGCCCGAGTTCAAGAGTCTTATGGCTTTTATTGATATTTTCTTGTCTGGTTTTTTATGTAAAAGTAAAGAAAAGCTTTCAGAGTTTTTAGGTAAGAATTTTCGGGTTCTAGTGTATGATGAATAAAGAATCGCAAAAACAAATTTTTAACATTCGTATACCTTAAAGTTTTATAGAATTGTAGAAATTTTCCGAGAACAAAAAACAATTGTAAAAAGCAGTACAAATTATTATAAATAAATAAATTTATACTTTGTATATTTTTGTTGAACCTTGACAGAATTCTGTACAGTATACTTAATTATTTCTTAGGATCCTTCATTCAGTTCTAATAAAATTAAGCGTAAGATATTGACAAAAACAAACGAATTCAGAGAAAAAATGCTTTTAGGCTAAATTAAATTGGGAGCATAATAAGATAAGTATTTTTATTAAAATCTGTAATATATTACAGATTTTTGTTCACCAATATTCTTACTAGTAAAGCCCCCTTAGAATCGAAGTAATTTACATTTCTTTTGAGAATGTTGAAAATATTAGAAACGCTTAAAACATTCTTAAGCAAATGTTGTCTCTCATTTGCTCAAGAATATATTTACAATAGCATCCATCCATCTCAATATTCACCCAGTTTATACAATCAGCGTACTTTTAAATGTATTTAAAACCCAAGAAACATTTCGTCTTTTTACTGTGTAAACATCTGCTAAAAGCGGCTAAGTGTCGGTTCGGGCGGTGACGAAACTCCACTTCCTATTTTACTCACGCAACTTGTAAATTAGCGGAAAGTACACCCGCCTAAAAGCTTTATCGATAATATTATTGAGAAATATGGATGAAGGATCGTGTAGAAACAAACTAAGTAGACTCAATATGTTGCCATGCTCGTAAAGTGGAAAGTTTATGGTAATACCACGCAAAAAGCGGATTGCAGAAATCTGGGAAATATGATAAGTACCAATACATTTTAAATCGATTTTGCTTGGTATGTATGTTGTTCTCTGGGTGACACAAACTCCTAATAGAACCATAATTGTAACTATATTTTAGAATAATTATGAATAGAAAAACTTTTCACTTGTTACTTAATACATTTTAACCCCCCACCGAAAAAAAACAATTTGTTTTTTTTGTATGAAAGGTCACTTTTGAGCTATTGTTCATAGACATGTTTCATGAAATTAGTAGAGCCGTTTAAAAATTATGGGGGGTGAAAATATGTTAGAAGAACCGAATATCTGCAAATATACACGAGCGGAGTATCAAATGTAAAAAAAACAATAATCACATACCTACCTGTGTCCGTGAGTCACCTGAGTGTTGAACTCGATTAAAACCCAGCGACCTTGTCTCTTTCAACCTAGTGCTAGAGCATCGTTCAACACCCATTCACCAGACGGCGCTCATAGGCTTCGTCCAAACCTACGCATCAGAAACGCGGGAAGCGACTGCTACACGGCAACGTCTGCAACTCGGGAACTTTTTAAAATGGGTGTTGTCCGCCTCGTGGCTGATGCAACCGCTTCGCAGTCGCTTTGGTCGAAGTTTAAGACTCGACAGGAATGCGTGTTACCTGATGTAAGTTTGCTTACGACGCAAGGGTTAGCGGCTGAAATCCCTATTGTACGTTCTTCTCCTATTACTAGTGTCTAAGTGAACTGTTGACCTCGTCAGTACTAGGTATATTACATACTATGCAGACAAGTACTAAGTTGCATTATCATGATTATCGTTAGTCCGCTGGGTAAGCACTGTTAATGTATGTTAAACTTCTCATTAGATTTCTAGTCATTACTAGTCAAAAAGAATGTATCTATGTAGTATTTCAGTCACCCATAGTACAAGCTCTGCTTAGTTTGGGGTTAGGTGATGCTGTGTGATTAGTCCGGTAATATTTATTTATTTATTTAATGATGAATGTAATTACTTCATAGAAAGAATTGTATTAATTCAATTTTGTAGTACAATTCCTCAACATTGTTAGCTACTTCATTATAAAACTTAATCCATCATCTAACAGGTTTTACTGTGTAACTTTTTATAGATATGGTGTAATATTTATGACCTAAATAGTAATTTTACTTTTTTAAGCTCGGTGTTATCTTAAATATTGTGTCATTTTCTATTGTTATTTATTAAATGTACGAATTAAGAAGTCTGTAGATTATGGTTGGCCCAATTTTGGTGATTGTTGCCTGAAAATGTCCCATTTTATGATCGCGTAGGTGTATAAAAAGCCATAGTAAAGTATGGGTAGACTGTCCGCCGCGGGGCAGACGCGCTTCGCATTAGGAAGTTGTTAGGAATAATTTAACATGTTCACAAAATCAAGTATCGGTTCAGAATAATAGTAACCTACAGAAATTTGGAGATTACCTCTATTGTACGTATTTTATGGCATCAATATTTATTACTTCAAATATAATTCATAGTGTTTTCATTTTGCGGCTGGAATTTATTGATTTCTGTTCTGTTATGTTAAATTGCATTTATTGGAAAAAAATACTAAGTTATTACTGTTTGAAGTGAAATTTAATTTAGGAGCACCAATAACAATCCATTTTTTCCAGCTTCCACAGAATATAAATCCGATCTCTCGAAATCCTTTAAATTCTTCAAGATATATTTGTTTGTTTTATAAAAAGCCAGTTTTTGATATTCGTTGATGGCCCTAAAATAGTCAAATCATGATCACTTCCGCTACATTTAAACATTTGCTTGTACCTAGAAAATTACCTGTTATACTTATTGACTACAGCAGCTATCAATTTACAATCATCGTCATCATTTCTGCTGTAGGTCGTCCACTACGACATAAGCTGATGTTCTCGTTCGAGACCGCAGATCAGCAAACGAAAAGTTATGATTACACTACCAACTACGTCGATAGACGGACGTTTGGTAAAGGCCGCGGATTCACGGTTGATGTAGGACTCTAACCGATATAACTAAAAGTCTATAGGCTTATGTTCAGCAGTGGACATCCAACAGCTGAAATGAAGAAGATTATGGGAGGCATATGTCCACTAGTAGACTTGTGATGTTTTTAAACGATGATAGCGTTCAAGAGACGTCTTATTTTACATACCCCATGTGTTACGGCGCTTACAGGTTAGAAACTGCTTACTCACGGTCACTGAATGCCTGCCATACCACCCGCATAACGGCGTGGACCGACTGCGAATATTCCACACATTTCCGTCAGTAGGTACTCATTATAAACGTGTGTTTAATTTTACCTCTACCCACAAGCCAGTCATTATGTATTTTAGTGGAGGTATTTTACAATCTAGTGGCTTTTAAACTTTTACCGTAATTACAATTTTAATCGAAATGTAAGAGAGGAGTACTCGAATAAAAGCTGGGTACTTTTTATCTAAGGTTAGCGGTTTACGCATACGCTTTGAAATTATTTTTATAATTTCATACCAATAGTATTAAAACATATTCTGTCAGTCAAAAAAAATAATCAAAATCGGTTTTTATACGACGAAGTTAACCGCGGACATACCTACATAAAAAAAAATATATATATACGGTCGAATTGAGAAACCTCCTCCTTTTTTGAAGTCGGTATGTATTTGAGAACTTGAGCGTGATCGACTTGTAAAATGGATAGTAATTTTGAATGAACTCATGTGTTTTTTTTACATATTTAACCACATATTTTAATAAAATCGTATTTATATGGGCCTTTATTTTTTTTGCTTAAAAGTGTCTCTAATAACAACATCCTCGAGACGAATCATTGTACCTAAACTCGATGGTTTTATATAATTATAATAGCGACTGTATACAAGACAGACCTAGACAACAGATATCTACTCCTCGAGAGCTTTCTCGGTCAAGACTCTTAATGAGAGATTCTCGCGAGTGTGTACGGTCGCCATATCAGAGTTTATATGGCCACCTCCCAGCTACTTCACCCTTCATAATAATATTGCAATGTCGCACGATTGAATGCAATCAAATATTCAGCTCCATCGGAAACCGGAAATTGACAAATTCAACAAACAAGAAACTTATCAAAAGCATTTTAATGAATAATTATCAATATGCTTTCACGGAGAAAAAAAAATATAGGTTAAAAAATACAAGAACAACAAAATACGAGGACTTTATGACACCCTCCTCTTTATCGCATTGTTTAAAAACCTCTTTGTGCTATTTTATATACACAATCAATTCACGTTTGGTCCAATAAGTGGCGCCGTCAACATAATTGACTGTTCAAAGTGAATTAATTATGGTTGATTGATCGCTTTTTGTCTACTCTAAGTTACGCTATTGTGTGGTCTGTATGATAAAATAATTACGGGAATAAATTGTTACCATATGAACAAAAAATACTTTCGCACTACACTATAAGTAATACCACAGGCATAATGATAATTACCTAAACTTGCCTTCATATCCAGAATTTCAATCCAGCTTATGAAAAAAAACCTCCAAACTTTCCAGCAGATTTTCAAGCTAATGGAAAAACGAGAATCAAATCTCTAACACGGCCAAACTCTAGTCATCCTCGTAATATATAAAATACAAATTTGAGCCATATCTGCTCGACTTAAAATATATTTTCGTATAAACTGTCGTGAGGTCAGGTCTGGTAAGCGCAGCGAAGGGTGGTGAGCCCGTGCTCTTGATAAATGACCAGCGGAACCCATTTCATCCATTTCCTACCACACAACTCAAGGGTACTCGTACCTTTACATTTTAATGAGATATACACTCTCTAATACTTCTTATTTATCTAAAAAATTACATAAAAATAAATAATAATTTTCATATTATACAAGCATTCAGAAAAAAAATTACCGTGGCATTCAAGAAGATTGGTAGAGATAATCATGAGTGGAAATATAAAAAAAAACAAACTAGTTAAATAAATTATGTGAATCCTTATTATTGCTAATTGGAAATTGCTTATTGTCTCTTGTATTTCGATGGAGAATAAATAGATGTCCAGTAAGTCTTAATATATAAGGAAGCAAAAGAGACAATATATCAGAAAGAGAATGCGACTACAATTCCTCTAGAACTTACTAGTTTATGAAGTCGTGATGTCTCTGAAGAAACGATGCTACTTGAATATTGTGAGACAGGCCCGTACGATCAAAACCCAACATTTGCTATTTGAAGTCCGATCATTCAAATTAGAGATTGTGCAGTGGCGAAACTACTGACCATTTTGCTAAATGGCTACAAATTTCGGCGTACGCTACGTCTCTGATTCCCCAAATACGACCAAATAGAATTTGAAATCAATGAAAATATAGACGGCCAAAGAGATCCGATAAATTTTCGATTGACTAGGTTTAGCAATTACGTATCTACCTTCTGAAAATCAGATCAGCGCGGAATTGGGATTACCGGCAACGTACGTTTGTTATTTTAATTACGAAAAAACACTGAAGTAGCTATTTGATTATGGAATGTTAGGTTACTAAGAGCCTACTTCACAATCTACGGGTAAAGATAGTGAATGGTGAAAATATAGAGCAAACGATTACACGATATTATTATTATTTTATGTTAGATAAGCCTTCATTTGACCACAATCTCACCTGGTGTAAAATGACGATGTGGTCTAAGATGTATTAAGGATAGCTGTTATGCTCTTTGAATTTGTGTAAGAAAATATTTTAAGGATAATAGGATGCAGTCACACTTCTATTGGATTACGCAGACAGTTTCCAAAAACTTGTTTGCCCCCCTAAAAACAAACTAACTAATTATAATTTAAGAACGCCAGTAAAGTAGAAGGAGTTTTTACAATGGAGAGATTTTACCCACATTTATTATTAACAAAAAAAGTAAATGCGAGGCTGCCTTTATAAATGTACTTTTTGCTGAAAGCGTTTTAATGGAACAAAAAACACACGAGATAGTTTTTAGGGTCACGTTACCTCGTTTGCGTCTAAATAGTCCATTAGTGGCTATAAAATGGCAAACAATATTTTTATTCAAATTAAGAAGAAAAAATAAAGCGCAATGTTTTCACGCAACATTAAGCGTTCTTTAAAATATCCTAATTAGTATTTGTTTGTTAGGATATAACCAAACTATTTAGATAATCTTATCTCCAAAAATTCGTCGCAATATTCTGAAGGGACCAATATTAATAATATTATCCGATCGTGTGTTGACAAACAGGAAACCAAGAGTTCAACTGCTGCAAAGGGTGGCTAATCCCAAACTCGCCATAGCATATTACCGGATACTCAACCTCCATTAATCCCGCTATCCAATAAGATACCGTCTTCACCACATTTTCCCAAACAATAAGCAGATTTGCGGCTCAACGACAATAAATATTGGAGCTCGCGTTCAGTGCACAATAGCCTTAGACTCGCTTAATTTCTAAGCCGTATTTATGTTGGACCTTTGGGTCCTTGGGCTTAATAACTCCTCTTGAGGGACACCCATGAATGATGCGCCCGCCTGGAATCTTGGACAGCGTAAATTAAAATGTGGATTAAAGGGCTTTGAGGTATTTCGGGTTTTCAAGCGGCGCAGGTAAAAGCATTTTGAAATTTGAAATATTTTACCCCTTTTTGAGGCCAATTTATATTTTATATTTATTAATTTTCTGTGTAAAGGAATTAATTTTTTTTTGGTTGGAGTGAAGTGATGACCACTTATATTTATAATTTGTTTTATCCTATACTGATTGACTACAAACAAATGTGTGCTACTGAAATGTAAATGCATATTAATAAACAGTTTATTAATTTTAACAAGTTTTAGCCGAAAATATATATGTTGACTAGTAAAAAAGCAAAGACGTATCTGTTAATATTGTTGTTGATGATTAATCTGTTAAGTTTGTGTGTTAGTCTTCCCGTAAAACTGATCGACAAAGTAAAGTCACCAATCCAGCTCGATTGCTGACATAATTTTGGTGCAAGAAAATTGGCTTGTGCATATTCATATACTACAAGTATAAATCCTTAAAGTAAGGGTATATTCGTAAGAGTATGAAATGAAGCCAATTAAGAAAATTATTCAAATAAATTCCTATACACCCACCGCCACAAATCCTAAAAAAACATACCAGAGATGCTTCACAAATTACAAAAAAGGAACTCAAACAAAAAATACTTTCATCATTTCAATTATTTGCGTCGTAAATAAGCGGCAAGTTAGAGGCAAAGTCAATCAAGGAATTCATAAAAATACTGGGGTTTTCCTCCACGCAAAATTGGCCTATAAACCGAAGATTATTAAACAAGCTGGGTAAGCCTTCGCTTTGCTCTCGTTACCTTGGAATTTACCTTGAAATATTCGTATTTTTAAAGCATTTCATCAGATACGCGGCTTATATGTACATACTATATGAAGTCAATAGATATTTTTATGATAAATAGGATTGTTCGTGTTAATTCCAGTTATTTATTTATATTGATTTAGGCTTCAAGGTTAATGTGTAAATTAAATCTTTACAAGCTCTCATGGATTTTCAGTGTGGAAAATATGATACATAAGTATTAAAGGAATAGTATATTACAAAGAAAACAATGTGTTGTGCTGGCAGATGTGAAAACTTTTACATTAGATTAGCTTATGGGAGCTTTATATTAAGTACTAGCGGCCCGCCCCGGCTTCGCACGGGTTATTATTCAAAATTAATATCCCGGCAATTTTCGATTCATTCTTGACTTTTAAACCTTCCCTAGACCTCCACAAACATTTCCAGACGAAGATAAGATAAATCCGTTCAGCCGTTTTCGAGTTTTGATCAGACTAACTAACAGCAATTCATTTTTATTTATATAGATATATTCAAATAGTAGCCCGCGTGGTTTCCGCGTTTAATGGATGTTCCCGCGGTACCACTCAAGCTCAAGAGAATCTGTGTACAAAATTTTATTAAAATCGGTTCGAATTAGAAACATTTTTATTTACGCACTTATAATATCGGGTGAAGCCCCGACTATCGACATCTCGTAGAAAATCCCAGGACTATTCAATTATTTTTACTATTATCTATAAAGTGCTTAACGCTGCTTAGTCTACATTATTTTCCTCCTCTTACATCTGATACAACTTTACCTAGCAATCTTTGTAAAACACATGCCTCAGGCAAAATCTCCAATAGGAGCAATTAATTTTTATCCGGCCGGGATGGGCAACGTTACACGATGTCGTAAACCGGATACCGTAACTCCGGAAGCCGGATCATTGTGATATTAAGCGAGTAATGTGTGATTCTGTTTTGTGGGCTCTGGGACAACCATATAGGTTTATGGATAGATAATATGTTTTCTTGATGTTGTATATATTTTAACATGTTTTTTATTTGTGTTTTTTTGGTGGTGCTTAATAAATAAATAAAATTAATATATAAAAAGAATGCGCGTGACTCAAAACTAAGAAATTGGGAACGTGAGAAAAATTTAAAGCAATTATTATTCAAACCGTAATCTTAAAAAAATATTTATACCTTACAGACAAACTTACATAAAGATATAAATATTATGAAATAAAGTGTCTTCATCGTGGATCATCTGTTACGGCGGTGTCGCCTTGCAGTGTAGGCGACCGATGAACCGTCGAAACTTGACCCTTTGCGGCCAAAACTGCTCATTCAGGAACGTCGACAGATGTTGAGTTGGAGCCCGTACCCTAAATGAACTGAAGCTCACAGTACTGCGAGACCAACCAACCTCCAACCTTTCGACGCGAACCAAAAATGCAGTCTTGGTTCGGATGTATTCCACCACAGCGTCGGAGTTCACGGTGTGCGAGACGTGCGAGATGTAGATTTGCGTTTTTGATTTTGGTTGACTAGAACTGATATGCTGCTCATGTTACAACAGCTCCCTAAAATGACGATCATTTGTGAGTAAATGTTTAATTTATAATAGGTTAGTATTTATAATATTTAGATACATAATAAGAGCACCAATTTTGTAATACCTGTAAAAATAAAAGATGTTTTATTCTATTCGCTTATCAACTCAGTGTTTATTGAAGCTACCAGTCAAGATAATTTCCTTGATAAACTTTATTATAGTAAGCAATTTATAAAGACAAATTATAATTAGCTTAATTAACTTTATATCCATGCATAGGTATTCTATGTTTTCATGTATGCCCTACTATAAGGAGAAAAAACTGACTTTGCCTTTGTCATTCGATTCCCAATAACACATACAATATCTAACATTTAGACCGTTGTATACATTTCTGTTATTTTCATTGCATTAATTAGTTTATGGCAACAACATAATGATTCCTTTAAAATACATTCATGTTGTTGAATTTTTCCATAAAGAGTCGATTTCACGACCCTCTGATACCGTCTAACCCACTGATGAAATTAATGATTGTATGAAAATAACGCTTAAAAGATCTGATAGATGTATAATAATGCCACGATGAACACATAAAAAATAGGTAATCTGGTTAGTACGTCTGATAGCCCGTACAAATATACGAGACACCTATTTTTCGCTATATGAATTGAATAAGTAAGCATTAAAGTTCTGGAGTGGGGGTTATTGACGTATAAATTTATTACAAATCGCACGAAAGCGCTACCTACATACAAGAAACTTCAATGCACTGTCTCGGTTTGATTTCTCGTTTCGAAAAGTGTAATTTTATACTCTAGAAAAATCGGGCGTTTCAAACAAAAAAAACATGTATAAGTTGAATATTATGTACCTACTGAAAATGTTTGCATAGACTTATGGAAAGCCAATTCCCTTTTTCCCGATAAACCGTGACCTCACATGAACCAGAGATAAAAATAATTTTCCTCCGCTTATCTGGTACCCAACTAAGAAACTTGGACCGCCGGCATCCGGGTAACCGAGCATAATGTCCGGATGTTGGCCTGGGGATAAAGAAAACCTATTGAAAAGGGCCAGGTACGCTCTTAATAGGCTTGGACCCAGACGCGATTATTCAGGATTAAATTACTTCGCCTGTTTGCTAACAATGTCATGTTTATTGTTAGGAGTGCGTGCGCAATCTCTTCTGTCTTGGATTCCGTCACTCTGTACTATCTCAACAAGATGATGGCTATCTATGTATGTACATGTGATGAATGAAAGATCTATAAAAAAATACTTTAAAAAAATCGTTAAATAACTGAAAAGTTGAAAATAATGATGTTTTGTTTTAACCAAGTTATTACACGTGAAAAAATGCATTCTGCATGTTATAAGATTGATGTATGAATCCTATTGTGATAATTCTTGATCTGTTTATTCTTTATATATTTTATAATACAGGAAGTATTTACAACAAAAATATATAAAGAATAAACAGATCAAGAATTATCACAATAGGATTCATACATCAATCAATCTTATAACATGCAGAATATTTTTCTTATCATTTTAATCTATTAGGTAGGTATAACTGTTAGTATAAATAGTTATTCCGTCTACTAGAAAAAAACTAAGCTTGATTATATTCACGATAAAGAGTTGTTGGTTTGTAATTTTAGTAAATTCCCTTTGATTTCGGTAAGCCACAATATTAATTATGGAAATTCTCTCTTACTGAAGTTAATGGTGCATAAACGTCGACGATAGCCGACTTGCTGCCACGCAAAAGTGCTCTGTATATTTACAGAAGACTAGCGTGACCATGGAATTTTTGCCTGACAGACGTAATATCGTATTATAAAACTACTAATCAAGGGAAAGGAGTCCGTCGAAAATATCGAAACCGTATGATTTATACCCCATATGATGGTTTGAGAACCTCCTTTTTTGGTCGATATAATTAAATAAACCATTGCCAGCGCTCGAGAATGAATCGCTAAATCATCCGTTACACAATGATGAAACATTTACAACAACGGCTCGATGTTATCTAAATTCCATTTACAATTACAATTCAGTTAATGCCAATGCACACACAAACTCACAAACTGCCCATTCAGGATATTTTCATAATGTGCGAATTGAGGGATAATAGACTGGAAATTTTATTATTTGTCATAAGTCTACCGAAAGTGTCTAAGAAGTTAGTGTTATCCATCGTAAAAGCTTAGTTTAGAATCTTTGAAGTAAAATTAATTATAATCTGTGCCTTTTATTATTCTTGTAATTTCGGAGAAAGGATTTTGGTGTTTACGTAGAACTTTTGATGTTTCTAACCTCGATCGGTGTCCTGTCCAGCGCGAAAAGAGGTGGAGGCGGTGCATGCACCCGGCGTAAATTGATCGCCGGACCGGTATCGGGTGCATGAACAGAACAATCATACTAGCCTACGTAATACCAGCGAAAAAACAGCCCGTTGTCCGGTGTTTAAAACTGAGCAAGGGCTCAAACAAGATAATCTACATTTTACGTATCACTTTATTCCTGATACGTTCAGCATTGATATCGTATTCCCAAATTCTTTCAATTAATCAGCGATTTTTTCGTGTTTCGTTATGTGGTCCGGAGAAGCCATCGACCGTCTAGGTCTTCATGCCTCATCTTAGACCACATCGTCACTTTACATCAGGCGAGATTGTAGTCAAATGAAGGCTTATCGTACATAAAAAAAACTTTGGTGTATATCTAATATAATTAAGCCATCACAGGCCACATATTCTAATTGAACATAATATGAGAATGGAAGTTGGGAAGTATATCCGTTTGAGCACCTATTTTTGCTCACCTAAGCATTGAGCACCAATCAATATTTTAACGAGGTGCTCAAATGGGAATAAAAATAAAATTAGTTTTTATTCTCCTTTGAGGCTGCGTCTAGTGATTTGGTTTATCTAATATATAAAATTATCGTGTCACAGTGTTTGTTGCCATACTCCTCCGAAACGGCTTGACCGATTCTCATGAAATTTTGTGAACATATTGAGTAGGTCTGAGAATCGGCCAACATTTATTTTTAATTTTGCAAAACAACGTTTGCTGGGTTCAGCTAGTTAGTTATAAAATATATCGATAAAATTGTCAGCACTTCTTTAATTATAAAAAAAGGTGTGTGTGCGATTCACACACGGTAGAAGTGAAACTTCAGTAAGGCTGCGTCTAGTGATTTGGTTTATCTAATATATAAAATTATCGTGTCACAGTTTTTGTTGCCATACTCCTCCGAAACGGCTTGACCGATTCTCATGAAATTTTGTGAACATATTGTGTAGGTCTGAGAATCGGCCAACATTTATTTTTAATTTTGCAAAACAACGTTTGCTGGGTTCAGCTAGTTAGTTATAAAATATATCGATAAAATTGTCAGCACTTCTTTAATTATAAAAAAAGGTGTGTGTGCGATTCACACACGGTAGAAGTGAAACTTCAGTAAATCGACAAAAGACTGAGATGATTAAAAAAAAATACTGTGCAAAAAGATTTTGTTCGAGCGGTCACCCATCCAAGTACTAGCGTTCCGGAAAGTTGCTTAACCTTGTTAGCGTTTAATATTGGCTTACCTGACGTATTTTCGTTGCATCCGGTCTGAAATCACAACGATTCTAAAGAAGGTTTACTTCAATAATCAATTATGGGAAACTAAATGATCATTATTAATATCACAATCTGTCAAGTTATTTTCTTGGTACCTTACTAAATCATTTAAGTTTCCTTGTAAGAATAGAAGTGAGTCCTGGTAGTGTTAAAATATTTTTGTTTATAACTGATTTCCCACGGAAATGACAGTTTGTTGGAAGACTCGCTTATGTAAATTCGCCAGCTTCAGCTCCGTTTAGGTTTTGTACAAGAGCATGCTCAAGAAACACGTTTGGTAAATCAAGTTGCAGTGAGGTGTGAGTGGATAACAAAAGTGTTTGTCATTCCATTGCCAGTGTACTGTGGTCAAAATAGTTTGTTGCAACAGCAACTATATATATATAGTTACTAACAAGTAACTATACGGGTCTATTAAGGTCGATGAAGATGTTGGGCTAGGTAATGGAACAAATAGCAAAGCAATAGCATAAAGTTGACTGCCTCGGTGGCGCGGTGGGCGAATGTCCGTTTGCAGAGCATGAGGTAGCGGGTTCGATTCCCGCCAAGGGTAAAATTGTTTGTATGTTCTGCAAGCACTGTTCTCCTTGGTCTGGGTGTTTAATATGTAAAGTAAAGTAAAAGTAAAGTAAAAAATTTTTTATTGACATAAACAAATGTTTAAGCAAAGAACAAATAAACAAATGTATAATAGAAATATCTATCTATGTATGTATATTATATTAAGTATGTATATCAGATATCTAGTACCCGTAACACAAGCTTAGAGCTTACCACGGGGCTAGATGTTGTTGTGTAGATTGTCCCGAAATATTTATTTATTTTATTTATTTATTTAAAGTTGCTAAAATTTGAGTTACCTAGTCGTCCTTTTTTTAATTTTCAGAACTAATGCGTGTTACACTATTAATTTCGGAAACGGGTATTACTCACGTAAACTGTGACGATATTATATATTTCTTCCGATGTTTTTATTCCCCTCAGAGCTCCCGCAGACTTCCAATTTCTAGTTGGCCGACTAAATTGCACAGCATACCAATAGAACAGTAACCTAATGATAGCGCGCACATCTTATCCAACTAAGTCGTCCAACTAACTAATTGGACACCGATCGTATCAGAACCAAGATTCCCTTCCGATTACACCCAATTAAAATGTTGTCCAACTATCGGCCGACTGCTAATTAGCCACTATACCCTATGCAAGCCCGCAGGCTATCCAACTTAATTAGTCAGTCGCACGGCAAAATGCAAGAGGACCACACGCGCGCGCGTTTTTTCCTCGCGCCGCCGCGCCGCCGGCCCCGGAAGGGAGTGCCTCTCCTGTGAGCTTGCGCACGCGTCGCTGACTCACTTAGGCATGCGCTAAACGTGTCCAAGACTGGACCGGATCTGTTTCGATTCTACTTGGGTCCGGACACGTGTCCAGGAGTCGTGTCCGCGGATTCGTTCGGATCCGCCTGCAGTTTCACTTCCTACGTGTTCATCGGATCGCTGCTACATGATTAATTCGACTCCGTTGGAGAGAGAGACCGACGCGGCTAACGTGTCTGCGGACACGCTACGAACGCCAATCCGGAGCGGCTCCAAATGGCTCCAAGTGCGGACAAGATTCCTGGAGCCGTTTGACTCCGGATCTACACACCTGCTAGACTCACTAGACTGACGCTAACTGACCCAGTCATTGTCTGTCTGTCCCTCCGAAGAAAAGTGATAATTGGAGAGTTACGATTTTTTTTAAATTATGTATTTCTGTTGCCACTAGGTATACCAATAATTACTAAAAACACAAAATAAATAAATAATTATATAATTAACATTTTTCATACAACGCAACAATGCGCTCTTGGAGGAGTGACAGCTGAGTGCATGTTTCTTTTTGCTCTATTTTTAACCCTCGACCAAAAAAGAGGGGTGTTATAAGTTTGACGTGTCTGTCTGTCTGTGTGTCTGTCTGTCTGTCTGTCTGTGGCATCATAGCTCCCGATTGGATGGAGCGATTTCAATTTAGTTTTTTTTGTATGAAAGGTGAGTTTGGCCCGGGTGTTCCTAAACATGTTTCATGAAAATCGGTTAAGCCGTTCAAAAGTTATGGGGGTGAGAGTGGGGAAGGAAAACCGAAAATCTGCAAATATACTCGAGTATCGAAATGAAAGAGCATCGCGTGCCCTGACTACTAAATATTATGTTGTTTTACTTATAAGGAAATTAAGGTATTGGAATCGGGGGTTTTTCTTAAATTTTAAATTGAGATTTATCACTAAATAACTTAAAACAATAATTTAAAGTTTTTTGTATAATAAAAATATATTTATGGTCAATGTTTTATTCATCAATCATTCAATTATTCTCGGTAAATCTAATTTCTTTATTTACAAAAGGCCCTTGCTTTCAAAGAGCACGACAGGTACTACGGTCACCCTAAGGATTTTTGGGAACTCCCTTATATTTCTTTGAATGCTGTCACCAAATCCTGGTTTCCGTATAATGGTAGGTAATTCAGAATATCTCCTTTAATTTTTTTTTATCAAAACTGGTTCATTATATACGGAGCCATGATAAACAAACCCATTTTCTGGAAGTCTTTTAAGTTAAATGAGTTGCTCAAAATTCAATGTAATTCACTAATAAATAAAATAATTTGAAACGACCGATTTTAATTAAAGCTGAGTTGAGATTTTCCTGCTAACTGTGGAAGGTTTAGTTGTGATCAACAATTATTTTAAAGCGGAATTTTCATTATTTTTACGTTTATCCAGTAATTGCTAAAATAAAGGACCCAAATTATAGGCCAATTCAAATATTATGTAGGTATAAATAAATAAATATTTCCACACAATTTACACAACAACATCTAACCCGTGGTAAGCTCTAAGCTTGTGTTACGGGTACTAGACATATGATATACTTAATATAATAAGAGATATATATATATAGATATGGTTTATTATACATATTAAACACCCATTCTAAGGAGAAAGTGCTTGTATTGTGTGTGTTGTGTGGTATGAGTTTTTAGTTTGAGTTTTGTAAATCTGCCGTTAAAACTAAATCACAGCTAAAATTAACAAAAAGAAGATTATATATATACATTTGACCACAATCTAATAAGGGTTTATTTCACAAAATGCGAGTAAATAAGCAATGGTTAGGTCAATATGTGTCAATGGCTAGTTATGTCGAGAGCTATCTCACTTTGTCACATGTGACTGAGCGAAATAGGTCTATGTTTTAACCATTGAGTAATTTACCCCTTCGGTAAGACATTTTCAGCAGTTGATTTATAGGGTTAATAATTTATTTAGTGTCCAACAGTAAAAAATGCTTTTGTCACTATGAAACCCAGTGGTATACATTATAATTGACCCTCGGCAAAGAATTCAACGGTGCTCGTTGGATACTTGACCTGAAATACGTTGAAGGTTCTCATCATTAAGTACCCTTTTGTATTCTCTTGATAAGTAAGGCTTAATTTTGAAAATAATCCCAAGAATTTATATTTATAAAGTTATTTACAAATCAAGAACAGCTTATGAACATTTTCTCTGAAATTTTCCAGCAATTATAGCAATTCGTTTATACAAAGAATGTTGTCCGGTTCTTAATTAGGATTCTAACAACTTTTCAAGGAAGCGATTAAGTATTATGTTATAATAGGAATCAAATACAGTTAGTTGTAGGTCTGAGTTCCGAAGGGGATTTTTAAAGGCGCTAATGAGGATTTCATTGTTTATTTTGTGATGACAATGACAATGCGTTAAGCGGGGGAAAATTATTGTGCTTTTGTGTATCCAAATGTGTGTAAAATGTACACGGAACCCCCTATGTGTCATAAATGTTCTCATACATAACAAATTAATTTACATTTTTCTTTCCAATAATTTAGGTTGGTATATTCACAAATATTCTTTTCATTTAAATAATCATAGGCATATCTTTTAATTACTCAGTTCAAAGCAACCTTAACAATTTTATTTAATTTACTTTTAGAAATAGTTATAAACGGTTAACAATGTTTTTAAAAATTATACAGCTATTCAAAAGGTAATTTAGATTTTCATTGTGGAATAATTGAATAATGGGCAAAGTAAGTTTACGTCTACTTTCTAGTAGGTACTTTATATTATATTATATAAATATTTAAATATATATATAAATTGTCAATATATTTATGAAGCCATTATGTATAAGCGTAAGAATATTAATTTATTTACAAAAAATAGTGATAAACACAATGTAAATAAAAGAAATAGGCATTCAAAGGGCAATGTATACGCTTCTACAACAAGATTCCCAAAGAATTGCAACAGTAGTCAATTACTAAATTTAAGAATATTGTAAAAAACAATCTTTGTAAAAAAGCTTATTATAAAATATCGGATTACCTTAAACTGCTTAGGACGGAATCTGCTCCAACACAAAATCAAAAACAAGACTAACAAATAATGATTGTAAAGTTTCAATACAAAAATGAGCTAGAGTTTCTAATCGCTTCTTTGTTCTAGTGTAAAAAACGCGAAGCGACCAGATACCAGAAATTTATTTCCTATTTATCTTTAAGCACCTATGATTATTTTTTATTTTGTTTTTTTTGTATTTTATTTTGACGTGTCTAATTTTTGTAAAACCAAACAATGGAAATAAATGATTTTGTATCTTGTATCAATATAAATTAATCTTATGAAAGTAATTTTATGTTCTTGTGAGTTTACTACTCATTCATAAATGTAAAGCCAATCATTTTATCTCTTTCCGTAAATGTATCACTTAAAAATTTATCATCATCATCATCATTTCAGCCGTAGGACGTCCACAGCTGGACTTAGGCCTCCCTCAAAGATTTCCAGTTATTTCGGCGAGCAGCGGCCTGTATCCACCGTGAGCCCGCAGCCTTCACCAGGTCGTCCTTTCGGACTTTCTGTCCGTTTAGGATCCAATTACCATCTGTTCTGCTTGCTTGTTACTGCCACTTCAAAGAGCTAATCCGCTTAGCTATGTCGGTAACCTGCGTTTTTCTAATAGAATATCAATAATCTATCAAAATAATAATCAAAAATGTATCCTCGTTGCGGTTGTTCGAGTTCCTAATAACAACATCATATTAGTTTAGGGGATAATGTATTTCAAACATCTCCTTAACCCTAAGCCCAAGCGTTCGAAACTATAAGTGCTCTCATAGCTCTCAATGCAGTCCGCGAAGTTTCTGAGCTCTTCTGGTTGGAGTACGCAGCTTGCGAATCTCTACCTCTTACACGCAAAATATACGGTCGGGCACTAAAAGTTATGTATACCGAAACATAACAAGGAAATGTATTAACTTTCGTAGAATTCTAAACGTGATTTATATGTATTATTTTACAATCAATTTGTAAATTTATAAACAAACGGATATTCTAAACACTTCAACCAATCACAGAAAAGTCTTTTATTTAACGCTTTTTTTTAATACGGAAAATAATGACACACTGCTTGGTCGCTGATTGGCCGACGGCAGTGATTTATTCATCCCATTTTTTTTGTATTTCTACTACTATACGTATACTTTAAATCAAGTAATAAACCTTGACCAAACTTTATGGCGCTTCGGCGGCCACTGCCGCAGCACGCTCGCTACTCTCGCTGGCCTTGTACATGATTTTACAAATACTAACTAACCTACATTTTCTATATTTCAATCAATCAGCGTGCACTGATTATTTTACAGAGAAACATCGTAAATTGAATAATTTCCGCACATATAGGAGTAAAATTATACAATTTATGTCTCCATTACAATACTACGAAAGTTTATAAAATTCCTAGAAAATATTAATATTTTGGTATTTCCTGGTGATATAAAACCAGAGGCAGAAAAATCGATACTTATCAATGCTTCAATATTTATATAAATAGATTACAACTTTTATTTTATGAAAGAATAGAACATATATTTCGATTATTATAGCCATATAAAGATATATACAACCATCGTTTAGTTATTAAATGCTTTTATGCCGGGTCTTGAATAAACTAAATACAATTTGAAAAAGTTATCGAAGTCGGTGACTAAAAGATAATCTCCGACTTTGATGGTTTTAAACATATTTTCAAAGTCCATCCATCTCGTGGTTATCTAATAATCATTGAACAGCATAACTATACGGCAAGATATTACTAAAGATATTACTAACATCGGACAACAAAACGGATCTTCTCAATACATTGAAAGGGGCAAGATAACAAAGCCCTTTCATTCCATTCAAATACCTGTTATCATTGAGAGGCGGTCATCGAAAAACCAATTTAATATTGGAAAGTAAACACAATTCCACCGTTTCACAGAGAGGAGAAAAATGAATATCAGTGACCTTGGTAGTCCCAGGGCAACGGAACCCAATTTACAGTCAAAGTATGAAAGCTTCAGGGATCGGCGAGTCGGCTCTACCAGACACCAGTAACAACCCATTACTTATTCAACTTGTTGTGTGGAAGGATGAATCTTACGGTCCTTCGAATACCTTTTAGAATAACTGAAGAACAAAGAGATTTCGATATAATATGCTCCATTTAGGGCAAAGCTGAAATGTAAAGGATGCTCCAAAGAGATTACACGCTCCGATAGTGCATGTAAATGACACGAATTCATTAAGCATTTAATTTTATACCATTAGGAGTTAAACGGTGGCACTCGGTGTTCAAACCTCCAATTAAGCCGCCAGTTTTGGCGTTATTTTAATTTGGTAATGAAATCTACCTACAGGATTCTTGAAAGCTCTGTATATACATAGAGCTTGTTTTCGCTTGTCGTTTATATAATTAAGTAGTATTATTTGAAAGGCGTTGAGATCATTTTCCGATATTACTGTCTCATAATATTTGCTCGAATTCGCCTTCTGTGTTGCTATTCCAATACTAGAGAAATTTTGTTTTTTTGTTGTGTTTATTTCTAACAAATAAAACTTTTAGTTGACACAAAGGTATTTGTTTTCTTTAACTTCTTAGTTATATTATTATTTAAAGATCCATTAATCTATCTATACGGCTAAATATAACACAGTCATGGTTTACTTAAATGCGCATGTTTTATCTTAAGTTTCTTACTAAACGGATGTTAGAAAAAGCGATATCTCGGAAGACTTAAAGTTGTTTCATTTTCTTTAGTCGATAGATAACAAAGCATTTCTTTTACCAACTCTTCAAACAAAGTTCTCGTTGAAGCTGTCTAATAAATACATACACTGTTGTTGTCTTTTGGAAGGTAATGATTACAATATACTTAATACTAAAAATGTTCACTAGGTACGAGTATCAAATTGTTTCTGGAAGTCATGAAACTCAAGTTTAGGTGATAAGTTCTTTAAACTTATAGTTATTATTATAGTAAAGGTAATGGATAATTTTGTGGAGCTATTATAGGTCTAAAGTTGGACCACACAAAGTAATCACTATAAATATTAAAAAAAACATATTATTATCTCTAACCTTGGACCAGGGTACCCTACCTCATAGTCAAACTTGAGATTCCCGTGGGCCAACTAATTAAAATAAAGAAATTTTGTTAAACCCAGAAACCTCAAACAATCTACAAGTGTATTTAGTAAAAGATGGTTCAATATAACTGCAAAATATTGAACCATCATCGTCATCATCATCATTTTGGCCGTAGGACGTGTACGGTGCAAATTTACGGAAAGCCTAAAATGGTTCTCTTTGAAAGTTTTTGCCGAAATACGAAGTATGAATTAGTGTTTTACTCGCTATTTGAAGTATTAAGCGAAAGGTACATTGCCCGCGGGCTGATTTAGATTTGAGAACAGACACGTTTCTCAGTAATGAGGGAACGACTTGAGGAAATACTTGCTTATTCTGCTTTATTTTTAAGATTATATAGAAATAGACATAGATTTTATTTATAATGATGAAGTAGGCCTGCGAGCGGGATTATGGCACTTTTCTGAGAATATTTATTGGCTATCATCGTCATTATTCCTTCAAATATGTGGAAAAAGCATGTATGTGAATGTATTTTCTCTTCTGTTTTTCCCAATCGTTTTTTAGCAGACTGAAAACACGAATTTCATTTTGATATGATAAACGTTGCCGTCTTATGTAAATTAATCTCGTCAATTGAGAAATCATTGTGTCCCAGCAATGGTTTATAGCAGCAGTAATTGTAATCTTTATTAATTAAAAAAATATATATTATAACTCTACCTAGCCCACACTCTACAAGAATCTTATTGAGCTTGGCCCTACATGACATCTGATAACTTTTTGACAGTGATTTTTTTTTTTTTTTGACATGTGATCTCGCTCTCGTCGTCTTACATTAATGTTACTTCCTTTTCCAGGTTGCTTGTTTATTTAATACTAGTGGCCCGCCCCGGCTTCGCACGGGTTTTTATTCAATTTTTTTTCTCGGCGATTATTCGATTTTTTCTCGCCTTTTAAACTTTCCCTAGACCTACACGAACATTTCAAGACTATAAGTAAGTTAGTGGAATTTAGTTACAGGCCTATTACAAAGGAGCGCATCTCTATTTTCCAAAGTAAAATAGCATATAATCTTGTCTCACTACCTTATATTGTTGACCCTAATGATCTATTTACTTCGCTTTCCGAAATAATTGCAAGGGCACACGATGAAATATTTAAGATTAAATTTTGTAAGGTTAGAGAAAAAGTTAGTTTCACTGACTGGGCTACGCCAGGCATTTTTAAAAGCAGGAATAAACTATACGAACTCTATTCTGACAGGGGATCGATGTTACATAACGACTCTTTTCTTTCCTACGTAAATACAAGCTATTTAAAAGAAGCTGTTTAAACAAGTATGTAATACCGCTAAACCTCTCTTTCTTAGAAACAAAATAACGTGTTCTACTAATAAACCTAAAGCTACCTGGAATATTATAAATAATGAGACTGGAAGGTCAAAGCCACAAAAAAAAGATATTATATTAAAAATCAATGACACCGTTCTAACTAAAAATAAAGAGGTAGCGAATGCCTTCGATAAGTTTTTTTGTAACATTTCTAAAACTGTAACCCATTCATTAAACTCCTCCGCCGAAAAGGCTGTAGTTTTATTAGAATCATCTGTTGATAAATGTGTAGATGGTTTCGATTTCAGTTACGTTGACACTGACGATATTGTAAAAACATACAAGTCCCTTAACATAAAAAATACTGAGGACCTTTGGAACATATCAACAAAAATGCTGGGTAACATCATTAACGAAATTGCACCTTATCTAGCTCATATTTTCAATAAGTGTATTGAGGTGGGTTTATTTCCTGATCTCATGAAACATGGTAAGCTTGTCCCTCTTTTTAAATCTGGCAGTCATAATGACCCTGCCAATTATAGGCCTATATCAGTGCTTCCTGTCATGAGTAAAATATTTGAAAAAATTATCTTAAATCAACTTACTGAACATTTTAATTTTAACAAATTATTACATAATAACCAGTTTGGCTTCACCAAAGGTAGATCCACTAATGATGCAGGTGCATTACTACTAAAACACGTCTTAGGGGCCTGGGATAAATCGCAAAACGCTATCGGTGTATTTTGTGATCTCTCCAAGGCTTTTGACTGTGTAAGTCACGTTACGTTATTAAATAAATTAAAACATTACGGTATTTGCAGTAAAGCATTAGACCTTCTCCAGTCATATCTGACAAATAGAATTCAAATAGTACAAGTTGGAACTGAAAGATCCACGGGCTCAAAAATAGAATTAGGCGTGCCGCAAGGATCGATTCTAGGACCGTTCTTATTTTTAGTATATGTAAATGATCTTCCTTTTTATGCCAAGGACCTTTGTGACATAGTTTTATTTGCGGATGACACCTCTCTAATTTTTAAGGTAGATAGAAATAAAGATAACTATGACGACGTAAATAATTCTTTGTCTCGCGTACTGAATTGGTTTACTGTTAATAATCTGCTACTAAACGCGAAAAAAACTAAATGTATTAATTTTAAATTACCAACTGTCAGAGAACGTCCTATAAAAATAATATTAGATAATGAAAAGCTTGATCTTGTTGACTCAACAGTGTTTCTAGGGCTACATATTGATTCAAAACTTCAATGGAAACCTCAAATTAATGCTCTTGCGAGTCGACTTAGTTCAGCAGCTTATGCAGTTCGGACTATGCGGCATATTACTGATGAGGCCACCGCGAGACTTGTTTATTTTAGTTACTTCCATAGTGTCATGTCATACGGTATCTTGCTATGGGGAACGGCAGCTGATATCCAAACTATCTTTGTTCTTCAGAAAAGAGCGGTGCGTTCAATCTATAAAATGAAACCACGCGACTCCTTACGAGATAAATTTAAGGAAATAAATATTATGACTGTTGCTTCACAATATATTTATGAGAATTTGCTGTACACACACAAAAATAAGCAAGATTTTCTAAAAAAGAGTGATTTCTATAATGTTAATACTAGAAATAAGAATAAACTACATATCCCTACATTTAGATTACGTAAGGTGGGGAAATCTTTTATGGGCAATTGTGTCCTCTTTTATAATAAACTTCCGCAGTTTATAACTGACCTACCCATTCGAAAGTTTAAGTTTTTAATTAAAAAATGTCTTTTGAAAAAAGCCTATTATTCTACAGAGGACTATATCAAAGACGATAATGCTTGGTCAGATGTAGCTCGGTTCCACTAGGATGGACAAAATAGCTAAATTTAGTTTTTTTTTCTGTTATGTGCATGTTTGACTAGCATTTGTTTGTAAATGTTAAATGTATAAGTAACCATGTTGTACACCAATATTGTTATAATAACAACATAAGAGATGGAAGCTGAGTTGTTCTATTCGCTTCTCAACTCAGTGTAAAAAATTGAAGCGAACTGTCAAGACTATGTTATTTCCTTGATTATTCTTAGTTTTTATTTAAATTAGATTTAAGTTGACCTGTCCATGTAAGCATAGGCTTCTAAGGAAATAAACGTTTTGACTTTGACTTTGACTTTGACTAACGAACAACAATTCATTTTTATTTATATAGATAATAATACTACATGTTTTACTTTATAAAGGAAAATAGGTTAACGATACATTTTTATGAATATTTTGTAGGCAAACCAACGCCATATTATTGAAAAGTAGCGTTTTTAGTCCCGCGAGCAGAATTTAACTCCTGACCTTATTACCTGAGGTGAGGGTCAAGGAGTTAAGTAATAATTTACCTAATTCCCTAGAATCAAAATTTTCTTCAAAATCAAAACGTTTTATACAAATTGCCATCCCTTAATTTTGGCTTAGTCTGGTTGGTTAAGTTAAAACCTGTTTTATTTTTCTCGTGCTTGTATGCACATAGTAGCTTAGGTACATTATGGTACATACCAAATAATACAGATTATCAGGCATGTTACTAACATGATTCCCCAATTAAAGACATGCGGTTAATTTATCTAAGCATATTTTCTTTGGCCTTTTCAATATAAGATACATGTTGGTTTTTGAGATTATCGCAAAAAGACGCGACAGGGAATATATTTATATAAAACATTAAAGAATTTTAATATTGATATGCGTCATTAGAAGATGCTGTTAATTATTACGTAACAACTTAATGCTTCGAGTACGGAGATTCCAGACACAATTGATTTTCAATTGTTATGGACCACGTTCGTGGTCTTAGAGACTGGACGTATTAAGACAGAAAGTCGCTTAAGTAGAGACTGAATAAATTAATAACCGACTTGGTATAACATGGATCTCACAACTTTTTACCGCAGAACAACTGAGTTTCGCGACTTGGTTTTTTTGACAAGTATTGTTTTTGATGGGATCTCATTTCCTTTTGTATTTTGTAGACAGTTCTACATTTTTCCTTTTCGGTACCTTCTACTTATCACTACATAGTATAAAACAAAGTCGCTTTCTCTGTCCCTATGTCCCTTTGTATGCATAAATCTTTGAAACTACGCAACGGATTTTGATGCGTTTTTTTTTTAATAGATAGAGTGATATAATAACATCCATTAAATAGTGGAGAAGTACTTTTATTTTTGAGGTTTCTAATGTGATGTCGTAAATAATTAAATTTTTTTCCGCTTACATTGCAAACGCAGGCTGAACCCTACGAGTTTTATCAAAATAATGTACTAAGTATTGTACACATTGAAAAGGTCTATAGAAAAGTCCATGATGGTATATGTCTATCTCTTATGGATAACCCACAATAACTTTTTTTTGTCATTTAATTTTTAGGACAAATAATGGCTAATTTTCGTAGCGATTTTAACCAATACAGCATTAAGCCTTAACCAATTAAATACCTTTAATACATTGTTCATTTAATATAGATCTATATGGCTCTTTATACCGTATGATTAACGTGAATATTTTCGAAGATATTACAGATTTAAAAATTGGATCGATTTTAATCACATGGGCTATATATTTTATACCCGTGCGAGGCCGGAGCGGGCCGCTATGTTTTTATATAAAACGTTCACAGTTTTTCTGTAGGGTATTTAGTATCAGCATTGCACCCGTGCGAAGCCGGGGCGGATCGCTAGTTGTATATATGTCCATATAATTTTCTTTTTGCCGGTCCAGATTGGATTTATTTATATTTCGCATTGTTATTACTTTAGTACATATTTCGTATATACCAATATTTTCTTGATTTTTTAGTTTTTCCTTGATTCATACACCAAACACTACTTATATTCCAAATTTTAAGCTGCTAGGTCTGCTAGAAGTGCCTTAGAATTTTGATGATCGGTGAGTCAATGAGTGACAAAATTAAGAAATTTGACCCGTTATAATTCTTACAACACTGGTTCAAATTGAATGAAATTTGATATATACCGTGTCTTTACAATGTCTGCATGGTTACTGAAAATTTCAGTCTTCTAGTTTTATCCACAACGAAGTTACAGGGGGTCGAAAATGGCCTGAATTGCTTCGAGAAAAGGTTGGTACGGCCGTGACGCTTTTTTGCTCGACTTGGTAGGGGCACTGCCGTGCCCCCAGATTATAATCTTGTCTTGAGTATCTATTAATTCTACATTTTGTCTGTAGGTATTGCTTTAGCTAACTTTTGAATCCACTAGACCCATTTGACGCACTTTAATTGAGATATTGCTGATAAATACCTATAAAAATATAGTTTAGGCTACAAAATAAAAAAAAAACTATGCCATTTTCTAAAAGAAGTTTGATAGAAAAACAATTTTTGAACAATACTTTACATAAAATGAAGCAAGTTTTTCCGTCGTTCCTCATAGAAAGGTAGGTACTATTTCATATTCCAACTTGTTCTTATTAAATTCACGGACCTATAGACGTATCGCACACTATCAAGTTTAAGAAGTTTAAAATAAAATAAAAGGATGGTTTTAAATACGTCAAAGTTTTAATGAAAAACCTATGGGTGCAATTAAATTCAGATCTCCCGAATTCATTATTGAAATGAATGGTAGTATCGTTTATTTTCATTTAGCGTTCTCAACAATTAACAACTCAAGCAAGGATTTCTAATGCATTTGTTCCCTTTAAGTTTTGCTGTGGTGCCATTCACAGTAATATGATTATACTGTGTATATCCACAGTACCTATTTTTTTTTATAATTTAACCGTTTTTATCCTATAGCTGAGTAAAGGCACTCACTTAAGACTATTTTATTGAATATTCGCAGCAAATGATATGAATGTCTGTAATCACAAATTGTCAACTAAGGTAAATCTAAGGCCCTGACGCTGTGTTAAGCGGGCGCGGGCGCGGTTTTATGTCAAACACGTACATTGCCACGTACAGGCCCCGCTACCTAGTACATTTGTTACATCTGGCACATCACAGTAGAAGATGTTCTGCAACGTTGATTTTGATCACTTACTTTTGCTGTTGACTATAAAATTGTATAAACACGCGCCCACGTCCACGTAACGCAGCTCAGACCCAAGAGAACATCTACGTTTACGTGCACTTAACATGGGACAGAGATCATAAATAAAATCGGAACTCCCTCATTTAAAATAAATAAACCGATTTGGTGGCGGTCAGTGTTAATAAACTTGCAGTTAACCCCTAAACTGCTCTCACACTTCGCAAATCGGTAAGTAAGAGCCGTTTAAGTTGAAAACGCGCTATAACGCGCCGTAAGCGAGCTATAACGAGGTCAGAACGCGGGGCGGCCTGAGCACTAGGGCCACATGACACGAATGTTAAATAAAATTATACGACCAAGATCCTATGAATTCTAGAGCGAAAGTTCAATAATGGGATAGGAGTGGATATAAGTTGGGTTAGTTTGAGAAATGAATAATCCCAAGTTAGGTAGATTCTCTTGGGAAAGTAAAATGTTAAAATTATTTTTAGGTACCTACTGGGATGAGGGTCTGAGTAAACTAAACTTATTTATGCAAAGCTTTACTGTAATTTTTATTATTCACTTTATTATTAATTTTATTGATTTTTGTATATTTTTTACTTGATCTTAGTAATTTTTGTAGTTATGTTTAGTATTTTCTTGTTTGACATGTTTTTTATTATTGATCTCATAGCTTCTGATAAATTAATAACCTTGTTTTAATTTAATTTAATTTGTAAGAGTTCACTGTCGCGTACACCATCATTGTAAGGGGACGCAGAATATCAGTGATCGACAGCTCTGAGCTGCTGGATCAAATGCTGAGCGTCTACCTTTTTTGTTGCCTAATTGTGTTAATTTTACCCATTTCTAGTTTTAAGTTTTTCTATTGTGGCACAAAATAAATGTTTTTACTTACTTACTTACAAAGCCTATTTTTGCACAATGATGGCATGTCATTATGGATTTTTAGCGGAATATGCTAGTTTAATAAATATTTATTGAAAATAACGTCTGCCGCGCGGCACTACCCATAATTTACTACATGGCTGTTTGCACGCCGCGCCAACGAGACTAAAAAGTGTCTTACTTGTCTTGTTGTCAAACGTCTTAGCGCCACGTTCTGCTTCCCGCTATGCTGTTGCGGTGGTTTGGCCATAGCATTAGATACACAATTTTGACTCAGCCAGTTTTGTCAGTTATACTACATTAGCGTATTGAAAAACCAACCATTACTCATGTGACTTACATGGAATTTGTTTACAAGGTAATTAAAACACATTAACATGTATGGAACTTGAACCACAAATATTTGATATCATTTACTAAAATCTGAGTAGGTAATTAAATTTACGCAACAAAAATTAAGCATAAATTATATAAAATCCCTCTCACGACATAAAGCTCTTGCACTGAACTAAATGATTAATTTTGTGCAAATGTTGAGCAGTAACAATAAGAAAATGAAAAATATTTAATATTTAACTCTATGTAATGTGTACAACAATTATCATACGACAAAAAAGTAAGCAAAAAATTAAGTGCCTACCTTTGTTAATAAGCAAGACATTCTTCATTCCGTTGTAACTTTTTCTCGACGTCTTTGTAAAAGAGACTAACAAAGACAGGCAGAAGTTCAAAGAACACTCGCTCTGAATTCTTAATTCGCTACTTGGATTACCTTACTTCATAGTTGTTTCACAATCTTCTGGAATACTAAGCGCAATGTTCCTAGTTCTACGTGACTTTCCTTTCAATAAACCGGCAATGCTGTTTTGCCCACTTTATAAAACGGTTAGTGTGAACTTTTACTTTGCTTTTAGGTCAGAATCGGAAATACTCAATTTAGTTCTGTGAAGGGGAATATCAAGGAGACATTTTAAATGTGTGAATTAGACTGTGCAATCCACTGTCATTTTATATGTATACATAATTATATATAAACTAGCTGTGCCCTGCGGTGCTACCCGCGTTATAATGGATGAAGTACTCTTCACCAACAACATATTTATTTGAATAAAGATTAATATTATTATGTTGATACAACTTAAACAAATTATTTGAACAAATTAGGTACCATAAAAACGGTTTTTGTGAGTTAATCTTAAAAGATAGACATATACTATCGCGGACTGTTTTGTAGATCATTAAAAGAGCTATTATTCTTTAACACATATTTTTTGTGTATCTTGAACCGTTTTCACGGCGCACGCAACGGAAGGCTTCAAAATGAACAATTTCTCCCGTTTTTCACACATTTACCACTATATCTTTGCTCCTATTAGTCGTAGCGTGATGTTATATAGCCTATAGCCTTCCGCGATAACTGGACTATCCAACACAAAAAGAATTATTCAATTCGAACCAGTAGTTTCGGAGATTAGCGCGTTCAAACAAACAAACAAACAAACTCTTCAGCTTTATAATATTATAGTATAGATTTATACCTATACTAGCTGTGCCCTGCGGTGCTACCCGCGTTATAATGGATGAAGTACTCTTAACAAACAAACAAACTCTTCAGCTTTATAATATTAGTATAGATGTAGAATTGTCATTAGTCGTAGAATATCCAATACTGCTCATAAGCCTTTTAAACGTCGATTTTATCTATTTATTTACATGGAAAACTATAGAATTTAACAAATTAAACAGAACAAAATACAGTTATAGATAGCTAATAATTTAACTAGAACAAACATAAGCAAGTGAGTGAAACTTCTTATAAACTACGTGCTTAAAAACTAAAAAATGGCAAACGTACCTTACCTATTATTATTTGATTTAATTTAGACATTTTTTTTAATGTCTTACATAATATTAAAAATACGTTATTTTTAACATGGTAATGTATAATTGGAGCAGATATAAGAAATACTATAAACATTTTTTAAGAGTTAAGAGACGGACCGCTTCTGCATGAAGTTGGTTTTAAAAATAACAAGAAATTTTAATATCTCCTAAACCAACTTATAAATTTTTGTACACTTACGAGTATAATCCAATAACACCGGTAAACTTACTGACACATAATAGTTGGTTCAGTCAACAGCAAAATATACCTACTGATGAAATAGGCCCCAAACTAAAAATACAATAAATTAAGTAAAAGAAACTGACTATTGTAGTTAATTAGAAATAAAGGAACAAAAACACATCATATGCAAGTGATCACATTTATTTCGATTCTCAGTGTTGTAATCATATTTGTACGAATAATTAAAGCTTCATTTGAAATTAATATTTTGATGAACTTGATACAACTGACGCGTCATGAAAGAAGATGTCAGGGAACGTTGATTTTGATCACCTACTCTTGCTTATAACTGTACCTACGAATAAATACAAGTGTCTATTTCACCATCACGAAGTTAAATTAGACAATGGGTGGAATATGAGAGCTAATTTTTTGACATAACTAACCATTGCTTTTGTACTTCTTCTTCTTTAGGTGTCACTTCATTACTGAAGGTTGGCGCAGTCAGCTCCTTAAATTTAGCTTTGTTCATGGCAATCCTGAACAACTGTCCCACAGTTTTAATGCCAGTTTAATGTCGAATGTTCCGAAGCCATGACACTTTACGTCCACCAATTCTTCGCTTTCCGGCAATTTTCCCCATCATCACAGTTTGCAATAGATGGTACCGTGGGTTACGAAGTATGTAGCCAAGATATGCGACTTTTCTTATTTTATTGGTCCGGACTATTTCCACTTTCTTGCCCATTCGCTTAAGCACCTCAGCGTTGGTAATGTGGTCCATCCAGCTTATTTGCAGCATTCTCGGATAGCACCACATCTCGAATGCTTCCAATTTATTTCGGAGGTCTTCTTTCAACGTCCACGATTCACACCAATACAAGACTTGAGGCCAGATATAACATAAAAGCAGTCTAGGTCGCTTTTGTACTGGGATTATGTGAAACACGCCCTTATTGGCATCGTGAGAACAGGTATCTGGATAAGGTGGCCATAGATCAGAAGCTTTGACGATGTGCCTCATCCATTATTAGTCGCAACGGGGCAGAGCGCAGCGTTTTGTTACACAAAACAGGCAATCTATTACACTGCATTCGATAATAGCATGCGGGTAATTGAAAGAGATTGATCGACAATGTAGTGCTTGAATATTGCTGTAACGAGTATGTTATGTAATATGGTGAATGGCTGTACGGTTCGTGTTAACTGTGTCATAAAACGTTTTAAATCTTGTATTTAGAGGAAATAAAACATTATATTACCCAGTTATTTGAGTTTAAACCATCCCATGCACTTCTACGAACATTAAAAAAAAACATTGGTCCAGCCTACTTTGCTATTCATTTTTAACCCCCAACCAAAAAAGAGGGGTGTTATAAGTTTAACGTGTCTGTCTGTCTGTGTGTCTGTCTGTCTGTCTGTTCCATCATAGCTCCCGATCGGATGGAGCGATTTCAATTTAGTTTTTTTTTGTATGAAAGGTGAGTTTGGCCCGGTTGCTCTTAGACATGTTTCATGAAAATCGGTTGAGCCGATTACCAATGAAAGCGCATTGCGTCCACATTACATAATATTATGTTGTTTTAAATTTAGATTTATTATATTACAGAAACATACGTTCTGTAATATAATAATGTAGTTTTTATAACTGGCAACAGAAAAACATCCCTCAAAAATTTCACATTTTGTATATCACAGTCCATGGACATGACAAGTGACAGACATACAAACAAATCACGAAGACTTAGTTATAACGCTCCGTTATACCCTTTAGGTCCAGACATAAGAAATTTGCTAAATTAGCCAAAAGGCAGCACGATTCTAATAACGGGCTAATCACCTAAAGCCACGGAGATTACTAATCTATGCAATTACTTACTTAAATGGTTTCTAGCGGCAGCATCCAGCTCGCAGATTGGCATCTAGGTATTATGTATTAAACCTAATGTAGCTATAATCAGGCTTTGCGATCGTTCGTAATCGAAGGAATTCAATTGGTTTCGATCAAGTGAAATAATTGAAAATTAACTTTGATCTGGGTCATATTCCCTATGTCAGGTCGAATTTGTGTGAGCTGGATGTAGCATGAGTTTTAGACGCTACATCAAGTTTAAAATTGATTTTATCAAAGTATAAGTTAAGCTGATGCTTATTATAAATGGTTATGGTTCAGATCTCCACAACACAGGCAGTGTGCCTAGTGTGGAGACTTACGATAAATAATATTAAGCATAAAATTTTATTAGTAAATAAATATTTTCTAATTTTCATTTTCTAGTTCTATGCTAGTAACTTAACATCGCGTTATTTATTTTTCAATCTTCAGAATAAATACGAGATATCGTTTTTTAATTTTTTTTTCACATCACTTGATGCACCGCATCAACAAACACTAAAATGAGCAAGAAAGTTAAACAGGATGTCAAAGAGTTTTCATGCAGTCAATGTATTATTTCAATCCAAGATTACAAAAAATAAATGAAGTCAGGCATTGAGATTGGTGTTTCAGTTCAGTACAGATCCAGATACATAATATATACATTAACTATTATAATATATAATAGATTTTGCATATTTTTCATAATTATTAAGAAATATAATAATTATAAGTAATCGTACAGCTGTGGTATTTGATGTTGTACAATTTAGATAATTATATCTGTGAAACTAAAGGTGGTGTGTCTTACTAAAGGTTATTGTGAGGTTTTTTGGAAACCCCTCATATCAATTTTTATGCATGGGATTATTTCCAAAATCTCTCATTAGAGAGATTCCATTATTTACTGTCCTCGGACATGAAAGAAAAGTAATGGAACCTATGGAACATACCGGCGCGGCGCCGGCGATGGAGTGGTGACCATCGTATAGTTTGCGCTTACCAAATATGCATTGCGTACAATAAAAATTTAGTTATTTATTAAAATATAACGTCTACATTCGTCTTTCCAGCATGTTCTTGGAAAACACTTATGTTAAGGGCACACTCTGTCTACGATGTCACTTGATACGATATCCCACATCAATGTCACCAGATAGCGATGTGAGGTGAACTTTGGTTATTTGAGATCAAAATGGGTTAGATTACAAGGCATGTAGATTACACGTGACCCGTCTGTAAAATTTGTTGACACCTATGTTTCTAAATATTTAGGATCCACGGTTTGGTTTGCACGAATTCGCTGAGTCGTTTATCCTATGGTCGTATGTCTCACAAGAGTAGTACAAAGTATTTCTTCGTGATAAAGCTTGGTTCATCACAGTTTTCTCAAAATTTTTTGGAAAATACATGATTCGTTGAATAGATACCTAACGCGCAAAGTCAATATCAGGTCACAAATAAAGTAACAAAATAAGGACTTTATTATAATTTCCTGGTGAAGTTAAAATATAAAGCTATTGCACCAGTGATGACAAAGCGAGATAACTCTTAACACATCTGACTAATTACAGTTTACTCAGATTTTGTGAAACAAACGCTTAAATTGGAATTAGTTAATTGCGAATAAATTCATAATTTGTTTTATTGTTTTGATTTGGTCGTAATAATATACAATAGGCGAAGATTCGTGACACGGCACGGGCATACGCGATGTCTTGTCTACAATATGGAGGGATAAGATTAAGAAGTATTTAGGAAGTAGTCACCCAAGTTAAGAGGTGTCACGCCAATATTCACTCGAATAATTTTCGTTTTAACGATGTAATGCATCTAGGTGATCATTTTATTGAAACATGGATTGATAAAACTTTTTTGTGCTAAAATGATTAGATAGGCAGGATCAGAATGTATAGAATATTAGATTATCGCATTAGACCGTTGGCAAGCGCTTCGCGCGATCATGAATTTAATATAGGATGAGGCCGCGGCTGATTTGAATGGGGATTGGCCCACTACATTTTTAATCGAAAACCCGAGCCTTGAGTCTTTGAATTACGTAAAATGGCTCACAGAAGTTTTACTTTGGGACTTTTATGAATTTCAATTCCAATAACATAAAAAGCTGAGTGCCAAGTGCAAAAAACCGTCCGTACAAAAGGAGTAGGTACTGTCTTCTTGAAGCGTAGCTGCAGAAAAGTTAACATCAGAAAACTATTGCTCTTTGAGGATTTTCATTGTAAGAATTTTAATTTTATGATGTGTGAATGGCACAAAATAATTCGATAATTCGATTCTGGAGCGAGCCGACCTCTCACGTGACGCATAGCCTGTAACCGTGTTGGATTGAGATGAACGGCCTTTGCAATGGGACCGTAAAATCTAAAAAATGCACTAGTGTTACGGGATTATTCCGAAGCACTGTGGGGATCACCGATACACAATTGTTGGAGGAGGGAGTTGATAAAAGAAGAAGAAATATAAAAGGACAAAAATACAGGAAATAGTTTTATTGAAAAACCTAAGATTTCATGAGCCTCTAGTAGTATCTACACTAGTCTTAAGTTTTCCCATCTATGTGCTTATCATCAACATCATCATTATACCTGTTGGCCGTTACTACGGGGATATAGTATCCCCGTAGTGAACACTATACTACATTTGGCTTGTGTTATGTTCGGTGTTATAAAACAACATGCTCCTACCTATCTACACGCGAAGTTTGATGAGGCGTCGAGTTTGAGATCCTGCGAACGACTAATATAATTATATATTATAATTTTATTTTCCTCCCTTATTTTAGTAAATTATTGTATGTATTGTAATTGTAACACTACGCTTGAAATAAATAATTATATCTTGTGAATCGGTCCCATTGGCCCCAGCAGAATACCAGCGCCGGTTGCAAAACCTGCAAAAGCTGAGCTTCATATTCTTCATATTTATTAATGTTTTTTTTTGGTTTTTTTTTTGTTTTTTTTGTTCCATTTATTGAATATGTATAATATATAAATGTTTTAGATACAAATAAACTTTTTGATTTGTTTACTTTTTGGTTTTAGTTTAAATCGACCTATCTGCTTTCAGCTAAGCAAAAGTCACGTAACTGTTTCAATTGCTCAAGTTGCTTAATTGTTCGGAGTCTAGGTGACACTCAATGGATCAAAGTTGTCGTAACTGCGCCCATTGTAAACGATTGTCGGCGGCCGATAACAAATGCCTGCTATCCATTCACTTATGATTTACAGCGGGCTCGGATAAATGTGTTTATTTAATGTTGCCAAATTCTCGTGAATTACTGAGGGTACTGCCATAAACTATTTCGGTACTGACGTAAGTTATTTAGGTCTTGGTGTAACGACATAACTTAAAACTAGATGTTTGTGGATTTTTCTTTTTTTTGGTTTATTTTGGACAAACCCGTGTTGTTGACTGTCGTTGCTAATTTGACTAGATTTAATTTGAATCTCGATGTCTATTGATCCTGAATTGGTTTGGCTTATTGAGGTGGCCGTTGGTATTTCGAAATGGAAATATGTTCCAAAATGTACTAATTAACATAAAACTACTTGAATTTTAGTAATTATAGTAAAGTTAAATTGTTAATTCGTTAAGTTAAAAAAGAAAAAGAACACAAAATTATCTATTATATACAAATTACAACTAAACAGTTATTACGGTTTTGGCAACATTCATCACAACTTCCCTTCGAAACTTGGGACAAATAAAATATATCTTTATCAATACACAAATTATTATAAACTTCACATACTCTGATGATAAACATATTTATTATATACTTGTCATGGCAATGTTTAATGCATAAATCTGTTAATCCAATGTTTTAACAAACGTGAGCGACAGCCTTAAATTATTCATAAGTTTATAAATTCTTTATTGTACACAAAAATGATACATTAAGGTTTATTAACAATATTCATGTACAAAGGCGAGCTTAACCCTATAAGAGTTTTCTTACAGCAAACCTGTGGTGATGAAGAAATTTGAAACAAATAAGAGTAGGTAGAGATGCAGTATACATACAAGTTAAAAATAGAGATATTTTTTTTATTAAACTGAAATACCTTGAGAGGTATCAATAAAACTAAAGTTTATCTCATTTAATATCATAAACACTAATAATCATAATCACTACACATAGAGGTAATATCGATATCACTAATGAACCAGTGGTTAAAGATGAAATTTAACTTTTTTAAATTCTTTCAGGGTTTAAAATACATTAAATCAACTGATATGAGGCTAAAAGAGATTAGATAATTATCCGAAAATAGCCTTTAAATCGAAATGTTGTTGAACAAAATAAATGTTCGTGGCCGTACCATTTACACCGTTTTCGCTTTATAAACCAGCTTTGTAACACCTAGAAAAATAACCTTCTTGGAAAACAGGCTATCTATGATTGAAATAACTTTTCATGTTGAATCATGTGCACAAATTTGCTCAATCAGTCCAAATAATACTTCTTTTGCAAGTATTCTGAGTCTACCTCTTAACTTACTACACTAATTGAGAAGTATTTACAAAACGCTGATATAGGCCAGTATACCGCGAAGTTATAATCGAACTGAAGCAAGTCTATTGCGATAAGATGATGTGATTATGATTTGTTTGTCGTGGGTAAATCTTCGGATTCCATATCTCAATAAAAGACCTCGTAGTAGACCAAATCTCGGTGAAAAAACTAACCCTTATTTTAGATAGAGCCTACTTACAGGAGATAGATCACTTAAACAGACGAGGACTTTTGCAAAGAAATATTCTCTTAGTCTTATTCCTTTGCCCAAAAAATGGACGCTTTACAAAAATAAAGAATATAGAAATAGTTCACTAAATAATATAAAGAAGACATGGATGCTGAGTCGTCAGTTCTTTTTACACGCTTTTGAAATTAATAATAGTGTGAATAAAAAAAAAATATATATTTTAAAAAAAGCGTGGGGTGCATGGTGTCAATAGTTATCCCATCAAAAACAATACTTGTCAAAAAAACCAAGTCGCGCAACTCAGTTGTTCTGCGGTAAAAAGTTGTGAGATCCAAGTAAATCCAAGTCTTCAAATTTCGTCTCAAAATTCTTTAATGTTTTATATAAATATATTAAGACTTGGCCATCGCCTGAAAACACGTGTTAATTCAATCGCCTGAAAACACGTGTAAATTCAATTATTTAGTGCGATGGCCAAGTCTCAATATTATTTATATAAAACATTAAAGAATTTTGAGACGAAATTTGAAGACTTGGATTTACTTGGATCTCACAACTTTTTACCGCAGAACAACTGAGTTGCGCGACTTGGTTTTTTTGACAAGTATTGTTTTTGATGGGATCTCATTTCTTTTTGTATTTTGTAGACAGTTCTACTTTTTTCCTTTTCGGTACCTTCTATCTACTTATTGTATATATGTCCATATAATTTTCTTTTTGCCGGTCTAGATTGGATTTATTTATATTTCGCATCGTTATTACTTTAGTACATATTTCGTATATACGTGGCGTTGCGACAGCGCCCTCTATACCGGTATTTTCTAGATTTTTTAGTTTTTCCTTGATTCATACACCAAACACTACTTATATTCCAAATTTGAAGCTTCTAGGTCTGCTAGAAGTGCCTTAGAATTTTGATGATCGGTGAGTCAATGAGTGACAAAATTAAGAAATTTGACCCGTTCTTATTCTTAAAATACTGGTTCAAATTGAATGAAATTTAAAATATACCGTGTCTTTACAATGCCTGCATGGTTACTGAAAATTTCAGTCTTCTAGTTTTATCCACAACGAAGTTACAGGGGGTCGAAAATGGCCTGAATTGCTTCGAGAAAAGGTACGACAGCGCCCTCTATACCGGTCTTTCCTAGATTTTTTAGTTTTTCCTTGATTCATACACCAAACACTACTTATATTCCAAATTTGAAGCTTCTAGGTCTGCTAGAAGTGCCTTTGAATTTTGATGATCGGTGAGTCAGTCAGTCAGTCAGTCAGTGAGTGACAAAATTACGAAATTTGACCCGTTATAATTCTTAAAATACTGGTTCTAATTGAATGAAATTTGAAATATACTGTGTCTTTACAATCCTGCATGGTTACTGAAAATTTCAGTCTTCTAGTTTTATCCACAACGAAGTTACAGGGGGTCGAAAATGGCCTGAATTGCTTCGAGAAAAGGATGGTACGGCCGTGCCGCTTTTTGCTCGACTTGGTGGGGGCACTGCCGTGCCCCCAGATAAATATTTTATTGACAGATATGAGTAGAGTGATTATCGTTTCGATAATATCTTAAAACGCACCCCACGCTTTTTTTTAAAATATTTTTTTTTATTCACACTATTTTTCATTTATATTCATTGAAATTTTTAACATTTTCTTCTTAATTTAAATTCATTAAAATTTATTTTTTAGTTCGGTTTTCTATAAAAAGCGTGTTTTTTAGTTTTTTTTAAACTATTATTTTTTATTCTCTTGAAGTTGTCTTGCAAGCTAAAGCGTGTCTAGATTGTAATGTTTTCTACTTTCAATGGATTTTTAAACCCCGACAGAACAAAAGAAGTGTTATAAGTTCTACGTGTTTGTCTATGGCAAATTTGTATAGTAGCAATTTCAATTTCGTTTGTTTTAGGTATTGAAAGTGAACTACGCGTGAGTGTTCTGAGACATGACTGAAGAAAAGCGGTTGAGCCGTTTGAAAATTGTAGAGGGTAAAGAATAAGCAAATATTATACTCGAGTAGGGTATCTAATTAAAGCGCATCACGTGCACATTTCAAAATTATAAGATTTTTTACTTATATAGAATAAAGGATTTGGAATAAAGGATCGGTTTTTCGCTTTTTTTTTACTAAGATTACTACGATCAATACCTCATTTTAAGTTTAACCTATAACTTTGGAAAACGAAAGTTGTATAAATGCACGATAAGTATACACATGTTGTGGCATTGACGCACGTTTTACTCCTCATATAAATAGAGTAAAAACAGTGAACTTTTAACAAGTTGTGAATTTTACCAAGTAAATAAATAAAATAAATATTTCCGGACAATTCACACAGAATTACATAACTCCAAATTAAGCAGAGCTTGTACTATGGGTATAAGGTGACCGGTATACTACATAGATATATGTTTCACATTAAAACTAGAACCTTTGTCTCTTGGGCAATATGTTACGTTGATTTATATGCAGTACATGCTCTGTTTGAAAATTAGTTTTTTTAATTCACCGTATTTGGGTCACTCGTTGGGCAGCCAAATGACTAAATAAAATGGTGAAAATAGATATGTGGTTTAGAATGAAGCTGGTTAAAGTGGTCGTTGAAAAGGGCAAACTGCGGGCCCGTGGTCCAACTAGTTGGACAGAGCCGTTAGACCACTGTTCCGTACTCGCCTAACGTCCGTTGTACGTACAGTACGATTGTTTGGGTCGGTGTGAGATCATCTCAGAGTAAAGTTAATCAATTATCAGAAAACGGGCAGGCGCTCCTGCACATCTTCTGATAATTTATATTAGACATCTCCCTCCCAGTGGTATATTTATTTGACCTAGTCAAAAAGGTACATACAATCTATAATTTCCTCCACGATCATCATACGCGCGTCATCTAATACATACTCACCCACGTTGCATTTGCATTTGTGTGAGGAGGGAGGATGGTACCAATTTTTTTTTGTTTTCATTTAAATATTTAAATTCAAAATAGTTATCAAAGTTCGAAAGCAACACCTAGCCTACTGGATATCCTATGCTCAGCACTTCCAGTTCATGAAACTTTGCCAAAATCGATGTGTAAGTTCAACGACCCATGTTAGTGCATTAGACTTCTTTAGGAAACACCGAGAATGAACAGATAGTTGAGAATAGTAACTATATTTTCGGATATAAAACTTCTTAAAAAAAATATAATTACTTTAGGACCTACGTACTAAAAGGGTATAGTGGCGACTGCTAAAAATCTTTAATATGCTAGTTTTTATCTCGTCAAGTTATATTTTTATCATTTATCTGAATAAACTTCACTATTTGTACATTACATTTTACGATTTGCATCATACTTGCGCAGGGCCAACTGGATGCTCCAATTTTAGTAGGATATTATGCCGAACCAAGAACTGGGTTCCCTTATATACTAAACAAAAACTTAGCATGCCTAAATAAGCTTAATATAAGTGCAAACGAATTTTCAATCTACCAAACAAACACAAATTTCGAATTGATTAAGATAATAATATGATTGTTACCTGCATTTTAGTTTTTTTTTGTCAATTTATTCATAACAGAGTGTGGAGTGTGTGGCTAGGTGTCCCATTATATATATATCCACATTATATTTAGCGTTATAACTCAATCCATTCTTGGCCTTTCGCAAGTGAGTAGCACTTCAAATGTTTTTCGCTACAGCGTGCTTTGCGAGGACGACATTCGAAGCTACATAATATGTATACGATATATTATATCGTCGTATCCCACGAAAAAGGTCACGTCGCCTATTTTTGTATTTATGGAATCACTTTCATAATTTCATTTCATAGTCATTATTTTATCAATTATGAGGATATGTACCTCATAATTGATAAAATAATGACTATTTTGTTCCAAAATGCAAACATTGCACAGATTTTGCGGCGAATAGAGCACTCACAAGCTCCACAGAGACCCTAAAATGTTGACAAACTCGAGGGTGCGGACACGTCGCTATAGTAAATGTAATTGCAAATTTAAGAAAAAAGAATATCTTTGAAACACAGATAACAATTTAGCTAGAAATATAGTTAAAGGATTAAGATTAATATAGATCTTTCATAATAATAACAAAACAAATGATAAGAAAAAACCTTCTCCTGTAAAGTAAGTGGTTTGCAACTGTGGCCTTCTTCGTAGGATACGACGATACCAGAGCCGGCGAGCGCTGTATTTAATACTCTGGTTCCAAAAAGATATTGTGAGTATCTCTTGGATTAAGAACCTATAATGTTTTAAGTAAATAACTAAAATCCCCAAATTCGGTACGCAGAAAATGTATATACATATTTACGGACAGACTACTTACAGTTTGTAGAGCGTAAGCTCTTGCACACATGCGGTTTCAAGACGGCGGGCCTTGCAAGTTGTGAACTATAACTATAACTTTAGTGAAATACCGGTGCCATTGGTTAATTACCTACTATTAAATTTAAGTTGATTTTCTTAGACACTGTTGTAAATTATTGGAAAAACGCATGATTATTTCTTTATTATCAACAAAAACTCGAAAATAATCTAAGTCTATCCATAAGATGCGAAGCAGCGTTTTCCTTTAATATTACGCTTTCCAACCCGCCTGCCAAGCGTGGCGAGTGTTCTTTAACCCCTTTATTGTGATTGAAGGAGGCCTATGTCAACCTCAGACCACATTAAGTATTTAAAATTATTTTCATTTTAGTAAGGTAATCACTACGAAATATTATTTTATGTTTGCCATGTTTAAATTTAGTTATGATTTTGATACATCCAACGAAGTTATTAGCAACCAGAATTCACAAATAATACTCGTAACAGCAAACTTTATAAAATACAATATTTAAATTTTTATCACTATCATTGTTAATTAACATTTTACAAAATAGTCCAACTGCCATAGGGCCCCGATGAAAATACCGTTTGAAGTAATTTTAAGAATTATATTAGCGATAAACCAAGCTCTATCAAAACAATTATAGTTAATTCAACAGCACAATTTCAACAAAATAATTGAAGTTGAATCCCGAAAAGCTTGACTATATATAAAATGTAACATGAAATCTGTTCAAATTTTAGCTACCAAACAGGCAGAAGAAGGGACTTAATTTTTTAACGGTCAATCGAGCAATTCTTGTTTTATGCTATGTATGTATATCTTGGAAACGGTTTCAAGGATTTTCATGAAAGTCAATACTTATGCAGGGGCTTTCAGGGATCAATCGATTTTACTGGAAATTCTTGAGTACAACTCGATATTATAAATAAATTAATATTTCCGGAAAATTCACACAACAACATCTAGCCCCGTGGTAAGCTCTACGCTTGTGTTTTGGGTACTAGCCACCTGATTTGCTTAGTATAATAGACATACAAATACAGATATTTCGTGCCAATACTCATTCCCAATTCTCTAAAAATAGGAGCCTATTTTCAACGGAATCAAAACATAAAACAATTATGGCCGCTGTAAGCAATGTCAACATGCTCTCAATCGCTGTAAGTGACATTTTATTATGATTTACATCTCCCAGTTTAATGAACTTTGGGACAATAACGGCCTTACGTGCCATCACCCCTGTGATTTAAGCCTGGGAAAGTGCGGCCGCCGTGCTCTCACAACCGTGTTTTGTGAAATGTGATTTAGTCGCACCCTATTGCGCATAAGATGTTTTTTTTTTTTGCACTTGCTGCTCATGAGTAATCTGCATTAGCCTTATGATTTTATGTTCATAGTGTTGTGGGTAGATTGGCTCTGCTGCTGCTATCTCAACAAATGCTGAGTCAGATACGAGTACCATTTTGCAATGATGTATTTATTTTCTTATTCTTTTTATCATTGTTTGTAATATTTTTGTCATTGTTGCAAATAAATAATTTTATGCTTTTTTTATTCTTTATGGGTTGTTCCTCTTGGCCATAGAATAATAAATTACTTGGCCAAACGACTTCGTCTAACTGATTCGGCCACGGAAACTAGCATGTCTTCTAGGGCCAACGTAGTTTCAAAACGTGCAAATTACACTCTCCTTCACTTCAGCAGTAAATAATTTTGACAAAATCCTGTCAATTATTATTAGTTTGAAAGCGTCTACGCCGCCGCTGACAGTTTCGTACTCTAACAACCATAGAAGCGACACTATTAAAATTTACTTGACTTAAAATTACTATGACTGTCACCAGTCATAGTAATTTCTAAGACGTGCCGGCCGTTCGTGAAGATCCTTGGTATATATAGACAGTTGAAATTTTTAAGGATTTCTTTTGCCGCTATAACAACAAATACCAAAAACAATAACAAATAAATAATGACGGGGGTTTTCATACAAGAAATATACTCTTCGTGGGACTTTGGATAGAAGTACGTTTCGCGTATTTTATTAATCTACTTTTTTATAATTTTTATAGGTATTATTAGATCTCTGTTTGTATTGTAAAAAAATATATAATAGACATAGGTATATACATAAATATCTATGTATGTATGTCTATTATATTAAGTATATCAGATGTCTAGTACCCGTAACTCAAGCTAAGAGCTTACCACGGGGCTAGATGTTGTTGTGTGGATTGTCCGGAAATATTTATTTATTTATTTATTTATTTATTGTTATGTTATTATGCTTGAAAGGACAAAAAAATGTGATTTTCCTTAAAACCATCCGTTATTTAGCGGAGACTATAACATTATCCTTCTCTGAAAAACAAACGTAATCACTTACCCTGGGGGACGAAACCTTTGGCACGGAGAAAAATGGAAAATCTTTTTGAGAAACAATCGCTTAGGAATTTATTAGAGAGAAATGGAAACGGGAATAAATTTAAAGTATTAGATGGAAAACGTTATTCATGCGAGGCGCGATGCGGTAACCTACTTCCCTGCAAGCTTCCCGGGAAAGACTCAGACCACCGCGAATATGTTCACTCTTCTTTAAAATCCTTTCTAAGAATTTAAAATATGCGAAGGCCTTAAACATCGACGTAGTCAATTTTCTTAAAATTATCAACAAGAACAAGAGCCTACTTAGCCAAGTCCAGTACGTATGTGTATTTTTATGTAATATAATGTGTGTTATATTTTGCAACATATAGATGTTGTTTTTTGTTATGGTAGAAGAAGTTGTTCAAGTCACCTATTAAATATGGCCTTTTTTAATGAGTGGCTTAACCGACCGCTCCTTTTTTATTCAAATATAGCAATTATTTTGTAAAAAAATACATTTTACCAAATAAAAACAAAATTTGTCAGGAATTTCATTCAAAGCGTTTTTGTACATTCATTTAAGTGTTGCCAAATCTAAAGGCATCAGAATAACGATAGTCATTAAAAAATCGTGTCATCTGCTAAGTTTCTATCAGCTCTGTTCCAACGCAATAAGGTCGACAATTCTGAAAAAGACTTAGTCAGCACGAAAATAATGGTCGCTATATCACGTAGACGTCCCTAATTGAGCGTCACAGGTTTATTTTTTCGAGTTTTCGCTTCGTTTTCAAGATTTTATCTGAATTTGTAAGAAAATATTTTACAACCTTCTTTATCCTACCTACCAATGTCTAGAAATTAAGGGCTAATAAGGCTTACTAAAAATGTATTTTATTACAAAACAGTAATAGCACATTTTATTTATATTCTGGTAAAATCAACTAAAATCTCTTTAGCCATAGTATTCTGTTTAAAAATAAATTGAGGTCTAATTCTTACTTCTTGTAAGGAGATAATGCATGATAACGTTCAGTTCCGACACAGTACTGGCACATTCTCCATGAGTGTTCAGTATTAGTAGAAGCGTTCATAGAAAATGTTACAAAACATATTTAACACTGGTCAATATTGGGTCGGAATGGAGCTTCATTGATAGGTGCGTAAATCAACCATTAGGTACCTATGAGATATATCCCAGTAATTTTAGGGTTCATCTGCAGATAAAAATCCTTCTAGGATGAATTTAAATAGTGATTTATTTATTATTTTGAAAAATTACATGTACATTTTTCTGTTAAATTAAGCAATTTTTGAGCAGAGCGCTGTGAAAGCGATTAGAATTAACTCACGTAAGACGTAAATTTTCCCAAGTATGTGATATAAGTTTTTAAGGTACTTAAAAACAAAGAAAATTCAACCGAAATATGGATTATTGTATATAACTCGAGAGCTACAAAACATTATTATAAAATGTATAGGGACCAACTTGTGAGCAACAGCTTTATTGAAAAAAGAAAACGCGCTTTTTTTTAATATAATTGAACGTATGCAGCTGCCCCGTTAATATAGGTAAAGTAATTGTATCGAAAAGTACATTATTGACTATTCATTAAATTAGGTCCTCTAAGTGGCCAACTAATGTATCGTATCATTAACTTTTAAATTATAAAGAATATCATTTCGTTAAACTACCAGGGGACCATTATTTAGACAAATCATTCGATAAATTCTAAGTCTAATTCTGAGATATGAATTAAGGTAAAAATAGATAATACTCGTTTTTACGAGGTATTCCTCGTAGCGTTCCAAGATGATGCGCACCCAGATGATGCACACCAAAGTACCACATAGCGCACCAGCTCTGGTGTGCGCATCATTCAGTACGTATAAACTTATATACAGAAGTAAGACATAAAATAAATGTCTAAATCGTGCCAGTTACCTATTTTCTAATATATAAAATTCTTCTGTCACGGGGTGCGTAATCGAACTCCTCCGAAACGGCTTGACCGATTTTCATGAAATTTTGTGAGCATATTCAGTAGGTCTGAGAATCGGCAAACATCTATTTTACATTTTGAAAAAAAAAAAAAAAAATTTGCAAAATAACGTTTGCTAGGGGTCAGCTAGTAATATCTAAAAATTGTTAGATCGTCAAGTTCAAAGATCAGCTGTTTTAATAATGAGTTTTCTCAAGATTTTCGTTTCGTTGGGTAGAAAAAAAAACATCTTAAACAAACTGAAAATTCATCTAATTATTCAAAAATGTTTATTTTAAGCCTTCGTTGTAGCGCAAGCTAGCCAAATTAAATCAAGTGTTTTGATCACGTCAAAACCCAAAGAGGTATTTCAGGTTAGCTTTTCAAGGTTATCAGCTATACGGTGTTTTAGCTACACATAAATGGTACATATAAATAGTACTATAACCGTTATTTGCAAGCCGTGTTGGCTAAGTGGGAGGACACTAGACTTTCATTCTGAAGGTCGTAGGTTCAAACCCCGCCACGCACCTATGAAATTTTCTTCTTGAGAAATTTATGTGCGCTTTAAACACGTGCTTTAACGGTGAAGGCAAACATCGTGAGGAAACCGGCATGTTCTGAGAACTCTAAAAGAGCTTAAAAAGGACATGTGATATTCACCAACCCGCACTTGGCCAGCGTGGTGGATTAAGGCCTAATCTCTCTCGTCAAGAGAGAAGTCCCTTTGTCCCAGCAGTGGGAACTTTAATAGGGTGATGATGAACCGTTATTTATAAAAATAAATATCTAACCCGTTTCTATTTTACAATTTCCGTTTTTATGAAAAGTTATGTTTATCGGCCATTTTGCCACGAGCTTCTGGGTAGAAGAGTTTATATCAACAGTATTTTTATTAGCAACAGGTCGGTTAATTTTGAAAATCGTATTAAAAACAAGCACCGAAGTAATAACAATCAATATGATAGTAGCATTTGAGCAGAGACAAAAAAATTACAGAATATCTATATTTTTTTGTAAAAGAAAACAAGTTAATAACAGAGACTATGCGGCTTCACGGAACAGTTTCTTAAATTGTAGGTACTGGCAGAATCTTGGTCTTAGAAATAGGAAAATACAAGTCTTTCGTTATTTACCCTTAATTATTTACCGACCCTATCCTTATCAGGGTAAGCTGGCCCTAAATTAACAGGTCGTTAGCGGCGTAAGTAAGTGGCTATTCAGCGCGTCGAATGAACTGCTGAGCCTCGATTACTTGGAGCTGGTACAGTATCGTCCTATCTTATAAACGACGTAAGCCGGGTTTGCCCCTTTCAGACCTGAATAAGAACTCGCTCGAAGTTTCTGGGAAATTAATGGAGGCTGTCTCTGTTCTGTGTGCTCTTCTAATGGATGCGGTTAAAATGTTTAAATTAACTTGCCTTGATAGGTTTGAATCTTACTTGGATTAACTGCTTACCTACTTATGTTTGTATTATTCATGTGTGCCCACTACAGGAAGGGATGGAGGTGCAGTTGCATGATAATTTTGTAAAATATAATAAGTGAAAAGTGGGTGAGGATTTTGTACGAAACGTTTGGTTTCTTATTATCATTATTTTTTGTGTTCTTCGCAAACTATAAAAATAAAATTTACAAGAAAAGAAGGTGTAGCCAGATTTGAAGTTAAAACGTTGTTTAGCAACATGCAAAACCGTATTTAAATTTGGACGTACCGATATTGGTCACCATTATGCAAGAAAAATTGTAAGCAAATATTTATGTTGTTATTTTGATAATTTACTTAATACCATATGGTACATAAACACTTGACTGTGTAAACTTCTCAGGTTAAGGCTTATGCAAATCATTAGAGACGGCCAACCCTACGAGAGCCTAACAAGGCGAGAGTATAAAGTGATTTAAAGGGCCCCAAACCGCTTCTTACTTAACCCAAAATTTATCATCAAACTTACCTAAAATCCTATAACTCCGCAGTTCTTCTACCATATACGACTAAATTAGCACAACACTACTGCATAATGTTTATACGTATTACTACAATATATTATTTTCAGTTTATTTATTTACATGTTACACAGTTTTCATACATATCGCGATCTTTCCGCGGAGAGGGATTTCCCCAAGCGAGTGGTCTACCTCTCGCGATGGTCGGAAGCCTACTGCAGAAGATACAGGAGGTTGTTCTGTCCCGCATCAGTTGGGTCTTCCTGCGCATGCGTGGAACAATAACTCTAAAAAGTCAGCTGACGATGTAAGTAAGGTCACTGTGTCGAAGGAAATGCTCTTTTTAAGGTGTTTCATCAAAAGGGTGCAAATGGGAGTCTGTAAAAGCAACCCCTTTCTGTCCGTCGATGTCTCTTGGGTCTGCTTTATACTACGACTACTAATATAGAGACTACCATATTAGAGGAGCGGTGGCGTAGGACGTGACAAAAGTGTTCAGTGTTTTACTCGTGGAAACAGGCAGGCTAGGCGTTAAAATCTTAATATATATAAATCTCGTGTCACAATGTTTGTCCTCAATGGACTCCTAAACCACTTTACCGATTATAAGAAAATTCGCACACCATGTGCAGTTCGATCCAACTTGAGAGATAGGATGGTTTTTACGGCGAGAAAAATTCGAATAATTTTTCTCGCCGTAAAACCATCCTAACCATGGTGTGCGAATTTTATTATAATCGGTTAAGTGGTTTAGGAGTCCATTGAGGACAAACATTGTGACACGAGATTTATATATAGGTATTAAGATTAAGATTATTGTGTTTTGTTTTTAAGGTTTAAGTAAGCAGCGTGATACGATATAAAATCAATAGAAATCTTGGAGATCTTGGTTGACCTGTCCATGTGGGCCATGTGCTTCTAAGAAAATAAACGTTTTGACTTTGACTAAGATAGCGGTTTAAAAATTTCATCGCAAATATACATAAGTATATATGATGTCCTTACTTAGTATGCAGTCGATAAAGGCAGCAGCTCCAGCCAATATCCATCGTATCTTTCTATGTAACTAGTGGCGCGCCCCGGCTTCGCACGGGTTTTTATTAATTTTATTTCCCCCGAAAATATTCGATTTTTTCTCGCCTTTTAAACCTTCCCTAGACCTCCACAAACATTTCAAGACTATGATAAGATAAATCCGTTCAGCCGTTCTCGAGTGTTAATCAGACTAACGAACAACAATTCATTTTTATTTATAAAGATTTTGTAGTAGAAACTTTCTTATATATAAAATTCTCGTGTCACAGTTTTCGTTGCCATACTCCTCCAAAACGGCTTGACCGATTATTATGAAATTTTATATACATATTCAGTAGGTCTGAGAATCGGCTACTATCTATTTTTCATATTGCAAAACAACGTTTGCGGGGGGGTAAGAAAAAATTATCCGACAGTATGTGAAAAAAGGCAAAAACAAATACATAGGTACTTTAAGGTACTATTATTGAAATAGTTTCTCATGGACCGATTAAAGCAGATAGATTTTGACTACAACGTTAGAAACGGCTTTTGTATAGTTTGATCTAAGGTTAAATTCGTCAACTGATCAAACCCCATCTTTTAATTAGATAGTCAATCGTTGCAATAAAAACGATTATGTGCGAGTTGGACACCGAGGGTTCTGTAGGTATGTCGAAATAAAATAATTATAATATTATAATGTAGCGCTCCCAAATACGAACAGGTGTATAATATACAAATTCTTGGATCACTCTATTGCTTTTTTTTTGCGTTGAGTAAATAAAAATATGGTAGACATCAGAACCGACTTCATTTAAAATTATTTAAAGATGACAAGCTAGACACAAACCTTCAGGTACCAACGATTGGTCTGAGCAAGTCTAGAGCGGTCTACGAGTGGTAAGCTTCAATTATTTTTGGAGGTTTTGTCTGTTCACGTCCGTAAGTGGTAACCCTCTGAATCCTTACACGTGACCTCCGAGTGGTGAAAAGAACAGTCTCTGGTGCGGTCTCGGCCGCTGCTTGTCACCACCCTCCGGGTTGAGCCAGCGCGTGAAGCGATTTTTTTTTTGTGTTTCGTAATGCGGTCCGGAGAAGCCATCTACCTTCTAGGTCTTCATGCTCCATCTTAGACCACATCGTCACTTAACATCAGGTCAATCATAATCTAGATAAAAGAGATTCTAGGATGAATATTACTAAAGCTGGCCAGCTTTAGTAATACAATACAATACAATACAATACTCTTTATTGAACACAAAATAATAACACACACAAAAAGATAAAAATGTACAGAAATTGTGAATCAATGGGCGGCCTTATCGCTGATAGCGATCTCTTCCAGGCAACCTTGGGATGGACACAAATCAAAAAGCACGAATAAGACGGGAGTAGCAAAATAAAATGGAGATACGAGTATTAATAAATTAAATACAGATTAGATACAATATTACAAGATTTTAGCTATATGATACATACATGAAAACTATAAATAAATATAAAATACTTTTATTTACATACATATCATAAAATGAACCAAATACTTACATAATACTTATTTTTACATATATATTATAAATATATATATGTATATATATATATATATATATACGGCAACAGTTAGCATGGAGATGGTATACAACTTGATAGGTAGTAGTTAAAAACAAGACTCTTAAATATTGGTAGAGATTTTGCTTTCCTTATATCAACGGGTAGAGCGTTCCACAGTTTAATGGCACGCACAGTGAAGGAAGAATTGAAAGAATGGAAGGAGTGGTTAGGTGTTTTAAGTCTAAAAGTATCATCAGAACGCAGGGATCTGGAATGGGATTGGTGCAAGAACTCAAACCGATCTTTCAAGTAACTTGGAGAATTAGAAAGAAAAATGATTTTATAGAGAAGGAAAAGAAGATGAGCATCTCGGCGAAGTCGGATAGGTAACCATTTGAGCTTGATGCGGAACTCAGTGATATGGTCAAACTTGCGCAGACCGAAGATGAAGCGAATGCAAAAGTTTTGAAGCCGCTCAAGCCTGTCAAGTTGAACTTGGGTTAAGTCAATATAACTGGCATCTGCGTAATCTAGGATTGGGAGAAGAAGAGACTGTGCAAGCGCAACTTTTGTAGACGTAGGAAGGAAGTTTCGGATGCGTCGAAGCGAGGCAGAAGACGCAAAAATCTTCCTACTCACCTCGGCGAGCTGGGGTTCCCAAGTTAAGTTTGAGTCTATAGTGATACCCAAATTTTTGACACTATTTGATATCTGTAATGGAGTGTTATCAAATTTAACTTGTGGTAGTTGAGACCAATCAACCCTGGAAACCATTCGCGGACTACCAATCAAAATAACTTGAGTTTTACCTGGGTTGATCTCCAGCCCGTGTGACCTGCTCCACTCCAATATGGATGTAAGGTCAGAATTGATGCTAGAAATGGCATCAACAATACGGTCCGAAGGAACCTGACTGTAAATTTGTAAGTCATCTGCATAAAGGTGGTAGGAAGAAGATAGGTTTTTAGAGATAGAATTAATGAATATAGAAAAGAGAAGAGGAGATAAAACGCCACCCTGAGGTACACCGGCACACAACTGACACCAGGACGAAGCGTTGCCATCGATAGTAATACGTTGCCGGCGACCATACAGGTAGCTATGAAACCAAAGGAGAGCCTCCGAAGAAATGTTAAGAGAGCGAAGAAAACCTAGCAAGATATCGAAATCAACGTTATTAAACGCACTACTGAAATCTAACAGGGACAGGAGAGTCATGTGGCCACTCTGGATCCCATCCTTTATGTCATCTGTAATTTTGATGAGAGCTGTAGTAGTGCTGTGACCAGGACGGAAGCCAGACTGGAAAGGATTGAGAAGATTATAAGAAATAAGGAAATAGTTAAGTTGATGATGAACAAGGCGTTCAAGTACTTTGGACAGGAAGGGGAGAATAGAAATGGGGCGGAAATCAGAGAAAGAAGAAGGTTTAGGCTTTTTAGGTAAGGGGATGACCTCAGCATCCTTCCAGGCAAGAGGGAATGTGCCGCTGCTGATAGAATGGTTCATGATATAGGTTATTACAGGAAGAATGTGATCTAGTATAGGAATTAACATTTTTTTACTTATGTTGTCTGAGCCTACAGCATTGGAGGAGATAGACAATATGCTTCTCTTAACATCTTCGTCGGTAAAGTGAGCGAAGGAGAAAGGAGTTATGTTATTATTATGAGAAAGAGAAATAGACTGTAGAGTTTGAGCTTTGATAAGACCGTGAAATTTTTTGGAAGCGGAAAAGTGGGAGTTTAAAGAATTAATATCCAAGTCTTTGGGCAGATTATTGGATGGCTTACCAACTCCTAAGGATCTAAGGAATTTCCACACTTTTGCAGGATCTTTATTCTGTACAGATTGATGGATATTTCGACGTTGAGCATCCCTACACACCTTATTGCAGTGATTACGTGCCCTTAAATATAGTTCCTTATTGTCATCTGTTGGAGACCTTTTGTACCTTGCCTTAGCTGAGAGCTTTTTCTGTTGTACCAGTCGGATTTTATCAGTGAGCCAAGGTGCAGGAAGATGTTTTATTTTAATAGCTCTTACTGGAGCATGCTTATCATAAAGGCTAATTAATATGCGATTAAAATATATAAAATAATATTCATCCATACAATATAGCAAGTATAAGCAAACCTCTTATGTCCTGCGGTGAACTTCCTACGGCCAAAACGAACGAACTAATATTAAAAATAAGTTCAATACTTTACTTTCTCAGAACTTTATGAAAAAAATGACCCATCTAAAGCTTATTGTTATTTTATCAATAATTTTAAATGTTTTTACGACCTTTGTTTTCCTGAGAAAGTTATTACGATGAGAGTTGCTACAAGGCCAAAATGGATTTCCAGAGGCATCAAAATATGTAGCAAACGTAAACGTTTCTTACTTCATAGGCTGAGAGAAAAACCTTCTGATGAAAATAAAACAAAATACGATCTATATAGTAAAAAACTAAAAACTATTATTAGATTGACAAAAAGAGCACAAAATATTTACAAAATAAAAACTTCTAATAATAAAACTAAATCTACTTGGGAAGTTATAAATAAAGCTCGACCTAATATACCAAGGGATTTGATCCAAAATATAAAAAATGATAATTCTGAAAATGTTAATGACCCAAACAAAATTGCAAATATGTTTAATGACTATTTTGTTGATAAAGTAATTCCAATTGAAGGAGCAGGAAAAAATGTAACAACTAACATAATAAACCGTAACAAATCTATGTTTATGGCTCCCTGCTTACCGTCAGATGTTTGTAAGATTATTAATAATTTAAAAAACACAAAAAGCACAGGATACGATACTGTAACAACGAATGTCATAAAAACAGTTAAGAAGTATATTAGCCCCCATCTTAGTTATATAATAAATTTGAGTATCATCACAGGAAGTTTTCCTGAAGCCCTTAAAACAACCATAATCAAGCCTCTTTATAAAAAAGATAGTAAAGAAATGTTACAATCTTATAGACCAATAGCACTAATTTCGATATTCTCAAAGATATTTGAAAAATACCTCTACACTGAATTAAATAGGTATTTTAAAAAAAATAAAATTTTGTGCAATGAACAAAAAGGTTTTCGGCAGAAAAAAACTATAAACATGGCGGTTTATGATTTCCTAAAAAATGCTTTATGTGCGGTCGATAAAAGAGAATCTATCTGTGCCATTTACTGTGATATGACACAAGCCTTTGACTACGTTAATCATGATATTTTGATAAAGAAACTTGACGCATATGGAATAAGAGGAAATATTTTAGACTTAATTCATTCTTACTTAAAAGGACGTCAGCAAATAACAGAAATAAATAGACTTGACGACAAAACTAAGTTTGAAATTACATATAAATCAAAACCACGATATGTCAATTACGGGGTTCCACAGGGAAGCGTATTAGGACCACTTTTATTTATAATCTACATTAATGACTTGCCTTGTGCATTAAATCAACCCATGACTTTATTCGCTGATGACAGCACAGTGACTATAAAATGTAATGACATAGCTTTATATGAATCTGACATAAAACAATCAATTGAATCAATTATTAATTGGCTTGATAACAATAATTTAAAAATCAATCTTTATAAGACATCTATAATGCATTTTTATCAACGAATCAATAATTTTCCTGACATAAATTTAATATTTCGAGACATAAAAATTGATCAAGTTGACTCTACAAGATTCTTAGGCTTACAAATTGATAATAAGCTTAACTGGAAAAAACATATCGAAATATTATGTAAAAAAATTAGCAGTGTTTCTTATGCTTTATACAAGTTATCATCTAGTGTTAACACTGATACACTTCTCACAGCATACCATGGCACGGTAGAATCTTTACTCAGGTATGGAATAATCTTCTGGGGGAATTCCACTAACCGCGAAAGTGTCTTTAAAATACAAAAACGCTCAATAAGAGCTATGTTTAGAATCCATTCAACAGAAAGCTGTGTACCTCTTTTTAAGAAGCATAAGTTGTTAACATTAACTGGTCTTTATATTTTAGAAATAGCAATATTTGTTAAGACAAACCCCAATCTATTTCAACGTATGTGTGACAATCTAGTGCGCAATAGACGTGATAATAATAGGTTATGTAGATATCCATCAAGAACGGCTTTGCTCAGAAAAAGTGTAGTATGCATGGCTCCCATAATTTATAATAAAATACCTATGACATATAAACAATCTGATATTAACTTGTTCAAAAAGAAACTTAAACAGATGCTTGTTGACAAGTGTTACTATAATATTGACGAATTTTTAAATGATAAATTTAGTTCTAATTAAATTAATATAATAGCTTCATTTTTTAATTGTTAATTTTCTTTGTCGCATGTTATTATTTTAAAAACATTTGCACACCTAATAATGGTCAAACATGTCTGAATTATATGTTATTTTATTTTGTCATCTTATGTTACACATGTTTTTTGCAAATAAAGTATCTTTTATCTTTTTATCTTTTTAATAAGTATGAAACGTATTCATAAATATTCTGAGGGTTCGGTATACACTTTCTATACTAAAATAAAACAAAAATAAATAAAAATAATAAAGTGCAAAATAAATAATGTGTCTGCGTGACCAACTTTGCTTAGTTAAATAAAACCACGCTTTTTTTAGGCTCCCCAAAACAGTGATTGTATAACCCACAAATTATTTTATTTGAAAACTACATAACCCTGGCATATTTTATTAAATTATGAGTTTTTAGTATATGCCAACATAATACATCGTCCCTCGTGGCTTCACGGTCCAGATACAGTCAGTCAACGATGTCTCAGTAATAGTCCCTTTGAGCACGGAACCCTAAAAATATACGTTAGTTTTATGGAAATCCTCATAAATATTTATTTAATAGGTTTTAGTATTTCTTTGTTTCAGAACGAATATATTATAGCGGCATCATATAAAGGTATAAAATTATTAAAAAATTCAACTTGGTAGTTCCTGAGATTCTGACTGACACTGTGATAGCAGAGTTAAGTAATACAACCCGCAATTTATCCCCCTTGGGTACGAAACCCTAAAACACCCCCATGTTGATTATTAGAAAACGAAATTAACGCCACCAGCATACACCACCTTCACAAGTGTGGGGCACTTGGACCATTCATTTTTCTAGAAATAATCTTATTGTAAGAAAAAGTCAGATAATAAGCTAGGTTTGAAATGCTCGAGTGCGAATCACTGACTACATAAATAAAAGGTATTATGTTAAGTCCGCCGGTTAAACCGTCCAAAAATACTAGTAACGCATTTTTCTACTCAAATTGTTTTTTTTTTATATATTTTCTTTAAAGTACAGATATAGCTAAAAAAATCTTTATATATAAAAAAAAAAGTTGTGTTGGCTAAGTGGGAGGACACTCGACTTTCATTCCGAAGGTCGTGGGTTCAAACCCCGCCACGCACCTCTGGATTTTTCTTCTTGAGAAATTTATGTGCGCTTTTAACACGTGCTTTAACGGTGAAGGCAAACATCGTGAGGAAACCGGCATGTTCTGAGAACTTTAAAAGAGTTTGAAGGACATGTGACATTCACCAACCCGCTCTGGGCCAGCGTGGTGAATTAAGGCCTAATCTCTCTCGTCAAGAGAGAAGTCCCTGTGTCCCAGCAGTGGGAACGTTAATAGGGTGATGATGATGATGACAGATATAGAGCATCAAAGTTCGGCAGTAGAGGCTTGTGACGTCACCATATAATATAATAAACTAACATTGCCCGTTTTTTATAGATTCTTCCGCGGAAACAACTTAATTTCCCGCGGTAAAATAGCCACATAACTCTGAATAAACAGGCCTTCCTTGATAAACAGGCTATCGAAAAGTAAAATTATTTTTCAAATTGCACCCGTAGTTCCGGTAAACTTTACAAATTTCTAATATTCGCATAGATATGAAAATGGAAAAATCTCACAATGTTACTCAGACAAACTTCATGCCCTTATCTTTACGGCACAGTATATGAGGTAAAAACGGGATCTCACTTTCAGCGCTCAGTAAAAACCACATAAGACGTATTATTTAAATAACTATTTTTCATTAATCCTCACAATAGAGCCACAAGTGGTGCCTACAATAATACCGCTATCACCACTGGTGCCACGATGCGATAAGGGCTTTAGAGAACCATAAAGGAACCGCCAGCGAGTTGACAAAGAAGACTCTTTGACTGAGATTTATTCATGGCCTGGACTTTGGCGGAAGCGAAAAGCATAAACTTCACACTGCATCCTTTCAAAATGCAAATTGGATTACGAGATATTAATATGCAGCGGTTTACCTTCAGCGAAATTGCGCTTTCAAAGCTGAAATTCTTAATTTACGTTTTTGATTATAATTTCGAATTTTAGATTAGCATAAAACAACTTTTGTGCGAGGAAGGTGTTTTCGTTTAATTAGTTTTAAGTGCAATGGTTGTACGAGTAAACTAAAAACTAAAGTAAAACTACTTGCTACTTTAAATTAATCTCTTTATACCTTATGAATGAATTTATTGCAATTATATATTAATTTTAAAATAGACGAAGGCTGCAAGCCTCTTTGCAATCAATGGCCTTTAGGATGATTAATATTCCATCAACCAAAAAACCTTATTTTAGGCTCAGCTTTTCATCACAAGCCTTCGAAATATAATCGAAATTCATCGAGTAAAAAGTCTGTGGATTTGTATTATAATATTGTTATATTATCAATACAATACTATAGACTGTTGTCTATAGTGAATTTAGTGTCTAATCGTATATAATTTCATGTGTTTCTCTTTTTGCTTATAAAATTTGCATAGTAAGGAAAACTTGCAAGTAAAATTTCATACACTTCCCGGTAATCGATTGAGCTTAAGTTTTGCACGTGTATTCGTACAGTATGCGACGCTGACTGGTAACCAAACTGCATACAAATTATTACTGCAAGGGGGTTACTAGTTAGTGACTACTGTACATTTCAACCGCGTGATAATGCAATATTATGGTCATTAATAGTCATTTATAAAAGAATCCCTCAATACGATGGAGTACGGGCTCGTTTGATTAGTCTCAATGTGTAAGTAAAATAAACCACTCCACACTTTGAAAATAAACATTCCACGGACAACTGGACAATCCACACAACAATATCTAGCCACTTGGTAAGCTCAGAGTTTGTGTTACGGGTACAAGGAGTTACATCTGATACTTAATATATAGGTACTTAATTTAATAGTCAGATACTTAATATACTATTACATTCATACGTATATATTTTTCTTATTATACATATTAAACACCCAAACCAAGGAGAAAGTGCTTCTGCAAGCAATTTCTCACTAATTGTCCCTTCGTAAAATCGAAACCGTTACTACTTGCGCGGTAGACATTCCCCAGTTATAAAGTATATTGACTCAGGTACAGTATGCGTCTCTAACTGGTAGACCTCTTGCAGTAGTAGTTTCTATGCAAAAGTGGTTACCAGTTAGCAACGCATACTGTACTAAGTAATCTTAAAGTTTCTTATTAATAACCATAAACCGCCAAAAACTGAAAGTGATTATAATGGGTTGGTACGTACTTGGTTAATGAATATATGGGTTTAGTCCAGTTAATCAGTATTATTCCAAGACTATGTGCACGTAGAAGTAGCTGAAGGCACAACACAAAGAAAGTTATAGAAACAGAAGTCTTCACTCAGATAGTCAACAGGTATACAGTCACGACAACACAGGATCACGGAAAGGTACTAATTACAGAGCGAGAATATAGTTTAAGGCAAAGATTCACAAAATTGTAAGTTATCAATAATAACTTAAGCCACTGCTGGGACACAGGGACTTCTCTCTTGAAGGAGAGATAAGGCCTTAATTAATTTGTTATCATTATCAGCTATATTTCCGAATGTAAGTACTCGTAGTGCGTGGTAGGAAAATTCCATACGACTGCTTTGTTCTCGGTATGAAATTTTTAATAGGAAAAGATGAGGATAACAACAACGGGCAGATTAAATGACGTAAACATGTAAAAGGCGAAAGTAGGAACATAGTTTGAGATATTGAATTCATTAAGTAACTGAGAAGCATTAATGTAAGATTGTATGAATATAAGTTTGAACATTATGTTCGAATATACTAAATTAAAATAAAATAGATATAAATACAGATGAATATGTAATAAATCAATAAATATGTATTAAATATTGAACTGAAATATGAAATGGTGAGGAGATCCCCTCAGTGAGTTATTTTTAACCTTATTAATGAAGTTATTTCACTCAATCATTATTAAAATTCAAAGAAAATATTACATAATTAAACACAAATCACTTATCTTGAGCTGGGTCCAAACACGCACAGAGAACACAAAGTACCAAATGCTGTAATGAATTAGTTACCAATGTCTTATTAGCCCTAATTGTTCTCAATTATAATTATGTGAAATATGTACTAACACGTCTCCATTATTCAAGGGTATTTTCCAAGAAAATTGGCTATATAAGCCACATGCCATGCTACACCAAGGAATATAAAAAGCTGTCGCCATTATCGAGTTCGGTCGGACATTCACACATTTACCCTTACCAATAATTATCCATAATGTTTTCGTTGGGTAATAACACGCACGCGTAGAACAAAAAAAGCCGTGGGAGCACACTCGACTTTCGTTCCGAAGGTCGTGGGTTCAAACCCCGCCACACACCTCTAAAAATCTAGAGGTGTGTGGCGGGCTTCTAGATAAATGTATATGCGCTTTAAACACTTGCTAACACGGGAAAACCGGCAAGAGTTTGAAAGACATGCACCAACCCGCACTTGACCAGCGTGGTGAATTAAGGCCTAAGCTCTCTCGTCAAGAGAGAAGTCCCTGTGTCCCAGCAGTGGGAACTTTAATAGGGTGTTGATAATGTAAAACAGTTGCCCGTCGAAGCCGAATAGTTCCACGGATACCTACACGTATTGAAAGCGCACCGTCGGACCTCTACCTAGCTGCAGTATTCTACAGACGGTCAGGAAGGCTGACATCATAGTAATCGGGAAGACCCAATGTCTAATGTGAACTTTCTACAGCTGAAATTATGATTAATGCGAATACAGAGGGACACATTTTATAGCTTCTGTCCACTTTACTAAACGAACTTAGGCCGTAAAATTTCATGACATTTATTGCTACACTTATAAATATGCATGATTAATCCATAAAAACATACTGTTTTCGAAAATCGAATGTCTTCTATTTATGACGGGCGTCTTACGCTGCGTTCACACGGAGCCGTGTCTAACTCAGTCGAGACTGATATTTTGTAAGATCCAAGACACGATTCCGTGTGAACGTGTTTGACTGCCTCGGTGGCGTGGTGGCGAGGGTCCGCTTGCGGCGCAAGAGTTAGCCGAATCGATTCCCGCTAAGAGGTCAAGTATTTGTATGATCTGCAAACACCTTTCTCCTTTAAAATAAATAAATATTTCCCGACAATCCACTTAACAACATCTAGCCCCGAGGAAAGTTCTAAGCTTATTAGTTGTTTAAGCTTTTAAATATGATTTAAAAGTTAATATTTCTTTGTATAGATGTCTAGTATATTAAATATATTAGATGTCTAGTACCTGTAACGCAAGCTTTGAGCGTACAACGGGGCTAATTATTGTTGTGTGGATTGTCCGGAAATAGTTTTTTTTTTTTTACTCATTGGTTAAATATCATGCATCCGTAATATACTGTGACTGCTTCATCAAGGGCTTCAGCCATAATAAAAATTACAAAGATTCTCATCCATATAATAATAACAATAAATGTCCACTATAAAGGCTTACGACCACTAAAGCGTACGAACTGTGTGCTAATGAAAACGCTAACGATATTAAACCGTGAAGATATTAAGGCCGCTAGTTGACATTGGGTTTAATGAAAAATTTCATAACAAACAACGAGAGATGGCCGGAGGTGAAGGGGGATGATTGAAAATGTGACTATCTACCTATAATGTGCGCAGTAAAGTCCGTTATAGTAAATTGAAACGAAGCTCTTAGGAAGAGGACAGAATATTTTTAAAATTCTTCTTCGCCTTACTGTCCACTCGCTGACAGTTCTCTTTCGAACATATCGGTATTGGTGTGGTTTCCATTTTCTTGAAATTCCAGAAATGTTTCGTTCCAAAAATGTATGGCTTTTGTTTTTACGTTCCATGACATATGATGAACATTTTTTTCGCTATGATATCGAAAGAGTTTGAAAGCTAATAAAATTATCTTTAAAATAATATACCCCAACCTAAAGTTTATTGCATGGAAACTGTAAAATATGGTCTGCAAAAACCAGCGATGAAGTGATTCCAGTTTATAGCTCGCAAGTGTAGTATAGTATATCAGTCACCTAACCATAGTACAAGCTCTGCTTAGTTTGGTGTTAGGGGATGCTGTGTGATTAGTCCCGATATATTTATTTATTTGAAATCGACATCTCAATAATAGGCATAATTGCGCAGTGAACTGTTACGTTATCTAATTGTTTTTTAACTAGTATTTTTAAGTACTACGCTAAACTCATTAGGCCCAGGTATATACATATGTCAGACCACCGCAATGATGTAAAAAATTTTTTGTTATTTTCTCTATTAAAACTTTTTTATTTTTTGAAAACATTTGGATTTTTAAAGACAGGTTTTTCGGTCAGTATGAGAAGGACTGAAAGTTTATGACATACGTAGGAACTTTGAATGAAAAAAAATACTTTCCTAGGGTACTAGAACTAGGTATATTTTTTGTTGAGTGTGTTTATTTTCATTTTATGTTACATTCTGTATATAAATGCAGTTGCTTATATGTATTCCTACGATAAATAAAATATACTTTTTGCTTATTAGAAATTCGTTTACTTGTTCTCATTCGGCCATTTCGCAGATTGGCCTGTCGCGTTCCGACTTTCGTGATCGGTCTGATATTGCACAACGCATCCGATTGGCACAGCCTCCAATAAGTCCATCGAGGCAGTATGACTGCTCTTAGATTTCACCATACATTCATCAACATCGATTCTTTACTACAAAATCATCTGTATTATGCAAAATATGTTTCTTGATTTGAGTTATTATGTTTAGATACTGCATTTTTACAATAGCAATGTAATGTTTGTAGTCATCATGGTGCATGGATAGATATTACAACTTAATTAAATAAAGTTAAATTGTAGCGTTGTTTGTTTCAAATTTGGACCAACTGTAAAAGTCAACATTAACAATTTAAATGAGTCTTTAATTTGATTTTCATGAATAATAGACGATGCTCATTAACAATGTTCCCTTTCTAAAGTATATATAGCACACATTTTTTTTGCCAACAGATTGATAGATTAGGTAAATTGTATATACGTTTAAATTTAATGAAGTATATCTAAGAATACGAAAACAAAGTTGTATAAAATGGATGGTAAAATGTCTTGTATGAAGCTAAAAATCATTTTAAAGAACTGACAAAAATGTAAGGGATGATAACAATAACAACCAGACGTATGACTATAAAATGCTCTTTTTTTTACTATCACTTGTGATATGTGTGACTGACCCTTAATACAGTTCAGACCAAGACGCGATGCGGCGCGACTATACCTGAAGAGGCCAAAGATTTCGAACTGCGCAGCGAGACGCCGCGAAATGCATTGCAAAGACGCTGCTCTTGCAAACAGTACCTACCGGTAACGTACTTCTGTGTCGTGATACATCTCGTCTTGGTGTAAGCTGACCTTACGGGAGCCAGTCACAAAAAGTTAAAGATTAACTTAAAAGTCTTTCTTCTTGATATCTAAAAAGCAGTTATATCCGCGTGTATATGCACACCATAATATCTCGTTTCAAAACCACAAGGTGGCCTCGATCTGACAGGTAAGGTGAAGATAAACGTGATACATTTTATTTAGGTTTTTAACGGATATTTACCATTGATTGATTGTCTTTCGAGTTTCCCGATATTTCGGCACAGCTACATGCGCCAAGATCACGGTAGAACTGAAGTTGAACTGTGCCTGCTGATATGTTGGTTGAAGTGATACATTTGTAATAAAAATATAATTTTAATAAACTTTAAGCGTTTAAATGGACCCTACAATAAATAAGAAACCTCCTCCTTTTTTTAAGTTGATACAAAAAATACATTTTATTCATTTAATAGGACCACCAACTAGAAAATACACTTTCGAATACACTAAGAAAACGATACACTAACTTATATACTAGTGCTTCCTAAATTACAGGTAGTCACAGCAAGCGCAATATCTATTTACACAACTCAACTGTATTTGTATTTTTTTATTTATTGTTTTTCATTTTTTTCCTATGATTTGCTGAGTGTTTCGTAATACATTGTATCGGGAATAAATAACAGGGGTTTATATTTCATCCACTCGCACAAAGCGATTCACCTTCATAACCTCACTCCCTTGGACTTTTTTTAATTATAAGAAATATTGACTATCCAAGCTCATATAGACATATAAACGCCATAATAGACATGCATTATATACATATTTTTCTACACATATTAAACATTTAGACCAAGAAGAAACAGCTTGCAGAATATTTGTATGTTTTATTTGTTTGTACACTTTACCCATCGGCCGGAATTTAACCCTCTACCTCTTGCGCCGAAAGCGAACCTTCGCCCGCCGCGCCACTTAGGCAGAAAAATGCATTTTTCATTCTAAGCCTCAAACGCACACAAAAGTGTTTGACAGCCAATAAAACCAGGCTTTATTGGCTGTCAAATACTTTTGTTAGGAATCCAATGTATCATTCTAATTTATGTTATGTGTGCATGTGCACCGCTGCCTACCTTTCTTCTCGCTAACAAACTATTGCGCCTAGTGTAGCTCTAGCTATTATGCATAAAATTGTATTAGTAAATCAATATTTTTTAATTTTTTTCATTTTTATTGGTTAAATAAATATTTTCGTACAATCCACACAACAACATTAAGCCCCGTGGTAAGCTCACAGCCTGTGTTTTGGGTACTAGACATCTGATTTACATAATATAATAGACATACATACATAGATATTTTAAAATAAATGTTTTAAAAAATGTTTTAAAAAATGGTTTCATGCCTTTTTAGGAGTGAAATAAGTGTACATAATCTATTTGAGGCGAACAAAGACTATCTTCTCCCGTAGGTCAAGGGTTTTTTTGAAGTGAAACTTTTTTAGATTCGTTGTGATTTCAAACCGGATGCAACGGAAAAAACGATAGGTAAGAGACACAAATACAATAGTCGCCTGTAATTAGTGAGCCAGAGCGAGAGAGCAGATGTTGGTGTGTATGTATATTTACACTGTTTAATATAGCTTGCATTTGAGCATTTAACGTGTGTTAGTGTATGTAAAAACTACGTGAGCTAATAATACACACTGTGTCTGTACACTGTATGCGGCTGCGTATTACAGCTTTTTAGTAAAATGTCAGCGTGGTGTGTTATTATCTAACAGTGTGTTTGTGACTATTTTTATATCTTGTTGTGCTAAATAATAAATTTTATAAAACATGTTAAGCTATAAAAATTGTCTGCCAAAATAAAACCAACTTCAAAACGTAAACTTAAAAGTAAAAAAAAAAATTTACTTCTACGAATAATTCAAACCTCAAAAATAGGGTTTAAATAATTTTCTAGCTTCTCAGTTACAAATATTAAATAAAAAACAATATTTAAGTAGCCCTCATTGCTATACGGTGCACTCTACACTCTTTTGTTGATAAAATCAACCCATGCTCTTCAGCAAATGCGATTCCTTGTTGGCGAGTGCCAAGTTGTGGTATCAGACGAGCCAAATTAAACATCGCCACAATTTCCGAAGTATATAAATGGCGCTTTAGAAGCACACCATCCACCACCAATTTTAAGGTTAAAACATTACATATTATAAAATTTTATACAAAAGTAACGTTCCATTTCACGTAAACAAAAATGATTTTTTTTTTAAAAAGTACGCATCTCCGCGGTGAGGGGGTGTTTTTTTGGAAAGGAGAAACCAATTCCATCTTAAATCGAGCATCAGCACCCCCAAAATCCTGCGGCTGGATTCTAAAGCCAAGCCTAAATCTACAAGGGAAGTAATAATAAAACTTCGCCAGAGAATTGGTCATATAAAATGATAGCCGACCATCTGCAGTGTTCAAAGACGATGGTTTTCCACGCTGTAAAGCGTTTTGCTACGTATCAAACTACTTCGAATGTTCCACGTGTACCTAAACAGAGAAAATCAGCTCCTCGAGATGACCGAAACATCGTTCGTATGTCAAAACAAAATTATTTCAAAGGGTCCAAATCCAAAAGTCAAAATCCTTTCAATGAGCTGAGAAAATAGTATTTTGGTGATAACAACCCTTCAGCGATCTCAGCACGCACTATTCGAAGACGTTTGGTAGAAGAAAACTTGCACGGTAGGATAGCAAGAAAGGTACCCATTTTGAAACATTGCCACAGCCAAGCCCGGCTTGCATTTGCGAGAAAGTATGAAAACTGGACTGTGCGACAGTGGAAAAATGTACTTTTTTCTGACGAGACGATAATAAACAGAGTATGTTCTGATGGAAAACGATATGTACGACGTCCCCCGAATACAGCATTCGACCCTTAGTACACAAAAGTAACAGTAACGGTGGTGGAAATGTGAAAATTTGGGGATGCCTTTCTGGACATGGTGTTGGACCTTTAAAGTTGATAGAAGGTAACAGGATCAGTTCCAACACAAAAATATACTGGAAGAAACAATGTTACCTTATGCTAAAGACGTTATACCGGTTATTGGGACATTAATAGTCATTAATTACAGAGCAAACAGTTTCTGTCTTAGACTGGCCAGCTAACAGCCCAGATCTAAACCCAATAGAGAATCTGTGGATCGAAGTAAAGAAAAAGGTGTCAAATACACAGTGTAGGAATTTAAGAGAGCTGTACAATGTTTTTTCAGAAAAATGGATTTCTATTTATCTTGCGAAATGTCAAAAATTGTTTCCGCCTCGCCGGTGTAAAGCAGTAATTAAAAGCCGTGGATATGCTATTAACTATTCATTTCATTTAAAAATGTGTTGAATTGCTCTTAAATTTTTTTGTATGACACTAGTCATACAAAATAACTTGCGAGTATTTTAATAAACCGTTCCTAATTATTTGTCCAGCCTCAGTACTTTTTAAATGTGTTACTTCAGTGAAATAAATAATATGTGAATAAAAATAGTTAGCGATTTTATTATTTATTCCTAAGCCACGTTGCTCTATAATGTGGCTATTTTATAACATAACTAGTTGCTTCTCAGAAAGTATGTACATATATCTGTGTATGACACAATTCAAATAAAAACTTCTATTAACTTAAAGTCGTTCTTAATTATATGACCACAACTGTATGTTAAATAAAATATATTTTAAAATTAATCAAAATACTTTCATTTTTAAACAATTAAACTTTGTTATTATCCTACCCTTGTTAAAGAGGTATATAATATTATTCATCTCCTTCTTTTGTCGATTTACTGAAGTTTCACTTCTATCGTGTGTGAATCGCACACACACCTTTTTTTTTTGACATTTATTGATAATATAATTTATACGTCACAATTACATTTTGGTTAGACTGTTTTTAGTACTAATAATGTCAAAACAAATAAATCATCAAATTCAATTACATAATAAATATGTAAAATTGCAAATACTTAGCCATTAACACATATGTATGTCAAGTTTTAAATGATAAATCAATAACAATACAAACGGAATGTTAATGCAAGCAAATTAATTGGTATGTCAGCTACTTATGATTGGTCAGAGAGCACTCTATGAACTCATCATAGGTATAAAATGTCTGTTTTATGAGCCATCGTTTTAATCGCGCCTTGAATGCGGAGTCACCCGTGGCTTCAACCACCGAATCTGGAAGTTTTTTTTTTTTTTTTGTGTATTTAAATATTCATGGTCGAAACAATCGTAAACGAAACTTCTCTTTACAATATTATTCTCGCGACACTTTTATTTAAACAAATGACAGCCATTAAAAGATCTTCCTAACGATATTTTATAGCTACTACCTATTGACCGTCACATTCACCTGTTTTCCATTGAATAGATTTAGATTTTTCATAAAATATCGATGCATATAACATGTTTCATTAATTAAAAGGCTCGAAACACACTGGCCGTGCAATTGTGATACTTGCTTTTAGTTCCAGTGGTTAAAATAGAACAAGAAAATCAATAGCACTTACGCACTTAAATAATAAAAGCCTTAACAGATTTTATTTTATCACTAGAATACCTTCATGCCAAAGCACTGTCCGCGTCATAAATGATGACATTTTATCGAGGAATTTTATTCTAAGATCATCATCATTTCATCCGTAGAACATCCTTTCTTGGGCAAGTATAATGATGTTAAGAGAATACGTTTACTTTTGTTTATTGTATTAAATAATATATTGCACTAGTAGGAAAATAAGTTCGCGCTATCGATGCGTACCACGCAGTAACCTGGTTCTCGCACAATCCACACTCTAATAATATAAATCTAAATTTAAAATTTAAGAATAACCCCCGATTCCAATGCCTTAATTTCCTGAAATGTAAAACAACATAATATTATGTAATGTGGACGCGATGCGTTTTCATTTGATACCCCACACTAGTATATTTGCAGATTTTCGGTTTTGCTTCCCCACTCTCACTCCCATAACTTTTAAACGGCCCAACCGATTTTCATGAAACATATCTAAGAACACTCGCGCAAGACTCAGCTTTCATACAAAAAAAAACTAAATTGAAATCGCTCCATCCGTTCGGGAGCTATGGTGACACAGACAGACAGACAGACAGACACACAGACAGACAGACAGACAGACAGACACATCAAACTTATAACACCCCTCTTTTTTGGTCGGGGGTTAATAAAGAGGAAAGATTTGTACCTATTTTTGTATATAGGCTCAAAAAGTATTGGTGGAAAATTATTTCACCAATTAGAATGCTACATTCTTCCAATTTGACATAGGCTACATTTCATTTTGAAAAAAATTAGGGATCCTTGGTAAAATTTGAACAATGTTACCAAAGGTGTAGAAAAATGAGTCTTAAAATGTGTTTCGTCGAATGCGCTGCCAAAACTATTAGCGATAGAACAAAATAATGTACAACAATATTGAAGAACATCATCTTATATATAAACATAAATAGTAAAATGTGTTACTAAGTGCATCAATACATAACTCAACATCGCCTGGACCAATTTGGCCAATTTTTTTTAAATGTTCGTTGGTGTTCAAGGATGATTTGTACAGCGCGAAAATTTTTAATAATTGCCGGGAATTTTTTTACCCGTGTGTAGCCGGGGCGGGCCGCTATTCTTAAATAAAGTGCTTCCATTGCATGTAATTAATAAAGCATGGTCCTTCGACATTGTAATGTGGTCCTGTGGCCTTTACCAAGTCATCCAATCTTCTAGTAGGTAGACAATTTGCACTTGCCAACTCGAGGTCCAATTATATTAATCTTTTTGGTGCCTACACTGACAGTCACTTTAACTTACTAATCCACTTAGCAATGTTCAATAGGTCCCCTTATCTATAGCTGTAAGCGTTTTTAGAATCCATTAAAGAGAACACCAATTCAATAATTCGTCGTATTTTATTTTATAAATTAGTATTCATTCTGTAATCGAGCCTCTGTCCAGTGGTAAGTTTTCCAGCCGTATTCTGGTGCCAAATCCACTGGATTGCATTGAAGCGTCTTTAAATAGCCAGCTCGGATTAAAAGGATTCCTGGCCGTACAATGAAACTGTATTTTTATTCTATTTAGAAACACAATAGCGAGTTCTTTAAAATATTGTGATTAAATTCTTCCCTAGTCGCATTGGGATTTCTTTGCAGTTTTGCTTACCTACTTGCATCTGAAATAATTTGAATACTTGTATCTGAATAACACAGTTACGGTACATTGAGAATGTGTTTAATGCTATTTCTAATAACATACACGTAATTTATAATTGGAATTATAATAAATAAACGGATCAAATCAACCATACTTTAACGGTTTTTAGAGTTTAACTAATATTTATTACCGCTAAAGCTTGGTCGTCGATATAACAAAAATATTTTATATATTTTCCAGATTTGTTTAACAGATTATATCAATATACCTACAACCTGAAGCGCTGCCTTTATACTGAACATAATTTACAAATAACATTCGCTGCATTCACTTTTGTAATATTAGTTGGTATGTACTTCATATATTATTTTAGATAAATTGCAGATAGTGAAACAAGTAGATACAAACAGTACTAATTTAAATATCTGTGTCCAGGAACGCATTTTTCATTTATGATCATGAATTTTCCAGAGCTATTTAAATTAATGCTGCGAGTATTTACAAATTGACGTTGGAACATAATAATTAAACAAGTAACATTGTAATAAAAACAACGGTTACATTAATGATTCTTAAATAATTCATTATTTAACCAACCTGATTAACTTACTGAATAAGTTAGTTACCGTTAATTTTAAAGTCAAGTTGTTTTCTCTTAGTCCAAATGTGCTTTTGCCAGATCAGTCTGCGGTCCAGGTGTATTCCCAGATATTTGGCGCTTTCCATCTGCGGTATTTGTTTGTCATATAATTTAATGTCTTCTTTAATTTATAAAGGAGCCCTTCATACCACACTATGTCGAATGCTTGACTTATGTCTAGGAAGATAGCTGAACAGTACTTTTTGTCCACAAAAGCTCCGTTAATTGTGTCTACTAGCCGGTGAGTTTGTTAAATTGTGCCGTGTCCCTCTCTGAACCCAAATTGGTGATTCTGTAATAATTTCTTGAAGATGATTTTTCATTCGAGTTAGTAAAATTTTTTCGAATAGCTCACCGATTATGTGTAATTTTCTTAGTTAGAAGAGTTTCGATATTAGTCCCTTTTTAAAAGATTTTATTTTGTTTCAGCTGTTTCAGTCCGGTCGGTGTTAAAATAAAATCTCGGTAATAAAATCTTGCATAATGAATTTGTTCCACTTACCGTTGCCGATTGAGCTGAAATTTGTACTCATGTCAATTGAGTGACATTGCCCTATCAAAAGCTTACTAGGCCTTTATTTAGTTTCACCTGGGTTGTGATGTTTATCTGTAATCGAGCAAGTAAAGTTATGATAATCTTGAAAGTTAATGGAGTTTAGAATTTTTTTTATGGAGCCTGGAACTCCTACTAGTGCCATTTTGAAAAAAAAACTTGACTAAGAGGCTAGTGATAAAACGTATGCCAATCGATAGAGTAAATGCTTACAAGCAAATCATGCTTCGAAACCAAATCTCTAATTTGAACGGCTTCTGAAATATTTGGGTCAAAAAAGTAAAAAATGGCGTAGGTTTGCCAAAATGTTGAAAACCTTTTGACTTATTTCCTTGTTACCGAATGAACTCATGATAATACAATAATATTTAATATTTCCATAATTATTTTAATCACACCTTATCTGATGTAATAAATCAAAACACATTGGATAAAACAGTTTACAACACATTCAAAAGTAAAAAAATCTAATAACAATGTTACAGTTAATACAAGACGGAAGGTCTCCATTGAAATTCCCCCTATTATAGGATTCAGAGGGTAACCACTTATGGACGTGAACCGAGAAAACCTCCATTTTCATCTATTCATAATTAAAATACGTCGAAGCCATGGTCGAAATGCGCACATCATGAAAATGATTTCTATTGTGTCAGCGATTTATAGTGGAAAATTAATTCATAAACGAAAAACAGTTACAGCAATGCAGTTTTATAGGTACATTCAACGTCAAATGAATATATTAATATATACTAAATTCGTCAAAACACTTTGAAAAACGAAAAACGCAGTTCGAATCATCATATTGTAAGTGTTAAAATAACGGGCGTTTACAAAAATATTTAAGTAATATGTATTTCTATTATATTAAGTAGGTATATCAGATGTCTAGTACCCGAAACACAAGCTTAGAGTTTAACACGGAGCTAGATGTTGTTGTGTGGATTGTTCGGAAATATTTATTTAATAAATTGATTCTGAAGCATTTATTTATCGGGTCAGCAGCGTACAGGTAATATCTTCGATATAGCAGGCGTCCATAGGCTCAGGTAGATGCTTTCCATCGGGTAGGCCGCATGCTTGTCTCTAGCTTTGTGGTATACAAAAAAAATATGATTCCAAATGCGAATTTAAAATCGCGTTTATGTTTCAAGATTATTGTGACTCTATACGCTCATATCGATTTGTCGTGAACTGTACTGCTAAAATATTCCTCACACAAACATGTCTAAGTGCGCGTCGTTCAACTAGCTAACAAGGCCCACTCGACTGGTGTGCAGCCCTTAGCATGGTGTGGAGAGATCCTTACGTCTAAATCGCCACCTAACCGCCTTCTATGGAAATAATGAGCCCTATGTCGGTCCTATGTCTGTATTCTGTTGGACGATGCTAAGTAAAGCGACTTTAAGTCGCGTTAGTAAAAATTCTACTTAATTATTCTATTAAAATAAGAAAGCGTCCTTTGTTTGAATTTGATTAAAACTTTTTTCGCAGTATCTTGAGTGATAGAATTTAGAAATAGTATACATTTTCTTCGAGCCCTTCTTCAAATACTTTGTTATTTTTAATCATTTAGATTTCAAGCTAAAAAGTGAACGTATTTTATATATTGTATAAAAAAATTATGCCAAAAATTGTGAAAATGAATAATTAGGCTGTCTGGCTTTTTAATGAGATATGTACTTAATTTGAAACATAAATAATAAAGACATTCATAGCCTTAAATCAGACGGAGCTACAGACTATGTTCCAGACTTTTAACATTGCACTCGACTGATTCCTCTCAATTTTCGCGAAACTAAATCTTTAACATTTTCTAGCTATGAAGGAAAACCTTTAAAACCAATTTTTCAAGTAGTGTACATTAGTTTCTTAAATGAAACCAAGCATTACCATCTTAAAAGCCGTGTTAGCTAAGTGGGAGGACATTCGACTTTCATTCCTAAGGTCGTGGGTTCCCCACCACCCACTCTGGTTTTTTCTTCTTGAGAAATATATGTGCGATTTAAACACGTGCTTTAACGGTGAAGGCAAACATCGTCAGGAAACCGGCATGTTCTGAGAACTTTAAAAGAGTTTGAAGGACATGTGACATTCACCAACACGCACTTGGCCAGCGTGGTGAATTAAGGCCTAATTTCTCTCGTGGGAACGTTAATAGGGCGATGATGATGATAATGATGATTACCATTTTTATTCACCACGAGTGAATTTTCTGCAGAAAGGTTTGATTGAAGTGCCTCATTATATTGTTTCTATGGTTACGTGAGATTATTTCTGACTAAATATTATATTCACTAATATTTCCTTCTTCTCGCACGATTAAAAAGGCGCAATTCTTACTTCCGGAGCTAGTTAACACAAGACTATGGTAGCGACTTCTTACTCATTAGCAATCTCAAAGAATCTACTCATTGTCAGAGTACTATATTTCTTTGAAAATTAACATCAAATTTGAATACTACCTCTATAAACAAGTATTTAATCTAAGTACGTCAAATTTCTTTATTTGTTGTTTGTATGAGTTACAAATTTACGTAAAGCACTTAATTTTAAAATATTTGGATTATTGGAGTTGATAGTCATTATTTTCAAATTTTTATTATTATTAGTCCCCAGTTTTGTTTTTCCGAAAAATTTGTGATGTATTTTAAAATGTACAAGCGTATAGAAAACTATAAAGACAAAAATAAAATATTTAACATACTAGCTGAACCAGCAAACCTTAAACCACTCTCACTCTAATTTGTCTAGGTATTTCGGATTCTTATCTTAATAAACACACGCTTAGCTCGTTTGTAGGTAACATATCCAATGTTTGAAGGTTATAAATATGACTTATTAATAATAAGTAAATTTTAGGTAAAGAAGTGTACACAGCAAGATATGCATAAAATAATGACTGATTTGTTTACAATTGAAACCCTTTTCTCGTTATTTGTAGCACTTAGTTTATCGCCACCACAATAAATTTTTTATTGAGGTTTTATTTATATATTTTTTTATTTAATTGAATGTTTATTTAGTACCCTAAATAAAATAACCCCATTGTTCCATTCAATTCAAAAAACTGAATGTATGCCCCTAAGTGGACAGAAATATATATTTATCTTAACATAATATAACCTAATGATAAAGGTGAGGGCGGCCACCACAACCTATATCGACATCCCATAATTTAATTTTTAGATGTCTATTGCCATCTTAATAGAAAAATGCAGTACATGATCATTTTAGAATTGTTGTTACTCGTTCAAATTAAGGTTTCATATTCATAGTAAGTACCCAAATATAACCTACCTGCATCCATGGGGAAATCAGTCCGTGAATGCAGCGTAACGCGTAATGCGTCACGTGATGCACCGATTGCTTAGATAACCCGAATGGAGAAAGGTCCCTCCAGATGTGTCGCGACAATTGGATGCTCAAACACGCACGTCGCCTGTGAAAACAGGCGATCAAGCAGCGAGACTCAACAAACATCACATCATATTGACTGGCAATACGAAATTGATACATTTAGGTACTTATAGTAGTAGATTTACGTACTGACCAGTGTTCCCCTTCGTCATGCATATAGATTCTATTGTAATAAAATGAATTGTTAATTATTGTCTGCGCTGAAACTTAGGAAAACTACTTTATTTTAGTTAGCTGATAGATAATGCTTTATCATTAAGCTCGCCTTTTTATATCATACCCAATATAGTGTTAAATAAATAAACTTACGGAAGCGTTACTTCTGTACAGATTACGTACGTTTCATTCGTACATCTATACTGGTAATTTTTTACCCATTTTTTTTAACTGTCCGTCAAATAAAAGAAAATAACGTCAGATCTGATATACACGTATATCTCTTAGTTGAAAAATCAGACGATCCTAATTTAAATAAAAGACGACAACAATAATTTCTAACATGTGGGGTTATACAATGGAATAATTATTAACCTTTTTCAATGTGTGCTTGTATAAATTATACATACCGTATTTCTATAATGCGCTTTTCTGTGGTAGGTAAGTATTTGCTAACGCGGGAATGAATGCAGAAATATTGTTCAGGTCTATAACCGTTGAGTTATTGCCACCTTATTCTCAAATATCGTTCGTGCGGCGTGAAGGCAGGAAGACAAATATATATTCGAAATGGAATTTACATTATTGTTAGGACTAGGCGGGAAATATAGCATTATTTTTAACATGCTAAACATGCTGCCCTTTAACACTCGCTAGTGCAGCACGCTCACTAAGCTAACTTGCCTCGTTTTTTATGAAACAGCAAAACCTAACCTTTACACATTTTTTCTTTATAATTAAACTCTCAATTGAATAGTCTTCGTTTTTTAAGGAGCTATCCTTAATTATGTGTGCTTATACATACGTAGTTCGGGAGATATTCGGGTTAATGTGACTGACCTGTTTTTTTGGAACGGAGTATAAGTTCTATCTCAGTAGTTTTCTATCAAAAAAGTAAAAAATGTTTAATTGTTTATTTGGACATTAGCAGTAAGTTTTATAATTAGATTCACAAGTCTGTGAAAGTTTACAAAAACTGTGTTGCAGAACCAAGAAGGTTCACGATTGAATCATCTTGGAAAATTGTTCCATATGACTGGTTAGGTTCACTTTATCTTTTAATCAATCACATAAGTATAAAACAAAAAAGCGGTTAAATTAAACAGAAAGAAAGGTATAATAAGTCGGATTGACAGTATTTACTAAACATGTAGGTATTATAATGGAACTGAGAGAAAAACAAACAAACATAATATGAAAACAACAATATTTATGAAACATCAACTAATCTGAATAAGTTTATATTCATACTTCAGAATAACATATTTAATGATAATATTGATACTATCTACCTGTGTGGGTATCTTAAACTCTACCTAACTTAATCTCAACATCTCGCTAAAATTGGCACATTCGGGTGATGCTCGTATTTATGTACATATTGTATATCGTAGAGTTTAGTAGTAGTGTAGTTCAACATAAATAATTTCCAAATCCTTCTCCGAATGCAGTGCCAGTTTGTAAACCCCTTTGTTAAAAGCTGAATCCATGTAAAATTACACTTTTTGAAAACGCCGTTAGAAAACATGCAAGTCTCTGGACGCCTAACAGACGTGATACTTCCAATGGATTGAGAGAGAGGGATGCCAAACAGACTGACGCTGTTGCGTGCGTTACGGGACAAATCGGATAACCCTCCCTTAAAGTTTTCCTCCTGTTAAAGTTCTTCAAAAAGTTGAACTTGAGTTCCAAAATGGTGCCTTGAATGCTTTTATGTGAAAAAGCAAGTACCATAAATGTAATGAACTCTGTTAATAATGCCTGTTAAATTTCTACTTTATTCGTATTTTTTTTAACCGATTTATAAAAAAGGTTTCTGAATTCAACCTTATATATTTTTTTTTAATGTATAACTTTGTCTTATAACTTTGTCGTTTATAAACCGATTTTAAATATATTTTTTTTTGTTCGAAAGGGAGTATCCCAGGGTGGTCCCATGGTAAGGAAACCTGGATCTGGTGGTGGAATCCTGAAGAAATTGAGAGAAACTCTTGAAAAAATTGTCTTTCCTTAATATTATTCAATATAATGAATTTTAAAGCCCTTTTATTAATGAGGGTCTGGTGTTGATCTGATGATGGAGGGAAAGGCGGTCGAGGGAACTCCTCAACGATTTACAGCAAGTACTTTGTGTATGGGGTTGATTAACTTATATTACTGAGACCGTTCATCTAAATGGGTTTTGACTGATATTAGGAGTCTGATGATGAAATCGGAGGACAGTCAAAAGAACTCTATAAGGTATATTTTAGTAGAGTAAGGTAGAGGTAGAGCATCCTTTCTAGGCCTACCAATCACTAAAAATCGCGAATAAAAAATGTTCTGCTAAAATAAAACCAATTTCAGAACGGAAACTAAAAAGTAAAAAAAAAATATTTTAACAAATAATTTTATAAGTAATATTTAAGAAAAACATAAACAATTAAATAGTTAAGTATTTAATAATTTTTAGGTCGGTGCCAAGTAAATAGGTTATTTGTTAATTCATTAAGTTTTTTGTAGTAGGTACAAAAAACTTAATGAATTAACAAATAACTTTCTACCTACAATATACACAATATCAATAGATATGTCAAAATAGCATACTAATAACAGCATCTAAGACACAAATAGAAATAGGTAGGTACTTACTTATATTTGGAGGTTGTGTCTGTTCACGTCCTTAAGTGGTAACCCTCTGAATCCTTACACGTGACCTCCGGGTGGTGCTAAGAACAGTCCCTGGTGATAGGCTCGGCCGCGGCTTGTCACCACCCTCCGGGCTGGGCCAGTGCGTGAAGCGATTTTTTCGAGTTTCGTAATGTGGTCCGGAGAAGCCATCTTCTAGGCCTTCATGTTCCGTCTTAGACCACATCGTCACTTTACATCAGGTGAGATTGTGGTAAAATGAAAACTTTTCAAGGATAAAAAAAAAATTGAGTTATTAATAAACTTTTTTATTAAAAGCGATATCAGAAACCCCCCAAATTTGTTTCATAATTAAGGTATATTGGATCGCAAACTCTAAATAGAGGAACGCGGGTCACCGACACCGCCAAACGGATTAGCCATTTAAAAGTGTCAGTGGACTGGCAACATAGCACGTAGAAAACGAACAGATGGGCGTTGGGCCGGAAAGTTCTCGAATGGAAGCCGCGGATCGGTAAGCGCAGCGTCGGACGGTCACCAACTAGATGGACATTATGATTTGTTCAAAGTTGCTGGCTCACGGTGGCTGCAATTTAGCGACCGATCGGAATAATTGGTCGTCTTTGGGAGGCTTATGTCCAAATGTGGGAGTCTAATAACTAAAATGATGCTGATCATGATGAAACTAAAAACATTTATAAATATAGAATTTAGAATGGTTTGCCAATAAAATATCTAGTGTACCTATTGAGGTTCCCTAACAAAGGCAGCAAATAATGGAACAAAGCAAGCTCGAGGACCATTGAACGTCAGGCACAGCCGTTAGTCAAGTCCCAATGTCGCTTTCACTTTCTAGCTTTACAGATAACCTAAGTATGTATAAGCTAAGTAGTTAAGTATAGGCTAGTTTTAGGTTTAGCATTAGACTAATATCTAATGCTAAACCTAAAACTAGCCTATACTTATTACTTAAGGATTTATATCATACTAGATGACCCCAGCAAACGTTGTTTTGCATAATGAAAAATAAATGTTGGCCGATTCTCAGACCTACTTAATATGCTCACATAATTCCATGAGAATCGGTCAAGCGTTTCGAAGGAGTACGGGAACGAACATTGAGACACGAGAATTTTATATACAAGGTATTTCCTTTATGGTATGTTAATATGTTCGCCTGGTGCGTGCCCTTCACACCCTTTCCGCTGTATATATCATATCCGAAACACCTTGTATATAACTATTACAGTTTTTTTTTTATGGTCGATACCTAAGTCTTCTTTTGACCACAATTTCACCTGATGTAAAGTGACGATGTGGTCTAAGATGGGACATGTAGACCTAGAAGGTAGATGGCTTCTCCAGGCCATTACGAAACACGAAAAAATCGCTTCACGCACTGGCCCAGCCCGGAGGGTGGTGACAAGCCGCGGCCGAAGCCTACACCAGAGACTGTTCTTATCACCACCCGGAGGTCACGTGTAAGGATTCAGAGGGTTGCCACATAAGGACGTGAACAGACACAACCTCCATTTATACATAGATATGGAGTTATCGTAATGCTTCTTGACCGAGTCTGTAGAATTGAAATAATGAGGTTACAGTACTTCCTCGTAGCGGTGGGCAATAACATGTTTTGCCAATACCATAACAGTAGCAGCTATTCAACACCAATAACTGTTTTTCAAAGCTGTTTTCAATACCAGTTTTTTCAATGTTTTTGTAATGTATCCATGCATCCACACATGCATCGATATAGCCGAGTATCCACACATGCATCCATCCATACAACCACCCGTCACCCGTCCATACATCCATAATCACATACATAGAGCAATACATCCATCCATACACACATCCATGCACCCATACATGTGTCCATACATTGCGATACACAATACCATTCATCTATATATCCTTGCATCGATCCTTACATGCATGCATGCATTTAACCATCCATGTATCCGTCTTACTATACTAGTACATAGACAATAAAAAAAAATTGTTCAACAATAGCACAGCTTTCGTTTTACCAGTCAATTTTATAATAACCTTAAACCTGTGATAGCAGCTATTGCTTTCAATAACGACTGTGAAACAATAACGAGTTATAACTCGTCGTTATAACGATAGTGTATCAGTTATAATTGATACAATATCGTTATTATAAATCACTTGTTATTCACAATAATAACAACTGGTAATTTACAATAACCGGTGATTAACAATAACCGGTTATTCTTGACCACTCAAACGTCGAGCCGCGAAACATACACACCGTCCAAACGTCCACGTCCGCGGCCGCAATTTACAGCGCCGCGAGCGCGTCCCATTTTTTACATAAATGGGCATATCTTCATAACTGCTACACCTACGCTCAAAAAAAAAAATACCACAAAAAAGCTAAAACTATACGAATGCAATAAATTTATAGATTTTAGTATTAAAATTAATCATTAGGGTCTCAAAAAATAACCTAATCTTGAAAATGTTTGATTGTTTGTTTGTTTTGTTTTTTTTTGTTTGAAAAGTAGCTTGAAATTCATAAAAATTTTCTGGAATGGATTTCATAGGTTTTAGTTATAGTTCTTCCTAAAAATGCATATATATTATTTAACTAGATGATACAAGCTATTTTTTGATACCAATTAATCACTACCTTCCTTTTCAATAATTACCAGAATAAACCAAGACAAACCACCTCTTGCTGTGGCCGCTGTAGTGGCCCGGCTGCGAAACGCAACGAACAAATCTAAAATACTCGGTCGTTTTTAATTGAATGTGATTTGATTGAGTTTAGTTTAATTTGATTTGATTTAGTATAATTTGGTTTAAATTGATTTAATTAAACTTAGATTAATTTTAATTTAATAGAATATGACCTTATTTATTTTACTAACCCTAGTCATTAAGTTTACTAACAAAGTATGGATTATTGTTGTCCGAAATAAAATATTTTTATTTTTTTATTTTATTTTTATTATATTTTGATCGTGGGAGTTGATTGAAATATGTTTTATTACCTTTGTCTCCATTAGAAGTAATTATTTCTTGAGAATTCCCTGAATCACTTCAAAAACATGATTATAAACCCGGCATGCAAAAATTGTCATTGATATCGAAAAAAAATTTTTCGTAATTATTATTTTATCGGACAAAGTATAATCGTAAATCTTAAAATATATAAATCTCGTGTCACAATGTTTGTCCTCAATGGACTCCTAAACCACTTAACCGATTATAATAAAATTCGCACACCATGTGCAGTTCGATCCAACTTGAGAGATGACGTGGTTTTTACGGCGAGAAAAATTCGAATAATTTCCGGGAAAATTTTATACCCGTGCGACGCCGGGGCTAGCTAGTATTCTTATAGAATGATTCTTGAGGATTACTTTGATATATTACACTAAGTAAATAGGGCAAATACAACAATAATATAATTACATTCTAAAACACACGCGCGCGACTCACAATGTAAACAAACAAGTCCAAAGATAACAATTTTTTTTTTTAAGTTTTTGTTGCCAGGTATGGTTTTATTGGAGCGGAATAGTTGCAGAATTTATTTAAGCTCCATCTAGTAACAATTTCGGGCAACTCTAACGTATTTCAACCGAGAAAGAAACGTAAAAGTCTACAGGTGGAGCTAGGCCACTCTAGTGGCCCGAACGTTTCACGCATCATTTTCTGAGGCCTCTAAAGCGTCCCGGACGTTTGAGTGGTTGAGACTGATAACGCAATAGCTGATATTGTGCCAATAGCTGCTATTATAACCGGTTATTGTTAATAACGTTCACCGCTACCAGGTGGTAGCGATACATTATCTATTTAACTCGTTACCACCTGGTAACGAGGTAAGGAAAATAGATAATCTAATCATTAACAACCACAATATTTTAAATAAGGACCTCAACATAATATCATTTTTAGTTTGTAATGTAGTCGGTGATTATGGTATTCTGGTCTTAGAGGAATAATAGCATTCCTCGTTATTCGTTCCTAGTTCCTTATGGTGTTAACCAAAGTCAACCTGCCTGTCATGCTGCATATTCATTTTTCACCTCACGTTTCGGCGGGTCAGACCCGTCCTCAATCCCTAAGCATCTCGCACTTTTAAAAAAGTGCTTGGTTACGATTATAAGATTTTTAAAGCAAACTATGGAAATAAATTATTTTTTATCTTGTATATAGATATCGCTGGAAGGCCATGGTGGAGGCCGACCTACGAGAGCGGGATTGAGAACTGGTCAGAGCTAGCGCAGGATAGACCGGTGGAAGTCTTTCGTTTCGGAGGCCAAGACCCACTTTGGGTCGCTGAGCCATAATACACTTGCGAGCTATAAACTGGAATCACCTCATCGCTGGTTTTTGCAGACCATATTTTACAGTTTCCATGCAATAAACTGTAGGTTGTGGTATATAATTTTATAAGCTTTCAAACTCTTTCGATATCATAGCGAAAATAATTTTCATCATAATGTCATGGAACGTGAAAACAAAAGACATACATTTTTGGAACGAAACATCATTTTTTTTCAAACTCCTGAATCCCTCTATAAACTGGGAATTTATGCAATTTTGTCATCAGTCCAATATATCACGTCACTCAAAATACTGGAATAACAAGAAAATGGAAACCACACCTGTAGGTGTTGTATCAATAAAACATGGGTTTTGTACCAAAAAGCAATAGCGAGCGGGAAAACGAACGTTCGCGCGCGCCGTCGTTGTGCACACTGACTTCCCCTCCCGCGTACCTCACTGATCGTCGCCCCGCGCGCCACAGCATATATCTTTATTTACGTTTTTAAATTACAGATCAAAAATATAAGGTTTGTTTCTTAACATAAACTAAAGAAATAAAAATCAAATTAAAACTTAAAACTATGAAAACACTACGCGTCGCCTACAACACCAATAGAAGCCGCTCAAATGGTCACCCTAATCCAGCAATGGTTCTCTCAGCGTACTATCGCTCGACAGCTTCATCTATGCCAGTTCTGTGTCTCCAAAGTATACAAGAAGGTTTAGAGAGACTGGAAACTTAGTCCGAAGACCAGGATCTGGACGACAACGATGCACTTCGGCGAGAGATGACCGATTTATTGTCAGCACTTCTCTCCGAAATCGACATCTAACCGGCGTTGACGTCCAGCGGGAGCTCGGAGAAGTTCGAGGAAGAACTGTCAGTGAGTGAACAGTGAGGCGAAGACTCAAAGAAGCTAACTTGACCCCAAAAAGGCTAGCAACGGGACCCAAATTGTTTACAGCCCACCGACAAGCCCGACTTCAGTTTGCTCGTGATCACTTAGATTGGGATATACAGCAATGGAGCCGAGTTTTGTTCGCGGACGAGACTAAGGATGAGCCTGCATGGCAGCGACCGTCGACGGAGAGTCTACAGGAGACCGGGAGAGCGATACGCACAATGCTGTATAGCGGAAACAGTGGCATATGGGGGTGGGTCTTGTATGATGTGGGCGGGGATTTCAATTGAAGCTAAAACGGAGCTGGTGTTCGTACCCGGTGGAGGTCGGGGAGGAGGACTAACCGCAGAAAGGTATATCAACGACATTGTGCTGGGCCATGTACTTCCTTACGCCGGGTTTATTGGCGAAACATTTCCTGCTAATGCACGACAATGCCCACTGCCACACCGCTCGTGTGAGTAGGCAGTACCTGGAAGAAGTCGGGATTCCCACAATAGACTGGCCAGCCATCAGCCCTGACATAAACTCTATCGAACACCTGTGGGGCGAGCTGAAAAGGCAGGTACGAGGAAGATCACCAGCTCCGGCGTCAATAGAAGACCTAAAAACTGCTCTTATAGAAGAGTTGCAGGAAATTCCACAGGATTCCATCATGAAACTCATTAGGTCAATGAAAAACAGCTTACAAGCAGTCATTAGGGCCAGGGGGGGTAATACAAAATATTAAGCGGGAAATAACAAAGATTTTAAATAAGAATTTGATATTTTCATATTACTTCTTATTAATTTAAACATCCACAACTTCGACCTATTGTAAAAAATCACTAAATGAAGGTAGGAAACTTAATTAAATTAAAATAATTTTTATACCATTCGAAAGCTAACAAAATTTATTTTCAAATTTACACCAATCTGTAGTTTATTCCATGGAAACTGTAAAATATAGTCTGCAGTAACCAGCGATGAAGTGATTCCAGTTTATAGCTCGCAAGTGTGACATTTCGGACCTAACACTACTCCAGCGCTTCTTCTAACGGATGCGAGCGCCGTGAGTTACTAGAAGAGGTAAATCCATTCAAACCCTTTCCGCGTTCCGGATTTTATTGTTACCTCAAAACGTGTAAACACTACAGTCATATAAGTTCCAAAATCAATATCGATATTTCAATGAAACACAAAAATACGCCTTCGCATAATTAATAATTCATAGTCCATTGACAGAAATAATTCAGCGCTAAATTCAACAAAAATATACGTTATGCATAAAATTGATTCCGTGCATATTGACTGTCAATGAATATAATATATTTTGGAAGGCCTCTCAAAATATATAAATGTAAACTGTGCACTGAATTTTAAAATTGTAAATAAGTACAGTTTCAAAGCACTGCTACTTTATAGCAATATTTTAGTATTTTTAAATGACCATTAATATTTCAACATGCATATTCATGGCGATATTCCGTCGACAATTTTGTGCTTCATTGTATAACCATTTTCAATAAATTGGACAAAAACTGTTTGCTCAACGTAGGATTGGACAGAAGTGGAAATCGATTACGTTGTAAGTGCCTTTAATTAAAATAGATGTAACGAAAAAAACAATGAAAACGGAAATATAAAGGAGTTTGTTATTATATTTTGTCTTAATAAATTAAGCAAAGCCTATATATATGTCAAATCGTGGGCAGCCGAGATGGGAAAGTGGACGTGTTTAGGGCCATCGGACATAGCGACAGGGTTTTATGAACCACCATGTGAAAGAAAACTCTTCGCCCAATACCGTTATTTTGCTCACTTCACTTTATCAACAAAGGAAATTTAAACTTTAACGTACAAGCCTACTTAGGCTATTAAACTTTTGACGACACGGAAACAGACAATCTCTTGGCGGAGATGTTTATTCGGTGACGGTTCCAAAAGAAAAAGGTGTCGTGTTCTCAACCGAAATCTATTTAACCACCTTCAAATCCCGCCAAGGGCCATGGCCAAGAGAGGGGGAAAAGCTGTTCGTCAATAGCTTGCGTTTAAATAAATTAAATTCCAACCAATTACAAAAATAGAACGAACGCTTTGCGTACCAACTAAATAAATTAAATTACAACCAATCACCGAATAGAACGAATGAGAAAACTCAATACTCGGTGATAACCGGTAAAAAAAAAACAATAAAAATAACAATAATAAATCGTTATCGGTGGCGCCTCTCTCACGATTCGACATATATTATAAATTCAATACAATTATGTCTATTGAAAGAGATTTTATTACGCGCAGAGACAAGCAGAGAAGCTGAAAGTAGCTGTTTTGTCTACTCAAATAGTTCCCCAACTAACAAACAAACAAATGGCGCTGACTGATCATCATACTAATAAACAATTAAAAAGCTTATAGCTTCATAATTTTTAATGTCAATGCATCCTGAAATAAGAAAATAAAAATAAAATATAACAAAAAGTGCAAAGAGATATTTGCGGTAAGCTGTCACCCTTAGAGTATCTATCTATGGTAAGAATAGAGTGAGCATAATGAATGGCGAACATCAGCCACTTGGTGCCTTTACACTACTACTTTGGCATAAAGTAATACAGGTAGAATGATAGCTTTGTATACAGCTACTTTGTTGTGAAGTTGAATGTCGTGAGAATCCCAAACTCTCTTTCTCAGTTTTCCAAAAGATGCAGCAGCCCTCGCGATTAGTGAAGAAATTTCCGTAACAAGTTGGTTGTCATCACGTATATATGACCCCGGTAGCGAAAGGATGGTACTTCTTCGAGAGGTTTCCCGCAAAGAGTTACAGAGGTCGGGTCTGCTGGTTCACCCTGTGCTGGCTGTTTAAGTACTTGCGTTTTGGAAACACTGATTACTAGCCCGAATTTGCGGCATGATTCGACCAGATTGTTAAAGTAACTTTGAAGACTTATAATGGTATCGGCCATCAAGCAAACATCATCTGCGTAGAGAATATCCATTACCGAGTGTATGAGCACTTTTTGTTTCGACCTAAATCGCGATATGTCAAAAACTCAGCAGACTAAAACCTCTGTAAGAACCGCATTCAGACACACAGCCCTTCCCTTTGTATAATTTGCAAATGGATGCATTTTTCCAGTCTTGGGGTACAGTTCCAGGTTCCCAAATCCTCATTTTTATATCGTATAGACGGCTTTTCACGGTAGAGCCGCTATATTTGTAAATCTCTGAAGATAAGCCATCAGCACCGGGAGATTTTTTTTTTTAGCCGATTAATTGTATTGCAAAATTCTTCATATATTAAGAAGGCGGATATATATTAAGAAAGTAACGAATGTATGAACACGTTTTAGATACCGATAGAAAATTTTAAACAAAGCAACACAAAGTTTCAAAGTTCCTCCACAACAAACAATTTAAAACAAAGCCAAAAATACCAAGCTTTAATAAATTAAGTTTTAATCGAGGTATCTTAGGTTCCCGCTAGGCGGCGTTTACAACTTGTACAGAGTTGAAAATTCCTGTGGCTTTAGAGTTTTGCGGTGATGATGTATAATTTATTTTCATACGCAATAATACTCGATTCCGGTGGATACTTAATTATTCAATACTTGTTTAGTGCGATTTGTTGAAGTACCCTTTGTACAAAGCTTTTTGTAAAAGCGTTTCAGTTTTTTTTTAAATACTAGCGGCCCGCCCCGGCTTCGCACGGGTTATTAAAAAAATCCAGGCAATTATTCAATTTTTTCTCGCCTATTAAACCTTCCCTAGACCTCCACGAACATTTAAAGACTAAGATAAGATAAATTCGTTCAGCCGTTCTCGAGTTTTAATCAGACTAACGAACAACAATTAATTTTTATTTATATATAAGATTTTGTACTAACTGAGGTTGGAACTTATTCTTTAAAAACTTCAATACTGATTTGAATGCCATAAACCTAATTTAAAGTTTAAGAAAACCCCCGATTCCAATACCTTAATTTCCTTAAATATAAAAAACAAACATAATATTATGTAATGTGGACGCGATGCGTTTTCATTTGATACCCCACACTAGTATATTTGCAGATTTTCGGTTTTGCTTCCCCACTCTCACCCCCATAACTTTTAAACGGCCCAACCGATTTTCATGAAACATGTCTAAGAACACTCGCGCAAGACTCACCTTTCATACAAAAAAAACTAAATTGAAATCGCTCCATCCGTTCGAGGGCTATGGTGACACAGGCAGACAGACAGACACGTCAAACTTATAACACCCCTCTTTTTTGTTCGGGGGTTAAAAAGGCACTTAATAACTTGACCATTTCCATAATACCACCAATGGACCACATGGACCACCAATTTAAAGTCGTTACTTCCTAACTTAACTACTGCCAATTATGTATACTTTCAAACCGGACCATTTTCAAAGATGTCCACTTCTTAATTTGTCTTCCTTGAACCTCAACCACTTGTGAATTGTACTCTAAATAAAAATGAAAATTGTAATAACAATACATGTTTTCGTTCATAAGGTTCTTCAGGTTGTAACATTTATAAAATAGCTGTAACTGTAACGGTTGTAACTGCTATTAAAACAATGACATTTCATGTTGTTACCTTATTTTTGAGCAGTTAGATACTCAAAACTCGTAAAAAACCCGACGAAAACAACAAATTTATTCTATTTTCTGCTACTAAGTTTTATCAAATATTCAATATTTTATGCAAAGCTCCAGAATTTTAAAATGGAAACTGTTACACTAGGTGTCATACCCAGGAACATCATTAATAATGCCAGCACTTGGAGCGCACTAATGTAGCCGCTGGAATATTTCCAATTACAGCTTGGTACGAGCTGAGGACTCTCGTCTGCTGTTCAGATTTGCGAAGCAAGGTTCCAGTACAGAACGGTGTGTTTCCATTGTCCACGTCGCGCCGTATATAATTTACGGGACTTTTAAGTTAGGCGTTTTGTGACGTACGTCTGTAGCGCGGTAATTAAACTAAGTATAGAATACATTGACGACCTCTGTGGCTCGGTGGGCGAACGTCCGCTTGAGGCGCAGGAGGTTGCGGATTCGATTCCCGCCAGGGGACCAGATTTGGTACGATCTACAATTTCTGGTTTCGGGTCTGGGTGTTTTCTATGATAATGTATGTATTTACAAAAAAAAATGTATCTATGTAGTATATCAGCCACCCTAACCAATAGTACAAGCTCTGCTTAGTTTGGGGTTAGGTGATGCTGTGTGAGTTGTCCGGAAATATTTATTTATTTATTTATAATACATCTAAATTTAAGTAAAAGTTGTATTGCCCCAACGGGGCTCATGTCAAGGAATCTGTTGTGTTAACACCTTTAATTGTTAATACATGAAGCAACAAATAAATGAATATGAATAAGCGCACCGGCGTTTAATGTACGTTGCATGCACGTTACGAAATAAATTTAAAATGTAACTTTAAAACACATCTCGTTATTAATCCGATTATTTATGATGAAAGAAAATTTCGAGCCAGCCTGTAAAAAGTCTTTAAGAAATTTGAGCTAACAGATCAAAGAGGGATATGGAAGCAAAATACAAAATGTTGTGCCGAGCCCACATAATGTAAGACAAGGCACGCAATATTAACGTTTATCCTATATCTACTTTTATCTGTCTGTCTGATTTATGAATGGATATCTATGTGTATATAATTATCTGTCTGATTTATGATTGGATTTGTGTGTTTAAGTCTCGTTGTTAAAAAGTAGCAGTAGTAGCAAAATAATCAAAAATAATCTATAAAATGAAACCACGCGATTCCTTACGTGATAAATTTAAGGAAATAAATATTATGACTGTTGCTTCACAATATATTTATGAGAACTTGTTGTACACACACAAGCAAGATTTTCTAAAAAAGAGTGATTTTCACAATATTAATACTAGAAATAAGAATAAACTACAAATCCCTACATTTAGATTACGTAAGGTTGGGAAATCTTTTATGGGAAATTGTGTCCGTTTTTATAATAAGCTTCCGCAGTTTATAACTGACCTACCCATTCAGAAATTTAAGCTTTTAATTAAAAAATGTCTTCTGAAAAAAGCCTTTTATTCTATAGAAGACTATATCAAAGATGATAATGCTTGGACGGATGTAGCTCCGTTCCACTAGGATGGACAAAATAGCTGAATTTTGATTTTTTTTCTGTTATGTGCATGTTTGACTAGCATTTTGTTAATGTTAAATGTATAATTAATTGTAACCATGTTGTACACCAATATTGTTATTATATCAACATAAGAGATGAAAGCTGGGTTGTTCTATTCGCTTCTCAACTCAGTGTAAAAAATTGAAGCGAACTGTCAAGACTATGTTATTTCCTTGATTATTCTTAGTTTTTTATTTAAATTAGCTTTAAGTTGACCTGTCCATGTATGCTTATGCGTCAAAGGAAATAAACGTTTTGACTTTGACTTTGACTTTGACCTAAAACCAAATTGATATTAGCATTTAGAATCATCGGGTATGGTGTGCATTTCCAATCATACACACTCTTTGGGGCGATAAGTTTGAAAGCTTTTGTTAAGATCATTTCTAACATCTTGTAAGCTTATACAAATATTATGGAAAAACACAAGTGAAATATTTTGACCACTTTTGGCGCAAACAACAATTTGATTATTCGAACTGCTTATAATATAATTACAGTAAACCAAAATTCAAAGATTTTGTTGACAACTCTTGACGCTTATTTCAAATTTGACGCTGACTGTAGTACCGTTAAGTTTTTAAATAATAAAAATAACTGTCGCAAAACAGATTAACGTAGCGTGCAATGGAAACAGGATATATCTAGGTCAAGAGGCGGTATTGGACACAATGTGCATGCATTGTTACCGTACTGCAACTGACGGCCAATTTGGGACAATTTCTGGACGCTTGTGAGTGTTTATGGACGCTTGTAGTCATTGAATAATTTGTAATGAACAAAATTACAATCTAGCTATTAAAAAGGCTAATCGCAAGAGGTAGCGGGTTCGATTCCCGCCGAGGGGTCAAGTGTTTGTATGTTCTGCAAGCACTTTCTCCTTAGTCTGGGTGTTTAATATGTATAATAAAAAATATCTATGTATGTATGTATATTTTATTAAGTATATCAGATGTATAGTACCCGTAACACAAGCTAAGAGCTTACCATGATGGGGCTAGATGTTGTTGTGTGGATTGTCCGGAAATATTTATTTATTTATTTTATTTATTTATCAGTAATTTGACATATCACTTAAATTGCCACTTAGAGTAAAATAATGACCGTCTCTATTTAAAGGGAAGACAATATGTGCTTGTGTTCTTTAAAATTGTTATCTACACTCAAAAACATAGGAACATCCATTTAACAAATAATAATGATGACAATGTGACCTGCTTGTCTAGGAGTGGAAGGCAGATGGTCATGAAGTTTCTGTGAGCATTCACGGAAATGTAGGTATTCAATAATAAATCGAAAGACAATCACCCTTGCGGATCGCAGGTTTACTGTTTGTCAATGTGTCAAATCCATACCTACCAAACCTGTTAGTAAGAGTACTAGGCAGCAAGGTAGCCGAGATATCCCAAAAGTGGCAGTATTGCTACAAACTAAACAAAATCTGAGCTTAATAGAGTATTAATGTATCGCTTGACCTTTTTCAGGATTTTTAACTTCATGGCGGTGCTGCGGCATAACTCGATAAACCTACCAGAATAGAACGTTGGTGTTCAAATGTTACCACTTACAACTTTTTTAACAAGATTTTTTTTCCTAATTTATTAATCTAAACATACTCTTAAGGGTTTTCAGAATATTTTATTTAAGATATTTGTTATAATATTTTTATAAAATAAAAATACTGTCCCATGCCTTTCATTATAAAAAATCTTATGGACGTTATTGAAAAAGTAAGCAAGTTTAAATGAAACGGAATTGTGTTTAAATACAAAGCGTAAAAACCGAATTTTATATTAACCGAATAGTAGAAGGTTAAGGGTATTAAAACATGATTATTTTAATTGAATTATTGCTAGGGAATTTTTGATTTATCATATACGATTGTTAAATTGTGATTGAATGAGTTAAATTAATTAAATTGATCGTTCTTAATATAGTGTTAGCAGACTGAAGACCTGAAAAACACGCTGGGTATAAAAGCCAGCGCTGCCACGACCGGTTTTATTTTCTGCCTCGCGCCTTCGTGGAGTCAACACGCTGTCACTACGCTTGTTTAGAGTCGAATTGATGTCGGTTGATTACGTTGTGTTTTCATTTTGTTTAAAGTAAAAGTTTATTATGACGTTACCCTTAGTTTTCTTTTTAAAAAATAATCTCGAATAGGAAATCTAAAATAGTTATTTCCCTTACGCTTCCGTAACGTTATCATGCAGTGAGCGCAAGCGCGACGTTATTAAGACGATTCTTCCTCTCGCAAGTTTACGTAAAATGCGTAAGCATAGAGTCTTTTGATCCCTACATAAAATTAGATCGATTTAGATCTGTTGGCGAGAGAGATAAGGCCTTAATTCACCATGCTGGCCAAGGCCGGGTTTGTGAATGTCACATGCCCTTCAAACTCTTTAAAGTTCTCAGAACATGCCGGTTTCCTCACGATGTTTGCCTTCTTCGTTAAAGCACGTGCTTAAAGCGCACATAAATTACTCAAGAAGAAAAATCCAGAGGTGCGTGGCGGGGTTTGAACCCACGACCTTCGGAATGAAAGTCGAAAGTCCTCCCACTTAGCCAACACGGCTTCTAAAAAGAAATATTTAGCATTTTTCCTTTTGACTGTTACTTTTTTCTCTGTGTCTGATCTGTGAATGCGGTTCGGTAAATCTTAAAAAAAATATTGGTAGTCTCCTAAGGCCGCATTTGTCAACCTAAATATAGTCAATAGCTCCCTAGCTCCTATTGTAATTGTAATAAATTTGGATTTGAGATATTGTTTTCTACGTAACTTAAAAGTGTGTTATAATTCTAAGCTAATTATAGTAGAGCACACACATAGAAAAGTCATAGACAATATGCACACTATGCAAGTACTATGTGGTGAACGTTAAATAGTTTAACATTAAACTTCATACTTGGAGAGCTTGATAAAGCCGTGTTGGCTAAGTGGGAGGACACTCGACTTTGATTCCGGAAGTCGTGGGTTCAAACCCCGCCACGCACCTGTGGATTTTTCTTCTTGAGAAATTTATGTGCGCTTTAAACACGTGCTTTAACGGTGATGGCAAACATCGTGAGGAAACCGGCATGATCTGAGAACTTTAAAAGAGTTTGAAGGACATGTGACATTCACCAACCCGCACTTCGCCAGCGTGGTGAATTAAGGCCTAATCTCTCTCGTCAAGAGAGAAGTCCCTGTGTCCCAGCAGTGGGAACGTTAATAGGGTGATGATGTTGTTGGAGAGCCTTTTGTGCTTATTTACTAGTTAAAATGTGTTAAATACTTACAACAACCTACATTATATATTAATTGCTTAGCGCCAAAGGTATGGAAGGTAGCTTCATTCTATATTGACAGCACCCACTATTATGTGGTGTTTAAATTATTTATAAATCTAAATTTAAAATTTAAGAAAAATTCCCGATTCCAATGCCTTGATTTTCTTAAAATTAATACACCATAATATTTTGTTATGTGTACGCGATTGAATAAAAATATTTGAAATTGAATGTGCTTTCATTTGATATCCCACTCTAGTATATTTGCAGATTTTCGGTTCTCCTTCCCCACTCTAACCCTTTGTTTACATAGGCACAGTAACTAACTTAGTTGTTGGATCAAAACGGATTGTTTTCTTGAAAAAAACTTGTAGGTATGCAAGGTAGGAAGGCAGTAGGGACTTTAAATTATTTTTATTGGACGAACTCAGTGGCTTTGTGGGCAAAGGTATGTCAAGACAATGTTATTTCCTTGATATTTGTTATTTAAGCAATTTAGTTTTATTACTTTTAAGTTGACCTGTCCATGTAGGCTATGTGCTTCTAAGGAAATAAACGTTTTGACTTTGACTTTGACTTTGAGTACAGGCGGTTAAGTTCCGGTTCTATGTAGGTGTTTTCTATGTATGTATATACTATACAATAATGTAATAAAAAAGTCACCAAATACTATTTTAGCTTTTAGGGGTTTTGTACCCAGCCGTTTCCAAGCTCACCAATAACTTCAAAAAGATGGTTGTGGTGAATTAATTCGAGAAAACAAGTCAATAAAGTTCAATATTAAGATAATCAACCAACTCGCCAAATTAATATTATTCAGGAAAATTTAAATCTATATTCAGTTCGCTTCCTATAAAATTTAAACTGCCTCAGTGGCGTGGTGGGCGAGCTTCTGCTTGCGGCGCTAAAGGTAGCGGGTTCGATTCCCGCCGAGGGTGAAAGTGTTTGTGTGTTCTGCAAGCACTTTCTCCTTGGTCTGGGTGTTTAATAGGTACAAGTATATTAAAAATATTTATATATCTATGTCTATTATATTAAGTATATCAGATGTCTAGTACCCGTAACGCAAGCCTATAGCTTATCACGGGGCTAGATGTTGTTGTGTGTATTGTCCGGAAATATTTATTTAAATGAAGCTCCTCCTGACATTATCTATTATTTCTATAACATTGATTAACAAAACCATCACGAGCACGAAAAAAATTTTGGCATTTGGAATATAAATTACTTACCTCGTTCTTATGACGATGGTATCTTCATTGTGCGTGGTACTCGGAGAGCGTTCACTGCTCGAGACTTCATCTCAAACCAACGGGTCTAAAATAATAGTAAATAATAAAGCATTAACAATGTAATAAATCGAGGAAACTGTTTATAATTATTATAAAATTATATACGATTAATTTAAAAATAAAAATATTCTCCAAAATGACTTAGAGCGCCGCTACATAATAAATAATGATATGATATGAAAACATTATTAAAATAAAAGTCCCCCAACGCGTCTGTCGTCTTTGTGTTCACGATTATCTTATAAAACCAATACACATGCAAAGCCGGAACGGGCTATCTGGTATAAAAAAAAAATTTAAAGCAAAATAACATATTGTCACTATTTGTATAAACATACATATACATTATTACGGATATAGTTCCCTTCTACGCCTAGTACATTTTTTAGGCGTGCCTTATCTAGTTAACATTCATTTACGCAACGACTCAATGGGTGAATAACTTCTATATGTTATGAATTTATGGCATTTAAATGCTTTCTCCCATACCGCAATGGGGAAGTTTGTGAATAATCGCCACCGTTGGCAGGCCTCCCTCATTATGATTTCGGAGAAAAACAAACGAAATATTTTCTATAGAAACAAATTACTTAAACTCACAAACTTGCTAGAAGTCTAACAAATTGTTAGAATTTTCATTTGCAATATCAACACTGGCAAAGCACTAGCACACAATCTTCATGGCACGTTCTGAATACTCAAATAAAATAAATATAATGAATAAAAAAATTTACATTACACTAAATAAAATCCTCAGCTAAATTAATTCATAGGTTAAAAAGAAGAATAAACAGCCACGCTTGAAATCTTTAGTTTGAAAAGAAAAATTGACTGCTTTCTTTTTATTCTAAATTCGAAATTCAAACACATTTTTCACATGAACATTATAATTGTAAAAAAGGTCTTAGTCCTAGTCATTCCATTTGTAAAAACGTGAAAACTCCTTGGTTTATATATCAATATTTGAAACCTCCTTGAATTAAATAAAATTATTTTATGACATATGAAGGAGGTTTTAATTACTATGACGCTAGGTTGGCTTTAGTTCGGAGGCCACAACAAATTATTATTTACCAAAATAAAACAGTGTTTTTTTGCAGCATTTAATAAATCTAAATTTAAAATTTAAGAAAAACCCCCGATTCCAATGTTCTAATTTCCTTAAAAGTAATACACCATACTATTTTGTAATGTGCACGCGATGCGCTTTCATTATATACACCACTCGAATATATTTGCAGATTTTCGGTTTTCCTTCCCCACTCTAACCCCCATAACTTTTAAACGGCACAACCGATTTTCATGAAACATGTCATGTCTAGGAACACTCGCACCATACTCACCTTTTATACAAATAAAACTATATTAAAATCGCTCCATCCGTTCGGGAGCTATTATGTCCCAGACAGGCAGACACACAGACAGACAGACAGAGGTGTCAAACTTATAACACCGCTCTTTTTTGGTTGGGGGTTAAAATTGGCTTGGATTGATCCCTGTGTGAAAATACCTTATAGTTTGGGATAGCCAAGCTTCTCACAGAATGTGCTGTGCCGCCGTGCTAGTGCGACCGCTACGCAGTTCTATTTCTATGTAAATGTAAACTCGCTTATTCATGACGTTAGGTTCGTCCCTCTACTGAATTACAATTTGCCTCCATTTTTCTTGCTCTAGGTGAAATGAATACAACATTGTTCGTGTAAGATCTCAATACATATACGTATCTGCTATACGTACCTACATGATAGAGGGTTTCTATAAATAAATTTGATTAGTATGAGATAAACTCACCAAGGGTTCTGCGTATTTGAACAGTGTACACAGCGCATGTTTCATGATCTAAGAGGTACATTAGCAATAGTAAAAAAAATGTAGACCTATCAAGTCAACTGACTGCTTCAGTGATGTGTTAGGCGTAGGTCAACTTGTGGCGCAAGAGGTAGCGGGTTCAAGTGTTTGTATGTTCTTCTTGGTCTGGATGTTTTTTAGTAAACATATAATAAAAAAATATCTATAAAAAGTATGCAGGTATGTCCATTATATAAAGTATATCTGATGTTTAGTACCCGTAACACAAGCTTAGAGCTTAGGGCTAGTTGTTGTTGCGTGGCCAGCCCGGAAATAAAAAAAAGTTAGACTTTCATTTTATAACGATTTATTACATATTATAAAAATAAACTACGACCAAACTTCAAGCCAATTTTAGTCGAAGTTTGCATGGTAATTAATGTACATCTCAAATCTCTCGCGGAAACTATTATATAAAAATACTAGCGGCCCGCCCCGGCCGGCGTCGCACGGGTATAAAATTTTCCCGGAAATTATTCGAATTTTTCTCGCCGTAAAAACCATCCTATCTGGATCGAACTGCACATGATGTGCGAATTTTAATTAATTTTATTATAATCGTTTAAGTGGTTTAGGAGTCCATTGAGGACAAACATTGTGACACGAGATTTATATACATTAAGATTATATTAGAAATACCTTAATATCATTTTTAAAGCTTAATTTTATCTATCCATAAGTAGGTATGGGTTTTACATATTAAACGGACCAACCCAGTACCACAGAATAGTAAATGACTACGAGTACTACGGAACACTAAAAGTGCTGAAAGCATGACGCGACCATTATCTATGGCGTATTGACAGAAATAAATATAACTAGGCCGTGAAATACAATTTAATATGCACACATGTGAATCTAATTTGGAGTCAGGGATCCAAAACTTATTACCTTCAGAAGGAAGGAAGTAAGTAATTCAGAAGAATCGCTTGACGAATTTAAAAATAAGATACGCAGCCTGAATCAGAATTTGCCCAATTGCCTCTCTGCTTATATCAAAGTTAAAATGAATCATGGTTTCTAATAACCATTTATATGTATGAATGTTACATGTCCTTCAACTCAGAACACGCCGGTTTCCTCAAGATGTTTTTGGAGTTTACTCCTTAAGAAACGATTTGAGTTATAAGGCCCGGTACGGAAATTTTATGAGGAGTAAAATCAAAAAGTGTAACACGAGAAGTTGAAGTTACGTAGAAAGATACAAACATATATATCTGTAGGATTGAACGTGTAAAAGAATGAGATGGAATACATTACACAGCGTATCTCATTCTCGGGGTCTCCTCTTTGCGCGATACTTCGTAGTTGAGACGACGAAGTATCGCGCAAAGAGGTATTGCTGTATTTTATTTATATTATTTTGTAACATACTTCATGTAATACGCTTTATTGAAGTAATAATAAATAATCCGAATAATTACAGATATATGTTTATTTCTCTTATCATTTTAGCAGATGCGTTCATTTACCCTTTTTTCTATTATAGTTCGTAAGTAGTAAACTCCAATCGTGCGTCGTAGCTGACATACACACACTTTTATTTTAAGGTGTTTGCCTTCACCGTTAAAGCACGTGTTTAAGGCGCACATAAATGTCTCTAGAAGAAAAATCCAGAGGTTCGTGGTGGGGTTTGAACACACGACCTTCGGAATGAAAGTCGAGTGTCCTCCCACTTAGCCAACACGGCTTTACATACATGTACACATTAAAATGTATGTAAAAAGTTGATAACAACCACAAATTAACATCATTTTAAATGGCACCATAATTTTACCAAATTATCCCTGAGGCCGCGTAGGAAACCGAGTTTTGTAGCCAGTTACATACTAAGAAATGTTTCTATTATCTCGTAACCAGTTTAGGCCTTCCCACACGGCTGACAACACGACAAAACGACACAACTACATCGCACCGACAACGCTACCTCGTCGTTGCGATAACGAACCCGCGTGGTTACAAGCTAAGATCTGTCTTTTTTTTATTATAATCAACTAGTGGCCCGCCCCGGCTTCGCACGGGTTATAATAAAAAAAAATCCCGGCAATTATTAGATTTTTTCTCGCCTTTTCAACCTTTCCTAGACCTCCACGAACATTTCAAGACTATAAGATAAATCCGTTCAGCCGTTCTCGAGTTTTAATCAGACTAACGAACAACATTTCATTTTTATTTATGTATATAGATAGGCTTTGACTTGACTACAGTGTAATCCAGGATGGATTACAAATATAACGCGTCTACTCACTCTTGTTATAAATGTCCACCAACAAGATGGACGGATGACATATTGCAAAAAAAATCATATATGTTTTTTATTGTAAGCCCAAATCCCAAACAGTCCAAGGTCCGGCTAAAATCATAAGCCACGTCAAAGCGAAACGAGAAAATAAAATCATGTTTATGTTATACGTGTCAGACATCAGAATTGAGTATACCAACAAAATATTTAGGCAGGAACGTACGAAGCACGCGCTCTTCTTAAATTACCCCACATTTATAACGTGGGTCAAAGGAAATGGGTTTTATTTAAAAACTAGAAGGGGTTAACGTACCCACGGGTTGAACATATGTGGCTTTATTTCTTGGGAAACAGCTTTATGTAACACGTATTGTGAGGGATTTATAAACCTACACATTAGAGGCTCCAAAGGGTGTCAAAGAGTTATTTAATTAGGGCACATATTCATTGCCACAGATTATATAATATATCATCGCTACCCACAATAGAATATAAAAATAATAGCTGGCCCGTTTCCGCTTTGCACGGATAAAAAAAATCTTCCTCTTGAATAACTCTACTTATAGCTGAAAACCGTTCAAAGATCAGTTAAGTAATCCATAGACGCGGCTAGGGACTTCAATTTGAAACAGGTATAGATATCGATCTATACTTAAAAACAAATGTCATTACAGATATAATCATCTTGGTTTGTTGGATGAGAGGCTCAGTATCGCAAATCCTATCCATAATTGCTATGCTGTGGGCATTCTATGGGTAAAGTTGGAGCAACGAAACACAGTCTTCAAATAAAAAACTGTATTTTGGCTTAGATGGTTACAGAGTAGAGGAACGTGCGTCGGTTTTAATAATTGACCGCACTGGGCGGCTGCTTCTCGAAAAGTGTCGAGTGCGCTGGCGTTTCATCCCATCGCGTGGCATTCCTCGATGACTCGATTGCGACATTATATATGTATGTAGGTTATATTAAGTATATTAGATATCTAGTAACCCTAACACAAGCTTAGAGGAGTTGTTGGGTGGATTGTTCTGAAATATTTATTTATTTACTAGCGGGACGCCCCGGATTCGCGCGGGTTCTTATTCAAATTTTTTTTTCGGTAATTATTCGATTTTTCTCGTCTTTTAAACCTTCCCAAGACCTCCACGAACATTTCAAGACTATGCTAAGATAAATGCGTTCAGCCGTTCTCGAGTTTTAAGAAGACTAACGAACAGCAATTAATTTTTTTATATATACAATACATATACATAGATCGTATTGTGAGTGTTATGAATTCCGGCCTTAAATGTTGCAGAATGTAATAAAAGGCAGCTTATCGCTAAGAACTCTCTTCCAATCTACCTTTGGGGGGTAATTATCGCGCCTATGATGTTATAACGAATTCGATATTATAACTAAAGTCGGTAGATTATTTCGGCTTTCTTACGAATCAAAAGTCCCCTGAAAGCCAATTAATAGACTTTAATAGACTTTTATTCAGGAACATTACAATGTCTTAATAACTATTGGAATACGATAATATCCGCAGTAGTTTAAAATAAAACTGTGTCGCGGACATAATCGCCCTCCTCTTATAACAATGTTTCATATCAAATGCTCCTTTTGAAGCGAGAGATAAGTGCAATACATAATAGAATAAAACTAAACTAATACATGTGTAAATCTCTGTTTATGTTTTCGTGAACTCAATAGTATATATGTTTTATCATTTTAAATTTTATATAATAAAAATGTTAAAGATAAAAAAATTATTTTCTGCGTTTAAAGTAAAGATACGTTACAAATAAAATAGTTAGATAGGTTCTATTTGTGTATTAAATATTGTGTGGTTAACAGTGCAAATTGTTTAAATAAGACTTAATGCAATTAACTGTATTTTACTTTCACCTTTAGCGATAAGGCCGCTGATGGTACCACCAGTGGCGTGCGTTTTATTTTCATATAGTTTGTAGGAAATGGTGAGCAATAGAGTTGTTAGAGTAGTTAATTTGATTATCTATCGATAGGAAGTAAATTAATGAGAGGTATGTATATTGTGTATGTTTGTATAAAAATATGTCAATTTATCAAATACGTGATAGATTTGTGGTAAAATATTAAGAAAATGTATTAAGTGGATTTAGGATGTAATTTTAAGAAGTTCTTCTGTAGAATCATATGTAAGCGAAGAAATCCAGGTGATGAGGGTATTTTTGCATTCATACTTCGACATAGGGAATAAATTGAGGTTTTTGGTAATTTTATTATATAGCCAGGGCCCGAGAAATTGTATAAATATAAGTGCGAAAGAGGTGTGGCAACCAGACATTTTAAAAATTCGGTGGTATCTTCTTGTATTGGATCGGCTGACATCTATATCTGTACTAGCATGTTGTCGAATTGTTGAATTGTTTTGTGCATTACAAAGAAACGTTTAAAATAATCTTTAAACTATATTTTAATATAACTACGAGTATTATGTCACACCTTATACTGAAATTTTATTTATAACAGAGATAATGAGTCTATTTAAGTTATATACCGGGCTGAAATGGTAGCATAATGGTACCATTTAATCGGTAAACCTTAGGTCAACAGGGAGAAATATAATCTACAGAAACAGTCCAGGAATATCATGCCTATTTCAAGCGCGAACAGCACAACCCTCTCAGTTCCGTCCACTCCGTAACAGAGCTTTAACACAGCTGTAAATAATTTTAGACTCAGATCCGATCATAGAACGACCTTTTCCTATGCTTGCTAATGGACGGTCTCTATATATCAGGAAAACCTGACTGACTGACTGATTCTCGAGAATTCTCCCTCTAAGGTGTTAAAATGGCGGTGCGTAATTAGTACGAATCTTAGTGGTTTTTGAAGTTACGAGCGAAATTCCGTACGAATGATCAAAAATAAAATTAATAAGAAACATGTAAAATATTTTGCAAAAACCGTCGCCTAAGGGCGTAATCCAGGGGTTAGAAGTTGGTATGAAATTCAAATTTTTAAGTATGATTCTTGAAATTTGTTAGAACATCTAACAAATTGCCCTAAGGGCAAACATAAAAAAAAATATTTATTGATAATTAAGAACTCCAAAATTGTAATAACTACAAAATTTTAATAACTGAGAAAGCTGTGTTGTTCTATTCGCTTCGCAACTCAGTATAAAACATTGAAGCGAACTGTCAAGACAATGTTATTTGCTTGATATTTTTTGTTTAAACAATTTAGTTTTTATATTTATTATTTATTTATTTATTCTATAATGTCAAAATAGAGAGTGTTATCAGTAGCTTAAAACGGAATATAAAAATCGATGAGGAATCGAGCAGCTTTTTATTTATAAAAAAAACTGACATAGTCATAATAAAAGATTAGATTGTTTACCAACTACATATATAGGTTACTAGCTGACCCCAGCAAAAGTTGTTTTGCAAAATGAAAAATAGATGCAGGTCGATTCTCAGACCTACTCAATATGCTCACAAAATTTAATGAGAATCGGTCAAGCCGTTTCGGAAGAGTACGGGAACGAACATTGTGACACGAGAATTTTATATATCTATAATATAAAAATGAATCGCAAAATGTGTTGGTAAGCGCATAACTCAACAACGCCTGGACCAATTTGGCCAAATCTTTTTTTTAAATGTTCGTTGAAGTTCAAGGATGGTTTTTACGGCGAGAAAAATTAGAATTATTGCTGGAAAAACCCTAAAAATAGCCCTTTTCTTTTTCCCATACAAATGATTTGTAACTAAAACGTAGTCAATTTGAGCTTTATTGCTATGGTATAAAGTTCATATTAAATTACAAGCACTCACTGTTGTCTAAGCAATGTAGGTGTGTTCCTAACGTCAAAGATCATATCTATCAAAAGTATATAAAATTTTCATGTCACAATGTTAGTTACCGTACTCCTCCGAAACTGCTTTACCGATTTTTACCAAATTTTATATGCGTATACAGTAGGTCTGGAGAATCAGCTACTATCAATTTTTCATTTTGCAAAACAACGTTTGCTGGGGTCAGCTAGTATAAAATAAATACATCATGGAATAGACTAACTAGCGATCGTTCGCTTTTATAATAATATAAGTTGGGATACGTAAAAAACCCCCGCCCGGCTTCGACCACAAGTAAAATTACTAACTCATTAAAACTGCATTGAAATCCGTAGTTTGTTTAAAAGGTTTAAGTTTTTTTGTTTAAGCAATCACGCTTCGCAAGAGACTTCATTATCTATTGAAATTGGTTAAAAAAATATTCACGTGTTTTCTCTAGATTATAATATAGTATTGGTCTATCAAAACCTAGAAGCGACGTAATTTTTTTAAGAAGGCCAGAACATCCGCTTCAAGTTATATAAAAAAGTATTTACCAGTAATAATTCAGTGCATAGAAATTAACCAGCGATCTCCTACACTAGGCAAATCCTGTATCGTGAAGATCAATTTTGAAATTATCAGATCAGATAATGCGATAATGATAACCAAACTTCACTTCATACAATTTATTTATAAAAAAAAACATTTCACATTAATATCAGTTATACAGGTTGTAATTTTGTAATGCCACCTGGAGGGAAAGTACTCTTAATACTGTAGATAGAAAATTGTACTCAAAGAAAACATTCCTTTATATTGAAAATAATGAAAACTGGAATCAAAGATTTTCTAAAATTCGCTTTAAGATTTCATGGTTATCCTTTCATTTAATTTTATAAGTTTGTTAGAAAGATTCATCCTTATTATTGACCTCGATCTATGCAATTAAAGTACACCCTGTACTTTAATTGCATAGATCGTCATTTTTACAGATTTTAGTCGGTTCGATTCCCGTGTGTGGCCGTGTGCGCTTGCCACACACGGGAATCGAATTTTCGAAAATCTTTCCCTCTAGGTGGCATTACAAAATTCCACTACTACTTGTATATTAGAAAAATAGAACTTCTAATACAAACCTTATTCATAAACCTAATTTAGTGCCAACTCGGTCCAATAACAATAGAATATAAGCTTTTAACCCTCGTGTATCTCCATAATAGTCGCAAAAAAAGGCATAAATAGGCTTCTTCTGGGATTTAAACAAAAAACTGGGATTTAACCGGTGGGCGGAGGTCCGATTGTGGCGCACGAGGTAGCGGGTTCGATTCCCGCCGAGGGGTCAAGTGTTTGTATGTTCTGCAAGCACTTTCTCCTTAGTCTGGGTGATTAATATGAGTAATAAAAATAAATATACATTAATGTGTATTATGTTAAGTATATCTAGTACCCGTAACTCAAACTTAGAGCTTACGTCGGGGCTAAAAGTTGTTGTGTGGATTGTCCGGAAATATTTATTTATATTTATTAATTTTAATCAAAAAAACTACTATCAAAAGTAACTACGATGAAACTTTTGAACAAACAACAATAATAACTACATAAAACCACGATTTTTGAGTTTTCTCATATATCGACACTATATTTCGACCGCCATGAACACTACGAAAACATCGGTTCAAATATTGAAAATCAGAAAAATCATCAAATAATGTTATTTTACCTGTTAGACTTTAAACTGTGGCAATTTAAACAACTAACTTTAATTAAAACAAATAATATTTAATTAAGATATTATCGTAGGTACCTACCTATATAAAATTTTGAAATTTTGATTTTCGTCATACATGTTTTCTGTTTTGTAATGAAAATCGCGATATTCTTTAATTTTATAGTGTTTGTGTTTTGGAAAATTTAAGACTTCCAAACGGGGGAGTATCAAAAAAAGTATTTTCTTGGTCTGTCTGAATGCAAATTAGGCTGTATCTCAAAAACCTTGATAGATAGTGAAAATATTTTTTAAGGGCATATGTTTTTCTGTTGCTTATAAACTTAAAAATACTAGAATCCCAAAATAAATTATTTTTCAAGGGGGCTCCTACAACAATCACCATCATCATTTCAGCCGTAGGACGTCCACTGCTGGACATAGGCCTCCCTCAATGACTTCCAGTGACTTCGTTCGGTAGCAGCTTGCAACCACCGCGAGCCTGCTACCTTTATCAGATCGTCCGTCCATCTAGTTGGTGGACGTCCTACTCTACGTTTGCCGATCCGTGGTCTCCACTCGAGAACTTTCCGGCCCCAACGGCCATCTGTTCTGCGTGCCACATGGCCTGCCCATTGTCACTTTAGCGAGCTAATTCGCTTGGCTATGTCGGTGACACGCGTTCTTCTACGTATCTCCTCATTCCTGATTCGATCACGTAGAGAAACCCCGAGCATAGCCCTTTCCATAGCTCGCTGTGCAACTCTGAGCCTGTTCATGAGGCCTATGGTGAAGCACCACGTTTCGGAGCCATATGTCATCACTGGCAACACACACTGGTTAAATACCTTCGTCTTCAGGCACTGAGGTATATTGGATGCAAAGACGTTTCGCAGTTTCCCGAACGCTGCCCATCCAACAGTGACCGTGAGTGAGTGAGAGTGAGTTGTATACAACAATAGTGATGTTAAAAAGTTGCGCATGGTCAGTAATTGGATGGATGATCTAGCTGACCGCGTGTTTCATTTTGCACTTCTTTTTCCTGTTATTGCAAAATAATGTTTTCAAGAAAACACTCTTGACTAAAACACTAGTTTGGTCTCGCAACAATAGTTCACGTTTTAAACAACATAACAAATCGATGATGCCACGTACTCACAGCATACATACAGACGATCAGACACGTCAAACTTATAAGTCTGACCCTAAATAAATCCCAATATTGTCAATGGTTCAGGGCTAGAGCCAAACGTGATTTGATTAACTTACCAGGAATGCGGTCGTCTTAGCCAGTTTTATGAGTAGGCTACGCAAACTTCCAACAGAAGGAAATAACCATAAAATTACTAAAACCAAATTCATTTCATATTCATCCTGGCCGATCTTATCAGTTTCTCCTGACCCAGTGAAACTAGATCCAACTCGGAAACCTAAAATTTTTCTTATAAAAATATGCAAATGAAAAACCCCTTCTGACCGAAACGCGCAAAACAAACAACTCAGGAAGGTAAATGAGGTTTTGATTAATTAAGGGATATCAGGACCCTGAGTAAGAATTTTTTGAGTTTATTATGAACAAAGGACCGCGGCTTACGGCGTTGAATTATTACAGAAAATATCCACCTCCCCCCTCATAAGTTCATCAGCAGTTTTGTAGCGAAACTAGAACAGTTGTAATATTGAATGCATGACTGCATTTAATAATTTGTATAAATAAATAAAAATAAATATTTCCGGACTACTCACACAGCGTCACCCAACCCCAAACTTAGCAGAGCTTGTACTATGAGTGTAAATACGTACTTATGATACATAGAAAACACCCAGACCCGAAACCAGAAATTGTAGGTCGTACAAAATCTGGTCCCGCGGCGGGAATCGAAACCGCAACCTCTTGCGCCTCAAGCGACCCTTCGCCCACCGAGCCCAAGATGTGGCCAATGTGAAATAGAACATTAAATGGAAATTATACTTATGTGTCCGAAGGCACCAAAACTTTATTTTCAATTTACATTGGACAGGTTAACTTTTGTCCCTTGTTGTTGTTCGAAACATTATCACCTGAACGGCGTAGGTACCCAAATTTCTATCGGCTAATACCCCAGTGACGCATATTAACAAAATACGTCTACGTCGGTGCATTCAGACATGTCAAGAGTGGCTTTTCGCTCCTCCATATAAGGCCGACAGAGAAACCACACTAAGCTGTACGCCTGGCATTACAAGCCCACAAAGGCACAAGTTCCCATCCAGCGAAATCTGCTGACAACCTTACAGTGACTAAAGTAATTGGAATCACCAGCTACAATGACGTGGAGATACACACTATCCGACTATCTCCTCACTATGTTTAAATTAATAAGTTGACTAGTAAGTGACTTCTTTCCCAGCTACATAAATAAGCACTTAATCCAATGGCTAAAAGTTACATACAACAGACCCCTGAAATTTTCGATTTTCGCAAAGCGAGCCCTAATTCTGTTTACGAGTTGGCAACTCAACTTTTTCTATCAAAAGTTCCGCGACCGGCCAGTTATAAAAGTATTTAATTTCCCACCAAAAGTGACATCGCACCCAATTTCAAATTCACTTTAATTTTCGTTACGGGCAAGTGGCCGCGAGATTTTTCCCTGAAACTTTATTATACAATGAAAATCATGGAACGGTACTTTTGAACTCAGATCTGAAATCAACCCCGATAAGAAACTCTGAGATGAAATTAGGTGATTTAAGAATTATTTTCAAAGAACGGCCATTCCGGCATTAATACTCATACATCATGTAAGTAACGAAAGTATAAATTACCTAAAATACGTACCATTTATGACGCATTAATAAAACTACTTAGAGTAAAACCGGCATCGATGCCCTAGAAGCTAGGTGCCTCAGTTTATAAAATCCTAAATTCCCAAATTACATATTATTATCTTCAAGTTCAGGCGCACCAAACTGTAGTCTGCCATAGACTATCTAATCAGTGTGTGCAAAAATCTCCACAGCGAACCGCAAAAGGACGATACATTTTCGAAAAATATGTTTTTATTAGTTATAACTTAATCTATCATGCGCACACTATTATACAGTTTTGATATAACCCCCGCGTCTTTGTCCGCGTAATAAGCAAATTCCATATCAAATTTGACTCAATCGCTCGCAATTATAACGGTATTTTACCATGGTGTAATTATTGAACTATTTATCTGTAATGAACCTACCTACTACTTAGGTTAAATTACTTTCGAATGTTACTTTCAGAAACATTCTATTCTGTAAGTTGTTAACGTATAACAACAATTTTATTTTAAAATATTAGGTCCTTACATATGAAATTGGCGTTTTGTATGGGAGGAACAAAAAGTCGAATATTTTTTAATATAATATATTTAATTAATCAAAGTATGAACCATTATTTTCTATGCACTTTTGCCATCTTATAGGTAGTTCATTGATCCCTTTACTAAAAAAACCAGTCGGACGGGAATCAATAAAATCTTTGAAGGCGATTTGGACTGCCCCATCGGAGTTGAATTTTTTCCCTTGCAAGAAGTTATCCAAATTTCGAAAAAAATGGTAATCTGTTGGAGCAAGGTCCGGGGAGTACGGAGGATGTCTTAGACTTTCCAATTGAAGCTCTTCTAATTTAGTAGCCGTCTGTTGCGCAGTGTGTGGTCTAGCGTTGTCGTGAAGCAGCAGTGGCGTGGAGCGATTGACCAGCCTAGGTTGTTTAGCCGCTAGCTTTTCCATCATGGTTTGCAATTGCTGACAATAGACATCAGCCGTAATAGTCTGGCCAGATTTGAGAAAACTGTAATGAACAATACCGGCACTAGTCCACCAAACGCTTACAAGTAACTTTTTTGGGGTTAATTTTCGCTTGGGGCAGGATTTGGCTGGCTGGCCAGGATCCAACCATTGCGCTGAGCGCTTCCGATTATCGTAAAGAACCCATTTTTCATCACAGGTAATGATTCGGTTTAAAATACCTTCATTATTGTGCCGGTTTAGTAATGTAACGCAGCAGTCGACGCGCGTTTGCCGGTTTGCTTCAGTCAATTCGTGAGGTACCCACCTTTCAAGCTTTTTAATCTTCCCAATTTGCTTCAAGTGAATTAAAACAGTTTTATCACTAACACCGCAGCCTGCAGCTAACTCGGACGTGGTTTGCGATGGATCCGCTTCCACAATAGCCTTCAACTCTTCATTATCAACTTGAGTCTCAGGCCGTCCACGGGGCTTGTTCTGCAAGTCGAAATTTCCAGAACGAAAACGTTGGAACCAAAAACGAACTGTGTTTTCTTTTGCAACACGACCGCCATACACATCATTCACCCTTCGAGTTGTTTCCGCAGCACTAGTGCCACGGCGGAACTCGTACTCGTAAATAATGCGATATTTTAAGTTTTCCATTTTGTAAAATGAGTGACGCAAACAGAAAAAAACAGAAGAAAAAAAACAAATGAATGACGATCATCGAAGCACAAATACATCTGAGTCTATAGCTGTACAAATTTGAATTTGGAATTCCTTACCAAAGAGGAGAAATTTGTGATTAAAGTGGCCAGTACGAAAAACGCCAATTTCATATGTAAGGACCTAATAATTATCTGGAAATATTTAAATATTTTTTGAGTAAAATAGCGACAAACACACTCTGACACCTTTAAAATTCTTGCGTTTTTATTACTTTGGACGTAATTATTGATGGATTCTAAAGCCGTGTTGGCTAAGTGGGAGGACACTCGACTTTCATTCCGAAGGTCATGGGTTCAAACCCCGCCACGCACCTCTGGATTTTTCTTCTTGAGACATTTATGTGCGCTTTAAACACGTGTTTTAACGGTGAAGGCAAACATCGTGAGGAAACCGGCATGTTATGAGAACTTTAAAGAGTTTGAAGGACATGTGACATTGACCAACCCGCACTTGGCTAGCGTGGTGAATTAAGGCCTAATCTCTCTCGCCTAGAGAGAAGTCCCTAAGTCCCAGCAGTGGGAACGTTAATAGGGTGATGATGAAGTTGATTCTTAATATTTAATATCATAATGAACCGTGGCACAATTCCGTTACTAAGTATTTAACTAGAATGAAAACCCAATCCGGTAATTTAAACTGAAAGCCAGTTTATTATTAACTGTATAAATAATAAACTGGCGAATAATAAGCTGCTATGGTGTAATTATAGCACTGTTTTCTGTAATGACTACTTACGTTAAATTACTTTCAGGTAATATTTCAACGTACACTTTTTTTTCACTGATGTCATGATAAAACTCATAAATTTTACTATAACTAGCTTTCCGTCCGAGAGGTCACCTATCCAATACTAAACTGACGAAACGTCGCTTAACTTTCTAAAATCCACGATTGGTGTATGTGAGCCCCTTATTTATTCATTAATAATGTGTATTACATTTAGTATTTGTTGTTACAGCGGAAGAATACAATATCCCTCACGGTTCTTGAGATACCGCCTGGTGACAGGCAGACAGACGACAAGTTTCAGTTATACCCAAAGGGTAAATACCATATTAAGCACAAAAATCATGAAATATGGTATTTTTTAATAAAAACATTCAAATATCATTATGTTGATAATTTCATCTATCACGAAAAATATTCAAGAAGTGAATGTTAAGTAAAATATAAGATGTTTTCGTTCCGAAAAACAGTTAGAATGTTTACCAAAAAGTTTAAAAGACTTATTTACGTTACTAAAAGTTAATGTTGCTTGCTTAGTATGCATAAACTGAAGCTACAAACGCTTTATGTTTCATCATCATCATCATCACCCTATTAACGTTCCCACTGCTGGGACACAGGGACTTCTCTCTTGACGAGAGAGATTAGGCCTTAATTCACCACGCTGGCCAAGTGCGGGTTGGTGAATGTCACATGTCCTTCAAACTCTTTTTTTTTTTATGAAGTTCTCAGAACATGCCGGTTTCCTCACGATGTTTTGCCTTCACCGTTAAAGCACGTGTTAAAAGCGCACATAAATTTCTCAAGAAGAAAAATCCAGAGGTGCGTGGCGGGGTTTGAACCCACGACCTTCGGAATGAAAGTCGAGTGTCCTCCCACTTAGCCAACACGGCTTTTTATTACAGGCTTTATGTTTACAAGCGTTCAATAAAATTCTGCAATTTATTTGGCACGGGATACTAACTTACTTTTTTTTATAGTAGGTACAAAACGGAGTTACTAATATTAAGACTAAGAAGGATATTAAGCAACTTAATATTTTCTTTTAAATTACATATACCTCTACTTTAGCAAAAGAGGACTTTTGTGTTTGCCAGTTTAACTATGTAGGTATTAAAACATTAATGATTTTTAATAAATATTGTATCGTTCACAGTTTTTGTACTTTTCCCGGTTCGCCAACTCAACATTACGAGTATCACAACACAGCCGCTCAGCATGACGACTAGGCTACGACTGACTCATTACGTTTGAGCATATGGCAATACTTAATACACTACAAATATAATTAAAATTAATTAAAATCTAACCTCAACAACGCGAGCACCAGAGAGGCACGACGCAAACGTGTTGAAAGAGCTCAGCAATTACCAGAACAAATCGAAACAAGAAATGCAGGTCAAAGAATCAGGACTGCATAAAGTCGTGCACAAGAATCTCAAGAACAGCGTGACGAACGTCTGCAACAGAATATTACGAGAACAAGAGCGGCACGAGAACGAAACATACTTAGATACAGTACGAGTACTAGATCGACAAAGGCAACGGATCGGCCGCTCATTAACACGTGCATCATTCGTTCGGCTTGCCTTTGAATATGCACCAGATATTAACTACTCAGCGCATTCAAAAATTGCTATCGGTGGAATGGATAAAGTATGTCAATATTTTCAGGCATTGAAATTTCGGAATGAAGCAGGCGGCATGTGCTGCGCATCAGGAAAAGTTGTGCTGTCACCTCTATCCGCTCCGCCGGAGCCTGTATTATCCCTTCTTACTGGCAATTTAGATGATTCCAAATTATTTTTGCGCAAATTTACTATTTTCCCCATACAAAAAGTGTTCAATCCAAATCCGCTAAAGAAGTAATCACTTCAAAAATGAGCCGTCCGTGGCGAGCTCGCCTGCTTTATAATCAAAATAAAAATCTCTTCACAATCCACATTTTAATACCTACTAAAGAGTCCTTCATTACGTTTTAGTACCTTCCATAACTTTGGCATCTCTTGCATAATTATTGTAAATCAGATTACTGGACATCAAAGGGAAATAACGCGTTGTAATTAGCTTAGAGCAGCTCTAGGTCATTTTATAAAATTTTGCATACCACCATGAAACGTTGTTTAATATTAATTGTTCAATAGCTAACTTGACAAATATCGTAAATAATTGACCCAGATATATCAAATTTAACCAATTGACGGTTAGACAAATACATATTTATTATATATATTTCTAACGAAAGGCGTTTTGGTAACAATAAAATACATTTGAGTTTTGAAATTTGAGCTGATTGAAAAGGTGAAAAGAAAAAAAATTGGTAATCGTTGTCTGGGGTAAAATCTAAAACTAAACTTATACAGAATCTATGGCTGATTTTATTTATCTATCTATGCAACTATTTTATTTGTATTTGTATTTGTAGAAAACATAAATAAGCACTTAATCCAATGGCTAAAAGTTACATACACCCCTAAAATTTTCGATTTTCGCAAATTGTGCCCTAATTCTGTTTACGAGTTGGCAACTCAACTTTTTCTATAAAAAGAGATTAGGCCTTTATTCACCACGCTGGCCAAGTGCGGGTTGGTGAATGTCACATGTCCGTCAAACTCTTTTAAAGTGCTCAGAACATGCCAGTTTCCTCACGATGTTTGCCTTCACCGTTAATGTACGTGTTTAAAGCGCACATAAATTTCTCAAGAACAAAAATCCAGAGGTGCGTGGCGGGGTTTGAACCCACGACCTTCGGAATGAAAGTTGAGTGTCTTTCCACTTAGCCAACACGGCTTTGCATACTTAATAAAGGACATTTTTATATGATTTTCACGTTAAGTTTTAGGGAAACTACAAACTAATGAATATGAAAAGGATATGAATAGGAAACTAAAATGACTAAATAAATAGCCTTATACGTAAAGATTATAAAAAAAATTGACAGCAACATAATTTACTTTTTATTTTAATAACTAAAATATCAAAAACAGCCTTTATATCAAGGCAATGTCGAATAAAAGAATTCTATTAAAAGTCTATTGCGCGCCGTACTTCCATGTTCCCAAAGTATTCAACTTCCTCGTCTTTTATTTTCACAAGAACTTGTCCCGTAACTGCTTAATTTATTTAATTAGCTTAGAAAGCAAAGTGGAAGTTTAATTACATGAGCCAATTTAAAACAGGTTTCAAATAAAAATAATTCTGAGAAGATAATAATACGACTCGGGAAAACAAGTTAAATCCATTACATTGCTTTTTCTACCTTATCTAGGTACAAACATTGTTGTTATAGTATTTATGTATATTTTTATGATTTTATAAAATTTTTGTTATTAGTACTCCTTATGAATGTTCATAATACTTAGTACATAAGTCCCCTGGCTTTTCCCAATAATCCTATCCATTCAAGGTTGTCTGGGAGTCGCTCTCTAGCGTTAAAACTGTCACAACGCCATTTGTCACATACTCTTAAGTGCTTTATGTATTGTTTTGTGTTTTAATTATGTGCGCAATAAATAATATTTATCTTAACTTATCTTAAATAAATATCTTAGGTTCCTACACATGGATATTGACATGCACGTGTATGAAACCGTCACTCAAAGATCGGAAGAAAGGTCGGTCAATGTTAATTGCTAAGAGGTAAATTATTAAAAATTAAATCATCATCATCATCATAATTTTAGCAGTAGGATTGCTCTCTGGTGGATATAGGTAAAATAAGGATTGTCTGTCTGTCTTAAATAAGTATATACATACGGGACAAAGATATCTAGAATTACTTACCTAGACTAAGTAATTAAACTTAATTCTTTGGAAATTATTTTAAAAGAAAAGCAGGGACTAACCCAGCAGAGCAAAATATTTATTTAATTTAAAGCTTGAAATTATCTAAAAGGATCTTGCCATCAGTAAGTAATACTCCATTTTATAAGCAACCCCTAATGAAAATATATGAAGAACATCATGGTTTAGTTATTTATTAATTATTATTGTGAGATGACGAAAGCTATGACCAAAGCAGTGCGACCAAAGCGACTGCGAAGCGGGAAAGACTGCTGCGCGGTGGACGCTACTATGCAAGCTACGGGACCACAAAGCTTGCAAAATGTCCCGCGCTGCACACGCTCCGTTGCTGACGATGCTGATGATTGTTTTGATGATGATATAAGTTGTTTGTTGTGGATTTAAACATAGCTTATAATTTCATTACGTCGCAGCAAACCAAAAGTAAATAAAAAGTAACATAATTATATTCAGAAAATAACTTAAAGCAAATGTTTGCAAAAATCCTTTAAATTTAATTAGAATTATGATGTTTTATTTGTGCCTGAACTAGGAGAATCCTGTTTTTCAGGATTTCAACTATTCAATTAATATTATTCGTATACTACGTATACTCTCGTCAAGAGAGAAGTCTCTGTATCCCAGCAGTGGGGACGTTAATAGGATGATGATGAAGAGGTAGAAATAATACATAAATAAGAGGAAGGACAAAGTCTAGATCTAAAAGAGGCACTATTATTTAATGTATTTTAGTTCTTAAGATTGTTCTGTTGTATTATATTGTTGTGTTTCAATAAAGAGTATTGTATTGTATTGTAAGTCTAAATTGAAAATTCCGCCGGCGCTACTTTAGTCCACTGTAACATACAAAAATAGATTAAGTAAATCCAAATTCTCAATACAATAACGTTGACGATTTTTCCTGCAACATGTAAAGGGTCGCTAATATAAATTCCCGGGCCATCCCGACGGCGTTTAATTAAACTATTGGAGGACGGCGAGTCCGAAGCAGATTGTTTTTAACTATTTTCATTCGTCAACGCTCTTTTTCTCGGATCGCATTCTTGTTTGTTTTACTTCGTTGTTAAACATGTTTTTTTTACGTTGCATTTCCTTCTGTTGCCGTGGGCAACGACATCAGAATAACCCTTTTCTACTTTGGGCGTCGTAGAACCCGGTCAAAGGAATCTGACTAGAAGATAGGCAGCTTCTTCTCATACCACAACACTTAATACTGCGCTCGCTAACACCGCCTCTAATTTGATTTCTCGGGAAAATTCATTAAAACGTGGATAACATCGCGAGGCTCTTCTAGTTTTCTATAAATCTCACCTCACTTGGTCTTCCCTTTCCTCCGGACTTCTGCCCGAACAATCGTGTTACAAAGTTAGGCCATACCCTGTTTAATTTCTGTTTGTATAATAAAAAATCAAGATTAAAAAATTACGATCCGTTCCGCCTTTGCACAGATGCAAAAACTATTCTCTAGAATCACTACACCTACTCGTATAGCTGAAATTCGCATATTCGTTCAGTAGTTTTTGAGTTTATCGAACATTGGGAAAGACGTTTAATTAAGCTGGGTCCACATTTGTATCATTTCGGTGTATCACGATCAGGCGTATCGTATCGAGTATCTGTATCATAAATATGGACGCTCATTTTATCCATGTCGTATCGTTAAGGCATATCTTGTAAGAACGCGTCCATACTTATGAGATACTGTATCATGTCAGCGTATCGACTTAAACTTTACAAATATGGACGCTTCATTTTTTTTCCGAATCCTGTTCGATGCAACGCGTATCCCCTTTGATGATCGCGGAAAAACCGACACAGGATGGTTCGGGGTGTATCACGTATCGTATCACGATACAGTATCCTGATACAGTATCAACATACGTCCATACCACTGATTGTGATACGCGTATCGGATACGGGGTGTATCAAGTACGCGATCATTGCGGATCGGGCCATATCGGATACGGCATGTATCATTAACGTGTATCATCTTGCGTCCAAACTAGCGATCATGATACGCGCCGAGGCCACGCGACGGAGATACGATACACCGAAATGATACAAGTGTGGACCCAGCTTAACATGCTGCGTTCCATAGCTGTCTGACAGGTTTTGAGTTTTGTGTTTTGTGCTTTAGTGAGAGCCCAAGTTTGAAAACCATAAGTTAAAACAGGGAGTATACAGGTGTTATATAGTTTTGTTTTTATCTTTATTTCTGGACTCTTCATAGCTTCCTTAAGTCCCCAGTAACATTTCAGTAACAAAATTAAAAAATGGTATGAAATAAATATATTTAACAGGAATGAAACCTGCGAACATTTTGTGTTGTGTTTAATTTCTCATTCGGCGAATTTTAATTAAATAATTGTTTGTAACTAAAATAGAATTAACGTTGATATACACAACAGAGTTTCGCTAACTAATTGCGTATATTATCGTACTATTTGTAATGAGATATTAAACCAGTTTCATGTTTACACAAACAGCAAAGCTATTTTAGGTTTTGCTTATCTATGAATATAGATAAAATTAAATGTGAAAGAGCCACATCTGTCGCATTAACACAAGTCAATAGATCTCAGACCGGCGCTTAAGTCGCGACAGGTACAGGCGAGCATTGAGCGTGTTAAAAACATCGCGGGATTATCGTGTCGCGTGGCCGACGGCTTGTCACACGTCTGAGGGACCCCCGAACTCGGACCGCTTGGTTCCTCATGTGAGATATACGATACGAAAAATTTAAACACCCCTTTGCGCTTTCGGGTCTGTGGGACCCCCGATCTAGGACTGCTTGGATACTCCTGTACGATAAACAGAACGAAAAATTTACTCACAGTCTATGTATGTTGTTATTATAAATTCCCTTTGCGCTATCGCTGGCCGTGCCCGCCCCGCTATTTGCAAAGGGCCTAATTCACCAAAACAGAATGCGTGTGATGTTGCTGAAGTTGTTAGTACTGTATTCCGTTTGTGTTTTTCTTTGGCCCGGCCCGGCCTTATTACCGGTAATGTATTATTAGATAGAAAACCTCTGACTTTTGCGGTCAAATCTGGATATAAAAATAATACATAACTACACCAAATACCTTCTCAGGCATAAACATGTTGATGTACCATGAAGCAATATTATAGCCCCATGGTAAGTCAATCCTAAGCTTTTCTACTATCACGTTTTGTTAAAGTTTCTTAAAGGCTGTTAAGTTTGTAAATATTATAACACCACTTTATAGGTTAAGATTAAACTACAAATTACGGAACAAGAAGTAATATTGGATATTATTAACTACTAGTAGTGCCCGCAGTGAATTTCCCGCGGAATGACATTTAGTATATGCCTATGTCCTTTCTCAGGCTCTAGGTTCTCAGGAATCTGTGTACCAAATTTAATTTAAATCGGTTCAGTAGTTTTTGTATTAAAAAGGAACAGACAGAGTTACTTAGGCATTTATAATTATCAGTATGGATTAACCTTACAAGTCTCCATGACCGACTCAGCGGTTCGTATCAGATATATCTGAAATAGTACGATATAGCAGCTTTTTGCAGCATTCGGATTTACTTTACAAATATTTTTGTTTTAGAAAGGAATTAATGCTATTTATATGATTTTTCATCATTTTACCAGTTAGTTAGTTAAGTAAAACAGTATGCCAACTATTTTATATGCTGTGAAATTAATCTTTATATTACAAGTTTTTTTTTAACATGTATGTAGTGTTCCTTACATAGAAGTAAGGAAAATCATTACGTATAAGTATTTGACCTCCTTTTTTATTATTAACGCGAAGTAATCAACAATGTTAATTAAAAAAATATACATAATTTACCCCATATAAAAAACATACCTCATAATATAAAAATATGTATATCATGTACATATTATAACTAAATCATATTTAAACAAACATATAAAGGTTTATAAAGTATCAATTAAACTGAATAGTAAATTGGAAAAGTAAATAGTCCTTAAATCGGTAAAAGTTAGTCGAAGTTGGGCTGTCTAGAACCGGCTTATTAACATGCTCAGTGTATGCAGATGTCCCAAGTTGCACCCACAGAAAACTTCCAGCCTTAACGTAATCCCAACTTCCCCGACAAACTAATGAACAAATCTTATTTTCTGCAGTTTGTGCAAGTACACAGAAACGAGAAAATTTTCTTATTTTTAGCAGTAAACGTAGTTCTGTGCACTGGATATGAGTACTTGGCAGTGCAAGATATACAAGAAAATGGGGAAGTAATATTCTTTAGTATGACTATCTCAGTGGCGCGGTGGGCAAAGAAACACTGGCGACGCAAGAGGTAACTTAACGTAAGATCCACATCCATGCGAACATGTAACATCCATGCGAAGGTTTGAGTACATTAGCAGTATAACGTGGTATAAGACTAATTAAACCCAGTACAATTTGGACCCATACACAGAGGTAAAATTTGCCCACTTATAAACTAATAATAAAAAAAAATCGGGACTATGCACACAGCATTACCTAACCCCAAACTAAACAGAATATGGTTATATGTTTGTTGTGAGTAGTCCTTAGATTGTTATTTTATTCTTTTAGTCCTTATACTGTTGTATTTATTTTGTTTTAGCAGCACCAGCAATACATCATTTTTAACTCTCTAGATTTTTTGCCCTCTTATGGAGTGTTTTTTTTTTTAATTACTGTCTTATTGCTTTCCTATATTATAAATGAGATAATGCCCTAGAGATGTGTTGCTGGAGAAGAATGCTCGGAGTATCGTGGACTGAATTCCGTACCAATGAGTCCATACTTTGAGAACTCAGCATCAAACAGCGGTTGTCATCTTGGGTGTATCTTATCTAGCCCGGTGATTGGGCCCGGCGCCGGGCCACATGTTTGGTTGTTTGTTTACCTTATAGTTTAGGGCATGCGTTGATGTTATTTTATTAAATAGACCTATGGCACCCTTTAAATACGTTCTTTAAAAATTTGGGCAATATTTCTCATTTTTTTAATATTTTTAACTTAGAAATCAGATAGATATAGATATGGCTATCTATTAGCTTAAGATTATGCATATTTTAGCACGATTTCACAAGAATAAAAAACCGCACTACAGAATAAAAAAGTACTAACTTTGACACCATTTTTCAATCCTTTCTAAGTTAAAAATATTAAAAAAATGAGAAATATTGCCCAAATTTCTCACTCCTCGGTTCACGGGTTTCGTCTCCGCGTTGATGAGTCATTTTGTCAGATTTTCTCACACAAGTGATATCAGCTAGCCTTTACAGTCTAAAAAGCACAGTGTCTTTTTACCCCTGTTTTACATTCTCATCAAGCGCAACGCAATTAGCCTCACAAAGAACAAGTGAATGCAAATAAAGCAGAAGCTGGGACAGTAGACTGATGGACGGATCCATTAACAAAGTTGCTATTTTCGGACTGAATAGAATGACAATCGAACTTCCAGTAGTAGCTGTAAATAGAGTTCGCTTGTGTGCAGCCTTGCCATGAGTTGCCATTTTATCTGCCGTAAATTTACTACATGTTTAATCCCATACAATTAACAGGCAACGATAAAATTTGAGCGTTGAAATATCTGTCTATGTTTTATTTACGGCAGATAAAATGTCAAGTCATGGTAAGGCACACCAATTGTCATAAAAAGATCGGTCAGTGTAGTATCGTGTAAATTTTAATCATTATTTATTTACTTTTTCCAACCTACGTTACGTCAGACCTACGTTGAAAGACGTATAGGACGATCTTGCTAGTGCTAAGCCAGGCATTGTCCATTTGAAGACCACGCCGCTACTAAATTTGACCTGATTAATAAATCTTGAAATCTTACTGACTTCCATGTTTCGTTCCCTGTGATAGTCACTCTAGAGGTATAAGTGTTTGGCAGTGTCTGAGATCTATACCAAACTATGATATACCAAACCAAAAATATTATGTTAACAACATACATAATCATTTACGAGTAAGTTATATTAAATAATAAAGTTATAATTGAATCATCATCTTCCTGACCTTATCCCATTACGTGGGGTCGGCACAACATGTGAGTCACCCGTCAGTGATAATTTAATGCCGATTAATATATCACATTATTAGAAATGATACTGAAATAAAGCGGAGAATTTGCTAATGGCTCTCGTCACTATACACGAGTCAAATTTCATCATTCACACAAATTATTGCTGTAAATGTATATTACATTAACCTGCAGTTCGAATAATTTTGCTGAGTGACTTTGATACTTTACTGCTTTCTCTTAATGAGGATATTTCATTTTGAACGGGTTGAAAGTCAGATTGAGAATAAAATATTTTTATATGACCTAGTAGGGCTATTAAATAGAAGAACAATGTCACCTATCAGAGATTTATGGGGTGAAAGTAGGGTTGTAATTCGAATGTTTTAAAATTGTGGTAGGTATAGTATTGTGATTTATGTACAAAACAGGAAAATGATAATTTTTTCAGAATATATATATTTCTTTTGTACGTGTGTTAGTCATTAAACTCCTCCTAAACGGCTGGATTGATTTTGATGAATTTTTTTGTGTGTGTTTAAGTGGGTTCGAGAATGGTGTAGATTCACAATACGGTCAACTAGGTGCGTAGCGGGGGCGGACCCTAGCGGTCCGCCCCCGCTTCGCACGTTCGTTCGTAAGGGTTGAAATTTCGTGTGATCAACTTGTTGTTTACAAAATTACTAGTTTGATGGCGATCGAATGAATCTTCAGAGGTTACTAAAAACTGCTTTGGACAATCTATGTTCAATACACATTTATTACCATTTGCATTATATCCAACTAACAAAAAAATGAGGAGGTTCTCAATGGTCAATTCTGCGGGTCACATTATTGAAGAAAAATATTTCCTGCGCTGATCTTCCTGGGCTCAAATTACTATTATTATTTTTATTTTTATGTTTATTTGTGTTTTTATTTAACTTTCTCGTAAATATATGGACTAATTGTGTTGTCTGCAATAAAACCTATTTATTTATTATTTTATTATTCACTACTTTTTCCCCGTAAACGGATTTTAATAATAATTTTTAACCAGTAGTGCCGTGGCGGTGCTACTCGCATGTGGATTTTTTCCGCGAAATGTCATTTTCCCTCGGTTATAATTACTCAATTTACTTTCTCAGGCTCTAAATAATCTGTGCTATTTATAATATTTTTATTTTATTTTATAAAGGTCTCAAAACAGTTTACAAATCAATTAAGTACCAAACATTAAAATTAAATCATAAAGCTAATTATTTTGTAAACAAACATGCTAATATAGAAACGTAAGTGTTGCATTCACTATATTACAGGATAGGATAGGATGGATTAGGCCCACTATAAACGAGTATCAAGACGTTGCGTGTAGGTGTATTATGCCAGAGCGGCAGTGGATGGCGGTCAGGTGCATATTCATGAGATTACGGCAACGCGCGCCGCTGAAATAATATTGTCGTTTTTGGACCCATATTTCATTTATTAGCAGCCTTCTGAGTGGATTTGCTGGATAAATGTGTTATAGGCCGGGCTTAAAAAACTGTCATTGCTGTCCTAACATTTTTATTTTATCAACTTTTAATAAACATTATAGGTATTAATTAAATTAAAGAGTATGATAAGGGTTTCGATGGGGCTGACTGCCTCAGTGAAAAATGGTGCAATTTAGATACATATAGAGGAAATTGATTCCCACAGCGGAACCGGTGTCTATATGTCCTGCAAGTACCTACCTACCACATGATCAGGTTTAAGTTATATTAAGTATACAGGGTGTGGCGTAATGAGTAGATAATCCTTTACCCACGGTTGGTGGGCATCGCGACTGTTCGGAAAATGACAATTTGTATTCAGTAAAAGTGTCACGGTTTTCGAGTTATGAGGCATTTTAAATTTTTTTATAAAAGTTTGACCGAACCCACTCTTTTAAGTACCAAATTTACAATACAAAGAATTTTCTCAGTCTGTTTTCTGAATAGCATTCCTAGATAGTGGTGCTATCAAATGTAAACTACTAATTTTGTTCGATAGCCATAGTTTTTTTTATTTTTAATGTTGAACGCAAAATTTGTGTTTTAATTTAATTTTTTCTAACTTTGGTATCTCGTGGTGTAAAAAAAGTACAGTGTCATAAGTGCCCAATTAATTAATAATTAGCCTATTTCATTAGGATTCCAAAATGGTATAACATACGATAACACTTAAGGTCGGTTTTCAGGAACGCTTGCAATGACTGCATAACAATGCCCCTGAATTTCACGTATAAACCCTAAAATAGCGCTACCATCTCTTTCTTATGTAACCTGAAAAACTCTCGCTCGTATTACTTCTTAGATTTTATATACTCAAAACGAGATAGCTTATGAGCGTTTTCAATTTTCAATCCTGTTTGAGATTGGCAGTTAGAAAATGCCTTGTCATTAAGCCCACCATTTGTACAATTCTTTATTTTCTTGTGCAAAAAGTAATCCAAATAATAATTCTTAATTCCTTATTTTGTAAGTGCTCTGCCACTACTTGAAGATTATACCAACTATCCCTTCGCAGGGGATTTCTAGAGTAAGCTATCTGCGTGCCAGTACAACTTTAGCAACATAGGTAAGATTTCGGTCACCTAAATATTCCGAAAGTAATTAGGCCACCCAAAGTCGTAGCTGTGAAAACCACGTCTTAAGCGAGATCTTAAGCTCTACTCGCTTATTCTCGGGCATTATTCGGCATTATCCGTTAATTCGGCTCTTACCGTTGTTTTTTACGGTTATCGGGCCAATTTGTGTCTGTTTACGGACGATCGGCTGTGTGTCTAATTCCATCGAAAGTTTCACCTTCAATTATTATTTTATTCTTGAAACTGGTGACCCCAATTGATTGTTGGATACCTTATTTAGGAATGCCGAAGATGCGGCCATTGCTGCCTAAATTATAAGAGTAAAAGTGATGTGTGAGAAAGTATTTTACATTACTAGCAACTTAGATATAGATAAGATAAGAATAATAGTGAAAAGTTCGCCGTTACTTTGCCCTTTTGCCCGAATTTAGGGCTTTTGTTTACATATGTAAATTTTTTTATGGACTTCATTGGCTACAGGGCAAGAGGGGGCTTGCCCTGTAGCCAATGAAGTCCATAAAAAAAATTACATAACAAAAGCCCTAAATTCGTTTGTACAACACCTAATTGTGTTACCTATAAAATTAACTTTACGGATAAAATACCCAAGCTTAATGAAGTTGCAAGGTTGCAAAGGTTCTACACAAATTAAAATATAAATACTAACACATTTTAACAGCTTACAAGTAATGCCACTTTTGTTTAAGAAGATAACATAGATTCATAAATAAACGAGATTCAATGTATTTATTATTATTTTTATTTAACGTACAACACGTTGGTAAAGTAACGAAAGTCCGATCCCTAACACACTGTATATCTATTATATTAATTCAAATGAGCATAGAGCTTACCACGGGGCTAGATGTTGTTGATTGTATGGATTGTCCAGTAACATTAGTTAGTCATTATTTCGCCTCTTAGTTGGTAGCCTTTTTTCATCTATGTCTATACCTATTACCACGCTATTTATTATATCAACTATTTACTTTATCTGTGGTAAAGATCCTTGAGTAAAAGTAAAATGTCTTCAGGAAATAAATCATATTTAATTACATTTTCTAGGAAAGCAAATACGCTTTTTAGAAACCAACCAAATGCTTCTGATTAAACTCTCTCGAAATATATTTTTATTTAAAAGTTCAGACATAAATTAATTATAAGCAGTGTATTGTAAGGTAGGAGAACATTGATATTTAACCAGTCGTTCGAAAACGGTTATTCAAAGACGTCAAAAAGTCTTTAGGTCTTTCCAACATTTTACAAATTTTTAAATCAAATCAAATAAACTTTGTAGGCATTGAAGAGTAAGTTTGTATATAAATCTAAATTTTAAATTTAAGAAAAACCCTCCATTCCAATGCCTTTATTTCCATAAAAGTAAAGCACCATAATATTTTGTAATGTGGACGCGAAGCGCTTTCATTTGATACCCCACACGAGTATATTTGCAGATTTTCGGTTTTTCTTTCCCACTCTCACCCCCATTACTTTTAAACGGCACAACCGATTTTCATGAAACGTGTCTAAGAACACTAGCGCTAAACTCACCTTTTATACAAAAAAAAACGAAATTGAATCGCTTCATCCGTTCGGGAGCTATGATGTCCCAGACAGACAGACAGACACACAGACCGACAGACCGACAGACAGACAGACACGTCAAACTTATAACACCCCTCTTTTTTGTCGGGGATTAAAATTGCATAATCGATACAAACACTATTTGGTCAAAAAATAGCCAAAGTCTTTTACTAGTAATTGTTCATCGTAGATTAGTTTACATATGGTAACCAAAATAATAATTATTCAATTATTTTTAAGCGATACAAAACTGATAACGAATGATCTATTAGGAATATTTATTATTTTACATCTATTAAGGAGAGGAACTAATTTTATGGAGCGATTCGTGTGGACGTCAAAATCGCAACATATAAATAGTTTTGATGTTAAAAGCGTATCTGCATTCTCATCCCACCTTGAAAAAAATAACAAATAGTTACCTACCGAATGGCAGAGATTTTTCCCACATTGAAACAGCCTTTAAGAAATATCCAGGGCTATACACTCCCGCTGATTATATGCAAGTTATCAAAGACTGTAAGATAAAAACCCGCTAACATTAACTTTAATGGAAAAATCTGATTTTCGGGCCCTTCTAAAGTCGAAAAAATGATCATTAACACAAAACTTGGTATTAATAAAGAATGCATTAATTGGCTACAAACTGCAGACCAGCTGTAATCTTGCTGGAACATTTAGTTTCCCTATCAGGCCGTCAGGGAAGCCAGTATGACCAGCGAAACTAGCCGATATTCAGTCCATATTACATCTCATTCCACAGGATGCACAAAGATTTTATAATGGTCTCGTTTGTGACGATGCATTAGAAGACGACATAAATGGACTAGACACGGTGGATTTCGAAATCCAATTTGATGATAACGTTGATTAAACTCCTTTTAAATTTTGTTACTTTATGATTTATGTGGATTAAAGCTTCAGTACGTTATTCTAAATACATAGTATTTCATTCAGTGCAGTTAAAGCAATTTAGTTCTGATACTCCAAATACAAGCAATGCTTAGCTAGAGGGCAGTTACTGGAGATAGATTAAATGATTAAATGGTAAATAAATAATACGTAAACCCTTGACCTATGTTTTTTTTTGTGTATATGAGAATACCTGTCGACTAGTAAACGTAAAATAAATAAATAAATAGTATTTTTTTCTTCACATAACTGACCTGCACATATTTTTGTAAAACCTTTGTTATATTCAGAAGTGAATTCTGTTGGGTGGTTCCTTTTTGCATAAATACGAACAATTATTCAGTATAAAGTTTATAGTACCTTTTCTGAACTGTTGCTTAGAAGAGTTAAATTTATAAACTAAAGAAACGTTTATAAACTGCACAAATTATATTAATTGTTGCGTTCTTGATAAGTGATGCGAGAGAAAATCAAAAATAACATAGTATGTCGGGTAAGTTAAATGAGTAATCATCTAGTGGTGCTCTTGCAAATCTCTAGAGTAAAATGACACATTTATCTGGCCTTACGAGGATAATGCAATATCAATCCAAACGAAATCACACATTGAAAAACAAAGTGCGAAATATTCAAGCAAAAAACAATTTAAAGTACCTATCGGGCCTTACGTTACGTACGAGGATAATGCAATATCAATCCCTAACATGCTATTATTTGAAAAACGGAATCACACAATGAAAAACCAAGTGCGAAATATTTAAACAAAGTACAATTTAAAGTATCTACCATTAGTTCAGATTTATTCACATAACGCTTCGTTTCATGAGGTTTTCCGGCGAGTGGACGGACGAAACTCTTTGGAGTTCTGATAAGGAGATTAGCGTAACGAGGGCTTTGTTCCGGCTATCTGCTAAACGTCGGATCAGCCGCGAGATAACAACTCCCAGCTCTTACTAGATTTTACCGTTTTTAGGGTTCAGCATAATACAAACTTTAACAAATACCAAAATAATAGACGGTAAGTTTTGAAGTGTGTTTAAGATTTTTGAAAATTTTGTCAGTACTTTGCGGAGGGTAAACTGATAAGTCATGATCACTAAATACATATTTACAGATAATTCACACAACAATATCTAGCCCCGTGGTAAGCTCTAAGCTTGTGTTACGGGTCCTAGATATCTGATATACATAATATAATAGTCATACATATATAAATATTTTTTATTATACATATTAAACACCCAGACCAAGGAGAAAGTGCTTGCAGAGCATACAAACACTTTCACCCTCGGCGGGAATCGAACCCGCTACCTCTTGCGCCGCAAGCGGACCCTCGCCCACTGCGCCACTGAAGCAGTCACTTAAACTACACACCTAAACTACACTTATTATATTATACTACGTTCTTTCCAAGTTGCACACGTTTTTGGAGTTTACTCGTTAAGAAACTATTTGAGTTATAAGGCCCGGTACGGAAATTTTATGAGGAGTAAAATTAAGTGTAACACGAAAAGTTGAGGCGTTACGTAGAAAGAGACAAACATCTATATCTGTAGGATTGAACATGTAAAAGAATGTGATGGAATACATTACACAGCTTATCTCATTCTCGGGGTCTCCTCTTTGCGCGATACTTCGTAGTCTCACTGTATTTTATTTATTTTATTTTGTAACATACTTTATGTAATACGCTTTATTGAAGTAATATAAATAATCAGAATAATCTATACTAATATTATAAAGCTGAAGAGTTTGTTTGTTTGTTTGAACGCGCTAATCTCCGAAACTACTGGTTCGAATTGAATAATTCTTTTTGTGTTGGATAGTCCAGTTATCGAGGAAGGCTATAGGCTATATAACATCACGCTACGACCAATAGGAGCAAAGATATAGTGGTAAATGTGTAAAAAACGGGAGAAATTGTTCATCTTTGAAGCCTTCCGTTGCGTGCGCCGTGAAAACGGTTCTAGATACACAAAAAATATGTATTAAAGAATAATAGCTCTTTTAATGATCTAAAAAACAGTCCGCGATAGTATATGTCTATCTTTTAAGATTAACTCACAAAAACCGTTTTTATGGTACCTAATTTGGTCGAAATAATTTGTTTAAGTTGTATCAACATAATAATATTAATCTTTATTCAAATAAATATGTTGTTGGTTAAGAGTACTTCATCCATTATAACGCGGGTAGCACCGCAGGGCACAGCTAGTTACAGATATAATGTTTGTTTCTCTTATCATTTTAGCATAGATGCGTTCATTTACCCTTTTTTTCTATTCGATATATATCATAAGTATCGTTCGTAAGGAGTAAACTTCAATCGTGTGTCGTAGCTGACACACACACACTTTTTTTATACTTTATTCTGGAATAGGCCTTCCTCCGCTGTTTGTGTGTCTGTCACCGGTTCTTCTGAACCATGATAGCAAGACAGTTATTTTTAGAACGTACAATTTGGATGTTAGGTAAGGATATAACTATCTTAACTAATTGGTGTGTTTCATCATCATCATCGTCATCTCAGCCACTGCTGGACATAGGCCTCGCTCAAAGATCACCAGTAATTTCGGCTGGCAGCGGCCTGCAGCCACCGTGAGGCTGCAGCCTTCACTAGATCATCCGTCCATCTAGTTGGTGGACGTCCTACGCTGCGCTTTCCGCTCCGTGGTCTTCATACAAGAACTTTTCGGCAATGACCATCTGTTCTGCGTGCTATACGCCAGCTGCCACTTCAAAGAGCTAATCCGTTTGGCTATTATATATATATCAACCCGCGTTTTTCTACGAATCTCCTCATTTCTAATTCGATCCCATAGAGAAACCCCGAGCATAGCCCTCATAGCTCTTTGAGCACTGAGCCAATAGTGAAGCACCACGTTTCGGATCCGTATGTCATCACTCGCAACACACATTGATTGAAGAGTGGTATGTTTAAGTACTGTTAAATAACTATTTATTCAATCAAATTAATCTATTCTATTGTCAATCAACGATATTCGTATCATCAATAAAAATTAATTTAAGAAAAATCCCTTTTCCATTGCCTTAATTTCCTTAAAAGTAAAACACTATAATATTTTGTAATGTGCACGCGATACGATTTCATTTGATACCCCACTCGAGTATGTTTGCAGTTTTTCAATTTTCCTTCCCCACTCTCACCCCCATAACTTTTGAACGGCACAACCGATTTTCATGAAACATTTCTAAAAACACTCGCACCATACTTACCTTTCATACAAAAAATAACTAAATTGAAATCGCTCCATCCGTTCGGGAGCTATGATGTCCCAGACAGACAAACAGACTGACAGACACACAGACAGACAGACACGTCAAACTTATAAGACCCCTCTTTTATGGTCGGGGGTTAAATAAGAAAATCTCAAGATTACTTTTGCTTTTTGTTTTATTCAGAACCCTGCATTTGATTCAAACTCTCTCTTATCTGGCTTTCTTTTATACGGCCGTAAAGTTTTCATTTAACACTGGTTTTATGCGTTAAATACATATCTAGTAATGTCGGGCTTAAATCGTAAAATATTTTCTTTTATTTTACGATATTTTTAGTATTGAGATGTTAAATTTTCTCGGCAAGTACCTACCTAAACCATAAAGCGAAACTCAGTTTGCGAAATGAAAATTTAAAGCATGAGAGGGAGTTAAATTCAAATGTTCTCTTACTGTCATCTCTTTTATGTAAGTTAATACATAAAAATATTAATTTAGATTCTTCGAGATTCTGCATTTTAATTAAATTTTTTTGTTCATCTATGTGAAAACATATAGCAGTACATTTATTTGAACAAAAACTTTGTACAAAAAGGTGGGCGGTAACGCCTAGGCATTTTCTACCTGCCAACCTGTATTGGTTGTTAAGATTGCTGGCGTGCAATACAAAAAATATATTAATTTTTTTTAGAAAAAAAATATAATTATACTAGTTTACGAATTATAAATAAAAACAATATAGATAAATAAGAAGGAAAATAATATGAATGATAAATCTAAAAAAAATGATTAAAATTCAAAATACTGAGAGTACCGAACAAAATTGGTATGAAATCATTTAATGAAGAGATGTGTCGAATGCTATTGATACTGTCGCTTCAAATAGTGTTCCTTTAGGGAGCGTCTTAAAGTCTCTTTGGAATCTAACTTACGCAAATCCAAAGGGTAAGTCGTTCCACAATCGAACAGCTACCACGGAGAATGAGTTGCCTAGATATTAAGTGTTGTATGTATATACAGGGATAGAAAGAAGGAGATTATCAGAAGATCGGAGAGTTTTGTTGCGATTATCAGAGAGGAATGTGATTGTCATTTTTGTAACAATATGCGAAACGCAGATGGTACCACTAGCACAGTCACTAACTATACACCTTCTTTTTTTGGGTTTATGGTGAGGATAAAGGAAACAAAAACTCTATGATCAAAATACTAAATTCTCGTTACCTCGGGGTCTTGTTATATATTTCATTACGCTTTAAAGGCTACGGCTCATAAGGCTGCTAACCGTAAGAGAAAATAAAAATACAAATAAATATACTTCTTTCTTCTCCGTTTACTGTCTATACTAGTGATGCCCTCTGGCGTGAGCACGTTGCAGTAATATCCCGTATTACGAAAACTCTACCATTTAATGCCCATAGAAGTAAGTAGGTAAAAATCTAGCTCTGTGATTGATCCACGTAAAAACAGGGCCATAACCAGCTTACACGAAAGAACTCTCCTCAATCTGCGATAAGCCGCTCATGTCAAAGTGACAGATTCACAAACTGTAAACACGTGATTGGCCGGATAAGCGCCTCCTGGCGGCGCCACGCGAGCCCCTCGTTAGCCGCTAATGGCGCGCGACAAAGCGCTGATACTCATCACTCGGACATAATTAATTTATGAACACAATGCCGTGAACACCTTTGTAACGGTCCTGATTACAATCAACTGAAGTAATTTTACGCTTTTCAAAAAGTGGCCTGTATTTCTCGTTTTGATAATAAAGCATTTTATTACCTACTTTTTTGAATAACACTGATTTTTGTAGATGCATGCTTTGTTCTCACACCTTGATTGCTGCTATTCAGTTGACATGGCTTTCATAAAGGTTAAGCATAGTTGAAATAAGTACCCTAACTATACATTCAAGAACAAAAGACAACAGTAGGCAAATTGTGTCTTATGGTGTTTTCCAATAGTAAATTCATGTTTAAGTAGATTGATGCCCGACAAAATAAACAGTGTGACTACTGTTTAAGGTCCGTCAAAAATCTTGTTTTTGTTTTATTTGGGAAACAAACAGTACACAATACTTAAAAATAATAAACTTAGACTAATCATAAGCCAATAAATTTTCCACAGTAGCATAATAGTAATTAGCGTACCTAATACCGCGATCATCACAATTTGTATTGAAACTAAACGTGCCAACTTTTGCCTGTATTATGAAGTCGAAGTAATGAGCTTCAGTATCGCTTGTTCAGATATTTATCATCGCAACGTAATGTCTGGCTGCAACAACCTGTGGACCGGTGGTCTGACGTTAGCGGCGATCAACCTCGACGCATGGTCGGGCTCTAATAGTTTAAAACTGGTTGACCTTGACCAGTAGGTAATATGTATAGTGTGGAAGTAGTAGGTGTAGACAACAGACATATATCTACCTAGAGCCCCGACCAAGCGTCCGTTGTTGCAGCCGGACAATTACGTTGCGACGATAAATATCTGAACAAGCGATACTGTCGCTCATTACTTCGCATATGCGAAGGCTTAACCTTTAGTAACCGAATATAATTACTCGTAGTGGGTTTTGATACATATTACACCCCTAAATTGTCTTTTCTACTTATGGTTTACCGAAATTAATTTTAGAAGTTTATATGTAAGTTTGGATAATAGAAATATGTAGGTGTATTATCAACTTGCGGCATTGTTCGGTTTTCAAGTTTATGCTAAGTGAACCTACAGTCAATCTCTAAAGAGCAACTCACTAACTCATAACACTATAATAAAATTTGGGTTAAGATGCTCTTGTAATATTGGAATTTTCAGTAAAAGTCCATGAAACTCTGGCATAGCTTCGCATCCTGTTTACGGCGAGTACCGTTCGTTTTTAATGAAACCTCTAAAATGGTGGCTATAATCTCCGATTCCATTATCTCGGACAAATGGCGGCAAACTGCCGCTTGCTATTGTACGGGAAAACACTCCACGCCCCTAAAAACACCCCTAAACATTTTCACGATCGCACTGAAAAAGAATACAAACGCGCTATCGCAAATTTATTTTAAGTGATCGTGACTGTTGGTGATGAAATCGGCGGATCCAGAGATGCGTGATACGAAACGATATTTTGCTGTATATATACGAAGCAGAGCGATTATGTCGATATTATCAATCGATACACGACCATACGTAATGTCGATTAGGTATATCGTTTTACTTGTTACTATTTATTTTTTACTTTCTCTTAAAGGCCCGTCTCAAAAATCTACATTGTATAATGGATAGATAATTGATTGAAATGAGATTGCAATACTCGCACATATAAGTCATAAAATATTGCACTGCAATTACAAATTAACTACAATTTTTTAAATCTCGTTACTAATGAGGTAACATGTTTATTATTAAGTAATGCTATTGTACAGCAATATTAATAATATGGTTGAGATGTTTAACGGTAATATGTAAGATATTGTTTCTATGGGGCGTTTAAGAAAATGGCCCATATTAAAAGTATGTAGCATTGAATTAAATTTTTTTAAATAAAGGTATTGTTTGTTGAGATTTTTTTAACTAATACATTTAACCTTTATCTAGTATCTTAATCCGTACGAAGAATTTTTCTTATAAAAGAAAATTAAATCTTAATATTTAATAAGTTCCTACCTACATAACTGCCGATATATACATAAAGTAATAAAAGTAATAATAAGTAATAACGCCAATCATTTTCAAAAACAATACCATGTGCTCTAAAATTAAACAGATTGACGAAAGTTTGAGAACAGCAGCCTCAGATGTTCCAGAGAGGAGTAATATAATTATCAGTAACGCTATTAGTGTTGTGTGTTGGTAAACTCAATATGTCAGCGTCGGGTGTACCCAGTACAATAACAACTCCTCAGCCCGGTCCTTCATGATTTACTGGTGTCTTCAAGCTCTGCAAGGCATAAGTGGTTGCGTTTTAGACTGCAGTTATCAACATGGGTTGGCCTTGGACTTTCAAGAACACTATTTGACTAAATTAGGCTTTTGACTAGAACTTAAAGCTTTTTTTTTTTATGCTTTGTAAGTCTTTATTTGACTACAATCTCACCTGATGTGACGTATGTGTGTAAAGTGACGATGTGGTCTAAGATGGGACATAAAGACCTAGAAGATGGCTTCTCCGGGCCACATTACGAAACACAAAAAAAATCGCTTCACGCACTGGCCCAGCCCGGAGGGTGGTGACAAGCCGCGGCCGAAGCCTACCACCAGAGACTGTTCTTAGCACCACCCGGAGGTCACGTGTAAGGATTCAGAGGGTTACCACTTACGGACGTGTACAGACAAAACCTCCTAAACATATACTATGGCACAAATTGTCTATTACCGGAAAAACCTAGGATACGATTTGCCTCGTAGACATCACAACTTTGTTTTTAAATGTACGGAAGTCTTAGATTGTAGTTATAGATAATTTTTAAAACAAATCTTTTAGAAATAAAGCTAATTTGAAATGTTACTTCGTAATTTCTATGCTTTTTAGGCATTTTGTAAAAATAAATAATTTTAAAACATAGCCAAGTGATTACATGTTTCAGTGGGTCGGTCATTTATTAGTTATGTCAAAAATCAAGATGTATAGAAAATAAAACCTTTTTGCCAAAAATTAAACCAACTTCAAACGAGAAACTGAAAAGTACAAAATAAATTAACTTTACAAATCATTTCGACATTATAAGTTATAATTAAAAGAAACATAAACAATGATCAATTACAATTCCACATCCACACCGCAGGCGTATCTTCCTTCATTTTAAAACACCTTTAGTTTACCTATAGCATAACATTCACAATCAAATTTAATTATTATTAGTTTATAGTAAATACATAATTTTATGGTTAAATTAGATATGTATTATTTTAATGAGTATTGTAAGAACTGTTTAAGGTACCAGAGTTTAAGTAATAGTTTATGTAAAAGTAGATTAATTTATTATGTAGGTATCTCAGTATAAAAAGTGCTTTAAACCTTTAGCACATTAAAAGAAGCAATGGTTTTCAACTCTGAAATCGCTATAAGCTTACATCTTTAACCACTCGTCATGTCCCTTTTACAAGCGAAGGCGGGCACCGCTTATTGGATAAGCGTTACGTTATTACACTATTAACAACCCCCTACGCCACTACGTAATCACTTTCCGTGACATATCGGTCCCATAACCGGTGATGGTAACGTACTACCTGGATATTAGTCAATGTAGTTCTGTGGTCGGACTGATTGTCTCCAAGAGTAAGATTTTTTTTTTGAATAAGATATGAATGTTATGAAATATTACTATTTGCCCGACTCGACTGGTTTTCATGCTCACTTAGTGGATATAAATTTAACATTTAACGAGATGTTTAAATAGCCAAGTTCCTCCTCTATTTGTATACCGATCTTGATGCCCCGATGTTTGTCTATAATGAAATCTTGCAAATTAAATTAGACACTAATATTCTGTTCTGTGAGTTTTTTTTTATTAGTTCAATTGTCGATAGTAGTTTTTAGTTTTGTTATGTAGGTAAAAAGTATTTTCTATTAATCTAGTTACAATTATTTTAATGATAGACAAATACCCTATGTCTAACTATATTCTAGACAAACTAATATAGCGCGCGCTATCTTGCACAATTGTATAAAAGTGAAAAGGACGGTACTACTAGCGTGGGAGACTAAGATTGGTCAGTGGAAGTAACAGTTTATAACAAATTTAAAGTTCACAAAGCCTCAAAATTTATTGGAAACAGTCCGATGAGCGAGCCAAGTCAACAATAAAAAAAGAATCAGTCCGTCACGCCAAATCACGAGGTAAACAGTCCAAAAACCAAGCCAGGTCAACGTAAAATACAATACTGAGAACACAATGTAACGAGCACTAAACGACACGTCCGGCACGTCCGCACCGCACAAGAGACAGATGAGACTGACTTTTAGTCACAGTGTGCACGCGCCCTATGTTCGTTATTTGCGACCAATAATGTGCAGTCTATGATTTCCCTATTAGTTTGTGTGAGAGAGAGAGAGAGAGAGAGAGAAAACATTTATTGACACAACACACACATAACCAGTAAAATACAGTAAAACAAAACAAGAAAAAAAAATAAGATATTTATATAATACTAAACATAAATCATTGAATGTGTTGTGCCAAAAGGGCTCGCCTCAGCATAAGCAGATCCACCGTTAGGTGGATTTGCGCTGGTTTTCAGACGAGACCTAATGACAAACAACCTCACGAGCGACAAACAGAACAAAACGGCAAATAAAACAAACAAATTAAATTAAACTAAATTATACACGTAATAATGCAATAAAAACACAAATCATATAAAATTAACAACTCATAGAACACAGGAAACAAGAGAACACACCAGAAAGAAGAAGAAAGAAAAAACGACAGTGACATGACAGTTATAAGAGCCATAGCGCCTTACGACGCGTACATTCACTCATTCACCCATTCATTACTCACTAGTCACTACATAGATTATGAGATGAAAAAATGAATGACGCCTGGCTTGTCCTATGACGCTGAAGGCGCAAAGTTTTAATTTTAAGAGCAAATAATTTATGTATTTAATCATTTATATCATGTGCTGACATCCGTGACAAAAACCTAGAAATTTATAAAGTGTGTACATGTGCATGGGAAACGTCACGGCCGGTGAGGCGTCAGCGTCGTTTGTCTCCGCGAACAGACTATAAGAACGGGTTTTAACGGTAACATAACGTGACTGCCTCAGTGGCGCGGTGGGCGGAGTTCCGCTTGCGGTGCAAGAGGTAGCGGGTTCGATTCCCGCCGAGGGGTCAAGTGTTTGTATGTTCTGCAAGCATTTTCTCCTTGGTCTAGGTGTTCAGTATGTATAATCTATCTATGTATGTCTATTATATTAAGTATATCAGATGTCTAGTACCCGTAACACAAGCTTATAGCTTACCACGGGGCTAGATGTTGTTCTGTGGATTGTTCGTCAATATTTAACATAGTAATATTTATTACACAGATGACCCATCAATAAAAATAGCTATGGAAATAATCCATAGCATATGCTCATTGCGTATTTAATTATTTATTATTTAATCTTATTTATTTACAGGTCTTTTATAATTAATTACATGTCAGTCCTATCGGCTAATCAAATCGTTAAACAAAGATATTTAGGTGTCTGCTTTATTACTTATTTATTAGTATACAATTATAATTATGTACAACTATTATTGCCTGAATCGGCTTACGGCTTTGAAAAGTTCAGCAGCTGCTTTGGAGTTTGGATGTGTTAAAACTTTATGAAAGATTCCTGTGTCCCAACTATTCAAGCCGAAGGCCTGTTCAAGACCTTGCCTAATCTCTCTTAAATTCGACTCACTCCTCCAACAGATGGTGAACATCTTCTAGCACCCCCCCAAGAATCACAATTAGGGCTATCTACTTTTCGCATTAAGAAAGCAAACTTTTTCAAAGGAATATGACCCGTACTAAGTCTATGTGCTGTTATTATAAACTTACGACACAGTTTCGTTGAGCTAAACGAAGGAATATAAGGAGGCTCACATTGTATAGTTTTGTACCAAATGCCTTTTTCTAAGGATCTTTCATTGAAATGTTCTTTCCAAAAATTATAACAAAATATTTCAGCAGAATTCTGCAGTTTTTATTCACAGAGTTCGTTAAGTCGTTATTTTACGTACCGTGGTAAAAGTGAAACGACACGTAAATATAATTTACGAGAACTTGATCTATTTTATTGTACCCTGAACGAATTTACTAGGATAACCATGTATAATAGAAATAAATAGATAAATTTAGATAAGCACACTATTGTATTGCCTGTAAAAATAGTTGTTAGTTTTGGAAATAATGAATTCGGTCATAATTGTGGAACAAGTCGTTAATGGTAAGTACCAAATGTTTAGTAGAGCAACTCCAAATATTTCAAACGCATAGAGGAGTCGAAGGGTCCGGCAAATAGTAGGCATAATTATCGGCGCGTAATTGTGTCTTTGAGCCCTGATAAGGAGCAAAAATGTTTAGACCCTAGGCCAAATACTTGGGCACTGAATGCGTTTGAATTGAAACCCAGGTGTTGTCTCCAAGTTTGATTAATATTACTCAGAGACACAAGTTTACGTGTTTGTTTTATTATCTTACAGGATAAAGTTTCACAAATCTTATTTTATTAAATTTTGTAAAAGATTTCAGATATCGTCAGTATCTGAAATCTTTGGCAGAAAAATACATTTGAAAGATTTATATTTAAATTAAATAAATGTTCATGTTTACTAAATGTTTGGTTTGAATTTCTTTTATAAATTCAGTTCTGTGTAGTAGCTCGTAAAATATTATCTTGGGCGTTCTTATTGGAAACGATATAGATAAAATTAATAATCATTTTTATTGGACACAATTTCTTTTTATTTGCATTTTTTCTGAGCAATAATTAAAAAAAATTGTCAAATAAAAACATACACAGAATAAAACTTAAATATTTCATAACAGATAACTCAAGATCGGTAATGTTAAATCATTATAAATAAAAATGAATTGTTGTTCGTTAGTCTGATTAAAACTCGAGAACGGCTGAACGGATTGAAATGTTCGTGGAGGTCTAGGGAAGGTTTAAAAGTCGAGAATAAATCGAATAATTGCCGGGATATTAATTTTGAATAATAACCAGTGCGAAGCCGGGGCGGGCCGCTAGTGTTAAATATAAAACAAAAAGTTTAACCAACTACTGAAAACAAAATTACCGCGCGCCTGCGTATATCCGCCAATAGAGTTAATTTTCTACTAATACCTATTAGCTTAAGTTGTGAAAAAGATTGATGTAAGGTACCTATGCATGTATATTATATCTAGTTATTGTTTTACTTGGCACCGACTTCAGAATTATTCAAAACTTAATTATTTAATTGTTTATGTTTCTTTTAATTAATCACTTATAAAGTCGAAATTATTTGTGGAAGTTAATTTATTTTTTACTTTTTAGTTTTAAAGATGCAAAGAAATGCTGAAGTAGAAAAGTTATTGAATTCCCCAACTTATCAAAAATAAAAAAAAGCATACATATCTAAAAATAATCTAACTGACAAAAATTGGTTGTTACTACTGAACATAAACAACCTGAGGGACTGTTTCACCATATCCGAGTAATATTAGAAATAAGTTAAAATAAAGAGTTTTTTCGTAAACAAAGTAAACAAAGTTGAGTTTTGCTCAGTCTCGTAAGACAAAGCGAGATAGTTCTTGACATAACTAACCATTGTCAAGTATTATTAACTAACCATTACTTTGTTTAGTCGGATTATGTGAAACAAGCCCTAAGCCTGTTGCTACCTTTACTAGTAAAATAAATAAATAAATATTTCCAGACTTTATTTCAGTAGCTTCCGCTGTCTATTCGCATAAATATTATAACCCTTTCCCCCCGGGGTTCAGATTTTTTACGAATTTCGGTTTTTGAAGTTTATTATTATAATGAGGTAGGTTAAAGTAAACACACAGATTTTTTTTAGATTTTTAGTATACCTAGAAGTACTATTTCCAAGACCTAGACTTAAAAGTACCGTAAGGAACTTCGTGTTACGTCAATGTTAGGAACTTTGATAGAAGCTACATAAGTACTAAGATCTTATATTGACTAGGTAATAATTAAACAGATCGGTTTTTAATTACATAATTACCTCGTGGTATTTAATAAAACAAATTTTCTAATAATCTGCACAAAAATATACGTTGCAATGCGAACATTTACTATCAGGTTTCGACTGAATCTTCTTCAAACTAATAACTTCACACCTTCCCCTGTTCTCTACAAACGTAGGTCAATAGATGCCTCTGTTACCCAAGGGTACGGCTTTCACAGTAGAATAGTCAGATTTGCGCCATTTCGAAGAGCCGCGTTTTGCACTATTATCAGAAGAAATTCTTCTTTTCTGACTAGCATCTTTCATTGTCATAAAGTCTTGTGTAATAAAATTTTAAAATCTATAACGGTGGTCTGTACGATTATAAGTCCATGAATGATATATGAAATGACAAATGCGATGTCCAGAATTCCCCAAAACAACCTGAGGCACCATTTCGGAGATTTGAGATTTATACAGTACATGGCTCTCAAACGATCAGCTGTATCTACGCTGCCCATATAACTATTGTTATCTTTGATAGCTACAGGGCTTGTAGGTATTTCCTCTTTTTTAGGTTCAATACCTTGCTTTCTGAGAAGCATAATGGTTCCTTTGGTACCACAATCTTGTAAATGATATATCCAATCAATACTATAAATATATCAATCAGTGTGGTACAGTGAGCAAAACAGTCTTATACTTCTACACGTATCAGCTATGTATTCTGATAAAATTGTATCTAGGGTTCTTTTTTCCTTCACGGTTTGGTTCAGGCAATCGCTTTTTAGTTAGTTAGATCTGTGTGAAGACGTATTTGCAGACGGTAGATCAGACCGAACGGTATTAGAGATGTGGGTGCCTGATTTATAGGGCATTTCAAAACATCTTCAATTTGACGGCAACGATGGCGGAACTTTGACAAAAACACTGGCATGAGATATTTCAAAAACCTTATAGAAGCCTCTCTAGTGAGGGTACTTGAAAATTTTCCAGTTCATCGTCAGAAACACCTGCACCAGACTCTTCGTGATAGTCTTGTAGCTATTCTAACAACAGGTCTTCAATTAGAGCGGTATTGTTTGTAATATCTATCTCAATGGCTAAACCAATAAGAAAATTGGTCAGAATAATAATAAAAATCATAAACTTATTCGTTTTTGATGAAAAAATACCCACTTTATTGAGTATGTGTAATATAAAAACCCATAATTTTTGAGACTAAAATTACCTAATGGTACTTTTAAGTCCGCATCAGTTTTTATCCAATATTCATATATAATAATGTGAAAATATATTATAACTGCATTTAGATATGTGGTCAATAATATAAACAACGTAATAAGTAAAAAAACGTAGCACTTACCAGTAATATTTTATATAAAAAACATCTCCAAATACACAGCTTAGCGAAGTGACAAAATGATCGAGAGGATGTAACTTGATGTTCAATTTTTTTTGCAACATTAGGCGGTAATTCAAATCACGCGCTGTGATTGGCTTACAAAAACCGTGCTCTAAAGGACCGTCAGTAGCAGTCAGCTTAAAGTGTTTCCGAACTTAAGTTATTAGACGAAAAATGTGGAGGTACTTCTTAGTACCGTAAGGAGGGAAAGGGATAATCGAATCACCGGTTTTTAAAACTATTTTTCAATTATTGATATTTAAGGGAAGGGTAATGCATAATTTTACACGTGCAAATCAAATCATGTGTGGGCGGATCAATATTGACAAAATAGCCAAGCCTCGGATTCAATATACAACGTATGTTGTAGCCATATTAAGTTTCATAGGGTAAATGTTCGGATTCATCAGTCGTCTACGGATAGAACATCGCCAACTGGCCTAGTGCACTCTACAGCAGAAAAAAAACTATTTCCAGCCGTATGTACAAATTGACTCATATATTCGTCTATTCTATGTAGCATTTTCTTATAAAACGAATACAGGATAAAAGAGAAATTAGTATCATTTCCAAAACGTTAACCAATTTATAAAGACTTTTTATAAGTATACTTTATAAAATGCAAGATAATATTTTCGTAAGTAAATATATTACAGGACCACAGTTTTAAATCAGCGTTTAAGTAAGCACCGTCCCATTTCCATTGTTGTGTTGTCGCATTTTTATCAAGAGGAATGGCAGTTGTATAGTGTTGGCTTGGGAAATGGAATAAAGAAATACGTAAAGAGGTACCTTGCTTCCATAAATATTAGATTCGATAGGACACCGGGGCACAGGCGAGGCTATGCCAAGCCACGGAATTAGATTTCTCCTTTTCAGTAGTGTGAAGTATAGGACTTCGTTTTTTCTTGTAGATATTTTTTTTTGTTATTGAGTACACTCTTCTTCTTCTTCTTTTATTTTGGAGATGGCGTCCGTTGAGTAAGCTCAGTAAATTTCACTAAATGTATTAAAGTGTCTCAGAGTATCAGAGTCAGAGCATTAAATTATTAAGTTTTTTTTTTGGTTGACCATTTAGCCAGACACGGACGCCATCGAAATAAAAGAAGAAGAAGAAGTTTTTTTTTACACTCTTTCATATGTATATAAAGCCGTAAAACTATTTTATTTTACCAGTCTATGGCCTAATATTTTAAAATATTCTCTGTGGCATCTAGGTACTGTTTGTTTAGAACAGAGAGTATATAAAGATCCACTTTATAATTTTATTTAACTCGACACTGGCAAATTGTCGCTTCAAGCGCAAAGTTCAATTACAAGAAACTGAACTGAGAGTATATTATAATCACTACGTTTTAGTTTAGAATAAAATGGCGTTCAACTGAGTAACATCTTTTTCACTTTAAATAAAATGTTAACTCGACACTGGCAAATTATCGCTTCAAGCTCAGAGTCCAATTACAAAAAACTGAACTGAATTCTATATAATTTATTACACACTAGCGGCCCGCCCCGGTTTCGCACGGGTTTTAATTCAATTTTTTCCCCCGGCAATTATTTGAAATTTTCTCGCCTTTTAAACCTTCCCTAGACCTCCACGAACATTTCAAGACTAAGATAAGATAAATCCGTTCAGCCGTTCTCGAGTTTTAATCAGACTAACGAACAACAATTCATTTTTATTTATATAGATAGATTGTATAAGCCGTATAAAGTGAGGTAATCGGCAGTTGTGAAGTGGGTTCGTTTGTTTCCACTATAAAAAGATCACTGCTGCAGGACCCGGGTCGGGGCCCTCAATATAATGGGGGGCTTCACACCAAAATGCAAAGTTAGTCCAGTGGAAGAAACAAGGAAGAAGAATACGAAGAACTAAAAGAAGAAGAGCAATGAAGAAGTCTAGAAAAGAAGAAGAGATCCCCCGGGTGGTGCTAAGAAGAGTCTCTGAGGTCAGGCTTCGGCCGTGGCTTGTCACTACCCTCCGGGCTGGGCCAGTGCGTGAAGTTTTTCGTGTTTCGTAATGTGGCCCGGAGAAGCCATCTACCTTCTAGGTCCACATGCCCCATCTTAGACCACATCACCACTTTACATCAGGTGAGGTTGTAATCAAATGAAAGCATACCAACATAAAAAAATAAATAAAAAAAAGAGACCGAGAAGAGATGCCTTATTTAAACCTCGTTTTTTAGTAGTAGTAGTAAAGTTATTCCTATCCCGTAACCCACTTCCATAACATGATGATACCAACTTTGAGAATGTTCTAGTATTCTTACTGTTTGAAACTTTACGAATACAGTGCAACAAAATTCTAAGACTTGTGGCTCCTTTTGCAGTACTTATGAAAATGTATGCCCGTATGAATGGGACAGTAAGTATTATTTGTGAGTACGACTTAAAGATAATTTCCGTATCATAGTGTGACCAATTTATTTTAAGGACTTTGCCAAGTCAATCGTAAGTCGATTTAAACTTTAGTTGTTTAATCGCTGAAATCACTATAGGATCCCGTTCCACCATCTCAAAGTAAAATTAGAGAATGGATAAAAAAAGAACATTTTCGCTCAGTTACTTGTGACAAAGCGAGATAGGTCTTGGCAGAACTAACCATTGCTTTGTTTACCTACCCGGAGTATGTGAAACAAACCCTTAGTAGGCATACCTACGCGTCAGACCCCCCCCCCCCCCCCCCCATTTGACATTTTTTCATTTTTTATGCAATAAGTCTATTATAATAGTATATTTTATAAAGACAAGAAGTTTACCTCAAAGTAGTGCAACAAATAACGTAGAACGGAGTACTTCAGTTTTTTTTTTTTAATACGGTTATAATAAAAGGTTTGTGAGTACAATGTATTAGATTAAGTACTGGAAATTACAGAAATCTGAAAAACTTTTCAAAATCTGAGAATAATTATCATTAGACTATATGATAACAATGAATGGAAGAAATATTTTTAATTGTGTTTAGTCCATGCCGTGACAATAATAGACATGCTACTACATTAATCAAAAAGTAGATACTTATAAGCAGATACAATCGTATTGTCACAATGATTGATACAAAGCGCGCTAATTAGTTTAAAAACCTCCGAACAGAATACCTACATTGGAAGTGCTCCTGAGATTCATTCCATTATCGCCCTCGTCGCTGCTCGTTCAAAATACATTGAGGTCTCATTGTACTAATTTATAAAACAATTGGCTTGAATTTTTAAATGAAATCTTTTAAATTACTGAGAGAAACACAGTTTCATGGAGGTAGGCGCCTCGCGGATCCACTGCTAAGGTAACTAAGCAAGAGATCTAGATTATCAGTATTTCTTTCATGCATAATATAGGTAATCGTTTTCATATTTTATAATAGTTTTTTTTACAATAGATTGAAAAATTAACTTTTATCTTTTATGTTATAACCACAATTCACTGGGTTAAGATGCTAGAAGATATGGTAGTTACAAAAATTAAGGTTTATATATTTTATAAACCAAAGGAAGCTTTAAAAAAACAGCCGTGGCTGAGTAGGAGGACACTCGACTTTTATTCCGAAGGTCGTGGGTTCTAACCCCGCCATTTTTTCTTTTTCTTCTTGAGAAATTGATGTGCGCTTGAAACACTTGCTTTAACGGTAAGAACTTTAAAAGAGTTTGAAGGACATTGTGACATTCACCAACCCGCACTTGACCAGCGTGGTGAATTAAAGCCTAATCTCTCTCATTAAGAGAGAAGTCCCAGTGTCCCAGCAGTGGGAACTTTATAGGGTAATGATGATGATGTACATTTACACAGATATAGGTTTATAAATTGTTACATCTTATGGCGATATGTACATCCACTCTGGAGGAGCACTGCAAATTGGGTTTGCGTCAAATTACATTAAATTCATTCAATGTCATTCAAACTTATCATCAATGTCAATATAAAAATCAATTATTAATTTAAATTAAATGATAAATAAAAATATATTACAAACCGATTGTCAGTTGTGAAGGTACTACTATCTACCTACCTACTTAAGTAAATAAGATTTATATTTGTATTTATACTTATCTGTAAGGTATATGTGTATGGTATGGTATATGATGATGGACATGAGATGTTTGAAATAAATGATTTATTATTGGAGTTTACTCCTTAAGAAACGATTTGAGTTATAAGGCCCGGTACGGAAATTTTATGAGGAGTAAAATCAAGTGTAACACGAAAAGTTGAGGCGTTACGTAGAAAGAGACAAACATATATATCTGTAGGATTGAACGTGTAAAAGAATGAGATGGAATACATTACACAGCGTATCTCATTCTCGGGGTCTCGTCTTTGCGCGATACTTCGGAGTCTCACTGTATTTTATTTATATTATTTTGTAACATACTTTATGTAATACGCTTTATTGAAGTAATATAAATAATCCGAATAATTACAGATTTATGTTTGTTTCTCTTATCATTTTAGCAGATGCGTTCATTTTACCTTTTTTTCTATTCGATATAATATCATAATTATCGTTCGTAAGGAGTAAACTCCAATTGTGCGTCGTAGCTGACACACACACACTTTTTTTATGTCAATGTATCACTTAGGAATTAGTCAACAATATTTTTAACCCCCGTCAAAAAAAAAAATTTTATAGGTTTGACTTGTCTGTCTGTCTGAGACGTCATAGCTCCCAAACGTATCGAGCGATTTTCATTTAGTTTTTTTTTTGTATTAAAGGTGAGGTTGGCGCGAGTGTTCTTAGAGATGATTCATGAAAATCAGTTGTGCCGTTTAAAAGTTATGGGGCTGAGAGTGGGGAAGGAAAACCGAAAATCTGAAAATATACTCGAGTGGGGTATCAAATGAAAGCGCATTGCGTGCACATTACTAAATATGGTATGGTGTTTTACTATTAAGGATTTGAAGGCATAGGAATCGAGGATTTTTCTTAAATTTAAATTTAGATTTTATTTTAATCGTTTATTTTTATTAATTTAAATCGCCTAAGTAGTTTTTGCGTGAAAGAGAAACATACAAACATAATATTGTTGTTTTCACAGAACATGGTGGGTGCTCGGTCTTTTCCTTCTGTTTGTATCAGCTGTGTGTGTTGTGGTGCTGACGATCCAGAGGTTTATCTCCAGCCCCACGTACCTGGCACATGAAGGCAAGGTGGCGACCAGCAGGCTCTTCCCTTCAGTCCTCATCTATCCAGCCATCATCTTCCCTCCATGGAAAGTGCAGAAGTTTTTTGATGAAATGTAAGCAATAAAATGTCTTACACGTTACAAAAATAATTCACGAAATGTAAGAATGTGCTGAAATTTAGAGCACAACACACTTTTTTCATTTATCCATCATCATTATGTTACCATAAAATTTTGTCTATAACTGTTCCTTTGCATCAATAAAGGGTGTACCTACGCGAGTAGGTAAATTCGATGCTAGACTCGCTGATGTAGTGTGAGGTTCAAAATATCGAATAACTATATTTCAATGGCGATTGAAAATGGCATAAAAAATACTATTATGCGCTATGTGATACGAGTATGATAGAGAACAGTAGCCTTGATTAGCGCCAATTATCAGAAATCAAAAGTTATTTATTTATCAGGTCCCGTTGGCATGCTGTCTCGAGACCTCCTTCCGGGCACAGGGACTGAACTGAGTTGTTTTTTTATTGAGTTTGTTTATTTATGTTGTTAGTAAAATCCCAGCAAACCTATCAAGAAGCGAGCTACGGCGCAACGTTTACCAGCTAGCCGCGTTCTTCTCTCCCGACATGGACTACCAAGTGGATGACCTTGAGAAATTGCAACAGCTGATCGAGTTCAACAACCTGACCATAGAGTCGGTGGGACAGCTCCTCACTGCTTCTTGTCAGGAGACATTGTTCAGGTATAATATCAATAAATTATGAAATTATGTGCTATAATAATTAAATAAGTAATTGATTTGAGCACGTTACTGTTCTCGTGTAAACTATTCTGCATTTTTCTTATCTTGAATGAGGTACTGAATGGAGTGGTTCGGTCAATATTTTTCACATAGAAGACTCTCCATCTGCGAGCATCGCTCGATCATGCTTTCCTTTTTGATGATGTATCAATTATGAGACGTAATTTTTTTTTAATAGTCTAGCTGTGCATAGGTTTCCCTTTTCTCCCTCCACTCGTCTCGAACTGCCGCCATTTCAGGCCAAGATTTTAGATGAGTGCCAAGTTCGTCCCGCAATCTCATCCTGGGTCTTCCACGTCGCCACTTAACGTACCCAACGTGAAGTGGTTGGTATGTTTGAATCTTAATCGTTCTAATTTTTATAAGTCTAATTTATTACTAAAATTTTAAAATATTTCATATATTTAAAATATTTCAAATATTTCAAATATTGTAAAATTTTGAAACATGATGAATGCGGTTTTTTAATTTTAAAATAATCTTCTCTCATCATCATCATCATTACCCTATTAACGTTCCCACTGCTGGGACACAGGGACTTCTCTCTTGACGAGAGAGATTACCTTATTAATCTTCTCTATATATATATAATTCAATATATATATATATAATTTTCTGTAGATGCCGTTGGAATGGACGTATCATTGACTGCTCAAAACTTTTCACTATGGAACTCACTGCTGACGGGTTTGGCTGCGTTTTCAACGGACGATCCTTGCGGAAGTAAATATTCCAAAAACTAAATATTTAATCAATCTAGTGAACCTTGAAAAGTCGCTCCGAAACAAAACCTTTTAGAAAAGTAAAAAGCATTTTGGAAAAAAAACGTTTCCTGTAAAAAATAATTATTATATTTCTATTGCGGATAAAGAGAGAGCCGCACAAAAAAGGCCATAGAGTGTGAAGGCTGTATATACGCAAGCGCACCGTCGCTTTTCCACCAACATGATGGATAGGTGACTTAAACAAACCTGAGGGCTTCATGCCATCAACTACTTCCATCCGCATAAATCGGACACAATGAAATAATGGTCTGAGTCCAGAAATAAAGTTCTACGGCTGAATTTACGACTGAAATTATCGTTAAAAATTAAACAACTGACAAACAATCACATTGCACTTTGCTCAAAAAATAGTATTTTATTCCCCCAATATTTATTTATGCAAGGCACACATTTGTATTCAGACAAAAACCGTTCTTCTTAAAATCTTTTATTTTATGAAACATTGTGTTAAGCTATTTGTAACCGTGCCCTCGCGATAGGGCTCGACTTTCCAGATTATATCAAAACCTTGGAAAGGAAAAACCTTTTAAAACAGGATTTTCCGGAATAGACAGTGGACTAATGCTCGCTGTGAACTACACTGAACTCAAACCGATTAATGTGGACCTCGAATATGTTTGGGTGAGCAAATTAAAAATATGCTTAGAGATTGTAATCTACAGACTTTAGGAATCGGTTATCGCTGTTTCTGGAAAATGTTTAAAGTTTATCTTAGATATATACAGGGTTTCCCAGAAATGGTGGATAATCCTGCACGTGCGTGTGCGGGGGGGGGAGGTGGGGCCCCAAATCCCAAAAAAAAAAATCTATTCCCAACAGTCCGCGGTCTACGAATTTTTTTGTAAAATTTAGAAATTTCCCAGTTTTCCTCACATTTGTGGGCATCACGTCCGCTACATGAGGCCTAGTTCGGATTTTTTTCTTTTAACGTATTCCCTAATAATGGTATTCCTAAATTACCTTTAAAAAAACGCAACTACTTAGGATAGTAGTTAACTAGTAGTCCCTAAACATAATTTTTATTTCTGAAATTTATTTTACTGCTAAGTTTGAGCACCTGTGGTATAAAAAAAATGTATTGGAGTTTTATAGCCAACCACATAAAAAAATTACCAACATCATAAGGATTCTAAAACAGTAGCATAAGTATCTACTTTAATGGTAAAATTACTGAGCTATAGCTACTAATGTGTAAAAGTAGGCGTTTCATTACAAAATTGCAAAATTATTTGCAGATATTTTTTTTTAGTTTTTATCAGTTAAGTAGAGCTGTCGACCCTAAAATTAGACTTTACTACCTGCTCGGCACATTCAGTTGAATTCTAAGCTGTGTGAGCGAGACAAACTGTGCTTGGGAAAATTGCGAGTGAAAGGGTCAACAAATCTCCTTTGTATGGTAGAATTCGTGTTTGGTTATTGTTTTGTCTCCGTAGTTAAAACTATTTTAATTTTAGTGCGTATTTCGACGTTCTCGACATCGCATGTGCTCTTGTTTTTCTGATTCTCGGTGACAAAATTCTACATTTGGCATTCTACTGGACTCGATTTGTGCATTTTGATTGGATTTTGTTTGTTTGGTGATAACTGCGACGACTCGGCATTCTATTGGACATTTGTTTTGTATATCAACAGGACTGTGTGATGTCACGTGAAATTTATACACCCCAAGAGTATTCCAATATGCATTACATTTACGGAGAATGTAGTGGCAACGCAAGTGCTGCCGCAACACTTTATCGGGAGAGATACCCGAACGCGCGTCACCCCGACTATCGCGTATTTACAAGAGTGCACCAAGCTTACTCAGAGGGCAGAATACCTGGTACTGGCGTTGGTGGCCCTAGGAGCAGAGGACGACCCCACAATCCTGTAACTGAAGAAATCGTCCTTGACATGGTGGATGAAGATCCCAGTATTTCGATGCCAGATATCGAACGCCGTACGGGAATATCAAAATCTACAGCACATCGTATTGTGAAAAAATTTAAACTGCATCCTTATCACGTGACACGTGTACAAACATTGCTACCACGAGACTACCAAGCACGGATTGTTTTCTGCAGTGAAATGTTAACAAGAATTCAAGAAGATCAAGATTTTTTCAGAAAAATTTTATGGAGCGATGAGACTACATGTAAAAGGGATGGGTATCTTAACCTTCATAACTTGCACAGTTGGCAATTGACAAATCCACATTTGATGAGAGAAGATAAATCCCAGTATCAATTTAAAATAAATTACTGGACGGGCATATTAAATGGAAAAATTATAGGCCCTTATGAATTGCCGGGCAACCTAAATGGCAACAATTATTTAGAATTTCTTCGAAACCAGTTGCAAATATTATTAGAAGATGAGCCACTAGCCATCCGGCAAGGAATGTGGCTCCAGAACGACGGTTGTCCGGCACATTATGCAGTGCAAGTAAGGAATTATCTAAATTATGCCTATCCCAACAGATGGATCGGCCGATTGGGGCCAATATTGTGGCCACCACGGTCCCCAGACCTAAATCCTCTGGATTTTTTTTATTGGGGCTGTTTGAAGGAGCAGGTTTACAAAAAACCCATAAACTCATTAGAAGAACTTCGACTTCGCGTCGCCGAAGCAGCCAGAATTATATCATCAAAAAATTATAATAACAAATTACAAAGATCTTTTATAAAAAGGTGTAGAGCTTGCATAAGGGCAACAGGAGCCCAATTTGAACATTTACTATGATTATTTTTATAATAAATACTTTTTTGGTAATTACTTGTTTTATTTTTTTCTTTTGCAATTTTGTAATGAAACGCCTACTTTTACACATTAGTAGCTATAGCTCAGTAATTTTACCATTAAAGTAGATACTTATGCTACTTTTTTAGAATCCTTATGATGTTGGTAATTTTTTTATGTGGTTGGCTATAAAACTCCAATACATTTTTTTTATACCACAGGTGCTCAAACTTAGCAGTAAAATAAATTTCAGAAATAAAAATTATGTTTAGGGACTACTAGTTAACTACTATCCTAAGTAGTTGCGTTTTTTTAAAGGTAATTTAGGAATACCATTATTAGGGAATACGTTAAAAGAAAAAAATCCGAACTAGGCCTCATGTAGCGGACGTGATGCCCACAAATGTGAGGAAAACTGGGAAATTTCTAAATTTTACAAAAAAATTCGTAGACCGCGGACTGTAGGGAATAGATTTTTTTTTTGGGGATTTGGGGCCCCACCTCCCCCCCCCGCACACGCACGTGCAGGATTATCCACCATTTCTGGGAAACCCTGTATATGTCTGTTCTAAATTATGTTATATTAAATACTAAATTAATACCTACTCGTACTTAAATTTCAAAAATGCCTATATTACTTTATAATCGGCAGCCTTATTAGAGGTTAAAGCCCATTTATTTAAAGTATAGTTTAGGCCACTAACTAAAAAACCTACACGCTAAAATTTCTTTGTATTTTAAGTCTTTAGAAATCTTGATGAATATAAAATGAAGAACTCCCTGTGCTTGCACACCCATTCTTAATCCATTGCGTTTCTAATAAAACGTTACTTCATTTTACGTTATGTTGGTAGATAAATTAATTTCATGAAATAGGCAGGTGTCCAAAGTTGCAAGCATTTTGTGGAGACGACCAACAATGGCACGCCGCTGACTCTGGGCATGGAGCAATGGTTGGTATACCATGTGCGCAGGAACAGGTAATATGTAATTTTTATAATAAAAATCGTGAAAATTAGGAGCGCAGAGCCTTCTAAAAAATTAAATTTACTAATTTTACTAGGTTTTAAAACATTTGTAATATGACTGAACTTTACATTTAATCATCTTTGTACAAAATTAGAGCTCTAGCAACCCGTATGTATTCCGTACTGAGTAACGGATACTCTATCCAGTACCGAGTAACGAATCGTTACTCACGAAATCATTTCGATACTCGCATTTTTCGTATTATCGGCACCAACACTGTTTCAGTATGCGCAAGTACCGAATAATACATTGATGGATTGTGATTATTGTTAAAGACTAAAATGAACTTACAGTCCATTATATATCCAATATAGTTAATCTATTGCAAATTAAGTGGATCCGTCAAATATTACTTTATATTATATTATGTGTAGGTTACACATAATCTTGTAGAAAGTAAGGTATTATGTAAAAAAAACTGTGAGTAATGTTTTCTCAAATTACGAATAATGCGACAAAGCAACGACATACAGTATCAGATTTATTTTATTCAAAATAAAGAGCTTTTTTTAGATAATGAAGAAAATGAGTATGTAAGAGGCAGTTTGAAAGTAGCACCAGTTACGGATAAGTTGCGAGGTAATAGATAAGCGTGGTATAGACATGTCATGAGGAGAGATGAAAGTCATGTGACGAGAAGAGCGTTAGATATGAATGTAGATGGATATGTGAGAAGAGGTAGGCCGAAGAAAAGATGGATGGACTGTGTGAAAGATGACATGTGTAAGAAAGTGGTGGGTGTTGAGATGACGGGTGATAGAGGGAAATGGAAGCAGAAAACATGTTGTGCCGACCCCACGTAATGTGGTCAGGAAGATGATGAAGAAAAAGAGTGAACTTATTTGCAATAATATTAAAAGTTGTGATTGTGATTGATTTTGTGTTAAGAAATTTTGTTAAGAAGGAAGGAAGATACTGTTTTAAAGTAACAGTCTCTTCTTAGAACCTCGATCACTTTCGACCAAATATTCTTCCATAATTATATATATTTTTATGTATAATATCCACCGGTATAAGAGTACACTTATATTTATAGAATAATTGGGTTGGTAAACCACAAAGTTCAATATCAGGCTGATTATTAACTAAAGTCTTCAAAATAAAAAATTCTATGGACGTCTATAAAAGGAGCAGGATCTCAATTCAACGAATATTACGAGTATTCATGTTCGTTCTTTTTTTAGCCCGTAAATTGGACGCAATTATATTTCCTAAAGATAGGATGAATTAATCAGGAGTCAGCTTCAAATGCGATTTATAAAATGGGTGATTTTGTATTTTTTTATTATATTTGCCAACCTTCATTAATTATAATAATTTGGTTTACAAATAAATTGTATGTAACAGGATCCAGGATGAAGGCAAAGTCTTCAGTGATGAGCTTAAGCGTTGCCGCGACAGGGAGCATCCCTTGCTGTACTTCCCCGAGTATCACAAGTAATATCATCAATCTTTATTAGCATTCGACATTCAAGAGTTTTTGTAATATTTTAATATGCGTTTATTAGAGTAGTCAAGGTTTAAGTTTATTTATTTGTTGACGGTGAACGAAGCTTCGCTTGCAAATATAATACAACACAAACATTTTGCAAGCACTTTCACATTGGTTTGGGTGTTTTATATGTATAATAAAAAATGTCTGTTATATAAAGTCTAGTCATATGTCTAGTAACACAGGCTTAGAGCTTACCACAGGGAGAGAGACTAGATGTTGTCTGGATTGTCCGGAAATTTAATTATTTCCAAAAATGTCATATCTATACGATATAATCAATTTGATAAGTGTATTCATTTCAGGAGATACTGCGTGGTGGAATGTGAGATAGCGTACTCCATGAAATCATGTAATTGCGTACGGCCGGTATATCCTTTGCCTAAACGTGGACAATACTGTCGGGCGGACAACCTGGCTTGTGCATACAAAGCTATTCGTAAGTTAAACATAATGGGAAATAGTTTTGTGACAACCAGCAACTGCGTAGGCTCTGAAACTTCATAGTACAATCATATTATATTAATTATAGCTAATGTCTGTACGAGTATATAGGTCCAATTTAAGGATTCTTTCTAGTTGACTACGTCACATTTTAGGTAATTATCCGTGCGAAATATCTATGTATGTGTTAGTAGGGGCAAGATATGGTAGGAATAAACAGTTTTGATCCATAACTAAATCACTCCAGTTCTCGTGTAATCTTAATATATATAAATCTCGTGTCACAATGTTTGTCCTCAATGGACTCCTAAACCACTTAACCTATTATAATAAAATTCGCACACCATGTGCAGTTCGATCCAACTTGAGAGATAGGATAGTTTAAATCTCAAATTATAGTCGCAATTTTAATTTATTGCTAATTATTTGTCTGTTATTAATTACAGGTTAACAAAACTGTGAAATAAATGTCTTTTTATAGGTTGTCTATGATTTTTCTTGATAAGCTATTCATACGTGGTGGTAATATACTCTTTGAGCTATTGTCTATGTCTCGAAAGTTCAATATTCAACATAGTTTTCAATCATTTTTTTCTGACATGTAATTGAAGTACATAATTTTTTTTTTTTTTTTTTTTTTGTTAAAAGCTTTCGTGGAATAGCGGAGATTATCTATATTCTCTGTATTTATATAATAATGAATTGTTGTTCGTTAGTCTGATTAAAACTCGAGAACGGCTGGGACGATTGAGCTGATTTTGATTTTAAAATGTTTGTCGTAGTCCAGGGTAGGTCTAAACGGTGAGCAAATAAGGAAAAATTGCTGGGAAACCTTTTTTTACCCGTGCGACGCCGGGGCGGGCCGCTAGTTACAGTATAATTTGTGACAGGATAAATATAAAAAATCGTGATATTTTTTGCAAATATTATTAATCTGATTAAAAAAACATCTGATTAAATCTAAGAATTAAGCCAAATGCTTGAAATGCATTGTGCATTTATGTACTTTGTCCAGCCTCTGCGCTACATGGGCACCGCGGATTGGCAAGCGCAGCGTGGGACTTCCCCAACTAGGACGGATGACTTAGTAAAGGCCGCGGCTTCACAGTAGATGTAAACTGCTGTCGCTGTAAATCTTTGTTGGCGGCTTATGTCCAACAGTTCAAGTCCTACAGCTGAAATGTTTATGATGAATTAATAATTGGGAAAAAATATACTAACAGTATCAAAACTGGTCAGGCGAAGTATAAAAGTACATACAATTATACGAATAACGTGGAATTACGTAGACATTGGCATAGCTCAAAACTACATAGATCCGTCTCTCATCTAAAAGCCTTCGGGCATGACTGAATTCAATGAGCCGAGAGCGTGTATAGAGAGCATGATTTACAAAAAAAAAGTGATAAAATAATAAATATTGAAGAAGTTTCGATTCGGCACCTTGTTATTTGCATACATAACCTGTCATCTTACGAGCCTTTGAAACGTAATTTGTAAACTTCAAGTGTCAAAATTCGAACATGTACACGTTTTTTAACACATTTTAAGCTGATATTGGCAGACAAAGAGAATATAAATCAATATGTTGGCAGAATGGATCGCGTCCCAACCTTCAAGTATTTTGCGCTTGACTTCATTGACCGTTGACATGTTAAATGAAATTCAATTTAATATGCAAAACTGGATTCGACACGTTGTATGACTAAACATTAATGGTTCAACTAAGCTTATTATTCACTTCTTGCAAAAAATCAGAGCAACGCTAGTCTTCAGCCACTAAGTGTAATAAAAATTATAATAGGTAGGTATAATAGGCACAAATATTATGAGATTGTGTCGTTTTAATAATACCGGATTTTTAAACAGAATCGTATGGTAATGACGTATGCGGATGCGTGGACGCTTGCGATGTCGAAATAAACTTCATCGAAAAGAGCAGCTTTCCCTTAACTTCCATGGTGCATTCCTTAGACCCTTTCTAGTAAGTATCTTTGTCATTAATAACTAGTTTTTACCCGCGGCTTCGTACGAGTGAATTTGTAGAATAGTGTACTGTTAATTCTATGGGGAATAAACGTTTTTTCGTTATAAAAAGTAGCTAATGTTATGCTTCATATTCCGAATAATTTATATGCAAAATTTCAACATTCAAATTGGTTGAGCAGGCAAAGCGTGAAGAGGTAACGAACAAAATTGTTTTGTTCGATTGATCTCGGTTGACTATTTTGTCTAAGGGTATAATTTAATATTAATCTAGATTAATTATATAATATTATAATATTTTAGCGATGGACTGGACTATCAAAAAGTAACCGTCGTGAGAGTTTTTCTACAGAACCGGAAACTAAAAATTAAATCACGAAGATTTCAACTAACCCTCCTGGACTTATTTAGTAAGTGTGTGAGTAAGCTTTTGGTCAAGCACCTGTGCTTAAAAAATATTTTCTTAGTTAATAAATAATCAATTAAGTTTAATAATTATTATCTGACGAAATGTTTCTTAATAATAATAATAATAATTTGACATATTTTACCTCATTGAGTTTGCTTGACAAATTGTAGCGACCCCTTGTGTGACGTTTTGTAAATATGAAACAAAATAATGTTCATAATATTATTGACACGTACAGCTGTCATTTGTCTATTATCTGTCATTCTTATAATATTTATTCTTTATTTACAGGCCAACTTGGGGGGGTTTACAGCGTATTCTTCGGATGTAGCGTCCTAACCCTTTTGGAGCTGTCAATTTTGGGCCTACATGCAATATCATGTATGTTTCGCCGTCAATTGTCTCCGATGAATAAAAAATAAACAAAAAGGCGTTATTTTATTTCCGAGAAATAAACTCTTCATAAGAAATGGAAAAGGCTGAAGTTCAAATATGCGTTCGCAATAGAGCCAGTTGCGAAGCTGAAGGGCGGTTTCGCACTACATCCGATCGGAACTCATAAAAATATATGTGGAAGTCAGATTCTATAGCACGCCGTTTTACATAACGGCTTATTGTTTAATAAAACAGTGCCGTTTTTGTAATGCAGCGGTCCAACGATTAGCCCTATTGTCATTACGTTAAAGCGGATTATAAGATCCGACTGCGACATTATATATTTTAATATCTAAGGAATCGTATAAGTACAATAATTTAAGTCTAGTATTGCTGGATAATCAACACAACAACTAATAGTAGACCCGTGATCAGCTTTTACGATACTTATTTAATCGAATTCGAATCGGATGTAACAAGCACAGTGCTGCCGCAGCACTACTGATAATATCTAGTCTGATAGAAAGCTTAGCACATCAGCAGCAACACTGCCCCGATAGACCGGTAGTGACGAGTCAGAAGCAACCGAGATATGTCTAAAATTAAAAACAAACACCTTCCCAACAGAAATCATATAAACAACCCAACACTGTCGGTGTTGTGATTTTCTTTTTTGCTTTTTCCGTTGGTCTGAATCCACGCGGAGCACTCAGCACTGCTGCGTGCTGCCCATTTCGGAATCAACCTTTAGTCCTTTAGTCGATTTTTGTGTCATTCGCGAGGTTATTAAAATACCTCTATAACTGTTGTATCAAATTAAGGCCACCTTGTTTCGAAGATTTAGGCATTTTACTCGCCCAGTCGAATTGCATGCGCGTTACGCGGGAGCCGACTTGATATGAACTCCGGCGAACTTTGTCGGCAGCAAGAACGCCACAATACAGCATAATGCAGTAGCTACGGTGATTTTAATTTTATTGACTGTATTTTTTTAGTATATTGATTATTTTATTGACTATATTCTTTTATTTGATTGAAATGAAAGTTTATTGTAGTAGGTATGTAGGTATTGAATGTATACATAATTTTTCTTACTAAACTTTTTGAATTAGTGAGGTGATAATTATAATTGAAGCATTTGTGGTAAAGAATACAAACAACAAAATGAAAACAAACATAATTGTTATGTACAATTATTTATTCTCATTTATAAAAAAAATACATTTTATATGAGGAATAAAATGCTTTTTTATTTAATTGTAATTTAGAGTTCTAGTGCTAGGTCCTGATTGCAAATTAATAATGTTTTGAGATAAAAAAATCTCTTTTTCTTTATTTTCGGATTTTGATTTTGCGAATCCACCGGGATTCGCATTCAAGTGTCAGATTCCGTATAGAGGCAACCAAGAGTGTGTCTGGGGTTGACGATTTCTGGCAGCAGACATTGGACAGGTGGTAAAAGTGTGATAATTTTGATTCCATCTTTGATTTCCAAAATTCATCATCTTTTTCGATTCTTTCGATATGTACTGTTATTATACAATGTTATTATACAGTTGCCGAATATTTAAATGACAAAACCATTGGTAAATAAATGTAATGTGTAATTATTTTTAATCATTAACTAATATTTTATTTTATTTAATCTGATTTATAAAATTATTGACATGTTTATTTTTTAATTATATACAATTATTATTTAAAATTTCTTATTATTAAATTGTTGTTAATCAAAATGTTGCACGCTCCAATGGGCAAATTACATTGATACAAACCCTTATATAATACCTACCATTTAAACTACATGTAATAATGCAATAAAGATACTTTGACTGGTTCTTTTTCCCCGGCCCAAATACCAAATAGACATTGCCGTCGCGACGGCAATGTCGCGCAGTTGTCCTTGTACTTGTAAAACCAATTACGGTTTTTATAATTGTTGTAGTTTCACTTCTGTCGTGTGTGAATCGCACACACACCTTTTTTTTTCACGTCGAACGTCGCTCGTCGGGCGGGAAGAGCACTGGCACAGGTCTGTCGTCGGTAAGCGCCACCGCGCGACTGACAAAGCCCGCGGGCGTCGCGCCGCTCGCGGGTTTGTAGGTATTTAGGCATAATTAATAGGAAAATAACACAACAACACGCACCTCAGCGATTTGCACTAGAAAAATGATTTATCTAAAGATTGGTGTAAAAATAAGGTCAATAAATTTATTTTTTTAGGCACAGTATTGAAAATGTTTTTTAAAAAGAGGCAACTTTGGTATTTTTTTTTATGGAGCGAAGTTCATCTTGTTGTGTAAATGTAAGCGAATTGCACTCTGTAAGATCCTCAACTGAAACGTATATTTTTTTCAAAATTTTACGTCAATTTTTGACTGATTCATATTGATTTTAAAAACAGCATTTGCGGTATAAGGGGCCCTTAATTGCGTCAACTCTTCTAAAATTCTACTAAATAATTACGCGTTATGATTTGTAGAGTTATAATAATGCCAATGCTGTACACGTAATAATAAAATAGCATTAAAACACCGAGTCAATAAATGTCTTGACTTTTGTGTGTTCATAGCTAGCAGCTTGCATTGGCCCCTACCAAAACACCTCACCTATAATAAATCTAAATTTTAAATCACCATAATATTATGTAATTCAGGTTGACTATTAATATACATGTGCACGTGATGCGCTTTCATTTGATATCCCACTCGAGTATGGTGTAAATACCATAGTGTGGTATTATTTTTATCTTCTGTTTGTTATTGTTGTCAAAAACCTTGCAAAAGTCTATTTAACTAATTATAATACTGGATTTGCTTTTTTTGAACTGCTCGCAAAATTTATCGATAACTATTAGTTCTTATTTGTACATTGTAATTGTTTGCTAATATTATTATAATAATTTTTGGAATGGCTGTTGATCAATACAAGTAGGTAGGTAAGCAACTAAAATGAATGGTTTAAATAATACACTCGATAAAATTTAATGTATTTTCCACTATGATTCCATGAAACCGCATCGTTAATAGGTACAACAGTGTTATTTAACTGACAGTAATATCAAATTATCTACAGGGAATTGGATATTTAGCTAATGAGAAGTGTTCATCAATACTTAAGCCGCGTTGACACGATCAGAGCCAGCTCGGACCGAGTGAACTCGGATACCTACTCGGACGAAACTCGGATTGTAGCAACCTCTAATCCGAGCGCACTCGGACGGCGGCGTCCGATCCAAGTAGACTCGGACCGTGTTCTACTCATCCGAGCTAAACCATATACGAGTTGGAAAACAAAATGGCGGCTAATAACAACAACTAAGAGTTTCGTGCGAGGTCTGAGCGTGAAACAAGTAGATTTGTTGAACTGTATGAGTCAGAAGAGGTTCTCTGGAACGTACGATTGAAGGACTACAAAAATAAAGATGCCAGGAACGCGGCCGTGCAGCGTAAATCCACTAAATTAATTACGAAAATTAAATTATTAATTATTAATTACTATATTCGCACTAAATCCGTCCTTTTTGATGTTCACTGATAAAAATAATTGGAATAATGACGAAAATGATCCGAGTGAACTATGATAATATCAAAAGCTATGAAACTACTCCTACGAGTCCACTCGGTCCGAGCTAGGTCCGAGCTGGCTCTGATCGAGTCAACGCGGCTTTAGATAGCTGTTTACCATTATTTTAAACATTCAAAATATTACCTTTTCCTTCACTCTACATTAACGAAATTTTTATTTACGTCAAAAAGCATCTATTAAATTTTTTTAATTGTGACGTCCTTAAAAGGCACTGTAGAGACAATAATAGACTATAATGAACCCCCACGTCGACTTAAATTATGTAGCAAAAATGTATATTTTATACCAATAAGAATGTATAACCAATGACTCCTCAATAGATTTAATAATAACATTGAATATATTTAGAATAAAATTATTTAGTTATTTTTTACATAAATGCTATTATTCTGTTATTGACTTCATAAATGATAAAAACAAAAAATAGTTGACTTTCTTTTTTTGACATTTTATAATTAATTCGAATTCGGTTGTGTTTAGATATTGGCCCGAAATATTCCGAACTACGTATACTTTACGAATGGAACGAAGACTTGAGAATTGAGAATGTAATTATTAAGAAGTGCACAATCTCGGAATTAAAACACAACTAAAGCCAGTCATATATATTTTTTAAATTGATTCTTAATTATTATTAATAGTAGCTATTGACATAACTAAGCATTGATTATGTAGTTTACTCGGATTTTGTGAAATTAGCTCTTAGAGTTAACATTATATGTTTATTTATCATGATTGTCCAACAAAATTTATTAATAATATTACAGAACAATTTGTTCAGGCCAATCTGGGCTTATTGACTTAGCTGAAGCTTTGTAACAAAAATACATTAATATAATGAAAATTCCTATTAAAATACTATGGACAAAGAGTACTAAGGTTAATAAAGTGTAAAGTAATTACCATGTTAACTATTAAATAATGTTTCGACTACTGGCTTGTATGATCTACTGATTACTTAACAAAGGTAAGTATTATATATTTTATATATTTATATACCACATACGAACAAAATAAAAAGTAAGTAGGTACAGTAAGTTTTTATAAATCAAATCAATTGTCAAACTAAACTTATGATGTTGACAGCGACTTACAACATACTAACACGAGGTCCCCGTTTTTATCAAACCGTTCATCTCCCAAATCGAATTACACATCAAATATATTTTGTATCGAAAGGGGGAAAGTAAAGTTGAAAAGTAAACTTTCCATAAAAAATCTCTCTTAATCGATTCCGCGTTCACGACGTGAAATTGTCGACTAATGAATAAAGTTAATGATCAGATAACGTTATGTACAGCTTCCATTTAATTAAAATACTATCGGCGACTTTCCGCCGCTTGCCGACGCGCAGACTTCTTAAGTCAGCACCTTAACTTACAATTTAAAATAAACTGCGTTTTATAACATAAAATCGTTTACGTAAACTTACTATATAATAATATAACGATAAATAAAAAGCCTAGCTGGCTCAGTGATTTTTTCTCAAAACATTTATGTGCGATTTATAAACGTGCTTTAACGGGAAAGGCAAAAATCGCTAGGAAATCGGCATGTTCTGAAAACTTTGAAGAGTTATCACCAACCCGCAGTTGGTCAGCGTGTTAAATTATGGCCAAACCTTGCTCTTCAAGAAAGCAGTCCCTGTGTCCCAGCAGTGGGAACGTAAATATAGGTACTTATGCTCCTACAATTCATCCCGTGGGTGCTGTAAAACCCTGCTAAGGGATTCTAACCAGTAAAGCAGCAGCATCTTCATGGACCACAATACTTAATAATGCGCTCGCCAACCCGCCTGCCAAGTGTAGCGAGTATTGGTAAACTTATGTTAAGCGAGGTCTATGTCTTGCAGTGGACTTCTTGTGACCTAAACAAACTACAATGATTCTATGTACATTGCTCGTTTTGTATAAATCATTATACTTGTTACTTTTTCTTATGTTTAGAAGAGAGTAGAGAGAGATATTTGAAGAAATATATTAGTAACCTGAAACTATCATATGCCTTATGAGCATTTATCATGCTCTAAAAATATAAACTTCAGGATGACAATTCTTTGCATAATACCTTTCGGTAATGTATTATGCATTTATTTATTATGATTAATGGATTTCATGCCCATTTCACTATTATTCAAATATAAAGTATTTTAATAAAAAATATTCGTGTGCGTTACAGGCCTTATAACTGGAGAATGGCTGAACTGAAATGAATAGTTTATGATTTTTTGGATTTGTCTGCGGCCCCAAATAACAGAGTAACTAAGCAAACTTGGCTAAAAAAAAAAATATATATACGGTCGAATTGAGAAACCTCCTTCTTTTTGAAGTCGGTTAATAAAATGAATAAACATTTCCCCATATAAAATGTAAATGGGCTTCGTTGCTGTTTACTTTAGAATCAAATAGTATCAGTTTAAAAAGGTTTTACCGTAACTGAAAGAGTATTGTCTGTCAATAATAAAAAAAAACTACTTGATTGAACTATATAAAATGTAAGGTTGTGAATCACTGGAGTCATTTGCAAAGAAGTTTGTTACCAAAATATATATTTTTTATTTCCCAATATTTTGGCACAGTTCCATGCGCCATAATGACGCTAAACTTAAGCTGATATCCCGTTATTTACTTTTAAACTGTGTATAACCATGATAGGTTCAAGTAACTAATATACTTCTTCAGATATCTCTCTCTCTACTCTCTTAAAGCCATAAGAAAAAGCTACAAGTATAAGTTGTCGAGATAATTGTATAAATTATCAACAAACACTGAGCCAATAGTCCGCTTGTGGCGCAAGAGGTAGCGGGTTCGATTCCGCCGAGGGGTCAAGTGTTTGTATGTTCTGCAAGCACTTTCTCCTTGGTCTTGGTGTTTAATATGTATAATAAAAAATGTATAATCAATGAGCGCCAAGCCTAGTGTCTAGTAAATGGAGTTGTGTTGTATCTTGAGTTACCTATAATTGGAAAGCTTTAAAGCATTTAGACCGTTCTTATTTGTTATTGCAACTGAGTGAGTGTACCAGCCGACCCGTTTGTCCTGCCTCCGAATTCTAATCGATAGTCAGTGAGATTAGTTAGACTAATGGCTGGCCGCGGTGAACCATCGCCATTGTGTATTCATGATGTGTTTAGATAAATTATGCGGGTTATTTATGTCAATTCAATGGAAGCGGTGGTCCTGACTTACTCTGATTGAAGTGGTTTTACTTGATGAGGCGATTACCGCAGAATAATGGGGATTTATAAAGGTAAAGTTGTATTAATCCGTAAGGTTTTGTCTGTTGTTACAAAAAAAAGTCACAAATAATACAATGTCTTTCTGAATACACCTTACTTTCGGTGTAACAAACATATCTATAGAATAAAGCCAAATCACATTTCACTGTATTACCGCAAATATCGAATAAAAACGATTCTTCCAACAATCTGGAAGATTGTTGAATAAGGACCATTTACATTTATACAATAAATTTCCTTTAATAACAGAATGGTGGGGTTTTTTTTAATCAATAATTCCAAAAGATCAAGATCTCAACTTTCTAAATTGTGTTTCCAGGCTATCAAAAATATAAATACATACATATAATATAAAATTAAAAAAAAAAATATAATCAATACAGGCATCAAAGATATTTTGTAAATTTTAAATATTGATTATATTTATAATCTACTATCATTAATTTGAAACTGAAGGCTTTCTAGCAAGTTGAGTTCAGTATGGAGCATTTCCAGGAAGCCACAGAGTCGGTAATTTTTTGAAATATAGCAGCTCCACAGCTTTTGGTTTTACGCGGCGCGTAAAAAGTTGCGACGGCTTTAAAGTGGCGCTGGCGGCATCATATGCAAGCCCTCAAAGCTGTCAATCAATATCAGGATTTAAGAGCATTTAACCGACGTCGGTTCGCAAAAACAATAACAATTCTACTTCAAAACAAAATAAAGACACGAGAGATTATAGTATATTCCCCGATATACTTAGTCAATTAGGCGTAGTCCTAGGACTGAATTTAGTATAAGGAAATCAATGGGACTGACTGAACAACAAGATTAGTTGCAATATATATATATATATATATATATATATATATATATATATAAAATTTAAGGATCTAAAGGCGAAGCGCTTAATCAGTAGGTAGGATGACACGGAAAATGAGTAGCAGTTTTTGACATAGTCAAGCATATTTTGTGCTGAAATCTGAGTGTGAGTAACGAGTATGGTATAACGTAGGGCGAATAGGATACGCTTTTGTTTTTGAGTGCGAGGAAATCTATATATATTACTAGCTGACCCCAGCAAACCATGTTTTGCAAAATGAAAAATAGATAGTAGCCGATCTCAGCCCACCTACTGAATACGCTTATGAAATTTGGTTAAAATCGGTAAAGCCATTCAGGAAGAGTACGGTAACTAACATTGTCATATGGAAATTTTATATATTAGATAAAATTTGTGCCACAAATTATATAATTTTATTACAAAGTGCTAATCGGTAACAGTCTAGTTACAAAGTAACCATTTAAAAAATCAAACTGCTCATTAAATTTACAATGTTTCAGGCAAAAATTATAATACATAAATATCCTTTACTAGAAAACCTTTACACTGAAATAAAAATATAATTTCAGTAGTCTCTTTTCAGTATTATAAACTTCCGGAGTTAGTAAGTTTACTTAGAATAGGTACTTATAACGTAATTCTTAAGTTGGTATAAGTTAAACTCTTTGGCCTAGACTATTTATTTTCAGCATCTTTAATTTTTTCATTGGACTATCTTCCGCATTAGTCTTTTTAAATAAATAATAAATAAAATCCAAAATTATTTATTCAAAATAATTAGTTATTAGGACGTGATCGTACTCGCATCGCCCAGTTGGTGCGATCGTATCAGCCCCAAATTAGAGACAAAAAAAAGTGTGTGTGTGTGTGTCAGCTACGACGCACGATTGGAGTTTACTACTTACGAACGATATTATGATATATGTACATCGAATAGAAAAAAAGGCTACATGAACGCATCTGCTAAAATGATAAGAGAAACAAACATATATCTGTAATTATTCGGATTGTTTATATTACTTCAATAAAGCGTATTACATAAAGCATGTCACAAAATAATAATAATTGTGTTCAATTTATACAAATCCAATTTTAAGATGATTGATTTCTTTCACTTTGAATTATATCATTCTTAAATACTGCAAACAATTGCACTCGGAGTGTGAAGGTCGCGCGCATTATTTACGCAAATAAAATAAATTCTTATCTTTTGTTTAGTGCGCGGCGGCTGCAGGCTCGATATCGGGCCGCGTAGTCGAGCGCTTAATTACAATGAACATTCAACCTAATGCAATGGACAATTTGACTCATTATGTCGTAACAGAAAATAATTCAAGTAGTGAAGTAGTGGAATGTGTCACGACTAATTCATTAAATTTCGGTATGAATCAGAAAGAGATGGAGTCAGAGGAAATAAACACAACGGGACTAAGAAAAAGACAAATGGAGTGTCAACTTGGAGAAGAGCCGAATTCTTCGGAGGATGCAGATTGCTGGAGTGAGGTTAGGAGGGGGAAAAAAATTATTAGACGCCAAAATGAAAACACAGAAACAGAGGAAGTAGTTCAGATATGTGTAATGAGTAAAAATGATTTACCGAAACAATTTGCGCTTGCGAGATTATTACAAGAACATAATATTGATGATATTTCAAAGGTGAAATATGTTAACAAAGGCAAGATTTTGATTACTTTTGATAAAGCGTCTAGCGCAGATAAATTTTTAGGAACAAAAGCATTTTCCGACATGGAGTGGAGATGCTCAAAGACGACTGAAGTTGGTATATCTTATGGGGTAATAAAAAATGTAGAGATAGATATAGAAGAAAAAGAAATATTAGAACAAATATCATCATCAATTGAAATTATTTCCGCAAAACGGCTAAATAAAAGAAATATGGACGAAGGAGGCAATCCATGGATAATGAGCGAATGTGTCAGACTAGGATTTAAAGGAACGTCGGTCCCACCATGTGTCTTCATTCATAAAATACGCATAAAAGTTGAACACTATATTTTTCCAGTGACACAGTGTGGAAGGTGTTGGAAGTATGGGCATTTGTCCAGATTTTGCCCTAGTAAGAAAATTATTTGCCCAAAATGCACTAAAAAGCATGAAAATTGCGAGAACACATCTTTTATGTGTGTAAATTGTCATGGACCACACATGGCTATGAATAAAAAATGTCCTGTTTTTATAAAAGAAAGACGGATTCGCGAACTTATGGCTGAATTTAATGTAACATACAAGAAAGCAAAAGATATGTATGTACCTGCAACTCCAATATCAGAAAGATTACAAAGGAATGCCCAAAGCGATAAAGATTATGATGAGTTCCGTCCGGATCTATTGACACGTGAACCTACAACTGTAACTAAACCAGTCGCTAGTTTCTCCTATGCTACTATTGCTAAATCTAAGCAAAAGAAGTTAAAACCAACTCATATTACGATACAAACAGAAAAAGATTTTAGTCAAGAAGAAATGGAAATTGAAGAACATCAAAGCCACAAAGAAGACACTAGCACAGAAGTAAGACAGACACAAAAAAAACAACAGAAGAAACGAAAGCAAGTTCCCCAGCCTTCCACGCCCTGGGATGAGGAAAGTTCAGTGTGTTCTGAGAACAGGTATGAACAAACACCCACGGAAACATTTACAGCGAAAGATAGTGACGATAAAAAGAATGACACAATTTCACATTTACTTAGACGATTAAAAGACATTATATTTAACTCTAGATTGGAATTAGTAAAGAAAATAGAAATGATCGTTAAAATTAGTATAGAATGGATTATAACAAAATCTGTAGGTTATATAACGGCCGGAACCTTTTTAAGTTCTGCCTATCAATATGGATTATAGTCATCATAACAGTTTTGCTATGAATATAATACAATGGAATTGCCAAAGTGTAAAGTCCAAATACTTATCATTAGAGGCATTTCTTGTTCAAGAAAAGGTACATATAGCTGTATTAAGCGAAACATGGCTGGAACCTGAGAGCAATTTCAATATCTGTAATTATAATTGCTATAGAGTTGATAGGGATGATTCATATGGTGGTGTCGCTATCCTTACTCATAAAAGTGTTAAGACAATTGAATACCCCACCCGAAGTTTGAATTCCGGTATTGAATTACTACATGTAAAAATACTAAATTGTCAACATATTGAAAACATTATTTCGATTTACTGTCCTTCCTCCGTTCGGACTAACCAAAGTGACTGGGACCATGTCTTTTCAATTAGCAACAACAAAACACTCCTATTGGGGGATTTCAATGGTCATCATAATAACTGGTCTTATAAAACAGATAGTAGGGGCCTCCAAATTAATGAGGCGATGATGGAATCCAATTTTACTTATATGAATGACGGCAGCCCTACTAGAATAAGGCTATCAAATGGTGTTTTGCAGCAATCATCTCCAGATATATCATTCGTATCTACGGAGTCAGTAATTAACTTTAAATGGAAAACTACAAATGAATCTCTTGGTAGTGACCATCTTATTATTAAAATTTCATTTAGTCAAAATGACTTTAAACAATTTAAAAAAAAAAGAAACTACAACAATTGTAATTGGACCGAATATTCGTTATTAATAGAAGAGCTTCTTTCAAATTTTAATCCCCCGGATGAACACCAATCCTTTTATGACCAGTTTATAGATATTATAGAAATAGCTGCAAACACATGGATCCCCTATATTAAAATACCTACTCATATAACTAATAGATTTGTTCCGAAACCTTATTGGAATCCCGAGCTGTCAAAGGCGGTAGCCATACGTAGATTAGCTCTGGCTACATTCAGACGTTGCCCGTCACCTCGTAATTATGATAATTTAAAAAACAAAATAGCGGAAGCTCAGAAATGTATTCGTAATGCTAAATGCAAGGCATGGCAGGAATTTTGTACTTCGATTGATGAAACTTCGAATGCGACAGAAATGTGGCGCAAAATGAGATGGATTAAGGGTCGTTTCACACCAAGACAAAGCGTAGATAAAAAAATGGCTACTGAATTGTTAACAAACCTAGCACCTGATTTTGTTACCCCAAAAAAAACATGTTTTTACTCAGATAATGTCAAGTTAGATGCAAATATTTCTCTTAATGAACTTCAAAACTGTTTAAAAAAAAAAGACACAGCCCCCGGGTGCGACGAGGTTTCATACTCGATGATATATAATCTCCCACTTACTGGTAAAATAATATTGCTAAATTTGTATAACCGCTGTTTTTTAGATGGATTCGTTCCTCTACAATGGCGCAAAACCAAGGTCATCCCTATACCTAAACCCGGTGCACCCTCATCTTTACGCCCTATTGCACTAATTTCGTGTATGTGCAAAATTTTACATTCAATTATTAATAAACGTCTCGAATGGTACTTTGAAAAGGAAACCTTATTTCCAGAATCCATGATAGGGTTTCGAAAAGCGAGATCCTCTTTAGATAACCTATCATCGCTCGTATCTCATATTCAAAACGGATTTTCAAATGATTTAATTACTGTTGGTTGCTTTATTGATATAAAAAACGCCTATAACAATGTAAATATCACATCTCTTATCAAAATTCTTGATGAGTTTAATGTAGGTCAAAAAATCTGTAATTATATATGGTCTTACCTTAATTTAAGAATTTTAATAATCCAAACTGATGATAATGTTTTGTCTAGATGGACATGTCAAGGATTAGCTCAAGGTGACCCCTTATCCCCCCTACTTTTTAATATAATAACCATAAAAATATGTCAATCAATATATAATGTGCAGATATCCCAGTACGCGGATGACTTTGTTATCTATTGTACAAAACGCCACGTGGCTGATGCTATTAAAGAATTACAACCTGCTTTAGGTAAAATTAGTAACATGTTAGATAATATCGGCTTAGAAATTTCACCGGTTAAAAGCAAAATTTGCGTATTTAAAAAAGGACGTTTTAGGGGATCGATTGAATTTACTCATGATTGTTACTCATTGCAGGTGTGTGACAACGTTAAGTATCTTGGACTATGGCTAGACAGTTCTTTAAGGTGGGGAAAACATATAAAAGAAACGGTTTATAAGGTACAGAAATTTATAAATGTAATTAAGATATTAGCCGGGTCGGGGTGGGGGGTACACCAAAAACACTTAAGAAGACTGTACATGTCTATAATTCGCAGTAGGATTGATTACGCTAGTTTCTTGTATGATAACAGCTGTCAAAGCAATACAATAAAATTGGATAAGGTGCAAAATCAAGTTATGCGCGTAGTTGGTGGTTATATACGTAGCACTCCTATACACGTTATGGAAGCTGACTTGAGTTTGCCCCCTTTGTTTATACGTCGCAGATTTTTAGCGTCGAAATTTTGGCTTAGATCTAAAAGTTTCACTAACAATAAAACTATAAAAGTAATAAATCAACTAGCTTCTCGAAGCAATTGTAATTATTGGACACGTAAAAAGCTACCGGTTTTAGTAACTGTAAATTCACATTTTAACCTACTTCCTATTCATTCAAGCGACAAACTTGAAATGTTTTCGTTACACACATGGATGAATAATATTTATCTTAATGACATAATAATTTATAAAATTCCTACAATTGATCGATCAAAGCGTACATATAATTCTAATGTTATAAAAAATCTATGTTTAGACTATATTAAAGAAAAATATCAAGCTTTTTATCAAATTTTTACGGATGGATCCAAGGACGGGACAAAAGGAGGGGCAGCCTTTTTTGATCCTTTTTCAGAAAGCTATATTAAATTTCAAATTGAATCAAATATCTCAATTATGCATTTGGAGCTAATAGCTTTGTCTGAGGCTATATCTTATGTAGATTCTATAGATTGCAACAAATTTGTTATCTTTTGCGATTCAAAGAGCGCGTTGCAACATTTAGCTCGGAGTACCTCGCATACGCGAGGTCACCCGATTGCTTATACTATAATTGAATCAATTATGAAGCTCCAATCAAAAAATAAATCAATAATCTTACAATGGATTCCATCGCACATTAATTTGGAGGAAAATGATGTAGTTGATCAATTAGCAAAACAAGCCATCTTAGATGGCATACCTTTAATTAAAGTCCCTTTATACTCGGAATATATAAGTAATGCTAAGACTCAATGTATCGAGCTATGGCAGGAATACTTTGATAAAAGATCAACGGAAAAGGGAATTTGGTACCGTACGATACAGCCGCGAATTAAGTCACAACCCTGGATCGATGACTGTACCTATGTTAGAAATGTACTTGTAATTGCTCTCAGGCTCCGTTCTGGTCACATTCCAACCAATAAGTTTGCATTCCTAATGAAAAAAGTTGATTCTCCTAATTGTATTGAATGTGGTACTGTTGAAGATGCATATCACGTGATAATGGAATGTAAGCGTATTGCGAACGAAAGGAAACAAATATTTAAAAATTGTACAGTAAATAATGTTGGTCATTGTAATTCTATTTTGTCATCTCCTCTATCCAAAGAAGCTGAAAAACTGTATGAATTAGTTAGTAAGTGTTTATTTTTAAGAAGTTAGACTGTTTTTGTCTGTTAATATTACTTGTTTGGTATATTAGATTAATGTTAATTTACAAGGCGGTATGGTCGCCAAGCGACAAAGCCTTTTTCTTTAAATAAAAAAAAAAAAAAAAAAAAAAAAATACTGCAAAGAACAAATTAATTAGGTGTCGAAACTATAGCTTCTTTTTAATATTTTAATTAATAAATAACAGAAGGTACTTATTATATGTTCCAACGAAACGCGTTGAGAGGACTATAAATTCGTCAATTGTTTTAGCTCCCTGCACAAAAACGTAAAAGCTGTCTTTGTAAGACGATATCCAAGTGAAAAAGAAACGTCCGGCCAAAATTTTTTTGTAAATATTGATGATTTTACTGAATAACTTTGCACTCTCACCTCTACTCACTGAGAAATTCTAAGTGAATGCTAGACGAATACTTTTTCGAACGCGTATTCGAATGTCAAAAATGGTAACTCGCATTCCAAAGACACAACAAACAACCAATCAAAATGCGTTAAAGTTCTTATTTCGAACGTGACGTTTCGACGGTATTCCATCTCATTCTTTTACACGTTGAATCCTACTGTTATATGTGTTTGTCTCTTTCTACGTAACGCCTCAACTTTTGTTAACACTTGATTTTACTCCCCATAAAATTTCCATACCGGGCCTTATATTTCAAATCGTTTCTTAAGGAGTAAACTCCAAAATGTAATGTATGTCTGATAAATATATTCATATTTAATCGTATAAAAATCAATGATGATAATAATTGCACTAATTACTTAAATGAGACGATTTACAATCCGGCGCTTAAAGTTATAAGTAAACTTCAGTGAAGTTATATTAAGCAAGTTAAAACCTTTTACATTTTCCTCTCTCTGCTTGAGTTCAATACTTACACTTCAATACAAAACTAAGAAAATACTCGTGTGTTTCGAAGAGTGTGCCGCGGCGCAAACTTCCCTGAACCATAAACAACAAGTAACTTGTGTAACAAGACGAAAACGATACGATTTTAAAAGTCGTTATGAATAAATTCTGCAAGTCTGGATTCGAGCAGATCCCTTTATTTATGGGCAAACTACCACGAGGGCATTTTTGTAAAAGTTCCTACGCCTCGCCCGTGAGGCAGGTCTGGATTTGCTCCACTCCAAACTCCATTCGGGGATTTACCAGCCTCCAGTTATTATTCAAAGCGCGCCGTGACAATGATATTGTAACTTTTGCAATATTTTATACACAATCCTGGGCTTTTGTTCTACGCGTTTAGAGTCAACTTTCTGATACAAATTACGCTTCAATCTCTTACGAGGAAGTTTTTGGTAAATTGGAGCGTCTTTATTAGATGCGACTTAGCCTGTTCCGATATTGTTCTGAAGAATCGACACGAGTCAGTGAGGCGAGGGAATGTTTGAGGTTAAGGCGTCGTTTTAATGATATATGAGCGTCTCAAAAAGTTCCTCGAAACTTTTACAGATTTATTTCTCAAATTTCTCGTCACAATTCCCTGGGAATTTACTCAGCATCATTTACGTAGTTATTACATGAAAATAATATTTGGTATCTTTTACTGCTGTAAAAACTGTGGACCAGTTTGTTTTGGGTGTACAGAGAAACAAGTCCGTTTTACTGGTGGGTCGTTGACTATTTTTGCGTAAACGAAACGAAACCGTTTTTTATAATCGGTCAACCGGTTGAAAAAACGGTCGACGTTTAACTGGTTCGTTCGTAGTTCAACGAATGAACCGGTTGAATGTCGCGACAGTTTTTTCAACTGGTTCAACCAGTTGAAAAAAACGAAACGAAAATCAGTCGACGGACAACCAGTCTGGTTGTCCGTCGACTGATTTTCGTTAACTGTCTTAAGGAACTATGCGTTAAATTAAGTTCGTAGTTACATTGAAAAGATAACTGAACGTAAGTAATTCATCTATCGTTGTTTTTAATCATCGTGGTTTATTTAATTTAGTATGTTTGAGTGAGCAGTTGAATAGAATTAAGAATCTAGACAACAAAAAGAACTTTCACTATAACAGAAGTAATACTTTCGTGCCAAACAAAAAGGCGTTGACCTCACGTGTCACGTCAATTAGACAAACTAATTATTTGACACGATAACTAACAAACCTGTGCCCAATTAACCTGTTTTTTCGGTCAGTTTGGCTCAAGCGCTAAGCTTAGACCCGGAATCAACAAACATACATACATCTCTTACGCTCTCAAAGAACTGTCCGACGGACATCTCACTCGCTCGTATACCGCGTTTTACCTCGCGCTTCGCTCGCGGCTTGTTCGTTAATTTTCGGGTGGTCTTCGTGTCGTTGTCGGTCGTGTATGTAGTTGAATCTGTCTTTGTGTTTCGTTCGTTTGCGTTGCGTTTATCGTTGACGTTGAATGAAAAAACCTGTTCGTAGAAAAAACTACTTTTGCCGTAATAAGAAAACAGTCGACACGTTGTCTGTAGAAAAACAGTTTAAAAAAACGGTTCGTCGATTCAACGCTCACTACTAGTCCGTTTCAAGCGTTTGATGTCAAACATGCGCAAAAAACGTCAACCGTATAGTGTGCAGTCAATAAAAACATACGATAAAATAAATATTTTTGAACAGAGGTCAAACATTGTGTTAATTGAAGTCGTATATAATATTTAAAAGTTATCGACGTTATTAAATTTGTGGGGTTGGTAAAAAAATAAATTTGCGGAAACTCAACCAATGTTAATTCTGTTTTTAAACATCAAAAATGTTTTATATCCAGGCAATTATTGTCTGGATATTTTTATATCCAGGCAATTATTGTCTGGATATAAAACAATAATAATAGACGCGATCACCACTAAGTATGTACTTGTAATGAGAGGAAAATATTATGCGAACGAGTTTTTTCGGTACGGCGTCGATGCTATAATAGACTTCCATTGTTGATTCGAGAGCAAAATATCAAAAGCAATTCTATGTGACAAATGTTATTATACAGTTGGCGAATTATTAAATGACAAAACCATTAGTAAATAAATGTAATATGTAATTAAGGCTTATCATTAACTATTATTATTTTTTAAATTATTGACATGTTTATTTTTTATTTGTATATAAATAAAAAAGTAAACATGTCTACAATTCCCTAAACTATTCATTGAAATTGTTTTTGTTAAAATGTTTATCATCAAAATGTTGCACGCTCCAATGGGAAAATTACATTGATACAAAACCTTATGTAATAATTACCATTTAAACTACATGCAATTATGCAATAAAGATACTTTGACTTTGACAGCTACGCTTCTAAATATACAAAATAAATAAAAATCGCCCGCTTCACCGCGAAAAGGAGGTTTATTTCTAAAAATAAAATAATGTACTCTCTGCAAAACAGACAAACGTCAGGTACACCTCCGTACCGTTTCTATATTAAATGTTTGCTCTATTTTTTTTTCATTTAAAATTTCAAGTCTATTACCCAAAAAACCTACTTTCAACCCAACTGAAAAGATAGATTGCCTTCAAGAGATGATTTGAGTAAAAATTATTTCACACATAAGTTTTATCAATGCCTATGAAGAATGTTTATGCATAAGACATACGAAGAAATACATAGACAGACATAGACTTATGTATAAAATAAGTAAAACGCATTGTTTTCATGTCCTGTATTTTTTTTTATGAAATTACCATTATACTGTTCTGATGCCGGCACAGAGCTGCAAACAACCATAGATACCATTTTAAATTTAGGCGTGTTATTTTGTAATAAAAAAAAGTATTCATAAAAAAATCAATTTTAATATCAGATTTAATCTTAGAAAGTAGGTTAATCGTTTGGTAAACAACGTTATCCATAAACCTAAACTAGTCAATTCTGTTGAATAACTGTTCAATAAAAGCTTTTTAGTTCTTAATGGAGGTAAATTCCATTTCCAATATTCTATAGCTATCTATCTATATTCCAACAAATGATTAAAACATAATTCATTTACCTGTTAAGAACTCAATTTATGCCCGGTGTCTCTGTACCATGGATGAACCGGTACCGTTCGTGGTAACACAATGAGGTACATGACTGTGCAAATCTAAACCAATTATTGCACTCTTTAGTCGTTTTAGATATTCCTTCATGTAATTGTTACTTCGTTAATTATAATTACTAATGTATTGCGCAGTTCAACTTTATTACAAGGATTTAGGTTTTATTCCCAAATAAACACTTTCTCCTTGGTCTGGGTGTTTAATATTAATATAAAATATCTATATATGTTTGCCTATTATATTAAGTATATCAGATATCTAGTACCCGTAATACAAGCTCAGAGCTTACCACGGGGATAGATGTTGTTGTGTGAATTGTCTGGAAATATTTATTAAGTTGTTTATAAAATACTAGGCTATGCACGACGTTACTTTCCTCGATAAATAGGCTATCTATCAGTGAAATAAAATTTATTCAAATCGGATCAGTAGTTTCTACAAACTCCTTATAACATTAGTATAGATTTTATTTTATTTACATGAAAAATATGTATCTTATAATAATGTATATTGTACATTATGTATAAAAGTCTGTTTAAAAAACAGCTACCGACCTGTTTGTGTTAACACAGGGTGTCAGCTACCCTTTACAAAAATTTATTGAAATTGTTCCAGCCATACATTCACACACAAAACATCACAAACTTTCGCCTTTATACATGTATATGTGTGATGATGTGATATGCTTAGATTAACAACAATAATTAAATATAATATCGATGTAGACAAAACATTGAAGTATGAAGCAAGCATTGAATAATTAAAACCCGGTCCTTACAACCGTAATGGCTCACTGACCTTTACCTAAATATTATCAAACCTAAATATAATCCGACCTACTATGCTACTAAATTGTTTTATCAATAATTTACTGTAACTGTACCGTGGGCGTGTTACCCAGGATAACTCACCAGAAAATGGTTAGCAGTGTCCTTCTTGGAACTCAAAATCCACAAAAACTTAGCCAACCCACCTGCCTTCTCCTCGTTCTCGTGTCGACTTCCTCATTCCTGACGGTCATGAATCCCTATTTGTGGATTGATATATTCGGAAGGTAGCTCGCCACTTGATCCTGTCCTTGGCTGAATGAAGGCCATCATGTATATTGGTGGCCAAGGTTGTTCGGACCTGGTCCGTCCAACTAACTGTCCTTCGTGCTCTTGGTCGCTTGCTGTCATAATTAACCTTAAGTTGTTCGAGGTTATCTCATTCTTTTCTGGCGATGTGTCCAAAGAACGCTCCCCTTCACATTTATTTCGTGTAAAATTGAATTTGTGCAAAAGCCGTCCATGGGATCTAAAGCATATTTCTCCAGCACCTCATTTCAAAAGCAGCGATGCGGCAGCGGTCAGCTTTCCTGCGAAACCCGACGGCCCTCAAATACCGAGAGTACATATTCTCAAGTCCGAAAGTGGACATTCTACGGACGAAAGCCATTGCGGTCGCACGAGGCCGACTTTTTATTATAAATATAATCCCTATTTTAATAAAATAAAACACACATATATTTGCGCTTCAAACATTAATAATAATATAATAATAGTTCCAGACATTTCACACAACAACATCTAGCCCCGTGGTAAGCTCTAAGCTTGTGTTACGGGTACTAGATATCTGATATACTTAATATAATAGTCATACATATATAGATATTTTGAAGTGAAACTTCTATAGAATCGTAGTGATTTCAAACCGGAAGCAAAAAGATGAAACGGAAATGGTAAGAGACACAAATACAATGCTTTATTTAAATTTCTTTGAGCGATACTTCGTAGTTGAGACTACGAAGTATCGCGCAAAGAGGTATTGCTGTATTTTATTTATATTATTTTGTAACATACTTTATGTAATACGCTTTATTGAAGTAATAAAAATAATCCGAATAATAACAGATTAAATGTTTGTTTCTCTTATCATTTTAGCAGATGCGTTCATTTACCCTTTTTTTCTATTCGATATACGAGTATATCATAATAATAGTTCGTATTTTTTTTATTTGTTTAAGGCCACCTTGTTTCGAAGATTTAGGCATTTTACTCGCCCAGTTGACTTGCATGCGCGTTACGCGGGAGCCGACTTGATATGAACTCCGGCGAACTTTGTCGGCAGCAAGAACGCCACAATACAGCATAATGCAGTAGCTACGGTGATTTTAATTTTATTGACTGTATTTTTTTAGTATATTGATTATTTTATTGACTTTATTCTTTTATTTGATTGAAATGAAAGTTTATTGTAGTAGGTATGTAGGTATTGAATGTAAAAATAATTTTTCTTACTAATCTTTTTGAATTAGTGAGGTGATAATTATGATTGAAGAATTTGTGGTAAAGAAAGTTGTTTGTAACAACAAAATGAAAACAAACATAATTATTATGTACAATATTTATTCTCATTTATAAAAAAAAAATACATTTTATATGAGGAATAAAATGCTTTTTTATTTCATTGTAATTTAGAGTTCTAGTGCTAGGTCCTGATTGCAAATTAATAATGTTTTGCGATAAAAAAATCTCTTTATCTTTATTTTCGGATTTTGATTTTGCGAATCCACCGGGATTCGCATTCAAGTGTCAGATTCCGTATAGAGGCAACCAAGAGTGTGTCTGGGGTTGACGATTTCTGGCAGCAGACATTGGACAGGTGGTAAAAGTGTGATAATTTTGATTCCATCTTTGATTTCCAAAATTCATCATCTTTTTCGATTCTTTCGATATGTACTGTTATTATACAATGTTATTATACAGTTGCCGAATATTTAAATGACAAAACCATTGGTAAATAAATGTAATGTGTAATTATTTTTAATCATTAACTAATATTTTATTTTATTTAATCTGATTTATAAAATTATTGACATGTTTATTTTTTAATTATATACAATTATTATTTAAAATTTCTTATTATTAAATTGTTGTTAATCAAAATGTTGCACGCTCCAATGGGCAAATTACATTGATACAAACCCTTATATAATACCTACCATTTAAACTACATGTAATAATGCAATAAAGATACTTTGACTGGTTCTTTTTCCCCGGCCCAAATACCAAATAGACATTGCCGTCGCGACGGCAATGTCGCGCAGTTGTCCTTGTAAAACCAATTACGGTTTTTATTAATTGTTGTAGTTTCACTTCTGTCGTGTGTGAATCGCACACACACCTTTTTTTTCACGTCGCACGTCGCTCGTCGGGCGGGAAGAGCACTGGCACAGGTCCGTCGTCGGTAAGCGCCACCGCGCGACTGACGAAGCCCGCGGGCGTCGCGCCGCTCGCGGGTTTGTAGGTATTTAGGCATAATTAATAGGAAAATAACACTTCAACACGCACCTCAGCGATTTGCACTAGAAAAATTATTTATCTAAAGATTGGTGTAAAAATAAGGTCAATAAATTTATTATTTTAGGCACAGTATTGAAAATGTTTTTTAAAAAGAGGCAACTTTGGTATTTTTTTCTATCGAGCGAAGTTCATCTTATTGTGTAAATGTAAGCGAATTGCACTCTGTAAGATCCTCAACTGAAACATATATTTTTTTCAAAATTTTACGTCAATTTTTGACTGATTCATATTGATCTTAAAAACAGCATTTGCGGTATAAGGGGCCCTTAATGTGGCTATTGTGTCACTGCGGCCTGAGAGGCCTATTGTGATCGCCACTTGTCATCGGTTCCCCTCAAAGTCGTAGCGTTACAGTTCGCCACTTATCCTTGCGGCTGTTAGGAACCGAAGGATTTTCTTTGGGGGGAGGTTTCGTAGTTCATCTGGACATAGCAGATGCTTGCCCAGGTGTGTACTACGTTTCTGCATCAGCGCTCCACATTCTCCTAGCAGATGGAGTGGCGTTTCATCTGCCTCCTCGCAGAATCTGCAGGTTTCTGTTTCGCATAGTCCTAACCTGTACATGTGCTTATTAAGGCGGCAGTGTCCGGTTAGGACTCTTGTTAAGATGCGCAGGTTGTTTTTGCTTAGCACTATGACTTGGTTTGTGACCGAACATAATAGTTCGTAAGTAGTAGACTCCAATCGTGCGTCGTAGCTGACACACACACACTTTTTTTTATTCTTCTTATTCTTTCGTCGATTTACTGAAGTTTCACTTCTATCGTGTGTGAATCGCACACACACCTTTTTTTATTATACATTGTCTTTATTTTTATTACATTGTCGACAGATAGAGGTGACACCTATCGGCCAAGCACCGCCTTTGCCTATATTTACACAGCTATCTATTACTTTTTTATTGTCCAATAAATGGTCTATAAAAATCGAATGACTATAACAGATGTATTTTTTTCTTTAGAAAATAGAGAAGTGATTGTTTCATTAAACAAATATTTGTATCGAGTAATGCTATGTAGCCACCTGGTACCTAGGTTGATTATCTTACTCAGTACCAAAAGTAAAATAAGAAGTAGAAATATAAGGTAAATTTCAACCGAAACTGATTGTTTGCTTCAAAAAAAGTTTTAAAACTTATCACTTACTTATCTTTTTAACATGGTATAATGTGGTCGCTTTAACTCGTATCATTCAAAATGCTCTACATATTCTATTTCCGTTTTCAGCCATAAATAATGATATAAGAGTAAAGTTTATTTTTGTATAACTTACTTAAGCCGGGTCAGCCGAAAAAGATCAACTGATCACAACACGAAGAACTTTTTCACATAAAATCTATTTTAGTTGTTTTTTTTTTAAGTGGCATCATGTTTAAATATTTATTATTATTTAGTACTATTATTGTGATCGATAAATCAATTTTTAATCAAAAACCTTTACCTATAATCAACGATCCGTATCTAACCTGAATCACGTTCAACATAACACAATAACATAGACTAGTACGGGAACGCTAAACTAATCCGGATTAGGATCTGACTACATTATGCAATCGGACTCCGGAATAAAATATACCACGTGTTTTTTTACGCTGGATATTCCTTTATTTGACCACAAACTCACCTGATGTAAAATGACGATGTGCTCTAAGATGGGGCATTAAGACCTAGGAGGATGGCTTCTCCACATGACGAAACACGAAAAAATCGCGTTACGCACTGGCCCAGCCCGGAGAACACGTGTACAAGGATTCATATATTACAAGGATTCACTTACGGACGTGAACAGACAAAACCTCCCAAAACACGAATAAGACGGGAGTAGCATATTAATATAAATATTATATTATTTATTAATATGTGGATATAAATATGAGCGGCCAGCGACTTCTATAATTAACATAATACAGTCGCTACCTACCCTTTGATTAATATGACATCCATGCTGTTTTTGATAATAGGATTGTCATGGAGTTTTCAGCAATAGGTAGGATAATCCTAGAGAAAGGTTTATGTGTATAATTTGTGAAAGGTTTTATGGGAATATAGAGCGAATTAAAGGAATTTGCCGGAAATTAAATCCTGCCACAACGCGGCGGTATGGCGCCTTTAGTGATGACGGACGCCTGTCAGCTGACATGGAATACTCATAAATAAACAAATCTATCTATATAAATAAAAATGAATTGTTGTTCGTTAGTCTGATTAAAACTCGAGAACGGCTGAACGGATTTATCTTATCTTAGTCTTGAAATGTTCGTGGAGGTCTAGGGAAGGTTTAAAAGGCGAGAAATAATCGAATAATTGCCGGGAACTTTTTTTACCCGTGCGACGCCGAGGCGGGCCGCTAGTAGATAATATAAATACTAAAAAATAAATATATTCACGGAAAATAAATTAAGGCGTTACAAATTTACTTAATTTATAAGAGTTGTCAACGTGAAATTAAATCCGACTTCACTTAAAACAATAGTTGTTTTTTGTTTGTTTCATGATTGCAAAGTAGTTTTTTTATCGCGTGCTCAATTTTGATAATACTTACGTAAAAATGATAAAAGTCAAACCGGTCTCGCATTTTCGTCGCATAGTTGTCTGTGATTTGTCTAAAGAAAAAAGTTGCACAATATTGTATCTACTTAAGACCCGAACTTTGTACCTGCTGAAAGGATTTGACTGAAAATCGCAATATTCTGGAAATTCTATATATCCCGGCCTGTGTACCTGCTACCTGCTGAGAGTAGAGTACCCAACAGGTTCGCTGAAACAGCCTACATATATGACCTGTAGCTCTACCACGAGTTGCCACATACGACTGTTGGAGATTACAACATGTTCTAATCCTATGCATTTGACAGATAAAGATAAAATTTTCGTAAAAAACGACAGTAACGTCGTAACCTAATTTAGCTGTTAAAACAAGTGCTGCGCCGACATATTCGTTAATTCTGTTTGTATTTGGTAAATTAATTGCATACTACCATCCCTTTGAAAAAAACACCCGACAACCATTACGATTATCTAAAACCACAAAAGTGTGACATCTATATCCTAGACCTACGGTTAAAAAAGCAATCATTAACTAACCTAACCATTGGTGAAAACAAAGTGACCTTATTTTATTAGGGTGGCAATGAAAACCGAAAATGGGTTTAGACAGATTTGATTGTTAAATTTATAAGTTAAATTAAACAGACTTTGTGGCTTTCGATTGTTCTGAATAAAACTATACAAAGTGTTGTTAATTGTTCAAACAAAATAAAACAAGAAGTAGGGATTAAAATTTTGATCGAAGTAATTGTTATAGTTCTCCGTTTAAAGTTGCGAGACACATTTCAAAAACATATCAGGTTTCTTTGAAGTATAAAAATCAAGTAAGAATAATAAATAATCCCGGACATTCATCAAACACATGCTTATTTGCTGAATGCATTTTCTACTATTTAATTGTCAAGATTCTATAAACTACTTACGACAATGTTGTATTCAAACCGCTAGCAGCTGAGTAAATATTATTCAAAGTGAAATGATTCTTAGTTTAACAGTAACAAAAATAGAAATAGGTGTCTGACTGTAATACATCGATTATAATCATTTCTTTATTCATAAAATACACTTTTACTATGACTTATAGTGTCTTCGAGCCTATGTCAGGTTTATCAAGACACTATAGTTCTCCTTTCACAATTACGCATCTTAATACTATATACGACGATACGATCCGGTCCAGTAAAAGTCGGGCCTAATAAACTATTTTTATATAAAAAATCTTAGGGATGGAGGTATTTAATACTCAAGGTAAATATCTCTTGCCGCTATACCAGCAAATACATTAAGGGCCCCTTATACCGCAAATGCTGTTTTTAAAATCAATATGAATCAGTCAAATATTGACGTAAAATTTTGAAAAAAATATATGTTTCAGTTGAGGATCTTACAGAGTGCAATTCGTTAACATTTACACAATAAGATGAACTTCGCTCGATAGAAAAAAATACCAAAGTTGCCTCTTTTTAAAAAACATTTTCAATACTGTGCCTAAAAAAATAAATTTATTGACCTTATTTTTACACCAATCTTTAGATAAATCATTTTTCTAGTGCAAATCGCTGAGGTGCGTGTTGTAGTGTTATTTTCCTATTAATTATGCCTAAATACCTACAAACCCGCGAGCGGCGCGACGCCCGCGGGCTTCGTCAGTCGCGCGGTGGCGCTTACCGACGACGGACCTGTGCCAGTGCTCTTCCCGCCCGACGAGCGACGTGCGACGTGAAAAAAAAAGGTGTGTGTGCGATTCACACACGACAGAAGTGAAACTACAACAATTAATAAAAACCGTAATTGGTTTTACAAGTACAAGGACAACTGTCTATTTGGTATTTGGGCCGGGGAAAAAGAACCAGTCAAAGTCAAAGTATCTTTATTTCATTATTACATGTAGTTTAAATGGTAGGTATTATAATAAGGTTATGTATCAATGTGATTTGCCCATTGGAGCGTGCAACATTTTGATTAATAACAATTTAATAATAAGAAATTTTAAATAATAATTGTATATAATTAAAAAATAAACATGTCAATAATTTGATAAATTAGATAAAATTAAATAAAATATTAGTTAATGATTAAAAATAATTACACATTACATTTATTTACCAATGGTTTTGTCATTTAAATATTCGGCAACTGTATAATAACATTGTATAATAACAGTACATATCGAAAGAATCGAAAAAGATGATGAATTTTGGAAATCAAAGATGGAATCAAAATTATCACACTTTTACCACCTGTCCAATGTCTGCTGCCAGAAATCGTCAACCCCAGACACACTCTTGGTTGCCTCTATACGGAATCTGACACTTGAATGCGAATCCCGGTGGATTCGCAAAATCAAAATCCGAAAATAAAGAAAAAGAGATTTTTTTATCGCAAAACATTATTAATTTGCAATCAGGACCTAGCACTAGAACTCTAAATTACAATGAAATAAAAAAGCATTTTATTCCTCATATAAAATGTATTTTTTTATAAATGAGAATAAATATTGTTCATAACAATAATGTTTGTTTTCATTTTGTTGTTTGTATTCTTTACCACAAATGCTTCAATCATAATTATCACCTCACTATTTCAAAAAGTTTAGTAAGAAAAATTATGTATACATTCAATACCTACATACCTACCTAATACAATAAACTTTCATTTCAATCAAATAAAAGAATATAGTCAATAAAATAATCAATATACTAAAAAAATACAGTCAATAAAATTAAAATCACCGTAGCTACTGCATTATGCTGTATTGTGGCGTTCTTGCTGCCGACAAAGTTCGCCGGAGTTCATATCAAGTCGGCTCCCGCGTAACGCGCATGCAAGTCGACTGGGCGAGTAAAATGCCTAAATCTTCGAAACAAGGTGGCCTTAATATCTACGGGGACAACGCGTCTAATTCGCTACGTTCAGCAGATAAAGCGTGCACTGACGTTAAAAACCTATCTGAGAGCGAGAAGCGAGAGAGACAGAGAGATAGCATTTTCGGGCCTGCAAAAGCGCATAGACAAAGAAATTATTTATCCGTGGCAAAAATCAATTAATATTTTTTCAAAAATATTTAAGTGGCGTAATGCTTGACTTATCAGCAATCAGGTGGAAGATTGTTCCAGCAGCGAGTTGCTGCTAACAGTAAATACTACTGTCCTATAATTATGGGTAGCAAAGTACTTCATCATTATTGATTGCGCCCTGTTAAGCCTGATCCATACAGTATGGACACCCTGCCCCACGCTGAGATTCCAGTCACGACCCGCCCGCACTGAAAGGTGCCCAAGATTGAATAAAGATGCGCCCGACCCAACCTGGGGTTATCATCGACCCCGAATAAACAGTCTCTTCACAAAACTGATTTCATTCCGCCCTCATACATTTTCATACGAATTATTTTTGCCCGATCGATCAATCAGTGTTTTGCTTTATAAGCAAGTTTGTTAATTCGGTTTTCTTGTGAGGTTTATTGAATATTAATTAATAATTATTAGTATATGTGCGCTTTAGGGTTATGACGATGATGATGAATAGAAAGTCAATAAGATGATATAATATTTCGATATGTTTAGAAGTAGTTTCCCACTATTGTGGGTTGTGTTGAAGAAAAACTGTTCGTGCACTTTAACTGAGTATATATTAATTTATTAATTCATTATTTAAACTACGACTTATTGTAATCGTTAGAACTGGGGCAGGCCGCGGGAATTACTGCTGATTTAAATTCAAACAGCTAACCAAGTTTTGCTCAATCGCTGAAACGAATATTTGCCGCGTACTATAAATTAACTATGTCAGCACATATTTAACAAACTAGTTTATAATTAATTAAATTATTTTGAATATATAAATAAAAATGAATTGTTGTTCGTTAGTCTGATTAAAACTCGAGAACGGCTGGGCCGATTGAGCTGATTTTGATTTTAAAATGTTTGTCGCAGTCCAGGATAGGTCTAAACGGTGAACAAATAAGGAAAAATTGCCGGGCACTTTTTTTTACCCGTGCGACGCCGGGGCGGGCCGCTAGTTTTGAATAAAACCTTTTCAACTAACACTTTGTTATATTTGACAGTTACTTAAAATGGCTATTAAAAAATAAGGGTTGATCGTAGAAGGGTGAAAATTGAGGACCCCTAACATTTAGGGGGATGAAAAATAGATGTTGGCCGATCCTCATAGATACCGGATGAGCACAAAAAAATTCATCAAAATCGGTCAAGCCGTTTCGGAGGAGTTCGATTACGCACCCCGTGACACGAGAATTTTATATATTAGATAGTATAGTATTTATAGTATATTTTTATTTATCCTAATCCTAATAATATTATGTGTATAAATGTGAATGTAAGTTTGTTTTTTACTACTAAGCCGATTTAAATGAAATTTGGTACACAGAATCTCTAGAGCCTGATTAGCCATAATTGTTTTAACAGTTATTCTGCTATTCCTGGCTGAGTCAAATAAAACATCAAATAACTGGAAAAAAGTTGTGCCAAATGTTTTACCACTATGTTTTTTTTGTATTTAATTAGTACAGATCGTATTCTATTCTAAATATACCGCACCGCTGACAAAATTATCTCAGCGTATGATCAGACAAGCAAGTTTCTTCAACGACAACCTTAACTCTTCAAAAACGAACTCTTCTCCAAAACGCGTTCAAAACCGACAGCAAATGCCAGGTTTACTATATGTCTTATGCTATATAAAAAAATAACGATTATATTAAGGGATGGAATTTAAAAAAAATATATATATTTTATATTTAATTATGAATGAAAAAGCCTAAAAGAAATCAGGTCTATTTTCCACGTTTTTTTTTGATAACTGAGCCCTTCAACCTCTCCCGATGCTATTATGGGACGAACCGAAAGATGCCATATTGTACTATGAAATAAATATATTTAACCTAATATTATTAAATGTATTTTCATTTAATTTTTAATTAAGGGTGGGTGAGGGTCCCGTTGACTCACAACTATAAAAGTGTAACTATTCTACAGTTATGGTTAAAGTTACTAGCTGACCCGGCAAACGTTGTTTTGCGATATATACTGAATCGCGAATAAAAAGGGATTCATCGTGGAATGGAGAAAATTGTATCAGACAATATTCGGACGTTTTGTGAATGCAGTGATAATTTATGTTTTCTAACTTGATTAACGATTTTAATTGTTTATGATGCTTTATCACAAACTACAAAATGCATCAAATGCTTACAAATGTAAGCATTTGATGTCATTAATCACCTTTGTCGTGATTGCACTTGTTGCATTGTGTGGCTTTTGCGTACACGATAAAAGTAAACATCAAATCGAATAAATACTTGCGAGTCATATTCACAGGTCAGGTGCACAGTTGACTTACTATGAAGTTCCTGGGTAAGAATTTTTTTATATAATTGAATTATATATATATATATATATTAATTAGGCTTTCTCTTTTATAAATAAAAACAGAGCTTTCTGTTTTACTTTAAATAAAAAGCGAGTCTCTGTCAAGATGATATGAAATCTCAAGAGTCAAATAATTCACGTCACCACTTAATAGAAGGTATAACTCCCATTTAATCAGGTTTTTTTTCATACAGGTGTTTTAATATTAGCGGCGTGTATACCGTATATGGCATGGGCGGACGCTGCTGCGGCTGCCGCTGCCGCCGCTGCAGACGGCTACGACTCAGTTGCTGCTGCTGCGGCCGCTGCCGAGTTTAATGGTTGTGGTTCAGCCGCAGCCGCTGCCGCTGCTGCAAGTGGAGACGGTGCCGCAGCAGCTGCCACCGCCGCTGCTGCTAGTGGAGACGGTGCCGCAGCTGCCACCGCCGCTGCTGCTAGTGGAGAAGGTGCCGCATCTGCCGCTGCCGCTGCTACTAGTGGAGACGATGCCGAAGCTGCCGCTGCCGCTGCAGCAGCTGGCAATGCCGCAGCTGCCGCTGCCTCGGCAGCAGCTGGCGATGCCGCAGCTGCCGCCGCCGCTGCAGCTAGTGGGAACAATGCCGCAGCTGCCGCAGCCGCTGCAGCAGCTGGTGATGCCGCAGCTGCCGCCGCTGCTGCTGCTAGTGGAAATAATGCCGCAGTTGCAGCTGCCGCTGCAGCAGCTGAAGATGCTGCAGCCGCCGCCGCCGCTGCTGCTAATGGAAACAATGCCGCAGCAGCCGCAGCCGCTGCAGCAGCTAACGATGCAGCAGCTGCCGCTGCCGCTGCGGCTAGTGGGAACAATGCCGCAGCTGCCGCAGCCGCTGCAGCAGCTGGTGATGCCGCAGCTGCCGCCGCCGCTGCTGCTAGTAGAAACAATGCCGCCGCTACCGCAGCTGCTGCTGCAGCTGGCGATGCAGCAGCTGCCGCTGCCGCTGCTGCTAGTGGAAACAATGCCGCCGCAGCAGCCGCCGCCGCTGCCGCCAGTGGAGGCGATGCCGCAGCAGCCGCTGCCGCTGCTGCCGGTGGAGCACCAGGTTACTCTATCCGCTGTCCCTGCAATCTTATCTACAGACCAGTCTGCGGATCCGACTTATACACATATTCCAACGAATGTGTTCTACGCTGCGTCAGCGATTACAATAGACAGAACGGTCGCCCGGGAATCGGTATTCTGTACCCAGGAGAATGCGCGCGCCCTGAAGCTTGTCCTCAAGTGTACGACCCCATATGCGGCACCAACAATAAGACCTACTCCAACGAATGCTACCTTGCAGCTGAAAATGCCGTTCGGGAAAGATATGACCTTCCCCCGATCCTCACCGCATACCGCGGGGCTTGTAAATCTGACACCTGCGTTTGTCCCGACGCTATCATCCCAGTCTGCGGCACTAACGGTAAAACTTATCGTAACATATGCATTTTACAGCGCAACAGCCGCATTGAGCAGTCGCAGGGGCGACCTCCTATATACCTTAAGGAAACAAACGCTTGTTCAAAGGAATATTGCTACTGCACTAATGAAAAGAAGGAGTTGTGCGCGAGTGACGATACCACCTATTTAAACGACTGCATACTCGATTGTCAAAACAGAAGACGACGCGAGCTCGGCCAGAGCCCTCTGTCGATTAAGTACAGAGGCAAGTGCGTCAGATGTACCTGTCAAAGGAACTATGCACCGGTGTGCGCCAGCAACGACGTGACATTCGGGAACTACTGCCTGTTCCTGTGCGAAAACGACCAGCGGCGCTCGTCTGGCCAACCGCTGCTGTTCGCGCGTTGGGCTGGACGCTGCGACTGCGGCTGCAATGACAACTTCAACCCTGTCTGCGCCAGCGATGGACGTAACTACCAAAGCTTCCAGAATCTATGCGCCCTCAGCTGTCTCAACAGAAAGCTTTACCAAGATAACAGACGCCAACTGTACGTGGTGCGCCGCGGAATATGTTAACAAATCTGAGTTTCACGTTTTTGTGTCGCATTATTTAGGCGAAGCAATTTTGTCGTAAATTGAATAAAATATGCAAATCATTTCGGAGCGGACTGTTTCTGTTCATTAACTACGTCGCCTCCCCCATCCGTCCGGAGCCTTTGTGGGCAAATTAGTCCTATTCTCGGAATTCGAACCATTTTTTGTCTCCGGGCGAGTCCATTTCTCAGAACCTTTAAGTATTATCGGGCCGCGCAGCCCCCTCCCTCTGATAATCACCGGAAAGCTTAATGATCACGAACGTCTTCATTTTTTACGTCCACTCTAGAGGAAACCGATACTCGACCTCGTAAAATACTCTCTGCGTACCGATACAAAAAATAACCAACGAAATAACTGCTCTGGGAAATTCGGAAGGAGAATCATGTCTAACGAGCTTTTACAGCAAACTCATTTAATTTGATCGTTCTTAAGAAAAACCTTTTGGGCATTATCATATTATGCAAAACGTTTAAAAATAAATAAAATAAGGTCATTGAACTGATCTATCTGCATCAGTATACTATACACGCATTACACGCGTTGTATATTTTATTTGACTAGGGACCCGCCCGGACTTCCCACGGGTAAAAATACATTTTATCATTACATTACATAGGTTACTTTCATTCAAATATCCGTGTACGTCGCGTGGCCCGCGACGGATCACTTTTACGTTCGTACTATAAAACCGCGCCCGCGCCCGCTTAACGCAGCGTCAGGCCTTAGTAATAGATTTAAGTGCTAGCTAATTAGAAGTAACCTTAAAGTCAACACCCAAGTAACTAATCACAAGTATCCTGAAAGTAAAGTCCAAGTAAAGTCCCAAGTAGTAGTATCAGTAGTGATAATAATGATGAGAGCAAGTTCTTCAGTTCAGAGTACTGAGTACAATCTTTTAAACTGTAAAATCCGAAAAACAGATGTTCTTTTGTCAATTGAACTTAAGGCGAGGTTATCCAAGAACTTTAGGCATTTAGCGCTACCTCAGCCCCCCCATGCTAAGCGCGCGACGTATTTATTTACGCGCCCGGCAGGCCGTGCGCCATTTGACGATACATGACCGCGTTCGATATCTTAGTGCCACAGTATAGAAAACCAAGCAGTAGGTTCGCATGTTATTTACCTAATGACTTTAGTTAGGTAGTATTGTAGGTAGTATTGATAACATATTTTACTGACTTTAGTTAGGTAGTATTGTATATACATAATGTATGTAGATATAGATACAGCCACAAAGCTAAGTATATAAAAAATAAAAATTTGTCCAACTAAAAAGTACTGTGGTTTCTTGTGGCATATACAAGATACAAAATCATTTATTTCCATTATTTGGTTTTACAAAACTTAGACAACTACAACTATTCCATCCAGCAACGAGAACATAGAGGTAAAAAATACAACTAGTTCAAATAACAATTATATTTATTTTGTAAAACGACACATATTATTATGCTAAAAAAATATAATACCTATATGGATTTTGTATGGCACATAGCATTTTTTTATTCAGCAACGAGAATAATATACAATTTCGTAAATTTTGTGCATCTATCTATCTACTAAAATTCATATAATTGTAGCTGCCTAGGCTTGCATGGACCAAACTGACCGGGAGGTTGGATTGGACTTTGAATTATATCCAACTGTTTACTTGGACCTGGCTGCATAGGTACTTCATTATTTTCGTCATTTTCTTTTAAAATTATATCACGTATTGGCATACCGCGAATTTGTCGCGGGTCTACAATCTCTGGCAAAAGGCATTTCATGTAAAAATCTATAACTTTTTTTTCTATTTCAACCTTCCAAAATTTGTCATCTCTAGGAATGTATTCGATTATGAGTGGATGATTTTCGCCGGACCAAATTCCAAAAATGCATTAGTTTCTCTCGGTAACATGGAGTTGACCCTGCACTTGGTAATACCAATTGCTCTTTTTATTTATGACTAGCTGTGCCCTGCGGTGCTACCCGCGTTATAATGGATGAAGTACTCTTAACCAACAACATATTTATTTGAATAAAGATTAATATTATTATGTTGATACAACTTAAACAAATTATTTCGACCAAATTAGGTACCATAAAAACGGTTTTTGTGAGTTAATCTTAAAAGATAGACATATACTATCGCGGGCTGTTTTTTAGATCATTAAAAGAGCTATTATTCTTTAATACATATTTTTTGTGTATCTTGAACCGTTTTCACGGCGCACGCAACGGAAGGCTTCAAAGATGAACAATTTCTCCCGTTTTTTACACATTTACCACTATATCTTTGCTCCTATTGGTCGTAGCGTGATGGTATATAGCCTATAGCCTTCCTCGATAACTCGACTATCCAACACAAAAAGAATTATTCAATTCGAACCAGTAGTTTCTGAGATTAGCGCGTTCAAACAAACAAACAAACAAACAATCAAACAAACTCTTCAGCTTTATAATATTAAGTATAGATTCGCGTACTGTGATTTTTGTCATATTTATATATTTGTATTTTGTTTTATCGCATTTTCTATTCCGGTCTTAAATGCCGTTATTGGACACTTAACTTCTATTATTTTATCGTGGTCAACTAAACCGTCGGGTGTAGCTCCGATAAATGGGTATTGTTTATCTATGAAAAGTCCACATGGTTCGATGACAATGTTTATTTTTCTTATTACCCATATTGTTTATCTGCACTGAACCAAATCACCAATATAAAACGGGAATTTTTGGGAGACAAATGGCGTGCGTCCGACCTCGAAGACGTCTCGACGGGCACTGGCCGCCCGGCGCGAGCGCCTGAACGAGTACAATTTGAAAGTTTTCTTTCACAGAGATTAATAATAACCGAATTACACATTGTTTTTTCACAATTCCCTAGTTAATAATAAGCTCTATCTTTTGATATAAATTTGACATGATATCAAGAAGAAACCTCTTAGTAACGACTGTTTAAAAATAAATTTAGTGTCAACTTTACGATTTTTTTTATCGAGAAAATTATTATTACTTAGGTTTCTATCTTCACAAATATCTAGATTATATGTTTAATTTTAATGAAATATATTCTTTTTGTACAAATTTTACATTTCAGTGGAGATACAGTTGTTCAAAAATCGTGAACTCTCGAAGTTCCTCGCCTTAAAGGTGAGGTTTAATCTGTCTCTTGATTTGAATAAATAAAAACATGCGCATCGAATTGAGAACCTCCCTTTTTCGCTGAAAGTAAGTTAAAAACAAAATTTTAATTGTCACCATATTTGCTACGTAAGGCTTCGCGCTGACCCAAGACAAAACTGTTTTGCGACTGACTACCGCCTTACAGAATAGATGAAGCCGCGCACACTGTCGACGACAAGTCTGTGTTGAGACTAAAACGTTTTGAAACAGACTTGACTTCAATGAGAGCGAAGCCTAAGTAAAAGCAAATTGAATGTTGTCTCTGATAGTACTAAACGTATTTTGGTATTTTTGCTAATTTGGTACTTGACGAGAAAAGAAAATTAAAGAGATGAAAAAGAAATACCATTTGGTATTTCTTATTAGCGGTACAGAAATTATTATTAAACAATATTATAACTATCATACAATATTATACCAAAGAATATGGATAGAGTGGATAATTGTTTTAGACAGCATTGTTCAATTCAATGGCACTATAGCATTATATATCACCATTATAAATAAATAAATATCACATTTAAAGATGATAAACAAAAATTATCAAGGAAATAACATTGTCTTGACAGTTCGCGTCGTTGAGCAGCGAATATACCCTTACGTGTACTGATATATAGGTACTCGAGTATCCAAGTTTATTGACAAATCTGCGCCAGCAACGTGGAGATGTTGTTGACAACAATTTGTTGAGACAAACAGTTGCTACAATAAATATCCATACTCTGTCTACAACAATAATACTACCCTTTACTTTCAAATTTTATCGTCGGATTAATTCACTTGAACAATATGATCGTCTATGATGAAAATTAATGAGTACCTTCATATATTAATTGGCATTTACACCGGCAAGGTGGCACTCGCTAAGTGCAAAGTGCTCCACTGAGACCGCTTTGAATGCACTTTGGCCTTCAAGTACCTATCCGAGGAGGGTCACTAATGTAGGTGCCTGCTCACGGACAATCGCCACTTAACAGACGTAGCTAAATTTGAACGCCACTGAGTATAAGAGCTACTACAGATGGATTCAAATCTATACTAATATTATAAAGCTGAAGAGTTTGTTTGTTTGTTTGTTTGTTTGTTTGTTTGAACGCGCTAATCTCCGAAACTACTGGTTCGAATTGAATAATTCTTTTTGTGTTGGATAGTCCAGTTATCGAGGAAGGCTATAGGCTATATAACATCACGCTACGACCAATAGGAGCAAAGATATAGTGGTAAATGTGTAAAAAACGGGAGAAATTGTTCATCTTTGAAGCCTTCCGTTGCGTGCGCCGTGAAAACGGTTCAAGATAAACAAAAAATATGTATTAAAGAATAATAGCTCTTTTAATGATCTAAAAAACAGTCCGCGATAGTATATGTCTATCTTTTAAGATTAACTCACAAAAACCGTTTTTATGGTACCTAATTTGGTCGAAATAATTTGTTTAAGTTGTATCAACATAATAATATTAATCTTTATTCAAATAAATATGTTGTTGGTTAAGAGTACTTCATCCATTATAACGCGGGTAGCACCGCAGGGCACAGCTAGTCCTTATATAAAATGATGTATAATCTAAGTGGGTAAACCACTGATCAAAAGAGGACTTCGGCCTGAAGCACTAGTTTCGAGTTATATACCCTAGTTAGGGGTGATTTTTTAGGTTTTGGTTTACGAGACCACACAACCTTTATCCATATTATCATATTTTTATCACAGAACATAGTTTAGAGTAAACAATACAAAAATACGATATTTGTGGAAATATCCTCAAGTCTCTTCTACTGTTTTCTATAAAACCCAACAAAAGCCAAAATACGCTCTTTGACATCAACTTCAATAAATAACCCAAGCACACATCACATGCAACATTTGCAAATGAATCATGATTATCTAAATTACATGACGCCAGTAGTTTAAATAAGTTACAGTGATACAAAGATCTTTGAATTTATATTTACAGTAAAGACTTACAGCCAGGTACTTTGAGAGTACCGTTGTCTAAGCGCGGTCACGATAAATTGTTAATTCAGCCCCTTATAAAACACACAAACTTCCAGTTCTAAACTTAACATCACTACATTAGGGCGACTGCGAGGTAAGGCAATATCGGACTTTTTCCTGTTATGCCGCGGACTCATTACAAGAGACTCTGTGCATGTGAAGCTGTCCGACTATAATTGAGTGGCTTAATCGATTTAAAATTAAAGAAAAACTTTATTGTATGAAATAAAATGGCTTCCGCTATCTTGTTACTCACACCTTTTAACCTATTTAAAGGTTTTAATGAAGATTTTAGCAATATAAACTTTATGAAGAAATCTTACTCTTCATTCTTTCTATATTTGCAGCGTTAAGCCGGGCCTGTTAATATAAATACATGTATATATAATTCTGCAAAATTCACAGAACTTTCATCTTACCCCCAATTAAGCAGCGCTTGTACTAATTACGATTTTGATGACACACATTTTTTTGGTGAATACATAAATGTATATGGAAAAATACAACTTTACCGTTGCCGAGATTCTATTTTAAAATACAGTTTCGGTCAGACACAAGTTCAGACTCTTCACCTAATGTTAACACCATAGAATAAGTAAGTTGATTATCTGTCTTTTTGAAATGGATGCAATTTTATTTTCAAATTACTTAAAATGCACATGTTATAATGGCAATTGTATTTTTTTTTTTTTTTTTTTTTTTTTTTATTTACACAAAACAATAAAAAGGCTTTGTCGCTGAGCGACCACATCGCCTTATCGGGAAGGCAATTGTATTTATATTCCGTTAGTATAATCATTGTTTACTTAGAAACTAGAAAATAATTCACCTTACGGTTCGTATTATTATATTGAAAACTATATTGGAGACGAAATTTTTTTCTTTTTTTTTTTAGATCATTGGTCAGCGATTATAATTCAGTCAGATCGGTCAGGGTTCGATTCCTGCCGCGGGACCAGATTTTGTACGATCTGCAATTTCTGGTTTCGGGTCAGGGTATTTTAAATGTATAATATGTATGTATTTACAAAAAAAAATTATGTATGTAGTATATTCAGTCACCTAACACCCATAGTACAAGCTCTGCTTAGTTTGGGGTTAGGTGATGCTGTGTGATTAGTCCGGATATATTTATTTATTTATTTTTAATATTTATTTAATTATACCATTAGACCATAGACACTCCTCATAGATTACCAGTTATTTTGGTTGGAATCCAGCATCCACCAAATCATCCAATAATTAAGTGTTTAAAAATTTATTACAATCTGTCCATAGTTATACTCCTTAGTGAAGAAGAGTTATTTCAGCTGAAATGCTTCTACATATATATTCTAGACAACCAGTTGTAGGTATAACCATAAATTTTGTTTGTAACTTCAATATCTTAATCACGAGTTCTACTCATTCAATAAAATACAAGCTTATTGTAAACCAAAGTTCGCGTTAATTATCTACTGTTATAAATTAATTTCAAGTTTCAATGTTCCAACCATACAAACTTGAAGGTTTCGCAGCCTATTATAAAGGTGATTTATTATAAACATCGCCGTGGAAGGGGAACTAGGCGGGGCCCAGAGAGAGCAAAACGGGAAAACCTTGTAATTACCTAATTATAGCCACTAAACACCACTTCGACTTTGTTGAGTATTATTCTGTATTCCGAACAGATCACAGCACAAGTGTGAGCTAATTAATTTGAATCTTGACATAATAGAAAAAAAATAATTCAAAAATCGAGGAACATCAAAATCATCTGCATAACGCAATGAAGTGGTTGTGTATTTAACAGTGTATGTATGTTTGTATGTATATATGTTCGTTTGTCCCACTATTCAGAGCGGCAGGAAGCGCCTGTTCCGATTTCTATGGTTCATACGTCAATCGACTCCTCTTAGTACGGCGAGTCGATAATGAAAACGCAACAAGGCGAATACTTACTAAACTAGAAAAAAAAATTAAGTCATCAAACTACGTCATGTAGGGCATCGTTGAATAGGTATTTAAAGATCATTTTTGGCTTTCTTTCAACATTTTTCGATTTAAAGTTGCATCAATCATTCTCCCTTAAAATGCTATTAGGCCGTAAAAATTACCATAAAAGTTACGCAGTCGACTTGTGTATAGTAATATGAATGAATAAAAACACACGTTATTATTATCATATTTTGGTCGCTTGTAGCGTTCTCTGCAAGGTTAGATAGCCTTGAATGGACACAGCTGCATGCATAATAAAAACTTAACCAAAGCGTTAGTATGTCGTTCCTGCAGCTGAATGCAGCATGGTCACCTGGGAACCTGAAGCCTGTAGCGCGAGAGAACCGACTTTTCGTATCTAATTACAGCGACTGCAAACTGAATTGTAGATCTGTCTGCCGTCTGCACTTGTCGGTAGCTAACATCTACACTAATATTATTACAGCTGAAGAGATCTCATAAAATAATTAACAAGTTTTAAAATAAAAAAGTCTGTTATCGGATTATGTCAAACACTGTTATTGAATTACTCGTATGTCAAAGATAACCTAGAATATACTTATCTAAACAAATATTATAAATCTGAAGAGTTTGTGTGTTTGTTTGAACGCGCTTAACTCAGAATCCTATGGTCCGATTTGAAAAAATATTTCAGTGTTGGCCCATTTATCAAGGAAGGCTATACATAAGGCTAAATATGTTTTTTCCACGGAAAAATCCAAAAACACGGAAAAGCTAGTATAAGTTGTGGATGGTGAGTTGCATATGGACACATTAATTATAACAGTGATACATGTAATTTTTTCGTTAGCACACAATCACTACAAAACTGGCAGAATGGGTCACAAGTTCCGCTAATGCTCAAAATAGTTATTAGTTAGATTGACTGTAGGGAAAATATAATTACATATTTTGTAAACAACAATAACATAATTAATTACCATAATGTTGTAACATACATACCCAGTTAAACACACACAAAAAATTTAATCAAAATCGGTCTAGCCGTTTAGGAGGTTTTCAATGACTAACACTGACAAGATTTATATAAATACGGATTACGGTGTCTGTACTATTTAGAATAAGTTTAGAATACACTGTGACTCAGATTTTTGCTTTGGGTAGAACGGAGCATATGTTTTGGGTTGAACGTGTAAAAATAATATTGGGTAGAAAAATCATGGGTTGAACGGGTAAGCACTCATAATTACCTATTTTAAATACATTTAAAATAACATGGTCCTCCTTTCATTTAGGATGCTATTTTACTAGGAAAAAATCTAAAGCTTGAACTTTTTGTTTAATAATTTAAACTAGGAAAGATTTTTACAATTTGGAGAGTTCGTTTCGTCCAAAAAGACCATTTAAAAAAAATATTAATACAGTTTAAGTTCTTTTTAAATCAAAGTAAGATAAAATGAAATTTTACTAAAGTAAACCCATACTTTAGTAAAATTTCATTTTATCTTCAATACATTATGTTAGGCACTTTCCGTCCATGTGGCATTTTTGTGGGACAACCTGCTTTTTCTGTCTTAACTGTAAAGTAATGCTGTAGTTCCCAAAGATATTTGAGTAAATTGATTGGGAAACCATCAGCTCTTAAAAAAAAGCAATAAGTTATTCAGATAATCAGAATTCCCAAAACCAACATCTAAAGGAAGTCATAATGTCAAAGTACCCTTATCGTAGTTTCCTGACATTGACATCTCACATCAGATCAAACACTGTTAGGATATGAAAGCAAAAATGAATGGCTGATTTTGCAATCTTCAAAAACATGGGTAAGGCTATATAATATTTCTTGTACAGACACTGAACAAATTTACTTTGTTTTTATTATTTATACGACTCTATCTTGTTTCGTCCGAGTTGTCGCAAAATGTTTATTTAATATTGAAAGCGACAACTAGAAGACAAAAAATTATCTAAGTTGTCGCTTTGCCCATTATTTAAACCACACAGAACTTGTATTTATGCGACGAATGTGGTGAAAGTGTGGTGTTTCCATTATTAATTTGAGAATGTTATGATGTTTACTAAATGACTTGTCCAAAAATATTATTTCATATTCGAATGAGTATTTACACACTTATTGACACTTCTTCATTTTCTGCCACGCTGAAACAGACACGCCTTGATCAATTAAAACAAGTTCAGCTTACGGCAGTCGTGCCAACATCCCCAATCTTGAATTAATATCTATAATAGCCACCCAAATGTTCATGGAAGAGCCTACCAACTTGAATTTTTAAATTCCACATTTCCATGGGACAATAGGTACTTGGACAAAGAAAAGCGCTTAGCATTCAAAAACAGCGAGGACTGAGTGACTTTGAACCTACTTAGGTAGTTGGCTGCTTTGCTCTCGCTAACACAATTCTCTGCGCCCGTATACCCGCAATCTCAGAAGTGTTGTCATGACCCATTTAACTAGGAGGTTCTTTCCAGTGTTTCAGCCAAGTGCTGAGATTGTTTACATTGGCCTAGTTTTCTACTAAATGCATTGTAGGAGAAGTGAGCCTTGAGATAACAGTCATATAAATGTTCTTTGTAGGTACTTATCCAAAAAAAGTAAAAGATTAGGAAGAACGGTGATGACGGGGTATTTCGCAAATACAAGAAACTAGTGCCCGTTTGCACCAACTGTTCCAAAATAATAACCTTAAATAAAATGAAGAGAACCTAACTATAAATAGGAAGCATTACGCCAATGAAGTGAAAAGTCCTCCGTCTTTTGTCTACAGTCAGGAAATCGTCGAACTAGTTATGAGCACAGAGTACTTTTTAAATATACCTACTGGTTGTATTTTATGGTAATTAAGATAACGTTTTCTTATTTTTTATTTTCATATCGTTTTGCTGTTTGTTGAAAGTAAATAATCAATCTCATTACGGCTCCAAATAAATACGTTAAGTAGTTGAAGTTCATTTGGAAAATTATAAAACACCGGGTTGCTAATGATTCTCATCTATCATACCCAAATTTAATTCATACAAACTAAATTATTAACATTCTTGCACTTAAAACAGAAATACATTTTATTTTTATCAAAGCAGTATTTTACTCAGAGCTAACTAAATTTGTAACGTACTTAGGTACTTACTCGTCAGTCTGAAGTATCATAGAAAAATCTTGCTCAACTTTGGGTTAATAACATATCTAAGTGGGCCTAGGAAAGAATTTATTAAATTCAGTCTCTCTAAAATTAGAAGACTTAAATATTTACTAGAAAAAATAAATTTCGTTCTTCATAAAATTAAGTTCAATATTTTTACCGTAATTGCGACAGAAGCGACTTGCCAAGCGATGTAGAGAGCGTAAACTTGGATGAGTTTTATTCAGCTGATAATAACAGTAGAAGGTAGGTCTGAGGGTTGTCCATTGTCCTGCGCGAGTAATCCCGGATAATAAAACGGTTATTATCAAGGAAAACTGTTAGCGCCTGGCGCACAATGGAGCAACTTTCGCGCCGGGCTCGCTCAAAAACTTCGGGCGCGTATTGTTTCAAAAATTACAGTGCACTTCATAAACTTGGCTTTCTATCGATTTCACGGTCATTTTCCGCCGACAATTTTAATTTATTCCGCTTCTCTGCAGGCGTTGCAATTGTAATTAGCCGTTTCTTTTGTATTTATGTGTTTTTGGGAACGTCATTGAATAAGAACACGTGAATTACAACCATGAAAGTGTTTGGCGCATTTTTGGTGCCGAAATGATATTGCTTGTACACTTGATGAGTTAAGACTAATTTTATTGACAGATTGTATGCACTTTTGCAGACACTCATCGTTAAAATGATTAGGTGCTTGGTAATAAGTTTAATATGTGTAGTGATGGCGTATTGTGAGGAGGAGAGTACGAGTATATTAATGAAAGATATTGATTATTCATTGATTGCTGGTGAAGCGGAGAAAAATAAAGAAAACATTTTGACTTTCCTCAACCTATCTAGTGTTAAGGAGAAGTATAAAGTTTTGTACCGGTGCCTTCTTGGGAAGTTGCTAAGTAAGTAGTAGGTAGCGTCTACTTTTAAGACCAACTCTATTTTATAGTATCTATTAAATTCTGTTATATGCACCACTGGATATATGTATATAATTATGTTAAAATTTTACTTGTATACGCTATACGGATGATTTAAGATAAGTCAGAACCACTGGAGCGTTCTGCATAAAATTGAAAGGTTCAGCTTTATTGTTACAAAATAATCATAAAAATCTGTTTACGAAGAAAATTCTTCAGAGGCAATAAATAATGTTATTTTTACCAACCCCCAAAGTAAAACGAGGTGTGTTATAAGTTACACGTATCTGTCTGTATGTCTGTCTATGGCATAGCTCTCAGACGGATAAAGGAATTTCAATGTTTTTGTGTTTTATATGTGCAAGTGTCCAAAGACAAGATTGATGAAAATCGGTTGAGCCGTTTAAAAGTTGAAAGCAGGGCAGAATAACCGAATGCTTAAATATAATCGAATGCGATCTCAAATATCAATCCAATATCAATTCGATCGCGTACACATTACAAAATAATATGTTCAATGAATAATGGTTTGAACTGTAAAAATGCTTAGTTGGTAAAATTAGGTAAAATACCCAATGTCTAAAAAAATGGGGATAGAATCACATATTAACGATGCAAGGGAATCGTTAAGTAATCAATTAAAATGATGATTTTTAATTTTAAATTTAATATAATTTAGTCTAAATTCCAAGAAGTATTTAATAATAGATGAACTTTAACAAGGTAGGTATTTGTAAGTAAAGTTAAAATGTTGGTAGTATAGCTATACTACCAACATTCAAGCTTGTGTGGGTACGTCCTTTTTATATATAAAAGAAATAAAAATTTGTTTTTCAGACTTCAACACGAAAAACGACACTAGACGAGGTATGTATTATATATAACAAATAGTTTTTGAATTCCGACTTAAAGGGTAAAACCAATTAATAAAACTTTGCAATCCGTCCGTCCGTCTATAACCTGTACCGATCTCATGAATGCCACTAAAAGCACAAGTAGAATAAAGTAAAAATTGAATGGGCCTCCCATATAATAAACGAACGAATTAAAAAGTTAAGCAACCCTACGAGCGGTCATACCTTGGACCGGGTGACCGCTCCTTTTAATCTGATCATTTCAAAGGATCAGATTTAAAAAAATATTTTAGTGCTAGACTTATTTTTCTACGTATGTTTCTTTTGTTTAAAAGATGGGTGTCAATAGTTTTCTTAGCTATGTTTCATAAAAACCGTTAAGCTATTTTAGAGTTAAAAGAAGTCAAACATTCGATTTTAGATTAATTCATAGCAATGAAAAAAAATATGTTACACTCCTCTGATATTTGGCGTTTGACCCACCCACCGTAAACAAAAGAAAAATAATTGGAATTGGTTAATACGTTCGCGAAAATAAAGGGGTGGGGGGAAGGGGCCAAAACGGATGTATAGTATCTCAGCTATACGAATTTTGATGGTCCTCACAATTTGTTAACTCAACTTTCTCTAGGGCCTGCTCTATTAGATACCTCATGCATCTTCATTAGTCTTTGGTTATCTAAAACGTTATTACACTACATTGTATAAGAATGCCTGAATTATGGCTCGAGCACTCAAACCTACGCGTACAATGTGGCGTACTGTACATACATAATTATGTATTATAAAATAAACCTAGTAACCAAATCTTCATCATTACGAAATATAATAATATGATTGAATTATTTTATTAATTCACAAAAATTGAGATGGAATTTTACAATGTTTACCTATATCTATTACTCCAAATTAAATTGTTCATTGATTGAAATTTATTAATAGCAGTGGACGTTATACCACTCCAATCTTATTTGTTCTCTGTGTCTCCGATAATACGACAATGATGATGTCATTGCTGCTTCTTGTTGAAGGACGCTGTAAATGTTCGGATTTATTATAGTAATAGACATTAGTCAACCTCATTTTCTTGACAAACCTTTTAGACCTCTACGAACATTTCAAGACTAAGATAAGATAAATCCGTTCAGCCGTTCTCGAGTTTTAATCAGACTAACGAACAACAATTCATTTTTATTTTGTAGATTGTGTACAAAAGATTTGTTTCTTGACGTTATGAGGATTCGGAGAATTGGTAATACTGATGGTAAAATTTTGTTCCATAATCCATAAATAAACTTAGGTATAGCTCAACAAAAAAAATAAGTTTCTCCTTATGAGCATTAATAATATTATTATAATAATACTAATATGTTTAAATGTTGGTCCATTAATAAACATAAACCTTCACGAAAATAAAACGAAAAAATCGCTTCCACTGAAGGACAAAATGTTCGCTTAATTTGTTAACAACTCAAAGGATTTTTAATGCAGTTTTTAGCGGACTGCGAGCAAACTTTAGCACAAATGCTGATTGGCAACGATTTTGTTTTATTATTTTTAATTAAAATTATGTTGTTTTTATATATTTGGAGAAACAAATAAATATTTTCTATAGTATGCTATTATGTTTATTTGTATGTGTAGTGAGTACGCGGCGCATAGTGCAGGGGCACAACACTTCCATAAGCTCGGTGCCGTGGCAGGTTTCCCTGCGCGAGAGGAGCTATCCCATCTGCGGCGGCTCGGTGGTCACAGATCTTTGGTGCCTCACTGCGGCCCACTGCTTGCTCAGGTTCGCAAATGAATTTAAAAAAATATTCCTCATTACACAAAACAACACATTGTAAGACAATACTTAAAAAAAACTACTATAAACTTCTGAAACAATTGAGTGTAATTTTTATTACATTGAAATGGCTTTATTATATAGGGACCTCATAATTTATCACTTTCCGTATTATTTTTTTAAATCAGATCAATTATGTTTTAACAATAGTTATTTAATTAAATTTAACTTAACAATCAAAAACATACTTTAAATTACTTTTTCTACTAGTATAAATTGGATGGCGTCATACATATTCAATGTACCTACATGTGAAGTAGTTGGTAAGATAAGACGTCTCGGGTTAGTTGTTGATTTATTATTATTCGAAGCATTACGTATACAAAAATACTTACAATTTCCCAAGCAACATAGAATTCAAACAAGGAAATGTCAAAGTAAATACAGAACAAATACAACCTACAACTTCAAATCCTTGTGAATCTAATAAAACCGATAGGAAACCCAAAACATCTATGTCAATAAGTAAGCTCAAACAACCGTATCGGAGCATCCCTGGGCGATATTTCTCGCTATAGTGCCAGTATATTCCAGAACACCCGACGAAACAAGACGAAGGCACAAAGTATCGGCAAGTGCCTATCGATAAATTTGTCTGGGCCGTCGTAACTCCCCGAAGAGCTGCGCGAAATACCGACGCCTAGCGCCACCTACCGTCACTGCTTTGCATCTGAAAAAAATACAATCCTTCGATAAATTGAAACCGTAGAAAGAAGCGTAAACGACAGGGGGTGGCAAAAGAGAAGGCATACGATTTATACGGATGCCTCGTGTTTTACCATTTACATCGGATATTTCTGTGAAAGTTTAGAGTTCCAAGTGAACGAAATTCTGCTGAAAAACAGTCTTTGAGGGTATACTGGGAAAAGTTCGTATGACACGGTGAAAACAGCATCTAGCAATTTTTAGCTCTAACCAATGTAGCGTACAAAACGGAGTAATGGGCTTCGATAACATGTTATTTTCATATTTTCGTATTGAATAAGGTAGGTATATACTTCTTTAGGTAGATTCATAAATAATCTTTATGAATCTACATAAAGACTTATAAAGATTATTTAGAAAAAATTGTTTAATTATTTTTTCCTTTTGCTTACAAACTAAATTTGATGACGATACATTTAAGTTTCAAGTAACGCTTTCGTGAGGTACGAGTATGTACTAACTTTGCACTCCGGAACTTTACAGCTTTATATCTTGGTACTTTGTAATTAATTGATAAAGCAAAAAAATTTTGGTGCCTCCCTAATATTAATAAATGGATTTCCCTCGGTAAAAACTAACATAATTTCATAAATGTGATTAAAGCGTGATGAGGAAACAAATAATCATAATAAATAATTATTAATTAATTTATTATTGGCGGTGAATTTAAATTAATACATATCGTCGATGTTTTACTGTAATAATATTTAATTACAGTGATGTTTCTACGAGACCTGAGTTCCTATGGACTCATTTTATTACTGAACCGTTTTCCAATCCATCTTCCAATAATTACAATAATTGCTTAACATCATTTGCAATCAGCTAGGTACTTACCTAGTTACCAATTAAAGCAACCGTTTCTCATTAGTAATCAGACGAAGGTCAAACATTTTGTTTGTGGTTGGATGTAAGAGTTGATCATTACAGTTTTTATAATACTTAGTATTTATTATGTTTAGTAATATTATAAAGCTGAAGTTAGTTTGATTGTTTAAACGCCCTAATCTCAGGAAATACTATTCCGATTAAAAAATATATTTCAGCGTTAAATAGCATATGTATCGAGGAAAGCTTTAGGTTACTTTTACGTTGATCCCTCGAAATCAAAAAACACGGCAAGTAATTCTAGTAATGGATATAATTGTTAATACGCGTATTTGTGAGAATATGTATATTATGTATGTGTATGTATATGCGAAATTTTAGAGAGAATTTAAATTTAGCCTACAGTATTTAGATGTAGTTAATATTTAAAGAGTTTAATGTATGAAATAGATATGGTTCATAGATATGTTTAGTGAAATTCGGTTTAGCTGTCTAAAAGTTATGGGTGGGTGATTTTTACAGAATAATTAGATTTTTTACTTATAAGAGAACTACAGCTTTGGAATGGTGGGTGTAAATTATGTGGGAAACCCCATGTCATATTTATAATTGACTAGCTGTGCCCTGCGGTGCTACCCGCGTTATAATGGTTGAAGTACTCTTAACCAACAACATATTTATTTGAATAAAGATTAATATAATTATGTTGATGCAACTTAAACAAATTATTTCGACCAAATTAGGTACCATAAAAACGGTTTTTGTGAGTTAATCTTAAAAGATAGACATATACTATCGCGGACTGTTTTTTAGATCATTAAAAGAGCTATTATTCTTTAATACATATTTTTTGTGTATCTTGAACCATTTTCACGGCGCACGCAACGGAAGGCTTCAAAGATGAACAATTTCTCCCGTTTTTTACACATTTACCACTATATATTTGCTCCTATTGATCGTAGCGTGATGTTATATAGCCTATAGCCTTCCTCGATAACTGGACTATCCAACACAAAAAGAATTATTCAATTCGAACCAGTAGTTTCGGAGATTAGCGCGTTCAAACAAACAAACAAACAAACTCTTCAGCTTTATATATTAGTATAGATATGTAAATTTGACAGAGCCAGAGCAAGTGAGCTGAGTGTCCGCCTGGGCTCGTCGTGGAAGACGCACGGAGGCGAGATGTACGACGTCAAGGAGTGCTTCGTGCATCCCAGATACTCCAGCAAATCTAAGGTACCTATAATACATCCCATAGACGTTTTCAACAATAAAGAAAATATTCAGTTTAAAAATTAAATAGTATTAGTTGTTGTGGATACCTTGAGAATAGAGGAATAGCTTGAAAATAACGGATGCGTTTAATAGGCGAAACCACTCGTTACTCGAAACTTAAATAAACGGTATCGTCTTTTTTTTGGTTTAAAGAGAAATAAAAGGAAAATTACTTGTAATTTTTTTGTAATAATCTAAATAACGGACTTATATTTTTTTTAAGTCCATTACGTATTACTAAAAGTTTTGAGGTTTGATAGCATTAAAAACCTGTCAAATTGAGAATGTCTTCCACTTTTTGCTGATTATAATAATAGTTTTGCTTTGAATCTTGTAAGGAAGTATGAAACCTGCTGCAGGTTAATGACGTAGGCTTAATCCGCCTGTACGCTCCGCTGAGGTTCTCGGCTCGCGTGCTGCCCATACGCATCGTGGCGAAAGGCGCAAGGCTGCCCGCGGAACAGGCTGCCATCGTGTCCGGATGGGGCAAGCTGAAGGTATCATGCACATATTACACTTTAGAGCTGATCCACGTAGGCGTGGTGCGCCTGTACGCCCTGCTGCGGTTCTCCTCGGCGCGCATGCTGCCTATCAGCATCGTATCGCATCGTATATATAGGTGCACCTATTGAACGGGAAAACGCACCTAACAGGCAACGATGGCGGTGCATTGCAAGAGCACTCTATCAAGAGTGACTGACAAAGAAGTGATCGAACGGGGTGACAATTGGCGACGCGATGCTCAAGATCTAAGCGTCAGTTCGATGTCTCTGGCTACTAAACCGTCACAAGCAGAAGATATAGCCGCGTAGCGTATATAAACAGATAGGTGAATCATCGTTGACCTTTGCTGTTATACATATAAACAGTTTCCTAAATAGGTTATTACTATTATTCTAGGAAGGTGATTCAAGAACAACATACCTGCAGTTGTACACCATAAGCACCTAAAATGATACTAAACCAGATACTTCAATTTCACATCACCGTTATAATTATACTCTTACTTTATTCAACAAATGATTTACATTGCTGTTCTTTCGGGATGGTGTGGTCGGGAAGGAAGGTGGTCCAAGCGCGACATTCCTGCAGTCATCCACCATTCGCACAATCCCCATGAAGCTGTGCAAACGCTCGGGGCTGGAGCGGCGCGCCATCGATCCTCCCTCGATGTTCTGCGCAGGCTCCTTTCTAGGATCTTCACCTGATGCCTGCCAGGTACAGTACAATTTATCTGCAGGAACCAGCTTTACAATGATGCCCCCATCATACAACTTCCCTACGCTGAGGTTACACGCAGGGCATTTATAACCGACTTCAAAAAAGGAGGTGCCTCAATTCAACCGTATATATATTTTTTTTAATTAGCTTTGTTCCCGTGGACGCTATAGAATTCGGCCAAATTAAACTAACCAGTAATGGGTAGCTTGTTAATTCATAAAATTAAAAAAATACTGTGCTCGTCTTATAATTGCTTTTTAAGGGAAGCTCCGGTCTAGTAGTGGTTTATTTTACGACTGAAAACCTTTTAATATCTTTCCAATATGGGCTTAATACAGACTAAATTAGTTTTATGCCAACATGCGTGGCAGTCTGAGCCGCACAATTGTACCTGAAACCGAATTATTGGGGAGCTTAGGTCAGTTTTTAAGAGTAACCGTTTTTATCAGGGTATTGAAGACGATAGCCTTAAAAATACGAAGATCTTTTAAATATGAGACCATGGATATAAATAATGTTTAAAAAATCAAATATTGTTTCAATAGCTTTGAACTACAGTAGTATTAATTGTCTTCCACAGGGCGACAGTGGAGGGCCCATCGTGTTCGAAGGCGTGCTTATCGGAGTGGTCTCGTGGGGTCTCGGCTGCGCTCGAGGCAACTTCCCCGGGGTCTACTCACGCCTCTCCTACAGCGTGGTCTGGGACTGGGTTCACTCGCACATCACGCGGGCAACAGACAATTATGATCGTCTCGACTAGGAGGAACCGAGCGGGAACGGAAGATACAGTAGCTATAAGAGTATGATGCTATGAGGTTTATACGAGATGAAACTGCACGACATTTCGATAATTAACTGGTTTGTACTTCTGAATAAAGTATTGATATTGATATATAAATAAAGGATACGGCGCAATTCGTTAACTGACTTATTGCGACTTATTACCATGATTTGACGGTTTTTTTAATTTTACGATATTTAGACGATCTTGCGCTTGCAAGAGTGTCAAAACATGATAATTGCATAAAAATAATGGTATGTTACCCGTTATAAGTCTTTATATTGTTATAAACCACGATAATTTAAAAAATTATATCCTAAGCTCGTTTCTATTACTCTCGAAAAGATTTTACCACATATCAACCTAATTATTTGAATGATTAAAGTTCTAAAATAATTTAAGCATTTAGGTTACAATAAAACTGCTTTTTATAATATAATCAAGTCTTTATATTATCTTCGACCTCATTTGTGTGTATACAATGGTATATTCCTTTATTTACAAATTTACAATTGGCATAAAGTGCAAAACATTGATAGTGGCAGTAATACTAATACTTGTACGAGGTAGATATTCGCCCTAGTAATTGTTAAAATATAAGCACTCAACAAGTGAATTCGAAAAAAAGGAACTTAATTTTGCAAATGATACTTGGGACGATACTCAGAGATATTTAACACGTGGCAAAGGTTCGTGGCATAGTAGAGGCGCAATGCATGACACTCGACTGTCGATGTATAAACTACTAAAAAAACTCAGGAAAATACAGAAAATGTGCAAAATTCGCAAGATTGATAAAAGCTCAAGACTACAGGATCGATAACTATTAATTAATTTGGGACCGCTATTGAAACAAATTAAATTTCAATTAAATTATCCTATGATAACGTCAATTTCTGAAATATATCTATAACTACAGCAAGAAGAAAACAAATGACACTAAGAAAAACAATGTACTTAATAGCACTTTGTAATGTAAATTAAAAACAATATTTAATCATTTGATTACCCACCTGAATATGCTTGAAAACATATACTTTTCTTAGTTACATCAATCCTTTAAAATAACTTGCGAGCTGGGCAACCACATTTGGTACAGAACACGGTTAGTATTCTTAAACTAACTGACTAGGCGAACAATGTTTTGTTACATGATATCGGAAGTAAAAACAGGGGTTGAACGTAGAATCGTACACCCCACACTCACTTCCCCCACATCCCTCCCACTTTCAATCAAATAATCTAGTTTTTCTCCCAACACTTTCACTCCTATTACCCCTTGACGCCCACTGACTTTCGAATGGATTAGTCATTTCAAATCCTGAACGCACCATACATATAAATATATACAATGTGTATTTTCGAACCTTGGTTTGAACGAAATGTGCGGAGACAGATAATTTTTTTTGTAGAAATTTAACAAAAAAATCTATTTTTATTTTATTTTTGATCTGCAACTTTTAAACTGATTTATTGAGGTGTACTTTATTGCATGTTGTATTAAACTTCATAATTTATTCTACAAATCTCTTCCAAAAAGTATGTGTCTACTTATTCGCGTTGTCATGTTATAAGCCATTTTAATTAGGTACAAATTATATAATAAAACAAGGCAAGATGCAAGGGAAACGGAACGAAGCCTTTTCGTAACAGTGGGATATTAACGGATAAAACTTTTAAAATTACACATAAAAATCAAGCACTGACGTAACACCTTAATCTTATAACACCAAAATATTTTTATGCAATGACTAGCTGTGCCCTGCGGTGCTACCCGCGTTTTAATGGATGAAGTACTCTTAACCAACAACATATTTATTTGAATAAAGATTAATATTATTATGTTGATACAACTTAAACAAATTATTTCGACCAAATTAGGTACCATAAAAACGGTTTTTGTGAGTTAATCTTAAAAGATAGACATATACTATCGCGGACTGTTTTTTAGATCATTAAAAGAGCTATTATTCTTTAATACATATTTTTTGTGTATCTTGAACCGTTTTCACGGCGCACGCAACGGAAGGCTTCAAAGATGAACAATTTCTCCCGTTTTTTACACATTTACTACTATATCTTTGCTCCTATTGGTCGTAGCGTGATGTTATATAGCCTATAGCCTTCCTCGATAACTGGACTATTCAACACAAAAAGAATTATTCAATTCGAACCAGTAGTTTCGGAGATTAGCGCGTTCAAACAAACAAACAAACAAACAAACAAACAAACAAACTCTTCAGCTTTATATATTATAGTATAGATAGTATAGATAACTAGTAGTTATTATTCAATAATAACTACTAATTATTATTGAATTTATGATTCTGTTAACATGTTTATTGAGTAACCTACTAGCCTTGTTTTAATTATCTATAGTAAAACATACTTATTTGAAAACGATTTAATATAAATTCTTCTCAAAACTGAGTAGACTATATTTAGAATTTGTACTATTTTCATATTCTATAAATCTGCTGGCTAGTTTCTTCGACAACTTTTGAATTATTAAAAAGGTTAGTACTCTAAAAACATTACCGTACACAGTGTAAAACAAAAATAACACAGATATAACCGCTATTTCCACGTAGATACCCTATAATTATACCTTTAATACAATCTTAAACTATACAACCCACTTCAACAATATCACTTTATAACCAACACCATTAAACCTACTAAACACATCACTGATTTCATGAATACTTGCAATATTAGTTTGTCTCTCTCGTGTCAGTACGTAAGAGAGAGATAGATTTATGCTAGAGTCACGTATCTTGTCTAATTGTGGAACGTTCACGAGACAAGGACGTCGAACAGGGCGCTTACTGTCGTGGAAAGTAGGAGGAGGCCGGCGGCACGCGTCGCTCGGCCTTGCGAGGCCTAGGTCTTCTTTTGTGGCGGTCTTCTCAGCAAATGCAGGGGGTCTTTCCTGTACCTGTAGGCGAAAATATATTTTAACTTTACGAATAATTGGAATACATATCATTAATGTCGAATTTTAATGATTCAGCTCGTAAAACGGAAATGGACTGTAGCAAAAACTTCTTTGAACACCTGTGCAAATGTGACGTCTCTTATAAAATGAAAAGATATCGCAAAATAATTTTGTTTCGCTATAATAAAGTGACATCTCTTTCGTCAAGAGAGAAGTCATTATGTCCCAGCCAGCGGTGGGAACGTAAATATGATATGATGATGATGGTGAAAGTAGGTAAATAAGTGACACCTAAGGGGTTCCAACATTCCGGCATACTAGTACACCACTTTAAAAAAACGCTAGATTTTGCGTCCAGTAATGAACGCATGTCAATCGACAGAGTAAATTTTACAAACAAAAAGCATTAAGTAAATCTTACCGATTTTTCCCCAGTCCCTGACAGAGCACGACCACGGAAAATTAAGTGTGTAATTAGAGATTTAACATACCTTGCGAACAGTTCCCTCTTGAAAGTTTCAAAGTGCTTCCGATTTTTTTCGTTCTGTTTCTCGCGCCAAAGAGGTCGGTTGCGGCGCGACTGAAGGCCCCAGTGGATCGTGAAGATCGGAGACAGCACCCGGAACTGGTACCCGATCAGGAACATTTCATACACCTGAATCAAAACCTCAAAATCAAAATCTTTATACATACCTTGTTTAGTTTGGTATCTTTAAGCCCGCTTATAAAGTAAAAATAAATATTACTAGTTGGCCCGTTCCGGCATAGCACAAATACTAAAACCTTGTTTTGAATCACTCTACCTATTGCTGAAAACCGCATAAAGATTAGTTCCGTCGTTTTTGAGTTTATCCCGAACCTCAATAAAGACAGACCCGGTGACTTAAGTAATTCATAATACCTAAATACCTCTAGATTGTGTCAGATATTATTATGGAAAATGCAAAATATTAAATATAAGCCTTTATTCGATATATTTTATCTAAAAATTTGTGTAAATACAATACGTGGAAATATATAACGTATTCATAAAGTATTCATGGAAATGGAGACATTATCTTTAAGCTGCATATTAATATTTCTCTTACATTCAGGTAATTTACATTATCCACTTTTAAATATTTCACAAAGCAAAGAAAAGCTTGGGTTCTGAAAATTGTTAAGTGAATTAATGAAACTAGCCTTAAGCCCTTGTGAAATAATAATAAATAAGGAAGATCCCAGGGCTTATTTCACCATCTCATATCACCGTCAATGGTTAAAATATACAGCAATCTCTGTCAGTCAGTCACTGACAGTTGTTATGAGACTTGATAGCTCTGTATTATAACTACTGGCTATTGTACACATTTGGTTGTTGTATTGTGCACAGGCCCCTAAAAAATTATAAATACTTAGTACATGATTTTGATAAATCTCGTTGAGTTCAGCCTGCGTTTGCAATTTAAGCGGAAAAAATGAAATTATTTAAGAAATTATCACCTAAGAAACCTCAAAAATAACAGTATTTCTCCACTATTTAATGGATGTTATTTTACATATCTATAAACCTTCTCACAGAATGTTCTTCCTTCGGCGCAGAATGTTGAGAATATCATGGACGGAGCACCGCACAAACGAGTCAATTCTCAAAGAACTTGGCATTGGAACTCGACTGTCTACAATCTGCATGCAGAGAGTACTAAAATTCTTCGGCCACACTGTCAGGCGTGACCCGAACAGCCTGGAGAGGCTGATAATTACTGGCAGTGTGGAAGGAAAGAGAAGTCGAGGCCGCTCACCCACACGGTGGACCCACACAACACAGGACGCTACAGGTAGCACTCTCCAAGCATCGATACAGTTGGCTCAGGACCGGAGTCGATGGAGAGAAGTGGTGGCGAAGCTGATAAGACGCCATAGTCACGTCCCTCAGTCATGAGGTTACGACTAAGAAGAAGAAGAAACCTTCCTCTTCAATCATTATATCTATTAAAAGAACCAGTTGCGTTGCATAGTTTTAAAGATTTATGCACAAATAGGGATACAGAGAAAGCGACTTTGTTTTATACTATGTAGTGATTTTACATGAGGCATAAAAATGTTAAAAGGTTATGCACCTTGAATACTCTAAACGACGCCTCAAGACTTAAGCCCCGCAAAATTGACTGAATAACTATTCTAAAGGGTTTTAATTAAAAAAAAGTACAAAAATATTTAGAAAAGTAATTATGCTATAAAAATTATCAGTATAAAAGTTCCTTTTTGTTTTATGACAGAAGTTGTAAAAGCATTAAACTAGTTTTTAAAGTTTTACTGTTGAAATACCCGCGTTCCCATTTCGTGAGCTCATTTCGAGAGTTGAAAAGAAAAACACGTTTATTTTAAACACGGAAAGTTTATTAAAAACCATACAAAAATAAAATTACAGAACCAACGCAATAAACTTATATTTAGTCCCTGTCAACGAACGAAATTCGATCTATAAATATATTCGTGTAGAGTTGAAATTCCTCTAAATTTACTCACCAACACACAAACCTAGTTTTCTGAGTACAAAAATTACAGGCTATGAAATTACTAAAACTATATTCATACAAGACTGTGCCCCTTTGTTAACCTGTTGCTAAGTACATTTTAAGCTTTAAACGATAAAAAAATATGATTATACAATATGCTTCCTCAGACTTAAAAATACCACTGAGTCCGCTATTTACAATACACCCATTTTAATTTCGGGGTGCGCCTTATTCTTTCTACTTACGTTTATTTGTTCAAGCTAAGTAAGTCTTATCTATAAAAAACAGTAAGATCCATACAATAGCCAAGGAAAAGAGACACTATAATTTTGTGTTAGTATGAATCTATACTTATACTACGCGCTAATCTCAGGACTTACTAGTATTGTATAATTGCTGTTCCCTGAAAGTTAATTTTAATCTGACACGAAGTTCATTTTTGTTACCACTGTTCACATAATACGGAGTGTATATCCAATCTTCGACCTACGGTAGTCGAGATCAGATGCTTGGATCAAGGCGACGATAGTTCGCCTTTTCCTTTTAATTTCAAAAAGAGTTTGAGCCTGTTGTTGGCTTTTTAGGGCCAATCAGAGTCCTGTGGTGTTGGTGATCCAGGAGCGCAGAGTGGCCAGGTTCGCGAACACGGTGGGGGAAAGAGGCAAGGCGCAACCTCGGGCGAACGAGACCACGCCAAGCGCCACGCCGCGCCACGTCGCCGCCCCGCCACTGTCACCCTGTATAAACAAACATGTACTGACAGGACACACAAGGTCAGACAGGGTTGCAAAATAGCAGTTATTATGGAAAAAATGTAATGGACAAATACTTCAAAATAAAATAATATGTTTTATACATTATTTCAACCGTTGCTAGAGCTTTGATTGAGGGTTATACACAATATCGTTAACAAAACCCACTAAATAACTAGCTTGCCCCGTTGTGTTTTAAAAATGTTATAAAAACTTTACAATGATTTTTGTGAACAACTGATACAAAAATCAAAGTTGTTAACAATTTTACGAAAATTTGTAATATTTAGGTAGGTAAGGTACCTAAATAATTAATCTATCACTATTGTCTAAACGGCAGATAATATAGATGTCTACAATAAAGCAAAGATTATGAAGCAGAGAACTATTCAATGAAGCAAAGGCGAAATACCTTAGGTTTATGAACCAGAATCTAAAACAAAATCCCCTTGTCCTTCTTTTCACAAAATACCTATTGAAATCTGAACTTCTAAAGAAAATAAAATATTCAGCGTTTCGTTCAAACGGAATGTAGTATTAAGGCCGTGGAGACTACACTCGTTAAAGGCCGAAGTCAGGCTAAGGGCTGGTTTCACAATCTCTGAGTAGACTGACTAGTCAGTTGTCAGTTGACTTGATAGCTCTATATTTTGGCCATTGACAAATTTTAATTAAAATCCATAAATTATAAAGAAAATTTTATTATCCTTAATTGGATTTCAAAATAAAGGTATTTCTTAAGAATGTCTTGTGTTAAAACTTGCGTTTATGAAATGTATCTTGTCAAATCGATCTGAGGCTATAAAAATAGCCTGAAATAAAGTATCTCTGAAAAAAAGGCCCTCATAAAAACAAAACAACATAAAAGTAACCTGGCAGGAAGAAACGCCTCCTATAAGGAAGTGCCCTCCACAGAACATGTTGGGGGTTAGCGCGTCGCCGTAGGACAGTCGACAGAGCCAGTGCGGTACCACGGGCACCCTCGCCTCTCGCAGCTCACGAGGGATGCGGCGACCTCCAATCTGCAACACATCCGCCAATCCGCCAAAAGATAAAGTATTTGCGATTAATAAACTCGCTACTAAAAGCAAATAAAGCTATATGTGCGTCAATAATCTCAAGTATGTATGATTTAGCAAAACTGTAGCCTATAATATTGATAATTATCGTACGTAATAGGCGTAGAGTGTGAATCGATTTGTTTTAAAAATACTCTAGCACCTAGTTGAGTTCTAAGACTCATTTTTACATCTTGTTCACTTTTTTCTTACTTTCCGTATTCGCAGCAATAGCTTAAAAGTTTGAATCAACCGCCACTCATAACTTTTGATAAGGCATAGGCGATTATTTCGTATAAACACAAACATACAGCTGTGAGTCCCCATCCCGAGACCGTAAGTGTAACAATCGGCACGGGCTGCATGGGCGGCGGGAGGCCTATCGCCCGCACACCGGTCCCCAACACTAGAGGGCGCGCCAGTCGCAGCGCGGCTACATCGTGGTCGAACTGAGGCCGGTCATACAGCGGATGCACGGCGACTCGAGCCACGCGGACAACGCGCCCGCCGCGGTCGCGTCGCGTACTTCCCACGCGCAAGCGGATAGCACCAGGGGATACGCTGAAAAATAACTAATATGCTGATTCTGGGATCTCATGAATAATTATTGGGAAAACAAATAATTCTTAGACATGGAGCACAATTAAGAAGGGGCAGAACAATAATACCGTTAAACCCGTGCACATCGATTGTAGGTAGATATAAATAATTATCAACAGTTTGTCCACTCTGAGCATAGGTACAATAACAACAATACTTAAATGCATTTATTTAGTAAGTAGGTAGCTATCTGCCTACTCTGTTTAAATGTATGAGGTAGTATATAAGGAGTTATTGAAGTGTATATGTGAAAAAGCACTAACACTTTCACTCATAAGTACAGAAACTAATAATGTTAAAACTCAAGCTGCAAACGTAACGTTTTAATCATTTTATTACAAACAAGATTCTTAAAGTTAAGAGAATATTGCAACAATAGAGTCGAGAAAGTTAGAGAAAGTAAGAACAGAGATAATCTTGCTTGAGTAAGTAATGACACGAGATAAAACTTCAGAATAACAAAACAACGCTGTAAAAGACACTCAGCGTGTCACAAACTGTTTCATCCAGAAGTTACGTCCTAAATATAGCCGAACAAGCCATGAAACTGAGAATAAGATCTCATGAAACCCAGTAATGTAATAACATACTGCCTCATAAAATATTCAGTGTCACAAGTGGCAGCAGTTGAGACGGGCAGAGCTATTAACCCCAGCCAACTAGACAGGCCCGAATGGGCCCAGGGCGCTCTCTGTTTAACCTGAAGACAATTATCTTCATAATTGCTCAATCAAAAAGAAAAATAACGGCGAAGATTTTTCATAGCAGTGAGAATTTTACTTGTAAAATTGTATCGGGTCTAGGCAACCCGTTTTAATAAACTACACTCAACCCTAAGTTCGATCTTGAGTGCTCATTTGGCAACGTCAACGTGACGTACCAAATGCGCACTCAAGTGCGATGTGTGTCATGTTAATCGACACATTTTCAAAAGTCAATAATAATGACGTCATTACTTTACATTTCTAATTTTCTGACAGGTTTCAATATCAGGGGAAAACTTTCTTTTAATTAACTTGTAAACTTCTATATTAGGACTATTAACTGGAAACATACGATTTATTGCGATTTTGTTTAAAGACATGGCGCTTACAGCGTCTAGAAATCGGCAAACCTAAAAACCGGCCTATATACGAATGTGTAGAAAAATCATAAAAAAACGGTATCGTGTAGAAAATATACAGCAATTATAGTCAGATTAGCACAACATAGAATGAAATCTATTTCTTTAATAATGTGAAACGAAACAGGTCAAATAGACTATTAAAACTAAAACACAGTTCAATACAAAAACATTCCAGTGATCATTACATTCTGGTCACTATAACAAGATGATTTGAGTATGAGACGATTATAAAGTAATCTAACAGCTAACAGGTGAAGCTAATTATGAGTCATTATGTTATAATATAATTATATGAAAAAAATTACAAGCATGTATTAATGAGACGTGCCTAATTATATACAACTATATCCAAAGGTAGTGTTAAAGTCAATTAGTAGGTCTAACATACAAACATATTGGGTACAAAGGGGTTTACCGATTAGCGACACATACTGTACCTACCACAAAAATCGTAACAGACATGGAAGGGGTCCTTAAGTTTTTGCGCAAAATGTTCCATAAGAATGTAAATCGCAGTATGTGTCGGATAACTGCGTATTGCCAGCACAACATTCCGTTATGACACCCACTCTGAACTTTTTCAATTCGTTTTCCCGGTAAACAGACACAATTTTTACAAAGCCCTTTACTATAACTCCACGGAACACATAAAACCAACATAAAATGTAACTTGTGTAAGGTTTTACCGCTACTATAGTCGTAAACTTAAAGGAGAAGTGATGTTCTAGAGCGCGTATATCCTACGAAATACCTATTTAAAACCTTTTAAGAAGGATACTGGGTCTTTATTGTGTGAGTATTTGGTCAAAAATAATTGAGAACTACATAAAATATTCCACTGTATTTCGCTGTTCGTATTGCTCATACCAAAATAGCGTTTTATTACTGCCTTCTACAAAGAAACGGATCTGTTCTTACCACCCCTAGGCTAATAAAATTTGGATTTCATCCTCGGGTGGGATTGAGAAGACCTTGTAAAACTATAGTTATGCCTACTAAAGCCTATAGGATCGAGTAATCTTTAAAAAAATGTAATAAAAGCCAATATTTCGTGTTTCGTCGTAAAATGGTATCTTTATAAGGTTAAGAAAATGATAATATCCAATTTTATAGCTGCTTGGTATTTTTTATAACCTACCTCCGTAATATATTGAGATTATTGAGCTAAAGATATTGAGAATAGCTTATTAGAAACTCCTTCGAAAGTTTAAAATCTGAATTTGTATTATGTATGTAATTAATCTGAAAGCTTGGGATTAAAACAAACATTTACATTATCTTAAGGAGCATCAACTACCAGTATCTAAACAAATTCTGCCCACCCGATTCAATTTACAGAATTAATTTTGAGAACGATGATGGCACAAGGATTGACAATTTAATCAACTCTACACTTACTCTAATTGCTTTCAGATTCATTCATTATAATTTCAACACCTATCTCAAATATATAATTTCGTGAGTTGTTGAAACTGAAATGTACTTTTCACGTTTTTTAGTTTGTTAATGAATCAGAATATGTAGAAATTATCTTTATTACATAGGTTATATAAGGTACTATTTCGCTTCTTGAAGAGAGTTGTTTATTTGACGGTTTTCTCTTCAATTATATTTTCTATTCACCGGAATATAATACTTTTTTTTTTTTTTTTTTTTTTTTTTTAATATTGATAAGCCTTCATTTGACCACAATCTCACCTGATGTAAAGTGACGATGTGGTCTAAGATGGAGCATGAAGGCCTAGAAGATGGCTTCACCGGGCCACATTACGAAACACGAAAAAATCGCTTCACAAAAAATTTCATAAAAATCGGTCCAGCCGTTTAGGAGGAGTTCAATGACTTACACACGTACAGAAGATTTTTATAAATAAAGATTACTGGAAAATTATCAATAGCTATAGGAATGTTTAATTTTTAAATTCAATATTAAAATTATTGATTGTGATTGTTGAGTGCAGGTTAGGTTATGTTTGTTTATGAAAAATCACAGCGACGGGGCGGCAAAAGCGCCGTCAACGTTTCATTTCTATTATAACGATAAAGTTCAATGAATATGTTATGAATAAATACTTGCCATCGACCAATCAAATAACAGTGTATTATATAACTATGTAACGGATGTATTTTTTACATAAAATAATACACTTAACAGCGATTGGTCCATTCTTGTATGATTTTACGTAAGGCAACATCTCATCATCAGGTCATTAATGTAATTCCTGGCACCGTCACTTAATCAATTAATTAAAAGTTCTTACGTTAAATAAATTAAATAATACATTCCGTTTATGAGTTCCCATTACTTTATTAATTAAGTATGAAATTGAACAATTTAGGATACGTACTATTTTCCGGTGACATACACTCAGTCATATTATATATACAGCATTAAATGAATCGTTTGACTTGTCGGGACAACTATCAGGGGTCTAGCTCGAAATGGACAGTTGATGACTTTAACATTAAAAGTGGTTACGAAGAAAGTGTTTTCTTACTTGTTAACACAGTGCGCAGCTGTAAGCACATAGTCGGGACTGACGATGAAACCTCCACAGAATGAGGTTCCATTGATGACCATAGAGACCTGGTGCGGATGCCGCCTCACGGTGGACCGTCTCCCGCCTACGATCTGACCACTTAGCTCCGGACATTGCAGGGCTAGTTCATCTACGGCCGTTGCATTATCTGCGTCTTGTGTGCCTGGAAACAACTTATTTACATTGAGGTTGTTCTTTGTTTGCTCAGACACGTTCTAATAAACCAAACTCAACATCGAATTATTTTATAGTGCGCACCGCTAACGAGTGGAATACTCTCCCGAAGTCTGTATTTCCGAATACATACAACCCGACAAAATTTAAGACCCGACTGAATAGGCTTTTTCTAGGCAAACTTGATCCCTCGTTGACCTCGTTTCTGCTTTCTGGCTAGACTGTAGTAAAAAGTAAGCCCATTTAACAATATGGATGTTCAATCTAAGTGCGTATATCGCGTTGTCAAATGCGCAATATCAGATCAGATGCTGCAGATCGAACTCAAGGTTGAGAGTGGCTTATTAATACTGGCTTATATAATATAAAATTTGTTTTTGAATTCTGTAAAAATTTTCTATTATAAAATCAAACTTCGAAAAACTGAGATGTTTAGGCTTCGACCACAGAGTGTTTCGGCAATCATGTTTTAATAAATAATAAAAAAGCGAGGTCTATGACAAGTGTTGTTTTATTTTATTGGTACTACAGGAACATATTTCAAGAAAGTCTTGCAAAGACTGTTCTTATGTTTTCGTGCTTAAAGAATTGTTATTATGCTTTTATGTATAAAATTACAAACAATAACATTTGGGAGTATTTTTGTTGCTTTTTGTTCTCTTTTCAGCCTTATGTGAGAATTTAACAACTGTGCAAAGTTAATAATGTTAGTAGTAAAATTAGTGGAATTAGAATTGTGTAATTAAAAAATTGGTGGCTCCAAATTGGAACTAGCTTTGATATCATAGTGTCTGAAACTTTGATGTTCCGACTTAAAGTATATACTTAACTGAAATTATGAAAATAGTAAAACTTACCCCCAAAGGGCAGCCAACACAACAGCATCCACCAGACCTCCATGCCGACACTGATCTAGCAAAATAGTGGACTAGACCAGGTCTAATCACGAGTTGCCAAATGACCACGACGATTTCGCACGGTCACGACCTAAGACCTCGACCTTCTTTGAACACGACACAGTTCTAATTGAAATAACACCTGCAACTCTTTGGTTTCTTTGTTAAAATATGATTATTTTTTATTAAAAGGGAAACGAGTCTTTACTAGAGTTAAAGAGGTTTATACACTTTCACCTGTCCCGATGTTTGTCTGTCAAATCTTGCAAGTTTTTGATATTACATCTTTCTCTACGAACGCCATTGGGTATGATGGGTTGTCAATGGATATGGTTTTACTTACTCTACCGCAAACACTTAGTATTATAACAGCAATAGTAAATACTTCAATAACAACTGAAACTTTCCCTTCTTGTTGGAAAATTGCAATAGTTAATCCAGTCCCAAAGGTTAATGACCCACAAAGTTTATCCGATTTACGCCCTATTAGCATACTTCCATTTTTGTCAAAAATATTAGAAAAGGTTATATGTAACCAACTCAATAGTTATTTAGAAAATAATAATATTTTACCTAAAAAACAATCAGGATTTCGTAGAGGTCGCAGCACTGCAACTGCTTTAATCGATGTTGTGGATGATGTGCTCAGCGCCCAAGATACTGGTAAGGGTACTGTTCTAACATTACTGGATTTTTCTCGTGCATTTGACACAATCAACTTAACCCTTTTACTTTCTAAGCTTACATATTACGGATTTGATTCCTCAGTTACCCAATGGTTTTCAAGCTATCTTACCGGCCGCTCTCAGCTTGTAAAGACTCAGAACCTAGATAACTCATCAAATTACTCAGATGTCCTACCCGTCAATCAAGGCGTCCCTCAAGGATCAATATTGGGGCCTATTCTTTTTGTATTATACTGTGCAGATATAATTAACGAAATAGATCATTGCGAATACCATATGTATGCGGATGATCTCCAACTTTACACGTTTGTTAATCAAGATAATGTTACCAATACAATAGAAAAACTTAACGAAGATATTGAACAAATTGAAAAGTGGTGTGCTAAAAACAGTCTTATAATTAATCCATCGAAGTCAAAATTTTTGGTTTTGGGTAGCAAACATCAGGTTACGAAAATTCTTGCGCAAAATCCTAAGGTTGTAGTTAATAGCTATCCCATCGAGTACGTAACTGAAGCCAGAAACTTAGGATTATTGATGGATGGGCAATTACATTTTGAAAATCATATTTTGAAGACAGTCCAAAATTGCTTTTACCGTTTATCTGTTCTATACCGCATGCGAGACCACTTAAGTGTAGACCTGAGGATACGATTGTGCGACTCACTTATTCTGTCTAAACTCAGTTTCTCTGATGTCGTTTTTGGTAGTTGTTTATTGTCTAAGTCGAAAAGACTAATTCAGCGGGTTCAAAACGCCTGTGTGCGTTTTTGTTTACCTGTTCCGCGACGTGCTCATATTTCTCCTTACATAAATGATAGAAAATTACTTAATATGTCATCTCGCCGAATATATCATTATGCATCATTACTCTTTGGTTTAATTAAATTCGAACAGCCGAGCTATCTGTTTGAGAAGCTTCACTTCTCAAACCGCCATATTCGTTTCGCTATCCGCCTAATTTGCCCGAAGTACAGAACAGCAGCATTTCGTGGCAGTTTTAAATATTCAGCCACGAAATGTTGGAATAATTTACCACCTCCACTAAAAAAATCTAAATCTATTTATGTGTTTAAGAAAATGTTGAAAAGTATGCTTTTAGATTCACAACAACAGAACCAGCCGTTCTGTACTTCAATTTTATTTTAAAAAGACTGTAAATTAACTTGTATTATCTTAAATTCCATTCCATGGATCTCAATTTTGAATGTATGTATGTTTTTTATTGTATGTTTATGTTGGATGTTTGGCAATATTTTTTGATTAGTTATAAACAATTTTAATTTTGTATGTTTTTAAGTTTTTATGTTATGTTGTTATTTAAAAAATATTATTTTTAACTATTTCTGCGATTAACGCAGCAGCCGCTTCTCGCTTTTCTTGGTCACCATGGAAGACCAGCGCTATGACAGGACCTAGTTCTGTCATAGCACATGCTGATTGGTGACCATTTATGTCATTAAGAATCAATATGTAACATCTGTAGAATATTTAATTTAAGTTTAGTTTGATGACATAATAAACGTTTTTATCTTTTATCTTTATCTTATATTCTCTTTGATTAAGCTCAAATCTTGCACGCATATTATTTGCATCACGCTGGACAATGATGCGACGAATGAGTGCGATGACTATTAAATAAGCTTGATCTGTTGAACTAAGTAGGTCGCTATAAAAACTTTATTATCTATATAAATAAAAATGAATTGTTGTTCGTTAGTTTTACGTTTTTGTGCAGGGAACTAAAACAATTGACGAATTTATGGTCCTATCAACGCGTTTCGTTGGAATATATAATAAGTACCTTCTGTTATTTATTAATTAAAATATTAAAAAGAAGCTTCCGAAAATATTGATTGATTCATCGAGGTATTCATAAATAATTAGTCAACGTCTTTTAATAAACTAAGTGACTATATCTAAACATGTATTCTTAACGTAACGTTTAACGTGCCAATATTTTTCTAAGAGCACCGCCATTTTTATTGCCTAGTCAGCGTTGTAGCATGCACTTGAGATGCGTTTATTTCTATTTTATGTTTGCTTTGTTATGTAAATAACAGATAACATATTTTAAACAACATACTTTGTTAAAATTTTTAAGAACTTACCCTTAGTGCAATTACGCCAATAGTGTTAAACCATTACGGGTGGGAAAGTAGAAAATGCCTTGAAATTAATTACATAAGTTTACTGACCAAAAAAGTGTTGTGTAAGTGGCATTGCCATTGTAGAATTTATAGTTAAAATATTTAAACCTATTGTGTTATACCTATATTGGTATATTTCACTAAACAGTGTATGATAAATGAAATAAGTAACTATATCTCAATAGTTTTTATTCGAAATTGACTTAGATAGTATAAAATTAATAAATATTTCCGGACTCACACAGCATCACTTAACCCCAAACTAAGCAGAGCCATAGATACATTTTTGGAGTTTTTTTTTTTTTTTTTTTTTTTTAAAAAAAAGTAAAATCAAGTGTAACACGAAAAGTTGAGGCGTTACGTAGAAAGAGACAAACATATATATCTGTAGGGTTGAACGTGTAAAAGAATGAGGTGGAATACATTACACAGCGTATCTCATTCTCGGGGTTTCCTCTTTGAGCGATACTTCGTAGTCTCATTGTATTTTATTTATATTATTTTGTAACATACTTTATGTAATACGCTTTATTGAAGTAATATAAATAATCCGAATAATTACAGATATATGTTTGTTTCTCTTATCATTTTAGCAGATGCGTTCATTTACCCTTTTTTTCGATTCGATATAAGTATATCATAATTTTATCGTTCGTAAGGAGTAAACTCCAATCGTGCGCCGTAGCTGACACACACACACTTTTTTTTTTGTAAATACATACATATGATACATAGAAAACACCCAGACCCGAAATCAGAAATTGTAAATCGTACAAAATCTGGTCCCCCGGCGGGAATCGAACCCGCAACCTCCAGCGCCTCAGGCGGACGTTCGCCCACCGAGCCACAGAGGTCGTAAAAAAAATATTTTTCACTAAAATATGAAGTTTTATTTTGTTTTCTTTTAAACATGTTCTGACGCCACTTTATGTGGTGCAAGGGCAAAAAATGATGATGAAATTAAAAAATATATAAACGTACTACCATACTGCATGAAGGGTACAGTATAGTTATGTGGGGTTTCCAATAAATGGTGATCCACTAAAATAACCCCGGTGGCCGACTGTCCTGCGTTACCATGAGCCGATGGACCATTGCATCAAGTGCTACTTGCGTCACCTGAATAATTCATTCATTCATAAATTGATTCATGGAGATTAATTATTAGAAGATTAATTGAACGCAAAATTCATTATCGATCTTCATATTTTCAAAATAAAGATGTCTCTAGGTATTTAATCAAGACCCCAAAAGATTATTTAAAGCCAATGCTAATGTAATTGACTTGTATTAAGCCTAAATTGATATCAGTGGTATCTTGAGTTAAACAGTAAGTTCACTAGATAGGTTCGCATTTTAAAGTTTTTCTTACTACACAAGTCACATATCACTATTTGTATTTTTCTTTGAAGCGAGTGAATGTTTTTTATCTATTAAGACAAACAATTATTGTTGAGGATGGAAAATAACTCATGATCTTTACTGAAAGACACTCAGACGTGCTTAGCATCGAATTCTTCAGAGAATCTTTACGATGCGTTGTTACATTTATAGATCTAAAGTTTTTGTTTTTTTTCCAAGACAATGATCGTAAAAAATAATATCTATAGGTTTTCCAAAGTAGGTTTAAGATAGAAATTACAAATTGAACAGTGAGGCAAGCTATATCACAAAGTCTATCTTCATTGATGACCTCGACCTAGTGTCCTAAGCAAACAGAAGTAGAAGTAGTCATAATTAATTTCATTTAAGGCTAGCCAACATTTTGCTTTACAAAGAGTGAGAGCAAAAGGAGATATAAACTATATGACTATATTTATAATTTACTTCTATTACTAAAGTCCAATTGTTCTAGTTCTAGTTTTTATTTCCGATTTTAAAACTCAGACCAACAATGAAATAATTCCATTACGATGAAGATAATGTGTTCTGGAACGGAAGTTGGCGAAACGCCTGGAAATTCTATAAACTTTTACTGCATCTCATAAAGATTTCATAAGCGAACAGGTCACCAATCTATTTCAGGAATAGTTTCATTACGACACAGCGATCTAATTTACCATGTTCACGAACATTTTTATCTCTAACCCAATAGTTGTTCCGATGATTGTTAAAATAAATTATATTTTACGAGTATGAAATGCTACATTTGCCAAAACAGCAAATCCTACTAATATAATAAACGCGAAAGTTTGTGAGGATGTGTGGGCGTTTCTTGCTCTTTCACTTAAAAACTTCTTATTATTACATATTAGAATAACACATAGACTAATTTTAACCCGGTAAAATACCGCTTTTCGCGGGATATTACAATTATTGTGAGCAAAGTCTGATATAAGATAAATTTCATATGGACATTGCTGGTTTCCCAGTAAAAGACAAAAGCTTTATTACGCGGGGAAAGCCGCGGGCACACAACTTGTCTTTTTAAAGGAATAAATATCTTCCATTTTCAAAAAAGTAGCTTTAGTAGCCACAGCGCACTAGATACAGAGTTCGCGATAAAACAAGTTTGAATTTTCTGTAAAGAGATTTAATGTTGTTTAAGTTTTACAACAAGAAAGTTTTCTTTTAGTTTTCTTTTCTAGACAGAATATTTCAAGCGGGTCTTATAAAATATATCATTCATGTTATATACATATATTGGTAGGATATTCAGGCTAAATCTGCTTATGATAAGATTCCTAATTTAAAAACAATAGGAAATTAAATTATTGCTCTCTTTTATGTGATTGGTATAATCGATAAGCGTAGTTTTTTTTTTCTAATAAAGTTCTACGCTATGAACTTAAATAAATAAATAACTTAACTTTAATAGAAAATAATCTACACCCCGAAAAGATCCACTATTTACATTATATAATATAAAATTATAAAATGTTAAACCAACAAATTTCTGTAAGCCGATATTTATTTACAAATACCACCTCTGCAAAAACCCCTCTAACCAATGCTTGCGGTTTTTGGTTTTTGGAGCCACTACCAGGTACCAGGTGTTACAAAAAAATGAAAACACTATCGGATCAATAGAACACTGTTCCAAAATTGAGCTCATTGTGCACTCAGAGTAATATTGTGGCTGCTTCAGCCGAGGATTCGTGTCGCGTTGGCGCAATCATCGAGAAAGGGCTAACGCAGTGTTCTAAACGCCCGCTTATGTAGACAATAGAAATTAGCGGGCGCTGCTCGCTAAAAGCTTTTGTATTTAGCCGACAATGTACCTGGCCACACACATAGCGTTGATACGAATATTCGGTAAAGGCCGCTTATCATCAAAGCATAAAAAATAAATAAGCCGTATAGTTGCACTGTGAGTGCGTCCAACGTGTCGGCGACTCGTTCCTGTTTGTATTATTTATTTATAGCAACTGCCGTTCCAAGCTCAGAATAGCACAACACACGGTGACTGCTAAAAGCTCAGTGAAACTATTTATTTATTCTCCACTTGTCAGTATTGGCAGAGACACTCGTTCTATATATATTTTTAATTTAATTGTTAATTCAATGAAATATTGCAGAAAATAGGCCCTAAAAGAAGTTGAATTTGCAATATGTGAGGCCGGCAAATATGCTCAAATTAAATTAATTAATTAATTCGTTAAGCTGAGACACTAGAGAAAAAAAACATGTTTCCGGCGGTTGTTATAGCCCGTTTTCACCAGAAAAAAAGGGGGCGGTTTCATTGTCATGAATGAATGTAAAATCTAATGTTTCACTGCTCATATTTTTCAAATGGCTTAATCGGTTCTTAAGACATAGATAATAATACTTCTGCCTAACCCACCTTTATAACAAAAGAAACAGAATCGGCATCAGTTAATTTGTTCGCGAGAATAAAGGGGGGGGGGGGGCGAGGGGAAAGGGGCCACATCAGCCGCGGGAAACATGTTTTTTATATTTTCTGGTATCTCAGCTAAACGAATTTGAGCATATGCACCGATCCTCACTTTTTGCAAACTCAACTTCAAATCGAAGACAAAACTTTAAAACTAAAGAAGTTCCCAAAGATGCTCTAAAATTACTTTAGAGTGTCTTTGTATATTTTAGAATTCAAAAAGTAGACTTATATTAGAGTAGATGTGAACAGTCATAATGTTATTTATTGAAATCCGCATATGGGATATTTTCCATATGGAGATTTTACCCCTAAAGCGGCGAATAGTAATGAAAATAGTGGTTAAGGACATTTCAACAGAGCAATTTACATGAATCGTGGTGTCATTTTCTGGTCAAAATGGGAACGTAAAATTTATAGACACGGTTTAAACCATAACTCTGAAAAGCGATTAAATGGGGTGTCAAAATTGGTATGTGAACTTTTAGTGTAGAGGTATATTGAAAGTTCAGGAGTAGGTAAATGTATTTTAATGTATATAATTATTTTGGATTTTTCAAAGCAACCCTTAAAAGAGATTATCTTGATTTTAACACAGTGTATCGGTTAATTGCGTAACGTTACTGCGCGGATAGTAGGTAGACTTCCTATAGGTAAATAAACAAAAAAATTATATTATGGATCCGTACGAACCCATCTTGGGTGATGATTACATTTTGTTTGATATTCTATTTTGATACAAGTACCCTAGGAATGATACAAACTTCGGCAATTACGATCATTTATATTTTTTTGGGTTTAGTAACCGTTCTACAAATAAAGTTTAACTAAATGTAACCCCTCTAAATGTAATGACCAAACGGTTTGACATAGACCAAAGTGGTTACTTTAATAATTTAAGTACTATTTCAATTAATTCAGTTAACTGCCATTGGGAAAAAAGTGCCGACTATCCAACTAATTAGCTATCTGATCTTTTTTCTGGCAGAATCGTAGCATGTAGTGGACGATACTGGCAATTAACCAGTCAATACTATATACATTTTTTTCAATTTTATCAGGGTAAAACTTAACTAACGTTTTTACTTTTTAAGTACAAATTGTTGAATGTATATGTACATGTATGAAAATATGAGTGTATATGAATGTACTCGTATTCAAAATAAATAACACAGGGATCCTATGTTTCATACATTTAGTAAAAAGCCCTTAAAAGGCCCTAACGTCCTTACAATTAAAAGGCTCCACATAAGCGGCAATGCGGTTATTAAACCTGAAATATAGATGTAGAGAGGTTCACTTTAAAGAAACACACCTAATCCCGACTTTACCCGCAATAACGCTAAGCCTGCCTTCGCACCAAGGAAACCTCGGCGCAGAACTTAGCAGCAAATCCTTTTAATTCCTTTGTTATGACAGTTTTACTGTTTTACTGCGTTTTCAGTACCTAATTTATTCAAACGGATTTATGTTCTAATTTATTGTGGTTCAGTGAACCCATTATTATTATTGACGGTAATGTCAACCTCTCTTTTTAACCCCCGACCAAAAAAGAGGGGTGTTAATAGTTTGACGTGTCTGTCTGTCTGTGGCATCATAGCTCCCGATCGGAAGGAGCGATTTCTATTTAGTTTTTTTTTTGTATGAAATGTGAGTTTGGCCCGGGTGTTTTTAGACATGTTTCATGAAAATCGGTTGAGGAGCGAAGGTCTTGTTTATGTTTTTCTACAATTACTTTTATACTTCGTTCTTAACAGAACTTTTGAAGCCCCGCCGGCCACTGCCGCGGTACGCTCGTTACCAACCGTTTTGTTTTGCGTTATCCAGCAAAATAAAGTAATGTTTTCTTTGAGTGAAATGTTCTATCCAAAGTATTAAAAGTACTTTCCGCAGGTCGCTTTACAAAATTCCTCCCTGTGTCTCTGAATATCGCCCAATTTTGCTGCGCTTTTCGCTAGCGGGAATGTGATTGTAATAAATAATCCGGTTTTTTGCCCGGATCGGACAGAGCAGTAATTGCCAGTGGCGAAATTTATAGATGCAACCGATGGCGTTATTGAAACAACGCCGAATTAATGAGTTTGATCCCAGCTGGTGGAAATGCCTGCACTATGGCTGGAGGCATATAACGAAAATAACGAGTGTCGTGTGCCATAACGCAAATGAATATGAAATGTGGTCGACCGCTCGTAAAGTCTCCGCGTGAATTATGCACACACAAAAATACTATATTGGATGTCTTGTTTTGAGGCCGTGGCCCATTGAGCTCACAGCGACTTTTTGCTTCTAGTACATCAATTATATTAAATTATTACGCGATCATCATAAATAACTTTTTAGGTAGTTAGTGTGAAATATTTAAGTGTGAGTGGCATGACCAAACGATCTTGATCCATACCTGGATAAATATTGTAACTTAATTTCTCCTATTTATGAAGTTTACAACGAGTTATATTTTTTTACAATATGCGTGTTATTGCAAAAAATTTACGAATTTTTCACCATTAGTTATTTTAATACACTCAGCGACAAAAATCGCACCTCTCTAAAATTATGTTTGAAGCTTCTCCAGCAGGTAGCGCATACATTTTATTCAACAAATATTAATATTATTTGAAAGTTTATTCAATTGCCCATAAATAAATAAGCATTTTAATTTATACACACAGGAAAATGCTTTGCTACAGAATGTTGAAAAAATTGTTCGGAAATTATTTGTTTAAGCACGTAGTAAGTAGTCATTAGTTGCACTATCTCAAAGGAGTATCAGGGCCGATCCATGTGAAATATCAGATTTATGTCAGATGGATAGTCACTGTCCAGACTTCAAAGCAAAAAAAATACACTTAAAGATGGATACTATCGGTGAAGAAGCCGCTCAACTGATAGCACTGTTGCAATCAGGGATGCGGCAGTGTGATGTTACTCAACAACTAAACTAGAGCCGTTTTCCATTCGGCGAGTGTATCAACGGTTCCAAGAAACTGGTGGTTGTATCCGAAGACGTGGATCTGGTAGAAAACGCTGCACATCTGATAGAGACGATCGGTTCCTTGTAAGCACGTCTTTACGCAATCACTTTTCGAATGCTGTTGAATCGCAACAGCAGCTCCGATCAGCTCGTAGAACTTCAGTAAGCTTCTCCACCGTTAGGAAAAGACTGCGGAAGAAAAAAATCGCAGCCTATAGACCTGCTAAAGGACCAAAACTGTCTGCACAGCATCGTATAGACCGACAGCAGTTTGCTCGCGAACATCGCGATTGGTTTTTCGATTAGTGGAGAAAAGTACCCTTCTCTGATGAAACTAGGGTGACTCTTTTCTGTAACGACAGTCGTAAAAGAGTATACAGAAGAAAAAATGCTTCGAACACACAAGCTTGCTTCGAAGAATACGTCGCATATGGTGATGGATCGTGCATGTTCTGGGGCGGGTCGACGGGAAAACAGAACTTGTGTGCGTTTCCCGAGCTGGAGGTGGTCGCGGCTAAGGGTCGCTGACGGCTAGTCGGTACATAACGGAGATCTTAGAAAAGCATGTGGTCCCGTATGCTGGTTTTGTAGAAAATTTGTTCAAGTTAATGCATGATAACGTCCGTTGCCACACCGCAATCATTGTACGGGATTACCTACAAGAGGTCGAGATCCCCGTTATGCAGTGGCCAGCTCGAAGTCCAGACGGGTCGATCGGGTTTAGGATCGAGCACCTCTGGGATTATGTCAAACGGCGAGTACGAGCACGTGGACCGGCTCCTACCATTCTGCAAGAGCTCGAAGCTGCCGTCCTTGCGGAATGTAATAATGTTCCTCAAGAAAGCGTCATCACACTAATAAGATCAATGAAGGATCGCATGGAAGCCGTTATAAAGGCCAGGTGGGGCGGACACTAGATTTTAAGTACTTTTATAAAAAAAATACACGTGAATAGAAATCATGTTTTTTCTTGCCTCACACAATCTTTGATTTTAAAAAACACATTAAAATAATACTCAATGCTTTTATGTTATCTGATAGTGACATAAATTACCTCTCTTATGGTCCATAATCTAGTCCTGGTAATAACCAAATATAATTAAAAGTATTTTTAAGTAGGTTTTTTAGGAGGTGCGATTTTTGTGATGCCGAGTTTATAATAATAGTCTGACAATAAAGTCAGTATATTCCTAGAAATATTGCATTAAAATTTTCATTTACGTTAGAGTATTTTTTTTTTATATTTAAATTAAAAATGCTTTGCGCGATCGTCTTTCACATTGTCACGCTTGCTTTTGTATGGTGGGTAGTTTCTATAGATTTAGGGAAAACGAAGCACTTACGACTGTATATTATCCCTACTAATATTATTAAAGTATTTTGTTACGTTCACGCAAAAACTATATTTTATCATGGTAAACACAATTTTTTGGAGTATTACGTAGGTTTATTCAAATTGAAAACGGGATTTACTCACTTAAACTGTGATGATTTTATGTATATCTAGTAACGATACTGTTCTTTTTTTGTATGGTAGATAAGCCTTCATTTAACTACAATCTCACCGGATATAAAGTGACAATGTGGTCTAAGATGGGGCATGAAGACCTAGAAGGTAGATGGCTTCTCCGGGCCACATTACGAAACACGAAAAAATAGCTTCAAGCACTGGCCCAGCCCACCGGGTGGTGACAAGCGATGTTTGCCTTCACTTAATAAAAGCACATGTATAAAACACCTATACATTTTTCTAGGGGTGCCTGTTTCCAGAGGTGCGCGGCGGGGTATGAAACCACGACTGAGTCGAGTCGAGTATGCTTTCACTTAGGCTACGCTGCTGTTTGACATAGTAATAGGATCTATCAATTAATAAGCTATTTGAAAGTATTTTAAAATACAAGAATTTATCTTTATGGAAAATAAATTAATGCAGAGGCAAATTAGGCAAAGCGTTTAGACATTATGAATGGAAGCCAATTACGAAATTATGAGATCATAAGCTAATTAGGAAGCTTGAAACACAGATTTACATTACCGTGCAAATATCCATCAAAAATTGGTTTGAACGAGATCTACATAGTAAGTAGTTTTTTTATTATACGTCATTAATCGTATACCGCAATTTACCTCTCATTTATAAAGTTAAGCGTTGAGCGTGGTCAGTGCTTGGATGGGCGATCGCTGTGACTGCTGCTTATTGTACATCTATTTTTGTTTTTTTGAGATATAATATCTCGTACTTTTTTTATAGTCTCAAAGACAACGTATTATATCAGTAACTTTAGTAAGTTATTTTCCTGTAAACTTAGTAATTACAAAAGCATAAAGGTTACTATTATAACTGCTTTTAGAATTTGCCTCTCACTCAACAAAAAGTAAATGACTAATGTAAACAGTCTGTTTCTCAGTTAGCTAAATGAGGCCACGGCCTCAAAGGCACGGTACATTATACCGAAATAATATTTCTTAAAATGTATGTCTGTTTGTGAAGGCTGATCTCAGAAACCAATAGACTTTTCGTCGGCGGTTTTACTGGCTGGCGTTTTAGGGAGCAGCATAAGTTAAGTTACACGGGAATATAAATATAAATATTTCCGGACAATCCACGCAACAATATCTTTTATAATACATATTAAACACCCAGAACAAGGATAAAGTGCTTGCATAGCATACAAACACTAGACTCTTCGGCGGGAATTGAACCCGCTACCTTTTGCGCCGCAAGCGGGCCTTGCCCGCCGCGCCACTGAGGCAGTCAAAAACGGTTAACAGTATATATAAAAAAAACGGTCAGCGCCGCCGGGTGGAAAGCCGTAACGATGCAAAATTCTATGTGGCATAAGCTCTGGCCTGGGTAACGTAAATTGAATTGTCAGGCTTATTAATGAGGTCTCATTTAATTAGGCCCTGACCACACATTAGATGAGGTTGCTCCCATATTTTACACGTTATGTTTCTGTTTAAATTAGATGTGGCAACACTTGTACATTTTTTTCTACAAAAGCAGCTTTACTGTGTATAAGGTAAAGCGTTGTGGTCTGTGTTAGAGAGATTCTATTTTTATTTAGAATACATTTTAAACCACAGAGGAGACAGCTAAATTTATTTGCCGAAGCGCCTGAAAGCCTTGTCAAAGTTTTATTGGTTAGGTTAAAACTATGCGAAAATAGTTTTGTGTTTAATTTTATAAAATCAACCGTCTCTCAGTAAATGTGAATAATTAAATATAACTCAAGAACTACTAATTAATATATAAGTAATATTTGTATATAATCTTAAAAATAGTAAAATCTAGTCATTTTAATTTTTTTAAATAAGGATCAGAGGTATAGGTACATAAAAAATCGAATTGAAAATCCTTTTTTTAAAGTCGATTAAAAAAGATTGTATGTGATCTTTGAGAAATTTATAGAAACCAATGTACCATATTCCCACAGACAACATTCTGCAACAACTGCCTGCATGATAAATCAGATTGTTTTTCAATCCGAGCCAAAAACTAAAAGTATGCGTTAAACATTTTATTGACACAAGCAATGGTGGTACTGGCCGAGTGGAGCGATGCCAACCCCCGCTCGGCGACCGGGACCGAAGGACGTTAGCTTTATGTGATATGTTTATAGCTTAGAACTTGTAAATAACTAAAGTATTTACGAAAATTATTCAAATTTTAAAGTCGTAAAATTTTCATCTACCTATAAGAAGGCGTATTGTTATGTGCAAACATAAAAAGATCCTCCCCTAGCTTCGTGTTTCTCAATGCTGAGGGTCGGTTGCGACCCTTTCACTCAAAATAATCACAAAGATCACTTACTCCCTCACGATCATTTTCTATCTGTCTCTGTCTCTTGCAAATAAAAAGATAGACTAATGTAATGATTCTGTGTCTATATCATAGTTTACCAGCTTACTCAGCCTTTCAAATATCTTAATATATATAAATCTCGTGTCACAATGTTTGTCCTCAATGGACTACTAAACCACTTAACCGATTATAATAAAATTCGCACACCATTTGCATTTCGATCTAACTTGAGAGATAGGATAGTTTAAATCTCAAATTATAGTCGCAATTTTAATTTATTGCTAATTATTTGTCTGTTATTATCTACAGGTTAACAAAAGTGTAAAATAAATGTCTTTTTATAGGTTGTCTATGATTTTTCTTGATAAGCTATTCATACGTGGTGGTTATATACTCTTTGAAGCTATTGTCTATGTCTCGAAAGTTCAATATTTAACATAGTTTTCAATCATTTTTTTCTGACATGAGTTTGAAATACTTAATTATTATTATTTTATTTTTTTGTTAAAAGCGTCCGTGAAATAGCGGAGATTATCTATATTCTATATAAATAAAAATGAATTGTTGTTCGTTAGTCTGATTAAAACTCGAGAACGGCTGGGACGATTGAGCTGATTTTGGTTTTAAAATGTTTATCGTAGTTCAGGGTAGGTCTAAACGGTGAGCAAATAAGGAAAAATATCTGGGAACTTTTTTTACCCGTGCGACGCCGGGGCGGGCCGCTAGTATTTAATAATTATAACTTAGCCTATTTACTACGCCGTTACATCGGTAATAGGTTGAAGTTATGCTAAAAAAATCAAACACGAGGAGAACGAGCTACGTGCCACGGCAGCGCCCGAGAAAGCGCCAGATATACCTACTTTAAAAAAAATTTCAAAAGAAAGTGTTGTCGTAAAGCTTGAGCATAAGAAATGAAAGCTGGGTTGTTCTATTCGCTTATCAACTCAGTGTAAAAAATTGAAGCGAACTGTCAAGACAATGTTATTTCCTTGATTATTCTTAGTTTTTGTTTACATTAGCTTTAAGTTGACCGGTCCATGTATGCATAAGCGTCTAAGGAAATAAACGTTTTGACTTTGACTTTGACTTTTGACTTGGAATCGAATTTAATTTATACTTTTCAGAAATGTATCATTCGATGATTAAATATTTTACCGATGGGTCGACGTCTGCCAATTTAAAATAGTGTCGATTAATTGACGGTTTTGAATTAATCTAAAAATTACGTACCAATTGTCACCAAACTCGGAATTTCGTTCTTAAAACATAAGCCAAAAATAAGGTTTCTGTATTTTTATTTTTGGTATGCAATAAGCAGATGAAATACTAATCCATGTGCACTCTGATTTTTGGCTATTGCGCAGATTATTGAAAAATGAAACTATAATTAAATATATTTTACACACGGCTTAGTCCTTGTGAATTTGCAGAGAAATGTATTAGTAATTATTTTTTTCAGTGTTTGTTTGTTTTTGGGGTTGAAAAAAGCCAACCACATGCAAAATTTTAAAAAGATAATGCGAACAGATAATTTTTAAAGTTTAAGTTATACATATAACATGAAGAGGTAAAAAAGTCCTTTAATCTTCAGGAAAATCTGCTTTAGTAATTTGGTTTCATCTATTATTTAAGTTAGAAAACATTTCAACACAAGAATTATGTTCGTCTCAACTTTCTACTCCCACGTTCGCATCTTACACGCTGAATATAGTCATAACTTCCTGTTTATCTTTATTTTTGCTGTACGTTCGGCACTGATGTACATGTTAGCGTATTGTTAAAAATATCTTCATAAACTTTTTTAATAAAACCTTGTGTTAAAGTGTTTAAAATCTATATAAATAAAAATGAATTCTTGTTCGTTAGTCTTAAAACTCGAGAACGGCTGAACGGATTTTTCGTGGAGGTCTAGGAAAGGTTTAAAAGGCGAGAAAAAAAGAATAATTGCCGGGAAATTTTTTTTTAATAAAAACCCGTGCGAAGCCGGGCCGGGCCACTAGTATATATATACAGTCGTGGTCAACTAATTAGGGACATGCAAGATAGTGAAGAACAATAACCGGTTATACAAACTTATGTGGTTACATACAAATATAAAACCCTATTGATTTCTCAGTAACTATTATTTGCATAATTTGGTCCGATTATTATGCTTTAAATGGCTGTAAATAAAAGAATAAATAAATAGAAAAAAGTATTTAATATCAAAGGTTGACCATGTATTCAATTTTAAGGTATAATTCTGTAGCTGGACATTTAATTAAGGACAGTAAACTATAATGAAAAATAGAGTTAAACAAAACTAATAATCTGCAGTATTATAATATCTTTAACAGCTCCATTTTATAACGTGTAAAATCAGTACCCAGTAGCAAAACCTTTGTTATTAATTACCGCTTGACACCGATGTGGCATAGACATTATCAGTTTCTGGCATGTTTCGACAGGAATGTTTGTCCATGTCTCACAAAAAGCTTCATTAAGTTCATCTAAAGTTGTGGTACGATAAGTGGCTACTTTTTTCTTGATTTCGTACCAAAGGTGCTCGATTGGGTTAAGGTCCGGGCTATTTGCTGGCCAATCTAGCACCGATACTGACTGACTGGTAAGAAACGATTTGACTGAACGGGCGGTATGTTTCGGGTCGTTATCATGCTGAAACGTCCATATAATAGGGAGATGCTCCTCAGCATAGGGAAGCATCGTTTCCTCTAATATTGCCTTGTATTGATGTTGGTCTAAGTTACCCTGAACTTTCCTCACAGGTCCCACTCCACGTCCAGAAAATGAACCCCACATTTTAATGTTTCCACCGCCATGTTTCACCTGCTTTTTTGTGAATCTTGGATTCATTTCCGCTTTTACTGGACGCCGTACGTATTGCCTTCCATCTGAAGAGCCATTGGCCACAGATACATGTTGCCATTGGGCGTAGGTCCAATGTCCATATTTACGTGCAAACGCCAAACGAGCATTTCTATGTTCTTTCTTCAACAACGGTACTTTGCGAGCCACTCTTCCGAACAACCCTGCTTCTACCAGACGTCGTCGAACGGTTCTCGCTGAGACACCAGCTCTTTCGTCTGTCCCAAACACTTCGTGTTTAATTAAAATAGAGCCTAGAAACGGATCTTTCTTAGCTAACCTGGTTATCATTCTATCTTCTTGCGGAGTTGTTTTTCTCGATCTTTTTGTTCTGGGCACATTTAAATCTGTGTTATTGCGTCTGACATGTTGCACTGCATTGTATACCATAGTTTTTGAACAATTTAAATGTTCTGCTATCCTTCGGTATGGCCAACCATGCTCGACAACAAACTTCATGATAATTTTTCGTAGTGTTGGATCGCAACTTTTATTTTTACCCATTTTTCTTCAAAATATTTTTCAAAACTTAAAATAAATATCGGGATTGCCGCCAAAACTACCACGAAACAATAAGAGAAGAAGTAAAAAAGTATTGAGATTCAAATTTTGGAAATAGAACGCAATATCTCAGTGTCCCTAATTAAATGGCCAGCCAGCATTATTTGAACAAATAGCACTACGATAATCTATCAGCTATACTGTAAAGAGGTTTAATGTTTAAGAAGTTGTTATTGTTAGTATAATCGGGCACATAAATTACTAATTATACTTACATGTAAGAGATATGGAATATGCTTTAGACTCGTTGGAAAATAAAAAATAAATTCACAATTCGGTTTAACCAAAGAGTGTCCCTAATTAGTTGACCACGACTGTATATGTAAGATAAGTATGAGATAGACTCGTACTACACCTGGGGTTCCGTGTATAGTTTATTCAAATTTTGCAGTAAAAAGTTGTTTTATTGCAAAATTGAATAAAGCTTACTTACTTTACTTGCTGCTTGCTTTGGGGTACGAAACACTAAAAAAGGGTCTAAGTATCTTTTTAATCGACTTTCAACGTAAAAAGGAGGTTCTAAACTCGTCGCGTATATTTTTATAGTCGATTAATAATATTAAGTTCTCAATCAGAACTTTGATTAAAACGCTACAACGCCTGGCATTGTTACGCGAAAATCCTACTCTCAAATTATTCGTCTTATACGAGTATGTACTTGTATATCTCATTATTACAACATGATTAGACATGAAAATGTTTATGGGTTGGATGCGTTCCCAAGCGTGAAGCAATTATTTAATGATTACAAAATATGTACAGTCATGTCATTCTTAACTAACTCAGTGTGTCTCGAGTCGACCACAGACAGAACCGTGTGTTCGTGATCCCTGAAGCGGCAGACTCTACTCATTCCTAATTTAACTAAATGTGTCACATTGTGTGTAACCACGTATAGGAAAATAGTTTTTTCGGGTATTTCTTTCTTTTTTATATTTTGCAGCAGGTTTTATTTATGAAAATAGCCACATTTCATTATTTTTTTTTAAGATTTACATTCGTGCATTTATTAAACGCTACTAACAGTGATATATCGTTTTAAACAGTGCTTTTGAATTATTTGAGAAGTCACATAAACTAGATAATTTTGATAACACAAGCTTGTTCAAAAAGAAGAAATAAAGATTAATCAATAAACATTATAAATCAATTATTACTAAAATCAGCTGGGTTGCTTTGACACACATAAGTTTAAAAACAACATATTTTAAAGACAATAATTTAAAGTTTGGCAAATTCGGATATCGGACGTTTAAAATCTGGTCAGCTGCCAAAACGCTAAGCAGTCTTTACAAATGTTTAGAGCCGAGTTAGTATAATTGAGCTCAAGTTTCAATTCAATAACTGTGAGTTCTATTCACTTGGATAAGTACCTATAGATTTTTAAGTCTAATCATATCCTCAATATAGAAATTAATAGATATGTGTTTCGAATAAATAAATAACTATTTCCGGACAATTCACACAACAACATCTAGCACCGTGGTAAGCTCTTAGCTTGAGTTACGGGTACCAGACAACTGATATAGTTAATATAATAGACATTCATACATATATATTTTTAATTATACATATTAAACACCCAGACCAAGAATGTACCTACTAACTACCGTATTATAATTAGTTAAGGACGTGTCTAAGTTGTGTATGCAAACAAAATAAATAAATTAATGAATACAGAATGAATGAATGAATACTGAATAAATGGATGAATACTGAATATGGAGGGGGATTTCCCATACTGGCCACGCTTGGTAGGCAATGATTGAAATATAATATTATATATATGAATAGGTTAGGTCAAAATTCTTATATGTCACTACATTTCGCAACTGATTTTAAATAAATGGCAACTAAATACGCTATCACGAGGCGAAGAAAAATACCCTCGTTTAAGAATCGTAGGAAAATGTTGTCCTTATTTTGTTTTATTATCTTTGTAAACATTCTAATTTATCTAGTTAAGTTATTTTAGTCGGTGAAGAACAACAAAAAAAAACAAAACTGTTTTGCTAATGATGTTTTGAAACTTTCCTTGGCTTATAAATGATCGATTGAAAAACACGAAATTTAGATTTATGTGGGATCACATATATTTTCAGATTTCTGAACATGACTTTTTTAAACAAAAAATAACATTAGTCACAATGGCTTTTAAAAAAAAATTATGTTTATTCCCGACTATCGAAAATACAATTATCGACCTAGCGCTTCCCATTCGCATACTATTTGTTAAAGTAATGTCTCAATATTTCAACATTCAATTGTGTTTCCATCACGGAGCAGAGTTTCACCCTGGTAAGTTGCCAATGTAGGTAGAGCTTGCCAGGAATCTTTTACTCTACCAGACAGTTTACATAAACACAACCATTTTGCACAAGCTCCGAGCATTCATCTATAATATCATAATAGGGGGCATTTTGTAAGAAGAAGTATTTTGAAAGAAAATACTTTAAAATGTATACTGGTCCATATTAAAAATGCGAAAGTAAGTCTGTCTGTTCCTCTTTTAAGCAAAACTACTGAACCGATTTAAATAAAACTTGGTAAACAGATGCTCTAGAACCTGAGAAAGGGCGTAGGCTATTTTACCGCAGGAAAATCGTAATAAAATACACATAATGAAAATTGTTTGCTTTGACATTTTAAAATCATTTCAAATAATTTAACGTTTTTTTAAGACTTTTTATCAACAAAGGGTTAATTTTATTACAGAAAATTTGCTTTTCCCGCGGGTAATAAAATAACACAAAATGAATAGAAAGATAATAATAAGAATAATTATGAATTATATTATTATTGATTCACTGTTGCACAAAATTTACATTGTGCAAAAAGTTGCATAATGCCAAGGAATTTTCTCCCTCCCAACGTATTGATTATTGGTTACAGGTATGGATAAAATATTTGGTCATTGCGTGTTGGTTGTTAAAATAAATGTTAGAATAAATTAACTACAAAGTATATCTTACTGTTAATAAAACTCTTCTATACCTATAAGGAATTGGTGGAGGGTGTTTTCTAGTATATTTAAATGTAGTTATTGTGAATATAGAAAGGGCATATATTACAAAACAGTAAAAGTAAGATGAGTTACGTTACTTACGTTAGATTTTCTACAGAAAAAAATACTGATTTTTATAGTACCTGACGATTAGGGAAGATATCTATCTATCTAGAAGAACGATAGCCGGTCCTTAAGAAATTAATGGATTATGGGATTATTTCAGAGCTAGCCTAGCTAATTATCCTCACTTCTAGAATTTAATTAAATTCGGCTACAGCGTAGACTGTCTACATCGTAGCAGGACTACGGGGATACAGCTTAGACTATCTACGCCGTAGCAGGACTACGGGGCTACAGCTTAGACTGTCTACGCCGTAGCAGGACTACGGGGCTACAGCGTACACTGTCTACACCTTAGCAGCAGGACTACGAGACTACAGCTTAGACTGTCTACGCCGTAGCAGGACTACGGGGCTACAGCGTACACTGTCTACACCTTAGCAGCAGGACTACGAGGCTACAGCTTAGACTGTCTACGCCGTAGCAGGACTACGGGGCTACAGCGTAGATGAGTCAGTTCATCTATTATTCTATGTTGTAGATACTTACTTTGAGGCTTGCTATCACACATCTGATATTCAATTTCTGCTACGTTATGTCGGTTTGAACACATATAAAATAATTCTTGATTTAGTCTCCTTTGATTATTGGGCAAAAATGTTGCAAAACATCGTTGGCAAGAGTCATCCGCGCACATACATTATGTAGTAGTGCTAATAAGCCAAGCACATTCTATAACTCCAGTTAAAATTATTCAATAGTTATTAAATAATGTACTAGTTAATTATTACTAGGTCGCTTACCTTGCTTACTTTATTTACCTTTAAAATAATACTAAATATTTAACGAATAAATTTTGCCTTCTAATGAATGCTAGGATAACATTTGGTAATCGATCTCTGGACACAATAGACTCAACAAAAATGCTTTATTAACTAATTCGCATTTTTGCCATTATTGCCATTGGAGGGGGGCGTTGACACCACTACGCAGTTTTTTTACTTTTGCGGTTGTCAACTCTCAAATTATACCGTTTATCATATAATTCCTGTTCCCCATAAAGATTATATGTTTTTTTTTTAATTACGAAAGCATTTTTAGCTTGCATGCACTGACCTGCGTGTTCCTCGTGAACCCGTAGCCCACGAACCGCTCGTCGTGCTGCGGCGCCGCGTCGCGCGCCACGTAGAACGGCTCGTACAGCAGCTCGAAGTTCGTCACGTTGTGGCTCACGTGTACGGCAGAGCTTTCGTTTCCGCCGCTTGCTTCCCATCTACAAAAAAATTAAAGCTTATGTATGATACATATCTATACTAATATTATACAGCTGGAGAGTTTGTTTGTTTGAAGGTCCGAATCTTATTTCCCTAAACAGTTACCTTAGAAACTGTGTTTGTATATTGTGATAAAGATAAGGTCTGTACCCAGCAATTGGTTTTAACAGGTTGCTACAATAAATATAAGGTTAAACTTAATTTGTTACTTATAATAAAAACGCAGTTGTAGCAGTTTGTTCATCAGAATAAATTTAAGAAAAATACTATATGAGTTCCCAAGGCCGAGACAAGACGCTGTCGTAGTGTCTAACACCTGAGTAAGTATTCTTAGTAATATGTCAATGTATTATTGTTTGTTATGGCGCTCCGGAATAAACGTTTCTTATTATTATTCAATGTTTTTGTTCTTTCAAATTTGCATGCCGTTTACATTTTGGTACCTAAGTAAACTTTGCTGTGCTCATAACAACTTCAAATAAATAACGAGCATCTGCCGCGAAACTTTAAAAAGTTGAATATAGTGATAATTAGTAAGTGAGTGTGAGTCATCCTTTCCAGGAGATTAGTGTACTGGCTTTGCCACCTGATCGAACAGGCTTTATCCACTGGAATGAACGAACCTAATGTCAACTTAGTGCGGGGAGGCCAAGGCAGCTGAATTGTTTTTATAATAATTTTATTAAATAAATTGTGCTGAAGTATACACGTATCATCATTTAACCCATGATAAGTACACGTCCATCCCTCGGAAACCCTGCGAGTATGTTTTGTTGTAGCATTTTGCTGATTTTGCATATTTATAAATAAACGCATTTTTATTGCTCTCTTGTAAATTGTGTTTGTTTGAGCTATAATATGTTAATTTACGGTTATCTATTCAGTTCGCAGTCGTTTTTTTATAAACGCACTGACCGCACAGTAACGGTGGCACTGCATCGTTACTTGTACTTGACTAGGCGTGAATGCGTCCATTCTTCAAAATTCCACCGGTACTTTGTCGGAACTAAAGATTCTCTGATATTTAAGAACTTTAAGGACCTGGTGAAGTTGCTGGCATACTGGTTGTAGATGAAGACTTTGCGGTGGAAAGGCACGGCTAGCTTGTTGCGCGAGAGACGCACCAACTCAGACTTGTTCCGCGGAAACAGCGCCACTCGCCGGTCCAACTCGTAGGTCGGTACCACGTACGCGCAAAGGTCGCACCGCGGCGTACTTACTAGGAACTGAAACAAAGCATAATTGAAGATAATTATGGTACTATTGTGGAAATTAAAGTAATTTGGTGCTTCACTAAAGTCACTTATGATTAGGCCAGTAGTTTCGATATGTGTTCTTTTGCGGAATGAGAACTCAAACGGAACGGACGGTATATGACATACTCAAACAGATCTGTTCGATAAAGTGAAAATTGGGCTATGTAACATGTAAAACAGATACCTGTTGCTGAAAGGTTAGCGAGCCTTAGGACGCCCTGTGCTCATAAATTTCCAGTAAATTCAGTTGTAATTTAAATTGTTGCCAAATTATTACCAAGAAATAGGTTATTATTATCCAATTACCTTATCTAGAGCCTCAGCCATGCCCGTGGAAGGCACAATATCCACATCCACAAGGAACACGTAATCGGCATGGCAATTTTTCCTCGCCTGGTTCCGAAGGTGGTTTTGTGGATAGGGATGTCTCGCGCGCCACGCCACGTCGTCCGCGTGCCTTTCTGCCGCCGGCAGCGGCGTCGCGTCGCAGTGATGCGACCACTGCGGCAGCGCGCCCCACGCCGCCGCGCGCTCCGCCGGCGTGGCCAGGTGCAGGGCCAGCCGCGCGTACACGTCCGGCTTGCACCGCATCAGCCACCTCGCGAACCCGCGCACCAGCCGCGTCTCATCCCCCGTCACGAACACCGACACCGACATGGGCCCGCTCCAGTGCTCCGCTATCCGCAGCAGCTCGTTCAATCTCTCTATGGATGTCTGGGTCGCGAGGCAGACGAGCCGCGATTTGGACACGTCCGCGTAGAGCTCTCCCACGGCGACATTGTCGAAGAGTCGGTAGGAGCGGGAGTAGTCCCAGCGGCCGAGGCGCATGTCGAGGGAGGCGAGCGGGTCATCGTCGAGCGCGGCGGGCGGGAGCGGCTCGCAGGGCTCGCAGGAGGCGGCGGACGCGGGCTCGGGCGGCGGCGAGCTGGCGGCCGCGGGGCAGGCGGCCGGCGCGCGCAGCAGCCACATGTTGGCCGCCACGTTGTACACCACCAGGATGATCGCCGTCACCGCCACCACGCTCCACTGGCAACGACAGTTCCACTGAAATCCATAACAATTAAGCTTAAAAATGCTTCCAAATAGGCAGAATTTTATTTATTGTAGGTACACCTGAGACTTATATACTAACCTTAACTGTTAGTATGTTTTAAGTCAAATTTTGGCCAGATATTAAATTTACCAATTCACCAATTCACAAATCTCTACTCTACATTAATATACTTAGAAGGTTATTATAAGTACCTACTTACCAAATTATCTTTCCGTGACATTGATTTATGTGCGTTTCTGGTTCCCATTTTAGAAAAACATCTGTATCCCAGTACTTCAGTTTCTGAAAGCGAAAATGTATGTAAAAATACGACTTCGGTTCATCTCTTTAATAATAAATAAAATAAAATGTGATCACGTGGAAATCTTATCTGTCTAGTTTAATTTGGAGATTTGTGGTTTCAACTTTTAAAGCGGAAGATTAGGCACAACTATAACATTAATTTCTATACCAATTTTTATTTAACATTGTCGTCACTATTATACGAAGTAGGTACTTAAATAGAATAATTAATATATATATAAAGTACCATTTGCGCTTTGCAAATACGAATATCCCATACGTTATGAACCTCATGAAAGAAATTGAGATAAGCCCGATACAGGGGCGAAGCTCCCGTCGGGCTAGCAGGGCGGGGCAGCGGGCCGGCCCAAATGAATGAAAGTTCGACCAACTTCGGAATCTAGATAAAATAAGTTACTCACAAAGAACATCATACAACAAGTTAGATTTATAAGTATTTCATTGCTAATGTTGATCTAGGGCGTAAATTACGAAAGTAATCCCAAAAAATGTGAAAATAAATTTAAGAATATGTCGATGTTTAAGTCCTTAAATATGAATAATAAAGTTTTAGTATTTGTTGTCATAGCTATCACAGGAATACATCATTCCTTAAAATATCAACTTATATCCATCATGGTTATAAGATGGTTGGTTGATGGTTGGTTAAGATACACCCTTGACAGATCGCCGTTGTCGATCTGTCCGTTGTGTTTGTCTAAGTCTAATTAAGTCCCACGTTAACTGTTTAGGGGCCATAGTATTTGCCCCAGGGCCCTTGCTCACCTAGCTACGACACTGGCCCGATATACGCATTTCGGTTTTAATTGATAATTATTTTTAGGGTTCCGTACCCAAAGGCTAAAACGGGACCCTATTACTGATACTTCGTCGTTTTTCTGTCACCAGGAAGTATCTCAACGGCCTCGATGAGTTGAAATTTTGAGGCATGCTGTATTTCTCTTGCAACAATAACAGCAAATACTAAAATCTTACAATATATAAATATATAAGAGGACTCCCATACAGTAAACGTGATTTGTTGACGTTGCCCGAGGCCAGTTCTTGGATGGGTGACCGTTCAAACTCTATCTTTTTGCACTTGTAAAAAACAAAATTTACTGTTTTTCTTTTTTTTATTGCAAAATGTGAAAAACTGCACACGGAACCCTAGGTGTAGTATAAGTCTATCACATACCTACTTATCAAATTTATTCAATTAGTTATAGTTAAATTAATTGTATTTATATAATTAAAAATTATTAAAAACTACAATACTATTATTATTCGAACCTAGGAATGTACTGTTACATATTTCTATCTCTTTATAAACTTTCGTAGGATTCAAAACTAGAGATTTGAATTCTACGAAAGGTTTATAAATAACAAACACATTTTTGGAAATTTATCAATTTGCGATGTGTCGTATTTTTATTTTTAAATTTATAAACTAACGGATATTTATTCCTAAGATTCTAAACGGTCGAACCAATCACTTATGATCTTTATTCATAAGATATTTATTCGTAAGATTCTAAACGGTCGAACCAATCACTTATGATCTTTTCATTTTACCGTGAAACTTCGTAAATTTATAAATTATCGAAAATATTTGCTGATGGTTCTAAGTTATGTTTGTATTATGATTTAGTTAGTAAGTAAAACTATTTTTTTTCGAATAGAATAAAATAAAGTAAAATTTAAAAAGTACGTTAAATCTCTTGTTTATAATCCTACGAAAGTATATTAATTTCCTAGGAAATGTATTATTAGTTTACGGGTCTTGTTATTTCTATACTTATATACCTATACTTATATACCTAAGTAATATAATACCTATATATTGTGTTTTTAGTATTTATTTGTTGTTATAGCGGCAAGAGAAATACATCTTTCTTCAAAATTTCAATTGTCTATCTATCTCGGTTCCTGGTGTACAGCCTGGTGACAGACGGACAGTCAGGCGAAGAAGTCTCAGTAACAGGGTCCCGTTTGGGTACATAACCCTATAAAATTCTAACGATACAGATTAGATTGGAATTGTTTGCATAAAAAAATAGATTTAATAATATTCTGTAGAAAACAAGTAATTATTAATCTACTTACATATTTTAGTTTAAAATCCTGGAAAAAGAAAAAAAATCTACGTATAACTGAGGCACTTCCTATGTATCTACCAAAATAATTTCCCAAACTTCAAAACCTATTTACGGATGCAGATTTGGATAAACCTATATGGTATTAATTAATAATGAAATAAGAGACTTACCGTAGTCACAGATGTCCGATTAATGAACAAACATTGTGTGAAGGTTAGGCGGGCTCACTGATAACATTATTCACGTCAAATTATGTTCGAAAATTGGTTGACTTCTAGGAATTTCGAATTTAGTCTGTTTATGTACATTACATTATAACAAGTATCTAAATAAAAACAAATGAGAGCTTGACAGCTAGGGCAGGTAGGGCTTTAAGGCGCATGCTCGAAGCCCTGACATGCGCCGACAGCAACACAGGGACCACCCTGTGCTGCAATAAATAAAATAGAAAATAATGACGTATTTGTTTGGCTATAGTTACAGGTTTTTAATAGAGTATTATTCAACTGGGATAAACTAACGAATTAAAAAATCAATTCATAAACATCTTTTTAAGTATTATTGTATGTTTAATAAGCTCTTGCTAAGTATCTGTCCATTTTATTATTCTTGGGGTGCGTTCGTCCACTCTACTTACGATACTTTAACTAATAAATATAAACGATACCTAATATTGAAACTAGCACTAAGTAGCTACCTACCAATTGAAATATTAATCAACCATCTCTGTGCGAAGAATGAATCAATATAAATTAACAGTATCCTATTTTGCGTTTAAAATCTTTAAGCAAAAATCTCCGGGAATTAGCATAAAGAAGGCAAGAAAATAGAAAATTTTAAGACATAATCACGAATGTAGTAGGTACCTACATTGTTGCCTTAGTCCTGCGAGTTAAAATTAAAAAACGCCTTGTATTGTTGTCTTGTTTCTTTAGAGAAAGAAGTAAGTCAATGTCATCTCGTCAAACAAAAATATTTGACATATCAATGTCACTATCGTGCTCAACTCAACTCAAACAGTCATAACCTCAAAACCAAAGAAAGAATGTAAATAAAATTTAGCATTTGCTTCATTTCAGAACTTTTTGTGAACAATAATAAAACTGAATGTAAAATGGCATTTGCAATTCCTGATTGGGATGATGACAAGTCTTCAAATACAGTCCAAAGAAAAATAAGTAAACCCAAGGTATGGAGTTGATTATTATCATTGTTAATAACGACGCCCAGGACATGTTCATAATAGTAACAAAGTATTCGGTATTGTGCGTACCGAAAACTGACAGGCAAATGGAATCTTCATAAAAAACAAACTGAAAATAGGCATAGTGTAGATCTTTGTCCTATTATATTTAACATCACTGATGTAAGTTAGAACCTACTGCAGTTTCTGTGATTTAGAACCATATATATTAAGCACCTTTACAAATTTACTGATACTATGACTACGCAATTTTATGTCTTGCACCACATTTCAATCAAATTTATTGAATTTACAAGGACTCTAATCTTTATATTAACAGACAAGCTTCGCACCTACAGCTTTGGCTGCATGATAATAGATTTTCCCGTAAAAAAGTTAAAAGTATCTACATCTGTGTAAATTTAATCCAAATAGGGCTTTGATCACAAAAAAATATTTTCATACAAAAAGTCAAAACAAGTTAAGCAAGTGTTTAATTTATTCTATTATGTAGCTATTAACTTTACAGTAATATAATATTACTGTGAAGTTTTGTCAAAATCCCTTGTCCAACAAACACTCGTAGATTTTTTTATGATTTAAATAATTTTAGCATACTTAATTTAAATGAGCGATAGGACTTATTATTGCTATATTGTTTCCAGGAAGAAACACACAACAAGTTACTCAAAACAAAACTTAATGGAGTTGCGGATAAGTCTAAGTTGATCAAGAAAAAATCAATTAAAAAGGAAAATGATAAAGTAAAACATAGTAACTTAAATACTATGAAAACTAAGTCAAAAGAAATACATGCAGCTCCTCTAATAAAAAAGATACTTCCTAAAGAAAAAAATAACTTAAAAATAAAAAGTAAACAATTTTTAGAAAAACCTAAAAGAAAGAGACATGAGACATTGCAGAAAGACAGTAGCCGTTTTAAAGTTGAAAGCATTGTTACTGATGAAATAGATGAAGTTCTGCTGAATGCCAAGAAAAACAAATTCAATGAAGCTCTAAAAAAGGATGATGTTGAACAGGATTTGTTTGCAGAAGATGAAAGTTTAAAAGTAAAGAAAACACTCAATCTGCCTAAAAATAAACAACAGAAAAAAATAATAATTAGCAAAAGCAAAGAATTGAAAGCAAAACTCAACATTTCAAAAGTTCTGCTGTCTAAAAACATAAAAAATACTAAAACACAAACTCTAAAAAAGGTGGGATCAAAACCAACAGAAATTGAGGAAAGTGATGATGAAGAAACATATAAAACCCCTATTAAAAAAACAGACAAGAAGAAAGAAAAACTTAAACTCATTTTACAGCAAAATAGTAACAGAAACCCAATTAACTTTAATAGAAATAAGCTAAGAGAAAGGATGTTAGACAGGTTAAAATGTGAGTCTACACAATCAATTCAATAATTATGTTGCTATTGCCAAGCAGTGGGACAAAATAGTTTATTATAAATTATAATTATGTATATAATCAAATTATGTTACATACATATAATAATTCAAAAGTTGCAGTAGAATGAAAGTTTATTTAACATTAATAAACTTTTTACATGCTAAACTTATTGTTTAAAATATTTTTGCAGCGGCACAATTTAGATTTATCAATGAAAAGCTGTACACATCTTCGGGAACAGAAGCAAGTGAACTGTTCCAAAATGACCCAGCTGCTTTCCATAGCTATCATGAAGGCTACCAACAGCAAGTTAAAAAGTGGCCTGTAAACCCTTTGGATGTTATCATCAAACGGATAAAGAAAATGTAAGACCTAATTTAATTGAAATAAATTTCATAAAGTACCTGTAGATCAATAATTTTTAAGGCTATTTGAAGCCTGCTTAGATCTATAATACAATTATTGTATTAATATTTATATGTTAAAGATTCACTTTCAAAGTTATTGCCAGTTACACTACTCATTAAAAAAAGCGAGATTTACTCATTTATGGAACTTAAAACAAAATCTTTAAAATATTGTATATTACTTATTAGATGGTATTTTTCTACCATCTACTAAGTAATGCCAATTATTATGCTAATTCATTGATGATTGACCTAACAGGTCACTTAGAATGACAGTAATGGTCTTTGATGCTTGTTTGTTTGAGCAAACCAATGTTGCCATTTACCTCCAAAACTATGAGTACAGCTTTTTTTTATAAATAAATATTTCCGGACATTTTACACAACATATAGCCCCAGGGTAAGCTCTTAGCTTGTGTTTTGGAAACTTGAAATCTGATATAATATACATACATAGTTTTTTCTAAAAAAAACGTTTTTTCGAAAGTGCTTGCAGAACATACAAACACCGCGCCGCCATGGGCCCTGCGCCCACTGCGCCGCTGAAGAAGTCCTTTTAATGCAGTTTCCAATAATGGGTTGGAGTTTTCAGGCCAAAAACCCACCAGATAGCTGACATGGGTTGCGGTGAGGCGGAGTTATCGCGTCGCGTGTCGCAGCCGGTACGCTCGTTCGACCTGCAAGCGGCGCGCCCGCACGTGGAGGTTTGCGACATGTCGCATACACCGCTGCTGGCCGAGTCGATGGACGCTGTGGTGTACTGCCTCGCGCTCATGGGCACCGAGCTGACTGCCTACCTGCTTGAGGCTAACCGGGTGCTCAAGACTGGGTGTGTATATCATCATCATAAATAAAATATATCATTTATTATAATCCTGGGGCTAGGTTCTCGAGTTGAGACCATGAATCGACAAGCGAAGTGTATGATATCCCGGATTGAAGAAAATGTTGACTTCTCTCTAGGGAAAATTTCAAAACTATCTTCTATAAATTTTAATGTCAATTTTGTCTTTGTAAAATTTATGAATGAACTAAAAAAGCAACAAAACTAGATTATCGATACAAATCGATTTAACCATTGTGTGCGTTACTTACGTAATTTTAGAAGACATTATGAATATGACTAGCTGTGCCCTGCGGTGCTACCCGCGTTATACCTAATGGATGAAGTACTCTTAACCAACAACATATTTATTTGAATAAAGATTAATATTATTATGTTGATACAACTTAAACAAATTATTTCGACCAAATTAGGTACCATAAAAACGGTTTTTGTGAGTTAATCTTAAAGATAGACATATACTATCGCGGACTGTTTTTTAGATCATTTAAAGAGCTATTATTCTTTAATACATATTTTTTGTGTATCTTGAACCGTTTTCACGGCGCACGCAACGGAAGGCTTCAAAGATGAACAATTTCTCCCGTTTTTTACACATTTACCACTATATCTTTGCTCCTATTGGTCGTAGCGTGATGTTATATAGCCTATAGCCTTCCTCGATAACTCGACTATCCAACACAAAAAGAATTATCCAATTCGAACCAGTAGTTTCTGAGATTAGCGCGTTCAAACAAACAAACAAACAAACAAACTCTTCAGCTTTATAATATTAGTATAGATATTACGACACAATAAGTCAATTCGACATAGACAGCGTTTCTTCTCTACCTAAACATTCGTCTATACCGGCTAAGCCGGCTAGATAAAAAAATTGAAATTAATTTTTTTATCTAGCCGGCCCCTTGTTCATTTTGTGATTTTAAATTGTATTATTAATTGCATGCAAGTAGATGTACGAGTAAAACATTACAAATTTTAGAAAATGGTTAATGTATTCATTTTACACGTAGGCGTGCATTTTTAGTACATGTCATAATTTAAATATTCACTAACGATATAAAAACACTTTTCGAGCAACCAACTACATAATTTTATTTAATGATGTTTATGAGAAAGATTTCAACAGTCCACTACCCATCATTATTATTGATATAAAAATATATGCAACAGTAATTTTTCTACGGAAATTGCGAGTTATACTCGTATTCAGCCGGGGCCTCTCAGGCCTGACGTCACTAGTTACAGGTAACGGAAATCATCATCATCAAAGCATTAAATTGTTTTACAACTTCCAACTACTACTAGTACTCTGGCTGTCGTTTTAATTTTTTTTGTTAATAATTACGGTAATAATTGTTAACATATATATTTTTCCAGTGGACACCTCCTTATAGCCGAGGTAGAGTCCCGCTTCTCGGACGTGGACGCGTTCACGAAGGACGTGACGCGGCTCGGCTTCAAGCTCGTCAAAATAAACAAGGACCACGAGGTCTTCTTCTTCTTTGAGTTCGTGAAGAACCAGGGCGCGCCAGTCAAGAAGTCTAAACTACCCGCGCTCACGCTCAAACCGTGTATCTACAAGCGCCGGTGAAGTTATCATTCAACATTGCACTATGATTAGTATAGGCTAATTTATTATTATAAGTATGTACTTAAGTATATAAAATTCCCACTGACTGTAGTATCTTTGCTGTTTTGGTTGGTATCTACTAAACCAAGCAGATTTTGACACTCTGCTAAACATATTTTAAATTGTGATTTGCCACAAATACAATCAAGACGGAAATATATGTCTGAACACACCCATGAACCTAAATTTTAATTTGGAATTTTGCAATATAACCATGCAGCCTTAGATACCATGTGTTAAGAAATAAAGTAAAAGAGGATAAACAGATATATAACTTTTATTTAATTTTCCTAATAAAGATATGTTTATATATTATGCATTATAGGCTACATTTCTCACTATTTCATTAGTTCGTTTATTTCATAATACCGCTAAGCTTTCAGCTCGTCCATAACGTCTTCGGCCTCCGCTCGTAAATTCTCTACTTTTTCTATCAGCATCATCTGTAACAATTTATCACACTGAATTAAATCTAATTACACAAAAGAGATCGCAACGATTGTGTACGTACTTACAAAAAGTGTAAAGTAATTACGTACTTTGCGATTGGACTTACGACTCTCACGGATAACACCATAAGAAAACAGGTCCCTATTCCAGAAAGCAGGATAAAATAGCAGAGTTCGCGGGTTTCAGTAAAAGCTAAGAGCGATCTCTTCCAATTGTTTGTTGCATGAGACTAGTTGGTGGAAATGTCATGTGTAAGTTTGGAGTGTAGGTGTACGGACCCTTGCGGCGCTGATGAGGTGTTGGGCTGCTTTCAATGACAGGTGAGGCACCGCGGCCGCCAGCGCCTCGGGCCGCGCGCGGGCCAGCGCCTCTACGCGCCCGAACCCCGCCGCCGATAACTGCAGTGCGCGAGACTGCAACAAAATATTCTTTAGAAACACGGAGAGATTTTTAACAGCAGACACGTAACAAAAAATTTACAAGCTATACAAAGCATTAATAGTTCTTAAATGAAGTAATATCACGATGATTAACCTCCTTAGAGTCTGTACGGAAATAGGCGTTGGCTCAGCATTTGCAAAGCGGTGAACGCTCTTATTTTGTACTATAAGTCGCGAGTATTGTGGACGACCTGAGGCTGAAATGATGACGAAGACCGTTCCAAGCATGCAAAGCAAGCAGCAAGAAGCATATTTTCGGCCTTTATCTACTTAAACCCTACTACGTACCTATACGTCACATCGTACGTTTATACATACTCACCTTCTTAACATGTGGCAGGTCAAGCAGCGCTGCTAGATCTGGATGGGCGCAATGGCGCAAGCGTTCGGCCAGTGGGGCCAGCAGCGCTGCCAGCGGCCATAGCGCGTCACACGCGCCCACGACCCGCGCCGCGGCGCCCGCGAACGAACTCGCACTCGCCAACACGCTTACTACCAGCCCGCGACCCACCAAGTACCTACAACACAACACGATTATGATAGCCTCTGACGTATCCGTCTATTAAAGGCGAACCAAAATAATGCTTCGCGTGAGATCGAATATGGCGCAACTCGATCGAACCTTAGTGGCATAGACGTTTGCCACCATTTTGGAAAACGCTATGCTAGTTATGTAAACCCGTGCAAAAATTTTCTAACAATAAAAATTCGACTCTCTGACTTTAACTTATACCTGCAGAAACACATGACGTACGTTTAACTGAAAAGTATTAGATAGTATTTTAAAATTTTCATAATGGTGTCCAGTGTATAGTTAGATCGATTATCGTTTATCAACTCACTTGTCTGCCACGATCGGCAGCGGCACTTGCTTCCACAAGTCGTGCAGCATTAGAGCTATGTAAAACCGCACTAACACTATCTCTGGGACATTCTGGAAATAAACAGTTAAAATAAAGTTTTATATAATTTACCAATATAACAGGAAAATTTGTGTGTAATAAGTAGGTAACTAAGCGAGTGAGGGTGTTTGTTGCTCTTTCACGCAAAAACTAGTTAATGGATTTTGATGAAACTTTACTTGTCACCGTGGTAAAATACCACTTTTCGCGAAAAAAAATTATTGCGAGTAAAGCCCGATTCGGATCAGATTTGGCATCGACATAGCTGTAGCCCCAAGGACTAAAGTTACAATAATCTTATTACAGCAAATCCGCGGGCGTTAAGCTATTTATAGTTCAGTATGTTTATTACACGCTTATTACACCACCACGCTATTACAAGCTTTGAAAAGTAACTTGTAAATTTTTTAACTATTCTATTATAAACTAGTTACTATGCAATGCGCTCATGAAGCACGCCATTTAAAATGTGATGATTGCGCTTGCAACAGCACCGTACAGTCCGGTAACGCTGTCATGGCCATCTGCGGTCAACAGCATTATTAGTCCATTCGGAAAAAAAAAGCAACAGCACCGTGAAAATAGTTATAGATAAAAATCCGAATCATCATATGGTTGGATACCCAGTTGGTTTATTTATATAAAGTTGTCATAATAATAATAATAATAATAGTCATAATAGTATTTATTAATAACAATTGTTACATGTCAATTACTTAATATATTCCTTATGTATTAAATTATAATACATAGGTAACCACAGTATAAATAATGTCTAATTTTTAATTTCTTACTAAACGCCCCTTATCTAATATTAAAGTACATAATGTATAAAGTAAGAGTATGTACTGACAGTTATAGGTTTGCCAGTGACCATTCGGATAGCATTGACTTCTGTGACCCCCAGTATCTTAGCTGTTTGAATGCCTTCTTCGTCGAGACCACAATACTGCAACAAAATATGCTTTGTATTAGCATCTTACAAAATAATGACACAGTATAGAAAACAGAGTTATCATCCTACCTCACTTCACGTCAGTTCTCAAATTTTACTATCTAAGAGTTGATGATTATTTATTATTGAATCTCTCTGGTTGACAGCGAAACTTCTAACTAGCCGAGTTCCCCCTTAAACCAAAAATTAATTAAAATCCAGTTCCACTACTACTATGCTTTATGTCCAACTATTTTCTATAATAACAAGCTGTTACCCGCGGCGTCGCCTGCGTACAACAACTAGTTATTATAGGTTTGTAATTCCCGAGATTTGTAACTTTTCAGGCTGAGATTATATTATATTACTTAATATTATAAAGCTAAAGAGTTTGTTTTTGCTTGAACGCGCTAATCACAGGAACTACTGGTCCGCTTTGAAAAAATATTTCAGTCATAGATAACCCATTTATCAAGTAACGCTAAAGGCTACTTTTTACGAAAGTCCACAAAACACGGGCAACGCCTTAGAGTGAAAGGCTAGTCCAAGATATAAGCAATCAATATTTGAAACCCCAATTCAACCAGCTTAGAGCTTACCACAGGGCTTGGTGTTGCTGTGTACCTATATTGTCCAGCAGTATTTATTTATTTGAAGCGAAATGAGTCTTACCAGTGAATAATAGTGCCTGTAATCGAGACGGATTCCTGCCCCGTCGTGCGGGGTCACCAGGTATAGGAGGTGCAAACTGCCCATTAGCACGAGCGAGCGCGAGGCCACCTCTACGTCTTGCAGGAGCTGTTTAGCAGCCGACAGTTCCAAGCAACCTGTTCCAATAACACAAAAACCAAAACAACTAACATATTGAAAAGGTTTTTTTTTTATGTTAGATAAGCCTTCATTTTACCACAATCTCACCTGATGTTAAGTGACGATGTGGTCTAAGATGGGGCATGAAGACCTAGAAAGTGGCTTCTCCGGCCACATTACGAAACACGAAAAAATCGCTTCACGCACTGGCCCAGCCCGGAGGGTGGTGACAAGAATTTTGAAAACATAAATAAATAAATATTTCCGGACAATCTACACAACAACATCCAGCCCCGTGGTAAGCTCTAAGCTTGTGTTACGGGTACTAGATATCTGATATACATACTTAATATAATATACATACATATATAGATATTTTTATTATACATATTAAACACCCAGACCAAGGAGAAAAGTGCTTGCAGAACGTACAAACAATTTTACCCTCGGCGGGAATCGAACCCGCTACCTCTTGCTCTGCAAGCGGACATTCGCCCACTGCGCCACCGAGGCAGTCATACCTCATCATAGTTTTGGAAAACCATTTTAATTGATCCCTTGTTAAATTATTAATAAACCGCATTAATATTTCGTTAAAAAACTATGAATATATTATATATATGTATATAAAAAAATACGTTACGTCTATGTTATACGTTTTGCCTCCAAAAGGCGCACATTTAACGTCACATGTCTGTACTCTGCTATAAACTGTTTATACTACTCTGTTACGTCACAGCGTGTATACCAACGCCATTTTGAATATCATGATCAAAGACGAAAACATTAAATAAATAAATTAAATTAAAATATTTGAATCTGGAAATATTTAAACTCAGACTGTGGTGCAAGCGCATCACTGTCTCACTTGCTCTCACATGCTTTACTGTTAGGACGGCTCATGCGGATGCACTCACACTCATGGAACCTGTTTACTATACTATTAGCCATAGTCACCTTTGATAGCAGCCATAGCCAGCTTGCTGACGGTAAGAGGAGTGTTGCTAGACACGATGGTGCCATGCGCTGAGAGTTCGGTTGCGTCTGCCTCGTCTGTTCCCGCTACTTCTTCTTTCCGTCTGTCGGTTCCCGCTACGGCTTTTCGTCCGTCCGTTCCTGCCACGAGCGCGCCTGCGCGCAATAACGATAGGAGCGCGGCGTCGCACGCTGCCATTATGTCTACCTCAGGCCTGAAAATACAACATTGTAGCTCATTAAAAAAACAATAACGACAATTAAGGTTAGTCGGTAATCATTTTCGGTAATCAACTGTGCTAGAAAATACAAGACGTTTAAGGTGGGTACGGAAGAAAGATATCTATTATATCTATCTATATAGGAAATCTATTATGATACCTGCCTGCGTTTATTTATTCACACTTTAGTACTTTAGAAACATTATAAGATAGTATTAGTGGAGGAGGCATGTAGTTCTTACTCTGCGCTGTCTCTCCTCGGTACGGCCAGCAGCGTGTGCGTCGCGAGGCGCAGCAGCGCGGGCCGCGTGTCGGCGAGCCCGAGCGCGGCGGCCGACAGCAGCAGGGCCGCCAGCGCGCCGCCGCACAGGGAACTGCGCGCCGCCGTCAGCCCGCCGCCCAGCACTGAGCGCAGTCGAGGCCAATCGCGCGGCGGACATATCACCGTGCTGGTACCTGCGCATAAACGACGACGACCATTTTCATTTCCGGATCATTTACTCGAGTACTACACGAATGAATCAACGGAATGTAAATGTATGTCCTTCTCTAGTTTGAAATAGAACATCTCTAAATATTACCTTCGTCAAACCGGATGCGAGCTAGGTGCAATCTACGAGTGTTGTGGGTGTATGTTTAACAATGTTCGGCTGAAGTACCGCCTACTGCTACATTGCAAGGTAGTGGTACCTGTCTCACAAAGCCCGGCCCGGCCCGCGCGGCCTGCCATCTGCCGGTAGGCGGCCAGAGTTATGAAGTCGCGTCCGACGTACGGCGCGCGGACCACCACCCGCGCGGCCGGCAGGTTCACGCCCGCCGCCAGAGTAGACGTGCAGCATAGCACCTTTAGCACGCCCGACCTGCAACGTGATCGTCGGCGTCGGTGATCACTGATCAGACTATGGATTAAAAAATATGATGATTTAATAAAAAAATAAAAACCTGTTGGCCGGCAACAAAGTGTAATCCCTAACTACGAACACAAAAAATATATTACCTAAATAAATTCAAAACGAGTTACCATATTCACGTGTTACGTGTAAATTCAAGCATAAGCAGTTCTTATAGCACGTGTAATGGCCGAAAAGTCTCGAAAAGAGACCGCGAATTAACAAGCGCGGGGTATGACTCCTACCGAGATGAACGGACGACGGGATAGAGGTGGATGCAAGTCGATGCCAGTCGAAATGTTCGAGGGAGGTATATTATGTCCAGTAGTTATTGTCTAACGGCTGAAATGATGAAATGTCTCTTAGAAGGCGTTCGTGTTACCTGAAGGCGTGTTCGATCGCGTGTCGCTCGTCGGGCGCTAGGCCCGCGTGGTGGAAGGCGACGCCGTGCCGCACGCCGCGCCGCAGCTCGCCCGCCGCGCCCTCGCCGCGCAGCGCGCGCTCTAGCTCCGCGCGACGACTCGCGTCCGCCACGCTTAGCTCCCTGCAGATACACGCAATATTAAGCAGTATACGAGGTTTCTGACATCGTTCTAGAGTATCAAGCCAACTACACATGCTTCTGGTATCCCCTGCCAAACATTTTTTTTTTTTGTAACTGGGCACGGGCGGGATATAATGGCAAAAACATGTACAAAAGTCGCAGGTCCGCGACTGAGCACATTTGTATTAAAACGCGCCCGCGTAACGCAACGTCAGGCCTAAACCCGCATTTGAGCCCCCATGTTTTTTTTGGACTTATGACCAGATGTGGATTTCGCGTGGCCGAATGATGATTGAACTTACCTCGGCTGCAATTGGCAAAGCAGTGATGCGACATTTTCACAGTTTTTTTTCGTAGGGCAGAAAACAAGGCACGAAGATGGTTCTTTCTCGGACCAAACTAAGGCCGCCAAACCGTCAGGATCTAGTCGCTTAGCACTTTCCGTGTACTGAAAATGGATTAATGATATAACTTTAATAATTTAAATTAACCCTAATTACATGAACAATTAGGGTTAATCTAAATTATTATATATATTTTAATAGATACTCTAAGATGTAAACGCTTTAAAAAAATAAAGTCTATACCAGAAAACAGCAAAATAAACCGACACAAAAATTCGTACCACAAAAACAATGAATGAGTGCTTCATGTCGGGATCAAAAGACTCTATGGGGTCATCGAAGATTTAATACTTGAAATGACAGAAATCGCTAACAATAAATTTCTCATACAGTTCCGTGAGAGAGTCGGATTACTTTTTTTTGGGCTGGCTGAAACATGTAAGTCAAATGAAATGAATACATTGTTATTTGACATTAAATTCGAACACTACCACCACAGCTGAAATGATGATGATGAATCTAAGTAAATTTAATCGGCTGCTATATTAGTTGACTTTAAAAGTATCGTGTGTTACATTTTTATAAGTGAGCGAGATTCTGAGTGCCGAGAGAACAGGACTCACCCTACTCGATCAAATACCAATCGGTGGTTTACTTACGTCGTAAGTCAGCTGCTGGTAAGGCTCGACCTCGAGCGCGCCGTTGGACATCCAGCGGAGGTCGTGCAGCATGTCGCCGAGCTTGACGCGCTCCACGAGTTGCACGGGACGAAACTGCCCCGTGTACACGACTGCGCGAAGGTACTCGCCCAACTCGTCCAGATTGCCGATTGTCGCACTCATACCGACTATTTGGATGTTTGCTGAGAGTAATGAAGTCATAGTCACGACGTTTATTTCCATAGTAATAATAAATAAATATTAATTGAAGAATAAATTAATAGACACTCACGATCAGCAAATAGAACAGTAGTCAATAGTGTTTCCAAAGTTGCACCTCTGCCTTTCTCGCCGATTAGATGTAACTCGTCCACCTTGAAAATATTTCAATTAAATCATAGACAAATATATTCATTTAGATGTGTAAATGTAACAAATTTGAGTTATTTTTTACTAAATCCAATTCAAGCCCAGGAAATCTATAATAATTATTATTATTGATAAAAATTACAAACAATTTAGTATTGAAATAGGACAAGGATTAGAAGGTACCTGGAATTTGATAAATATGTTATTAATGACTTGATGTCATTGGGTGAGTAGAAATGAATTGTTTAGGAAACTTGTCTTACCACAATTAAACCAATTTCATTTAGCCTATTCAGCTCTATTAGACTCCTCACTAAGGCCAGACCTTTTTCAATAGTTGCTATGTAAATACTGTTCTTTTTTCGTCGTTTCTTAGGTGGAATATGACCCTTTCCTGCAGCATATTCTTCCACTAAAAAGTCGAGCTCAACTGCAAAGGGAGAGAGAGCCCAAATCTGGAATTAAAACAGGTAAGGAGTTTATATTATATAACGCCAACAAATGTTAGACAGCTAAAACCAGTAAAGATACTAAAATATATATATATATATGGTCCCAATGGCCATCTGAAAGTACAGTAGGTATATTCATATACTAAAGTGTGGTAGCTTACTTTCTCTTGCACAATAGCCACAAAAGGTAAGATAAAGAGTGCATTCTTCTTTCTAAGTAGAACTTGCTGTAGCATCAGTACTTCGGCCACCAGTGTCTTACCTCCACTTGTAGGCAAGGCATATATCAAGTTCTGGCGCTTCTTTATAGCTTCCAGGTTAAGACATTCTTCCTGCCAGTCTGTAAAATGAATAAAGTGTGTATTTGAACTTTAAAAACAGGCAAACATAAATAGATACCTGTTATCTATTATATTTTTGCCTCTCCCAAACCATAGGTTTAATGTGTCAATCACCTTAGCCATGATTGTAAGCTTTTAGGGGTATATTGGTAAAAATTTTCATGGAATATTAATTGTAATAAATTGCACTTACCATAAAACTTTTCAATATTTCTATAGCTCTTGAATAATCCTTTAGCAATAATAGGTAAACCATAGAATCCAACATTCACTTCCTTATTAATAACTGTTTTACCTTGATCATTGATTTCACTTTCCTGTATTTCTAATAAAAAAGAATCTTTGGTTTCAAATAGTAAACTTTTATCACAAGTTTTGTTATGATAATCTTGACATATAGATTTATTGATTTCATCAAAACTATGTTCAATATCTTTTAATAAATTATTATTAAGATTTAACTGATCACTGTAAGTACTTGACACATTTGATTGTTCCAATTTGGAATTGAACATGTCTTCTGATATTTCATCGAATTCATCTACAGTATCCATTTTTGATATATTTTGATTACATAGCTTATCTATAGCATTCGTGCTCACGAGTAAAGATTCCCATTTCTCATCAACTTTGATATAAGTGGATGACAAAACCTCGGGAGAACAAGGAATCTGTGATGAGGAACTGCTGTTGCTGTCGCATAGATATTCCACTTGATTGCAGGGTAAATGTGGTGACTCACTTCTTCGAGACAACATAGGAGTTTTGCAGGAAATAGGACTACAGATAGAATCTAAATCATCGCTTCTATTCAATAGGGGTACATTTATCGTCCGCTGTATTCTCCTTGTACCAATGCGTCTACGCTTCGGTGTTGATGTATTTTCTTCATTATCAAACGATTTACGATGGGAATACATAGTTAAATTATGACACAATTTCGTTTACCATTATTTAACGAAATTTCGTGATGAACTTATGCCAATTCGCCGATAGCGCATAACCTAATGTTTGTAAACAATAAACTATAAACAAAACTTTTTCTTATTTATTAGGTAATTAGTTCTAGTAGCTATTTCGATGGCTGCCATGACTAGCTATATCGCCGTCAACATCCAATAACGTATGTTTTGGGAGAAAGACATTCGTTGATTAATTATGATTAGATATGGGTTTCTTCCCCATTCAATGGAAGTCGAGTTATCAAAATTATAGAAACAATCAATTATCCAATAATAACAAAGTTGCTCATTTAGCACTGAAGATCTACTTATACCTAAATAAAATGTGAGATGGGCATATTATGATTATTAAATGCAGTTGAAGTTAAAAATAGACGACAGTGCGAATAAAAAAACAAAACTTTATAAAATTAAACAAGACATAACTCATAACCATAAGGCAGCCTTGTGAATTAAACAAACCTATTAATTTTCAACCTTCTGTCTGTTCACGTTGATTTATTATTTAATCAAAGAGATTACAATATTTATTGTTTTTAACAAGTAGGATTAGATGGAAAGAAACAGAGTTTTGGGGAAATGTAGAGATAGAGAATCATGATCCAGGTTTAATGTGTAATGGCCGCCTTCGGGTTGGCAACCCTCACCCGCACTTTAACGGTCGGTACTCATCTTTACAGCGTCGATTTATTACGGGCGACATCGCGACAGTTGGTCTTCATCATTATCATCAATCTATTAACTTAGAGAATAATCTTCAAACGTTTATAAAAATGAACACGTAACGCTTTAATACTTAAAACTATTTTACTCACAATTTTATTAAGTACTATATTATTTTATCTTAATACTTGCTGCTGTGCCCTGCGGTGCTACCCGCGTTATAATGGATGAAGTACACTTAACCAACAATTTCGACCAAATTAGGTACCATAAAAACGGTTTTTGTGAGTTAATCTTAAAAGATAGACATATACTATCGCGGACTGTTTTTTAGATCATTAAAAGAGCTATTATTCTTTAATACATATTTTTTGTGTATCTTGAACCGTTTTCACGGCGCACGCAACGGCAGGCTTCAAAGATGAACAATTTCTCCCGTTTTTTACACATTTACCACTATATCTATGCTCCTATTGATCGTAGCGTGATGTTATATAGCCTATAGCCTTCCTCGATAACTGGACTATCCAACAGAAAAAGAATTATTCAATTCGAACCAGTAGTTTCGGAGATTAGCGCGTTCAAACAAACAAACAAACAAACTCTTCAGCTTTATATATTAGTATAGATGGTTGATTTATTTTCCAGTTCAAAAATTATATAAAACTAGCTGACCCCAGCAAACGTTCCAAATTTTGACAAAGTCTTAATATCTTTATATATATAATTCTTCTGTGAGTGTGTATGTCACTGAACTTCTCTCAAACGACTGGACCGATTTTGATGAAATTTTTTGTGTGTGTTCAAGGGGATCTGGGAATGGTTTAGATTCACAATACGGTCAACTGGATATTGTTTTTTGAGACGTGGGACAGGACAACGTCTGTCGGGTCGACTAGTATTTATATAAAACATTAAAGAATTTTAATATTGATATGCGTCGCTATATAAGATGCTGTTAATTATTACGTAACAACTTAATGCTTCGAGTACGGAGATGCCAGACACAATTGATTTTCAATTGTTATGGACCACGTTCGTGGTCTTAGAGACTGGACGTAAAGTCGCATAAGTAGAGACTGAATAAATTAATAACCGACTTGCTATGGATCTCACAACTTTTTACCGCAAAACAACTGAGTTGCGAGACTTGGTTTTTTTGACAAGTATTGTTTTTCATGGGTTGTTTTGTCGCGAACGGGGTAAAATGCATAGTTCAGGTCCAGGTAAATAGAAACTGCGTTGAACTAACTGTGCCTGTGGCGCGGCGAGGGTTCGATTCGCGCCGAGGGTTCAAATGTTTTTTTATGTATGTTTATTCGATTAAGTATATCGGATGTCTAGTACCCGTAAAACAGGCTTAAAGCTTACAAAGAAGCTGGATGTAGCTATGTGGATTGTTCAGGAATATTTAGTTAGGTATTTATTTTTAATATACAAAAGTATAATAGGGCCTTGCTAAATTAGGCTCTCGTTTTCTCGGTAATCTCTGTAATCCGGCCAGACAATTCTTGGGGGGAAGCGGGTTGTCCTTAAACAATCATCTATACTGCATTTACATGTCACTGTACAGATTTTTTTTCAGAAGTACTTTTTGTTGCCAGCGGCCTGCATATAAAGCAAGTCCGCGGCCTTTACCAATTCGTTTGTCCGTCAATTATTGGACGTACTTTATTCAATTATGTTAGTGTTAAAGAAGCGCCAAGCAGACACGGTACGATCCTGAGGTTGTATATACTGTTTTTGAAGAACCATACCTGTTGCTATACCTGAATTGAGTAGTTGACGCCCTGAATCCTTGATCTTACCTATACGTAGATGGGGAACAGTCATTATCGACGTACCTATAGGTTCCACTAACTATTATCAAAGAGCTAGTTAACAAGCCTCATTTACGTTCCCGCTGCTGGGGCACAGGGATGAGCCACGTTGGCCAAGTGCGGGGTGGTGATCGTCACATGTCCTTCAAACTCTTTTAAGTTCTTAAACATGCCGGTTTCCTTACGATATTTATCGTTAAAGCACTTGTTTAAAGCACATAATTTTATCAAGAAGGTGCTCGGTGGGGTTTGAGCCTACCGACCTATGAAAAAAAGTCGAGTGAGCTCCCACTTAGCCAACATGGCTATTTTGGCAGCAAGTTTGCGGAATTCGAAACTATTGTCTATCTAGTAACAGAATCTAGGTTGGTTCGTAAGTAGTAGGAAGTAATATCCATACTGGTAAATCTACAAGTCTATATCACATTCATTTTAATCTAAATCCGAATGTGTCCGCGTCCGTTTGTCTGTCTGTCTCTCTGTCTGGGACATCTTAGCTCCCGAACGGATGGCGCGATTTCAGTTTTTTTTTTTTGTTTAAAAGGCTAGTTTCGCGACAGTGTTCAAACATGTTTGATGAAAATCGGTTGACCCGTTTAAAAGTTTTGAGGGTAAAAGAAGGGAAAGAAACCCGAGAATCTGCAAATATACTCGAGTGGGGTCTCAAATGAAAGCGCTTCACGTGCACATTACAAAATAGTATGACTTTTTACTTTTAAGGGAACTAAAGTACTGGAATCGTGCTTATTTTTTTTATTTTAAATTAAGATTATATTTATTTATTTCAAGGAATACTTACTAACACGTTATTACGAACTATAAAATAGTACTAGATCAATCCTGAAGGTTGATTATCGTGTTTTATCGCCTGCAGATCGAATATTGAATTTTATGTTTCTTGTACTACTAATTGATTATCATAATCTAGAAGCTAAAATCAGGTATACAAGATACAAAATCATTTATTTCCATAGTTTGGTTTTACAAAACTTAGTATGATTTGTTTATTGAGAGGATCGAAAGGATTCAAATCAAATATATGAAATACATCTGCTATCGATTAAAAACTCCGTATAGATCATAAAGTTATGATGACCTAGTGGGTGTGTAAAATGTTTTACATTCTTCCACTTTAAAAACACCGTGAAATTGCTTTAATAACGTTTGTTCTTAAAATAACTCGCAAGTTGAATTGATTGTCCTCATCTTCTAAGTAAGATTCTCATTCATGCCCCATCTAAAATAATTAGACATAAATTGAAAATTTAAGAAAAACCCCCGAATCCAATGCTTTAATTTCCTTAAAAGTTAAACACCTTATTATTATGTAATGTGTAGGTACGCGATGCGCTTTCATTTAATACTCGAGTTATTTTTTATGGCGAACTAGTGACTTATACAATAAATCTATGCAAGCATCCATTGTTAGCTTGGATCTATTTAGTTCAAGTATCAACTCAGCCAGGCAGCGCCTAGCTAATAGTTTTTTAGATAAATAGATAGGTACCCTAAACTGATGAGGCCGCCCAATGATTCGCAATTTTGTAATTTCTTTTATCTGTCTGTTGCTATTTTATAGTGCAGGTACTCGATGTGATGCCCTGTTATTACGAGAACACATCGCATTTAATCATGTTTATTTTATCTTGTATTTTGTGTTACCTTGTGTTGGGTGTCCTTTCTTAAATAAAACTAAGTAAATGATCTTTTTAGTGTTTTATTGTTTTGTTGTGTTTAATAAAGAGTATTGTATTGTATTGTACTCTACAATCCTACGAGACAAATATTCCAAATATTCCTTTTTTACGTTCCAAAATTCACCAATCCATTACGATGAAAAGTGGATCATCACTTTTCATCGTAATGGATTGGTGAATTTTCTAAGCTTTGTCGTATCTTGGTACCTAAACAGCAACCCATAAACATACGTTGCTAAGTAGGAATTCCAACTTAAATATATGTAAAGGAACGAATATAAAAAAACACTAACGTGTTCTAGTCTTTGTACAGGAAACATCATAGAGCCAGAGATAGAAAGAGCATTTAAAAGGAACAGTGTGACAGCAACCTAATTATGATTGTTTCAGCTGAAGTTCGCGTAACAGTGTGTCGGTATGTGGGTTACGGGAGCGGCTGCCGCCTGTAACACTGTGAGTGACCGAGGTGGTTGCACCTGCAGCGGCACGGCGCGGCGGCGGCGCGCGGCGGGACGGGGGCGCGAAACCGGAGCTGGCTCGCTATCGCCGGCTCAAAAATGACCGGCGCTAAATATACCGCGGGCGAGGGGAGCGCGGGGACGGCCCGGCCGCGGCCGCCGCCGCCGCGCGCCGCCAGAGCCGCCCCGGTCGCCGCGGACTCCACATTCCAACGTCGCTGTGCTGCCGGTCCACGTACCAGTCATTGTGACCGTCTTCTTCCCGTGCGACGTAAGTGCTGTGACGTGAAAGTGATCCGAGGCTCCTAGTGTGTAGAAGTGCTGTGAAGTTACCGCTTACTATGTTTCGTTCTATAAATAACGCGCGGCGCTCGCGCGGCCGTCGCGCGCCTTGTATGTGCAGGATTACGTTACATCGCGGGATCGCGCGGCGCGCCCTCTGCCACGAACCGGAATTATTATAAGTACCCACACTCACACTACACACTATTAGCCAAGTGATTTCAAAAAAAGTTATAGTTCTAAAAAAAATATAAGTTACATTAATATTTGTCAAAGGTGCCTATGTAATGTAAACCACAAGCTTCTGTTATGTCACCGAACACATCATTTGTTTATTTCATGGTATAAAAGAATTCAAAACTTCCTAATGGTATTTCTAACTATGTTAAATACTTGTATTAGTTACACAAGCAGCTTACTCCACAATACGCACATAATTGTTGATCTGCATCAACATCCTTAAAAATATGTTTGGTTGTAAAATTATTTAAAAGTTCGCAAAGCAAAACCGCCAAGTGAAGTGAGTTGATCGAACTGTTCCAAAAAACCGCCAAGTGAGGAATGTAGTAGCTTATCAGAATATTACAATATGACCTGATCTAAACTCAATTTGAGTTAGGTCAAAGCAGATTCTATCCCGTCCTCATGACCTTGAAGTTCTCCGTAGCAACTGCAAGTTTACCTCAACATTGACGCAGCATGACAAAAATAATAGCCAGATGACAGTCAAATACTATTATTAGATCAGCTTCTTTCAATCAATAAATAATGTTCGAACATTGGCGACGATCACAGGTGCACCAATATTTACATTTGGGTTCAAAGCCAACTACGACATTTCCTTTTATTAAACAAGAAAGAACTGAAATACAAATAGATGGTATCGTTATACAAACTAAGTACAAACAAATATAAATACCAAAACCAAACGTCATATGATCGGACCATGGAAGATGGAATAGATTTATATTAATCTTATTCTATCAACATTTACTATCCCGGCCTATAAATATAAACTAGAATTGCAGTAGAATAAATATTGTAGTATTTGTTAATAATCAAGAACATTCAGACAGGATACTTCAAGTTAAAACTTAGGTTTGAATTCATTCAATAACCCCTGCAATGTTGATTGGACTCCATGAGCTGTCTTTCACAAGTACCCCATCTGTTGAGTGGACTCCTGGAGTCCAATGTAGGCTAAGACGTATTTAATGAACGTTTTTCGTCGTTTTCATATTGCTATGCTGCTCTAACTTGCACAAAGTGTAGTGGCCAAGACAAGGATGACAATCCGACCAAAGTTCATTCACTGAAACGCATCTTCAAAAATTGGTGGATTTTTCAAATGTCGCCTTTCATTCTCGCAAGCGCGCCCGTTTAGTGAAGTTAGGTTTTGCTATTTTTTTGTGAAAAGAAGTTGTATAGTGATTGTTTTTCGACATTAAAACATGAGTGGGTAAGTAATAAATAGTTTTTAGTTCATAGATTGTGTATTTGATACAGATTTTGGACCTAAATAGTTATTTCAACAAACATTATTTGGCATTTTGCGGCGTCTTGTCGGAGTCATGCATTTTAGTTGGTTACTAATACAAAATACAAAAGTTATCGCAAATTTTTGTTATCAGATCATATATAACCAAACTATAATTTAAGATAATAAGCTAACCCAATTGACTTGAAGTGTTCTCAAGAATTGAGGATGAAACAGATGCTGTTTTGTACCCGGCGCTCGGACCGCTCGGAATAACACATGTTTTTGTAAGCCTTGTTTCGTGAAAAAAATGTATGGGAAGTTGTTTTTTTATTATATTGTAAATGTGTATAATATATTACTGTATGTGAAATAAAAACTTTATGTACAAACAATTGATTTTTTTTTAATCAATACGACGACTTTTTTACAATAAACTGGAATAAATTCGTTCATTCTGATTTCAAACTAGAATTTTTAATACATTGCAAGGTAATACAGGGCCTAATCATTATTGATGTAATAGCTTATTTCATAGCGATTCCGATGATATAAGATAAACATACTAGCTTCCTACAAAAACGTAGAGATATCGTCATTTGAATCACACGCGCCGTTCTCGCGTGGGACCACCCAGAATTGCCTCCACAGACGTGCGATTTTATGCAAAATGGCCGCCACAGTTGAAGGGATAACTGTTGAAATGTTAGACTGCAAACTCAACCAGTGAAACTCAACTACTAAATACTAGAAGCGTAATCGAACGCTGAACAACACATGCGGATTCCATTTTTACAGTTTGTTGGCGGTCTGCCCGCTCCGGGTCTGGCCGTAGGTGTGCTTAATGGCGCGAAAGATAAAACCGCTAAAAATAAACTTTCATAAACAATAAGCACGTTCCTGTTACACGATTTGGCGCCCCCGCACTTTTTCAAGCCGTGCGCACTGATGTCCCACGGTGATTGATTTACTTTCGCGGAATTACTTACAGCATAACAACAATCTGTTAAAACAAACATAGTTACAAACAGTCAATAAACAATAATGTATAATAGTTCAATTTATTTTAAGCAACATGAAATTAAATCAAAATCTGGAGTCGTCCATTGATTGACTATTCAAGGTCCAGATTTATATATTGATTAATTTATAAACAAGAATAAGAAATCAACCAACTATAAATGAATTAAAAAAGACATGACATATTGCCCTCTTGAAAAAACAATAAGATATTAACTTAAACAAAGCTAAGTTATTAGTTGTACTTAGAACTACAAATTACTTTATATATTTGATAAAAAAATATGAAGGCAAACTAAAGACGTAAATAAACAATATCTGAAGCCAAGAAATACCTACTATGAGTATTCATCAAGGGCTCTTCGAATTTAAACTAATGAAGTAGTAAAGACTATTCACATATCGAACAACGCCGCGCCGATTCCCTTTCACAAATTAATAAAATTTTAGGAACTTTAGATATAAAACACATCATTAAATATTACCTAACAGGTCACAAATATTGAATATGCAATGAATTATAGAACTGACAGAATATATTTTATTACAGAATAAATAAACCACCAACATGTCTGACGAAGAAGAATACTCGTAAGTAAATTTATAATGGTTTATAGGAATTCTGTAAAGGTACTTGTAAAGACAAAATGATTATACGTTACCACTACCCATTCAATGTTTGTGGACAACCCCTATAAATAAAATCTAATAAACATTTCCCTTTGTTCAATGTGATTCCCATTGTTGATTTTTTCATGCATTTGAATGTGTTTATATGTAAGTACTAAGTGTTTCCGTTTTCCGTAGTGGCTCTGAGGAGGAGGAAGTAGAAGAAGAAGTCCCAGAGACGTAAGTAGACTTGAGGCGTCTCCGTAAGGATTCAACACTCTAGAGAATGTTTGACTTTGAACACTTCAGCTTACATGGGCCTGGTTTCTTACTTTGCCTTGGCGGATCTATCATTTTCAAGTTTTAGTCACCAGGAGAGGAGAAGATCACTCCTGTGTTTGTGATGATCGCGGACAGGCATGGCTGTATGAATCCCAGTCTGAACCCCAGATGATGGGCTTTGCACTCCCTCACTCCCCTCTCTTTTGTTGCAGGAAGTAAGTGTCGTGCCGTTTTGGTTGATCCGGCAGTCACATTGCTTCACTCGTTTAGGCTAAGTTTAGTCTGCGAATCTAACGCTTCTAGCGCTTACACGTTCGGCTTTGTTGCTTTCAGAGATTACCCCAGCTTGGCTGCGCTGCTCAATGCTTTCTAATACCAAGTCTTCATCTAACGCGCTCATCGTAACACGGATTACCAGATCCTGCTGAAAGACAGTTTCCTGTGAGTGCCACTGTTCTTTCGCAGGACAAACACATTTCATTGTTATGTTTGTTTTGTTGTGACTGGAGGTTTTGTTGAGGCGTTTGCATTAACTTTATGTAAGCTTACTGTCGAGATATTACTGTTGTCGTCGAGTTTACGTTGAAATCAATCTAATCGATGTATTTTTCTTTTTCCGCTGCTGCTGTCAATTATAAATGAAGGCCCGCCCCGAAACCGGAGTAAGTACCTTAAAGATTTAGTCTAGTTCTGATATAATGCTTCGCTTGTAGGCCCTAAATGGTTTTTCGGTGATTGGATTGACATTGGATTAACGTTCTAGGTACTAGCATAAACAGCGCTTAGGCAAAGCATTATGCCTTAGTACCGTTCTATAAACAAAATTCTAAAATATTTCTATGAAGCTTCTAATGCAGTGTTGGTTCCGTTTATGCGAAATAATCGTCACTGCTTGGTTGACTGAGAGGTTCCTATTGCGGTAGGTAGAGTAGATTTGCAAACTGAGATGTAGAGGCTGATTGATGTTTTCTGTTTCTAGGAGTAGACCATCGATCAGTGCAGCGTAAGTTGCACCGCTCTCTGTGGTGTCACTAACATTGCCCATCATTAACTCGGCGCGGGCGCACTGTCGTTGCCAGGGCGCGCGTCCGCGTCGCTCACGTCCCGCAATGACGCGAGCGATGTCCGGCGCGCGCTCGTACTATTTATACGTGTCGGTAGTTAGATGTTCTATTTTGGAGCCGCACAGCTTGCGCCCGCGCCCCTCCTGACAAACATGTCGGTCAGCGCGAACGTTAGCGTTTACCGCAAATCGAATGTTTTCGTAGCATGGCATTGAGGCATGAACCTACCTTGTAATAAACTGTGTCTAAGTCCGCCCAACACAATTTACCATGGTAATTTAATCTGTCATTTGTGACGTTAAAACCTCCACAATCCACTTATACTTATTAGCCATATACTGAAGATGTACTATATAATAATTGTAAAGTGTTAACGTCGAACAATAATATACCGTTCAATGGTTTTTAAAACATAATATTCGACAGATGGATTCAAATAACAGAAGATTTAATTTTAACAGTGACCATGTAGTACTTTACACAAAAGCTTAAACTTTAACAAATGTACAGATACACCTCCCTGCTGGGTCGTATACTTCTACAAGAGCGTCCTAGCAGAAAACTGATCCTAACGATTTAAAAAACTAGCGTAAAATCTCTCACCGTAACAGACGTAATATATATGTGTCAGTAGCCAGAGATGGCCTAACATTAACAGATGCGTCATTTTAAACTAAGTAGCTAATCTAGGTTTACTGTGATTTCAGGGGTGAGGGAGACCCAGAATTCATCAAGGTAAGCATCGATAAATAACGCCATTGTGGATTTTTTTTTATTTATCTCGAATTTAACCAGGGAGTTAATGTTCCTTGTTATGTTTTAGCGTCAAGACCAGAAGCGGTCCGACTTGGATGAACAGTTGAAAGAATACATCAACGAATGGCGCAAACAAAGGTCCAAGGAAGAAGATGAACTCAAACGCCTCAAAGAAAAGCAGGCTAAGCGCAAGGTAATGATCAACTTATAGTACATGACAATTAACAGCTTTGATGTCGAGCGTGGAAGATAACTAGTACTGTTTTTGAAATTCTACTTGGTTGAAAATGTTTGAACGGCCATGCAAAATATATTGTATATGATAACATAATTTATATTTTAGGTATCTCGTGCTGAGGAAGAGAAGCGCCTCGCCCAGAAGAAGAAGGAAGATGAAGAGAGGAGAGTGCGCGAGCTCGAGGAGAAGAAACAGCGTGACATCGAAGAGAAGAGGCAGCGGCTGGAGGAGGCCGAGAAGAAACGCCAGGTTATGCTCCAGGCGATGAAGGAATCTAACAAGACCGGACCTAACTTCACCATTCAGAAGAAGAGCGATAACGTAAGTACCAGCACTACCCAAATATTAGGTCCTTACATATGAAATTGGCGTTTTGTATGGGAGGAACAAAAAGTCGAATATTTTTTAATATAATATATTTAATTAATCAAAGTATGAACCATTATTTTCTATGCACTTTTGCCATCTTATAGGTAGTTCATTGATCCCTTTACTAAAAATACCAGTCGGACGGGAATCAATAAAATCTTTGAAGGCGATTTGGACTGCCCCATCGGAGTTGAATTTTTTCCCTTGCAAGAAGTTATCCAAATTTCGAAAAAAATGGTAATCTGTTGGAGCAAGGTCCGGGGAGTACGGAGGATGTCTTAGACTTTCCAATTGAAGCTCTTCTAATTTAGTAGCCGTCTGTTGCGCAGTGTGTGGTCTAGCGTTGTCGTGAAGCAGCAGTGGCGTGGAGCGATTGACCAGCCTAGGTTGTTTAGCCGCTAGCTTTTCCATCATGGTTTGCAATTGCTGACAATAGACATCAGCCGTAATAGTCTGGCCAGATTTGAGAAAACTGTAATGAACAATACCGGCACTAGTCCACCAAACGCTTACAAGTAACTTTTTTGGGGTTAATTTTCGCTTGGGGCAGGATTTGGCTGGCTGGCCAGGATCCAACCATTGCGCTGAGCGCTTCCGATTATCGTAAAGAACCCATTTTTCATCACAGGTAATGATTCGGTTTAAAATACCTTCATTATTGTGCCGGTTTAGTAATGTAACGCAGCAGTCGACGCGCGTTTGCCGGTTTGCTTCAGTCAATTCGTGAGGTACCCACCTTTCAAGCTTTTTAATCTTCCCAATTTGCTTCAAGTGAATTAAAACAGTTTTATCACTAACACCGCAGCCTGCAGCTAACTCGGACGTGGTTTGCGATGGATCCGCTTCCACAATAGCCTTCAACTCTTCATTATCAACTTGAGTCTCAGGCCGTCCACGGGGCTTGTTCTGCAAGTCGAAATTTCCAGAACGAAAACGTTGGAACCAAAAACGAACTGTGTTTTCTTTTGCAACACGACCGCCATACACATCATTCACCCTTCGAGTTGTTTCCGCAGCACTAGTGCCACGGCGGAACTCGTACTCGTAAATAATGCGATATTTTAAGTTTTCCATTTTGTAAAATGAGTGACGCAAACAGAAAAAAACAGAAGAAAAAAAACAAATGAATGACGATCATCGAAGCACAAATACATGAATCTATAGCTGTACAAATTTGAATTTGGAATTCCTTACCAAAGAGGAGAAATTTGTGATTAAAGTGGCCAGTACGAAAAACGCCAATTTCATATGTAAGGACCTAATATAACTAATGCGGTTTCATGGCAATATTGGAACATTAAACAGGATCAATTTAATTCAGTTTAGAGTAAAGTTCTAGTTCAAACTTTATCTTAGGCCTGAAACTGCAAAGTGCTCTGTCGCGGCAATATTACTGTGGCCGCAGGCCCCGCGACTAGGCACTTTTTGACGCTGTTTAACTCAGTTTCAGGCCTTCTTCGCGTTGCTGCCTCGCTATGTTAGGACATTAAGTTAACATTCTGAATGTCCACAGTTCGGTCTGAGCAGCGCGCAGCTGGAGCGCAACAAGACCAAGGAGCAGTTGGAGGAGGAAAAGAAGATTTCCCTGTCCATCCGCATCAAGCCCCTGTCCATCGACAACCTGTCCACGGACAAGCTGCGCGTCAAGGCCCAGGAACTGTGGGACTGCATCGTCAAGCTTGAGACCGAGAAGTACGATCTTGAAGAGAGGCAGAAGAGGCAAGACTACGACGTGAGTTAACATCGTATTTCGTAAACATCGAGAAAAGTTATCTCTCTGGAATTTGCTACTTTCAAGCTGTAAAAAGTAGACTTAAATCTACATTTTCAAAGAGCCCGTGGTGTTCTCCACATTTTAGTTCATCATTTAAGAGTAAAAAAGGTTGTTATATACCGATACCTGTTTAGATATTTTAATTAAATAATAAACCTTTAGTTTGAGAAATCATAAAACTATTGTAATTCGACGTTAAGACCAACGTTTATTGGTGATTGGTTTAAATCAAAAATGTATTATCTTTCTGATAATATTCCTTGGTCCACAGTTAAAAGAGCTCAAAGAAAGACAGAAGCAGCAGCTGAGACACAAAGCTCTGAAGAAGGGTCTCGACCCCGAGGCACTCACAGGCAAGCACCCGGTAAGGGAAAACGACACACACAAATAACGATTAAAAATAGAACAATTATAAGTTCGAAATTACTATAACACTGATTCTCTTTTCAGCCTAAAATCCAAGTAGCATCCAAGTACGAAAGGCGTGTCGACACACGGTCATACGACGACAAAAAGAAGCTTTTCGAGGGTGTAAGTATAATATCTACTAAGAATCAGATTGAAAGTATTATAATATTTGAATACACTGTATGGATTCAACTTTTTCATTGCATTGATTTTCTATAAATCTGTTTTCTATATTTGAACCCGTTACTATATTGACGCAAGTTTATACAAAGCTATCAGTTATAAACACTGCTGAACCAGCTTTATATAGATCCATCGTATTTAGTAAGTGGCTTATTTATACTACAGTTAGGTATTATGATTTTTATAATGATGTCTTTCAACCCATGATATTGAATTGAATAATTGAACAGGGTTACGATACGTATTATGCTGATTTTTTGGATAAAATGTGGAATGACAAAATGAACGACTTCATGAACAGGACTAAAAGTAAGGAGGAGTGTGAGACTGGTCCATTTACCCCGAGCACGCCTCACGGCATGTATGTGTCAACTCCAATGTAGCCCCACCATAATGTTTTACTCCTATGTATTTTACTGTCAGATTGATTATTTCTCACATTTGGATCAACAAAAGTCAATACAGTTTTGTCTACTTATTTATTTTTTCATGAATTAATGCGTTTTACTAGAGTTCTCAAAAATGTTTATAATGCTTTAAAGCAGACATTGGCAATCTATTGTTGATTAAGCTTAGAACCATGAAAATAAAATATAAATTATTCTGAGTTAGATGTTTAAGATATAAGTAATTGATATGACAGTAATAATTCGTTCCGTAAGCCCGGACGGAATAACCGACTGTACATTATTAACCCTTGTGTTAACGATTCCTATAGGACCTAGAGAAACTGAACAAGGACTTCCTTGAGAAGGTTTGGCAAGAGAAGGCCGGCCAGTTCGGAGGCAGGCAAAAGAGTGAGTATACCCCTTCCTTTACATTTAAAAAAAAAATCTTAATTGAATCCTGATACCATTATTTATATACATATTTGTTTTTTTGTAACGGTATGTCTATTATACCACACAGTTTTATTAATACTCACAATTTTTGGTAACCTTGATAAGCACGATTTCGAAACCATATAAAATATAATTGTTATTAACTGTCTGGATATTGTCTTCTGTAAGTGTAAAGTAGTATGTTTACGTACTTGCGTAATAATATTCACACAACATTATTTAGCCCCAAAATCCGAAGAAATGGACTGTTATTGAAACTTTTGTGTCATTAATAGTCATTAGTAGTGTGGTGAACCAACAGTCCTAAGATCAAATACCAAGAACATCTAAACATGTTCTTGTCTCAATGAAACCGCGGTCCCTGTCACACGCTGTGGTAGTCTCCTTTGATTCCGTACGATTGAAAAATTACTGTTTCATTGTCGCGAAACAGACTCAAAACGCGCTTTCATTTGATATACTCGAGTATATTTGCAGATTTTCGGTTTTCCTTCCCCACTCTCACCCCCATAACTTTTAAACGGCACAACCGATCGAACCGATTTCATGAATCATGTCTAAGAAAAATAGCGCCAAACTCACCTATCATACAAAAAAAACTAAATTGAAATCGCTCCATCGCATACGTTCGGGAGCTATGATGTCCCAGACAGACAGACAGACACGTCAAACTTATAACACCTCTCTTTTTTGGTCGGGGGTTAAAATAGGGGATAATACTGCAATGATCTCGCACCATAGTGCACTAGCGAAAACAGTAAAAAGATTTTTTTTGACGTGTAGTTCAAAATTTGATGAAAAGAGAAATCACTCTAGGTATGACATTTTATCCTGTCACGAAAGCTATTAAATATAGAGAAAGATTAAAACAATAACAAGACGTTAAGTTGGCTGTTGACGACGAAATATCCAGTCACGTATTCCATAAACTCTAAAAAGAAAATATTTTTTGTATGTGAAAGTGGCATCCGCCCATTGCAGACCATAGGAAGCTACTTCAGCTATTTTCTATATAAGAATCCATACAATAATTTTATTGTTTAAATATAATTACAGCGAGACTGCCCAAGTGGTTCGGTGAGAGACCCGGCAAGAAGAAGGGCGAGAGCGACTCCCCCGACGGCGAGGAGGCCAAAGAGGAGGCCGAGGACGAGCCCGTGTACGAGCCCGAGCCCGAGGAGGAGGAGGAGGAAGAGGTCGTGGAGGAGGAGGAGGAGGAGGAGGAAGAGGAGGAGGAGGAAGAGGAAGAAGAGGAGGAGGAGGAGGAGGAAGAATAAGTAAGTTGAAACTACAATCAGTACGTATTAAGATTATATGACACATTGGACGGGGTGTTTCAATAAAGTTTTAGCAAAACTGAATAGGATCAAATTATATTTCAATAATGAAAAACATAGTAACCTGTAGGGCGGTTAGAAAATCAAGATTCCAATTACGTCACGTGTAGGTTATTTATAAGGGAGATGAGGGGTTTAAAACACCACCTAATGGACTCAATCCAAACTCACCGACCCGTGGTGACTTCTGCTAAACAACGAAATAGGTTCACCCGCATTGGTCCAGCGTTGTTATAGTCTAACTTAACCCCTTTTTGAGGGAGGCCTATGTCCAGCGATGGATGGCAAATAATCATGATAATAAAATCTTTAGGTTAATTGCTCGAGACGTTATTCATTTACAAAATGTCTTCAGAATGACTTCAGGTATATTATATAATATGTAAATGATACTGATTTTCACCTTTTGTTTGTTTCAGATATAAGTTGAACTGGAGCAGGGAAGCTAGACCGCCGACAACCGTCGGCTCGCACTGTTTTGTAACCAATCCATTAACTTATACTATTATAAATTATTTTTACTATTTATACAGTTGAATCGTTACGTTACGGAACATGAAGTCACTAAACAAGCGCGTCGCGGAAAACTGACGTGGCAATAAACTAATTTATTTCATAAGTATTATCATTTATTTCTTTATACCTCACCCCATCGGCATTGATTTTATGGTTACTGGATGACGATTCTTCCAGAATCAGTTACTTGAGAGTACCGGTGAAGAAAATTCACTGTATACCGGTTGCAAAAAGCGAGCGCGACGCCACCAAATAACGTAGCGTGAAGTGCAAAATGTAAAATTAATTAATTTACTCGCGTAACCCTACATCAATTACTTTGTATCCAAGTTACGCGATTATAGTAAAATAAAATTTATCGTCAATATGTCTGAGGACAACACTACAGAGGGCACGATAACCAATTATAAATACCCTAATCAACAAGTGCCATCAATTGGTTAACACTTTTTTGGAAAATTGGAATTAATTTAGGCTTTGATGATAAAACTTTGATGGTTGACGTTGAATATCGACAGCATCTTTAAAGAGTACAAAATGAAGTCGCTTAGGATATCTATGCAGTTTTCAACAGATTCAAGAGGAAGGTTAATAATTTATATCGCGAAGTTTGGACGGGCTGTTAGCAAGTCATAAATGACTTCGAATAGACATAACATTTATAAGACGGATAGAGCTTGACAATTTATCAAATTTACAGTAGGAAACTCAATATAAAAATCTGGTTTCAGTTACATTTGTATATATATTTAATTAAAACTACATAATTATAACGCATAATATTATATCTAAATACATTAATTAGTAAATTTATATCACAAGGTAAGGTATACCTTGGTTCAATTAAAATACTAGACCTTTCTATAGAAGTACTTTCTAAATGGCTATTGAAATTTTTACGATATTTAATAAATGTTAGAAAAAATTTGCCATTTTTAGCTATCTTACCAGATATTTCGAATCACCCAGATTTGGTGACGCACAATGGTTTTTATTAAATGAATCAAAGCAATTTGATTTATCGAATTTCATTTTAAGAACACAACTTTTTAATGGCAACATTAAAATAGGTAGTGCTACAAATTGTGTTAAATTAATATTGTTAATCCATTATCATACGTTCGAATAGCCAATTAAAACGTACCATAACTTGGTAATATATTAAAATGTAGTTACTATGCTGCGGGTATAGAGGGCGGCGGCGGCGCTTGTTTCTTTATCGGCGCCTTTTGCATGAGGTTGATCTTGTCGCCGAGACTCAGTGCCATGCCCTGTGAACAACGCCATTATTAGACAAGTAATAGAGAAATACTGCAAAGTTCAGCCAGACAGAAAGCAGTTTTGTGTCGTTCTTCTTCTTGTAGTCAATAAAGTTTTTGACAGAATAATGACAGGAACACTTGATTACGTTGGTTGTTGACCAAGAATTGCTCAGTCACGAATGCCATAAACTTTAAAAAAGAAGGGACAATTTTAAGGTTGTGCTAGGAGCTGTCTTCGCCGAGTTTCACGTTATGTCCCCTATTTCTGAAACGAGAGCGACTGTGCGTTTAAGTGGTATAATAGTCAAAGGCTGGTTTGCAGTCACTTCACGGTTTACAAGACAATCCTAGGTTTGGGTTTATTTGGTTTGGCTGGTAACTTCTGGACAGACTTTATGCAGATTAAGCATTATTTCCATTGCGTTTTCTGGAAAAAAATGGTAAATTATCCCTTAATTTCCAAATCAACATATATAATTTAGCTGCGCCATTCCGGAGTCTGTTACGCCAGCTCTTCCCAATGATCGCATAGGATGTTTGTTGTATTTAGGGGAAAATCGCAGTATTGTATTTTTATGTTATATGATTAACAGAAGTTCTCCAATATTGTTGTGCAAAATTGTAAACACTGATAATGAAAATAAACATTTTGTATTTTCTATATTATGTGACCATCCGTGAAAATCTTTAATTAGCTTTCTGTTGCTACTAGGTTAGTTTATAGTTTTAGTCTTAGCTGTTGATTATCCCTTTAAATAAATAAATACATATTTCCGGATTAATCACACAGCGTAATTGTTAGTAAATAAATAACCTAACCCCAAACTAAGCTGAGCTATGGGTGTTAGTTGACTGATATACTAGAAACTTATTATTTTTTTTAAAGTATCTCTATAAGATCAGCAGCTTGGTGTACCTGCGTCTTGGCGCGGATGCGCACGTGGCCCAGCACGGGCGCGCCGGGCCGGCTGAGCGGCAGCTCGATGCTGAGGTTGGCGAGCGCGTCCTCGCCGAAGATGGAGCGCGCGTACAGGTTGGCCGCCATGAAGCCGCACTGCCCGGACAGAGCCTGCAAAACATAACAAATAAATAAATTTAAAATTTAAGAAAAACCCGCGAATCCAATGTCTCAATTTCCATAAAAGTAAAACACCATAATAATTTGTAATGTGCACGCGATGCTCTTTCATTTAATACCCCACTCGAGTATGTTTGCAGATTTTAGGTTCTCGTCCACACTCTAAGCCCCATTTTAAAAAGGCACAACCGATTTTCATAAAACATGAACACCTAAGAACACCCGCGCCAGACTGACTTTTCATACAAAAAAAAACCTAAATTAAAATCGCTCCATCCGTTCGTGAGCGATGATGTCCCAGACAGACAGACAGACACGTCAAAATTATAAATATTTAAATAATAAATAAATAAATATTATTCTATAATGCATGTAGTTCCAATCATTGTTCTTTTTTTGCAGAATAATACATAAGAAACGACGAAGAAGTTAGCCGCGAACAAAAACAACTTATATACGGTCGTATTGAGCTACCTCCTCCTACCAATCTTATAAGGCAGCACAAAACAGCGGGATCAGGTAGTATGGTATAACATTACCTTGTCGGGCGTGAGACACTTCATGTTGGTCGATGCGAGCAGGTGGTCTAAGTACTCGCGCAGGTCCGTGATGTTAGTGTTCACGGACACCTGGAAATTAATAACAAATCGTTAATGAAATACTCTCTCAATATAATCCCAACTATTCGAAAATATAGCTACTTAAAGAAAATACAACTTATTAGTCCACAAAATATTTTATATAATACAATACAAAAATTATTTATTGCAATACCACATTATAGGAGATACACATATACATAATATATTATTACACAAAATAATAAATCGATCCAACATTCTTTGCCGGAATATATTCTAAATAGTTCAAATGAATGTATATTATTGAGTTGCTACTTATTCTACACAAAAAATAATATTTATGGGAAGATTCAACTTCTGAACAGACTGTGTTAGGGATCTAAGACTTTATAGAACGACTCAAGAGCTTTAAGTGAGAGCCATTTAACACGGGTGGGCTGCGTCAACCTCGCGTCGATATAGCGTTGTTGCTTTGCGTTATTTAACGTACGTCTGGCACCACTCAGGAAGTCATGATGATGTCGGTGTGACGTCACACTTCGACGTACCTTGTCGGAAGTCGGCGTCGCTGCAATCGGCCGACTGGTTGTGTAAGTCGTTGAGGACGACGACGCCGCGCTCAGAACACGATATTAAGGATGTGACGTCACACTTCGACATACCTTGTTCTCCCACTCGAACTCTGCCCACATCTGTCGGAAGTCGGCGTCGCTGCAGGCGGCCGGCTGGATGTAGTCGACGATGTCGATGTGTATGTCGTTGAGGACGACGACGCCGCGCTCAGAACACGATATTAAGGATGTGACGTCACACTTCGACATACCTTGTTCTCCCACTCGAACTCTGCCCACATCTGTCGGAAGTCGGCGTCGCTGCAGGCGGCCGGCTGGATGTAGTCGACGATGTCGATGTGTATGTCGTTGAGGACGACGACGCCGCGCTCGAGGCCGGCGCCGCTCACGCAGTACACGATGTTGCCGAATATGATGCCGTTCTCGGTGGAGTGCACCTGACAGGCATAAAATAACATATATTATTATAGGTCCCCATGGACGAAACGTGATTTTATAAAATTAAGCTACGTTGCTCAAAGCTATAACTAGCGCGGGTGACCTGACTGTATCTTTTTGCTTTTTATTTGTATAGTTTATGTACACAGAACCGTCGGTGTATAAGTCTATCTAATACTCTTTTTACTAAATTTTGTGATTACAATTTGTATGGCTGATGGCGGATGGTACCTTGACGTGCGCCTTGATGGTGGCGAAGTCGCGGGGCGCGAGCACGACGGGCGCGGGCCGCTCCACCAGCCGCAGCTCTCCCAAGGTCGCCAGCTCCACACAGCAGTCCTGCAACACACACATTACGAATGGCCAATATTCTACAATATCACACATACAAACAATAGATATGATGACTAAATAAAAACATAGGTATTCTGTTTAGTCCGCATGTTAGCTCGTCAAAAAACAGGACACATATTATTCGCTTTATCAAATTTATAACAAAAAAATCTAATTTTACAAATGGTGCCTGCTATACGAGTATATAATATACTTCCAGAATCTTTGAGAAGCCTTCTTTGTTATGTGTTTCCGAAGATTTTAAAGTCATCTTTAATTAAAATTTGTTACTATACTATAATATAAATGATTTCATGACTGACAAAAATATTTCTAAGATAATGACTTCTAAAATTTTATAATATATGACTTTGAATATATTTTTTTGATTATTATGATAATCAAAATCATTATATTACGACTATAATATTTAATTAAATAATTTAAAGTTAAAAATTATATAGCTGTTATTTAATTTTAAAAAAGTTTGCCTTTGTAATTAATGTTCTTAATGTGTATTAAAAATATGTTTTTATAAATGTCTGCTGGCAGTGCTGTGCTCAACACCCGGACGGGCGGCACTGAAAACCAGCGCTGTATCTACATTCGTGCAGACACAGCACATGCTGAGTGTCGACCCATTGGTGTACTAGTTAAATTTAATAATGTTCTCTGTTATATTTTTGTACACAAATAAATATTTTTCTTTCTTTATATATAAATTATTTAATACAGCATTTGTGTTAGATTTTATAATTATTATAACTTATTGTGTAAGATTTAAGCCATTACATCGCTGTAACATGTATTCACGCAATAAATGAACTTTAAACTTTGAATCGCAGTTCCGGAGTGGGTATTGTAAATTAGAGGCGTGGAGTAGGAGGGTACCTGCAGCGTGTCGTCGGTCTGGTTGACGACGAGCACGTCGAGCACGATGTCGTACTGGTTGACGGTGACGATGGCCTCGGCGTACACGGGGTCCGAGAAGCCGCTCAGCTGCGTCACGCGCGACAGGCGGCTGCCGGCTGCCGCGCCGCTGCCGGTGCGACCTGCCACACCGATATTGTGCTTAATACTAAATTATATACATATATGAATGATGAAAACTTATGATGAAGTTGACAATATCATACAAAGGATGAGGCTCTAACTTAAGTAAGAAAACACGCTCTATGTGAACTCGTGGCTGTCCTAATCTGGTACCCAGGCTCTTATGAGCTTGGTGTTATTGTAGGACGATAGCCTACACATTTGGCATAGTATTTTATGTTTGTTTTCTATAGAACTGCTCTTGTAAATACTAATACTTATTCTTTTAACTTTTAATGTTAAATATAATACTTTTCAAGCTTTAAATTTATCTATCTTTTAATTAGTACGTATATCTAGTTAAGCAAATACTTAAATATTGTTGATGTATTATTGGTAAGAGCGGGGTCTCCCAACACAAGCAAATTTTGCTTAAAGGGTGACCCCAGAACCTGTTTTTATAGTGTTTTAAGTTGATGCAATAAACATTTTTATAATTTTTATTATTATTATATATTTTTATACACTGATGGTAGCGTAAGATCTGTTATTTGGCCTCATTAATCAACGACACCAAGACATTCAGTTTGATGGTCACATCGGTTTTTATCCATTTTCTTATTTGTTATTTATTTTTTTAGATCCAGAAGTAACACCGAGCGTTTATCTTTAAACGAATATGAGTTATCTATCCGTGAGACTATTGAGCAGTCGGTCGTCGGCGAGAAAACTGCTATTCCTAGGAGATTTTATACCACATAGTGTCTTCAACAGGCGATTAAATGGCTATAAATAAGCAATGCTTATTAAAAAACATATAAATGAGTTAAATCGGTAAATAGGACGTGTTTAAATTCACTTATGATGAAGGTACCTTGCAGAGCGTTGTTGAGCGCGGTGTCAAACATGTCGTGGTGCTGCGTCTGCGCCGAGCCGAGGGAGTTGAGTGCGCCAAACGATATACCGGTCTCAACCTCTGTCACCGGCTTCTCGGACGTTTCCTACAAAAGATACCATTCTCTTTAGTACAAGCCCATTTTTCTATGAACGACATTGAATAGCGCGCCGCTAAGGCTTAATTTACTTTTAAGGGAACGCCATGCTCTGACGTGCTTCACATCGCCACTGCGTGTTCAGTATAAATCTAGTCTATACGAACGCGTAAGCAGTACAGGCGAGCAGAAAAGAGTGTGCGTGCTTAGTGCCGTCGAGTAGCACGCATGTACCACGGGCAAGCTAGTACTAGATATGATAGTCACCATACTTATGACTTAAAACGGGTAACATACCCTAATATTCTGGCAAGACTTGGAATAAAGGTTCGTTTGTCCACCATATGCCGACAGCGAATACTTGCATATTTCGGGCACCTAGTGCGAAGAGGCGATGAGAGTCTGGAGAAATTGATTATCGTTGGTAACACCGAAGGGAAACGATCCCGAGGACGTTCACCAACTCGATGGACAGATCAAATGAAGGTTCCATCGTCGTCCAAATTCTACGACACTGTCAGAGATGCGATGGACAGAACCCGATGGAGACAAATTATCCGCTCCCGATGTAACTCCGATGCTGACCACGATCCTCAGACCGACTACAGAGAGAGGACCCTAATATTGCTAAAAACCATGATAATTTAAGAGTGATAGTGACCGTGTCCTTGTTGTCGGCGCCGGGCGCCACGCGGTCGGGCAGCGCGAGCAGGGCCGCCAGCGCGAGCTTGGTGCCGTCGAGGAGCGCGCCCTGCACCACGGCGGGTCGCGCCGCGGCGGCCGCCAGGCACATGGCCGCGTGCTCTAAGTCGTCCGACGTCAACCCGGCGCTGGCGGTGTTACCTGCGTATAACGCTCAATTATAATATGGTAGATAGATAGATAGATAGATAAAATGTTTATTTGTACTCCAACCACACACATACAATAATCGGGCAAAAACAAAAAGGATACAATATTAAATTAAAATTAGTTAAAAGTTAACATGATTATAGCATGTGTGCGTTGCAGTAAAACAAAAAGGCCACAGCTCAGCGTAAAGTTGCTCATGGAGCAACACTGATTTTCAGCTGTCACCTTATGAGTTCGCAAGCTGAACGAGATGCCGTAAACTTTTTTTTTTTTTTTGTTAAATGTTCACAATTACCTAGTAATTTTTAACTTCACATGGTATATAATTATAGGTCAATACACACGAGTGTTGCGGGGCATTCAAGATACAAGATACACAATCATTTATGGCCACTGTTTGGGTTTACAAATCTTTGAAACGTCAAAAATAATATACAAAAAAACACAATCAACTTGAACAAAGATTTTTTTACACTAGAGCAAAAAAGCGATTAGAAACTCTAGCTAATTTATGTTTGTAAACTGTACAATAATTATTTGTTAGTCTTGTTTCATTACCTTGCTTGTAACACAGTTTGTAACTAGCACAGGAGGTAAAGTCCTAAAGACTGCGTTAATTATGTAATACTTTGGTTTTTATTTTAACTAATGATCGAAATTTAAATTGAAAGAGTGTCGTATCTAATATATAAAATTCTTCTGTCACGGGGTGCGTAATCGAACTCCTCCGAAACGGCTCGACCGATTCTCATGAAATTTTGTGAGCGTATTCAGTAGGTCTGAGAATCGGCCAACATCTATTTTTCATTTTGAAAAAAAAAAAACAACGTTTGCTGGGGTCAGCTAGTATCTAATACAATGATTTGTTTTATGAGTTTTGTGTGTGTCACCTTGGTGGTGAGTCTTGTGGTAGGCGAGCAGCGCGGCGGCGAGGTGCAGCGCGCGCGCGGCCCGCGGCGGCGGCAGGCGCAGCGCCAGCTTGCCGAGCGCGGACACGGCGCACGCGGCCGTGAAGCCCTCGCCCGCGCCCAGCGCCACAGTCAGACCCTGCACGCTCGTGCTGCTGTCCGACCTGCGACCGACGTCTTCATAATACTCATAATACTCATAATAATAGTCATAATAGTCATAATAATAGTCATTAGTCATAATAATAGTCATAATAGTCATTTATTGATAACATAGATTATAAGTCACAATATGGGTTTTAATGTGGTTTCCCATAGCCACAACTTTTCCAAAATATAATAATATCTAATAACACTTACACAATTAATTTAAATGTCAAAATCTGAAATAACTACATTAACAAATTTATATAAACAATTAAAATGATGTCTTATTTATAACTAAGTATGTACACGAAATATAAATAATGTCAATTTATCATAATTATCGTTAACAATGATTACAAATGTAAAGAATTGATTAGTATTTAAATTACATGTCAAATACATTAAAATAATAGAATAAATAATAAGGTAATTTACTATAACGCACACTCGAATAAATAATAATAATAATTCGCTTGAATAAATTGAGATCAGCATTTCCCACACCTATTAACTTTCTGGCGGAAATTTCATATATTCTCACGGTATTATGGTCCTGAGTGATTACTATGAGCAGCAAACTCTGAGTGCATCATTTAGATTTGTGTAATTCAAATGTGTGACACCTCATTTCTCTAATAATGATACTTGTTAAGAAGTTGTGAGGGAACAGATAAACAATAATAGCTACATACAGGTCAAAATCATATCCTTCCTTTTTGCTTCGCCGTAGTCGGGTAATAAAATGGAACCCCGGTTTTTCCTTTTTACTTGCAAACGATAAATCAAAGCACTGTGCAATGAAGTTTCGCGTGACGTAATAATTTCGTACTATTTATACTCGGAGCTTTGATGCACTCTAACTTGACACATTTTTATTAAATATATGTGCCTAGTATTTTTGGACGGCGTTTTCACGCGGACTAAACAAAATACCAATTATTATCTCGTCTATTACCTAACTAACCCCTCCTGCATACTCACGTGGGTAAGGTGAACGCGGACTGCGTCGCGTAGGTGCCGTCGCTGGTGACTAGCTGCCTCGGGGCTGCCTCGGCCACCGCGGGATTAGCATCTTTCTCTTCCTAACGATACATATAACACAACGCTTGTATTAGGTAATACCTATGTTATATTCTGTGTATAAAAATAAAGTATTAAAATAATTAAGAAAATAGGTAATGTGTCATGTAAATATTAAATTATACGAGACTTTTAATCATTATTTACAATCAAAAAATTATAATAAAGGTATTTTGCTTTTTGGCCTAGGCTCTCAGCTGAGATATCAGCCATTAAATGTTTTATCATATAAATTTTATTAAATATGCTTTGCTTTGGACACCATATTCTAGGCTCTAAGGGCTCGAAATAAGTTTCATGCGAGATTCGCAGGCAGAATAAGCAAATAAACAAACAAAACGATATATAAAATTCACTAATTTTTTCTGCTATCCAGGTTTCAATGTATTTTAGAAACGGTATTTTATTTAAATGTATCAATTTTCTTACATTTTATTTCATCCCCTTACTGATTAATAAAAAAAAAAGTATTTGTTGTAATTTTATGTGTTTTTTAATAACTTCGAGTAACAGAACCCTGTTGGCAATTATAGTTACTATTTAAGGGGAGTGGCATCATGACCCCAGCATCGTTGGCTACACAATTAAGTAGCAATTTAATCTGTTCGAAGTTATCCCTGTAGATACAATTCAGATAAAATATCAAGTCAATAAAGGAGGCACAATTCCTGAGAAGAGAGAGCCACTTAAGTTTTCAGAGTCCATAACAGGAAGTAAGGCAAAGTTTGTCTTTCAACAGTAACAGGTTTCGGCAATTGCAGTTTTGGTATCCGCGAAGCTAGCAGCCGTTGATGATGATGATACATAGAAGAGGCAGTCACCTGTTCAGCATTCTGCAGTTTCGGTAGCAGCGGCTGCAGCGTGTCGAGCGCGGCGAGCGCGCGCGCCGGCGTGTCCGCGAAGTGCGCGGCCAGCCACAGCGCCGCGCGCGCCACGCGCCCGCACTTGATGGCCGGGAGCGCCTCCAGCAGCCGCTGAACAAATCAAACAGTACATGCCATGGGGGTCAAGAGTACGCCCTTAAACTTTAATGCTTAACTACTAAAACTAGAAATTTGCATGTACAATAAAACAAACTATGTTTACTTTTGTAACTATTTCATTATATCTTTAGTCTGTGGATCAGAATACTTTACGCCACATAAAGGGCAGTAATACTTTATTTTCATCATTCTTTGGTTCCGTATTAGTCTTGGGTATATCGCGTGGGCTAGTGCACACTTAAACCCAAACCATCGAAACAGGATTAGATTATTATCGTTGATTATTGCGCTTTCTTAACAACTTAAACACACTTTGTATAATGCTGCACTCTAATCTATTAAATTTTCATGTCACAATGTTAATTACCGTACTCCTCCGAAACGGCTTTACCGATTTTTACCAAATTTTATACGCGTATTCAGTAGGTCTGAGAATCGGCTATTATCTATTTTTCATTCTGCAAAACAACGTTTGCTCGGGTCAACTATAAGTAAAATATTATAAATATTAAAACAAAAATTACGATGTATGTGGAAATGTTTATTTCGTTTATTTTATTTTTAGCCCATGTTTTCATGTTTTTAATAGTTTTCTCTTATTCCCGACAGAGACAAATTGCAAAAAAATATCAACACAAAATAAATAACGATTCGCTTCCACCTTTGTCTTGAATCACTCTACCTGTTGCTAAGAACAGCATAAAGATCCGTATAGTTTTTGATGAGTTTATCGGAACATATAGACAGACAGACGCGAGGCTTAATTTATTTGGTGTCAACATAGTATAAATGCTTTTAGGTGAAAAGTGCAAGCGACCATAGCCGTACCTGTAGGTATAGGGTTAGTACATAAATAAAACTCCGAAAACAATAATTAATTAATGCGCAAGCATTATTATTAAAGGTAATTAAATTAAGTAGGTGGTCTCATCACACAACAAATAATTCATAAAAAATAGGGATTCGAAAAATATTACTGCATTGTTTGGAAGACCGTTTAACAACATTAACTAATTATTTATCAAGATTCAAATAAAAATAGAAATGTTTAAATTTTTGGTTTTTTTGTTTGTTGGTACTACTGTGGTCCATGGATATTCGGCAAGTAGGGTGAGTTATGCATCTTTCGGACTTGTACCTATCAATTAAATACATTTTATTCTACACTACCTCCTAAACAAGTGTCTATTAAACATTCATTTATTACTAAAATTTACAAATTACAAATTTACTAAATACAAATTTGCACGCCAGGATTGGCAAAACATGTAGAACACTTTTTTTTTAAACTTAATACCATGTATATGTTTTATGCAAATAAATTATTCTTATTCTTATACTAGGCAATTCCACCTGCAGATTTGCCCGCAAAATAATAGATTATCTTGCGGTAAAAAGCAGCCTTTTTACTTTAATGAACCTGGCGCAGTACAAGCTAATAATATTATATATCTTATTACTAAATACTTCTTTTGAAATCCGTACTAATTTAACCTACTCATTTGATGAATTGTGTAAATAATTTGTGTAATAATGTAGTGTTGCAATAAATATTTTTTGTATTGTAATAGATCTAATATAAAAAGTAATCTAGTAGTAATTATAATTTACACTTCACAGCCTGTAGTAACCTTGAATCCTTCCTCAACACAAGTCCTCCTTGGGACTTTGGACGAATGCTGTACGACGAAATACCCTAGACCCTTAGTGGTCGATCTAATCAAACAAGGGAAATACTACGAAGACCCCGAATACCAAACCATAATTTACTGCCTATACACTAAAGGGGGTTACACCAAACCAGACGGCAACGTGGATATTGAGAAATGCTCAATGGAATTCTCAAAACCTGATGAAATGAAGAAGTTTATGAAAACATGCGAACGGAACAGTAGTGATACGAAGGCTAATATATTCAGTTTTTTCAAGTGCTTCCAGGACCAGTCTCCTGTATTGGTACACTTTAAACTTTGAAATTATTTTTAATTTGTTTTTTTATTATCATTCATACAAAGCTGAAATAATATAACGGTTTCCTTATGACGCTCTCTCTAATTTCAACTAAACAATTAAATATAATATGAAAATGAGTCTATAATTAGTAATGACAAACATTGAAAGGTATTTTATTTTCTTAGTTCTAAGTTTAAGATGTTTTTTTTTTAATCTTGAAATTTTACTTGTCTTGTATTTTTCATTTTATTCTTGTATGATAAGTTCCGATTTTATGTATAAGTGGTGGGGGAGCTCGTTTTTGGGGGGTGGAAAATGGCTCTGACAGAAAATCAGCGTTCGTTCCGAGATTAATTGCAGCCAACAAATGCTGAGTCAGAGACCATGACCATGACCACCATTCCAACAATGTATTTATGTTCCTATTATCTTTTAACATTGTATGTAATGTTGATATATCAATATCATTGTTGCAAAATAAATGATTTTATTCTTTTTTATTCTTATTCTTATCAGCAAAACATCAATCCTTACTGCGCTCTAAGCTTACTCAGAGTTAGGCGGATTAGGCCTCCTGCTGTATCCTGGTATATAAAAGGTAGCGCACACAGCTGCCTTAACTATTTACCCTTAACTTGTATCCCGCAATTAGAATAAATAAAAATGGCTAAAATGGTTAAAAAAATATATACTTCATTTAAATTCTAATATTTGGAACCAAATAGCGCACATGAAGTTGTAATTGTTGCTCTGTAAAAAAACCATCTCGTTCCGTGGGGTTAGCAAAATCGGGTAATCGTAATAAATAGCATTTTAGGGCGGACGGCAATGCTTGTAAACCGTGAGATCGGGGGACATTATACCTATGAATAATATATAATAACTAGCTGACCCCAGCAAACGCACTTTTGCAAAATGAAAAATAGATAATAGCCGATTCTTAGACCTACTGAATATGCTTATAAAATTTCATAATAATCAGTTAGGCCGTTTCGGAGGAGTATGGTAACTAGCACTGTGACATGACAGGTGAGTTTGATTTATAAGATATAATAATCATACATAAATAAAGGCTAATATAGCATAAAAAAAACCTGGTAGATGTTGGGCGCAAGGTCGGGGAAGGAATGCAGCGCGGCGCGCAGGAATACGAGCACGTCGTGCGCCGCCGCCTCGCTGCCGTCGCCCACCAGCTCCAGCAGCGCCGGCGCCACCGTGCCGCACACCTCGGGGAACTGCAACACGTGACTATATGCTTACAACGGTCATCATCATAAAAATTTTGGTCATTTGTCTATGTATCTTTATTCTAGCATAAGGATAAATTTAATTTAGTATAGGCTAGTTTTAGGTTTAGCATTAGATATTAGGTATTTATATTGTTTAAGCCACCGTCCATAAAATATGTAAACTTTTTCTCTCCATCCACGGTTGTCTGGAAGAAATTGCTTTTAGCAATAAGACCGCCCATTACGCATTCTAGGTTTAGTTTTAATTTCATATTGTATTGTTCATTTGGTGTGTAATAAAGTATATTCTATTCTATTCTATCATCATTCTCTTGCCCTAATCCCACATTATGTGGGGTCGGCACAACATGATTTTTTTTGGCTTTTCTTTTCTTTGGCCTACCTCTTCCCACATATCCACCGACAGACATATCATATAATGTGAATAATACCCTCATGAACGAAAATGCGAAAAAGCTGTGTTGGCTAAGTGGAAGGACACTCGACTTTCATACCGAATGTCGTGGGTTGAAACCCCGCCACGCACCTCTGGATTTTTCTTCTTTAGAAATTCATGTGCGCTTTAAACACGTGCTTTAACGGTGAAGGTAAACATCGTGAGGAATCCGGCATGTTCTGAGAACTTTAAAAGAGTTTCAAGGACATGTGACATTCACCAACCCGTACTTGGCCAGCGTGGTGAATTAAGGCCTTATCTCTCTCGTCAAGGGAGAAGGCCCTGTGTCCCAGCAGTGGAAACGTTAATAGGGTGCTGATGATGATGATGAACGAACATGGTGTCTAAAACCCATCGGTATATGCCAGTTGCATGATATTCTATTACTTGTAGTCTAAGCGACACTATCTTTAATGTTTACGTAATGTTTAATTTTAGCCATCCATTTATAATTATAAGGCAACTTAACTCTCGACGAGGCTTTACTTCTTTAGCCAGTAGAAGTTCGGTCCAGTTGTATCATAATCATTTCATTTTTTTTATTCATTTATTCATTCACCTTAGGAACTAATTGTACACTTGGTTTCGTCCAAATCTAATCTAATCATCATCATTTCAGCCGTAGAAAGCCCGTTGCAGGACATAGGCCTCCCTAAAAGATTTCTTTTAATTTCACCAAGTCGTCGGTGCATCTAGTTGATGAACATCCTAGGCTGTGCTTGCCGATCATTGGTGGTCACCGTTCTAGAGCTTTTTGGCCCCAACGAGCATTTGTTCTGCGTTCTATATGGCCTACCCAACTGCATAGCCCTCTCAATAGCACTTTATAAGATATCTTAATTGCACATAAACGCTTGCAGACTAACTTGAAAATAAAAATCAATGGCCAATAAAATAGCTAACAATCAATGTTGTACAATTGGCGGTGTAATATAGTTCACGGACAAAAGCTTAAACTAGAAGTTATCTTTAAATATTATGAATGTTGAATTTGTTTAGACAGCATAATAGTCATAATAGTCATTTATTGATAACATACATTATAAGTCACAATAATACATAGCTCTGTATAACTAATTGGAGAAGCCTAGGTTCCTGTACAGCTGCGGCTAATCAGGAACCCATGGAGTCATTTGTAATTTGTGTAACTCTATTGTGTAAAAATAAATGATTGTTTGATAAGCATGGGATGTGACATGGCCTCACCTTGACGGCGGCGCGGTGCATGGCGCGGACCAGCAGCTGGCGGTACTTGGCCGCGTCCTCGTGGTCGGCGCTGTAGGCGCGCGCGGCCTCCTTGCGCAGAACACCCACTAACTCCTCCGCGTGGCGGCTCGTCACCAGCTCCAGGGCTACACACGACATCACATATAAATAAAACAATTCTATAACTTTTTACATTATCGTGGTTTTTAATTTAAATATTCTATATTTAAATAAAGTCTATATTTAAAAATGTATTGTTTTGGAAATGTAAAAGGCTTTTATGTAGAATTTGATACGGCTAATGAATTAACTTTACCAGCCCTTGATTCTTTTAAAAGCCGTGGTGGCTAAGTGGGAGCACACTCGAGTTTCGTTCCGAAGGTTCAAACAGGAGGTTTTGGCTGTTCACGTCCGTAAGTGGTAATCCTCTGAATCCTTACACGTGACCTCCGGTTGTTGCTAAGAACAGTCTCTGGTGGTAGGCTTCGGCCGCGGCTTGTCACCACCCTCCGGGCTGGGCCAGTGCGTGAAGCGATTTTTTCGTGTTTTATTATGTGGTCCGGAGAAGCCATCTTCTAGGCCTTCATGCTCCATCTTAGACCACATCTTCACTTTACATCAGGTGAGATTGTGGTCAATTGAAGGCTTATCAATAATAAAAAAAAAAAGAAAAACACCGACTCTTACGTTTGAATTTAAATCGGTATGATTTAATATAACATTTGCTTGCTAGCTATAATTATAAAAATACGCAAAAACAGATTTTGGTGCAATTTGCGTCGTCGTTAAATATGCATTGCACGTAATTGAAAATAAAAAAAATATGTGTCTTTTATTTTATTTTTAACCCCCGACCAAAAAAGAGGGGTGTTAGAAGTTTGACGTGCCTGTCTGTCTGTGTGTCTGTCTGTCTGTCTGTCTGTCTGGGACATCATAGCTCCCGAACGGATGGAGCGATTTTAATTTAATTTGTTTTTTTGTATGAAAGGTGAGTCTGCCGCTAGTGTTTCATGAAAATCGGTTGTGCCGTTTAAAAGTTATGGGGGTTACCCCATAACTTTTCCTACTCTAACGAGTAGGAAAAGGAAAAACTGCAAATATACTCGAGTGGGATATCAAATGAAAGCGCATCGCGTGCACATTACAAAATATTTATGGTGTTTTACTTTTAAGGAAATGAAGGCATTGGAATCGGGGGTTTATCTTAAATTTTAAATTTAGATTTATTTCAAAGTTACTTGAGTTATAGAGTTGTAATTACCTAGGTCGAGCGTGTGCTTCCGCACGTCGAGGTCGGAGGAGGCGAGCACGCGCAGCACGTCCATGGCCACGTCGGGCAGCGCGCGCCGCGCCGCGTCCCCGCCGCCCGCGCGCAGCGCGCTCAGCCGCCCCACCACTATCAGCTTCACGTTATTGTCGCTCTCCTGTACACAAATGGGACAAGCATTATAACAGTTGGCAGATCAGTCAGCGGTGGAAATTCCGCAATGGAAATCTTGGTCTCTCGCGTGATTTTTTTTTTCAGCCCTTTTGTTCATTCCTGCAAGCCCCTTCCTAGTTTCACTGATTTTCATTGAAAAAAACAGTATTAAGTTTGTCCTGTTTCAGTAAAAGTTTATCTAAGTGGCAATCCATTAACATAATTCTGACCAGAACAAGTGAAATCAATGAATTTTAGGTATACAATTTAAAATATTGAATACTACCTGAAAACCTTATACATTGCACTATGCAAACACAGATACAGTGTTAAATCAAAAATGCCTAATTTTCAAAATCTTTGGTATTCCCAACGCAGTTATGAAGCAACATGTACTCGTATAATGATGGGGGTTAAAACTAGTGTCCAATATGTGTGAGACTGGTACAGTACAGTTACAGGTTACAGTATTACATCAAGCAGCCCGTCCACCGTGCTTGAAAGTTGCGCACACTGGGGTCCATTTAACAATAGACAGTACCTTAACGATGAGCTCGATGTAGCACTGCGCGGCGGCCTTGATAGCCGCGGGCGCGGTCGACAGGGTGACGAGCGTGCCGGCCGCCTCGTAGCGCACGGCGGCCGACGACGCGTTCAGCAGCCCGTAAACGGTGCGGATGAACCGCGCGCGCTCACCAGGGTTCGCGTGGCACACCTGTACAACGAAGTATGAAGTCATGTAAGAACCAACTTTCAATATAAGTAACTTTTAGATTATCATGGTTTTTAACCCCCGACCAAAAAAGAGGGGTGTTATAAGTTTGACGTGTCTGTCTGTCTGTTCCATCATAGCTCCCGAACGGATGGAGCGATTTCAATTTAGTTTTTTTTGTATGAAAGGTGAGTTTGGCCCGGGTGTTCTTAGACATGTTTTATAAAAATCGGTTGAGCCGTTTAAAAGTTATGGGGGTGAGAGTGGGGAAGGAAAACAGAAAATCTTCAAATGTACTAGTGTGGGGTATCAAATGAAAGCGCATCGCGTCCACATTACATAATATTATGTTGTTTTACATTAAAGGAAATGAAGGCATTGAAATCGGGGGTTTTTCTTAAATTTTAAATTTAGATTTATTATTATTATGACTTAAAACGGTTGACATACCATGACTAGACGGTTTTTGAGTTGTCAGGAGCATGGAATCCTGTAGTGCGGTTATGCAAAACTCAAAAATATGTAACACCGGTTATTCGCCATGACACGGTCAGTGTAGTGTCGTAAACGAGTTGCGTTCGAGAGTTGCGAAAGAAGAAAGAAACAAGTGGTAGTAGCACGTGAGTGTTAACCTCGCAATTAAAGACTCAGAAAGAGAGTAGACCGTTTAGTTTGTGAATAACCGTCTGCCCAAATCGCAAAGACAAAGACATTTCAATATAAGTACTAAATAAAACTACCTTCCGTCTTCAATACAAAAAAAATGCTTAGTTAAAATAATCTACTGAGTATTTTTTTAATTAAACTTATAAAGCATTATGTCTTATGCTTAAATATCTTACTAAGAAATTAATTTCTCAAGAATATAAATGACATGACGCTTTAGAGTATGTACAATTTTTTGTTTGTACAAGTGTCCTCAATCTACATATACACATTTATCAATTGGGCTCTTTTAAGAAACTAAATTCACTAAATATGAGGTGGGAGTCCACCTGAAGTGAATTTAGCTTACAGCAAGAACATGAAAAAATAAATCAACCAACTTAAGTAACATAATCATAAGCCCATGAGTTAAACAGTTCATCAATAATAATACATATTATAAAGCTGAACTTGAACTACTAGTACCAATTTAAAAATTTCTATCAGTGTTAGATAGCACATTTATCAACGAAGGCTATATTTAAATGAGGGAAAATATGTTGTTCCAGTTAAGTAAAAGCTAGTACCTTATAAATGAGCTCCACAATAACAAGCTGTAGAATATCTCCAAAGGAATGGAGGTTATCAAGTCGATGAGCCAAGTAGGCCAAGGCCCGCTCCTGGTCAGCATGAAGCAGCATGAGGAAGGCATTGCGCTTGCAAGACATGTCCTGTTCTCCCTCAAGAAATGTGGCTACCAGCTCTGGAGCATCCGGGATGAGGAACTCAAAGTTTCTGTAAATACAATCCATATTAGAAGTATTTGCACAGAATACATCAATTTATCACATTCAAGTTATGTAATTACAACCAATGAAAAACATTCATATTAAGATATTTAAATATGTACTTATTCATATTTTTCCAACCAGACTGACACATCATTACAACCAGCTACTTCAATTAAATACATAATATTGATATTAACATTATCAAGAAATTTTTATGGATAAATGACCACCTACAGTTTTATTTACTGAAATATTATTCAACATGTAATTACATACCTGTAGATGGTAAAAATAGCCAAGACAGCATTCCTCCTCACATATGAGTGCCTGTGCTCAAGGCAGGCTCTAATAGCTGGCATCAGGGGCTCCAGTAGTTCAGGCTCCTTGAGCTTGCACAGGAAGCGGAGAGTTGAGCCTCTTAGAAACTCATTAGGGTGTTGAAGATCCTTAAATACATAGGTTAGTGGTTAGGATTATATTAAAATTCAACAAATATTTTATTTTATTGATATACCCAGTAACATTCTCACTATTCTCAGGAGCTACTGGTCCAATTTTGAACAATCCTTGGCTTTAGAGATATTAACTTATCTTCACAGGAAATACCAAAACAGGCAACATTGTGCCATGTGTAATGAAGTAACTATATATACAAACCTTCCTGTAGGCATCACAGACAAGGATCATTTCCTGCAGGAGCTTTCCATCAGGAGAAGTCTTGGGCACAATCTCCCAGAAGATAAGAAGCAGCTTCTTAATAGTATGGTCCTGGAGTGGAAGCACAAATCTGATGATAACCATCAAGATACCAGGGATCTTGTCTCCAGAGAGTATGATGCTAATCACTTTCTTTAATGCTTCTATTTTCTTCTTTGTATCACCCTTTTCTGAGGATAAAATAAATAAAACAAGTTAACAACTTATCACAATAAATCTTATCCCAAGACTATTACTTATGAAAGTTGTCTGGCAAATAAAAATTGGGGCCCATTCACTTTTATATTTAGTTTCAATCTCACAGTGATTTTTCATCACTTTTGAAGTATTATTGTGATAACATAAATAAATAAAATAAATAAATAAATATTTCCAGACAATTCACACAACAACATCTAGCCCCGTGTTAAGCTCTAAGCTTGTGTTACGGGTACTAGATATCTGATGTACTATACTAGTCATACATATATAGATATTATTTATTATACATATTAAACACCCAGACCAAGGAGATCGTGCCTGCAGAACATACAAACACTTTCACCCTCGGCGGGAATAGAACCCGCTACCTCTTGCGCCGCAGGCGGACCCGCGCCCACCGCGCCACTGAAGCAGTCTAAACATATTTTCTCCAGGTAAATGGAAGACAGTTGCATTAAAATACATTGACTAGAACAACCACATTTTATACCATGTATAAACCCTATACAAGCAATTCATACAAAGTAACAGGTTAAGAAAAATATTCCTGTCTATTATGATATCATTTCTGACTGATTTTACTATGACACACCAAAAATGGTTCAACTCATAGACATGCACATCAATGATAATCACTTAAAAGTTGTCAGGACTTATTTCAATTACCTATTAAAATCTATATAGATAAGATAAGATAAAATAATAATTCTTTATTGCGCACACAATTATAAAACAAACATAACAATATTTTTCTTCAAACTATGCGACAATTGGATTAGATTATATTATATTATTTTGATTATTATTTTTTTAGATTCCGAAGTTGGGAAAAAATTTACTACAGTAGAATTCCGATTATCCGAAGATCGATTATCCGAATATCCGATTATCCGGAATCATTCGTCTCGGCTCTAATTGTTAATTTTAAAAGTTTGGACAGCGCAACGATATATGTTACGACAAGTTTATTCCCGCGTCCGATCGTTACGTGTACTCCCGCTGTCATTTGATTGCAGGATAGTGTTTGATTTTGTTTCATTTTCATAAATAGCGTGCATAAATAACTGAAAGGTTGTCTTTTATTTTTGTCTACATTTGGTCTTCGAAATTTACAATGTCAAGCGAAAAAGAGTAGTGTTGTCTCTTGATGACAAAGTGAAGATAATTAAATATCATCACACGCAGAAGCTTTTGAAGCTCTCGATATTGCTTTTAAGTGGTTTGAAAGACTATCTGCATTTTAGTTGTAACAACTGTATGGGATCCATACATCCTATTGGATCCCATACAGTTGTTACAACTAAAACGCATCAGGGTCTTAGCCGCAGTGAAACCATGTGATTAATTACGTCAAAGACCAATAACAAGTTATTTCCAACCAAAATTTTTAATTACATAGGTATTATGTAATCATTATAGATCGGTTTTTATGTATCGTATTATCTAAACCACACTTGTGAAACTAAATACATAATAAAACTTTATTATATGTAATTTAAAGTGGTTTGATTTGCTTTGAAATCGATTATCCGGATTTTCGATTATACGGAGTACCCCTGGTTTTATTTAATCCGGATAATCGGGATTCTACTGTAGTTCTATAATAGGATTACTCAGTTAGTCCCCAGAGAGTAAATAAACAGTATATTTTACTTCTGTTCCTTTGCCCCAAATTTAAATATAAACTTACATTTATAAAAAACAGTAGATCTACTATATAATATTCTTTACAGACGTTTTAGTAGGATCCTTGAACATAACAGTTCCCAGTGTCCCTGTAGAAGATGTATCCTGCCTAAGCCTATTAATATTCTTTTTTATCATTACAATTTGTTTGAGAATCTTACCCAGATCAAGTTTGAGCTGCATTTCATTGTAAGGTTCAGAATCAGTGGGGAAATTGATAAGAGTATAACACGGCTGCTCTACGCCCGCCATTCTTCTGGAAGAAAACTATTTATTAGGGTCGTCACATTAACAGCAAACAAATATTAATATAGATTTACAATACAAATGCTAGTAATAATAAATAAAACTAGGAAAATAAATATACAAGTAGGGATGCTATGATATTGTCAGCTTACCTTATGTTATTTAAATCACAGTATCAAAATGAAACACCACTTTTATTTATGTCTTTTGCAGTAATTACTTAGTTTATCTTTTCATTCAATGCTTTTCACCAATAATTTAACTAAATAAAAACTGAATCGAAAATGAAAAACACCGAATCCGAATCACTACGTGAATGACGTGCAGACGGAATACGTGTCGTAGTTATTGTCATTGTCATTTTAGAGATAAAATGTCACTGTCAAAAAAAGTATCTTGGTGGAAATGAATTAAAACGTGGAAAAATGGCGTTCAACTGAGAAACATCTTTTACACTTTATAATTTAATTTAACTCGACACTGGCAAATTGTCGCTTCAAGCGCAAAATCCAATTAAAAGAAACTGAACTGGAAATGAATTGAATTAAATTCAACTGCAAAATGACGTTCAACTGAGTAACATCTTTTTCCTTTAAAATTTAATTTAACTTGACCGACCGACACTGGCAAATTGTCGCTTCAAGCGCAAAGTCCAATAACAATAAACTGACTGAATTGTATCTTGGTGTACGGATATATTAAGTTGTATATATACGGATCTTGGTAGAATGTTGCAATGTTCACACACAGCAACCTGGAAAGCTACAGTCGTAGGGGAGTAAACCCCTCCCGAGCACTGCGCAGCAACAAGCGGGCGCACCTGCTAGTCGTACCCCCGCACAAACTGCGCAAATCGGAGAGGTCCGTGTACGTGATGGGTCCCTCGGTGTATAACAGGCTACCGGACACCGTCAGGAGGGATGCATCTTCCACTGCGGTGTTTAAGTCAAGGTTACGTAAGTGGCTCCTTGACAAGAGTTTCTACTCGAAATGAGCTCTACGAACTGCCGGAATTATAATTATTTTTATTAAGACACAATGAATTGTACTTGTATAATGAAATATAAATCAATATTGTTAATTAATTAATGTTATTTAATAAATAACTTAATCTACATCTGACATGTAACTTGGTGTTATGAATAAATTTATTTGTATTTGAATATCAGCATCATCACTTAGAAGTTAGAAGAAAATGAGTGTAAAGTTTGACGAAGTGAACCATTGCATTGAACCAGTGAATTTGGATATTTGAGTAACAACTAACTACTAACTTAGGTAACTCTGTCGATTAACATGAGTTTCATAACTTGCCGTGAAATCGCGTTTTCTTCACTTTGGCAGCAGAAGCAGATTTTTTGTAATTTTGAGACACAAATTTCTCTGATATCACTTAGAGATTTGGTTTCTCAATGTCTCAAATCAAAATCCCAAATTTGGTAGTATCTTATTTATTAATCAACGGATTAGTTATATCACATTATATCCGTTGATTAATTTAAAATGTCTAAGCAATCAGATCCCCTGTTCCTTAACAACAGCACCGTGCACAAGTTAAGCAACCGTCATGACGGTGTAGTGACGCGTCACTACGACGGTCTCCACTCCATCGCAAACCTCCGGATGGGCTTCAACAACTACCTCCACGCTTTCCCGTGCGACTAACGCGCGGTGGAACTGGGCGACAACCTGCTGAACTCGACCACGACGTACATTGACGTCTTCGCTTGGCTCGGCTGGGCGTACGACCTGAGAACTAGCTAGCTCCGAGATGGTGAAGGAACGCGTAGAGACGGAAGTAGTACTTTAGAAATACCGATTGCGGATTAATTTCTATAAAAATGTAAAAGAATAACCGTTAATCCGTTATGTAGAATTGGTAACTAAACCTTTTTAGCTAAAGTGCAGGTAGCATTCGTTTATACTGCTCGATCTCTTCGAAATTTGAGTTTGATAGAAAGAGATAAAATCGTTTGCACTTAAATGAGCATGCTATGTATTTTGCATGACGAGGTAAATTTACGATTGACGGCTTATTCCAGTAAATCCGAGTAAGCAATGATAAGTTATGTTGTGTGTAAATTATTTCGAAAAATTATATACTTTATGTACCGTAAAACGGGGTGGATAGACATGGTTTTGAAGTTTGTTTTTATTTCTCCATTGATTTTTGTATGATTGGCTATCATAATAGTGTTTTTTATTATGTCTCGAAGTTCAATTAATACTATCCTATCATTAAAATATATAGATAATGCTTTGATTTTATCGTAAAATGTAAAAATATGTTAGATTTCTATTTACCCGCAATTGGGGTCAAAAGAAGCGTCATATGGGGCGAATCGAAAAAATCGTCAGGGCTGTCACTTTCCAAAAATAAGTTGTTGAACGCCTGAACGAATATTCATAAATTATAACTAATATATAAAATATCGTCAGCTTTTGAACACAAAAAACCGCACCAATAGGTGTCCATTCGTTTAGGAGGCCACAGACAACCACACAGTTGAATTCTATGAAAAATGATGTACCTACCTAATAATATTTTGGTGGCAGCCCTAGCACATAATTTTCTATACACCCCCTTCTTATTTCTATTAAAACCTATCCCGTTTCTATTAGCCCCGTACTTCATATCTATTGACCCCATACTACGTATCTGTTCGCCTCTTTGGCATTTCTATTAACCCCAAAGTTTGAATAAAATTGACTTGGTTTACAATTTTAGCCCTTAATTTAATTATACAACATAATTTTACTTACCTTTACATTAAAATGAACCACGATGAACTGCCAACTACACCACAACTTTGAATTTTACAAGAATTCGTTTTACTAAAGAGATATTGATAAAGTTTTGAGGACCACAAATTAACGTCTCACGACGACTCACTTTCAACGTGTTTTTATTTTTAAACTTCTAACCTTAACAGCAAATCAGTCTCGCCATTTCAAGAAAAAAATATTGTAGTTTACAAAAAAGTAGAATTTGGCGTTTCTATTAGAAAATGTTTGTTAATAATTGCCAGAAAAAAACTTTTTGAAGTGAAACTTCTATAGAATCGTAGTGATTTCAAACCGGATGCAAAAAGATGAAACGGAAATGATGTAAGAGACACAAATACAATGCTTTATTTAAATTTCTTTGCGCGATACTTCGTAGTAGACTAGCGATACTTCGTAGTCTACTACGAAGTATCGCGCAAAGAGGTACCTATTGCTGTATTTTATTTATATTATTTTGTAACATACTTTATGTAATACGCTTTATTGAAGTAATATAAGTAATCCGAATAATTACAGATATATGTTTGTTTCTCTTAACATTTTAGCAGATGCGTTCATTTACCCTTTTTTTCTATTCGATATATATCATAATTATAGTTCATAAGTAGTAGACTCCAATCGTGCGTCGTAGCTGACACACACACACTTTTTTTTTATTCTTCTTATTATTCTTTCGTCGATTTACTGAAGTTTCACTTCTATCGTGTGTGAATCGCACACACACCTTTTTTTTTGGTTTCATTTCCATTCACCCCTTGAATTCTATCCACCCCGTTTTACCCGGTACCTAATGAAATGAAAGACAAAAATCAAAACAAAAGTTAGCAATTGCTGTATCGCAATCAGGATTTTTTTTTTTAAAGTTGCTGTTTGCTCATCTATTATTAGACCATGTCTCATAGTATAATAATATTTGTGTTAATTTTAGAGTTTGTTACATGTTCTGTTGGTGTGGCCAAATAAATAAATAAAATAGCGGTAGTTTTGCCAGGCTTCATATAAAAATGTCGTAACAACCTAATAATTTTAATTCTCGATCCCCTACGTCGATCTACCTAAAAGGACAATTATTTACATGCATGAATAAAAGAGCAGCGCGGAATATAATAAAAGAAACAATTCCATATTTAATTTATTTTTATTTGTTTTACGAGGGTATAACTGAAAAAACGTATTCCAGGTTATTTAAAATATAATTGTACCTACATAAAAATAATGTCAACGTATTATATAGCTAATATAATTTTCGATTCATTGTACCTACTTACATATATATGAGTAAATAGGCACGATTATATAGAGGTATGTATATAGCAATGAATATAGTTAATTTAATAATGCATCACATATCATATTTACACTATCAATGACGCAATAGTTGACAAAAAATGCCTTAACTTCCAAACTACAACCATTTAAGTTTCTTTTTTACAAAAATATCAACAAAGTTATATACAGTATTATTTATATCTTAAAATACACAATTGCTTTCAACAGCAACTTGCGTACCAATTAAAACATACAATTCTTGATTAATCTAAAGCAAATGAGATCAACAACTCACACAGTTATACACTAGCAAAATAATATTATGATAAAAAGGTGACGTCGAAAACAATGAATAATTTAAAAAGGCAATAATTCATAATCACACAAAATATATAATTTCTATAGGCAATTGTTAGCTATTGGAGATAATAATCAGAGATTATGTGTGACTATGAATTCCGGTTTTTATCTGGCAAAAAGTTTCAAGTAAATTTCAGTGAACTGATTTGTTTTGCACAACAGAACCAGTAAAGTTTGTGTGACGACACGCTTTCTTCTCTATTTCTTTATATTTTCTTTGCTAAAATTATACTCTAAACTAGCTGGCCCGTTCTGGCTTTGCTCCGATGCGAAAATCTGCCTCTTGAATCAATCTACCTATTGCAGGAAACCGGATAAAGTTCCGACCAGTAGTTTTGAGTTTATCAGGTACATAACGTACACTCATTTTGAACACTTAACGGGTTTTATCACTACACCCTCGGTAGTCAGTGAATTGATTAATTATAACCTATTGAAAATTTGACAAGATTCCTATAAAAATACGTAATATTTACTGTAAATTTAATAGATGTCGCTAGTGTCTAACGACAAATAAGATGTGATTCAAGGGGATTTTTCGATTAATCACTAGATTAACTGTGTTGTTTGTGTGTTTGTTACTTCTGTACGCTATTTTAGCATACATTACATTATCAATGCTAACAACCATTATAAAAATCTAACAATAATGATACAGGGTGACTCATAAAGTCCTTACTATAGCAAAATGACGGTGCGATAACAAGTCCAGAGGGGAGTTTTGCGGTGTGGTTATATATTTTCAGTTGTCATCATTCCCGTCCTCAAAACAATTCAACTCTAAAAATATAATAATAAGTATTTTTAAACATTTTAGGTATTTTTGTAGCTCCTAATAGATCTTTACGAGACACCGTGTATAATATAAAACAAACTTTCAAATGCAGCTTAATACATAACCAACCTACTTGCATTCCAACTGTAACTTGTAAGGCAACTTCATGCAGTTTATTGCTTTTGTAACTCTATTGTAATAAAATTCATGGCTTTTATAATTAAATATAGACTAATGTAGGTATAAATGGTATAACGTGTTATGATGTCTTATATGTTTGATTGAATTTTCAATTACATAAAACTAGAATTAGTGTCTTAAATGGCCCTGTGTTAAAGTCGTTATGACCTGATTACACCAACATCCGTATTCGTATGGTTTTAGTTAAATGAATGTTAAACATTTATTTAAAAAAGGAGCTGTTAGCTGTTGGCGAACATAGGCCTTAAGACTAATTTTTTAAACCCCAATTTAAGCAGTATAAATATATTTCATTTAGACAATTTTGATGTTTGAGTTAATATCAAAGTCGAAATTATTTCCTTAAGCAAAGAGCATACATGCAGTCGTAACTGGCGTAAATATTAATAATGATTCTCCAATAGCCTATATTATTTTCTTTCCTATTGAGTGCATTAAATGTTGTTTTTTATTTATTAATCGATGCATTAATGAACATAATTTGTGAAATTATTGCATACCACCAAAACAGTTTCATATAAAATGTTGCCATGGCAAGGCGCCAAACGCGTAAAGTCGGGGCGCGTTGAGAAGTTGACATTGAGCCGATGTTAGCATGGTTGCAGTTTATTATATCTGGTTCATAGCGTAGTTGACATTGACGGCTAATTCCCATGTCACATGGCCTGAGAAAAACTAATTTTCATACTAACAAAAAAGCTAAGCTGCATGCAAATAAAGATTTATTATTATGGATAAGTTCAGGCCGCCGTGTTCTGGCAGTGGACCAATCAGACGTTCAACGCTGTCGTGAACTACACAAACCGAGCCGGCGATGCGCCTCAGACTATGAAGTACGTATGCTTTGAATTCATTCGGGCCCTGCTTAGTAAAGGATAATACGCGAAACTTAGTGCAGACGGCGCCACTAGCGCAAACAGTAAACATTTTTTTAGGGTTTAAGGCATTTTGTCACATGCTTTAAGCATCCTCTATAATCTAGAAACTCTTTTCTCGTGTTTTTAGGACTCTTCATATATATAAAACTGCTGACCTAAAATCAATACTCTTATCTTGTCTGTTTAACCGTTTACGCTAGTACTCGCGCGAGCACATTGCAGTACTAACCCGTTTAGCTCAATATCGCCTACGCTTCGACTGCTAAAATGTTCGCATTAGACCAGCAGATCTAATTTTATCTATACATTTCAGCAGCTTCTAACTATACAAGGCTTAGGGCTTGTTTTACAAAATCCGAGTAAAATAAGCAATGGTTAGTTATGTCAAGAGCTCTCTTCGTTTAACATGTGACTGAGCGAAATAACTATATATTTTAATCATTGTCTAATTTTACACCGAGATGGTAAAACAGGCGCTTAACTTCACAAATCACAACCTACGCAACTATGTAGTTCAGGATTCGAGTACATGATTTATAAGTTAAGTATTGTTATTATATGTTAATTATCCAATTACATGATAATTCCTTTAATTTATATTTATCTAATCACAATGAATGAGGCCTTTACCTCTATTTTTAATTATTGCTTTTCGTGATCGGTGAGGCTGTAAACAGTGCTCAACCGACCGTCCCTGATGACCGTACATCGTACTGTCAGCGTTCAAAGACTTGCATTGATATCGCTAGCGACAGTCAGCGCTGACGGTCGGTTGAGCAAAGTTTCCAGCCCAATAGTTTGAGTCTAATAACAATGAATACATTGTATATTTGCTAACACAGCCTCGATAAAAAAAATTGAGTATAAAATATTAACAACGTTTTATTAGCAAAACCATTTTATTGCTAACTAAGCGAGGTAAAATTCGTTATATAGGTCATTCACACTACTTTTATACATTGTAACAAGCTTTATATATATAACATTTCGGTCTACATTATTTTTAATTTAATAAGCAACATGGCGAGGATATTATGGTGATCTATGTTTTGGCTAATTAGACCTTATTATAAAAGTATAAAACATATTTTATTATAAGCAAAATATATTTGTAGTTACATCAACAAGAAACATACATTTTCTCTGATTTAATTAAAACGTATATTCATAAATATTTTATTTTATCGACGCCAATACAGCACTTCATTGTTATTTCACAACACATAAATATTTACTATAGGATGCAGTGTGATATATATTAAAATTATGTCAAATATCGTTCTATAAAATCTGAACACACAAACACCAAACTCTTAAGTACAAACCTGAGATTACATTACCTAATTAAAAGCGTGAGACTGTATAAGATATGATAAATATAGTTTTTTTTACATAATGTACAAAAGGCCCTCTAAGGACTAGTTAAACCGAAATAGCAGTTTTTTATTGCAGCAGATGAAAGTCAGTCTACTAATAAGTTAAGCTAATTTAACTGTATAACTGCGATATTAATTTCTATTTAGGTACCAGAGAGCTAAAACTGCCTAAACTATATCAGGCACATATCCCGTTGCTGACGTAAACTTTATTATGCAATGATATTAATACTAGTAATATCTTTCTGGCATTCACTGCGGTTAAGCAGTACACGTTCTCTTCACTTCACTTTAGTCTTGTGCTTATGTGCCTTGCCAAAAATTTCAGTTAGTCTATAGCTACCCTTTAATGGCAGTCGTATCCACAACTTTAAGAGTATTTTGTCCACTTTTTTACGAGTTTTTTAGTCCACAATTTCACTTATCACTAGTAGTGTATAATGTCACATTTCACTATCAAACGCATCGAAGTCTGATAGCAGTTGAAGTAAAGACTATGAACTGTCAGGGTTCGATTTCCGTCTCACTTGCGCTTGCGCGGTCAATGCCTGCGCTTGCGCTTGCGTTATAAACTGCGCTGTACCTGCAATGTATTGTAATTGTTATAACGGTAGAAAATATGTGTTTCAACAACTACTGAACACTCGCGAGCTGTTTAGGTGCTTTCAATTTTCAAGAAAAGTAGACAGGCTAATCAGTACTTAGAGTAGTAGATTAGTAAGATCATTCCGTCTCACTCAGTCTAACGTGTAAATGGGCAACGCAGCGCTGTAAATAACCATCGATAAGTAACATGGAACTTTACTCGGCGAAAGAGGCTATAAGTGTATAATAATGCGCTTACATGGGCAATAAAATTGCTCTACTCCATGCGCTCTGCGCAATGTGAAAAAATATCAAGCAATTTACGAAAACGGCGGAAGAGAGTAGACCGTTTCGAGTCCCGACTGAGGCAAGCGATTTTTCATAAATCCTTAAATGCAGTATTTATTGTTTTTAAAAACAAAGGAAGGTCTCCCTTACACAAAATGTGCTATTTACAATATTTAAGGTAGTTGCCATCCATGTGGCATTCGATTTTTCCACCCTGTATAATATAATATGTTCACAAAACAAGTGTCAGTCACACCCTCCGAAAGGGTTAATCTGAAAACCAGCGTTGCCCTGAACCCGTCACAGGCTCAGGGCAAGACACTTCTGAGATTAATCCTTTTTTGGTTCAAAATTAGCACATCACCTAATTACGTACCCTTTATCTAAGTGTGTTTGTTTTATAGTTATGTTGCATTGTTCAGAGCTTTATATGTCATGTTTTTAATTAGTGTTGTACCTATCCTTAATTATTATTTTTTAAATCTTTATTAGGTGTGTGTGCGTTTGCTTTTGTATTTTCTGTAATGTGCTGTTGTGTCCAAAATAAATGTATTTCCATTTCTATTTCAATTTGATCACATGTTTTCACATTGCTCCAGATCGATCCATTCGCGTCACAGAGACTGATTCCCCCGCATAAGCGCATCTTTCAAGTATAGTAAGACATTCCCCGGCTATGTTTGTGTGTACCTGCGGGGCGGTCGGGCCTGGCCTGGCGCGGCGCGGGGCGCGGCGCGGCGCGCGCGCGGACCACCTGCACGCCCGGCCGCGGCCCGCGCACTCCGCCCGACATCAGCTGGGCTGCAATACCACATTCATTCTTGGTCTTGGTCTGGGTGTTTCATTACAATAAAAATATCTATAATGTATGTCTATTATATTAAGTAAATCAGATGTCTAGTAACCGTAACACAAGTTTAGAGCTTAACACGGGGCTAGATGTTGTTGTGTGGATCGTCCGGAAATATTTATTTATTTTATTTTATTCATATTTCTGGACAATCCACAGTCAGTCAGGTTAGAACGATTGTTTAAAGGTATGTTCTTAAATGCGGTATGTCAAAAAGGTGAGGTATGTCTCATAACTAGGAAGTTATGCCCTAACGGAGATATCTGTGGGACTGATGTTTAACATTTTCGGTCAAACAAGTTTAGTTGTCATGCCAACAAAACTTGTTAAGAATTATTACATTTAAGAAATGTCATAATTTTCATGATTTGGGTGACCCATTATGTGCTCTGATTCAAATGTGACACAACAAGCTCACATTTAGCGGCTCTTACATAGCGCAGGCTCACTTAGGTAAGGGCGCGCGTGTACGTTACTTGTCGGTAATCTGTAAAAGGCGGTGAAGGACACATTGCAGCTATATACTACTTTGTGACGTCACACGCCGGCATAACGTCATTTTTAAAAATAGCGTTTTAAGTCACGTGAACAAACATGAAAATATTACAATTTTAGTATTCTATTTTTATAATTTTTTTTTATATTTTTAAAAACTTGTGTGTTGGTTAATTCGGTTTAAAAAAAAACGTACTAGATATATGCTTTAGTAAAAATTTGTTTCGTATTTTAATCATAGTCAAATATATTGTAAGGTTCGAATTGCAATTCCAAGCTTCAAGCTCCAAGATTGGAGTTGGGCAGAAGATTATCACACGAAATTTTGTTACTTATAAAGTTATCATGAAATTGCATTATTTTAATCTAACTGTCAGGACAGTTCCGGGACCTAGGTATTTGCTTGATATCATTCAAGTTGGTGGTAAGTGAACTAGAGTTTCGGTTAGTTATGACAGTTGCTTAATATAATAGACTATTCCTCTATGTTAGTTACCAATAGGCAGCGACAGCACGGAGGACTGGTTGCCGAGCACCACGGAGGTAGTCGGCGGGACAGAGACGAGCAGACCGCTAGGCGCGCCCGACACGTTGAGAGAGAGCGAGATGGGTGCAGATAGACCCGGTATTTGCACTTGCACGTTCTGCAGTCCCTGGATGCCTTGGAGGCCTTGGAGAGACGTTAGGCTCAGGCCCTGGAACAAATAGTTTGATGTCTTTATAATTATTTTCTTCTTTCCAACCTAAAAAAGTGCTGTCAGAGAGGACTTAGAAGTGATAATACTGGAGTAGATTTCGTCTTCTGGCCTATAAAGTTCGCTACTGAGCTTGAACATGCCTTAAGACTTTACCTGATCCGTTTGTGCTGTGAGATTTTAAAGTCAATACACGTTATTATGTGGAAGGGTACGAGGTGAACGTAGACTGATGATCACCTGCACGTGGCAGACTTGCTGCGGCTGCTGCGTGGCCTGCGGCGCGCCTTCACCCATGAGCCGCTCCAGCAGCGCGCTCTCGCCGTGAGACACGTTCGTCTGCTCCGTCTCGCGGTAGCTGCCCATCACTTGCACGTTTGTTACACCCTGTATAGACAAACAGTTTCTGTTATATCGTGAATGTGTCAATTTACGAAGCGCTTACCCGCATGTTGAAACTGTTGAATCAATTCATTATCGGTTAATAACCCGCTTTAACACTGCAACTGGTATATAATCAGGATTCGTAACTTCCACTATTGGTTATTGAGCAAGATTTTTTATAATCGCACACATTATTTATCTTTATCAATTTTCTATAACCTCGTTCAAAAACGTAGATCCTCATTTGTTTTATGGTACGGAAAAACAAGGTTTGGCTTGAGTCTCGAAGATGATGTCTGAAGACAACCATCCTTGACTTACCTGTTGCGTGTAGGTAGGTGTGTGCGCGGCCGTGGCGCTGGACACCAGGCGCGCGCCGGCCAGCGACACGCGCGGGCCCAGCTTGTGTCCGTCCCGACTGTCGGAGTTGGCCAGCGTGTTGGTCATGGCCGCCGGCGCGCTGTTGAGCAGGTTCAGTATCGTCGCGTTGCTGTTGCCCGCACTCGCGACGGCTTTCGCTGCGTTCTGATTTGCTGCTGCTGTAATCAGACATTGGTTATGAATTTCTGTTTTAATTTAACCCTCAGACTCAGAGTGCACATCGGCACACATGAGTAGGTGATGTTTTCTACTATTTTTGGTTATTTTACCAAGTCTTTGACGATTTGGCGTTATCGAGAGGGTTAAAGTACGGAGAGAATCCAATTCTATAATCCAAATGACTTACAGAATTTAATTACGGACGGCTGGATATAGACTTAACTTAATTTTAAAAATATCACGGTTAATGAGATACAGGCTGGTGACAGACGGACAGACAAACACACAACAAGGTCTCAGCAATAGGTACTAGCTACCTATTGCCAGCTTAATAGCCAGTTACACGCGTTATAATAAATTCTCCCGCGGAATGACATAATTTCCATTTCAATGTATAACCCATCACCTAATCTTTCAGGCTAATCGGTTCAGTCGTTTAGACGAGAAAGACTAACAAACATAAGTACACTTTCCCAATTATAATATGACTATGGATTGTAACATTGTCCGTTTCGTTTTCGGCGACTTTGCCCCTGGACAGGCATTTAACCTGTTAAGGCTTGTTTCTCAAATTCTGAGTAAACTAAGCAATGTTAAGCTATATTAATACGTTTTAATGATCCTCACTTTGCAGGTTTATTTTTAGATTTTATGTTACGGATGTGTCTTAATTTTTTTCTGCATAAAGAGCATCGAACATCGTTAGAATACCTCTCAACCGCCATTTTGAAAAAAATGTGATTCGGCGGCCAGTGATGAAACTCATGTAAATCGACAGAGTAAATGATTACAAACAAAAAGTGTTCTTGATCAAATCTCCTAAGTGATACGGTTTCTGAGATATTAGGGTCAGAAAAAAGAAGTGAAATAGATCTATATTTAACCATTTTCTAACTGTACTGCGAGATAGTGGAATAGGACCAAAGACATATCAATAAAATAGGAAGGAAAAAGACATAGTGTATATTCCTCTGACCCACCTTGTTGGAACTGCTGCGCGGAGTTCATGAGGCTAGTGACGAGCGCGCTGATGGCGGGGTTGGTGGTGCGCGGCTTGGTGGCCGCCGCCTTCTGCGGGGCCGTCGTCGTCGTGGCCGTGTATTGTATGTTTTGTACCTGACAACAAACTATCTCGGTAGTAACACACACATTTTTTTTATATTTTTTATATTAAGTTGTATTTTAATGGCTTTCTTGTTTGTTTTTCTTGTTATGTGTGTGTGTTGTGTCAATAAATATTTATTTTCTCTCTCTCTATCACTCACTGTGTGTTCGGTTATATAAAAAATATTGTATCAACATAATTTATGCAAGCAAAAAAGGGTACGGACTCCATTGTCTGTAGTATGTTAATAATAAAATAAATAAAAGAAAACACACTGTGAGTTTTTTTTTGTCATCCCAAACTTAATGTATTTCTATGCCGGATTTCGTTTTTCGTAGCTCAGTTCTCTATGTAATTTTTATATTACATACATTTTCACACGCTTGGCCGAAATAGTGTCAAATTCAACATGCAAAAGCTTAAAAAAGTGTACGGAATGTTGCCTGTTGTCTTCTTTTTTTTTTCTAAAATTTGACTGTCTCAGTGGCGCGGTGGGCGAGAGTCCGCTTGCGGCGCAAGAGGTAGCGGGTTCGATTCCCGCCGAGGGGTCAAGTGTTTGTATGTTCTGCAAGCACTTTCTCCTTGGTCTGGGTGTTTAATATGTATAATAAAAAATATCTATCTATGTTGTATATTAAGTATATCAGATATCTAGTACCCGTAACACAAGCTAAGAGGTTACCACGGGGCTAGATGTTGTTGTGTGAATTGTCCGGAAATATTTATTTATATTTATTTATTAAAATCTGAGTAAAAATATGAGATGGACTCATACTACACCTAGGGTTGCGTGTATTATAAACACTTTGTAAAAAAAACACTAACCATTTAAAAGTTTAGAATTTGCAGTTAGAGCGGATACCCATACCCATCCATCCAAGTACTGGCCTAGCGTTACGTCGCTTAACATTTGTTGTATGGAAGCTCTGTTATATATATATATTTATTGTTGTTATAGCGGCAAGACAAATACATCATGCATCAAAATATCAACTCTTCATCGACACACTACGAGCATTCAATCTTTTAATAGTAATTCTGCTTCGGGACCAAACAAATCCAACAAATCAAAAACCAAGGAAATCGCTTCAGCCGTTCACCATTTATGTGTTCGATCGAACAAACACGACTATGTATTATCTTTATATATATAAAATTCTTCCGTGAGTGTGTATGTCACTGAAATTCTCTCAAACGACTGGACCGATTTTGATAAAAAATTTTGTGTGTGTTCAAGGGGATCTGGAAATGGTTTAGATTCACAATACGGTCAACTGGATATTGTTTTTTGAGACCTGGGACAGGACAACGTCTGTCGGGTCGACTAGTATTAAGATACAATATTAATTAGGCATAGGCAGGGATACAGCACTGACCTGTGATGTGGCCGCATTAGCTATGAGGGAGTGAGGTTGTATGTGGATGATGGTGCCCTGCATCTTCTGAGTGTTGAGCGGTTGCTGGGGGTTTGTTAACTGTTGTGCTAACAGCTGGTTTGTTGTAGCCTAAAAAGATTAAAAGATTGTTTATTAATTACGTATAATACAAACATATACATATATTTAAGTTTGTTTATTATATTAAGTATAAGGGTTGTCTAGTACGCGTAACACAAGCTTTGAGCTTACCGCAGAGCTAGATGTTGTTATAATGTGAATTATCCGGAAATATTTATTTACTTATTTAAACATTTTTACAGAATTCTTAAATCTCATAGTTATAATTATAATAATGCTTTATTGTAAATTACAACGTTTACAATATTACAATATTTAACTGACCTGTGGCGAAAGCCGCGGCGTACTCGGTGAAGACTGTTGTTTTAAAGCTTCCGGAGTCATCACATTGCCAACAACAGTACCAACATTGCCAACAACATTGCCAACCACGTTACCAACATTGCCCACAACGTTACCAACGACGTTACCAACATTCCCCACAACGTTACCAACGACGTTCCCAACATTCCCCACAACGTTGACGTTACCGACATTAGTAACCACGTTACCGACGTTAGTAACCACATTACCGACGTTAGTAACAACATTACCGACGTTAGTAACAACATTGCCGACGTTGGTGACAACATTGCCTACGTTTGAGACGTTACCGACGTTAGCTACATTCGTGACGACGTTGGCTACGTTCGCTACATTCGTGACGACGTTCGCTACATTGGCTACATTGCCGATGTTAGCAACGTTTGTGACAACGTTCCCGGTGTTGACGTTAGCGACTTGTTGTAGCTGCGCTTGCTGTAACAATAGACATAAAATATTTACTAAAATTATAGTCAAAGAATTTAAACACATTTTTTTTTTTTTTTTCTTTATTTAAAGAGCTTTGTCACAAAGTGATAATGTCGCTCTAGTAAGGTAACAAAATAAACTTAAAATAATTATTATAACAAAACAAACTAAACTTATTCAATACAACACTTTACATAGAAAATAAAATTAAATACGAGATTACCTTAAATAATGAAGTTTGACTCGGATAGCGAACGAGGAGGTTCCAGTTACTCAGGTGACTACTGACTGGACTGATTTGAGTCAAATCTGATTTTATATAGTTTGATTAGGCACTTCATCTGGTCCCTTTCGAGTCCAGACAAACTTACATTTACATCACTAAATTGCTTTAAGAAATATTTACAATGTTGGGTTCGGAAGGGTTCGGCCCGCGCGCACTCCGCCAGCACGTGCAGCACGTCCTCGGGCGCGCCGCACGCGTCGCAGTTCGGGGAGGGAACTTTCCCCATGAGGAATGCGAACTTGTTGCCCGGAATGTGCCCGGTTCGAAGCCTAGCGATGATGACTATATCTTGCCTCGGCAAGTCATTATTATTAATCCATGGAATTCTAAGGGGTTGCGGCTGGACCGTTTTGTACCAGATTCCTACTTCTTTTGAACGTAAATCAAAATATTCCCTCCATAAATCTTCGCATTGACTTTTAATTAAATAAATACAATCAGTATAGTATGGAAGAATTTCGTAGTGTATGCCTTCGCTTGTAGCTTGTCTCGCTAATAGGTCCACTCTCTCATTATTATCTATTCCACAATGCGAAGGAATCCATTGTAGTATAATAGTTTTTGATTGAGATATTAAATCGACTATAGCATTGAGCACGGTGTAGGCGACCGGCGAGCCGCGGAGCCCGGCGGTGCAGCGCACCACGTGCTGGAGCGCGCTGCGCGAGTCCGTGAATATTACTATACTACTTTCTTCTAATGACTTTGCGTATGACAGAGCCTCACTAATAGCGATCAGCTCGGCTTCCATTATACACATGTTTAACGAACTTATACTAAATTGTTGATGAAGGTTGACTTGAGGATCTAAAAATGCTGCGCCTATTCCGGTAGCATCCTTAGATCCATCTGTAAATAGTTTATAATAAAATGCATACTGTTTATTAATAAAATTCTGGCAAACTAATTTTAGATTAAAACTATTGTAACTGCGTTTAGGTTCAGATATGTTGGGTATATTACAACAAACTATTTTATCAAGATCTAAACTCGTCACCCATGTACTCATGGAATACAACTCGAGCTGCCGGCTCGCGTAAACGCGCGTGTCAGCAAGATGCGCGTACGACGATAAGATTAATGGCTTTCTTTTGTTTCGCCAATACCTACTGTCCTCCCATAGTGATAACTGATGAACGAGAGTATTTGTTATATTATTTTCTCTAGATTTGGCTTTCAACATAAATTTGCCTGCTAAGTATAACCTTCGTACATGCAATGGAGGTAAACAGAGTTCACTTTCCATTGCGTGAATTGGAGTAGTTTTTATGAAGCCACCGATAACTCGTAATGATTGATTTTGTAACTTGTCAATTTTATAAACAAAATTTTTACTGCAAGTACTATACAAAAAACTTCCATAATCTATTCTACTTCTAATAATAGCTATATACAATTTTCTGAGATGTTTGGGATGAACTCCCCAACCAGAACCTGACAGAATTTTGAAAATATTTAAAAATTTTGTAACTTTTTGTATTAACTCAGTAATGTGTTTGTTCCATTTTAAAGAGCGATCCAACCACATCCCCAGATATTTCACGTAGGGAACTACTTCGACAGGAGTTTCCCGAATGTTAAGCTGAATAGGATATCTATTAATACCTTTCTTAAATATGCATATTTTAGTTTTAGAAGGAGATATCTGTAAACCTAAATGAGAAAGCAAGTTACTTAAGTTATTCAAAGCAATTTGTAGTTCTTTTGATGCATCGTTTACTGTTTTACCTGTGATATACAAGGCGTAGTCGTCTGCATATTGCGATATCTCAACGTTATTAATTTCTTTACATATCCGGTAGGTCGCGATATTAAACAATAAAGGAGATAAAGGATCTCCTTGGGCTAATCCTCTTCCCGTACATCTTGAAATAACTTTATTTCCCACTTGAACAGTTAAATATCTTTCTTTCAAAAACGACCACAAATAAGAACATATTTTATTTCCCACACCTAACGAATCCAAAATTGAAAGCATGACCGTAGTATCAACATTATTATATGCGTCCTGTATATCAACAAAACAGCCTAAAGTTATTAGATTTTTAGAAAAACCCAACTGTATCCTACTTATTAAATTTGTCAAATTATCCAAACATGATCTTGATTTTCTAAATCCCGTTGTCTCTTCGTTAAAGAGGTTTTCGTGCTCCATAAACCACTCTAATCTTTTTGTAATCATAAGATGAAACATTTTACAAAGACAAGACATAAGAGCAATGGGTCGCAGTGATGATGCAGCCATTGTGTCGCGCCCTGGCTTAGGGATAGGTAAAATTGTAATTTTGCGCCATTGATGTGGAACAAAAGAACAAGAGTAGAACTTATTAAACAGCGTTAGTAGGTAAATAAAAGCATTTTCAGGAAGGTTCTTGATCATTGAATATGAAATACAGTCGGCACCAGGAGATGTGTCTTTTGATTTAAGGCATTTTTTCAATTCACACAATAAAAACGGGGATTCTAATTGACTATTACGGGATGTAAATATGGGATATCTTGGGCAAACAAAGTCTGGGGTCAGGTTATGTAACAGTTCAGAAGCCATCGATTCATCTACATAAGAATTAGGCGATTTGTAACCTTTTAGCCACTTCATTTTTCGCCACATTTCAGAAACTGTTGTGGATTCATCGATAGAGGTACAGAAGTTGGTGAAGCCTGTACGTTTGGCTTTTCTGATAAGAAATTGCGAGTTTCTAATCTTCTCATTAAGTACATCCAAATTATCGGGGGTAGAATTTTTCCTAAATAATGTGAGGGCCAGACGTCTTTCTGCGACAGCTTTTGATATTTCGGAATCCCAGTAGTGTTTAGGTTTGAAACTTTGAGAAGGACCGAGACTAATTTTATTGGAGGGGATATGCACATCAGCAGCCTCATTAATAATTTTCAGGAAATGATCGTAGCTTTCTTGCAAGTTGTCACCGACCGGGTAGTTATTTAATATGCCAATTTCTACGAGATCTCTATAATCTAACCAGTTAGCTTTTTTAAAATTTCTTTTAATAGTTTGTTGTGAGTTCTGATTACTGTATGACGATTTAACTGTAACAATCAAATGATCGCTTCCCAAAGTTTCATTTGTAACATTCCAATCAAAATACAACGCAATGTCTGAAGATGCTATTGAAATATCTGGGGATGTCTCCTGTAGAATTCCATTCACATACTTGACACGAGTAGCTCGACCATCATTTAATGAAACATAGTCATTTTCCATAAGGGAGTCAAAAATGTTATTTCCCGTTAGGTCAGATTTACACGACCAACTAGGGTGATGCCCATTAAAATCACCGAGAACTAAAGTTTTACTATTTTTGAAAGAGAAAACCTCATTCCAGTCTGTTAAAGACGTTCTAATCGACGGCGGACAATACACACTCATTATATATTCGATATAGGGACAATTAAATAATTTAACACAAATGATTTCTATACCCCGATTACTCAAATTAAAAGGAATAGGTTGGACCTTTACCGATTTATGAACTAAAATTGCCACCCCGCCATACGAATCAGCTCGATCACAACGATAAATGTTGTAGCCGCTTATTTTAAAATCCATCTCACTATCTAACCACGTCTCGCATAGGGCGGCGACATGAATTTTTTCACTACAAAGTAATTGTTCAAATTCTGCACGTTTTGGCCGGACACTCTGTGAATTCCACTGTAAAATGTTTATTTTGTACTTAAAATCCATTAAAAACTAAAAATGTTTTTAAAAGGCAGATCCCACAAGTACTGACCCGCCACTGATACTAGCCACTCAAAACAAATCGATACAACTTTACTAATTTTACCTTTGATGCCCTCCTCACACTCGGAAATAACTATTCCTTGTATCTTAGCGATAAGCTGGATAAAAGTCATAGTAGGTGTACTTCTCTGTCTCGTTGTCTTAGCTTCGTTGTCCGATTTATCTGAAGGTAAATAAATCTCTTGCTCCGACTCAGATGAAACATCCCAATCGTATACTTGTCGACTATTTAACCTCCTATTTCTATTCTTCTTCTTTTTCTTTTTTTCGTTTTTGGATTGAGTAGGTTGCGAGTCATTATTGACCGGAGTCGAATGTGTAGGCATAGGCACATCCCTAGCGCGCTCAGCTGGCGCGGGCGCACGAAGCAACTTCACGGCGCTTGCGTAGGACTGGTTTGGAGTGCTTTGTGTTGTTATCAGCGACGCCTGCGTTGAGGCAGGGCCGGACTCAGGCAAAATTCTTGAACTTTCAGGCATTATGGGGAAATCTGAGTTAATTATTTCTGGAGGTTTATAGAACTGTAATGAATTTCGATATGAACAGTTTTTCTCTGCCATAATGACCCTTAATCTTTTTTCTTTTCTAAATGTGGGACACGCTCTATCCAGCGACATGTGATTGCCAGCACAATTTATACATTTGTATGTTATCGACTCACAGTTAGCGTGACTTTTGCTGCATTTGGGGCATGTAATCTTTTTTGATGGACACATACGCAATGTGTGCCCAAACCTCCAACACCTCGAGCACTGGGTTACGGGAAACACGTATGGTTCTACGTTAATGCACATTCCATAAATGTAGACGGCTGAAGGCAGAATAGGTCCTAGGAATGCCAGTCTTACGGATTCGCTGTCTTCCCAGCTGAGCCCGTCCTGAGTACGTCTCCTCAACCTCCTCGCGGCTACTATCGCAATGTCACTGGAAATTAGGTCTAACATTTCCTTTTCTTCTATGTCCATATCTATATTTTTGATTACTCCATACGAGTTTACGACCTCATATGGTTTATGGATCCGCCATCCTAAATTTATTAAATCTTTGCAGTTAATCAGTTTCTCCGAGTTATCGGTACCATCAATTTGAATAAAGACTTTGAAAGGACTTAAGTATTTAACTTTTACAACCTTTTCAATATTATGCGACTTAAGTATCTTGGCTAGCGCAAATTGCTTAGGTAATTTATCTTGGCAACTTAAGTAAATGTCTACTTTTTCTGTCAACTTCGCGCTTTTACGAGTGACAGGAATCCAAACTTCTTCTTCTGTTCCACGGCCTCGTTTCCCTGGTCTAGCCACCACCACCTCAGCTATATCATCCAGCGGCACGTCCGCGTCCATCTCCTGCGACAAGCCCTCCAGCTCCGATACCTCCACACTGCATTCCTCGTTTATTGTATTCACAACATTATCCATTAGACCTTCCTCCATGGTGCATAAGGTGCACAATCGTGCGCACCGGAGAAGGTAATAATAATTAGCGTAAACTGATAAGCGCGCTCGACCGTTCAGTACCGTAGCCAACAGCGAACTGTTTTAAACACATTATAAGCCTTTAAATGTTACGTTAAAGACTATAGACTATACAAAACCTACTTACTAAGATAGGTAATTGCCGGGGAGGTATCGTGCTCGGACTAGCGGCTATGGGGGTAGTTCTGAAATGTGACAAAAAATTTTTTTTATCATATACAAACTTTATTGCTTGAGGGTTGGCATCATCAAATTATATTAAGAAACTTATATAATTATAAAAACTTCGTGTTACATAAGTAAACTTTCATCTGGTAGACACAGTGGACACAACTTACTTCGACTTTTCTACTAATAAGTTTAGCTAAGTACCCGTTTTTAGACAAAACATTTTTTAAAAACACGCAATTAACGCTTATCAATATTATTGTTATCAATACATTGTACTCCAACATTATGATTATATATTAAGTCTATGTTTATTTTTTGTGCATTTTGTGTGGTGTGCAAAAAAGTGTTGTCTAATCTAATCTAACATTTACATTTCAACAGACATGAAAGAAAAAACTTATTAAAAAATAATATGTTGTTGTTCTATGTGAAATAGTAAATAAGTGATGTTTTGCTGTAAGTGATGTGTACCTAATAGCGCGTAAGTAATGTGTAATAGAAAGTAAGTGATATCTAGTACAAAGTGATGTGAAGAAGTAATAGTACGAAGTGATGTGTAGTAGTAAGTGTACTCACGCGGGCGGCGCTGTGGCGGCGCTGCGTTGCGCTGCTGCAGCAGCAACTGTTGCTGCGTTGCGCTGCTGCAGCAGCAACTGCTGGCCCTGACACCGTATAGCAACTGAGATTAATATGAAAGAAACATACAAACCAACCAATCTACTTTCTTAAATATACGAGTATGAGTTAGACTCATAGACCGAGGATTCCGCGAAATACGACAGTTTATACTCAGTGTTACAAAAGTAAACAAAAAAATGTCAGTCGGCCATTTAGCGGACCTTACTCCGTGAATATCTCATTTAACTCCGTTATGTACTCATATAGTCACAATAGAACCTCACCACTTCCCGGATGTCCCCGGTGAAGGACACGCGCGGCGCCTGGCCCGGCATCGTGTGCCGGATGCGCACCGCCTTGCGCCCTTCCTCCGTGAATATCTCCGTGAACTGCGTTATGTACTTGCTGGCGTGCGCTCGCGTTCCTGTCACAAACACTCAAATAAACGTCAAGATTTATAAAGTAGAGGGTTGTAGGGATCATCGACACTACGCTGGATTTCTGAGAAAACGTTATGTATGTATGGACATAGAGAGCAGTGTCAAGAGAAAAAGCCTAGAAGTGGTACAGAATGGCTAGTAAAAAGATGCTGGATGGACAGCGGATGTGGAACATGCATTACCTAAGGTGAAGCGGCAGGAGGCTCCGTTCCGCTCGCCCTCGACGTGGTCGCGGTCCACGTACAGCTCGCCGAGGAACTCCTGGTCGGAGGGCCGCTGCAGGATCGACAGCCGTATGTGGAAGCAGCCTGCGCCCGCGCCGCCCGGCGCCTTGTCCGTCTCCAGCACGTACTCCTCCACCACCTGCGAGAAAACACACTCAACTATGAACATCATGGTAAGCTTCACACGTGAAGCGTTCGTGATCTCGTCTTAATATCGTCACGTCAAAATCATATAATTTTTGTAATGTGCACGTGATGCGCTTTCATATTTGATCCCACTCGAATATTTATCCCCCATAACTAATACACGGCTCAACCGATTTCCATCAAACATTTCTAAGAATACTAGAGCTTTATTCTGCTTTAATTTTCTAGCAGCATTTCTAGAGCTATTAATTATATCAGTTGCATAATATTTTCCGTATAAATTACCTGTGGTTGGCAGTCGGGCGTTGGCCTGCTGCGCTCGTAGATGCGTCCCAGCCGCAGCGGCGCCGCCAACTCGCTCGGGGGCGACAACACCACCGTCTCGAACTTAGGCACCTCCATCACTTTCAACACCTGTATGATAAAACCGAATCAATTTGTTGTTCCTTTAAATGTGTGTTTCTGATATTTATCAATCCGCCGAGGAGTCAAGTGTTTGCATGTTCTGCAAGCACTTTCTTCTTGGTCTGGGTGTATTATATGAATATTAAAATTAAGTATATCAGATCTCTAGTACCCGGAACAGCTTACCACGGGGCTAGATGTTGTCGTGTGGACTGTCCAGCAATATAAATTTATTTGATTTAACAATGCATTTTATACTTTACTAGGTAGGAGTTATTCGACATTGTTTTCGGTTCCTTGGACTTCCACGAACATTTAAAAAAGAATTGGCCATATTATGTTTGGGGAGTCTGCAGAGCAACCATTTTTGCAATCAAAGATACCACACAAATGCACAAAATCAACATTCTTATCCGTTCATATTATCTTTGAAAGAATTTAGTACTTAGTCGTATAAAAATTCATAATTTTTATATTAATAAAATAAAGTGTCGACCCCACATAATGTAGGATAAGGTCAGGAAGATAATTATAAAAAAAATCGCTCCCGCAGTCCACATTTTAGATGAATAACTATAGTTTGCTTGTTTCATATAAAACATTGTACAAACCTCAGGTGGTTTTTTAGGATATTTGGAACTTCTTAAAGGTGTCGAAAGTTTGCTGTTTTTCGCTCTCTGACGATGAATTATATCTAACAGTTCTAAACCGTGATGATGCGTAAATTGATCCAATTTTCTTTTCCTATTTACAGCAACCTGAAATGAATAAACATTATATTATGAGCGAAAACGAAAATACATATAAACAGGATTTGAATAAGATGTTTTTGCCCCCACGGTCGGTGGTATTTATTCCCACTGTATAAACTACCTGGCCTGCCGCTATGTGCTATCCCCTAATCAGACACATGTTTACCCCATCGTTATTTAGCTGTGAGACCTCTCTAGCTCGCACTGCACCCTGGTCATTAGACGATACAAACACATTATTCCTCCATGATCCGGTTGGCTAGAAGGGGGAGAGGGACATGATTCCGCCTTTTAGTTTAACTATCTACTTAGCCTGCTTCCATCATGGTAACTGCAGACTGATGATGTTCCCTGAGTCATTAGACGCCACATTACTCCTCGATGATAGTTAACTACTAACTTACTTAATTTTATATTTAAGATATGACATTCTCTTAGTAACTAACATTCTTATAATATTTCTTTACAGTTTCGATTTTAATTAGTAATTTATATTTTTTTAAATTTTGTATTATTATCATATAAATTGGCATTGTCTTGATTGTAATGTATAATTATTTTTTTAGAACTTAGATTATTTTTGACTGCTTCAGTGGCCAGGGTCCCGCTTGCGGCGCTTGAGGTAGCGGGTTCGATTCCCGCCGAGGGTGAAAGTGTTTGTATGTTCTGCAAGCACTTTCTCCTAGGTATGGGTGTTTAATATGTATAACAAAAAACTATATATATAATGCCTATTATATTAAGTATATCAGATATCTAGTACCTGTAACACAAGCTTAGAGCTTACCACGGGGCTAGATGTTGTTGCGTGAATTGTCTGGAAATATTCATTTTATTTATTGAAGTGAAATTTCTTTAGAATCGTTGTGATTTCAAACCGGATGCAACGGAAATGCGACAGGTAAGCCAATCTTAAACGCTAAGCAAGGTTAAGCAACTTAGCGCGACGCCAGTTCTTGGATGGGTGATCGCCCGAACAAAATCTTTTTGCACAGTATTTATTTTTTATTCATCACATTCTTATGTCGATTTACTGAAGTTTCACTTCTATCGTGTGTAAATCGCACGCATACCTTTTTTTTATTAGTTAGGGTCATTGGATTATCTGTACTAGTTATTAAATAAATAAATTACCTGTGAGAACCTCTTGGCCTGGCGTCGTATCTGCGGCGTGTTGAAGAGCCGTTCGGCGGCGTGCAGGCGCGCAGCCAGCAGGCCGACGGCGGGGCGCGGGTCGAGGCAGAGCGGCGGCGCGGCCGCGTGCACCAGCGCCGCTTCCACCGCCTCCAGCGCGCCGCGCTCCTCGCCGCCCCACCCGCAGCGCACGCTCAGGCACATCGCGTCAGACAGGATACTCTGCAACATTTCACCACAATTGACACCAGTGCTTGATGTTTTAGCCTTATCATCGACATCTACCGCCTATTCATTTTAAAAACGGAATTCACTCATGTATTATTAAAATCTATTCAACAAACATCATATAGTATAGGGCATGAAATACAGGGGATGATTGTACCTCGTGTGTTCATGAAAAAAAAAAAAAAATGAAAAATGTTTTATTACAGTAACTTAATAATTAGGTTTACAATTCAGTTTTTTGAGTCTCCTTTTAAGTAAATAATATACCTGTGCTAGGAGATCTCGCTCTTCCTTCCTTACTTAATCAAAATTATAAGTTTACAAAACGTTGTATTTTAAGTAGTAATAAAAATATAAAACAAAATTAATTAAATATTAGCCTAATAATGATTAATCGTAGATATAACCTATAAAAAAGAAATAATAATAATAATTCTAATAGTATATAATAGTTGCGTATTTGTATATAAGAGTTGAGTGTGTGTTGAGTGTATGTGTGTGAGTGTGTGTGTGTGTGTGTGTATATATATATGAGTATCCTAAGTATCTACTTGCAATATTTTTTCTACTGAATCATATTCTAGTGTTTGGAGCCATTCAATTAAAGCTTTTTTGCAGTCGTGTTTATTTTTATGGTAGATATTAAGTTTCTTATTTATCGAGTTATATAAATATATTGATTTTGTGTCATACTGGCGTGAGGCAAATTTGGACCGTGCGTAATGATTGGGCAATATCTTATGTCTTCTGCGTTTTGTTAGAGTACTAGCATCGTAAATATTACTTCTATGTACTTTTAAGACTGTATTTAGTATGTAGAGCTTTCTTACTGTTAGAAGTCCAGATTCGGTGTAAAGCTTATCAGTAGGATAACGGTATTTTCTGAAATACATAACCTTAATCAGGGACCTCTGTGCTCTTTCTAGTCCTAATAACCTATTCTTGGTTGCTGCACCCCATACTGGCAAACAGTAAACTAATATCGACTGAACCAGGGAAACGTATATTTTGTTTAGGAGTTCTTTTGTTGCTATGTGTCTTAAATTTTTGAAAATCCATGTTAGCTTGCGGACTCTAGTCATGAGTAGTTCAATGTGGGCATGCCAAGAGAGCCGCTGATCTATCATGATCCCTAGATATTTACAATTACTGACTTTCTTGACATGAGAACAGTTGCAAGTTTGACTATTTTGGTGGCATTTATGAATTTTTATGCTAAAATCAGAGTTTGGTTGGCTGTTTAAATACTTTGTAAATGTCATATAATTGGTTTTAGAAATGTTAAGGGTTAAAAGATTACTATTAAGCCAATCTGATGTTTCAATGAGACCCTTTTCAGTTGTAATTCTAAGAGTTTCCCATGTGGGACTAGTAAAGACAATAGCGGTATCATCTGCGTACGAGAAAATTTTTGCGTTGTCGATGTTAAGTCCGCAAAGGTCGTTTATGTAAACGAGAAATAGTGTAGGGCCAAGAATACTACCCTGTGGTACTCCATAGCTAATAGCTTCATTATCACTTATACATTCACCTATCTTAACACTTTGTTCTCGTTCGCAGAGATAGTTAGTCAATAGATCGAGCGGCAGCCCTCGAATTCCTATATATTCCAGTTTTTCTACTAGCTTCTCCCCCGAAACTGTGTCAAAAGCCTTTTTTAAATCAATGAATGTTACCAGACATTTCTTACCACTATCAACTTGTTTAGTTATATAGGCACTGATTTCAGTAACAGCATCTTCTGTAGAGATACCACGACGAAAACCAAATTGTGATTGAGACAAAATATTGAATCGATTAAAATATTGAATAAGGCGATTATTTATAAGTTTTTCTAGTATTTTCGATATTGACGGTAATACAGATATAGGCCTGTAGTTATTAACGTCGTTCATGTCTCCGCTCTTATATACTGGTGTTACTATAGATTGTTTTAGTTGTTTAGGGAATTTCCCCAATTTAAAACATGAATTCGTAAGGTGACATAATAGAGGAGCTAGTATATTTTTAGAAAGCTTAAGATACTTTACAGGTATGCCATCCCAGCCAGGTGCGCTTTCTGTTTTTAAATTAGCAATAGTGTTAAGAACTTCCTGGTGGTCTGTATCTAGGAGAACGAAGGATGATGGTTGACATGTTTTAGTAGAGGGATGTATTGTAGACTTATTTTGCTGGATGTTTTCTGCCAATGATTTACCAATATTCAAGAAAAAAGAGTTAACATGATTAAGAGATTCTATGGGAGTTGTGTGTGTATTCAATAGATGTAAATTTTGTTGTTTTCCGGGCTTATAACTAGTTAAAGAATTTACAGTTTTCCATAATGCTTTACTATTTTTAAAATTACGATTTAGTTTTTCTCTATAGTATTTAAATTTAATTTTTTTAATAAGATTATTGCAGAAATTTCTGTATCTCTTGTAGGTAATACGCAAAGTTTCATTGAAAGGATCATATTTTAGTTGCTTTTGCATCCTGTTTCTATTCATGATGCACCTTAGTATCCCTTCTGTTATCCATGGCTTTATTACTGTTTTACTTCTAGGAATATTCCTTGTTATGGTGCTTTCTTTGAGACATTCTTGAAGCATTTGAATTATTAAATTACATAAAATGTTGGGATCTTCTATTTCAAAAAAATGTGTAAAATTTTTCTTACGCAAACGCTCTACTGCTTCTGCAAAATTAACCAATGTGGTTGTCTTACGGTAGTTACACTTTTCAGTTTTAGAAAGATTAAGTACAGTCATTTGATGATCTGTGATAGAGGTCTCTAATATTGCCACCGAAGCAGTTTTATTACATTTATCTAATTTTAAGAAAATATGATCCAAACAACTACCTAGTCTAGTAGGTAAGTTATGGCCAGGCAATAAACCATGCACAGACAACATATTCAGGTAATTTAGTCGGTTTTTTCTCTCTTGACAATTTTCTGTAGTTTTCGGTAGAGTATTAATATTTATGTCTCCAGTTATTATAATAGTTTTTAGCAATTTTATTTTTTCTAAATGATTGTCAAGAGAATTTATAAAGAGCTCTGCGTATGAAATGGAAGGCGATCTATAAATACATAATACAATTGTATTACAGATATTTAACTGAAGGCATGATGCATGGGTGAGGTTAATTTCAGTTACCAAAGATGTATAAGTTTTGTAGGTATAAATAGTAACGCCATCGTTTTGATTTAAATGAGACGTTGTAGTAAATGAGTTGTAATTCGGTAGTTGAGGTACTGGTCTGTTTGCAATGAGTCTACATTCTGTTAAGACAATAACATCGGGTACAAAATTTAGCAATGCTAAATTTGATTGCAAGTCATCTATATTTTTATAGATACTCCTGATGTTTTGAGAGACAATAATTAAGTCTGTACATTTACGATTCAATAATTTAGAGAGGTCAGCTATATCACAAGTAAAAGATTGTGCAATTTCTGAGTTATCCAATTCACATACTTCAGTCAGTGGAATTACCATTTGTAGCCGTAGATAGAAATTTCACGTATAGCGGGCTGGTGTTGTGTTATAGCTATATTTATAAGTAAATTCCTGCAACATGTATGTGTACTAAACTGCCTATTATTTTTAAGTGTAGATAACCATGTAAAATATTTATTGTGTATTATTTTAAATATGAGTGTTGTTTTTTTGTATATTACTGGATTATATATTGATGTATAGTGTATGTGTAGAGTGTAAAAGTAATAAAATAGTCTTAAGTGTAACAGGGTTTGATAAAAAATACTATCTAAGCTTATTATAACACGAAATAATGATTCTATAACAATAATAATAGCTCCTACGTAGTATAGTCATGCGACCTGAAATAGGCTCTGCACCTGAGTTTCAGATTTAATGTGTATGATCGGTGAGCTTTCCGATTTCCTGAGATAGACGCGACCGTATGAAGTCCAGCAGAATTTATAGTCTTTTGATTTGGCAAGGTCTCGGGCCAAAAAATACAGACGCGAAGCCCTCACCGTCAAATGTTCAGACACAAAGACAGCGGTCTCCTCATTTTTCTTAAATCCTAGGTTTTTTGCTCGAAGCTTGTTTCGGTTTCGAGTGTTGTAGGATTTGGTCATTTTCAATATCTCAGTTTTAATCCTAGTAGAGGAAAGTTCAACAATAATCGGCATATTTTTGTGATCTTTTTTAGTTTCTCGAACTCTATAGATGTCTTTTACCTCAGATTTATTTATATTGCAAGCTATAGATTTCCCGAGGTGTAAAACCATGTTTAGTAGACTTTCCTTGTCTTCATTGGTGTGCTTAGGTACATTTTTTATTTCAATGCACGTTTTTCGATTACATCTTTGCAAATCCTCAAGTCTTTCTTCAAACAAGGTAATATGTTCTCGGTCCTTTTTTTGCTGCTGTTCAAGAACCTTCATATTTTTGGTCAGCTCTGAGTTTTGATCTAAGCTCTTTTCGTATTGGACAGTGAGCTTTGAAAACTTTTGTTCAATGTCGGTTTTAAAGTTTCGAAGATCTGTGATCTCTTTTTTTAGGTCTTTTATGTCCGTCAGTAGAGAAGATAGCTTCGCATCCTGTTTATCTTGCAATAAAGTGAAAAGATTCGTTATATGCTCAGATATTTCATGCTTAAAAGTGTTAAACTTGAAAGTAAGAGACGCTTCTAGGTCAACATCGGGACTTCGTCTTCTCTTTAAGCGACGAGTAACTTTTCCAGTCTCGCACTCCTGGTCTGTTTCAGAAAGGCTGGGAGCAGGCTGAGCTCTATCCTCCTTGCCAGACTTAGACGGCGTTCGTTGCATGTTTACTATTTCAGAAACAGTCCGACCAAAGCTTTTTACTGAGACTCGAAGTACCAGGCGAGCATAAGCTTACTGTGATAGCGACAACGCAAACGTGATGCAGCCTAGAGTGTGAGTCAGCGCTGGTAGGCGGTGCCCGCCGGTGATGTATGGTTTCCGTGTGCGTGTGAGATACAGAGGCGCATGCGTCAGCGCTGGTGGGTGGAGTCTCGTTGTATGCGTGTGAGCTGCAGAGGCGCGTGCGTCAGCGCTGATAGGTGGAGTCCAGTGCAGGGGCATGCGCGTGAGTAGCAGAGTCCGGTGCGTATGATAGCGTTGGTGTGCAGTGCATTTAGTGAGTGTGAGTTTCAAGTAGTTGTGGAATGACTCACGCGTAAGCTGGTGATTGTGGCTGCGTGCGTTCTCTGCTCACTCCTATGTTTTATGCAGTCTTATTTTTTCGTGCTGATTTAAACGGATTGAAATTTATTTTAAAATAAAAATAAAAATGACAGAGGTCTAGTAAAACACGTCTACTCGTAATCGAGGTCCGGGTTCATAAATCTTGAGACACAGTAAAACTAAAATATTTTTGGAGCTAAGTTGAGTATTCATTTATTGGATATTAAAATTAATACTACTGACATCTAGATCTGTATTTAAAAATAAATCATTCAAAATGGCCGCCTTTGCATTCAGTGCAGGCCTTCAAACGCGTGCGCCATTCATCTATGGCGGCACGAATCTTTTCAATTGGAATCCGTTTCGATACTTTAATAAGGGCTCGCTTGAGAGAATCCAGGTTTGGGTGAGACTTTCTGCATAATACAAAGGATTCAAGTCAGGGCTTGACGAGGGCCAATCTTCGCTCCGAATGAAGCGTGGCAAATTGGCCTCCAGCCAACGTTGGGTAGTCTTAGCTTTATGGGAGGGAGCAGAGTCCTGTTGGAAAACCCAGTATTTTCCAGCGAATAGCGTATCATTAATGGTTTAACCACCGCTTCCAATATTTCGGTTTGGTAATTTGGTGCCTTCACTTTGACGCCTTGCTGGCAAAAATGAAGCGAAGTGACCCCCTCGTAGGAAACACCCCACCAAACCATCACACTTGCTGGATGATGAGTGGGCTGGACATTGCGTACAGATGGCTGGACATCCTTTGAACTTCTGGCGTAAACCTTATTGTTCTGCCGGTTAAACTTTTCTTCCACCGTGAAGATCTTTTCATCGGTAAACAGGATATTTTTTGGATCGTATCTCTTCAATAGGTTCCGACATCGTTCCAGTCGCAATTTACGAAGAAGCTTGCTTAAATAATGCACTTTCCTTCGACTGTGGGCCTTTTGTTTAAGATCATATTTAGGTATCCTGTTCACCGATATTCGCGAAATGTTGGTCTGCAGAGCTAATTTCTTTTGAGTCCGGCAAGGGTTGCGCTCTCTGATTACTTTGATGTTGGCGGGCGTCCTTACAGACCGCGGGCCCCACATCTTCCACGGTCTTCTAAAGAGCCGGTCTCCTTGTACCTCTTATACATATCCTATCCATCCAAAGGTTGCCTGGAAGAGATCGCTTTAAGCGATAAGGCCGCCGATTGTACAACGTATGTGGCAATTGATTGTTATTTTTAAGTTAGTCTGTAAGTATTGGTGTGCAATAAAGATATTATCTATCTATCTCTTTATGGTATAATACACAAAGTTCCGACTACATCCCAAACTTTGGATTTCACTAAAAACTTGCATTGGTCTTTTTCCTGCTTGAAACAGTGAAATTACAGTCGCACGCAAATCTTTTGTTGGCGCCATTTTCACGGAGAGTGAAACAAATATTCAAATGTATATTTATTCTGATTCAAAACATTCGAAATTTAAAATTTTTAAAGTTTAAAAAAGGTTGCATGAATTACTTTCTTTTTAAATTAATTAAATAAGTTTGTCTCAAAACTTATGAACACACGAGGTATTCCCTTCTACAATAAGCCCTTGTAATTTGGAAATTTGGAGTTTTATGTAATTTTATAATACATACTGAATCTCATACTCCCGTTCCCAGTCTGCCAACCAAAACTAAAACCTCTGAGTTTTACTGTATGTAGCAATATGACTGTATGAAGTCTATGACATTCTCTAGTTATAAATAAGCTCTAAAAACTTTGTGTTCTATACATATATGTTATTTATATATTACGTTATATACATATATGTATATTGCATACTTATTATACAATATATGTATATAGATACTAGCGGCCCGCCCCGGCGTCGCACGGGTAAAAAAAGTTCCCGGCAATATTTCCTTATTTTCACACCGTTTAGACCTACCCAGGACTAAGACAAACATTTTAAAACCAAAATCAGCTCAATCGGCCCAGCCGTTCTCGAGTTTTAATCAGACTAACGAACAATAATTCATTTTTATTTATATAGATATATATAGATAATAAGTATGCAATAAATATAACTGTGCTTGCTTTGTATTAGTATAGTTTGATAAAAATAATAAACAGTCATCTTACTTGGTTTGTAGGTCTCAAAAGAACATGATGAGTATCACAGACAAAACTAGGGTATGCCTGCCTATAATCCCGCACTTGAGCAATAACACATCCTGAATAGAAGAGAACAGAGTGTTCAGATTCTAAAAGATCCAGTAGAATTACTGGGAGCTCTTCATTATCTATATAACTCAGTAGTTCCTCTTCCTCATAAGGCCAGGTTGGTGTTTCTATCAAAGTCTCTTCCTGCATTGCCTAAAAAAGTATTATCATTTTATAAGAAGCTGTACCACAAAGCTTTACTAAAGTTTGAATGAATTAAGGAACAGGTTTCAGGACAAATCATTTAAGAGAATAGAGCTTTAGATTTATATTACATTCTTGGGAGCAAAAGGGCTGGAATATTTAACAGGATTAATTTAACATCAAGTTCATTCCACCATCTTCTTGTAAGTCTTTAAATCATATTCACAGGCAATGCCGTGGTTTGAAAAGCTAGTATAGAATATAATAATTAAAAATACATATTAGAGGTCTAATACTCACATTATTATCTGGAGGGTTCAATTGCTGCATATTGCCATTTACTTTGAGAGACAGGGAGTAACCCTTATTTCCCGGATATAAGTTGATAATCAGAGTATTAAGATTATGTAATGCTAATAATTTTTCTAATAAGTATGAGGTCGTTCTAAGACCTTGCTGCAAAGTAAAAACAGAAATTTACTATGCCGAAATAATAGTATAAATATTACACATTAAATATTTTCTTTTCATACTTTAACTAAATAAACATTAAAGTTCGGTACATAACTTACAAAGTTGCTCTGTGTCACTTCATCTCTATTCAGTTCAACATATAACTCGTGGAGTTTTTTAAATAAATCAAATTTTTCAGGTTTGGATGAAGCACCAACTGAATTTCTCTGAAACCGTATTCTTGAATCGTCGCCGGATTCAGAGAGATGCATCTTATCATGAGTCCAAGTCATTTTATGGTCTGAGACACCACCACCGTACTGTGCCAAATTTGAATTCACATGTTTAGCCCGGTTTAATATTACCTAAAATGATAACAAATTAATTTATATAATAATGGATGAATATAAGATAGAATTTGTTTAATCCTGGTAGATTTATCTATAAATATCTAGTGAAAGATGGTAGTTCTTACCTCAGCCTCCAATGCCGCGTGAATTAAACCATCCATAATGTCATTAATTATGACGAATATTTTGTTTATTTGTAATGAATAATATAATATTGCATGGAAAATTGTTTATGACTATTTAATTAAGTCATGATTTCACTGAAAACAAGAAAAAGCTTTTTATTTATGTTTCACACCAAACTGACAGAAAAATAACATGTCGAAATTGACTGACGTTTCTTTCTAACACAAGCAAGCAATTTATTAGAGCAAACACACTCAATCACTCAATTAAGTAAAGTTCACTCACACGATCAGTATCAGCTTGAAGATTTTTAAGTTATTCTTATTTTGCCCTAGACCAACCACCGTAATCTAAAAAATATCCACAAATAGGAGTTTTTATAAAACAAGGCTTAGTATTATTATTTATAATATAAATCTAAATGTAAAATTTTAGTAAAACCCCCGATTCCAATGCCTTAATTTCCTTAAAAGTAAAACGCCATAATATTAAGTAATGTGATACCCCACTCACTTGCAGATTTTTGGTTTTCCTTCCCCACTCTCACCCTCCTATCTTATAAACGGCTCAATCGTTTTTCATGAAACATGTCTAAGAACACCCGCGCTAAACTTACCTTTCATACAAAAAGAACTAAATTGAAATCGCTCCATCCGTTCGGAAGCTATGATGTCCCAGACAGACAGACACGTCAAACTTAAAACACCCCTCTTTTTGGTCGAGTGTTAAAAAAATAATGGCAAAATGTGTTGGTAAACGCTTAACTAAACAACGCCGGGACAAATTTGGCTAATTATTCTGTTTTTATTTTAGTAGAAGTCCAAGGATAGTTTTTACGGCGACAAAAAAACGAATATGATATTAGTATAATAATTACCCGTGCGAAGCAGGGGTGGGTTGCTGGTTTATAATGTAATAATGAATCGCAAAATGTGTTGGTAAGTGCATAACTCAACTGCGCCTGGACCAAATGGCCAATAATTTTTATAAAGAATCGTAGAAGTCCATAAAAAACAAACAGCATTTATTTTTCATTTAAACGTTTACTTTGACCTATGATCAATTATATGTATAATATGAATTGAATATATTTACAAAAAAAAATGTATCTATGTAGTATATCAGTCACCTAACACCCATAGTACAAGCTCTGCTTAGTTTGGGGTTAGGTGATGCTGTGTGAGTAGTCCGGAAATATTTATTTATTACTGTGTCATCTTAACCACATACTATAAAAAATTAAATAAGAAAATGCGAAAATCGATGTAATGTGATTCTGTTAAGAAGTTGTAGTTAATATTCAAATTCTTTATTGCAACCATCTACATTTCATTTCAACATCGTTCGATAACCTATTTTCTGCACCACTATCCCAACTCTAAAAATGACAATCTACTCTATGTGGGTAATGTCAATGTCCCGTGTATCAAGCTATATTTAACAAACTATAGTTTGTCTGTGGTAACATAACGCCCCGATGATAACCCGAACGCAATATAGCGATTTGAATTTGGTGAGTTTCGCGGTTCGCGCGAGTATACCTCTAAACGTACCTAGTTTTTTTTGAAGTGAAACTTCTATAGAATCGTAGTGATTTCAAACCGGAAGCAAAAAGGTGAAACGGAAATGGTAAGAGACACAAATACAATGCTTTATTTAAATTTCTTTGAGCGATACTTCGTAGTTGAGACTACGAAGTATCGCGCAAAGATTCCTGTATTTTATTTATATTAATTTGTAACATACTTTATGTAATACGCTTCGTCGTAGCTGACACACACACACTTTTTTTTATTCTTCTTATTCTTTCGTCGATTTACTGAAGTTTCACTTCTATCGTGTGTGAATCGCACACTCACCTTTTTTTTTTTTTTTTTTTTTTTTTTTCTATTCTGCTACTTGGCAATCTGTTATATTTAACAATAGTCCAATTTTCTGTCTGAGTTTCTGAATACATGTCATATATCAAGAGAATTTTCCATTGAATTGTCTCTTGGTCTCTTTTCTGTGTATCTATCCACGAGTCCTTGTATACTTTGTCTTTTCAATCGGGAGAATATTACACTTCCTGTCCCCTGGAGTTGCGCAGCAAGTTCATTTCTGTGACTGCTTAGTCTGGTCTGGTAATTTTTACTGTTTGATTCTATTTCTTGTTTCACTGTATTAATTTTGATGTCATCATACATGAATTTGTTACTTATGTGCCATGGTATGTTAAACATTGTTCTCAAGGTTTTACTCTGAAATCTTTCTAATATTTCTACATTACTATTGCTGGCTGAGCCCCATAGCTGAATGCCATATGTCCAGATAGGCTTGATGATGGATTTATAAACGGCCATTTTACTAACAGGTGTGAGTTGAGATTTGCGTCCAATCATCCAATACAGTACCTAGTAATTTATTATTCTATGCCTATAATAATATATAGACATCATTGATGAAAATCGGTTGACCTGTTTAAAAGTTATGAGGGGTGTAAGTAGGGAAGAAACACCGAATATCTGCAGTTATACTTAAGTGGGGTCTCGAATGAAAGCGCATCTCGTGCACATTACAAAATAGTAGACTTTTTACTTTTTTACTTTTCTAAGGGAAATAACGGATTTGATCCGTTATTTCGATCTATTTATAAATTTAGATAATAAATAATTCCTTAAATGGGGCCAAATCCTATTATTCCGCAGATAAAATCTAAGATAACTGGATTATTACATAATTGGCATTTAATAGCACTCCAATGTTGAAATAGGTACCTATTTATTCAAATCCGTCGTAGTGGTTTCGGAGCCCATTTAATACAAACAAATAAATCTTTCGCCTACATTATACTGTGCATTCTTATAGGAACCATTTTCAGAAAATGAGTAATATTCTGATAAGGACTTATACAGGCTGTGTCGTAAATAACGGATAATCTGAAGGAGTGGTAGCCCAGCTGTGAGGCTACAAAAAATATTTATGTGTACCTACCTAATTTTAACCAACAGTGTTAAATGGTGATGCTTCTAAATTTTTTTTTAAGTTTTGCACTTTTGCCATACATTTTGACAAAATTAGGTATTGTGTTTTGGCATTCTACTCCTTGATATTTAATTACATTTATTGGCGTTATCATCGTAAAACATTACTTAAATTTATGTTTAGTAATTTTTTAACCACAACCTGTAATTTTGACTTTATATTGTTTTGTCTTTTGTCATTGTCTTGAAAGAGAGGTTTTGAAGCGCTAAGACGTCCGAATTCAATTACTACGTAACGTACGTCCAAACTATCTCTCTGTTGCGTTTATTAGTGTTAATTTAGTTATTTTATTATTTAGAACGTACATAAATAGTATAGTTAACGTGATTGTTAATAATTGAGAACTATATTATCTTGATAAACCTGACATAAGCATAAGATACTATTGAGTCATTAATCATTTTAGAAGTGTATTCTTTGAATAAAGAAATGATTATTACATACCGCGAGAAAATGTATTTTAAATAAGAATACAACTGACTAATAACAACTGACAAAGCGCGCGAGCTCCATCCATACAAAAGCAAGCGTGACAGTGTGAAAAGTGATGGAGCGCAGCATTTTAATTAGGGTTAATAAAAATTAAACACTTAAGTAATTGAAAATTTTAATGCAATATTTTCAGGAATATACTTGATTATTAATATATTAAAATAATGGAGAAAAACTAGTTTAAATTTCGTAATAATGCACATATATTTGTTGCAAAATACCTAAACATTAAATATCATCAACTAACTATTTACCCAAGGCTCTAATATATTGATCAATATTTTCGGTCATTTTTTATGTTAGTTAAAAAACTTGTTGTTACAAAAGGTTTTGAAAATTATTTTTCTGTCCTTATAGTTAGTTAAGAAAATATTTCAAATAATATGGTATTTGTGCGTTCTATCAAGATAACTTAGGAAGTTATGAGGTTTTCGAAATATACTTTTCAGCATCACTTCAAGCCCATCTGATCTTCATACAAAATAATGGGCTGGAAGTGATGCTGAAAAGTATAATAACAATTTGAACCATGCTAAGTTTGAATGTATTTATTGCTATTAATGCTATAAAACTTAATTTGTATTGGATTCATTCATATTGATTAACTTATACATTTTTCACATACATTGATTGCCCCACAAGTGGGAATAATTCAAATTTTATCACATAATATTTTATTCAGTTATCATTAGAAGCCATGTGTCTTAATAAATTTGACATAAACTGGTCTATTTTCCTGACATCTTGCTGTATCTCTGTTTTGAACTGAAGACACTGAAAAAAATGGAACATTAATTCACAAAATATTTAATAATATAAGTCACCATATTATAACCTTAATAATATAAACCGCAATTTACTCAATTTTCAAGTAAAATAAACTCACAGATAATCATCTACAGCAATTGGTATTTATTACGCAAGAACTTTTAATTAGTTGATCAACTAAAGTAGCCAGGACGCAAATTGATCAACAAAAATGGTTAAAAATTACACACAAAGTTTAAAGAAAATATATGCATTGTATCAAAATGGACTTTGGCTAAACATTAGAATTTATGGTTTGTACTATTTTCCGTATGTTAATAAATAAATATTTTTACAACAATTGAACTTAGTGCTGATGACCCATGAGGCTTTGTACAGCCGAGACCTGCCAGTAAACATGTTTACCCTCAATATTTTGTTGATAACTAGATTGTGATAAAATAATGTTAAAACAAACAACCACTGTGCTCAAGGAGATAAATATAACATTCAATTTTGTTTTTATAATGGCTGGAATTAACCCTGAAATCAACTATTCCACATGATCAACCATTCAATTGAAACAGAACTTTGCATAAGTAAACATCCTCTAACACATTGTACAGTAGGTATGCATCGCTAACTAGTAACCCCCTGCTGCTTACAAACAACTATTGCAAGGGGATACCATACTTCAAAAAGTTGTTAGTAGAGAATGTAACTATATATTATATGTGTAAATATTGGTGAAGTTTTGAATGAATAACATAGTGGCAATGTGGGGGCACAGATGGAGCTCTAATCGGCATTTTATTGTTGTTTACCTTAATTGGGTGGGTTAATTGAGTAAAATACCTTTTTATTATCAGTCATTTTGGCAACGATGATTCCCTTACTGTGTGAATATTTAACGCTATACCGAGTATTGACTGGATCTCTCAAGTATAGCAGTTCTGCTGATTTTTCAAACTCTTCCCAGTTTGGTATGAAAGTCATGGTTGTACAGAATGAATTGTTGCTTTACGTATTACTAGTAATCAATCGTCGAGTTTTAGTAATTTATTCCCAGTATTCATCTATCCAAAAGTAGTAAGTATTAGAAAATTTGCTTGCCACAACTCACACAAACCACATCAGATTTGATCAGATTATTAAAATCAAAAAGGAAAGGTAATGAATAAAGTTTTCCAGTTTCCAACTTTTTACTATTTTAAGTCCCCACCAAACTTAATAGTTTTTAACCCCCGACCGACCAAAAAAGAGGGGTGTTATAAGTTTGACGTGTCTGTCTGTCTGGGACATCATAAATCCCGAATGGATGGAGCGATTTCAATTTACTTCTTTTTTATATGAAAGGTGAGTTTGGCTTAGGTGTTCTTAGACATGTTTCATAAAATTCAGTTAAGCCGTTTAAAAGTTATGGGGGTGAGAGTGGGGAAGAAAAACCGAAAATCTGCAAATATCGAGTATATTTGTGGGGTATCAAATGAAAGAGCATCGCGTGCACATTACTAAATATTATGGTGTTTTACATTTAAGGAAATTAAGGCATTGGAATCAGGAGTTTTTCTTAAATATTAAATTTAGATTTACTACCCCAAAATTAAAACGTAAGGTAATCATAATATTATAATGTGCTTATGCTTCTATTTTCTTGTTTGCTTTGAATTTAAACTTAATTATGTTATAAAACACTTAATAAAACACAATAGTGGTTACCGTATAATAAAGAAATAGTTATTTTTAGTGAAGTGTATGCATTTATTTTCATTGATATAATTGAGGATAATATTGTATTTTAATAAATCTAAAATGAACTTTCCCGAATGCTTGACAATAATATATTCTAATGTATAAAGTGTTCTCATTAAGTAATTTTTTTGAGAAAAATAAAACAAAAAGGTGTGTGTGTGATTCACACACGATCGAAGTGAAACTTCATTAATTCGACAAAAGAATGAGATGAATAAAACAAAAACAAAAAGGAAATACTATGCAAAAAGATTTTGTTCGGGCGGTAACCCATCCAAGTACTGGCGTCGTGCAAAGTTGCTTAACGTTGTTAGCGTTTAAGATTGGCTTACTTGTCGTATTTCCGTTGCATCCATGCATGCATGGTTTGAAATCACAACGATTCTAAAGAAGTTTCACTTCAATAAACGTTCTTAAACCTGATAAGAAAAGTAGTGGCTCGCCTTGAACATAAAACTTACAATAACATACCCAATTTGTACCTCTGTCTCAATAGGGTTGTTACAAGTTGGCTATCACTATCATTAATATTATGAAATAAACTGTTATAATTTTTAGTAAATATTTTTGTACAAAACTGTAAAAGTTTAGCAGTTAATTAAGATATCTTTTTTAAAGTTGTAATAATTTCATCTATGATCACGTGACCCAGAACGCTACTTTTCAATTCAAAATGGCGTTGGTATACCGGCTTGTGACGTTACTGAGTAGGACTTAACTGACATTAGTCCTACATCATTTATAAAAGATAATACCATTGTTTTAAGTGATAGGTGCTTATACGACGGCAAATCGGTTTGTCAAAAAATTGTTTATGGTTGATTACTGTTCATTATTTGGGGAAAATAAGGATGATAAATTGATAACCCATATATTAAATTTTCTTTACCTCAAATACTAAATTGCTTAAAATAACGGTACCCTTTTTTTTATTTTGTAACCTAACCTAATGGAATTACTTTTTAGTTGGCAGCACTAAACTGTATGTTGGCAGTTTTAGAAGATGTGATGTCGTCGATTAATCAACGCTATCAATAATGTATATGTCAATGTCATCCCGAAAAAGCAACTCGGAAGAGTGAACAACTTTTCACGAGCCTCAAAGCCAGTCACGGACGCCATCTAATAAAAGAAGGAGAAGGAACTTTTCACGAATTCCCTACGAAACCATAAAGAAGAAGAACTTTTTGCCGCCACCAATTTTTGACATAAACAAGCAAAATTATTTTAATAAAGATTTTTTTTAAATCATGGACACCATCAAATAAAAATATAAGAGGAACATTCAAGTTCTTTATTGCAAAAATTTTGTATACATATGATATTATCACAAAAAGTTTCAAATATGGACCCGGTGAGGGCATGATAATGATAAAAAGGTGTGTGTGCGATTCACACACGATAGAAGGGAAACTTCAGTAAATCGACAAAAGAATGAGATGAATAAAAAAAACACAAAAAATATAATAGTTATGCAAAAAGATTTTGTTAGGGCGGTCACCCATCGAAGTACTGGCGTCGCGCAACCTTGTTAGCGTTTAAGATTGGCTTACCTGTCGTTTTTGCCGTTGCATCCGGTTTGAAATCACAACGATTCTAAAGAAGTTTACTTCAAAAAGTGGTTGATAAGTGCAAAAAAATCATAGATGAAGATTGGGAGCGGGATATTCGTTTTGACAATTTGTGTGATCAAGAGCTAATAATAAATCTATCGGATTTAATTAAATTACGTGTAATAAAAAACATTGACACATATTTTTAATACAATAATTACAGATATATGTTTCTTTCTCTTATCATTTTAGCAGATGCGTTCATTTACCCTTTTTTGGAGTTTACTCCGGTATGGAAATTTTATGAGGAGTAAAATCAAGTGTAACACGAAAAGTTGAGGCGTTACGTAGAAAGAGAAACATATATATCTGTTGGATTGAACATGTAAAATAATGAGATGGAATACATTACACAGCGTATCTCATTCTCGGGGTCTCCTCTTTTCGCGATAACTTCGTAGTCTCACTGTATTTTATTTATATTATTTTGTAACATACTTTATGTAATACGCTTTATTGAAGTAATATATATAATCCGGATAAATAAGAGATATAAGTTTGTTTCTCTTATCATTTTAGCAGATGCGTTCATTTACCCTTTTTGGAATTTACTCCTTAAGAAACGATTTGAGTTATAAGGCCCGGTATGGAAATTTTATGGGGAGTAAAATCAAGTGTAACACAAAAGTTGAGGCGTTACGTAGAAAGAGACAAACATATGTAACTGTAGGATTCAACGTGTAAAAGAATGAGATGGAATACCGTCGAAACGTCACGTTCAAAATAAGAACTTTAACGCATTTTGATTGGTTGTTTGTTGTGTCTCTGGAATGCGAGTTACCATTTTTGACATTCGAATACGCGTTTGAAAAAGTATTCGTCTTGCATTAACTTAGAATTTCTCAGTGAGTAGAGGTGAGAGTGCAAAGTTATTCAACAAAATCATCAATATTTACAAAAAAATTTTGGCCGGACGTTTCTTTTTCACTTGGATATCGTCTTACAAAGATAGCTTTTACGTTTTTGTGCAGGGAACTAAAACAATTGACGAATTTATGGTCCTCTCAACGCGTTTCGTTGGAACATATAATTAGTACCTTCTGTTATTTATTTATTAAAATATTAAAAAGCAGCTATAGTTTCGACACCTAATTAATTTGTTCTTTGCAGTATTTAAGAATGATATTATAATTCAAAGTGAAAGAAATCAATCATCCTAAAATTGGATTTGTATAAATTGAACACAATTATTATTATTTTGTAACATACTTTATGTAATACTCTTTATTGAAGTAATATAAACAATCCGAATAATTACAGATAATATGTTTGTTTCTCTTATCATTTTTAGCAGATGCGTTCATGTACCCTTTTTTTCTATTTGATGTACATAATATCATAATATCGTTCGTAAGTAGTAAACTCCAATCGTGCGTCGTAGCTGACACACACACACTTTTTTTTTTGCACCTATCGTAAAATAAGCTGATTAACAGCTTACAGCCGAATTGAACCATAGACTATAAAAAAATGAACGAAAAAAAAAATTGCTTGCTTGCGGCGTGCGAAGGATGGTTATGGTTTGTAGTGGCTGGTGCTGCGGTACTGCGACTGCGACCGACCGAACCGAACCAAACCAACTGACTACGCAGAAAATCAATATACCCGTGATGTATTCGCCTTTTTAAAATGAGAACGTGACAAACTTATTTTCCATTGATGAAACGATTTTATTTTTTAAAAATTATCTTTGAGAGTCGATGCTCATTTTTTATTTATTTACAAAAGTGATGAGTATTCTCATAGTTACGGCGTGGTAGAACTTTCTTCGCGTTGAATGTCTGAAATTGCTTCATATTTTATTGTTACAAGGTTAGTAAAATATATTTAAAACATAAAATATCAAGAAGATTCCAGGGATACATAAATGAAGTGCCAATACTCCTAGAAATGTGATTTCTAAATACTATCGACCTTCGCCATTGTCAGATGTCTGCATGGTGCATTGCGTTTTTGTTACGTACATTCTATACCTACAATATCGTACTATAGTTATTTCTTGGTACATTTTCTGGCATTCTACGACCATGTATGTAATTGTATTTCGTAGTAATATATTTACTTTTTATTGGGAAATTCAAAGTTCATACTCTTTAAGTAGGTGGTAGTAATAAATATAAAATCTCTACCCTATTTCTAAATAAAATGTTACTGTTCCTTTTCTAGCCAAGCAGTTTTCTTAGTTGTATTTATTTAACAATAGTAACTTCTCTGAAAAGAATGCAGTCATTTTTTCTTTGGTTCACCTTTGAGAATTTTTTATTAAAAACTAGTGGCCCGCCCCGGCTTCGCACGGGTTTTTATTCAATTTTTTTCCCCGGTAATTATTAGATTTTTACTCGCCTTTTAAACCTTCCCTAGACCTCAACGAACATTTCAAGACTATGATAAGATAAATCCGTTAATCGGTTCTCGAGTTTAAATCAGACTAACAAACAACAATTCATTTTTATTTATATAGATTATGTGCAACATATTTTTTTTTAGTTTCACCTAACATATTTGCAGTAAAATGGGGAAGACACTTACTATATTGTACATCACCTTGATATTTTCTGTGGCCAATATTTACTTACATCAATAAATGTAGCAAGCCAATTAAATGAAAGATCCACAAAACATTTTAAAAGTCATCATCTGGGAATCTGGTGAAATACCATTAATAATCTTGTGCATAAAATACTGAGTTCCCATTCCTTTATCAGTTTCACTCATTGCTATATAATATTGCCTACCTATCATATGAAAACAGGATACATTTTAATGTTTTTATAGAAACTGTAGGTATACCGTTTTATAGGATTTTATATATGTAGTAGGTAAGTATGTGTTATGTGGTTATAGAGAAATAAGTCTAACCTTCCTATACCCATGCGTTGGTCTGTGAGACCAATGAAACACTTGGATTTATTTCTTCTAATAGTGATGATGTTGTTTAGGGTGTTTTGCTAGCTACCCCATTTGTAGATAGCTTAACTTTAGTGTAAGTAAAGACTTTGTTGCATATTTACACATAGGCTATGTGCCCCATAATTTTTTAGAATTTTATGAAGAACTTAAACGGAAAATTTATATTTTTAGGCTATTTTTCAAAAGTTAGATATATTGTGTTGTAGAATAATATATAAAGATGCCTGAAATTGATGTTGCAGTTTCGCAGAACTATAGAATTTCAGGAAAACATTTTCTATTATAAGCTATGAAGACATAAGCAAGAAACACAGCCCCAAACTTTCAGTCTGTCAGACCATGTGCGGGGTCCCCTATACCCCGTTTTAATATTAAATTTGGAGAGGGAGAAATAACAAGACAATAATGTTTTATTCAACTTATATAACTCCTTTTAGTGGTTCAGGATACATAGACCAATTCTTAGACCTCATTAATCAATATTAATTTGCAAACATAATGAAAAAAAAATGTTAATCATTCTATTTGTTTATAAATGTTCAATATGAAGAAAGGTTACCTATAAATATAATTTTTTTTTAATTGCTGACCTATAAATATCGTATTTTTTAATTGCTGATAAACATTTAAAGCTAACATCTGGTCAAATAATTTTATCCTTAAAACATTTGGCCAACTTGAAAATATTTAGGGGAAAAGGCACATTGACCAACTTAGGTAAACATTCATAAATGTAAGTATTTATGTATTATATTTGCTAGGAATGCTTCTAGCATTAAGTTCTCCTTTGTACATTGTTTTTTGTGCACAAAGTATAAATAAATATTATATTAAAGTGTTTAGCCTATGAGTTATTTATGTTGGTGGTTTTAATATTTATATAACTGTCAGTTATAAAAAGATTTTGATATTATTTTATTTGTTTGTCTCCTAAGTCAGGTGACCTTATCAAACCCATCACTGCTGCTCTGTTAGTTGAGGACACCCAGTCCTGTTTAAACTAATAACATGCAAAACAAAAACTATGTATGACTCTAACCAAAGAAGTTAATGGGGTAAAACTTTAGAATCCAGCCGCACGATTTTTGGGGGGGGAGGTGGAGGGGGGGAGGGGGGAGGAGGGGGAGGTACCCCTTGTACCACTCCCCCCCCGCGGAAATATGTAGTTTAGGAGATATAGCAATTTGAAATTCAATAAAATCTAACCTCAAAAATAGGGTTTTAAATAATTTCTTAGCTTCTCAGTTACAAATATTAAATAAAAAACAATATTTAAGTAATCCTTATTGGTTTACGGTGCACTCTACACTCTTTTGTTGATAAAATTAACCCATGCTCTTCAGCAAATACGATTCGAGTTGGCGAGTGTCAAGTTGTCGTATCAGACGAGCCAAATTAAACATCGCCACAATTTCCGAAGTAAATGGCGCTTTACAAGCACTCCATCATCTTCAGGCTCTAATAAAAAAAATAGTATTAATAAACTGCTCCGGCGCTGCGGGAAGTGCAGCCCCTTCGCCCTTGCGTAACAAAGCGCAGTCACCCATGCTCACCTCCGCAGCTTCGGCTTATTGGTCGCCTTCGGCGACCAGCCTCAGCCGCTCCGGCTCGAACGGGTGCCTGCGCTTTGTTACGGCGGGCGGGAGCTGCTCTCCCTCCGCGCCTCCGGCTTTTTATATACACTCTAGTTGTGTGACAGACAAGACCACGTGGAATTAGGGGTGCACTGATTCGGATTTGCAAATTGAAGTGAGGTTATAAAGGTACAATCTAACCTTATCTAATTGTAATTCTTACCTTCTTGACTTCCCGATGGAATTAGTTCACCTTCCCCGCGACTCGTCGACGCTACTTATATGATTGCATTGTAATTTTAAGGTAAAAACATTACATATTATAAAATTTTACACAAAATAACGTTCCATTTCACGAAAACATTTTTTTTTTTTATTAAAAAAAAGTACGCATCTCCGCGGTGAGGGAGTGGTATTTTTGGAAAGGGGAAACCAATGCCATCTTAAATCGCGCATCAGCACCCCCAAAATCCTGCGGCTGGATTCTAAAGCCAAGCCGTTAATGGTTTTCACATCACATAGTGATCCCCCTAAAAATAATTTATAGTTTTATTTATTCATCCAGAAAATAAAGTCTTATACTAAATGTTTGGTTTTCTAAAATATCCAATCCTGGGCAATTTCTTCAACACAACCTTCAAAGTAGGTACCTATCTCACAAATTGACTACCCTCTACTGTCTAGGTTAGTATATAAATTAAAAAAAGGTGAGGCAGAACTTCGGTTGCTAAGTTTCGGCATACTAGTTTTATTGAATACTTATTCATCAAAACAGGTGAATAACCAACTTTTTATTAATACTTTAGAGGTAAAATGAATTGTTTATTATAAAATAATTCTTCATAAAAATTGGTATTAAAAAAATTTTAAGCCTCCATTGTATATCTAAATAAGAAAATTTCAAAGAACGTGTAATCTGCCTTCAGCAAAAAAAATATCGGTTGATTTTGTTAGAAAACAAACTTGTAAAGACTGTTTTCTTAAATTTTGGAAAAACAATCGTTTTGAATATACGAGAGTAAACAATTGAATTTCACGGAGAAACAATTATGTTTATGTAGGGAAGTATAAAAAATTAGATTTAAATTAAATAAATAAAGCATAGATAAGGTCTAAAAGAATCAATTTTCTAATATTAGTTTCAGATTGCTGTAAAAGTATTATAATTATAAGCAAAAATGGAAGATTTGAATGGAGAGTTGTTTGGAGACAGTTTGGGGAGTCTTGGTGATGAGGGCTCCCTAGAATCCACTGAAAACGCCAATGGAACCCAAGACCAGAATTGCAAAGTTTGCGAGTGAGTAACCATAACTCATGACAAGACTAGAATTTAATAATTATTTTCTTAAACACAATTAGGCATTACCTATTACATTATTGTGTTTTAATTAAATTAAAATCCACACTTAAATTTTTGTCTATTTTTTTTGCAGCAATAAGTTATGCAGTCCTCGTGTTTTATCTTGCCTTCATATTTTCTGCGAAACCTGCATTGATAAGCTGATGGTCAATGAGGCTGGTGATTCCCTGAAATTCGATCTGGCCGTCGAATGTCCCATCTGCAAACAGGAAACTAACGCAAGTATTCAGAACATAGAGTAGATAGGCTTCTTCGGAAGACACATATAACGTAACGAGAGCGCGTCATTCTCAGGTGTCGGGAGGAGGAGCAGAGTCGCTGCCGTCGGACTACACGATTACCAACATCCTGGACGTGTCCGCCGTGGACCAGTCCGCCGTGTGCACCTGCTGCAAGAGCAAGGAGCCGGCTGTGGCGCGCTGCGCCGACTGCTCCCATTTCCTCTGCGCCAACTGCAACTCTGCGCACGAGTTCATGCGCTGCTTCGAGAACCACCGTGTCGTGCCCTTTGAGGCACTGCGCTCCGCCAAGGAGAAGGCGAGCGTGCACAAGCCCATCCTGTGCGCGCGCCACGCCGGCGAGAGCCTCAAGTACTACTGCGTCGAGTGCGAGGCCGGCGCCTGCACCGAGTGCCTTGCACTCGAGCACAAGGCGGGCGAGCACCGCTGCGAGCGCATCGCGGACGCCGAGCCGGCGCTACGGGCCGAGCTGCGCGCGCTCATCACCGAGGGCACCGCGCGCGCCGCGGCCGCCGGTCAGGCCTCCGCGCGCCTCGACGACGCGCTCGGTGATCTGCAGCGCCAGCGCGACGAGGCAGAGGCGCTCATCCAGGACGCGCACCGCGCCTACCTCGCCGCGCTCGACCTGCGCCGCGACACGGCGCTGCGCGAGCTCGAGCGTCTACACAAGGAGCGCGAACTCAAAGTGATGGACCTGTTCGACCGCGTCGACAAGACCGTACAGCGCATCGAGACCGCGTGCGACTTCGCCGCGCGCCTGCTCTGCCGCGGCGACGGCACCGAGATCGTCGTGCTTAAGAAGACTGTCACGTCGCAGTTCGCGCGCCTGCTCGAGGGCGTGCCCGAGTTCGAGGTTGACTACTCGCTCGAGTTCGTCGCGGACCCGGAGCGGTACGCGCGGGTAGCCGAGGAGACGTTCGGCTCGTTCCGCACGGAGGCGACCGCCGCCGAGGAGCGCAAGCGCGTCGGCGAGGCGTCCGCGCTCGCATCTCTCGCATCCGCCTCGCACTCACCGGCCGCCGCGGTGACCGCTGCGGCTTTCGAAGAGTTTCCGATGCGGCGCGTGACCGGCGTGGGCGCGCTGACGACGCCTGCAGCACCCGGTGCGGTGGCGGCTATACCCTCCATGGTGGAGTACAACCTGCAGCAGCTGGCGAGCATCGCGGAGAAGGAGTCCCCGCCGACGCCGCACGCGTCGCCCGCGCCGCCTTTCACGCTCGCCGAGCTGCTCGCCGGCGAACTCAACTTCCCGCAGGCCTACAACAACCTGCAGGCGCTGGCCAAGCTCGGATTAAACGCTGGTAAGTCTCACTATCTACCCTGATACCTGCACTCGGTGCTCTTGATTTTTCCGTACGACATTATAATAATAATAATTATTATTTAATTATTATTATTATTAAGTCTCACTATCTACCCTGATACCTGCACTCGGTGCTCTTGATTTTTCCGTACGACATTATAATGACAAATAAAAAAAACGTAATGGCTAAGTGGTAGCACACTTGACTTTCCGAAAGTCGGGGGTCGAACCCCGCCACGCACCTCTGGATTTTTCGTCTTGAAAAATGCATGTGCGCTTTAAAACACGTGCTTTAAAGGTGAAGGCAAAACATCGTGTGGAAACCATCATTTTCCGAGAACTTTAAAAAGTTTGAAGGGCATGTGACCAACTCGCATTTGGCCAGAATTAAGCCCTAATCTCTCTCGTCCAGAGAGAAGTCCCTGTGTCCCAGCTGTGGGAACGTTAATAGGGTGATGGTGATGATTATAATGACTCGTACGAATTGATTATACCTTGCCGCATCAGCTGGACGTCGCGTGTCAGATCACAAGTTTTTTTTCTCGCGCAGAGGTGAACGGGTTCAGCGGAGTCGGCTCCGTAGGCGGCGTGGGGTCGGTGGGTGGCGTGTGCGCGCTGGGCGGGATAGGCGCGCGCGGCGCGTCGCCGGGCCGGCCGCTGCTGACGGCGGCGGAGGAGGCGGCGCTGGTGGCCCCGCACGCGCCGCTCGTGCGCGCCACCAAAGCCACGCCCATGCACATCCGCTTCAAGTTTGGCCAGCTCGGCGGCGGCAAGGGCCAGTTCAACTCCCCGCATGGCTTCTGCCTTGGCAACGATGAAGATATAATCGTCGCGGATACTAACAACCATCGCATCACGGTGAGTACGCTTCGAGTTCCAGATTGATCTCTACTTGTGATCTCTCCTGGTATTTGTCGTTTGGTAGTAGGGGCCGCAATAGAAATGAGCGACCGAATTTTGTTAAGTAACACAAACGTAACAAAAATATTCGTAACACTATGCCACAATACCTCTGCAATAAAATGATCCATCATCAGTCATGTGTTTTGCCTTGCAGGTGTTCGACAAATCCGGCACATACAAGTTCAACTTCGGTACGGCTGGCAAGGAGGAGGGCCAGCTCTGGTACCCGCGCAAGGTGGCCGTGGTGCGCGCCACCGGCAAGTTCGTGGTCTGCGACCGCGGCAACGAGCGCTCGCGCATGCAGATCTTCACCAAGAATGGACACTTTCTCAAGAAAATTGCTGTAAGACACTTCACTACTTCTACAATAAATAAATATTGTTGGATAATCGACATAGCGTCATCTAGCCTAATTAATTAATTATTTTAAAATACTTTTTGAAAGTAAAAAGGATTTACTTTGAGGAATTCTTAACCCTGTTAAGCTTTTGTTCGATACTAAAACCATTGCATTGGAATACTCAATACTCAATTCATTTATTGCTGTTTACACATTGGTTGACTTAAATATAAGACATAGTTTTTGAATTGTGTATGCATGTTTCACAATGTGGACCCTGTTGGGCGTTACAGCAAGTGGGAGGCAGACCGAGGCTTTTCATAATGTTGTTAATTGGTACCTACATGTCATGATATTCATTAGTTAATTATAATTTAAAAACAAAATAAAATCATATCTAAAATTAAAAATCAAATTAAAGCCACATAAAAAAAATATTTATACAATTTCAAAGTTATATTTAAAACAAAAATGTCATTTAATGAAAATTAAAATAAAGTCCAAATAAAATTTAATTAATATTACACACATAAATATTGAATTTGTCAGTATAAATATTACGTGTCTACTATAATTATGTCATAAGAAATTCATTTAATTCATAATAACATTTGTCATTAAGAAATAATTTTAATTTGTTGGCGAATATTACATTTGATTGGTTGTTTTTTATTTCGTTTGGTAATTTATTAAATATTTTGATTGTCATTTTGTAAGGACCGGAACTGTGTATGCGCAGGTTTGATGATGGTTGAACGATTTTATTTCTACTAGGTCTAAGCTCGAATAATATTGAATAGCAGATGTCAGTGGTGGAGAAATGAATTTATGTAGCAATATATTATCGACGTTTGGGCTTTATACAACTTTGAATGTTAACGGTGAATGTTTGGTAGGTGCGATTCATCGATATAGTGGCGGGACTGGCAGTTACGGCACAGGGTCTCATCGTGGCCGTCGACAGCGTGACTCCCACCGTGTTTATCCTGTCGGAGGAGGGCGATCTCATGAGCTGGTTCGACTGCAGCGAGTGCATGCGCGAGCCCTCCGACATCGCCATCAGTGGTAACTACAATCTGCATAACATGTTTATATAAGTTTTACAACTTCTAGATAACAGATTTTTATCCACACCCTACCTATATACACAGAGTGTGAATAAATAGTTCTTAACGCAGCACATAATTCCAGGCAAAGAATTCTACGTCTGCGACTTCAAAGGTCACTGCGTGGTGGTGTTCGACGAGGAGGGGCGGTTCCTGCGGCGCATCGGCTGCGAGAACATCACAAACTTCCCCAACGGCATCGACGTGTCGGACGCGGGCGACGTGCTCATCGGCGACTCGCACGGCAACAAGTTCCACGTCGCCGTCTTCAGCCGCGACGGCGTGCTCGTCACCGAGTTCGAATGCCCTTACGTCAAGGTCAGTATGCTGTATACCTATGGGAATGTGTGTCTGGGAACGCCATCGACGTTCCGGGCGCTTGCGACGTGCTCATTGGCGACTCGCACGGCAACAAGTTCCACGTAGCCGTCTTCAGCCGCGATGGCATGTCAAGGTCAGATGTATATCTATGTGAAAGTGTGCCACAGCGGCATCGACGTCGCCAATTCGCGCTCCTCGTGCGTCCAGTGGCATTGTAGCTCTCAAACGGATAAACTGATGTCAATTTTTCCTTTTTAGGGTTACGTAGACAAATGGCAAACAACAGAACCCTTATAGTATAGACTACATGTCTGTCTGTCCATGCCACTTTTTACCGAAACTATAAGAACTATATTGTTGAAACTTGATAAGTAGATATATTCTGTGAACCATATTAAAATTGACAAAACTAAAAAAACTCAAAAGTTTTTTTCATCAAGCCCGTAAGTGTGGGATGTAGAAAGCTCAAAGGTAGTATGGTAGAAACCTCAATATCAAATATGATGGAAAGATACAACATAACACATACACATAGGTTTGTAATGCAGATTTTTCATTCAGATTTTTTTTCTTTATCTTTATAATTAGATTAAAAATGCGCCCTTATTATTTGATACCCCTAGGCCCATAGACAATGTCACATGTGAGTGCACGTTTCAAGGTGAAACAGTGAGTAGGAGGGTGGCGATCGATAAAGATAATTTATTCAAGTAGCTTTTACAAAAACTACGATAACCATAGGATAAACTAGCTGCCCGCCCCGGCTTCGCACGGGTAATTATTCAAAATTATTTTCCCGGCAATTAATTTTTTTTCGCCTTTTTCCCCCTTCCCTAGACCTCCACGAACATTTCAAGACTAAGATAAAATAAAGTCGTTCAGCCATTCTCGAGCTTTAGTGAGACTAACGAACAGCAATTCATTTTTATATATACTAGCTGATCCGGCAAACGTTGTTTTGCCATACTAAAATGGCTATTAAAAAATAAGGGTTGATCGTAGAAGGGTGAAAATTGAGGATTGTAGGTATTTTTGTATGTTGTACCATAAAAAAAAAAATTAAAAATTATCTCAAAAAAATTAAAAAATTTTTTTTAGGGGGATGAAAAATAGATGTTGGCCGATTCTCATAGATACCGGATAAGCACAAAAAAAATCATCAAAATCGGTCAAGCCGTTTCGGGGGAGTTCGATTACGCACCCCGTGACACGAGAATTTTATATATTAGATATATATAGATTATTGCGTTATTTTTCAAACTATTTAATCATTACAAGATCAATACAGTAAAGTTGCAATAATTTTTACAACACTACTGCGCTCGCCCAACCATCTGCCAAGCGTGGCTGGTACTGATAAACCCCCTCATTGGGATTGAAGGAAGCTTAACACTTGGGCAGTCGCGCCCTGTTTTGATACGCTAGGAGTCGCTACCGTGTCCACCGGACCCAGTTTAATATTGCTGGATTTTTCATAATTACTGAATTTAATGTTATTATGTATTTCCTAACGGTAATTATATTATAAAATAAAATTACAAATGGTATTAAACATTTATATTTTATACTTTTATTCATAAAAAAACGCAATCTAAAAACATACTAAAATTCAACTAACTTTAACGACACATTTTAACCATTATCATATATCTTAGTAAATAACGAAAATAACATTAAGTTTCTTTATTTTTCTAATACTACTATAATGTACTTATTCCAAATCACAATAAGAGACCCATCATTATTTGGTAAAAAAAACTAAAAAACTTCTCTAAAAATCAACAGTCTAAAAATACCTGATTTTGTCACTTTGCAAGTCAAATATTGTTATTAATATTGTTATTGCAGTTCACACATATTGCTTTAGTGAATTTTAAATTTTCTGCACAACTTGACTCCTTGAGGAGCTAGTTTCTTCAGGTCCCTCTGTATTTTGCATTTCTTCGTTGCCATCTTGTTCGGAAGCTGTTTCATGGTAATTTATTTCAGTTTCTTAGCATTCTTCATTATCTATTGCTTCGTTCAAGCATTCTTCAATATCCCATAACCTTAAGGGCCTATTGGTGTCCATTTTTTTATAATAAAAACAAATTTTAAATAATTAATAAGGGTTATAAAGTTATGAAAAATCACTTACGTATATAGTCGCTACCGGGTCCAAAGAACCCATAAGCACCTTTTAAGTCCTTAACACTCGAGCGCAGCGCGTCAACTGACTGCTGCGACTTTTATTCGCTGTCTCAATCCAACGTCGGAAGGTACTAAGAGCGGCAATGTTGCAATCCTTAAGATTCAATAGTTACCATGCAAACAATGGGCGACTGGGTCTGATAGACCCTGTAGCGACTGCTTAAGTGTTAAGTCCTACAAAAAAATAAAAATCTATACTATTATTACTGAAACGTTTGTTTGTACGAACCCGCTAATATCATGAGGTTAGGATTCAACTGTTAGGATTTAAAAAAATATTTCTGCGTTATATAGCCCATTTATCGAGGAAGACTATAGGTTTGTATAATAGTCATAATTATAATAATAATAGTCATTTATTGATAATATATAGATTTTAATTTATAAGTCACAATATTAAAAAATATATATATTCTATTAAATAAAATATTTCATAATTATCATTAAAAATGATTACGAATGTCATGAATAAATTATATACTATTTTATGTTTTTATACCGCGGATAATAATTTGTTCTCGTGGGAAAAGCCAAAAAACAACGGTAAACGCCGTGGCGTGAAAGGCTTGTTCTAAATTATAGTTACTGCAGGACTTCCTGAGGAGGAAACGAACAAATCAAATTAAATGTATTCCAGTAAACACTCTTCGTAAGTTTTAAATACAATCGTACGTTATAATCCAATACATATAGTTAAAATCTACTGTGTACAAGTGGGTATCACTTCGCGCAATGTAAGCTTATGCACCAAAGATAGCGTGAATTAAATACTGTCTCCTCTCGCATTCTAGCCCATAAATCTACAGTAATAGTTAAAGAGCCAGCTTAAATCTGACAACACATTTTTTACTTTCACGGATTTTTCAAGGATTTCTTTTTGCGAGGCACAAATCACACACTTTAATTCATCAGCCATACTGATTAAGTAATGGAAAATAAGTTAACAATCAATAAATGCAATAAAAAACTATTCAAGTATTATGTCTCGATACTTTCAACACGCAACTAACTAAAATATATTTGTCCGTAAACCGTTGGGCCAGGTGTGCCTTTGTGTTCGTAAAAGGAACTAAATCCCCACCACTCAGCCCTAACATAAAAGAAGAAAATATTTGACTAAAGAGATAGAGAGAGAGAGAGAGAGCATAAACTACTGCTCTTACTTTACCACATGTTTTCTATGCATTTCTATGCATTCAGTTTCGCTGTATACCGGATAGTTACAACCGGAAAAAATGTCAGCTATTTTAAATATTAACTTAAAATAGTTCAATAGATAACATATTAAAATGTCAGACGCCGTAAAATACTTAAAAATTTTTTTTTTTTGTATTTTGAAAAGTGGCTGCCAGGATGTTACAACCTTTAAAATTAGCAGCCATAATAAAATACTTTAAAAATTTACTTTATTTTCATACCTGACTCACCTGAAGCACCCCAAACCTACCGCGGCCGGGCTTAGCTAGTACCCATTGCTTGTTTACTGGGTACTATAAAAGTCACACTGGACGAAATTTCAGATACCGTAAAAAATGTGGTGTCAGATTTAAGGCCATGTACTCCTGCAGGAGTAGGCATTTAGCGCTGTCACGATCCGCGCGCGATATTCTTCGCGCAGACGCAACTCGCATGCCCCGTCAACGTATAGAAATTCAGTGGGATAATTTTTATCTGAATTTAGAAATGCATTTTATTGATCAAACTTTGTTAATAGGTATTATAGAAATAAATTAGAGTTTCGTATTGTTTATATAGCTCTTTCTTGTAACTCCTGTAAAACGTAATTTATATCAATAATTCTCCGTCCCGAAACAGGTTTTAATTCATTTTCTTTGAGTTCATTTTCTATGATAAGGGAATTTTCTGTCTCTTCAGTGTCTCTGAAACAGTATAATAGTGTACACTGACAGAATAAACATAAACAATTAAATATAAAATGTTATCATACAAAATGTGATACTTACGTAAAAGTTACAGCTTGTTGTGGATCGACAGGGTTCAATTTAATAACATAATTTTCGGACATGTCAGCCATGTTGCTACATAATTCAATATTCATGTGCCTGAAAACCAACCACAATATGTAACTTAAATAAAATAAATAAATAAAGAATGCTGGACAATGCACACAGCATCATCTAGCCCCAAGCAAAGCCAAAGCTTGTGTTATGGGTACTATGTTGACTGTATATATAATACAATATACATATAATACATTCCAAAGATATTTTTGTATAAAGCAACTATATAAATTTATATGACGGTTAGGCTTAAGTGTTTTTAGTTACATCAACACAATATACAATAGCAGATTTATTACTGCGGCGGTGCCCATGTTAGTTTTCTAATTTTTTCCATTGACCTACGGTAAAAAATATAATATTAAAATATCCTAAAATCAGTAGCTTGACTAATTAAATAATATTTTAGCTTATAACGACATCAAGTGTTAACAATGACCATGTACCTACGGTTCATTGTTGTTTGTTAGAATAAATAAATAAAATGAAATTTTCTTTAGCAAACGGTATACAGAGGTAAATACCGATATGGACTAAAATAAATTATCAAAAATCGGCTTATTCCATTTTTCCCCGTTGAAGATTGATTATTTTTATAATCATATTAAATTGCCATGGAAATTATTTATTAAACTTTTTAATCAAATCAATTTTTTTCTTATTTATTTTTATGTTTCTCCAATAAAATCACAGCACTATAAAAAAATAAGACTTAAAATAAAATACAGATATGTACTTATGTTATCAGATATTACAGATTTTACTTTTACCTACATTCACAATTTAACAGTTTACATAAGACTTTACAACGAGTAACTGTGATTTCACTTGTTTGTATAACAACCTATTTAATTATAAGAGCCTCGTAAATGAGAGATCACAAGTAATTTGTTTGGCTTATCTTTTACCGTATATTGTTTCTTAAATATGAATAACAATTAATTACAAGTTTTGGAAGATTACTAAAATCAGAAATTTTTATAGTGGTTTATTAGAAGTGGTATGGGTTAATTCCTCGGGTTAATGTAATGTTTGACACAGTCAGCAGTCGCACAATCACATTGATTTAAGTGGCTGGAGTAGTTAAAATTATATATGCATAGTTCTGTGATTTTATTGAAGAAGGAAAAAATAAAAAACAGGTAATAAAGAAATAAGAAAAAATCTGATTTGATTAAAAAGTTTTATAAATTGTTTCCATGGCAATTTAATATGGTTATAAAAATAATCATTAGTGATCTTTATCATATAACTTAATAAAAACATGATTCTAAAATTATTAGTATTTTACTTTTTAGTTCATTAATACCCGTTACAAGCTAACAAATTAATATACACAACAAATAAGTGAACAAAAAGTTCACTTATCGAACATAGCGATATTCAGTAGTTCTCCTACCTGATCTTCTTATACTATGTTTCTATGAACAGTCAGAGATTGAAGTAAAATGACATCTAACATCAAAGACCAAAATATCAATATACAATAACACAATAAATTAAATATTTACTTATTTTTTTACATATCTTTGGAGTAAAAAATAATGCACTATTTATTATTTTTATGGCTGTACACGACTTTTTTCGCTTGCGTTATGTGAAACTTCCTCAAAAATTGATTGATTGGTGCAGAAAATACTCGTGGAAAAAAGTGACATAGATCCGTCGCCCGTAAGCGCCAGCGCGCGACTGATCAAGCCTGCCAAGCCGTCAGGATCGTGAATATTAGAGGTTTTTTTTAATTTTAATTAAGAAAATCATTTTATCAAGTCAAACTCTGCGAATATGTTTAGAAATATTTAGTGCCTTTCATTACGTACAAAAATAAATATAAAAATAGGAGTAGTTCAGTCATAATATTGAAAAAACATTACAAAAAGGGGTAACTTTGGGATTTTTTTCTATCGAGTGAAGTTCATTAGATCTTGTAACTGACTGCGATTTTGACTAGATTATATCCTTAACTAATATATATATATATATATTTCAAATTTGTAAACACCAGTTTCTTTGTCTCAGATGGTTTTAAAAATCATAAAAGCGCGGCCTCTGCAGCCCACCAGGTTACTGTTACATTTTGGGCTTTTTTTTATTATTTTTTTTTTTTATTATTGATAAGCCTTCTTTTGACCACAATCTCACCTGATGTAAAGTGAAGATGTGGTCTAAGATGGAGCATGAAGGCCTAGAAGATGGCTTCTCCGGACCACATTACGAAACACGAAAAAATCGCTTCACGCACTGGCCCAGCCCGGAGGGTGGTGACAAGCCGCGGCCGAAGCCTACCACCAGAGACTGTTCTTAGCACCACCCGGAGGTCACGTGTAAGGATTCAGAGGGTTACCACTTACGGACGTGAACAGCCAAAACCTCCAGAACCTCCAGGCTTTATTCTCGATTCTATCCTTTTTTTTTATTAAGGATAAAACTACGAAGTTGAGTGGTGTTTTTTTTCCATCTATCGATAAATAGCAGAACTTTTAATAACTTTTTGAAATATCTTAGTCTCTTTAATTCAGCAACCACCGCCTTTAGGTGGCATTGGTTGTATCGGCGTTACTCCGCATGCGTTATCCCCTTCTTCGCCCCGCAATGTGGTGACTCATGCCTGCTTACAGTTAAAAAAATTAACACTATTCATCGATATCATCAACTGTGATGCATAAATAAAATAAATACATATTTATGATTGCATAAGCTGATAAAAAATGCTTTACCGCGGCAGACTCCGAGTCTTCTTTTTCTGTTTGTAAACTATTCTATTTAAATCATTTATTAATTGTCTTTCACATTCTATTCGCATTTTTATGCACAGAAGACGATCTATTCGATAGACTGAAACTGAATCCTCCTTTGAGCAGATGTTGTTAGTCAGACCTAGTAACGTACCTAATATTAATAACTATCACGTATTGCAGGTGTCCCGCTGCTGCGGCCTGAAGATCACCTCGGAAGGATACATAGTCACGTTGGCTAAGAATAACCACCACGTTCTAGTCCTCAACACCCTTTACATTGTCTGAGGAGTAACTTGTTGGCTGTAAGTCTGCATTACAAGATCTCACATTATTATTCCCAATATTTTATTTGCTGATTTACAAAGCTTAACTTTATGCTAAACAGTATTGACTACTTCTGTGTTTTCACGTTAGTCTGATGTAACCCACAAGCAGTGAAATAGTGAGACCATTTTATGCTTGATTTTTTGTTTGTGGCATTTTAGTATTTAGTAAAATATTCATTACTTCACTGCTGTGGATAAAGAGTCATTTTCATGTCATTTTATAATTTACGTTATTTTGCATTTAGTATTTTAAAAGAAATCCAAAGGTTAGTATAATATCTTCATTTGTTTTTGTTTAGTCCGTTATATATTAATTTGTTATATTTAATGGTTCTAGTTTTGAATTTGATGAAAATTGATGATAAGTTTATATTGAATGTAGGTGTCATTGTTTTGAAATTCGGTGGCAACAAAGAATCGAAACTATCCCACCAAAGAACAGCTACCATACCTATTATACTAAAGAACTCGATTCCCATCGACAAGAAAGAACATTTCCAAATTTAGATTCTGGTAAGGTTCCTAGTTCGAGTACTATAAAACATGTCAATTAGGGGACTGCGTGAGTGTCGCCTCAAAACTGAATTTAATTTTAAAACTAACACAAAATTATACGTAAGTTTCACATTTTTATTGAAATTGGTGATTATTTAATATGAACAAATGTAGCGCACAATTGAGTTGGTTTTTGAATGTTTTTGTGACCAAAGGAGGCGACACTATTGTAACGTGCCATCTAGCTTAGGTTAATCTCGTATACAATTTATATATTGCCCGTTAAATATTTACCATATTTTACAGAATTTCTTGTGTCTATACAAAATGTTTTCATGTTCTCCTGTTTTGAGAGCCTGTTACATATTTGAAATTTTTCATAAGTAGGCTATTATTGCATTACGATTCAAATTATTAAGATTGGTTTACTAGGTGTATCTTAATAATAATATTGTAATGCACTAAATTAGAATCAGCTGTAAATCATTGCAATAATTTTTGTAAAATGTTGATTGGGTAGCGAAAAGTATCTCATAAATACTAGTTGGTTTATCTGGCATGTTCCTGTATATGGCGAGTACTAATTGTAGTCATACGGTTGACTTATTGAGGTATTTTAAATAATCGTAGTCATTCGTTGTGAATTTTACAATTAATCTTGCACGAGGAAGCTTAATAAAGTTAAAAATTAGCTGGCATGGCTAAATTACACTTGTGTAACGAGAGTGTATGATATCTTAGTGGCAGTGACCAGTCGGTCCTGTCGCGTCCGTAGAAGTTATGAAGTAGTGATCATGCCCACTGCGCAACCCGTTCGTTCATAATGCGATCGCTTCTTCACTTGTTATGTACATGAATTTGCCACATTAACACCACATGCCCGTAATATCCCACGTTTATAATTGTATTTATACAGCTCGCCAAATTATATATTTTTATAATTGACCATATATTTATTATATTCTAAAATTGACATTTTATAGATTTAGGTACAAACTCAAACACATGTTTGCGATTTATAAAAGTGAACACCATATTTACCTCTATTATTAATCACTTTAATCAATCACGGTATGTTAGAGTCCCTTTATTATCTTGTGAATAGGTCGGGGACATATCTATTAGATCTTGTGGTTGAAAAGAGAAGGCAATATTTATTTATGGGGGGTACGTCTTTGTAAATCACAAGTAATGGACAACATACAATATACAATTTCATAAATGATTATAATTGTACCTACCGTGAATCCATGGTCTTCCACATTATTAGGCTTATAGACCACCTTTCAAAAATACGAAGTTAAACGTGGTCTTCGTAATGTGTATTATTACAAAGTATTTTCGAGCAATATATTTTTTTTCTCAAAATTAATCTCGTATTTGTACATGATCATAAAGTTATGATATATTCTGTTTGGGATATTGTACTTAACCAGACCTTACCTAAAATTTATTGTGATATTTTGTCATTTGTAGTTATGCTCTCTAAAAGTCCTCATTGGTATTTTGGAATTTTAAAGGAAAATTAAGTATTAAAACCCACAAACTCTGTAACGAAGTTAAATCTCATTTAGAACAGGATAACACATGTAATGCAAGCTTTTTCCTAGAAAAACGATATTACGCTTTTGGTTAATCGCTTTAACATTTTAGCACTACGCGATCATACAAAAAGCATAAAAATTTAATGTCGGTCCTATCAAAAACTGACGGTTAGTTTTAGTGTTTGTACTTAATTAGCAATAGTTATTTATTTGAAGTAGGTGTTGCGTGTTGGAACAGTTTTAACAAGATTCAGTTGTGATAAAGTAATAATACTATACAAAAACAAAAGTGAAGACTTACATAAGCCAATATTTAGTTATGAAAGACAGTGTGAGGTGTGCGCGTCGCGGCGCGGAGAACTGAAGGTTCCAGTTGTAGGCTTAATGACTTATTTGAGTCTGAATCCTCTTTATTAGTGAGTAAACTTACGTGTTTATTTTTTCATATTGTTTTTAGTTGTTTTCTGGATTTTTTGTCCCAATAGTGTTAGGGCGTTTTATTTTTCTTTATTTTAACTAGACTGACGAGTCTATATTACCCTCGCGAATTAGCAGGAATACTCTGATTTTGTCGTTCTTTGTTTTGTTTTTATTATATTCCCGGCCTATATATATTAGTATTTTGGCCACTGTTAAGGCCTTTAGAATAACGAATTTTACTGCCAAATTATTTTCTTACTATATTTGAGCATGCACATAGCGATTATTTTATTAATTAATATTTGTATTAATAGTTATTGTTGCCATTTTATTTTGTTTTATCTATTCAGGGTTAAAATATTAAAATGTTCAATTTTTAATTCGTTATAATAATTGTTCAAAATTATTGTGTGTTAGTGGAGTAAAATTAACCAAAATAGAACTTACTATTGCCCCAAAGGGAGCGTTTAACGCTAATTTTATTGTTTTAGGGTTGCAAAATGGTAAAAAGTGGTGTGATAAGTTTTGGATAATTTTACAAATTTGCTATTTTATTATATTTTGTGTGAATTCCGATATGAGTAAATTTCAAGTTTATAACATTGAATTAATATCTATTTATGAAAATTCAATTGAAATATGACATGTTTTAATCTCAATTAATAATGAAGAGTAATTAATTAGGTTATTCTTTATTTTAATGATTTGCGTTAATTTTGGTGATATTTCATCGACAATGTTTCCTCTATTCTTGCCATAAATATCTTTTAGGGATCAGTAGAGCGTTTTTTGTAGAAGTAGAAGGTATTTTTCAATTGATATACACAAACATAACCGTATCACAAGTTTGCCTAGGAGAGGTGTTGTTTGGCGGCGCTTATAGCGCGGGCGCGGCACGGCGCGAGCGCGGCGCTATTGGCCGCGCCGCTCTATTATTTGCCGTAGGAGTAAGTGCGTTGTCGTTCACAGATGACGTGTCAAATGGTATCTATTGTCCATTCGACGTTACTTGATAATAATTGTATCATTAGAGTACATTACAGTAGCCTTTCTTGAAATTCTTAAAGTTACCTATATACACTTTAAAGCAATTTTATAAATATGTCTCTCAAATCGTCGTATATTCCCTTATGTATTCAGCAATAAATATAAATAGTTGAGTAGTAAGTAGTGGCAGGCGCCGGAGAGGGTCGCGGCGCACAAGCGAGCTCTCACACACGTGCCTCCCTATTGGAGGTGGGCTATTGCCTGCCAAGGCGCCAAGCACGGCTCGACGCTACGATGCATAGATAGCAGTGGAGCGCGGTGGCATAACAATCTAATATATATTTTATCTTTGCGTGGGTGAAATTAAATTTTTATTATTTTCACCTTGTGTGTCTTCAAAATGATTCCATTATTTTTAGATATAATAATACGCCATGCTCAAATAATTGAACGTATTTAATTTGGACACCCACCATGTAAGAAATCTCCACTGTATAACAACAAACAAACAAGGTTGTGAGCTCTATATTCATTGGAATTCTAAGCCACAGAGTGCTTGTGCAATAAATATCACGGTTTGGATTTAGGCTTTTAAATTATTATAGATTATATACATTGTTGAGCTGATTATAAAAATTTAATATATTATTATACATACCTAACTTTTAATATTGTTAAAGAATTCTAATTGCATTCCACATCTTAGGCGTGAGCGAATTTGAGATGTCAGTTTTCAATCTACATTATACAAGTTATTTTTTTTTTACAATTATAGGATTATTAGCAGATGCCAATGTTTTTTTTCCTTTAGTCAGTAAAAGTACAAATATTTTAATATACAACTCTTGGTATTTACTTATTGTAATGTTCTTATTTTTTAATTATTGATTCGTATATTAATTACTATAAGCATAATTTTTCACATAAGCGGCCATTTAGATATTTCCTCACAAATTGTGCAGTAGTAATTTACAAAACATATCATACTGGTTCGATATTATTTCCACATTGCCTGCTACTCCCGTGATTGTCTTTTGGCTTAGATTTATGGTTAAATGGCTAACTACTATGGTTTAGATTTAAGTACCTAAGTATATTTTAGTTAATACTTTCTATTGTTTCTTGTCATTTGTGAATGTCATTGTTAATTTTATGCGAAAGGTGCAAGTTCCAAATGCATATTTGATTTTATCCAAAGATTGTAATATTCCTTTTATTTTATACTTTTAGTATCATCATTAAGAAAAATGACATGCTTAAGTGGAGTGTGAATTGGTTGGTATTGTATTGATACTAGATTGTAACAAGAGTTGTTCGTTAGAGTTGGTGCAGCTGAGCAAATCTCTGCTATATTCTCTTAGAGTATATTGCTCAATAATAAAACCTGTTTAAAAGTATTTTAACTTTAGGTGTAGTCCACATAGTTTTAGCGTAAATGTGGACTATAGGAACACAATAATATCTAACAGACAATACCCTCCGTAAATTGAATTATGTAATTTAAAGTTGAAAGTTGAAGTAGAGGTAGTTTGCCGCACGGCAGCTTGTTCCGTTCCGGCCGGCTGGGGCGCGCGCGACACACGGCCGCTGAAACAGAACGTCCTACTGCCCTTGCTCTTCGAATCACTCACCAAAGCTTATCCACTCTGCATTGATCTCAGTTTTATTACTATACTATAGTCACTACTTAAACTGACTCACTTTAAATTTCTAAAATTTAAGCAGTTTGGATAGTTTTCAGTATAAGGTACGTTGTGTAATGGTGTGTATTTCGCCCCCACAGTCAACGAAATTGTTATGTAATCATACAGGAGTCTCTGCTGCATTGTGCCTAGATCTTAGAAACTAATGGTATCAAGGTAGAGTTTTATCTCAAATATTTTGGCTCTTTGAATATTCCATGATATTAATACTTGTTTTTTTCATGAAAATGTATTTACATTATTATATACATACACTTAGTAATATCGTATACATTGCGTGGTTTGTAACTTGATGTTTGATTAATTTTAATGTAAAATTAGGATGTTTAACATGTTTCAATCCACAAAATTGGAATTGAGCAAGTCGCTTATTTGAATTTGCTACTAATTTCCTACCATAAAAATTCTTTTGGTGTGTTACCTTATGGAAATATTGGAACTATTTCTACATCTTACTTTGACCAAATTTATTCACTGCTGAAGTTACTTGAGAATTTGGGCGTTGTTAGTTTTTACGCACTCTTTTATTTTTGTTTCTAGTTTTTTTTTATATAACGCTGAGTTCAAGTTTTCACGTGACGTTAGCGGTTTAATTCCTAAATATAAGTTTATTGAATGAAACTGTGGCCAGGTTAACAGCATAAGAGAGCAGTACTTCAGAGCCTGCCTAAAGTACCTATATTTTTGTCATTTTATTTATCTATATACATGTTATTATTCACCTATTACAGTTTTCTCAATATTAGCTTGTATTTTAATTAAGAAATAATCATATTTAACATTGCCAGGTGATCAGCAACCTGCACTTTAATATTTTTGGAAACTATTGAACTTAAATTGTACTGACTTTATAAATATATTTACTTCAATAAAGATTTTCCATGCCACTACAGTTTTTGTTTCATTTCTCCATATTATCACTCTTGTCTAGCATGCAAAGCAAGGTTAAGAAGCTAATGCACAGCCTTTATAGAGGGAGAGCCAGGGCCTGCCAGACCTACGTTAAAGTATAACGGCTGAAATTTATTTCACGTGTTCTCACTGGTGTAGGGAACAATGTTTGGGGGTTACGAACCTGGAGTAACCCTTCGACGTAGACCCTTCGGATATGTCTGGCTTTTAGAATAATGACTTAAAATGGTCATTAGAATATTGTGTATAAATCTCAGCTTTATAATATGACGTTAGAGAGCTCAGGTACTGCACGCCTCGATTGCCTGATACCTACTGAAGGCACCGTTACCCCAGGTTCGTACACCCCCAAACATTGTTCCCTACACCAGTGTTAACACGTGAAAAAAAATTCAGCCTTTATACTTTAACGTAGGTCTGGCAGGCCCTGGCTCTTAGTCCATTAGTTTTAAAAGAAAATAGGCTGCCGGATTCCCATTTCTTCCTCAATGAGAAGCCTGCAACTAGCTGACAGCAATAAAATTTACTCAAAGTATAGAGCCATATTTTATTAACCTCAGATTTTCTAAGGCCCAATTATACCATTGTTACAAAGCTAGTTTCAAAAATGGAAAATGCTCATAAGGAACCATATTAAGTATACATATATATAGTACATATGTATAGTAGTAGACGTATTAAGTAGGTACTTTACAAACAAATAGATAGCTATTTGATTTCAAAGTAAGCAGTAAAACTGAGTTTAGCCTTTTTTTTATGCTTGATAAGCCTTCATTTGACCACAATCTCACTTGATGTAAAGTGACGATGTGGTCTGAGATGGGACATGAAGACCTAGAAGACTGATCTGATAGTGTTTATAGCTGGCGAAGTCGGCCCTTAAAACGACGTAAATAAAAGAAATAGGTACATAGTAAGGTAATAACAATTTAATATAGTAGGAGTCTGTAAACGAATATCAACATTATTATAAAATTCTTATATAAAATAAATATTAATAAATATTTCCGGACTATATATCTATATTTCATAGATATCTCAATTATTATCATAAACAGAAATGCTATGTAGGTATGTATTAATTTTATGGACTAGCCAATTAATAGAAATCCGTTATTATAACTTATGCTTATTTCATTCACAAAATGTTACATACACCTACACTTTAAGCGTACGGTATTTTATTATGTAAAAAATTATTCGATATGTCGTCTCGTGTAAGAGGAAAAATAAATATTTCAGCTCATTTTCTGATATAGAAATTAAAACAGAACTTTTTCCTACATACAGTAGACGAATACCATAATGATAACAATATAGATATACAATTTAAGATGTAAAGTAATAAGTAGAATTATGTATAAAAATGTCTTAGCCAGTAGTATGTATATGCGTATATAGTAAAACACATTTATTATCACTTATATCTAGTCAGTCTTATAGACGCACTCGCCCGCTATCCACGTGGAATGTACCTTCAGTGTGCGAGGGTGTAGGAATACGAAGTCCGCGTCGCAGCCGAAGTCTAACTGACCTTTCCGTGCTTCAATGCCGAGCGCTCGCGCGGGGTGCAACGATGCTGCCTCTAGCGCGTACTCTAGCGAACAATCTGGAAATATACATTTATTTTATATGGATAAATTAGATGAGAGTGATAAATCGAGTTGACAATAGGGGATATTACGCTAAACTCTGCACAGATGGCGCTAGCACAGTTATCCTTTTATTAGGGTTTATGGAATTTGTGATCAATGATCAAGAAACTCTTTTCTCGTCACATCAAACTTTGAAGGACTCGTCATAGATAAAACTGCTTACCTTTAAACTATTTTCTTCTGTGTTTACTATATAGTGCTGCACTCTGCGCCACAGCTCGCCAGAGCGCGAGCATATTGCAGTAATATCCCCTAATATTATTTGAACGAAGTTCTTTATTATCACATTACTTTTTTACAAGGCAGCTTCTCACCTTGGTCAAGCATATACAATACACCCAAACCCTTGAGGAGTTCGTGACGGCAGGTGGCAGGAAATAGAGTAGAGTAAAAATAGAGTAACTACGGTAATGGTAGGTTCTAACGACTCGGTAACACTATAATCGATGTCGTTCTGCTCCCACCACCAGTTATTTGTGGCCACCACTCTGTTTTGTGTGGGCTGATTTGTTATTATTATCGTCATTTCAACAGTAGAACGACCTTTGCTGGGCATATCCTACCGCTTAATATTTTATCTATTTCCTCTAGGTCCGGCCATCTAGTAGATGACCGTCTAAAGTAGGACGTAAACGAATCCTTTGGCTATATTGGTAACCCGCATTCTTCTGTAATTGTAATCATCATCACATTTCGGCCCTGAAAGGCAATTCTCGCGTCTATGATATCATAATAACGAATTCGATATAACCTATATAGTTTTCTTGAGAACTTATGCACGAGAATTTGCCTTGAGAAGCCTAATTGTTGAACTATCGCAGACAATGTATTTTTATAATCGAAAAATCGAAGGTTATATTATAATATAATATTCGTTATAATATTCATTGGGCGCGAAAAATAATATTGTTTTTTTTTTATCAGGACAGCTGCATATTTCCTTTAAATATAAAGGCCATAATATACCACGGTCGGTACAATGCGGCTTGGTGTTAATGGGTGTGTCAGTCTTATTCGTTGTTAGGTATGGTTGTAACACCCGCCGGTGAGGTAGGTTTGGTACTCTGAGCGAGTAGCACTTCGACCACAAGATACAAAATAATTTATTTCCATTGTGTGGTTCCACAAATCTTAGATACCAGAACCAAATAGTCGTTGGAGTACATAGTAATAGAAGCGAAAATGACCTAGTGATTGCTGGAAGGTGGCGACACACTCGTCGAGCGCGGCGGTGCTGCCGCAGAGCGTGTTGGTGCCGGCGACGAACGCGCGCCCGCCCACCACGCACACCGCCTGCGGCCCGATGCGGTGCCTGCCGTCGGCTAACCCTTGAGCCGCCACTGCGTCACTCACCAGTACGAGCCCTGCAAGTTATTCATTAAAATAGGACATCCAACAAGGAAAACACAAAACATGGTCAATAGATACAGCGTACATGATATTACATTCGCGTGGGACAAGCACTTAATTATATGATATCCAGCATGTGTAATTTAGATGGTTTAGGCTAGCAAAAATATTAAAAGTAAAGTAAAAATTTGGCGAATTATGATTTTTGTGGTTGAAAATCGAAATTCAATAAAACTTTTTTGCCAAAAATTAAACCAACTTAAAAACGGAAACTGAAAAGTAATAAATAAATTCACTTTACAAATCATTTCGACATTATAAGTGATAATTATAAGAAACATAAACAATTAAATAATTAAGTATTTAATAATTTTGAATGCTCTAATGTACAGACATTTTTGAAACACTGATTGGTTTGCTGTTGTCATAATCCGTAAATATGAAACAGCCTCAAAATTCAGGTCATTTCCTTAATTTAGGTCGTGAATTTTGTCATATGTTTTGTGTGTCTAATAAATAAATAAAGCATATCGCTTTGTTCAGAATTGTATCCGCTATTGCGTCTTACCATCCTTGTTGGTCCTGCTCGCAATTCTCAGAGCAGCCGGGTGCGTGTGCGTTCCGTCGGAGATGATTCCGTAATAAACTTGTTTCTTAGTATTGGCTGCCAATAATCCAACTAAGCCAGGATCTCGATGGTGGAACTGAAAAATATTTACCCTAAATTACTGAATAGTTAATTACTACGTAACATCTGTTTTCCACCCCGCGGCGATATTACGGATTTTTTTCATGTTTTTCATGTTCCATGAAAATACCTAAACTCATTACAACAGCTATAGGCAAGTTCCAGCCAAATTGAACCAGCCGTTTTTGAGATTAAGCGGATCGCGGTGGCCATATTTACGCCCACTCGTATAAGCATTTACTATAAAAACAAAATTAAAACCTTTGAAAATACCCACGCCGGTTAAAACTTAGTTGAAAAAGGATAACATAATTTTGAAACTCCCGACTTAAAGAATTGAACATAATGAAGTTAATAAAAACCCCAGAAAATCCGCTCTCACCCTAAACGCACCTTTTCCGTGCCATTGTGGGTAAAAAGGTGTTTTTAATAGTATGGATTGACACTTACATTTTATTTAAATTTATAGATTTCAATCTGTTTTTTATACAAAATAACATCGGAAGCGTTTAATGTCGATTTTATTGGAAGAATGAGTCGTGTTGGGAGTAGGCGTGTGATTAGAAGCACGAGTACGGCAATACCGCGCTTAAAAATGTGCGGTAAGTCACTGAAGATAAGAACAAGACTTACTTACCGGTAACATAGCATTAAATAAATGTGTGATTAAATTGGCTCCATTCTCAATAGCTTTCTCCCCCTCTGCCAAGCTGGCGGTGGAATGGCCCAGAGCAACATTGATTCCCAGAGCTCGGAGGCCTCTTATAGCTTCTATAGCTCCTTCCAGTTCTGGAGCCAGTGTCACAATAATCACGTTCTCTAAATTGCCATAAACTTCTTTTATTGACTTCATTCCCTGTAACATTATAAATAGCATAGATTTATAACATTATATGGCCGTGTTAGCTAAGTTGGAGCACATGAGTGAGTGGCATTGAGTTGCCCGCGTTTCATGGATTTTCCTGCAGTTCTACAGTAATAGTATACGTTACATATTAAAAAAAAAAAAGTATTTGAGATATAATAAGCTTACATAGATACAGCAGAAAATACTTTGTTTTAATACTACAAATATAATTGTATGTACCATATTTCAAGCAATAAATGTTTATTATTTTTATTTATGTGTCTGACCGTCAAGAACTAGTCTTTCATAATGTCATTAATTATAAAATAAAAAAAAATGTATTTTTTTTCCAATTTGAACAACTTTGTTTTGTTCCATGCAAGTCAACAAATGCTGAGCTAGAAGCCTTTTTGGGACTCTGCTTATGTGCCTTTCCTATTAATTTATTGCTGTTCATATGTATTAGGTCTAAATTTTTTATATAATTTATATTTAATATCATAAAGATGATACATATGTATGTACTTATTTTATAAAGTTTGTAAAAATCCTTCCTCTATAATTAATTTGTTATCCATAACTTCAACAACTCTTTAACCTAGACCAGTAAATTCTGAGATATACTGATACTCGGTCATGGAGTATTTATTTTATAACAATCACAAATAAAGCAATACTCAGCATGTTAAGCAATAATTCTGTGATAACAAGTTCAATACCTACAATATATTTAACCCAATTCGGAGAACAAGTGTCTCACAATTGGGTTAAAGATAAGTATTATGATTGCAATACTCAACATTCATTTACTGTATGAATGTAAAATAATTATTAATGGTGCTTTTTTTTTATGACCTAAAGTCAAATGCATGCTTCTTAATAAATATTAAGGCCTCATCATCACCCTATTAACATTCCCACTGATGGGACAAGGTTAGGCCTTAATTCACCACACCGGTCAAGTGCGGGTTGGTGAATGTCACATGACCTTCAAACTCTAAAGATCTCGATAAAGCATGTGTTTAAAGTGCACATAGATTTCTCAAGAAGAAAAATCTAAGAAAAATTTAAGACTGATTTTATTTTTGTAATTTAATTACCTTATCAGGAATTCTTATGTACTTTTCCATGTGCGCTCCCTTTTTGGCTGGACTAATGAAAGGTCCCTCTAAATGCACCCCTAGCACCGTAGCACCATGCTTGCCCCCTTGAGTCTTCTTGATTCGGGGCAGGATCGTGATGTACTTTTCCACATCTGATGTCACCATTGTGGGGCAAAATGATGTGACTCCATGGGATATTAGCTCTTTTGCTACTATATTTATACCTTCCTCTATATTTTCAGTATCATATGAAAAGTCAACTCCCATGCCACCTGCCAAAATAACTTAAAATAAATAAAGTGCTTGACTGAACCTAAATATAATTAAAAAGCACTTAAGGCATTTATTTCCTCATAAAACAAGAAACATTTAATTTACAGAATTATTTCTGTAATCTAACTTAGTAAATAGTAATTAAATTGTGCCTCTGGGATTTTTATGTACCTATATTTATATTTACGCCTACAAATATACTGAGACGAACGAATTTTAAAACAATGTCTGTGTATTTCTGGCATATTTAAAGTTTGAGACTATTGGTAGGTACTATGCACAATGTTCATGAGAGTTATGGCATATGATCATTATTTATAATATGTCGCTGGTTCCCTGCGACACAGCCGCATTCCAAAATTTCTGTTTTTTCAGTAGAGCCTGTCAAAGTTTTTGCAACAGGTTTTTTTAATTTTTCGGATGGTTATGGTTTTAAATTATATGATTAAAGTATAACGTTACCTGCGTCTTTTGCCCCTTAACCAGTATGTATTTTTAATTTAAGAGTAGCTTTAACACAAACACGTATAAAGCAAGATAAGTCCGTTTAGAATATAAAAAATATTAAGATTTGTTGATGAAATTATTGAATAAAACGGCGCAACTGACGAAATCTATATAGTTTATTTAAAAAAATAAACATTATATACTGAAAAATTTAAAAGTAATCAAAGAAAGGAATAGCATGCTACACTATGAAATACTCTTATCATTAAATTTTTACTTCTAAGTCATTTAGACATTATTTTCTAATAACGACTTTTCAAACTTTAATTAAATTATACTTTTAAGATCATAAATTACGATTTGAGATCTTGTTTAAATACTTATCAGAAAAGAAACATTATAATCAATAAAATGAGATAGAAATTACTAAAAAACTTGGCTTAGCCAATCAACCAGTCTTAATAACAAGTCTTATTTCTTATGTATAATTATAAAATACTTCTTACTTTGAGAATGAGTATTCTTACCTGACCATTAGTTAAAAGATATGAATCAACTTTGTTTTCAAATGCTTAGCAATTATACAAAAATTAAATTATCTGTGTTACAATTAATATTTTATAACTTAAGTAAATACTTAGAGACAAAGATAATAACTCTAAACTGCGTACTTATTCTTGTACTCGTAATTGTAATGATAGAGCAATGTGACCATCTTTTTAGTGCCTAGTCAGTCATGTTATTATTTTAAGTTACGTAAGTTATTATTACAAACTATTTTAGGAACTAAGTCAGATTTATATTAAAATTAGCTATGTACTTATTGAATATATTTTTATATTTTCTATTTTTCGACACTGAAATGTATCATCTTGCTTACGTTTTTCATTTTCGTGATCTCCGGGGCACAACTTCATCAATAGTTATCGATTCCACACTAGGTAAATCAACGCTAGGGGTGCAGAATCAATAATGGCAGCCGGAGAATCGAAGCTAAGAGTATGGTTATTAATATCAGATGTCAGTATTAGGGTATGTGGGTTCTTCCTGAATAGTTCTGTATTGCTGAGAATTAACACTGAGTAGCTGGGGCATATTGCTGAGCGTTAGTTTCCGACCTTCGGTGGCTTTTTTGTTTTAGTTGGTAATGTTGGATCTCTTGATAGGCCCATCCAGATCCAGGATAGGATAGGATCCAGACCGGTTTTGGTAAAATAGCTACATCAGAGATTGATTCATATATTTTATTCTTTGAAATTAATTGGAAATTGGGATCTTTGACGCTATCATCTGATGAAAAATCTGTTGCACTTTTATCATTTTCGCAAACGCTTTCTTCCACAACAAAGTTAGGTATGTTGATGATGAGTGCAAAGCTTGGTTTTCTGCTACCATGTTAAGAATTCTTTGAGTTCTTCTTTCCATTCTGTAAAATATTATACAAATAAAGAAACCACCACCACCAACACCCTACTTAAACCACAAAGTCTAAGGTCGTAGTTTCTATCTATAATTTCCTATCTAGGCATTATTTTACATCTTTACATTGTGATAAAAAAGCTATGAAGAAAAGTTAAAACGTGAAAGCCTAACAACAGCCAATCCCACTGATTTAAAAAAAAAATAGTAAGTATTTTGGATTTATGGGATGTTTGTCACCTATTCAAAGCAATAAACAACGAGTAGTGATCAGGCATTAACTTCGCATATTATAGATATAGACCAGGATAATCACATTGGCTGCTTGTTGTCCAAGAACAACGTGTACAAAGCTGCCGGTAGAAGCTAGTTTTTGAAATAGCCATTTTAGCTTTAAAAGTTATTCCTCATATGACAGTAATATTATATAAAACACAGTCGCATTTCAAAAACAGCTCTTTTGATTAGAAGAACAGAAAAGACTTTGCCTTGTTATTTATATTCAAAGCGGTCACATTCAAAAATATCACTACATACTTACTAAAATTTATAATTAAAGCGGTCGCAACACAAAATAAGGCCCCTTAGTTTATAAAATATTCTGGTACTCACCTGAATTTTTAGATCAAAGCAGCCATAACTCAAAATACGGCACTTTCGATTATAATTTTCATTACAAAACCTTGAAATTGTTCGGAAGTCCTGGTTGCAACTAAAAAAATGGCCGTATCGCTCCGAACTAACCGACTAAATTAGGTAAAACCGAAAGGGCGCTTGTGTGTTTTTGTGAAAACTATGGATAAAAGCATGGGTGTCTTCGCTGCAACGCATAAACCGGTCAATTTTAGGAGCATTTATGCAATAAAAACGATTTTGGACATTTTTGGATTGCGGCTGTGTCGCAGGGAACCAACGATGTATATGCGAAAATGTCATAAAACTTGGTCATGGTACAGTGATACGTTACGTTCTTCGTTTCCTTAGAAAAACTTGGCAGAACTTTTAGAGTTAGTAGGTACTTAGGTATTTTAATTCTTTGTTGTGTTTTAAATGTAGGCCACTCACCATTTATCTGTATGTCAATGAACCCGGGGGCAATCAAGTGGTCCTCGCAGTTTACAGTTACGTCTGCCTCGACTTGTTCTACATAAAAAACTTGTTCAGGGTTCAATATTTGCCCGTCTCTCACCCATAAATCTTCTCTTATGATTTTGCCATCCCGTAATATGAGGCAGTTGTAAAAACGGGTTAAATTTGATTTGGGTTTCATTTTTTTACGGTTACACTTTAAAGAATACGTTTGTTTTAAACCGCTTGTAAAATATAAGTGAACCGAAACCCAGAGAGTATATAATCACTACGTTTTAAGAGACGGGACTAGGAAGGAAATTTTTGATCTAGGCAAAATGTCAAATCGAAGTTTACTATAATTGAAACACCAACATAATAAATAATCTGTTAGAAGTTTAAAAGCAATGGTACCAACATAAAGATAATTTTTAACTTTAAAGAAGAAGAAGGTATAGGGTTGCACTCGTATAGAATCGAGTTTTATCGATATCGATGATTTAGGTTTCTCTCAATAATAGGTTGGACCTACATGCTGAAATTGGGAACAGGGAGGAGGATACTTAGTACAAAAACAAAGTGCAAAACAAAATATTTATTTATACAATATATTACGTACCCATTATTTATGGCGAGATGTAAAACATCATCACATGATCATGATGATAACATGATCTATTGAATTGAATTAAATAATACATAGTATATTATAATGTATTTTGAGTTACTCTATTGCACTAGGAAACATGATGTAAAGAATGAGAAAGTAATTTTGTTGTTAAATAAATAAATAATTAACTTTTGGTATTATGATCAGATAAATCAAAGAAAATGTTCCGCTATTGCAAAGTGTGTTAAAACCGCAAATTATTTTTCAACACATCGAGATGAATCTAAGAATATGATACTCCTCCTATAATGTGTCATTTAAATGAGGTTGACCAAGCATCATCTGAAAAAAAAGTTTAATTATATTCGGAAAAACAGCACAACAACAAATTAATTAATATATAGTATTTAAACTCCTGATCATATTGATGGTTAATGGTTTTAGATTCCGAGTGTTGAACTGAGGATGTGGGAGACAAATTCGTTATATTTATGTTCAAATAAAGAAAAAAATAACAGGCCATAGCATATTATCGTGTTATAGATACAATTTTGAAATGAGGCTTATGTCCTATAATAAAAATGATGATGAATAATTCATATTTAATTTGTAGCATAGAACCATTTAGGTCTGGTGGACTTGCAATTTTGTGGTATGAAAATATATCGATGATAGGCGAGCAAACAAAACGCCTATTGTTTACAGAAGCAATAAATAACATATTGGTAAATGTACTCACCGATCTTCATCCAGGGCAAATATTTGGTATAAGCTTTTTGTCTTCACTTGTCTGCTGTATGAGTTTCTTGCAAATTTCGCATCGAATAGAATTTTTATGAATTGTTTTGTTATTCATAATTTTCACAAATTTTCACAAAAGTGGTTATATGTCAATTAAAGGTCAAGTACTAGAAATTGACAGTGATCCATGAAGAATAAAACCTATTTAACAAGAAGAAGAAGAATAATAATACCACTTATCTCAGAAGTAGCAGTTACAAAAAGATTTGCGAACCACTAAAGCCTATTTAATATTTGGAAGTATTAAAGTCGCGATTAGTTTTATTAAGTTGGCATTTTTTTTTATTAAGGTGGCAATTTTTTCAAAGCAATGCCTTAGCAAAGTTTTATGTCAGATTCTATCATAGACACTTGCACCAGCCTGCCGAAACCGAGTGGTCGGTCGCTCTGGCCGTGGCCTGGCAGTAGGTAAATTCTGTTTATTTACGTTTTTTTGTTGTCATGTTTGATTGACATGACTTTGACGTTGAGTTGACAGTTGTAAAGTTTTGACACTTACTTCTTCTTTTTGTTTATTGGCCAGTGTAAAGTGTAGAACGTTTACTAGATTGTGAAAACTGACGCTTCAAGCGAAATAATGGCGTTCAACTGAGTTACATTTTTTTCACTTTATAATTTTATTTAACTCGACACTGGCAAATTGTATTGCTTTAAGCGCAAAGTCCAATAACAAGAAACTGAACGGAACGTTTACTAATAGATAATATTTTATATTATGAAACCCATAACGGTTTCATGTAATTCAACAGTCTACTCTAAACCTAAATACACATTCAGTAATAAAAAATATATATATAAATAATTAATCTCCCCATCCATGGCATCGGTTACTTAAGTGCTACTAAATAGCATGTGTACCTAATGTTATTTAGGCAACTTGTTCTTGTTTTAATCATTTAATTGACAGGTGTTTGTTATAGAAGCAAACTCGATACAAAATACCTGCAACGCGGGTGGATGGGGGAGTTTGGGCACGCCTATGTAGACATAAGCTTGTTTTGAATTAAGGAATACCTAGTCAGTTTAACAAACTTGCTCGAGTGCGTACCTATAAGCATCCCAGTGATGATCTTGTTTTTAACCCCCGACCAAAAAAGAGGGGTGTTATAAGTTTGACGTGTCTGTCTGTCTGTCTGTCTGTGTCACCATAGCTCCCGAACGGATGGAGCGATTTCAATTTAGTTTTTTTTTGTATGAAAGGTCTTGCGCGAGTGTTCTTAGACATGTTTCATGAAAATCGGTTGGGCCGTTTAAAAGTTATGGGGGTGAGAGTGGGGAAGCAAAACCGAAAATCTGCAAATATACTAGTGTGGGGTATCAAATGAAAACGCATCGCGTCCACTATTATGTTGTTTTACATTTAAGGAAATTAAGGCATTGGAATCGGGGTTTTTTCTTAAATTTTAAATTTAGATTTATAACTTGAACAGATATTAAATATACAAAAAATATGTGTAAAAAATTGAAGCGAACTGTCAAGACAATGTTATTCTGTGTCATAACCTTATTAAGTTTATTGTGTGGGATGGGGACCTTCTTAAATATTTATTGATGTGTATTTCCAGTTTTTGTTTTTAAGCAGCACAATTTTAAATATCTAAAAGAATGATAGACTTTCTGCTTTAGGAACTCTTAAACACGGACGGGTTAATTCACATTTTAAAAGTATACAGTTTGGATAATATTTAAGAAGTAGGTACTACCACAGAATACATAATAGTACAAGTAGTACTACTCACGAATGTACTTACGGGCCAATGAAACAATCTGGTGACAGACAGAGAGGCAGGATAGTCATATTAACAGAGTTCCGTTTTTACCTTTTGGTTAAATACCTAACTCAAAACACCAACAATAAATTCCCGTCTATTCACAAATAAAGGATCACAGGGTATACTAATTTATCTTTAGGAACATATCTATCGCTTGTCCCTAAATAAAATCTATTTTAATGTATTAATCCGTAACAGCAGTTCTACCTACTGAACTCCACTGAACTGATTTCTAGTAGATTTGGTGTTTTGAATATTCCAATAAAAAGCTTATTATATAGGACGTATGTTGCTTAAAAAGACAATTATATCAGTGACCGTATTTGCGAAGGTGTCCATGTTCACACAACAATTCGCACGTTGGCAGAGTCGGGAGCAGATTGCGTCTGCGCGAGGGAATGCAACGGTTGGAGCTGCGAGACACTACGCGGCCTACGCCACTACGGCAGTCCGTACCCGTAGTCGGCTACTAAGCTACGTAGAAACGTTACGCTAACTCGCCACGAACCGCGAATATCGTCAACGCGACTCGTCGTGTGACTCGCGTGATAATTACTCTTCAAACAAGAAAAGTGACGGAACAAGTGATTCATATTAACGCGAATACAGGTGAATTTTATGATTTAAGTTTTTGCTACAAGTTAGAGTTAAACTTTCCAACTTTGCATGGATTATGTTGTCCTGGAAATGTTACGTTGAAGGTTTGTGAGTTATATTCATGTTGACGGGATTATATATTTTTTGTTGGCATTTTTATTTGCCTAGTTATCCGTATCGTATCACACACCAAGTTTGGTAAGCCTAGCTAATACTACCTTGTAACCTAAGTACCATAACCTTAACTTAAGAACCTTAACTAGTACTTAATCCGTTGGAATACCTAACAGTACCTTGGTACTTACGATTATTTTGCAACCGATAGAAAGGTCTTTCCTTACAATTTATATTTAAAAATTAATTTTGAAAACAAACGAGGGAATCAAAAAGCACGAGTTGAAAAACTTTGCACTTGAGTCGTCATTATTTCCATCTCAAAGGGGAAATTTCTACATTTCAGCTCAATCAGGGAATGTCAAATTTAACAGGACTTGAATTAAGAACAACCAATAACATGTCTGTCGGTATGTCTGTCTGTCTGTCGGTCTGTCTGTCTGTCTGTCTTTCTGTCTGTCGGTCTGTCTGTCTGTCTGTCTATCTGGGACGTCATAGCTCCCGAACGGATGGAGCGATTTCAATTTAGTTATTTTTTAATGAAAGGTGAGTTTGGCCCGGGTGTTCTTAGACATGTTTCATGAAAATCGGTTCAGCCGTTTAAAAGATATGGGGGTGAGACTAATAATAATAATTATTTATTGCGCACACATTTATAATACAAACATAACAATAATATTCTTAATACTATGCGACAATTGGCGGTCTTATCGCTCAAGAGTGATCTCTACCAGAGAGTAGGGAAGGAAAACCAAAAATCTGCAAATATACTCGAGTATCAAATGAATTTGCATCGCGTGCACATTGCAAAATATTATGGTGTTTTACTTTTAAGGAAATTATGGCATAGGAATCGGGGGTTTTTCTTAAATTTTAAATTTCGATGTATTTAATTTGTGGGCGAAACTAGATAGAAGCTCATAAAAAAGGACCCCAAGGAGGTTTCATGTCTAAGGTTTTACAAATTTAAAAAGTTGCATGATAGGTACATACGGTAACGTGTAAGTGATGTTTTGGCATATACCATTACGTGCTAACTATGTTTTAAATTTACTTTTACATATAGAGAAAAAAACCGCTTTTGCACTCAGATATCAAAAACCCACTCCTTCCTGATGGGGGCATGAAAAATACTTTGTTATTACTTACCTATTTCATATTATAATTAATCAATATCATACTAGCATACGAACGTTAATTAACCTATTAGTATTTATGGTAAATTTTATCCAAAACAGTGCAGCGATTAAGAAAAATCCCGAGGAGCGCGGCAAGGTTTGAACCCACGACCTTCGGAATTAAAGTCGCGTCATTAAAAGTCATTTAGCCAAAACGGCTTGGATTACTTGGACTTAGGATAATTTTCAAGAACAGTTTTTTATTGAGTAAAATGGGGAATTTAAAAATTTTATTTTTACTATAAATATGAGAACAACAAAATAGATATCGGGTGTCGCCGTAGCTGAAAAAGGCAAGGAGGACATCATCATCAGTTCTGTCATCAACAAATGTTTCAACAGTTTGCAAATACATATATATTTTGGTATACCTCATAACAATTTACAACTCTAGTAGGAAAAGTTGATTTTCTCATGATCATGTCGGCAGAAATTATAAATCCGAATTAATTTGAGAGCTTCATGGCTGATTTTTAAAAAATGTAAAAGGGGACAATTAGGACGCAACAGCTTTCAAATATAAAACCACTAACGCAGAAAAGAGTTGATACTTAATATAAGGAAATACGTACGTACGTATACGAATTAAAGCCCTCGTCCTGACTTGAAGTCAGTTAATAATGATAAATCGATCCAAAAAGACAAACGAAAGCTGAGTTTTAATTTATATATAGTACTAGCGGTCAGCCCTCGCTTCACAGCTAGTTGACCGTATTGTGAATCTAAACCATTCTCGAACCCAATTAAACACACTCAAAAAAATTAATTAAAATCGGTCGAGGAGTTCATTAACTAACACACATACAGAAGATTTACATTTATAAAGATTATAAGCCATTAGTAAGGTTTCTGTTGAGTACAGTCCTAGAGGGGACTAGCGGGACACACCCATATTTAATGCCTTCCTCAAGGATTTTTCAAATCATCCGTTCACCTAGTAAGTGGACGTCCTACGCTGCGCTTTCGGATCCGTGGCCTCCATTTGAGATCGCCTCGGCCCTCGGAGTCTATGGCCTGACAAAGGCACTGTTATAGTTAAATAAATATTTTCAATGCAATATATTAATGCGTATACATTTTATCCAATGCAATACCTATAGATCTACATTAGGTACAAGAGACATTGTTCCTCAAATTGACGTTGCTATTCACATTCAACAGCTCGCAAATGTACCATCCAACATTATTAATATTCCCGGATTTCCGAGCTGGGTATTATGCTGCAAGATTTTTTTTGCTTTGGAACACCCAGTAGGATTTTTCAATTTAATTTGCGTAGTTTCGATCGCAAATATAACAAGCTTTTTACTGTTAAACACTAAACGATAAACACTAATGAATTAATGTGTTCTTTAGGTATCTAGACTAAATAAATATTACCAAAGTTTTATTGAAATCTCGCTATTGTATCAACTCAACTCTGTCCCAAAATACAATGGGGTCACAAAGAGCCGTAAGCGCTTTCAATATTGTTTTAAAACGTAAGGTTTGAGTTTTCGCGACTTTGGAGAATTTAACAATGTCTTCCCAAGACTTTAAATAAAGAAGAATGATTTGCCATTGGATAGGTCTACAAATACTAGATACCTATAACATTTTTTTCAAAATTTAGAATATGAGTGGTTTATCTTATTTCATATTAATCAGTGACCTATTTCAAAATCTGACTATTTATAAGGTATAAACCTATCGTAGACCAGCTATTTGTAAATAATATATCTTTTTTAAATTATATGTTTTTATTCTAACACAAACCAAATATTCGTAAAGCAATTACACTTAATCACACTATAATTATTATTAACATTTATCATCTATGGCCCTTGCCTCTTATAGTATGTATACGATGATGTAAAACACAACACAGAACACTTTATTTAGCAAAAATTATCATACGTCGGTAAATACTAAGTAGTATTTTTTCCTTTTCTGAAGTTCAATCGGGAATCAAACCCTGGCATAAAAGAACAGTGCTACAACTGTTCTTTTATACCCTAGTACCAGACCCAGGTAAGAAATAGCCGTTTTCAATAACCGATTTATATAACTAAAAATGTAACGTGATTTTATAAAATCAAAATATAAATTTACTTTTTATTGAAAAATGCTATTTCATGTGTTTCAATTTAATAACAATTTTCCTGGTTTAATAATTTAGTCAATAATAAGTTTACAATCAAAAACATTCCTAATATTTCGAATTTTTTGTTATTTCAACAGAAATATTTTCAGTTTTCAATAACGGTTTTAAATTATTTGAAATAAAACGGTTTAGAAAAATAAAGAAACAAAAATGATTGTAATGGCCGTTTACATCGTTTATCACGTAATTGAAAAATGAAAATGAAATGAAAATGTTTTTTATTCAGTAATAATAGGTACATAGTGTTTTTAATCATAGTGATGAACAACCTTTTAAGTGTTAAAGAACACTTGTGCTAGGCATTCATGCTCTTCCAAGATTGTCTTAAGTAAGTTTTATATAAATAGGGATTAACAATTAATTGAATTATATGAATAAGAAATTGAATAGTTATTAGACAGTAAGTTTATAATCAAAACATTATCAATTTCTAATTATTTATCACACGCATAATGCAACTAAGAGGCCTGCCTATTTCTCTCACTAGAACCCACAGAGCTATTACAAATTTAAAGTTATTACTTCTGTCAGACCTTTTTCACAATTTCCAGGTAAAATAGCCAATGGTTAAAAGTTAGAATAGAGCTATCATATAGATTATAAATAAATTTTGCAGGACAATCCACACAACAAAATCTAGCCCCGTGGTAAGCTATAAGCTTGTGTTACGGGTACTATAGACATCTGATGTGATAGATAGATAGATAGATAAAGTGTTTATTTGTACTCCAATCACACACATACAATAATTGGGCAAAAACAAAAAGGATACAATATTAAATTAAATTTAGTGATATGTGCATCTGATATACTTAATATAATAGACATACATAGATAGATATTTTTACATATTTATTTTACACATACTGAACACCCAGTCCAAGGAGAAAATGCTTGCAGAACGTACGAACACTTGACCCCTCGGCGGGAATCGAATCCGCTACCTCTTGCACTGCAAGCGGACCTCCGCCCACCGCGCCACTGAGGCAGTCAAAGATTGCTCCATATTTTATCCATTGAATTAATTTGCCTTGAAGATAGTGAAACAAATATAAATAAATAGTATGTATTATGTTATCTAAACATTATGAACGTTTATTATTAACAGATTGTATACAAACTTTCAGACCCTATTGTTATTTTAACCCTAAGAGGGTTCAACTCTTCAAGGTCGATGCTTCCAACCTTTTACACATTCAAGTTGAAGCAAATGCTCATGGTGCTCGTGGATTCCTTTCTATTCAGACCTTTCTTTTTCTTAGAGGGACTATTATGAGATAATGAGGTGCATATGATGAAATACACCTCATTATGTCATGAAGCGCTGAAATGGCGTAACTATGTGTGTCAAACAAAGGAGTCATACTGACTATTGGCGATGCAAAAATTCTAACTAGCGCCTCTAGTGTCAAAATTGTGAAGCTGTTTAATCTTTGCGATGCAAAGATTATCTTTAAAAAAATGTAGAAACTGTCTAAGAACGACACTTTGTTAATATCTGATTTGTTCTTTCTTCTTCTTTTATTTATTTATTATTTAGGTTTTCCCCTGACGTTCATTGTAACGAAAACTGCGAAGTGTCGTTCGTCTAAGAACGACACTGCACTTCACAATTTTGACACTAGAGGCGCTTGTTAGAATCTTTGCATCGCCAATAGACGCAGAATGGCGTTCAACTGAATAACATCTTTTACACTTTATAATTTTATTTAACTTGACACTGGCAAAGTGACGCTTCAAGCGCAGAGTTCAGTTCAGTTTCTTGTAATTGGACTTTGCGCTTGAAGCGACAATTTGCCAGTGTCAAGTTAAATAATATTATAAAGTGAAATACTAGATGTTACTCAGTTCAACGCCATTTTCCCCAAGTTTTACCGAGTCCAATTTTATGGAATTGAATTGACTATTGACAGCAGACAGACACTGTCGTCGCGAGTCGTCTTCAACGTTACTACTTGGCTAAGACAAACAGCGCACTGCGTTTTTGATCTGTGGTATTGTGGATAGAAAAGACAATTTTTACACACCGCGTACGCATGGTACCTTATTTTCATGGCGTCAATATCGCTGAGGTAGATTATCTTTTCAAGTATAAATAAAATAACGTAGGTATGCATTACACCTCGAGCACCACAATTTTGGTATGTGTTTCGGTTCTACACATAAGTAGTTTTACACCTACCTAGGTATATGAAGTTATTTAATTAATTATGCGTTTGTATTAACGCATTTGTCATTATACCAAAAACAAGCGTTTTTTAAAGACATATTGATAGTTATCGTATACGTATGTATGTACATCCTGTTTGAATCCACGACTACGTACTTCAATATCATTATTTCAGCCATCGGTAACCCACTCAATCAGCTACTTAAAGTTAATAGCGACTACGGACTTGGATGCTGAAAACATGATTTCCATCTCCGTCTAAAAATATAAAAGCCTAATGCGGAAGTTTTCGGTTCTTGCTCAACAAACATTAATTTCAAACCAGTCAAGTCAATAAATAAACTCAATGAAACATAAAATAAAGTGAGCCGCCGAACATTGCGATGAAAATCAAACAAGAAATGAAATCTGCGCTCGAAAAACCCAATTTCCGGGTAATGTAAGAAGAAACTGCGACAACAGCACTCAATCAGAGCGTTCTGGGCGCGGGTGTACCTTCTACCTGTATTTTTATTTTATGTCAGACGGAGCTCCTCTTATCCGTGTCTGTTGATTCCATTCCAATTCGGCCGTGGTCGGCCGTCTAGTACTACCTACCTCTATAGAATTTGGAAGGTTTTTTTTTATTTATTGGCACAGCTTTCGGGTCTTTCAATAAGTGTGGGTTGAAGTTCAGCGTGTGCCAGCGTGTATTGATTTAAGTAGTTTACCCTTCTCTGACATGGAAATATTATGTTGTATCAAATCAATCCTTTTGTTACTGTGATTATAATTCTTTATAGTGTATTTTTTTATGTTAAAATATCAATCAATATTTTTAAATTTATGTATTTGACAAGGCACCTCATGTGCTGCTGATGAGAATTAACATGTTATGCTATGATGCATCGACCTCTAACGAAACCAAGTGTACAATTAGTTCCTAAGGTGGATGAATAAATGAATTACTGAAATTACTGAATATGTTATTTGGGCGGCGGATTTCTGTCTGGAAATCTGCTGTTTCAGTATCAGTCAAAAGTCAATGATGCCAAATCACCTTGGCAAGTTATGCGTTTGACAAGTACATATGTCCAAATTATCAAACTTTATTATCAAACTCAGGGAACTTTAGTCGTTTCGACCCGCGAGACTTTCCTATGTTTAGTAACCAAATTTGAGACCTTTTTAATTAACAATACCATGTCGAGGATTGGCCGAAAACATCACAGCTGTCCTTGAGAGTGTTCAGGAGATTCCGAGTGATAAAATACCTTGCCTATATGGGTCAACCACCAACTGTTAGAAAGGAGACACTTTCACTGTTAAATCGCCTATTTATCGAGATAGGATATTTACCAGCGGGAAAATTGGAAAGCTACTAGATAATTCCATCCTTGCAATTAAAAATATTTAATTACGTTAATTTCTCACACACAGCTCATTTTATTTTATATTCAACTTCAACATCGGCCCGTCCTTTAAAATCCCTTTAGCATCTGTATTCTGTGCCTTTTGTAATCTGTGCCGTGTGTGTGTGTCATAGTCATAATTCATAAAGTAAGTTACTCGGGTAGCGTACAGTTATAGCTTTAAGTAATACAAAATTTCACATATTGGCCTGTTATTTAATGTTATTAATTCAATGTTATTTTTCCCCATAGAAGTATATTTTTAACCCCCGACCAAAAAAGAGGGGTGTTATAAGTTTGACGTGTTTGGCCCGGGTGTTCTTAGACATGTTTCATGAAAATCGGTTGAGCCGTTTAAAAGTTATGGGGGTGAGAGTGGCTGCATGACATATTAATAAATATGTCATGCAGTGAGCATATAGTCACTACGTTTTAATGTTATGCTTAGTTTGTTATAAATCTAAATTTAAAATTTAAGAAAAACCCCCGATTCCAATTCCTTAATTTCCTTAAACGTAAAACAACAAAATATTGTAATGTGGACGCGATACGATTTCATTTGATACCCCACACTAGTATATTTGCAGATTTTCGGTTTTTCTTACCCACTCTCACCCCCATAACTTTTAAACGGCACAACCGATTTTTATGAAACATGTCTAAGAATACCCGGGCCAGACTCACTTTCATACAAAAAAAAAAGGTGTGTGTGCGATTCACACACGATAGAAGTGAAACTTCAGTAAATCGACGAAAGAATAAGAAGAATAAAAAAAAAGTGTGTGTGTGTCAGCTACGACGCACGATTGGAGTCTACTACTTACGAACTATTATTATGATATTATATCGAATAGAAAAAAAGGGTAAATGAACGCATCTGCTAAAATTATAAGAGAAACAAACATATATATCTGTAATTATTCGGATTATTTATATTACTTCAATAAAGCGTATTACATAAAGTATGTTACAAAAATAATATAAATAATATACAGCAATACCTCTTTGCGCGATACTTCGTAGTCTCAACTACGAAGTATCGCTCAAAGAAATTTAAATAAAGCATTGTATTTGTGTCTCTTACCATTTCCGTTTCATCTTTTTGCTTCCGGTTTGAAATCACTACGATTCTATAGAAGTTTCACTTCAAAAACTAAACTGAAATCGCTCCATCCGTTCGGGAGCTATGGTGCCAGCAGACAGACAGACACGTCAAACTTATAACACCCCTTTTTTTGGTCGGGGGTTAACAAGGGATCCTTTATTAATAATTAGCTCAAACCCAGGTAGGCATATAAAACTAACCTGTTACCGGCTGGATGCAACTCAGTGTTGTAAAAAAATAAAATAAATAAGTAATACAATTTCCATTCGTCTCGTAAAATTGCTATCTCATTTTTCAAAGAGTTTCTATATTCTTATTGTCAAGGAACCTGTAAAATAAAAGAGATAGGTAGCAATAGCAATAGCAACCACGGAGTTTCAGCACGGTCCGTTATAAGTAAGAAGCGAACATTGTGAATTCGTGCGTGGTGTTAGTGTCGTCGAGAGATAGGACATGTCACAGTCGAATCGTATAATCCGCCGTTTTACATAACAGCTAGATGTTTTTTAAAACACGGCGGTTAGCTGGATTAAATGCATACGTTATACAACACGGCTAGCCATAATGTAGGTAATACAGCGAGACCTTATGGTAGGACAATTCTCCGACTTTAATATGTTTTTTTTACATATACTTTTACAAAATCAGGATTTTTTTGTCGGATCCTAACCGACAATATTTTCAGTAGGTACAATGCGGATAAACGTCGTGGTCCGCCATATTGAAGAACAATCCGGGTAATCATTGAAAATCCACATCACAAAACGGCGCTGTTGTTTATTAGTCTAGCTAGCCGTAATGTAAAACGGCGAGTTATACAATCTCACTTTCACAGACACATTGCACCTACCTTATGTAGATTATGTGTATAGAGGTATGATGTGAATGGAATACAAGAGGAGGATATAAGTACTATCATATTGCCAATTGTTCGAGTTGTTTGAGAAAAACTATATTTACATGAAAACACATTTTGTTTTTCATTTTGGCAGAAAAGCTATGCTGCTTTTCTGTTAAATTTGGTATGAGTGCTTAAATAAATTTCCAGTCGCAATTACGCTACATTTTGTTTATCATGTTGTTCACCTTTTCCGCTTTAAGCCCACTAATGATGATTGAAGAGTAATATTGATAATGACTAAAGGTACTAGCTTTAAAATGAGTTGAAGTTCCTTATGTTGTAGTGAGTAATACCTTGAAAAACTGGTGATATAATACGAACAGTTGGTAAAGATCACGGGGACGATTACCAAGTAACTGGTCTGACCAAACCAGCGCTATAACAGGACTGAAGGTGCCAGCTACTTTGGCACAGGCTGAAGATGGAGCTGGGTGGGGGCAAATCGTCAATGTTTCCATAATTTTTTTTCAGGACAGCCCCGACCTTTAGTTATTTTTACGTCCACTGCCGGATATAGGCCTCCCTCAAAGACTTCCAGTGATTGCAGTCTGTAGCAGCTTGTAACCACCGCAACCTTCACCAGGTCGTCCGTCCATCTAGTTGGTGGACGTCCAACTCTGCGTTTGCCGATTCGTGGTGTCCATTCGAGAACTTTCCGGCCCCAACCCGGCCTATTTTTATAACAAAATATTTGCATTATATTTATTTATCGAAGAAGGCTACTTTTTGGCGCAGGAAGGTCCACAATACATGGCAACCCCTGAGCCCCCCTTCTATTTTATTCTTCTAAACTTGGTCTATTGTCCTATTTCTATAACATAAGTTCCTTATACATTGTTGCATTCCAATAAAATAGGCACAGCAACACTTTGGGGGACCAGGTTCTGGTCTACGATGGTTTAGGAAAGGTTTGGTTCATAACACGTGAGGCGAGCATACAGACAAAGATACTCACAGTTTAAATATCCAGGACTGCCCACTCCGCCTTGCATTGACAACACTGTCCTTTGTTAGCACAACACACACGATACTTTTCACAATCTGGCCAGGCTGATTTGAATTGGTTTATGATAGGATTACAGAAATTTTGGTGAGAGCGCGCGCTCGTGTGAGATCGATCTAGTTCCTCCTTCTTTTGTTGGTGTCGCTGCTAGCGCGCTCCTGTATTTTTTCATATATAACCTGTGCACGCCGTTCAAGACGTTTCGATGCCTGATTTGTCGATACACGATGAATGAACCAAAATAATTTAGAGTGGGAAATTCGAATTTAGAACTACTATTTTATGGAAACGAAACATTCCGCCCACCAAAATACAATGGTATTTTCTGATTTTCAGATTGATGTTGTTACGCATTAAATACAAGAATACTTACTAACTATTGACTAATGTTATGCTAGATTAGACTACATACTAGATAGGTATTCGTTTATATAAAGAAAGCTATTGAAGCTAGTCCTCGATAGGGAGAGGGCATAGCTTCACCAATGGACGATGAATAGAGTGATTGTTTGAAGTTTTTACTTCTGCGCTCCGAGCTATTCCATCGCCTCCGATATGGAGTGTTTCTACTCTGCCGATAGTCCATTGCAAAGGGGCACGATTATCGTCTTTGATGATTACCATCGCTCCTACGTTTAACGGTTTGGAATCTTTGGTCCATTTGGCGCGTTGCGTTAGTGAGTTTAAGTATTCAGATTTCCATCTGGACCAAAAATGTTGCTGGAATGATTGGAGCAGTTGCCATCGGCTGAGACGGTTAACGTTTATGTTTGTTAGGTTATCGTCCGGTACAGCGGTAAGGGGTTCGAGAGTGAGGAAATGCCCGGGCGTAAGACAAGCAAGATCATGAGGATCAGAACTGATTGGATAAAGAGGTCGTGAATTTAGAATCGCTTCGATTTGAACAAATAGCGTCGTCAGCTCTTCAAATGTAAGTACTTGATTTCCGATGACCCTATAAAGATGAGCCTTAGCCGCTTTGATTTGAATTTCCCAAATTCCACCGAAATGTGGCGCGCCGGGTGGGTTGAACTTGAATTGGATTTTTTCAGACTGAGAAGCGTTTTGCGCAAATTGGTGAAGCTGGTTGCTAGCACCCACGAAATTCGTGCCGCAGTCTGCGTGTATAGTACTGCAGCGCCCGCGCCTGCCTACGAAGCGCCGCAGCGCTGCGATAAAGCCTTCGGTTGATAATGTCGACACGACTTCGAGGTGTACTGCTTTTGTTGCCAAGCATACAAAAAGGCATAAATATGCCTTATCGATTTTAGCGCCACGATGGGGACCGAGTTTGATTCTGAATGGACCTCCAAAATCAACACCTACGATTGAAAATGGTTTTATCTTATTTAAACGGTATGCAGGAAGATCGCTCATGTAAGGTTGCAACGGTTGCGGGTTCGTTTTAAAGCATTTGACACATTTAGAAAGCTGACGACGTACGGTGCGTTTTGCTGCGATTATCCAAAATTGTTGAAGTAATAAGTAGTGAGTAGTATTGATACCCGGGTGCAAGTAGGTTCGGTGAATGTGATCGATTATTAAATTCGTTAATGGGTGATCAGATGGTAACAATGCAGGATGTTTTTGTTCATATTCTAAGCCCGATCGCGATATACGTCCACCAACTCTAAGTACCTGTTGGTCGTCTAGAAATACGTTCAGCTTTCGCAGAGGTTTAGAAAACGGTTTTTTAGAATTTAACAATGAAATTTCTTCAGAAAATGAACTTGCTTGAACTTGTCGTATTAGTTTCACTGTTGCGTTATGACGTTCGACATTATTTAAAATCGTTTGGTTGTTAGCAAGGTTCGGATAGCGAGCATTGTAAATGAAACGATAAATATAGGTTACAACGTTGATTAATTTGGAAAATGAAGAGAAACGATTGACTAACTGGTTGACGATGGGTAATTCTGAACTATTGTTTTCTTTCGCTTCGGTGATAAGTGATATTCGTTTACGCTCTTCCTGTACGACTTCTACTCCGTTGTCTTCGAAAGGGTTGGACAAAGGCCATGATCGCTTATCCTGAGACAACCAGCTAGGCCCCGCCCACCATAAAGAACTGTTTAATAGCTCTCTAGGAAATTGTCCACGAGAGCAAATATCCGCAGGATTATCTCCAGAAAGAACGTGATGCCAGCATTCGATCGGTGTGAGTTCTTGAATGTGACTTACTCGGTTTGCTACGAAAGTTGCCCAGCGAGACGACGGTGACCGAAGCCATGAGAGGACCACAGTGGAGTCGGACCAGAAGTAAACACCATCCACGTTAGGATAAAGATCTCGAACGAATTTGTACAAATCAGCGAGTAAAACGGCGGCGCAAAGTTCAAGCCGTGGTAACGAAATACGTTTAAGTGGAGCTACGCGAGCCTTAGAGCACACTAGATGAACCCTTACTTCGTTATTGTGATCTGTGACACGGTAATAAATTACTCCACCAAAAGCCTTTTCAGAGCTATCACAAAATGCGTGCAGTTCACATGATTTGACACTAGAACAAGTAAATCTACGAGGAATACGTAGTTTCCTCAATTCGGGTAATTCCGCCCTGTATGTATTCCAAGTGTTAATGACTTCGTGAGGTGGAGTTTGATCCCAACCTATTCCAAGAACCCAAAGTTTCTGAATATACGTTTTAATTTGAATTGTGATGGGTGACAGAAAGCCCAGAGGATCGAATATTCGAGCGAGCTCGCTAAGAATAGCGCGCTTTGTGCATTGATGATCAGACGGTTTTATATCGAACATGAATACATCCGAAGACGGATCCCATTTCAATCCTAGTACCTTTTGAACCGACGGTTCTGAAGTATCCAAAGAGACAGAGCCTGCTAGACAGTCCTCAAGCGGAAGGTCGCGAAGTAGTTGCGAGTTGTTACTGGACCACTTTCTCAAATGAAAACCACCCTTTTCGAAAAGTTCTATTAATTGAACCTTAGCCAAATGTGCGATATCTAACGATTCATGACCTGAAACCACGTCGTCAACATAAACATCACGAACAATTATGTCCTTAGCCAGCGGATACGAATCTCCGTCATCGTCAGCAAGCTGTCGCAAAGTACGACAGGCGAGATAAGGAGAGGATGCTACACCGTATGTGACAGTATTAAGACGATACTCTAAGAGAAGATCTTCGGGTGAAGACCTCCAAAATATTCTCTGATAGTCACGGTCCGCAGGCGAGACCATAATTTGTCGGAACATTTGACGCGCATCTGCCATGAACACGACGTTATGTTCTCTAAAACGCAAAAGAATTTCCACAATATTTGACTGTAGTTTCGGGCCGGTTAGTTGCGAGTCGTTAAGAGATAGGGAACTAGCGTCTTTAGCAGAAGCGTCGAAGACTACGCGAAGTTGGGTGGTAACAGAGTCACGGCGTAACACACAGTGGTGAGGGATGTAGTATTTACCTTTGTTAATATCTTCCGTCGGAACCAATGACATGTGACCCGCCTGAATATAGTCATCCATAAAATCTGAGTACTGACGGTACAGATCGGGATCGCGCAAAAGTCTTCGCTCAGTCGCATGAAATCTACGCAATGCAATATCACGCGAATTGACGAAAGTGGGTCGAATATTATCTTTAAATGGAAGGCGAACTGTGTACCGTCCCGAGGCGTCACGGGAGTGTTTATTTGTGAAAACCTTTTCACAAAGTGCTTCGTCGGGTGTAAAAGTTTCTTTCGCGGTTGGTATGGCGTCTAATTCCCAGAAACGTTGAACTAGCGAATTTAACTCATTATCTGTATGTATACTGCAGTGTAATAGGGAACTCGATACTAACCGCGTCTTTCCTAACATTAGCCACCCAAAGACAGACTTGAAGGCCGTAGGTTCGTTAGCGTTACCTTTAATATGTTCATGTAGAAGTGATTCAGCAAACACATCCGCGGCCAAAAGTAAATCGATCGGTCCCGGAATGTCAAAACCTGGATCAGCGAATGAAAGAGTATTTACGTGGGACCAGCCGGACGTATTCAGTTTTGCTATAGGTTGATCACCACAGATAGACGACATCACGTGGAAGTCTAGAATATATAAGACTTGATTATTAGTACCTATTTCACATGTGACATCTCCTAATATGGAGGCAGTTGTTTCACCTATACCACTAACAGCGACATCCGACTTAGTTCTGTGCAAGTTCAGTCGTTCAAGTGCGGATGACGTAATGAAATTACTTTGACTTCCGGTATCGAATAAAGCACGGAACGATTGCATATTCCCGGATGCATCCTTCACCTGTACGATTGCCGTCGCGAGTAAAACGGTGGTATGCGTGGGTGAACTCGACAATAAGGTAGCCCTATTATTTTCGGATGGTTCAGGAGCTTTTTCGCGATGTAATAAGGTGTGGTGTTTGCGCTTACACGTACGACACGAAAACACTGATCTGCAGTCTCTCAACTGGTGAGATGGTTTAAGACAATTGTAACACCATTTCTTATCACTTGCCGTTTGCATACGTTCATCAATGGACTTATTTAGAAAATCAGAACAACCCGATATCGAATGTGCACCTCCGCAATAAACACACTTAACTGAATACATAGTAGTAGGCATCATCACTTGAGTTGGTTTCTGCTTGGTAGTGTTAGTAACGAGGGAGTGCGCAGTAGCACCGCGCTTAGGGCGAGTCGATGATGATGATGATGAATTTAATAACTGTTTATTTCCGCTTTCCGACTCGGTAAAATGTGTATCCCGCAATAAAGCCTCACATTTCGAATGCAGGTACTGCTTTAGCTGTAAATATGTAGGCAATTCGACGTTCGAGTGCTTCTCTTCAAAGTCACGACGCAAAGAAGTGTCTAGTTTCGATAAAATATGATAAATCAACACAAAATCCCAAGAATGTACTGGCAAACCAACCGTCTTTAAAATATTCAAATTCTCTTCTAAGAAATCAATCGATTTTCTGAAATTATATGCGTTATCACAGTTAAAATCTACATTTAAAATGTCGCGCCAAACAGTAAACGCTAAGTCCCGTTTGTTTTGATAACGTGTTACAAGCGCTTCATACGCTTCTCGATAATATTCGTGAGATAACGGGAAAGTTTTCACCACTGTCAACGCGTCGCCGCTTAACGAAGATAAGAGATAATGAAAGCGTTCGGTATCGGACAATAAAGACGAGTTGTGAATCAACGCGTTGAAAGTATCAAAAAACTCGGGCCATTTTTTGATATCGCCCGAGAACACGGGTAACGAAATTTTAGGTAATTTTACGTTTTTAGTCGAATTGATAGGTACATCATGTTTCGAAGGTTTAAGCTGTCTATAAATCGATTTTATTTCAAAATACATCTCATCGCATTTGATTTGTAAACTTTCATCCTCTTCGATTCTATCCGATAAGTCGATAATGTCAAAATGAAATTCCTCAAACTTAGCCACGTTCAACGATACGTCATCATAATACGAAAAAAATAAATGTTGTTTCGATATATCATTAGAAGCTTGTAAACCCAACTCTAAGGTTTTAGAAATACGGTTAAAAACAAGCGTACGCTTCCTTCGCAGAGAAGGCAAGTCATTTTCTGTAAAACCTTTATCAATAGATTTTTTTGTTTTGCTTAATCTTCGTTTTACGGTCGTATGATAAGACATTATTGCTTAAAAATTTGCAACTGGTTTATGATTGTAAGTTTAGTTATAATATCAAAAACACAGCAAAGACAACAAATAACAACAATATCTATAAAAAATGTAAACTAACAATAATATTACAAAGTGGTCCTTAGTAACTATTATGTAAGATTAGCATTCGATTGGTATTTTAAACAACTTGCGAGCGCTGACAGCGCGTACAGCCTGCTATCTGCGGGAGGTTTACAAAACTACCCTATAGTATGAATTGAGTAAAATTTATAACAATTAATGAATTTACGTAATAAAATAGTTTTGTAAAAAAGGTGTAAATAAGATGACAATATTGAAGTATGTACTACGTAATTGAATCTATACTAATATTATAAAGCTGAAGAGTTTGTTTGTTTGATTGTTTGTTTGTTTGTTTGTTTGTTTGTTTGAACGCGCTAATCTCAGAAACTACTGGTTCGAATTGAATAATTCTTTTTGTGTTGGATAGTCCAGTTATCGAGGAAGGCTATAGGCTATATAACATCACGCTACGACCAATAGGAGCAAAGATATAGTGGTAAATGTGTAAAAAACGGGATAAATTGTTCATCTTTGAAGCCTTCCGTTGCGTGCGCCGTGAAAACGGTTCAAGATACACAAAAAATATGTATTAAAGAATAATAGCTCTTTTAATGATCTAAAAAACAGTCCGCGATAGTATATGTCTATCTTTTAAGATTAACTCACAAAAACCGTTTTTATGGTACCTAATTTGGTCGAAATAATTTGTTTAAGTTGTATCAACATAATAATATTAATCTTTATTCAAATAAATATGTTGTTGGTTAAGAGTACTTCATCCATTATAATGCGGGTAGCACCGCAGGGCACAGCTAGTAGGTAATAAAAAAGGAATGTGCACCGATTTGTTTTGTTGTTTGCACAAACCTACACAGCGAAATGGAATTATGTAGTTCGATATTTAAATTTAAGAAATAGATTGTTGTGATTATGTAAGGTTTCTACCTACCTAGCCAAGCGATAATGTGTTATGATGAGCCGTATGATGAGCCGATTGATGAATTGTACACCGATTAGAAAAGTGTTTGTACAATTTTGTTCTCACACATAACAAGAGATAATTTTGTGTAAAATTACTTACGGAGGCAAACAAATATTGTTGGTTATAAACGTGTACCGATTTTGATTGATGAGTTGCTTTAACCAAGCAATATTATTTGTAACGAATGTTTAAAGTAATCTTGACAACAAAATATTAGCTAAATAGGTACTTGTTTGACACGACGCAAAATCCTGTTCGATGTAAAACGATAATGCCTGTCCCTATTGCGTTGGATAATCAGGTAATAATAGTAAATAGGATAGCTTAGAGTGCGAGAAATACCTATAGTTTTTAGATAAAACAATAAGTCGATGAGTTTACTCGAAGCTGCGTAATTTACCAGAAAATACCAAAGAACAAAATGGCGGTAAGGTGTGGTGGATAGCGTGTTATACAAAATACAAAAAACAATGTTATCCCGGGTTTCGACACCAGAAAAAGATGTTGCATTCCAATAAAATAGGCACAGCAACACTTTGGGGGACCAGGTTCTGGTCTACGATGGTTTAGGAAAGGTTTGGTTCATAACACGTGAGGCGAGCATACAGACAAAGATACTCACAGTTTAAATATCCAGGACTGCCCACTCCGCCTTGCATTGACAACACTGTCCTTTGTTAGCACAACACACACGATACTTTTCACAATCTGGCCAGGCTGATTTGAATTGGTTTATGATAGGATTACAGAAATTTTGGTGAGAGCGCGCGCTCGTGTGAGATCGATCTAGTTCCTCCTTCTTTTGTTGGTGTCGCTGCTAGCGCGCTCCTGTATTTTTTCATATATAACCTGTGCACGCCGTTCAAGACGTTTCGATGCCTGATTTGTCGATACACGATGAATGAACCAAAATAATTTAGAGTGGGAAATTCGAATTTAGAACTACTATTTTATGGAAACGAAACATACATCATGCCATACTTTCATTATATACAACATTTCATAAAGTCGTAAACATCATACATAACTCAAATATCACTTCAAACACATTTCACAAACTACTTTCACAAAATATAATTTCATAATGTAGGGAAATAATTTCGTTCCCAAACTTAACAGAACCACAGGTACAACAGTAATACAGTTAAAATCAGTTGTAACTGTTTGAATAGGACGCTGCGCTGTTTGCGTATTCCTATCGCGTGGCAATCACAGTGGCTCGTGGTATACTCCTACTACCCTAATTATAAAATACTTACACTGCCGTCATCGTCATCACAGGCAGCACAAATTCATGACTTTGGTATACTTTCACTTGAGATAGGCTTCCAAGAGTTACGGAGAGGGCTATGGCTGGGGTCTTTCTACGGGATCGACTCTCTGAAATGAACACGAAAACGAATGACCGTAAATGAATACGTAGAAGAAATAGGTCACAGATAGCCAAACGGCTTTTTGAAATGGGAGAAGGCAGGCTATATAGGTAGAACGACTACAACCGAAATAGCTGGAAATCCATGAGGAGGCTTGTCCAGCTGTGGACGTTCTACACCGTAACCTAAATGATGGACACTGTCACTATATTCAAATTAACTTTTGTTATCGTTTGCTTGAACGCACTAATCTCAAGAACAACTGAAAATGATTTCACTGTTAGATAGCCTATTTATTGAGGAAGGAAGTCCGGTAAAATATCTCTCTTAATGATTTACAGTAATATTGGTCGTAAGCTAATTCCAATCACCCTGAACCAGCAGCCTCCACTAAAAGATCCACTTATCTTCCTGGTGGACGTCCGACGCTGCGTTCTCCGTCCACGCTAAGAAAACATAAGGGGTTTACGGAACTCCTCACCAAGCTTTACATAAACCGGTTGAAAATGTGTCGTTATATTTCATGGTAACATACAAGATCTCAACTTATATTAAAAATGCTAAAGTCTGTTATATGTTCTCCGTCCGTACATTTTAAATTTTGCATATCCTTTTTCGTACTCTCAATAATACCACATAGGTATTATTGAGAGTACGAAAAAGGAGCATCCCTGTGAGATTTATGATAAGCTCTACAAATTCTCGAACTGGTAAAGGCAGATTTTATATTAAGTAAGACGATAGATTATAAAGCAAAAGCATTATTTTAATAAAAAATAATCAAAATCGAATCGCCTGCTTTTTTTTAATAACCGATTTAACACACGGACAAGCCGGTAAAAAGATTACCTACGACCCACGTTCATTGTTCTGGCCAACAAACGGAGGATAAAGTAGAAATGGTGAAAGAATTCAGTAGAATATTTAATAATCAAAGCACGGTAAAGCACCTGTGCGAAGCTGGGGCGGGCCGCCCAAAAAGAGTGCACTTTTTACATATCGTTATTTTAGTCAAATTGCTGCTGTGAATTGGCATGTTAAATTCTTTAATTCACTCTAATGCATAGCGGCCCGATAATGTGTTGTATAATGCTACCCATTGCTACTGCTTATTGCTGAATGAAAAAAATAATCAAATCTTTTTTGAGAATATGAAAAACAAATATTTACACTCAGCTGTGCTTTAACAAATAGTGTTGAGTTCATAAATAATTTTCGGTGAAAGTCTATTTGGTTCAACAGAAACTTTTACAGTAAATAAAAGCTAAATTTATGCTTCTCTGTCTTTTTCTTAAAGGTTATCATTTAAATTTGCTCTCGCATTCCATTACGTACGACAGGTCTATTACGTAAAACTTTGCAGTAGCGACAGCAACAGCAAAGCGACGGCGACCGCTACGTAATAGATCTACGGTTTTCTTGCGTTGTTTACCTACAAAACGCAAACTTAATTCGCATACCTACCTGATCGTAATATACCTGTGCTTTTAAATTGCTTTATAACGAGGCGTTACTTTACAATAAAACAGTGCCTATAAAATAATGTCGATACTAATCAATTTGTATCCATAGATATAATTATCACAGAGCGAACCGCTTAAACATTTTTTGATAAATCTAAATTTAAAATTTAAGAAAAACCTCCGATTCCAATGCCTTAATTTCCTTAAAAGTAAAACACACTATTTAGTAATGTGCACGCTATGCTTTTTCATTTGATACCCCACACTAGTATATTTGCAGATTTTCGGTTTAACTTTTAAACAGCACAACCGATTTTCATGAAACTTGTCTAAGAACAAACCAAACTCACCTTTCATACAAAAAAAACTAAATTGAAATCGCTCCATCCGTTCGGAAGCTATGATGTCCCAGACAGACAGACACTCAGACCGACAGACAGACACGTCAAACTTATAACACGAGGGGTGTTATAAGTTTGACGTGTCTCTCTTTTTAGGTCGAGGGTTAAAACAGAGTAAAAAAACTTGTTTTATTTGACTCAAAATCGATGACACATGAAATAATTATAATCACCACGTTTAGTTATACTCTGTACAGTACCTACAGTCAAAAGCAAAAGCTGGGTATCATCATCATAATTATTTCTGTAAGGTATTTTATATGTATGTACGTACGTACATATTTTGCGGGGCAAATGAGTCCTATTTAACTTTGATCTAAATCGGTGTTGTTGTTACCCTTATTTTTTCAATAGAAGCCGTTTGATGATTTGTTAGTCAAGTCGGTCGGACCAAGATCCCCTTTTATCCAAAAAGGTTATATTATTACAATAGTCTGTTAGTTTATTCATAACCATATAACTAACGACCTATAGGTAAACCTCCCCTATAATCAGTTTAAGTTAATCCCTTCCCCATTACGTTACGGGGAATATTGTTTTACCAAACTACGTGCGTAGTATTGTATTCCCGAGAATTGGGGAGATTTCGCGAAGTGGGCGAGTGGATTAAATTAGGTTAGTATTAAGCAGGGGTTTAGGTAGTTTAAATGGCGAGGTAGTATATGTTTTAAACTTTATAAAGTCGGAAGTGTTTCATTCAATCAATTAATCTATAAAAATATTATAAAGCTGAGGTTTATTTTGCTTGAACGCGCTAATCTCAGCAACTACTTGTTCGATTGTAAAAATCTTTCAGTGTTATATCGCCATTAATCGAGGATAGGTTAATAGTTTATAGTTTATCATTTTATACTGTTTAAAGAACTGTGTTGACTGAGCTTTCAATAAGGACGGTTAAATTTTTAAGTTGAATAAAATGATTTGTGGGTGCGATTTTGACGGAAATACAGTTTAAGTTGGAATCACTATGTATGCCATTTTGCATATAGAATATGAGATGGCAGTGCAAGTATTATATAATTAGAGTAGTATATAACCACGAGCCACTGTGATTGCCACGCGATAGGAATACGTAAACAGCGTCCTATCCAAACAGTGACAACTGATTTTAACTGTATTACTGTTGTACCTGTGGTTCTGTTAAGTTTGAAAACGAAATTATTTAGCTGCAAAAAGAAATGTTATTTAGTAAAAGTAAGTTATGATGGATATGGGATTTACATATAAATAAGACAATATACCCAGTTTGAAATGCTTTGTTGTCCTTAACGATCGCCTCTAAATTTGTGTTTGTTCGAAAGGGACGAAGTAGATTTAAAATAGGCTTAAGCATGAGAGGGATTGACTTAAATGTACCTAAGATAATGTCGCACGTTTCTATTCTTCTTTCTCTTTTTATTCGGCTTGCTGTTGTCAATCTATCTAGCTATACATATAGGTAGTGTTTTATTATGATCTAGTTTACTTTCCATTTAGATGTTAAGTAGGTCACAAAGTTTGTACATCAATATCTTAACAACTTCATACACCTCACATAATTAGACAACGTCCATTACAGGTCACAGGAAAATATCCAGTTATTTTCAGTCACTTCAGACTTGCCACTTTATCGAGGTAGCTAATCCGCTCGGCTAAGTTAGGGGATTCTAAGTTTATTCTTAAAGCCTTAGGATAGGATCCATATCCTCAGTCAAGATAAAGATAAAATGTAAAAATTAAGAATTACCTTTTGTCCTGGTGTGTTATGCTTAATGTTGATAAATTTTTGTTTACTGGGAATGAGAAAAACAGGTAAAATATACGACTCTCCCATGAAACAAAGGACACAACTGTAATATAACATAGTTTATCTAACTAATATTCTATGAATAAAACTGTTCGAAATTAGTTTGCGCGCTGGTACGACCAAAATTAATCCCCGGCATAATTCATGTTGGTAACTCCGAGGGGGAGACGACGGGGGCGGGGAGGGACACATACGTCACTTCCACGAGACCGCACTTCAGTCTTAAAACAGACCAAAAAGAGCCATTTACCATTATTACTTATCACTTATCACCGTTATCTTAAAACTTTACGCTATCCACTAATTCTGAAAACCCATCGGTTTATTCGACTGCCGGTTATTTTTGTCAGTTTTATTTACTAAACAAGATAGTCGCCGCGTCTTTACCCGTGTACAAATGACGTTTGCAGAATTTACTACGTTAACGAATATTGGTGATTCTTTTTGATTTCACAGCTGGTGATTTAAATTAGGCCCCGTTTTGTAAGAATCAGTTCTTGTGTTACCTTTTATGAACCATTTTACAAGTTCAAGATCTTTGCATAGTATAAAACAAAGTCGTTTCCGCTGTCTGTCTGTACCTACCTACCTATATATGCTTAAATCTTAAAATTTACGCAAGTTTTAGCTGAAGTAATTCAAAAGGCAGGTTATATATACTTTTACTACGGGGAAATCTATGAAACAAGGGCAGCGGAGTCGCTAGTATAAATTAAAAAAAAGGCAAGCCACTTCAGTATTTTTTTTAATTCATTATCGCTTTAGTCTAAAACTGTAAATCCCTATAGTAGGTAAGTTTTTGTTTCCTATTCAGTCAGTAGGATGCAGTCAGAGCGGTCATCCATCCAGTACTGACCTGGCGCTATGTTAATTAAAAATTAATAAATTAAAATAATAAAAATCACGTTTGTTGTATGGGCCCTTATGTATTTTGAGTTTTTATGTGATTTTATTTGTGGTTATTCATTTCGACTCTCCATCACGGTTCTTATGATACAATCTGGCGACGGACGGACAGACAGATAGACGGACAGACGACGAAGTCTCAGTCTATAAAACAATATGAAAATAAACCTATTATAACCCGAATAACCGAGCGTTGAAATTTCACAGATAAAATCTATAGGCATTTGCATTGCTGACGTGCAAAAGTTATTTATATTCTTTTGATCCACAATGTTTAGGATCTATATGCATATGATGTATATGAGCGGGTTTGTTTTAAATAGCATCTGAATAATTTAAATGTGGTTTAAAAAAATGTTTGGTTGTTAATTTCCAAGACAGTCACTTGGAAATTAACAACCAAAACTTTTTTAAAGATTATAAGCGATAGCACCATAGGTTATTTTGTTTTCTACGTAGACAAGAAAAGACGAAGTCTAATGTATATACTATATTTGCAAGCCGAACGGACTCACATTAAAATATAAATATTATTATGATATCCTTATCGCTGTAACCAGCGTTTTGATGTCTTTGTGGTGTAAAACATTTGTCCAGTGTGACAATTACACTTATACGTACACATTTAGGAGTTCAATTCGAACGACCCTTATCTATCTTTACTTATTATAAACCTTATTATAGCCGACCCCTTCCGGCTTTGCTCGGATACAAAAACCTTCCGCTTGAAACACTTCTACCTATTTATAAAACCGCATAAAGAACCGTTTAGTTCTTTTTCACTTTATCTCAAACATAAAGACAGATAGACGTGGCGGGGGACTTCAATATTGTATGTATGTAGGTATAGAAGATTAAAATCCCCAGCCGTCTGTCGCTCAGTCTATCTTTTTGTTAAAACAAACCTTTCGAACAATATCGATTGCTTTCATACCCGTTACCACGTACCAACCAATGGATGGTGGTTTGTCTACGGTTTGCTATTTGATTTTGAGAGTAATCTAATGTATTTGACCATTCAAGTACCTACTCGTACTTCTACTCTTGAACATTACAAAAAGGCCGATATATATAAATATGCTCGGTGAACTAATTATTCACATTAAAGCAAAAAAAAAATTGACGCATTGATAGCCTCCTTGTTTCGTTGAAAGTCGGTTAAGGTTAAAAGAGGAAGCGGAAAGGATGGAGGATGGAAATCGGTAGCCATTTGAAAGATATGAATATTTGTTTAGTGAATTTACTTGATATCCTACTAAGGAAATGGGTTATAAAATAATTTACCAACAAACCCCCTGGCAACATCCAGAATCATAACCTGCAATGTTTTCTAAGCTTAAAACTGTAAACAGAATGCGGTCCACATATTTTGGAAACTCAACTCCATCCAGCGCTGTTCTTCAAACGACAATAAAGTAAATGAAGAAAAAATGTGATAGTTCTCACAGTTTCCTCAAGTTTAGCTCCTTATCAAGTCGACGTAGACGTAGTGAAGAAGGTTGAAATAAATTCGGACATTATTTGCGGGAATGAGCAGCGACAATTGTGGGCGGAAGGGCGGTCGGCATAAGTCACTGTCAGAGCCCGCTCCACAAACGCTTTTTTGCTCATTTGCCTCGTTTGTGCTCGCAACAATGATAAAATATGTGTAAAGTGTGGAATCGGATCTAGTGGCCCTCCCTTTCAATTAGATCTTGGTTTGTAAGAGTTTGCGATGAATTTACTAAGTGAAAATTTCTTAAAAAGCTTTGTGCACTTATTGGTATGGGTAGTAATTTATTATTCTATGGTATGGGTAAAAAAAAATAAAAACTCGAGGACACGTGACCTTAGTTATACTAATTACTATTTTCTTTATTCAATATTTAATCTGATAATTGAATTAAAATACTTTATTTTTATTTCTTTTACAATGTTAACTTGACAATGTGATATTAATTCAATGCATAACGTTAATGTTCGAGGGTTCTTTATCTAAGATCTTTGTGATTCCGGAATATATAATTGAAATAATTTTTCATTTTGTAAAACGAATTTTATTAATTTTTAATTTTATTAATTCTCCCGACCTCCGACAAAACGCCGGATAGTAGATTAGTGTAACTCGCGTTAGTTTTGTTAGTTTATTTAACTTCTGTTAAATAATCAGAATAAAGTAAGTAATCGTATCAATAAACTATAGTTTCAAATTGTCTGACTCCTGATTTTAATGTTTGTTAATTTTATCCCTAAAAAATGGAAAATCGGAAGGAATTATATTTCGTTTTGTTATGAACATGCTAAATTCAAGTGAGTTACGAGAGTTAAACATTCTTTATTACTCACAAGTCATAAATAATGTTTTACTATCTTTCGCGTGGTTGTAGCCTCTTCATCTAGTTTTAGTTCAGAACTACCTGAGTTCTAAGAACTACCTACTTAGTGTATGCGTCCCTCGGTAATTTTAAAAACTTGTATAGGTTTCGGCGAGTCATGTTTCAGACACAAAGCATTCCTGACGGATAATTGTTTTTGCCGAGCAAAGTTAAAATATTGCTATCATGTGATACCAAGTGATTCAGAGACTCTCAAGTGTGTTCTTTGAAACTCAGCTGCAAAGAATTTGTGGTTGGTGTGTAGAACAGAATCTTCGCGCGCTTGTTTATCGACAATTTGCTTCATTAACTTCATTATAGTATTTGTATAAACAATATTTTTATGCATGTAGTTGATTGATATTAAACACATTTCGTTTTATTAATCTGATTTCATTCTTTTTCATATTTTTTGGCTCTAAAATCATTCTGAAATTATTAATAACTTAAGATTGTTTTGCATTTGTAAAGTTTATCTGATGAAATCTTTTTGAATAGATTTCCAGCTGCAGTTGAAAATATGAATCCATTTATCTAAGATATACAGTTCGTAGTATTATGAACTAGTGTAGATCTGTTTTTCATTCATTGAAAAAAATTTACATTTTGTTTTAGCGCAGCGAGAGCGGCGTAAAAATAATGACGTGAACTCGCCATGGAGCGCTGGGGAAACAGGGAAAACACTTTTATAGTAGGTAGGTAGATACACGTCATACGACTGTCTGTTAGAATGAAAGGTCGTTCGTAATGTTTTTTTTTTGTAATCTTTTGTGAGGCTTTGGGTAGGTACACTGTTTTCAATGTGCCCACTGCCCAAGTCTTTTTATATATTTATTTTTATATCTATTTTTCCGAAATAATAGTCTACCCTTTTCAAAATTGCTTATGATCCACCAAATCGTACAATTTGTACCTGATTACGTAAAAAAAAAACAAAAGAAACAAAAAAGAGAGCATATTTTTTACCTAGGTTTACTAGGTAGGTAGGTATTTGTAATAATATGAATGCGGCTTCGATTTCCGCCGCGGGATCAGATTTTGTACGATCTACAATTTCTGGTTATGGGTCTGGGTGTGTATGTGCAAAGCATTATGCATGTGTATAATACACATGCATAATGCTTTGCTTGTATTCATCTAATAAAATAAAATATCTATGTAGTATATCAGTCGCCTAACACCCATAATACAAGCTAATAAAAATTAAATAAAAATTATTAACTTTTACTTCCATGCGTTTTACCTTTTCCATTATGTGTCCACGTCGACACTATAATTAAACTAATTGAAATAAATTATAACTGGTTTGTATGTGCAAAGCATTATGCATGTGTATAATACACATGCATAATGCTTTGCTTGTATTCATCTAATAAAATAAAATATCTATGTAGTATATCAGTCGCCTAACACCCATAATACAAGCTAATAAAAATTAAATAAAAATTATTAACTTTTACTTCCATGCGTTATTACCTTTTCCATTATGTGTCCACGTCGACACTATAATTAAACTAATTGAAATAAATTATAACTGGTTTGTGTTTACAACTATAGATTACTATTATTTAAATAGATATAGTTATTTTAAGTCATAGACACAAAATAAAATTATAATAAACATAAAAGCAGTTTACGGATAACATGAATAGATTTGCGTGGTATGGGCATGTCATGAGAAGGGATGAAAATCATGTGACGAGAAGAGCGTTAACTATGCAAGTGGATATGTATATTTGGGAAGAGGTAGGCTAAAGAAAATAAGGATGGACTGTGTGAAAGATGACATGTGTAAGAAAGGGTGAGTGCTAAGATGACGGGTGATAGAGGGAAATGGAAGCAAAATACATGTTGTGCCGACCCCACGTAATGTGGGATAAGGGCAGGAGGTTGATGATGATGATAAAAGCAGTGCGACAAAAATTCCATACTATAGAAGCTCCAATTCATTTTCTATTTATATCTGCTGCGCTGCAGTCTGTAACTGCAGCAGTAAAAACGCGGGTGACACGTTGATCTCGGTCGCAGAACGTCAATAAAGTTGCATATTTTCATCGGCCGCGCGCCGCCACGCGTTCGATGAAAATGGCCGGCCGGCCGACGCGGCGTGATTTGCAGGCGCTGCGGCGGCAATGTGTCACATCGGATTAAATATCGCGGTAAATGCATAATAAAAGGCGGCCATAGTGGAAATATGACGTGCATATTAAATATAACACGTTTACGTATACACTTTTTAGATTTATGATAACAGTCATGGTCATTATAAATCTAAATAGTGTTGATAACCATGATGGTTTTTTTTTTGTGTGGCTTATCTGCGATCAGTCGCCGACTATAAGCAGATTGGTTGCATGATTAATGTCATGTAAGAGTTGCTCCTCATCTTGAGACAACTCGTTCTTCACCATCTGTCACCAAGCCCCTGGATGTCTTGGCGTTTCAGTCATTTGGGGTAGCTGATGTTTCTTAGTGAGGTGGTTGGTAAGACATTTGGGTGATTTTCCAGTCGCATTCTGTATTTGGTGCCTGTTAGTTTGATTTCCTCCTTTACAGTTCTGATGTTCAAAGTTTCATGTATTTCGGTATTGGTAACAAACCATGGTACGCAGGCTATAGCTGTTAAGATGCAATTTTGCATTCTTTGCATGATATTTAGGCTGGAGTCGCAGGCGCTGCCCCACAGTTGGACTCCATGATAGTTGAAAAAGTTTTATTACGTATAATTAATAACCAGATAGTCTTATTTATGCGTGCTAGTTTTTAGAAGGTAGGTAAATGGTGAGGTAATTTATTAAGAAAAATAGTACGAGCTAATAAAGTACATAATATTTAGTTCTGATCACTATTTTATCCACCTTCAACTAAATAATACAATGGTCCAATTTATCCATTTAAAAAGGCCGAACATTCTTATTGAGCTCTTTAAAATTTGCATACCTACCTACATTTGTGGGAGTACGAAAGAAATATAGATTATCGTATTATATACGTACAATGGCCGTGGGATTTACGATAAACATCTTTGCAAAATCTCCCCATTAAAGTCGCGGGTAAGAGTTAGTAAGAATATCATAAATGTACATCAAGAACATTAAGATAGTGATGCTGAGAGCCATCGAAGTTCCAGAATAGCTACGTAAATTACGCTCAATTAAATAATTTTGATTAAAGAACACTGCAACGGAACAAAGGGTGAATACCTGAATACTGTAAAAGTATGTATATCCGTTTTCACCCAGTCAAAGAAAACTAGTAGTGTACAACTGCAGCTAGTTTGGATGCCCGTTTTTAATTAGTTTTCCTTTATCTGAACGAACATGTACCTTTATATATTAAATATACCTGCAAATTTGAACAACTTACGTGAAAATTAGATGTCTTCGTATTTAGTTGTACAATAGGTACTGGCTTGGTAATTCACATGGCGAAAGTAGTGATTGAAGTCCCTGTGTCCCAGCTGTGAGAACGATACTATTAACCTTCCCACTGCTGGGACACAGGGTCTTCTCTCTTGACGAGGGAGATTATACCTTTAATTAGATTAGATTATGTCTAATAGTCATAGTCATTTATTACCCCCGACCAAAAAAGAGGGGTGTTATAAGTTTGACGTGTCTGTCTGTCTGTCTGTGTGTCTGTCTGTCTGTCTGTCTGTGTCACCATAGCTCCCGAACGGATGGAGCGATTTCAATTTAGTTTTTTTTGTATGAAAGGTGTGTCTTGCGCGAGTGTTCTTAAACATGTTTCATGAAAATCGGTTGGGCCGTTTAAAAGTTAGGGGGGTGAGAGTGGGGACCGAAACCGAAAATCTGCAAATATACTAGTGTGGGGTATCAAATGAAAACGCATCGCGTCCACATTACATACTATTATGTTGTTTTACATTTAAGGAAATTAAGGCATTGGAATCGGGGGTTTTTCTTAAATTTTAAATTTAGATTGATTGATAATATACATTATAAGTCACAATATGGGTTTTAGCGTGGTTGCCCAATGCCACAACTTTTTCAAAATAAAATAATAACTATGTCAAAATCTGGAATACATTAACAATTAAAATAATGTCTAAATAGGTATTTTAGTATTTAAAGTTTCGCCATATTTAAACCACTCGCTCGATAGATAAGATAGACCACTCGCTCGATGGTCCATTGATATCAGGAAGGTTGCTGATAGCCATTGAGCGTAAAGCACGCGTTTCACGCGAGTAATCGAATAATAAATTATTAAAGTAGAATGTCCATAGTGGCCAAAAAAAAATTTTTTGATAAGTATTAGATAGATAGATAGACCCAATGAATGTTAGCACGTATGGTACACTCATTCTTTCATTCATTGGGTTCCGTGTATATATACACATTTTACAATAAAAAACTCATAATTATAAAAAAGTTTTTATAAAAGTGCAAAAATATCAGCCAGAGCGGTCACCCATCTGCATACATACTGACCTGGCGCAACATTGCTTATCTTCATAAAAATGACGTCTGTTGTATGGGCCCGTTATATATTTACTTATAGTTAAGTGGTTTTATTATGTACAGCGCAACAGAGAAATGTCAGAAATTTCAACTCACTACCTATCACGGTTCGTGAGATATAGACATGCAGCCTCACGACAATGTCTCAGTAATACCGTTTAATGAACCCTTTGGGTACAGAACCCTACAAAATTGATAATTTATGCATGTAAATTATGAAATAAATTATAAAATTTACTTAAACCTTGAATTTTGTGGTCACCCATGTCTTTTTTTACATTTTTTATAACCATGGTGCTTAAACATTGTAAAAAATAACATTCCTTTAAAAAAATATACAATTTGTTTGAGAATTAAAATAAAAGTACAATGGTCAAGATTTTACTGCTTCTGATAGCATCGAAAATGAAATATATATTCAAGGGTATAATTATTTGTACCAATTACTGGTAAACCGACGAGTATTAATTACTCGGATCCTATAATTTGATGAACGCCAAATAAAAATGGTTCAGTCGAACCATTCAACTCCCAAATTACTGAACTGAATAAGCAATTCAAATAATCAAACAGCCTTTGAAACTCGTAACTTTTGTAAACACGAATAGACTAAATTTTCGTTTTCAAATAGATATTACAAAAGAGGTTATTTAAATCGCTCGTTTCATCCATACAAATATTATTAATGCGAAGGCAACTCTGTGTGTCTGACTTTTCCTATTCTACGCAAAAACTACCGATCTGTTTTGTGTAATTTAGTATACATATTCTCTAGAGCCTGAGAAAAGGCAGGTCACACCATAACCATAGGGTAACATAGGTTTTACCACGGGAAAAAGTAATTTCACGGGTAAATCCATTATAACGCGGGCAACACCGAAGGGCAGTACTAGTATGAAATAAACGTCAAAAAGGCGATCGAACATTATTGAAATGATGAATATTTAATCATGAAAATAATAAACATTTTTTATGAAACATTATTAACAAAGTTCTTACAATTAAAGTACTCGTTTATCTAAGTTATCCTGAGACGTTGTAATGTTTAATTTCTTAATATTATGGTAATTTGTAAGTATTATGGTTTGGTGACGAAAGAGTTTTTTTCAGTTAAAATCAATATGTGTTTCTATAATATTTACAATTGTAATTTAACGTTTACATACTGGTATAATACACATAAGATTTGTTAAATGACAAAGAATTAATGGGCATAATAAATAACTTTACCTTTAATTATACTTTGTTATAACTTTGTTTTTGACCATGCGGAGTAAAGTAAAACATTTCTTGTCGCGTTTATTTCTGAGTCTGAATTATGTACTACGTGAAAAATAAATGAGTTAGCGAGGATTGTCCTGAATGCGTCCTGAAAAAACCGTGTTGACTAAGTGGAAGCACACTCGACTTTTATTCTGAAGGTCGTGGGTTCAAACCGCCTCGAGCACCACTGGATTTTTCTTCTTGAAAAATATTTATTTATTTAACCCTTATTTATACAGTAATGGTACAATAAGGTGAGTTAATGTTATTCATTACTTGCGCGTTTACGGCGAAGACAAACACTATGAGGAAACCGGCATGTTCTGAGAACTTGGAATATGTAGTTTGGAAGACATGTGACATTGACCAACCCGCACTCGGCCAGTGTGGTGAGTTAAGGCCTAATCTCTCTCGTCAAGAGAGAAGTCTTGTGTCCCAGTAGTGGGAACATTAATAGGGTGTTGACAATGATGATGATTTTGTAATGTCGGAACCCCTTTATTTATTCAGAATTCGTATTGTATTAGAATAAAATAAAGTATATCAGAGTTCTCACCTACTCTTTATTTAGAATAGGTACGGAATTGTAAAAAAATATAATTTATTGATCTAAATCTAAATATTGGGGCGTATACTTAATTCATCTGAGTTAATTCACCCAGGTGCATTAAGTATACATTGTTCACCCAGTTGTTTTCGGGTTCATTAAGTCTAAGGAAAATGGGCCCCAAATCGAAATGTTGTAGAACATAATATGTTAGTTTTTTGTTGTTTGTTTTAAATTGATAAAATATTTGTACCTAATTAAGATCAGAAACGTTTGAAGGCGACAAATTTATTATTATTTACTGAATAGAACCTGGGACAGACGGATTAAGGGTGAAAGCGTTTCTTTGAGCGCCCACGACTTCGCTTCGTACACGTGGACTTAGTTATATAGATAAATAGCACCTTTTCATAAAAACACATAGGTACCTAAATAGCGCATTTTTAGCACACCTCCACTCCATCCATTTTAAATTTCATGTCTATTATTTACTTAAGAACTTAAGACCTTCATACAACTTTTGCTTTCATGCACTGAGGTATTTTGGTCGAAAAGACGTTGAAAATGACGATTTATAAAGAATCATTATTAGTACTCCTCCACACCATTCATAGAGTATAACATTTGAAATGCAAGTCTCTTGCTTTATAAACATAAGGAATTTCATACATTTTTTTTTATGTTCTATTTATCTTAATATCATATTAAGTCTTCATTTGACCACAATCTCACCTGACGTAAAGTGACGATGTGGTCTAAGATGGGACATGAAGACCTAGAAGGTAGATGGCTACTTTCAAGCCCCTTTTAAACACTAGGGGGTTGAGTTTCGTAAAATATCTTAGCGGACATCTTCACCCTATAAAACCTGTCTGCCAAATTCAAGTTTCTACTGTTTCGGAGATTTCGTGATTAATCAGTAATGGTAAAAAAAATTGTTCGTTTTATTTGCACATAAAAAAAATATTTACTATTGAGTCTTTTATATCGGTATCGTAAAATGACGTGCAGATTTCCGTTGATTACTGTTCTAGACAGGCAATTAAAAAAAAAACTTTTATGCTGTTTTAATTGTTCTTAAATCTTTTAACAGTCAAATTTACTATCTTTCATATGTAAGGCAGGGCCGTAAAATGTATCCATGTATGTGTTTTCGCATTATTGATCTTAAATAACACACGAAAACTTTCAAATATCAAAATTAACAATAACTTTAACTTAACAATTCCTAATAGAAAACACAAAGTGAACATAAATTAAAATGAAATAAATGAAGATTGATAATAATATAATAATAATGATCATTTATTGAATTTATGAAATATGGTTTGTACATATAAGATATTAAATTTAACTTAGGTTCACATATACTTTACCAAAAAACATTGGCATTCAAAAATTTTGTACAATAAAATAACAAGTCAAGATTAAATTAAACGGCTACTCAATCATGGATAATTTCTTTAAAATTGTATATGTCAATAAACGTACAAAGTCAAGATTTAAATTCTAAATAGTCCTTGACACTGTAAAAAGCATTGCATCTGTTAACCATAACTTTAACTTTTTCACAAATAAATTATATGGTAAATCTTTTATTTTGTTTTGTAGTTTATCATAAATAATGCCGCACATAGCGTGATATTTTTATATAAGCTTGTCCTCGGTGTCCTTGAAAAAACAATTCTTTCTGGATTTCGGACACGTCTAGAGTATGTCTTTGGCTCTAGTAAATAGATTCGAGTGCAACTTTACAAATTTTGCATTTTTCAGCTTAAAATTGATGAAATAGGTTTGCAAGATTCCCAAGGTGGAATCTACAATAGCTCCCACACATTTTTTTGTGCAATGAAAGCAAGATCAGCGTTAGTAGAGTTGCCTCATAATAGTATTCCATAGCTCAGCGTGGATTGACGGTCTTTATACAAGAGCTCGTGCGGAGTTTGTATAAAACATAGAAAAATCTATGAAGTTTATTTCTCTCGTTCTCAATATGTGATTTCCAATTGCACATAAAGTCCAAATGTATACATAAAAACTTTACAACCTACATCTTCGATTTTATGATCTTTATAAAATATGTTAAGAGCATACCTTTTCTTCGAACTATTTGTAAATATAATTAAATTAGTCTTAGTCAAGTTTACCTTTAAGTTATTAGCGTCAAGCCATATGATAATAGATTCAATAGTATTTTTGCAGACACATATAATTAAATATGTCAGAATTTTAAGTTATTAGAATATAAATGTCGTCGGCAAATAAGGTGCACTTATTATTCGTCACTTCTGGCAGATCATTGATGTATAGCAAGAACAACAAAGGACCCCTTGGTCCTTTGTTTAAATAAATAATTAATAATAAATAATTTTGTAATAAATAAATAAATTTAAGTAATAATTAATTAATAATTTAGCATCCTTATGCTGCCTTGCGGAACGCCAAAATTATTTATTTTGTCATCTGATTGGATGTTTTCGTTGATATTCGTGATCTCAACACTTTGCATTCTGTTTGACAAATAAGATTCGATCCAACTAAGAACTGGTCCGCATATCCATTTGTCAACCAATTAAATGATGGGAAACAAAATCAAATGCTTTAATCACGTCGTAAAAACACTTGTCACGAATTCACCTGAATCAAGAGCGTCAATAACATTTTTCATGAGATGAAAGCATGCCAAATTGGAAGTTTTTTATTTCTGAAAACCGAATTGTTCAGTGGCTAGTATGCTATTTTTAACCCCCGACCAAAAATGAGTGGTGTTATAAGTTTAACGTGTCTGTCTGTCTGGGACATCATAGCTCCCGAACGGATGGAGCGATTTCAATTTAGTTTTTTTTGGATGAAAGGTGAGTTTGGCCCGGGTGTTCTTAGACATGTTTCATGTAAATCGGTTGAGCCGTTTAAAAGTTATGGGGGTGAGAGTGGGGAAGAAAAAACCGAAAATCTTCAAATATCAAATCAAAGTATAAGATATCAAATAAAAGCGCGAAAGCGAAAAATTGAGGCATTAAAATCGGGGGTTTCTCTTAAATTTTAAATTTAGATTTATTTGTTAAGAATGACAACAGACAATTTTGCATTGCTCGAATATTTTGGAATTTACTGGTCTATAGTTTTCTATTAAATGCTTGTCTTTCTTTTTGTGAAATGTCTTAACAGAAAAAAAAATTAAAGCACTGGGGTATCGTCCTTCGACAAAGAACATATTATGAGATGAGTCAAAATAGGAACAATTTCATCTAAACATTGTTTCAAAATATCAGTGGCAAAACCATTATAGCCTACTGATTTTGTATTGCGTAATGTTATGATTATTTTTCTTAGTTCATTGTTATCGCAGAGCCTTAGAAACATACTGCTCTCTGTCTTTTTTTAAAGTTACTTTCGATAACCGATTCTCGGTGATATTATCATCAACTGCTTTTGACCAATTAAACCTTCTTTTGAAATTGACACTTATATTTCCATATTTATATTTCCAGACAATTCACACAACATCTAGCCCCGTGGTAAGCTCTAAGCTTGTGTTACGGGTACTAGCTATCTGATATACTTAATATAATATACATACATATAAAGATATTTTTATTATACATATAAAACACCCAGACTAAGGAGAAAAGTGCTTGCAGAACATACAAACAATTTAACTTGGCAGTTTTGGTAAAGAGAGTCTCAAATTGATAATTTATGGCTCCACAGGAAATGAATAAGAATATAAATCATTGCTCTTCTGTCGATACTTCTGAAATGTTGAAATCCAAATAAAGCAAACTTCGTAATGCTACGTGCTAATTAACTATTTTATGCAGAAAAACATACTAGGTATTAAAGTACGACGAGCGTCATGCGTCCCTGTGTCCCAGCAGCGGGAACGTAAATAGTTGTGCTTATGTTAAGCTTTTAATAAATTAAAAATAAATTAATCTAATCTATTTTATATTGAAAATGCCCCAAAATGTGTCAAACTCAACAGAGTTATGCGCTTACATTTTGCACGCCGAGACCAATTTGTCCAATTCTGCCAATTTGGCCAAGTAAAGCTAGGTTGGCGAGAAAAAAATATGCAAATAAGATACCAGATGTCTTATACCCGGAAAACAAGCTAACCTATATCTCACAATGATGCTAAGTTTATTTAGTGGGGTTAAACCGCACAATGTGTTTGGTTAAAGAAGAATTTCTAATTAAGAACATTGCTCGGATTATACATAGATTATATTAAAATGGAATAATTTTGAAAATGTCAACTTATTTTATGTTGTTGATGAAATCAACTATCTGATTAGTTTTTACGTGTATTGTTAGTTTGAAGTACATGTTACTCGAAAGGTTTTCAACGGAAGATCAGCGTTGTTTTGTCATGTGCAAAATAACTACTATCTGTGTGTTAATATTATTATTTCTCATGTGTTCTAAATAAAATGTGTTTTCTGTCTCTTTCTTTCTTTTTTTGGTTGAAATTACTGCTATTTTGTTTTCACAAGGTAATTGGCTCGGCTCGTTTTCATTTTCACGTGTCACGACATATTTTCCATTACCGCAAGATAAACGACATGTTTGTTGACACTCATAATCTCATACATGTTCCATACAGAACGAATATGGGATTTCACCTGCCACACAAATGTGTTGTCGTCACGAACTATAAAAGACAAGCGCAGAAAATGAGATTTAAAATGAAACGTCTTTGGGAAATTACTGAGATATTTGTAACGTCGGAAAATAATACCAATTTAGATTCCATTTCAGCGAGAATAATGAGATATACTGAAATGGTGTTTTCTATCAAGATAGAACATGGACTTTAAATGTTACTGTTTGAATGTTTTATCATTATAGTTTGGTAAAAACTAAATAAGTATTTTATAAAATCTTCAAATGAGTGTCCAAACATTAAAATGTATATTAAAGTTATTATGTTACAATCGCAGTGGCAATTTGGCTCTAGTAGGGAATATTACGAAGCTTAGACAGCACCATTAGCGTCTCTCTTTTTTTAAGGGTTAAGGCATTTGTGACGCTCTGAAGGCTCAGCGTCATAGATGAAACTGCTAACCTTAAATTAAGAAAATCTTTTCACTCTGGCGCAGTAATATCCCCTATGAGCGAAAGCTGTACCCGTTGATGTTTTGTTTTATAATTAGGTAACATTAAGCCGGCTGCATGTCTGTGCAGCCCCGAATCTGCGTAGTGAAATTATCGTAAATTATTTAATTATCACGTAAAATATAGTCCAATGGAGATTGACCTTCCCCATACACTTTCAATTACTTCACACAAATAAATAGTCACATTATAGACATTATTCTATTATTTTTTTGACAAAAAAAGACAATTGTATTGAAAAGTTTACGATGACAGTCGTACTGTTAAAACATAATGTCAAAAACCCCCGAACCAAAAAGAGGGGTCTGTCTGTCTATTGTGGCATCATAGTTCGCGAATGGGAAGCGATTAAAAGATTTAAAAAAAAAGTAATAGCTCGTCTGTATTGAAATAACCATGACAACCTTTTATTACACATTTCTATATTATAAATAAGTTAAGTACCGATCCACGTCCTCCGTCTTCGTGTCTTAATATTCGAGATAAACTTAAAAAAAAACTACTGAACGAATCTCTATGCGGTTTACTGCTATAGGTAGGTTTCGTATCTGAGAAGAGCCGGAACGGGCCAGCTAATTATGCAATGAAGCAATATTCATAATCTATGGAGAGGACCAAAGCAAAGCAGCCAGGAAAGTGCCTAGCCTAGCCTACGCTTTGCTACTATTCCCCTTATGCTACACGAGCGGAGGCATTAGAATATAAACGAACACAAATTATACGCGAACACTAAATATATAACAGAAGTTACCCTACTTTAATATAATACATATAGATATTGCAACACACACACATTTGGTATGACATGTTCTAAACACTTTGTATTAGAATCAGTAAAACAGTTATAAAACTTTCTTATTTTCTGTAGTATTTGTATCCTGCATGGGTTATATATATATAAATAATTATTACGGTGTGTATTAACTCCCTTTGGTATTTAGTCGAGTCGTACTTAGTGGATTTGTCACCTATTTGCCTTCAATATTCAATTTAAAGTCTTACTGAGCTAATATACCAGCTCCAGATAGTTGAGTGTGTATTCTAAAGGGTAAAGTTTATATATGTTGTTAGATCAGCGAATGTTTGCATAGCCTAATTAAGTCGCATGCGCTACGTTTCTACATAGAGACTTCGTACTAATAACGGCCAAGTCTCATCAACTAACGACTAACTCTCGTCAACTCGTCAACTAACGGCCACTTAACATCAGTAAGGTACTTCACAAATACTGTTCTAGTTTTTGACAGGGAGTTCAGATAAAAAACATCAAGAGTGAGTTTGCCGGCGGAGTCTCTGTTGTCACTTGACCAATGTTATAACAATGTTTATTTGCTTTATCTAAAATTAAATCACAGCCAGTCTAAGCCTTCATAAGCAAGAGTTTGTGCAATTCACCACGGTTCTGTGCTAACCGATTTCACTAAAAACCCGCGACACTTGCTATGTCGTTCAACCCATCTCAGTACCGGACGTCCGACCCTTCATTTGCCCACTCTCGGCAAAGAGTATATTTATCCTCGGCCACCAGTCAGTAGCCGCTCTGCTCATCATCATCAGCCTATTAACGTTCCCACTGCTGGGACACAGGGACTTCTCTCTTGACGAGAGAGATTAGGCCTTAATTCACCACGCTGGCCAAGTGCGGGTTGGTGAATGTCACATGTCCTTCAAACTCTTTTTTTTTTTTAAGTTCTCAGAACATGCCGGTTTCCTCACGATGTTTGCCTTCACCGTTAAAGCACGTGTTTAAAGCGCACATAAATTTCTCAAGAAAAATCCAGAGGTGCGTGGCGGGGTTTGAACCCACGACCTTCGGAATGAAAGTCGAGTGTCCTCCCACTTAGCCAACACGGCTTTTTTTCCAAGGTTTTTTTTGGCGCTCTGCTCCACTTGTGTGTAATACTAAGAGAAACAAGTTCTTTGTTCTGAGAAAAACGTAGTGATTAAATACTTTCTGGTTCTGAGGTAATACTTGATTTGTTTAACAAATAAAAATGGCCATGTCATAAGAATATACAATGACAGGAATTCATAGACAGATATACCACAGATATCCAACGTACATCCGATAGTCTTCGACCAAGGACGGTAGGAGGCCCATAGTCATATTAGTACCTATTTTATAATAAAAGTTGTATCCAGTAAGGAGGATGTTGTATCTTTGGATGTAACCCATCATTGTGAATTATTGTGAATGCCTCTGAACATTAAAGAGCTTTAAATAACTTTAATCCGTCTCTCATTGTCATTACCAACAACCTTAGAGTAGGTATATATCTATGGTAACCAACAACGCTAACACTGGGAGATAAATTAGATGTCTGGCTAGACCCTTATTTATTTAATTTAATAACTAGTACAGATATATCCAATTAAACTAGCTAATGTAAATTATAACAAAACACAATAATAATACATCCAAATCAAAGACAATGTCAAGTTACATAAAATTAAAACACAAAAATAAAATAAAATTAATAATTAAAATGGAAAATGGTAAGAGAAAAAAATTATAAATGTCAAATCTTAAATATTCCTATTATGTATCAGATGTCAAGTTCACAAAAATGAAGAATGTCACTCACTAAGTCCATCCATTGTTCCGCAAATATTAGGTCCTTACATATGAAATTGGCGTTTTGTATGGGAGGAACAAAAAGTCGAATATTTTTTAATATAATATATTTAATTAATCAAAGTATGAACCATTATTTTCTATGCACTTTTGCCATCTTATAGGTAGTTCATTGATCCCTTTACTAAAAAAACCAGTCGGACGGGAATCAATAAAATCTTTGAAGGCGATTTGGACTGCCCCATCGGAGTTGAATTTTTTCCCTTGCAAGAAGTTATCCAAATTTCGAAAAAAATGGTAATCTGTTGGAGCAAGGTCCGGGGAGTACGGAGGATGTCTTAGACTTTCCAATTGAAGCTCTTCTAATTTAGTAGCCGTCTGTTGCGCAGTGTGTGGTCTAGCGTTGTCGTGAAGCAGCAGTGGCGTGGAGCGATTGACCAGCCTAGGTTGTTTAGCCGCTAGCTTTTCCATCATGGTTTGCAATTGCTGACAATAGACATCAGCCGTAATAGTCTGGCCAGATTTGAGAAAACTGTAATGAACAATACCGGCACTAGTCCACCAAACGCTTACAAGTAACTTTTTTGGGGTTAATTTTCGCTTGGGGCAGGATTTGGCTGGCTGGCCAGGATCCAACCATTGCGCTGAGCGCTTCCGATTATCGTAAAGAACCCATTTTTCATCACAGGTAATGATTCGGTTTAAAATACCTTCATTATTGTGCCGGTTTAGTAATGTAACGCAGCAGTCGACGCGCGTTTGCCGGTTTGCTTCAGTCAATTCGTGAGGTACCCACCTTTCAAGCTTTTTAATCTTCCCAATTTGCTTCAAGTGAATTAAAACAATTTTATCACTAACACCGCAGCCTGCAGCTAACTCGGACGTGGTTTGCGATGGATCCGCTTCCACAATAGCCTTCAACTCTTCATTATCAACTTGAGTCTCAGGCCGTCCACGGGGCTTGTTCTGCAAGTCGAAATTTCCAGAACGAAAACGTTGGAACCAAAAACGAACTGTGTTTTCTTTTGCAACACGACCGCCATACACATCATTCACCCTTCGAGTTGTTTCCGCAGCACTAGTGCCACGGCGGAACTCGTACTCGTAAATAATGCGATATTTTAAGTTTTCCATTTTGTAAAATGAGTGACGCAAACAGAAAAAAACAGAAGAAAAAAAACAAATGAATGACGATCATCGAAGCACAAATACATGAGTCTATAGCTGTACAAATTTGAATTTGGAATTCCTTACCAAAGAGGAGAAATTTGTGATTAAAGTGGCCAGTACGAAAAACGCCAATTTCATATGTAAGGACCTTACATCACATTCAGGGTGGGCTTCCAGGAGGGTATTGAGTGTTGCAAGGGATCGGGGAATCGGTGACCTAGCGTGAGCTACAGTTCGAGTGAATGGCACCGCGAACAGTCTATGGTTCCTAGCACGAAGGTAATTATCAGGATTGTCAGGAACATTGAGTCGCAGAATACCATCACTTAAATCTGGTGCGTCAATCTTCCCATGGAGAACCTTGAGCATGGTTAAGAGTTGGTCTTCTTTCTCCTAACTTCCAAACTGTTGTAATCGAGGCAGCCCAAAAGGAACTTTGTCGGGTACAGGTATGGGTAATAACCATAACGGCGTTTATCCAATTACCTTAAAAAGGCCTACTGTACCTTTTCAAGAAGGAGAGGTTTCATACGGGTGCCATACACATGAACTCAATACAGGTTTGGAGATTACATAAATTAATGATATCTAACTTTGTGTCTGTAGGATGTACTTGAATTTGTAGGTAATACCTTTAAACATTGCGCTTATTTATCATAAACTATATATGAAATAATGTGACTAGTGCAGGCGGGTCATAGATTTAAAATAATGACATTCAATTCCTCCATAAAATGGTTCGGTTAAGATGTTATCGGTTTCTTTGTAACTGTGTTCTTTGATGTTACCGACAGGCATCGGGGTAGCAAGCAAATTTTATTTGGCTGTTATCTTACAGAAAAAAATGAAAAAGAATCCTACAAAATCTGGTATCACAAAATCATTTACTTTGCTTTTTCGACGCATCGAAGTTTACGTAATGAATGATAATAACGATATTTTTAGGCCAGACACATATATTATAACCACCAGTTAAATAATATATTGTTATTATAACAGCAAGTTTGTATACGCAGTGTTGTTGTTTTATGCTAAAAACATAAAACAACAACACTAACAAAACAACAAAACAAAACGATATACAATTATTATCCACCTGCTATATGTTTGTTTAACCGGTAAAGGTTCAATAAACCAAATATACTTAATTGATTATTGAAATCAATTTACCCTAATAGTTTTACGCGACGAATATTTTCCATTACTCTTTTTGAGAGCCGAATACAATATTGATGTTTAATAAGTAGCTTTATAGTAGGAAAGGTACAAACTTGCCTACTATAAACAGTCGGACTCATACTGAATGCGGAGCGAAACTACTTTCAATAATTATGATTGATGTGGCAGTTGATTGCCTAGTGCCTAATGGGTTACTGGATATGGTACCGATTATCCTGTTCATAACTATAAATGATTAATTTATTTCAAACTAGCAGCGTTCTTAGGTATTTTCTGAGCGGAAATCAACCAAAACAGAAATAATTCTCCGTTCAGTTAATTAATGTGATTGACGATAAAAATGGTAGCCAATTTTTTATACCAACAGTTGTTCAATGGTTTTATAAAGATGGCAACAATTTCAAGAAATCAAAACCAAGGTTCAGCTGTTCTCGTGTTATAAAGTGTTGAGAACGAATTTAAAACGACTTTGTTTTATTCAGAAATAAAATAAATAGATCTAAGATTGGATTGAAGTCAAAGTCAAAACGTTTATTTCCTTAGAAGCCTATGCTTACATGGATCTTTTCCCAGTGCACGCTTTTCATAGCAACGGTACCGTGACGGCAAACTCAGACGCAAAAATGTAATTGAATATGGAACGTCTTTCATACATTTCAAGCCATAACTGCAAGGCAAATGGAAAAACTCCAAGAACTAGTATTTAAAATTTAGCGGTCGTTTTATTTTTGTTTTCGCGGAGAAACCGAGATGATGTGAGTTGGGGTACTTTGCATCAGGGGACGTGCACAGCTTTTATTTCCGCGTATTGTCACTAGAGCGGCGAGCGGTAAAGCGGTCCCCTGAATGTTAATCAACACGAGACGGCCTTTGTCCATCAGTTATTCATGCCATAACGACGTTTCGACTAAGTCTTTTAAGGGACCTATTTCGTTATTTCGGTAATAGGCTTTAAGTTCATTGTCAACGGAATAAGCTCTTCGATAATCGGCTCTGAAGTTAAATTTTCTGCCAGCGTTTCTTATTGAGACTTTATTATTGCTTTACAGATACTTCATCTTCATGATAAGCCGATTATCTGTAATATGCCCATAGATTTCCATTAATATAACATCGCTTTAGGTCATACTTAAAATAAATCAATTTTGCACATAACAAACTAGTGCCTTGTGAGATGTGAGCATATTACGAATACATAAATATAATAAGGAGCATTCATATGGTGTACCTACTAGAACCATACTATAAGCTATTACCATCATCATTTTGTTATGTCAGCTACAAGTATTTCGCTATTAGCCTTCCTCATTAAATTTCATTTATATCTGGTGGCAGTATGGTAGTAAAAAACATAATAAACGAAGAAACCTTTAAGAAAATAATGTATTCAGTTTTCTTATATAATGACGGGAATGCGCCCAGAGGCCTGTCGTCAGGAACATCATTTCGAAGTCCAAGAAGTCCAAACAAAGTAATGAAATTCAGGTGTTTATTCGTTAATCACAATCACTTTAGTACGGATAGAAATGAAATGAAATATAAAAGAAACAATGAGGTCACAAATGAATCTTGCTGATCACAAATGAGGCTTGATCTCTGACATACATATGTTTTAGATGAAAGTCCCCGACCGTAGCTGCCGCTCTACTGCTGCCGTCTTTATGTTTAGCAAAATACTCAAAAGCTACTAAACGGATCATTATGCGGTTTTCAGCAATAGGTAGAGTGATTAAAGGGGACGGTTTAATGCTTATATAAATAAATAAATATAAATATTGCCGAACAATCCACACAACAACATCTAGCCCCGTGGTTAGCTATAGGCTTGTGTTACGGGTACTAGACATCTGATATACTTAATATAATAGACATACATAGATAGATATTTTTTATTATACCTACATACTGAACACCCAGACCAAGGAGAAAATGCTTGCAGAACATACAAACACTTGACCCCTCGGCGGGAATCGAACCCGCTACCTCTTGCACCGCAAGCGGACCTCCACCCACCGCGCCACTGAGGCAGTCAATTATATAAGCTTATATAAGGGTGTGACGATACGTTTGTCTTTTCGATAACCTTTCGGTTAGCTGTTATTAGTATTATATGAATGGCCACTTCAGCCAGGCAATCCGTTTAAAATTCTCTTCATTTCTGATTAGATGTCCCAATCTAAAGCCCGAGACAACATATCTCTCTATCTAGATATGCTCCAAGTGGAAGGGGGAGGGTGGATGTGTCAGGATGCTTACCTTATGAAAGCCTTACGTAAGCTATGACTTAATAACTAAGATCCTAAGTCCTCCTTGTGGCAATAAAGATTGGTTGGCGATGGCGACCAAAGTCTAGCATTAAGGAATTAGGACGAAAATACGTTGAAAAGTTTCCCAACTCTGCCTTTTCCAGCTTGATAAGACGTTTGAACTTCTTAGGTGCACCTACATACATTATAACTCCCTAGGGCATAAAATTCATAACGATATCTTGAAGTTTTCATATTTAGTTGTAATTTTATACATATATTATTTAATATTACCACTTGTTGTTTAGATTGTCCGGAAATATTTATTTATTTAATGTACTTAATTTTATTTTGTGTTTCTTTGAACAGCCGAGGTAGATAGTACACCGTTACCGTTCTTCTTTTATTACTATCATATCCATCCAAAACAGAAGTAGTTTGAAAGACATACTAATTGGACGTTCGGTTGGATCATTATAAATGCTTCGAAAGATTTGTAACAGAAAATAAGGCGTTCCAATGACGGTTTGCTCAATATTGAATTCAGTAGTCATGTACACTGCTATAGAATATTATACATACACAAAGGATAGCCTTTGTAGTATCAATTTACATAAAGCTACATTCTGAGAACATGATGCATTAGGTTGTCTGTGATTAGTCTACTGTTAGTAACCAACATTGACAGATAATTAATAAGCGCTATATAGCTCTTACCCTCTTATATTGCTCTTGTGTACCAAACATCGAGTTAATTAAACGACGTTAGACTTTTAATCATAAGTAAACCTTAGATATTATTTGCTTAGCATAAAAATCGTAGAAATGTCATACACAAAAAACATTTTTTTTTATGTAGTTCTTCTTAATGATACACGTACAAAAAGAAAACATCTTAAAAAATCGCAATAAGTAAATTCAATATGAAATGAGGACATATATTTTAATATATGTCGATAACTACTTTATCGATTATTTAAAATTTAAATGAGACCAATTTAAGAGCAACAGCTTTCATTAAAAACATATATCAAAATCGGACTACACAGTAAAAATTGATGCGTGGTCATATAAATAAATAATGATACTTCCTACTACTATTATAAAGGCGAAAGTTTGTAAGTATGGATGTATGGATGTTTGTTACTCTTTCACGCGAAAACTACTGAACCGATTTAAATGAAATTTGGTACACAGTTATAGAATAGAATAGAAAACATTTTATTGTACACCTCACAAATAAAGAATAAACTTTACAAAACCCTTAACTAAATTAAAAACAGGGTACAAAGGGCGGCCTTCTCGCTATGAGCGATCTCTTCCAGGCAGCCTTGGTTAAGGTCTCGTCTGAAAATCAGCGCACCTCCGTGCTCTAAGTGTGGGGTTGCATTATGCTGAGGCGGGGCCTTTTGGCACATCTCACAAAATGTTGCTGTTATTTGTTGTGTTTCTTTGTTTTATTGTATTTTGTGTTGTGATGTGTCAATAAATATTTCTCTCTCTCTCTCTCTCTCTCTCTCTCTAATATGAATTTTATAATCAGAAATTCGAACAATATCTGTTTAATGTTTTTAATAAGTGATAAACCTCACTTTGCAGGTTAAACTATTTTAAAAATATTTTTATGCAGAAAAAAAAAATACTCGGGGCTTCACTCGATAATATTAGATTTGTCAATATATTTATGAAGCCATTATGTATACGCATAAACATATTAATTTGTTGACAAAAATAGTGATAAACACAATGTAAATACAAGAAATAAATATAAACTCGCTTTGCCCACCACTAGGCTGCATAAGGTTAATGTATCATTCAAAGGGCAATGTATACGCTTCTACAACAAGATTCCCAAAGAATTGCAACAGTTGTCAATTACTAAATTTAAGAAAATTGTATAAATCAATCTTTGTAAAAAAGCTTATTACATATAATATATCGGATTACCTTGAGGACAAAACTGCTTGGGACGGAATCTGCTCCAACACAAAATCAAAAACACAAGACTAACAAACAAATAATGATTGTAAAGTTTCAATACAAAAATGAGCTAGAGTTTCTTATCGCTTCTTTGCTCTAGTGTAAAAAAAGCGAAGCGACCAGATACCATAAATTTATTTCCTACTTATCTTTAAGCACCTATGATTATTATTTTTTGTTTTTTTTTGTAATTTATTTTGACGTGTCTAAGTTTTGTAAAACCAAACTATGGAAATAAATGATTTTGTATCTTGTATCTTGTAATACAAAGTGGAGAAAAATTTCGACCTATCACGTGATGACGCGTTGGTCTAATTGGTCTATCACGTCAGGGCGCAATCCTGGAGATGCAGGTTCAAATCCTGTGCGCGAAGGTTACGGATGTCTTAATTTTTTCTGCATAAAAATAATTTAAAAATATCTATTTATATGGTCAAGTAGTACCGGTGAAGCTCTGCCTCAGCAGAATACATTAAGGAACATAATGTTGATAGTGGTGTTGGCGTTGTATGATTGATGACAGCTCCGGGCTCCAATTAAACTTGTCCCGCTCACTGACAACGTGGAATTTATAGCAATGGATGCTGTGCCATATTGCCGAGACGTGTTACAATACAATACAATACGTGTTGGGCCACACGGAATAATATCAAATCAAATGTTTGATTTACTGCACGCCTTGTGGAATTGTCTTTGCTTAATTCGGTTAGCTTTTTACCTGCGCCACTCAAAGTAGTAGTAATGTATTTATAAGTCTATGTGTTTATACACTTTAAATGCCTGGGCCGATTTTATGACTTATACGTTTACCGGTTCCTCTTAGTCCGGCGAGCCGGTCTCTAAAGCCATGACGTTAGAATGTTACATTCATTCAATATGTTCAATATGTTACTACTGGACGCCATTTTGTATAAATAAAAAAAAGTGAACAAGCTATTGTCAATATTTTTTTTTATGCTAGGTAAGCCTTTATTTCACCACAATCGTGATGTAAAGTGATGATGTGGTCTAAGATGGGGCATGAAGACCTAGAAGGTAGATGGCTTCTCCGGGCCACATTACGAAACACGATAAATCGCTTCACGTACTGGCCCAGCCCGGAGGGTGGTGACAAGCCGCGGCCGAAGCCTAAGCTAAGCCGAGTGCTAAGAACAGTCCTTGGTGGTAACCAAGGACTGTTCACCCGGAGGTCACGTGTAAGGATTCAGAGGGTTAACTCGTACGGACGTGAACAGACAAATCCTCCAACCTCCTCATGTGGGGTATCGTTGAATAGGTAATTAGTTTTCTTTCAACATATTTCGGTCCGACTAAGACCATTAAGATTTAAAGTTGCGACAATATAAAAGACTTTATTCTATGGCCCTATTATATATATTACTCGTGTCAGCTAAACCTCAAACTTTTAAATGTAGTAACGTAATGTATACTCACAATACATGTTCACTTACGCTCGTAATAGGGTCAGTGAACCTACGGGATACAATATCTGCAGGTTCAGTTGCCCACAGAATGTCGTATTCATAAACTGTTATTTCAGGCTACTGAATTGGCTCAAACACACAATAAGCCTGCTTACTCCTTATTTTGCGTTTATTACCGGAGGAATAAACAAGGGTGAAAAGCTTTGATTAAACAGATTAAGCACTAATTTAGGTTTATGAATTATGTTTTCTATCAAACGTTAATTAACCTTCAACATTATTAATTGTATTTTGTCATTAAGCTTTTAAATGTTCTTATTGGTAATCCTAAATATTAGGTCCTTACATATGAAATTGGCGTTTTGTATGGGAGGAACAAAAAGTCGAATATTTTTTAATATAATATATTTAATTAATCAAAGTATGAACCATTATTTTCTATGCACTTTTGCCATCTTATAGGTAGTTCATTGATCCCTTTACTAAAAAAACCAGTCGGACGGGAATCAATAAAATCTTTGAAGGCGATTTGGACTGCCCCATCGGAGTTGAATTTTTTCCCTTGCAAGAAGTTATCCAAATTTCGAAAAAAATGGTAATCTGTTTGAGCAAGGTCCGGGGAGTACGGAGGATGTCTTAGACTTTCCAATTGAAGCTCTTCTAATTTAGTAGCCGTCTGTTGCGCAGTGTGTGGTCTAGCGTTGTCGTGAAGCAGCAGTGGCGTGGAGCGATTGACCAGCCTAGGTTGTTTAGCCGCTAGCTTTTCCATCATGGTTTGCAATTGCTGACAATAGACATCAGCCGTAATAGTCTGGCCAGATTTGAGAAAACTGTAATGAACAATACCGGCACTAGTCCACCAAACGCTTACAAGTAACTTTTTTGGGGTTAATTTTCGCTTGGGGCAGGATTTGGCTGGCTGGCCAGGATCCAACCATTGCGCTGAGCGCTTCCGATTATCGTAAAGAACCCATTTTTCATCACAGGTAATGATTCGGTTTAAAATACCTTCATTATTGTGCCGGTTTAGTAATGTAACGCAGCAGTCGACGCGCGTTTGCCGGTTTGCTTCAGTCAATTCGTGAGGTACCCACCATTCAAGCTTTTTAATCTTCCCAATTTGCTTCAAGTGAATTAAAACAGTTTTATCACTAACACCGCAGCCTGCAGCTAACTCGGACGTGGTTTGCGATGGATCCGCTTCCACAATAGCCTTCAACTCTTCATTATCAACTTGAGTCTCAGGCCGTCCACGGGGCTTGTTCTGCAAGTCGAAATTTCCAGAACGAAAACGTTGGAACCAAAAACGAACTGTGTTTTCTTTTGCAACACGACCGCCATACACATCATTCACCCTTCGAGTTGTTTCCGCAGCACTAGTGCCACGGCGGAACTCGTACTCGTAAATAATGCGATATTTTAAGTTTTCCATTTTGTAAAATGAGTGACGCAAACAGAAAAAAACAGAAGAAAAAAAACAAATGAATGACGATCATCGAAGCACAAATACATGAGTCTATAGCTGTACAAATTTGAATTTGGAATTCCTTACCAAAGAGGAGAAATTTGTGATTAAAGTGGCCAGTACGAAAAACGCCAATTTCATATGTAAGGACCTAATATAAATAAAAATGAATTGTTGTTGTTAGTCTGATTAAAACTCGAAAACGGCTGAACGGATTTATCTTATCATAGTCTTGAAATGTTAGTGGAGGTCTAGGGAAGGTTTAAAAGGCGAGAAAAAAATCGAATAATTGCCGGGATTTTTTTTTAATAAAAACCCGTGCGAAGGCTTGGCGGGCCACTAGTAATAAATAAAAAATAAAATAAGTCTAATTTAAGATGTGAAATATTTTTATGAATGCGGTGATCATTATGTTCATACATACCTACCATTGAATATGAGTTTAACATGATACGCGTATAACCCCTAATCAATTTAGATATGCCAGTTGAATTTGAGAGGTTTTATTGTTATAAGAAATATGGGCTGTTTAGCTAATCGCGCCTTTAGAAGATACAATCGGGAACACGTTACTCAATTTAGAAAGCGTATTTCAACGTAAATTGAGTTACGAAACTCAGCGTAGTTTCAGTTGGGACCGAGTCCCGAATTTCCCCGCATCCACCATTTTGATGGTATAAACTTTATAATCATTTAATTTAAATTATTATTTGAGTTTGTTATGATATGGAGATATACTCTTAAATTATACATAAGCCATATATCCAATGATTTATGTAACACAATTTTAAAATTTTGTGTTACGGGATTAATCCGAGAAAGTCTGTGGGACCATCGATACTCGATGGTTGGAGGAGGTTGATAGATAAAAGAAGAAGAGGCTGGAGAGAAAGATAATAAAATATTTATTATTTGTGTTTATCTCAAGGTTGCCTGGAAGAGATCGCTATCAGCCATAAGGCCGCCCATTGTTTCATAATGTTTGTACATTTTGGAGGTTTTATCTGTTCACGTCCGTAAGTGGTAACCCTCTGAATCCTTACACGTGACCTCCGGGTGGTGCTAAGAACAGTCTCTGGTGGTAGGCTTCGGCCGCGGCTTGTCACCACCCTCCGGGCTGAGCCAGGGCGTGAAGCGATTTTTTCGTGTTTCGTAATGTGGTCCGGAGAAGCCATCTTCTAGGCCTTCATGCTCCATCTTAGACCACATCGTCACTTTGCATCAGGTGAGATTGTAGTCAAATGAAAGCTTATCAATAATAAAAAAAAAAAAAAATTTAAACTTTTTTGTGTTAAATGTTGTGTTCAATAAAGAGTATTGTATTGTAAAAGACAAGACGATGGGAAATAGTTAAATTGAACTACCCACGACTTTCTACATATTATAAACGCGAAAGTTTGTGATGATGCAAGTAAGCGTGTTTGTTGCTTCTTTCACGCAAAAACTACTGGAAGGATAGATGAAACTGTACAATAATAATAGCTTACATATCAGAACATCACAGTGGCTACTCATTAACGCCGTAAAATACCGTTTTTCGCGTGAAAATACAATTATTGTGAGCAAAGCCCAATTTGAGTCAAATTTGGCATGGACATAGCTGTTTTTACCAGCAAAGGAGAAAAGCACTTTTTACCGTGGGCAAGTTTATATTACGCGAGCAGAGCCGATGTACATATTGACTAAGTGCGCTCATTCATGCACAGGCAAAAACTTATATATTGGCGAACTTAAAATTAGGTGAATACTATTACATCTACTAGGTTGCCAATTCAAATGTGTCCAAAATTAAAAATATATATATTACTTATATTGGTTGTTCTTTGTATTGTTGAAAACTGACATGTATTCAGCTTTTGTGGAGGAGCTTAAAAACTAGGCGAAGAGATATTAGGATTATATTTTCCTCATGGTCCCTCGCCCCTGTTTTGTGGTGTAGTCTGCTCCCGCATGTGATTTGTATTTTTTCGTTGTTAATAAACATCTGCAAACCATGACTTCTCTCCAAGAAGCACCCGATCACCCGTTCTCAAGTTTATTTATATATGTATAGATATTTTATTTTATTTTATATTGAATAAGGCACTAATTATAAAAAATGTTAATGATTTAAACTCGATTATGCTAAGGATCCTTATCGGAATATTTTGGTTCTCTTTTTTATTAGCAGTCCTACAAATATTATTACAATAATATCATGTGTATAAAATGTGCTATAAAAATCGTAAGAGACTTTTTCTAATTTTGCGGAATTGTTAAATTACAAAGATTTTTTTAATGCAGCTGCAAAGGTGGTGGCGGTAATTGGTAACAACCCTACGCCTGGTTTATCTAACCAATAATTAATTAGTCAGCTCGTAGCATATTCCAAGCTATTTTAACGGCCTGTAGGTAAACGCAACGATCCATTTTGTTTTATTGAAACCGGGCATATCTGAATACCTACGGAATACTGAAATACCTACTATTAAGATCTACTATCACTGTCCTCCAAAATAATACTTGACAGTGAACAAACGGTACAAGAATCGTGAAATAGATGACGCTCTGGTAAGCATGTTTTAAACATGAGTGAATCTGCAAACACTGCATTGTACAAGATAAATTTTACACAATACACTCACGGTTTTAAGTTTTGGCTTCCGACTCGACATTATTCAAAGTGTTTTGTATCACAAGGAAGCAGACACGACGGCTGTAGGCTTTTAGCCTTTTATCATGGTCGTTTCAATGTTCCTTTGCGCTATTATAATGCCTCGTCGCTTCAGTAAGTACCGCTTTGCGGGCATCTTACTGCTATTTCTATTCTAATGACAGTAGGAAATTCTTGGAATAGCACTGGCAATAGCACTTGCACTTAAGACAATTTAACAGATTTTGTCGTCCGCTGTAGGATCTTTTTCGTTGCAGGATATGACAATAGCTCGCACGTAGATTTACGGATTGCCACAGAAATTCTAATTTATTCATGCGTCATTTGATGCACCGTTTGATTGAACCAAATTATTGGATTTTAAACATACACAGATTACTGCCGGTCTTTTGTATCACCCTAAGTCCTCTCCCCAAAGAACACTCTCGGCTTTAGCACGCGATTCAACCCTGATTGACCATCGTGGCGGGTTATGGTCTAACCCTCTTATATTTTTACAGGGAGGCGGACATAAGACTCCCTGAAAAATATAAGGTGGATGATTTGGCAAAGGGTGCTGGTGCACGGTGGATACAAGTCGCTTCGTATCGTAATTAATGAAAATATAGGAAAGCCTATATCCAGGTGTCGAGGCCCCTGATGACTAAAATTATGATGATGAAGAATTAAGAAAAGCTTAGATAATGGGACACCTTCATTATCTTCCTTGGAAACATTTAAACTAGCATAAGATTTCAACAGCCGACACATCTTTTAAATCCATTTACTGAGTAGCTACAACCTTAATAAATCATAAATTTATTAGAAGTGCCCCTTCTCCGCTTTTTCAAGCATGGAAGTGTTCCAATAATTCGTGATGTTCTGTCTTTTCAATTTCCGCTCGAGTATAATTGAATCTTTAATATAATGGCTTTTAGCACTATACGAACGAACGTTATAATTCTGTCTGTTCTAGAACAGCAGCTGAGTACTTGACTGGATTACGTACTGAGTTACACCAAGTACAGCTTTATTGTGACTTAAGTAAGTTTGTGGAAGGTAGTACACGTCTATTTTTAACCCCCGACCAAAAAAGAAGGGAGTTATAAGTTTGACGTGTCTGTCTGTCTGTCTGTGTGTCTATCTGTGTATCTGTCTGTCTGTCTGGGACATCATAATTAGCTCCCGAACGGATTGAGCGATTTTAATTTAGTTTTTATGTATATTGTAGTTTGCCGCGAGTGTTCTTAGACATGTTTCATGAAAATCGGTTGTTCCGTTTAAAATCTGCTAATATACCCGAGTGGGGTATCAAATGGAAGCGCATCGCGTGCACTTTACAAAATATTACTTTTAAGAAAATAAAAGCATTGCAATCAGGAAGTTTTCTTAAATTTTAAATTTAGATTTATATATTTTTATATATAAAATAAAGTGTGCCCTGTGCGTTAATGCACTTCTAACTGGGGAATGACTGAACCAATATTCATAGTTTACGATTGGTTAGACATTTCTCCGTCCTGTATAGGAAGAACGGAAAAATATTTATTTGTGTACAATAATATTATAAAAAACTTATGAGTAAAAACTAAATATAATATAACTATATACATGTATTGAAGAGCACAATAACTAACTATTAAATACCTACATTGAAGAATAAATGCTAATAACAAAAGAACGAAATGAAAGAAAAGAATAGCAACCACTTCCCTCTATTACTATTGAAATCATTATCAATCACCACCAACAGCTCTACTTAATTTGGGGTTAAATAAATAAATACGTCTGTACAATCCACACAATAACATCTAGCACAGGGGTAAGGGCTCCCACACAAAACTGCGATGCGATGCGATGCGACGGACGCCGCAGAGGAACTTTATTCATACGAGCTCGCAGATATTTGCGATGCGATGTGAATTCGCAGTTATGTGTGTGAGCCCTAAGCTCTAAAGCTTGTGTTACTAGACATCTGGAATAATTATTATAATAGATATAGGTATGTAAATTTGTCTTATTTATAAAATTTCCATGTCAGTATGTTAGTTACCGTACTCCTCCGAAACGGCTTTACCGATTTTTACCAAATTTTAAATTCGTATTCAGTAGGTCTGAGAATCGGCTACTATAGATATATTTTTCATTTTACAAAACAACGTTTGCTGTTGTCAGCTAGTCTATAATGTAGATTTTTTTTGCTGTCGCTCACCGCGTTACTGAGGCAGTCTTTATTAATATATATTGTAACACGTGACAGTTCCAGTGGTACAATACCAACAAGTTCATGACGTTTTGGAGTGCGCTCGATAATAATTAGTTGACACCTGGTTCAGAGGAGTTCGGTGGTGTCTGTTATGCCAAAGTTGAGGTGAATGATAGTTAGACAACACTTACTTACTTAGTTTGTTGTTCGCAGTGCACAGCGGAGCGATGGAGGAGTATAGGTGAGGGCACGCAAAGGGCGGAGCGCCCCGCTCGCGCCCGCCCATGGCCTCTGCAAACAACACCAGGTGAATCATTTAAATATCTATCATTTATTTTAATATGAATTTGTCATAAACATAAGAAAAAAAAGAATCATATATATAAAATGCTGTGTCAAAAATTTTACCATCAGCCTAAAGGTTGTGGCCCAATCATATTATAGGCGGTTTTTGGGTACAGAATTCGGCTTTCCATGATAAAAAACCAACCCATCATATTGCCAAGAATGTTTCTTCTCCCCTTAAAAACATAAACGCAATGTGGAAAAGAAAGTCTATAATAATATAAATAATAAGCAAGTCTGCGATTCCACGTAAAATGTCCCACATAAATGCAAAAGGACGTAAACAATACTACCGTAGGGTGCATCAATGTGAAGATATTTTTTACGAGGTACAAGCCACTTAACATTGAGTTGTTTATGTATTCTGTTAATGTTTAATATTGCCGCTCGAAATGGGCCAAGCGCCATATTTCGTTGGTTCTGGCTGCCAAGGTAGCCACTAATTAGGGACGTGGAAAGTAATGTTCTCTTGTATCGCTCAAACGGTTTTATAGTTTCGCAGCGAGGCCGCCCTCTTTCAGATACTCACTTCGGAATTACTTGTTTGCTTAAATGGAAACTAGAGACGAGCGCAGAGAATAATTTACATGTAAAACTGAAACTTAATTAATATGCTAATAACCTGCTCATATATTTTTTAATTGTGTAGTGAAGTGCAAATTTCATAAACAAGGATAATTCAATATTTTTAAGTCTCAGTCAAACTTAAAATTATAGTTCATATAAATGTTCATAAAATTTTTGAAAACTGGACACGAAACTAAGCGGACGCGTTATTCTTTGTCTCCTGTGTTTTAATTCGCAAAGTGTGTAAAAAGTTATTATTTACACACACACTCACATGCACTCCTACACAAACATATTCGTTTTAACACAAATACACGAAACCGCGTGACCATGTATTGGTAAACCATTATACTCATAATCAAGTACGAATTCTTCTATTAACTATATTAGTTTATTTATGAATCAATATACTACTTCTTACTTTAAATATAATAAAGTTAGGTCCCACTCAAAACACTGTAACCTCATACACAATACAGGCTCTTACGAGACCTAGTGCGAGGGACAGAGATTTGACTAGGGTACTGTCGATACTTGTTTAAAAATTCTAATAAGTGCTAGTTTTAGTTTGTTATTAGTACCTACCAATGTTTTTGTACATGCAAATAAAACTATTTTTTTTTTATTTTATTTAGTTACTTAAAAACATGCCCTTAGAAAACTTTTGCTTCGAAGTTTATGAACTTTCACTTGGTCAATGTAAAATTGATATAAGCGTCTAGAGTAGTGACTCTGTGAATTTGACGCTGAAATAATCTAAAAAAAATAAAACCAAATTGATATAAGTAGTTAAAATCATCATAATATTGTATGTGCCCAAAGTGGTCAGAATATCTCACTTCTATTGTTTCATCTAAGTTGACAAACTGTTCAAAATTATCCGTGAAAACAAAGCAATCATAGGTAGCATGCAAAGTTTTCAAGACAATAAGCTAATACTCGTAATATTAGTGTGGATAAGGCACGATAGAGGTGTGGAAAACTATATCCTAACGACATGTCAAATTTGAAATGGCCAGACCCTATTGTGTTATAAGATAGTTTTCCTCAAGGCTGTGCTAGTGGAGACACTAATGAGGTGCTTCAGGCTTTGTCCACAGCGTTCGGCTTATATTATTATCTACATATCTAAATTCTAATGATATTCAGGGACGTACACTGTGGCCCTGGGGCAAAACAAACCGAGTCCTCTAAACTGTTAATGTATGCAGAGGGGATTTTGATTCGGTCCATTTTAAACATCCCCGATAGTTTTTACGCGCCATGTTTTGTAAAATGCTGAAAATACCTACTTTTCCTCACATTCATAATGACAAACATTTATTGAAATAAACTGAAACTATGAACCTATGTTTTAGGATGTTGTTTGTAAGTATTTTATTTAATTTCCGAATTTAAACGATTTTTTTGATTATTCATAATTAGTATTGCCCTTTATGCCGGGGGCACCTGCCCCGCCTAGCCCGCCGGTAGCTACGCATCTGGACGTTTAATGAAAATTACCTGCAGTTTAGTCTTGTTTTCTCGAGACATTTTACGCTGAGCCATGATAACGCTGACCATAGACATATAATTATGAGGTTCTGGCCTTCTAAATTTGTTGGAAACATTTACGTAAAAATAAAATATAAATTTAAAATTTAAGAAAAACCCCCGATTCCAATGCGTTAATTTCCTTAAAAGTAAAACCCCCATAATATTTAGTAATGTGCACGCGATGCGCTTTCATTTGATACCACTCAAGTCATCATCATCATCATCATCACCCTATTAACGTTCCCACTGTTGGGACACAGGGACTTCTCTCTTTGACGAGAGAGATTAGGCCTTAATTCACCACGCTGGCCAAGTGCGGGTTGGTGAATGTCACATGCCCTTCAAACTGTTTTAAAGTTCTCAGAACATGTCGATTTCCTCACGATGTTTGCCTTCACCGTTAAAGCACGTGTTTAAAGCGCACATAAATTTCTCAAGAAGAAAAATCCAGAGGTGCGTGGCGGGGTTTGAACCCACGACCTTCGGAATGAAAGTCGAGTGTCCTCCCACTTAGCCAACACGGCTTTTTCCACCACTCAAGTATATTTGCAGATTTTCGGTTTTCCTTCCCCACTCTCACCCCCATAACTTTTAAACGGCAGAACCTATTTTCATGAAACATGTCTAAGAATGATCTATATGCGAGTGGCATATAAAATACCATCTAGTATTTTAATGAAGTGGTTTAATGTTTTGAAAATATAGTAAAAGTTCGAAATGTGCGGAGGGCACTAGTAAAATACATTTTCCTGTTTGGTTTAAAGTGATTTCTGATAGCCGTTGTTGTCAGATACGAATTAATTCCCGTTTATATTCGATGACCTGCGGGAGACGGATTAATAATAATAATAAATAAACATACACACAATATACACAAAAACATCTAGCCCCGTGGTAAGCTCTAAGCTTGTGTTACGGGTACTAGACATCTGATATACTTAATATAATAGACATACAGACATAGATATTTTTTATTATACATATAAAACACCCAGACCAAGGAGAATGTGATTGCAGAACATACAAACACTTGACCTCTCGGCGGGAATTGAACCCGCTACCTCTTGCGCTGCAAGCGGACCGTCGCCCACTGCACCATTGAGAAAGTCTAAATAAAGAGCTTTTATTTAATAATAATACGGTTTTGAATTGTTTGACGTAGTCTAGGGCAGCTTTAAAGGCCAAACTTGAATGGACTTTATTTTGATTGAATTACACCAAGTTATATGTATTGTTTTAAAATAAAAATTAAAAATCTAACTGAATTTTTCGTTATTACTAATAATTTAAAAGAATTATTGTCTTTTTTATTTGAGTCATTGATCTATTAATAGCTAGTAGCAAGTCGTGAATGTTTTTTGTCTTCAACTGGTCGAATGCCTTTATACCTAAGGGTGCGCAACACGTCTCTTTTTATTAAACGAAATATATTCAGCTTGCCCTTTTATTAAAATAAAACCTTTCAAATATAATTGTGGGATAGACAGCTGCCCCAGTTTGTCTTAACTTAATAGCCCAGTTTTAACTTTAACACGGCGGTGGTCTCTACTAGATAAACATAAAAAGGTTTACATAAAACCCTCTTTCAACACAGATATAAAATTAAGCCATTGCCTTCATTTAATGTTAATTTAGGCTCCAAATGACAAATGTCTGTAAAAATAAATTGGCCAAATACTAACCACGGGTGCAGTAAGGAAATTTTACTTAAAAGCTGATATTCCCTTTTATTATAAATTAAAGTCCCTATCGCTTCTGTCAGTCTTTATTTTCGGGATAAACTCAAAAACTACTGAGCGGCTATTAAGCTGTGTTCAGCAAAAGGAAGAGCGATTCAGAGGACGGTTTTCACATCCGTGCAAAGCCGGAACGGGCTTTCTAGTTTCCTTTTATAAAGAAGTTTATAGCCAATTATCATCTCAGCTGTATATTTACATCATTATAATATGTGTCCATATTGTATTTTCACGCGATTGACATGTGCATGCAAAATTTCAACTCAATCGGTAACCAGTAATCGTCAAATATAATTTTCTTACAGACAAACATCGGGACAGATAAAACTAAGCAAATGCTTATAAACTATCATGCCGCTGTAGGTTCGAGTGTCGGTAGAGTACCCTGTCTACCGCCTGCCATATGAGTTAGAGAAAGATAAGCCCGACAGACAGATGCCGTAACGCGTTATGTAACGAAACTGCCAAAGAAGTTATCACTACAAAAATAGACACAGTGTTCTGTTTAAGTAGACTGAACCTCCTTTATGTTACAACTGACTTTTCACGCGGGTAAATCCTCAAACACGGCGTTGCCTGTCAACGGGGGAAAAAAAACCTAACCTAAGACTGAAAGATTTTTTCAAATTAAACCAGTAGTCCCTTAGATTAGCGAGTTCAAACAAACAATCGCAATAACTCTTTAGCTACATAATATATAGCTAGATCATTATACATATATATATGCGTAGGCTTAATGGACAAATGTTTGAGGATGTTGTTCTTTGCAGATGGGTCCTATGCTGGCTAGCAGGCGCCGCGTGGGCCGCCCTGCTGGGCGTGGCGGGCGCGCACTCTTCGTTGCCGCTGACATCGCCCGCGCCGCCCTGTCCTCTGCACTGCATCTGTCTATCTCAATCTCAGGTTAATGCCTCTCTCTCTTACCTCTGTTGTCTCTTTCACATGTAACGAAAGCAACATAAAAGTAACTCACTCTAAAACGCGCGGTTACGCGCGTCAAGGGCACGCACGCTTTTGTCAACGATTACAAGGCAAAGCTAGCATGTAAAGAAATGACGAGAAAGAAACTTCTTCACCTAAAAGAAATGACGAGGTCGTGAGGTAAGATGGGGTACCGTACTAATAATTACAAGTGACTAGGCAATTATGAATACAAAGCAAAAAGGAAACCGCATTTATTTATTTGAGACATAATGAAGTACAAATACCTATGATGTACTAAAGTACTAGCTTAGCGGGCGGACTTGCCCGCGTAATAATAGATTTTCTCGCGGTAAAGACTAACTTTTGTCCATTACTGGGACTACAGATATGCCCGCTTGTCCGAGCCAAATTTGTTACAAATTGGGCTTTGTTCGCAATCATTGATTTTCCCGGTATGTCCTAATCCAACGTTTAACCCATTACTAATACCAAATTTCAGGGTGAACATTTACGCTGTTTTGCCGAGAAAGACGAAAAATCAAACAGACACACACATAAACTTTCCCATCTATAATATTATAGTATGGTTTTACTTTAAGGGCGATTTGCCAATGATAAAGGTCTCAGAAGTAAAATAAAACAATTACCAAAGTCATACCAAATATTATTATTGAAATAAAGTATTCACCAAAATTACAAATATCAAGTCGTACTTACATGTTCACTCACTGACTGCTAGCACAAGACTGAGCTCGACTCGAACTCGAACGACCGACTGAACTGTCACTATATCGTTCAATCACAAGAGTGAAAAGGTGAATGATAAGGTGAGTGAATGTGAATGAATGTGAATGATCGTTCAGTAACTTATAAATTAATGAATAATATAGTAATCGTTACAGTCGGCCATCCGTCACAAAACGAGTCCCTTCGTTTACCATACATTGCATCGGTGGTCTAGTATCTAAGTACACACTTAACTAACCATAGAACTATAGCTAGGCAATTTAGGGTTACTTCAAATCTTTCACCGCTACATTGCCTTAGCTGCGCGTTAAACATAACACTCTTGCTAAGTTACCTAACTAAGCTCTGAGTTATGCTAACACCCTCGCTTGGATTATCCTTATTCATATCATCAATCATCATTGTCTTGGTTAGACAAAAGGAGTTACTTCTTTTTTTCTCTTCACCACCATAATGTCAACCTCATATCATCAATCATCATTGTCTTGGTTAGACCAAAGGAGTTATTTCTTTTTTTTTTTTCTTCACCACCATAATGTCAACCTCATATCATCAATCATCATTGTCTTGGTTAGACAAAAGGAGTTACTTCTTTTTTTTCTCTTCATCACCATAATGTCGACCTCATATCTCATGACACTCTTAACTAGAGTTAAGATCTGAATCAAGCATTTTGAATGGGTCCAACGGGTTCAGATCGTCTTGGCGGTGGCTCACGCTGTCGCATTTTCGCACCAGTTTCGCTTCCCATTGTCTGAAACACGAGAACAATTTTCTGTTTATTACAAATCACTTGCTTTCAATCAACTATACTAACTCTAGCAGTTTAACAAATATCTGCTTCAAATAATATTAATGACGTTCTATCTACCTCACATCAATCAAAATAAATTTAACGAAAATATTGGATAAATAAAGAAAAGCAATCCAATTTCATCCACGTGGCGGTTGGTGATTTACAAGTTTTCGCGCTATATATAATCCGAAGTCGATGAAATATAACTTTTTGTCTAAATATTTTCATGAAATCGAGCCAACTAAGGGACTAAAAGAAATCCCTATCTCCTAGTTTCACATTCGTATTGTAGAAGTAAAGAAAGTCGTTTTCTTTTTAGAAAAATAAAATTATTCATATCCGTTTTCATCTCGCTCAGGGAATGCATATTTTAAAAATGCCGTTTACCAATACAACGGAATCATTGGTATCTCGGTAGCTTTACATGTATTTCTTTTCGAAACCCAGGAAACCAAAAGTGTTTGGTAATTAGGTCATATTCTCTCTCTCTCGCTCTCTAGCAAGAAGGTTGTTTATATTATCGCTATTCACTATTTCAGTGTCGTAAAAATAAAAATCACACCCAAACATCCAACCAGTGTTTCAAAACAAGTGAGCAACATAAATCACAAAACGCAAGATATTTCTCCATAAACAACTACGGTGAGCACAAATTTCAACTAAAATCGAGTTAAGAACATCGTGAAAAGTCAAAATTAAAACGAACTTTGATAAATTAATTTGTTTTTTTTTTTTTTTATATAGTAGACATACATACCTACATAATATTGATATTTTTTCATTATACATATTGAACATAAAGATCAAGGAGAAAGTCGTCGCAGAACATATAAACACTTGACCTCTCAGCGGGAATCCAATCCGCTATCTCTTGCGCCGCAAGCGGGCTTTCTCCCACCGCGCCACTAAAGCATTCAAAGTCAACCCTATAAATCACTTAGCCTCCAACTTAATTCCTTCCCACAAACTTAATAAGAGTTTGCGAGTTTTTGACGTTGTAATCTGTGATGTAAGGGTTAGTCTAATTCACATGAAATTTGATACATACATTCCAAAGCCTTTTTATAGCCTACTATATTTTTACTATTTTTTTTTTTTTTTGGTTTTGTCTGTTCACGTTCGCAAATGGTAACCCTCCGAATCCCCACACGCGACCTCTGGGCGGTGCCAAGAACAGTCTCTAGTGGTAGGCCTCGGCCGCGGCCTGTCACCACCCTCCGGGCTACACTATTGAAATGGCCACTTTTAGGTGACCCCTCTAGAATTAACTTTTTATTTCCCACATAAAAGCAACGTGAAACGGAACGCTCGTTTTAGAACCCCTCATGTTGACAGACCTCGCTAGTAGCAGAACCAAAACCAAAGAACCCTATGAAAAATCATAGCCGTCCATGTATCCCGCGTCCCTACTGGAACAACATCCGAGGGAACAACACGTTGTACTCTTTCACACTTACACCAATTGAGTTGATAAATATCAAACGCCAATATATCCACTTCCGGTCAAAATTGTCATTTTTACATCAAATTAAAGAGTAGAAATGTATCTACTTCCTGATGTTATCCATTTCCTAATATGTCCACGATTTCAGTATGAAAATAATCTTCAGAAGGTCTAATTTGTTTCAAAATCTAACAAGTCCTACTACACATTTTATCAAAGTTAAATATGTCCAAATGAACCAATCAAATCAATGGATCGGCTGATGTGATGTCCTCGCTCATGTACTCCTCAGCCATCATATTATCATTTTAGTCTCATAATCACAACTGTTGCCCAATCATTATAATAACCCTGTACTACAACCCGTTACGCACCCACCCAATATACACATCTATGGTGCAGTCAGACCTACAGGCAAAAATTCTCAGCAGAAGTCACCAGACTCGGCAGATTCAATAGATTTTAAACTGCATACCCACGAGTACCTATGCACATATAAATTTCATCCCTCAGGACCACCAGTTGATTATATAAAATATAAACCCTGGAACTACAACAACTAAATAAGAAATTGAAAATCACATCCATCATGTATAAATCAAGAATTGCTGGCAAGTGCCCAAACACTCATCGATGCCTCTGCAAGTCAATACAACCAATATTCTCTTCTAACAACCTTTAACACCTTTCCAGTAAAAAAAATATGAAAGGTTATCTTATTATATATAAATCTCGCGCCACAATGCCCGTCCTCAATGGACTCCTAAACCACTTAACGGACCACAACAAAATTCGCACACCATGTGCAGTTCGACCCAACTTGAGAAATAGGATAGTTTAAATCTCAAATTATAGTCGCAATTCTAATTTATTGCTAATTATTTGTCTGTTATTATTATTATCTACAGGTTAACTAAAGTGTAAAATAAATGTCTTTTTATGGGTTGTCTATGACTTTTCTTGACAAGCTATTCATACGTGGTGGTAATATACTCTTTGAGCTATTGTTTATGTCTCGAAAGTTCAATAATCATTTTATAGGTTGTCTATGTTTTTTTCTTGAAAAGCTATTCATACGTGGTGGTTATATACTCTTTGAGCTGTTGTCTATGTCTCGAGAGTTCAATATTCAACATAAATTTCAATAATAAAAAAAAAATTCTGACATGAGTTTGAAGTACATAATCATTATTTTTATTTTTTTATTGTCATTGTTTTACGTTCATCAAAGCCTAAATTAGTTCAGCTAAAAAGTAACACGACATTCATTGACTGTTATTATTATCATTGTTTCAATGTTCGTCTTTGTTCGTAAATAATTTCATTGTACTAAAGGGTTATAGAAGTAGAAAGTCAAATAAGGAGATCAACATATTTTTTTACAACTACCATCTACGTGAAAAAGCATAGTGGACTCCATGACTGATGTCCTCTCATCGTTCCTCTTAGATTGTTTACTATAATGCAATATAACAAAAACTTTAGCCACAGCAACGTGTGGCCGGGTCAGCTAGTTTTTTTTATACAAAAATGTTACATTTTTGTATAATTCAGGTAATTTTCTGACAAGACCAACTGGCAACACTAGTATGAATCCTTTCTATTCAAGAGTTGTAAACAAATTCAACTAGTAATCATTTTATACGATGAAAATGGTAGGCAAATGAGCTGCAGATTACAGCAATTATTAGGAGACAATTTCCAAGTTTTTGCTTTGGGATTATCGTTTGCGTCGACTAAGCAAGTGCTAGAAACATGTAGGAGTGGTTGCTTGAAAAACTACAAACCAGAAGATTGTTATCTTGTTATGAGGATCAAATGATACCAATCTTTTAGAACTACAATCCTCTCTATATTGTTGCATGAGTGACCAAGTTAATACAAACGTTCTAATCGGTACAGTACACAAAAATAGGCTGCTAGGTAAATATCAAATAAACAGCTCCTTGCGCTTAGTTTCCAATGAGTTCAAAAATGCCAAATTATTGGAGTTTGACACTTTTTTTTGGTAGATATTATAACAGGGATGTATATCAATTGTATATGTTTTGCTGAACATTTCCTTAATAAGTGTAGTATTGATGTGTGTAATTTAGACAACTATAATATGGCTTCTTCTAATTATCTAGTTCTATAATATATAAAATAATAATAAAATAAGGGGATGATCTCTTAGACTATCGCACATGAGAAACCAAACAGAGGTTTTAGATGTTTGTAAGAAGCTATATAAAATAAATAGTTTTGAAATATGTGGTACTAGAGATACAAATTTGCATCTAAATATATTATGTTGTGTGTACAGGGTTCCCGATGAAAAAAAAAATTCAATTACATTATCGCTCGACTAGAAAATTTATTATAACAAATTCTTTGACAAGAAGTGTCTTATTTTTGGTGATTTTAATATTAATCTCTTTCAGGAGAGTTCTCAGAAGAGTGAATTTGAAATGCTGATCAATTGTTTTAATTTCAGTTACATAGTAAATACCAGTACCTTTTCTACTAGATTCGGACTTCAATTTCCCTAGTGATCTTCTGAAAATCACGCGTGCGAACGTAACGTACACCTTCCCTGTTAAGCACGTCTGTACCTATCGATGACAGGTCTGTTCATGTACTGAGAACCTACTACGTATAATAAAACGTAGTGATTATATACTCTCTGACGTATAAGTCTACTTCCTATGTAAGGCCGTCAAACTCAATAGGTTACGTCACGCATGACGTAATTTAATTTTCTCAAGTCCCTAACCTCTTTAGTAAACGGAAGGTAGGTTTTATTGTTGCACAAGAAAAATGCTTGACAAGCGATGATCAATTATGCGAAAATATATTAACCTTATTTTTGTTATGCGATTCGACTTTTTTTTTTGTTTCTTTTTGTTTGGCATATTGGTCTGTGATATCCCGAATGAATGATAAGCTCCCTAACTATTCGCTAACGAAACAAAGGGCGTCGAACATAATCTGCTTAAGTAGGATAATTATCCGAATAACTTCAAAAAGTATGTGATTTAGGACACAAAGGCTTAAATAGTTTCTTAAAATTTGCCCACGTGCGGTCATTAGTTACCCACTCGCTTAGCCATGATTTTGCATCATCCTTCAACAATTACCTACCCGCGACAGACATTCGTGATTATTCCAATGATTAACGGTGCACGCACGATCGACTTCGGCACACCAGTCATCAATGTTATGCAAGGCGGGGTCAAAATTGGAAATATAAAAGGATTGGTCAGACCTTACTGTGTTTCCTATCGATCGAATTGCGTCCACAATGCGATCGGTTACCGTGGGATCCGAAGATGAACACTCCGGCCTCGCAGAATCCTGACCACGAGCCAGAGCGCCCGTCCCGCGATCGTCCGCAGCTCGGAGATGCGCCTGAGCGCCCGTCAAGCGAGCGTCGGCAGTCGGTAGCTCCGCCAGAGCGCCCTTCCCGCGAGCGTCGGCAGTCGGCAGCTCCGCCACAGCGCCCGTCCCGCGAGCGTCGGCAGCTCGGAGATGCGCCTGAGCGCCCGACAAGCGAGCGTCGGCCACGAGACGCCCGAGACCGCGTGCGCCACGGCCTCGGCGAGCGCCGTCCTTGACGAGACCGGGTGCGGCTTATCCTCATTTCATGAAATACCAAGACAATAACGGTGCAACGATGCACCTTTGTTAGAAAATGTAAACAAAGCACAAAATAAAATCTTTAAAAACTGAACTTGAAGAGGGTAGATCGATTTGTCTGCCAATAAAACTGTTACTCCAATCGCTGCAGCTCGAGTTTAACCGTGATCATGGCGCATGTAACTGTGCCGATATATCGGGAAACTCGAAAGACAATCAATCATGGTAAATATCCCGTTATAAATCTTAATAATATTGATAACCATGATAGTTTCAAAAGTTATATTTAAAAACTGAGTTTGTGAAACTTGAAACTAGTCAGAATAAATGTGGACAATGAGAACTATCCCACTTCTGAGATGATAAAGGTCTCAGAAGTAAAATAAAACAATTACCAAAGTCATACCAAATATTATTATTGAAATAAAGTATTCACCAAAATTACAAATATCAAGTCGTACTTACATGTTCACTCACTGACTGCTGGCACAAGACTGAGCTCGACTCGAACTCGAACGACCGACTGAACTGTCACTATATCGTTCAATCACAAGAGTGAAAAGGTGAATGATAAGGTGAGTGAATGTGAATGAATGTGAATGATCGTTCAGTAACTTATAAATTAATGAATAATATAGTAATCGTTACACCAACATCAGAATATAATTAACAAACCAATAAATGGCAAGATGGCGGAATACATTCAACAGACAACTTCAATCTGTCGACATCAGGGTGGAAAAAATCGGAATGCTCTGAAAGGAGTTTCCACTTTTAATCCTTTAGCTAGATCATTATACTGAAAGGAAAGAAAGAAATGTTTCCTTATAAGACCTATACCTACGACCTATCCTATTCCTGGACCTTGTTCATTATACAAATTAAAAAAACAATACAGGAATTAAGAATCATATTGACCATGAGCACATTGAAATACCTCGTGACTTCTCGTCTGCCAAGCGTGGCGTGTGGTAAGCCTTCACAATATGATGTTCAAAGACCAGCGACAAGCTACGCGACCCGTAAATGTCCCATGTGACTGATGACGTCGGGCGACATCGCACAGGACACGTGGATTTCGTGTAGTACGAGCGAGTTGCATAGTTGAAAACTCTCATAGTTTCCTCTGACTTCTTTAAACGGGAGCGTCCAAGTTTAACGTCCAAATTCAATATGTCTCTTTGTTTTTCACTGCACTGAACAACACTTCCTCCTATTACGACTGGCTAGTGAAGTCATATGTCGCGGTACGTTGTCCCACTACGAATGCACGGACAACGTGAATGTCGATTCGTTCCCGCCACATGGCCCTTAGTATAAACGCGGCTTTATCTACCAACCGAAATAACTGGTAATCATTGAATCAAATCGTAGGTCCCAACTATGATTTGATTTAGAAAATACATACTTTTACGAACACCACCCGGGCAAAGCCGCAGTCACAGCGTGTCTTTCAATAAACCGTGTTTGTTCGACGCAAATGTTTTTATTAAATTTTCTTGTACAAACGCTGAGTAAATTCAGTTGTTTCGTTAGATCAACATTTTATGTAAGGTAACCATATGACTGTGGGTAGGTACATTCCGATATTGTTCGAAATAATTCAACGAAAACAAGCTGTGCGTGCTCACACTGATATTTCGAAGCGGATTAATTATATCGATTGAGCAAACATTGGGATAACCCATTGCGAAAATCAATTAAACACTTGAGGACGAGGCGAATCATATAAGCCGCGTATCCCTCGCACTAACAATGTAAGTCGACCGCAAAGCGTATTAGTTAAACGGATAGTATGGATTACGGAGGGTTCACCGTAATACTTTTGTATTGGTATAAGTTCTAACTAATTTAATAACTAATGACAATATTGTGTTGTGTTTGTAAACCTTTGAACAGATTATGTAAATTATTTCTATTTGCAGCAGCTTTACACATGTTACACCAACATATAAAAACAATTTTGACGTTTTTGAAATGGGAAATGGCTATGTAGGTAGTCCGGGTTTTAGAAAATAACAACTTTAATTCTGTTTAATTCTAATCCATTCAACAATATTCTATGTAGGTTTCTAAATGCCGCCAGAGTAAACACGTCGCAACCAATATAAAATTATTTTATTTTATCTGTGATGCGATGTCGGTAAATAGCAAATTTAATAATTTTCTAGGATAAGTATAGAAGTATAAAAATTTGCTAAAGTGTGCGCACAGTGTATCTCTCATTTAGAAATTACGAAATTTTCCATAATTTGCTGTAAATTGTTGTTTAGGGTCACATAATATCGATCCAAGCGGCCATTTGAACAATGCTTGCAAACCAGTCATCAGAACTTGTCGGGCCAAGCGCTTATCCGAACTTATCGCACTGAACTTGTCTGGCCAACAGGCAACATTTCCACACCATTCTTAGGATTAGGTTGATCTTATGTTTTATTTTCAGTACGAGTTCCTATCTAACTCTCCAAAAGATAAATTTTACCTACAATTTATGTAGCTAGAATTAGATACCTACCTATGCGTTTGATTTGGTCTGATCTTAGGAAACGTTCCAGTAATTGTTCCAGGCATATCATTTCCGGTAAAAATTGTTTTACCGGGGCTTATTTAGGTTTTATAAATTTTTCAATTAAAGTTAAAATCGAAACTGGAGTATTTATTTTGACCTAAATTTAATAGAAGGTAAATGTAAAATAAACATAGATGACTGAGCGAATGTTTTGCATATGAATAAAAATGTAAATGTATTTATAACTTTAATTAATAAACAGTGATAAAAACTGATTGTGTTTAATATTGAGTGACTTTTATAATGTTACTAGCTGACCCGGTGAACTTCGTATCACCTAGTTCGCAGTGCCAATAGGTACTCTAAAATAGAGTAATATTAAACACTTTAAATGAATGCCTGGTTTCAATAGCCGGGTCTCCACCAGACGAACCACCGCGCTCCTATCGCGCGCGACAAGATCACCAATGAATATTTAGTTTTTTTTTCAAACGCTCCAGCGACGTAGATTTACTGGCGTAAACTTTAGATTTAGGATAACCCCATAGGATAAAGTCCACAGGGGTTAAATCAGGACTGCGTGGAGGCCAATTTATGTCACCTCGCTTGGAGATCAATTTGCCCGAGACAATTTCACGAATTCGTGGCAAAGATGTGTTTTGGACGTGTGTATTTTGTAATTTTGTAGTAGTGCACATATTTGTGCAAAATGAGGTGTAGTGATGATCTGTGCACTTGCGCGCTTCCGAATTGAGAAGTTCGGGTAATCACGAGCACACTGATGTTTTCTGTTCTTGATGACCTTGTTCGCCCGGAATTTGGGTTTTCCAGCGTAGTACCGTTCTCGTCAATCTTTTTAACCCATTTTCGAATAAGTGGAATGCTTGGCTAATTTATTATGTAGATAAATATATATGTACCCAGCTGGGTATCGCGCCAGGAGCGCTTAATCGATATCCATGTTTACGGTTAGCTATCGCTGCAGCATTGGTTTTGTTTTAGGTGGTGTGCAACAGTCCATCACTGCGCGCCGTGCCGTCGGCGCTGGGCGCGGGCGTGACGCAGCTCGGCGTGTCACGCGCCGACCTGCGCGTGCTTCGCTCCGACGCCTTCGCGCATGTTCGTGCGCTGCGTCGTCTCGCGCTCGACGCATGCAACCTCACGCGCATCCGCCCCTTCGCCTTCCGCGGTCTGCCGCGCCTGCGCGACCTCTCCATCACGCACGCGCCGCTCGCCACCGTCGATGCCTTCGCCTTCGCCGCGCTCCAGAACATCACTTCCATCGTGCTCAGCCACAACCGCATCGCTCAGATCGAGGGTTATGCCTTTGCCGGGACCAGTAACATCCAGGTGATCTCCCTGCGCAACAACCCTCTGAAGCGCATTCTGCGGCACGCGTTCTCAGGGCTCAGCGAGGTCGGTCGCATCGAGCTGCCGTCCGGAATCCGCGCCATCGAGGCGGGAGCTTTCGCCGGGCTCGAGGGTGTTGGCGCGCTCGAGCTCGCCTACATGGACCTGCCGGAGCTCGCAGCGGATACCTTCCGCGGCCTGCAGCGCGTGCGACGCCTGGCGCTGCGCGAGTCTGACCTGGGCGTGGTGCGCGCCGGCGCCTTCGACGGTCTGCAACGCGTCGACGCGCTCGAGATCTGCAACAACAAAATAGACGGAGTTGAGGAGCTGGCGCTGCTCGCAAACAACAGCGTGGGCATGTTTCGCCTCACCGGCAACCACATGCTTGAGAGCCCGCGCGCAGTGCTGCTGGAGGTGGAGAACGTGGAGGTGCGCGGCAACCACGTGCCGTGCGAGTGCGGCGTGGACCCCATGGCGAGCGCGCTGGCCGTGGCGGACGACTGGCCGGAAGAGAACGTGTGCATCTCGCCGCTGCGCGTGCGCGGACGCACGCTGGCCGCGGCAGCCGGCGGGTGTCGCGCGGAGGGCGGCAGCGCGCGCGCGCGGGCGGCGGGGTCGGCGGCCCGTGGCGGGTGGCCGGCGCCGCGCCTGGCGCTGTCGGCAGCGGCGCTGGCGCTGCTGGCGGCTGCCGGCGGCTAGCTCGCCCGTAGCCCTCCGATCCTCGCCCTCTGCCCTCCGCCTTCGGTGTTCAATGTTATCGGTGTTCTATGCCTTTGTAAATATTGTAATATACCTATCTGTATGCGAATTATTGTATAATGATGCGAAATTTTACATTGAAAGGGTCCGTTCATTGTTGTATACGTTGGACCATGAATAAATTTGCCTTTGGAAGTGATCGTTCTATTGTTTTTATTCCTCCCGCACCCGTCCCGGTTCGAGTATCCGTGTGTGATGGGGTAATTTGCATCTAAACAGACTTGCCGGATTTTAATTTCCTAAAAATAGCTTTCGCATAGCTTAGAGTGGAATATACCTACCTAATGAACTTATGAATTTCTACACATTAAATGCTGTTTAGACTAGACTTAGAGTTTAAGAGCAATTAATGAAATGGCTAATGAGTTCACTTCGTATTAGTTTCGCAAGTAGGTACTTATACATATATAAAGGCTCAAAAGTTAGGTTAATCTATAAAATCATTGGAACCTACTGATTAGCTTAAAGAATTCTGGGCTTTAGTGCATGTTGGCTCTTAGCTCTTAAGCTTATACCTATAGAGCTATAGCTGGGTACATTATTCACCTGGGGTATTTCACCGTGTACAAGTATATAAAGCTTCATATACATATAGGGTGAAAAATTCAATGGGCTCTGGAAACCATTAGCTAGCTCATTTTACTGCAAGGAAACTTTTCTTACTGACATATATGTACTAGAACTTTAATTATTTGTAACTTTTTTGAAATTAAATCTAACAGATGCGATATTCTAAGAAATAAACACAAATACAACTTGTGTTTACCACAGATAAATAATACGATGTTCTATAAAAGCACATATATAACTGCAATTAAGGTATACTATTATATTATATTATTTTACTGTTATATTTACCTTTCATCAGAATTGAAAAACTTAAATGGTAATAATATTAAATTAAAAAAGTGGCTTGCAACCTGCAAATTTTATAATTTAAACGAATATTTTGAAAATAAAGAATTTAGGTGGTAAAATGCAAACTTATTTATAATGTGTAATATGTCTATTCTGTTAACTTTTTAGTAGTACTATAGTTTTTATTTATATTATATGTCCGAAATGGATACAATTGTTGAAACTTATGTTACATTTTAAGACCAAATGTAAATGCACACAATTTTTACAATAAAATATTCTTATTCTTATTCTTTATTTATGAAAATAAACAAATGCATTCAAATATTTTCCAAAATTTGCTTGTTTGACCGAAATCGAACTAAAAATAAAAGAAAAACCCTCCTCGTTGATTTATATAGAAATGGGTAAAATTGGCTGTTCAGGATTTCCTTAATAGACATTTGGTCTTCTAAGGGCCCTAATCATAATATTTACTCTTTCCATTTAATGCTGCTACAAGTGTTATTTGTATTACCTAATTGTGAAAATAAAATTAATTGTTTATATTTTAATTATTTTTGTAGACCTACGAATGAACGTTAAGTCCAGTACATATAATTTTTATCACGTTGTTATCTAAGAGAGTTACAATGGACATAATGTTATTTTGAGATTTTTTAGTTACGCTGCGCTACGCTGTAGCGTGCAGGTTCTATCATTATATCTTTCAGGCATATCAAAATTAAAAATGTTCACCCACAATGGTGTATTAGAAGAACATTTAGAAACGTGAAACCCAAAATTCTTCCATAGTTTTTGACGCCGCCAGATTTTTAAACTAAGATTATTAAATGATTTTACTTTATAAAAAAATATTTAATATCAACTATGAAAAATATATGTTTTTTTTAAGGATAACACAATGGTATATAATAAATCAAATCTCGTTTATTTATCTTAACTTGGAACCTAAAAATTTACCAAATTTTCTCCTAGGGTTCTTTTGAAACATCAAAACATGCAACTTAATCAGGTTCTAACTGAAAAATTATTATACTCTATAAAAACGAACCAAAAAGTTATCCGTACCGAGCATCAGCAGCGAACATCTTCTCCAAAATACCTCTTTTTCTTGAGTCAAACAGCTAGTGATAAAGCTGTGTTGTTCTATGCGCTTCTCAACTCAGTATAAAACATTGAAGCGAACTGTCAAGACAATGTTATTTCCTTGATATTTGTTGTTAAAGCAATTTAGTTTTATTAATTTTAAGTTGATCTGTCCATGTAGGCTATGCTATGTGCTTCTAAGGAAATAAACGTTTTGACTTTGACTTTAGTGCATGTTGTTTGGCACTTATATTTTTGCGCTGGTGGTAATTTTATTCAGTTTTTTTGTGAACCTACCAAAAACATTGAATTCAGTTTGTATTTTTATCAATAATTAAGAATGTTTTAGTAAAATGTAAGCCTGCTCAAGAAATTAAATTTTAATTTCTCTCCAGAGCCCATTAAATTTATACACCTATACGTGTATAACAAAATGTCTCGGTACCATATTTATAGCATTCATATAAAATTCCCAACAGTAACTGACAGACACTCGGCACGCACAACGAGACGTGAAGCTGCAACGAAGCCCACTTAAACTTTGTTTATGAACTGATGCAGCGCAGGAATACTCGTAAGTTAAGTAATTACGACTCAAAAACCACGTGCGATATACCAAACTACCGTATCTAGTTTCATAAAATGTGATAAAAAATTTCTACAGAAACTCGTAATTTTCTCGCCGGCGGCAAAAGCATTTGTAGAGCGGAGGCAGACTATTACCGCAACTGGTATGGCATTAGGTTAGTAGGTACCTTGCCAGCGAGCGAGAGCGTTTACCTACCTTAATTAACAAAATAAACATTGATAAATTCAAATATTTACTCATAAAAAAACTAAGTAACTAACTTGATTAAATCAGACCATGGTTAAAAGCATCTCCAATAGTTATCCACTCATTCGCTCAAACCATTATGTAAGTTGGGTAGACCGAGGCGAATTTAATATAGAGTGAATCAGTTATGTTTAATGTAATTAACATTAAACATTTTAATCCACCCTATCTAGGGACATCACGAATAATTTGGTTGTTTTATTTGGGAATAGCGTATTCGTATTCACTGTTCCGATAAATGCAGCCACTTTAAAAATATTATTGTTTCTTCTCATGCACGAGCAGATATTATTATGATGGGGAAAAAGACACGATTTCTACGTAGACTTCTTTTTAAAGAAAAATTCAAAACGAAATTCTATTTCTTACTAAAATTTGTGATAAACTAAAAATGCAACGAAATTAATTTAACCATTAGAACGGGAGTGTTCGAGCAAGATTTAAATACAGAAAATAAAAAATTGTCTGTCTTCAAATCTTGCAAGTTGAATTTGACACAATGCCCGGTTTCCAATTGAGCAAAATTGAAACGCTCTATGTCAATCGCATCACAATGCAACGTTATGATGACATATAGCCGACCTTCAAAGTAACTGGAAGTATTTGAATTCCGTTATACACACAAAGACAATAAATAACCCATCGAGTTTAGGTTAGTATGATTTGTGTCGGTTAGTGTGATGATGGCCTAGGATAAGTTTTAGTAACACATGATTAGTTAATTTTAAAACATTTTATTATTTTGCCTTGTTAATCGTTTAACAACTATAGATAATAATTATACGTGACAATTTTACTGTCAGTCGAGCCGTTGGGATTTTTTTTTGCTAGGTCCTTTGTTATTTTTAACCATTGGAAAATGTATGAAATTCAGAAACTCGTTCTAAGCGCTCTCATCCACCACAACCTAGTGATTATATTGGTCCTACCAGTAATTTGGCTTCAATTACCATGAGAGGTTGTGGTCAAACAAACGTCAATACCTTTTATGGACGGTATTGACGTTTGTTTGATAGAAAATAGAAGTAAGATTGATTATTAAAACTGTATCACTGTTTTACATTAATTAAACGAATTTTTAGCATCGTCTTCACAGAAAAACAGCGAAAGTGATTAGGCACTGAAGCAAAAAGCACTTTCAGACATCGATGAAGATTTACGGCCGAAGAAAAATAGGTTTATCTGTTTCTAGTCAATTAGCAAGCGACATCAGATAGCGCTGAGTAATGTCCTGGCGCGAATGGACCACTAGAGCGGCGGCGAAGACATATCTACAACTGCAACTACGTACGTAATACGCTGTGGTTATACGCACACGACGGACGACGGTTACCGACATAGCCGAACTATTGGTCGTTGACTTAACAATGGGCAGGCTAAAGCATAAATCTGAGGGCAATTATCTATGAAAGTTATAATTAATATACACATTCATTTCTAATCAAAAGGAAATAAAAAGACTTAGGAAATGTTTATTATTTATTAAGAATAAGTTAACATGGCAGATTGAAGCTGTCTGATGTCTCACTTCAATGTTAAGGAATTCAATGTTGTGGATAAGTGACTCTTTTAATTTACCAAGTTATCCTTTATTGGTTTGTTGATTTTAAATTGATTTTGGAAAATAATATTAAGTAATTTACTTTGCCTTTAACGTTTGCCAATTTTTAACAGTCACTGCCTCTTTATACGTAACTGTAAGAACTATTAAATAAAATTATTATATTGGAGCTTTAGAAGTGAATGTATTTGATTTTATTTGAATGGGAAAACAAACAGTTTTAATAAACTCATTACTAACACTAAATAAAAATACCTATAAACCATTTACATGTTTTCGTATCTATCTAAAAACCTATCAAACACTCGAACAAAACAAAAACAAACAAATCATAGAATGAAAACAATATCGTACACCTGCTTAAAAAGATGAAAAAAATATATACAATTTATAAAAAAAAGCTGGTAAAATACAAACGTAATATGAATATTAAGTTATGTTCCTTGAAAACAAAAAATAATAAAATGTAAAAAAAAATATAACAGTACTAAATTATCAAACAATATGTTATAATGTAACATGGACTGATTTATGAGTCAACAGACTCAAACCAGCGTTTACATAGAGTCATACCAATATATAGAAAAATAGTCTTACGGTCTCAGTAGCTCTCGTAAAAAAACAAGAGAAAATGAAGCCGTAAGACAAATTATAGGATATAAGTCAAACGGTCCCCCGGTTTTTTGCGGGCCCTAAAAGTTCATTTAACGAAACCACAAAGCAAAACGTAAATAGATTTAATATTTATTTGCATTTCAGTCATAAAAATAATACTGCCATTTGTCATCTTGAATTAAATTTGTATAACGTTCTTCGGGCGGCATTCTTGATGAGAGTGTAGTGTGTGCTTGACAGTTTTGTGAGTGAACTTGTGAACTAGAAACAGATTTGATTGGCTATTTTATATAATAAAACATTTGCTAACGAAAACAGCGATGTTACTTTCCTACTCGTAAAACATTCTTACTTTCCTCGAATAAATTGAAACATACGCTCCGGTTATTTAATTAAACATTCTTTCCAGTTTTAAGTAAATTATAAATGTGAAATGACGGCCAAATTCAATGTTATGATATATGCCATGATTGTTGACGGCAACGACAAAAGAAGTGAGATCTAAATGGGTGCCAAGTACAATGGTCAGTCCTGAATTTATAACAACATAAAATATATTTTCTACTTATAAGGATACTTTCTAGGATTCTACTAAGGATAATATATATAGAAGCCTAGGGCCTGACTTGGCTAATTCTCATATACAAATTCTATTATAGCCTTTGCAAGTTCTAAACCTGTTCTTGTCGGTGCTTTTTTATTGTATACTAACAGACCCCAGCAAACGTTGTTTTGCAAAATGAAAATAGATGTTGGCCGATTCTCGGAGAATCGGTCAAGCCGTTTCGGAGGAGTACGGGAACGAACATTGTGACACGAGAATTTTATATATAAGATATATTCCCGTGTTTTCCTCTCTACCCATTTTTTTGTTTTTGTGTATGCCGTACTGATTTCATATACCTACCTGTGACTGTTTACATTTGTTTCTAACGGGTAGTTCAGTTGTTAGAGCACGAGATAATCTCTGATCTTATATTAGTAGGTACTTATTAAAAAAAAATCAAATATTTTTTTTAAGAAAATCTATGAATTTCGTAGCAAAGTTTGCAACCATATAGGTATAAAGAGTGTCAACCGGACATCAAGGCGAGTGCTCGCGCTTATGAGCGCGGCTGCCATTCGCACTGCGCAGCCGCGCCTTAGGATTTTGATTTATTATGCCAGTCAGTGATAAAAAGGAAGATTTTCGGACGTTAATACTTAATTAAGGGTTTGAGATGTGTTCATGGAATGGCGCACATATATGTTTCTCGCACTAAGTCTCAATATTTGAACCATTATGATACGCCTAGGTGAAATAGTTTTTGAGTTATGAGGAGTTCAAATGTCAACCTCCTTAATCTTTTCCATATATTTATAGAGTGTAGAGTATGGATAACTAGATTTAAATAATCGGGCCTGTCATTCGCCGTCCTTTGCTACGCGCATTTTGCCGGTATAAATTGAATGACGAAATGTGGAAAATGTAAGGATCGGTTGTTATTTCATTTTGTTTGTTCAATACATCGGTAATTTTTGGTCTGGGCGCGATTCGTGCCTCGGCGGTTCTTAGTAAACAAGTAAATTGGTCGGGATTCGTGCGACACAATTCAGAGCAAAAGTTTTCACAAGTGGGGCCATATGTAATTACACCATGACCGTTGTGTTATCTACTGTGTAAGTTTCACCATTAAAATCAGAGTTAAAATTAAAAGATACGAATTTTTAGTAGATTATGCTAATACGTTTTATAGATGCAACTTATTCCTTAGCAACCTCCCCGCCAGATTGAATGAGGCGATTTAGTACGCACATTTGGTGCCCAAATTCTTCCATAGCCGAGTGGGTTTCAGTATAAAGAAGAGATCAGATAAAATAATGCTAAGCTGTTGATTTCTATGTTAACTATATATTTTTTGTTACAAAATTAAATTCATCGGCGGCGTTGCAAAAGTTTTTACCTAAAATTCGACACTGATTGTTAGACTTGCTGACCTAGATTCATATCCCCGAACTTTTTTGTCCTTTGAAAGTCGGTAACAAAATTGTCGGCAATTTGACTGATGGTGTGGTTAGCGATCTACGGCGACTAATGGTGTCAACGCGATGAGTGTGGCCGGGTACATCGTTGCAACGCGAAGTATTCGAGCCAAGACGATGTTTGGCTACTGTTATGTCACTTCAGTATCTTTTAGAGCGCAACGCGACATAAATCTCTGTCCGCTAATGTATGTGTGCTTGCATCTTTACCCGCCTATGTAGCCGCACCATAACACAGATATACCAGTGATGATAACACGCGGGACATAACTCCGTACTAATAACACAGCATCACTTGTACTAGGGTGCTAGGTGACTCATATACTACATAGACACATTTTTTTTCTAAATACATGCATATGACAACACAAACACCCAGGCCCGAAACCAGAAATTGATTGAATAGTGGTATGTTCTGGCGCCAGAGCACAGCATTGCGTTAACAGTTAATAGTTTTTATATGAATAGATTTAGAATTATTTATTTTTAGATATTATTCTTTAAACAGCTGACCTTTAATTAAATGTTTGTAACTATGAGCGACCAGCTCAATTTTATATAAATTGGACGTATGTCGTTGAGCTTAGTGAACATTTTATTACTACGTTATTTTAATTCAAAGCGAGATTTTGTTACAGTTCAAACTTTATATAGGATTTAATTCTCGTACTTAAATATGAATGAAAATAAAAAAATGTGAGCCGTAGCCAATTTGATTTTTTAATCTAGTGAAAGCGGATTATGAAATAGCTCTGACCAGGTTTGTAAAGAATTCAATACCCATTGAAAGGTTTCTGTTACCGTTATTGGTACCTTTGGTCATCATTTCAGCCATAGGATGTCTACTGTAGGACAATGGCCTCCCAGTTATGCCCTGACTTCCAGTTATGGCCAGACATCCAGTTATGGCCTGACATCCAGTTAGTTGCTAAAGCCGTGTTGGCTAAAGTGGGAGGACACTCGACTTTCATTCCGAAGGTCGTGGGTTCAAACCCCGCCACGCACCTCTAGATTTTTCTTCTTGAGAAATTTATGTGCGCTTTAACGGTGAAGGCAAACATCGTGAGGAAACCGGCATGGTCTGAGAACTTTAAAAGAGTTTGAAGGGCATGTGACATTCACCAACCCGCGCTTGGCCAGCGTGGTGAATTAAGGCCTAATCTCTCTCGTCAAGAGAGAAGTCCCTGTGTCCCAGCAGTGGGAACGTTAATAGGGTGATGATGATCCAGTTAGTTTGGTAGAAAGCGACTTTCAACCACCGTGAACCAGCAGCCTTCACTAAATCTATATATCGTCTATCCATCGTTTGGTGGAAGTCCGAAGCTGCGTTTCCAGACTAATATAAAATCCAGAAATCATTTTAGGTTTCTAGTTTACAAAGTTGTTTTCATAAGATTGTAAATAAATATTTTATAAATTATATTTAAATTCAATCAAATTTCCATTATTTGTATTATGTACAATAACTGTTTATTTGTTACTTCATAGTTTGTTAAAAACAAACTATGGACAAAAAATATTTATCATGTACATGTGTATGCAAACTTCCACCAAAAATTTGTTTGAATAATAATTTATAAAGTTAAGCAAAGATTTATAGCAATAACAGTATTAACTGTTTAAATCCACGGAACCGTTGGTGTAGGAGTCCAACTCATACTTATGAAATTTATTTCAGTGAATTGTCGGATTCAACATTCATAGTTAACTTGGCATAACATTTATAAAAAAAAGATGCCGCTTTGTTGACATAATATTGGAACAAAGCCATTTTCCAGTGTCCCTTTTAATAGTTTTAAAAGTATATATTTTACGTTATGATAAAATTAACTTGACGCTTTCTTCGATATCAAGATAATGACCACTAGAAATATAAAGAGTTGTTTGTCTGCTTCTACGGAATACTGGTCCAATAAGTAAAATTGTTCAAATAATGGATAGCTTGTTTATCGAAAGTAATAGGCAAAACTTTATTGCAGTGGAAAAATATTGTACTTTCATAAGAATATCCAACAAACATTTACAACGTGGCTTGAAAAGTTAAGAATAAAGAATCGTTTTTTAAATTAAAAAGTACGATTTTTTTTTGGACAGGATAATTTTAAATATACTATAGCGCTATGAATAAGTCTAGCTCTTCCCAATAAAGCGATGTGGTCGCTCTGGATAAAGACTTTTATTGATTTTTTATAAAAAAAAATAGTACTTCACGGTCCGCAACGTTTCACAACAGAGGGTGTAATTATTATACAACGCACTTTCATATACTTAATATAAAGTCCTCAGCTTTTCCTTTTGAAAAATCTTAAGGACAGCATTAAAAACAACCGTCTACTAAAAATGAAATAAAATTATGGGCCTATTTACTCTGTTGTGGCTTTTCACCCCTAGACGACCTCCATCGCAAGGGTGACTAACAATGTGGCTCGCCTTTAAGTCGGACAAATGCTGGGAGCTTAAGGTCATTAAGCTCCGACCTCTTCATCATCACGCACTAAGCTCTCGGTCTCACGACACACATTACGTATTGGTGCTGGTTTCATCGCTTTTTGTTCCAAATACAAAAAGTTACGTACATAAAGGCTGGTATATGTTTGAGCTCTCTGTGTGTATTTTTGACTCTCTGCTGAGTTTAAACGGATGGAACGATTCGAGCGCATTAGCGTACCGTATCCAATTAGTAAAAAATCTTGTAAAACGTGGTCCACTTGTCGGTAAGTTGGCTGAGAAAGGCTCTTTTTGGCATCAAAATGAATGGGTAAATATTAGGTCCTTACATATGAAATTGGCGTTTTTCGTACTGGCCACTTTAATCACAAATTTCTCCTCTTTGGTAAGGAATTCCAAATTCAAATTTGTACAGCTATAGACTCATGTATTTGTGCTTCGATGATCGTCATTCATTTGTTTTTTTTCTTCTGTTTTTTTCTGTTTGCGTCACTCATTTTACAAAATGGAAAACTTAAAATATCGCATTATTTACGAGTACGAGTTCCGCCGTGGCACTAGTGCTGCGGAAACAACTCGAAGGGTGAATGATGTGTATGGCGGTCGTGTTGCAAAAGAAAACACAGTTCGTTTTTGGTTCCAACGTTTTCGTTCTGGAAATTTCGACTTGCAGAACAAGCCCCGTGGACGGCCTGAGACTCAAGTTGATAATGAAGAGTTGAAGGCTATTGTGGAAGCGGATCCATCGCAAACCACGTCCGAGTTAGCTGCAGGCTGCGGTGTTAGTGATAAAACTGTTTTAATTCACTTGAAGCAAATTGGGAAGATTAAAAAGCTTGAAAGGTGGGTACCTCACGAATTGACTGAAGCAAACCGGCAAACGCGCGTCGACTGCTGCGTTACATTACTAAACCGGCACAATAATGAAGGTATTTTAAACCGAATCATTACCTGTGATGAAAAATGGGTTCTTTACGATAATCGGAAGCGCTCAGCGCAATGGTTGGATCCTGGCCAGCCAGCCAAATCCTGCCCCAAGCGAAAATTAACCCCAAAAAAGTTACTTGTAAGCGTTTGGTGGACTAGTGCCGGTATTGTTCATTACAGTTTTCTCAAATCTGGCCAGACTATTACGGCTGATGTCTATTGTCAGCAATTGCAAACCATGATGGAAAAGCTAGCGGCTAAACAACCTAGGCTGGTCAATCGCTCCACGCCACTGCTGCTTCACGACAACGCTAGACCACACACTGCGCAACAGACGGCTACTAAATTAGAAGAGCTTCAATTGGAAAGTCTAAGACATCCTCCGTACTCCCCGGACCTTGCTCCAACAGATTACCATTTTTTTCGAAATTTGGATAACTTCTTGCAAGGGAAAAAATTCAACTCCGATGGGGCAGTCCAAATCGCCTTCAAAGATTTTATTGATTCCCGTCCGACTGGTTTTTTTAGTAAAGGGATCAATGAACTACCTATAAGATGGCAAAAGTGCGTAGAAAATAATGGTTCATACTTTGATTAATTAAATATATTATATTAAAAAATATTCGACTTTTTGTTCCTCCCATACAAAACGCCAATTTCATATGTAAGGACCTAATATAATAATAAACACAATGGTGCATTTAAAAAAAAATTCTATTTTGGTTCACGGTGGATGCAATTAGCGAACGATCGGAATAATTGGTTGTCTTTGAGGGAGGCTTATGTCCTAATAATAATAATAGAAATAAAATAAATACTCAAGTAATGATGAATCATTATGTATGTTTAAATCTTCTATTTAAATATATTGTTAAAGCATAATGTGTTGAATAAAACGTAAATCTAGTTGTGGGTTAAATTGTAACTATTTGATTTATATTTCAAAGAGCGAAGTGAGAGAACGAAAAAAGTTCAAAGAGAGAAGTTTGATGAGCGTACTTCTAATTCCATCCTTCATCAGCTATAAAACTGTAAACTCAAAGGAATCTGTTTCTCTATTTTTAATATAAGAGCGATGATGAGAGAAGAGAGATGAAACCGGTCACAAGCTTCTCGGAATCTCGTCGCCGACGAAAATTTGCACGAGACAGAAAATTTGCTAGTTGTCGCATTTTGTTTTATGATGGATTTTTGGCGCTCTAAATCCAACAATTCTTGTGATCACTAAACCATTCAAATGCAAATCCGCTTCATCGGTGAAAATGTTTTTGTTATGGGCGAGGTCGTTTGTCAAAATTCACGGCTTAGTGAGCTTCACTGGACGCAAGTTTTCCTTCAAAATGGTAGTCTAGTAGGTATGTCAGGCTTCATACCTCTGCATATAAAATGTTGAATCCCTTTCTTAGATGAAAGAAGTGGCAAAGCAACATTTTAATTTAATTCTACATAGAAGCTTTTGTTTGGGTTAGCACTAAAGTCTTAGTTTTTACCCAAAGGGTAAAACGGGATCCTTTTGCTGAGGCTTCGTCGTCTGTCTGTCTGTCACCAGGCAGTGCGTGAAGCGATTTTTTCGTGTTTCGTAATGTGGCCCGGAGAAGCCATCTACCTTCTAGGTCTTCATGTCCCATCTTTGACCACTTCGTCACTTTACATCAGGTGAGATTGTGGTCAAATGATGACTAAACGAGCATATAAAAAAAATAAGAATAATGCTGTATTTCAAGAGGCGTGATAGCTAGAGAGTTGAAATTTTCAGGGATGATGTATTTCTGTCGCCGCTATAACAACACATACTAAAAACAATATTTGAGGCTGTTCATGGGCATGGTTTGTATGGACAACAAGCAACGTTGCACGCAGACTATACTTGGATGAGTGACCCCTCTAGTATGCACTTTAAAAAAAATATTTTACTTATTTTGTTTATTTCTTATTGCAAAAAGTGTTTAAACTGTACACGGAACCCTAGATGGATTATGGTGGTATTATGAGTGGATTTTATTCTTGTAAATTCATTTAAATAAATTAAACAACATTCTACCATCGACCTAATAGGCTTCCTATGTAATTTTTGACCTTGTCTTTGAAAGCGTCCTCCATTCGATAATTTCTATTACTGCCGCACAAAAGCAAATTATCACAGCAAATAACGGTTTTGCAACATTAACCATGGAAACAACGAATGCGTTCAGCTGGACTCGATTGATTGCGGGATAGTTCCCCGGTGCGCTGATAATGAAACAGCCTGTCTCTCCCACCCGCTGTCGGAGGCTGCCCAAGTGCCCCCAGCGCCTATTAATCCCGCACCAGCCCTGTTTTGTCAGACTCACTACGAAATAACATTGGTACAATCCATTTTTAAGCGACGCGACGACTGAACCAAATGGTATTTTATAGATAGATAAACATTTTTTTGTACTCCACAAAGATAATACAATACAAATAGTAAACAGTAACAAGACAATACATCGGAGTACAAGTATTTGAATTCAATTCAATTAATTTTTTTATAATTAGACTCTTTGCTTGAAGCGTCAGTATGCCAGTGTCAAGTTAAAATTATAAAGTGAAGAAGATGTTACTCAGTTGAACGCAGTCCAATTACAAGAAACTGAACCGAACGCCATTTTGCGCCTATTGTTATTTGAAGAATAATCTGTTATATGACAACTTCTCAATACTCAATTCATTTATTGCTGTTTACACATTGGCTGAATGAGATAGTGCACCGCTTTCGAGCGGATCCGACTACTTCCACTAATAGTGTTGCCCGTGACCTAGGACTTTCGCAATGGAGAGTGTGGTTATAATGCATAAAACAAATAAAATGTTGTCTACATTACAAAAAAAAATTACATTAAGTTAAGGTCCATATGATATTAGTAGGTACCTAACAAATTATCTTATACTGTGTTAGTCTTAAAATAAGTCAAAATTAAATTTATAATTTACAATAGTAATGCACACTGCAATCGCACAACTTAAATTATACCTAACTTACGTTAAAAAATGAAGTTAAAATCAACAACGCCTAATCCGATTTTTTTTCGCCTGTTTGAAATAACGAACGACCGACTTTAATCCTCAATCAATCGTGATAATGAAACCAAGATAAATTATTTGTCCGCGAGGGCTTTATAAATATCTTTCTGTTTTAATTCAGCTACTAATTTCGCTGTGTTAGCTGTAGGCCTTCCTTATAAATAAATAATTTACAAGGTTTTAGTCTCAATTATGCACATTAGGTGAGGTAATATCCTAAGAGTTTTTAAATAATATCATTATTATGTAACATGCGTTTAGACGTGATAACAGCAATGTAATCAAAAACACCGCCACATGTCCGCATGTCGTAAAAGTATAAAAAATTTTTAGATGTTGTTTATGGAACTTAAATACAGGAAAGATTATTTTTTATAATAGGTGCTGGATCCTTGTTTTTTTATACAACTAGTTACAAGAACGAAGGTTTTTTTTCTGGATAAGATTTTAAATTTGACCACAATCTCACCTAATATAAAGTGACGATGTGGTCGAAGATGGGACATGAGAGCTAGAAGGTAGACGTTACGTTTTAGATTATAAGTAATCTGTAAGTGTGATTCACAAAAATAAATAAATAAATGTTCCTGTAGAAATGTTAGAGCAATAATTATATCTGCGGTTTGCTAACGCTTTCTCATTGTTAGTGCCTGTTTCAAAATAATATTTCTATTCTATAATTTAACCATTTATTAACTCGGAGATGGTAAAACAGACCCAAAGAGGGCAAAAAATTGCGGTACGCGGCGGCCACGAACGAACCTTACATTACAGGCACATAACAAGGTTTTTTATCTTATGTACTCTCTTATTCACCTTGCTTTTACAAAATAAAATAGTTCCTAATATATTCTAGCTAATTGCAGCTCACATGTCAATAGCATTGTTAAGAGCCACAATTCCAGACCGGAAATTGGTCTGTAATGGTTGCTTGTAAATGTGCGAATTACTGATTTATTGCAGTTAACTTGAGAGTTGAGAACTGGCTATGGCTACAGGCAATCTGTCATTTTAAATGTAACTAATTAGGAGGGTATCTACTACCTTCTCCTCAAGAATTTTCGAATGGTCCCTTTTATTTCTATACAGTACCTTCCTCAGTTGTTTTATTATGGGTCTCCTTAGGGACACCTACCTCGTTTCAATCCCAATTAATGTATCACTGCGTGAGTAGGAACTACATAATAAGCACCAATAATCTCATAGGTACCTACCTATGTTATTAGGATCCCTGCTTAGGTATGTCCCAGAATGCAGAAAGGTTATTAGCTCATTCTATTTATACTCAAGACCTTGATGGTGCTCTCGGCAACGGACCAATTGATTAAAGCCCAGGTTTGAGGGAACCGCAATGTTTATCCTCGTAGTATCATTCCTATAGTTATCGATTAAGCCCCGATTTCACTATTCGCCAGCCTTGCAACGAGCATAGCAACATAAAGCTGATGCAAAACCTTGTGGTCCACAAAAAGTACGATGTTTAGTATAATTAAAGTTAATTATTGTCAATATGTGGATTAATGATTAATAAAATGGTTTCTTTAAATAGTTTGTTTATTTTTTAAAGTCGGTTACAATTGACCTTTATAAAATGATCTATATATTTCTTTATAAATGCAAAAAATACAATTTGAACAATCATTCTTAATAATTAACTTATTATAATTTCCTATAATAACGTTCGAATGAACATACGAATATTTCCATAAAATAAGGAATAGGTACAACATTTTGAAAAACCGTATTTTCAATATTCTTAGTATAAGTATAGGTATTTGGATGCAATTAGCACAGGACCCTAAAAAGTGGCGAGAGCAAGAGGAGGCCTATACGAGTACCCAGCAGTGAGTGAACTCAGGCTGCGGATGATGATGATGATGAGGTATAGGCTCAATCTGACTTTTTACATACATTCCATAGACAGTGACTTGATATCAAACCATGGATAGCACTATGAAATGAAACACTTATGTATTTTAAAGTTGCTTATCGACCTGGCGCAATTAATGTAATTTATACTCGTAGGAGTTTAGGTACTCGTTAGAGCTCGTATCAATACTGTGCCGAGCGATGGTACATAAGCATTGACGAGCCAAGGTACTATGCCGCGGTTGAACAGTGCTACCGCGGGCGCTCGAAGACGTTACAGCTTAAAATTTTTAAGATATAGTCTACGTCCTGCTCTCATAACATAAGCTACGCTTAACTAGAACCTTTAAGGCAACGTACATAACATTGTCTATTGCACAATTACAATGTATTTCCTTTGTATCCTTACAAGAAGCCCCACTGCACGTAGTCCTCGACTATCCCGTTGATTCGTTCCTTGTACAACTCTCCGCCCTTCAGGTTCATCAAATCCTCGAGCTTGTTGTCGGTGCTGACCTCTGGCAGCTTCTCCGCCAGGACCATGCCCAGGATAGACAGGGCTACTACAAGACCGTAGGGCATCATCTGAAAACAACAGATTTTTTAATTTAGTTGATAAAGTTATTGACCTAGTTGATTACGGCTTAAGCGATGTTGCGCGGGATAAAAAATTTGCTCTGGTAAGTATTCATGTTATGATTTGTTAAGGCTTCAGCTAAACCTGCGACAAGAACGCGGGAAGTATATCCTCGTTTCTGATACGATCCCGTAGAGAAACATCGAGCATCATATATAATCATGGCTAATAAATATATATATATATATTGCCGGACAATCCACACAACAACATCTAGCCCGTGGTAAGCTATTAGCTTGTGTTACGGATACTAGACATCTGATATACTTAATATAATAGACATACATAGGTAGATTTTTAAAATTATGGCTAATACACACTGATAAAAGACTTGCCTTGAGGCACTGAGGTATTTTGGACGTAAATACTCTCCGGAGTAACCCAAACGCGAATACGAGCTGGATTCTGCGATTGAACTATTGCGAAGTTGGTCCTACCTAATTGGGGTCTAATACAGTTATAAACAACACACATCTCTTACATACCTCCTTCACACTGTCTTCAAATTTAGTCTTAGAGTAGGTTTCTTCCGGGTCAAGATCCAATCTAGTGATGGCGGCGGCCAGCTCGGCGTAGTAGTAGTCGAGGAGTTGCCGCCAGTGCTCGCGCCGGAAGGCTGCATCAGTGCCAGAGAACACCAGGTACTTTAGCTAGCATCAGATTATAAAAAAAAATTAAGAACAATTACTTTTCATCACAAAAATTATCAACTTATATTGAAATAGTCGTAATGACTACAATATTTATTTGAACCATAGTTTTTTGAACGTGCTAATAATTCATGTGAAATTAATTTATACCCGAAATTGTTGCAAAATGAACAGGATGATGTTTTGTAACAGAAACATTGAACCAACCAAATATCTTATAAAATTAACAAGAATTATATTTGAACAGTAATAAGCTGCAAGAACTATAGGTTTATGAAAACTTATTGCATGATGTTGACATGAGTTTGTGATTGCCAACATAATTGTAGTTAGCCTTGAACACATGAATAATTACATGACGTGAGCTTACTCCGGTACCAAAAATAGATGTATGTTGTTATCAAGCCCGAGTTTGCCCAAGCATAACAAACTTAGAAACCCTCTAACGAAAGAGGTCGTGAAAATGTACCTAAACAAAGACGTCAACAATGATAAACTATATTTTTTCTTTGCAATCACACATTACTAAATAGTTTATTATTATTTTCCTTAAAATATCTATTCTGTATGTTTTACGACTTAGAGTATCACGGTTATAAATGTTAAACCTACCTTATCGACTTTGTGCATGAGATTGCTCGCTCTGAAGTCACCATGTTTCAGTACTGTATCGGAAGAGTAGTATTTTAAGAGATCTTCTGGGGATGACATCAAAGATTTTTGAAACTGTTCCAGCTTCGGCCGGTGCTCTTCATTGACCAGCGCCAGCAGTCCGCTCATCATCCCCTGCATTGTTGGACCCATGGCTTTCATCATCCCAGCCCAGTCCATCTTCAAGACCTTCGTGGCCGCATCATACAGGTCTGGATACTCGTGCTTAAAAGCAAAAGAAAGAGCATGTAACTTTGCCAACTCTCTAACTGCTTTAGAAGCATATTCCCACGAGAGAACTTCGAACCTGTCGAGGGTCTCATATCCATTTTTCTTTAAGTTTTCGAGAACTATCGTTTCTTCGCAGAAAGTTGGGTGACAACCGTAGAACGCTGGCGCTAACAACCTGTCTTCCTGGGGCACTTTGTGATCTTCTTCGAGCTTCTTATAAGTTGCCAGCAAATGCTCGTAGAAATATCCTTCGACTTCGAATACCTTAATGGGAGCCATGGCGCGAAACTCTTCGCCAACACAAGCTACTTTCCCAAAGAGATTCAGGTCTTCCTTGCCTTCAGCAGATATGGTGGCTTCATAGAGAAATGACGTAAAATTAGCTCCGATGTTGGGTAATTTCGTAGCTGTGATGTTTGGGTTTTGGTAGCCTTGCTCCGCGGCTACTTTGTCGAGCAGATTGCGAAATAGTTGGTCGGCGTCCGGCATGTTGCGTTAGTCGAGAGGCACTGATGGGCGTCGCTTTCCACTACGAGCGTTCGTATCAATTTATACCATGAGTAATCGTCACTTGCGTAACAGATTAGATTAGAGACCGTGTCCTGGCAATATTATCGTACAATCAATACAATTATTATCTAATTATGACTTGTTTGTTTATTTATTGAATTAATTATTGTTTATATCTAAGTACTTTATAAACAACTTAGTCAAAACTGGCGCAGAAACTTTAATTAGAAAATATTTTCGAGGTGGAAAAGTATATATGTACTTACCTACTTTGTTACACGGTCGACGAGAATCGACGAACGCTGGGAGATAGGTGACCTAAAAACCTATCGAGTTAGCCTATGTATGTTTCCCGATTTTGTATAGCTATGAAGATATTCAACTTTTCTAGATTTTTATGTATCACCGACTTGGTTTACTAAAACTGATATTTTGAGAAAAAAATTATAACAACTTTCCCTATTATTTTGGATCTAGAAGCCACCAGAACTACCTATGTATGTACCAATCCATGTGGCCTTTCTTATAAGTACGGTATTCATGAGGTACTTAACTGCACTAAGACACTACATTGACACAAACTAATTTAAAACACTAACTCAAACGGTTTTGTCCGTTTTAGCTTGCTTGCTTCTCACTATGTCCTCTTACTAAACACGGTTTCAGTAAAAAGTATCACAAAATGCACATCATTTCGCAAGTGTAATAATCTAAATTTATATTTAAAATACCCCGATTTTAAAACCTTAGTACTCTTAAAGGCAAAAAATAACGCCAAGAACAACGCCAATTATCAGTCCCACAGATTTCTCCGTAAGGGCTAATTATCTAGGATCTAAATCGTTGTATCAATGATAAGGCAATAGAAGCCTGCTGGTTATCTGTAAAATCCGTTTCATATCTGTACTGAAACGCACGTAGGTACTCTGGCGTCTGGCGGACGACTGAGATATGAAACGGATCCAGTGGCTCACTACATCCGTGATCTAAATGACTTAAATATAAGACATAGTTTTTGAATTGTGTATGTATGTTTCACGACCCTGTTGGGTGTTACAGCAAGTGGGAGGCAGACCGAAGCTTTTTATATGTTGTTTTTTTTTATATTATATAGAATTGGAACCTACATGTCATGATATTCATTAGTTAATTGTAATTTTAATATAAAAATAAAATCATATCAAAAATTAAAAATCAAATTAAAGCCACATAAAAAAATTATATAAACAAGTTCAAAATTATATTTAAAACAAAAATGACATTTAATAAAATTAAAATAAAGTCAAAATAAAATTTAACTAATATTAATATACATTATTGAATCAATCAGTATAAATATTACGTGTCTATAATAATAATTATTATGTCATAAGAAATTCATTTAATTCATAATAACATTTGTCAATAAGAAATAATTTTAATTTTATTTCGTTTGGTAATTTATTAAATACTAGCGGCCCGCCCCGGCGTCGCACGGGTATAAAATTTTCCCGGAAATTATTCGAATTTTTCTCGACGTAAAAACCATCCTATCTCTCAAGTTGGATCGAACTGCACATGGTGTGCGAATTTTATTATAATCGGTTAAGTGGTTTAGGAGTCCATTGAGGACAAACATTGTGACACGAGATTTATATATCTTAAGATTTTGATTGACATTTTGTAAGAACCGGAACTGTGTATGCGCAGGTTTGATGATGGTTGAACGATTTTATTTCTACTAGGTCTAAGTTCGTATTTTCTAGGAATTTCGTCAAGTGTTCTGTAAAAACTAGGGTACTTTCGGACGAACTTACACATTTGTAGAATATAGATTGAAGGCAAGGTCAATATTTTAAACTTCTTAAAGAAAGGTTTGCAGCTGTTTGTTCTTTTTATGTTAGCGAGAATACGCACACATTTCTTTTGCATTATGAATAGGTCTTGTATGTCCGTGCTATCGCCGCCGTAGAGAACAATGCTGCGAGATAAGTGGGAATGCATGTGTGCGTAATAGGCATTGAGCGCAGGATATAGGAAGGTCAGTTGTCCTAATTAATTCCCGTAACGCGTACGTGAAACTAGAAAGTTTAGATTTAATTTTTGGAGTTTACTCCTTAAGAAACGATTTGAGTTATAAGGCCCGGTACGGAAATTTTATGAGGAGTAAAATCAAAAGTGTAACACGAAAAGTTGAGGCGTTACGTAGAAAGAGACAAACATGTATATCTGTAAGATTGAACGTGTAAAAGAATGAGATGGAATACACAGCGTATCTCATTTCTCATAATTATTGCTTGTAAAAAGGTTCCATGACGGCATTTAAAAATAAAAAGGTTGTATGCTGTCCTTACGATATTTAAAAATAAAGAAGGTTCTTTCACTTTTTGAAAACAGAACACGAGGTTGTATACAATATAATATCACTTAGCTTTATGGTCAAGTGACTTTTGCCTGCTTATGACAAATAAAAATAAAAGTTTCATCTACTGTTATATTTCTGAAGTGAAATGCAAAAATATTCCATAGCCATTAATTACATTTATATACACATAGAGCATATTATGCATAATATCGTTATTTTACGAGTATGGTCGGTTATAAATATAATCAATATTTATGATGTATCGGTCAAAAGCTATAAGCACACTGTCTTAATACTTCTGGGATATCTAATAAATGACGTGCGCAAGTTCATTCGGTTATATTTACTTGCCATTTTTAGTTCAGCACTCTGATATTATTAAAATCAATAGTCAACTATTAAATTAAGTACTTAATCATATAAAACAAGCATGATTTGTTGCTCAGGGACATTCGCACAGATAATAAAATCAGTTAATCATAAATTGTCTATTGGAGTTTACTCCTTAAGAAACGATTTGAGTTATAAGGCCCCGGTACAGAAATTTTATGAGGAGTAAAATCAAGTGTAACACGAAAAGTTGAGGCGTTACGTAGAAAGAGACAAACATAAATATCTGTAGGATTGAACGTGTAAAAGAATGAGGTGGAATACATTACACAGCGTATCTCATTCTCGGGGTCTCCTCTTTGCGCGATACTTCGTAGTCTCACTGTATTTTATTTATATTATTTTGTAACATACTTTATGTAATACGCTTTATTGAAGTAATATAAATAATCCGAATAATTACAGATATATGTTTGTATGTTTCTCTTATCATTTTAGCAGATTCGTTCATTTACCCTTTTTTTCTATTCGATCTAATATCATAATTATCGTTCGTAAGGAGTAAACTCCAATCGTGCATAGCAAACATCCCAATCATCATCACCCTATTAACGTTCCCACTGCTGGGACACGGGGACTTCTCTCTTGACGAGAGAGATTAGGCCTTAATTCACCACGCTGGCCAAGTGCGGGTTGGTGAATGTCACATGTCCTTCATACTCTTTAAAGTTCTCAGAACATGCCGGTTTCCTCACGATGTTTGCCTACTACGTTAAAGCACGTGTTTAAATCGCACATAAATTTCTCAAGAAGAAAAATCCAGAGGTGCGAGGCGGGGTTTGAACCCACGACCTTCGGAATGAAAGTCGAGTGTCCTCCCACTTAGCCAACACGGCTCTAACATCCCAATACCCCTGTGGAATTGAGCTTGTGACGTAGTGCGCGGTGGATCTGACAATCGTAATAGTAGTCAAAATGTTATATTTTCCCGCCGAGGGTAAAATTGTTTGTATGTTCTGCAAGCACTTTTCTCCTTGGTCTGGGTGCTTTATATGTATAATAAAAATATCTTTATATGTATGTATATTATATTAAGTATATCAGATATCTAGTACCCGTAACACAAGCTTAGAGCTTACCACAGGGCTAAATGTTGTTTTGTAGATTGTCCGGAAATATTTATTTATTTTCTTTATTTATTTCTACATACTATGCGGTGACTTGAACCATTTATGTACTATTATTTAGATTTATAACGGGATATTTACCATGATTGATGACGTTATAAATCTAAATAATATTGATAACCATGATAGTTTCAAAAGTTACATTTATGTACTGTTCCTCTGATTCCTATTGACAGTAGTTTCCGTAGTAACAAGTCAAATTGTACTTTATCATAGGCTTTAGACATATCGAGCGTGATACCTACCGCGTATTGTCTTTTGTCTAGGATACCTAAAATGTTTTCTATATATTTATAAACCGCTAAGGTAGTCGAGTGGTTCTTTCTAAATCCGCACTGAACTTTGTTAAATAAATTATATTTTTCACAATAAAAACCTTTGATCACAACCCGATTATACACGATTACACATTAATTTAAAAAAAATTAAATATTTTGGACGATGTCGGTAACAAAGATATGGGCTGGTGGTTACTTGCGTCAGTTGTTGTTTTTTTTTTGCGAATAGGTTTAATAATGGATATTTTTAATAAGTCAGGAAAACAAATTTCTATAAACGATTGGTTTGTCAATAAAAAAATATGGTAAAGTTAGTTCGTCAGCGTAAAATTTTATTAGTTTTGGTGGTATTTCGTCAATACCGTAACTTAATTTGTTTATTAAGCTACGGATAATTTATTTATTTCTTTTGGCTTTACGGGATCTAAAAATATACTTTTTTCTGACTGGATAGGAACAGATTTATTACTTTGTGTTATAGATGCTGAATATTAAAACTATTTGCAATTTTTTCAGGATCTGTTATTTTTTTTTGAGTCGTTAATTCATTCAATATTTTTCTTTTTCTTAACGTTATTTTTGTTAGTTTTTTCTCTTATAATTTTCCACATACTTCTAATTTTATTATGAGATTTTTTCATTCTTTCTATGTAATTTAATTTTTTTTATCGATTTACTGCGTGTTTTAGAGTTTTTACGTACTTTTTTTAGTATTTTATCAAAATAGTGCTTTTTGAGTGTTTTGTGTGAATATTGAATAAACGTTTATTTTTACATGATACTTTTAGGCCAGGAGTTAGCCATGTTTTAATTAGTGTATGTTTTAAAGTTATAGTTTTTTTGGGAATACGTTGATTTAATATTCTTTTTAAAGTCTCCTCGAATGATTTATAGTAAGTGATTAAGTTATTATTTAGATCAATAATTTTATTCCAGTCAACGTTTTTCAGTTCCATTTGGATATTGTATCTATTTTCTGTATTAAAGAACCGTTTGTTTACTTTCCAAGGCTTGCAGGTTTTAGGTTGGGTTATATAACTTAATGTGATTGCTTTGTGGTCAGAAAAGCCTAAGTCTTCCACAATGATCTGTATATTTATGCCCACGCAGTTTACAAAAATTAAGTCTATTCATGTCGATGATTTATTTGTTTCTTGGGTGGGTGATTTAACTAATTGAGTAAAGCCGTATTCGGACATAAAATCGAGTAAAATATTTGATTGTCTTGTATTTTCCAAGATGTTTACGTTAGAGACAAAAAATACAAAAATACAAAAATGTTTATTTTCATTAACAGTGTTTACAATTTTGCACAACAATATTGGAGACCTTCTGTTAAGTATGGAAATACTTGTATTAGAAGGCACCCTCTTCCGTAACTAACAATTATGTTCACTTAATTATAAAGCACCACGAAAACATTTTGTGTTAAATATCAACATAGGAAAACAAAACAGTAACCTAAATATTTATAAATACATTTTTCCTAATTGAAGGTAGCCATGTCAAGATAATGTTCATACGTAAAGCGTAAGTTCAAAACAATGGCTGCTATGGTGTATGGTACAAGTTATAAGAATGTACAGAATTTTAAACTTTGAGTGTTTGTGCTTCGATGTGAAATGTTTAATATGGAATTAAAATTTATCAGTATGAGTGAATGTGTATGTGAGTATGTGTGTGTGTGTGTGTGTGTGTGTGTGTGTTTGTGTGTGTGTGTGAGTTTTGTGTGTGTGTTCGTGCATGTGGGTTGTGAGTGTGCGGGGTATGTGGGTTCGTGGTTGTGTGTGTGTGTGTGTGTGTGTGTGTGTGTGTGAGAGAGAGAGTATATGTTAGATGAAAGGTATAAATGCAGACATTAGCTATTTGAAACTAAAATATTCTCTGTTTCGTCGTAGCTTAATGGGGTTAGATATGTTATTAAGCTACATTTGCACTTGTAGGTATTCATTGAGTAAATGTTTAAAATTTTATTTAATTTATTATAAATATTAACAGAACGTGAGTCATACTGGCGCGCAGCAAAAGTTGTCTTGGTTTGTTTTTTATTTATAATATTGATTTTTTTGCTTTTTCTGTTACTTAATAAATTTGGGTTAAAGACTAAGGATTTATGCAACTTGATGGTTATATGTAATATGAATAGTTTTCTTATTGATAATGTATCTTGAATAGAATATAGCAAGGTGGTTGGGTATCTATGATTTTTAAAATACATAACTTTTAATAATGATCTTTGTGCTCGCTCAAGATCCAGAAGTTTTGTTTTAGTAGCTCCACCCCATACGGGTATACAGTAAGTTAGAATTGGTTGTGCTAAGGAAATATAAATTTTATGAAGTAGTTTTTGAGAAGTTACATGTCTAAGATTTTTAAACAGCCATATGAGTTTTCTTGTTCTGTTCATAAGAACTTCAATATGTGCGTGCCAAGATAGCCTTTGATCTATTATGATTCCAAGGTATTTCGTCGAGCTTACTTTTTTTAAAGAGGAACAGTTGCACGATGTATTTAACATGGAACAGTTATGAAGTTTTAACTTATAAGTAGATGCAGGTTGGCCACTATTATACTTTGAAAAGCATATATAATTGGTTTTTTCTAAGTTAAGAGACAACAAATTAAGTTTTAGCCAATTTGCAATTTCTTTCAAACCATTTTCTGCTATGTTTCTTACTTGATCCCATGATGAACCTGTAAACACAACTGCAGTGTCGTCAGCGTAAGTAATTATGTTTCCGCCAGGTATTTGAAGATCACACAGTTCATTAATATAGGCCAGAAACAAGGTAGGCCCAAGAACACTACCTTGAGGTACACCGTAATCAATGTTAATACAGTCGCTTTCTACCGTATTTATTTTAGTTTTTTTGCTTTCTTGAATGAAGATAACTTTTAAGCAAACACAGGGGAGCCCCTCTTATTCCGAACTGTTCAAGTTTATCTACAAGAATGGGAATGGAGACGGTGTCGAAAGCCTTTCTTAGATCTAAGAACACAGTAAGACATTTCTGTTTTTTGTCTAACTGCGATACTATAAGATCAGCAAGTTTAGACACTGCATCTTCAGTAGATAAGCCTTTCCTAAAACCATATTGGTTTTTGGATATAATATTATATTTATCAAAGTACCCTTTAATTCTACTGTTAATTATTTTTTCCAGAATTTTGGATATTGAAGTTAGCACCGAGATAGGCCGATAGTTACTTACTTCATCTTTATCTCCACTCTTGAAGATGGGAGTTACAATTGATTGTTTAAGAAGATAAGGAAATATTCCTTGTGCTAAGCAAAGATTAATTAAGTGACAGACAATAGGGCTTATAATTTTACTAGCTGTTTTCAAAAATGTTGTTGTAATTCCGTCCCAGCCTGCTGCACTTTTTGATTTTAGACTCTTTATAACTTTTTCTATTTCAGTAGTGTCACTGTCTAGTAGTACGCAAGATGAACTGTGTTTGAGCAATATTTTCTTACTGATTTGAGGTAGACTTTGCTTTTTGATTTTCTCTGCCAATTCTTTGCCAACATTACCAAAATATTGATTAACAAAGTTCACTGAATCTACTTTAATAGGTTTAATGTTAATGAGCTGATGGCTTTGAGTGTTTTTTGTTTTATATTGTACTGTTTGATTGATTATTTTCCAAAGTTCTTTACTATTCTTAGATGCCTTTTCGATTTGGTCTTTCTCGTATTGTCTTTTTAGTTTCTTTATTAAGTTGTTGCAAAAGTTGCGGTATCTTTTATAGCTTAGTCTAAGTATGTCATTATGCGGATCTTGTTTTAGTGTCTTTTGCATTTTGTTTCTATTTTTAATACATCTCAAGATCCCATTTGTTATCCAGGGTTTTAAAATTCTTTTGCTTCTAGGTATTTTTACTATTTTCGTGTTTTCATTTAAGCTCTTTTGTATTCTAGATATAAGTAAATTACATATTTCTTCTGGGTCATTTAATTCTAGTAAGTCGTTAATATTCTCTGTGAGGCTTTTAACCGTTTCTTTGTAGTCAATATGTTTTTTAGTTTTATGGCTGTATGTGATATTTGTCTTATTGCGAAGTATTAAAAGAACCGTAAAATGGTCTGTGATAGATGTTTCTAAAACTGCCACCGTTGCTTCGTTTTTATTTTTATTTAATTTTAGGTTACAGTGATCAAGACAGTTTTTATCTCGGGTGGGTAAGGAATGACCCGGTAGAAGACCATTAGCCGATAAAGCATTCAAATAATTGAGCCTGTTTCTAGTTTCGTTATTACGTTCTTCATGATTAGGGTTAATATTAATATTTATGTCACCTGTTAGAATTATTTGGTCATACGATTTTATTTTAGTTAAGTGTTGGCATAATGAGTTTACAAAGTTATCAGCATTACGTACTGATGGTGATCTATAAATACATAATATAATTGAGTTGTTAATAGTTACTTGTAGGCATGTAGCATCTTCAAGTTTTATTTCATCAACATTAGCTTCATAGTCTTTGTGAATATAAACTACAACACCATCGTTTTGATTACGATTTATGGTAGTGGCAAATGAGTTATAGTTAACTATTTGGGGTATCGGTTTCTTTTCACTTAGTCTACATTCTGTAAGAGCAATTATGTCAACTTTAAAAGTAAATTTAGTAAAGTTTATTTGTAGGTCATCAATGTTAGCATATATGCTTCTTATATTTTGTGATAGAATAGTAAAAAAATTAGAAGTACTTTTAGGAAGCCTAAGATATAGCTCATCTATAGCACAAGTAAAATTTTCTGCAATTTCTACACTGTCTAATTCCTTTGAAATATTAATTGTGCTATCCATGCTTACTACACATATAGGTAATAACTGTCATGATCAAGAAATAACGCGTGTTTTGTACGATAAATGTTGCAAAGTATGTCTGGTTTGTATGTTCGTGCAAGTGTTGAGAATTTGGTTTGTGTGTTTGTGAGTTATGTTGTGTATATTTTAGTGTAGAAGTGTGTATAAAATAAAGATAATCTGTGTTTTCTAAGTACCTAATACTGTCTTGAATCCCAACTGTCTCTAGTTGAGAAGGTAGTCATGCGATATTGAAGAGACTGTTAACCTGGTTCTCGCTATGTATTGTTATGATTGGTGAAGTTTCATCTTTTCTAATATATACCTTTCCATATCCAGTCCAACAGAATTTATAGCCCTTCGACTTTGCGAGATCTCTCGCAAGGAAATACAGTCGTGAGGCTTTGACCGTCAGCTGTTCTGCGATAAATATTGGAGTGTCTTCATTTCTCTTGAAGCCTAAGTGCTTGGCACATAATTTAGTTTTGTGTCTTCGGTTGAAAGTTTTACCCATTTTAAGAATATCAGACTTCAAAATAGTTGACGCTAACTCCACAACGATCGGAGTATTTATCTGTGCCTCCTTCTTTCCTCTGATTCTGAAAATATCTTTTATTTCAGATTTATTAATTTTGCAAACAATTGTCGTTCCCAGATTCATAATCATATCAATCAGATCTTCTTTTGTTTCGGTCTTATTCTTAGGTACGTTTTTTATTTCAATGTTGTTCTTCCTTTCAGATCTTTGTATGTCCTCTATTTTGTTTTCCAGAGTAATAATATACTCTTTATCTTTCTTTTGTTGTTGTTCTAGAATCCCAACTTTCTTTGTGAGTTCCTCATTATTACTTATAATAAGACTAATAGAGCTTTCAATATTTTTATTCGTGGCCTGGATTTCGATCAGTGTCTGTCTGAAGTAGTTTTTAAGCTCAGTGTCATTATTTTTAAGGAGGTTTTCCATCATAGTGCTCATTTCTTCCTTAAACGTGTCAAGCTCCGTATACCATTCGTCATCTCTGTTCCGCTTACCGCGAAGAAAGACGTAACTAGGGGGAGTTTTTTCAACGTTTTGGGTCGATTTGTGGATGTTTATGTCACTAGCCGATTTTTCCAAGTGGACTTTTGGTGTGTGGAATGTGTCCATTTTTTTCTGAGGGTTTTGAGAGATTTTAAAAAGAAATCGCTTCCGCTTGTGATTTACGGCACAACGCAATATGATTTTTTTGCAATGGGTTTGACCAGTGGCGCAAGCGCTGTGTACTCACAGAAGTATTTCTGTCTCTGTTCCACAATGATGATTGGTATTGCGCCGTCTCGTTCTCTTGCTTATCAGGCTTCTTGCACTTATGATTTCCTGGTAGAAGTTGCGAAATTTGTCGAATTTAATTTACTAATATTATTTTTAGAATGCAGAAATATGGTTAGACGTCTTTATGCTTTCGCGGTCCGGAGGGAAGAGACACCTCCAATTATTATTTCAAATCTTTTGTATTTAGTTGTTATAAATTCTAAAATGTTTTCAAACTGTTTATAAAAAACTGCGGTCTCTCTACCATTCCAATAAATACTTAAATTTATAAGATTGTAATCTAAAAGTTTAATAGCGCAGGCTACAAAGACATATTCAATTAACTTTGTTTTGACTCCTTACCACTTCCAATATTTCTTTGTATAAGACGTCTTTATGATTTATTATACACACACCTCCGCCTTGGCGGGTTGTCCTTCAGAAATATGTACTTAATTTATAATTATTAAATTTCAGAACATCATGTTTTTGTTCCGCTACCCAAGTTTCAGATATACATATTAAGGTTTGTTTGTTTAAATTACTCTCTAAAATGCTTCTATTATGTGTGTTTTGTTGTATAGGATTTGCATGTTTTGAAATAAAATGTTGATACGAGTTTTTGTACTTTTTAACCCCCGACCAAAAAAGAGGGGTGTTATAAGTTTGACGTGTCTGTCTGTCTGTCTGTCTGTCTGTCTGTGTCACCATAGCTCCCGAACGGATGGAGAGATTTCAATTTAGTTTTTTTTGTATGAAAGGTGAGTTTTGCGCGAGTGTTCTTAGACATGTTTCATGAAAATCGGTTGGGCCGTTTAAAAGTTATGGGGGTGAGAGTGGGTAAGGAAAACCGAAAATCTGCAAATATACTAGTGTGGGGTATCAAATGAAATCGCATCGCGTCCACATTACATAATATTATGTTTTTTTACGTTTAAGGAAATTAAGGCATTGGAATCGGGGGTTTTTCTTAAATTTTAAATTTAGATTTATTTTGGGCTTAGTGCCGAAAGGTGCGTTATATGTTATATGGTTAGTGGAAAGATTGGAGTGGAGATGGCGCATCTCATCTTTTCTATTTTGCGCATCATTGTATGTATTTCGTGGTGTTATTTGAGTACTTATTGCTTCAATGCTGTTGTATTGTTCGAGAGTTTGTCGAGTGTCTGGGTGTGAAGTTTCTGCATCGTCGTGTGGTGTCTGAATCAGTGTTTGTTTTTCTTCTTTCTTGCATTTCATCCCTATTTAGATATTCAGAAACAAAATTACCCGTCGTTTTCAGCTGTCTTGCATTTCGGATTATGTACGTAGTAATTAATTATTTTACTTAGTAATTCCAACTACACTTCTGTAACATGATGCATTTGTAATTTGACATAAATATATATGAATTGAGATTTTTATTTTATAATTAGACATTGGTAAATATTTTTAGTTATCTTGTCGTGACATTTTTATTGATTTATTTGGATTTTTATTTGTTTTGACATGATGTGTTAATACTAAAAACCAGCTGTAATTGTGACGGATAATTTTATTATCACTATATGACTATTAAAGACTATTATTCGGTCTTGACATGCGAACGATCTCTCGGGTTGTGATCAAAGGTTTTTAACAAACAATCTGGAATTAACATGTACGTATTTTATTGTAAATGTTTCATAGAGTCGATAAAAGTCATTATTGTTATTATTAAGACTACTTTATTGCACAATTAAATACAGAGTTGTACAAATGGTGGGCTTAATACCAAGGCATTTTCTACTTACTTTTTTTCTTCTTTCATTTTCATTATTATTAATGTAACCGACCATAGAAAAGCTCGGGGCTGGCAAGTTAATAGCGCTTTGTTTCGTCTGATTGACAGATTGACTAATTTATATCGTGGCTTAATTACATCGAAACCTAATAGAATAAGTTGCTGATTATTATATTGTTTATATTATCTGTAACTATTAAAACTTTTTTAAATTTTAACGCATCCGTTAACTTCTGTGTGCGAAGGTTACGGATATGTACCTTTTTATTAAAACATTTTAACCTAAAAAGTTAGGTTTAACTCTTATTAAATATCATTCAGATTTATTTAAAGTTTGGAGTGGGGTTTAAATTCAAAAATGAATTTTATTCCATTAATAAATTTAATTTGAATCTAAATAACTTATTTCAGCTACAATATCTAAAATCTAAAGGTCTAAAAATAGATAGCATTTACCTGACAGGGTGCGCAGCTATTTATGGTAAGCAATCGGGACATGCGTCACCCTACCTGCCATTCAACAGCCTAAAATATTTTTTAAGTTATACAGCACCCTATTACTAAAACTTCCTTCTCCGTCCGTGTCACTGGCTGTACCTATCTCGAGGAATGTGACGTTAAGAGAATTGCCATTTTTGAGGTTGTTGTATTTCTGTTCCTGCTATAACAATAAATAGGTATAATACATAATAATAATATTTAAGGCCACTCCCATACAACAAATATGTAAATGAGATTGTATTAAGTAGCGTTCCGCGGTAACGTCTATGAATATAATAAAATAGAATAGATTTTTTATAGTCGAAAAGATGTGACAACTGTAAGGTTTATATACCTTGTGCATTGAGGTAACAAGGGTTGATTTGTTTGAACAATTTGATTTTCAATTGAGGGTGATGTTTCTATATAGAAACATCATAAAATTGGCTTCATATATTTTAATTAATTACTACATTAATTATTTATTGGCCACTTATAAATAGATTATTGAAATTAATTACCTATTATACTTGTAATAACAAATTATTGACGGGCCATGCCATCTAATTGAATCAGGTATTTATTATAAGTTAATGAGTGACGGAATAAATCAGCACTTTTTACTGCGTTTTTTTTATTATAAAAAAATGACAAACAGTTGAACTACAAGGAACTCTCAGTGTATTAGATTTATCTTTACAAACATCAAGAAAAAACGTATTTCCTATTTTTAAATGCAAAGTAGATAAAATATGTATTATTATTATTATTATGAGCCGGTATCATCCCACAGCTGGGCAAAGGCCTCCCCCCATTCTCTTCACTATGTATACTTAAAAAATATGTATACTTAAAAAAATATATAATTGATCAAACACTAGCGAATGCTTAACTGTTTGTAATTTAATTCTAACGTATTTTCATAAAAAAAAACGTATAAAAATACAACAGTCTCAACGTGATAGGTACCTACTGTACCTACTGTTCTTGTAGGCAACTCTTTTGACAAAAATGATGAGAGGTACTACTACTTATATGATTTACAATGCACACCTAATTAAAATAATGTCTATAGGTGTGAATTGAAACCTTCACAAATGTAAATACCAGAAATAAAGATAAATGTGATTTTCCATCAACTGAATGTTGTTGAAGGTACCTATGGACAATATTTTAATTAGGTGTGCATTGTAAATCATATAAGTAAGTACCTATCATCATTTTTGTCAATAGAGTTCAAGGAATGTTTGCGTCAGAAACACAAAATTTTAACTAATCTGAAACAAACGTTTAAAGTTATAAAGCGCCTACATTTAGGTATAATGATTAAAAAAATTTAAGAAGTTTTGTAGTATAGTAAAAGAGTAGGTAAACATTTCTTTAGCTAATCCCTATACCACTTCTGTGTTAACAAACCAGCTTGTTTCCGCCCCTCCGGAACTTTTTCCATTCACAGCGACATTACGGTTCAGCTTCAACAAATGGAACGGAAAATCACGTTGACGCGTAAATAATTGAAAGTTAGATGTAAAATCGGTAAAAACGCTTCTTATGCTGGGTGCGTGGAATTGAATGGATTCCCAAAACGGTCTTACATTTCATTTGGTGTTCCTTAGCCAGTTTCTAAAGGAATTTGTTCACAAGGAAACCACTTTTTTGAGGATTTCTGTAAAGAATGAGAAAAGTTCAAAGAAAGTACCTTAGCTGGATATTTCGGAGCATTTTCAAGGCATTTTTACCCGACTGCGCTAGAAGAAGGGTTATGTTTTTGAGGAGAACATGGGAGTAAAATAGCTCATAATTTGTTTTTAAACCAGTATAATAGCCATAGGTAGTAAGTAGTAAGTATTATGTAGGTTCTGAAACAACTTTAAAAATTTCGACGTTTGAGTAATATGCTAATCTAGTCGTATCGGCTTAATATAATGCACAGTGATTACGCGCCTTATGAGCGGCGGTAATACGGTTTCGCTAAGGTTATGTTATGACAGTCTTTATCAATACTAATTATAATTATTATGCTTTCTTAAAGTTTATCAAATTTTAAGAAATAGTTATAATGAAATAAAAACAAGCATTTCATTAAAAAATAAAGTTTTTATGATGCTTGTCGAAAAACATACTAAAAAACAAAACAAAATCTTTATAGCGAATAAATTAGAAATACAACTACGACGAACTACAATTAATTAACTCAGAAATTTGTAAATGAATAAACTACATATAATAAAAATAAACATAAGAGCAGTATTTTAAATATTGTACATCATTGTTTAAAAACAATAATATTCGGATTTTTATACCAACAATGAATTTTGAACTTAAACCAGAAATAGAGAATCCAATCCGAAGAAGAAGTCTGTATTTGTGACAACCGGGAACATTTGCCATGTGTTATTATAGACCAGGGTAGAAGCCTTGAAAAATAATAAAAAGTAAAAAAAAATAGTAGTAGGATGAAACCCATTATAAAAGGAGGGGAACATTATAAAAATGAAATGAAAAATAATTTACGGGCGATCTGAGGTCGGGAAGGGGATGGGGGTGAGTTTTTAAGGGTAAAAAATGGTTTTTCTCGATTTCCGGCAAAACTAAAAGTCGTATCGAAAAAAGTCAAATGGCAAAGTTGTAGGTAATAAAAAGATCTAAAACTTTTAATATTTTTAAATTAAAAATATTTATTTTTTCACCTTATTTTGAATTAATATCAAAAAAACACCCTAATTTTCAATCGAAAATTCACCCGTCAAAATATCAGCTTTTTTCAAAAAGTTGGTATGGTTTCTGTTCGTTGAAATCTCTACTATACAAAAGTTTTAGATCTTTTTATTACCTACAACTTAGCCATTTGACTTTTTTCGATACGACTTTTAGTTTTGCCGGAAATCAAGAAAAAACATTTTTTACCCTTTAAAACTCACCCCCATCCCCTTCCCGACCTCAGATCGCCCGTAAATTAATTTTCCTTTCATTTTTATAATATTCCCCTCCTTTTATAATGGGTTTCATCCTACTATTATTTTTTTTAGTTTTAAAAATTATCGACCCTGGTCTTTTAAGCCTAAACTGTTTTACTAATTTAAAACTAGATGCGGCGGCATCTTTAAAAAAAAAAACAAATCTTGTTCAAGGATTAGCAACTCTTTCATACCATCGGATATAAAACATCAGGCAGCAACTGCACCAGGGCTTGAGAAACTTGACACTGCCGCTATATTTCGGCTATGCTGTCCTAAATGGACTGCCAAGTATCTACATAGTACAAATATTCTTATAAAAAAACCACTCAATAAAAGTACCTTAAAGAAAAAACAAACAGTTTTAATGCGGATCAAAATACAGTACACATTTCGTAGCACGTGCTACGCGACAGGGCGCGGCGTAGACCCTGGCTGCACTTTACAAATGCAAGTAGAAGCATATACATTTTTTACAGCCTTGTAGTAAAGATTCTAAGCTTTGTGTTTACATAGAGAAAGAAAGTTAAATACAAAATATTTCACCAGACTAAGTCATGATTTAACAATAAATAATGTTTAAAATTATTTTTCCAATGATTTCCAGTAAGAAAAGGAGGTAATATTTGTAATGCTTAGTAGAGCCGGCAGTTATTATTAGTATTTCGAATAACTGTTATCATTATTAGTTATGTTTTCTGGTTCAGTAACGTAAGCGTTAACTATGTAGTACACAATAACCGTTACTATAATATCGACAGATATCAATGTTAGATGAACGGAACATTATACCGGTAATCAACAATTAGCTGTCACTATCGACAGAAATCGATCATCCGCCATTGCCTGTACATACAGTTATGTACACCTTTTGTTTTGCATGCATGTTTTGACAGATTAATGCTATTATTTCACTCAGGTACAATTTATTACATTGGAGTCACAAATGTGTTGTCACCAAGTAGCTAAATTTAATAACAGATTTTATGATAATTAATCTTAAATTTAAGTACATACAGACTAATCAAAAAGCCGACATCTTTGTATTCTACCTTTATTTACTGTTGGTTGCATATTGCGAAGCAATTTAAGAACGTAATATCCCACAAATGTTTACTACCTGTGGGTTTGCGAACAAGATAGTGAACTTTGAAATTACATTATTTTAAAACGACTTGTGCAACGGTTATTTGCATAGGTTACTCAATACCGGTCTCGTCTCTACAGCTAAAACTGGATGGAAAACGGTAATGACCGCACCATCTGCCACTGACAGGTAAATCGTAAAAGATTATTGTACTAAAAGAAATGGTCGGAAATACGACTTTTCATTTCCTGTAAGCTGCTCAAGATCTTCAATCACGGGTAAATATTTTTGAGCCTATTATTTAGTTGCTATGTTATAATTGTAGAAATAAATAGGTATCTTTGTTTACGCTGTTGCGTGTTTATTCATTTAATAAGGAAGGCAATTTTACAGTTATTAAATGTAATTTTTCATTTGAAAGGATACTTACAAGGCGAAACTTCTCAATAACTGTAGGTCTAACCGAGGACTTAATGATTATGTAGTAATACTCGTCAATACCTTAGAATTAAATAAATTAATATTGCGGAACAATCAACATAACAGCATCTAGTACCGTGGTAAGCTCTTAGATTGTGTTACGGTTACTAGACATCTGATATACTTTTACCATATATTTTAACTATACATATAATGTATTTGAGCTACTTACACGAAAAGTACAATAAGTTCAATCAGAATATAGTTATTTTTCACAAAAAAACAGGCATTCTAAACACCAAAACATAAATGACTATATTATAAATGGAAATGGGCACAGAGTCCCGTTGTTTGATGTTTCCAAGGTAAGCATACTGAAGGTACATATTGTTTACCTCGATAAATGGACCAGTAATTGAACAATTTTGATAATCGTTCCCGTACTTACTCATACACATTTTAATAACTATTTCGATTCACTGAGTATCTTTACGTTTTACATATACGTTTCATTTTAGTATAGAATGGCCTTTTCGGAGTAAGTATTCATTATTACGAAGAAGCACAAAAATATGTAGTTGACATATTTCCAATTCTGCAGTAAGATAAGTTCATTTAGTTTTTCACTTATTAATACGCCTTGGTGAGAGCAGATGCGCTATTGCTCACTGGGCTTCTTGTTCTTGGGAACAGCTAGATTTATAGTAGGTATACTAGATGCGGAATTCGTGCAGGGGCTAAACTCTACGATGCGATAAGTTGAGAAATGAACAGAGAATGTAAAAGGGTGCACAGTTTAACAAAGTATGTGATATAATACAGGAATAGCAAAACAACGTATTTTTTGAGTTTCTATCATCTGTGCATCTTGAGTTTTGTGAGTTTTAACATTTTATTTGGCGCCATATAGAGTTTACATACGTATCTTATAATGCTTATTTGATTAATGGTAGTTTCTATTCTAGTAGATAACCACCACAATAACATGAATGTTACATTTGCCTATAGGCCTATGTTCTTTTCATCTTGTAGGGTTATCACTTTATTGTTAAATCCATTAAACATGACTTTCTGTATGAAAAACGAGAGTAGAAATTTTAGAAAAAATTTTAGTATAAACCAGTATAGTTATTTGGGTAGAATAACGTCTGCTTCGCTACCTGCATCAATGTTGTTACATCTTGTACGTTGTTGTCTGTAATGGCAAGATATAATATAATAAATAAATAATATGAACAAGAATACAACTACTTTGCAGTTTTTTACCAAGTTTGTTTTTTTTTCTTTGATAAGGATGCTTAGGAAGTCATTCGTCGTAAATGTTCAAAATACAAAAAAGGGAAGGTATTCCTTCATGCTCTTCTTTGACTCGCAAAACCAATATTATATCAATAGATTTAAGCTCATTGCATTAAAATAATTAGTATACACCAATAACATCTATGCCATATAAATAATCAAAGATCTTTGTTGCAACATAAACATCATTTTTGTGTGAGGGTATTTTTAGAATCCATCATCATCATTAATTATTCTTATAAATTTAATATAATATTCTTCCATACGATTAGCAGGATGTTTATGTGAATTGCTAAATTACACAACGAAAGACGTATCTAGTACCCTCTCTCAGATCCTGAACTAAGTATTGTTACGATGAATGTTCCTGCAATTATTGTTCTAGCAGAACTGTTAAGATTGAGATAAATTCTGAACCTAATTGTTCAGAACTTGTTTCTCTTCTCTGTGAACTTTTTTGCTCGTAATTTTATTCAAAACTATACCAGCACCCTTGAGTGTTACACGAGTTGTAATGGATTAATTTGTTTTTAAATACAAAGCCTTGTTGACTATGTGGGTGTACACTCGATTTTCGTTCCAAAAGCCGTGAGTTCAAAGCCAGCCAGGCACCGCTGGATTTTATTTCGATTTTAAATTTAGATTAAAAAAATACATGTGCTGTTTAAATACGTGCTTTAACTGGATCAAACCGGAATGTTCTGAGACCTTTGAAGAATTTGAAGGACATGTAACATTCACCAACCCGCAGATAGTCAGTGTAGTGAATAATGGCCTTATCTCGCTCGTCAAAAAAGAAGGAGGTCCTTGTGACATGAATTGCTTAACAACCTTCCAATGCTTTTAATATGCTCATGCTCACTTGATTCATTTCAATAATTTCGTGTTAAAAATTTTTGTAAGTATCGTTCACATTTTTGTATGGAGCCTGGAAATAATAACAACCAACTTCGGGAGCGAATAAACAGGGCAGCGGAGACCATAAGTCAAACGGGGCATGCCCGAAATGTTAAGCGATCTATATTATTAGAAGGTGCAGGGCATGCATTCGAGCTCACGGTGGGCAATTCGAACATTTATTGTAAATTAATGTAATTTTTTGTCTTTTTGTTTCATTTACACGCTCTCATACAGTTCCTAGTTGTAACATTGGTATTAATTATTAAAATTACATAAATTTTAAATTATCTTGTAAATTCTAAAATGCTTCTAACTCATCTTAAAATCATTAGTTTTTTTTATTTAGAGCTAGAGATATCGTATGTTATACCATTTTGGAATCCTAATGAAATAGGATAATTATTTATTAATTGGGCACTCATGTCACCATACGTTTTTTTTACACCACGAGATACCAAGTTAGATAAAAATAAAATTAAAACACAAATTTTGCGTTCAAAAATAAAAATAGCAAAAACTATGGCTATCGTACAAAATTGGTAATTTACATTTGATGCACCACTATCTAGGAATGCTATTCAGAAAACAGACTGAGAAAATTCTTTGTATTGTAAATTTGGTACTTAAAACAGTGAGTCAGGTCTAACTTTTTTAAAAAAATTAAAAATGCCTGATAACTCGAAAACCGTGACACTTTTACTGAATACAAATTATCATTTTCCGAACACACGCGATGCCCCCCAACCGTGGGTAAAGGATTATCCACTCATTACGCCACACCCTGTATATGTAACTTTTCAAGAAGTTTTGAATGAACTTGTCATTGTGTTAATTGGTAAAATTTTATTATGAACCGGGTTTTAATTTATCAGACCAAGCTGGTTTACCGAGCATGATCAACCGACACAATTCTAATATATAATAATGATGTGTTTGACAATTTCATGACCTGTTCTGAGTATTCCAATTAGAGGAAACAGACTCGTATTTCAGTGATTATAGTTTCATTTGTTAATTAATTAGTGCGTTGCAATAATAGATACACGATACTATAACTAGTGCTAACGAGACATCGAGCGTTGGCTGAATTACGTTTGTAGTAAGTAGCTCTCGGCATAAAACCTTTTGTTCTTACCGTAATTGTAACAAAATACAAACGTTTTTTTAGGGATTCATAACCTATTGGTAAAACGGATCCTATTTACTATGACTTCGTTGTCTGTCTTTCCTATATCAAGAACGGTGAAACAAACCTAGATATAGATTTTTGACGGATGATGTTTTTTGTTGCCTCTGTTGCAACAACTACCAAATACCCAAATTAAATCAATATTTAAGGTGTTTATGCAATGTTCCGCTTAGCCATAACTTACTTATCTTAAGTTACTTACTTACTCTTAGTCTCACTCCCACTCATACTCCCAGTACCTATCATTTAAACTCCCACGCCCGCATTCTACGTCTCTTTTTTCCAATTTGTCATTTCAATTCCTCAAGTGTTTGACATAAACCTCTTTCAGTTTCTCTACAGGTATGTGATAAAACCTCTTTCAACTAATACTATTCTGATTTTTTTGAAACGTGGTAACTTTTATGCACTTAGGCACTTACTTAGGTGACTTTTTTAGGCACTTTGTATGGTGAAATGCTTCTTTTAAATATTTCATTTTCAGACAGTATTTCAATGTTTGAATAGTACCTAATACTTTGATTCCGGAAGGAGATAAATCGAAAAAATCTTAAGTTATTAAAATCGGTTCTCCAGCTATAAAAGCTGTAACGCACAAAGCGTTGATTAAAAAAACCTTAATTAAAATATCAAGGTAGGTATTAATATTCAAATTATTAAATATAAATCATTTGTATAAATAAAGGATTGAACATTTTTATGTTATACTTTATTACAAAAAGTGTTGCCCGCTAGATTTACACGGAACCCTCGGTGTATAAGTCCAGGCCCGTTGACATATCGGCTTAATTTTCAACTATCACCTAAGCTCTCACTGACGTTATTTTAAAACAAGAATTAAAAAATCGGCTCCAAGTGTAAATAAATACGAAACGTAATTAGAATATAATATGGGATGTTTATATTATATATAAGACTAGTGGCCCGCCCCGGCTTCGCACGGGTTTTTAATATATTTTTTTTTTAAATCTAAATCACTCTCAGATCCCCTTGAACACACACAAAAAATTTCATCAAAATCGGTCCAGTCGTTTGAGAGAAGTTCAGTGACATACACACTAACAGAAGAATTTATGTATATAAAGATGAGAACCTTTCTAACATTAAGTTACATAGGGTATCCTAAACATCCCTTTAAATATTCGTTGAAGGAGAAAAAATCAAATAGTCTTGAGTGTCTGAAGTCGGTTAAAAAGAAAACTCTCTCATGAATACTCATTGGCTACCCACTTTCGTAAATAAATGGGAGAAATGAATTTGTTCTAAGAAGTAAGTAGTTTTGCGATACTTCGTGGCTAAGGATATCACAATAGGCTTATTATTTCTGCAAACAAAACGTGACGCCAACTTTCTATTATAAAGATAAATCACACGATCGTGATTTGCTTATTCTTGTCGGCGCAATTTACGCAGGAAGCGGATTCAAAGACTGTAAATTTACTGAGCATACGTGTAAGCACCCCATTTTACGTTCTCCCTGCTGGGAAATAAGGACTTCTCCTAATTATTCAAATTGAATAAAACCCTGTCGATATCTGTATAAAGCCTATCAAATACAGAAAGAGAATTGAAAATACTTTTGAAAATCGGCTTTAAATGTAAAAATCCATTGAAAAGAAACACTAAAAAACACAAAACGTGTTATGATGGCCATACCTTCATCCTACTCCATGAATACGGATGAAAATTTAAATAAGGTGTCCCTAAAATAACCGATGGTAGAGATATTGCTTTAAGCCCTGTTTATTTTGGAACCAAACCAGTCTTATTTCATCAGCTTATCCAGGCCTATGTTTTCTATGAAGATATTCAGAGGTAAGGTAAGAAATGCTACTTTATAGCACTAAACCAGGTACAAAGAAAGAACCCAAATAAAGATTTTCTCGGGCTCAGATATAGGGCCTTTCTCTTGTCGTTCTTATATAAAATTTACAAAGTAAAATAGTACTTTAGGGTGAGCTTCAATGGGGTGACTTAGTGCATATCCTTAACATTAGGATATTATTTATATAAAGCCGTTACCATGAGTAGATTCATTCGCCTAGGGTTCCGCATAATTTAATAGTTAATACACCATTTTTAATAAGAAAAATACAAAAATAAAACGTAGACTAAGTTATAGAGATGAGCGACACGAATCGATATTATGCTGTATCGATACAAAGCAATGCGATATAGAGTAAATATATCTTATCAGGTAAAAAATATCGAATAGCTATCTGATTTTATCTGTTTAAAATTTAGCTTCGATTGAATTATAAGGCGTAGGTGCAAATATTATATATCAGGGAACCAATTAGATAATAGCCGTCAACGTAGATAATGGCTTATATTATATTATAACAGCCGTGTCGGCTACGTGGGAGTACACCAGGCTTTCTTCCCGCGCACTTCTAGATATTTAAGCTGTAATAAAATATGTGCGCTTTAAGCACTTGCTCTAATGGTAAAGGCAAAGATCGTAAGGAAACCGGCATGTTATTAGAACTTTAAAGAGTTTGAAAAACGACAATTGGCCAGTGTGGTGGATTTAGGCCTAATCTCTCTCGGCAAGAGAGAAGTTCCTGTGCCCTAGTTGTGAGGATATAAATAAGGGGTGCTAATATTACTTAATTTTTGATCTAATCTCAGTATTTTGGCAATTCTATATCTATCAGTACTTGGAAATACACCTTCTGATAGACGCAATCGTTTAAATCCGAAACGCGTGTCTATACTCCTGTTTTCACTTAAGATATGTCCAAAATAATCGTTTGCATCGATACAACGCACCGTGACTTTGACTTAGTAATAGGGTCCTCTTTGACCCTTTGGGTACGGGACCCTAAAATAAATCCCTTGACCAAAGTATCACTCGCGGAAGACTATCCGTCGTGAAAAGATTTCATTATCTACTACTTGTTTTAGTACGTAATGTTTACGAAAATTTGATGTTATCGATATGTTTAAATTAATTTAACTGTTTAAAAAAGGAGTACATGTAATGTTGCCAATTTTTAGAATTGATTTATTTTCAGATTTCTTGTATCGTAATGTGGTCCGGAGAAGGTCCTTCTAGGTCTTCATGCTTCTATTCTTCATGACCACATTGTCACTTTACATCAGGTGAGGTTGTGGTCAAATGAAGGCTTATTTAGCATAAAAAATATATATAACTACAAAATCTAACTACTAAAATGAATGTTTTAAAATCACTTGTATTATGGAGTGTATTAATTAACAATAAATTACTAAATAGATTCAACTTAAGTTCATAAAAACATGACCGCTGCATATAAGTAATATAGAAGATTCATAATAATTTATATAAAACCGCATAAAAGATTTAATATTAATTATCATAACTGAAATAATTAATTGATCATAATATGTTCGTTTTAATTATGCAAAGGTATAATGTACACTTAAAACGAAATTGCAGTAAAATTTTATATAAGTTGGTACAATCACTAAACGAAAACTTGATTCATAGTAAGTAATTATGTTAAATGCATAAATATGTTTGTAAATAGTGTACTCTGCATGCATGTTTTAACATTACTAAGAAAAACAAATTGTGTGCTAGCTACCTGTTGCTGTTACTTATAGATAAATTACTATACCTCGGACTAATAGTAAGGATGGAGTCCCTCAATAAGCTATCTATGGAGAGATTTAAGGTTTGTACAAGATGGAATCAGGTTTGTGAAGATACGTTAATAAACATAGGCCACCGTCATCAGAAAGAGATCGTTCATGTAAAAATTGCTGTAGCTTAACTTTAAAAGTATTAATTAGTCTCATTTTTATTAGGGCAATGACAAGTATTAGCGACACGCCCTCACTCAATATGCATAAAATCAATGAGGAAAGCGTTGCCTCCGACGACGCGCGACGGTTGAAATGATACTAGGCCATACCAATTTGTATAACAAAGGCTCTACCAAAGCTTCATTAAAGTGCTACAAAGACTAGGAAGTTTTAAATCCAAACGCTTTTTCCACAGGCCCCGTTCTAGTTAATAGTTCTACAGGATGTTATAAAGTGACTGATTTAAATCTACAAAAGCGTTAAGATGCTACTAGCTGTTCCGCGGCTTCAACCGCGTGGAATGCAAAATGTGATTACCTCGGGAAGTCTGTTTTTTTTGGGGTATACATTTTTCGATTTATAATACTCAATATTTTGTGCAGATACTGATGCAAATGATAAATATATCTGTGGTCACTTCATTTGTGGAAATATTACCCTGGCTGGACCAAATCGCATAGTATTTGTTTATTTTTATTATTGAGTTATGGTTGCAGGAACTAACAATAATATAACTATAAGGAAAGATCAATGGGTTAAAATGTATTTCTAATATAGTATATTTTTTTATTATATGGATGGCGGAACATTCAAAAGGAGGTTTTTGGAGGTTTTGTCTGTTCACGTCCGTAAGTGGTAACCCTCTGAATCCTTACACGTGACCTCCGGGTGGTGCTAAGAACAGTCTCTGGTGGGCTGGGCCAGTGCGTGAAGCGATTTTGTCGTATTTCGTAATGTGGTCCGGAGAAGCCATCTACCTTCTAGGTCTTCATGCCCCATCTTAGACCACATCGTCACTTTTCATCAGGTGAGATTGTGGTCAAATGAAGGCTTATCTATCATACAAAAATAAAAGGTGTTGTGTTTCAACTTTTAATAAAGTCGGACTACTGCCTACAGCATAGGCCCTTGGTATTAATCGTTAGAAAAATCAGTTGGACTACTGCCCTGCACTCAAATAATATTGGCCTATAAAATGGTGCTCAAATTGTCGGTTAAAATTAAAGCCTTAATCCAATGAGTGATATTGGTAATATAATGTTGTAAAGTTTTATGAACGGTTATAGTTTACATACATATTTAAAACACAAAGTACTTTACAATTATTTCATTAAACTTCCTTTAGTTTCCATGCTATTATGTAAGTTTCTATTGACCACCGAGATGTAGTAATATTTTTGTGACACACTGTATAAGGACAGACAAACCAAAGGCAATATTATGCATCATAAATGTTTATTATGCTGCGAATAACCGTCTCTTATCTTACAAAGAGGCGGCGGGATTATTATTGAAGGCCGTTTCGTGAGGTGTCTTTCGAATTATACCGAAACACTGAAACATCTTGGAATAATAGGAATTTAATATTAGAGTTTGTTCTTTGCCACATAATTTTGAACGTACTGGTTATGTGACACCATACCCGTAAATGGGCAATCGAATCGTTATTTGTTATAATAACAATTATTAAAACAATAACATTCGATGTTCGGTATGTCAAACCTAAAACCGCGTTAATACTTTATTAGTACAAAGTATGTACTTAAACAGAATAATACATTACTAAAGAAAGTAGCCTAGTACCTAGTTTTAGTAATTAATTATTCTGTGTAAGTACTTTGATAGCTAGCTTTTAATTTAATGGTCATTTTCCAACAATTAATCATAGATCGACCAATGGTTCCCTAAACGACCTTGGAGGTAGTAAGGGGTCCAACATTTTGGAATACCTAGTAGACCGCCATTCTGAAAAATAAACTTGATTTCGCGACAGGTGATAAAACGCATGTCAATCGACAGAGAACATGCTTACAAATAATATAGGTTATCGTACAAAAAAGAACTGTTTTCGATATGTAACGGCAATTTCATACTTTTAACACCATATTTTATAGGGATACTTTTATTTAAAGATAAAAAAACGTGTTAATATAAGTAGAGTGTCGTATGAGCTGGAGAGTTGATTCCTAAGCACTTTTTGTTAATTAACATTTACTCTGTCGGTTGACATGAGTTTCTTATTTGTCGGTAAAATTGAAAAATGGGCTGGAAGAGCAGATCTTTTGTACTTTTAAGACTCAAATACCTCAAAAACCGTTTATTGTATTTGGTTTCTTAACAATTTTTGTTTGTAATTATTTACTCTTTCGATTGATATAAGCTTTATCACTGGCCGCCAATTCAAGTTTTTTTTCAAAATGGCTAGTCGTTATGCCAGGTTCCATACAAAAATGACAGAACCCCTTTCATGAAAATTGTTCGATTTTTTTCAAGATTTACATTAGGTGTAATTTATATAATTATTGTTTTCTCTTTAACGTAGGAATAATAATTTCAATATTTGTCATGTAAAAGAGCCGACCGTCGTCTCAACTCTAATTCTTATTTTCATCGCTTTTTGGGGACATGGTACGAATAATTGTTTATTCAAAAACAACAACTTATTAATGCTTACCAAAATAATAAAATATGTTAGAAAAATAACGGCATTATGCTTAAGATTTTTGTAATTGTACAATACAGTTTGTATTAAGACCGTTACTCCAAGACTATTATTGTGATACTGTGGCGGCTTTATGTACAAGCTTATTGATTCCAGTCTCTCACAAGCATAAAACAGGGTAATTAAGAACAAGTAGAAACAATAAGTAGGTATGTTACACCATGCCCTTTAAAATAATTGTCAGTAGGTATACTGCTTAAATTAATATAACTTATATTATATACCTAATAAACATTTTGAAGATAAATAAATGACCGAGTGACCGGGCTTGACCGAGATTTGGTATGCTCGTGATACCAACAAGGTAGATGATATGACCGCAAGTTCAAGCAGTGAAATCAAGTATCTTAATACTGCTATTGAAATATAACATAGTGCCAATCAAGCAGTTGCCAAAACGGGCGGCAATTGTGCGACTATTCACCCAGTTTCAATTATGTTCTGTTCTAGGAGGAACATAATAGTAACGGTAGGTCTGGAGCCAGCTTTAAACTATAGATAGAGCTAGAGCTATAGACAAATTATGTTAGTTTTAAACGTATTACACGTTTAAAATATCATCAACTTTACAAATACAGTTCATTAAAATGCATTCAAATGAATATTTACGAAATCCATTACTGAACAGCTCGAAGTAAAGAAATGATATCCATTCAAACTCGCAATGAATATGACTGGAAGCGAAATGAATTGGAGGGAGAATTCAATGAAAAACTTTATAAAGAGATATTCACTATATTCTAAGCTTGTATAAAAAATCAATCAAATTTGAGAGATACTTTATTAAAAACATTCATTAAATTAATGTTATCGTTTTTAAATCTATATAAATAAAAATGAATTGTTGTTCGTTATTTATTTACCTATACTTTGTGCACAAAAAACAATGTCAGAGGAGGACTTAATGCTAGAAGCATTCTCTACCAGTCATCCTGGGCGTGCAAGAAAACAAATCAGGCACTATAAATATAAAACTTATTTAAATATGTATATATATACAAATAAAATCGTTAGTCTGATTAAAACTCGAGAACGGCTGGGCCAATTGAACTGATTTTGGGAACTATTTTTACCCGTGCGACGCCGGGGCGGGCCGCTAGTTTGAAATAAATACATTCAAATTATTGTATAAATTATTTAAATGTATTAATTACAAAAAATGGTAATTCTATTCGAATGTATTAGAGAGAGAGAAACATTTATTGGCACATAAAAACACAAAATACAAAAATACAACATAACAAAAACATCTAATATGCTTGGTTTAAACAAACAAAACATTTTTTTTAAATGAAAAACAACAATAAAGAACAATAGAACTAATAAAATAAAATAAAAAATGGACTAACATAAAAACGCGGGAAAAACCGCGGGCTGAAAGCTAGTTGAAAACTCTACTAAAAATCGAGACTAGACCACAGAAATAGATACATTTAAAGAAGTAAAAAAGAAGGTGTAAAGGAGATTGAATAAAAATGATTTTTTTTATCATTATGGCGCACGCGATAACTACCTACATAAAAATAAATGCTCAAGAAATTAAATGCATTGTTAGATGATAACTTTGATGTATAAATGTGACGATTTTACAAACAAAATAAATAATCACTCAAATTCAAAGAAACTCAAACGGGACATAGAATTTATTTCTAATTTTTTTGTTTGAAGTTTCGACGTTCGTCCTTCGACAAACTCAATTTACCAAAGAAAATGAATTTATTTCTCATCAAATTTTATTGCAGGTATCATTTGTACTTAGCCACCAAGAAGAACATTTTTAACAGGATTTTACTTGTTTAGAACGATATCTCGAAGTTCAAAGTTCATTTATTGCGTAAATACACGTTACAGCGATGTTATGGCTTAAATCTTACATGGATTAATGTATTATACCTGTCCAGGCATGCAATTATAAAATTAGCATTACATTATTGAATAAAATAAAATAATAATAGTAAAATCTAACAAAAATACTGTAATAAATAAATTTATATAATTATTAACTTTAAATTAATTTCATTAAACATCAGTAATCATCATAGTAAGCAAAAATGTAAGCAAAGTCAGAAAATTAATTATTATACAATTTAAAAAGTCATTATCTTAGAAACAATTTATGTCACAATAAGTGTGAGCTACCTATAGGTTTAAGAGCAATTTTGTAAACAAATCATCCGTCTAAAACTAAGGACCAATTTATAAACACAAACATTTGTGCTTTGTATGTTTTCACAATGTCCTTTAATGTCATAGATATAATAGATAAGGTGCAACATAGTAACTCTAACGAACAGTTTTATTTATTGAATAATAAGAAAAACAAATGGTTATTATGTATCGCTTTGTTTTATTGTGTAATAAACAAAATATAAGTAGGCCAAACTTCAGAAACGCTCCTATTTACGTTCCCTCTGCTGGGACACAGGGACTTCTCTCTGACGAGACAGATTGGACCTTAATTCACCATGCTGGCCAAGTGCGGGTTGAGGAATGTCACATGTCCTTCAAACTCTCAAAGGTCCTCAGTATATCTGGATTCCTCACGATGTTTTGCCTTCACCGTTAAAGCTCGTGTTTTAAAGCGCATATAAATTTCTGAAGAAGAAAAATTTAGAGATTGTTTAAATTCCAAATTTTTTACAGCCACACAACACGTGAAAATAAAAGAAATGGATCGTTTCGTCCATAAAACAGTAGGTACCTATTGTTCAGACTACAGATATATAAACTTCTATGCCATTATTACTATACAATTGAGAATAGAGGTAGAGCAAATTAACTACCTGCCTGATTATTGAACAATAAGCGATACGTTTTACAATGGCAGTCTGGCTTAACAATAAAGCCTAAATGTTCTGAAAATCTACTCCTGAAACGATGCCATGAAACAGATAAAAATCGACAAGGAAGTAACTAGTTCGAAACAATAGCTTTTCCAGGCACGAAGCTGAAAGCAGTATGAGCTTGTCGATTCGTTAGGAAAGAAAGAAAAAACGATTATCGCCAGACGCCTCGGGTGTTCATTGTTCCGTGTCTTGATGTTGTCTGTTTCGCTAAACACTCATTTATTTTATCTTTGTATAACTGTCAAGGTTCGGGACTCTATTTGCGTATCTGAAACGAATCAGATTTTAACAGAAAAGATTGATTCAATGATGAGACGATGTAATATGACGATCACAATCGCAATGATTTTTTTCACCGGGGACCCGGTTTTATAATTCAATATCGTCAGGTAGTTTGTTTGTTACCACCTAAACTAATCTTTTAGATTTTTGTATTCATATAGTAAGAAGTACTTACAAAGACTGAGCATATAAATCTAAATTTCAAATTTAAGAAAAACCCCCGATTATAATGCTTTAATTTCCTTAAAAGTAATACACCTTAATATTTCTGAAACCCCTAAGGGTTTTTCCGAATGTATTTTTTTATAATATCTGTTGATGTAAACTTTTTTTAATAAACTTTTTTTAATTAATAAAAAATAAATTTAGTAATGTGCACGCGATGCGCTTTCATTTGATACCCCACTAAAGTATATTTGCAGATTTTCCTTCCCCACTCTCACCCCCATAACTTTTGAACGGCTCAACCGATTTTCATGAAACATGTCTAAGAACACCCGGGCCAAACTAAATTGAAATCGCTCCATCCGTTAGGGATTGTTAGCTATGATGTCTGACAGACAGGCACGTCAAACTTATAACACCCTTTTTTGAAGTGAAACTTCTTTAGAATCGTTGTCATTTGAAATGGGATGCAACGGAAATGGAAATAAGATTGGCTTACCTGTCGGGTTTTTTTTGTTTTCTTTTTATTCTTCTCATTCTTTTGTCGATTTACTGAAGTTTCACTTCTATCATGTGTGAATCGCACACACACATTTTTTTTTGGTAGGGGGTAAAAAAAAACTAAAAAAGGTATACCTACATTATTCCCGCGTAATTTATGATAGGTGCTCGACTATGCAAAGTAACGTGGCTGTCGCCGCAGGTAAATGTTATTTCGGGTCTGGTCTTTCGCATACAGTATGAATTGACAAAAAATATGCTGCTTTCTAACATTAGTCATATAATATCCGATAGTACGTACGTACCTGCTATAAAAGGCCTTTAAAACTCACGTTTAAATAAAGTAAATAAATATTAGTCAAAAATAATAGTAATTGAATATTAAATTAATATTTAATTAAGAAGGCAAATACCAGCCTACTTCTAGTTTTGTCATAATTAAATGATAAATTAATAAAAAAAATTACAATGCAGATACCAGCCTACTTCGAGTTTTGTCGTAACTATAGCTAACCTTAAAACCTTTTGGATGAAATCAACTTTAGTAATTTTGGGTAACAATCCTAACTTTTATTTGGTAATGCCCTAGAGTGATTCCCACTTTGTTTACAAATAAACTTGGCGTGGAAATTGGAAAGGAAAAAAGCTTTTCAAAGCGGATAGGTAAGTAAATCGATTTATGCAAAACAGATAGCGCTTTTTGTATGCAAATTTTTGTTGATTTCCCAAAGATTGAAATCGTGGTATTGTGAAATGGGTATTGATTATTCAGTGACAATAAACATCAGCCTCTCTATGTTATCATCTCAATTTACGAGGTGGATATGTTTTAACGTGATGGGATTTTCGGATTTGCGCCATAGGCACGTACGCTACATCGTTCAAATTGAATGTACAAGTTACTTTCCAATTTCACCTACACGTTAACAAACATGCTCGTTATAGGCATTAAAATATATGGGAAAATATTTAAATGCCTGTTCTTCAGGAAGATTATCTCATAAATGAGAAGGTAATGATACAATAGTAGAGTAGAAACCACTGAAACTTCCATCGTTTTTGCATGTTTTATAATCTAAGCTTTGATTCAAAAGTTTCAAAAATCTAAATTTAAAATTGAAGAAAAACAATGCCTTAAAGTAAACCAACATAATATTTTCTGATTTGCACGCGATGCGCTTTCATTTGATACCCCACTCGATATTTATTCCTATATTTGCAGATTTTCGATTTTCCGTCCCCACTCTCACCCCCATAACTTTCAAACTGCACAACCGATTTTTATGAAACTTGTCTAAGAACACTCGCGCCAAACTTACCTTTTATACAAAAAAAGCTAAATTGAAATGAATCCGTTCGGGAGCTGTGATATCCCAGACAGACAAACAGCCACGTCCAACTTATAACACCCCTCTTTTTTGGTCGGGGGTTAATAAAAATACTCATAAAGATAAAATATTATGCAAATAAAATTTTGCTTTATCTTAAAAGTTATCGAAAAGTTTATTTGTGAAATGTACCTTATTTTCAGCAAAAAATGCAAAATGAATTATCGCTTTTCAGCTGCGTCCCGCTAGGTAAATTAGAAGCTGCTGAAACCTCAAGGAGGTGATAAATCTCTGTCGAATTCGTCAGGCAACAATTTTATTTCTTTTCCCTTTGCACCGGATTTCTTTTCAACAAAGTTAGGGGCTCGGAAAGTATTGGAAGTTGTGAAATTATTTTAATTCAGCCAAGCTTACGTTTAAGTTAATTCAACTTCTTAGTGGCAGTTCAAAGAGGCTTGAATTATTTTAAGGCCAAAGTTAAATGACGTGAGCTTTATAGAAATAAGCTTACTTTATTACGTATTTAAGTTTTTTTAAATGATTAAGACTTAAAAATTTTGTGACCATTTTATACATAAATGTAATAAGTCTGTTTATACAGCATCAAAAAGGCTCTGATGCTATTTTCATAGATTTGACAGTTCTACGATTATAATAGTATTAAAAAATCGATATAACAACTGATTTGAGACGCCACCGCTACAAAAAAGACTAAAGCCTCAATTATACCATTCTATGCTACAAATCCAGTTTATTGAAACTGGTTCAACCATTGAAAGTGTCAACTAAATGTCAATTTGATCTCAGTTAGGCGGTAAATCGGGTTTAGTCCGATCCTCTCTCCTCTGATTGATTATCTCTGGTGTTCCCGATCTGATCGTGTTTATAGCCAATGGTGAAATCGGGGCTTAATCTCTACAATGTTCAGCCTACTAATATTACTCGTATAAACGCGAAAGTTTGTGTGGATGTATGGAAGTCTTTGTTGCTCTTTCAATGAAAAACTCTATATTTGAAAATAAAAAATAAAACCGGTTTAAATCCAAAACCTTAGTTTCCTTAACAGAAAACATAAATATTATTTTATAATGTGCACGTAAGCGCTTTCATTTGGGTCTCAAATGAAAATTGAGCATATCTGTAGATATATGATTTTATTTCCTGCTTTCCCCCTATAAAAGGCTCAATTGATTTTTATCAAACTGCTCTAAGAATACTAGCGCTAAAGTCACCTATTATAAAAAAAAAAACAATTGAAATAGCTTCATCCGTTCGTTAGCTATGATAATGGTGCCACAGGCAGACAGACACGTCAACTTATAACAGTCTCAGACACTCTCTTTCAGTTGGGGTACAAAACCAGTACTTCTACAAATACTACTGAATTTAGATGAAATTTACAATAATTTGGCACCCGATTTGGACATATTTGGTACGGACGTAGCTGTAGTCCAAGTAACGGCAAAGGGCAAAGGTTACTTTCTACCGCGGGAAAATGTATAAAGCGAGCAAAGTCGTGGGAAAAGCTAGCTATAGTATATACTTTTTATGAAAAATCATATTTTTGTATTCAAATATAGGTAATGAGAGATATATATGATGAGTAGTAATGAGTTTGGAGAATCTGTATTATTAGGTATTAAAATAACGGATTTATAGGCTTCTGTACCTAAAATGTAAAAAAAAACGAACAGGTACAGGAACCTATTAGTTGAATCCCGATTATCCGAATCTCGATTATCCGGATTCATTTATCTGGGCTCTAATTGTCAATTAAAAAAAGAATTTGAGTGCAACAATACATGTTTTGTGTGATTCCTACTTTATTCCCGCCTCCGACCGTATACCCCCGCTAAAAATGAGAGATGTTTGTGAGATAATATTAGTTATCATTTTATTTTATTTGATATTGTCGTCGTTCGGATTCATAACGTCGAAGATAAAAAACAAGTTATGACCGGCCAAAAATTTAAAATTATATAATTACTAGCTGACCCAAGCAAACGTTGTTTTGCAAAATGAAAAATAGATAGTAGCCGATTCTCAGACCTACTGAATATGCATATAAAATTTCATAATAATCGGTTAAGCCGTTCCGGAGGAGTGCGATAACTTACATTGTGACATGGAAGTTTTATATATTAGATTTTTTGGTAATTCATTATGTATATATCTCGCTTTTTATAATTATTTAAATATTTCCTTATTCCGGATTTAGACAGACATATTTTTACTAACCACAGAAACACACAAAAAAGATACGGATAAAAAAAACAAAATATTTATTACTAGCGGTTCCCCGCGGTGTTAATAATAATGAATTTTCCGCGGTAAAAAGTAGCCTATGTCCATTCTCAAATTTAATTTCAAAAGGTTCAGTAGTTTTTGGATGAAAGAGGAACGAACAGACAGACAGAGTTACTTTATAATATTATAATAATATTGGATTGTGCTGAAATATTTATTTATTTAATATTTCGGATATGTATAACCGGGATTGTACTGTACTAAGACTTAGTTATCTTAACCTGTCACCGGGGTGTGTCTCAAGAGCTGTGATAGATGGGATTGTTGGGGGATGATGTATTTCAGCTGCTACAACCACAAATACTAAAATCACATAATAAATAAATAGAACAAACGTGATTATACAAGGTTAATCAACGTTCCGCGAGCATTATTTTCATTTAACAACATTCTTTAATAAAATGTTGTGTTTATTTTTTACGAGTAAAGTGTTGAATTGCACAGAACGCTCGGTGTATGATTCCCTCGATAAATGCATTATGTACTTACTAGCTGACCCCAGCAAACTTTGTTTTGCAAAATGAAAAATAGATAGCCGATTCTTAGACCTACTGAATACACATATAAAATTTGGTAAAAATCGGTAAAGCCGTTTTGCAGGAGTAAAGTAACTTACTTTGTGACATGGAAATTTTATAATTCGATTTTGAATTTATGACTTTCTGTTTGTTCTGGGCGATTTAGACGGTTCTTTGGCAGATAGCTAATGTAGGAAGTAAATTCAGTAATTTTACCGCGAAAAAGTCATAGAATACGGCCAACGCTGTGAGGTGCCAAGACAGTTCAAATTCAGAACGTAAATACTAAGCAACAAACATTCTCAGGCACAAATACAGTCAGCATCATAAATTCCACTACACTTGTGTAACAAGATCTCGGTGAAGTCTACAGTATTTGTTTTATTTATTTCCGAAGAATTTCGCGCAAGAAATCCCGTTATTCTGCCGGTCAGATAGAGTGCTCAAATATAAAGTTTCAATTTTCCTTCGTTCCCGCAGACGTGTTGTGCTTGCCGAAACACTTTTATCAAGTTATAGATATACATTTCCGTTGAATCTTATAAATGTTTTACAATTGTATGTTATAAATGATCTTTATGTAAAACAATTTGGAGACTTAATCCATAAAATCTAAATTTAAAATTTAAGAAAAACCCCCGATTCCATTGCCTTAATTTCCTTAAATGTAAAACAACATAATATTATGTAATGTGGACGCGATGCGTTTTCATTTGATACCCCACACTAGTATATTTGCAGATTTTCGGTTTTGCTTCCCCACTCTCACCCCCATAACTTTTAAACGGCCGATTTTTATGAAACATGTCTAAGAACACTCGCGCAAGACTCACCTTTCATACAAAACTAAATTAAAATCGCTTCATCCGTTCGGGAGCTATGGTGACACAGACAGACAGACAGACAGACAGACACGTCAAACTTATAACACCCCTCTTTTTTGGTCGGGGGTTAAAAAGCATTTTTATTTAGTTAATAATTGTTTATTTTAAAACTTAGAATTATTACTGTCTCTGAGGCAGCAAAATACCTTGTTTTTGGGGTTGCGTACCCAAAGGGTAAAACGGGACCCTATTACTGAGACTTCCGTCGACTGTCTGTCTGTCACCAGGCTGTATCTCAAGAAACGTGATAGTTAGACAGTTCCAAATTTGAGGGGTGATCCGCTATAACACTAAAAACACAATAATAATTAAATATTTAAGGGGGCTCCACTACAACAAAATATTTATTTATTTGTTTATTAAAGCCTTTTACTATTGCTTGATGTCGTTTGCAACTTGGCTATTCTACAATAGCTTTTGAAACTTTTATATATAATTTAGATTGCAAAGAATTACTAAGTAAATAGAAATATTTTTATAGCAGCAGCACAAGCAGAAAATCAACTATACTTAATTAAAATTTAGTTTAAAAAAAAAACATTTTTGCATTGTTAAAAAAATGTTCAGGGTCCCCGAATAATTCTGTTTATTTGGCAACGCCGAGCTTAACAGGAACAGAAACACGCCGGCCACAAATATTTTTTTTATCATAGGCCAAAAGAAAAAACATTACCTTTTGCGAGAAGATAACTCAAAATACAACGGATTTGCGTAAAATATGTGAAACCTTTTGTATGCTAATACGATCCCATTGTTCGGAGATTGAATTTTCGGGTTATCATACCGGAGAATTATTCATGACAGATAGGTTACGATTGTTATGATTTTTGTGAGAATCAATTTCATCAGGTTTAGCCGAATCAAATCGGCTAAACCTGATGATGGCTTTAGGTGTTTTTTTTCCATTAGTGCTCGTATTGGGTCCTATGTTATCCACAATTAAAGTAAAATAAATTTGAAAAGTATGAGTTGGATTCTTACTACAATGTAAGAGAACCTAGAACCCTACAAACAAAGTTTATACAGCTATTGCAAAATAAAAAAAAAAAAGCAAAATGTTGCAGTCAGAGCGGTAAAGTCCAAGTACTGGCTTCGCGCAACGTTGTTTAACCTTGTTAAAATTACGTTTGTTGTATGGGAGCCCCCTTAAATATTTGTTTATGATGTACTTATTGTATTTGTTGTTATAGCGGCAACAGAAATACGCATCATCCCTCAAAATTTCAACTCTCTATCTATCACGCTTCTTGAGATATACCCTGGTGACAGACAGACGACAAGTCTCAGCAAAAGGTTGCCGTATTACCCTGTGGGTACGGAACAATAAAAACTAGTTTTACAGGTATTTGTGAAACCATTTTAAAGGCGACTTTGCAGTTCCTATTGAAACATGCCGTTACGACTCTCCTACAAAAATCGAGCACTATAGATAGTGTACCGCTGCACGAGGCAATTCGAACATTGGCGAGACAGAAATTGGCTTACCGACGAGCAATTCTCTAAACAACGACGGCATTTGGTCTCCACGTGGTCTTGGGTGGAGGCTTATGTTAAGCTTACTTTTAATGAACATTAGATTAACCTTTATTTTACCACAATCTCACCTGATGTAAAGTGATGATGTGGTCTAAGATGGGACATGAAGACCTAGAAGGTACATAGATGGCTTCTCCGAACCACATTACAAAATACGAAAAAACCGTTGCACGTACTGCCCGGTGGTGACAAACGCGGTCGAAGCCTACCACTAGAGACTGTTAAATTAATGTTATATTTTATTTTTCATTATAAAATAAACTAGTAATACCCCGCGGTGTTACCCACGCTTAATATATTTCCCCGGGGTAAAAAGTAGCCTCGTAATAGTAGTAGTAGTAATACTCAATGATTAGAGAATCTGTGCCAACCTAAGTATATTATGTAGAAATAGTTGGCGTATAATAAATATTCGTTAAAACTAAATGCTATATCGTGAATATAATTACACGCCAACTATTTTCTACATAATATACTTAGGTTGGCACAGATTCTCTAAGGTTCTGTTATTCTAATGGCAATCGCTAAAGCTAAACCTAAACTAAAACATTCTGTATTTTTTGTATTGATTAATTAACGTAAACAAAGAAGATGTATAGAGAGGGGTCTTAAAATATAAATGGTTTTTACATACGATGTCTCACCTATGCTACACTTTTAATCTAAACTAGAACTAGGTTTAATTGCACCAAGTAATACTTGGCACATACTATGTGAGTCAGATTTTGCAAACAGCCTGCGTTTTGTACGTGAATACTTGCATAGTATGCTGTATGTTTGATATTACGTGGTCGCGCCCGCGAGTTTACACGTGATCAAGCACTCAAGGTTACTGATCCCACTGAACATATCAGAGAGGGGTAAAATTATATCGCGGTGACTAATAAAGCACTGTATAGTTAAAATTACTTATCCAACTTGAGACATTACGGTTTACGAAAATATACAAAGTTTAAACATTAAAGTCTATAGGTTAAACATTAAAATTTTGTCATATCATTTAAGATACAAGATTCAAAAACGTTTATTTCCATTGTTTGGTTTCACAAAACTTAGACACGTCAATTAAGTCTACGATTGAAGGAAACACTCAAACTGCGTTTGTTTAACTCTTCTCTTCTGGCTTGCGAGCAACAACTCTTAATTTTGTTTAACACAGTTTGCAAAGAAGGAAAAACAAAATTAAAAGAAAAGCCCTTTATTAATGAAAATTTCAAACGACTAATTAAAATGCTAAACAGTCTTTCGAATATCCAAGTTGTTTTATTAAAGATAAAATTTAAAACATTTAAACAAATACCTGGAAAGCAAAAAAAATGTTGTGGCATGGCGAAACAACTTAATTATTATTAAATGTTGTTAAGCCAGCGAATATAGTTATGGTTCATATTGCAGCTGCTTCATAACTATATAATGGTTTTGTTTTATTATGTTCGTTTCGACATATTTTTGATAAATGTAATAAAAATAAAAAAAAAGACATGAGTGACTTAAATTTTGACAGCATCACAGATTATGTTGTTATGTCACCGAGGTTGTGTTTGATTCCAGCCGGACGGACCATATCTTGTAAAATATACCCAAAATTGTTGGGGTTCCGTACCAGAACAGTAAAACGGGACGCTATTACGGTGACTTTGCCGTCTGTCTGTCACCAGGCTGTATTTCAAGAACTGTGATAGCTAAAAGAGAAATGGTAGTTAAAATATAAAGATGTGTTTTTTGTTAGTTCCTTGAAGGTGTAATTTCACAATTTTTACAGTAATTATCATTAAAAAACACAAATAAAAACGAATAACTAAATTAAACTTTTCATAAAATCACGTTAGTTAGTGGTGAACTCACATAATATTTATAACACAATAAGTATTTATTGTAATTAATTTAAATAAAATTTATCAAAACCAAAAGTTATATGAAACCCTCCTCAGAAATTAATTTATGATGTGTTCTTAGTATTTGTTGTTAAAGCAGCGAAATAAACACGTACTTCAAAATTCAATTCCGACATAGCCATGCGAATTAGCTCGCTAAAGTGGCAATGGACAGGCCATGTAGCGCGCAGAACAGATGGCCATTGGGGCCGGAAAATTTCATGAATGGATACCACGAATAGGCAAACGCAGAGTAGGACGTCCACCAACTAGATGGACGGACGACCTGGTGAAGGTAGCGGGCTCGCGGTGGTTAGAAGCTGCTACCGACCGAAGTCACTGTAAGTCTTTGATGGAGGCCTATCCAGCAGTGGACGTCCTACGGCTGAAATGATGATGATGATGACATCAAAATTCCGCTCTCTATCTATCATGAAGTCCGGCTCCCGTTTTCCCTTTGGGTATCATATTAAATAAAATGGTAGGGATCTGTTGGCTTCAAATGAAGTATACATTATAAAACAATATTTAAAGTAGAGCATAATACTACAATAACATTAAATCTAATACTTAAATGGAAATTAAAAAAAAGTCCTAAAATCGCGTCACATTATTGAATGCTATCTATATTATATAATGTAAGTATATCAAAATTCGTCAACTTCGGTAGCTACTTCAGTTGTGCTGCCTTTGTCCGTTCTACGCAATGTTTATATTAAGGGATGACGCAATAGGTAGCGGGTTCGATTACCCCTAAGAGGTCAACTGATTTTATGTTCTTCAAGCACTTTCTGCTTAATAATTAAAAAAATATCTAAATATGTACATGTGTCTATTATATTAAGCATATCACACAAGCTTAGAGCTTACCACGGGGCTGGATGTTGTTGTGTCCGGAAATATTTATTAAAGTTTATTTCAGTGGAAGTGAGCGCCAACAAATCTTATTCGCGCAGCTTCTACATAGTCCAGATTACAGGTGCTCCGAACAATGCAATTTCGCGAACAAATGGCGTCGCACCGAACAGACCGTCTCTCCTGTCTTACTAGTGTAAAGCTACTTCTACAAGGTTCTTGCTTTTTATATTTGTTGGAGGTGCTACTCAGCTTGCTCTTTATATCAAGAAACTTTTTTCTCGTTTGCTACAATGTTTTTCTTTAATCCGTAACAAAAGCTTTATTCATAATATAGAGGTTAAGAGTTTCTTTGTTAGAACGCGCTAACCGCAGGAAGTACTGGTCCGAATTGAAAATATAATTTAGGTACTGGAAGACAAACGAAGTCTAAAGGCTATTTTTTACGTGGAAGTACGTTGCTCCCTCGCAAAAATGCAAAACACTGGCAACACAGTGGCGTGAAAAGCTACTAGCTAATGATTAAATGCGATAAGTATGAGATGGGCTCACACTTTGAGAGTTCCGTGTTGTACACAAGAAAACAAAAATTTAATCAAAGTTAAGTGCAAAAATGGTGATTCAGTCAGTCAGCGCGCAACGTTGCTAATTTTATAAAATCAAGTTTGTGTATTATTTTCTAAAAAACAAGAAAGAAGTCACAGTAAATAGTCTTAATCTATTTTGGAAATAACTTTTTCTATTGAATCGTTTAGACAACTATAAAGAGGGTTAATCTCGGGTATTTACGTGATTGAATCAAATATAATAATAGCATATTTCACGAGGTTCACCGATATTGACCAAAGGATAAGTGAGTTAAAGAGGCAGTGGGCAGGTGATATTAAAATATACATATCACATAACATTACATATGTCATTATTATATAAGATGTGGTTATTGGACCAATATGCTTTTGAATAGAGACTGCTTCTGCTGCTGAGACAGCACAGCTTAGATGTCCACCAACCAGTTACCAGAATCAGGAGATAATTATGGACGGTGGTTGCAGACCACCTTCAACCTAATCTACACGAAATATTATGAAGGCCATCTGTGTCTGAATGAGTCCATTGAACGTTAATTATTCAAAAACATGCCTTGATACCACTTTTGTATCGTATCTAATAATTATGAGGATCTTTTGGGAACGGAAAATAATAATTGTTCAATTCAAGTGGTTGCAGGCCACGTTCAACCTAATCTTAAGGAAATATTATGAGGGCCTCTTGATCTGTGTTTGTCAGTGAACGTAAATTATTCAATGACATTATCTATTAACTAGGTGAGGATCTTTTGGGAACGGAAACTAATAATTCAATTCTCGCAAACCGCCAATCCGCTTATAGCCATTATAAGCAGACTTTTCCGGTAACAATAGTTTGATTAATCATATATGCGGTTTAATTAATATTACAAATAACTCAAACATGGCGGGTAAATAATTATTTAATGTATTATATTTATTATATTTTTGAATGAAATTCATGTTGGTAAAATTGCTTGCAGCAATTTCGTTTAATTTTAACAGGAATTTGGATGGTTAAAAAAGGATAAATGAATAAAGAAGAATTTTGAACCGAACTAAAAAGTACGCGGAGAAATAAACGTCATATTTTAATGTATATGTTAATGTAATAAGAAAATTAATTTGATCGAGCCATATATTTATAATTACAATGACCAGTGCATGTAGACCTGCTTGATTCGAATTCATCATGAATAGTGCCTTCTCTGGTTGAATGCTCTTGCAAAACATGTAGTATAATAATCTATCCAGAGAAGTATTTTTGCAAAATGTGTTGCACATTGCAAGTATTGATACGAATCCTATAAGAGACATAAAATAAAAAACACGGAGGTCAATTTCTTAAAAATAAATAAATTACTTCGCTTAAGAAACTCTAACAAACATCTCTCAAGCTTTAAAAGAAATAATCTTAAAAACAGGAGCCAGTTTGCGAAATAATTAGCAAAACAAATGCTGGTACTTAATAACATAAAAACGAAATGGCTTCTTGGGATCAGTTGTATTAAGTGGGCATTCTAATCAACTTTAATCAACCCGAGGTCAATTTTCGTAGGTCGGAGAGGCCGGCACGCGCTGTGTTAGTAAGGTTTCAACTAAATTATGCAAAGAAATGGGGTTTTCTGCCCATTTTCAGAGGCAAAAGGTGCTCTCGTACATACAGAGCACATTAAACTGAGCAATGTGCCTGCAGCTTTAGCTGGAAACTTACGTAAGAACATCTCAAAATGTTCAACGGTTCGACAGCTAGATTGTTTATTAATCCAGCCTTTGAACTGTGGGGTATTTTAAGATTAAGCTTAGTCATCTTGCACTCTAGTACACAAGGGCTCGGAGGTATTAAACTCGCTCATAGTTCGTAGTCATTAGACTGTGAATTAAGAGCGAAAAGCTTATTACTTTTAAGGTCTCTGGTATCTGCAAGTGGAGTCTCAAGTATCTTATTAGAGACTTGCTCAGTTAAACAATAGCCAGAGTGAGACAGTATATATGTTCTTTAATAGGGAAGCGAATCACACTTATAAGGTACTTTTAATCGGTTTATCTTAAATTTGAGCAACATTTTATAGCCCAGTGAAAGAGCAATTGTGAATATCCATAAGTTTTTAATAACTTACAACACAATATATAATTTTGTACATTTGTATAATAAAAATATCTATATATGTATGTATATTATATTAAGTATATCAGTTCGTAAGTGGTAACCCTCTGAATACTTACACGTGAACTCCGGGTGGTGCTAAGAACAGTCTCTGGTGGTAGGCTTCTTCTTCTTCTTTCTCGGCCGCGGCTTGTCACCACCCTCCGGGCTGGGCCAGTGCGTGAAGCGATTTTTTCGTGTTTCGTAATGTGGCCCGGAGAAGCCATCTACCTTCTAGCTAGGTCTTCATGTCCCATCTTAGACCACATCGTCACTTTACATCAGGTGAGATTGTGGTCAAATGAAGGCTTACCCAGCATAAAAAAACCTGTAACACGGGGCGAAATGTTGTTGTGTAGATTGTCAGGAAATATTTATTTATGTTTTCTTACTTTAACATGATCTATACAATATTATAATATATTTTGTTTGTTTGCCTGAACGCTTTAATCTCAGGAACTTCTCGTCAAATTTATAAAAATCTTTCAGTGTTCGCCGTGTGTAGTCTATTTATCGAGGAAAGCTTTTAGGCTACTTTTTATTCCTGAATAATTATTCCCACGGGAATATCCATATAACAAAGGCAACGCCGTGACATGAAAAACTAGCTATACCTATAAATACCTCCTAATATGCCTATATCCCTTTATAGAACCCTCGGTGCGCGGCAAACCGGACAAGTGCTAGTCGTATTTTTTTTAATTACCTTTTCTCTATCACGACTATCAAATTACCCATCTAATGGTGTCCGTTCGCACCTCCATGTGTTTTTCATCTTCTACACATCTTCACTCGGATTTAACTGTGCCGAAATATCGGGAAACACAAAAGACAATCGATCATGGTAAATATCCTATTGTAAACCTAAATAGTGTTGTATATTTATTAATTATTGATAACCTATATACATATGTAGATTAAAAAAGATTTTCCCCTTTCTGTTTCTCCAAAACATCTATATTATTAATTTTAAGCAGGGGTATGGAAGACTCGAAGGGAATGAATCTCAAACTGATCGAGAACATGTGTCTAGAGAATTCTAATATGTATAGTATTTCAGTAATAAGAATCATTTTTCAGTCGGATCAGAAAAAAACAAATATTTTTATCAAAGCAACGACACCATTTTTTCATAAGCATTCGGCGCGCGACCGTGCAGCATAAAGGTTGGTTTTATCGGATTCACAGATAGTTTCTTGATCTGAGGTCGGATGCGCCCTTTCCTTTGCTAGATAACTAAAGGAAGTGGAGTGACTCCGAAAATGTTTTCAGGGTTCCTTACCTCAAAAAGTAAAAACTTAACCCTTGTAGAATTATTTTTCTGTCCATCTGTCTCTATGTCTGCCTGTCTGTTAATACCATTGTATTTCAGAAATCTATTAGTACTAGTCAAACACTGACTTTGTAGGTTTTTTTGAATTTTTTTATTTAGTACATGGGAGTTTTAACAATGGCTATGCTATTCTTAATTGACTTACAAATCAAGTAATATAAGCAAAATATTTATAAAATTCAACATCATGTTCATTCTAAAAGCAATTAATATCCTGATGTAAAATGTTGTATTTTTAATGTCTTGTATTCAAACCAACGGAAAATTCAATCTCTTATACAGAAAAATGCTTGAAGGAAGTAAGAAAAATTTATTCCAGCAGATAATTGTAAATTTAATTAAAGCAGACACAAGCATGGTTGTTCGCGTTTTATAAAGACTTTGAAATTCATGAAGAAATGTAAAATGTAATATTAAAATGTTATTTAAGTATATGGTCATTATATCTTTCATTTATTTCTTCACTTACAATTAATTGTAAGTGTTTTTCATTGAATTTCATAGATACTGTCCAAATTCATTCTCCCTACAGCCTGTTGGCGAAGATGTGGTTTTAAAGGTTATGCAGGGCTTTAAATCGAATGCCATGGGTACTGATGGTATTTCTATTGACATGATTTTGTTAACATTACCTAACTCTCTCTCAACAATAACAAGTATTATTAATGGTTCAATAGAGGAGGGTAGGTTTCCAAAGACATGGAAAACAGCAATAGTCAAACCCTTACCTAAAAATCAAAACCCAAGTACTCTGAGTGACTTACGACCAATCAGTTTACTCCCTTGTCTCGCAAAGGTTCTTGAAAAGGTAATTAACATTCAACTTATCAAATTCCTTGAAGATAACCAAATCCTTCCTAGTAGACAGTCGGGATTCCGGAAAGGTTTGAGCACATCAACAGCCCTTATGGATGTTGTAGACAACTTGCTATCAGGACAAGATGAGGGTAATTGTAACATCTTGGTATTGTTGGATTTTTCACGAGCATTTGATAGTCTTAATATATCTCTTCTTCTATCAAAACTTGCCTACTATGGATTTGATAGTAAAACAATAGAATGGTTCGCCAGCTACCTTGAATGTAGATTTCAAGTGGTAGAAATTATATCTCCAATAAATGGTACGCCCCTTAGGTCTTCGCCGAGCCCAGTATCTCGTGGAGTACCACAGGGATCGGTCCTCGGCCCACTTCTGTTTGCTCTGTACTGTGCTGACATCATCAATTCCATTAACTCCTGTCAATATCATCTCTATGCAGATGATGTTCAACTTTATCTTTCTTTCCCTCCATCAGATTGGGTTAGTGCTGAAACAAAGATAAACCAAGATCTAGCTAACATTTTTAAATGGTCTAATTCAAATTTTTTACTCTTAAACCCCAAAAAATCGAAAAACATGCTAATTGGGACTAGGCGGTCGCTCCACAAGCTTGCTGATACCAATATGTGCATTAGAGTAAATGGTGAACCTGTCGAACGTGTTGAGGAAGCCAAAAATTTAGGCTTAATCATGGACAAGCACCTACATTTTGAATCTCACATTGCAGATATGGTACGTCAATGTTTCTATCGCCTTAAAATTTTGTATAAAGTGCGCCCATATCTTAGCCAAGATCTTAGAATAACTCTTTGTGAGTCATTGGTCTTATCACGTCTAAATTATTGTGACACAGTGTATGGTCCATGCCTCTTAAAAATAACGTCACATCTTATACAAAGAGTTCAGAATGCCTGTGCTCGTTTTTGTTTTAACATCCCACCTAGATCCCATGTTACCCCATTCCTTAATGCCTTTAACATAATGAAGATGGAAGCACGCAGGAAGTTACATCTGGCAACACTTATGTTTGGACTTATTTAAAATAAAAAGCCAACTTACCTATATGACAAACTTAGATGGGCCGGTGACTTCTCAAGGTATATGAAGCGAAGCAGTTCTCAGCTTATATTCCTTACTCCTCGGCACAGAACCATTACATTTCGTGGGTCTTTTCGATTTGCCTCATCACGTTGCTGGAATGATGTACCTCCGCCGCTCAGGAACCTAAAAACAATTTCAACTTTTAAATGTCACTATAAAGCAGAGCTATTAAAAATTCAAAAAACTCAGTAGTGTTTTACTTTTATTATGAACATACATTGCACTCTTGCACTTATCCCATATTTGTTGGTTGGCACAAAAAGTATTTTTATTTTTGTTTACATACGTAAATATTTATCCGTCACTCTTCATCTCAACGCACTACTTACTTAAATGGTTTATGGAAATAATTTATTCCATTATTTATAATTATACATACTTATTTATATTAAATTATAAATTATGCTAGTTGTATTATTTATGTATTTCATATCACAAAAACCTATTTACATTATTTATGTAGATTATTTTGGTTTGTTGACTCTAGTATGTTTCTGTATAATATGATGTGTAAATGTAAAATATTCTTACCTCAGTTTTCTTTCCCTTATACTTATTCTACACGTAGCACGCACGATACCATCATCTTCTTTGGCACTTTCTCTGTACACTTTTGCCCTGAATAAACCGCTTCATCTTTTCACTCCCTAAAATTCATCTCACAAGCACTTGGGCTCTCATATCGAGACGATTTAAGAAAAATACAATACATCAACATTTAGCTGAACGATTTAAGAAGAACTTTTTATTTGTCATTTGAAAATTCAATGAAATGGACTCATGTAATTTGTAAAATTTCATTACCCAGTTGTACAGTTTTGATGACGTATTGCAAAATAATTACCACGTGTCTCGCATGCTTGATGAATGATAACGTGGCGTTGTCGGTCAAGGTCAAGCACAAAATTGTTAACGTTTTACGTCAGTGTCACAATGACAGATATTTATGTTTAAGCGTAGAGTTTCTGTTCTTTAAAGTTGTGATTATTCTCCTCGTCTTTTTCTTTTTCCCCTTTTTGTATAGAGTATTGTTCTGTTTAGATTTAATTATTTTTTTAATGTAATACGAAAATATGTGTTTTGTTGGTATTCAATTACAAACTACAGACTGTGATGTCATCCAATCCAAGCAGGAGCAGTCTGAAAACCAGCGTTGCTTCGATCCCTCTCCCGGGGAGCGGAGTGGCATTAAGCTGAGACTGCTCCTTTTTTGGTACATGGCAGCACAACCTGGCAGCTAATTATCTGTTTGTGGTTTTTATGTTAATTTTCTTGTGTCTGTTTGTGTATGCTGTCTTCTGTGCTGTTGTTTGTTATTGTTTATGGACGCCAGAAACCACAAATGAGGTCTTTAATGGCTTCATTGAAACAGATGGGACGTACCAAAAAATATCTCAAAATAGACGGAACAGTCAACGTGTTAATGTACCAAAATAAATGCATTTCATTTCATTTCATTTACAAAGGAATCTCAAACGTAGCGCGTAACAACTAGGTCAAGTGGATTTAATCTCTTATAATAATTAGGTATCAAACTATACGCGGTTTAGACAAATGGAGCAAAACCATCGTAAACTGGTATCCTCGAGACAAAAAGAGGAAACGCGGAAGACAATTTAAAAGATGGGAAGATGAAATAAGAGAGACAGCAGGAAAGATATGGTCTAGAACTGCACGAACAAGGGAGGAATGGAAGCAGTTGGAAAGAGGCCTTTGCCAAATCTGGGCAAACAGATGCAATAGAAGTTGCCGATGTCTAATTTTAAAATTTTCATGTAAACATAGTTAAGTATCTGAATCAGTTTCAGTTTCAGTTCATTTATTGGTCCAATTAATATATAGGTCATATTATACATTACATATTCACAAGGATATATTTTTTTATCTATGTTATATATCCATTTAGTAGATATGTATTTTTTCGAGCCACATCATATATTGTAAATAACAATAAGTTTATTTATTAATGTTGAATTTTTCAGAAGCTAAAAAGGATACCCTTTATTTCTTCGCCAAATTTATTTCCTTGAGTTGGTAACATACGGTCGGCTGATAATACGAACTTTAGGTTACGTAATAATGTTCTTCCATAAAAATAAACTACGGAGATTTAGGTAGGTTTATCCTGCTTACAACAAAATGTGTTTACGTAATATGTTGAATTGGGTATTTTTATTTTATACCTCAATTTTTATATTTTGATTGAATACAATATTTATAGCAATAACTATTTTTTTAACTTAACGTACCAAGTCTAAGGAGACTTCTATGTTTAAAGCATTTTGAAAACGGGTTAGTTAGGTTATCACGTAAATTGTGAAGGAATATAGTCTGAAGGTCTTATATAATTTTGACGAGGCATTAGATGATTATTTCAATTTATAAGAATAGTTGTATACTTAAAATTTAAACATAATTATGTATATTTAAGTGACATACCATCAATTTGACATTTCCCAGTGTACTATTGTATCAAAAAGGAATAAATTATTTTAAATTTTAATTAATTGAAGTTCCTGAGGTTGGTGCGTTCGAGCAAAACAAACTGTACAGTTTTATTATATTAGTATCTATACCTACATAAATTTGTATGTACATAGAGACTATAAATCACTACGTTTCGATCTATATAACCTCCTGCGACTCAGACAGACTTGCGCCCACCGAGTCCAGAGGTCGTCACACCTAACAATGTAATATATTTTTACCACACTCACAAATTTGTAAGTTTTGAATGTATATCAAACTTGATAATTAACTGATGTTAGAACGTCAAAGGTACAAGTCAACAAAGCTTCATAGCCGCTACTGTGTAAACACACTTTATGATCCCCGCTCCAAATCTTTGAACGGCACAAAAGCATACTCGTATTTCCAAAGCTGTTATTTTTCAACCCGGTAAAGGACGAACGATGCAATCTATTTGTAGAATGAACACCTAGTGTAGAAGCTACTTGTTTCAATTGCTCTCAGCAGACTTAAATGACTTACACAAAATGGCGAAAGTTTAGATATTCATGCAGTTTCTGCAACTTTAAAAATAGTAGATATTATATATTTTCATTTAAGGACGGTTCACTTGATAAAACTTTTGTAATTGGAAAACTTTTGGTTTAGAGTAAATTATTTTAGTTAGAGGCTTGATTATCTTTGTAAGAAATGAGACTCTATAAAAAATGTTCGCCTATGGCCGATTTTTCGATTACCTGTTAAGTTTTTAGTTAGCTTTTAATTCGTTGTTAGTGTAAGTTATTATTATTATTATTATGAGCCGGTATCATCCCAACTGCTGGACAAAGGCCTCCCCCTATTCTCTCTCTCTCTCTCTAGTGTAAGTTAAATAAATAAATATTTCCGGACAATCCACACAACAACATCTAGCCCCGTGGTAAGCTCTAAGCTTCTGTTCTAAGCTTGTGTTCCGGGTACTAGTCATCTGATATAATAATAATATTATATTATTATTATTGCAATATCTGATAAGGAAGTAGAATAGACCTTGGATTTTCTACTAGATGTCGTTACTCGGGGCTTCACTCGATAATACAAAGTGCAGAAAGAAATTTCGACCTATCACGTGATGAAGCGTTGGTGTAATTGGTCTATCACGTCAGGGCGCAATCCTGAAGATGCAGGTTGGAATCCTGTTACGGAGGTTGTTTGTTGTCTGTCCGAAGGTTACGGATGTGTTTTAATTTTTTCTGCATAAAAATATTTTAAATATATGACTCTTTATAACACACCAAGACAAAACAATTCAAAAATGGACTTAATGCTAAATACAAAATGCGTAATCAAATGGGCGGCCTTATTGCTTAAAGCAATTTTTTCCAGATTACCTTTGGGTGACCTTAAGACTTATACCAATACCATATACTTGATACTTACTATATAATAGGCATTCATTTATAGACATTTTTTACTATACGTTTTCAACACCCAGACCAAGTAGAAAGTGCATAACATAAAAACACTGTTTGTTATTTTCAATAGACGAATGGGCTTTAACTGTGAATAAAACTTCTCAGTCATATCTCAGTTGCGTCAGAAGCGTACTGAACCTGGAATAAAAACATTTTATTTTACGTTTGTCAAAGAGTTATTCTAACTGCTGTTATTGTTCATCCTCTTTTAGCCGGAAGGAACAAAGCAATTTCTTTGTAGAAATGAATACCGCTTGGTGCAAAAAGCATAGATTTAAAATACTCTAGATAAATCCTAACTAGAGCAGGCGCTTAAGGATGTTGACACCAGAGAAAATTAAAAACCATTCCAGCGGCTGTTGTGGCCACTTTCCCCTACCCCAACTTGCTATCTCACGAACGGATGAACCGATTTCGATTCTGTATCTTTTGTTTGTGCGATTGGTAAGTTAAAAGTGTTCTTAGCTATGTATCATACAAACCGGTTAAGACATTTGAGAGATACGGAGACTGAAACATAAAAAATTTCATTGCCTTTAAATTCATAGCAATAAAATTGAATTAAATAAAGGTCATAAATATAAAGATATACATAGATTGCGATACAGAAAGTTTTATGGAAAACGGTTTTTTTTGAACGGAAAATTTGAATATAGTTATATTTATTTAGGTTGGTTTGATATCTTGTAAATTACATACCTTCACTAACTCTTAACTCCCTATGGCTGTAACTTTTACTATGAGAAGCTGAAATAAATAAATTGAATTGAATTGAATATCTACCTAAGGGGATGAGTTTTAAAACAAATGGACCAAAAAAGCCCCAGGCAACATCCAGAATCATTATAATCTGTAAGCTTTTCTGAGTTCAAAACCAACAACAGAGGTTGGGTGGAATGACGTAGTCCAGTTAAAACATCCAACCTAATCGCACCTGCACGAATCGCACCTAGACCTAGTCCTAGAGCCTGCGGCTAATATAAGTATTTGTAAGAAAACAAGTATAATAATGAAAGATTCTGATTCAATTTAATTGGGACATATGTTTGACATTGTTCTTGTGGAAACGATAGGCACGCTACCTACCACGATTACAAAACTATTTCGGCCTAGAAGTTACGAAAATAGTCTTCTCATTCTCACCCACGTTAGTTATCTTACTTACTATACTATAATTTTATAAATGGGAAAGTGTATGTATGCGTCTGTTTATGTGTCTGTCTTTCACAGGAAAACGGCTGAATCGATTATCCTGAAATTTGGTAATGGGTTGTATGTAGATTGGATACTTTAAACCTCGGCAAAATATCTTGCGCGAGAACGCGCATAGCTAGTAGAAAAAATGTTTTCTGATCTATTCAGGAAATGTTTTTTATTTACGTCATATCATAAATAATATGAGATATTAACATTAATATATGAGCAGTTTAGCATAAATACTATGTACTAAAAAAATTCAGACGTAAATTGGTTTCCACTATTAAGTGTTATTTATTCAGTGGCTCTCACACGGCGTTGGCTAACTAACCGGCTTATCTAGGATTTAAAATCTCTTTTTTAAACTACTTGCTTCAATTGCTCTCAGCTGATTCAAATGACCTACACAAAATGGCAAAAGTTTAGCTATTCATGCAGTTTCTGCAACTTTGAAAACTATGAATATTATTTTCATTTGAGGACAATTCACTTGATAAAACTTTTGTAATTGGAATACTTTTATGCTTTTGGCCTAGAATAAATTATTATTTAGACAAAATGACAATTCAATAAGGATAAATCTAAATTTAAAATTTAAGAAAAACCCCCGATTCCAATGCCTTAATTTCCTTAAATATAAAACAACACAATATTATGTAATGTGGACGCGATGCGTTTTCATTTGATACCCCACACTAGTATTTTGCAGATTTTCGGTTTTGCTTCCCCACTCTCACCCCCATAACTTTTAAACGGCCCAACCGATTTTCATGAAACATGTCTAAGAACACTCTCGCAAGACTCACCTTTCAAAAAAACATACAAAAAAACTAAATTGAAATCGTTCCATCCGTTCGGGAGCTATAGTGACACAGACAGACAGACAGACACGTCAAACTTATAACACCCCTCTTTTTTGGTCGGGGGTTAAAAATCAATAAAGAAAAGTGAGACTGTAACCAAAATGATAACAGATATAATATGAAATGTCTGTTAACATTTTAGTTATTAAATATTTATATTGTGGCAGAGCGAAAGCAAATATTTGCTTAAAATTCCCCAAGCGCATTAATGTAATATTACTAAGTTACAGAAATTAATGTGTATGTTTTTTTTGTATGCTGTAAGTATTCCACACAGCTTGGTGATTTATTGTTCTGTGCCCGTGGAAAGCACTCATTGGTTTAAATAAGCTTTTGTAATCAGTGGGCAATCAGAAAAACTGCCTATTTTCATATTATTCACTTGCACTTTAACAGTGACAGCACTATTGCATTGCTTACAGTTTAGTTTCGAAGCATTATTCGGGCTATTTGTGCAAGAAATATAGCAGTTTTTCGTAAAATTTACAAAATGAACCCATAACTACCTTTTTTGTGTTACTACAAAATTATCTAAATAAAGGATGATTCAGCGCCGAGTTTCACTTTTACACAAAAATTTAGATTGGATTAGTTTCTCTGGCGCGCACCGCGCGTATGCAGTCGCCGCATACTTTTTTTTCCGGACTACTCACACAGCATCACCTAACCCCAAACTAAGCAGAGCTTGTACTATGGGTGTTAGGTGGCTGTTATACTACACAGATACATTTTTTTTTATTTTAAATACATACATAATATGATACATAGAAAACACCCAACTTTTGTAACGAGGTTTCATTACTTTGGCGCGCACCGCGCGTATGCAGTCGCAGTATACTTTTGTAACGAGGTTTCATTGAGTAAAACACAGCATACGTATTTAATCGCTTTGAAATCCGCTGTTTAAGCGATGCCCGAGCATTAAAAGTCACTGGATGTTTAAAGAATCATTCAACTGGCCCTCGATATAGACCTGTGCGACCGATTGACACATGGCTCGGGTCGCCGCGGCGGCTTAAAAACATGCTGCCTCTTTATTCCTACATCGTTTAAGTACTCAAAGGATTTTACCCATAGACTTGTTATATTCATCTTTAGATCCATTTTGATAAAAAAATCATATAAGAAGACAGCAATGCAATAAGAGTATCTTACCGCTGTTAAAATTAGCCTATGTGTTATTCTGATATGTAAGCTATTGTTTTCTAAAGTTTTATCAAAATCCATTTCGTAGTTTTTGCGTGCAAGAGATCAGAAACTTCAGAATATTATTAATAGGATGAAAGTTTCACGCCGCATCTATCTGTATGTTCGTGATAATTTCAAAAATATTGAACTGATTTTCATGTTGTGTTTCAGACAATGAATACATAATAAGAGTGCAAAACCAAGGCTTCTGCTCGTATAAACAAATAAATAATAAACAGAAACAATTTATGCAAATAACATAGAAACTTTAATTTTTAAATAATCTTCGGTCCAAATAATAATTTATTTGAGTGTATATTCCAAAACAATTTAAAAGTTATTTACATACTTACTATAGGTTTCAATCAGTTTTCTGTTTATACTAACTAAGGTGCGAGGGAAAGAGTGCAGTGCTACCAAACTTAGCTGTACTAAGGGTACAGCTAGGGAAAGCATATTAACGTGCAGCTGATGATCAAATTTGTTTTTCAAACGATATTTGAACGCTGCCTAGTCCTATAAGTTCGTTAAGGTTAAAATTGTGAAAATATATTTGTTTGATTAGTAGTTTGTAACACCAAATCTCTGGAAGTAATTGACAAACTTACAAAAAAAAATTACTTCATAGACCTGGCTCATCTCCCTTAAAATCCTACCTACTACTTATAACGCCATGACGTGTAAAGCCCGTACTACCTACTAGTATTTTCTAGATTGTAGAATTTCATTAACACATTGGACTGAATTCTATACCTACCACCTTTGAATAATCTTCATCTCGACATTATTCCTTCTCAATCCAAGGTACGCCTTTGGAATACCTTACCAACAGAAACAAAATTACCGATTCATTATTCTTTTAATATTTTTCAGGTAGGTCTTTTCGTTTGTCATAGCTTGGCTTAAAAAGCAGTGTTGGCTAAGTGGGAGGACACTCGACTTTCATTCCGAAGGTCGTGGGATGAAAACCCGGCCCACTCCCCTCTGGATTTTTCTTATTGAGAAGTTTATGTGCGCTTTAAACACGTGATTTAACGGTGAAGGCAAACATCCTGAGGAAACCGGCATGTTCTGAGAACTCTAAAGAGTATGAAGGACATGTGACACTCACCAACCCGCACTTGGCCAGCGTGGTGAATTAAGGCCTAATCTCTCTCGTCAAGAGAGAAGTCCCTGTGTCCTAGCAGTGGAAACGTTTATGGAATGATGATGATGATGATAGCTTGCTCTGGCTAATTAAATTAAATTATTTGGTTATTATTAGGTATACTTATTATTGTGAATTATTTTGTTAAATCCGTTTTCAAGTTGAAACGGATGTTTTATACTTTAAATATCATGTTTTGTATGTATAATATATGTTAAGAGTTTTAGTGATTGTGATAATGATAACATCAAAAATTGATGATTATCATCCAATAGGATAGAAAACTAACAAAAACTAAAAATAAAAACAATTGATTATGATTATGCACTCTGATACGCGTTAGGAGAAGTGGAACTGTGTTGTGACAGGAAAAGCACGATGACATTATAAAAAAATGGTTTTCTATTTAGTATTCAAGTTCCGGAGCGGGAAAAAAATGCATGTACATTTTTTTTATATAAAAACAGTCCAGTCATTTTGTATGGGTTAACAGACATGCTAAATAGAAAACCATTTTTTTATAATGTCATCGTGCTTTTCCTGTCACAACACAGTTCCACTTCTCCTAACGCGTATCAGAGTGCATGAATCTCGCGGCACTGTATTCGTTCGCCAAAATACGGAGCGTCGGCTGGAGTGCTCAGGTAACTCAAACACGACCCACACTATAATGAATTAAGTTATCAACTCTCTTGTAGGCGCCCTCTCCACCTTCGCCTACCTTTGTGCGGCTTTATTGATTGTTTCGGATTTGGAATGTCTGTCATGTCTAAGTTACGGTGACTTACTTTATTGATATGTAATTGGTAGTCCTACTACGAGTTGCCACTTACGATAAAGATAAAATATTCTTATTTTTCTATCAAACAATAATTAAATCAGAAGAAGTTCTACATGGACCGACACACAGATTAAAATATTACTTACGACTGTTTGACTGGCGAAGATTACATGTTATAATCCCATTGACAGATTTTTAAAACATAAATTTTATCTTTATCTGTCAAATGTATGGAATTAGAAAGAAAAAAGAAAGAAATATACTTATTTCGACAACAAAAATACAGAAAAATAAAGTATATTTAAAACCAAACTACAATAATAAAAAATAAATACAACATAAAAATCAGTACTACTCATTTGGTTGACACATAAACATTGTGAGCCGAAATAGGCTTTGGCTCAGCATGTGCCGAACGGTTGGCGCTCAGCGCTGTTTTTCAGCCAGAAACCTTTGGTACAGCACCAACGTGGCGTTCGGACGTCAAGCAGGTCAACAACTAATGCGCATAAATAAAATTATAACATATTGTAATCTCCAACAGTCGTAAGTGGCAACTCGTGGGTATACATCAATTCAGGTAGATCTGTATATTGTAGAAAGTAAAGAATGGTATAGTCTGTAAATTATTATAATAGTGTTCTACAAAAATTACAAAACCATGAACTGGAACTGAACTGATAATTTCATGTGAAAATAAATGTATGCAGGAACGATTAAAATAATCGTATTCTGCCTGGCCTGTCGAAGACTAGATTAAATTAAATATATGATGAAGTGCATGAAATTAATAATAAAAATATTTTTATACATTATATAAATTGTATTATAATTATCAGTAATAAAGGCTATTTTTATTTTATTTTATTTTGCCTGGGTTATGGAGCCTAGACAAAAAAAACTAACAACGGCTATTGTGTATCCTAGCCGGTTCGCGTATCATAATATACATTTACCCACATTATTATCAGATCGAACCGTCAGACCGATCACACACAAATTTGTGTTTGTAAGTATATAGTATTTGACTAAAGTGTAGAATCCAGAGTGTGATAACAGGTTGATGATGATCATAAAAGTATTTACAGTTAAGAGTATTGACAGTTTAAAGTTAAGTAGTAGTAATTTTTATATACATAAATCCCATGCAATCCAATAATACTAATATTAATTTGTATTCATATTTGAAATATGCCAATGATGTGATAATTAGCCAGCCATTCATTATAATGAAAGTATGCCTCAAATTCACACGAAGGTATGCGTTATTAACTGGTTGAAATGATGTTTTTGTCAAAAGGCTGATTAATAATTATAATTGTAAGCTGCAATGTAGGTATTAAGACTGTTTTTGGTGAGCGAAGCAAAAATAAAAAGCAGAATATAATGTATTATAATTATTTTGTATAACTTTTTAAACCCCCGACCAAAAAAGAGGGGTGTTATATAAGTGTGACGTGTCCGTCTGTCTGTCTGTGTGGCTGTCTGTCTGTCTGTCTGTCTGGGACATCATAGCTCCCGAACGGATGGAGCGATTTCAATTTAGTTTTTTTTGTATGAAAGGTGAGTTTGGTGCGGGTTTTCTTAGACATGTTACATGAAAATCGGTTGTACCATTTAAAAGTTATGGGGGACACGAGTATATTTTGCAAATTTGGGAAAATCTGCAAATATACTCGTGTGGGATATCAAATGAAAGTGTTTACCACATTATAAAATATTATGGTGTTTTAATTTTAAGGAAATTATATATTTAGTATTTCTTATATTTTATATTTAGTTTTAATAATAAAAATATATTGTGAAATTTAGGTGAAACTACAAGAAAATTAATAGGTGATATTTATTTAGTAAACCATGACCCATATTATTATTATTTTTAACTACAAGATAATAATTATATCTTAAAATTTTAAAACAATTTTGGTTTTGTAATAACATTATATTTAACTTATTTTTATTGGCAGACAGATCTGTTTGTTTTAAATCTCACCTGATGTGGATTTTTATCTAATAGCAATAATATATGAGTTAATACATAATTACCTATGATTTTTGTAAATCTTAGCATCTTATCTCAAACGCTTATCATTTCTCAAACTAAAAAACTTTTAAAGCTGTTTTTCTCAATTTTTTGTTTTTGTTACATATCATCCACTCAATGTCTTCAATTATGTACGTTAAATAAAATACAATTTTTAAAATCGGCTATTTGGAACCCTTGTGTAAAACTATATTTACTCACCACCATTGTTAAGAACATTCTCAATGGAGGCGACCACATACGAGTATGCCAATAAATATAATAAATTATTTTTGTTTGAGTGAGATTTTTGCGTTGATTTGATTTTTTAAGAGCCTTCCATTTAAATAAGTGTACAATATGTAAGCGACTTCATTTAATGCTATTTCAAGATTTTACCAATATTTATATTCGTACTACTTGTATTTGTTATTCTCCTTAACTACTCCTTAGTTTTGTATAGTGATCACATTCGGCAGGTGAAATAGCCACGTCTTGACAAAGTTGTAACAATATGCACTGCCCGCTGATTTTACGAGTATGCAAAACTAGCGCACAATGTTGGCTCGACTGAAAAAGCACAGTAACGGATGACCAGTACCTCTATCTCATACATTTTCGAACATTGCAGTGGCTTTGGAATGAACATAAATAATTTATTCATAGTTCAACCTGACCGTTTACTGCTTTATTCGCAGTGAATATTGATAATTGAATTAGTGAATAAATTCTTGTCTAATTTATTTATTGCTACAGATGCACACTGAATATCTACGTTTTGCATAATTAAGTTTAGATGTTTAGAATCCGAAACAGATAAGCTGATGCAGGACATAAGGGTGCAACGCTATTGTGTGTGCTCCATTTTTATGAACAGTAAAGATCATATCTATTGTTTAAAGATGTAAAGCTGGTTAAATCACCACTAAAGAGAGTCTGGTTTAAAATAAATTTCATTTTGCTTTAGGTAACATTACTTTTCGCCACAGTATTATTTTTTATTTAATCACATTTGTCACCATTCATTATATTTTTGATAAACTTCTTTAAAAGTATAATAGAAACGTAACGTAATCCGTACGTGTAGAATCATTATGATCCAAATATATGATATGGGGGCCTATGGGACTATGAGCCATGTTTCTCATTTTCGCAATAAACTCAAGTAGTTGCCTATTCGCCTTCGCCGGGAAACACTCATTCTATCTCTTCTCTACAATATACTCTTGAAATCTCTTGCTCCATCCTATCTCAAGGAGCTTTTTTTCATTCTTCATCAATCTCAATCTCATGGTTTTCGGTCATCGGAAAATAATGCACTTGCGGTTCCCATGCATATTTCCACTTTTTATACGAAAGACGAAAGTTGTCTGGAAGAAATTGCTTTAAGCAATAAGGCCGCCCATTATTTCGTTTTTTATTATTTTGTTTTGTATTTAGCATAATGTCCATTTTTGTATTGTTTTATCGTGGTGTGTAATAAAGAGTTATATCATTATTATTATCATTAATATCTTTGTTTCATTATTTGTTTATGTCAATAAAGAAATGTTTACTTTTTTACTTAATATATTGATAAATAATATCATGTATAAAAATAGTACGTATATTTCTGCTATTTAAATTTACAACTGTCTTCCAGTCGAATTAAAAACGATGCTAAAGGCGCAATTTAAGAGTAACTTGAAAAAGTGGCTAGTACAAAATGCTTTTTATAGCCATTTTTATTAATATAAGTAGGTATATATAATATTTTCGAGAGCTAATGATTTTTGAATAATAATAATAATGACTTTTTTTAGAAAACTATAATCTTGTATCATTTTATATGTGAATAGCGGTACTGTTAACTACTGTACTATCAGCAAGTTTGTCAGTTCCCACGCTCGGTGTATCCGCAACAACGGCGTACTGACATCGCCAAATGAAGCCGAGCTCAGATGTGGCGAACTACTTATAACTGGAGCCGTTGGATTTTGGTGTTGGAAGGCGATTTTTGAGCATACTCGAAATATGAATGCACATATCACTGTTTTGACACTAAGTAGTCATACTAAGAGAGCAATAATTGCTTATTATACTTTTAAAATAGTAATGAACAATCAATATCAGCTATGGAAGTAGAATAGTCCTTGGATTTTCTACTAGATGGCGTTACTCGGGGTTTCACTCGATAATACAAAGTGCAGAAGAATTTCGACCTATCACGTAATGGCACGCTGGTGTAATTGGTAGCGCGCTGGGGCGCTATCCCAGAGATGCAGGTTGGTATCCTGTGCGTGCGAAAGTTACGGATGTGTCTTATTCTTTTTCTGCATAAAATTTATAAATAATAATGAACAAACTCGTAATGTAACTGTACCTACCAAAATGATTATATTGATCTAAAGTTAACTGAATGCCTTTTTTACCAACCTGAAACAGTCATTATGAATGAAATTTATTTTAAATATCTGCCTTTTATCGAAAGGCAGGGTCATACGGTAGTGTATACTCAAACCCCGGAGTATATAGATAAATTAAGGATAAACAGATGTTGTATGTAATTAACTTCTTTAAGCTTTGAAGGATTTCCTTAAATTATAAAATGACTTCAATTATCAATTACTCTCTTTAATAAGCATTAAAAACAAGCTGAGCAATTTTTTTAAGCAAATTACTAATTAGGTACACAGAAGTCCATTCTGGTTATTACTTCACGCGTTCTAGCTTTGGGAAAGGAAAGGTCGTCAAAATCTATTGCGAGCTACTAACTTTCGAATTGCTGATAATTTCGTAGTCATCGCAAAGACCTCAATCGAGTTTCAAGATGGACAAGACGAAACCCTTGTCAAATGTTAATGTTGTTTATTGCTTAGTTGTTGAGAGCGGGGTTTCTCTACGAGCTCGAATCAGATATTAAAAGACCGATGGTTAGCGTCGTAGTCAAACGGCTTGGTTTATTGTAGTGTCAGTACATAGCACGTAAAACAGATGTCTGTTGAAGCCGAAAAGTCGAATGAAGACCGCAGGTCAAGAAGCATAACGTTGCCATCGGACCATCAACAAGATTAATGATAAATGTATGCGTTGCAAATCGCTTCCGAACCGAAATAAGTGCGGAAGCCAAAACTGATTTGGTCATTCATCTAATAGATAATTATGACTGTGGTTGCCTCGAGGGTGCCTCCCAATTGATTTATTCAGTATTTATCGTTATAGCGGCAAGAAAATAAAATCAGATAGGCTCTGAAGGCTCTGACTTTTAATTCTTTTGGAAAGAAACAAAAATGACACCCGGGAATCGAATCTTCGAAAAACAGAAAATCTTTCCTTCGCTGTTTCATTTTACGCTGAATACATTGACTTTTTAAGATCCGACTTGTATTAATAATTTTGTATTCTTGCAAACAAATCATTTCATTTCATTACGAATCGGTAGGATTAGTATTCAGGATAAGATTGCCCTTTTAAAAAAACTATTATAGAAATTATAATGCTTTCTTTATTTATTTTTTGTTCATTCCGTAATTATGTAAATATGACGATACCATCGTCGTACCACGTTTTTCTATACATTCTTACACGACGATGATATCGCGGCGAGTGACAAGTAGTTCGTCGGAACGGTCATTATATCGTGGTGAGCCTGACGCCATGTCGATTCAGACAGACAAACACCATGTACAAAACTTTCATCAATAGTATTATTATTTATTACCATATAATGTATTAAAGAAAAGTTAAAGGCATCAGTTTTGTATATTTATTTAAAAGACAAATGTTAATTTTGGAAATTTTGGAAATTTTATCCTAATCAGATATCCTAAATTTTTTTTTTTAAATTTTACAATTCAGTTTAATTGCATTTAATACAAATTAAATAAATAATGTTTCCTTTCAGTAAAAGTAAGTAGTTGAGTTTTACCTCCGGAGCCCATCGATTTATTTTTACCATTTAAATAAGTATGATATAAGGACACACACTGAGGGTTCCATGTTATTCAACAGTTAAAATGTATTTACGTAATTGGTATACTATCAGTCACCACTCTTTCTGTGTATGCGCAAAATTCCCTTATTACGTAAGTAAGCACACTCAAGCTCAGTTTAGCTTGGGGTTAGCTTGATGCTGTGTAAAGTATCCCGAAGTATTTATTTATTTATTAGTGATAACTGATAACAGATGAAAGTTCATACATTATTTGTGTGGTGTACAATAAAGTGTTTCCTATTGTATTATATTCTCCGAAGACTTTTCATAATATTAATTTATTAAGGAGGTATTTGTTACGACAACAGAAATACATAATCCCTCAAAGTCTTAAATCTTTACCTATCTTGATTCTTCAGATACAGCCTGGTGACAGACTACGAAGTCTCACTAATAGCACAGATTGTGCTAATAGTAAGTAAGGGTCGCTTTACCCTTTGGGTACAAAACAATTAATGCCGAATTTAAAACATGTTTATTTTTAAAGTCGGTTAAAATATAAGATTATATAGTTGATTAATAGTAAAGTATTGTCTAATTTATAGTAAAACCTTAGTCTTTACAGAGCCACAATAACCGTTCAGGATGTTACATAAATTGTCTAAACAAATCTTTTGAAACCAAAAAACGATTTCCGCACAAATTACGGATTAATGTTAGCTATTAAAGGTAAAAAAGAGCAGGACATTATTACAGTAATTGGCTCTGAGAATTCTCGAAACCAAATTGGGCTATATCCCTGTAGGGTTGCTGTTCCGAAGTTACTTTCCATTTGCCTACGAAGTTTTTCATAAACAAAAAATTTAGTACCAATACGCAAATACAACGTGCCACCAGAATTTCCACCAACCTTTAATAAGCAAAATGATTAGGAACAAAAGACTACTGACTTATAATGTGGATGGAATCTCAAAGATAGTATGGAATCATAATTAACGCAGTTTTTAGGACTATACCTCCTGTGATAGTTAGAAACTGTGTTATTGCTATTATTGTGTTATGAATAATTCTCTGTATATATTTTCGTTTGAATTTGTAACTATAGTATGGATTTACACATATAACGTGCAGTATACGTTTTACACATTACGTACGTTATTCGCAATAAGTGTAAAACCCATACCTACTACAAATATATTTTTTAGAAAATTTGAGGAAACAAAGTAGGTAGGTTTCCTCCTAAGGCGATATAAACATCGTTTCTCTGTGTATAATGCGCTAGTCTCTATCTCAATAAATTTTGGTTACTAAATGTATAAAACGCTGGGGAAGAATGTGGGGGGAAGCCTGATTCTTGAAATTCAAATTTCAAAGAGTTTCAATGGTTATCTGAATTAGAAAACTATTTAAGACTGAATTTTACTTAGGTATATTTCCATACCTACTATGTAAAATTTATTATTACATCAAATCGGTCGGTCGTGTAAGACTGGACATTAAGATGCCCGTAGAGGCCAAATGAATTTAACGGTATTCCTATAAACACTACATAATATGTATGTAATGTACCTATGTATAAACATAGTAACGGAATTGATAAAATTACTAGAATGGAATCAACTAAAAGAAAATTTTATTTTTATGAAATATATATGAAAAAATATATATTGTAAAATTTGCTTATAATCTGACGTGGATAAAACTACCTATTGACCTCGCCCGGAAAACCATAGAATAGAACATCTATGGCATAGAACATAGGGACTTCTCTCTTGACGAGAGAGTTTAGGCTTTTATTCACCACGCAGGCCAAGTGCGGGTTGGTGATTGACACATGTACTTCAAACTCTTCAAAGTTTTCAGAACATTCCAGTTTCCTCTCGATTTTTCGGTACATTATTCGGGAAGAGAAATCTAGTGGTACGCGGCGGGGATTTGAACCCACGATCTTCGGAATGAAAGTCGAGTTTGGTCCCACTTTTCCAACACAGCTTTTAGATTATACCATTATTAACTAGTTCAAATTTCAATGAGGATGTGGGTTAGCGGTCGGTTTACAATTAGATGTAATTTAATGAATGCACGCGTGTTCCCGGCGCCAGCTTAAACCATGTTAAACTGAAACTTGTTCTGGAACGCCATAAATTTTGAACCGTTTATTTCTGCGCAAGACAGCCCGTGCTCTTGCACTCCATTTATAATCTCCGATAGAACTACGTATCTTATTCACCTCAAATTTATGAGGTTTTTTTTTGGTTTTAGTAAATTGGCTCTGCGTCGTTGCATCAAAAGACCTATGCTCTTGATCTCTCTTTCACGGCGCGTTTCTTTGCTCGGTAATTTGTCCAAGCCCACCGAAGAAGATGGTAAACGGCCCTTAGTCTCCGTTCACATCCATATGAAAAATATACTAAGATTGATGATGATATTGCTGGACTTTTAACACAAAGTCATATATTGGGACGATTTAACAAATCACATATGCATATATAAAAAAACATTTATTTATACAAAAAAAAAACAAACTAGCAATGAGTAAAGTCTTCGTATATTCTATTCCTGAAAACTGCATTAGAAAACGTTTTTATTAATTTGCATTTGTTTTTTAACTTTACTAACTTTGAACACTTATAGGGTTTTTATTAAAAAAATAATTGTATTTATTTTAACACCAATTTATTTATTTATTGTCACATGTGGATACTTCCAAGATTTTGATATCCAGAATAAGCTGCATTGAAGCCAAAAGCAGTAATCAATAGGGGTGCTTTCATGTTCGCCAAGTGTGCCAATGTCTATTTATTTATTTTAGTTTATTAGTAAAACAAACCGTTATAATTACCTATCCTATCTATCAATGTTATGTGAACCCACGAACGGTTCCCACATCTACATACCGAGTTTAAGCAATACTTTAAGTTAAGCGTCGACTTAAAATTACAAATCCCATCTCTGCTCGCTGAAAGTTTTCAAGGCGACGCAAAACTTTTTAAATTAGCTAGACCAAAATAATTCAAATCTAAATATTGTCAGTGTCATGAGAATAAAAGCGGCGCCTCGTGGGAAATTACCGCCGAAATCTCGTAGCCTATAGACTCCTTTGTGCCTCGAATCAATTCCCGTAACTTATCTGCATATTTTATAATGCGAGGCGGAGAGACGTTGCATTGGGAACTCGGAACCACGTCCCGACGAGAACAAAACAGCAGAAACTTAGATAACGTTGTTGATTAGATTTTAGAGCATCCATCTATATTATATAGCATCCATCTATATTAGATAGACTTACTGAGTTTGGATTAGGTAACGGAATCTCTAGCATATCCAAAAATACCTATATACGAGTAATTTATGTCATGAATGATTTTAAGATTTTTGGTTTTCAAGAAAACGTCGATGTACTAAAATTAATACAGTACTAAAATAAAATAAATATTCTTTCTGAGGCTCTAGAGAATCTGTGTACCCAATTGCATTTAAATCTGTTCCGTAGTTTTAGCGTGAAAGAGCTACAGATAGAGTTACTTTCACGTTTATAATATTAGTATGGATCAAATTTTAATGAACCGTCAGTAAAAAATATTCTTAATCTGTGCGTCCATTTCCGGTTTATATTGTCCACAGGTGTCAGATTTTATTGGAAGGACGCAATACAAATAAGTTTTGTTATTAATTTACTAAATGAGAGTGGAGTCTGTAGAGGTGTGACAATAATGTTGTACGTAAGAGTACGGTATGTGTTCGTTCTCGGCTTTTATTGAAGGTTGTCCTCGCAGTATCGATCGTGTTCAAACAAAAAGTCAAGTCGGTTTTGTTAAGCGGATTATTGATTGAGGCTAGAGTTTGGTAGAACTGCTAATGCACGGTATTTCCGTTGCTATTATTCGCCAAATGTAGTAGCGTTCCTTTGACAATGCATCTTGGTACACGATTTTTCAATGTGTTCATTAGCCCTAACACGAGTTGCCACTTACGACTGTTGGAGGCAACAACATGTTGTAATCCGATGCATTTGACATATTTGTCACAACTAAAATTTTGTATTTATCTGTCAAATGTAGGGATGTATCAACAAAAAAACGTAGAGTAGTGATTGTAAAACGAGGTAGCGTTGTCATTTCACAGTGCACATTCCTTTTCACAAACATAACTGTATCTATAGTTATAATAATTTAAAGACATTGATCGCGTGCCTTTTATGTCCGGGATAAATTCAAAAACTACGAAACGGATCTATGTATATGCAGTTTTCAGCAATAGGTAGTGGTTATAACTAATATAAAATTAATGCCTAGAGTATCCTAGGGTATTATTACTTATTTTTAAAAACTGTTTAGAATTGTATTGTTTTTTAGCAGTTCCATAAATAAAATACTCAATCAAGACTTACACGTAAACACGGCGGATAGTGTTTTAAACATTTGAAAAAAAGACAAAAATTACCAATTTAATGAATGTCAAAAATTATAAAACCAATATTGAATTTTGTATAAATAATACTGTCGTTTCTCATTTACTTTTTGCGGAACCTATCATCAAAATACATTTAATATTTTTTCCTTGCGTTGGGTAAAAATATTCTATTATTGTAGGTAGGTTTTGCGTCTGCCTGTATGCTCTGTGGTATTTCTGCCAAAAGCAGTAATGGTCGCACAAATGTGGTTTGCTGTTTTGTTCCGACCGCAAGTATTCTGCAGCGCCTATTTTTGTCTAGGTTTTTAAATTCCGCTTTCGCAAACCCGGACGAATATTTATACAAAAGTTAAATTACTATGGTAGTTAAATTATATCCATTTCACGGAATGTATCTAATATTAAATTTTATTCTATGTAAATAAATAAATAATTTTATAATACCTGAGAAGAACAACAGACATATTATAGTTATTCTGTAGAATATAATAGATACCTACACTTTTCTATAGTTATGGAAAGCAAAATAGATAATTGGCTCTATATTAGAGCCAATTATCTATTTTGCTCTCGAGCCTCTTAGAGCCTCTATTTAGTTAATTATATAAGACTAAACCACTCAATCAATTGTTCTTCAGTAATTGTAGAATGATATTATGTTTATTTTAGAGTAGGCATTGTATGTATGTAGGTCATAGTGATTATAAAGGGTGAATATACGGTTGTCGGGGAATTTTAAAGAGAAATATTTCTGTAAATTACTCTGACAGACGGTTATATCAGTGCATCGAAAAACTGGTCATTTTCTCACTAATAAGTGTGAAGAGTATTAAATATGAAAGTAACATCCCTCCATCTCGCTTTCACGTAAATTAAATTTGGTACACAGATTGTCTAAAGCCTAAGAAAGATCTAGGCTTTGTAATGCAGGAAAATTAAAATAGTAAAAATATGTAAATTATAAAATATTTAACTACGCGGGTTATACCGCGGAGGGACTAAACTAGTTTATTATACGGCATGTTCTCTCTAGAAACTGTTTCTATGAAACTTAAATTCAAAGTTATATATGTCGCACATGGGCCAATAATGTTGTGGAAGGACTTACACGAAGACTGCAGGTAGCTTTTAGCTCAGTTAGAGGCTTATACGGCTGCCGACCTATGTTTGAGCCTTCGCCCTGAGGTATTTGCTATTTACTTGACATGCGCATAACAAATCCTTCCGGATAGGAACAAGAATCCACCTGCGATCCGTACGAGGACAAAAATGTTGCTTTTTTAGACTCGGAACTATATCCATGAAACATGTTCGCTTTATTCGATTACGGCTTAAAATATTTTGGATTTGTGAGCTACACCCAGATAAGAAAATCTATTTTATATTCATATTATGTATTATTATAGATACTTAAATAAAATTAGATTTATTAGTTTAAGAGTAGGTCATACTAAAACGCCCAAAAATGGATAAACATTTTTTTTTTGTTTTGAAACATGGAATCTACTTGAACAGGCGTAAAATGGGCTTAGAATAAGCATAACTTGTAATAGTTAAGGACGTAACGTCTTTTCCAATAATCTTTCCTAAAGACTTAAGAAAAAAAGTTACATTTGGTATTCTGCCACAGCTTATGCATAACCAGGTTATCTTTTTTTAAAAGAGTACATTTTCTCCGGGTGGTGCTAAGAACAGTCTCTGGTGGTAGGCTTCGGCCGCGGCTTGTCACTACCCTCCGGGCTGGGCTAGTGCGTGAAGCGTTTTTTTCGTGTTTCGCAATGTGGCCCGGTGAAGCCATCAACCTTCTAGGTCTTCATGCCCCATCTTAGTCCATCGTCATTTTACATCAGGTGAGATTGTGGTCAAATGAAGGCTTATCTAACATAATTATATAAACCATAATATTTTGTAAAATGCACGCGATGCGCTTTCATTTGATACCCACTCGAATATATTTGCGCAGTTTTTCGGTTTTCTTTCATCACTCTTACCCTCATAACTTTAAAACGGCACAACCGATTTTCATGGAACATGTCTAAACCAAACGCCAAAACACAAAAACTAACATAAAAAAAAATCGTGAGCTATGATGTCCCAGACAGACAGACAGACACGTCAAACTTATAACGTCCCTCTTTTTTGGTTGGGGATTAAAAATACCTACGATTTGATTCAAGTACACAGACGCAGATATAAGAAACAAAAAAGGCAACATTTACAACAAGACTAAAGGCTATGCTGCCGTGTACCAAAAAGGAGCCATTCAGGTTATTGTCACCCCGTTCCCTGGTAAGGGGATCGGAACAACGCCAGTTTTCAAACGGCTCTTATTTTGTTGATTTCATAGTCACAGTTACATTTGATATTTTTTATCAATTACATTCATGATATAACATTGGGGTGGTCATGCGATAAGCGAGGGAGAACGATTTATTTATTCTATGTCTGGTTTTTGTTTAAGATACCAGTCTAGTAACTTTAGGTTTTATCTGCGGGAAATTCCTACTGGGTTGAATTTTAGGAAACACCTTTATAACGGCGCTCTTTGAAGATGTGACAAAATTTACATTAATATTGCGCCGGCTTAAAAATGTATGGACTTTAATTAAAAAAAAAAGGCTTTAATTATATGTCGTGTCATTATCAACAAAAAATGCCGTATTTTCTGTAAAATTAGTTGTGTTGAAAAAGCCAATTGAATGCACTCACGTAGGATATGGTTAACCGTATAAAAAGGCGTAAATTTTTATATAATACCCAAGTGTCATATAAAAACTATAAAGACGTATCAAGAAAATGTATATAAAAAATCAAATGTATTTTAGTATTTTTATTCACTGATTATGACTCGAAAACTATAAGGCATATCATTATACACTTTTAATAGGACTAACTAAAAACATTAAGAATGATAAAAAATGATCCAACTTTCTAAATTCTATACCTTTTTCTATTTTTTTAAACTCTGTTAACAAGGTTTATGCTTTGGTGTATGGTAGGTATACAACAGCGTATTTTAGTACATTCTTATTTCCTCCTTTTTTTGTGACATTTAACATTTTGACCTCTATAGCTTTTCTAGCCAGCACGATATTAATTTAGATTTTGACGTCTTCATCACATCGCCGTCATAAAGTTGCGTACAAAAATTCAGGTCAGTAGGAATTAATCCTCTGATGAGACTTTAAAATTCATATAATTACTGGATTATATATTGCACTAAGGGCCTGTTTCACAATATCTGAGTAAAATTAGTCAATGGTTAAAATACAGAGCTTTCACGTCAACTGACAACCGTCAGTTACTGACTGACTGACAGAGCTTGCTCTATATTTTAACCATAGACTTAATTTATTCGGGGATTGTGAAACAAGTCCTAAATATATAGAGTTAAGCTAGTTTTGTGAACGTGTTTATATATGTATTGGATGTCATCGGCATCCAATAAAATAAACGGGCGAGGGCGGTGTGCAGCGGCGGCGATGCGCAAGTTTCTGTTTCCACATCGTCTCTACTAATGAAGGTTCCTTCTTAAAACGGAACTGAAACGTAGGATATAAATAATATCACAATTCCCGGGAGTAAAATCCGTATTCAAAATGAATAGTGTACCTTGCGTTCGTTTTGAAACAATTTTAGTTCCATGATACTTTATCAGATTATATAAGAAGACTCTATAGAACAAGTTTAACTAAAACAACCGAAGAACTACATAAACTGGTAAAAAAAAACTCGAAGATGCAGTTAGTGGATTGAAATGGGAATGGAACTATTATTAAATCACGCCTTGAATTTTACTTTTAGATATACATAATGAGTATACATTTTAATAACTGTGACCCTGAAACAGAACCGAAACATTAACAATTTATAAACTCAACTTCAATAAATAGTAAATACCGTTTTTGAATGGATAGGCTTTATTACCTTGTTTGAACTTACCACTCCCTAAACGTTGCACAAAACCCATTTAACCAATAGTTTAAATTATACCAGTAGTATAGCATTTTGTACAGCGCGCAACCAACTTTTAGGAGGCACTCGGCGAGTTTCCACCGCAATGGGATTACTGACAGACCTAGAAAGGCTGCGCTTGTCAGCTAATTCAATTCCGATGTCGATACGGGAACAACGTTTAAGTTTATTTTTGAATCTGAATTTAAAAGCTTTCATGGTGGTTAAAAGGTTATTTTAGTGTTCCGTGCTGAAATGTCAAAAGCCAGACTATAAAGCACTTCTATCTTAACCAATTTCCGGTAACGTTTTGTTTTTTCGGTTTTAAGTACATTTACTGACAAGCATGGGTTAGTGTATACTAGGTAGGTACTAGATAGGTGTATTGTGAATAAGAGAATAATTTTTCAAAAATTCTTTAGATTTTTTTTTTTTTTTTTGGGTAAGAAAACCTTAGTTAATGTTAAGGAAATATTGTTAAATTTGTGTTAATTGAAATTGTATGATTGAAGATTCTGAAAATAATTTATTTGTTTTGTAAATAAATTATGCTAAAATACATTGAAAAAGGTATGTTGTGCATTTTCTTTTATCAGAACTCTTAGAAAATCTTTATACTATTTCAAAACTGTATAGAACATGCAGTTTGGATGAAGAACTTGAGATATTATGAGTAACAATAATAAGACGTATCATTAGCGCGGGGCGAGCAAGCGATTTAGGCCGGCATCCGACGGTACCTATGGAATTATCTTATGGCACCCCACTAGTTCAGAAGTCAATGATTATCTCACAATTTTTTTTTTAACTTTTTAAATTTATAAGCAATATTGAACTCGGGCTTCAAGCGCAGAGTCCGGTTATAAGGGAATGAAATGACACCTACAACGAGATAGGTATGATTTATGTTTCTTTAATGAATACATTATTAGCCTTTAACAAAGTACCATACAATCATTATACGGTGTACGGTTGAGGTGTACTAATAAAATGTATCTTTATTGGTACACCTCCACCGTCCACATTATTACAACGATACTAAGCTAAATATTAATAAAATAAGAAAGTGCCAAGATAAAGATATAAATTAAGTTCAAATCGCCCGAAAGTGTACATCATGTCACATCACGCGAATGTTGTATCTATTGATATAAATAATGGTCTACATAATTTTTTTGGTCATCGTCTCTATTGATGATTTATTTTATTATTATTAATTCTTTATTGCACAACAAAATAATGTACAAAAGGTGGGCTTAATGCCAAAGCATTTTATTATTTATAGTAACGGGGATATTGTGATTCATATTAAATAACCTTGAGCTTATTAACTCAGTAGATAGTATGCTAGTGTCGGTCAGATCGTATAATCAGCCGAAACCTTTATGAACCTGTCATTTGAAGCCTTTATCAAAAGCAGGGCGGATTTCTAATGCCCGCCTTTTCAACAATTAGTCAGATTATTGCGATACGTTCCTCAATATGGCGGTCCACATTTAGCCGCATCGTACTGAAAATATTGTAGGTTTGGCTGTCTGTTCTCGAGTGTATGTTTGACAGCTAACAAACTTCTATTATATTTTTTCTATCATTGTTGACAGCGAGCACAGCCCGAACAAAAGCACTAGAATAAACTAGTATAGCCTTTCGTTCCGATAGCATGACTGACACGACTTCCTGGTTAGCAGCAATTCAATTAAAACTTTCATTCAGTTTCTGGTTAAAATATTACATCATAATCACCCTTTTTATCGTTTCCACTGCTGGGACACAGGGACTTTCCTCTGAGAGAGATTAGGTCTTTAATTCGGTTTAATTCGGTGGGTTGGTGAATATCACAAACTGAATGATAACTGAAGTGATATTTGCCTTCACCGTTAAAGCACGAGTTTAAAGCGCATTTGCATTTTGTGACAAGAAAAGTTAGTCAAAATAAAGGTTAGTTAAAGTGTTCTTGCTATGTTTTTTAAAAAACCGGATGTAAGCGCTTGTGCTACATAAGGGAGTTAAATTGAAACTCCAGCATATTTTTCTGTATTTATTGATAGTGAGTACGTCTAGCTGGGCTCGCTGCGTAGATGCCAAGAGAGGGCGGGTGACGTGTGAGCTTCTATTTATATGGGCTTGCACCTTATACAATTGTCATAGCAATGGCTACTCAATCCCGAAATCAGACAAAGCTAAGATGTTATTATTTATATAATATTTGGAGGGCTATGGGCCTGAACATCTTCCCACCCCGGGAAAAGTGAAAAATGTGTGCATTCAATGAAACTATGCAACACAGACATATAATATTCGTTTTACAATAGAAAATAAATTAACTATTTATTGAGATTTATTTATACAAACAAATTGACCCAGCTAGAAATTATAGAAAGCATTAGGTACTAAGTGAATTTAACTTCAAGAAATCTTCATCAATGGACGTCTTCATCAGTGGGCATCTTCTTCTGTGTCGATCTGCATCAATTGACTTCTTCAGTGTGAGAAGACTTGTTGCCGGTAACGACGTCTGCATTACTTGTGATTTCATTTGATCCAGGGAAAAGACGATATACTCGCCCAAGACACCAACATATAGGTGGGATATTTTCTTCCTGGATGAGAACTAGGTCAACGTTTCAACGTGTGTGAGTTCGTTCTCCATTTAGTTCTTTGTTGTAGTTCAGCGATATTCTTTTTGCCATCATTTGGCGAAAGTGTTAGCGGGGTCGCTCAATCCGAGCATAGCGCTGAAGAGTGGTTTCAGGTCGATCTTCCAGAGCAGGCCAAAACATCGCGTTCAGCTGCCTTCCGATTAGAAAGTGCCCTGGAGAGAGGGAAAGGAGTCGTTAGGAGATGCGGTTTAAGGACGCAAGGGATGGCTGTTTATATAGCCTCCATTTGCGCAAACAATGTTGACAATTATATTTATAGGTTAAATGACTTTTGCATACAACACGACGCAAATGGTGTTTAGCGGATTGTACCCCGGCTTTGCCTCCCAGAGGTCTCCGAAGTGAGGAGCGTACGTAGGTGAACTATTATTAATTATTTCCTGACTTGCAAAATCAGATAAAGGTTCTGTAGCGTTTGTAAAAATTGACTTATGTTCTTCGCGGCAGCTACTAAATTAAAACCATTGTCACAGAATATTTCTACTGGCTTTCCCTTTCGAGTTATATTTATATTTTTATCATAAGTGTAATATGAAGCACTAATTCTGCCTCTTACCTATACTTATTAATCCCACATCATCTTGAAAGGGAGATAAGGGTAATATTTTAATTAAAAGGTTTATTTTTATAAACAAACACAAATCTATTCGGCTGCGAATAACTCGTGCCGTCATACAACTTTAATGAATTTATTCAATTCGTAGACAGTTAATATTACAATAACTCTATTGTTATTGTATAATGTAAACAAGTTATAATGTTGTTACGTATGCAAATACCTATTCTTTGAATCCTCGTCAGTTTAGTAAAGGTTTCAAAATGAATAATGTTTTTATTTAAAATAACTGTGTTGGACTTTACCTAAGGTAAATCATGAATTTTGTATTAAGTGCTGGCCATTCTCATATATTATTAAAAAGACGGACTATTCCAACACAATGGTAGTGACAATAACTGAATGGCATCCACCCCCTGCGAAATCAGATCAGCTGGGTGAACGATAAAACATTTAGGTACCGATCAGTTAGTTTTATTAATGTGAATTTAATTAAATATTTTTCCATCATCAATTTAGGTTGAATGATGCAAGGGCTCAAAACCCCAAGGGAATAAAGATTTAACATGCATTTGACATTATTATGCATTTTTGTTATTATTTTAACTTTATTAAGTTTTGTAACTGAAAATTAAACGTATCACTGGTCGGACACTATCCCAACCCTAGAGTGTTTGATGACTCATTTATTTGTTGATGTTGTTGAGTGTTTACGTTAGCATCATAAAAATATTTTATAAATGTTTTTTAAAATATACGTAATTAATTAAAGCAGCTGGTACACATTGTAAGCAAGATTTCGCTCTGAATGTACCTTATCAGCTGTTCATTGTCGGTGCCTGCGATAAGATCATCGACATATAATTGTGTTGTTTATAGTTAGTAAAACTTAGTTTATTATAACTAACTTGGGAAAATACTTTCAGGTATTTTGATTGCATAATAATTAGTGAACTATTCTCAAGAATCTTTTCTCAAGGTGCAATTTGAAGAGATGAATTTAAAATAATCGTTTTAGCAAGATTATTGTATCACCTAAATAATGTACCTACTTGGTAAAATTGATAACGATAGTTTTACACAAACGAACGTCACCTAAAGTATTTTGTATTTTCTATAAATACCTACCTAGTTTAAACTTATGTAATGTGTTGTTTATTACATTGTAATTAATTTCGTCTACGATAACGTTTTTATTTACGCCGTAGGAAGTCCACTGTGGGACATAAGCCTCCCAAAGCGATTAAGAGGATTTTTAAATACTCGCCACCTATCGTTAGACGGTAAGCGAGTGGAGTTTTTGGTATTATTATTCTGATTAGTGTCCCTTGGCCGGGTTTTACGGCGCCCACGGGAAGAGATGGGGGGCAACATTCTTGCGCCGGTGCCCGCGGCGTAATTACAATGAACGTTATTTAAAGTAACCTGTGAGTTTACTGGGCCTGACAATAACCACCCTAGCTTTGAGCTGTGTAATCTGGGAAGCCTAGGACCGAGTGTTTTTTGCTGATTACCTAAAACTTCCCAAAATATGTCAGCGCCGATTAGTAGGTCCACCGACGCCGGTTGGTGGAACAAAGGGTCGGCGAGTTGGATACCGTCAGGTATATTTAATTTATTTATGTCGATTGGACATCGTGGTATATTACTTGTCAGCTCATTTAAAACTAAACAAGAAGTTAATATACTATATTGTGAATTTAATGAATTTACTTGAACGTCACATTTCTCGATTACCCTATCCGAACAATTGTTGCCAATCCCAACAACCTTTATCGCGTTAATGGGACATGAATTGAGTGATAGTTTTCGTTGTAATCGTTTTGTTATGAACGATGACTGACTACCGCAATCTAATAGTGCGCGAACCTTATGAGATTTATTTGTTTTAGGGTTCACTACTTCGATGTAGGCAGTAGGTAGTAGTACTTCAGTACCTTTTTGTTTGGAGAAGCCTACTGTAATTTCGTCCTGAGCATAACATTCCAAGGAGGCGTGGTTTACCACTGACTGCTCCGGGTTATGTAACAGGGTGTTATGTTTTTCTTGACAAATGCGACAAGGACCCACACGACATTCACCTTCCGGATGACCTTGTCGTAAGCAATTTTTGCAAAGCTTATGTAATTTAACAACAGCTAAACGATTACTCAAATCTTTGTTTTTAAATATCGGACACTCATAAATTTTGTGATTTTTATCGCAAACGATACATATGAATGTGGATTTTTGTTTGTTATTTACAATTACGAATGATTTTGTATAATTCGATTTTTCATGTTTATTTTTGTAATTATGTTTTAAATTAATGCTATTTTGTTCTGAATTGCGCGACGTAGGTGAGGAATGTGTTGTTTTATTATTACGATTTAATGATTCTAAAACGTCAGCACGATCTGTTAATAATTTTAAGAAACTGTTTAGAGTTGGCTGACCTTCGACCGTGTTTAGGTACTCTTCCCATTTAATTAAAGTTTGAGAGTGTAATTTAGATGATATTAAATAAATTATCAAAGTATCCCACATGTTCGTCGGTTGACCTAGACTGCGTAGGGCACGTAAGTTCTTTGCTACCGTATCTACTAAGAATCGAAGTGATTTCTCAGTTTCACTCGTGACTGTTTCAATGCTAAACAAAGCGTGCAGATGGTGATTCGTTAGCAACCTTTTGTTATTGTAGCGGTCGCAAATCAACTGCCAGGCCTCCTCATAAGTATCGGAAGATACTTGTAAATTAGCTATGACCCTAGCAGCAGAACCTTCTAGATACGACACTAAATAATGGTACTTTTGAATGGCGGATATTTTACCATTATCGTGAATTAAACTTTTAAATGTGTCGTGAAATTCAAGCCAGTGGAAATAAGAACCGTCGAATTTAGCAATATTAATTTGAGGCAATTTTACACCTATGTCGTTGTTGTTGTGAGAACACTGAGGAACATGGATTGATTCCCGCCGATAATCATCTTCAGCCTTTGTAAACTTATCTATGATGTTTTTTGCTGTGGCGATATTTAGAATAAAATCATGCTCAATATTCTCACGCTCTTCTAACTCATCTGACAAATTTTCATTATTAAGAACCTCTATCTCTTCCTGCAAGCTATCAAAACGTGCCGATAAGGTCTCAAATTTTTTAAGTCTTAATTGTAATTCCGTTATTTCAATTGATGTGAACTGAGGTTTTTGTATCATAGTAATTAAAAGGTTTTTAAATTTAGTGACTTGACCCTTGACTGAGCTACGCCTAAGGTATAGCTCATCTAAACCTGAGACACCATCGGCAAATTTAGTGGAAGTCATTGTGGAAGTTATTCTAATTAATTAATTAATTAAATTATAAAGCTCACGCTCCTCACAACGTCGCCTCGCTCGTCCCTCCGCTAGACACCACTTGCAGCCGCTCCGCGCCGAACAAAGGATGACGCAACACCTGCACCGGCCGGTAACCTGTCCTGGAACGCGACGACAAGCACGTGTGAGCGAAAAGAATTTACAGGAACGATGATTAGAGGTGGAAGATATTATTAAATTTAATAGTAGTTTTGATGTGCAAAGGTAATTTGATTGTTCCGTGACACGTGTTCCTAATTGCTTAGAAATACGAACTTTATGCACTTTTCACTAAAGATTTTAATTGAATTACCATTAAATGAAATACAATAAACACTTGTTTGGCACAAATAAGACTATTTAACATGGATAGGAATTTAAAGGTTGCGAAATTTAAGGTTAGGTTTAAGGAAAAAGGGCACTTATCTTTTCGTGAACTGCAGCTTCCGGCGTGAATCTTTAGCTGATCCACTGACCAGATCAATGATTACCACTCTATTGATCGCTGAAGTCTTGATGAGTTGGCACCTTCTTTGTCCTTTGTCTTCAAGGACAGGTTACAAAGTCCTTGTAACCAGAGGAATCCCGCGAAGTATCGTTATTTTTCCAGGATTTTCTGTTCCCCTCATGGGCCACCAATTTATGTAAGCGCTTGTGCTACATAAGGGAGTTAAATTGAAACTCCAGCATATTTTTCTGTATTTATTGATAGTGAGTACGTCTAGCTGGGCTCGCTGCGTAGATGCCAAGAGAGGGCGGGTGACGTGTGAGCTTCTATTTATATGGGCTTGCACCTTATACAATTGTCATAGCAATGGCTACTCAATCCCGAAATCAGACAAAGCTAAGATGTTATTATTTATATAATATTTGGAGGGCTATGGGCCTGAACACCGGACAAACCATGGATAAGATAAAGGAGTCAAACATTACATTTAATATTTATAATTATTTTTCATCGCTATGAGCAATGAAAAATCTTATGTCATCGTATCTTTTAAATGGGTTAAACGGTTACTATAAGGGGGGGGGGGGGTTTGTCGGTGCGTGGTTACAGTCTGTAAATTCTGTCTAAAATGTCATGTCAGTTCATTGAACGAAACAACAGATCCGAAATAGTTAAATTACAATCCGCATTATCTACTTTAAGCCTCGTGGTAAGTTTGGCTGGAACTCATAGTACTGTGGTAATCATCAATTGAATCTTTAATTGGCGAAGTACCTACTAAAAATATGTGAGAAAGCGCCACTTCTTATTTGAAGATATGTCCATAAATATTACATAAAAAAAAAAGAGTTTTAACGAGACGTTTATTTCCTAATCTGTCATTATGTTCAATTCGTTTGTAATTTTTGAGTTTTATTTTTGACATTTCTAAGATTTGTAAAATAAAACAATGGAAATAAATGATTTTGTATCTTGTATTTTGAAATATGAAAGATTTTGATTATATAGAAACCACACAGACAAAGAAACAAATGGTTTTATTAACAACGTTGATCTCTCAACAGGAATCAAACTCGCTACGTTCGCGCGGTGGGAATTCGGCATCACGCCACTGCGCTTAGAGAATTAGATATGAGACTTAAAAGTTTTCCCAAAAGTTTATTTAACAGCTTAGTTAAGTTGCGAGATCATTGATAGCCTTAAACCCTTAGTCGCTTTCTTATCACGCGCCACCAGCAGTTTTAACTTCGCCAATCTCATATTGACCCTTTTGTTTGATGGCATAACTTCGGAATTTGAGTTGAGATTAACTGGATCTGTGAAATACAACTGAATATTCTCTCTAATAATTTCACAAAGATAATGAATAACTGAGATATTATATGGTATTTGTCAACATGGCTTAGGTACAGCCACATTTTAAATACATAGGTTAATCTAAAATATCAAGTTGCAAGCCATGATCACGGTTTAAATTGGTGATATTTGTGACACAACGGTCTACCTTCTTTTAAGCCTTTTAATACGAGTTAATTTTGTTTTTATTATTATCTTTGTTTTTTTCTTTAACGCAAAACAATAAAAATCGACAGAACCGTCCCGGCGGATGATCAGTGAAATTTTTTACCTATAATAAATTACGTCGAGGCTGAAATGTTCTTGAATGGATAACGGGGATCCTCCAACTCAATTAAAGGATAACTTGGTTAAGGCCGCAGGCCACCTCTAACCTAAATCCCTGGAAATCCATGAGGGAGGCCTATGTCGAGCAGAAGATGGACTCCTACGGCTTTTATCATCAGCATCACCCTATTAACGTGCCAACTGCTGGGACACAGGGACTTCTCTCTTGGCGAGAGAGATCAGTCCTTAATTCACCACGCTGGCCACGTACTGGTTGCTGAATGTCCCTGTCCTTCCAACTCTTTTAAAATTCTCATACCATGCCGGTTTCCTCACGATGTTTGCCTTTGCCTTAAAGTAGAGTGTGCTCCCACTTAGCCAACACGTCTTTTTACGGCCTAACGGCTTTAATGATGATGAATTGATGAAGATAAATGACGCGAGTTACTTGATACCTGAAATCCATACTTGTGCCTCAAACATGCCGTGTAGGTATCAAAAATTAAGTAGGTCTGAATTCTTCGAAATAGAATAAGGTCATAGAATTAAGGCTGAAGACTAAGAGCTGAAACTTTCAGAGCTTTAGCTGATTATATGATCGAGTTAAAACTTGTATTAAACTTTCAATATTAGATTGTAAATTAACCAGATTGCTTTAACACTTTTATGATATCTTAAAATAGGTAAAATAATTAGGTATGTCGGCGTGGAAATTAGTAAGCAGGAGGTTAACCGCTGTGTTTGTGATGTAGGTACAGTGCGCGTCAGATTTAAGTACCCCCCCTTTGTCTATGTAAGTGGGTTCGAATCCTGCAGCCAATCGTTGAGATTGGAAGATTAAAACTACATGTTATTTGAAATTTTCCATTCTATTTTGTTTTTTTTTTTGTTGATGCTCCTAACAAACATTTTATGTTTTGTATCGTTAAAATGCTTATTTTTATATAAATGCTTATTTTATTTCATTTTCATTTGTAACCTCACTCAAAATTTCGAATAGGTCTATAAGTAACTGCGTGGCTCCGTGGCAATAACAAGCAAATTAATATCATATCATAGTTATAATATGAAGTGACGGAGTTCGAATCTCGTGAGCGGTGTTTTTTATTTTGTTTTTTTTAATCAAATGTTATCTATTCCCTTTGCAAGATTTTTGATTAAGTAATATATTGTTCCTAATGGCAAGTTATTGAAAAAAACACATATTAAAAAAAATATAAATATTTTATTTTATAAACGCCTACAACAAAAGTCAATAAATTAAGTATAAGTGAGATTAATTAACGAAATAAAAGTTTTAATAACAAATAATATTTGTAAACAGTAAAAGGTTTTAAAGTTTAGATAGTGACAATTTATTCAGATATACTTAATTTGTTTACATCGAAAGAACAGACATGTTAACTAGTAACAATTTCGATCTCTCGGTAGTAAACTAACATTTTCTAGGGGAATGTGGGGCCAAATGTTCATAATATTTTTATACAAATATAAAATATCATGTTCACGTTTCTTTTTTGTGTAAAAACAAAACTCTAATAACGTATCGGATAACCTTCGTTTAAAATAATTTGCTGCAATCTACTTTTCATATGAGTGACCATATTCCAGCTTGCCTCACTACCACGCATTATTTCCCAGGTCCTCAAAACTTCGTCTTGTAAGTTAGACTTGGACATTACATCACTAGTGTCCCAATTGAGAACCATTTGACCCCACATATTTTCTATTGGATTCAAATCCGGACTTTTAGGTGGCTATGCAATGACAGTTATGCCAGGTTGTGATGATAACCACTCTTTTACAATTCTTGAGCGATGCACGGCACAGTTATCGTGGACAAAGTAAATTTGTCCATCTGGATAGGCGACACGGATAGACGGCAACATTATGTCTTGCAACATTTAGATGTTGCTCTCCATTCATGCGACCAGCAACTTCCACCAATTCGCCTGGTCCCATTGACGACATCCATCAATAACCTAAAAAAAAAACATTAAATTTACTACAGAATCGTAATTGTGTAGTTAGATCTAAAAGTCAAACTATTATGAAAAAGTTAAAATGCTACTAATAAAATAGCTTACCTGAAGTTATTCTACCACTTGCCTTTACAGGCTGAATGTTTTGTGGCAAGTATCGCTCATTTGGTTTTCTCCAGAGTATTTTTCGACCGTCTGTGTCAGATCTGAATGTCTTTTCGTCACTGAAATAACTATATTGTTCTCCCAATCAAAGTTAAGGTATTCATTTGCAAAACTAATTCTTGCCCTCCGGTGATCTTCTGAGAGTTCAATTTTTCTTGCTGGCCCATAATTGTGTATATTACCAGCATGCAAGTGTCGCCTCACAGTTGACAGAGATATGCCATATTGCTGAGCAGTGATGCGAGTTGATGCAAATGGTGCCATTGCATGATGATTCACAATATCTTGGTGGCGTTGTGAGGTATAAGCCATTGAGATGCAGCCGGGTTTATTAGCTTTCACATCACCAGTAGACAGATATCTGTCCACCCATAGCCTTACTGTTCTCACCTAGAAAAACATTATACAAAGTTAATAAATGTTTCGTCACTGAACTGTTCGAACAAAAAAATATCTAAATTAAAAAATTACACTTACTGTAATGCCAAGTTGTCGTGCAATTTCTTCCTTACTGACTCTTTGTTCATAAAGAACAGCAATTTTTGTTCTTATAATGTTACTCATAATATGATGCATCGTTGAAAACACTCAAAACTCTCAGAGATACGCACAAAGCAAACCACACAATATAAGACGAGTGACAATTATACTTTGTCCGCTACAAACGATATCAAATCAAACCCTACCCTCATCTATAACATAAATAAAATAATGGTAAAACTTTGCTCTAAAACTAGGGACTAATTAAACCTATAGACAAAATTCGACGCACTGTCTATCAGCTAAATAGCTCAGTTGGTTTTACTGTCGAGAATTCAAGATTCTGGAAATGGGTGCGAGGTTCGATCCTGAGCGGCGTGATTAATTTTTGCATGCGAAAATTGGTTAACAGTTACAATGGAATAGAAGTTATAGAAAATATTTTGTAGACAAAGGGGATACTTAAATCTGACGCGCACTGTACATAATACACTCGAGAGCAATGAATCCGGGTCACTCAAAAAATCCAAAAAATCTCGGAAAGTAAGAATGCTAGGTTAATGCAATAAATTGTATTTAATAGACAATTTAATACTCCTTAAATGAAAGGATTAAAACTTCTTAGTTATTGTAAAGTTATATCATAAAAAAATCAAATTTGAAAAGGGAACACTGTCGAAGATGGAACTACGAAATTACAGGATTTGTTTTTGCTTTTGTTTGTAATCTGTCATTTATGTTGGTACATAAACCAGGTTGATAGTGCTCAATATTCATTATTTCGAAAGTTCAAAAATTTCATGTTTCCTATTTTTTTTTTTTAAGGAGAGATCAGCAGTTTTTTTTCTTTATGTAATTTTGTGTAAATAAAATGTATGGTGACTCATATTTTTTTAACTTTCATTTAAGGAGTATTAAATTGTCTATTAAATACAATTTATTGCATTAACCTAGCATTCTTACTTTCCGAGATTTTTTGGATTCTTTGAGTGACCCGGATTCATTGCTCTCGAGTGTATATAATACCTTTTATGTACCAATTAATTGAAGTGGCCTGTTTTAGTCTAGCTGAATCATTGTAACTTTATAAGTTAAAATAAATGAAAAAAAAAACACAAACGTAGAATTAGTCGAATTTGCCAAAAAAAGGTTACACAAACACCAGTTTCGTGGATCCGGCGATATCTTAACACAGTAAAAACTTTTCGATATCGTAAGAACACTTCTGGGCCACTAATCGAGAGGCGTTTGTTATATTTAATTCGTCGTTTCGCACCGCAATTATTGTAGCAGTGAAAAGCGTGGCGAAGCCAATGTATTTTAGAGAATGAGTCTATTCAAACCACGAGCAAAGTACTTAAACCTATTTAAAAGGGGATATTTACCATGATTGATTGATAACCATGATAGTTATTTCAAATGTTATACTTTAACCTACCTACCTATAGTCGTTTTTTTATAATAATGCAAGTAAAATAGGGATAAAATTACCACTCGATTATCTTGTACCTTTGTCTCAAGCCACAGGGGCATTCAATGAGGAGACTTGAAAATCATTTTCATTAAAACACTCCAGATTAATAAAGGTCGCTATCAAATTAACTATATAGCTAAAAGACACTGTAGCTGAATTGTCTGGATTGCGTTGTCTTTATAAGTCGATAGACAGGAATGCTAAATGCTTCTTAAGTAAAAAGTCTGGATACGTAATATGATCGAACAGCAAACCATCACAATTATTTTAGTTTCTTTTCCAGGTTAAATTATATCTTTTAAAATAGTCCTATTTACTCTCGTCGCGTACTGCGTCGGTGGCGCGGTGGGCGACGCGACGGTCAGTGCAGTCACTTTCTCCTTAGTCTTGGTGTTTAATTATGTTTAACAAAAAAATCAATACATCCCCCCCCCCCTCTTTTTTGTTGGGGGTTAATTAATAAATACATATATATATATATAATAATGTGTAATGTGGCCCGGAGAAGCCTTCTAGGTCTTCATGCTCAATCTTAGACCACATCGTCATTTAACATCAGGTGAGATTGTGGTCAAATGAAGGCTTATTTAGCATAAAAAAATGGTTAGCGTTATATTAGCTGTGTATTTTACGGAACAGTAAGTAATCGGGTATTATTCACAATTTCTAGGAAATGCATGATAATCCCTCAATAGCCCAGATAATGTAAATTAGAGCCTACATTATTAATATAAACTGTTACCAGGAAAACAGGAACATACAGGAGGATTAAAGGGAAACAGGATTTAGCAACCGGAATGTGACCGGAAGGTTGCAAGAGCCACGCAGTATGGAATAGTAATTCTCAAAGTTTGTGTAACAACATGCAGGGCAAAACTCGACTGGATACTAGCCTTGATTATCCAAGTTTCCGGGATCCTCTATCACATGGATGTGGCCTGACACGTAGAGATAGATCTAAAGCTTTTTGTGCCATTTGTGGTCACATCTACAATCTATATCTTAATTACTTTTAGTTTTTCCTGCATATGGACAGCCAATCTAACAGGAACCTGATGACGATTTCTTTCATTATTTTTTACATTATTTATTAGATTTAATGCGCATATACGTCTACTAAACCTATTTTAGTTAAAATACATGTAACTTAAAAAAAATTTTTTTTTTTACCAAGCCGGATTATTGTATGTATTTTTAACTGGGACTACATAATTATACTTGGGTTTTGATTTTGAGATCATATAGGTTATACAAAAATATGGGAACTGCAGAGAAACTCCTTGAAAAACTTTAATTCATCACTATCATCATCCATAGCCTGTATTAGCCCACTGCCTATAGGTCTCCTAGAGTTAGACGTAGATGCTTGATATTTCCCCGACTTCTTGAACAATTATTATTATAACTCAACAAATTATACACCAAAACCTTGCTCTTGAATACTTATTGCTGAAAACTGCATGAAGATTTGTTTTGTAGCTTTTGAGTAAAACTTGAACACAAAGGCAGACGCGGTCAGGGACTTTAATTTATGATAAAAATAGAGGTCAAAAAAACAATAAATTTTATAAGTATGTACTTACTATTGCAGGCCAGTGTATTTTAGAACTCAAAGAAAACTAACTAGTTCCGAATTTTTTGAGTACTTATAAAGAAGCTGAAGGTATATTAGGAAGAACAGATCTCAAATCTGCTCTTCCTAATATTCCTTCAGATGTTGTTAAGCGGTTGCAACAGCAAGCTGCAAGAACTAGACCGAACAGTTAGCTAATTGCAACTTAATACGTTCTGGACCGAGATCCAGAGCCACTGTCCGCACTGGAAACACTTCGCCATCCATATTTATGTTAGTTCTCCGTTTCCTAATCCATTTAAAAGTGTCAGATTAAGCGCTTAGGTCGAATTTGTTCAGGGCTAGGGGTCCCTAGATTTATGTGCAAAAGGTTGTTTGCAGATGTGGTGGGCTGGTGCGGCCCAGTTTATAACGACGGCACTGTGATTACACACTCAAGAGTAGGGTCCACGGTTCTGTGCAACTAAAACTTTGTAATTGTAGACGGTTTAGTAAGGAGCTCGTTACTCGATGCTTTTTATTGCTTTCTGTTGAACGTCTCGAGAGCCGTATTGCTGAGGTCTTCTACAAACCGTAGCCAATTCTCGGCTGTTTCGATAAATATATTTGGTAGTAGAGATAAATTGGAGTAACATCACTAACGAATTATTTGTAGAGACTAAAACCGGAACACATAGTTACCCATGAGCACTGATTACTTTCAATCTGTGATTATATCTCTAATTATATAGTATTGGTTAATCATACGCAATAAACGCCAATCTTTGATTCGTCAATTATAATTTCGGTTATCACTCATTAATCCCATTAAAGTTGATTTCATGCATTCAATAATCTTTTATTTCATAACATGATCAGTAAGGCGTCCAAAAAATTAAACTTAATTTCGGTTGGCTGCGACCTCTGCTACCTTTATGAATATAATTCCATTCGTTTTTATTTCAATTAAAAATAGCAACTGGTCCCGCCAATAACTGACTGAGCGTGACGTCATAATTAAAATACTCACGATTGTTATGTACTAAGCTATCTAGCTAGAGAGTTTATATTTTGTATATTTTTGTTGCCGCTATTACAACGAATAGATACTTAAAACACTCCCTTACAACTAAATTTACTTTTACAAGGTTAAGCAACGTTGCGCGAGGCCAGGTACTTGGTAGGTGATCGCTCAAAGTGCCTGTACCATTTTCATAAATATGCAAGATGTAGCATTTTCATTCAGTGTGCATCATAAGGCTAAAACTTTTAAGGTTTTATTTTACTGTATTTCTTTTATTTCAAAAATATTAAGTAACTGTACACGGAACCCTATGTGTAGTATGAGTCTATTTCATACATATCAAATGTATTTTTAAACTCAGGCAGACTAGGAACGTATAGAAATAATTTTCTTTTGTTTCATGAACGCTCTCATAAATAACTATGTCGTGTTGCTTAAAATTAAATCAGGAAAAAGTGTTACTAAAGTAGGAGTTTTTTTCTGTCAAAGAGGTCAGTGAGAAATTAACAAACGAAACCCTGCTACGCCTTCACAAACAGCTTGAAAATGTTGTATATAAATAGAATTTGCTCTTTTGTGTTTCATGAACTAAGAAACACAAAAGGTAGACTAGATATATTATTGCGTGGAAAATGTTAAATATAATTTAATAAGGGTAGTGCAATGTAAGGAATCCGTTCTATAAGTTTATTTGGGATTATAGCGGATACAAAGTTACAGGCCGGTACTGGTGGTAATTGTTTAAAGTCTAATTTGAAAAATACAACAAAATTATAACAAATTTTTGGAGCTAAATTTCTTTGTTTACTGTTTAAACAACCATAGAGTACCTATGACACACAAATTTGAAGTTGACATTTCTGCCTAGCCAATGACACTGACATTTATTGGACAAATTAGGCCGGGGCCAACGAGTTCATATGCAAACATTTCGCACCCTTCTGTGATGATCATCAATTTGCGAGACTACAGGTTAATTTGGATTTTTTTGTTGAAAACCGTGACAGTGTTAAAGAACCCCTCCCCTCTTTATCAGATCAGATGCTAAAAATCATATAATAATAGGCCGTTGGAGCCGAAACCCCCTAAGAAGGATATTGTGGTTCATAATATACCTATTAAGTTTCTAAATAAAACTATATTATTTAATCTGTGATAAGACTAACATTATCTTTCGTTAATAAGTTGGTACCTACTAGGGTTTATCTTTTATATCCTAGTATATATATTTTTATATCGATTTTATATAATTATCTCACTTCATAATACATCACAAACTGTTATAACCATGTTTCACGGGATGTGTTGCCGGGGACATTATTAGATCAGTTTGCATACTATACTATCCAGTCGCGTTCAGTTACATCTGTATAGCTCGCCCATATCGACGCTGGAAATTCGAAATGTCGTAAGGGACAAACCTACGCTATACAGGAGAGCAAAAAAAAAACAAAATTTGTTCACTTAAAATGTCACAACTTTGTCAATTTTTTCCCATTACGATGCTTTTTAGAGAGAATGTTTTAAAATTAATTGATTCATAGCTAAATATAACTTTAACCTCGTTAAACTCAAAAGTTTAAATGATGATGCCCCTTACACTTTGACATTTGGGAAGTGGTGTCTCTTACACATGGATATTTTTGAGGGGTGTCTATTACGATATATAATTTTTTTATAACCTTAGCTAATTAAATTAATTTTGTCGTAACTACCCGAACCGCCTTTTTCATGCAAGCATTTTATGTTGTACAGTTAAGAAATGTATAGGAAATAAGTGAAATACTGTTGCTACTTACGACAATATTTAAAAAAATATGTTTTTGAACAAAAAGTTGTAACAGAATCTTAATTTTGTGTATGCGTGTTACACTGTATGAAACAGACAGTTACTTAGATTTACAACGTTGCTAAAAGCTACATAAACTAAACTTGACCCATACGACTCAAACATTTTACTACAATTTCACTTACGACAAAACGATTTGACTTCATACTTCTTTGTTTAAAGAGATATCAAAATTTTAAATATACAGATCGATAGAGGACAAAATTTCCAGTTGAATGGTATAAAAATGTACCTTACGACATAATGTCCCTTACGACATTTCAAATTTCTGCTGCAACCAAAGCCTTGTTTAAATACACATACAATTACAAAACAATTAGCACATTTTACTTCATATTTCTATACTGACGACTTTGAAACGAATAAAAATCCTCGTTAGTAAAAAATTTAAAAGAAAAAAAAAACAATTTAATTAATATTTTCGGACTACTCACACAGCATCACCTAACCCCAAACTAAACAGAGCTTGTGCTTTTTGCACGTGACAAATCAACGCTTATCTTCCGTTGAAAGCAACAATTTAAACAAAGAACAATTAAACACGTGAAACTATTTAATTTTACATTATAAACCTTGATGAATCTCTCTATTCGTTTAATATATCGAAATAAACAGGAAGCTACCTAATCTTTTACTATTTAAAGAATATTTAAGTCGAAAGAACAGAATTATACTTGATTTGCAGCAATGTATTGAGTGATTTATTACATAAAGAACAATAAAGATAAAGACAAGGTGCAAGAATGGGATGGACAAAAGAAAAAAATAATAAAAATTGACAAAAAAAATATCTACATTTTCAATTCGATACATTACTAATTAAAGTTATACTTCGAATTATGAACCTTATTTTCTTCCTTCCTTTTTTATCGTCGGTGAAAAATCATGTTAAATGTCACAGTCAGCTGTTAGCAAAGTCTCAGCAAGCAGAACTGTCGAGAGACTTGCAACTTATAATGGCTGATCCCAATATACAGTGCAACTTTCTGTAATTCCGCTCCAACTCGACGGCAGCAAAATAAAATCAGCCGACTTCACAACTAACTTCATCGTACTGTTCTTACTTACAAATTAACATCTTGCTATCGAATGAATAAATAATTTGGTCAAAACTTGGATTGTATAAAGTGGGCTTGGAAGGACAACAAAGTTCCACGCAGCCAGGAGTTAAGGTAGGTAATAAATATGTATAAAGTATTATTAGTGTATTGACCGAGGAAGCGTTGTGTTGTGAAATGTTGCCTTGTTGCTGGGGCGTAATTTTTTGGTTTTGTATATCAATAAAATGGTAAATAATGATATCTTGCCATTATTTTTTTTCTGTAGAAGCATTTTTTTTTACATTTTTGGTTACCTAGCTTTCCAAAATTGATAGGGTTAAAGTATCCTCTAGAACTCCTCCTCCTCTCGATCTTCTTTTCTTATGCTCATACTTAAAATGGTTCGTTTAAGTACATACATAGATCGCTTTTGTTGTGTTTTATGTTTCTTTCTGGTCTGTTTTAAAAGCATGTGTAAACCCTATCACCTACTCGTATATGAAATCGTAAAAAACTGCACCAAAACTCAATTATTTGATAATTATATGCGTAAAAACTTTGCATGGCTTTATCGCCGTTGTTGAATTAGGTTATTTGTTTGTAATTTAGCTGCTAGTTTTTCATTTAACAAGTAAGCAAATTATGAATTTTTAACAGGAAAAGTTTTCTTTGACAGTTTGGAGGTCTGATAGCATCCTGTTAGCAGTCAGGTATACACATGTGTACGTATTCTTTTAAATTGAATTCAAGGTAATCAAAATTAATAAATTTGAGCTGACAGATTGGATAAGTTTTTCAATTTTTAACCCCCGACCAAAAAAGAGGGGTGTTATAAGTTTGACGTGTCTGTCTGTCTGTCTGTCTGTGTGTCTGTCTGTCTGTCTGTCTGTCTGTGGCACCATAGCTCCCGAACGGATGGAGCGATTTCAATTTAGTTTTTTTTGTATGAAAGGTGAGTCTGGCGCGAGTGTTTTTAGACATGTTTCATGAAAATCGGTTGTGCCGTTTAAAAGTTATGGGGGTGAGAGTGGGTAAGGAAAACCGAAAATCTGCAAATATCCACATTACATAATATTATGTTGTTTTACGTTTAAGGAAATTATGGCATTGGAGTCGGGGGTTTTTCTTAAATTTTAAATCCCGATTTTAGACGAAAGACACCTCGTACCAGCTTTACGTGCAGCAGCTCGAGTCGTCGAAGTCCAGGGACACTACCTTTAAGTCTCAGAGTTCCAGGTAAGCAAAAGGGATGTTTGCCGAAGCTCGCACGGACGGTTTCCATGCTATATGATACGCAAGAAAGTCGCTTCCTTATTCCAGCGTGTGCGAGGCAGCAGCAACGGCATCTTGAAGATGTTTGCAGCACGGACAGACTGCCCTATTCAAGACAGGTGGATAATGGATTTTTATCTGAAATATAGAATTGAAAAGGACATGTTCCTTGCTCCCAACTTGCGCCTGCTGGAGTCATATACCGACACTTTAGGGATGTGCTCACGGAAAGAAATCTCTTATTAGTTTTAGTTATATAACATAGTTATGTTAGTCTGTAAGGTATTTTATATGTATACGAGGTTTTCGGGACATTACCTTGCTGTAACACTGTTTCTAACTAGCACAGGAGCTAAAGTTGCGTTAGCTTCTAACTACCAATATTCCCCTAATATCAAACCTAATAAAACACCTTGAATATTTGTAACAAAATTAATTACGGGGCAAATCCAGGCAGGTAAACAAAAATTGTGAATTCTTCGCACGAGGGAGCACAGCGCTGCTAAATCGCCCGCTTCAGTGGCACCAAATAAGATCACTTAAATTCCGAGCCAGCCCTACCCGGCTACCCCGTTACTTCTGTTGCTTATACGGTCCAACTCACACTGTTAATGCACAGAGAAATACCTACTGGTAAAGGTTGCTTCGATATACGCTCTGATCATCTAAAACCTTTATGAGCCATTTTTCTATATAAAAATAAAATTAATGTATATTTCTGTACAATCTACGCAACATTTAGCCCCGTGGTAATCTTTGAGGTTACGAGTAGGTACTAGATTGTTTGTGTACCTACCTAGGAATATTTAATTAGATAAATAAGCCACAACAATAATTCCACAGCGGGAGTCGAACCTTGGCGCACGAGTTAGATTGTATTTTCGTAATGGTTACATTATCATCTGCAAGAATCTTCTGGTAAGTAACTTTCTCCTTTCTATTTTCGATTTTATTCTGGTGAAGTTTGCAGCATAAAAGCGAATCAGATATCACTACCGCTGACTCACGTTATTCCTACTGGGTTTTTCTTGTCGACTTGTTGAGAGAGAAAAATGTTGAAGTTATAAAAACCTAAACGAAGAAACTTTTTTTATGGAATAATATAGTTTTTGTTATTCAATGATCTCTTGCGACTCTCAATATTTCGTTATTTGGATTCTTATGCGGGCGGCATATTTCTTGTATTTTCTAGCATTTTCACTTATCCTAGTCAGTTTAATAGTTCAGTTCAGTAAAATAACGGTAAACTCAAAAAAAGTAAAATTAAAACTATTTATTTCATCAAAAACATTAAGACTTATATTCTAAACACACTTTGAAATGAAACTAATAGACGTAAGGTGTCCTTCAGTTATTTGCAGATAATCTTATAAAGCAGACTGTATATCTGGTGACTTCTTCACTAGAAGCCTGTACATTTTTGCAGGTTGAATGATGGGATACTTCCTGTGATTTTAACTGTAAATAATAATAATAACTGGTAGACTAAAAAACTCAATAAATCATGGTAAAATCCTGATAAAAATCTAAAATGAGTAGATAACTGTGTTTATAAGTGCGATTCAAAATGTATTAAGTGTATACAGTACTTACACTTGACTACCTCAGTGGCTGTAGGCGAAGGTCCGCTTGCGGCGCAAGAGGTAGCGGGTTCAATTCCTGCCGAGGGTAAACGAACTTAATCCTTGGTCTGGGTATTTAGTATGTAAAAAAGTATATACCTAGGTATATTATGAAGTATATCGATGTCAAGTACCTACCCGTAACACAAGCTTAGAGATTTCGATTTGTTGCTGTGTGGCACAATCTGCACAACAACACACGGACAATTCTCAACAAATATCATTTCAACCTTATTATGTAAACTTAAGGTAGTAGTTGCCTGAAGACCCTTCCAATGCCGATAGTTGATGTCTGCTCCACTCACCCACTCATAAAACTGAAAGGGATCAATGAGCCCGTGGGATGGATTTTCTTGGGGTTGAATTGCCCACATAATGAATGATAAATCTTCACCATAACATTGTGTTTCATTAGTATTTTTGTAACGCCTTTGTTCAGCAATGCCGTTCCATCAGTTATTCAGTTCAGCATCCCTTGTCAGTGACTGTTAGTTGCAACAGCGTGGCAATAATAACGTAGTTATTGGAGCGCGTACGATACCTGAGTTTCAATGCTCTGTGCCTTGTATCAAGCAAACCAAATATTGATTCCTTGTTTCGTCACCATTTAAAATATCTAGAAGGTAGAATAATCTATACCTACATATTTTTTTTATTCTGGAAAGCATATCTTTCTAGAATTTTAATCTAAAACTAAAAACAAAAAACTTTTTTAAGGGTTAATCTCGACATTTCAGGAACTATAAACATTTCCAGACTTGAAATTTGTCATGTAGGTTTTTACAAAGTGTAGGCCTATGATTAGAATGGATTGTGAAACTTAACCCCTACGGGTGAAAATAGGGGTTGATAGTTTGCATTAAGTCCAATATTTACGCGTGGAGTCGTAAGAAGTCGTAGGCTCCCGCTAATATAATTATACCTACTTTAAATAACATTAAAATTAATTTTGAAGAAGACTGCTAATGTTATAGTGAGAAGTTATATTTCTCGCTGAAATATTTATTCGAATATACCTAATCACAAATCAAAGATCTTCAAATTCATATTTTTATTTGTGGAATAATCTCATTCGCACCTTTACCATCCGATCATGACAAAATGAGTTAGAACTTGTTACTCCGTCTAATAATTCATGAACTAGAGTAAACAGGTTTTGCTTGATTTTTAAATCATTATGGCAGAGTACTTACTGATTTTTAAAGCAGTGCCTGTAAAGAACTCCGATTCGTAAACCGGGCGATCACACAAATAGGTACGCACCATGCCGATAGGTACTTATCGACTACTCAAGTTGAAACCCGTGGCCTTTTAAGAATTGAGTTTTTCAGCTGCTCCGGTCCTTTCACCAGTATAATGAAACCATTTTGGACTGACGGTATCTGAAAGAGATCAATACAGGTCACATAACTTTTTAAATTATCATGGTTTTTAACAATACAAACCGTCAAATCATGGTATGTTACCCGTTTTAAATCATAGTAATACAGGTCACGTTTGGATTAATCGGTAAAACATATATGTGAGGTGAAATTCGTTCAGATACAGGCAGAAATGGTTAAGTTAATATTGTGTAAAGAGAATAATATCGGGATGGATAAACGTGAACATAATATCAAATAGGTCAGACAACACTGTAGGTTTTCTTTTGAAAAAATGTTATCTTTAAATCTTTATCACGAATTATAAAATATAAGTACCCAGAGAAAAAAATATTTTTGCTAGTTAGTTACTTTTAGACAGTTCCAAAACAAAAGAGAAGCACGGACCTAGAAAAAAGAAATTACAGCTTAATACAATAACGATACTTATATATTTTATACTAATACTACTAATATATTATATTTGATACTAAATGCCTGCGAATACCCCAGGAAACTTCTGCGCTTTTGGTCGGAGTTGGGCTGGTTACACTAGCGCCCCACTCCACGCACAATGGACCACCTCGAGTCTAAATGCGGAAAATCAGGGCCCCCTAACTAACTAACGATAATAAAAGCTGTGTTAGCTAAGTGGGAGGACACTCGACTTTCATTCCGAAGGTCGTGCACCTCTAGATTTTTCTTCTTGAGAAATTTATGTACGTGTAAACACGTGCTTTAACGACATGTGACATTCTCCAACCCGCACTTGGCCAGCGTGGTGAATTAAGGTCTAATCTCTCTCGCCAAGAGAGAAGTCCCTGTGTCTCAGCAGTGGGAACGTTAATAGGGTGATGATGATAAATAAATAATAAAATAAATAAAAAAATAAAATATTTATTTAGAAAATCACTTAAAGCTAAAGTTGACAAAAATCCTTAAAATTTAATTAGAGCTATGCTGTATTTATTGTGCCTGAACTAGGAGAATCCTGTTTTTCAGGCATAAATTATTTCCTAAGTTTATTCTGTATAACAATGTTTATAACTAAATTAATGCACATGTTGCTCTGACATAGTTGTTGGATTAGTACACTTACATATCTTAACCTAGATTACAAATACAAATTGCTGACTTACAAAAAAAAACTACTTATTTTATAACGGATAAGAGGTTTTCAGTGTCATCGTATGTCAAACTTTGTAGATAACCTTGAACTACTTTTTTGCATTTATATAAATTACACGAATGCATGTGTATTGCTCTATTTAATTTATTGTACAAAAAAGGTCCTAGAAAACTGTAAAATCTGTGAGAAAAAGCATGCCTTTTGCCTAGAAGCTTTGGACAAACACTATCATATCTTCTTTTAATAGTAATATCCGGTGGAATAGATGCGTGTTGTTTCAGAACAGTGCTCATTATGAAAAGCTGGCGAACAGATAATACTTCACATAATTTATATAGACTGTTAGTAGGGAATCTAAACGGTCGAAAAGTAGATACTTTAAGTATTGCCCTTTGAGCCCTTTCGACTGTTAGTAACAATGTTTTACCTGCACCACCCCATGAGGTTATGCAATAACTGATAATAGATTGGCATAGAGCTAGGTAAATTTGTCTTAACAGTTTTTCGTCTGCTATATGACGAAGATTTTTAAAAACAAAGATTAACTTTCTAATACGGCTTCCAAGGGCCTGTATGTGCGGTCTAAAAGAGAGCGTTTTATCTATTATAATGCCTAGATATTTCACTTTGTCAATGCTTGCTATCTCTGGACATGTGCACGGGCTATAATCTTGTACTAAACAATGATGTGCATATAATCGATAATTCGCCTCTGTTAATCTATGTTTTCGCATTGTAAACTTTATGTAACTCGTCTTATCTATATTTAAGGTGAGGAGATGTTGATGAAGCCATTTATTAACTAAATTAAAGCCATATTGAGCATGCATAAACGCTTCTTTTTCCGAATCTGCTGAGAAGAGAAGAGCTGTATCGTCAGCGTAGGAAATTATTTTGCCATGTTTTAATTTAAGATTACAAAGGTCATTAATATAAATTAAGAATAAAGTTGGACCTAAAATACTACCCTGTGGGACGCCATAATCAGTGTTTTCAAGGTCCTTACTAATGACGTCACCAATCTTAACACATTGAGTGCGGTGTTCTAAGTAACTTGAGAAAAGCTTAAGCTGGGTGCCTCTTATTCCCAATGCCTCTAACTTGTGCAAAAGTATGGGATTTGAAACGGTATCAAAAGCTTTAGCAAGATCTACAAAAATTCCAATGGTGTGTTGACCTTTATCTAGTTCTAGTTCAATATGATTGGTCAACTGATGTACTGCGTCTGATGTTGATAATTTACTTCTAAAACCGAATTGCATGTCTGATAAAATTTTCTTTTTATCAAGATAGTTTACAAGACGTGAATTTATAAGTTTTTCCAATATTTTAGACATGGACGAGAGTAAAGATATAGGCCTGTAATTTGTTATCTGGTCTTTAGCTCCAGATTTATAGACCGGTATTACTACTGCTTTTTTTAGACAATTTGGGAAAATACCCTGAGAGAAGCACATGTTAAAAATATTTGTTAGTGGCGGAATCAAGATATGCCTGTTATATTTCAATACTTTTGTGGAAATATTGTCCCAGCCAACTGCACAGTCATCTTTTAAAGACAACATTATACTATTTAATTCAGCCTCGTCAGTATCAAGTAAGGCAAAGGATGATTCCATGGGCAAGCTATTACCCAAAAAGTTTGTGCAGTTAGTGATCTGTGTGTGATTTTGTTCTGCCAAACACTGACCTACCTCGATGAAAAACTTATTGGCTACGTTAGCGGATTCAATTTCAGTTGAGCAAGATTGAAGTAAGCAATTTGACGACTCACGCTGTTTTGCTGAATTTGAGATATTTTTAATACAATTCCAGACTTTTTTGCTGTCATTTCCCGCATTTTTCAACGTTTTTTTGTCAAATTCAACTTTAACTTTCCTTAGGATATTGTTGCAGAAATTTCGGTATCTTTTGTAAGATGTTTGCAATACTAAGTTATTGGGATTAGATCTGGTTTTCATGTGTAGTTTATCCCGATGCTTTATGCAACGTATAAGACCTGGCGTTATCCAAGGTTTTAAATTACGATGTTTCTTGTTTATTAAAAGAAGGTGCGAGTTTTTATTAATTGCTGCTTGAACCGTTTTGATGACATATGACATGCAAAAATGCGGGTCAGCGGAATTGTAAACTGGAGCAAAATCTATGCTACGTAAGTCGTCTTCAAGGTTTTTCATGTTTAATTTTGTAATAGTGCGTGTCTTGTTAGTTTTATTTATATTACAGTTAAGCGCAATTAGAGCAGCCCTATGGTCTGTTATTGTTGAGTTAGTAACAAGTGATAAAGAGGCAAATTTGGTTTTCAGCATGATGTGGTCCAAACATGAACCACTATTGTGTGTGGGAAATGTATGTGCAGGAAGTAAACCATGAAAACAACAAAGGTTTAAATATTCTTCAGAGCCTGGAGCATTTTCTTGAGGCATGATATTAATATTAATGTCCCCAATCAAAACTATATTCTTAACAGATACGAGTTTTTTCAAAACTGCATCTAATGAATCAAGAAAATTTGAGTGATTTTTAAAAGATGGCGGCCTATAAAGTGCTAATATAGCAAAATCAGACCCAATTTTGATCAAAAGTCTGTTGCAATCTTTAAAGGTAGGTTCCTCTACAGTAATGTTAAGGTGGCATTTTGCGTAAACAATTATCCCATCATTTTGATTATAAATAATATGACTTGAGTGCATAGAATAACCCGGTATTTGTGGAAGGTTATATTGTTTGGAAAGCCAACATTCTGTTAGTATAATTATATCACATTCAATGTTTAACCTAGAAAAGAAAATGCTAAAATCATCAAAATTTTTATAAATACTGCGGATGTTTTGTGTTAGTACTGTTAATGGATTTTTATACGAATAAATATAAGATTTACAATCTTCTACTTCACAGATTTTAGAGTCCGCTATAGAAAAGTCATCAATATCAGAAATTATGCTATTTAACATTATTTAACCAAAAAGCAATAGGAGGTCAAAAATATCCAATGAAACGGCGCTCTTAGGCGCCTTCATAATCTACAGAGTTTATGTACCTTTTTTCAGCGGCTACTTTGGCAGGACAGTCTATGGAGCCTGTAGGGTGGTCACACGGCTTTTTGAAGTGCGAGCAGGTGGCACATTTTGGAGCGTCAGCTGACTTGGGGCACTCTTTGGAAAAATGGCCTTGACCTCCACAGTGGCCGCATACTTGTGCTGGACCTCTGCATGACTTAGCCGCGTGTCCGTATTGCTGGCACTTATAGCAGCGTGTCACCAAAGTGAAATCTCTCACTGGACAGGAGGACCAATTTATAAAGACTCTGTCCTTAGTAATCAGGGCTTTGCGTATAGACGCAGGTACTTCTATTACATAATTACAAGTCTGTGCGTCTTTTCTCCCAGATCTGTGGCTAAGTTTTATTGAGGCCATAAACTTCTTAAGGTCGTAATCTTGTAGTGTATCTGCCAGGTTCTGGTTAAAAATGCAGGAAAACACTTCATTCTCCGGCATTGAGGTCGGCACTCCGATGACGACGACTCTGGGCCGTTTCTTAAGATGGTCATCGATGGTTAAGTCCTTGTTCTGTGATGTTACGGTGGTTTTCAGTTTCTCGATGTCGTCCTTGGTGTCGGTGCTGATGATAACGCCTCCATTTCGCGTCTTACGGACGCCTCTTACATGAAGCTTAAGTTGCTCGGGACAAATTATTTTTTGGACAAGGTTTTTTGTGTCCTCGCTGCTTTTCAATTTATCCTTCGGATAAATAGCGACCGAGCTGACATTTTGCGGCTTTATGAAGTCATTAGAGCCTTTCTTGACCATATCAGCAAAGGAAGCGTTCGTGGACTGGGGTTTTGGAAGATCCATTGTGACCAACAAGGTTTTTAGTTGTTGCGATTGTGCGTTGAAGAGGTCCTCTAAGTTAGCATTTTGTGCAACGCTATCTTGCTGCCTTTGGATGGTATTACATGCGTCAACAGCTTTAGTCTTTAGGGCTTGATAAGCGACCGCTAGTTGCGAAGTGCAGTAACTCACTTTTCGGCACAAACTGCTAATTTTAAGTTTCTGGTCGGAATTTAGCTTACCCTCAGATGCAGTAGCCGTTACCTCAGCTAGGTATTGCTCGATGGCGGACATCCAGTTTTGAATATCTGTAGTAGGGACCATCTGCATTTCTTCGTATCGGGCAGCCGAGGGCCCGGGCGTGGGCGGGGTGGGGGGCGGCGTGCGCGTCATCATGCGACTGCGGTTGAACGGACTATCCGAATTTGCCATAATATTAATTTGTAGATTTATTCATCTTCACGGAAACACTGTAGCGGATATACGACCTCGATTGACACAGTTTGTCGCCGCGGGTACAAGTAGGTCGCAAAATCAGCAATGTGATTTAATATTTAATTTACTGAGAACACGTCTTGCCACAACAACGTCCAAATGTGAAATAAATAAATAATAAATATTTCCGGACTACTCACACATTTCACCTAACCCCAAACTAAGCAGAGCTTGTTCTATGGGTAGGTGACTGATTTACTACATAGATACATTTTTTTTGTAAAATCAATTTGACGATGAAATGTATCATCTGAATAACTTAAGGAGTCGATCATATCTGACATGCATCAGTAGTATTTCTGAAACTATACAGAACTGCCATTTACTGCCACTAGCATCAATCGGCCGGGCGTTTACTAATTTTGAAAGAGTACCAAGTTTACAAGGTTGTAACCAGTAACCACAAATAAAAATTATTGAGTAAATATAGGCTAATGGAACAAAATGGTTGAGTGCTTAGAGGAAATTATAGAGCTACCGAGAACAAATGACAACTCGATACGATTTAAACTAACAATCAAACAAAGTCTTCAGCTTTATAATATAAGTATAGTTAATTCGAACGAAAAAAGTTTATCAAAACATTAAGTGGGATCTTAATGTTTAGCTAACGACCACCTTGACAATTCACAGCAATATCCCACTGTTGAAATCTATGCTTGTGTTACTGGTATAATAAATGTAATGATCTTAAAATGATCTAGCGTTATGAATCAAGCGAAATTTTAATAGTGCATTAAAAATTTTAACAAGAAGGAAAGAAATAAAAACATTTATTCGAGACATTTACTTTTTTTGTCTTTATATAAAAGAAAATTAATCAAAGAGGTTTCAGCATAGCGTGCATTTTCATCGACGCGTTCTTTGAGGGAACAGGGGAGAGGACGCGAACTTCGTCTTGATTTTTCGTTTACAAGAAAGAAAAAATATGGGTACAATTTTATTTTTTCACTTTATTTAAGTGACGGACTTATTATTATTTTATATTCATCTGCCCTATTATATAGATAGATAAATAGATAGATAATATCTTTATTGCACACCAATGCTTACAGACTAACTTAAAAATAACAATCAATAGCCACATACGTTGTACAATCGGCGGCCTTATCGCTTAAAGCGATCTCTTCCAGGCAACCTTTGGATGGATAGGATATGTTAGGAACACGAAAGACGGTGTACAAAGATCATAGCATATACATAAATAATATGAAAAAGAAATAAGTATATATAATAAATTATAAATAAATATTTCTGGACAATCCACACAACAACATTTAGCCTCGTGGTAAGCTCTAAGCTTGTGTTACGGGTACGAGACTTCTGATATACTTACTTAATATAATAGACATACATACATAGATATTTTTAATGTACATATTAAACACCAAGATAAAGGAGAAAGTACAAACACTTGACCCCTCCTTATTGTATTTTAAAAGCATTTTGAAGTATTTTATAATAATGTGTATTCATAATAATACACAAATTTGATGAAGGATCATAATATTCGCTTAATATTTTTTGGAAATTGTGGGTACACCACGCCATCTTGATTTACTACGAGAAGGTAACAGACAGTCCGTGAGTGGACCGCAAACATATAAATATAACAAATGCGCGGGCGCCCGCCGTTTCACTCGCTATTCTTAGCATATCGTATCATACTTCTTGTATCCTTTTCCGTGTCCCCATACACCAATCGAAAGTATCATTCATAAACCAGCTAAGCTAAAGTTTCCGGCAAACATTGGAATTCCACAAGGTATTCCAATGTTAGCCGGAAGCTTCTGTGCGTGAGCAAAATCTATCACCTGAAGAAACCTCGTTTCGGACAGGTCAGGGAGCAATCACTACAGGTAAGTTGTAACCCACAAAACCGATTTCCGCGACACTCATTAATCACGAAATCTTTGAAAGTATATCAACTAGAAACTGGAAATTTGGCAGTTTTCGTATGAGGTGTAGACGTTCGCCACGAACGGATTTTACGAAACAAGCAAGAGATATAGTAACTAAAACATAAGATTACGCAATTTTAACGTTACTTTTTTCTTTGCTTGACCTTCTTGTTAAATAGGTATCTATTAAAAATCTTTCAAAGCTTATATGCTTACCGAGAATTTAACATGTGTCAATTGTAAACATACCTATGACTTATGGCTCGTAGAAACTATGTACATACATGTTCTTTACCTAAACATACATTTTATAAATTTAATTTAATATTGTTGTGGTACACACTACACAATAAGTCAAACATCAAAGATTAAAAAAATATTTAAAGGGAAAAATAACTAACCAGTTTAATTTGAACCCTGACTTAATATTCTTTATATAGCACATACGCAATGTTAACAGTTCACGATAAGATTCTAACTAGCGCCTCTAGTGTCAAAATGTGAAGCTGTCTAAGAACGACACTTTGACAGTTTTCGTTACAATTAACGTCAGGTAAAAACATAAATAATAAATAAAAATCAGAAATAAACAAACAAAGTGTCGTTCTTAGACAGTTTCTAAATTTCGCCGATAGAGGCGTGCGGATAATCTTTGCATCGCCAATAGTCGGTACAGATACCGCAGTCGATGTTTTTGGTATGATGTATTAGACAGAAAGTGTTGTCTGAAAGTATTCACAATCAATGTTTGAGGCACTATTATTGGGCTCTGTGGTCGAAGGACCGTCAAAAGCACGAAAGTTAGAAGTCTTACAGAGTATAATTTTAGAGATGGGACGCCTACTGCTGCACATAAGCCTCCCTCTAGTAGACTAGTGTGGCCTGGTTTGTGTGCCAGAACAACAGGCGAGTCGCCTGTTGTTTGGCATACCTAAAGCCGGTGGTCGGCTTTAATCTGTGGCCCCAGAGGAAGACCAACATGCTGCATGTAAATTTCTCTCTGCTTGTTAACTGACTGTATGTGACCATAGAACCAAACTAATCCAAAGCGATTATCGTGCGTAGTACCAGTCTCTTAAAACTTAATATACTTGGTGATTGTCTATCCCTTTCTGGACGTGTCCTCAAGGACTTTTTTGTTTATTTTATCGCCTTTTTAACCCCGACAAAAAGTTTGACGTGTCTGTCTGTCTGTCTGGGGCATCATAGCACCCGAACGGATGAAGCGATTTTAATTTAGTTTTTTTTTTGTATGAAAGGTGAGTTTTGTGCGAGTGTTCTAGATATCATGTTTGATGAAAATCGGTTAACCCGTTAAGAAGTTACGTAAGTTCATAAACTCGAGTGGGGTCTCAAATGAAAGCGCATCGCGTGTAGGTTACTTTACAAAATAACATTATTTTCTACTTTTAAGGGAATTGGTGTTTTTTTTTATGTTATATTATTTTATTTAGTAAGCTAAATATTTTAAATATTATAGTTTAACTAGGATAAATGTGTTATAATAATTAATATTTAGTTTTAAGGAACTATTGTCATATAGCGAGGAGGGCGTTAATACCCGCGACACAGTTTTTATAACTTCTGCGTGTATTACCGTTCATAGCTTCTATTTCTCTGTACCATGGTTCCTGAATAAACATTTTTCATTTCATTTCATTACTTATTAAACTCATCCATTTGCACATATTTATCACTATTATTTGCAATCTAGCAAAGCTGGGAGCAAGTGGAGCGTGCTCTCGACAGCATTTAGCAAATCTAATCCGTGAACAACCCCGCCGAGACTCGTCCATTCAGAGTCCCAACCACCTGATATTACGCGCCAATAGTTGCGTTAAATTGATTCATAAAATAATTCTTAGATCTTGTTTGCGTTAAGAGCACACCGCAACCTCAATTCTGCGTACCAATAGCAGGAAGCTGCAGCGACACTAAGATGTACTGTGTTTATGGATCTCCCCAAAGCGCATTCATGCCTATTTACCGCTATTAGCAGTAATCTAGCAAATTCGGAAACGAGTGGAGCGTACTACCGATCGCATTAGCAATCCTAATCGGTGAATAGCCCCGTCGAGACTCGTTAATGCGCCGCCCATTCAGAGTCCTATCCACCTGAAAATCCACGCCAATACGTTGCGTCCAATTAATTCCTAAGGTAATCTGTTTATCGTGTTTGCAAGCGTCAAGTCTAGCTCCAAATCCAATAAGCGATAGTCGTTGATATTATTATACCAATTACAGTGGGATTGTGAGAAACTTGGTGTTTTCGAAAATATTTATTTAGTCAAAAATATTTGGACGTACCGTATTTAAGCTTGTGTCGGTATTTGTAGCAATTTTTTTGGGTTTTAATAATATTTTTTCGAGTAGAAATGCAACTGGCGACTAATCCTACTAACCCATCTATCTTATTTCCCAAAGTACTTTCACAAGTCACATCCTTCATCGTCACTTAATAATGGGACTCCAAGGGGAGTGATATAATTGAAACCACTAGGGAAGCTTATTACTAATTCATTAGCAATTTGTTGGGCTATCAAATAACGTGGAAGCACGGTTATTCTGGTGCAACGTAAATGGCGTAGCCCATTACTTACTTACCCACAGGAAATGTTGTTTCAATATTGTAAGTATTTCCGTAGGATGTATACATATCATCATATCCCTTTGTAAATTTTGTGGAAATTTTAGTGTTATTTTTTTAGAAGCGCCATGCACCAAGTGATCTGTATCTAATTAACTGATGTTTAACGCTTCATTTGATAAATTGAGAAAACATTTTCAAATTCTTCTAAGTATCTTACCATTTTTGATACGATTTAGTTTATAGCTAAAAGTTGGCGGGCCTATACATATTCAAATAAATTAATCTGTTGTTGATATTTCGCAAACTATGCATTATCTTGTTTTCGTTTAAAATGGTGAAAACTGAACCGTTAGGGATTCGTCATGTCTGTCTGTCTATTCCTCCGTATGTCACAGGCTCGTTTTTAATAAGTAATTAGTTTTTTTAATCGTCAATTTACCTCTTATTATTAATTGTTGATTGCATTGTTGATAAATTGGTTTGGTCAGTACTTGGATGGGTGACCGCTCTGACTTTAAGCACTACACTACTTTTACACTTCTTTGTTTTGTTTTTATTTAGTTAAATGTTTTTTTATTACAAAAAGTGTGTTATAGTAGATTATTGTCAGTTTTAGTGCTCAGAATACAATTATAAAAATGTGTTTGTTTGGTTTCAAAAATATTTAGCTTATAACTTTGCATTAACATTGGTCAATATGGCCACAGATTATATATAGTATAGCACCAACGCGCGTATTTTTTTATTTTCATTTATGTTGACTACCTCAGAAGTTCTTCGTAAGTAAAAGGATAATTTTTTTTTTAATGAAAGCTGTTGTTAAAATTCTAAATAGAATAGATCTAGTTGTTCTAGAGTTATATTCAATATTATTATTTTTCTTACATTTCTATATCATCATTCAGTATTAGTTGGTATACCTACTGTACAATATTTGATCGGGAGAAGTGAAACGACCGCTGGTTGGTTACACACTGCTTTATTGTACTACTAAGCTGGGGTGCGAGGGCGCAGCCACGCACACTAACGTAGGTTTACTCCTACATACATAACATTCCTTCCCCTAGTACAATAATAATAACTAAACATTTATTTAAAAGAATTTCTTGAAAGACACGTGCGTATTATTGCGTAACAATCTTTTTATAGGAGGTGGGCTTCGATCACTCTGGCTACTTTCATCGGAGGTTCTTGCCTCATAATATTCCTCATCAGTCTCGTGTTGTGTATGCAAACTTGTGTCCCGAGTATCTGTATTTGCATCTACTGCTTTTTCGTTCGTGCTCGAGGTTGACGTACTTGCTTCGTACATTTCTTCTCTCCTTCCTCTCCCTGTCCGACCTTGTTCGGGTAGTGCTTCTGCTTCGTCTGGTGAATAATCAGACTGCGAAGTTAATGTTGGGGAAAACACAGTCGGCCGCAGCGAGCTCGGCGGTGAGGGCGGTGGCGGCGGTGGCGGCGGTGACGGCGGCGGTGGCGGTGAGCGCGGCGGAGCGCTTGGTCCTGGATCAGCATCCTGGACCGAGGGAGCAGAGAGTGCTGGTAGCTCCAGCAGTGACGATGATTGTGATGCTGAGGTACGGAAGGGGATAATCTTTTTTGTAGCACAGCCACCAATATCTTCAAGATTGTTACGGTCGTCTCCTTTATATGCCATCAATTGGTTGCAGTGCCTTTTACATAACTCAGAGCTTTCCAAGTCCTTAATTAAATACACGACTTTTCCTAATCGCTTCAAAATAATACCTTTACACCAAGTAAAATTTGTTTTATTCACAAACTTTTTATATAAAACTATTTCATTTATTTGTAACTTGTTAAATTTATTTGTTACATGTTTTTTAAACTGCGAAAACTGTGGATTTTGAACGTCGTTGTGTGCAGGTGACGAGGGTGACGATGGTGGCGATGGTGGCGATGATTTAGGGTTAATCATGTCTAAACGAGACCTCAGCTTATGACCGAATACCATTTCCGCGGGAGACAACCCTGTTGTAGTGTGAACGGAGTTTCGATAATCCATTAGATACTTTAAGAGTTTTAAATTACTATCTCTTGAATTTTGAGCTGAGGTTGAAAGACAAGATTTTATTCCTCGTTTTACTATTTTCACAAAACTTTCTGCCTGGCCGTTACTGGGCGGGTGGTACACCGGCGAAGTAATGTGGCTGATTCCGTTACTCGCGCAAAACATTTTAAATTCACGTGAACAGAAAGATGAGCCGTTATCACTTACAATTGTTCCCGGTAAGCCAAATCTCGAAAAAAAATCGCACAGTTTTGAAATAACCGCAGCTGATGACGTAGCGGCATTCATACTATAAACTTCTAGCCACTTAGTGTAAGCGTCGACTACTACTAAATACATACAACCTTTATGTGGCCCTAAAAAATCTATATGTATTCTGTGAAAGGCCTTTAAAGGGAAGCTCCAACGCACGGGCGGCGCGCGCGCGGGCGCGGGCCGCAGCTGGATGCAGACGTCGCATGAGCTTATCATTGTTTCTATGGCCTGGTCAATGCCGGGAAACCAGAATCTTGAACGCGCCTCGGCCTTAGTCTTGACAATTCCTAAATGAGATTGATGTAATTCCATTAGCACAGTTTTGTACAAATTACTAGGTATAACGACCTTATGCCCCCTCATAACACACCCATTCTCCACAGATAATTGAGTTCTACACAAATAATAAGCCTTCAATCTTACATCGGTTAACTTAGGCGGCCATCCCTTTAAAATACATTTTTTTACTAAATTTAGTATAGTGTCAGTATCTGTTTCAGCGCGTAATTTTTCAATTGTTAGCGGCATAGACCCGTCCATGACAAAACATAGATAGGTAGCCCGGTCGTATGACACCTCGCAGTCGCAGCACTGGCACTGTTCGGTGCACGCGCACTCGTGCACAGCGCTCTGAAGGCTAGAGCGAGACAAGAAATCTGCGCTGTTATCAGCGCTACGTACATACTCAATTGTATAATTATAGCTACTTAAGAATAGCGCGTAGCGCTGAAGCCTATTGGCGGACATTTCTGGTACTCCTTTGGTTGGGCCGAATATTGATAAAAGCGGCTTATGATCCGTTCGTAAAACAAATGGTACAGATCTGCCGTACAGATATTGATGAAAACGACGGACACCATAAATTATAGCTGTTGCTTCTTTTTGTATTTGAGAATAACGCTTTTCCGCGCTGTTAAGCGTCCGCGATACAAAAGAAACAGGTCTCTCAATGCCGTCCTGACCCACCTGAGAAAGTACACCACCTAGGCCACTCGAACTAGCATCGACCGTTAATATTATTTTAGCACTAGGGTCAAAATGGGCAAGTACTTGGTTGGACGTCATTAAAGTCTTGATTTTATTAAATGCCTGCTGATGAACGTCTGTCCAGTTCCATTTACACCCCTTTTTTAATAATTCATATAACGGACTTAAGACGATTGAAGCATTAGGTACAAAATTTCTGTAATAATTAATGAGGCCTAAAAATGACTGGAGCTGGGTCACGTCTGTCGGGGTCGGGGCTCCAATCATAGCCTTAACTTTATCTTTTGATTTTTTTTAACCCCTTATTTGTAATAATATACCCCAGATAACTAACCTCTTTTTGGAAAAAACTACACTTGTCTTTTCTGAGTGTTAGACCTGCATCCTGTAATCTTTGCAGTACCGTATTTAGGCGCTCAGTATGTTCTTTTTTATCCTTTCCTGTGACCAAAATATCATCCAGTAGACATAATACACCCTCTATACCGGACAGTACTCCCTCAATAGCCCGCTGGAAGATAGACGGCCCGCTAGCCAAACCAAACACAAGTCGTGTAAATCTTAGTAAACCGCGGCTAGTATTTATACAGGTAAGATTTTTAGATTCATCATCTAACTGGAACTGATTGTAGGCCATTGATAGGTCAAGCTTAGTAAACTGCTGACCGCCGCAGATTTTAGAGAATAATTCGCTGGTAGTAGGTAGCGGATATTGTTCTATCAACAGCTGTTTATTTATGCTAACTGAATAATCTGCGCACAGTCTGACGGACCCATCTCGTTTCAGTACAGGAACTATAGGTGACGCGTATTCTGAGTACTCAATGGGCTCAAGAATACCTAACTCAATCAATCTATCAATTTCTTTATTTACCTTATCGCGCAAGGCAAATGCTACCGGTCGCGCTTTGCAAAAAACCGGTTTAATATTTTCTTTTAACCTTAACTTAACTTTGTATTTATTGAATGTACCTAACTTATCAGAAAATAACTCCTGATAACGTTCTTGGATCTGCCTGATAGGTAAATCCGAATCTATGTGGTTTATTGGTACAAGGTGCAGATTAAACAAAGAAATAAAATCCCTGCCTAAAAGAGGAGGACCTCCATCTCGGATTACATAAAAAACTATTTTCTTTGTTTGTCCAGCGTAACAGACTGGTAAAACCAACGTCCCTAAACAAAAAATTCTTTTGCCGTTGTACGTCATCAGCTGTTTATTTGTTTTTGATAAAGGCACATTCCTAAACGTTTCGTTATAAAAGTTTTCGGAAATTACGGTAACGGCGGACCCGCTATCAATCTCAAATCTAAAAGGCAAATTATTTACTAATAATTCTTCTACCATGGGTTCTCCCCTTAAAGATCGGATATTATACAACTCACCGTCATCACCGGACTCATCATCACCCTTATCACCGCAATCCAACTTAACGTAATTCACAGATTTAGAACACATTCTACGCAAGTGGCCTTTTGCGTGACACTTTTTGCAGGCATAATTCGCGAACCGGCACTCAGATGATTTGTGATTTGTATAGCCACATACACTACACCTATCTTTACCGACGTTGTTAGCACTTTTATAACTTTTTGACACGTTAAACAGCTGACTATTTCCCATTGTTTCCGTCGAGGGCACGCTGGCACTAGCTGCGGCGGCGGCCGCGCGAACACAGCTCATATTTTCGGCCATCTTGACGACTTCCGCCATGCTTAGTTCTGCTAGATCCTTTGTGTACAATTTTTCTTTTTCTTGTCCCGGCAACATACCCATCAGAAACCTATCGCGAAGCGCTTCTTCTACGTTTAAGAATGCACATTTCTCAGTTAGGCCACGTAGGCGCGCCGCCCACTGGGAGTGCGATTCGCCGCTTTGTTGAACTGCCGCGTAAAAGGTATGACGGTCAGCAAATCCAACACGTTTCGGAGTGAAATGCGTATCTAGGACTTGTAACAGATCTTCGTAGGGTACGTATTCAAGGTCTTTGGGAAGCACCAAGTCTGTAGCTAGCTTGTAGGTACCCTCAGTGAGTGCGCTCAGCAGGATCGCCTTTCGTTTGCAGCCCGAAGCATCCGTCGAAGCGGTGATGTCATTCGCCAGAAAATACTGTGTTATCCGGCCTTTATACGTCTTCCACGTTTGTAAATTGTGGTCGAAGATATTTAACACACCGAATTGGGACATTATTGATGCTATTTTTTTTATATTCGCGGGTAGATCGTCGCCACTGTACAATATTTGATCGGGAGAAGTGAAACGACCGCTGGTTGGTTACACACTGCTTTATTGTACTACTAAGCTGGGGTGCGAGGGCGCAGCCACGCACACTAACGTAGGTTTACTCCTACATACATAACACCTACCTGTATGAGATGCAACATTCGAGTGCGAGCGTTGACACTAGTTACCTATTACTGTAGTCCGCGGGGCATTCTGTAAAGTGATGAAGACTGAATTATGATTAACTTCGACGTTAGTGGCGCCCCCTGCGGCCATCTGCTTCAAAGTCGTGACCCCGTTGCTTGAATTAAAGTTTTGGACTAGAGCATTTATATTAATGAAATATTTATTGAACACAAAATAAGAAAAACAATGTTTTTGCTAATTTCCGATAACTTTTATGTTGTCCAACATAGAATATTATTTTAGATACACAACTTTAGAAAGACATTAAGACCATAAGGGCAGCAGCTTACTATATTTAGCCAGCTTGTGTATATATAATGAATTGATTACTTGGTACTATTACCTCTTGTGTACGAGTATAAAATATTTAGTGAAGGGTACTACTATAGGTAGCCCACACTAAATATTTTTTACATTAACATTTTTGTGGTAGATTCTTTTTTTGTATCTACTGGCATTTTACTACCTACTTGATTCATAAATTTGCTTTAATGAATTTAACGAGTACTCGCTTCCCGATGATCACAATACGTCTTCAGATGTGCTGACAAACATCTCTGATCTGTGCACCAAAACACATAAACTATTCTACTATTACTACGGCCGGATTAGTGCCGGCATGTATGCATATCCATACATATTCTAATGTGAAATACCTATCACAGTGGACCTGTGAACTTGTCTGCGGACACGGACACGTTTGGCATCTGAAGATGAATATATGTACCTATCTATACTGCATGTTGAGGATGTCAATCAAGGCGTCTCCCGTGAGCGATTTGGATAAGCCGCAAAGCGGCGGAAACAATCAGTGAATAACTAATTGAAGTGGCCTACGTGACCACGCGTGAGTCGCGTTATTGCAGCGCGACATAAATTGAGTCGAACGCAATCAGTTGGCTTTATTACCTATGGCAAGCACTCCTTGTGCTTCAGAGGTATACATTTTTTAAATGAACAGCACAAAGCGGTGATATTTTCCACGATTTGCTGGTAGGACAAGACACCTCGTCTCACCGCCGCGCGATCTTCAACCCTGAATACCTGAGTATCTATGTAGATCTTTGTGATACATTCTCGTCCACATCGACACTTGCCATCAGGTGAGATTGTGGACAAACAAAGATCTATCGTCCATAAAAAAAACCGCATCGCTCCGGTAGCACACGCGTAAGACGCTGGTGACAAAAAAACAGATGACGAGTAAATGTTGTCATGGATTATTTGTTGTCAAACTTGACATATGTTTAGTTCAGAGAAGTTCACTTACGCAAACTGCTAACAAGGTTTTGACTTGGCTCCGTGCACACTTTAGCAGTCACTGCTTAAAGTTTAGCGAAACGAAAATACTCTATTTCTTTTCTCGATTTTATTCTAAATATAGAGCACTAACTGCGACCCACACTGATACCTGCATTATAGGTAATGTTTTTTCTGCTATAAAAACTAGCTTTTATTTGAATCCAGATTATGGGCAAGTTTCCAGTATCCATTTTGGTTCGGTAATAAACAACCTTGTACGTTGATAAATAAATAACTATTGAAATTAATTATACATTAAGTTAATCAAACAAGTCTTACCATGCCCATATTCCATTGAACATTTTTCAAAGATGTTATGACTCAACTAGCATTTCATGGGGTCGTCCATATTGTATGGTTTTACTGCGGCAATAAAATACCTTATCAATATAAAATTTACCTATTTTAGCCTTTCTCTCAAAACTATCATCATCATTTTCCTGTCCTTATCACACATTACACAGGGTTGGCAACAACTTGATTTTTGTTTTTATTTTCCACTATCACCCATCGTCTTAACTAAGGGCCTGTTTCACCGTATAGAGCTAACTCAATCTGCTACATGTATTTTAGCGAGATACTATTACCATTTATTAAATAATTGATTAATTTAACTCGTAACTGGTGAAACAGCTCTATAGTATAAACAGCATAGATAAGTAATCGCAACCCTAATGGGGTAATTATCACAGCGATTAATTTTCAGAGCGGGCCATGCTCCCATAAGGTTGAAATTAAAATGTATTGAAAATATATTTTAAGTTAATTGAAATATAAACTTTGATGGAAATTTACTGAATCAGGACAAACTTGAACATGTTTTTTCAATAATCTGATAAATAAGAAAAGGGCTATAGCAAAAATATATAGAGAGATCCAGTTTTCAAAAGCTTTCGTCTTTCTACTCCAATTAAGAGGAAATGTGTGAAGTTAAAAATAAAAAATATGGGGGCTAAAATTCAGAACTGTTTGGGTGGCAGAAGATGTTCTCATTTATAGAGGGTGGCTGGTAATGAATGGATAACCTTGAAACAAGTACAGGTACACAGTAATACCTATTTATATATGACCTGACAATTTTACCTTACACAAATGTATGTATTTCATGGATTTTAAGTTCTCCTGTTATTATTCAATAACTGTGCTATCAGATAGGCAGTAAAAAGCGTGACTAGATATAGTCCTTTTTATTATTGTTAAACAAATTGTAAACATTAAAATATATAATTATTTTTAGTATATTGTTTATGGCTTTTATATTGTTTTATATTATATGGTTTATGTTTATATTTTTTGTGACTAGGCTAAAGAAAATAAGAGGCCTTTTTCTGAAAAAAAGGCCTCCAAATCGAAAAGTTGTAGAACAAAATATGTTTGCCTGGTGCGTGCCTTTCACCCACTTTCCGCAGAATATACCATAAAGGAAACACCTTGTATAAATGATAAATTTATGTTTCCCATCAAAGTTCCTGACTCCAAGAAAGTCCTATACCATGTCTATATTTGTTAAGCGGTTCGGTATTTACACGCGTAAATACCGATTTAATAAAGTGGAGGGTAAAGTTATTTTTAGCCTTCTCTCAGAAAATATACTCTTCTAATAGCCCTGCAACCATATTAGGCTCTCAAGTAGGCTTCAAATTGATTCCATTTAAATTAAATTAACATATTTCTCGAAGTTATATTTTAGGCTATTGTAGTAGGTATAGGTATAAACCAATTAATTTAGAACTTGAAACCTATCCATATACGGAATGGTATTGTTTTATGATCCTATCCATATAAGGAATGGTATGGTAATATGAACCTGTAACTGGAGGTACCTACCTACTTACGTCACCCATGTAATAATAATAACTAGTATATAAGGATATTCTATTTGAATAAATAACAGTATTCTATCAGCATCCGTGAGTTTAATTCCTCCGCACCTCTCGCGTCATTACACTATATGCATTAAATAATCCAATTTTTTCATACAATACGAGTACGTCTGTTGTCGTGTCAAGAAAAATATTATAAGTAACATATTTTTACATTACACATTCTAGATCAGATTATTCTATAACAGAGCAACTGTCGGAATCTAGAATTACCTTGCAAAGAAAAACTTACTCTAAAACTTTTCCTGAGATGTCTAAACAAAAACAATCAATCGACGTAGTCTCAATCGGAAACATCTTAACGATAGCTCGGGCTGCTCGTACAATAACGAAGCCGAAGTAATTTCTTAATAATTGTTGGTAAGACGCTTCGGGAAGTTCTCGAGGAAATTAATGAGTCTTGAACTTGGAACGTGCTAAGCCTCGCATCTAAAGTGGCCACTGCAGAAGTTTAAGGGTTCGTTAGAGAAGACGCGGGGCGTCCAGCGGTGCGGTTAGTTCCCCTGCTTGCGTGCTGTGCGGGCGTCGTTCGTTGCACGTGACGTTACAGTTCAAACAGGCGCTTGCAAAGACTTTTCCCTTCAACGCCCGAAAATGCTGTAAGTTTGTGTGACCACATTCATGAACCGCGTCACTTGTTGCCCTGGGCACGCACGACAGCAGACTACCTAATGGCTATCGTACGTACGCCGCCCAGTTGCCACACTGTGTAAATTGTGTGAAAACAACTGAACGTACGTACGATACACGTTAAATGCACCACTTCAGCGCCACAGTCTAATTGAAAGTTGATTTTAAAATATTGTACTTTTATCTAATTACTTCATAATGTCATCATCATGTCAGCCGTAAAACATCTATCAGTGACTTTTGGGCGCTACCAGTGACTGTTTTTTTTACAGAAATTTAAGAAAACGTATTTCTGTTATTTTTGTTTATACCTTTCTTATTTTACAACAAAAGATAACAAATTAAGGTTGTAGATAATTTTATAATTCAATTTGCTTATATTGGCAGACAAACGTGGCGACTCCATAAGCTAGGTACTCCACGTTTTTACGGAGTACCTAATTCTTTAGTATTTGTCTAACCTCTGCCGAAGGAGGGTTGAAAGAGTTTTGTGACGGTTAGTAACTGACATACGTATAGGGTAAATTTTAATTGGTAATGGTAATTAATTTATTCAAGCACATTATTCAGATTAATACCCAAAAAAGCCCCTATCCTTATGTTAAAAAAAAAGTTTTATACTTTGAAAGTAAATTTACAAATACAGTGTGTCTTTTGACATTTTAGAAATAAGACTGTTTTCAAATGCCAACTTACAAGCAGGCGAATGTTTACAGGTAACAAAACATGTTGAAAAAATAAAAATCTGAGCAAATTCAACAAACAAAAACATATACACGTGCCATCCGTCATATTAAATTTAAAATCTTAACAACTTAAAGTTAATAAATATCTAAACAATTATTTTTCAAAATGATTTAACCAAATTAAAGGTGTGGAATGAATGGAATAAAATTATATCTGTGCTTACGTATTTATTAATAGTTACCTATAAATAAGAACTGTAAAATTGTAAAAACTGAAAAAAACTGTGTTTTTTTATTTGCAGCTCAGATTGGTATAAAACATTGAAGCGAACTGTCAAGACAATGTTATTTCCTTGATCATTTTTAACCCCCGACCCAAAACTAGGGGTGTTATAAGTTTGACGTGTCTGTCTGTGTCTGGGACATCATAGCTCCCGAACGGATGGAACGATTTCAACTTGGTTTTTTTGTATGAAAGGTGAGTTTGGCGCGAGTGTTCTTAGGCATGTTTCATGAAAATCGGTTGTGCCGTTTAAAGATACTGGGGAAGATACTTGAGTGGGGTATCAAATGAAAGCGCATCGCGTGTAGATTACAAAATATTATGGAATTTTACTTTTAAGGAAATTAATTGGCAACTTTTTTTGCATGAAATCTTTTGGCATTGGCTTTTCTTAAATTATATGTGCTTCCAAGGAAATTTACGTTTTGACTTTGTCTTTTCATTTAAACTTTAAGCGCACTAATAGCAGTTCATATAAACCCCAATACTTAAATAATTGAATCTAGGTTCCACAGCTATACAGGGTTATTTTTTATTAACCAGCAACCTTCTGTGACCAGGTACCTATCATCATCAGGAACAACTTTTGTTCTACGACTTTTAAAATTTAGCAACTTTTTATTTCCATACAAAAATAAATATTAATTGAAATAGGCGCTTCCACGTTTTTAAATCTTTGCACACCTTTGAGCGGCACGCGGCGCCTTTGAGCTAGCCGCGTCTTTGAGCTTGCCGGTCAAAAGCAGCCGCCGGCCGCGCCGCAAAGCCCGCGCCCTTTGAGCTAGCCGCCCGCCGCGCCGCGCCGCCCGCGCCCTTTTGAGCTAGCCGCCCGCCGCTCGCTCAGTCAGTCGTCAAGACGGATGCGCGCGCGGCACATGTGTCCTTGTGATCGTCTCATTATCGATGTTTCGTACGGATTGTACCTACTAATTACCATGGCGTATCGGAACTCCAATATCGAGTACACGGAAATAGTGAGGATGCTGGCTAGGTGTGATGACAATGTGTCGGAAGCCTGCCGCCAATATGGAATAAGATTTTATTTATGGGGACACATAAAAACAATGGTGTACAGTGGTGGTGAAATCACATTAGATCGTGTAATGTAAACGAACAGCTGATTTTTAGGTGTGGGCTTTGTGTTGGTTGTGAAGGTGATTATTTTGAACGCTATGTGCGCGAAACTCACCGCCACCTGATTTGAACCTGCGAGGTAATTCTAATTTGTAAATATTATTTTAATTGCTAATCATTTAGTTATTGTAAATACGCTGATTCCACTTTTTAAGTACGCCTACATTAAACAGTGGAAAGTGAATAAAAACTATCTTGTTACAAATTGATATTACTTAATTAAACTTTAAATGGTATAAATGATTACGTTAAACATAATACCTAACTACCAGATTTGCATAGATAGACCTATCTACTTATTTGTTTTTAAACTGTTTAATGTAGCCAGTCCTAAGCCTGGTCAATGGTCAAGTATGAAGGGATTGTGGATTTAGTGAAATGAAATGCGTTGCTTATTATTATCGCCAGCACTTGCGCGCGCAATCGTGGTCACGTGATGCAACATGGATCTACAAAAGTCACCACACTGGAATAGAATCTTTAACAATTTCTAATAATGTACCTATTGAGTTATTTCAAAAGTCGTAGAACAAACGTTGTTCCTGATGATGCTAGGAACCTGGTCACCGAAGGTTGCTGGTTAATAAAAAATGACCCTGTATATAATACACTTCTCAATATTTTCTTTAAATAATGTGAAGTGCATTTTAATTCCAAGCTTATTTAGATTTATACATTAAGTATATTACTAGATTTTAGACTTTTTCATATTCTTTGATAAGTGTAAATAAAAGGTCCACTTCATCAGACGTATAAAGATAATCCCTACGTTTTTTTATATTTTTTTGTTACTTTTTCTGGTTAGTGTGGTTTTCGCCTTTCCAAGCGCATAATAATAATTTTCATGTCATTGACTTTGATTAACAAAATATTACCGATTAATCAAAACAAAATATAAACGGTTAGTCATATTAATAATATAAATTCTTACTTTTCGTTGCTGACTTAAGTCATAATGAGGGTATTATGACTTTAATCAATAGCCACAAGCTAACGGTTAGCTAGGTATATACAGGCGTTGCTTTGTGGAAGTCCATTTCAAATTCCTACTTGCCCCGGGCCTCAGTGGCGCAGTGGGCGGACTGCTTGTGGCGCAAGGGGTAGCAGGATGGACTTTATTAACATGCATGGCCCAAACTGGTCCCCCAGATATTGTATAAATTAAGTAAGTAATATATTATTTTAATGACATACTTGATACCCCACAAATTAAACAAAAATAGGGTTTTGTTTAATTTGTGTGTAACTTAACAAAGATATTAAAAATAACAGTTTAAGAACATAAAATGGAAATACAAAATGTTATAAACTTTATACTTCCTAACTTTGTTTTGGTGAGCTTTGTCATAATTATTAATTATCATCAATTCCATGGTCTCATAATATGAGGGTGTTATTGACGTAATGGGCTATAATTGAAACCAGTTCAAACGTTACGCACTTCATTGTCAAAAGATCGTCTTCGAGGAAGTCTTAGGTCTCCTTCCAGTTAAAAAGTTTTTCAACGTATGAGTTGAAAATGCTGCTTTTAAATTGAATCTTTTTGAGACCGATCATAAAACACCACAACATTAAAGGTTATTTTCATGTTAACCCCTCGTTCTAATTAAAAAAAGGTTGTAGGTGATTAGCCAGTTTTCAAATAGAGTTTTCAAATAGTTAGAGGAATAAAATACTACGTGATTTTTTTTTGTCAAACAACAAAAAAAAATCACGTAGTATTTTCGTAAAGTTTGAACGAAATTATCTTTTTTATGGTACTTTTATTATAGCTAAAAGTTATAAATTGATAAGTAAGTACCGGTCTCTATTCAGCTATGTTTGTGCCATCACCAAGCATTTCTCTCAACGTAAAAGCTTTTGTGAACCAAGTCGGTGATACAAAAAAAAACTAAAAACGTTGAATAACCCCAAAACTATAAAAATCAGGCATAGGTACATGGGGGTTCAATCGATGGGTTTTGTAGGCCACCTATATCCCAGCTTTCATTCATCCGTTAACCGAATCACACCGTGTAAATATGATTCAATACTTACATATATAAAACCATTTAACCAGTTAAAAAAACGATGGTTGAAGTTGTATATTTAGCGTATTTTTAGACAAGTATAACATTTGCTTGTGTATAAAAAAAAACAATCTAACCTTGATGCAAAACTCTTATTCATCTCGTCAATGTGTAATTTAATTTCTTATAGGTACGAGTACTTTTATTATTATTATCGTACATGTACTGTGCTATTGGATTAAATGAAAAATATCTGGCATTGATCTATCTTTCCAGCTCATTCGCGTGGACGTAAAAGCATCCAACATAATTATTGTGTTACGTACCAGAATATTTTACTAATTGGGATTCAGTTCACTAACACAAAAAAATAAAGTATTGTCCACTATAAGGTCTTCGTCAGAAAACGACCGACGAATTTTCAGTGATTCTCCCCTGAAGGATAAAAACTGAACCCTGTCACTTAGACTTAGGGCTTATTTCACAAAATCCGAGTAAACTAAGCAATGGTTAGTTATGTCAAGAGCTATCTTGCTTTGTCACATGTGGTTGAGAGTAATAGCTCTATATTTTAACCATTGTCTAATTTTACTCGGATATGGTGAAACATTCCCTTATGCTTCCCACGGAAATATAAAGATATGACTCGACACAGGAATTAATATATTTAAGAATAAATTATTTTTTGTAATTCGGTATTTTTTGGGAAAAACCCTAATAATCATATAGCTAAAGAGTTTGTTGGATTGCGCGTAATTGAACACGCTAATAAAAAAAAAAAACCAATTATATTAGCCGGTATAGGAAAATGGTTCGTTTTCCTATACCGGCAAAATATATTCCCACAGGAAACTCTATAATACACGGGAAACGCCTGGCGTAAAAAAGCTACTGCCCTAATATTTTTAACCCCCGACCAAAAAAGAGGGGTGTTATAAGTTTGACGTGTCCGTCTTTCTGTCTGTCTGTGTGTCTGTCTGTGTCACCATAGCTCCCGAACGGATGGAGCGATAGCAATTTAGATTTTTTTGTATGAAAGGTGAGTCTGGCGCAAGTGTTCTTAGACATGTTTCATGAAAATCGGTTGAGCCGTTTAAAAGTTATGGGGGTAAGAGTGGGGAAGGAAAACCGAAAATCTGCAAATATACTAGTGTGGGGTATCAAATGAAAACGCATCGCGTCCACAATACATAATATTATGTTGTTATACATTTAAGGAAATTAAGACATTGGAATCGGGGGTTTTTCTTAAATTTTAAATTTAGATTAATTATTCTATAACGGTGTCGCTTAATCAAACTCTTACAACACATTTTAATTACTCTATGGATATGTGTTAGGGTGTAGGGCTGGAGTTCGCAAACTGAGTATGCCCTCGCTATTGGTGGGAAGCCACAAGATGACACAGCCTCGTTAAGTAAACATATCCTATTATACATTATTTTGTGTAGTATCCACTCATACATCTACAAACAAATCTGTAGTGTCGGTAATTATTAAAATATAACCGCTATTTTCTAAATGCAAAGGTATGAAGGTACAAGGTTACTAAACGCGGTACCGGGTAAAGATTTATCAAAGTATTATTAAGTACTTTATTACAGTTTTTGTCTGTCCGTCTGTTTGCTCCAGCTGATCTCTGAAATAAGTGGACTGACTTTGTCGAGACTTTTCTGACACATATCTAACGGTATCAGTAGTAACTTAGGCAACTTGACGCGCAAAATAATGTTAAATATTCGCGGATAATTAATCACAATATATAACGCGGGCAAACCCGCGTGGGTGGAAACTTGCTAAGCTAGTTTAATTACCAAACTCATAACCGGACAAAACCCACGCGTGTACCCGATACCCGTACCTACCTACCTACTACAACTGCATCCGCTGAAAACGAAGAAGCCACATCATTTTAAACTATCGTTAAGATTCATCAATAATTTACTTGTACTTGCTTAAAAGCTTATAAACTGAATCTTTGTTTTATTTCCCCTACAAACTATTTATATTTACCACCTAAACGTATTTTGTTTTATTTTATTCCGAAGACAAACAGTATTAAGCTTTATCATTTTATACTATTGTAAAGATTTATCAAAAATCTTACAAATAAATTTGTAAGATTTTTTGGGTACCAAAGACACCTAAGTATCAATAGAATGTATTTTTTTATATGTGTTTAAGAAGTAATTAGTTGTCATGATCCACGCTTGAAGAGAGTAAAAATGCTTATCACAATACAAAAAATGTGACAGGGCGCGGCGGTGTGAAGGTTAGTCGGGCGCGCGTCTTTTCATTGTCTGTGCAACATGGGCATTGAGTACTTTTGCTCGTGGTTCGAATCGACCCATTCTTAAATATACATTAGGCTCTACGCACTGTTACAATCACTGCAGTGCAAAACGACCCATTCTCAAAGAGCCCATCAGTTCAATTAAAGATTCAGACTAAATACCCGCGGAAAACTCCATTATAAAGTACTCTTCTTTACAGCAAATACCACGAAAATGCTATTACCTGAAAAAATATTAACCCCCATATTAATTATCAACGTTAAAATATCCACTTTCCCCAAAAAAAACTCTTTGTATTTTATTTTACAAGCTATGGAAATAAGGAATTTTAACTTCTGTATATTCCGAATATCAGGAAACAATTTAATTTCTTTGTATTCGGAAGCCTTCAAATATTTAATTATAGGTACTAACCGTAATTTTACAATGTTCCGCTTCGCTGTCATTTAAGTTACATCCATATATGTAGCTGCCATATAACATTATACAGCATGACTGTTCATTATCAGCTTGAAAGGTTGGTACACTTTTATATATCGAAATGTTAAATAGTGTGTTCAATATAATTAGCTTTATTCACGTACCTGGGTGAATAAAGTCTACTAAAGTAGTGTACTATATTCACCCGGAAACACCTGGGTGAATAAAGTCTTCTTAATCAACCTGGGTGAATAATAGAATAGAATAGAACAATCCTTTATTACAAACACCATTATACAAAAATACAAAAATTAAAATTAAATTAAACCTAGCATGCGTAATGGGCGGTCTTATTGCTTAAAGCAATTTCTTCCAGACAACCTTTGTATGGAAATATTATATCAGGAAGGTTGTGGACGGCGGTGGTAGACAAAAATTTACAAAAATAAAAACAGAAACTTACTCTAACTTATATTAATCCTATTACTACTATTGCCAATGCTAAAAGTGAAGAGTGCTAATAAATATACATGTAGGTGAAAGGTTTTGACATAGTGATTTAAACAGATTATATCATTGAATAGTAATTCATTACGGGATTAAACGAACAATATCAATCACACAAATAATCTGAGGCTCAGTTTAACAAAGATATAAGTAGATAAAGTCAACTAGTAATTCCGAGAGCGTTTGCACAGAGCAGAAGCCAAAGAAAGAATGACTCCCGGACTATTGGAACTGTACTTTAAATAGCAATGCAACTCTTAAACAACCCCTCCACCTGCGGCCACCCGATTGGTCCGACCGGTCGGCTGACACCGACCGGTACCGGCCGGCCGCAGGTAAACGTCGCGCAATCGAGTGGCGTGAGCGACCGGCATCGGACATATTTGGTTGATTCTATGCTACTTCCACTCGGTACAAATGCACTACAATGAAGAACCAGGACGTCGCGCCGTCATACACATAATATAATAATAACTATTTATGCCAAACTGTTTAGGTAGATTTTTTTACTAAATTTTTGAAAGAGTTAAGAGAAGGAGCATTTGAAATATGAGCAGGCAATTGGTTCCACAACCGAACAGCCTGTGCACTGTAAAAGATTTAGTGTAGAAATTTGAGCTGTGAATAGGGACTTTGAGCGTGTTACTTCCTGACGACCGAAGAGAAAGCGAGTGAGACTGATGTAGAAAAGAAAATCGATCCTTAAGGTAGGAAGGAACAAGAAGGTTAAAACGAATGTTATAAAGAAGAGAAAGAATATGGGTCTTCTGGCGAAAGCGAATGAGCAGCCACTTGAGTTTAGTGCGAAAATGAGAGACATGATCGTACTTACGCAGATCAAAAATGTACCTGATTGAGAAATTTTGGAGCCGCTCAAGTTTGTCGAGTTGTTGCTCTGTCAGATCGAGGTAGCAAACGTCAGCATAGTCGAGAATGGGGAGTAGCAAAGATTGCGCCAACATTAGCTTGGTGGCCGTCGGTAAAAAGTTTCGGAGTCGTTTAAGAGCAGCAGCTGATCCAAAACTTTTACGACTGACGGCCTGCAGCTGCAGATCCCACGAAAGGTGACGGTCAATAATAATCCCCAGATTTTTGACTGACTCACTAAACGGAACAACAATTCCATCAAAAACTATTGGAGGAGAGCTGGAGAAATCCAGCTTGGATACCATGCGAGAACTTCCAACTACCATAGCCTGAGTTTTGGTCGGATTAACTTTAAGCCCATACAGGTTGCACCATTCTGAAATTCTAACCAGATCAGTGTTTATAGTACCTATTCCCGATTCTAATTTGTAATAAGGGGTAGAATAATAAATCTGTAGGTTGTCGGCGTATAGATGACAAGAAGAAGAAAGATTAGAGGTGATGGAATTTATGAAAATAGCAAATAGGAGGAATAAACCAAATTGAATTAGATATACCGGTATATACCTCTATATGTATTTGAATTTACAAAGGTTAAGGTCTTGGTCATGTAAAAGAATTGACATAATCATGAATTGATCGCTTTTCATGAAGTCGGAAACTAAATTTCACACTTTTCAAAGAGTTCGTGATGATTTTGAACTTAGATAGATTTAAACTTTAATATTAGATTAACTAATATAAAACTAATTATATATTTTTACAATAAATGAAAAAATGTCATTTAACATAATAGTTTTGTCAAGCTTCCATTTTGACTACATACGAATTTTATGATAATAATTTTCCATAAAATCATAGTGATCAGCTAGACAATTATATATAGGTTATATCTACGCAAGCCTGTGCGTCTGTTAAGTTACATACTAGTGAGTTAAATGTAAATAGTTTTATTTTAACTTAATAGGAAGAAGAACGAGGCAAAGGATGTTTATGATTTCAATTACAAACCAAATTACAACTGTTCTAATATTTTCTTTGTCGGTGTTGAAAATCCGTTATTTTATTGTTGTTATTTCTAATCGGTTTTTTTTTCTAGAAGTTAGCTTACAAACCCCTTATTTGAAACAAACAGAAAAGGGAGTAGAAATATCTAGCACAGTCGGAAGTATAATCCACGCCGTTATACATTACGGCTAACTATTTTATAAATCAGCGCCATTTTATAACGGCCGTAACGGCCGGCGCGGCGCGGAGGTTCAACGACTAGCCGGATTGTCATTGCGATACGTTCTGCAATCTGACTTCCACGTATTAAAGTCAAAGTCAAAATGTTTTTTTCCTTAGACGCACAGGGCATACATAGACAGGCCAACTTAAAGCTAATTTAAATAAAAACTAAGAATAATCAAGGAAATAACAATGCCTTGACAGTTCGCTTAAATTTTTTTACACTGAGTTGAGAAGCGAATAGAACAACCCAGCTTGATTCACTTATGTTCATAATATAACAATATTAGTGTACATATGTATATCCACGTACATAGTCACGTCCATAATTTTCTATAAACTATTAATATTATTGTTTCGCTTGAACCGAATACCTTAATTTTCTCAATAGTTAAGTGCTTTTCGTACTTATATTAAAGTTATTTTATTTTATATCTATTATTATTAAATATTTTATAACTAGCAGTTTTAGCTACGGAAATATTTTGATGAATTACTTAATTTTCCCCAGAATAATATGTATTCAGTAAAAGTTTTCAGCAATATTTTAGCCATTTTAATTTAAAAGCTATTACTGAACTTATTAATGAACAAACACACTATTTACTATAAATCTTACACACAATATGCTATATATCTGTAAATCAAAAAAATAAATACCTAGTCGTAAAAAGCACAAAAACGAGTTGTTTAGTCTACGGAATGTAGTTTTTTGATTTAACTGCTTTTCACTGCTGTTATGGTATGGATTAAAATAGTTCCTGGAACATATTAATACATTTTAAATGGTTTAATGCCTAGTCGAAATCTACAAAAGAACATTGAAAAATATATCCGTTAGCATTTTTGAAAAAGGAGTTTCGTAACCGAGGCCCAGACAAATATTAGCGCTGCAAAATACCTGTGGTGGGAACAAAACACCAAACCACATTTGTGAGACCATTACTGCTTTTGGCAGAAATGCCACAGAAAATTCATTCAGACGTAATGCTGAGCTGGGATTATGAACACATGACCTACTATTCTACATTTTATGTGTGTGGAAACTAGTGTGCACTGTGTGATATGCTCCCGCTATCTTGTTTAACAATCTCTTCCCTTAAGTGACTGTAATATGACGTACATTATATATGTTGGTTGAATAAGCTAACATTGTAGAGGTAGTGGCAAGCATTGTCAAAGAAACGCAGTCGTATAATAAAAACTTGAACCGAGTACTATAGTACTCGTATATATCCAGTTATTGCCTATAGGCCGTGCAATAACAGATATGTCCAAACTCTGGCTGCAATCAATAATCCAGCTCACAAACAAAGGAAGTTTTGTATGTACACGAGCGATACTGCTAGCACAGCCTTTAATGCGAACTGAGAACAGACACAAATATACAACATAGTAATCACATCTCCACCACTATAACAACTTAGCTCGCAATCAGATTGCGTCCTTTCCGAAACATTCATTTATAAATACGCTTATATATTCTGGGCTGAAGATAATGTGAGATTTAAATTTAAAAAACCAGTAAGGCTGTTTAGATGTCAAGCTTTTCTGGCAATTGGAACGGAAATGTCGATATGACCTACTTAAGTAATTCTGTTATTCCAAACTCAATAAGTCGATCTCATACCTATAGCATAGAATAATAAATTACTACGTAACCTATAGATTGATGCCTAAAAAACTAGTCGGTAATGTTTACGTAAAGATTTATTTATGTATCAAAAATTAAACATGAATTCAATAAGAGCACAAAGGCAAGATAAAGTTTCTAGGTAAAATAAGAATCGAATACTACTGCAATATTGTTTGTATTATAAAGCTGGTAATAAAGACCTTATCTTAGAGCCCATTCAACATATAGTATATTAATATGTATTTTTTAAATGTTTGTCAAATATGGACCTGTGTCTGAAATAAATGATTTCCTATAACACCACTAACACTTAATACCACTGTCTTTTGTTACTCTTGTTCCTGCCCATCCAAGGAAGAGATCGCTCATAGCGATAAGGCCGCCCATTGTACTCCAACATTATGATTATGCTAATGTTTGTTTTTTTTTTGTGTGTTTTGTGTCGTGCGCATAAAGTGTTATCTATCTATCTATGACTTATATTTTTATTTATTCATATTCAAAAATCCATCCTTATACTACTAGTCGCTTGATTTTTGTAAATTAATGTATAAAATTTCTAGGATTTGTGTGTTTTGCCTGACTGCTGACGAATTTTGCTTGATTATAAATGAAAAACAGTGGAAGCCAACCGTATTTTTTAAATGCAGTACGTGAATCTATTTTCGGCTGCGGTGAGTCTAACAAAAGTTAAGTCAGTTGAAAAATGGTTAGCGATTTTGCAGAGCCATTCCACGTAATAGTTACAGTGACTGCGAAATCTAGGTTTGAAGGGTACATGATCTCAAAGTGGAACCGGCCAGCTGGTCTGATCTGAACAACTGAAATGAAATAGTATGACGATGTCACACGCCACACGACACTCGCCGAAGCTATTATGGAGGACAGCGTTTTTTTGCGACTTTGGATAAATGGTTTTAACATTAATAATTTATCAAAATATTTATGTTTTAGGTTTATATTGAACTTCTAATAAGGAATCATTTAAATTCGTGTAGCAAAATTAGTCAAATTGAAGGCACTTTTCAATTAGGCCCATTTTAATTTCATAAAGATCAACCCGGTGATTCTCGAGTTATCTCCAATAATCGGTAATAGGAAATTTGAATAATCTCGGAGGACACATTTGAACTTTTGAAACTTCATAATAGTACTAGTGGCCCACCCCAGCTTCTCACGGGTTTTTATTCATTTTTTTTTTCAAAATTGTGATTCTAAACCATTCTCAGATCCCCTTGAACACACACAAAAAATTTCATCAAAATTGGTCCAGTCGTTTGAGAGAAGTTCAGTGACATACACACTCAGAGAAGAATTATATATATAAAGATGTAAGCTACTACTCCTTGGATTTTCAAAAGATTCCGCCGAAAATGCGTCTGTTTTAATGGAACCGACATGCAAGTAACAGCTTTCATATAAGTACGACACACACACACATTCTGATACACGTACCTATTGTTGAAAACCACATGAAAAGCCCCGCAGTATTTAATAAGATTAATGCGAACATGCAGGAAGACCGTCGCAACGGAGGACTTTATTTTTGATACTGTCTAAATGAGAATAATTTGCTGCGATTATTTTAAGGAAATAGTTAAGGGTTACGAGAAGCTCATTAGATAATGGTTGTGGTAAATGAAACCCAAGGTTATAATCAATCCCTACTAATTAAGATGATAATTACTGCCTCGGATGGATGATATTATTCTGTATTTAAATAAATAAAATAAATAAATAAATATTGCCGGACAATCCACACAACAACATCTAGCACCGTGGTAAGCTATGAGCTTGTGTTACGGATACTAGACATCTGATATATTATGTACTTAATATAATAGACATACATAGATAGATATTTTTTATTATACATACTAAACACCCAGACCAAGGAGAAATTTGACAGTCACATTTGAATATGAGAATTATGTGGTTTCATAAACTGAACTTACCTGAGTGTATTAGGTAAATACACTTTTGGTTAAATAAATAGCGTTAATACATTTTATAATAAATAATGTTACGATAATATAGTAGTCACCCACAAACAAAATTACACGCAGGCACAGTCAAAATATTGTATAATGTTATATAATAATAGTAGTAAATAGTTGTTGTATAATATAATGTTATTTCAAAATAAAAATTAGTTTTTGAATCAAGTACCGAAGACACGCCGACAGCTCCCGAATAAACCCGAGCGCGTGTGACGTCATAATGTTAGTTTTTACTCAATGCAGAATAAGTATACAGAGATAATAAGTACAGTGTTTTGATCTGTTTTATTCTGTTGTCTTTCTTAAATAATCAAATATACTTATATTGAAAATGTCAAACCTTAAAAGTTATCGTTCTTGTTTTGTACCATTATGTACAAATAGGTACCTACTACAAAATCTACTCCAAACAAAATGTTTTTAAATGTTCCGCAAGATGAAAAACGTCGAAACAAATGGTTTCAAGCAGTGCACCGTGATAATCCCAGAACAAAATCATTTTTTTAGTATTTACAATTTTAATGTAAATGTTTTAATACAACGGAGATTAAACACTTAAATATTTTCATATACAATATTATTTATTCACAAACTTTTCTTGATGCCTTGGCACCTCGAATTTCAGCAGAATTGAACCGAGCGTCATTTAAAAAAATAGTAGTTATCATAAATATATCAACATCAGGAATATTATCAGATTTTGCCTTTATAAATCCTTTATCACACATAGCTAATCGAGATTAACTAAATAATTGTTTTTTAGCTGTAAATATTATTGTCAAGTCACAAGTAATAGCCGTAAGCAATGTATTGTTATGAAATAGCTTTAACATTATGACGTCATAACCATAGTGAGAAATCGTGGCGCGTTCATAGTCACGTGGTTTATTTTTAAATATTATTAATTTGTAATTGTTTATAATTAATTGAAAACATTTTTTTTTTAGTTTTCGGCATTAAATATCGGTACCTATTATTAATAATAAAGTTTTAAAATACATAAATAAAATTAATATTTAATTTTTTTCAAAACCCCATTGGAACGATGAAGTGCGATAAAATACTAATTTACTTGTAATCTATACCACAGTCTAGTCTATATTAATATTATAAAGCTGAAGAGTTTGTTTCTTTGAACGTGCTAATCTCTGCAACTACTGATTTGATCCCAAAAAATGTAATTTATTATAAATAGGTATGTATTTTATTTTAAGATGCTTTGTAATTTGTGACTATTCTAAGTGCACCATTATATTTGCCTCTGAAATAAAGATAATTTGAATTTTTGACTCCAAAAATATTGTTTGTTTTGTAATACCTATATTATGCAATAAATATATAGGTACCTAGTCAAAACGCGACGCGGGGAAAATATGTTTTTAAAAACTATATTTAAAAATAAAAGACGAACAATTCATTCAGGAGTCGATATTAGACTGTTTTAATTAATAAAAATCCTTAGGGCTAGACATCTTATCAAATACCACGAAACGCCTACGCAGTCTGCGATGCAGGTGCATTTATGCGGAGTGTGCGTTCCGCGTATAGGCCAGGAGCCATAACTCCTCCCTCCTTTATTCCGTTCGAAATCATCTGAAGAACAATTTTGATTCGGAGGATGATTTCGACCTGGGAAGAGTTTACAAAATTTAACTTTGAAACATTTTTTAGATACAAGAAAAGATATAAAACCTATAACTAAAATTATATATAAGACAATGGTGCCTATGCTAACACTCTTCGTATTCACTGCACTATCACTCTGTATTTCACTATTTTCCAACGCATATGATAAAACTTTTAGATTTGTTAAGTCAATTCCGTTCAGTTTCACTGGTTTCACGATTTTTGGAGTCTCCATCTTCAGATTATCAGGTAGTGTAACTAATGGCAGCTTCGGGTAAGAAAGGTTATCTCCAGTAGCTGTATGTTTTTGCAATCGGTGCTCTGCTATATTATATTCGCAATCATCATCAACAGTGAGCAAGTAAGTGCCAAAAATAGTGTAATGTAGTATTTCATTAGCGCATAGTCTGGTAAGTTCAACAGCTGATTTAGAGTAAATTATCCAACGGTTTCTCTGGATTGGTTCGATCTTAACTTCCTCAAGTTCTATGGGTATCTGTTTACATGGGACGTTTTTAGAGTATTTCATCAAAGCAAGGATACAGGTGTCTTCAACGGGTACTATGGTCTGCGCTTCATCACATAGGTAAGTTTTATCTCCAATGGTACGACAGGGGGTAGACAGAGAGTTGGATTTCAACCCCTTCACTATAAGGTATGGATATTTAGGCAATATAATTAAGGTAAGATTGGTCTCAGGTTGGGTGACGGGTAAAGGAACAATTTTGTAATAAAAGTAAGTATCTTTCTTAACTAACGGAATTTCTATAACAAAAGTTATCTTACTATCCTTAAAATATGATTTTAATGTCATAGACTGTTCAATTTTTATAATATTATCAAGAGTTGCCTTAAATATAAGTCTATCTGTTTTTTCTATAACATTAAGAATTTTAATAAGTTCATTTGAATTAATTACAGATTGATGTAGTACTCCTATTTTACTAAAAGCTAAGATGTTTTCAATCTCGTTCAATTTTGCATATATAATCTGAAAGTTGTGTAAAAATAAATTGTAAAGATGTATGATATCATTAGTGTAAGTGGTAATCGAAATATCGCTATTAATTTGATTAATTGTAGAGCTCAATTGTGCGAGATTGTCAGTTATCTTTGATGTAGAATTCGTAAACAGTCTCATCATTTCAACTACAAGAGTGGTTTTCATTTCTATAGAGTGTTGGCGAGAGTTTATTCTTTTTATTATATTGTCATATTTTATTGCATCATTGTTATCCAAGTTGCCTGTAAGGGTTTTTATTAAAGATCCTAATGGGTTGATGAGTCCTCTCTTTTGACGATTACTTGGAACAATTTGTGAATATTTTTCAAATGTAATACTCAGGACATGGTCGACTTGAAGCTTTACATCATTAACGTAAATTAAAGAAGATGTACTTATGTTCGACGGAGAGTTAAAAACTAACTTATCTAATTCTCTATATCTATTCGCATTTAAATCTAAATCTTCCTTAATAAGCCTAGTATCTAATATCTTAATAACTAGCCAGTTGTCATACGACATAAGAGCGGTTCCTTCTCTGACCGGGAGCACGCCGGGATTCTTCTCAAGCTTCTGGAGCTGAAGAGCCTGGGTCATTACTGCTTGGGTCAGTAGCAGGACGAACCTGTGGAGGACGTCGTATATCTTTAGCTGGAACGTTAGTGTCTCTCGCATTAATTTCTTCTGTAACTACGTTTCTATCTATCTTTTCTTTTACCTTGGCCCTATGATACCTAGGTTTATCTTTGCCTCTATTAACACCCTTGATAAAGACAGTTTCATCAGTGTCTCCTACTTGAACTGATAATAATCGCTGGTCATCGTTGTTATTTTTACCTAAAGCGTTTAATCTAATTTGAGAGAGTGCGTCTGCATTGTTATTTTCATTTCCGTTCCGCAGGCTTACTACTGCCTCCTTGTTACGCAGTTCAACAGGAATTTTTAATAGATTTTCAGAACGTGGTTCAACGCAAACTGTAAATGGTGGACTGTAAATTATGGGAATTTCAGCGTTACTTGTTTTCAAAATAAGATTTTTCATATCGATGTTAGCATCCAATTGTTTCAATAAATCTGAGCCGATTAGTCCTCCATAATTACTATCAACATTATAAACATAAAATTTGTGAGAGTCTGTACTACGAAAAGTTTTCAAGAGCGGAATGTGAATGACTTCGTTATGAGAGCTGCGCGCGTGAGTACTAACTATCTCAAACGGTTCACTATATTTTAATTCAGAAAAATGTTTGTTGGCAACTTCCGGGCTTATGAATGATTTGGTGCTGCCAGTATCAATCATGAATTTTGTACCAATTTCTGGAATTTCAATATGAGGTAATTTTTCAGCCTCATGGTGGTTAATTTTTATTACTTCCTTTGGTTCCGAAACTGATAACTGAACATTTTTATTTTCTGAAACATCTTGTGAAGCTGTGGTACAATTAATTTTGAAAATTTCATATGCAGGTGCTTTTGGATAGTTATATTGAACATAATTTTCCGGGTCACAGTTATTATCCACAGCGTATTCCGTGTATTCCGGCACGGTTAATTCGTTGGTATAAAACAAATTATTTGATGTTCGTGGAGCTACATGAGCTGGTTTTAATTGAGGTGCAGTACGCATTGAGACGTCATTATCATAAAAATTATCAGGTTGCTGTTGTTGGTGTGTCTGTGGAATACCAAATTTGTATTGGGGTTGATTATTAAATCCGAATTGATTATTGTTATTCACAAATGGTGTATAACCTGTCGGTTGTGGGATACCGAATTTAAAGTTAGATTGTTGTGGGATACCGTATCTAAAGTTAGCCTGTCCTGGGATACTATACTTAGAATTGTCCTGTCCTTGGATACCATACTTAAAATTGTCCTGTCCTGGGATACCATACTTAAAATTAGCTTGTCCTGGGATCCCGAACTTAAAGCCTGATTGATTTTGGGGTGAAAAATTCGGTACTAAATTATTGTTTTGTGGAAAAAATGGCTTTAAATTTTGCACTGGTTTTATCTGAGTTGAATACTGCTGAGAAATTAAATTTCGATTTTTATTACGTGAATTATATTGGTTGAGGAAATTCACTTCCTCCATAACTATAGTTAGAGCATCTTCCAACTTATCACATTTTTGAAGTCGCACTACACGTATCATGTTCTCCGGTAAATTATACAGAAAAACATTTAAGGACATGTGATTATAAATTGTTATTTTAGCTTTTCTAAGACCATCATCATTAATTAAATTTAACTTGGCAAACAAAGTGCTTCTGACATTCTGAATACGATTACAAAAGTTAAGATATGATTCACCATGTGAAATTTTAAGATTTTCCAACTCTATAGCAATGCACTCTTCAGACCTAGGGTCGCCGAAATGTTGAGATAACAATTGTTTTAATTCGTTCCAAGAAGTCACATCTTGACGCTCACTGACGAGGTGGGCGGCCTTGCCTATCAGGCGGCTGGTTATGGCATGAAATATATATATATCTTGTGCCGTATTTTGGAATTCTGATCTAAATGAATTAATAACATATTCACTTTTCTTTAAGAATAAGTTTAGCATTCTTTCATCACCATCAAAACGAGGGATGATATCAATTATTTCTCGAGGAATAGTGCGTATTTCCTCCATTTTTCTTAATTTAAATTTATTCTACACAATATTATAATTACTTTAACACTTTCAAGTATTTAATTTATGGATTTATTTTATCCAGTTATATATTTCACATTAATTATTTCATTCATATTCATTTTAATTTATTTTATTTCTTCGAAATTTAATTTTAAATCTTTTCACATTTAATTAAATTATAATTAAAAATTTTTATATTTCATTTATTCTTAACTAACATAATTAACACACTGATATAACTCCTATAGATGTTGTATAGAAATTATATATTATGACTAACTTAACTAATTACACAGCCAATGGAATAAGAACAGGGATAGGCAGGATAGTGAAGAGGTCTACTCACAGTACGCTTTTCCCCATTTCCTCCAATTAGAGCTGCTGCTGAATGTTGTTCACGTCACCATATAACCCGATCGAACGCGCGACAAATTTATTTAGGTTTCGTAGATATCGGTTCACGTTAATACGTTCGCGAAACAGTTTTACACTCGGACCGATGCGAGGTCCTCACAGGTGCAGGATAATTTCGCGCCGATATCCTGTCCGCAGCGCCAGTCAAAACGCGACGCGGGGAAAATATGTTTTTAAAAACTATATTTAAAAATAAAAGACGAACAATTCATTCAGGAGTCGATATTAGACTGTTTTAATTAATAAAAATCCTTAGGGCTAGACATCTTATCAAATACCACGAAACGCCTACGCAGTCTGCGATGCAGGTGCATTTATGCGGAGTGTGCGTTCCGCGTATAGGCCAGGAGCCATAACTACCTATATAAATAAAAGTAAACAATACATAATGCTTGGGAACCTCAAAATTTTAGGAAAATTAACAATTCAATTTATCAAATTTAAGCTTGAATTCAATTGTAATTAATTATAGTTGTGTCAAGTTTAACCAGGATTAACAAGTGAACCGTTCGAATTTCGTGATTTTGAATGAACATGATTTCAAATTATTTTAGCACATTAACCATCCTCGCTAAAGCAATACTTTGTACAAAGCATTGAATTATGATCATGTCTGACCTATTTGCTGAAATACCAACAAATGCAATAGAATATTCAATCTAACTGTTATCAGTTAACCTTATACCGCTATCGGGTATTTTCCACTTTATTTTTAAGATTTATTATCCGAATCATAAGGTCAACCGAAAGAAACGACTTTATTGACAGAGTGTGGATGTCGAAGACAGATTTAATATGAAATCAAATCATCATTTTTATTTCCGACAACATTTACTGTGTGTGTTCAAAGAATAGCCAGGTTGTCATTGCGATACATTCTTTACAATGGCGGTCTACGTGTAGTCGCATTGTAACAAAAATATTGAAAGTTTTTTTATGAAAAACCACGCGGAATGCGAGAGAGCTAAGCGATCACGCCGCAGTAGCAGCCGCCGAATCAACAAAATTCCTGGTTTTATAAATCTATGGTTCTTTAAAGTGAATGTAAAATAAACTTTTTCAAGAACTTTGCAGTGCCACGAGTGTTGAGAATCGGAACTAAAACTATCAAAGAGATGGCTAAGGTCTCGCTGCATTATGGCTATCCTTGTTGAATAACGTACCTACGCATTAAATCCGGCTAATCGTTAAACCGCCGTTGTTTTACTAAAACAGCTAGCGGTATTGTAAATGGCGGATTACATAATTATACGATCCGACTGCGATATCTTCATGTTTAATCATCAATAAAGCCAGAAAGTCTGTTTGGCAAAACGATCTGTTAGTAAAACGCCTACAAATAAAAAGTCTATTATACAAGAAGTTTAAAATTGGAATATAAAGCGAAGGGTTCGAGGTTAATTCGTGAGGAGTATTTTTAGTTCTATAATTTTTAGATTTAGAAGCCCATTAGTCGAAAAAGAATTTTTTGCAGTGTAAATCCAAGTTTTCATGATAAACATAGTTTCATACGTAGCTCGGGAAATATTCGGGTTTATGTATTGACCCGTTATTTCTTTTTGGACCCGAGGGTAAACTAAATGACTTAAAATACACAAAATACATTGCGCCGTAAACTGCCTACGTCCATTACCCATGCTTTGTGTGTCTATTTGAGTATAATTATGAGCAAAAACCGTGTAGCATTGTCGACTTTTGCTCGAATTGGAAACTTCAAATAATCGAAATAAAGGTAAGGTAATTCATGTCTTAATAATAGAAACAAAGTTCCCATAACTGAGAATGAAATTTAGTCAAATTAACACAATGTTTTCTGTATTATTATATTTAAGTATGATTCTATCACCAATAAACTTGCGCAGCGAAAGTTAACAAACTTTATTTCCCTGTAGAAAAGCAAAAACAATCAATCGACGCAGTCTCAATCGGAAACATCTTAACGATAGCTCGGGCTGCTCGCACAATAACGAAGCCGAAGTAATTTCTTGATAATTGTTGGTAAGACGCTTCGGGAAGTTCTCGAGAAAATTAATGAGTCTGGAACTTGGAACGTGCTAAGCCTCGCATCTAGTGGCCACTGCAGAACTGAGCAGGTACTGGGCTCGGAATACTACTAAAGAAAAACATAAATATTTCATCTCTCATAGTATATCCCATAAAAAATAATAACCGGCATGAAGTATCTGACACAGATTCTTCAGATTTTTTTTTGTATTGGAATTTATTAATGTTTCAGTCCTGCTATTAGTTTTTTGGATATTTCATCAGGACAGAAATCGAAGCAAACTACACAGCGCTCACACCAATAAATTGCGCTCGCAGCAATAAGTTTCGGTCTTATATTGGACCACTAACAGCCCTGATGACCATCCATAGACCATCTTTGGTAAAAGATAATTCATATTTACAGTGTAGAAAATGAGTGTATACGTATGTACAGTAAGCATCACTAAGTCTGGTGACCACCTTGCATTGGTGGTTTGATGCAGAAGGGTATACCAGTTAGCGACACATACCGTACTTAACACAGAACTAGATCGAGAGTACATAACATATATGTGTGTTTGTGTGTGTGTATGAGTGTATGGAAATAAGGTTTAATTTACGTTTTAGGTAATTAAATTAAAGTTTGTAGTTTCATTTTGAAATAATTTGTTTACTTATTTATCGTAAAATGGGTCAGCTCCCTAAAGATATTAGGTATATCCTGTCCTTTCCGACCGATATTGCCAAAAAAACTGCTTCAAGTCTACATTTTTCCGCCGCCATATTGGAACGTACGAGGTGGCATATTCGAAATTCGAATCGAATTTGAACATCAAAATCTATAACTATAGAAATCAAGAGAGAGATTAGATATTCTATCTTAGAAACCAGTAAAAAAAATTACACAACATTTTTTTTGCATAATTGTTTATAAAAATTCGCATTTAGCATAAATATCTTTTTATTAGTTAATAAGCCGTGTGTGAATATTATCTATAGCCGTGTTGGCTAAGTGGGAGGACATTCGACTTTCATTCCGAAGGTCGTGGGTTCAAACCACGCCATGCATCTCTGGATTTTTCTTCTTGAGACATTTACGTGCGCTTTAAACACGTGCTTTAACAGTGAAGTCAAACAACGTGAGGAAACCGGCACGTTCTTAAAAGAGTTTGAAGGACATGTGACATTCACCAACACGCACTTGGCCAGCGTTGTGAATTAAGGCCTAATCTCTTTCGCCTAGAAAGAAGTCCCTGTATCCCAGCAGTGGGAACGTTAATAGGGTGATGATGATGATGATCCTATGAATCTTTAATTAAATTGTTTTAAATTAAGTCTGTTTTCTTAGATTTTCAAACAAATCAATTGATTGTGAGTCAGCAAGAAGAAAATGAGAATTCATGAGAAAGGTTTACACTCGTATGCATAATTTATACCAATACTAATGTAAATTATTAGTCACTTTGTTTGTTACCTTTTCACGTTTTACCAACTCAAAAAATTCCCTGATTTGCAATATTTTACCACGAAAACGTACCTAATATTCTCGTTTACAAATTGATGTTTTGATTCCATTATTCTCATATATCCTGCGGATAACTGTAATGGTCTTGTTAACATCAAATGAATACAATGATTACAATGAGCCAAATAACGTTTTAAATTGAAAAGTATATATTACTATTTAAAACAAAATATAATGTATATAAACCATAATAATTATATATAAACATTTCATTATACCTTTATCTTTCTTCATTCTATTAACTCATACATACAAAATAAACATGAAAAAAAAACAGATCGTCACTCTGCGATTCGGTGAAATTTATACTGTACTAGCGGTCCGCCCCCACTTCGCACTTAGTTGTCCGTATTGTGAATCTAAACCATTCTCGAACCCACTTAAACACACACAAAAAAAATATCAGAATCGGTCTAGCCGTTTAGGAGGAGTTCAATGATTAACACACGTACAGAAGATTTATACTTATAAAGATTATAACATTTTTAACAGTGTAAATAAAAAAATATATTTGAAAATAGGCTTCAACAATACATAATATTGTAGTAAGGGCGCGGTATCTCCATGGTTACAGGCCGCTTCCAACTGAATTTCCAAGAAATCTTTGTGGGTAAACATCAGTAGACGTCCCGCGGCTGACATGATGACAACTAAACTTCATTTATATGTATCGCCATACGTCGTGGATATAAATCCATATCGGGTTTCGGTGACGATGGGAAATATGTATATAATCAATAATTAACCTTCAATAATCTGTCTGTGCATATTCAACTTTATATAAATTATGTTTTTTTTTAATATAATTATCTTGTTCTCCGTCCAAACAATAAGTAAATCAATTCTTTATTAAGCGAAATGAGATGAAGTCTATACATAATGAACTATGTATGTACAATATATATTTGTTTCCCTAATGAGACTGTGGCATGATGCGGCTTCCCACTAGCGATGGGTAATTCAATTTAGCAACTCTAAGTTAACATCCCACACCCTAAACTCATATTCATAGGGTAATTGGAGTGGTTTGAAATAATAATTATGAATTTAATTAGCTTCAAAGTAGTACAGTAGGACTTAGACCTTAAATAAGATGATCGCTTTTAGCAAGTTGTTGTCTTGTAAATTCAGTAAATATAGACCTCGGCGAATTGAAGATTGGTATATTCAAATTTGCCGTTCATATTGATGTCCAATCCTTTCAGAAGTTTGAAAGCGTCTTCCGAAGCCGTCATTTATGGTTTCGGAGTTATGACATCTCACTGTCTTATGCCTCTTTTAAAGGGAATGGCCTTCGATACCCTTTCCTGTACTCGGACAGACATAGTGGCGTTTACTACACAAACACTTTAGCATTTCGATTTATCGGTAGTCAGTTCGTCACCGTTCATTGGTGGGACATTAGTACCGCCCACGTTATTTCCGAACAAAAGCTTTCTCGTAGTCCAAAAACAATAAACAGAGCGGCAAATTTACTATTCGGTCTTCTGTAAAACCTGTCGCAAATGTGGTCTACGGAACTGTATAGCCTTTTCGGAACCCGCTTATGATTTATCCAACCGAAATAATTGGAAATCTGATTATCAGTTATGGAACGGCTGAAAATAAGCATCTGACACAAACTGTAAAGAAATAAATCTATACCGTCTAATATTGTTTGTTTGATAATGATTTATATAATTATTTCAGTTTTATAAAGAGTATTTATTAAGGATGGCTAAAAATAAATTATTTAATTGATTTGGCTATTACTGCTGATAAAATATGTTTTTCCCGCGGGACAACCTACCTCTATAAAACATGGCAACGCCGCGCAGTGGCGTGAAAAGCTACTAAAATATATATTTAAACTATATAGATGTCAACATCGTGCCATATGATTCTAGTAACAAATATATTGTAGTTACCTGAGATGAGCGCGTTGTAACAAACAAACTATTCAGCTAAATAATATACAGATTGTTTGTTAACCCTCGAACCACAGATCCCTACCAAATAATGATTTATCCTAGATGCTGTAAAGTTACTTTGTTTAAAAAGGTTACCTTATATAAATTAATTATGCCTTATTTTATCTTTAATACTGTTCATTTTAATATTATTCACCAACAAAAATTTGATGTAAGACTGCAAATTTATTTAACGTTTTAAGTCAACTGTTGTCAAAAAATCAGTATTCGATGTTATAATCCTAAAATATGTAAAAAATATTCTTCTCTTACTATGTTAAAATGCAATGATCAAAAATAGTTCAGTTACAGCCCCCAGCCGAATGGTACCTGCGATCATAAAGGCTTCTGTATGCGTCTCGTTCTGCTTCGTTATTCATTAAATCGACTTTCGCAACACTGAAATACAATTTTAACACTTGACGTCACTGGAGATCTACGAACAAACCCCAATTACGATAATGGACAATGCACTCGCAATGAACATGGTGTTCTCTCAATTAATTCCAATGATTTTAATTTCGGTAAAGAGTTATAAGCCAAATAATTGAGTTAACGACATATCTAAAGTAAATATTTATGGATTGCGATTCTGACGTAGACTATCCACAATGTCAATAAACTTTTTAAAATTATCTTCATGCGAAAGTGAATACACAGCAATACACATTTTATACTTTAAGACGACACCTAAGCACCTATTGGCTACTATGCTTTGCATTGTAATAAGCCATGACACCTTAAAACGTATTGTGAATTCGAGCTTAAGTTATGCAATAAAAAATATTATTTATAGTGAATTCCGGGCTGACAAAACCTCAAATAGAAAACTGATTGCGTAGTGATCGCCATTTTGTGGATGAAAAACCTGACGAGTGCGACTTACTAATCTGAAAATTAATTATTCAAATGAAATTACCTAGTCTCTTATGTGGTCATTCGACCATTTCCAGTACAGAACAATACATAACTGGACTAAATTACCACTTAGGATGATATGAGTGGTTCGGCAAACATTAGTTTGCTCAGTACTTACTACTGGTAGCAAACAGGGGCTTACTGCAGCAGACGGGTAGATTCCTTTTTAATTAAACTAGTTCTAGACGCCGTGAAACTGGGGTAAGTAGTATAGAGGCACATTTTACACAAGACCGGTAATGTTCCACCAAGAGTTTTAAATCCTTTTGTCTGAGTTGTAGACGTTTGGAGAGAATAAACAAGTGACACAGAACGATATGTCATTGTTAGGTCGGATAAAAACGATATGGATATCCGACCGTATATGGCTTTTATATTAATGAATCAGTAATTTTTAATGAACTTAGCTAGATAGATTGCCCTGAAACACACTGAATGCAGGATATTAATATTTATTTATTGAATGGATTTATGTCAGTTTTGATATTATATCAAAGTTATAATTATAAAACTAGCTGTAATGTTCCGGCTTTGCTTGGATTCGCAAATCATCGTAGTCATCGTCAATATTTTTCTGTAGTTAATATCTTATAGATCCGTTCAGTACTTTTTGAGTTTGATTCTGAATTGACGTAGGAGTAGACACGTCACGCTAATCATTGTCTTCGCCCGAATACTGCTCGTGGCATCGATGTACCACACAGCCCGCCACACACATCGCGTTGACACGAATATTCGTAGGCCGCCAATGTAGGGAAACTTTCATATATTTTAATAAATAAAAATGTCGTGTGTTTCACGATCTTCGTGTTAAAATAATGAGCTACCAAGTCAACTGCCAACTCTGTCAGTGACTGTCCGACAGAAATAGTTCTATATTATAATTTACAGTTTAATGTTGAATAAAGGTCGGACAACAAATGAATTCACGTTATTATATTAAACTGACTATTGTTCTATATAAATTAATAATAAAATAAATAAATTTAAAGAGCGAATTCTACGAGACGAAAAGATCTGAGTACCCCTTTTCAACCTACACGTAAGGTTTCAAAACATTGTTGTAGGTTTCAAGGTTAGGTATTGTTCAATGCATTACCAATTGACATGAAAACTATGGACAATCATGACTTGTTTAAGATTTGCGTACATTAAAAGAGATCTTGTTGAAAGGGTGTTATTACTCGGTTAGTGACTTTCTTGAAGATGATAGTGTGAAAAACTGTAATTAGAATTGTAATTAGAATAAGATAAATTGTTGTAACTAATTAAGGACATTGTGTTAAATTAGTACCTAGGATTAATTCGATTTTGTAATATTCAAATACAGTGCCAATTAATTGTGAATTGAATAAAGTTTTATGAATTAAGAATTATTAAACACCTAGGATCAAACAGATCATGGAGAAAGTGAACAGATCAGTGACAGGGAACAGATCAAGGCAATGCTTGCAGAACATACAAACACTCGCCCCCTCGGAGAATCGAACCCGCTACCTCTTGTGCCGCAAGCGGACCATCGCGCCACTGAGGCAGTCATGATGAAAATGGCTATATTGTTATGGACTTACACAATGACATAAAGTAATAACATAATGGCAAGATCGTTAAGTACTACCGTAGTTAAATCACATATATAAAAAAACTCTAAATAACATTTTGAAATAGATATGTTCAATCAGTGGAAAACGACGGCACCTAACACAAGTATTCCGTAATTACCTAAACAACAATGTTAACTATGTTAAACGTTGTTACTGAAAAATATATTTGATTTATGAAACGGTTTTATTTAGCCTGACCCGTTTGTTTTCATTCTTTCTTGGGTCAAATAAGGTTTATAATAATATTAAGCTATTGTATTTATTATTAAAACCCTAAATCTGGCTTTACCTTAAACTATTCTCATTAAGCAGTTTAGTAAAATATTCTCGGGCAAACAAAACATTTAAAAGCGGCGTTAATTTGTCTAGCTCTATTTTTCTTCTGGCTAAAAACGTTTTCTGAAAATGCATTTTTAGATGTTGTTCGTTATAAAGCGCCACTCCCCTGCTCGTTACTCTGGTCAGGTGAATTCATTTTAATTAGAGGCTGAAGCTGAACAAGGGAATACATTGTGACAGGATCTGTGTCGCTTGTTGGGAACATACACATTGCTTTTTCTGTTTGTTCGCTGAATGCTTCGGCCAAACCTACGCTTCAGCAACGAGGGAAGCGACTGCGAAGCGGGAGCGTCTGCAACGTAGCGGTGAGCGTTATTAACAATAACAGGTTATCATAGCAGCTATTGGCAGCAGTTATCAGACTTAAGAATAACCGGTTATTGTGAATCACCGGATATTGTAAATCACCAGTTGTATTGATATTGTGAATAACAAGTGATTTATAATAACTAATTAAATCAGTCATAGCTCGTTATTGTATCACAGTCGTTTTTGAGCTAAAACAATAGCTATTATTGAACTAATATTTTTTTATATCTATATAGACGGATACATGCATGGGTGAATGCATGCATATATGTATGGATTGATTAAGGGATATACAGATGAATAGTATTGTGTATCGAATGGATGTATAGACACATGTATGGGTGCATGGATGTGTGTATGGATGGATGTATGGATGTGAGTATGGATGTATGGACGGGTGTGCGTACGGATGGATGCATGTGTGGATACTCGGATGTATAGATTCATGTGTGGTATAAACGCATGGATGGATGTATGTAAGAATGATTTGTATGTGCATATGGATGCATGTTGGGGTGGATGTATGGATGTACGGGCGGTGCATGTATGGACGTGTGGATCGATTGTTGGGTTGATTTATGGATGGTTTAATGGATATGATGCATGGATGGGTGATAAATGGACGTTTTTTTTACCTAAACTCAAATGTAAGGTATGATTCAACATGGACTTTTCAATAATTACACCTGCAATGGCAAAAGTAATGACTATTTATGTACCTATAAAAGAGCAAAAACATTGAATTAGCTGGTATTGAAAATAGCAGCTTTGAAAAGCAGTTATTGAATAACTGCTAGTGTTATGGTATTGGCAAAACATGTTATTGCCCATCTAACTCTTTTGACTGATTCGCTTTTTGTTAGCGTAGGTGTGCAAATGAACATAGGAAAGCATAGGCCCGCCTCCCGAAGTTTTGACCGAAGCTGAAACCTTGGAAAAAGGGATTTAAATGCAGTTTTCAGAAATATAGTATTTTCTTATGTAGGCAGGACGTTTTTTGATATCTTTACGTCAATTTCATTTGATTGTTATTGTAAGCTATTTTCTTGTCAGCCCGCCTATTGGCTCGCGCCCTTGTACAGGTTAAGTACTCGTTTCTAAATGGATTTCCGTAACGTAACACTTCATTCTAGAGGTATTAATTGTCTCAAGAGTCGTTAAATCGTGTTATCTGTTTTGAGTTTTTAAAAGCATTATTTTATATAAAATCATGACAGTCTGAATAATATGGAATCCATATGTCTTAAAAAGTAATGTTCAACATTTAAAATTACAGCAGTTTTGCTGTGAAGAAACACAGCAATCATACATAACTCGATAACAATCGTCATAACTTTAAGATAATGTTATTATGTCACTAATATTTATTATATGGAACATTTAAATTTTCTCGCTATAAAACGTAGCTGATGTCCTAAAAAAGCCAAAAACGATCATCATTTAAAATTTCAGGCAAATCGGTCCTGTTGATTATCCGTTAAGGGACAGCAAACACCTTACTTAACTTACATTTTTTATTTTTATTTTTATTAAAAAAAAACTTTCTCCTTTAAAATAGTTATTAGTAAGGTAAGTTAATTTTTGTTTTTTGATTTTATTGAAATACTTGCTGCTGCTGGATCATTAGTAATGGAAGTAATTCCAAGGAATTTCAGTGTCACAAGTTGAGTTGACTCTTTTTTGTCACATAATTTTGTTTACTATGTTAGTTTTTCTTTTTTTGTGTGGTTTTATAGCTTAGTTTGATTTTTCGGTTCCTATAATATGACCTACGAGTATGAACATAATTTATATTTTATCTTTTAGCTCAATAGTAGATCTTTCGTCTTACAATTAAGGTTATTTTATTATATAAAAAAATACTCTACGTAAGAGCCACCCGGTCCGATAAGAGGCGGATTAGTCGAGATTTTTTCTTTTGTTATTTTTTACTCATTTTTTTAGTTGTGTGTACGAAGTAAAGTAGGTTTATTTAATCCGTCGTAAATCGTAAATTAACCTTTTATTTATTAAGATAAGCAATGTTTGGTCTTGACGAAACCGAAACCCGATTGAGCTTCAATTTTCTATTAAGTAATATCCGCGCTGAGGTGGGATGAAAATTTACATGTTGCATTATAGTGCAAAGATAATGCTCATTTGTATCTCTCGCTACAACCCAGGATTCCAATTATTAATACAATCGCTGTGCTGGCGATTAAATTTTAAAAAGTGCCTTTTATTACCATAATAATTGTCAGTTCGTTTCACTTTCACACAAAGACTTCTGAACCGTTTAAAAATTCTTCTTTTTAAACCGTTTAAAAAGACTTCTGAACTGTTTAATAAGGCTATTTATACCAAATTTTTTTTAAATATGCCATTCCGCGGTAAAATCCATTTTAACGCTTTTACTACTAAAAACTTCGGTGCACTTAGATATAATACAGATTTTTTCAGGCTCGTTATGAGCTATCCTCGGGAAAATAAATAATTTTAATAATATAGCTGTTTAGGAACTCGAGCCGAACAATTTGTTATCTTAACGCTCTAACTAACCGATATCTCAGATATAAGCTTGCTCTCATTATGCGTTGATTGAACAAGCATGACGAGCAAATTAATATTCTATTTCAGCTTATAATTGATCGTATATTTTTACTATAAGTACCTACAGGAAAATAACTATATTGACCTATTATTTCTTTAATCAATAATTCTAAAGTTGCTGAGACAAATAAATACCTATTGAATATTATTTATCAGAAAAACAACTTCGTTTTAATTTGAGAGATATTCAATCCAAGCGGGAGTAAACATAACAGAGCAAATAGCAATCAGGTCAGGATGTTATTCGGAGCACAAAAACTCAATTATTTATGTCCCTGCTGCGTTGGTTGATAATATAAATTGATCCGAATCAATTTCGTAGCGGCAATAATCACCGGCGCTTTATTGGGACGCGATCACAAAACAGTTCATAAAATGCTGCCATAAATCTCAACGCGTACATCCTTTTAGGTTTACTATTTGTTATACATTTTTAGGAACAAATAAATATTATACTCTCAAATGGGAATGCTCTTTTACTTGTCCCAACGAAGATTCTCCTCTTGACAGTAAAGTTTAAGTTTAAGCTAAGTAATTTCATTATTTATCATTACTTCATTACTTACTTATTGTAATTTCCGTAGGAGCCTATCCTATGTTTTAATCCAACATAAATATAAGCCATATTTATTTCTACTGTCAACCAACCAACTGTTTAACGTCTCAACAGCTGTATTTATGTTGGATTAAAACAGGATGGAAATTACAATACGAAGTTGACTTGTGGCATGCGTGTGAAGTTGAATGTGACGAATAAATTTTAGTCCATAAGTTCCTAATTTTATTTTGACAATCGATACAACAACATCTCCCGTCCCCGTGGTAAGCTCTGAGCCTGAAACATGGCATCAAAAATGGAGATTCTGGTAAAATTTGTCATTTTTGCGCGTAAATTAAGTGCAATCGATATAGAAAAGTTAACTAAAAAAAAACAAAAAAATCAAATATTGATGTAGCTAGGTCTTCATTAAAATATATCGACTTCACCCACGCCCATAACTCGTGCATCGTAAACTGTCCCGAGCTCCGGGAGCAATGAGCCTCCCGCCGGTAATTTGCACATGTACTGATTTCCAATAATTCGTAGTGCGCCGCAATTGTCCACTCTGACAAGCTTTTACGATAACTCGTTGGGAACCCCTAAAGAGACATTTATTTTATTGGACGCTTCATTTTTGTTATTCAATTATTCGACACTTTAGACATTGTTTGTCTAAAGTTGAATTTGATTACAATTTCTCGATTATCGGGCTGAATGTTATGTGATAGCTGGTGTGTACTTATAAAATTTCAAAACAAAACATTATACTCGTATGTTCGGTCATTGGAAAAATAAAGAACAAATAAAACAAAAGATTTTTTTTTGTTTTTCGCTCGTTAAAATAACAGGTTAGGGTTGTTAAATATTTAACAGACATTGTAGGTAGTAAAATTTATTTTGTACAAGCTGACCCGGCGAACTTTGTTCCGCCTTAGACTGTAAATTAAAATAAAACTATTGTATTCTTCTTTATAACCAAGTAGGTATATATACTTATACTTGTTATGTTAGTAACGTGTATGTTATCTATCCAAACTTACCAAAATTCCATATTAAATTGAACTTTTAATATAAGGCCTGATGGATCTAAAGTAACCGTCATGTGAACTAAGAAAATCAGGTTTCTTAGATCCTTTAAATTAATTATTTTAAATGTATTGTTTATCAATAAAATAAGATTGTCAGAAGAATCCGTTTTAAACTTCTTTTTTTTTCATCCTTTTTGACTATATTTGCAGCACGCATTCAGTCAATTCTATGTCAAAATGTCTTAAGGTTACATTAGAAAGTTTAATAATTTTATATGGTGGTTAAATAATTTTAAATTTTCTAATTTTTCGCGCAATTTTCTTAATTTTGTCTTTCTTAAGAACCTTCTCCTGATAATAACGAACAGAACAAAAAAAGAATTAGCGAAATCGGTCCAGCCGTTCAGGCGTGATGCCGTGACCAAGGGAAATAGGGATTAATTTTTATATAGATAGAAGATAGATTTATCACTGAAAAATAATACTGCCTAATAATATTACTTTGAATCAATGATTACATCTGTTACTGCCTAAAGTCAACTGTCAGCAATGATTACATCTGTTATAACCTAAAGTCAATTGTCAGCAATTACAGATGTAATCATTGATTTAAAGTAATTTGTGATTTTGAATTCCGGCCTTAATAACCGGACATCGTCGATCAATTAACGACACACGTCGTAAATGGATCAATTACCTGTAATTTTAACGCAAAATAAAACATTCCAACAGACATGATGTTTTCCGTAAGTTTATCAATTTACTAGAAAATTACGCAATGAAGGATTGGTATTATTTTTTCGCTGGTATTATATAAAATAGCGCGCTAAAAGCAAGTTCCGTGCGCCCCGTATTGGGTTTTATAGTAACAGAGACATTAGACAAGTTTTTAGTTGCCAGCTGACTATGGTCTTTGTATTCATATCATCTACATACATTTAATTGTAATTGTTCAAGATTTTCTTGGGGTGTCACATTTGTCATGTGGCTGTGTTCTAAATGTTTTAAGTGAGATTACGCGCCGCGTTTTATTTCGGGTTGAAGTGACTAGCAACTACTATTTCCTAATTTCGCTGATTGTGTGATAATTTCTTCGTAAATTGTCGAGGTCGAGGACTGGCCGTTAATTTTTTTAGTTTTTCTAATATATTGTGTGCATTGCTTGCATTCTTGTTAACGAGCAGTAAAGCTAATTAAAAATAAACGGTCCATATAAAGTCAGAAGACATCAGAAGCCGTTGCTAATTAGTAACTAGCTTTATTTATTATAAGGTTGTACTGACTTATGTAAAATAAACTATATAAAAACTTTATATACTTTTTAACAATTTTCTATAACTTAAAATTATGAAGGTATTTACTTAACTCGTCTTCACTAAATAAAGTGCTTAACCCTGCGTTACGTAGTAGTTTAACTGCATTAGGTCGCATACTTACTTAAGTAATGCAGGGTAATAGTACACCGACCGAAATAGTGCAGAGTTTGCAAGCCAAGCTAAGTTAAGCCGAGTAGCTAACTTCGCCCTTGGCCCGCTCTAGGCTTAATATTAATGTCATTATTTAACCTGCGCGCTGGCTTGGACTGCATTTGTCAGCCGTTTGAAAGTGAAGGATTTAGCTTGTTTTTTTTTTAACCAACGGCACCGACAAAAAGTATATCATAAAGTTTGACCTATTTGTAGCGCATTTTACGATTATAACAATATTTATTATGCACGAGACTTAAAAATGGACTGTTTCTTTTACTAGTTATCTTTATTGCTTCAAAAACTTTTAATTTTTTTTTATCGTAGTGTTATAATAAACATTATAATGTGATGTTTTTTATTCTCTCGCAAATTTCCAAAATGCCTCGCTTTACCGGAATATCTATTTACGTCAAATTCTATTGGTTTCCATGGTAGGAAACTGATTTTATCAAACTTTTAGTAAGTTTGTGAACGAAACATTTAGTTACGGACGTCACATGACATGCTCGACAAACGCGCCAAAGTCGTTAAGGATGATGATTTTAATATACATATATATTTTTTTAATAAGTTCATATTCCCTAATAAATGTTCAGTGAAACAAATAAATACTGTAAATTAGTAGGTACTACTAAAAATATAAATTGTAAAGGTTAAATACATACATAATAATGTATATAAATACATTTTATTTTTTTAATTACCACCCACTGATTCGAAGGAGTGCAATTGCATAGTCGGTATTAGTAAATCCTATTTTGAAATTGCCACTTATCATAGTTAAAAATCTTAAGCCATTGAAAAGCTCAAATATTTTATATTTAAATTAACCTAAGTTCTAAAATATGCCCAAGTATTTTGAGGCGGCCAAACTATTGACCAACAAATAACGTAGACTACATTTATTTTAAAGAAATGATTTGTCTAGGTAATCCTTTTAGGGAACATTGTTACTTGTCACGACTCAAGTTGGGTTCAATTACTTGGGTATTTGTGCTTTTATTAGTTAAGAACATCGTTCCTAGCTTTTCGTTGAAAAAAGCTGATAAGCTTTTTAAAAAAGACTTATAATGTTCTAGTTGCAGAAAGGAAATTTAATTTTAAACGTTAAACATCTTGTTCAAAAGTAACTAAGGAGTGTTGCAATGGGAGCGATGCGCTAGCTAGCGAGGGACAACTGGGCAAGTTGAAACCATTTCAATTGATTCAATAAGCCCTACTATGATATCCAACCTCGATTGCGTTATTTGATTGATAAACATTTTATAGTGTCTGCATTCCTCCTAATAGAAGTAGGTACTCAACTTATACAGAGGTTTCAAATGTTTATGTATTTTTAAGAATGTTATATATTTTTATTTAAGTAACCAGGAAATTTGTATTTCCTAAGTAACCCGACTTATTATTTAAAATAAGAGAAACCTAATATTCAATCAATCCTAGTGGCATTGACGTTAACAGGCACGAGATAAATAGCTTTCAAAACTCTTGGTCTAAAAATAACCCATGGTCTTGACTGAATGCGCGCCCACACACGACCAACATTATCGCGTCACAGTCCAAACACGCAAAATCTTCAGATTTGTTTTATACTCTTATGAAAATAAAAATGATGCTAGGCTTGTTGGGTTTCATGAAGACTTCCTCAAAAATTCGATAACCTTTGCGCTAGAATATCTAGCTGCCCACAACTTCCCCCTTTTAACTTCGCACAGTATTGGCCAATTATTAAATATTATTATATATATTAAAGTGTTTTGCCGCGTTTTTCAGTCTGAAACTGTTAAAACCACTGAAAGGATCTTTATGCAGTTTTTAGCAATAGGTAGTGTGATTCAAGATAAATTTCTTTACATCCATGCACAGCCGGAGCGGGCCAGCTAGCTAATATAAAAGTAAGATTCTCTATCTGTCATACGTATCTAGTTTAGATGATAAATATATATTTTTCTTTCAGCCCGCTCGTAATGTGTGCTTTATTTATCGTGCATATACATAGACATAATTTTATTTACCACAGAAACACACACAAAACAATACAGACTCAAAATTAATCTCAAAAGGTAACCTCTAGTTATTCAACCTTTAATTAGTTCCAGACATGGTTTGTCGATTTTAATGTTTATTGTAATATAGTTTGAGTTATAAACTTATTATATAATGTAACTATTTCTTTTTACGTGAAAGAAATACCGGAACACCGGTCGGTAGCGAGATCCCGGGGTAGTGGTAAGGACGGGCGCGGCTCGGCATCCGCCCGCTGCAATTACCTAATGACGCGCGGTGGTTACCCAATTACCAGCGAGGACTGCTGCATTCACGTTTTTAGCTCCAGCTGATTCAGACTCCCCAGATCATTTGTACTGAACTGCGCTAACCGCCCTCCTAATAAAGTTTCGCTCGACAATGCTATTACACGTGGAATCGTTTTCTTTGTCTGCGTAAGGTTATACCAACATAGTACTCGTAGTCAAAATAACGTTATGGTTGCTGACATTGTATGCCAATGATGTGTTTTTAAGGCTTAATATAAACATTCCAGGTTGTTTAAGGTAGGTTACTAACGTATAACAATAAATCTTTTGTGGTAAAATAAACCATGAGCTTAGAAAATATAATAAAGTTTATTGGTAACATTTTTTTATTATTACTCAGCTTGAAGCTCATATGACATAGGTAATAACAACTCACGGTACGAGTGATGGAAATGAAAATGGAAATTAAACTAGTTGTATGCTTCCGCTTGGTATCACACATAATGTACAGACCCCATTATAGTTCTCAAACCCTCAGTACAACTTTTGCCTTTGATTAAATATCAAAATTAAACTAGTATAGCAGTTTCCTGGTGGAATAGTTATCTCGACTCGCATCTAAAACAACGAGAAGTTTGCAAGTTGGGAGCAAAGGACCACCTTTTTGTTCAAACAAATTTCGCCATGTCGAAGTCGCCGTTACTAACAAAGCGAGATGGTAATTTAATGTAGTCCAGTGACACTGGAAACTGGTCCGGCGGCAACTTTCAAAGGACTAGAGAGGCCACGGATTCTCTATTATGTAAATTCAACGTAATTTTCTCCGGGGAGCTCGCCGCGGACTTTGTAACCGGAGCGCGCTCATTAATACCTGAGCTTCTCAATTTTTGGAGGCCGCCGGCCTAATTCGCAGCGCCCGTCATCTTTTACAATTTTAATAACTTAAACCAGCATTGGGTTTGTAAATTTTAAAATGATTGGCTTCTAGGTTTTTCTGATTAACATTTTGTACTAGTATTAGTATACTATATATTGTACCTATATGCGGTTATTATGCAATTTTTTTTTATGTTACATGTATTAATAATAATAATTTACTTACACGTTATTTTATTATTATGATTTGGCAATTTTGTATTTCAGTTTATTTATTAAAATACGCACACATAGTTTATGGAAATTTCTTCTTCAGTCTTCATTATATTTTTACTTCAGATTGTGAAACAGCCACTATCTGTCCACCACTTCTAGAATATATATATTAACTAACAGCCCGCCCCGGCGTCGCACGGGTAAAAAAAGTTCCCGGCAATATATCCTTATTTGCTCACCGTTTGGACCTACCCTGGACTACGACAAACATTTTAAAACCAAAATCAGCTCAATCGTCCCAGCCGTTCTCGAGTTTTAATCAGACTAACGAACAACAATTCATTTTTATTTATATAGATATAGAATATTGATAATCTCCGCTATTTCACGGACGCTTTTAACAAGAAATTAAAAAATTAAAAAAATAAAAATTAAGTACTTCAAACTCTTGTCAGAAAAAAATGATTGAAAACTATGTTGAATATTGAACTTTCGAGACATAGACAATAGCTCAAAGAGTATATAACCACCACGTATGGATAGCTTATCAAGAAAAATCATAGACAACCTATAAAATGAATATTGAACTTTCGAGACAAAGACAATAGCTCAAAGAGTATATTGCCACCACGTATGAATAGCTTATCAAGAAAAATCATAGACAACCTATAAAAATACATTTATTTTACACTTTTGTTAACCTGTAGATAATAACAGACAAATAATTAGCAATAAATTAAAATTGCGACCATAATTTGAGATTTAAACTATCCTATCTCTCAAGTTGGATCGAACTGCACATGGTGTGCGAATTTCATTATAATCGGTTAAGTGGTTTAGGAGTCCATTGAGGACAAACATGTGACACGAGATTTATATATATTAAGACGAGATTTATATATATTAAGATTTATCAAGTTTATTCGTAGGCGTACGATATAGCTTTATTAAATCCCAGTAATCAATTTAACATCCTTCTAAACAAATCTACGTTGAGTGTGACATGTAATGCTGCTTTGTTGAGGTAACATTCCTTTGAATATAATCTTACTCCGATATGTATCACCATACGCTTACAGACTTGTGGAAATCTGAGTGATCTCCTACAAGACAGGCATTGTTTTCCGCAATAATAAGAGCTTCCGCCGCCTATTCATATCTATACATCTAAAAGGAAAAGCGAGGCCTAAACTATTAGAATTTTAAGTGAGTAACATGAAATTTGGTAGGTAGATTCTAAACATTCACTAAAAACGGATTTCCAAAATTCTACCCCTAACGGCCCGTTCACACATGGGAGTCCGTTTTACTGGTAAGTTATTAACGGATACTTCATAAATTTATGCTCTGGTCACACATAGGGACCGTATAACGTTTAACGGATCCGTCATTACTGTATGCAATGTGTGAACAGAAAACTCGCAGTATACCGCCGCTATTATACAAGGATGGACGCTGTCGTGTTATATGTTATACTAGCTGTGCCCTGCGGTGCTACCCGCGTTATAATGGATGAAGTACTCTTAACCAACAACATATTTTTTTGAATAAAGATTAATATTATTATGTTGATACAACTTAAACAAATTATTTCGACCAAATTAGGTACCATAAAAACGGTTTTTGTGAGTTAATCTTAAAAGATAGACATATACTATCGCGGACTGTTTTTTAGATCATTAAAAGAGCTATTATTCTCTAATACATATTTTTTGGGTATCTTGAACCGTTTTCACGGCGCACGCAACGGAAGGCTTCAAAGATGAACAATTTCTCCCGTTTTTTACACATTTATCACTATATCTTTGCTCCTATTGGTCGTAGCGTGATTTTATATAGCCTATAGCCTTCCTCGATAACTGGACTATCCAACACAAAAAGAATTATTCAATTCGAACCAGTAGTTTTGGAGATTAGCGCGTTCAAACAAACAAACAAACAAACAAACAAACAATCAAACAAACAAACTCTTCAGCTTTATAATATTAGTATAGATTGGCAACATCCACTTAAGGCCCAAATATCAAGAGAACCCTCTCTAGATATTTGGGATAATTATAGATAAGCACCTGCTTACAGTTTACTCAAGAGTCAGATACGAGGTGATGAATCGAAAGTTTTCTGTATGATTCTCTATGATCGTTCTCTATGAATGTTCAATAGAAAATGCGAGACAAAACCTGTCGCATCACTCCCCCTCCTACAGCCCGCACACACCGCCCGCCACGCACACAGGATCTATCCGTTAAAATTCAAGGTATCCGTATATTTTTACTATACCGTCGTCCAGTATTCGATGACAAAACGGAACCCGCACTTGGCCAGCGAATTGGCGAATTAAGGCCTAATCTCTCTCGCAAAGAGAGAAGTCCCTGTGTCCCAGCAGTGGGAACGTTAATAGGGTGATGATGATGATACCAATCCGCACATTAGATTTTTAAAAAATGATAATTCGTGTTATCACAAAGTTCAGATGCCGAGGATAATAGAGGCAGTCTGTTAATGTGTATAAATTCTATATACGTTTATTTAACCAAATCTTCCATTATGTTGTTCTCACACGAAATGCTCACTAATTATACGTTTAACAGAACGGCTATTAAAATAATTACTCACTTCAGAAACATTTTACAGAAGAAGAGGATTAAACTAAGTGTGGCCCCTTAGTTTAATCTTCTTCCTGAGTGTAACGTGTCTGGTAACGTTAGCTTCTAACTTTCAAAGTAGTTCTGCAGCTTCGCCTACCATACGCACAGACAGCACGTCTCAGCATCGTCTCAGCAAAAATGGCAAAGTTAGCACTTCGTTTACGGGACTATAGCAGACTAGATTCCAGAGTTAATAAAAACATAGTCCCAAAAAGATCTCGAGTGAATTTCCAGTTTCACGTCGAAACGCCTCTATTTGTAATGTGGGGCACATAACGGAAAACCTAACGGTTACTAATCCGTGGATGAGTCCCGCTCGAGCGAAACATCTGCGCCTCGCGAAACAAAAACGAGATGAGAAAGGTTTCGGAAGTCTTCGCTATTGTTACAACTTGTACGGCATTTTGTTCGCTACTATAATAAAGCTTTAGTATGGTGGTCGCATTACATTGTGAGGAAATTTCTATGAACTAGCATGTTACGAGGATAAGCCTGGTCAAGCTGACTGGTGGCAAAAAATATAGGCATGATTGACAGGTCTGTGGGACATGGATTATAAAATAATGATTTAGATTAGGATTTGGGGCTAGCGCAAATATGAATAAGCAGAAAGGTTGGCGTTGTGGTCCTTTAGGCGAAGGTCCGTTTGTGGCGCAAGAGGTAGCGAGTTCGATTCCCGCCGAGGGTTAAGTGTATTTAAATTCTTCAAACACTTTCTTCTTAGTCTGGATATGCCTAGTTAAATATATGTATCTATGTAAGTCTATTACATTCTCAAAATATGTTAGTACCCGTAACACAAGCTCAGTGCTTACCAAGGCTAGATGTTGTTGTGTTGTGTCCGGAAATATTTATATTCATAGAATATTATTTTTGATAGGTTTGGCTGACGCAAGTCTCTACTGCAGGAGTGTGGCCTGCTTAGAACACAATTTGACTACATTTGATTTAAGACCCAACCTTAAAGTATACTCTTTAATGGGTCCTTTACTTGAATCTTCTAGAACAAATTGACTAGTCCTTGTTTTTCCTACATATCATAGTGACCTAAAATGGTTTTCTGGGCATATAACTTTCTTAGGCAGAAATGTGATGAAATTATTTATTATTTATTAGGCAAAAATAATACTGCATTAGTATACTTGTTGTAAAGAACTAATTGGCAGCTTGAATGTTATGTGGGTCCCCCAAACGGCAAACAATATTTCAAAAGTGTTGAGTTTCTGTTCGCATTTTCAAATGGAAGCACATGAAAATATATATTGTTTATATAGAAAATACCTATTATAAATAGTTTACAAAAACAAAAAAGTAATGAAACGACTGAGTACTATGTATTTTTATTTTTCACCTCGCTTGTACAAATGATAAAATCAGGCAAAATTTATTAAAGTATACTATGTGATGGGTCCAAATTTACTGTAAAAATTTACGAATAAACCTATACGTTTATTCGGTACAATAAATTTGGACCCATCACGTAGTAGTGATAGAAATTACTACAATTTAAGCTTTGGTCAAAAATGAAATGTAGTCAAATTGTGTTCTTGATAGCCCAATGCCAACCGGGGAGTGTTGCATTGTAAGCATGAGAGCAATCGCGGGAAATAAACTGCAACTAAAATATGTAGAATCATTGATTTTTCTGTGTCCTCAAGGATTCATATCTCAACATTGGTGACTACGACCATCCCCGAAGTGATCAAATCAAAAGACATTGGAGAAACAACTCGGTTCATCGAATAAAACATTTAATGACAAATTGCTTAGAGACAAAGGCTCGTAACCGATGTGGCACTGCAACGAGTATCAGTTTGTGAGGTTTGTAGCCGACCGAGCCGTTTGCGTAATATGCCGATTGGATGCCACAATTCTAGCTTAGTGATCTGACTGAATATACTGCTACCACTAGGTGGTGTTTCTCGGTTCCGACGCTCATACACAAGTACCTGGACTTGTCGAACATTCAACATTTAGTAATTTTATGGTCCGAAAGTCCGCGAATATTACATTTTATGTCATGTTTCAAACATGAAACTTTTGGCTTAATCCTTCTGTAGTTAGAGAAAAATTTTACAAACATTCAATTATTTGCTCCTATATTATAAGATTTGAGGAGTCAATTTCCTACAATAGGATCCCAACGAATGGAATGGAAGGAATGTGTGTTTCAGGTTCCCCAAACTTATAGTACTGCTATTTGGGACGTTGTCAAAAAAATAAATAAAAATCATAAAAGTCTCTCTAACCGTAAACCTTTCATCAGTTATAAGTATTTGAACAAACACGACTTTGTTTACACATACATAAAAAAGTAGAAGATAGCATTAAGATTGCTTGTTTGATATACTGTGGTCTTCAGAACACTTCCGAAGCACTGTTTGTAAATCGTTTCAAAGATTCCAATCATATCTTACCTCTTTAATGTTATGTGGATGAAGAGACGGTCTTGAAGAGGAGGTAGGTACTTCTCACTTTTCCAGCACAGCCTCTCTTCTTTATAAGCTCGCTGTTAGTCAAAAGCATGTCTTAATTAATATAATACGAGTAGAACGATGCTATTTGCAATAGTTTAAGGAAAAATAACTTCCCTCTACGCTTTGGTAGAGTACCTGGGAAGCCGGCTGTAGGTAGTTTGTATCTTAAAATGGTATGGCTTATGGTTGAATGTTCCTGATGTTTATACTCCAAATCGATTTACTTTCAATGAAGAATTTTGTTCCAGATATTAATCACTGCTTTTTCACGTTTAGCTTATAGTTAGTTACATAATAATTAATACCAGATGTCCGAGAATTATGTGTCGAAAAACGTAACCATGTATCCCTGTTAGAAAATTAGGGAAGTGTTCTTAATTCTTTTTCGGTTTTATCGATCTGTAGCGTAAGAACAAAAATGACACGAACTATGGTTGCCATGCTGAAATCAAGACAGTATTATACTCGCACATCGAAACTCGAGGTAGGTACCTACGCCATGGCAACTCCTTAGAAGTTCTCCAGAGCTCGTTCTATCTATGAGTGTTTATAATATTTACTTTGGCTTAATTGCCAATATCATAGAATCATAAACGTACTATACATGCTTCTGTAACATAGCTTATTATAACTTATTTAATTTGCTACTAAATACAAAATCATTGATTTTCATTGTTTGATAAATAAATATTAGATCTTTTATAATATTTTGTACTACATAAAGCACAACACAGGTGCTATGAGTTAAGTTTATTCAATCAAATCTACGCATAAAGATAATTATGCTTTTTCGAGTATAATCTGCTTGTTTAAACAACATAGAGCATTAAGTAAACAGTCTTTAATTTTAGTTAGTCGTATTTCAGCAAACGAATAAACATTTTACGAGGCGTACTAGACGTGAGTAGGTTTAATTCAATTTGAAAGAACCATTCATTAACTTTACACTCTACAAGCTTACGGTTATTTACTGTGATACAAAGTCCGTTTTATATGTTCAGATAAAATGTAATATCTATTCCGTGTTAATTTTAACGGTAGTAAAATTTAAGTACTTCAATGTTAAAAAATTAGTTCTATTTTGTCGTCGACTGTATCTAAAAACAAAAAACAAATGTACAAATTACTTTTATTTTGACGAAATCGGCTGTTATAACTTAATTAAAAATCGGGGGCCTCCTTCTACTCCCCACGCACGCACCCAATTTATCTGTAAGTAAATTAATTCCGGTATACATTTTTTAAAATGTAGGTATAAGTTAGTTCTTTTAAGCGTACCTAATGCTATATAAAATTTGCTTTCACATAAATCTCGTTATGTGAAAGCAACTTTCGTCGTCGTTCATTCGTTGGAAGTAAAAACAATTGAAATTCTATCTAATTATATCCTATTTCTCTTTACAATTTTTGAACAAAAAAAAATCCGTGCTTGTAATTTAAGAAGCACTGATTCTAAGCGAAATGTTTTTAAAGAAAACCTGATACTTCCAACCCTCACTTAAATTTATATTAGAAATTTGTTTATTCGCTCGTAACAATGTATCATCATATTAACATAAAATCTCAAAGATCTGACAACCTAAAAAATATGGTTTTCAATAATTTGCCTTTTGAATTGAAATAACTTGTCAATGGTGTGTACCTGAAGGAATACTTCGAGGTATAATTATTAGGTCCTCTGCTCAAAATGTTTTAGTATGTATTATTGTACATTATTTTACCAACAACATAATGTACCATGTACTAACAACTATTATATTGTATATCTCCGAAGTGGAATGTATGTATATGACACTAAATTTATACGTGGTGCGGTGTGTCAGGCTCCGCTTGCGGTCAAGACACTTTTCTCCTTGGTCCGGCAATATTTATTTAAAAAATTATCTATTTCATATTCTATAAGTTACAGGCGTCTTTGAAATACTCTCTATTTCTAGTGTTCTCTAATTACATCAGAAGTTCCTATTAATTGGTAACCCGAGTATGTTTTGCTCTGGTTTGGAGTATTTGCTACCCCAAACATGTTGCTGACAATTTTTTTGTGGCTTGTTATCAGCTTGCACTCAAACATAATATGAATCACTTGCTTGCAGCCTTGGACACGATATAATGAAGAATATTGAACAATGAACAGCATTGTCCAGTCTTAAGACGGTTTTTAATTTTACATTAATAAAAATATAATCAAAAAATCTAGTCAAATAAATTTTCAACAATAATTACTATAACATTTATGGAATAAATAAGGTTATTATTGATATGATTCATCATGATAATCCAAAAGTCTACCCTAGAACCAGATTGGTGGCTTTTTATACCCTTGGCAAATTTTGCTGTTTTCGAGCATTATAAGCATTATAAGGATCTGTGTTTGCAGAAAATATTTCATCATTGCAGAAAAAAGATGTACATTATTAGTTTACCCTTAAATAATTAATGAAATATTTATTTATTAACCTAGAAGCGCCTTATATTAGCAACTAGGCACATAACAATTATTTTAGCTAAAATAAAATAGCGCTGCGAAGAGACACCTGCATTAAAGACAGAACAACGATGATAATTTCGATAAAAATCTCCGAGTGCTTCTCCCGGATAAAGATCCGGGAGATAATGCAGAGGTCGTTAACATGGCGGCGCCCTCGCCGGCTCGCTCGTGACCGGACTCCACACAGTCACTTCAACTCTAATTAAATTGCAAACTTACACTGCTATGCTGCATATTAAAAAGTAGAAAACTCAAACCAACTTCCAGCTATTTACCTGCGTGAGTTTATGTACGTACCTGCGAATAAAGAAGTAAAATATATCTACAGGAAAATCCCGACCCATTTGAACAAGATCGACTCGCCTTACATAAACGAATTTCCACAAATTCTCAAAGACACTCTTTTTCTCTCCGAAATGAAATTGGTTAACATCGAGGGACACTGAATCTAATATCATTTAGTTAGAACATCAGCAAATGGAATACAAAAAGTCCGAGTGCCTATCAGTTGTTTATGTGCGAGGGACGTATTGCGAAATACGGATATTGAATTCGCGTCGCGTCCGAGGCTGGGCACGTGCGAGGGGACAGCCTCGCCTCTCCACAAAAACTTCAAATAGATGTTTCCAACATCCACACAAAAAAGTCGAAAGCAGCCAGTGTACCGATGCACTGCGGCTCGCGCAAATCTCAAAACATCTTGAAAGTATATAACGAGAAAACTTGTGAGCAGCTCGCTGGATTGCAGCTAACATGTTTCACTATTATTTATATCGAGTCCATTTATTTTTATGATATCGCTCAAGTTTTGCTATGAGAAAATTTATATATAAACTGGTCAATAATGCAATTTTATTTTGGAATTTGTAACAATATTCAATATTGATGTTTGTTAAACGTTGCTTGCCTTTAAATAAAATCACGTTAGTTGTAGCTATTTGTTATTAAAACAACAACGGCAAAATAAATACATCATCCCTCGAAACTTTTACTCTCTCTATATATATATAGAGGTTTTGTCTGTTCACGTCCGTAAGTGGTAACCCTCTGAATCCTTACACGTGTCCTCCGGGTGGTGCTAAGAACAGTATCTGGTGGAAGGCTTCGGCCGCGGCTTGTCACCACCCTCCGGGCTGGGCCAGTGCGTGAAGCGATTTTTTCGTGTTTTGTAATGTGGCCCGGAGAAGCCCTTCTAGGTCTTCATGTCCCATCTTAGACCACATCGTCACTTTACATCAGGTGAGATTGTGGTCAAATGAAGGCTTATCCAGCATACAAAAAATATATATATATATATATATACATCACGGTTCTTGGGATACAGCCTAGAGACAGACAGACAGACGGACAGACAACGAATTCTCAGTAAGACCGTTGTTAGATCGTAAAAGTTGAACAGAGCAAAGCCGCAGCGATCTATTTTACTTATCTGCACAATTATTCAACTACGATCATAATGTGGGTTTTCCAGCGAACCTTTGTCTGTAATCGAAACACTAAGCCGGAGTGATTTAAGATTATGGTGTGGGATAATGACGTTCAATTTCGGTTCTACGTGGCACAGGTGCGATACTCAATTTTTCTTAAAATCGCCAAATTTATGTCCCCAGGAAATTTGTTCGGGGAACTAAATTAGAGCGATTAAGTAGGTAAAGGTGATAAGTTATTTTGCGCTTGAAATTTCGTGGGTAAAAGGAGATATTTCGGCGGAGTTTGAGGGTTACTTAGCTCCTAGAAGTAATTTCCTGTTATGTATCTCGCATCCTGAAATTTATTTAACACATGTGTTTGCATATTCGCGCGGGCTCTCGACCTCGGCAGACGAAACTTTGCGCATTATTTGTTGGCTTGCTCCTACGTACAGTCAACAATAGCGGGATTTATCTGCAGTTCATTGTGTTTCCACGCCCTTCTGGAATGGTTAAGCTGCAAACTCGGTATATCTAGCCTAAGAGATGTTTTATGACATTAAAGTATCTGCCTATATTATTTTATTAAACTTTAGGTAAGACGTAGATAAGTACATAATATTTTTATGCTTATGTATTAAAACAGTACTTACCTATTACCATGCTTACTTGCTTACACTTGTATGTGGTACTAAGAGTGTTCGAGATAATAATTCTTATTATATTACTTTGCTAAAAATCTTAAATAAAAATGAAGAAAATTATTCATTTACTTAAAATAATGGTTAACCACATCTTACTTACTCCTAAACAAATTACATAAAATTAATTTATCACCGTGCTCTTGATTTCAAGTGGTATTCTTAAAGAGAATATGAACGAAGCTCTTTAGTCAACAAGAGTACTCATCTACGAAAATGAATATGGTGACAGAGCGAAGGTTGTCCGAACAAGTTATTAAGTTTTAGGTTCCGCCATCCGACCCCATCAAAGCTCAACTTCGACCTTAATTCATCTGCATTTACTACGGTTTCGAACATATCAAGCTGGGAAATATTAATTAAAAATATCGGGAAGACCCATCTTCTCGTCTTCAAAGCATCATTAATTTACTGTTTAATTTTATTACTTTAGACCAATAAGCAGATTATTGTCGTAAATGTTCAAAGGTAATTCTGATAACTTTGATTAAAAAACTTACTTGCCTTACCATTTATTAACTTTACTTTAATTTGTACGTTGTTTTTAATTCTTACCTACTCAAATATAACAATAATTGTTATTGAAACTTCACTTTTTAGCACACTTCTAAATAAAAATTGTTTTTACGTATATGCGCATAATGTAGGTACCACGTATGGGGTAGCGTATGATTGATTATTGTTAAAATGAAATGTGCTGCAATAAGCTTGTTATATCTGATATAAATTAATTAACACTACCCAATAGTTTATAAATACCCACACGTGTAATGTAACTAACTTTGCGATTACAACAACAGTATTGAGTGGGATTATGTTTGTAAAGCCTATTTCCATATTCATTGCTCAATATTAAACTTAAATAAAACATAACCATACTAAGTTAAATAAGCGTAGGACGTCCATCAACGGGTAGGCTTACCACCGAAGCAGGTCGCTTTCAACCAACAACTGATGAAAAATAAAGAAAAATCCTGAGGTGCGCGGAGGAGTTCGAACCAATTTAACGATTTTCAGAATGAATGTAGAGTGTGCTTCCACTTAACCAACATGGTTTCAGCCGAGCCATTCACGTCAAGCTGTATCTACGAAGGAAGCGTTATCGCAGTAGGCATAGGCACCCATCGAAGCGTGAGTCAGTGGTCGACGGCACACGATTCAGATAAACAAGCTCTGTGAACCGAAACAATCATTATATTACATTTCAGTGCACCCTCAAGCACGAGCTGGACACGAGAGATCAATTTGTTGGCTCATAGCTAGAAATTGAATCTCTTTTTCAAAAGTGAATAATATATTATTATTTTTAATACACAGCCGCCTATCATTGTTGACCGAGCCAGCGGATCAAGTGTGTTTTAAAAATCAATCTAAAAGTTTAGGAAATTATTATATATTTTGCATGTTTGTTTTTAATTCAATAACTTTCGAGCATTGAGTAAAATCAAACTGTAAAGGCAATGTAAGAGTGTTAATTAAATAAATAAATAAATTTGTCATAATTAAGTAGAATGATTAGATTCATTTAATTTTATTGGATAACTAGCTGACACCAGTAAACGTTGTTTTGCAAAAAAAAAAATTATTTTTAGATTGAAATATATATATAGATGTTGGCCGATTCTCAGACCTACTGAATATGCTCACAAAATTTCATGAGAATCGGTCAAGCCGTTTCGGAGGAGTTCGATTACGCACCCCGTGACAGAAGAATTTTATATATTAGATAAAAAAGAGTTGTTTTTGAAATAATTCATAATTCATAAAATTTATTCAATTCACAATTTTTACATTGTATCTGAAGGTCTATTATATAATAAAGTAAATTAATTACAATTCTTATACCTAAATCATTTTTATAGTCCTCAATATTGTATTAAATTTATTTATAAAAAAAAAGTAATTAATTAAGATTAAATTTCAACAAAAATAATGATTTTAAAATGTATTTTAAAATAATATTGTAAATAAATTATAAGGCCTACAAATTTCATTGAAAATACATATTATTGAAATGTCATGAAGAAACTAATCAAAGACTAATTTTAATTTTCCTAATTTTTTTTTAATATTTTTGTATATTTTATTTCTATGTCGACAAGTTTTAATCTGTTCAATGAATACAATTTCTAGACTTATAAAAGATTGGCTGCTAACTTCACAAAATATTATGTCTTCGTAATTTGGTCGGATTATTGACTGCAAAGTTTGGCTGCCAAGTTCACACCGTTGTAGTAACAACCCCTTAATAAAAGTTATTTTAATTTGTTCTTAAATACGTTGTTATTGTCCATAGTTTCCATTTCACTGGGTAATACATTGAACAATACAACGGCTTGGTACCTCCAACAATGTTTTGAAACATTAACTCGTTAATCCCCACCTGACCTTATTACCTGAGGTGAGGGTCAAGGAGTTAAGTGTTTGTTGTTAAGGTGTACTCATATCCTTTCGTCTAGTTAAAATTCGTTCAAGTTTCTGCTCTCCACTTTCGTATTTAGATGGGTTTTTATCATATCATATAATGTTACCAGTATGTAAAGACTTGAAACTGTTAGATTTTTTAGGGTTTGGAAAAGTTCTTAACAGGATTCCCACTGTGGTATTCTAGCATCATCGTCTGTCGTCTGTCCCTCTGTTGAGGGCGAGGGTGGGGCCTCCAGCTAATGCTTCTCACCCCGGCTTCAACTCCGGGCCGACTACCCCCGGGTCTCGCGACGGCTCCTTGAAGGATGGCTTAAGTTTTTTTTTTTAGTATTCTAGTAATAATTTTAACACAAAAAACACAAAAAACAAAAGTTGTATCAGTCACATATAACCTACGCTTGTCATCGTCACAAGCCACTGGTTAACAGAAGTAAAAAAATGTGTCAACTAGTTTTTTTTTGTTTTAAGTGGTTTGCACTTATATTTGATAGTCCGGTTAATAATTTGCTATGCGTAGTGCGTAGGAAATATAATGATGCACTACTACAATTTAGTGTAGTAGAGTGTGTTCATAAGTTTCTTATTTACTTTAAACCTTCTAGAATATATCCCAGTGAAGCTGAGTACGGTACTTATAGGTATAGGTTCATGATATACTAGAGACCTGCAACGGACCGTTGCACCAATAACGTATTCAAACCGCAAATTGGGTTTGGTTATGGTTGTTAACATCGGAAATCGGCAATGCGTCTTTGTAACCCAAAGAATATGTGATCCTTGTAATGCAATGCATAAGTATTTGTATTTTCAAGCTCAAAGACACCCATAGAGGCGAAGAAACTTTTCATTAAATAATATAAAACCATCAATAATATAGGTAATTGATCGATCGCGAATCGTGATCGCGGTCCACCCTATAAAGTTTTGTATTTTGAGATACTAAAGCTTAAAGCTAACACGTAATCTAAATAAAAGAAGAGCCATACAAACACCCGGGCCTATAGAATAATTTTAAATAAAGAAAATAAACGTAAAAGAGACTTAGCAATGCAGAGGTAACAAGAAATCGTACCGTAATTGGTGTCATTGCCCATCGCCCCTTGCAATTTGAGAGTCTGCAAAATTGACTCGTAACTGCGACGGCAGAGGAGATTGGGCACCGGCTTAATAACGTATAATGCCTTCATAAACGTGTCGCCGTCGTGAACTCGCTTGATGGCTCTATTCAAATACATTGGCACCGAATAATAAATTTATTACAATGGAATGTATTGTGATAGAATAATGGAATATTAAATTGACACACTCGGTCCATCATATAGATTAAATCTATTTTTTTAGTGAAAGAGTCCTCTCTCGCTCGATCTCTCTCTCGCCACAGAATGTCCACTACTGACAGGCTATGAGCCTCATTATGGCGAGGATGTACCTCGGTCCTAAGCATTTAGTGATGTACTGGACCAGACGCAATACTTCGCGGGGACGCAGGGACATACATAGTTTAAAAATAATCAGTAGAATCATTTTTTACTATAGAAATGGATTTATTATGATCGGACATGTTATTTGAAAAATAAAACTCTTACCGGATCGTCTTCATAGGGTATTGGAATACATAAAATAATAAAAATTCGTGAATCTGTAAACTGAAAGGTGCCGCCCGCACCACGCTCCGTTGGAATGGTCGCGTGCGTGGTGGCGCAGACACAAAAGCATGCAGCGTATCTACGTCGGCATGGTTTATAATCGTCGATTACAAGATACATACCGCGAGCATCCGTGGTCCAACGCACGGCTTCGGAAGTGCAAAGATACGTTTATATCAAAATGCCCTTGGAAACAATTTGATTAAAAATGCCCTTGGAAACAATTTGATTAAAAATTTAAAATTGAATGAAATATTAAAGGGAAACCGGTATTTTATCCAATTTTTTATCATTTAAAGGTCTTATTTAACTAAAGTCAGAATAAAGTTAATATATAACCTATAAGAAGGCAGATTGAAGTTGTTTGAATTCTGACTTCAATGTTTGTCGGGTATCTACGAGTAAGTGACAATTTTATTCCGCCATCTTACCCTTTATTTGTTTAATTAATTTAATTCAGATGTTGGATAATCGCTCCTAAAATAAATTAATTTAGATCAGTCAGTCAGTCACTTTTGTTCCACGTTCACTAAATGCTAACAAAACAAATGACGACAAAACACGCTTTGACAAAAAACTTTGTTTTTGTTGTTTTAACCCCCGACCCTCCGAGGGATCATCGACATGGTTTTAATGGTTTTACTCCTAAGTGTGTCGCGACAGTGTACGTATGCGACCGTCTGTGTGGCATCAGAGCTCCCGAACAGATGATGTATTTGATATTTGTTATTAAAAAGGTTGCAAACAGGGAGTTGGGAGAGTAAAAAGATATTTTTAACCCCCGACCAAAAAAGCCCCTCTTTTTTGGCTTGTTATAAGTTTGACCAAAATTGTAATAACTACAAAATTGTAATAACTGATATAGCTGTGTTGTTCTATTCGCTTCTCAACTCAGTATAAAACATTGAAGCGAACTGTCAAGACAATGTTATTTCCTTGATATTTGTTATTTAAGCAATTTAGTTTTATTAATTTTAAGTTGACCTGTCCATGTAGGCTATGTGCTTCTAAGGAAATAAACGTTTTGACTTTGACTTTGACTTTGACGTGTCTGTCTGTCTGTCTGTGTGTCTGTCTGTCTGTCTGTGTCACCATAGCTCCTGAACGGATGGAGCGATTTTAATTTAGTTTTTTTTTGTATGAAAGGTGAGTTTGGCGCGAGTGTTCTTAGACATGTTTCATGAAAATCGGTTGTGCCGTTTAAAAGTTATGGGGGTGAGAGTGGGTAAGGAAAACCGAAAATCTGCAAATATACTAGTGTGGGGAATCAAATGAAAGCGCATCGCGTCCACATTACATAATATTATGTTGTTTTACGTTTAAGGAAATTATGGCATTGGAATCGGGGGTTTTTCTTAAATTTAAAATTTAGATTTTATTATTTTGATTGTTTGAGTTACATCCATGTTTTAGACACTTTCATTACATTTTGCGTACATTAGCTTTATACATTATTATAATTGTTTAAAAGTTGTAGACAGAAAAATTAAGTGTGTCAAAGACATGAATAGTTTTAAACAAAGACTTTTTAGTGTTAATCATCATCATCACCATATTAACGTTCCCACTGCTGGTACACAGGGACTTCTCTCTTGGCGAGAGAGATTAGGCCTTAATTCACCACGCTGGCCAAGTTGGTGAATGTCCTTCAAACTCTTTAAAGTTCTCAGAACATGCCCGTTTCCTCACGATGTTTGCCTTCACATTTAAAGCACGTGTTTAATGCGCACATCAATTTCTCAAGAAGAAAAATCTAGAGGTGCGTGGCTGGGTTTGAACCCACGACCGTCGGAATGAAAGTGTCCTCCTACTTAGCCAACACAGCTTACTGTTAATAAAATAATTACATTAACAACTGACAGCTGTCCTGAATTTCATAATAGTACAAACAATACCCGCCATAGTGTTCCCAACCCTGCAAAACATAAATCATTGCTTATAAACTATCGATATATTAAAAAAAAAACTATTTCATCTAAATTTTAGATCAAGAATCAACCTGTAATAATGTTATAAACCTCCACGTAAATATATACTTAAAATGAAATGGGTTTTAAATAATAGTAAATAATACTAAATAAAAACGATAGCGTTACTGACTGACATTAAAAACCATATTGTAACATATAATTTATATTGTCAATAAATTACTATTATTATTATGACAATTAAATTTACATTATTGCTTTAAATGTACGGCAAACTCTGAATTTATTTTTATAACTTTAATAACAAATTAAAAACTTATGCCAACTTACAATAATCTTATTATTTTGAATGACAATACGATTAAGTAAAGTGACAGCGAGTACTCAAGAGAATTGGTTTCAGATATAATTTTGATTTGACGAAGTCTATTATTTATTTTTAAATTCATCAAAAATGTTATTATTTATTTATTATAACGAATATAATCATGTTAACGCAATCTCTGCGAACAAAGATCTATTTATCTTATAATATATATAAATCTCGTGTCACAATGTTTGTCCTCAATGGACTCCTAAACCACTTAACCGATTATAATAAAATTCGCACACCATGTGCAGTTCGATCCAACTTGAGAGAAAGGATAGTTTAAATCTCAAATTAAAGTCACAATTTTAATTTATTGCTAATTATTTGTTTGTTATTATGTTCAGGTTAACAAAAGTGTAAAATGTCTTTTTTTAGGTTGTCTATGATTTTTCTTGATAAGCTATTCATACGTGGTGGTAATATACTCATTGAGCTATTGTCTATGTCTCGAAAGTTCAATATTCAACATAGTTTTCAATCATTTTTTTCTGACATGAGTTTGAAGTACTTATTTATTATTATTATTTTTTTTTTTTTTTTTGGTAAAAGCGTCCCTGAAATAGTGGAGATTATCTATATTCTATAATAATATAAATAAAAATGAATTGTTGTTCGTTAGTCTGATTAAAACTCGAGAACGGCTGGGACAATTGAGCTGATTTTGGTTTTAAAATGTTTGTCGTAGTCCAGGGTAGGTCTAAACGGTGAGCAAATAAGGAAAAATTCCGGGAACTTTTTTTCCCCGTGCGACGCCGCGCCGGGGCGGGCCGCTAGTAGATAATATAAATAAAAAATAGAATAATTTAAAATTCTATGCCCTATGCTTTTTCGAAAAGTGAACTTATTAGGGAAGTTTTATCACTAACAGTAATCTGATTTAAATAATAAAAGATGATTAAATTTTTTTTTTTTTTTTTACAGACAATTCACACAACAATATCTAGCCCCGTGGTAAGCTCTAACCTTGTGTTACGGGTCCTAGATATCTGATATACTTAATATTATAGTCATACATATATAGATATTTTTTATTATACATATTAAACACCCAGACCAAGGAGAAAGTGCTTGCAGAACATACAAACTCTTTCACCCTCGGCGGGAATCGAACCTTTATTTGTTTCCCTAGTAAGATTTTTTTTTGTTAAGTTTTATCTTAATTAAAAAAAATGTCTCTGTCCGTAAGTGTTACAGCGGAAGACAATTAGAAGAAAGTCACCTTATCGGATCCTTTTGTTTCAACGCAGTGCGCTTAGCTTTTGTTCACAGTAAACCTGCATTTTTATGGGACGGAAATCATTACTTTGCCGTAACACAGTGAGACTAACACGGGAAGTTTTGTTTTTTTAACCGTTTATGGATCGTCATTTTTAACCCCCGACCAAAAAAGAGTGGTGTTATAAGTTTGAAGTGTCTGTCTGTCTGTCTGTTCCATCATAGCTCTCGAACGGATGGAGCGATTTCAATTTCGTTTTTGGAGTTTACTCCTTAAGAAACGATTTGAGTTATAAGGCCAGGTACGGAAATTTTATGAGGAGTAACATCAAAAAGTGTTACACGAAAAGTTGAGGCGTTACGTAGAAAGAGACAAACATATATATCTGTAGGATTGAACGTGTAAAAGAATGAGATGGAATACATTACACAGCGTATCTCATTCTCGGGGTCTCCTCTTTGCGTGATACTTCGTAGTCTCACTGTATTTTATTTATATTATTTTGTAACATACTTTATGTAATACGCTTTATTGAAGTAATATAAATAATCCGAATAATTACAGATATATGTTTGTTTCTCTTATCATTTTAGCAGATGCGTTCATTTACCCTTTTTTTCTATTCGATATAATATCATAATTATAGTTCGTAAGGAGTAAACTCCAATCGTGCGTCGTAGCTGACACACACACACTTTTTTTTAATACTATTTTTTATTTTTTTTCAAAATAGTGTATTGTTATCGGTTCTCGATAAATCTACAAAGTTTGAACGAAATCTGGCCGTTTAAAGTGGGTTAAAATCGCGCCTAAAGAAGTCGGTTACAGCTTGTATGTAACATACATACAAGTGAAGCTAATATAAAAAAAGACCACTAACTATTCTTTTCTCGATGTCTAAATAAGATAAAATGTTTGTCGCTAAAGTCTTTTAGTTTCACTGGTAATATGAAAGAGCTAATCTGTTACTTAATGTCAGTTGTACTTCTGTTTTATGAGCAGATTCTCTGACATCTCGTCTATATCTTGTTCAGTAACACTGGACCGCTTGGCGACATTCAGTAAAACATTCTACCTGCAGCAATGGGCAATAATCTAATCCGGCCAGCTTCATAATAGTCTACTTTCTTTAGCACACTTTCAATAAATTAATTTAAGGTCGCACTGAGCCACTTGTTTGTAAATTGTCGCGAAAACCTGCGGGTTTCAATCTCAAGTGTTTATTTGTGATATTTTTTTATCGAATTTATTTACAATTTCTATAAAAAATCATAATAAAACAATTCTCTACTATTTAAATTAATTGTTACCAATGAATTATGATATCGTCATCGCTAGCAATAGCAACACAATGTTCATTCAATTGACAAGCTCTGATAAAATTCGAATGGTTTTAGAAACGACATCATTGTAATAATAAACACAGACCATTACTTTAATAACTGTAAGTTTGTTCGCCGCGCCTGTTTGTCTCTATGTTTGCGATAAACTTAAAAACAGCTGAACGGATCTTTATGCGGTTTTCAGCATTAGGACGATTGATTCAAGAGGCCGGAAAGGGCCAGGTAGTAAAAAAATAATTTATTGAAGTGAGAACCTTTTAAACGGCGTTGTACACTTTTTAGTAAGGGTTAAAACTTTAAACTCACGTTAGATCAACACATTGCCTGATCGATTTTTTAAGACTGCTTGTTGCGAGCATCCACGAGTAAGATGGAGAAATTTTAGCTCACCCGTCAAACATTGAAGTGACGTCAGACAACTTCAATCAACTGTCTTGTTGTATATGCAAAGAGAACATAAATCACTACGTTTATGAGACGGGACAGATTGTGAACATCATTTACAACATTTAGCACACTAAGCCATACCAATATATTTTAGAAAAATAAATGTTCAATACTAGCATACTATACTACTATTATAAAGGCGAAAGTTTGTAAGTATGGATGTATGGATGTTTGTTACTCTTTCACGCGAAAACTACTGAACCGATTTAAATGAATTTGGTACACAGAATCTCTAGAGCCTGAAAAATAACATAGGCTACTTTTTACCGCGGAAAAACGTCATTCCGCGGGAAAATCCATTATAACGCGGGTAACACCGCGGGGCACAGCTAGTACTAGCATAAAGCCTGTGTGCCAAATGCGCTACGTGTTTGACATAAAGTCGCTCCCGCACCCGCTCGACCGACGTCCTCAGGAACTTAATAAAATAAAAAAGTCACACGCTCAATTATCCATTTCATTATTATTATTATTATTTTTTTAGCCTGTTGTGTCCCACTGCAGGGCAAAGTTATTCATTATTATTAATAATCGAACAATGTTGCGTGTATTTGTAATTTTAAATACATTTCTTAGTAAATATAGATAGCCGGAATGCTTTTTTGACACTTTGTGGATAAAAGTACGAGTATCACAATCTAAATGAGATATTTACCGATATTTTTCGTGGAAATAGAGTAACTTTATCAGTCAAAGGTAAAGATAGATACTAATTATGGAATATATATTTAAATGTTACATCAGGAGACATTTACTCATCATTACCATTAAATTTGAAATGGAGATCCATCTGAAAGCAAGATAAGCGAATGTTATCTTTTACAAGATAGACAGTCGAGGTGTACTCTCCAACCATGCTTCGAGTTTCCGGCAACTCTTCGTAATTGAACACGTAGTCATCCAATCCAAAATGACCCTAAAATAATAATACAGAGAAAAAATACATAAAACAAGAATTTAATATACAAAAAAATAAACAAAATCACATGTAATCAGGCATTTCGTTATCAGGCGTTTTTGTTAAGCCATCAAGAAAACATTGAAGCCTCGACAACCGGCCGACGCGACGCCTCAACCCCAGCATGTCTGCGCGATCTCCCAATCCAAAATGATTAGCAACATTTAGTTAAAGCACTCTACCTTCGGGACTGGGCAATCATCATTTCCGGCCAGCTTCATAACATTGTAGAAATTTTCCTTAGCATACTTTTTACTAAAATTGCAGAAACTTTCTGCGTCAAAATCGTAGAAAGGTCTGCATCCACCATCCATATATTTGCAAACATTCGCGAGAACCTGTAGATTTAAAACAAATAAAGATAAATAAGCTACTTAGTCGTGATTTTATACAAAATTATTATTATTATTCTTACTCCATGGCTTGTTTCAGTGATGGTTTCCGGCAGGGTCGTTGACATTGAAAACGCATCATGTGTCCTATTTATTTTTCTCCTAGAAATTCCCAAATCTATCAGATACTCTTCAGGGTTGGGACAATCGTATATATTTGTTACCTCCCATTGTCCATTCGTCTGTATAAAAAAACATAATCTTGATTTATTTATTACTCACGCGCTCTTGTGCAATAGTTTTAATCTAAACATATAAAATCTATTTTATTCATTGAATCGTTCATGGGAACTACCACTCATTTATTTTTAATGTCAAATATTAAACTTAAAGAGAATTTTATAATATTACTAGCGGCCCGCCCCGGCGCCGCACGGGTATAAAATTTTCCCGGAAATTATTCGAATTTTTCTCGCCGTAAAAACCATCCTATCTCTCAAGTTGGATCGAACTGCACATTTTATTATAATCGGTTAAGTGGTTTAGGAGTCCATTGAGAACAAACATTGTGACACGAGATTTATATGTATATATTAAGATTAGTAAGTAAAAAAAACTAAAAATATTTATTTGAGACCTTTCATAAATTTACATAACAACAATGGGAACGTTGAGCTACTGCAATAGTTATAAAAATTGTGTTGCAGTATCAGCGCCCTCCTCCAAACAAAGGTTACATATACCTTGCCAAAGGCATCAAACAAATTTAACTAAGTATTTAAAGTGTCTGGAAGAAATTGCTTAAAGCAATAAGGCCGCCCATAACGCATTTTTGTATTTAGCTTCAAGTCCCTTTTTGTATTGTGATATCCTGGTGTGTAATAAAGAGTTATATTATTATTATTATTAAAATAAAAAAATAAAAGTTTTTTTTTTTATATATAAAGTAAAGTTATTCAAGTTATACTCGTAAATTATTAGAAATTTAATTGAGTAGTAATATCAGATATTTAAGCCTGGAAGAAAGGCAGGCCTTTACCCTGCAGTGGGACAACAAAAGCTCGTAAAAAAAGTAACAAATAAATATTATCACAAAACAAAAATACTAATTAGCTTCGTTACTATCAAGAAGTGAAAGTTAAGTGAAGCCGTGTTGGCTAAGTGGGAGGACACTCGACTTTCATTCAGAAGGTCGTGGGTTCAGACCCCGCCACGCACCTCTGGATTTTTCTTCTTGAGAAATCTATGTGCGCTTTAAACACGTGCTTTAACGGTGAAGGCAAACATCGTGAGGAAACCGGCATGTTCTGAGAACTTGAAAAGAGTTTGAAGAGACATGTGACATTCACCAACCCGCACTTGGCCAGCGTGGTGAATTAAGGCCTAATCTCTCTCGTCAAGAGAGAAGTCCCTGTGTCCCAGCAGTGGGAACGTTAATAGGGTGAAATGATGATGATGATGACTATCAAGAAGTCAAGAAGCAGCAAGCGAGTTAAACTCTCCGTAACATTTTTTTTCAGGCTTTGCACTGACGAACTGTTTAAAAAGTTATTGATTATTGTTCGTTCTAATAACCCACAATGGCAGATATTCGGTCGAACCAGCTTCATCATTTCATATAACATGCCACGTAAGCTCACAAAATAAAATCGTTAACTTAAGCCTACCGTAACTCACCGTAACCTGATTGAACATGCAGTTAAATTTTTGAAGAAATGCCAAAAAAACAAGATGACGGAACGTAACCATTGTTTTTTTTTAATATTTTAGTGCTTCCAGCTGCGACAGTGTTAAAGGAATGACAGTATTGTATTTGAAGTTTTCTAAGTGATCTCGTGATGAGTTATTACAACAGATGCGTCCTTTTGCGCACGGTTTTGCTCAGGTGCTATCATGATTTGGTACGTATCAAAAATCGACTTTAACTTTGATTACTATGTATTCTATTAAATTAGATATATTAGAGACTAAATTAAAATCATCCAAAATAGTCCGGAAATGTTATTTATTCATATTTTTTTAATTTCTTATGTCCATACCATGCTTAACAATATTCTCTCATGATAATATGTTTTTTTTTTCTTTTTTCAAAGAGGTAAATATAACAACTATGATATACTACCTACTCAGATCGGAATAATGTTTGTGCACAACCTAACAGACACATTTATCTTTCTATAGCAAAAACATGATGATGTATATCTGTGTAATAAGCTCTAATAAAAAGTAAATGGGTTTTTGACACGAAATAAAATCATTGTGATAACTGTCATACATACAAATAAATATTTTTATTATATCAATTAATTATAAATGAGTTCTCTCGTAAATAACTATGTTATTAGTTCTAAAATACAGTCAGTGAATTACTGGGGTTTAACTCATTTACATCTATTTTTATGCAATTAGTTAGGTAGTAGGTATGCCAGGCTCCATACTGATATGTCGGAACCCTTTGCCAAGAAGTTTGCTAAGAAAAACTTTCTACGATGTTATGAAGCTGAATGGATAAGATTATTGCCCATTACCACAGTTATTATTTCCATAACTAACTTTATAATAAGAATAAGGACTCTGGTTTTTGTTTGTGGGACGTAACGCGTCTTTTAAAAGACGCGTAAAGAGTCTTAGGACATAACCTATGAGATTAGTTTATTTAAATGGGGCTCCAAATAGCACGTAAATTACAACCCACAAACAAAAACCAGAGTCCTTATTATAAAGTAAGTTATGGAAATGAAAAAATCAAAAGAGTTTCATGGATTCATTTCGAATCTTGAAAAGTGCACTGAATAGCAAATTCCATTTCTAAGTTTTTTAAACATCTGAATGCAATATTTCATATTGCTAAAATCGATGACTGTGCCTAAGAACAAATCTTCCTATGTCTTATATGTATTTTCAGACTTTCCACACTGACCTGTGTATTATAATAAATATTACGGATGTTACGGGATCACTCGCATTCACCCACAACATTCGTGACTTTTACTAGAAAATTCTTTAGTATACGAGTTTTCACTACTTTCGACAACACTGTGATGAAGATAATCAACGCGAGGAACAGTCATAATCAGATCCAGGCAAACACAGCGCTTGAATTTGAAGTTGATTGAGGGTTGCGTCAGTTTCCATGCATTGATAATGCATACCTGTATCCTATCGTGACCTCTTCAAAACCCCCTTTTATGTGATAGTTTTACATTTTCATTTATAAGCAGGGTGCCTAGATGTAGGTGAAAAATATTTTATAAAAATCTATAGAAATCAAGCGACGGACGTCCTAAAAACAGGGTATAATCAACGTCCAACCTTCCTGTTGAATAACTTACAACATAATGTCCCCACGAAATTATCAATCCTTTTCAATTAAAAAATACAAAGAAAAAGTGATATTATTACAAGTTACCTTCCAAATATCATGATAACAAAGTAATATACTTTCATGGTATGGTAATGACACCGAACTACGTGGAGCTCGCGCTTGTGTTCCAACTTTTCACATTTGCTGCTCACAATTTCCGCCTTACTGTGAGTTCATTGTTAACATATTCCAAATCTTTGAAATTGTGTTATTACGATTTAGAGATCAGCTGCCGAACGTGCATCTAATAAGTTGGGTTACATAATTGAAAATTTTGAAAGGATCACTCAATCTATTAAATACAAATAAACAAATCCATCTTTATATAATATGTATACAAAGAATGAATAAAGATTGTTGTTTTCATGTCTGCCAGGTTTTTTCCAAGTAGGTAAGTAATTTAAAATAATACTTATTAATTTATTTTATCTAATAATCACAATTACACAGACACACTTCCAATCCGCTAAGCAATATACAGAACTATGAAATAGGCATTCATTGACGAATATTTAAAGTTGCATAACGCTGCAAATAGGTCATTGAAATATCTACCTACTAGTTGGACAAAAATTGTGACCCAAATATTACATTTGATGTTATATTTGTGATGGCTGTTCCGTAAATAATAACCGTTTATACCTAAACTTTAAAAGTAACTTGAAACAATAACATTAAAGACAAAAGCTTCAGGCATATTGTTCAATAAGAAACATCTGTTTATTCATGAGTTATAATAAGTAATGCTGACATGTAAGGATACGGCACACGTGCCGAGACACGTTTGTGTACACCACAAAGTAAGACGTAGGAAAGGTAGAAAAGTCAACTCAATCTCGGCAAAGGGTCCCGTGTGCCTCTCGCCGAAGAAATTACCCCAGATTTGCATAAACGAGACCCGAGGGATCGCCTTTGAAAGTTGCCTAAGTTTGAGGGTATCCTAACATTGCGCCTTGCTCCGTACATCAAGTTATTCTGGCTTTACTTTGTCGAGAGCCCAGACCAGGCATGTGAGAGTGCGCTAAATAACTAGTATTTCGGATAAGATAAGCTGAGCATCATGTTATGTAAGTGAGTTAGGTTGTTAGCTTAATTTTGTGCATAAACGGAGCGGCGCGCTCGAGTTAAACACCTGGTAAGTAAACGTTTTCGTGAATATCTTAACGAGACGAGCAATTTAATTAGGAAGGTTTGCGCATTACATTCGTTTTCAGAGCGTGATGCTAGACTTATCGTGGGGCTTGTTAAGATTAGAATGTAGGTGAAGCTAGTTTTTACAAGTATTGTCTCAGTTTCGATTTGATCAGGCATATACCTATATGGCGTATGATGGCCTTAGTATCACGATCATATTTTAATGTATGTTAGTCTGTAAGGTGTATGTTTATATGGGCTTCAGATGCCTGAAAAAAATTATGCCGCTTGCAGGTTGTTTCTTTTTAAATTGTTTATCAATCGCTAAGTTAGTTCTTGAGATTTTGTACCGTATTTGATTATTTTTTATATATTACTCACATATATATTTTTCGCATTAATTTTACAATTTATATTGATAATTATGATAAAACAATTCTCTACTATTAAAACTACCAGTGAATTATGATATCGCCATCGCTAGCAACACGATGTTTACCAATAAACAAGCTCTGATAAAATTCAAATAGTTTTAGACACGTCATCTTTGAGATTGTATAATAAACACAGATCTTTACTTTAAATGAATCTCTCGCCGCGCCTGTTTGTCTATATGTTTGCGATAAACTTAAAAACAGCTGATCGGATCTTTATGCGGTTTTCAGCATTAGGACGATTGATTCAAGAGGCCGGAAAGGGCCAGGTATTAAAAAATAATTTATTGAAGTGAGAACCTCTCAAGCGGCGTTGAACACTTTTTAGTTAAAAGGGTTAAAACTTTAAACTCACGTTAGATCAACACATTGCCTGATCGATTTTTTTAAGACTGCTTGTTGCGAGCATCCACGAGTAAGATGGAGAAATTTTAACTCACCCGTCAAACATTGAAGTGACGTCAGACAACTTTAATCAGCTGTCTGAGGTATATGCAAAGTGAACATAATTCACTACGTCATAGTCATGAGTCATAGTCATGAGTCATAGTCATGAGTCATAGTCATGAGTCATAGTCATGAGTCATAGTCATGAGTCATAGTCATGAGTCATAGTCATGAGTCATAGTCATGAGTCATAGTCATGAGTCATAGTCATGAGTCATAGTCATGAGTCATAGTCATGAGTCATAGTCATAAGTCACAGTCATTAGTCATAGCATCTATACCTTTATAGAGAAAAAAGTGTGTGTGTGTGTCAGCTACGACGCACGATTGGAGTTTACTACTTACGAACGATATTATGATTATATGTACATCGAATAGAAAAAAAGCGTACAAGAACGCATCTGCTAAAATGATAAGAGAAACAAACATATATCTGTAATTATTCGGATTGTTTATATTACATAAAGTATGTTACAAAATAATAATAACTGTGTTCAATTTATACAAATCCAATTTTAGGATGATTGATTTCTTACACTTTGAATTATAATATCATTCTTAAATACTGTAAAGAAAAATTAATTAGGTGTCTAAACTATAGCTTCTTTTTAATATTTTAATTAATAAATAACAGAAGGTACTTATTATATGTTCCAACGAAACGCGTTGAGAGGACCATAAATTCGTCAATTGTTTTAGTTCCCTGCACAAAAACGTAAAAGCTATCTTTGTAAGACGATATCCAAGTGAAAAAGAAACGTCCGGCCAATTTTTTTTTGTAAATATTGATGATTTTACTGAATAACTTTGCACTCTCACCTCTACTCACTGAGAAATTCTAAGTGAATGCTAGACGAATAGTTTTTCGAACGCGTATTCGAATGTCAAATATGGTAACTCGCATTCCAGAGACACAACAAACAACCAATCAAAATGCGTTAAAGTTCTTATTTCAACGTGACGTTTCGACGGTATTCCATCTCATTCTTTTACACGTTGAATCCTACAGATATATATATATATATATATTATATATATTTATAGATATGTTTGTCTCTTTCTACGTAACGCCTCAACTTTTGTTCACACTAGATTTTACTCCCCATAAAATTTCCATAATAGGCCATGCTTAAGGCCCGGCTTATAACTCAAATCGTTTCTGGAGTAAACTCCAAAAACTTTGCATTTACAATGGACTCGTCGTCATTTTATATAATGATATTACCTTTGAAACGAGTCCATTTACGTGAATTTAATTTAATAGAAAACATATTTAGACCCTACTAAAGATTAAAGTGCCTTGTAATACCACAATGTCTATTACCCCCACATCTACATTACTATCACTAACCAGTTTTGATTCACCAAAGGGTATAAAAACATGACATTAGTGTGTAAACTCAGTTTGGATTCATTTATGTAAACAGTTTACTGAACATAATATCGAGTTACACGGCACATTTACCAAATGCGTAAACGTTAGAATTGTGTCAGTAATGTAAGATTATCAGCGGGATAATGGCGGAGTGGCCAGCGTTGCACATTTGTCCGCGCGACAGCTACAATTACACAGACTCACTCCCATCCGTTCATGTACCTGAGCAATTTACCTCTGCTGGCTAAACTACGAAATAGGCATTCATTTACGGGTGTTCCGTTGAATGGTTAAAATTATTTGAAACTAGCTGACCCGGCAATCGTCGCTTTGCCATAATTATGCGCAACGCATTGGACTGCTACTGTCAGTTGCCATAGGAGTATATACCTATCAATAAACAAAACTTTCGAAGTAAATGCTTGATTTTCGTGACTCTTGCCACAATAGGGAATATGCACGTATTTTTGGACGTGTTCGATCGACAGATCGAACTACAGAGTCAAATTATACGATATTATAAATAAATTACTTATTAGGTAGGTAGGTACTTATACTATTGACTTAAATAAAACTATGTGATTGAATTTTATTAAGCCACTAAATTAGCGCCTTGCGGTTTTACCTGCGTAGTTCCCGGTCCCATAGGAATTCCGGGATAAAATATAACCCATCCTAAACTACCTACTCCCTGAAAAGTAAGCTTTCTAATGGAGAAATAATTTTTAAATCGGTCCAGTAGTATCGGAGCCTATTCAATGCAAACAAACAATCAAAACTTTCCTCTTTATAATATTAGTATAAATATAGATTGATTCGTTAGATCCTACGAAACAAACGTGTCCTACAAACAAACAAACCCATTGGACATGTAGGAACTGTTAATAATAATAATATAAAAAAAATACTTTTTTTTTTAATTTAAGTTTATTTTCAATGTCATAAAAAAAACGTTATAATGTATGAGTTGATCGTACTTATTGTTATTTTTTTGAGAAGTTACTTCAAAATACTCAGTTCTCGAACATTGTTTCAAATTACCCATTCAACGTAACCAAGGCAATAAAGATTGTTCGCCCGATAATGAAAACAAAAGTACGAGTAGTTATAATAACAAAGCGTCGTTATAATGTTCTGGAACAAAGTCCGAAGTCGGCGGTACATAACGCACAATGCCTCTAATTTCCCGGGAGATGTAAAACCTCCAGTTAAATTAGCTGAGCTAAACATTCCTTAATGAGCTACATTTTTCAACCGTGACGCCTCTTGAATGTTTTCGTCTTCATATTTTAAGGTAAATATTTTACGCCTAAATTAACAAGTCCACTCGAAATATTCTTAAATTAAGTTGAATAAAAATATTAATTGTGATTGATGCTCTAGAAGTTGTTTGCGGCTAATTAAATTTATGGTGATTTATCAGTCCTCATATTATATTTTCGGCATTAAAAATGAAAATGGTGATTAAGCTGAAAAAACGGACTATACTTAATTTTTCACGTAACTTACATAAATGCCAATGTATTGATGGTAATGATGAATGAAATTATGACTTTCCTATCGATATGTTGATGTTGATAGCATTATTCAATACAGGTAAAAAATCTGAAAACAAAAAAAAAACGTATTCAAAAAATCTACTCACTTACTGACTGCCAAATATATAAAAACCATCTCTGTACTGTAGGTATTTGAGGCAGTTGAATAATCGGCCCGAACTGTGAATAGGCCATTTTGTTTACAATTTTAATGTATTTACATACAAACGGGTTCAATGAAAAAAACTATAAAATTGTAATGAGGTTGACTCATTACACGTATGATGTAATACGAGATGGAGTTGTTAAATATAGCGGTCCTTTGTTGAAACCGGAAATCATTAAATACTATAAATATCATTATCTCTTGTTAAGCCTTACCTTTTCGAACCAATATAAGTGCTTTTATGTTTTTTCAAAAACTAAGGTTCGCAATCTCTTTCGCACCTTATAAACTTACTAGTCTCTGAACGCTTGAAGATGTTTTTATGACTACAATAAATGCAGATATTTTGTTTTTATAATGTTCCCGTAATACATTCAGTCAAAAAAGTATCGGGAATAGAATTTGTATATGGTTCCCAATTACATTTTTAGTTTATTTTTTTGCTGTTTGATTGGCACAACTGTTTTCCATTTTGGCGCGGATTTTGAGTTGCATCTGTGTTTAAATTTATTATAGTGCTGTTTTTAGTTAGATCATATCTAGTGTGTACTGCGAATTTCACTATGGATAAAAATATCGAACACAGAGTTTGTCTTAAATTTTGCATCGCCAACGGAGTTTCGTGTTCGGAGTCTCTGAAAATGTTACAGAAGGCTTACGGTGAATCGAATTTATCAAAAACACGTGCTTATGAGTGGTACATAACGTTTAAAAGCGGTCGAGATGTGATAGAAGATTTGCCTCTCTCTGGTAGGCCATTAACATCTTCAACTGAAGTTAAGGTCGCTTGTTGTTGACTATCGAGGTGTTGTGCACTCGGAATTCATGCCGGAAGGTGAAACGGTAAATAAAGAATATTATTTGAGCGTTATGCGGCGTTTAAGAGAGCAAATTCGGCGAAAATGACCAGATTTGTGGAAAGAAAATTCTTGGATTTTGCCATAATTGTAAACGAATTTTTGACCAAAAACTCAACAAATGCTATCGAGCAACCACCTTATTCACCAGATATGACTCCAGCCGACTTCTTCCTTTTTCCTAAACTCAAATTACTACTTCGTAGTACACGTTTTCATTCGGTAGAAGACATTAAGGAGAATTCGCGACGAGAACTGAACTCAATTTGGGAAAAAGCGTTTAAAAAATGTTTTGATGATTGGAATATACGTTGGCTTAAGTGTATCGTTTCTCAAGGAGCATACCTTGCAGGCGATAAAATACATTTCGATGAATAACTTACATTGTGTGTTTTATTGATCTTTTCCCGGTACTTTCTTGACAGAGTAGTATATCAACTTGACAAAAAGAAATCCTATGTGCCGGTGCCTGCGGCCAATGTTATATACTAAATAATTGATATACCTATTTCAAAAATCTACTTGATATCATCATCACTCTATTAACGTTCCCACTGCTGGGACACAGGGACTTCTCTCTTGACGAGAGAGATTAGGCCTTAATTCACCAGTAATTAATTAGTGAGGAAACCGGCATGTTCTGAGAACTTTAAAAGAGTTTGAAGGACATGTGACATTCACCAACCCGCACTACTTGATATACTAAAACGAAAATTAAACAAAATAATTTAGTGCAAATAATTGCAGCCAGCAATCAACTATCAATCAACCTATCCTGTACTGACCGCGCACAACGTTGCTTAACTTAATAAAATCACGTTTGAAGTATGGGAGATACAATTGCATTTTAAGCTCTGCGTTGTTATAAAGCTTTATTATAGCGTGTGTATCGTGTAGGTGTGTCTGTTCATCTGTCTGTGGCATCGCAGCTTCATAACGGATCAACCAAATTAGATTCTGAATGCATAATATTAATGTATATGAAATAAAGTAAAGTCAGATTTATTGGCTAAATATAGACCTTTCGTTTATAATTTAAAATTTGTTAACTGTGCAATGCAAGTGTCTTATTGGCGGGCTCAGTTAGAGATTATTGATAGAAGACCAGTTAAGTTAATCAGAGTGATATATATTTTTTTAAGAGAATTTAATAATAAACATACGTATCATAAAATTTGTAACCATGGATTTTAATTTTTATTTATCTTGAGCACGTTTTGTTCACATCTGTAGGTACCTACGCTAATTTGAATTAGAATATAGATTTTTCTTTATATTTGGGACGGGCCCAAAACCGGTTCTACAAAGTAAAAGTAATAAATTAAATGCATTAGGTCAGCTGCCCCGCTCCGCGCGCCGGACTTTTGCGGGCCCGGCCTAGTAAAGAGCCTAATAAAATAATATTATCCCACCTCGTGTTTTTATTGAATCCGACTGAAACAATTAACATATATCAAGTTTATACATACATTCTTGAAATATAGTTATTTTTAACCCCCGACCAAAAAAGAGGGGTGTTATAAGTTTGACGTGTCTGTCTGTCTGTCTATCTGTCTGTCTGTGTGTCTGTCTGTCTGTGGCACCATAGCTCCCGAACGGATGGAGCGATTTCAATTTAGTTTTTTTTGTATGACAGGTGAGTCTGGCGCAAGTGTTCTTAGACATGTTTCATGAAAATCGGTTGTGCCGTTTAAAAGTTATGGGGGTGAGATTGGGGAAGGAAAACCGAAAATCTGCAAATATACTAGTGTGGGGTATCAAATGAAAACGCATCACGTCCACATTACATAATATTATGTTGTTTTACATTTAAGGAAATTAAGGAATTGGAATCGGGGGTTTTTCTTAAATTTTAAATTTAGATTTTAATTATGCACGTCATTTTAACGTATATTTTTGCTATAGCGATAGTAAAACAAGATTGGGCTTCTATGGTTAAAAACGGTTCACTTAACATGAGTAGTATGTGATTCTGTTAGCAAAATAAATTCAGGAAATGTTAAATTTTAACTCGGAAACAGCTGTAACCACGAAGGTTTTAATAATGAAAGTTTCCACAATCCCACCGCCTGGTATTGACACATGACGTAATTCCTTTTAGATGAGGGTCATGATAACTTGAAGTTTGACAGACGTTGTGACGCCTGACAAGATAAATTGGCAAGTGTCTCTCAGCCTACAGTTCAGTCAACTTAGGCAGTATAGTGTTGCTCATACACGGTACTAAAGTTGTAGGTATATAATTCATAATTTTAAAATGAGTTGCCATTGAAGCACCCTTATTGGACACAAAATAATAGCAAATACAAAATAATTCCTAACATATAATGAGTTTAATTTATATAAAACACAACTCATTATCGTTTTACTTTTTTTTTCTAACCTGCATTGGACCACCGTGGTGGGTTATGCTCTGATTCCCTTTTTCTCTCAAGGGAGACCTATATCTATACTACTATACTTTAAAAGAGTTTGAAGGACATGTGACATTCACCAACCCGTACTTGGCCAGCGTGGTGAATTAAGGCCTAATCTCTGTGACGAAGTCTCTGTGTCTCAGCAGTGGGAACGTTAATAGGGTGATGATGATGAGACCTATATCCTTCAGTGCACTTTCTTTTTGATATAGAGAAATAGACTCTGCTACGTATACTCGTTCCATTTTTCGTCACATAGTATGTGTGAATTTTATAAGTTCGTCTATTCTTATAGAGTGGGTGAAAGGTGTCACCTAAATATTTCCGGAGCATGAATTTATGCCATTCTTGTCAGAAAACTCGTGAACGCGCTCTATTTTCCTTTATATTTCAACTTTTTACTCCAGTGACTGGCGTTAAAATATCTATCTCTAAGGTGCTGACTATTTGCGTCACAATAAGGTTATTCCCCCGGCTCGCCCGCACTTGTAAAATTTAGTTATAAAGTTTCTACGAAATACAGACTTGTGCACATAAATGAAGGTTGTTGTTGGTTGAGCAGCTAAATTGCTTCTGGGAAGCTTTTTAATGCATATATTGCTAAAAAGCTGAACGTTAACTGTAGTTAATTTTCTGCATATTATGTGAGAAAGTTTTGTTACGCTTATAATTTAAACTTTTCGTTTTAATTTTAGTTATGAGTTGGTACCAAACCCGATATAGCATCATCAACAGTGAAATATTGAGTGGTCAGAATTGAATTACTTTTTCTGTATGTCATATATTGCAAATGCATTAGGAATAGGCATATAATAGTATAATTTGATCATGTTTAATTATTTTCTTGACTTATTTCATAAGAATACAGAAATGCTGATTTAAAAAAAAACAGAAATGTGCCACGGTGGACCATGTGGTCGACACAGTGGCTAGGCCTTAAGTACACAGTAGTTTAGGGTGATATAATAATAAGAATGAAACAGCTTTTCCTAGGAAGCTAGTTTAAGAAATTTGAAAACCATTTTAAAACTTTGTAGCTAATTGCAGTGCCCCAGAGACTTAACCGGTTAATGTATGCCCTGTGCTTCTAAGGATATAAACATTTTGACTTTGAATTATTTTTAAAATATTTATTTATTTCGTATCTTTTGCTTTTGTTGGTACTTTTAATATACCTCCGAGATATTTATCTAATTAATGATTAACAGAAGTTTGATTATGTACACAGACGATCGAAATCTAGTTAACACACTAACATAGTAGTAGTGTGCAGCGGTGGTGCAGTACACTGCAACGCCATTTGAATTAATACATATTTCTAGAATAAAATTCTAACGCTATTCGAGGGTAAATTATTCACAAAAAACCTTTTTTCGAGAATTGGTGAATGAAATATACACAGGAAACAAATCTTTATTGAAATTTTGTAATAGTATAAAGATGAAACTAAAGGTTTCTTGTCTATATGTATAAATTTTTATTTCTTTGCGTAAACCAGAAATATTTGGCTTCCTCACTAAAACTCGCGGAGTGTGCACGCTTGCTCGATTGGTTATTTATCACTTACGAGCTGGCCCGTTCCACCTTTGGTCGGATGCGACCTTTCTCCTGAATCACTTTACCTAATTGCTGAAACCCGCTCATGATCCGTTCGGTAGTTAATTTACATCCTATAAAACAATTACTACAAAACAAGGTGTTGCTATAACTATAACACCGGAAGGTGTTCATCACTTTTACCATCAAGATAAAAAAATACCTTACAATAATATAGTTTTTAAATCATGAGTCTATATTTAATAACAAGTAAACCAATTTAACGGTTCCCGAATATACATGTAGTTAGTATATTTAACTTAATAGTAAATATAAGAAATATGAGATAAATATACCTATATATATTAAATATAAGAAATATGCTCACGCTTTAAAACTCATTTTGAGCTCTGAAATTTGATTATATTATTAGGTTAGGAGGTTTTGTCTGTTCACGTCCGTAAGTGGTAACCCTCTGAATCCTTACACGTGACCTCCGGGTGGTGCTAAGAACAGTCTCTGGTTCGGCCGCGGCTTGTCACCACACTCCGGGCTGGGCCAGTGCGTGAAGCGATTTTTTTCGTGTTTCGTAATTTTGCCCGGCCTGTAGGAATATGGTTTTTCCAAATTAAACCAAAACAAGTTCAAAGCGCCACGAAATTTATTTTCCGGCTCTCTACATCAAAGTAGAATATAAATTATTATTATCGTGTTAAAAAAAACCTACCATGAAGCCATCAAAATAAGAGCTTTAATTACCTGCGTGTCACAGCCAGGATAAGGGGAGAAAAGTTGATAAAAAATTAAATCCACAAAGAAATGAATTAACTTAATTTTGTTATAAAATTTTCTGGCAGTTAGGAGAATATTCCATTTTTTATTTTATTTATTTATTTATTTATCAGACACACAAAACACATTCCAACATTTACGAAGAAACTATTTATATCTAAACCTAAGTTATATACTTTGATGCAACATAACTATAAGTTATGTTCTACATTTGCCAGAAAGTGTAGAATTTTAAGAAAATGTGAGGTATGTATATAAGTGTTAACCTATTGGGAGAATGATAGGAACAATGGTGATCAAGCGTGTGTGAGTTTGAGTCTCAGACACATCTCATTTATAATGTCACCGGAAAATAATACGAATCGTAAATTGATCTATTTCCTAGAAAATTGATATACTTACGGAGAACCATCAACGGCTGTTGCAATATATTATATTACGTATATGATTCAGGTAATTGAAGGTGGCACCAGAAAGCCTGGATATAGGTTTTTTTTCTATTAAAACGTTTAAATTCAATACAAATGTGATGAATATGGGTCATTCCATCGGCCAAGTAGGTATTTCACCTGTCCGTGGCCGGAAAGTATCCGAAAATCATAATGTTATAGTAACAAATTCGGTTTTCAAATTATTATTATTAGAAAACCCAATTTGTTACTTTTATTCTTAACTTTGGTTGTTAATCTCAGGAACTGCTGCTGTAATAATATGTTTCAGCAGGCTATAAGTACGGTACACTAAGACAAATACGAGCACTGCACCAATAAATAATGTTTCAAAACCTTAGGGTTATTAACCTTAGGATCAATAATATAATCAAATCATTATTGAAATCCTTATTACCTACATTTACAGAAATACGTTATTAAATCATTTAAATATCATATTTTAGGAAATTAATTTTTATTCGTTATTATGAAACACACCTATCGAAGGCGTCCAAACATAATATTTTATTATTATTCAATGTTGAATTATTGACCTTTGCAATTTAAATAAATCTTCGCTTATAAAGATTGATTTTTACTCAAAGTTTTCCTGGTGTTAAAACTTCGTTAATCTAGAAAAATACTGTATCAAATATAGTTTCCCGATGAGAATCGAACCAGAAGTCTGGAAGTGGAATGTCAAGAAGATTATAAACTCAAATTGAATCACCGGCTTTTTGAGCAAACCTTTTATTCCTATGAGGAATTCATACACCAGTAATTATTTAATTCTTATTGGCATTTTTATAATTTGTTTGTCATTTGTATAACTTTATTGCCCTTTTTAAAATTTTATTGACATTTTTTTTTAATTTTATTGACATTTTTATAATTTTATTGACATTAATTGTTAAATTATTTCATTTAATGGTTTACGTTGTTAAAGTTCGACATTTATAATGGTTCATCAATCAATGAGTTAATATAATTTTTATTTTTACTGTGATTATTAATACATAATCACATTTAATACATAATATAAGAAATCACATGTAACAGTTGTTATTAAATACTATTATGACTATTTATTTAGTAACCATATAATAACAGTGATATTATTCAAGGTAAGTCATATTTATACAAATTCATTTACATTCATTCAATAAAAACTTTCAATAAAATATAATAATCACTATTAGCGGGTTAGATTCTCGCGGAGTGGTCAAGTGTCTGTATCTTCTGCAATCACTTTACTCCTTGGTCTGGATGTTTAATATGTATAATAAAATCTATCTATATATGTATGTCTATTATATTAAGTATACCATATGTCTAGTACCTACTCGTAACACATGCTCAGAGTTTACCTCGGGGCTAGATGTTGTTGTGTGGATTGTCCAACAATATTTACTATTTATTATTTGTATTTTGACGTGTTTATATATTATGTCTTCAAAGGTTATACTCGTACCTTTATAATACGCTTTAAACATATCTCGGTGTCTATGACAGCCTCATATACTATTTTTATTCATTATTCGTAGACAGAACATGTCCCGTGACGTGCCTTGTCAACTATTGTGTCTCGTACCTTCCCCTAAAAGGGTCGTGTAAGCCTTCCTACCAACAAAAAGTGTGAATATGATATGTGTGAGAGAGGGTCGGAATATTATGCTAAGTGGTCACTGATGTGCTTTTAGCTTTTTACCCGGAATGTTTAATAATAGGTACTACTAAATGTCTTATTGGCATTATTAATTTTGTAATAATTTCCATTACATTTGATTCTTTTTAGGGTTCCGTAGCCAAATGGAAAAAACCGGAACTCTTATAGATTCTTCATATCTGTATGTCTGTCCGTGTATGTTACAACACCTTTTTTCAGAAACTATAAGAACTTTATCATCAAAACTTGGTAACTATATAGATTTATTCTGAGAACCGCCTTACGATTTTCACAAAAAAACTAAAAGTGGTAAATTGTGTGTTTAATTTAGACAGGTACAGTCAACAGCAAACAATCTGATAAAATAGGGTCCTATAACAATTTATACAATAAATAAAATCAAAATTTACTGACCATTGTTGTTTATTTGAAGTAAAGGAACAAATATTGTGCCATAAGTAGGTGATAACATTTGTTTCGAACCTCGGTATTATTATGATCATGTCACACTAGAATATGTTGATTTCGTGCCATTATCAAATTTTAAAAATATTTGCGAATAAGTACGCACTTTGAACTGCAACATTTGCAATTTTTTTTAATTACAATCACATTATTTTACAAAGAGGAGTTTTATAAAAGTATCAGACTCTTGTTACAGTGTGTAATTTATAATTCATCATCATCATCATCATCACCCTATTAACGTTCCCACTGCTGGGACACAGGGACTTCTCTCTTGACGAGAGAGATTAGGCCTTAATTCACCACGCTGGCCAAGTGCGGGTTGGTGAATGTCACATGTCCTTCAAACTCTTTTAAAGTTCTCAGAACATGCCGGTTTCCTCACGATGTTTTGCCTTCACCGTTAAAGCAATTTATAATTATCGAAGTGAAATTGATCAATCTGATGAAAAAAGGTTCACGTAGTGTAAATGTGCTTGCCGATTGATAAAAAGTGTCAACGTTTACGTTTATGCTTTAATATATAAACTTATTTATATATAAAAGTATTTTAAATAAGAATTTATAGCCTCATGAGGGGTATAATCACGTTTGGAGCCCGAAACGACATTAATTATGTATTTTCTCGTAGCCGCTTAGGCCCATATCTCCATCCACATGTACCTTATACGTGTGCATAATACAGCGAACAGCGATTTGTGGTCAGCAGTGGGCATAGAACACGCGCTTAATTAGACCCTCCTAAAGTGCCGGGCACGTAACCGAATGGCGAAATTAAGGAGTATTCTGCATTTTATTACTTTATGGTTATTCAATAAATGACCTGGATTGATCACTTCAAATGTGTGCATAATGTGTAAATGGGATCATTGCTTCTATGGAATAGTAAATTAAAGCATAAATAAGCATTAATATATTTTTGTTATAATTTGTATAATAGGCCTAGCCGTTCAAATTATTAAATAAATAAATAAATGAAAGCATATGCAATCCGACACCATGTTCTGTTATATCTGATTAATTCAGAAGGATCCGTAGCCTTGACTGTATGCAAAATATGATTCATATATTTGGTGCAATTAAACCTAGTCTAGTTTAGTTGTAGTGTAGTATAGGTCGTCTGTAAGACATCGTTCTAGCGATAAGATGAACATTTTGTAACTTATTACAATAACAACTATTTTTATTTTTTATATCTCTGGATATGGTTATAGACAGGTATACCTATTTCACCATTTTTATTTAGCTACCACGATATCTGTTTTAGCTGTTGACGATCGGTTAATTTGAAATCGCTTAAAGTGTTACCCATTTATTTTAAACTCTCTTTGCTGTCATACCATAATTGTATTCCGACGAGACTAATCACTATCTAAACTTGGCTGGTTTCCCTCCACATTACTTAAAATATGTTCGCAAATAGGTGCATTTTTTAAAACAAAGTACTTACAGCAAAACACAAGGCAGTCCCAAAGTACAGCTTTTAGTAAGCAGACGGAGACTTTAAAAGTAGAGCATCTTCATCTCGGCACATTGCTCCCGCCGGTTTACACTTCATTTAGTTAAGTAGCGAGTTAACTTGCGACTTAACCAACTTACGTCGGCCACATGTGCTTGTGGACGCAGTTAGTTTTAACACCAGAGCGATTTACTAAATACTTACCGAGTAAGGAGATACATCTAAATGTTTTCCTAACTCTTTCAAATTCAAAGAAGTCTCATCAAATTGCTGACGTTAATTTTCTGCCGCTAAGATGTAGCTTAATATTTAAAATAACACCAGTTATGACAAGCGCCGTGGCAATGTAATGGCTTAGTTTGTAACAAGGTTTAAACGCTGGTAACTCGAAGTGAATAGTGGCTCGTTATAAATCCCTCGAGCTTAGTAGCACGCAAACTCTGCAATCTGCATATCGATGGTCATATGTTGACACCTCGTAACTAGTTTAAGTCAAATTTGTCAGTAGATAAAAAAAACTTTCTAAAATCTGCCAGAGATGATTAAAAAATAAAACAAAAATGTAGTTCGTAGATTATTCGTTTATTTTTATAAGGAAATGATAAAAAATATGGTTCATTTGGGGTTTTTTCTAGAAAATGAATTTATAATTAGTTACGAGTAGACAATTTAAAAAAAAAACTTACATTAAAAGAGTTACGAGCAGTCAGCCGTGACGTAAATAACGTGTTGAAGGTTTACGTTGTTTAGTTGTGTGGTAAGTTATCGTAAAAAGAGTGAAAATCTGCAGGGATTACACTTTTAAGAGCTTGCAAATCTGAGTACTTAGTGGACGTAAGTTTCAGTGGCTCATTGAAGAGGTTTTCGTAGGTTCTCTGTGGAAAATCTATGTTCTTTGGTCTGCTTGGTAATACGGAGTAATTTTAATCTTCAATGTTAGTTTTGAAGTCTTTAGATAACAGACAAAATGTAGATTCACAGGTCTCTTTCATTTGTCTCGCAGATCTTGGCACATTGTACGTATTACACGTATTTTCATTTATTTTCCAACCTATATAAATTTTTCCGGACTCTCGTAACTTCTTATTAATTCTGGCTTTCCACGACTCTGGTTCAGCTAGCCCTTTTCTTCTTTTATACTTTCTTGTGCTATCCTGTTGGAAGACACTGCTACTCTCTTCGTCAGAAGAACAGGAAGTTGCATCTGGATCATGATCAGGGTCATCTATTGTATTCATTTGAGTCGACTCAATACATATACTTCAGAAGTTTCAGATTCTTGAGCATGACCCGAGTTGCTGATTTCAGTTTCAGCACAATATGTATTGGAAATGACTGGGAAGGGAACTCTGATATAAGCCTCAGTTCCATCTCAGTAGTATTTTCAGAGCTGGTAATGGGATGTTGGCTGGCAGATGAATGGAACTAGTTCAGAGATAGTGAAGTGGTAAGTTCCTGGTCGTATAGAAGATTCAGTGAAGAACGCGAAGAAGTATCTTGATGATCAAAAGAATTTTGGTAAACAGTGAGAGATTCCTGAGGGGGTACTTCACCAGATAAAGCAGGTGTGTAACTTTCCACCAAAAGCATTTTTCCTGCTTCAGAGCTGGTGTCCAGGGACGATGGAGTGGTTATCCCCCGATCGTGTACAATATTTATTGAAGATCGTGCAAAAGTGTCGAAATATTGATGGTCATGGGTCGGGCATCTTTGATTAGCAGCAAGATTTTCCAGAGGGATAAAACCTTCAACAGATAAAACCGGTTGCGTGTAGCTTTCCTTTAAAAGTAACATCTCTCCACTTTCTTTTACTTCATAGGTAAAAACTAGAGTCCTAATTCTTTTTTACTAGCAACAACTTGACTAAACATCTCTTCATCACTGTCTCTGTCGTCCATGATCAGGACACCCTACAAAAATAAATTATCTTATACTCGTATCACCTATTCGGAAAAACATCATTACAGTCCATACGAAACATACCTTTTTATCCGACTTATTCGATTTCCTGGCACTTTTCACGGATTAATTAACATAAACCAACTCTTAATTGCATGTGAAACATGCATGTGAAATTTTAAAATAATAAAATCAGGCAGCCTAGTCTTTCAGTAACAAATAATAAGGAATGAGTGCTTAAACAGTTCGTGCCTATACGTTCATCGTTAGTATTGACAACTCGTATCAGCTTGTAAGTGGGAGCAGGTTGATACATAAAACTATGAGGGGTCAACTCTGGGAAAAAATGTTCGAGTGATATTTTTAGTAAATTACGAGCTAGCAATTCTAAGCCGTGGCGCTTAAATTCGAATTTTTTCATGTGCGCAACTTGATTTCGTAAAAAATGTAAGTTACGAGGTGTCAACGTATGACCATCGATATTCGGCGCATTTATACACCAATAAATCTAAATTTAAAATTTAAGAAAAACCCCCGATTCTAATGCCATAATTTCCTTAAACGTAAAACAACATAATATTATGTAATTTGGACGCGATGCGCTTTCATTTGATACCCCACACTAGTATATTTGCAGATTTTCGGTTTTCCTTACCCACTCTCACCCCCATAACTTTTAAACGGCACAACCGATTTTCATGAAACATGTCTAAGAACACTCGCGCCAGACTCACCTTTCATACAAAAAAAACTAAATTGAAATCGCTCCATCCGTTCGGGAGCTATGGTGACACAGACAGACAGACAGACAGACACACAGACAGACAGACAGACAGACAGACAGACAGACAGACAGACAGACACGTCAAACTTATAACACCCCTCTTTTTTGGTCGGGGGTTAAAAAGGGAAAGTGGAAGCGACCACAGATCATTTATATTGTGTTTATACAGTAGCTTAAGAATACATTATATTTTCATATCATTTGTATTATTCGTGGTTCCACTACTATTATTTCAGCTGTAGGTCCTCGGGTACTATGCGATCATGTAAGTGTTCGTCCTGTGTCAATAATGAGAAATTGTTTGATATTAATTTATGTGACGTTAAAAAACCAGCTTATGAAATAGTCAAGATTATTTGAAGAAACCGTAAATATTTATTCCTTCACCGTTAGTAGCGCTGGAAATGGAACATGTCAGCATTACAGTACGTACTCTGTAATATAATTACGCTACTATACATTTTATTGTTTATCTTTCTGATACTTTGGCGGTCATAATATGAGTAGCTTATAGTAAATAACGTCATCTTGCTTACATGTTTCAATAATTTAATATTATCATTTGCCTTTTCACACTCTATTATCGCAACTAATTTAACCCCTAACTGAAACCCTTAAATTTTTAAAGTCATCGAGAACCATTTTAATCAAAGAAAAACAATATATAATATTATATCACAATGCTTTAATATAGGAAAACATTTTATGTGACCTTTACACTGCTTCAATACCAGTGTCCTTCACACTGTTTAGTAAAATAATTGCACCCAGCGTTTGAAATAGGGCTTTGTAGGTTAGTCTGGTGCGAGATTTTAGAGTATTTTTGTTTACTCTTCAGCGCTACGACCTTAATTCGTTACATAAATCAAGCGGACACCAGAGTAATCATTTTGTAAACACGTTCGAATAATAGATGTAGGTAACTAATTGCAGGTACTGTTATTTGAATTACGCATGTACAACACAAATGGAATTTTTGTATGGGGGTGGCTAGAGGCCATTACAATTAACCTATTTGCAAAATATTGTTAACTAGCGAACCGCCCCGGCTTCGCACGGGTATAAAATATATAGCCTATGTGATTAAAATCGATCCAGTAGTTTTGAGAAAACCGCGGCCTTAGACGCGCTATTTAAGAGCACGCTCTTGACGCACCGGGCGGCCGGCCGGTGCCGCCGCAAACGCTACGTCCCGCATTTTTTTAATCTGTAATATCTTCGAAAATATTCACATAAATCATACGATGTAAAGGGCCATATAGATCTATATTAAATGAACAATGTATTCAAGGTATTTAATTTGTTAAGGATTAATGCTGTATTGGTTAAAATCGCTTCGAAAATTAGCCATTATTTGTCCTAAAAAGTAAATGACAAAAAAAAGTTATTGTGTGTTATCCATAAGAGATAGACATATACCATCACGGACTTTTCTGTAGACATTTTCAATGTGTACAATACTTTGTACATAATTTTGATAAAACTCGTAGGGTTCAGCCTGCGTTTGCAATGTAAGCGGAAAAAATGTAATTATTTACGACATCACATTAGAAACCTAAAAAATTACAGTACTTATCCACTATTTAATGGATGTTATTATACATATTAACCTTCCTCTTGAATCACTCTATTTATTAAAAAAAACCGCATCAAAATCAGATACGTAGTTTTAAAGATTTAAGCATACAAAGGGACTTAGGGACAGAGTAAGCGACTTTGTTTTATACTATGTAGTGATTAGTAAGTAGCTGGACTGACAGTTTGAAGCTAGTTTGAAGCTACTGGATAGTTTATTTTATTTTTATGTTTATTTTTATTTTACTTTATACCTTAACTACTACAGCACTAAGTAAAGGCACTAAGTAAGTAAGAGTAAGTTTCTGTTTTTATTTTTGTTAATTTTTGTCTACCACCGCCGTCCACAACCTTCCTGATATAATATTTCCATACAAAGGTTGTCTGGAAGAAATTGCTTTAAGCAATAAGACTGGGCGGTCTTACGCGCGGCTTACGCATGCTAGATTTATTTTAATTATTAAAATTTTTGTATTTTTGTATAATGGTGTGTGTAATAAAGAATTTTTCTATTCTATTCTATTCTAAAGGTATAAAGTAAAATAAAAATAAAAAATAGTTGCACTAGTCCTATGAGGCTATAGTTATGTTATAGTTTTTTTTCTCGCAGAAAGAACTAAAGAGATAAATTTTTGAAACAGGTATGTACGAACATGATAGATTAAATTGAACAAAAATCCAAGGGAGTCGGTAAAATTAGTATGCGGGTGTGAGTGTGTGTATGTGTGTGTACGTGATGCGTCGGTGTCGGGGTGGGTGGATGAGGGATGTGTGCGTGTGTGTATGTATTTAATTGTGAAAACTTAAAATACCTGAAAACACCGGCCTCTTGTGACATTATTTAAATCTACGTAAATTGAGTAATATTTTTCAATCATTATTGAGGGAAGTAAGCTAGTCTGTGCATGTATTATATGTATGTACCTAATAAACTTATTCGTAAATTATATTACGTAACTATGAAAATATGTTAGTAAGAATTAAATATTTATTTTTCTGCTTTATAATGGACAAGACGACTGTTTATAAAATTGGTGTATTATTTTTAGTCCGTCTGTTAGACCGTCAAAACATACTGGACATTAATTGAATAAAAAAGGGCCTAGAGCATCAAATTTCCTGAGTGTGACTGTTTCTTGACTTCCGCTTGTGACTTATAAATTTAGTAAAATCGTTACATCACGCGGAACACTTGATTTTGGAAGAAAAACTAAAAATACGTGAATATTTTTTAAAATAGTCTTAATGATGTACATTTTTTTTTGTAATCTTGCCTATCGATAGATAAATATTAGAAAAGCTGACCAGCAAATGCTGAGTATATAATGTATACATATAAGGAGATTCCCATACAACAAACGTGATTTTTAACTGCAAAAAAAATGCTTTTTGCTCTTTACCTTTTTTGCATTTTTATTGCAAAATGTGTATAAACTGTACGTGTAGTATGAATCCATTTCATACTTATCCAATGAATTGTTAAGTGATTGGGCATCATTCAAGTATTTTCCATATAAATTCTCGACTAGAGATCTAAGAATGCACACCAAATTAGAACCTCCTCCTTTTTTGAAGTCGGTACAGGTATAACTTTTTAAATTATCATGGTTTTTAACAATATTGTAAATATTATTATGAATACCGTCAAATCATGGTATGTTACCCGTTTTTAATCATAATGTCGTTAAAGGTGCCTAAAAAATATGCGCGAACACTGAACAAGTACGATTAAAAACAATTACAAATATCACAATAGCTCAACAAATAATAATTCCTTTTTGGAGTTTACTCCATAAGAAACGATTTGAGTTATAAGGCCCGGTACGGAAATTTTATGAGGAGTAAAATCAAGTGTAACACGAAAAGTTGAGGCGTTACGTAAAACGAGACAAACATATATATATCTGTAGGATTGAACGTGTTAAAGAATGAGATGGAATACATTACACAGCGTATCTCATTCTCGGGGTCTCCTCTTTGCGCGATACTTCGTAGTCTCACTGTATTTTATTTATATTATTTTGTAACATACTTTATGTAATACGCTTTATTGAAGTCATCATCATCATCTCAGCCGTAAGACGTCCACTGCTGGACATAGGCCTCCCTCAAAGATCTCCAGTGGTTTCGGCTGGCAGCGACCTGCATCCACCGTGAGCCCGCAGCCTTCACCAGATCGTCCGTCCATCTAGTAAATAATCCGTCCGTCCGTAAATAATCCGAATAATTACAGATATATGTTTGTTTCTCTTATCATTTTAGCAGATGCGTTCATTTACCCTTTTTTCTATTCGATATTATATCATAATAATCGTCCGTAAGGAGTAAACTCCAATCGTGCGTCGTAGCTGACACACACATACTTTTTTTTATTCAGTTAAACTAAAAAAATGCTCAAACACACTAATGCAAAAAAATATCTCAAAAGCATAAAAAATACATAACAAACTTGGGTTACACCAAATTCGGTATAAAATGAAGACATTATTGAATATAACTCGAGAACTACTTTGGCGATTGTTATAAATTTAAATGGGACCAAATTGCAAGCAACAGCTTTAATTTTAAAAATAATCATCGAAATTCGTTCACTGAGCTCTAAGATAAAAAACATAAAAAAGCTAAAACAAAATACGCGTTATTTAAAGTTGGTTAAAAAATAAGATCTCAATTTGACGCGAATTTTTATGTTTGTTACCTGAGAACTTTGTTCTCCGTGACCTGATTTAGTTTTTGTATAAAATCTGTTACTGGCAAATAGCATTTAAATTTTATAACAAGCAGTCTTGTAGTTTCTAAGTTATGCTCAATAATTCATATTTTCCAAACTAAAAATTGGTTGTTTTAAAAAGTTACATGTTTTATTAAAAAAATAGCGTATTTACATATTTAACACCGGATAACCCGCGCGCGATGCCGACCACTAATGGATGCGCATTTGTAAGATTAATTCTTCCAGTATTTTCCAGCGACACCAAGTCAGGCAAGGTTAGATGTACTGGCTTAACACACTACGGGGTGGGCAACCCCGTAGTGTGTTAAGCCAGTAGCCAGTGTTTTTGCATTTTCCCGCAGAAACAACGTACTTAAGTAAAAAGTTTCCGATAGCCTTCCTCAATAAAAAGGCTACGAGGACAATCATTTTTGGAATCTAAACAGTTAGTTCAACAAACAAACACACTGTTGAGCTTTATAATTTGAGTATAAATAAATAAAATATAATTCATTTATTTCGGAAAACATTACAAATGAAAAATTATATCAAGTTGAGGTCCGTATTATATTAGTATATATTTAATGCATCCTAATAACACTGATATCGATTTCAGGTATCAGATACCATTTTGTTTGGCATACCATTATATCAATAAGATTGTGATTATTCTAGTTAAATAATAATATCACTATATTATATAATCTGTGATATCATTACCATTTCAATGCAAATTTCCAGAACTATTAGGTTTGTAAGCATTTCATAAAACAAAGTAGATACTTACATCATAAATTGTTTACGCAATAAAAACTCATTTTTAACCCCCGACCAAAAAAGAGGGGTGTTATAAGTTTGACGTGTCTGTCTGTCTGTATGTCTGTGTGTCTGTCTGTCTGTCTGTGGCACCATAGCTCCCGAACGGATGGAGCTATTTCAATTTAGTTTTTTTTGTAAAACAGGTGAGTCTGGCGCGAGTGTTCTTAGACATGTTTCATGAAAATCGGTTGTGCCGTTTAAAAGTTATGGGGGTGAGAGTGGGTAAGGAAAACCGAAAATCTGCAAATATACTAGTGTGGGGTATCAAATGAAATCGCATCGCGTCCACATTACAAAATATTATGTTGTTTAACTCTTTCATGAGATTCATTTCATCGGTCAAGCCGTTTCGGAGGAGTACGGGAACGAAAACTGTGACACGAGAATTTTATGTATAAGATGAAAAATAGATGTTGGCCGATTCTCAGACCTACTGAATACGTATATTTGGTAAAAATCGGTAAAGCCGTTTCGGCAACGAAAACTGTGACACGAGAATTTTATATATTAGATGTATTTTTGTTTTCGGAAAACATCTCTCTTGTGATTCTAAACTCTAGTAATGTATGAGAAACATTATTTATTTCTCTATATATTATAAGTTTTAAGCGCTAGTAACTCGAAGTGAACAGATGCTAGTTATCAATCCCTAGAACTTAGAACCTTAGAATTTGTCGCATTTATACCAAAATGGAAAGTGAAGGGAACCATCACTGTTTCACTAATGCTCAAATAGTCAACGATATCAATTGCCCACGTCATGTGGCTTGGAGAAATAAATGCTTTAAACCACACCTTTCCATGAAATGGTCCTTTTTTTTAATATAGTTTTTCATTCCCTAATGGACAAAATGCTTTGTAAACATGGTCTACTTTGAAATTACCATTATTTGATCAATTTAATTATTGACTTTCTGATGGCGCTTCAGCGGAAGCTGCGGTGACAAGCTCACTTTGCATGCTGTCATCGCTGATGGATTTAAGTATAAAAAAAGAATACTATATACATAAATTAGCCTTCATGACCTTAATCACATTGTGTCTTGATGTTTTAAAATGCCGATGTAATTTTTTGTATTGGACTGTTTATAAATCTTTTTTCGCAATTGACGTAACCAATACAAAATTTAAAAGCATTTGATCCCTATTTTAAACTATTAAGCATCTAATTTTTCTTGTTCTTTTAAAAACCACCTGTGATACATTTCAAATGAATAAAAAATATATTACACTTTCTGGCCCGTACCGACTTTACTAGCATGTGAAAACTTTCCACTTAAATCACTTTACCTAATTAAAAAAACTTCATAAAGATTCGTGCTGTAGTTTTATGAGTTTATCCCGAACATAAAGACAGACAGACGCGTCGGGGGACTTTAATTTATAATATGTATGAAACCAAATGAAAGCAAATTACTTTCTTATTTCACTCTATTTTACAGAAATTCAGTCGATTTATCTTTAGAGCGCCGCCAGCTTATTTTGTCACGTAAATCAAGCGGTCACCAGAGATACCAATTGTAAAGACGTTAGAATAATAGATGTAGGTAACTAATTGTACTGTTAATTCACAATACACATGTAGGTGCGTCCCCAAATAGGTTTTATTTATGGATGGCCTCCAGTCTCTATCTTACATGATTAATTGAGGTTACATATACCTGCACACACTAACACACTTACTAACACTTAATAAGCTAATTCTGTAGGTAAACGTTGTTGCTTAAGTATAAAGAACAACTTGTCTTATTGGCTGACAATAATACGAGTATTTTAAACCAATCAACGGATTTAAATGCAATTTTTAACGGATGGCTAAAGGTGATCAAAGAGAAAGTGATATGTGCAATGCAAAGTCATACAGATGCATAGTCGGGCCGGGTAGATATGTAATAAATAACATTTAAAAATAGCTAAGGACTTGTATCCACTTATATTTTGATAAATTTATTTGTAGTAAACACTGAGGATCTCTGTCTGGATCTTCTTCTATGCATCGAGGGGTCCGTGCTCACGTTGGTCTTGATATTGCAGCCATCATTGGTCAAACGGCTCTCATCAAGGAGCTTTTCTTAAACCTCTCGGTCGCACCTGGTGAATCCCCATCTATTGGATACATAGATCTTCTAACGGCCAGGGAACTTGAACTTAGTACAACGCAGAGCTTCAATAACCGCCGACTTTCCACGGTCGCTGGAACTATTACGAGTATAATGGGCTTATGTAGAAGGGGCTCCTGAAATCTTGGGTTTTTAATATAACTATTTCCTTAAGTATTTTCTTTTTATATTTATTTTTCTCACTTCTTCGCCTCCTCCTTTTTCAACTCACTCCTCGTATATCGATGGTCCTCGGAGAGAGACCCTCGGATTAATCCCGTAACACTTAGGAGCTCATGATCTATTTATAACCAAAGCAAAAACTTTAAAAGTAAACGAACCGCCAAAGTGGTCAACTTTTCACAATTCGCCTTTCAATGATTTTACATTTCTATTGTTAGGGTTAAAGATTGTGAGCTGATAATCTTAATAAATAAATAAAAAGATGTGTACATTTCTATAAAACTGTAACCTTAGTTCATCCGTAGAACTCAGTCGAATTATTCTATCAATCTGAGAGAAATAACTAGGTATTATTTTAAACATCTTTTCCAACTTATATCTTCCTTAATTTACTACTCTTAATTTAACTGGCCCGTCTTACCTGTTCGGCATACCCAGACCAACTTTAAACTTTTATGAAATAACGAAGTTTTTGCTGTTCTCGGCGAAAGTGAATTTGGTTATAATTTAGTTAGGTATTTAATTATTAAAAAAAAGAAATGAAAGAAATATTTTATTCAATCATCATCATCCTCAATTCTTCCATACTTTTCCCATATCATCAGTAGAACAAACCCAAAACATAATGTTTAACTCAACGATTTTCTAACTTTGCTCCCAATTAGAGAGATAAACCGTTTTGATTAAAGCTTAACGAGACAAAAGCTTGGAGTAAGGGTTACGTTCAAATTGAAATGAATCCGACAACGAAGTAAATGCGACCTAAATGCGTGTCAGCGAGTTATACTGGCGATTTGAGAGTATGAAATACAGAAATAACAGATTTTTTTTTGTTATTTAACTTCTCTAGCAGCGAAGTTCCTTGTTTCACTGCCTCGCGAGAATAACGTTGCAGACTCGCGAAGTTTACTAATGCGCCACGTTTTTGTCGCGCTATCGCTTTGTCTACTCTCGCAGATATAGTATGGTTGAGCTGCCATCATAAAACACTATAACACACAATGGACGCTTTTTTATTGGCAGTTTTGCGTCGGCCCAAGTTATTTTGTGAGGAAATATTCATTTTAAAATCAGGATGGTCGACTGACTGATGCTTGTACAATACACAATTTTTGGTGGAATTGTACATAATAATAGTAAATGGTTGAACACTCATTTACTATTATTATGTCGCATTCCCCAAAATATCTATGCCAAAAATGACAATTTAAGTGTATTTAAGTCTGCATAGTAGTAAGTACATGTTAGTATAGAATAATTTGAATAGTTGACTTCGTTAATTTCTAATCAGGTATTAATTATATTACATTTGCAAAAATGTTTTAATAATAATAAACAAGACGTTAAAATAATAACAATTTATAATAAGACGTTATAATAAGTATACCTGCAATAAGATATGGGCCGAGTACGGCCTGAAGAGATTTCTACGTTGGACTCGGCACTCGAACACCAATATGATTTCCGACATACTGTCGGACTCCGGCACTAGACTCACGAGGAATCAATTTTAAGCTCAACTCTATTAGAAAGTCCAAGAGTGGGTAAAGACTACACAGTCTGGTATCTTACTCACTATTATTCAAACGTTGTTTTTAATAAATTTATTTGTGTATTAGGTATTTAATTCTTTTACATAAATAGGCCTTAGTGATTAAATAAACATTGTAATCAAAACGTTCAACTGGATCTTAAGGGTAGTATTTCAAAACAATGTAGTTTTTTTACGAGTACTATGTTCTCTAGTTTTGTTTTACTTTGTTTACTTACATTTCTACAATAATTTATGATTTTTTTCTTTCATTTTAGTAAAGTTTAAAGTATGTTTGTAATGTTTGTTTTAAAAGGATGTAACAATTCGAACTGACTATAGGCAATTAACACCGCTACTCGCCAGCAAGATCTGCAACTCCAAACATGTATTTGATACAAAAAAAAAGGTAGATAGGGTGTAAAGAGTTTTATGAGATTTGTTAGGTATAAAAATATATATAATTATGTCCGGGCAATCCACAAAACAATATCAAGCCTTGCGCTAAACTATGAGCTTATGTTTTGGGTACTAGACACCTGATATACCTAATATAACAGACATTATTTATTTAAATATTTTTACAATATATACTAATCATTCAGATCAAGAAGAAAAGCAAAACATACAAACACGTCAGGCGTTTGTATGTTATCCCTCGACGGAATCGAACCCCTTGCCACAGACAAGGCCCCGGACCAGTATGCCCGGACAGTCAAAGATTTTGGAAGCTATAAGTCGGTTTTAGGTTTTGATAAAAGCTGAAAATGCTCATTCAATCAGTTACTTATTGTAAATTTCAAAATAAATGTTTGAAACATACACTTTTAGTAAATAATATATTTATCTATATGTTTTGTTAGAGTGCGTCGTAATGTTTGTTCATAGTAGGTGAAAAACAGATGATATTTACATAATAAAGTAGTCACATACCATATCACTTTCTAAATAATGAACGAAGTTTTAGAATTAAGTATCAGGTTTTTTGCCTAAATTACAACTGTTCTTCAGCTTATCTTCGTCGGTGGCCTTTTCCTTTTTTTTCTGATCATGCATTGAACAAACGTTCTTACGGTCAAGACAAGTGGAAGGTTGGGACCACGGTGCCGGTTTGAATTCATCCTCATTTTTGTTTTCTTGCTCAGTTTTGGGCTTGCAAACATCTAAATCCATATTGCAGGTCCCATCGTAATGAAAGTCTTCTGAACCTGTAGGCTTCGCAATATAAGCAGAACTGGCAGAACCAGTCGATTTTATATGCTTATCATTTTTCGAGCAGACACAAATTTCTGGTTTTGGTTTGGGTAAAATTAATGTTCCAGAACTAAAATCTTCTGTATGCGAATCCACTTTTGACTTTTTTTCTTCTTGCTTTATATGTGGGCATAGCTCTATGACGGTTGTGATTGTGAATTCCACATCATTAGCACAAATATTGACTTGATCTGAACAGGTGGGAGGTGTTAGCAGAGATGGTACATTTAAATCATCACTTTCTGTTTGCTTTGTCTTGTTGCAAAATTGGGCATTTTCGCACACCGGTTGTTCACCAGAATCTCTAAACATACATTTAAAATCAATTCATCTAATACTATATTAATTAAAAAAAAGTTATGTTAATTATTAAATTCAACTACTCCTGATCGTTATTTTTAACTAAAAGCTAGTTATTTTTAGAGATATCTAATAAAAACTAGATATTTTAAACTAAGCTGTTTTCAAACAGATTCAAGATGAACGTTAACTTTTATAGTTATGCCAAGTAAATTATGATCCTGATCTTACTTTTGTCCTTTATTCTCCATTTTCTTTGATAAAAATGAACTGAGTCTTTGGCCGCAGCAATTCTTACAATTCTGTTATTTCTAAGGATGGATTTTATGTTACTTGATCATATCCAACTGGTTATTTAACTTGACTTTATTGTGGATGTACCTAAAGTAACATTTGAGAGTCCGGTGAGTTCACAGGTTTATTCATTTTAATAGTAATTTTAATTTATCATTTTCAAAATAAGTAATAAGGTATTCAAATAAAACAAAATTTTGCTACGTCTTTCTTCTTCTTATTATATTTGATGGCGTCCGTGACTGGCTATATTGCCGTCAACAGCCAATGTCCGTATGTACCTCTTTCTATTTCTTGCTGTACTTATTGTGGCTTTTACACGGAAGTTACGATTTTTGTCATTCTTTGATATAATAATTTTTATTTAACTTCTGTGTCGAACTTTAATAGCCAGTCACGGACATCAAATAAAAGAAGAAGAAAATGAACAACTAAGAAAAAATATTTAGTTTTGGCCGTAGGAACTCCTGAGGACATTCGGAATTCCTCTAGGAATTGCCATGTAGTCGATTTACTACGTTAAATCCCTGTAAGCGTACGTTTGCCCAAGCTAATTATAACATAGGAATACCCTTCACTTTTAGCAAAAGAAGGTAATAAACATAAAGATAAATAATATTCGGTATGATTGCTGGAAAAAGTTATGTTACAAGATCACTCGTCTTATTTTATTAACACATTACATATTATTTATATTTATTGTATGTACGCCATAAAAACATACAATACCGATACACACACGACGGACGTCTCTTTTATAAATTACTATTGAACCTACGCAAAAGTGATTAAATACTTATATAAAACACAAGCCCTTTTTAACCGACTGCGCAACGCAAAGGGGTGGTAATGTGTTTAATAGTCTATGTATGTTAGTATAAATTATGTTCCTTTGTCCCACTATACAGACCAGACGCCTGGGCCGATTTTTATGATTCACACGACATTGGATTCCTCTTAGTACGGTTGGTTTTTTATTTAAGGTTGCGAAACAACCATTCTCACATAATATAAGCCTAAATCGTAAATTAAGTAACACCTATTTGAACAGTAGAACAGTCAAAAGTAAATCAGATCGTTACTATTTTTTTATTGTAACTCATAAATAAAAGGAAGACAAATAATTTTAAATTTATTATTTCAGGTCTTTGCCTTGCTCATAACCACTTTTTAATATGATTTTAACTACCTTTTCAGATCAAAAGCTACTATCGTAGGTCCCTTTTATTTTTTTCAAGTAACCTGGCATCAATTAAAAGGACAACCATAACGTTTTTATGTATTTACGATAAATATATTTTCCATAAAAAATCACATTAATTCTAGTTTAGCTAATGCTCAAAATCAATCCCATAATGGCAGCCGTATATAGATAGTGAGCCAACTAAAAAGCAATAATCATTAAATTTAAACTACCAGTTAAATGCTCAAAATTTAGTGGCATGGCCCGTATACCTACACACTAATGAACACATTGAATAAACTCACCTTTTTAATAATAAAATTTAAAAAAAACGGATTTTAGCATTGAGTTAGTACAAAGGCGCTTCAACTGCCACAAAAGAAACAAAGCTGCAAATAATAGATGTTCTGAATCAGAAACCACAAAATGAATAAGCCACGAAACCCGTGACATGTGAACGTGGTTCACTATGAAGAGGTATTATTATGCTGTCAAATAACTGCTCATTTGATGATGTCTGTAATTTTATTACTTATAGATCCTAAACAGGGTGCTCCACTGTATGCACTAACTCAAAGAATTATAGAAATGAAGGACATACCTAATATGGGCAAACAGCATGCACATTCGAACGTCCAACATGATGGACAAGCCCAGAATAAAAAACACTCCGTTATTCTATGCCGTTAGAAACACTAAATAAAGTTATCCTTAAACCAACCCAAATTGGGTAAGAGTCAGAGAAGAGGAGCCTGCCTACTCTACCGTATGCGTGAGAGAAAGGGAAGTAAAACAGACCGGCGCCGTAACGCCTTCCGTAACGCAGCGGTATAAGTACCTTACACTTAAAAATATCTTGGTTGTAGAGTGGTCAGAAAAACAAAACTCGATAGAGCTGCTCGCCTGTTTTGTAGCCATGCGAATGAAACGTAGCGAGGTATGGGCGCTGAGCCGGCGCGCCGCGGCCGCTTCCGCTCGTCCACTCGCTAATTTTACCTGCACCGCAACGCAGCTGCGACTTAACATTTCAGAAACCTGCGATATTTTTTTAGCAACTTTAGAGTATTAAATTATTCTGTCTATATTTTAGAATATATATTTACAATAAAAGATTGTCAAATTTTCTCAAGTTATTGTAAATCGATTTCTGATCATTGATTCAGTTTCGAATAATCTATATATGTATCAATAAAAAATATGTACCTACTGTTAGTGGCCCGAACATTTATGAATACATTATTAGACACAAATAGGTAATTATGAAGTCGCACTATTAGTAATAACATTCTTATAAACATTATATCTATATTTTTATGCATGGCGGATAGTACGTATTAATGCAATGTGCAGCCACTGTTTTTTTTCATTATTTGTGGTATTACGAAAGCTCTTATGCAATTTAGTTTCCGCATATCCCTCATTCCACAAAATAAAGAGCTTTATCGACGAGATATAAAGCTCGATTAATGTCATAAACATAATTTCGCTGAATGTTTTTTGCAGCGAGCTTTATTCAATACTCGGTGTATACGAGTACCTATTGGTAATTAATCGGCCTCAAAAAAGGAGAAATATGGTGAAATATATTTTCCAATCTGGTAGTTCTCAGCTGTCTTTAATCATTCGTATTTATTAGAATTGAAGTCGGTTGGTCCTTATTTAAATCTCAGTTGTTATTTATTTATTTAATCAATGAAGAAAGTAAAAATTGTATGAGATACACAAATTTTGTGATGAACAAAATAACTGAACTGACTGTTCAACATCCTGGTTTCTGTAGTCCGGTAACGGGTCGAATACGGTCTTAATTTAAATAATTCGAACGCTTACAGTTATAGGTAGGTAAATACATATATCCAAAATGCCCTGCGGTTGTTAGGACTGCAGGACAGAGGGGCAATTTGTGCAAGATGATAATAAAAAGAAAGTTTAAAATTAAACTACTTACTAAAAATTTGGTACGAAACAAGAAAATAGTAGCCGCTTATTAGCCGCTATTAATTATAATCTGAAATAAACTATAAAATAATTACCGACTTTTACATGTTCAACTTACTTCAAACGAAGTATTCAAGGTGTTTCTGCTCTGGTATATAAAGCGGAAAGGGGCACGCATCAGTGGAACATTTTTTGTTCTAGGATTTTTCGATTTGGCAGCCAATTGTCTTTACTACAAATAACATAAGCCCGAAGAAATTAAAGATTTTATTATTTGGAAGTTTTAAGTCAGCCTGGAAATGTATTTTCATTAAATTCTAGGTATCCTCTGGCTAAGTCGGAAATGTGCTAACAAATTTCTTTCATTTGCAGGACACGTGACGACGGCTTTAACCAGAGCGGGCGATCATGAGTCTTCCAACGACACCTCATTTTTCTTATTATGATAACTAGATTAGAAGTAATGAGGGAACAGATGAATATCCAAAACCACATACATGCTTAAATACCTATACGTCGAAATCATAACCCTCCATTTTGCATCACCGTAGCATAGAATAATAAATTACCGTAGTCTGGTATAAAATATGTTTTTCACTACGAGGAGAAACAAACATGTTTTATTTTCTGCGATTAAATTCTTAAACCAATTATAGCTTTCTGTGAAACAAATCAGACTTCTTCACCAAAATTCGAAGGTATAATTGTGTTTATATCAAGAAAGTTACACAGCGTCCTAGAGCGACAACTGGCACTGATGGACTGCCAAAAGCAGCGGATATTACTAAGACATTTAATTTTCTACGTGAAGGGATAAGCGGGTGTGCCGCCGGAGACTCGGCGTGCTCAAATTGCGTTTCAAAATGGCATCAACCAGCTCGTGATTATACGGTTTGAGAGGCTAGACGCCTCGAGACATATAATTTAATACTGAATTTTCTTGCGTACGGAAATCCCATAAATACGGTAAAGATGAAAATAGCTGTGCATTTATTCATCTCTCAAAGGTGCGGTGACCTGCTTTCGTCTACGACTCTCCTCACTCCTGATAGCCCGGTTTCAATGAAACAAAATTGCTACGACGATGACAAGAGAAAACTAGGCGTTGTTGGTTAACCTTCAGTTGAATACACTGGTCTACATCAAAATTGCCTTTTACATAAAAATATACTATATTGATTGTATTTCACTCGCTGAACATAAATATACAAGTTAAAATTCATAGTTAGCTCTTATTGTGAATTTATGCCATATAAATATAATAGCCGGTAGCGCGACAGATATATCACATTAATGATGGTAACTCAAAACATTTAGTGATTACTCGCGGAAATTTTATTATTTCACATTTGTTTTTTGCGTTTAACGCTGACTGTGTTTCGTTCAACAGTTAAAACGTGAAATTGTTACAGTTTTTTTAACATTTTTAATGAAAAATCTACAGTTTTCGTTGTCACGTAAATGTGTTAATAGTGCAGACAATTTTTGCTACATTTGTGGTAGGATGACCCTTACTAACCAAAGATGCTCAATAACACAACGTTTAGAAACTGCTTATTTCCATTATTTTGGAATTAAAATTAAAAAACCAAGACAAATCGTGGGTTGACATTTTAGTTGCACAACTTGCTCCACAAATCTGATTAAGTGGCTAAACAAAAAGAAACGTTCATTGCCTTTTGAAAAAGAAGCATGGGAATCTTGTAGAGCAGTCGTTCATGGTTTTTGGGCAATGAGAGAAATGAAAATTATGTTGAACTTGTGAACAATCACCTTCAAAAGTATCAACAGTAGTTGGGTTGCAATATGTCCCTAAAAATTCATTTTCTTCACTCTCATCTTGATTTTTTCCCTTCTAACTGCGATGATGTAAGTGACAAACATGGTGAACGATACCACCAAGATACCAGGGCCGATGGGATGCATCAATGTTAGCGGACTACTGCTGGAATTTAAAAAGATATACCCCTAACCACCGTTAGGGTTATCTCTTTTATTTATTTATTTATTTATTTATTTATTTTAGGGAAACCATCAGCACATTAAACATAAATGGGTGATACACTGGAAATTGATGGGCTATTTACAGGAATCCACTGATAGATACATAATAATGATACCTGGAGGTACTTAGTAATGTACCTACTTAGTGTAACTAGTTCTTACCCAAAACACACAATACAAAAAGTACTTAAAGTTGATACATAGCTTTCTACATTATACCGAAAAACAGTAAAATAAACAAAAACTTTTGAAGCAGAGTTAAAGAAAATGCCTATTAAACTATTCAAATAAACTATTTTATAGGCGGATATCGTCTAAATAAGGTAATTCTAAAAGCGGGAACGTCAAGCGCAGCCGGAAGCGGAGAACGACAGGAAACGACGACGGTGTAACCTAACCACCACATTTCCCTTCTGAACCCGTATTTTTAGCTGAGTGGGAAATCCTTGACGCGGATGATTTCAGTGTGTTCTATATTATAACTTAGGGCGAGGTCCCCTTATTGTTTGCGCCAGTTTAGTTTTCCATATACATTTTATATCGCTAACGTGCCCCCTTAGAGAGTTGCGTCACGGTAATAATACCGTGTAATATATTTTTTTTTTAACCTTGGTTGCGTCATTTCAACATTATTATTGTCTTACTTAATAGGCGAGACGACTTCTTTGACGTGCCGTGACTACTATGTGACGTCAAGCGAAAACTGTGTGAATGCACCACTGTATATTCTTTGTTTCATTTACAAAAAAATATTAAAAATACGTGTACCAACATTTTATTATATTCTATTATCTTTAAAGTGAATAATCAAGTGGAGCGTTGGACGTCCACCGCTCAGATTTGCCTAGCTAGAGTTGCAGGTTAATATTAGATTTGAGTAAGCAGTTTCTTACCATGCAAAGTCCATAATTGGGCATTCGATTAATGATGAAGGAATGCTCTACTTTATGATCCGATAATTATTATTAGATTAAGGATTTATTTTACAAGTCCGAGTAAACTTAGTTATGGTTAGTTATGTCAAGAGTATTTAATGAATGTGTTTTGTTACTTGCGAACTGTTTTATTGTCCATTTTCTTTTCATTGTATTGTATTTTATTTCTTTATATGTAAAGGAATGCTCTACTTTATGATTCAAATTATTATTAGATTAAGGATTTATTTTACAAGTCCGAGTAAACTAAGTTATGGTTAGTTATGTCAAGAGTATTTAATGAATGTGTTTTGTTACTTGCGAACTGTTTTAATGTCCATTTTCTTTTCATTGTATTGTATTTTATTTCTTTATAAAGAAATAAAATACAATACAATGAAAAGAAAATGGACCATAAAACAGTTCGCCATTTAAAAGTTTTCACATATGAAAACTTTTAAATGGCCTTCAGTGTGCACATATGTGTATCTTATTGTTTACATTAAATACAAGCTAGCTGTAAGTTTTCCTAAAATCTTAAAATAAATAAATAAAGAGCCATCTCGAGCTAGCGCAATAGCTCTATGTTTTAACCATTGTCTAAATTAGTTAGTAAGTTAGGCCCTTAGAGCCTGATACACCATCTTTGAGTAAAATTAGAAAATGGTTAAAATATACAGCTACTCGTATTTCGTTCAGTTATAAGTAACAAAGCGAGATAGCTCTTGACATAACTAACCATTGACACATTATTGACATATCTGACCTTTGCTTAGTTTACTAGGATTTTGTAAAATAAGCCTACACCTATCGAGCAAAAGAGAAACGATAAGGAAATGGGCACTAGAATCAAAGCACCCTTTTATTCAAAATCAGGTCAAAAGGTCTCTTAGCTTAACCCGGAAGTCGGTTCTTTTCATTACCTTCCTACTAAACCCCCCCCCCCCCCCCCTTATATAACATGTTTTTCTTTTTATCATCTTAACTTTGCAACCTCTCGTCTTCCTGACGCTCGAGTAAATCCCCATTGTGGTCGCAGTGGCTACAGTTCACGGTTGTTTCAAGTCGCATGCAACCGAGACCTTCTAGTTATTAGACCTACGTCCAACAGTGGATGTCCTACGGCTAAAGTGATGAGATGATGATGATAGGTACTTTGCTTCTTTTACGTAGCTTAATTTTAAAATAAATACCACGCTAACTAAACATTTGGAATTATAGCGGTAATTATAATCACGGTTCTTGAGATCCAGCCTGGTGAAAGACAATGGACAGGCGAAGTCTCAGTAATAGGGTCCCGTTTTACTATTTGGGTACGGAACCCTAAAAAAACTACTCGTGGAATTCCAGTAATTCGTAGCACTTCAAATTCCAGTATTTTCGTTTGAAAGTGGCAAACATTTTTCATAAAACTACAGCTCGAAGATTCATCTAGTAAAGTAGGTTACAAGCGGAGTTTGTCCATTCTAATAAATCTAGTCAAAAACCTAAACCAAGGTAAAGCTATAAATTTTTTCGTTGACCTCAGAAATGAACATATATTGGATATATAATTATGGGATGAACTCATACACCCAGGGTTTCGTGTAATTCAACAGTAAATACTTACACTTTTTGTTACAAAAATTTTGCACATAAAAAAAGGTGCAGTCAGCGGTCTCAGATTTAAATATATATATAATAATAAAAGTTGCACTTTTTAAACATGTTTGATGTATGGGACACCCATTAATTATAGTTTTATTATGTGTTTAGTACTTGTGGTTCTAGCGGCAACAAAATACAACATCCTTTAACATTTCAATACTCTATCTATAACGGTGCTTAAGATTCATTCTGGTGAGTGACGGTTGGACATATCAAGTCGAGACGAAGTCTCAGGGAAATGGTTAAATGGAAATTTAACCATTTGGGTACGGAACCCTAAAAATTACGAAATAATAATAATATATTTAAAAAAATGGTACGAAAAAGCACGAAACACAAAGCACAAAATGCTTATTATTGGGTGGCGATTTCTTCAAAGACGCCTAAAAGACTCTAGTCCTATACCAATTCAGTAGTAGGTTTTTTTTTATTATTATACATATGAGTGTGTGCAACCGAGGTCCAGAGCAGATTGGGAAGGTGGCAGTTGAAATTGGAGGGTGTCGGACTGAAAATCAGCAGAACCAAAACGGAGCATCTGTTTTGTGATTTTGGTGGTCCATCCAATTTCACACCTATTGCCTTAGATGGCGTGTCCCTTCCAGTCTGCTCCGAATTCCGGTACCTCGGTTCAGTCATACAGAAAGATGGTGAGATTGACAGTGATGTTAGAAATCGAGTAAATAGGGGATGGATGAGATGGGGACAGGTCTCAGGCACAGTGTGTGATCCAAAGATGCTTCTTAAACATAAAGGCAAGATCTACAAAAGTGTAATTAGACCTGTCGTAATGTATGGGTCGGAGTGTTGGGCAGTGAAATGGACGGATGAAAGACGACTTCATACAAATGAAATAAGAATGCTAAGATGCATGTGTGGAGTGACCCGGTTGGATAAAATAAGGAATGAGTATATAAGAGGAAGTCTGAAAGTGGTTCCAGTTACGGATAAGTTGAGAGGTTTTAGGTTAGCGTGGTTTGGGCATGTTATGAGAAGAGCGTTAGATATGAATGTGGAAGGATATGTGGGAAGAGGGTGGCCAAAGAAAAGATGTGTGAAAGAAGATATGTGTAAGAAAGGAGTGAGTGTTGGAAGAAAAACACATGTTGTGCCGACCCCACATAGTGTGGGACAAGGGCAGGATGATGATGATGATTAATGTGAGTGTGTACTTTTGCTAGCTTTATTCTTGTTTTAAAATCATGTAACATTGCCTCAGTAATATACGCTTGTCTTTATATTCGGAGGAAACTGAAAACTACTGAATGATCTTTTTGCAGTTTTCAGCGACAGGTAGTGATTCAAGAGGAAAGTTTCCTATCCGTGCCAAAGCCATTCGGAACCGAAAAGTAAAATAATGCATATCAATATTACGATAGCAACAGGCTTAAATTATTTAAGTGTCCAAACAAGAATTGTCTAAACCAATAGTATTTTCTTCTAAAAATTAAAAAAATATTGAAAACTAGAAGGCTTTGTATAATGCAAGTACAGTGAGAAATGTATGGTCACAAGAAAAGCAATGCTTGTAAATTTTATGTTAACTTAAGTACCTAATTGTAGGGACTCTGTTTACTTCTATAAAACTGGGGCTAACTTACCTACTAAATATTAATAAGCATATCCTCTCAACTCTCAATAAGTTAAAATAGCTACCGGGCTTGAATATTCATTTGCAGTCTAAGCATTGTATTTGTCAAGAATAATTTTAACTTATTTAAATTACAATAAACCTAAACAGTGGTTACCTTCATAAAGACATCTTAAATCAGTTTCGGTTGTCGTTGGTTTTAGTTTTATGCTATAAAAAGACGGATTATTTTTTTGCCGGACTGTATGACTCAAAAAGTTGGAAATAATGGTTTGCTTGGACTGTAAGCTGTTTGTAATACTTTTTATTTTTGCTATGGTGTGTACGGCACAGAATGACACAAATACAACGGATACAGTTTCGCCTTCAGCAACGCCTTCTGCAAATTCATTGAACGTAAGTATGTCTATACACACAATTATTTCCTGTCCATCCAAAGGTTGCCTGGAAGAGATCGCTTAAATGTAATTTATGACATACCGATAAAGACGCCCTTTATATTCCGATGTACCTATTGTCATACTATTTACTGTATGTATTATTTTTGTGCTGTACAGTAGAGTGTAGAAATTTTCTTATTAGATTTACTTATGGTGGAATTTTTTAGTCCTAATTGTAATTTACAAGTGCATAATTCCAAAATCAAAATTCAATCAATATTTAAATTATTAGCGGACTTTTAATAGGTACCAATTCTAAATTAGTCTAAAGCTATTTAAAATGGCATTAGAGCTATTCTATGCAACTTCCTAAAATTATAGACTAAAATTAAAGTTGAAAGTTCTAAATTTAGGTACATTAAATTATATCTTGATATAAATACCTTTAAGTTTCTTTCTTTTGTTTTATAAATTCTTGGTACCATTAGATAAAAGAATTTATAAAACAATTCTCCACGGCACATAAACAGTCTTGATTATGTGCCGTGGAGTAGAATTTCAATCCGCTTATAACGGCATAATGACTGTCAACTACATGGAAAAAAAAATTTACGCTTCTTTGACCATGACTTTGAAACTGAATTTTTTTTTTGCATAACTCTGATACTCTTAACATCTACCTGTCAGATAATTGTACTAAAATGTTGTCAGATGGAATATAATCACTTTAAATCACCCCAAAAAAATGATGTTGTGATGTTGTCATTTAAATTGTTTTGCTGGGAATTTAACATTTTTGAGGTTAGTGATCTTTATTCTAAATAAAGCATAAATAAAGCATTTTTCTTTTCAGTTTCAGGACTATGTCAAAAACGCCATCAAAGCAATTCCACAGGGCTTTGTGTTAGCTGGAAAAAGTGTATGTACTTATTTGATATCCATTTAATATCCGTATCGTTTAAATTAAATTGTTATGGTCGCTGCCTTAAATAGCAAGCTTTTAGAGTGTTTATAATATTGAACGGCTAACAAACCACTTATAATTTTTTATCTGTTTTGAGATGTGGGTAGACATGGTAGAGACGCTTTTTCATATAGCAGGCGCACAGCTTGAGTTTGTGATATAATATAAATTTTAAAATAATGACTCGTATTTTAGTTTAATACCGTATTATGATTCAAGGTTGGATCTTCCAATCTTGAATCATAATAGCCATGGAGAGAAGCCATGCGGGCAGATCCGCGAATGGGCAAAAATTCACATGTCAGGAAATTGTGTGCTAGATCTTTTTACTTTTTCACGGATCGCCTCAATATTTATGAAATCCTACATTTTAAGCGACAATGGCACAATTGCTTGTAGTGGTGATTCTCATTATATTATAATTCATTAAATTAATTATTTTCCAGGTAACGAATGCTGCGCTGTCTTTCAACAAATTTTTATTCGGCTTATCATAAATCAACAACACAAAGGACTTTACTTTAAGAAATAAAACTGTTTTTTTAACTGCTCTATGTAACAGGTAAATGGTTTAAATAAAACAATATGTAACAAAGACTCTGTAATATCACATTGATTTACATGTAAGCTATAACTTATAGAACAATAATGGTCTTCTTACGTAGGCTCACTAAATGAGAAATAGCTTTGTCTAAACGACAAACATAATAGTGTTATGTTTCTTAATTTTCATTGAAATCTGTACGGGCCCGTCCTAATGAAGCAGGGCGATAAGATTATTTATATCGCTGTCAACTTACAGTATCTAAATACTTATCAATACTGAAAATAACAAAAAACGAGTAGGCAATGATAAAAGACATGCTATTTAACAAAATGAAATACGTAAACATTTTAAAATACTTAAACATAATTTACTAAATATATTATTTAATAAAATATTTCGGAAATTCCTATTGGAGAAATAGATAACTCATGTCAAAGACGACGTTGATCTGTGTTATCTCAAGCTTAAATGGAATAAATTGGTGGGAATCATAGATACCATACTATACTATATTCTACAATGATATCGTAGAAATTTCGGAAATTGTTGAAAGATTAAAAGCATCTGAAGATAATGAAGATCTCCTCAAATAAACCTAGATTGAACTAAATGCTACCATATTATAAATATACACAATATTTTAAAGACATCAATGTAAAACTTTTTTTGAATATACTAAAAATTAAGTAAAACGAATAATTAACTCCAATAACTTGAAAAAACTAAGTAATTGTAGACGGTCGAATAATGAAAAAAGGGTCAGAATTTTAATTGAAAATGCATATCAATAGGTAGGCTTAGGCCAAAAAAATAATCGACACTTTGTGAAACATTTTGTTTTGTCTAAGATTGATTTTATAAACAATAAATTATTCTTAACACAATGCGATGTTCAACCAAAGTACTTCAAAACATATCCACATAATAATTATGTAGAAAAATCTTATTTAAAAAAATACATCTAAAGCATCAACATACATAAAAATATAGCAATTCTCCTCGCACTTTTCTTTTCATTCAAGTTAACTAACAGATTCTTATTCCATTATACATTACATGAGATTAATTCGACCCCTAAAATTATTTGACTAGACCATTCGGCACATTAATATTAGCGTAGTTGATAATATCCTTGGGTTTTTCTTCGTAGTTGTCAAACGTGATGTAGGTTGGGTTGGAGACGGCGCTTTGCTGTGCATTTTTTGCGTTCTTATCGAGGCATGGAGTGAAGACTTCGTCTGTTTCCTCGTCGATGCGGGGGCAGGCGTTGACGGGGGGGTGGGCGCCCTCGTGGTCGGACTCGGAGCCGCCCCTCGCGGGCAGGTTGCTCAGCGTCAGCATCGGCGTCAGCTCCGACCCATAGCTGGCTTCGGACGCTTTCGAGTTAAGCTTACGAGCATCGAAGTCAAACTCTGTGCTTGGTAGCCGAGGACTGAATATGCCCTGTCTTGATGGACTTATTTGAAGGTAGCCTTCTTCATCTGAAATGGTATGTGTAATGTGTCAATGTGCCATATTTTTTGCTCGCTCCAACTATATTTTGGTAAAATTATAATGATAATTTGTTTCGTTTCAGTTTTATCTTATTCATAATAATTGTATTGAGTAGGTACTTGGTAATGGAATAAAGATAAATGAGACAAATTATCATATTTTTAATTATATATGTAGATCGTTAATAAAACGGCTGAAAGAAATTGCACAGTTAGCCAATTCTTGCACCATGCTAACAAGACTACAGCACCATGTTCAACGAACCAAAGAAAACAACGAGCAGCAAGAATATCAAACTACCTGCAGTAAAGGTTTAACAAAATTGTAAAATATTTTGTCCATTAAACGTTAGGTTTAAATCAACATAAATTTGAGCTTATTTGTGTAGTGATAAAGATAAGACAGGATTTATTTTAGGAATTTGAGTAGTTTTGACTTATTTTGAGTTTTAGTAAGAGTAAATGGTTAAAACATAAGTACTGTGAAACTACTTTATTCGACATTAGTACCTAGCTATTATTTTTTTAATTCGGCACTATTTCGGCGCAACGCCGCACAGAGAGGTATTTGGCCCTAAAAGTTGGTCAAAATCCATTTTTTTTATTGTAGTTCTGCACCCTTTCTTATTGTTCCTCGAAATACAATGGTATCTCCTCCTTACAATAGCGCAAACCCGACGCGCTAGAGCCTTTCCCCCGCTCCACGTGCTTAGTCGGAAGTTACCGTTCGCTTGCCGTGGTCGTGTGATTGCTCGATACGCTCATATTCATTGTTTTTAAAATATTAAATTTATGATAAAAAAGTCGATTTCGTGTGAGTTTCTACCATGGATCGTACACAACCAGGTATGTACTTAATATTTTATTTAGTTTTGTTATTCTAAGTCTTCATGCTCCATCTTAGACCACATCGTCACTTTACATCAGGTGAGATTGTGGTCAAATGAAGGCTTAAAAGAGATTTTTCGTACCTTTATCTCCATTAGTAACTAACCCTTAAAGAGTCAAATAAAATGCCCATTATTAAAATTCATTAAGCGTTCTAAAGTATTTCTCAGCATTTCTAAGTAAAAATTTATATGGTTTGTTTGAGAATAGACTCTACAGTATTCTAAAATGCGCAAAACAGCCACTCCAAACCACACCTCTATTTTTAGCAATTTTTTTTTGTATAGATCCTAAAAACCACGTTTTATGTTTTTTAATGATAATTGGCTTATTTTGTTTCCAGGCTCTTCTGGAATGAGAGTATTAACTAGAAACGATTTACTAACTATCATGGAACGCTCCAATGCGTCAACTTTCAACGAAAAGTTGGAATTTTGGAGTTGGAACTTCTCCATCAATACTCTGAAGATGACCCAAACATTGCCGATGCAAAACATAAGTTGTCGATTATACGTCACCAATTCAAGCAGAAATGGTGATTCACATCCTCCGATTTCAACGACCTTACAAAAGAAAGGCCCTGCAATACGGACAACATACGATTTGGTCTGTCTTTGCTACATGCTCGAATAAGATTTTTTGAGAGCATTCTTCATCTATCTTATAAATTACCGGTCATGAAGTGGAGGGCTCGTCTTACTGCCGAAGAGAAGAAGCTAGTGGAGACACGAAAAAAAGACATTCAAAACCGTGAAGAACTCGGATTATTAGTTGATATTCCAAAGGTTAACTTTGGAAACACGAATGACGGGAATACCAGCCGGCGATTTTTCGAAGAATACGAAAAATCTGCAAAAATAACTGGGATCGACCAGAATCTAATCTACCGATTAAAAGTCATCCTAGACACCATGTGCTGCGGGATAAAAATTAACATTCCGAAGTTCGAAATTTACTGCAAAGAAACTGCTGAATTGTACGTTTCTTTGTACAATTTTCACCCAATGACGACGACATTACATAAGGTGTTGCGTCATGGGGCAGCCCTTAAAAAGGAGGCGATTCTGCTAATCGGGCAACTGTCTGAGGAAGCAGCAGAAGCCCGCAATAAACACATCCGAGCTTTTCGGCTAAACTACGCCCGAAAATTTTCAAGAGTAGCTTGCAACACAGACGTATTAAATAGGTTGCTCTTGACATCAGACCCCTTGCTGACTGGAATGAGGAATGCAAAACACAAAAGAAAGATTCCTCTTTCAGCGGATACGATGAAACTTTTAGAGAAAAATGATATATGTAATATAAGTATCGATAATGACTCCGAAGATGATGAAAGTTAAAAATAAAATTTGTTAAGAATAATGTTTGTCTTTTTCTTACACTATTATACCTAAATACAGAAAGAAATACTTAAATAATACTATTAAACGCAAAAAATATTTTTGTCCATCTTTTAGGGCCAAATACCTCTCTGTGCGCCGAAGCAACGCGACCTTGTGGACAGGCTCTTGTCGTAGAGCGAAATGGCTGATATAATTCTCAGTACATATATTTTAAGCCTTGCTTTTGTGGATATCAAACAAGTGTGAGTTAGTTACACAGTGCACACCATGCCTAAACTCTTTAATTACCACACTGGGTCAGAGCGACGTGTTGTCGGTAGGAGCATCTGATGGAAGAACACATTTGTTTACAATCTAGATATTTTTTATGAATCCCGGGGGACGGACGCAAGCGAGGATTCAATAACTCCCAAATGTAGCATATTAATTTATAACGTTCCATAAAAGCGGTGATGTTCAATTATTAAGTGAGAAATCTTTTAAGGTAACGCTCAGGTACTATATTGAACTAATCGTAGCGACGAACAGGAATTAAACAAAAAAATATTACAGACTTGTTGCCCTCATATCGAAAGCCACATACAGCCAAGTTAATTGTTACTAAGTATATTGAGCATTATATATTATTGGGTAATAGACCATGCTACAAAATTGCTTAAACGTTGTTATAATCTTTTAATCACAACATAGCGCAGAGATGTTGTGCATGTCTTGTGAGTGTTCCTACCTGCGATCTTCACCAAAATTTGTGAGAATTTAGTAAACAAATGTCAAATTAATAGACAAATCAAAAAATATCTATGAGTGTTCCACTAAATCGACTATAACTTTTATGTTATATTGATTCTTAAATAATTACTAGCGGCCCGCCCCGGCGTCGCACGGGTATAAAATTTTCCCGGAATTTATTCGAATTTTCTCGCCGTAAAAACCATCCTATCTCTCAAGTTGGATCGAACTGCACATGGTGTGCGAATTTTATTATAATCGGTTAAGTGGTTTAGGAGTCCATTGAGGACAAACATTGTGACACGAGATTTATATATATTAAGATTTGGTGAATATAATATAGGTAATAAACACTGACTGGGCATGCCCACCAGAGATGTAAGTAAGTATTGTTTTCTGTTTATGTAATAGGAATGTCAGTAAGTTGGAACTCATTTTAATAAAGTTCAACGATACGCATTACATGTTTTATAAATATTTAATTATTATAACATTTTTAAGTTTGATAACGATAACCTCATTGAAAGTTAAAGTTATTAATTATATAGGTATGTTTCGTACATACCAACTGATCTAATAATGTAAAACCAATGTCGACGCAGGTGTGCGAATCGCTAGTACGAGTTTGATATGCAAATGGATACGGTTCAAATTAGCAAGATAACAGTTTATAGGTCATAGCACACATAATATCAACTCGGATATCCTCAACGTATCTAACTATCTTAATGCAACAGATACAAATCTAGATACTACTACTATAGGGTGGTAAAAACTTGAGGAACACCGATACGTACCAACAACTTGCATTTTGTGGTAGCGGTGGGAGATTGGTGTATGTCTGTAATACTAAATTTTTATGGATTGTCCAAAACTAATAATTTACGGTGGTCATTTCAAATACGTACCAACTGTAGGAGTGGTAGGGAAGAAAGTGCGGTCGGTGTTGACGTAGTGATGGGGGCTGGGGGTCACCATGTTGTTGTAGTCCGGCGCACTGACCATCGCCAGGTAATCCTCTTGTCCGACGACCTTCGCGTTCTTGTCATCGTACTCGCTGTTTAGGTCTACGTAGTGCTGGAAACATGGTTATTGTGTGAGGAGAAGCTTATTATAACTATCCAATTATCATGGTAATGTTAGACTAAATACATACTAATTGGGTAATTAAATTTGCCTACTCGGAAAGCCACCAGTTTAGGTCGTGATGATGGCGCTTAAAGCTGTTGGCTCGTTTACGTCAATCTATTAATAAAAAATTAAAGCCCCGTTAAAGGTTTGTGAGGTATAAAAATAATAAAATAATATGGTGATATAATTGAAGGGTTACTGCGTTCTCCCATATTCTAAAACTGCTGCAAACGCTATCTATGATCACAGCTAAACCGATATATAAACCAATTGCATAGTTGTGAAATGTTTGCGAGTACGCAAATCAAATGAAACGGTATAAATCTATGAGTCTTATTACGACTTCCATTACGAATTAGAAGTTGAGGCGAACTGAATAGGTACGTATTATTTCTGTTAAAAAAATATTTTGTGGCAATGTAACAATAAATCTAAATTTAAAATTTAAGAAAACCCTAGATCCAATGCCTTAATTTCCTTAAATGTAAAACAACATAATATTATGTAATGTGGACGCGATGCTTTTTCATTTGATACCCCCACACTAGTATATTTGCAGATTTTCGGTTTTCCTTCCCCACTCTCACCCCCATAACTTTAAAACGGCACAACACTCATGAAACATGTCTAAGAACACTCGCGCCAGACTCACCTTTCATCAAAAAAAAACTAAATTGAAATCGCTCCATCCGTTCGAGAGTAAGTAAGTAAGTAAGTAAAAACATTTATTTTGTGCCACAATAGAAAAACTTAAAACTAGAAATGGGTAAAATTAACATAATTAGGCAACAAAAAAGGTAGACGCTCAGCATGATGTAACAGACAGACAGACACACAGACAGACATACAGACATACAGACAGACACGTCAAACTTATAACACCCCTCTTTTTTGGTCGGGGGTTAAAAATCTATCAAGTAGACTCTCAAACGCAACTCGAACTATGTTGTAGTTCTAGTTGCGTTCGAGGGTCTACTCGAGTCAATGCACTTCATATCCCCAAAAAGGTGACAAAAACATTAACTTAGCGAAAAACAACGAGCCGCTCTGTTATTTATTTATGCCGAATTATACACACTAACGGTGTTTGATTTAAATCCACAAATAGAATGCCTTGTTTGATTAGTTTCAGAAATATATCGGTGTAATTAATTATTTTAATTCAATATATCTTTATTTTATGAATATTAAAATCTGAGTAAACCTAGGTTCAGCTAGGTTTACGTTACCCCAGTTTAGTTACGTTTTTCCCCATCACTAGACCTTCGTGTATAGCATTGGCGCTCAATGTGAAATAGCTTTGGCGCTCTTTGGCTTGGCGCTCCAAGTGGAATACTTCTGCGGGAGCACGGGAGATGCGTATAGTTATGATATTATAAGAGTGAATGTTTCAACATACATAATATAGCATTTACTTACGTTTCTGACGTTGTCTTCGAGGAAGCTGCCGAGAGTCTGCTGCAGCTGGGAGAAGCTGGGCCGCTGCGTGGGCTTGGCCTCCCAGCAGCGCTGCATCACGTCGTACAGCCGCCCGTCCGCGTACGTCGGCTTCTCGAGACGGTGCCTGAAAACAACGATTAACATCACTCATCTGTAACATAATATAATATTTAAAGCTGTTTGCAGAGATTATATAATCACAACGTTTTAGTCGTATGCATCGAAGTGAAGGGTGAAACATAGAACTCACGGACACATTTTTTACAACTACAAATGCTTGGTTTGTCTATACAAGCGTAATTGAAATATTGACAAACAATCCACACAACAACACCTAGTCCCACTAAGCTTGTGCAAGAAATCGGATATACTTAGTATGATAAAAACAATTATTTATCTTTCTTTACTGAATGCGATTGAAGGAGGTTAATTCAAATTTTCACAAAAGTGTAATTTTTTTCGAACACGACTAAATCGTTATGAGCGACTAGTGAATATGGAGTTTTCTGAATGTACCCCAATTGCAGCCGAACCTTTCGGTTCAGGTATAATAATAATAATAAAATGTCTATATCTTATTGGTTTACATTCCATGTACAAAATATAGATGCAGGCAGTCTGTTTCAATCTTTAGCGGTACAGTTAGATCTATAAAGACCTATCATCCATCGCAAAGCATATCATTAAAAGATTCAAAAGTACGTTACCCATCAGTCAGGTAGGGCAGAAGATTGGTAGGGTTCATGTTCGCGTAGGGCGTCTTGGCGAGCGAGAACAGTTCCCACAGCACAATGCCGAAGGACCAGACGTCTGACTGCGTGGAGAATATCCTGTCCGTCATGCATTCTATGGCCAGCCACTTCCACGGCAACAGGGCCTGGAACATCAAAGTTACAATAAATCAGATTTGTTTTTGTTTAGCTTATAGTTTTACATCTCCTGAAATTGATCATCATCATCATCATCCTGCCCTTGTCCCACACTATGTGGGGTCGGCACAACATGTTTTTTTCTTCCATTTCCCTCTATCACCCTATCTCTTCTGAAATTGATCTGGTAATAAAAACTTTCAAGTAAGATTTGACTCACTTCCGATTGACTTGAAATTTTATGGTGACACTAGCTGACCCCAGCAAACGTTGTTTTGCAAAATGAAATATAGATGTTGGCCGATTCTCGATTCTTAGACCTACTGAATATGGTCACAAAATTTCATGAGAATCGGTCAAGCCGTTTTGGAGGAGTATGGCAACGAAAACTGTGACACGAGAATTTTATATATAAGATAAAGCAGATGTTTTATTTTTGTAATTTATATGTATGTGGACAGCGTGTCTGAATAAAGAAACTTTTTTTAAATTATTTATTTAAAGCTTGGAAGATGGCCTATACAAACTATGGAACCTATACATACTACGGGGAAGAAAAACACCGCGCTCTAAAGCGCGTAGAGCTCGTTAGATTCGTCTCAAAGAATATGCAGTGTTAAGGTATTTTTTTAATTAGGTTTACACCTCTAAAGTACTTTTAAAACGTTGTTTAAAAAATAATACTGAACGTTTCGTGAGTGATGTAACAGCTAACAGATCGTATCTTATGAGTATGAAGCTTAAGAGGTTTAACTATATCGAAAAAGTTACCCCACAAATCGAATCTCTTCGTGTATAACTTAAATCTTGTAACAACACAAACAAATTAAATTTTAAGTTTAAGTAGGTACTTATTTAAATATTTCTAATAATATTTAGTGTGTATTTATGTAAGTCCAACTATATCATTTGTTATTACTAAATAGAAACTTACATTTTCTTTCTTTTGATATTCGTCGTTCTTGTAAATGCTTTTAGCAAGTCCAAAGTCGCATATTTTCACAATATTGTCATCTGCCAGCAGAATGTTTCTTGCCGCTAAATCTCCGTGCAAAACCTAAACAAGACATTTAATATTAAATTTAGGCTCGTTAAAGAAGATTCAAACTGCCGAAATTTCCTTATTAATAAATTATCTCAATTATGATTCCCGTTACTTGGGATAAGCCTTGTTTTGGGGTGAAACGGTTCAACCATTAGAATTAACGTCTCGAACAATTTGCATTAACGAGGATTATCTTATAAAATTCATTGAATTTTCTCATTTCTCGACTGTTATTTCTGTACTAGATTTTACCCAAATTAGTACAGTAGATGTGTATGATTGCGTTCTAGGTAATTTATACTATAGGAACCTATGTATGTGTACTATCATTGTTATTTGTTAACATAGTATTTTTACTTTTAACCCCCGACCAAAGAATAGGTGTTATAAGTTTGACGTGTCTTTCTATCTGCCTGGGACATCATAGCTCCCGAACGGATGGAGCGATTTCTATTTAGTTTTTTTTGTATGTTAAGTGAGTTATTAGACATGTTTCATGAAAATCGGTTGTGCCGTTTAAAAGTTATGGGCGTGAGAGTGGGGAAGAAACACCGAAAATTTGCAAATATACTCGAGTTGGGTATCAAATGAAAGCGCATCGCGAGCACATTACAAAATATTATGGTGTTTTACTTTTAAGGAAATAAAGGCATTTGAATCGAAACGCTATGTCAAATTTTGAATTCATATTTCCTTAGTCCTTTTATAACAACCTTTCTGCTGGCGAGGTACTCCATTCCCCTGGCGATCTGGAAGCTCCAGGCGAGCAGGTCCCGCGAGTAGAGCGGGCGGGGCGCGCGCCCATCGTAGCTGTAATCGCTCTCGTAGTTCGACCGCCACTCCGGCCGCACGTAGCCTTCCGATGCTGGAAATATTCACAAACAATTACAATATGTGACATCAATTGTACAATCTTATAATAATAGGTCTTAAAATATTGACGCTGGATATCGAAATCTTTATTATCTTTTTAAGGGTTCTATAAATCATCGCCTGTCTGAACCGAGATAGCTAGAGTGTTGAAATTTTTAGGAATGATGTATTTCAGTTGCCGCTATAACAACAAATACTAAAAACATACTATAATTTTATGTCAAAGGGGGCTCCCATACACAACAAACGGAATTTTTACAAGGGTAAGCAATGTTGCGCGCGGCCTGAACTTGGATAGGTGACCGCATATTTTGCACTTCTTAGAAATATTTTTTTAAACTTTTTCTGAAAAAATTGTATAATCTGTTCACGGAACCTTAGGTGTAGTATGAGCAGAGAGTATTTCGTCGGCTTATTGCAAGAAGTCATTAACCGACAAATCCAAAAGTGTGGCAAAATCAGTTTTAAACTTTTTATGACTTTAAGAGCCCATATCATCAAAACTACGGCAGTTATCAATATAATTTAAACGCCAATATATAGTGATATTTAATTTTTATATAAACAGCTGAAATCAGTCTAAATTTAATCATGGCAATTTTTTTAAAAGCTAAAAATGCAAAGATAATGATTTCTTGCGATAAAAAGTTTTGACTAAACTGGAGTTAAGTATTTCTGCAACAAAGTTATTAGTGGCCTCTTTCAAGTAATAAAAGACAAAATAATCTTAAAATAACGTCTTTTATTACTAAAAACTTAAGGAATTACCTTGTTTGTTCATAAAAACTTAATAAAATAACTAAAATGGCCACAGAAATCAATCAATCAGGAAATATTGATATTTCGGTAACTGTCACCTCATCGCTTCCTTTTTTCCCATCAACTTCAGACCACAGGTAGGTTCGCTAGGTTTAGGAGCCTTGGGTGGTTGTTCAACTTTTTTGCAACACGTAAACAACATAAATCTTCGATTGCTTTATCGTTAATATTCGTATTAATAAAAATAGAAATACCTACTTAACTATTTAATGTAGAATTTGAAACCAAGATAGATTAGCTCATTTCTCAAATTGTAACGAATTAAACAAGTTGGTATTGAAACTTTAAATAGGTACCTAACTGGGTAGTAACCTAGGTATGTACTTACATTATTTTATGTAATAATCATCTATTAATGAGAAACCAATATTCAAAAAAGGCAAACTACCATTATGCCTTAAAAGGAAACTCCTAGACATTCGCGTTCTCCCTATTCTGACGTATGGCGCTCAGACTTGGTCTCTGACAAACGCCAAAAATCCGCTCTTGGAGTATGCCAGCGAGCCATGGAGCGTAGTATTTTGGATATAAAGTTGTCAGACCGCGTGAGAAACAGCATACTACGTTCCAAAACCAAAAACACAGATGTTGGACAGAAGGCTGCATGCCTGAAGTGGAACTGGGCCGGACACGTGTGTCGTATGTCAGATGACAGGTGGGCCAAGCGAACAACTGATTGGTCACCACACATAAGTCGTCCCCGTGGAAGGCCCAGGATGAGATGGCGGGACGAACTGGATACTCACCTAAGCACGTGGCCTGTCACAGCGTTCAATCGCGAAGAGTGGAAGAAGGGTAGGGAGGCCTTTGCCCTGCAGTGGGACAGTATGGGCTGAATAATAAATAATAATAACATTCAATGTAATTATTACTACCAGTTTTGAATTGCATCTCATAGCTCTAAAATCATAAGTGTCTAAGTTTTGTAAAACCAAACTATGGAAATAAATTATTTTGTATCTTGTATCTCATAAAACTCGCCGGCAACTTATAAGTAAACAAGCATTACATGTTGGCTTAAATGTATGTGTGCAAAAGTCATTACATGCATTTTCCTGTATAATTTTACAATAACAAAAATCACTAATAAAACAATACATCATTCAGGCGATTTCAGTCTTGTATTAAGTTGTTTGCCATGTTTCGGCAAAAGTAATTAATGTGTATATAATGAATTCTATAAAAACGTTACTCGTTTTGATAGAAATCATTAAAAACCGTTAGTATTTTTTTTCCCAAATAGTATGATACGTCAAAACTAGTTAAGTGCAAATAATGAATTCAAGCAAAACTTAATCCACGGTTTGTAAACGTAAAAGCATTTTTAAAATGTTGATATGTCACATAAATGAATTATGTATGAAAATAAAAATGACTATTGTGTTTTGTTTTCTTTTGGTAAAATATATTAATGTAAGTTAATGAATTTTATGAAACCAGATTGACCAAAAATGCAGTTATTGACTTTATTACCAAGCCATAACTTCTAAGTTTGAAGAGCTACAAATTAGTGAGTTTTACCAAAATGTAGAGCTCATCGAGACGAACTCATTGGTGTATCTAACGCAGTTAGTGACTTCTTGCGACTAATGACTTCTTGCAGTAAGCCGACGATTTAATCACTACGTTGTATGAGTGCATCTAATACTTAAGTAGATAACAAATTCTAGAGCAAATCATAGACTACTGAATGTTTCTTTCAGTGCCTATTTAGAAAGAAGTTCTTTACCTCTCTGCATGGCCAATAATACTCGTATGTATTGTATACTTATTAAATAAGAACTCCTTTATGTAAAACCAAATATAGAGTGCTTTCCTCTATAGCCTGACGATGCAATAAGCGCGTTACGCAGGGCTTGAGCCAATATGAGAGCGAATTAGATACATACAACAATAAAAACAAGTCCAAATTTGCCAAGCCAAAATAGACAGTTAAAGATGAAATAAACTACATATTTAAATAATTTCCTCGATCCAGCGTCTAACTATAAAAAACGAAATTTACATCAGTCGGCTTCCAGTTGACCCAGGGCCCAGGGATGAGGGTTAAGGTAGGTAGGTTTACAAATATAAATGTGACAAATTAAACACAACAAATAGCTCAAAGACTTACGAATACAGTGCAGTGCAGCTCAGGTGTATAGTGATCAAATTCCGAGTAATTGCATTAACTAACTATATTTTGTGCACCATGAATAAAACAAGCCATTGAGCCTTCAGCCCTACAGAAAAATTGCGCCAACACTCGATTTTTTTTTTATTTACCGAACTCCAAAAATAGTTGGCAATCAGGTACATGTTTTTGGAGTTTACTCCTTAAAAAACGATTTGAATTATAAGGCCCGGTACGGAAATTTTATGAGGAGTAAAATCAAGTGTTTTTTTTTTTATTTTTTTTTTTTTATTATTGATAAGCCTTCATTTGACCATAATCTCACCTGATGTAAAGTGACGATGTGGTCTAAGATGGAGCATGAAGGCCTAGAAGATGGCTTCTCCGGACCACATTACGAAACACGAAAAAATCGCTTCACGCACTGGCCCAGCCCGGAGGGTGGCGACAAGCCGCGGCCGAAGCCTACCACCAGAGACTGATCTTAGCACCACCCGGAGGTCACGTGTAAGGATTCAGAGGGTTACCACTTACGGACGTGAACAGACAAAACCTCCAAATCAAATCAAGTAAAATCAAGTGTATCACGAAAAGTTGAGGCGTTACTTAGAAAGAGACAAACATAGATATATTATTATGTAGGATTGAACGTGAAAAAGAATGAGATGGAATACATTACACAGCGTATCTCATTCTCGGGGTCTCCTCTTTGCGCGATACTCCGTAGTCTCACTGCATTTTATTTATATTATTTTGTAACATACTTTATGTAGGTAATACGCTTTATTGAAGTAATATAAATAATCCGAATAATTTTACAGATATATGTTTGTTTCTCTTATCATTTTAGCAGATGCATTCATTTAAGTACCCTTTTTTTCTATTCGATATATATCATAATTATAGTTCGTAAGTAGTAAACTCCAATCGTGCGTCGTAGCTGACACACACACACTTTTTTTTTTAATTCTTCTTATTCTTTTGTCGATTTACTGAAGTTTCACTTCTATCGTGTGTGAATCGCACACACACCTTTTTTTATGGTAAAACATAAAAGATGGCATAAAATGGATGGATCATTATTTTTTCATTCCAAATAAATCCATTTTTTCACTCGTCTATATAAATAAAAATGAATTGTTGTTCGTTAGTATTAAAACTCTGATTAAAACTCGAGAACGGCTCAACGGATTTATCTTATCATAGTCTTAAAATGTTCGTGGAGGTCTAGGAAAGGTTTAAAAGGCGAGAAAAAATCGAATAAATGTCGGGAAAAAAAATTGATTAAAAACTTGTGCGAAGCCGGAGCGGGCCACTAGTAGATAAAATATATGATGTTATGTTCACTACAACTCAAGAATACGATGTGTATTAGTATCACTATAGGCGTGCCACACAAATGCACAAACAATATACATACATATACCTACAAATAACAAAAGTGGAAATATATAACAAAAGTAGTTAGTATTTGTTTTACCTTTCGGTTCCTCCGATTTCTTTACTGGTTGATTATTGTTAGCGGTATCTGGATACGATTATTACGTCATTAAAATAAAGATTATCTAGATAGAGAATAAAATGAGGTTATCATTGTAATACTTCTTTGCATCTAAACCAAGGAGGTTTTAAAAGAAATTGACAACTACTTGGCAACTGAGTTTGCTGCTACTTAAAATCTCCTTGGTAAAAATTCAAACAAAGAAATATGAGAGCTGACTCAAACTAGTAATGTGTTCGAAATTTAAATATATTCCAGCTTGACTCTGATCATCTTTTGTTTTATCAAGGAAAATAAATCGTTATTATTTTCATTTCACTCATTCAGAAATAATTTAGCTTAAAATTGTTTATCGAAGTGTAATTTATCATATACTATTAAATACTTACTTTTTCTTCCGGAGTGAACAGTGTTTGCTGTATTTAGGAATGTGTTGTCTGTATTTTGAGTGTTCGCTGAACCGAAATAATCTGAATGCGCGCTGGAATAAAAAGGTACACGTATTTAAATATTATGAATAAAGTAAATTAGTAAGTTTGATTTTAAATCCATTTATTATAATGAATGGGCCAATTTTAAATATTTTTGACTGTTATATAGCTTACTTTTCCCATCCAAAGAAAATCCATAGAACACGGCACAACATCATGGCGTGAAAATCTAGTATTATTAATATATCTAACAAGTTTATTTTGAAAACATGTTAAATGTATTAAACATCTTCGTATCCTATAGTGTTTGACCGTAGAAAAACTGAATTATAGTTTTTTATGCAATTACATGTTTGTTTTCATAGTAAATATTAAGATTTATAGGGCGAAGTGCTTATTTCCTTTCTGATAAGGCAAAATGGCTTTGTCAGAGAGTCTATATTTCCAAGATTTTCCTTTGTGAATAATATTTAATTACCTTCTCCTTTCTATTTAATATGGGTATTTTATATCTGTTACTAAGCCTATTTCATTTGTTTTCTTTTTCAGAATGGTGCTGAAATAATTCGAATAAGCTACAACTGCGCTTTCTCATAGTAATTTATTGTAAAAAGCCGAAGACGTGACGAATTGCGGAATTATATAAATTTATAAGCAGTTGGTGAGTTTTTTTACGTTTAATATGAAGCTGATGATGCTGGTTGCCTGCTAGATAAGTACCGTCACACCAAAATAGCTCACATCTTATATCACACTAGTAGTGCCCCGCGCAGTACCCGCGTTATATTGAATTTTCCCGGGTTAAAAAGTAGCGTATGTAGCCTTACTGAGGGACAAATTTCATTTAAAACCGTTCAGTAATTTTTCGTGAAAGAGGAACAGACAGTCAGACAGAGTACGCATTTATAATATTAGAATGGATTTACACTCAGCCAGTAGTGTAAATGTTGCATTAAGAATATTGAACTGTATATAAATACTGTATGTAAATGTGATTGTCAAACCTAAGCACATTTTGCTAAACAAACTAAACAGAAGATGGGCTGCAGCGTCTTCTTGTAATACAACAAACACCAAATATAGGGGAGGCTCGATAAGTATATAAGGGAGATTTAAAGTCTTCGGCCACACCTACGCTTCAGCAACGCAGGAACTTTTTGTCTGAAAACGCCCGCTTTGTAGTCGAGCAGGTGTACAAAGGGCCATAGTAAAGAATAGGTGGCGTCCGACGTTGGTAAGACGCTCCCGCTTCGCAGTCAGGATTGGCCGAAGCTTAGGTGAGCCTAGAGAAGCCAGTAGGGAGCATTGTACGGCTAATGACAGACAGACATTTGCCAAAACTAATCATCATCATCATCATCATCTCCCTACTAACGTTCCCCCTGCTGGGACACAGGGAGACACTCTTGGCGAGAGAGATTAGGCCTTAATTCACCACGCTGGCCAAGTGCGGGTTGGTGAATGTCGCATGTCCTTCAAAGTTCTCAGAACATGCCGGTTTTCTCACGATGTTTGCCATCACCGTTAAAGCACGTGTTTAAAGCGCACATAAATTTCTCAAGAAGAAAAATCCAGAGGTGCGTGGCGGGGTTTGAACCCACGACCTTCGGAATGAAAGTCGAGTGTCACTTAGCCAAAACGGCTTTTAAATAATAATTCAAGTCAACGAACCCTGTGCTACCACAACTGCTGCTTGTATACGCTCGGTTGACTTTCCCGAGCTTTTCCTTGTTATCTGTATCCAACTGATCGATGAACACTTCCCGGTGCCTCTGCAAGTAGTTGTGAATGTTCCCGTATCTGCAGTACTCCACGATCACTACTAATTCACCTGTAAATTAAGAAAAAAATAATAAAGTGCTGAATAAAGCAAGAATAATTTATATAAATACGACTCTACATATATATCTATTGACTAACTATAAAATGTTGTCTCGTACCTGTAGTTTTTTTAGGTAGGTTATTGGTTTAAAAGGCTAAATGATGATTAACTAACTAGATGAACTGTGCCATATTGATTGTAGGTACTAATCTAGTCTATCCCTCGTTTTTCTCGTTGAAATAATCAACTTAATATTTCTATCATGGTTATAAGTATACCAAAATAATATCGAGTAAACCGAATTTACTTAACCAGTTGTGCCTAAACACATTTGATTCACACAGTTACAAATACAGTACCTCTTTCGTCGAAGATATTTAAACTAATATAATCATAAATGCCTTTAATAATTTTAAATATCCAAAAAGCTGTACTTACGCTTGCCAACATTTTTTGTGCAAGCTCCGAGAAGGTTCACAATATTGACGTGTTTGCCCAAATGCACCATAATCTTCAGCTCCGATGCTAGCGCCTTGATGTACATGTTGTCGGCTGTCTTTTTGACCATCTTTACGGCAACTGGAGTCGTTTCTTCGGCATTCACGATTCCTCGAGCTTCAGCCTTGTAAACTACGCCAAAAGCACCGGCACCGAGCTGCTTTCCTTTAAATAGATATATACAACACTTTATTGTATACCATAAAATGATACACAGTACACAGCGCCAAGCGATATTGAATTATAGTACAAAGGGCGGCTTTATCGCTGTGAGAAATCTCTTTCAGGAGGGAATAGAACGACATATGCGGAGACGTAAGATGAGATTTGTTTGTTTCGTGTGTATTATTTTCAAACTATGTTGTATCATAACAGTGTGCTGAGAAATTCATAAAATCAACACAATTATATGACTTAGAAGTACCGTAAAAACTTCTAAGTCATATAATTGTGTAATAAAATACCAATTAAATAAGGTCAGCTATTGGTTAACTTTTTATTGTACTGCGATTGTGAAAAACTTGTCTTTTACATTTTTTGTAATTGAATTAATTTGATGTTATAATAATTAATATGGTCTAAAATCACACACCAGATTTGGAGCCGGTTATTTAAATATGAAGTTTTTTTAAGCTAGGAAAACGATAAGTTTACCATGTTAAGAATCATCATTATGATTAAGCGGTGAAAAATATCTCTCTGTTAAAAAATAGATCATTAAACCTTAACGTGAAACTAATAGAAGTAACTAATACAAACATTACATAAATCAAACATAGACCAACTTTTTTTTTGCATTTATCTAATACACATGGTACGTGAAAATTTAATAAAATTTATTCACCCAAGCATTTTGTGTGCCAATAATACACTTACCAAGTATAAGTTTCTCGATAGGGAACTCGAACTCCTCCTTGTAGGGTAAAAGCTCAGCTTGTTCATCAATTCCAAGGTCAGGATTAATAGATTTAGTGACTCCTTCTTTGAAATAAAGAAGACCAGCTGCCGCTAGTTCTTTCCTAAACCGTTTTTCCTTCTTTATCTTTATTGTTAAATAAACTATTAATATCAAAAGTATTAATATTATTACGCCTATCACGCTTCCGTATAGTTCGATGTTTGCTTTTTCTGTATCTGTAAATAATTGTCCTTATATAAAAAGCAATAAGTATTAAAATTTAGTTTTTTGCAACTCTAGGTAATTGCTGAAAATCAGTGGTTTGCACCCTGTGCAACATTAATCACTGAGCAATTACCTTTTTGCCGCACTGCAACACACATGTAAGGACCTAGATTGCCTTTTTTGGCTTTAACCTTAAGTTAGTTACTTGTAAGTTAATGTTAAGTTCGAGTGTTCCTGTTTAATAGTGTAGTGTATAATAAGTAAATGTGTATGAATGTATGTGTGTTGAAGTCGCAAATAAATGATTTTTACTTTACTTTAAAATGTATCTATTTAAATATCTCACAATTGCGCAGCAGCCAGAGCACTTTGTAAATTATTGTGTAATATTATTTCAGAGCTAGTACTAAGTATAATAATTACTTTTATTGAATGGTTGTAACAGGGCTGTCATAGCCGACAAACGGCTCAAAGCCCTATAATTTGTAATTTTGAAGGAATAAATAATAAAATTTGAAAAATATAACATTAATATTTGAAAGATACATTCTTATGACAATTGAAACTTAAATAATCCTGCTAGAAAAGTAAACATCATGACGGATATCACCTGGGCTGTGGCAATACGTAATAATATTACTCAAAATCATATTGCCACAGTATAAAAAAATATATTTAACATTCTAATTTAGAATTACGGATTGATAAAAACGTACCTTTTAATTGTAGCTCAAACATCATAAAATCCGTAGCGATACTGTTTTTTATTGCGCATTTGTACAAGCCTAAGTTCTCCGGTTGTAAATCATTAATCAATATTGTGGAATTAACTGTGGTGAAATTTAGATCAGTAGTATACATTTTTAAATTTGGATAGCTCTCATTGTTGATTTCGTTCCCGTCCTGTAAAACATTAATTGAATAGAAAAATATGATTAATTTCTATGTATTCCGCTGCCGTGAAAATAATAGCCATTTTTAAGTATTTAGTATAATTTTTTATTTTCAATTGGGGATTTCACAGCACCTTGACCCTTTCGAATTCATTTTTACTAATTGAAATGACTAAATTATTTAACGAGTGCATCGCATAGTGTTTAAATACAATACCAGGCTTGTGAACTCAAATGTGACGTCACAAGCGACGCCATGACACCATCAAGCGTTGTACGCTGGGGTTGTACGAAGAATTGTGAATTTACATATTAATACTGCATTCTGCACTAAACTCTTTATTTCTGCAGAAATATAATATTTATTGTAAATAGTATATATATCTGGATACTAGAGGTCCGTTTTTCAAAAAATGTCATCATGCCTAATAGGTATTTTTTTTATAATGACCTGCAGGCTATTCACATACCTACTTCTTTTCGCTATACTACTCTACACTACAGAATTTAATTTATTTACCTATCCAGAAAGAGATTCTGGAACATCAGCTTCTTAAGGTAAAGCAAACAGATTCTAAGAATCGAAGCCCCACCTTGCTTAAAGAATTAATGAGTAGGTATTTACGTTCTCACTGCTGGGACACAGGGACTCTCTCTAGACGAGAGCGATTAGGCCTTCATTCATTACGCTGGCTAAGTGCGGGTTGGTGAATGTCACATGTCCTACGAAACTCTTTAAAGTTCCCAGAACATACCGGTTCCCTCACGATGTTTGCCTTCACCGTTTAAGCACGCGTTTAAAGCGAACATACATTTTTCAAGAAGAAAAATCCAATGGTGTGCGGCTTGCTTGAACCCGCGACGTTCGGAATGAAACACGACAGTCGTCCCACTTAGCCAATACGGCTTTTCTTTTACTAAAATCATGGTGGAAGGTAAGTTTATCACGTACCTTATACCACGTTAAATTAGGGCGCGGAGTTCCCGAGAATAAACATGTGAAGTTTACTTTCTGGTACTGGCTGACGCTTTGCTGCACTTCGCTCACCTCTTGCATCACCGGCTTTTGTAACGCTGTAAATAGTTAATTTTGATAATGTAGTTTAATACTTACCTATATAAGTTAAGCATAGTATATTATACTTCTCGTACCCTTATTATACTAAAAATTTAAGTTTTATCGAAGTTATAACAAGTTGCCGTACAATTTATCTTCATCAATATTACATTTTGTAAGTTATAGTAAGTAGTAAGCATTTAAAACCAATTGAAAATAATCAATATATTGATGATTGACGTCGCGATATTTCTGTAACGGTAATCCGTGAAGCAGGGAAGATATTTATTTTTGTAGGTGAACTACAACATTTCCTACCAATTTTCTTGAATGCAAATAGCCATTACGGTGATAAAGATAAAATACATTATGCACAATTCTTTTGATGTTTATTTTTTTTTTGGTGTTTCAATAAAGAATATTGCATTGTATTGTACATAATTATTCTCTTGACATCTAATGCTCAATCATTTTGGTGCACAAGTCGGAGAACTGGGGACTACATTTTATTGATTATCAGTTATCGTTTCGGCCGTAGAAAATACACATACGCCGCAGAAAATACACATAGGACTAGGCTTCCCTCTTTTGTGAATGAGGGGTGTTGCCAAAATTCAACACGTGTGGCCGGGGTTTTGACGATCATCAGTAATGGTGTACTATGTATGTCCTCCACCTAGACGTTATTATTAGATTTTTTAATCGTATTCATCGACGCTGAACGACCCTGTTAAGTCAAAAGGCTGCAACCCGGGTTACAGCGTTTTGTGACAATAGAGCTTAAAATAATCTACTCGATGTGAGCAAATTACTAGCTCGATCCATAATTCAATACATTGTTCCAATACCAAGATATGCTAATGTGACATTTCACAGTAATCTGAAATTTCGATCAAATATTTTGGCGATGCAAGACACTAGATTGCAGCGTTCTGTCGTGATAGACGACGCGACGCGTCGCGTGGACGCGCCCGATTGAGCGCCTTTGTATTTTGGTAAAACATGGCAAGCTTAAGCCTTAATTAATTAAGCCAATAAATATTTTCTTTATTAATTATGCTCCATGTTCTTAACATATATTTTAATGTCCTTATAAGATAAACTATTATGTAACAACTAATTTCTAATTTAGGCAGGTGTACACTTTTGCTCACAAAGTAAAATCAACACATGTGTAGATAGAATAATTGTGAAGTTACTATCAATGATGTTTGAATGAAAGTAAGCTAATGTTATGATAAATAATTATAAAAAACAATTATCCCTGTATTTGTTCTAGATACAATTATAGAACGACCAAATCAATTCTATTAGGTCAAAATCTTTGGACCCGTTTTTCTCAAATCGACGTAATTCAGATTGCAGCGTTTTGATAAAACAGGGTCGTGAAGTCCTTAAGCTGCGTACGGACAGTGCGTTCCTGTGTTACGCGTAGTCTGGGTACGCAGTCCACGAGTACATTGGATACGCGTACAGCTCCTGTACGGACCGCCGCGAACCTGAACGCGAGGTTCATCGATCCAGAGCTGCGACTGCTGCGAGCCAGTCATCGCCATGAACAGAAATATTTCAAATTTCATTTGAAATGACCTTCCATGCATCTTAGCGTAAATCTTTGTTACGATAGTTTGAGTGTGCTGTCCCATAAACACCGATGAAATTCGTAACGTTGAATTAACGTGACAACATCTTCATTAATCATTACTGAAACTCGCTAACTTGTCCATTTTGCCGTCCAAATACAGCGTCCCTGCGAGTGCGCGTCCGCTTTGACGCGCGGCCAAATACCGACAGATAGCGGCTCGCTGCGAGCCTAGCTCGCGCGGCACGCGTGCCCCCTGAGTGTACGCGTAGCTTCTAGTACGGACATGGCGTTCCAGGACACGCGTAACCGACTACGCGTACCAATGTACGCGCAGTCCGTACGCAGCTTTACAAAACGCTTATTACTTTCCTCATATACTTAGGACGTCTTCTGCTCATAAATATATTATGCTACATAGGCCTCCCTCAAAGAAAGAAAGAAAGAAAAAAATAGAACACCAATTGAATCCACAGTTAAATGAAAAAATATAGCATAATTTTCTGATAATATTATTGCAATTTTCTCGCGCCAGAGTCGAGCACTAGCGTAGACAGTAAGTAAATATAGAAGCAAAGAGTTTCTTGATTTGAATGAAACGGTTTTTTATATGACGATTCCTAAGAATACGAGGCTACGAGAAAAGAGTTTCTTGATCATAAAGGTTACTAGCCTGTCACTGTTACGAAAGTTATAAAACCTCAAAAACAGGACATGTTTGCTGTCTGTGCTAGTGACGCCATCTGCTCTGAGCATTTCGTATTTTCTTTTTCTACATAATTATATAAAATAATTAGACCATAAGTAACCGTAAATTATTAAAAAAAGCATAAAGATTTTTTATACATCACACATCACAGTACATACGTACTAAAGTAGCATTTAAATAAATTAAAATAGCAGTTGTGCAGCATTCAACCCAATATTTTATATATATCGCATCGGGGGGTACTTCAGGATTGGATGGCTCAGAGTCTATGATTTTTGTTTGAAATAAAACCGTCACTTGATTCGTTGATATTAAATCTTACACACAGAATCACAAAATCACAAGAAACACTTCAAATATGGCGGATTCAAATGGTTTCCGAAATGCGGTAGACGCGAACGTGCTAATGGCTTCGTGGTCAATCAACGCAAGTAAGCAGCCGCCATTCCCCTTCGAATGAACGGCTCTCTTTAACTTCAAATAAGAACGAACGATTGACCGACTCAATCAATACCAGTGTTGCCATTTCGCAAGATCGATTCTACCCAAGTATTCACTTGACATTTCGATATCCTAATAATTTAATTATTTTAATGTAGCAACACTGAACTCTAGTTACCTATTGCCATCAGAGGCGCCACTCGCGCTATACTATTTTATCGCAGTAACACCGAGGCTAGTTGAAGCTTCAGCCACCAGGTGACTTGACTGGATATGCGACATATACGTACGTTTCTACTTAGTGCAAATTTACCTGAAACATTAATTCGAATGCTGTCATTTTTTCGGAGTCCCTCCTTTGTTATTCCATAGCATTGGTATGTCCCGCTTTGGCTTAGTGTGACTTTGTCTAAAATAAGTCTTGCCACGTATGAAAAAGATGAGTTAATTTGTTTAACTGAAAAAAAATATTCAGAAAATGTTAAACATCAAAGTATACACAGTTATGATTTGAAAAATTTTGTTCGAATCGACAACCTCCAAGAGTTCCGTCTGTTAATGATCCCTAAAAAGACTCGATCACTAAAAACACACCAAAGCCTTACACTAAAGGTTGGGTCTACGCCAAAAGGTTGGTGCCATCCAACTCTGTCAAGGTCCAACTGTTTGATGGCCGGTTCGCGACCGAGCAGCCAGAAGGGGCCAACGGACTTCACTCGTCATGCAAACTATTTTTTTAATCTTATGGCTGATTTACACAGGGTCAGTAACTGACTACAAATTCGAGGTAAAGACAGTGCTGACCCGAAAAAAACCCTGAAAAAACTGATTTGAAGTCAGTACAGTGGCTTGAAGTCAGCGCTCACTTGAATATTGGGACACGAATATTTTAAAGTCAGTTGGCGCCCCGCGCCACCCGCGCACCCCCGGGCCAGCCAAATAAACCCCGTGTGACAAGTCAGTGCGTGGTTAGACACTGCCGCTGCGTTGTAGAGTGACCACCTTTTTTTCGCTGGCGATAAAAATGACGCGTAAGTAAGAAACCTTAAAATTGGTGCAATTATATGGCGAAAACGAGTGCCTTTTTTAACGCAATAAAGAAATGCGGTCAAAATATGGCTTAACAAATGCAAATCGAAGTGCTCACTTCTACTGAAGTAAAAAATACAATTAAGGCCTTAAAGATAAATATTTCAACAAATAATTAAATCGTCGTTTCAGTTTCAGTTGTTTTCGCAAATTCATTTTTCCCACTGACTTCACACACGTGTGCTCACCGTGAGAAACGCACCACTACTACTTACTTCATGTAAACAGTTAAAGTCAGTCGCGGCGCCGATATTGGCGCTGCGACTGACTTATCTACTGACCCTATGTAAATCAGCCATTACATCAGTCAAAATTATCGAGGTCTTAAGAGAACTTTAGCGTTCGATCATTCAGAAATCAAATTTTGTCAAATTGTTATAATGTTTTATAATAATATTTTACAATTGCTTTTAAACATGACCATATTTCTTACCTGAAAATGTATTATCGGTACCTAATTCCCAGTTTACGATGGAAAAGTCATAGAAAGAGGCAAAGCAATCTATTGTTACTATATCGTCTTCACTGACCCAAATACTCTGGTCTGGTTCTAATTTATGTTTGGTTGTGTATTTATTTATGCCAAAGCCATCCCTTATATCATAAACAAGAAGGTTTCGTTGTGCATAGGTGGTATTTCCATCATTTTTTGCCACACATTCTATAACTCCGGAAATACTGCAGATATTTATATCCAAATAAGCCGTCAGATTGTATAGTGATGTCGGAACCATTTTCGTGCTGTTCTAAAAATTAAACGTTATAAATTATATGAATATAAATTAAAACAATACTATAACATCGATCTATCTATTAACCATTTTATTTTTACCTTTTTACTGGGTAAGTTAAGTAATTGGCTATTTCAGGAACTATTTGTGAAACCCAAAGAAATATACTTAGAGTACATTTTAACAACATAACTTAGAGGTATATACAGAATAACAAACTTGGCTACTTACAGACTAGACAAATAATTTATTGGCGATAGAACCACATGTTTTAAATAATCGTGTAGGTATTTAAAATAGACCTATATAAGACTAGGGTTTTCTTTACCCCAAAAATTCCAGCTCATATTTTATAGATATTCCTGTGACTGTAACAACAAAAACCACTCACCCAATAGTTAGTTTGATTGTTATGGGTAAATCGCCAAGAGACGGTTGGAAGTGGATATCCTGAGACTTCACATGTTATACTAGTGGTCCAGCCTTTCACGCACTTCTTGTCACTTTGACCAAAGTAAATCGTTGGTGCGGCTGAAAATTTGTTAAACCAATTATTTTCAATTCAATCAATCATTTAAGTTATTTAAGTTCCCACTGCTGGGACAAAGGAACTGCTCTTTGTCACATGTTCTTCAAACTTCTCAGAACATGCCACAATACTCACAATGTTTGCCTTCACCGTTAAAGCACGTGCTTAAAGCACACATATTTTGCGGGTGCGGGCGGTGTTTGAACCCACGACCTTTGGAATAAAAGTCGAGTGTGCACCCATTTAGCCTACACGGCTTGACGACAAACATTTTAACTAAATAAACACTTAATACCATCTCTGCTGTATAACGAAAACAATTGAATAGAACCACCGAAATCTAAAAAATAAGGTATATAATAACATTTAGATTTGTGAAAAGAACGGTAGTTAATATAAGTCGATAGGTAGTCTGAAAACCAAAGTCACGGTGTTGGCGACTAGTTCCAAGTTCTTAATTTCCCACGTGTGAAATTTTGCTAATTATTATTGGGACGAATTCTTTTTAATGAAAAGTCTTAATTTTACCATTTCTTAATTTTCCGAATGCCTCATTTTCCCGACCTCCCAGGGAACGGAGTGGCATTAAGCAGAGACTGCTCCTTTTTGGTACATTACAGCATAATCTGGCAACTATTAACGAAATGTAATATTCACTTACAATGGACTAGTCCAGGTTCCGACACAGTGCCGGTACTGTGCTACATTTGTTTTTCATATATCTTAAGCATAGTATTAAAATTATATAATTGCAATGCTCAGATCTTTAAAACTAGGATTACTGAACGGATGTTCATGTTGTTTTCGGCAAAAATTTTAGATTCAATTTAAAGATTCAAGCAGCAATAATATTATTATCCTGCTGTAAAACGTAGCCTTCGTCCTTTTTCAGGCTGTAGAGTTACTTTTGCATGTACAATATTCATAATGAATAATAAGCTATTTACGTTTCCACTGCTGGAACACGAACCTTTCTCTTGACGAGAGAGATTTGGCATCACGCTGGCCAAATGCGGGTAGAACCCTATGCTGCTTATCCTATTTTTTCTACAAACCTTTTACAAAAACGGGGACTACGATTTGGTTTTTAATGAGTCCGTTATCAGCCTGTATAGTGTAGTTTGCAGTGTCAGCAACATTAGGATTTTTTTTTGTGAACAACAAATAACGAACTTCCGGCCTATATTGCAATTTGTATATACTTCGGTCACAATCAAGTCCATTTTTGAGGCTGAAAATCAAATGTATTGTATTAAGTTAATTCATACAAAAACTATTCAATTTATTGAAACAAAGTGCAGAAAGTTCACATAATAAATATTCTAAACACACACATAATAATATTTCTAAATACAAATTTTAAGGAAAAGATAATTTTTACTATGAAAACAAACATTATCTTTTACAGATCAAGAATTATGTCGCAAATAAAAATAACTTAAAATGGCTCATGTCACACGCATTGTCCGTATATGATGAATTTCTGTATTAATATTTGAAATTATTTTTAAGATCAGTCATGGAGTTACTGACATTATTTATTATTTATTGAACTAACTGTTGTAGCCGTCGCCTAAGCAGAGTTAGGTAGGTAGTTAGTTTTGAGTGAAAAAATCAAACACTGTTTCAAATTTCAGTGAAATCAGTTCACCCGTTTTCCGTGAAGGGATAACAAACAACGAAACAAAAACGTTCGCCTTTATAATAAGTAAGATAAGCTATGATAATACAAACCTTTAACTCGAAACTAAATTAAATACTTACATTTTATATGTTGCTTTTGGATAAGCGTCAAAATTGATGTTTATTGATATTATTCTGTTTTTCTCATGAATATTGTAACTCTTTTTTATTAGACTCATTTTGAGGAATGGTTTCGCTGCAAGTGTTATAAATAATTTTTATTTTGATAAAAACAATCTAGTGGAGTTTTATTTAAATAACCAGCTTCGAGCGAACTACTATATGGATTTATAGAAATTAACATATAAATAAATTCATATTGTCAGACAATCCACACAGCAGCATCTAGCCTTGTGGTAAGGTCTATTTAGCTTGTGTTACGAGTACTATACCGGTATGTAAAGTAAAGTAAAAATATGTTTATTTTCACATGTCATATGAATAAAGAAAATTAACACGGTACCAATGTATCGAAACGGTTACAAGTTAGCTTTTCTTCTTTCTTTGCTTTCTGTGGCTACCCCATGTAGTATGTCTATTATAAAAGGAACTATAAGTAACGGAACATTATATTTCCGGAATATTGTTATCCGGAAAAGTTTATTATTATTAGCGTAAAATCAGTCAAAAATTTTGTAGGTAAACTAACACAATCTTGACGGGTAAAGTCGATTATACCTGTACCTACTGTATAATGTTTTCTATGTTAGGTACCCATAATGAAATATCAGAAACATTATATTTATATTGAAAAATATCTAAACATCCCCAGATCAAGTTGAATGTCCTTAGAAAATAATCCCTTGACGGGAATTGAACCTTGCGTCGAAAGCGGATCTTCACCCGATGCGTCACAGAGGCAAACCAATATTATTAACCACTTATAGAAAAATAATTAAAATCATTTTCATCATCGTCATCATTTCAGCTGTAGGATGTGTCCACTGCTGAACATATCTCCTCAAAGATCTCCAGTTATTTCGGTTTGGTTGGAAACGGCCTACATGCAGCGTAAACCCGGCGCCTGTAGCAAGTCATCCGTCCTTTAAGTAGGTAGACGTAGCGGAGGAGACCCTACCGGGGTAAAACCGTATAGTAGCTTTATTCTGATCGCGACAGGGTCGCGCAATATTAAAATATTGTATTTTATTGTATTGTTGGTGGTATATTTACAAGTAATTTATGATATCTGTACCAACGATAATGCATGTGTAATAGTATGTACGAATTAGTTGAAAAACATAGCTGTGGGTCAATACCGTACGGGGTAAAACCGGCTATATGCTGTATGCCGAAAAACAGCTATCATCATTTCGTCTTCATATAAAAATGAGCTGACTATTGTCTCCCATAACCGGAAACCCAAGTTAAATCTGAAAGTGTCTGTTCAAAAGATAAAATCAGAAAATGTTATCAATAACAACAAATGCTTGTACTGCCTTGAATAATACGGTACAAGTCGCATAGATGAAGGTCAATAGATAGCTCATGAAGGCTGTACAGGCTACAAATTCAGAGGAGCTGCATGATTTTACATGCCGAGGATATGTAGGTATTGCTGAAAGATAGTTTCGAGGGCAATATTTGTATATAGTATACGGTTTTACCCAGGTATTGGGGCAAAACCGTAAATAGTTTTTTTTATGTCTTATATTATAGTATAAGGTTTTACCCAGGTATTGAGGCAAAACCGTAAATAGTTTTTTTTATGTCTTATATATAAGTGATACCTAAGTGTATGTAATGGTGTACGAAGGTACCCAACCTAGATAGATATACTATTAAAAATGTTGATTTGATACATTTGTGTTTAAAAATGAAAGATCTGCATGCCTTAATCCTTAGATATAGGGCCTTGCCCCGGTCTCCCCTACTATGCTGAAATGGTTATGATGATGAAAATATTTGATTTTGATTATTTTTTTCTGTATAAATAGTAAGTATTATTATATTTTTCCTACGTATGCTATTGAATTTCGGGAACACGGTATGTTTCTATTTATATTAGGTCTTATTGTAACTAATCTAAATTGGCTACATACTCCAATTCTTTACAAATGTGGCATTTGTCTTATCACAAGAGTTCTTAGAAACACATGTGTATGTGCCACTATTATTTATGGTAGCCTTCTTTATGATCAAAGTACTGTAAAGTATCCCTTCAGTGACATTGTCCGCATTTGTTTTATCACTCTCCGAAATAATTTTACCCTGAAAAAGATGATTATTTAAAAACAAGATTAAAATTAATATTATTTTATTAATCATGGTCAGACTAGTCTAGAAATTTAACCACATCGTCGTCCGTTTCACACATTCAAATGTATAATCAGTAATGAAAAATCGAACGTTTACAAATTATACCTTTGTTGGGTAGCAGAAGAAAAGTCATATCATAAGTATAGCAAATTTAATAAAATAATTTATTAATGGAATCGACCATTCCCATTGGAACTAAAGTGACAGAAAAAAATCCAATTAATCAATAATTTATTAAAAATCTTATATAATATTATGACTTAAAACGGGTAACATACCATGATTTGACGGTTTTAGAGTTTTCCGATATTTCGATGCTGTGGCAAGCGCCAAGATCACGGAAACACGGTAAGTATGTTGTCCGTTTTAAGTCATAATATTGTTAAAAACCATGATAATTTAAAAAAATATCTAATTTAAAATTTAAAAATAGACCGGAGTGAGTTATCAAATGGATGGTGTGTGATGACCTGTGTCATATTAATACTCGATTAAGTGCTTCACGCGTGACAGTATCATTAAATTGCTGTTAATTTTTAAATTTTAAAATAAATAAGATTTCGTGGATTTTAATTTAAATTGTCTCAAAATATTTGACAGACTTTTCATGTAACAAGTTCTGGCTACCTAAGTATCAATTATGTCCAGCGAAATATATTTAAAGATCGGCTTGGTGTTCTTTAGCAAATTTTCCAAGTGTACGTTATGTATCTTTATGGAATAAATGAATTCTTATCTTAGCTATCTAATTTTAAAAAAGATTATTCATTTTGCTCCTCGCCGTTGACAATATAAATAATAACATCATTCTTAACAACCATTTCTTAGTTCACAGTCTAAAGAAACTATATAGTTAGCAAACAAGTTTCTACCCTTCTCCTTTTTATTGGATATCTAAATTTGAGAGTTGGTCAATATTTTGAAACTTACCGACATGAAACTCGTAATATCGGATATTTAAATCTAGTCATTCATTATTATTTTTATAAAGCGTTATTATATTAAAAATGTAGATAACAAAAGATTAATATGAACACACTGAAAATTTATATCTTACCGAAGGTAGAACCCAGGAAATCTCGGCTACCATATTAGGTGTAATATATACTGTGCAATTTAGGGAAAATGTTTCCCCATCAATAAAAATTTCTGATTCTGCTGTAATTTTTGGTTTTGATGGGCTTTCCACACCTGAAAATAATGACACAAGGAAGCATTAATGGTAATTGAATCTTAATAGAGATTAATTTGTAGGTAATAAGCATCAAAGAATAAAATAAAAAATATATAGATAAATTATTCTTTCTCAAGATTTTACTAAACTTGATATAGTATGAGACTTTGAACCCAACCCAACTAATCAATCGATAACCTTTCCCAGTCCTGTCTTTTTTTTAAATACTGAACCTTATGGCTGGTCTCATAATTCCGAAAAGGCACTTTGAATTCATAATCTAGTTTTTTAAAATGATCATTCATCTCACGATGTTTGCCTTCACCGTTAAAGCACGTGTTTACAGCGCCCATAAACTTCTCAAGAAGAAAAATCCAGAGGTGCGAGGCGGGGTTTGAACCCACGACCTTCGGAATGAAAGTCAAGTGTCCTCCCACTTAGCCAACACAGCTTTTTTCGCTTTGAAGAGGCAGTGGGCAGGCCACACGCATAGCATGAATGGGCTGAAAACTTCTAGAATGGAGATCCACAGATCGGCAAGCGCAAACTAGATGGATGGAAGACTTGGTAAAGGCCGCGGGTTCACAGTTATATAGGCCGTCTACGACCGAAATAACTAGAAATCCACAAGGAAAGCTTGCGTTTATAACAATGAATAGGAAATAAACGTTGAAATCATAATCCATAAATATATTCCTATGCAGAACATTGTTACTGACCGCACTGAGAAAATCTTTATCATATTAATCAACTACATATTCAAATATATTTGGAGCAAATTGGTAGTGTGTGTTTATCTTGGTATTTCTAAATTAACAGTATGAATTCGGATTATGAATCCAGAGAGGTATTCTGGATATATGAATTAGGCCTTTTAATGTTTTAAATAAAGATAATATTCTATATACTAAACAAATTACACAAAAATATTATTGAACACAAAATAATGAATTATATTTAGAATAAAACGCATGATACTTACATATTGTAACCAAAACCAAACTTCCAACACAAATATATATAAAACAATATGATTAGTTTGTTAACTGTAAGTAATATATTTATTACAGCATGCACACAGAGATACAGAGCAAAACACAAAAGAACCACACAGAACAGAAAGATGTGAAAGAAGAAAGACCAAGCAGCAAGCTTCCATAACAGACAACATTCCTAGTACTATGATTCCTATTATGTATACTATAACGTGGATCGACCACATATCCTTACTGCCTTTATTAACAGGAGTTGGACATAGAAAATAACATTTTAAAATTTATGTAATTTTGAGATTTTGAACAGTGCCTTTAAGTTGAAACATTTTCAAATGGTTTTTGCTGGCAATTAAATTATATTTACAAGTTAAAAGTTTTGCAAATGTTTCTATTTTCCAACGCTTATCTAACCGCAACATTGTAGTCTATGCCTTTTCTGACTTAAGGGTTCTCGGAATGTTGGCAGAGATTGAATGAAAGCTTAACATAAATATGAACCATACTTAAAATACTATTATTAACATAATCTTAACTAACATATTACGTCATCAGTTGAGCCCAATTAAAAAATATTATTCTTTGTTGTCTTTGAAAATGATTATCATTATTATAAACTACGGTAAGCAAATAATAACAATAACGATTAATAATGGGTACGGTAAATATGACAAAGACAAGCATGTAAAATGATCGAATTATTTTCGTGTAAAATGAGATTGCTACACTACGCCACCTTGTTACGTAGATTGCGCTAAGAAGCAGTAAGTCGATCATCGACCGGCACAACGGATATACGATTGAATAACATGTCCACGATCTTAATTAACAATAATTGACAAATTAATTAACGAATTAAAATTAACGGACAATGATCGAATTACAGCAAATTCAGCGACACAAGTTTAGTGACTACTTACTTATACGGATGCGCTTGTTTTCTGGAATTTCTACTTGAGGACTGACTGCTTGGCATATAAATGCGACATTACTACATATATTCAGTACAAATCCAATTTTTGGAGAATATATTGTCTTTGGTGTCTTGTTCTCCTGATTGCATTAATATCAAAACAAATTATGTTAGTACAGCAACTTGTTTACGTTAATTAGAGGTATATATAAAAGCAATGTTTTACATGTTTAAGGTATAAAAAAATACATGTAATATGCATATTTGAATACTCTAAAAATGTAAAACTAAATACGGGTGCAACATCCACGAAAAACTGTTTAACTCCTGTAGTGGATTAAAAATATTAGTATGATGCTCAATTGTTCAACAATTTACCTACGTGTGGTTTTAGCATTGTTTAAATTTTATATCTGTTTCTTCATTACAATTTTATTATTCTCAACATAAAACTTCCTTAATACAAAAGATTAATTTAATAACGTGGTGTAAACGTTAAGAAAATATGGATTTGAAGCTCATGTTATTTATATGTGACTACTACTGCTAGAGCTAAATTGTTTGGTACTGCTACAGCGTATAAATTGAGCATCACGCCATTATACGATTATAGTTCAATGAAAGTTGAGTTATCTTTTCGTCGTGCATGTCATCTTCCGTCAAATAATTTATCATCACAAATCTTATCTACCTACGTTGCACAAATATGTCTTTATTTACACTTCTGCCATTTTTCTTAAAGTCACAACTAAACACGGTAAGCGGGGTGGCATTAACATAGTAGAAGGTGAATCCGACTTTGGGACTGTAAATAGTGCCTGAAATTTCCTGTGAATATGAGGCTATTAAACATTCATTCTCAGTAAATAGGCTGCTTTAGTGTGTGACTTTCGAATAAACATGCTACATTCTAGCTACAAAGCATTAGTTACAACTGAGGGTTTAGTTTATAAGAAACACGAACAAACATTTAAAAATATACCATATACATTCATTACAGCAATTAAAATCTAACAAGAAGCGCTATTTCTATAGTAAGGATTTATTTTAGACCACTGTGTGTTGCTACAACACGTTTTGTTAGGTAAGCATTTTCACTTTAGGTAGTATAAGATCATGCAGATGCAAAGGAACTAAAATAACCGTTCGATATTCATTCTATTTAAACAGCACACACTTAACGATTATACTAAAAACGAACTTCATTATATAAAAACGTGTCTGTATAATTTTTGTCATGGCTTTATAGATACGTACCGAGGCTGAAGTGAGCGTAATATTCACATCTGGAGTGGTCGGCCTACACTCAACCAGAACCACGTCCGATCTAGACACTACTATTTCGACCATTGGTGCAAACAAATTGCCCGTACCTAAAATATTTACCAATTTATTAAATTCTTACACAATTATAGTTATATATCATAATGTCAACCTTTTCTCACCATTAACGTATATGTAAATAAATGACACATGCTCAGTGTTTTGCAGCTCTTTTGTAATCTCATTCAAAAGATTCGATACGTTGACAGTGTTGTCTGAACATGCGTAATATCCAATCGCAAATTGATCAACGTTGATCAGTTCAAGTTTCTTTTCATACGTAAATCCTTCCTTAAATATTTTCGAACTCGAATTATTTATAATAAAGTCTGAGAAAGCTTTTTCCTCTGATATATATTGCTGTTGGAATTGCAATTCTGTGTTGCCTTTACACGTTAAAGTAAAGTTCTGTCCTTTTTGTAATATAATTTCGCTGACACACGGATATATAAGCGGGCCATTATTTATTCGCAAACCTGAAACGAGAACACTGACTATAGCCGACCGGTAAAAATTTGAAACAGTTACGCGTCATCAGAGGGTATTATAACCGAGTATGGGTACCGAGTATGGAATAATTTTGAGGAAAGTTTTATGAATATCGCTAATGGTAGTAATCTGAGCCGTCGTGTACGTTGCTCAGTACGCAAGCCTATTGAAAGCACTATTAATTAGCCATACTGGGCGCGACATGGGTGCGGCCAACATTCGGAAAATTAATCCTACCTGTAGAAAAATAGGCGCATCGTCCCCGCGTCACCGATAACAAATTGATTGTTACAGGCTCTATAGAGGGACACCAATTAAGTGATTAGGACCCCGGCGGTTCTGTTTATCATTAAATTAGTATCTATCATGTTTGATCGTACAATGACGTATTAGGTTCGGGGAAGGGAGCTATATTTTCCATCGATAGTGACATTATAACCTTCTTTTCTTCATCTTGTAATCTGACAAATTGACAGTTATTAGGTAGGAATGCCTGTCTAATCTGTTTACAAATGAAATTGTGTAATGAAAATATGCGCCCAGTCACTTTAAAGTCGCCATTTCGACGAGGTCGAATTAAATAAGCGAAATAATGAATACAATTTAATTAATAACAATGGGTATAGATTTATCCTTTATATTACAATAAAACTAGCTGCCCGGAAAACATTGACTTGTCCAATACATTAAATCGAGATTATAAGATAGAGTTAATTGTAGAAGGAAGAAACTTTGAAGTTGCACTTTGGCAACTGTGGCTTTTTCTTTCATAAGGACCTTTCTCTTGATAATAACAAACTCAAAAAATATAAGTGAAATCGCTGTAGCCGTTCACGCGTGATGTCGCGTCGTGACCAAGGGAAATTAGAATTCGTTTCTAAGGCAAATTCGTATTTGTTCGAATACTTATACATAACCCGAGAATTTTGATTTATTGTATTTATCTCTGTCCCGATTAACAAGGAACCTTGATGTACCTTTAAACAAATCTATTATGATGCGGGTAACATCGTAGGGCGCTGGTAGTTATAGATAAATGAGCTTTGATTATTATCAATTATCCTAATCAGGTTAAGTTAGCTAGATAGCATTCTAACAATTACTGCCTTACGTTTGTGCTATCGTTACAATTTACATCACGTCGGGGTCACCACTGTGCTATCGTTGTATCGGGTGCGATATAAATAATAGATCGGTTCTCGATGGACACGTCTGCTTTATTCGATGATTACTTAACACTGTCTTAATGAGGAAACGACAAGGAGTAGGCAGTTACTGTGCTTACGTAGGCACACGTTGTTTATTAAATATAAAGCATCAAAGTTCCGAAGAGAAGGCTTTTGCCTTATAAATTTAGTAAAAATCGCACAAAAGCTTAACGTCACGCAAAACTTAAATTCACAATTATCTTCTTTATTATTCGTTGACAAGAAAAATGAAATAATATGTGTTAAAGTATCAATTTTATTTAGTAATCTACCATAAAATAATCATCATAATCATTATTCAATGGAGATAGGCATGCTAATTAACTCTAGTCACTGATGTCTATCGTCTTGCTCTCAGATCTTGAAGGCGTTTAGATTGTTCTGACTTGAGTCCTGTTCCTTAATAAATTCATAATATTTTCCGTTCTTATCAAGCCACTAAACTCAAGCTCAAGCTTTACGTAGCCAGCTATTTCTAAGATAAAACATTCAAAGGATTTATTTAGACATTATATTCATATAATATGTATTTGTATTACGCGGAATGGCTCCCGTCATTAAATCACATAATTGTAAGCTTGGTAAGCAAACCGTATAAGTTCACAAATATTATGACAACCTTAGATCATCAAGGATCTCTTTTCTTTCTTTATAAATCAGTGGTGATGACAACTGACTAGTGTCATTTTTATGAAAATTATAATTTAGTATGACCTCAGATCCTTTTTTTATCCAAAATGGCGTTTAACTGAGTACCTAACATCTTTTTCACTTTATAATTTGATTTAACTCGACACCAAATTGTCGCTTCAAGCGCAGAGTCCAATTACAAGAAACTGAAACTAACTTCAGATCAAGGAACTCTTCCATAGAGTTCGACATGCTGCTCCGACCTTTTTTGTGATAATGATGAGTTTTTAAAAGGCGGTTTATAACATTTCACTTGTATTTACTTACTTATGGTTATAATTAAAACTTAAGGCTATTTTATACACCATGGGTTGCATTCATAATTGGGTTTTTTTCAAATCCGTTCTGTTAGTTTTGGAGCCTATTCAATGCAAACAAAGAAACTAATCTTTCCTCCTTTTAATATTTTTAGATTTTTTCCTTGTTTTTTTCCATACAAATTAAAGCTTAACCAGGCCCGGTCCATTAGATTTTTATTAAATATGTATATTACAGAGCAACCGGTATTCTACAAATTTGGTCATTAATAAAGACTTAAAGATGCATAATTAATGTTTAGTAATAAATAATCTAATTAACATTATTGTAGGTCCTTGTTTATCTATTAAATACAAAAGTACCTTCAAAGTCAAACTCAAAACGTTCATTTCCTTAGAAGCAAAGGGCATTCATAACAGGTCAACTTAAAATTAAAACTACTTTTTTAATCAAAAATTAGCAAGGAAATAAGATTGTTTTGACAGATCGCTTCAATGTTTTATACTGTGTTGAGAAGCGAATAGCTTTGCAACACAGCTTTATCAGTTATTATAATTTTGGAGTACTTATTTATAAGAACCTATTATAAATTTAAATTTACAACGTAAAACATTGGATCCCTATAATATTTATGGTTCATGAATTTTTCGCCATCTATCAAAATGACATGTGTCATCTTCTTCATCGTAACTGGGTGCTCGATTTCAGACTCTGGGTTATATTAATATGCGACAAGGGTTTTACTAGCTATAAAAGGAAGCTATAAAGGATCGTAAAAGCACTAGTCCAATAAGGTTTTAGGGGATTGAGCATTTTACAACATACACTTTCGATAGGTATATTCATACGTACGGAGTGAACTATATTTGGTTGCACCATAAACTTGAAACCATATGTATCTCCATTAGGGGTTACTTTTTAATATTTTTTTGTTTTTTTTTACCATGCTTTACAGACGACCTATACTAAACTAAATCCAAACTAGAACTACCTTGCACCAAGTAAATGAGAAGGATAATTATTCACTAATACCTACTAGTATATAGCTTTTAGACTAAGTTTAATGAGTGCTTACCCGTTCAACCCATGATTTTTCTACCCAATAATATTTTTACCCCTTCAACCCAAAACATATGCCCCGTTCTACCCAAAGCAAAAATCTGAGTCACAGAGTATTCTAAATAGTACAGACACCGTTATTTGTATATCTTTATATATATAATTCTTCTGTGAGTGTGTATGTCACTGAACTTCTCTCAAACTACTGGACCGATTTTGATGAAATTTTATGTGTGTGTTCAAGGGGATCTGGGTATGGTTTAGATTCACAATTTTGTCCGCTGGACAATGTTTTTTTAATTAATTTTCAATTTATTAGTAGTTGTTGATTTTGTATACGGGGTGGCCCATTCAAATCGGTCAGTATGGGAAAGTCTGAAACTGTAAGACATACGAAGATTTGTTCTTAGGAACCATGTCACCGATTTCGATAAAAAGAAAAACTGCATTCATACAATTAAAAAAAAAAGTGTACCCAACTGGGGAATCGAACCCGGTTGTTTTGAAAAAATAAACTTACACTATTTCTATTCAGATATCGTTTGTGTAGGTCTTAAGCAGTAAATATCTTTAACTAACATAATGTCTAAAATGAATAAAATGCATTTTTTTCACATACTTTAATTTATCATAGTAGGTGTTCAAAGTGACCACCGTCTTTTTCAATACAACATTCAACACGTCTAGGTAACGCAATCTTACTATTGCATTTTGTATCTTCATGTGGTGAATCTGCGTTGAAGTTGACTCTATGGCTACTTTTAGTTCTTCAACGGTGTTATAGCTATTTTTGTACACTTCATCTTTAATGTAACCCCACAAAAAATAATCTAGAGGCGTTAAATCGGGCGACCTCGCCGGCCATTTGATCGGGCCGTTCGTACCAATCCACTTTCGCGGAAAGTTTTCATTTAAAAAGTCTTTTGCTATACGACTATTGTGAGCCGGTGCTCCATCCTGTTGAAAATAAAGCTGTTCTCTTATTTCTACTGCCATTTCTCCTACGGCCTCTAAAAGATCTTCTAAGATTGCAAGGTACTTGAATCTGTCCAAATGTCCATCATAAATTTTAAACATTTTAAACCTTATTGTGAAGTAGGCCGACCCAGCAGTTAAATGAGAATCTAACTTGACGGCGTCCTTCGTGCACTCGTAAGGGATTTTCTCGACTCCAATAGTGATGATTCTTACGATTGTAAATTCCGTTATTGGAAAATTGAGTTTCATCAGAAAATATTACGTAGTTTAAAAAATGTCTGTCTAGGCCCATTCTCTCTTTTATCCAATTGCAAAATTCAAGTCGTCTGATATCATCTCCTGCATGTAAGGCCTGCACCCAATGTCCATTCTTGTAGAACTTGTATTTGTGTTTCTTTAGAGTTCTTTGAATCTGTGTTCGTGAAATTTCAGGAATATTACGACTTGCATTACGGGTGGAGGCATCTGGTGTTACTTCAAAATAGGTTAAAATGTTCATTTCCATGTTTTCATCACATTTTCTTGGTTTTACTTTTTGGCTTTTTAAAACTTCCGTAAGTCTTCAAATTGTGCACAATTTTGATGAATATCTTACGGGTAGGTAAAATACGTGTCGGATATTTGATATGGTACCAATGTAGTGCACGGGAGCAATTTTTATCGTTTTTAAAGTAAGCTTCCAATAAATCAAAGTGCTCAGAATTTGTAAAACGCATTTTCCCAACTACACAGCGAACGACATAAAAATACCAAAGCATTGATTTTAATTTTCAGTTCCCGCCTAAACATTTGACACTCAAGTTTTTTTTTGTCTTTTTTTTGTATCGCTATTCGGCCAGTCACACCGACACGTTCCATTTTCAACTGAGGTTTAACACGTCTCTGTATCTACAACATCTACATACTTACTTTAAGTGGGCTTTTCCATTGATTGTTAGTGTTTGATTAATAGAAGTAAGCAGTTGCAATAATAGATAATAATATTACTGTAGATAACAAAACTTCCTTAAACGTTTAATGCAATGCCAATGCCACATGATACATAACACGGTGTATGTAACAAGTAGAGAGGTACAAACAACCATAGAGATAATTTTACATGCCTGAACTTGCTGAATATTGTAACGGTGGTCACTTTGAACACCTACTATGATAAATTAAAGTATGTGAAAAAAATGCATTTTATTCATTTTAGACATTATGTTAGTTAAAGATATTTACTGCTTAAGACCTACACAAACGATATCGGAATAAAATTGGGTAAGTTTATTTTTTCAAAACAACCGGGTTCGATTCCCCAGTTGGGTACACTTTTTTTTTAATTGTATGAATGCAGTTTTTCTTTTTATCGAAATCGGTGACATGGTTCCTAAGAACAAATCTTCGTATGTCTTACAGTTTCAGACTTTCTCATACTGACCGATTTGAATGGGCCACCCTGTATATGATCCCACGAGATAATCCAAAAACACGGGCAACGCCGTGGCAATTTTTTGTCTAATGTAATGAATGACCCTGCTTCTTTAGTATTTCACTATGACATTTATTTGAATTCAAACAATAGAAATTAGGAATAAGTAGGTGTGGGTAGAACGGGTAACTTGAATCTATTGTTTTGGGTTGAACGGAGCAAAATACCTATTGGGTACAAAAATCTTGGGTCGAACGGGTAAGCACTCAGTTTAATCTTACAAGGACTTCACAAAGTAAATAGCAAATATTTTAGATTTTATGAGATGTAGTTACTCTAATCTGGTACTTTTGTACATTTTATTCTGACTATTTCTTGAGCTATAGAAATGTCTTTAATCTGACTTAAGTATATTAAAATCCTAAAAGTTTAGCTCATCCGGTCAAACTAAAAGATAATGATTAATGTTGAAAGAAATAACAAAACACTTCGTGACTTAGGGGCGCTTCCCTAGCTGTTCTGAGCCAGACCATTAACACAATTTAATACATTTTAAATTTTATATTGTACTAGCTTACCACGCGCTTACTTTGTTCGCGTATTAATATTAGTAGATATTCCCGCGGAAAAATGTAGCTCTTATCATTTGCTGGGAAAACAGCTATAAACATTGATCCAAATCGGGCTTTACTCGCAATTACTGATTTTCCCGTAGAAACTGGTATTTTACGGCTGTTAAAAGTAGACAATGTGTTATTCTGATATGATATAATATTTTATATTTATATTTATTTAATACTAGCGGCCCGCCCCGGCTTCGCACGGGTTTTATTCAATTTTATTCCCCGGAAATTATTAGATTTTTTCTCGCCTTTTAAACCTTCCCTAGACCATTTCAAGACTATGATAAGATAAATCCGTTCAGCCGTTCTCGAGTTTTAATCAGACTAACGAACAACAATTCATTTTTATTTATATATATTTAATATATAACTATATCATAAAGTTTTATCAAAATCCCTTCTGTAGTTTTTGAAAGAGCAACAATCACACTTCCTCACAAACTTTCGCGTTCATAATACATATTAGTAGGACTCTTTCGTGTTTCGTAATGTGGTCCCGAGAAGCCATCTACCTTTTGGGTCTTCATGCCCCATCTTAGACCACATCGTCACTTAACATCAGGTGAGATTGTGATCAAATGAAGCCTTATCTAGCATAAAAAAAACTACATCACACAAATGAATACGTGTATAATCCATCACAACGATCTTAGACCCTTCAAGATCTTTTGTCACCAAACAAATTGTTGGAATCTTTCAATACAACGGACATCACACGGGCTGAATTGCGTAGGGAGGGACATAGACAAATTACTTAGATTACCCACCCAGTGAATTAGCTCATTCTTCAGAAATACTAAATGTATTTATACTATGGCTATAAATGTCTACATCTTGTCTAAAGTGTGCTTCGTAAAATAATAATGGGTAGGAAACATTTTTTTTTAAATAAATATTCATTTCATACTAAACATAAATTTTGATATAGTCGATGGGTGTAAAACACATAGATATGCATCTTATCTGCAGATTAACAGATCAATGATGGTAGGTTTTTACCCGACTACGCAACTCAAAGGAGTGGTAATAAAGTCAAAACGTTTATTTCCTTAGACGCTAATCAAGGAAATGACATTGTCTTGACAGTTCGCTTCAATTTTTTACACTAAGGTAATGTGTTTAACAGTCTAAGTATTTATGTCCCTTTTTCCCACTATACAGACCAAACGCCTGGGCCGATTTATATGATTCACACGTCAATTAGATTCCTATTAGTAGGGCGAGTGTCAATAAAGAGATGACGCCTTTTACAACGACTACTGGACCTGGAATAAAATGAAGTCACCAAACTATGCATGTATATATTGTTGAATAGAATTTCTATTTAAAAATGTTTTTTAGTTTTTAACATTTTGCGATCCGGCTGACCGTTTAGGATCTTCTAACGAATCAAAGTTTCGAACCATTCTCAAAATAAAAGGCTTATACTGTAAAAAATCCCAAAAAAGTTAAGTCGCAGTTGGGTTAAATGTTTTCTTAATTTTAGCTTGTCTTTACAGTATGTTAACCCGTGAGAAAGCGCACCTAATTTTATTTCTCATGTCACACATCATACATAACACATAATTGTCGATATTTTAAACGTTTTTTTAGTTAAAAATATAAATTTATGAATAAAAGAAAGGTTAGTTTGTAGGAAAATAAGTATTTCAGTAAGATCAGTAATCACACACACATCACAGAAACATATATTTTGACGGTATCGACACATTTTCATTTTCATGGAAATCAGCGCCACAATGTCTTTCAAACACAAATTATGAATAATTATGTTTTTCCATTCATTGGTCCAGTTTGAATATGAGATGGTTTAAATAATAATTAATAACTGTAAACATCTATATAAAATAGAATATTATTATTTTAGAAAACACGTAAATAAATACTTACATGGGCGCGTGATGGGCTAATTGGATTGGGCGAACAGGGGGTGAAACGTTATGAAGGTGCCCGAGGTCCTTGAAACGGTATGAAAATGATTAACCAAAAATATTTGTATTTAATTTGTGTGAGCAACTTGCGCGCCTTTGGATGCGTCATAAAATCTTATTAAAAAACAATTCGGCTTACTCAGATAACTTTTGTTATATTATTTAATTAGTAAAATATGCTAAACATGTAGATTTTAAATTGGATTTAATATTCGAATAGGTAATACATAATAGCACTTAATTGTGTCTAGTGCGAGTATATAACACAAATATTGACATATTTTAATGTTTCAATTTATATTAACTACGGATTCGGACATGTAAATTACGTAGATAGCTTCTTTAAGTATCGCTTCCTGTACAGAAATCCTTATGGATATATTAAAGGACAATTTTGATACGTGTAGAAGAAAGGAATTCGAACAGTAAAAAAATTATTTTGCTGTTTCAATTTTGTAATTATTAATTTGGTCACGCGAGAACGCATAGAGTGAAATCGCTTCGTAATTTTAATTTCATCGGTGATATCAAACATCGACGACAGAAAGTTACTGGTATAAAAAAAAACAGTTATATTCACTTCACCGTTCCTTGATACGTAATACATATAAAAATTTAAAATATTTCTTTATTTTATTGTCTATTATTTTATTAGGTAGGTTCTAAATTCAACAGACTGATGGAAGACCAACCTACACAAAATTTACGAGCAGAGTTATTATGTTATACCTACCTAGGTACATTGTGTTCTGTAGACATTTTGTCATTGAGACTGATTGGTTAACCGCTCCTCAAGGTCCCCGATATTTCCACAGTGAACAAACTAGCAATGTCCCTCTAGCTTGAATATAGTGTAAACTATGTTATCATTGCCTTGTGTTACGTAAATAAAAAAATCTTGAGTATAAATTTCTCAGTACGGGATGCAAGAGGCATTGTAGGAGAATATGATTGGAACTTTTTATTTGAATAGAACTTTTTATTTGGTATTTGGTTTGATATGATATTTGGTTGTTATAAGGTTATTTCGTTCTATCATGTTGGTATGCAAATTTATTAATTGCATTTTGACTTAAAAATAAAAAATATATTTTATTATTACAAATTAATACAATCATACAATTACATTCATATTTTCATTTTGTCATCAGATAAATAATAATTAGGAGTTACTTGTACAAAAACAATATAAATAAATATATAAATTTTGAATTTTATCATTTAAATAATAATTTATGGTTTTATAATTTATTTGTCCGAAATATTTTGAGTTTACTCTTGAGTATGTTAATATTTAAGTCGCGATAGGTTTTAGGCAGTTTGTTATACAGCTTAGGCGCCATGCAGAATATACTTTTACGAAGTAGAGCTGTTTTCGCAGGATGTGTACGTATTCTATCAGTATCCCTTTTGCTTTGTCCGTCTTTTGAGAGAGGACAAAACAGGTCAGGATTACTCCTGACAAACATCACAGTTTTAAAGATGTACAACGACGGCACTGTCAAAATATTGTATTTTATAAAATATGGTTTGCAAGAATCTGTTATTTTCTAATTGAACATAGCTCTTACGCATCTTTTTTGATACTTCAAAATATTTAAAGTGTCGGTAGAGTTACCCGAAAATAAAATCCCGTAATAAGAAGATATTAACCCGTAGTAAGCGCTTAGAAAATTCTTAGTACTTACAGGAGAGAGTTTGTAGAGCACATAGACAATTATTAGTAATTATTAATTATTAGATTATTAGTTTTTTTGCATAATATTTCTAAATGTGGTTTCCAGTTAAGCTTACTGCCATGTCAACGTTCTGAATTTGATTATTATTATATCTTACGTCAAATTTACATAAAGCCGCAGTTTCGCGTTGTCGGAAGTGCATAGTATTGGTTTCATTAATGTTTGTTTTTAAATTATTATCATCTAACCAGGCTATAATTGATTGTAATGCGGAATTGATGTCATGAGTGTAGGTTATTTTATCGTCACAAGTAATAGTGACAATGCTATCAGATGCAAAAAGTGAAATGGGATGGTGGGTGGCTCTAGGTAGATCGTTTATGTAGAGTATAAACAGTAGGGGCCCTAGAACGCTAAGTCGAAGTAAACTTAACCTCGGTTTTGGTTTTATGGTCAAATCTTATGATTTCTGTTAATTGTTTTCTATTTTTTAAAAAAGATTCAATCATTTATAATGCGTTACATCTAATTCCGTAACAATCCAGTTTTTATAGCAAATAATTATGATTGACATAGTCGCAGGGCCTGGGTCATATCGCAAAAAATGGAGCACGCGTATGTAATTATATATAATTTTATATATAAATATTTATAACATAACAGGTATAAGGGATATGGACCTACAATTTCCCATACATTCTTTGCTTTGTTTTCTATGTGAGAGAAGATTTTCTAAAGGAGATGACTTAAAAATCCGATATTTAGATTATTTAATCTAATCTACCCGTACTTTTTTCGTGCAAACGAAAAATCAAAACGATATAGTGCATAAAAGTTTCGCGTGACGCAACGTTTTCGTGCGATTTGTACTAAATTTATCCGTCACAGCCCCACACCGGAACTTTGATGCTCTATAACTTGACACATTTTAATTAAATTTATAGAGCAAAAAATAGGTGTCCAGTATTTTTGGACGAGCTAACAGACGGAATAAACATAATACCATTTTTTATGTACCTATTCATCAGGTAGGAGGTTTTGTCTGTTCACGTCCGTAAGTGACCTCCGGGTGGTGCTAAGAACAATCTCTCGTATATTTATTTACCTTCTAGGTCTTCATGTCTCATCTTAGACCACATCGTCACTTTACATCAGGTGGGATTTTGGTCCAACAAAGACTTATCAAGCAAAAAAAAAAAACTCATTCCCGAATTAATTTGTTTCTAGTTTACTTTAATGGAAAAACAAAAAATAATCATTTTTGCTTGCAGTAGTGGTTTTATTCTCATATAGAGGTATAAACACTAGCTTTACATGCCACTTGATTGCAAGTGTCAATCTGGACGAGGGTGGAACACATAGATCTAGATTTTGTTTGTGTTTAAATAAAATACTTAATATCTGGTAATGTTCATTTACTGTTTTTAATGTTTATATAATCTTATTTGAATTTATATTTTATGCCTATTTTCTATAATTTTATCATTATTTTCTATTATTTTCTATAATTTTTGGGCTCTATTAAATTAGGTAAAACCTGTAACAAAAGAGCTCCATGTGTGTATCTATCTATCTATATAAATAAAAATAAATTGTTGTTCGTTAGTCTGATTAAAACTCGAGAACGGCTGGGCCGATTGAGCTGATTTTGGTTTTAAAATGTTTGTCGTAGTCCAGGGTAGGTCTAAGCGGTGAGCACATAAGGAAAAATTGCCTTGAACTTTTTTTACCCGTGCGACGCCGGGGCGGGCCGCTAGTTTGAAATAAATTTAAAAAAGAGGTTTTAGCTACCAGGAAAAACATTACAAATAGTTTTATTCTAAATCTTCTCACAGTGATTCTGTGGTTAGTAAAATAAAGGAAGAAAATCCAATTCCAAAATTTCGGTCCTAGAGGCCGCAAGTATAATAATTTAAATAAACGATATTTTGTATAACTAAAAATAACGTAGAACAGATGGCAAGATTTGTAATCTTTAATATAGGATAATGGAGACATAGTTTTAATAAATCGGTTCACTCACAAAAAATATCTCAAGAAAGTATGTTACTTTCTAGGTACCTTGAAAAATACTGAGCACCAGTAAGCACTAGTTTTAAATCGAATAAATGTTTACTCTGTTCGTTGTAAAATTCATCAAATTCGTCACCCGCGCGACCGACGCCACTACATCTCATTCACATTAGACGAGTCTAGACCAACTTGAGTTGAATCACGGATTCACGGAGGACGGAGGTTCTCTCATAAGATCTGACTCATACTTATAAATTGTTCTCCTCTTTCATGTTATATGAAAAAATAATAATAAGACAACTATAAGGTAGCTTGTGTCGCGCTGCTAAGCGAGGCTGTCATTGTTTTCAAACAGGCCGCAGCTGCGGTTGCTGCAATGGTATTGCTGCACTTTATTTATTAACATTTAATTTTCATTAGCTAAGAGTAAATTTAAATTTTAGTTAATTTAATTTTTTTTTTTTTTTTTAAGTCTTTAGAGTCTGAAATCATAATACAAATATATATATTTTTTTATTTAATACACTTTATTTGCACGAATTAAAATTATGTACAATTAGGTGGGCTTAGTGCCAAGGCATTTTCTACCTGCCAACCTGTAATGATCGGTAACAAAGTTTTATGTTTTTATGTTATTTCTTAGTATGAATCATCTGTGATTGATTTACTTAATTGAGCATACGAAACCACTAATAACAAGTACCTACCGTATACGTTTTAGATTAGTGAAGAAGGAATTGTAAAGGAGGTATTTGACGAGTAGGTAAAAATTACAACTCCCTTATGTTTACGTACTTAAATATGACTGATTCGGTCGGACGCTAAACACCTGTAACAGATTGAGTACGGACACATTTAGCTAAATTTCTAATTTTCATAATTGCTTAATAATTATTGATACTAAAATTAAATGTGTACGTTATTCTGGACGTTGGCATCGTTGTTGACGTTTTTGAATGTAAAATTGGATAAAAAAAACACGAACGTCATCGTTTATCCATATAAAAAGCTCCAGAATACTTAAGTATTATTTTTATTATTATTATAGAATTAAGAAAAACCTTTGGAAAATTCTTAATCGTTTTTTTTCGTTTTTTGTTTTTGTTTATGGGACACGACTCTGATTCTGTGTTATTACGTGTCTTTTTGAGTGCTTACCCGTTCGACCCAAGATTTTTCTACCCAATAGGTATTTTGCTCCGTTCAACCCAAAACAACAGATTCAAGTTACCCGTTCTACCCACACCTACTTATTCCTAATTTCTATTGTTTAAATTCAAATAAATGTCATAGTGAAATACTAAAGAAGCAGGGTCATTCATTACATTAGACAAAAAATCGCCACGGCGTTGCCCGTGTTTTTGGATTTTCTCGTGGGATCATATATATATAAAATCACCAACTACTAATAAATTGAAAATTAATTAAAAAAACATTGTCCAGCGGACACAATTGTGAATCTAAACCATTCCCAGATCCCCTTGAACACACACAAAAAATTTCATCAAAATCGGTCCAGTAGTTTGAGAGAAGTTCAGTGACATACACACTCACAGAAGAATTATATATATAAAGATATACAAATTACGGTGTCTGTACTATTTAGAATACACTGTGACTCAGATTTTTGCTTTGGGTAGAACGGGGCATATGTTTTGGGTTGAAGGGGTAAAAATATTATTGGGTAGAAAAATCATGGGTTGAACGGGTAAGCACTCGTCTTTTTCGTTAAAAAATAAAATATACCTAGATACTTAAAACATCAAACTTTGTCACAAAGTTTATAAAATACTAGCGACCCGCCCCGGCTTCGCACGGGTGCAATGTTGATACTAAATACACTACAGAAAAACTGTGAACGTTGTATATAAAAACATAGCGGCCCGCTCCGGCTTCGCACGGGTATAAAATATATAGCCTATGTGATTAAAATCGATCCAGTAGTTTTGAGAAAACCGCGGCCTCAGACGCGCTATTTATAGGCACGCTCTTGACGCACCGGGCTTTTTATATCTGTAATATCTTCGAAAATATTCACTTAAATCATACGGTATATAGGGCCATATAATTCTATATTAAACTAGCTGACCCCAGCAAACGTTGTTTTGCAAAATGAAAAATTTATAGTAGCTGATTCTCCAGACCTACTGTATACGCATATAAAATTTGGTAAAAATCGGTAAAGCAGTTTCGGAGGAGTACGGTAACTAACATTGTGACATGAAAATTTTATATACTTTTGATAGATATGATCTTTGACGTTAGGAACACACCTACATTGCTTAGACAACAGTGAGTGCTTGTAATTTAATATGAACTTTATACCATAGCAATAAAGCTCAAATTGACTACGTTTTAGTTACAAATCATTTGTATGGGAAAAAGAAAAGGGCTATTTTTAGGGTTTTTCCAGCAATAATTCTAATTTTTCTCGCCGTAAAAACCATCCTTGAACTTCAACGAACATTTTAAAAAAAGATTTGGCCAAATTGGTCCAGGCGTTGTTGAGTTATGCGCTTACCAACACATTTTGCGATTCATTTTTATATTATAGATGAACAATTTATTCAAGGTATTTAATTGGTTAAGGATTAATGCTGTATTGGTTAAAATCGCTTCGAAAATTAGCCATTATTTGTCGTAAAAAGTAAATGACAAAAAAAAGTTATTGTGGGTTATCCATAAGAGATAGACATATACCATCACGGACTTTTCTGTAGACCTTTTTAATGTGTACAATACTTAATAAATAATTTTTATAAAACTCGTTTGCAATGTAAGCGGAAAAAATGAAATTATTTACGACATCACATTAGAAACCTCAAAAATAACAGTACTTCTCCACTATTTAATGGATGTTATTATACATATAAACCTTCCTCTTGAATCACTCTATCTATTAAAAAAAACCGCATCAAAATCCTTTACGTAGTTTCAAAGATTGACGCATACAAAAGGACATAGGGACATAGAAAGCGACTTTGTTTTATACTATGTTAGTGATGATAGAGTTGATGTTGTAACAGACAAATTTGATTTAATTATTAAAAACATACGTTGTTTATCATAGCTTCTTTGGAGCTGTGCTCTAATTGTCAATACTTTTACACAAATTAACCTTTTGGCATAGGTACAACACATTATTGGTACCTACTAGCGTTAGTTAATTACTGACTAGGTCAAATAAAGCGCTTGACGCTCGATGTGGTTCATTTGCACTGACCAAACCTTTCGATCGATCAGCATAGGTACATCTGGTAACTGTTACTCACCACGTTTTGTTTAGCAATTCTATTTAAAATATTTCTTGCTTACATTGTAAGATGTTTTCCTCTTCAAACGTGGACAGAACTCTTGAGCAAACCCTATAATAGGATACCTATAAACTGTTTACTACAGTTTTGGAACTGTAATTTATCACGGACTGTTTTATAACTGTAATTTATATCAGATAACGAAATGTCTTTCCAACCCGTGGCCTTAAAATATCCTTTCCCGAGGATTTTATAATTGTAGCGGTAAAAAGAAATATAACGAAACCTCTGAAAAAACCTCGTTTAAAGGTCCTCGTAATAACTAACAGATGAAATCTGTTTAGACTCGTATCTAGGCGTGTATAAATCAAGTAGTTTTATTTTTGAGCCACAAATTTATTTTAAAGTAGGTACTTTTTTTTATTTTATTTATACATTTACTTTGCCTTCCCCTAGATATTCCCAGGCAAAGTGGGGACACAAATGGATTTACTAAAATAATGATTATTAGCTTTATTATTGTTGAATTTCATTAATATTTTTTCTATTACTCACACAAGATTACGCTCATGCTTCTGAGAATAGTATATATAAACATTTGCAAAAATAATGGTAAATGATGCGTCAATTATTTGCTGTGATATCGTTAAAATTATCGAACACTAACGTTAATTTTCTTAACCAGTATACATACATGTATGTAACTCATAAACAAAGCTTTTATTGTTTGGCTTATTTTCACGGAAACTTGTAAACAATGTGAATCTCTACGTCATTGAATACCTAATTAGAATTTGCTAAAACATTGTGTAAACAGAAATTTGGAATCAAAAGAAATCATTATTCTCCAATTCAAAGTGTTTTAACATAGGCTAGAACAACGCTCGTTCTTGATCAAGTTCTGAAATACTTAAACTCTTTTAGTAAACTGGTTGTAAGGTAGTAAAAGTAAAAGGAACAACACTCTACAGCTTTTACAGTTCAAATAAATCTATGTTAATATTGTCATTCAAACACAGCAAAATCTGATAATAATTCGATAATGTTACCACCTTATCACACGATAACACCACTTATTATCAGTGCTTTCACAATCTTCAGAGCTCGTTGTGGATCTCTGATAACTGGTAATAAATGACTATGACAGAAATCTAATAGGGTTTTATCCCATTTAAGAAAATATATAAAAGAAATTATTGCTTTTGGTTATACAGACCCTATAAGTTTTATGTTTTATCAATAACTTAGGCAGTTATTTTTTATTTGAAATTGAATAATTAATGTGCTCAATATTATGTGAGAATAATTCAGTAGGTAGCGGTACATAAATGACTAGCGTGGGACAAGTTATCACTTTATTAGTCACATTCACAAAAGTTAACATTTGTGCATGGTTATTAACAATATTTATTAATCACAAGACCTGAACAAAAACTACAAATACACTACCAAGGCTTACCTTTTCTGTAATAATATTTAGTAAACATTTTAGGCAAATCACATAACAATTTGAAAGTCAAATATGTGTATATGACCTACAGGTGCGCCAGTTTTAAGTAAAATTATCGAAAACTGTGTTAAAAGATATTAATGGACATTTGCATAACAAACGACGATTATATTTGACGCACTACATGCGTTTAATTTTACCAATTAAGTCAATTTTGTTAGGTAGAGGTACACACAATGCGCGTTCTATTTTAGTCAAATTGTATGGTAATAAAGAAGTCAAAGGTCATGCGTATGCGATGTAGGTATTCATTCGCAGAAGTTTTAATTAGGTAAGAGATCCTCAGCATTAGAAAATTATTAGAGTATAGAGGGTGTAAAGTGTGCTGTTATGCCATCATTAAATGATGCAGAAAGGTGTAACCGGGTGCTTCTAAGGGTAAAGAACCAGCTTATTCATAAAAACATCAAACCTTGGGTTTGGCAGTTTGGGTCACTTTCTATAGCTGATGTTAAAGCTACTCCAGTGACCAAGAGTAGCATGCGGTAAACTATCATTTTGGCAGCTGTTTAGCTCGCTTTACATGTAAACACAGGTGTTTTCTCTCATATCAAACAATAAGATTGCTTTATTCCGCTGCAATCTCAATAGGTTCTATTTTAGGCTGCGCTCAGCTCCCGCTAGAACCACGGATCACATTCCACAGGTTTTCGATCACTGAGAACACAATAAAGTTAAAACACTGAGTCACATAGATTTTTACAACTCGCGGCGTAATTGCAAAACGGTAATGGATTGATAATTACACTTTCGGAAAAGTAAACAACTTCGCGATTTTGAACCTTATGGGTGTTCCTGAGGTGAGTTCTAATGAACGAAAGTAGAACGAGAAATAAAAGTTAAGAGGAGTTCGTGTGGCGTGGCGCAATACGAACGTACGCGGCCGACTCGCGCCATACACTCGGCCCGAATGTGCCGCAACTCATGCTTTCTCCCTCGCACACACCATACCGCGCAAAGCAACATCACCACACCAGTTGTATCTATAGTAAATTCCTATACAAAATACTTTTTAATTCACTGTTATAAGATTTTGCAATGGTGCTGCCATTGCAAAATCTTATAACACTGGCTTTTGGTACAAATGTTTTCGTTTTCAGATTGAAATAGTGTTTCCGATTGTGACGTTTGATACATTTTATTAAAGATAAAAATCATGAATAGTGTCTTGTTCAATTTGAAACCTTGAACCGTCAAGTTACGTTGCTAATCCGCAGAGTGCGAACCTACATAGTTCGCACTCTGCGGATTGTACTTAATTCTATAAGATTGCGATTCGACTTTGTATTCATCATCATCACCTTATTAACGTTCCAGCCCGGAGGGTGGTGACTACTGGTGACAAGCCGCGACCGAAGCCTACCACCATAGACTGTTCTTAGCACCACCCGGAGGTCACGTGTAAGGATTCAGAGTGTTAACACTTACGGACGTGAATTATGTTAGTGTTGTTTTTGATTTGCTGTTGGAGCAAATTCCGACCCAAGCAGTTTTGTCGTCAAGGTAATCATTTCATAATGAGCTTTTTTACAAAAATTGGTTTTTACAATATTCTTTAATTTAGTAATTGACAAATGTTGCAATTCTTTGTGAGTCTTGTTGTAGAAGAGATGACATTGCCCTTTGAAAGATACATGAACCTTATGCAGCCTAGTGATTGGCAAAGCGAGTTTATATTTATTTCTTGTATTTACATTCTGTTTATCTCTATTTTGTGAACAAATTAATATTCTCATGCATATACCTACTTAATGGCTTCATAAATATATTGACAAATGACGGTCAATATGTTTTTATTTCTTTGAATTTATTACGTAGCGAATCTCGGGGGACCATAGCACGAATTGCCCTTTTCTGCAGTACAAATATGTGTTAGTGCGTGCTACTCCAGCACTCCCCCACAGCAAAATACTGTATGACATAATGTTATGAAAGTAGCTAAAGTAGACCAGTATAGGCGTTGCTATATCAGTTAAAAACCGACTTTCTTGACTGCGAAAGCTGCAGTTTAATTCAAATAAGTACCGATGTAGGTATATTAAATTGTTAAAAACTATTTATCAAATATACATTTAGTACCGTAAGAACGAGTGATTTAAACCCACAGATTTTTTAATAAATTCGTAACTATTCGTGTATTCGCCAATTGTGTGTTATTGGTGAAAGATACTCTGTATAAAATATATTGAAACGATATTGGCTAAGCCGGGGTGGGACGTAATTTAATATAATTTTAACGCAGTTATGGCAACGTATTTTAAGATGTTACACCCTATTTCGTTATTACACGTAAACAAAGCGATTAAATTTTCAGACAATGAACATTTGAAATGCAAATACGAGCGCCATCAACTCCCTGGATACTGAAGTTATTCACCCTGCCTCAATTCTTTTACGTTTTACAGTCCATTAATCACTATTTTACCGCTTTCGTTACTATGCACAGTATTTAATAAAATAAAGGAAACTTACACCAGTGAAGCTACATATATTTAGCAATATAGCACACCTTATTATTGGACCACCAACTTATTTTCTTCATTAACAAAAAAACATGCATAGAACCTTAGAATACTGTGCATTGAGCCTTTTAAAGGCTCAATACACAGTATTCTAAAGTGCTAAAGCGCTAAAGTGTATTCTAAATTCTAAAAAAAAAATATGCATTGCTAAATTAGCAATGCATATTTTCATAAAGAGTCATATAATGGAATATAGCTGTAATAGACAGTTTACAAGTTAAAGTTTTTTAATATATCTGGTATGTTTGTGAGTTATACACTGCGTTTTCTTCCATTTCCCTCTATCACCCGTCATCTCAATACTAACTCCTTTCTTACAAATATCTTCTTTCACACAGTCCATCCATCTTTTCTATTCTATTATTTACCATTCCAAATATAGTTTTTTAAAGACATTCTTAGATAAGACCTTATCTTTCTCTTTTATGCTTTATAACATTTATCTGAGATGAATATTCCCACAGCACTGCACTTCCCGCAGCGCCGGAGCAGTTTATTAATACTAATTTTTTTTAGGGCCTGGAGATGACGGTCTGCCTGTAAAGCGCCATATATATACTTCGGAAATTGTGGCGATGTTTAATTTGGCTCGTCTGATACGATAACTTGGCACTCGCCAACAAGGAATCGCATTTGCTGAAGAGCATGGGTAGATTTTATCAACAAAAGAGTGTAGAGTGCACTGTAAACCAGGGTTACTTAAATATTGTTTTTTATTTAATATTTGAAAGCTAAGAAATTATTTTAAACCCTATTTTTGAGGTTAGATTTTATTGAATTTCAAATTGATATATCTCCTAAACTGCATATTTCCGCGGGGGGGGAGTGGTTGCCCATAAAAATCCTATTCATTCGGGTTTTAAAAGTGGTCGCGTTGTATGTATTCGGAAAAACAGACTTCGGGAGAGAATTCCACTCCTTAGCGGTTCGCACTATAAAATAATTCATAAATATATTTTAATTCATTCTTTGGAAACATAGTGATAGTTAATGATAGCGTAGTAGTTAAGTTATTAGGTTAATTAATATATAGGTTCATGGAAATAGACGTACTTACTTGGCATTACTTTCACGTAACAAAGACCGCCCGTTGCGCTTGTTACGTTAGTAAATGGAAACAAATTACCCTATTATTTTGCTATTATTGTGAAGCAAGATGCGTGTAGAGTTGTAAATTATTATTCAAGCTTGGCTCTACATTACATCCGATAATCTTTTGACAGTACACACCTTGTGGTCTCGCTCTCGTCTTGGCTACATTATACATGAAAATGTTTTTGGAGGCTTACGCCTTGCACTAGGCCAACGTGGTGATTTAAAACCTAATCTCTCTCGTCAAGAAAGAAGCCCCTGTATCCCAACAGTGGCAATATAAATAGGGCGATGATGATGTATAACCCGTACCAAATATCAAGCTAGTCGGTTTAGCCGTTTGCCCGTGAAAAATTAAGGGAAAACAAACATACACACATACACTTTCGAATATATAATATAGTATAGATTGAGATTAACTCGGGCCGCGAGCACCGGCATAAGAACTTTGGATTTATCTCTTCCTGTTGGTGCAACCATTTCCCAACATTTTCGATACTAATTAAAATCTCGAGAGCTAATAATACACGTCAAATTACAAATTCCTTTTTTTTGCGGTCGGCTCAAATGAGAAATGTCCAAAGACATGCGTGAACATTACACAAATACTTCGGGAACTAAAAATATACGCTAAATGTGAAAACCTTCTCCTTTCTTGAAGTCGGTTGAACTAAAATGCTCTTAACTAAAAATGATCGGACCTCGGAATCGACGAAATTTGGTATAAAATCTAAAATTTCAGAAAACCCCCGATTCCAATGCCTTAATTTCCTTAAAGTAAAACACCACAATATTTAGTAATGTGCACGCGATGCTCTTTTACTCACGCGATTTTATACCCCACTCGAGTATATTTTCCGACGTTCGGTTTTCCTTCCCCACTCCCACCCTCATAACTTTTAAACGGCTTAACCGATTTTCATGAAACATATCTAAGAACACCCGGGCCAAACTCACCTATCATACAAAAACTAAATTGAAATCGCTCCATCCGTTCGGGAGCTATGATGCCCCAGACAGACAGACAGACACGTCAAACTTATAACACCCCTCGTTTTTGGTCGGGGGTTGAAAAAGAGAACATATATATATGTATGTTCTCTTTTGTATTTCAATAGAACTCGAGAACTACTTCACCGATTGTTATAAAATTTAAATGGGACCAACTTGCATGCAACCATATTGTAGATAGCCCGTTTTATCAGAACAAATATAATATTTATAAGTGCATCAGCAGCGCAGCCCCAGATATTCAGTAGGTATTATTTGTATAATAAGTACTTTAAAAGTGTACACACAGCGGTCCTTTCATTTAACTGATATACTTTAAGTACCATAAAACATAGTAATTCAGATATACACACATGTGTATCGATAGTTGATAGCACAATCAAAAATAAATACACTCTCCAGTCAGCTGATAAGTACATCTCGCGAAACATTGCTATCTACGGATTTTTGTTTATTCATTGATATGATAACGTTTGAAAAGATAGCGATTGGGATTTGTAATGTCTTCAACGCTAATATTTGCCGCAAATAATTCAAGTGTCTATCTTCATTAAAGTCTTACAAAAATAACAAAACATTACCTTGTCACACCTCTTGTGCCATCAAACAAATATATTTTTTATCCAAAATATTTTGGATGGGTATTTGCTTTTTTATTATATAAAATACCGCTGTAAGTTTACATTTTAAATTTTATTTTGAGTTCTTATGAATATATCGCGTCTATTATTTACAAGGCTAACCGTTTTTCTTTAGTTTTAATAGTTTTTTTTATAATTTAAAAAAAAAGTTATAAAAGCAACTAATGATAATACTACATATTTTATATAAGACTATAATTAGACGCTTACACGTAAAAACATTACACAATTGACAATATTCAAGAATATAAAAATATATGTACCAATAATGAAAACATTTGAGACCGTTGAAAGCAAAATGTAGAATACAAAAGAAAACTATTGTAGAGGTATAGCTAGATTATTATAAATAGTGAGTTGGTGACAGTCTCCACTCGCACACATGCCGTAACGATAACACCCCCGTGGTTACAAGTAGTCATTTCACAAATTGGCTCAAATGACAATTGTGGATGGTACCGACGCTATCTATGGCTATTAACTACTGGACAGGACATTGTATGAACTTGAATTGTGACTTTATTTGGACCTGAACCATGATCTGTCATGTGACTCAATTTAATGAATTTTCTTTACTCAACTGAGAGAATTTGGGTACTATATTGTCTTTTTATTTTCTTCAGACAAAGAATTAATAGCGACGCTTCTACGCTCGTACGGGAACTAATACTTCAATCACTCTTACGATGGCTGCAAACTCGATGAAAATCCCTTTAGTAACTTTTGAGATTATCGCGCAAACTTAACGGTTTAAAAAAATATGTATTAGATTTTGTAGGCAGACAGACAGGCATGATAAATCCATAAGGATTCCGTTTATTTCCATTTGGCTACGGAGCCTTTATAAAAAACTAAAGGCAAGATATGGGTATCTAATACCCCATAATCAGGGCTGGCGCTTTTTTACCACTGATAAAACTAAGTGATTGAGTACGGCATGGTCCAGTGTTTGTGTAACTTTTATCTAATCTGTGGTAGCTATTTCATACTAAATGGCACAGATAAGATAATGAACTTTGAAATCGCATCCGTCTCTATTCACCAACATATTATAGTGTAGTACGGGACTACTGCAATAACAAAGTCATTATTGTATGAAACCAGCGGCGGTGATATCATATCAGTAATTGATTCAAATGGTATAATGTTTTACTACTATGGCGGTATACATATACATTCATCGCCATTTCAGCCATCGGACCGCCACTTTTGAATTTAGGCATCATTCAATAAGTACCTGTAATAACTGTCGGAAAGATTTTAGACTACCGTGAACCAGCAGCCTTCATCATCCTTAGTGGACGTATCGTTGGCGTTTCCCTGTAGTTATACCATCAATATACACTCAAATAAATACTATAACTTCTTGTTACTTATATACTAATAAAAATATGGGCAAAGCGACTACGAGTTGCCGGTTGGTAGATTTGTTTCAAGTTATCAGGGATGAACTCACAAACAAATCTGCAATCAATTTAGAAACTCTACGCTTACTTTATGGCAGAAGCATATTTACCAATTTCTTATTAAGTTCATACTTTATCAACTCTTGTCGGTAAATTCTAGGATTTAACGGTAAAAGTTTTTACCATAGTGCGGGCTTATAAAGTTACTTATACATCAGGATTCGATAAGTCAAGACAACTTTGGTAACAATAAAATTGTTTACATTTTTTTTTATTATTATATATCGTATTATAATAACGGCATCACTACAAAATTTCATTGTCTTTTCATCCTTAGGTTGTTAGTTTCAGGCTACATTACAGTGTCCTTGACCGGTTGCGTGTTGTACCCAAAATGTGCTTCGAAACTCTTAATAAAATTCAAGCTACTAAAGAAATCATAACTACTACACACGTAAAATAATATTTATAGCAGTAAGTAATAGTAGTTTTCGCGCCTGAACTTAAGTAAATTCAAATCACTTACCTGACATTTTAATTTTTGATATGTCTAACTTTTTATGATTCGGAAACCCTATCCCTACTTAATTAATTAATACATACATATACATACATACATACAGCATTATTATTATTATTTATCCTAATCTATAATATAAAAATGAATCGCAAAATGTGTTGGTAAGCGCATAACTCAACAACGCCTGGACCAATTTGGCCAAATCTTTTTTTAAAATGTTCGTTGAAGTTCAAGGATGGTTTTTACAAAATCTCGAGAAAAATTAGAATTATTGCTGGAAAAACCTTAAAAATAGCCCTTTTCTTTTTCCCATACAAATGATTTGTAACTAAAACGTAGTCAATTTGAGCTTTATTGCTATGGTATAAAGTTCATATTAAATTACAAGCACTCACTGTTGTCTAAGCAATGTAGGTGTGTTCCTAACGTCAAAGATCATATCTATCAAAAGTATATAAAATTTTCATGTCACAATGTTAGTTACCGTACTCCTCCGAAACTGCTTTACCGATTTTTACCAAATTTTATATGCGTATACAGTAGGTCTGGAGAATCAGCTACTATCAATTTTTCATTTTGCAAAACAACGTTTGCTGGGGTCAGCTAGTAATATTATAAATGTGAATGTAAGTTTGTTTGTTACGCTTTCACGCGAAAACTACTTAACCGATCATCATGAAACTTTGCACATATACTCTTGAAAGTACTAAAAGTAACATAGCATACTTTTTATCGCGGGAAAACATGTAATTCCGCGGGAAAATTCATTTAAACGCGGGTAACAACGCGGGTAACACCGCGGGGCACAGCTAGTATATTATTATATCATATTAATATTATAAATGCGAATGTAAGTTTGTTTGTTACGCTTTCACGCAAAAACTACTTAACCGATCATCATGAAACTTTGCACATATACTCTTGAAGGTATTAAAAGTAACATAGGATACTTTTTATTAAAAAAATTTTTTTGCTCCACTGCGGGCGAAGCCGCGGGTAAAAAGCTAGTATTTATATAAATGTGAAAGTAAGTTTGTTTGTTGCGCTTTCACGCGAAAACTACAAAAGCGATTTAAATTAAATTTGGTACACAAAATCTCTAGAGCCTGAGAAAGGACAAAGGCTACTTTAAACCGCGGGAAAGTGTCATTCCGCGTGGTTTTTTTTTTCCATATATTCCACACAACAACATTTAGCCCCGTGGTAAGCTCTTAGCTTGTGTTACGGGTACTAGAGATCTGATATACTTAATATAATATACATACATACAGAGATATTTTTTATTATACATATTAAACACCCAGACCAAGGAGAAAGTGCTTGCAGAACATACAAACACTTGACCCCTCGGCGGGAATCGAACCCGCTACCTCTTGCGCCGCAAGCGGACTTTCGCCCACCGCGCCACTGAGGCAGTCAAACCTCAGTAGGCACTAGGCAGTATAACGCGGGTAACACCGCGGGGCACTACTAGTATAATATAATGTTGAAAATAATTTCTTTACACGTTGATTCAGAAGTAAATAAAAACAAGCTTTTTTCCATTTAGTTAGTTTGAAATTTATAAGTACTTAACCTTAAAACCAGGCATGGTTCTATGTACCCTGGTAAATCTGGTAATACACTAACGGTACCCAGGGATACTGGGTAACCCTAAAGTAATAACACATTTTATAAGAACTGTAAACATTTTCTTGTAAAATCACTATTATACGAGTATTTTAATCAATTTTAGACTAATTAATCATAACCACAAGACACTAATTTTAATTTTCGTGTTCAAGATTCACCTCTAAGTTTGCACTTCACACATTGTGAAAGTTATTTTCGGACCTCCGAAAAAAAATCAAACTCAATAGTTTTTAAGCTAGGTAGGTGTACTGTAGTAGATGTACTCATAGCTTGTAAGATATAAATAATCGTGTATCTATTTTATTAAGAGCAGAATAAATCATGTCTCAGAACAGAGCACTTGTTTAACTTTGGTCCCACCTTATATGGCGACCCTGCCAGTCGGTGTCGTGTTCGGGCATCATATCGTCACTTTCTTTGAATATAATTAGCAACCATGAACTCTGAATTATAACTTTGACAATGGGGACAAATATATCTCAAGAAAAAGAAGAGGTCGTTTTTGCCCAAAATGCATCGGGAGGCAACAACAGCGCGAAAACGGATCAACTAATGGTTCATGCCGGAACAACAAATATTTTATTAATAATAATAACAGTTATGCTTTTGTTGGGAGTGATTTACTTTCTCATCAAATTCTACAAAAAAATGCACAATAAGTGGGTTCAGCAGGAGTTGAACAACTTTTCATTAAGGTATTCCCTACGGCGACGCGCACCACCAGCTGAAATTGTTTGAGTGTTAGTGCGTAAAAGTGTTCTACAAATAAAAAGTGTTATGTATTGTGAGTTTAGTGAAATTCCTAACAAAGTTAAATTTAAGTGAGAGTGAAATGAAGAAAGTAAACGGACAATATAAACATTTATAGAGACTTTAAGTTACGTATGTATTTTTTTATTAACATTTTACATTGGTAAGTAATTAGTAATTACCACTAGTACTTCTATAAGAAAAAGGTTTTTTTTTTAATGTTATGGCCTTAAAATTAAAAGAATTACATGATAAATTTAAGTCAATAAAAGAAAATCTAGTTAAAATTGGGCCAAAACGTAGAACTTTAAAAGTAAAAGAAGAAAAATTGTCTTTATCAAATATTTTATATAATGAATATTATAAAATTAAAGAAATTGTGGGAAAAGAAATTATAGAGGAGAAATACAAGAAAGATGATATTGAAAATATAGAGAAATTGTGTAATAATATTTTATTATTGTATCAAAAAATTAAAGAACTTTGTACGGTGACTGATGTAGAGGAATTGACTGAAAACATGGAGCGTTTTGAGTTAAAAACCGCGGTATCACTTTTACCATTAATGAATGATGACGAAAAAGTTACTAAACAATTAATTTCTAATATAGAAATGTATGACCAAATGTTAGATGAAAGCGGAAAGCAATCTTTGATTATTTTTGTGCTTAAATCTAGGTTATCCGAGAGCGCTAAGCTACGTTTGTCGGAAACATATTTGTCTGTTTCAGATCTTTTAACAGATATGAGGGAACATCTTTTATCCAAAAAATCTGATACAGCTATTCAAAAGCAGCTGCAGTCTTCAAAGCAGTACAATATGAGTATCCAGAACTACGGTAAGCAGATAGAAGATATGTTTGTTAATTTGACTATTTCTCAGGCCAACGGTGATCAATCCAAATACAATATATTAAAACCGATAAATGAAAAAAATGCTATTAAAATATTTTCCGATGGCTTAAGGAATAATCGTACCAGTATTATAGTGGCTTCGAGAAACTACAAAACTTTGAAGGAGGCTATTCAAGGTGCTTTGGATGAAGAATTGCACTCAAAGGGAGTACAAGACACTCAAGGTCAGGTATTGGCGTACCATCGAGGAAGAGGCAGGTCAAATTTCCAAAATAACAGGTTTTTTTCTCAGAGAAGAGGCCAGGGATCGTATAGAGCAAATACTTCGTTAAGAGGCCAGCCCCAAGGACGTGGTTCGTACTATAATGCCAATTCGTACCAAAATAATAGGTTCGTAAACAATTCGAGAAATTGGACTCGTGGTAGGGGACGTGGTAGATCTTATTCGCAACCATTCGCACGCCAGGTTAATATGGCTCAAGCTAGTACTGAACATGATAATTTAAGTACTGAGAAGCAAACGGAGACACATAATTTGTTTTTTCGGGCATAATCATTTGAAAAATAATAATTGTAACAATCTAAGTTTAGTATCACTTAGTATATTCGACGTGCCATACACTTGGTTAATTGACACCGGTGCGTCATTATCAGTTGTGAAGCAAGAAGTTTTGGTCAAGCATTGCATTCCATTCCATATACAGAAAGTCCGTGTAAAAGGTATAGGTGGAGATGTTTATTCGGAAGGATATTTAGATTTAAAACTTTGCTCGGGAGGTAAAGAATTTGTTCATAAATTTTACGTATTTAAATATTTACCATGTCGGACTAATGGGATTTTAGGTTTAGATTTTTTCAAACTATTTAATTGCAATTTAGACTATGAAAACAACTTAATGCAGTTAAACGATTGTACCAACAATAGTCTTGTAATACCTATATACACAAGTGAGTTAGGTTGTAACTTTATCACATTACCATCACGTAGTGAAACAATCCATTATATACATTCAGATTTGACTTATGATAGCGTAATACATCCAAAAGACTTAGGCGATGGAATATTTTTGGCAAGCACATTGGTGACCCCTACTAATGGTCGGATACCAATAAAAATATTAAATACTCGAGATGAAGACATTCAATTAAGTTATTTTAGTGTCGAACATTCGAAATTAGATAACTATGATATTTGTAAATTTGAAAAAGAAACAAAAAATGCAAGTAGAGTTAAAAAAAATATTTTCTTATTTAAAATTAAGTCATATGAATCGAGAAGAACAAATTAGCATAGAAAACATTTGTGCAAAATATTCAGACGTTTTCTTTATGGAAGGGGACAAATTAGGAGTTACAAACTTATATGAACAATCGATACAGATTAAAGATGGTGTCGTTCCATCCTATGTTAAGCCCTTTCGGTTACCACAAAATCATAAATCTGAAATTCAGAGACAAATTAAGAAAATGCTGGAGGACGATATAATTGAAGAGAGTCAAAGTGAATGGTCTAGTCCAGTGCTTTTAGTACCCAAAAAATCAACTAGTATGAATGAAAAGAAATGGCGACTTGTGATTGACTATCGAAAGCTGAATGAACGAATAAAAGATGACAAATTCCCGTTACCTAATATTGTAGAAATTTTAGATTCATTATCTGGTGCAATATATTTTTCTCATTTAGATCTTAGCCAAAGTTATTATCAATTACAGCTTGATTCGTCTAGTAGGAAATATACGGCGTTTACAACTGACAAACAATATCAAATGAAAAGGCTTCCGATGGGACTGAAGATTTCACCAAGTGCGTTTAGTAGGCTGATGACCGTAGCTATGTCTGGTTTAAACCATGAAAAATGTCTTATATATTTGGATGATTTAATTTGTTTTGGTAGAAATCTAGAACAACATAATAAAAACTTAATAGATATTTTTGAGAGGTTACGTAAGGTTAATTTAAAAGTAAATCCAGAAAAATGCCAGTTTCTAAAAAAAGAGATTTTGTATTTAGGTCATTTCCGAAAAAGGTGTACAACCAGATCCGGAAAAAATTAAAGTAATTCAAAACTATCCAAAACCCAAAAATGCAGATGAAGTTAGACGATTCGAAGCATTTGCAAATTACTATAGAAGATTTATACCAAAATTTGCAGAAATAACAATACCATTAAATAATTTGAGTCGTAAAAATAATAATTTTGAATGGACAGAAGCTTGTGAAAGATCTTTTCGTAAATTACAGGAATCATTAATAAAGCCACCAATATTACAGTATCCAAATTTTTCTGAAGATAATGAGTTTGTTTTATATACAGACGCATCTGGGTTTGCTATAGGTTCAGTTTTGTGTAATAAGGATAACTTACCAGTAGCGTATGCTAGTCGTTCATTAAATAAAGCAGAATTAAATTACCCTACTATTGAAAAAGAATTGTTAGCGATGGTTTGGTCCGTAAAATATTTTAGACCGTACCTTTATGGAAAAAAAATTAAATTCATGACAGACCATAAACCTTTGGTATATTTATTCGGAATTAATAATCCATCGAGTAGACTTATGAAATTCAGATTAATTATGGAAGAATATGATTATACAATTGAATATGTGAAAGGGAAAGATAACAGTGTAGTAGATGCTTTATCACGAATAATAATAACATCAGATGATTTGAAAGATATGAATTCTAAAGTAGTAAATGTTATGACTAGGAGTATGACAAAACGGAAGGAAGTACAAGTAGGAGACAAAAACTTGGTCGATAATATTTCGACGAATCAATGGCCTGATCAACCGGAGATTGTAGAAATACTTAAAAAACCAAGTAATTGTGTGGAACTAGTCGTGTATGAAAGTACTAAAAGGAAGAAGGTTGATGAAAATACAGTACAAACAGATATGTTTGCTTATTTTCCTAATAAAAACGTTATCTATATTAATCCTTATTCTCGATCATGTTTAGCGCGAGACGTTTTCGTGAGAGAATTTGAATTATTTTGTAAAATAATAAATGTAAATGAAATATTTATAATAAAGAATAATGAGAATAATAAATATATGAAATGGATTATAGATGAAATGAATAATAATAAAGAATTTACTGGGCCCAGGGTAAATGTATTAAAAGATAATATAATAAGAATAAATGATGATGATGATAAAAAGGTTATACTTAATGATTTCCATATACTTCCAAGTAGTGGACATGCCGGTATGAGACGTATGTTAAATAATATGAAACGATACTATTATTGGACAAATATGGACGAAGATGTAAGAAAGTTTGTTAAGAAATGTGACAAGTGTCAAAGGCAAAAACATTCTTTGCGTACGAAAGAACCAATGACTATAACGACTACTGCAGAGTCGGCTTTAGATAAGATATTTTTAGATATTATAGGACCTCTAGATAAGGATTATTATAACAATTCATATATACTTACACTGCAATGTGAATTAAGCAAATATGTAGAAGCGTATCCATTAGAATCTAAAGATAGCATAAGTGTAGCTAAGGCTTTTGTAGAAAACTTTATTTTAAGATATGGTATACCCAGAGAAATAGCAACTGACAGAGGGACGGAGTTCATCTCGACAACAATGAAAGAGGTATGTAAACTATGAAATATTGATCAAATTTCATCTACAGCATATCATCATGAATCAATAGGTTCGCTGGAGAATTCTCATAAATCATTGAATGCTTTTCTTAGAATACAATGTAATAATGATCCTAGATATTGGAGTAAATGGCTACCATTTTGGTCTTTTTCGTACAATACATCAGTTCACACCGAAACAAAATATACACCATATGAACTTGTTTTTGGAAAACTATGTAGACTACCTAGTAATTTGTTAAGTCATAATGTAGATCCTTTATATAATAGTGATAATTATCCTTTAGAATTAAGATATAGATTACAAAAATCTCAACTTGATGCTAAGCATAATTTAATAAGAAGTAAACAAATTAGAAAATGTAATTATGACTCGTATTTGAAACCAATATCTTATAGTGAAGGAGATATGTTACTTGTTAAGAATGAAACAGCTAATAAATTTGAAAATGTATTTTTAGGACCATATAAAGTTGTAAAAGATATAACACCAAATGTAATAATAATGAAAAATAATAAAGAAGAAATTGTACACAAAAATAGAACTAAACCATATTTTACATAAAAAAAATAATAATAAACATTGTATTTTTTTTATTATTTTTAGAAGGGTCGTGTAGTAGATGTACTCATAGCTTGTAAGATATAAATAATCGTGTATCTATTTTATTAAGAGCAGAATAAATCATGTCTCAGAACAGAGCACTTGTTTAACTTTGGTCCCACCTTATAGTACCACCAGTAATTAACCCCTCCCCTTATGTGGAAAGTACCTACTGAAACTGGTCCACGTCCAAAACGTCCAACAAATACACCGAAACTTAAGATAAACAGTCGAATAATAAAAATCTTATTAATAAAGCAGTACACCCCTGGCATTTTATGACATTATTGACATAATGCATATGACACATTTTTACTGTCTATGTCATGTTCCAACTATCAAGAGTAATTAATTGTGTGTGATGGTCTTAACACAACGTCAAAGGTACCTGTTCAGAAACTGTGACGCAATCCCTATCGGGGATGGACTTGGGTACTAACAAACATTAATTTTGTTTATGTCATGGCTGTGGGGGTTACGAGGGGGTATGACGTCAACCAGCTGACGTTTGTGTCGCTTGGAAAAACTTCTTATTGCTTAGTTTCTACTTTTACTTAACTTAAAACATTATTATATTACCGACTAGCTGACCCGGTGAACTTTGTTCCGCCTTAGACGCCATAAATGAGCAGATTTTTGATTTTAAGGCCTGATGGCTCTAAAGTAACCGTCATGTGAACTAAGAAAATCAGGTTTCTTAGATCCTTTAAATTAATTATTTTAAATGTATTGTTTATCAATAAAATAAGATTGACAGAAGAATCTGTTTTAAACATCATTTTTTTTACATCTTCTTTGAATATATTTGCAGCACGCATTCAGTCAATTCTATGTCAAATGTCTTAAGGTTACATTAAAAAAGTTTAATAATTTTATATGGTGGTTAAGTAATTTTAAATTTTCTAATTTTCCGCGCAATTTTCTTAATTTTTTCTTTCATTAGAACCTTCTCCTGATAATAACGAACAGAACAAAAAAAGAATTAGCGAAATCGGTCCAGCCGTTCAGGCGTGATGCCGTGATCAAGGTACTACGTACTTTACGTTACTTTTATTCGATGTAGATCCTAAAGCCGTGAGCCGGATCAAAAAATGTTGAAAAAAATACTAAAAATGATTTTATTCAACAATACCCCACATGATTGTTTGTTGACCTTTATTTTTACAAAAGGCGTCAAGTAGTCGCTATGTTGAATTTTCACTAACGTCATGTCTTTAGTGACCCTCGCCGTACTATGAGGAATCGATTATAAATACATATTTCTGGAAAATCCACACAACAACATTTAGGCCCGTGGTAAGCTCTAAGCTGGTGTTACGGGTACTATTTACTGGTTTTTTTTATTATACATATTAACACCCAGACCAAGGAGAAAGTGCGTCCAGAACATACAAAAACTTGGCCCCTCAGCGGGAATCGAACCTGCTAACTGTTGCGCCGCAAGCGGACCATCGCCCACCGCGCCCCCGAGACTGTGAATTGTCTGGAAATATTTAAATATACATAGATAGACTGTTAAACATTGTTTTATGCAAATTGTTGCTTGCAATTTGGTCCCATTTCATTTTTAATAAACGTTGTTGTAGTTCTTAAGTTATCTTAATGCTTTGAGCGCCCAAGTCGCGTTTGTACCTACTTTTGTTAACTATACCACAGATTATAGAATAGAAAAATCAGTTCAACCGTGATGATACTTTTATTATTATTGTTTCTTTTGGTAACCACATAGTTTTATATACAGGATGTAATTACACAATAATGGGACTACGAGAAACAGTTCTCCCTTGTGGTCCCATTAATGGGACAAAATCCTGGGACCACTAGAAAACAGCGTTATTTTGTTGTAAATTATCTTTATAATTTCACAGGTATTTCTTGAAATGCTAAAAACCATAAAATTTAGACAGGTAGAGATGTTAAAAGAACTTATCATGGATCTAAAATATTTCTATTTCGTTTTTATAACCCGAGTGAATGAACTTCTGAATTCGTTCCGTCTTCAGGCTAGACTGAACTTACTTTATTTACTAAATACAATATTGTGAGGCACCAGCTAAGTACAACTATCCTAACCTAACATAAAAATAAGAATTACTAGTAGACTACTACTAGACTGCGGATAAGAATCGGCCTTTTAATGCAAAAAATAAAGGAGCCTTGTTTGTGAATAATGAGGCGTGGGTAGTTGGTTCAGCGCTCGCTCAGTCCATGTAAAGCATCCGCCACAGGCTCCGATAACAAGCATCCGCCAACATGAGAACGTGATACTAACTATATTTGTAACAGTTGTGATAAACAAAGTCATTGAAACGGAATTTCCAACAATTTTGCTGGTCTCAAAAGTGTTAATTATCTGGCTGTTATCAATTCATGGTTACATTTTAAATAATATACTGTTTTTTGGGGAAAAATGTGGCTTAAACTATATTGTATATTATAAGTACTTATACTTTCATGTTTACATGAGTTTAATGAGTAATATCATTGATTATAAATTTTGGTAACTTACTAACAGGAAAACTATATCCTTTAAACATTTATTTCTGTTCATCTATATTCCAAACTATTACTTCATTTAAAACGCCGAATGTAGAACCATAATTAGTACCGTATTACTTGGGTCCATTCCATAATTTACACAATCACCCCTCAAACTAAACCTGTACTGTAACCACCCGCGTGAAACCCAGCCCGCGGCTTCACCCGCGTGAAATTCCATTTGTATTTCCCGCAAGGAACTTTAAAGTTTTTTGTTAGGTACAAAAATGTTTACGGCTTGAATATCACCACTTCGTTCCATAAGTTCCAGCACTTACGGCCGTTCCCAATATTCAATCTATCTCTTGTTTTGCCTTACTGACGATAGAAACATCTATCTATCTTTAATTTGGCCGTCCCAATAAACATACTACCGGTAGGCAATCCTATCTCTGGCTGCTATCTACCGATGAGAGGGCGGATAGCTATCTACAGATAGCAGCTTGTATGAAAATGACAGTTCATGCGTCCCAATAATAACAAAGTATCTATCTGTCAGTAACATTGGTAACCCCTAGTAACCTAAAGCACGATCCTACGATTTCTGAGGATAGGGGAAGATATCAAGTGAAATTATTGTGAATATTTCTGTAAAATACATTGATTACCTACGAATATTTGTTAAAAAATGTCTGACTCAAGTACGAGTTCAAGTGATTTGGCGCTTCTGGAACAATTAAGTGATTGGGAGTCCGAAACCGAGGAAAATGATGAGCCCCGATTATATCAAGAACGCAAAAATTATTTATATAAATATAATGACTATGAGTTCCAATACAGATTTAGATTAAATAAAACTGCAGTAAATGATTTACTCGAAGAAATATACCCATTTCTAAAAGTTACCTCAAAATAGTAAGTATACTTAATTTTGCTTGTAAGTACATAATTATCTACATAATGTAGGTAATCATTACTTAAAAAAATATATTTTGATATTGTGTACAAGAATTATTGTGATAGAGTTATTGTAGATGTGCCATAGAATACTAAAAATGTTTGTTCAACTTAGTTTTTTTATTTCAGAAACCATGGAATTTCGCCTCTACATCAATTGCTATTGACATTGCGTTTTTATGCACTTGGTACAGTGTTGTTGGCAGTAAGTGACTACATAGGAGTTTCAAAAAAACTGCCTCACGTATAGTGAGAGATCTCAGGCCATTGCTGGATTGTATCCGAGGTATATATATGTGCATAACAATACGACAGAAGACTTATAATATTGCAAGATTTCCTCGTGTGTTAGGTGCAGTTAATGGCACACATATTCTGATGCAATCACCAAATTCTAATATTGGAGAAGAATTCAGAAATAGAAAATCAGTTTTTACCATGAATGTGCAAGGTGTCTGTGATGCAAATTTGTACTTCATGAATGTTGTGGCCCGATGGCCTGGATCTACTCATGATGCTACCATTTTCAATAATACCGAGTTACGAGCTCAGTGTGAAACTGGCGTTTATGGCAATCGATGGTTAATTGGTGATAGTGCATACCCTTGCAAATCCTACCTGTTAACACCATTACTCAATCCAGAATCTGAGAATGAAATGAACTACAACAGAGCCCACATAAAGACTAGAAATACTATAGAAAGATGTTTTGGAGTCTGGAAAAGGCGATTTCCAGTTCTTTCTCTCAAAATAAGGCTTTGCTTGGCAACTACCCAGGCTGTAGTCATCGCAACATCAGTGTTGCACAATATTTGCAAAAAAATGAGTTTGGAGGAGATGGAGCCCGAAATAAGAATTCCAAGACAAAATACAATTATAACATATGCAAATATCCCAGAAAATCATGCCATAAATCAGATCCAGGAACGTCAAGCATTAATTGACAATTATTTTATGTAAATAGTTAATCTAATCATTTTCCATCACTATTGTACCCAAAGAAATAAAAGTGTACACAACTATTTTTATATTCGTTTTATTAATCTTATAGACCTACCAGCTGACCCCAGCAAACGATGTATTGCAAAATTTTTTTTTTTTTTTCAAAATGAAATATAGATGTTGGCCGATTCTCAGAATATGCTCACAAAATTTCATGAGAATCGGTCAAGCCGTTTCGGAGGAGTTCGATTACGCACCCCGTGACACGAGAATTTATATATAAGAAGACACATTTTGTACTAACATAATAACTTATTTTAATTATTAACATAAATTTAATAATAATAGACAAATGTCTATTTGTTTGTATCATTGTCTGTCTGACTGTCCCATGGATGATTTGCACCCGTGCTAAGCCGGAGTAGGTCGCTACTCGCTAGTATGATCTAATATATAAAATTCTCGTGTCACGGGGTGCGTAATCGAACTCCTCCGAAACGGCTTGACCGATTCTCGTGAAATTTTGTGGGCATATTGAGTAGTATGTTTGTAAGGATGTAAGGTTTAACATAGAACTCTATAGGAAAGGATAAAATAACCTTCACAAACTGTTAATGTAAATGTGTTACTTTTTTTTAGGAAAATTGAAGCGTCAATCTCTTGCTGATGATGTGAAGACTTCCATCATAGCAAGAAATCGGGCAATTGCAGACTATTACACATCAAAAAAAGAACAAGAAGAAGTACTAGCTGCTCTTAAGAAAAATAAATTAGAGTTGGAAGTCCTAGAGTTGGAAAAAAAGTTGTGCCCTAATCCATGGGACAGTCAGACAGACAATGATACAAACAAATAGACATTTGTCTATAATTATTAAATTTATGTTAATAATTAAAATAAGTTATTATGTTAGTACAAAATGTGTCTTCTTATAAATAAAATTCTCGTGTCACGGGGTGCGTAATCGAACTCCTCCGAAACGGCTTGACCGATTCTCATGAAATTTTGTGAGCATATTCAGTACGTCTGAGAATCGGCCAACATCTATTTTTCATTTTGAAAAAAAAAAATTTTTTTGCAAAACATCGTTTGCTGGGGTCAGCTAGTAGGTCTATAAGATTAATAAAACGAATATAAAAATAGTTGTGTACACTTTTATTTCTTTGGGTACAATAGTGATGGAAAATGATTGGATTAACTATTTACATAAAATAATTGTCAATTAATGCTTGACGTTCCTGGATCTGATTTATGGCATGATTTTCTGGGATATTTGCATATGTTATAATTGTATATTGTCTTGGAATTCTTATTTCGGGCTCCATCTCCTCCAAACTCATTTTTCTGCAAATATTGTGCAACACTGATGTTGCGATGACTACAGCCTGGGTAGTTGCCAAACAAAGCCTTATTTTTAGAGAAAGAACTGGAAATCGCCTTTTCCAGACACCAAAACATCTTTCTATAGTAATTCTAGTCTTTATGTGGGCTCTGTTGTAGTTCATTTCATTCTCAGATTCTGGATTGAGTAATGGTGTTAACAGGTAGGATTTGCAAGGGTATGCACTATCACCAATTAACCATCGATTGCCATAAACGCCAGTTTCACACTGAGCTCGTAACTCGGTATTATTGAAAATGGTAGCATCATGAGTAGATCCAGGCCATCGGGCCACAACATTCATGAAGTACAAATTTGCATCACAGACACCTTGCACATTCATGGAAAAAACTGATTTTCTATTTCTGAATTCTTCTCCAATATTAGAATTTGGTGATTGCATCAGAATGTGTGTGCCATCAACTGCACCTAACACACGAGGAAATCTTGCAATATTATAAAAGTCTTCTGTCGTATTGTTATGCACATATATATACCTCGGATACAATCCAGCAATGGCCTGAGATATATCTCTCACTATGATATACTACACTGAGATATATGTCTCATCATTTTCCTCGGTTTCGGACTCCCAATCACTTAATTGTTCCAGAAGCGCCAAATCACTTGAACTCGTACTTGAGTCAGACATTTTTTAACAAATATTCGTAGGTAATCAATGTATTTTACAGAAATATTCACAATAATTTCACTTGATATCTTCCCCTATCCTCAGAAATCGTAGGATCGTGCTTTAGGTTACTAGGGGTTACCAATGTTACTGACAGATAGATACTTTGTTATTATTGGGACGCATGAACTGTCATTTTCATACAAGCTGCTATCTGTAGATAGCTATCCGCCCTCTCATCGGAAGATAGCAGCCAGAGATAGGATTGCCTACCGCTAGTATGTTTATTGGGACGGCCAAATTAAAGATAGATAGATGTTTCTATCGTCAGTAAGGCAAAACAAGAGATTGATTGAATATTGGGAACGGCCGTAAGTGTCACTGTCAAGAAGTAGTAATTAACCTTTAAAAACAATACAATAAAATACCCCGAAATCGCTCGTTCCAGGTAGAGACGCTGCTTGTAGCAGGTATATAAGGGTGCGTTTTAAGGGGTAGACCACATTTGTATATTAACGTTTAGCTTGAATAGTCTTCTATCGGTTACGTTTCAACCCATAACTTAAAAATGAGTAGCTAGTAGAAGTAGCTGCTCAAGTGGTTGCACTACTTCAAGCAGGGAAGAACCAAATTTACTCATGACGCCAGTCTCTTGATACTTCTTCCATACGGCAGAGGTATCAAGAGACTGGCGGCTTCAAACAGCGTCAAGGATTTGGCCGACCCCGTGCCACAACGCGGCATAGTTTTATTGTGACGACTGCATTGCGCTATCGGCGTCTGAATGCAGTTCAACAGGGACAGCGTCTCCAAGAAGCGCGGGAAGTCGAAGTCAGTCGATGGACAGTTAGAATACATCTTCGAGAAGGGAATTTAACTGCACACAGATCAGCAAAAGGACGGAAGCTGACCCCAGCCCACCGACGAGCCCGTCTTCAGTTCAGTCGAGAGCATTTATTTGGAATGGACAAAAAACCAATGGAGGTTAGTCCTGTTCTCTGACGAGTGCAAGATGTGCTTACATGGCAACAATGAATAGGAAGTGTCTACCGAAGACCAGGCGAGCGCTTTCAACAGTGCTGCATCGAAGAACGAGTCTCCTACCGCGGCGGATCATGCATGATTTGGGGAGGCATATCAATAAAGGCGACGAATGATCTTATCTTCATCTCTGGAGCGAATCCTGGCCGCTGATCAAGGGGACTCACTTCTCAACGGTTCTCATTAAGGAGGTACTCGAGGACCACGTTGTACCATTTCGGGATACATAGGCGAAAACTTCATCTTCTGTAGTTATTGGAACGAAGTTCCTTATCGCACGTTGTGAAAGGGGGCTAGACGAAAAAAAAATCTTACGAAAAGTTGTCACGACACGCGACACGACACTTTTAGAATCACAACATCTTTTGATAAGCTGTTGCTTAATTTCGCGCTTCTCGTCATCGACTCCGTGGCGCAACGGTAGCGCGTCTGACTCCAGATCAGGAGGTCGAGTTCAAATCACGTCGAGGTCAATGCTTTTTGTGTTTCCAAAATTTAGTTTTGGGTAAAATTCAGTTTTATTTGTAAGTTATTTTTAGTTCAAATTACATTTGAAAAAAATAAAATTTTATTACAATTCCTTCACTAATTCATCGAAAGGAACTTCGTTCCATCCGGGTGCCCCTGACACCTCTCAAGTTTTTTTCAATGAAAAATTGCATGTAAGCAGTCATTCAGACTAGGGGAGTGAACACACTTTATTAATAAATAAATAAATAAATAATAAATAAATATTTCCAGACAATGCACACAACAACATCTAGCCCCGTGGTAAGCTCTAAGCTTGTGTTACGGGTACTAGATATCTGATATACTTAATATAATAGTCATACATAATATAGATATTTTTTTATTATACATATTAAACACCCAGACCAAGGAAAAAGTGCTTGCAGAACATACAAACACTTTCACCCTCGGCGGGAATCGAACCCGCTACCTCTTGCGCCGCAAGCGGACCCCTGCCCACCGCGCCACTGAAGCAGTCATAAAAATGTTATATGCCGATTTTCATGTTTCAATTAAATTTAAACTCCTAGTTTTAATGTTAATTTTAGTAATATAAAACAGTTATTTATGACGTTTACCCCAAAAATCAATAAGTAGACAGGGTATAAGGAAAAATAAGGTACCTCTGGATAGGTTTTGAAATAAACTTTAACTTTGGATACAAAAAGACAAAAAAAAAACATTTATTTTAGAATTTACAAAAATTTGATGACACATTATCAATGTGCGAATTTTTTGCACCCAAGTGTATGTATGTAGTGTAAGTTAATGGGTAATTTGTGTTGTTGTATTTTTCTATACGTATGAAACACCTAGATCAAGGAGAAAGTGCTTCCGGAACACACAAACACTTTCACGCAACGGGCTTGTTTCAAATAATCTGAGTTTAACTCACATGATGTGACTGAACGAAATATCTCTACAATTGAACCATTGCATAATTTTACTCGGAGAACGTGAAACATTATAGTACCCCGTGGTAAGCTCTAAGCTTGCTTTACTAGACATCTGCTCCAGATAAATAGCCAAAGGTTAAAAATATAGATCAATCAAGGCAACTGACAACTATCAGGAGCAGACTGACAGAGATTGCTCTATATTGAAACATGCCCCTAAGAATATGGATATTTTTATAATACATATAAAAATCGATTATTTTGTTAATATTCTAAATTTTTGCCTTTGTACCGAAATTGTATTTTCTTTTAATTTTTTTAGCTATGTAAATTAGCTAGCTTTTAAATGAGACTACTTTGAATAAAATACACCGTTTACTCAAACGGACATTAAGAAAAAACCTTGAACTTATGTATTGATATTAGTTGAACTTATAGTGGAACAGGTAATTTAAAAACATTTTACACCACAAATGTAAGCTTCAATTAAAGAAAATACTTAAAAAGTGTTTTTTTTTGCGTGGCTTAACTAAATAGTTGCCTAAATGAATTATGTATGTAGTAATTTATTTTGGTTATCAAAATAATAAAATGTGAACGCTTAGATAACTTTATTAGTCTCATACATTCGATACAAATTAGTAATGTTAAACATTTTTATCGTATTTTTCCTATAAGGATAAAATAACAAAGCAAGAAAAAGGTTAAAAGACTAGTCAACATCATTCTATGATTATGTGAACTTTGTTATGAACAGTCAATAAATATAGGTACAGCTTTTACAGCGTAGTATGGTTTTATAATGTCCATTAAAATAATTATAGTCGCTACCTTTTAAGGTTAAGCAAAATATCGCGATAACAAACAGACACGCAATTCTTCGTAGAGTTATAACAATTATAGTGTTTATTACTTAGTCCTATTAATAAATTAAAAAAGCACAAAATTTCAAATTAGTTGTAATACTTAAAATAATTCGTAAATATTAGCTGTCATGAACGTAAACGAAAGAATGGAATTTAGAACTTCATATCTTTGAAACCGCACTCTTAGAAAAAAAAGATGTGGAATGATATCTATTTAGTGCCGACGTCGCGAGAGGTGGTGGCCGTAGCCGTTCGCGTTACTGTGGTGGAGGCCTGCGCGGTCTTTGCCGAGGAGCCAACCTTCCGAATGGTGGTGGTTGTGGTCGTCTTAGAGACGCCGCCATTCGCCAAATGCTGAACCTCGGTTCCTGAGCGCACCTCTTCGGTCCCCGTCTGACGGCTCTCGTGTGCCACAGCATTCTTCTCGCTCATCTGCACATTCTTTTCAACCCCTTCTCCGCGGACAACCTGAATGCTCGTGTTTTCACTGCAATACGCACCCTTCGCCCCACTTTCAGCCGAACGAATAACGCCATTCCCAACAGGAATAACCTCGCTATGTTCATAGCGTTCGATAAACCCGTTGCCATCGGGCTTTTCGATAGTATAGGAACCCCTTCGAGTCGGCTGCTCGGGCACCCAAACGATCTCCTGGGTCAGTGTGTCAGTCGATTGTATTGGTTCGGGGGAGACGGTGTAGCTTCTCAGATCGCTGTCGGGCCTCACATGCGTCACGTGACTGCGGGTTTGAATGTCGCTAATAGTTTCAGCATCGAAAGTGTCCCGCCTGCTCACATTTTCAACGCATTGAACGGTCTGAGCAGAGTCCACTGTGGTTTTGCTCGTAAGATTCACGACGGCGGAGCGCGGAGGTTCTATGGGTTTTAGTTGGCCCAACAACGGAGAGTGCTTTATTCCAAATGTTATTTGAGGTGTTTTGCTCGTTTGGACCTGAAAAAAATATTATTAACATTAGGTGTCAAAATGACCAGCTATCTATCATATGTGTGAATCATCAATGACTACGTCGTTGATGATTCCCTAATTTGTTTACCTACGTTAAATTGTATCAGTGGCTTTAAATTTTTAAGATTTTAAAATAATATTTCTTTATTTTTTTATCTTGTGGAAAGTATGTTTGGTTGAAAGTGCTTATATCTGGAACTAAAGGACCGATTGAATAAAAGTGAATAGTTAGTCGTAAATAGTGAATGATGTACCTACACATAAACAGTTAATCTTCTGTGATGATACTGTGTGGTAACAGAAGCTACACTAATATGTATGAATTATCCTTAAGAATGAATGTTACCTTTTCTGGTGAGTAGGTGCCTGGCGCGGGCACTCTTGCCCTATCGTCAATGGGCAGCCGGTGGCGGCCCGAGAATGTGTACACCGGCGTGTCCAGCACCGACGGGATGCGGTACGAGTTCGGAGCTGGAAATCAACATAAACTTTATTTAGGTATATAGGGAACTTACAACCTGATCTTTTTTGAGGGTGCCGTAGAACCCCGGCCAATGGAATCTAACCAGAAAATAGGGAGCAGCGTCTTATTGGATCACCTCACTTAATACTGCGCTCGCTAACCCGCCTTCCAATCGTGGCGGGTATTGGTAAACACCCGCCTTGGGGGTGAGGGAGACAAACGAATAAACAGTTAAAAAAATCGATACATCGATTTTATTGAAGGTAATTTTTTTTCCAAAGAAACTTATAAGATTACTGATGAACATGGAAATAAGATTGTCTTAGCTTTGGTTAAAATTATTTTTACACTGATTTAGAAAAGAGAAAGGATTGATAATACATGATAATTTATCAATAAACAAATCTTCTATATCTTTAAAAATAAATAATAAATAAATTTTTCCCGATAATCCACACAAAAACATCTCACCCCGTAGTAAGCTCTTAGCTTGTGTTAGGTACTGGACATCTGAAATATCAAATATATAATTTTTCCATGTCACAGTGTTAGTTACCGTAATCCTCCGAAACGGCTTAACCGATTTTTACCAAACTTTATATGCGTATTCAGTAGGTCTGAGAATCTATTTCTGGTAGGCTAGTTTAATATAGACAAACAAATATAGATATTTTTGATTATACATATTAAACACCCAGACCAAGGAGAAATTGAAAGTGGGTAAAAGTCCGCTTGCAACCAAAAGGGCAGCTGGTTCTATTTCTCGTCTCTTCCTTTCTGACGGATGTTTTCAATGTATAATAAAATAAGTACATTTGTATAAATATTATTTTCAATTTATCACACGTCGTCTAGTTCCCAAACACAACTTACGACGGGGTTTACAAGTAGCTATGTTGATTGTCCAGAGACTTATTAGTTATTTTCATATACAATTTCAATCGCAGTCCACCAGGAAGGAGTTATTGATTCCGACAATTTAACCAATAATAATTACAAAAATGCATTATTAATCTCACCCGGTGTTTCAGTATACTTGTTCGTTTGCAACTTGATGCCGAAGCTGTGCTGCGGAGAATACGTCAGAATGTAGTTGTATCCTTTCTCGGGACAGTAAGTTCCCGGAGCAGGCACCTTCAGCCGCTCATCGATAGGCTCCTTGTGACGTCCAGAAATGGTGTACAAAGGCGTCTGGTTTGGTACCGGAATGTTGTAGGTATTGGGAGCTGGAAAATAAAATTGGTCATAGATGAGTTTACTTTAGCAGTGAACATCAATGCACATTTATGCACAATCAAGTCGACTTTTATGGATACAAGAAGTTTAATTTTGATACTTCAGGCAGTCGCATGACGCGAATAGAATAAAATTATCAGACCGGGCGTTATGCAATGATTGAAAAACAAACTCGATAGTATCAAAAGCGAATATAATATCATTGTTACTTATAAATACTTATATACAGGTTGATTCATTTAATTTAGTCCCAAATGAAAAGTGCTTGTGCAACGATTTCACCCCCATTATATGACCCAATGCCCACACCCATCATCATCACCCTATTAACGTTCCCACTGCTGGGACACAAGGACTTCTCTCTTGACGAGAGAGATTAGGCCTTAATTCACCACGCTGGCCAAGTGCGGGTTGGTGAATGTCACATGTCCTTCAAACTCTTTTTTGAAGTTCTCAGAACATGCCGGTTTCCTCACGATGTTTGCCTTCACCGTTAAAGCACGTGTTTTAAAGCGCACATAAATTTCTCAAGAAGAAACATCCAGAGGTGCGTGGCGGGGTTTGAACCCACGACCTTCGGAATGAAAGTCGAGTGTCCTCCCACTTAGCCAACACGGCTTTTACCCATGCCCATACCCATGTATGACCCATATTCACTTATTTATTAGTGTATTTTTTTCTTATGGTATTATCAAAAAAGTCCAGCTCAAAAAATGAATCATCCTTCATAGGTAATGACTTAAACATATTCGTAACGTACAAAAAGTGCGAGCGCAGCCTTAATCATTTTATAAGGGGATTTTACTGCGGACGTATTGTATATAATGTTGTATAGGTTCATCTAAACCGGTTAAGCAGTTAATGTATAAGCAGGTACAACATACAGAATGTATGTATTATGTATTTATTTAATAATATTATTAAGAATACGATTATATCACTTACCTGGTGTGTTAATAACGTTCAAGGTGTCTGTTTTTACTCTAAAAGTGTATTGAGGTGCGTTTGGCAAGAGAACTTTGTCAGCCTTATCCGGGCTATAACTATTTGGAGCAGGAACATCATCAGCCTTTTGTGGTTTAGTCTTTATTCTGAACGAATAACGTGGAGCATTGTCGAGAAGCACTTTGTCAGCCCTTTCGGGATTATAAGAGTTAGGCGCAGGGGTATCAACTAACTGGCCATCCTCAATCTTAGGCCTGAAGGTATAAGCGGGTGATGATTCTTGCAGAACTTTATCTCCTTTTTCCGTGTTGTAGTAATTCGAAGCTGGTGTTACAGCAACTTTTCCATCTTCTATTTTGGGGCGGAATGAATAAGATGGAGAGCTTTCGTGAGTCACTTTATCGGTTGGATGATATGCGTTAGGCGCAGGATTATTGAAAAGCTTCTGATCCGGTCGTTTAATACCAAAGCTGTGTTTTGGAGCACCATCTTGGATGTGGTCAAATTTACTCGGATCATAAGCATTAGGAGCTGGTGTGTCATATATTTTATTGGGTTGTCCTTTGCCAGAAATTGTATATTTAGGGCTACCATCTATGTAATGAGGATCATATTCATTCGGTGCTGGCACGTAAGAAATTTTTGCATCGGTTCCTTTTCCGGTGATTGTAAATTTTGGCGTACTACTTGGAATACGAGGATCGTAGAAGTTGGGGCCAGGTGTGTCAGACGGTTTTCCATCAGGTCCTTTTCCTGACATTGTATACTTTGGAGTGCCGTCTAGTAAATGAGGATCATATGCGTTTGGTCCAGGAACATCAGAGGCCTTTCCATCGTGGCCTTTACCGCCCATTGTGTACCTCGGTGAGTTACTAGGCAAATGAGGATCGTAGTTGTTAGGGGCAGGAGTATCAGAAGGTTTTCCTTCGTGACCTTTTCCTGGAATTGTATATTTAGGTGTGTTATTAGGCAAATGGGGGTCATAAGAATTTGGACCAGGTGTATCTGGAATTTTGCCAGGAATGCCTTTACCAGCCATGGTATATTTGGGAGTTCCGTCGAGTAAGTGTGGGTCATAAGCATTTGGTCCAGGAATATCAGATATTTTTCCATCAGGACCCTTGCCACATATAGTGTATCTTGGAGAATTGTTTGGTAAATGTGGGTCATAATTGTTAGGCCCAGGAGTGTCAGAAGGCTTAACATCCGGACCTCTTCCAGCCAAAGAATACTTAGGCGAATTATCCGGCGAATGTGGATCATAAGCGTTAGGCGCTGGAACATCAGAAGGTCTACCAGTATTACCTTTTGCAGAAAGACTGTATTTAGGTGTGTTATCCAACAATTTAGGATCGTAATGATTTGGACTAGGTGTATCGAAGGGTTTTAAATCATGGCCTTTTCCATATAGGCTATATTTAGGAGTTCCATCTAACAAGTGTGGTTCATACACGTTAGGGCCTGGTGTATCATTTGGTCTGTCAAAGTTCGTTTTTGGTCTAAACGTATAGGCTGGTGAAGATTCATGAAGGACTTTGTCAGCTTTATCAGGACAGTAAACATTAGGTCCAGGGGTATTTTCAATCTTTGGAGCTAGTCCCTTTCCCAGCATGGTATACTTTGGAGAGTTGTCTAACTTATGAATAGATTTTTCTGGGGAATATACGTTCGGTGCCGGAGTTTCATCTGTCTTTGTCAATTGATCTTTCACTCTGAATGAATATGCTGGTGAGGACTCATGGAGTACTTTATCGGCCTTGTCTGGATTATAGGCATTAGGACCAGGTGTTTCTGGTATTTTATTCGTATGTCCTTTTCCAGCTAACGAAAACTTCGGCGTACCGTTGAGCATGTGCATTGATTTCTCGGGAGCATATACATTAGGAGCTGGAGATTCACTTCTGATTATGAAATTTTCTTTAGTCCTGAAGGTGTATGCTGGTGAATGCTCATGAAGAACGTTATCAGCTTTTTCAGGGCAGTAACTATTCGGAGCCGGCGTTAAGGGCACTTTAGTTATTATATTTTTACCAGTCATTGTAAATTTCGGTCCACCATTTAGCATGTGCATTGACTTTTCTGGAGCGTATACATTCGGACCTGGAGTTTGTTCTATTTTGTCGACAACATCCTTTGTTCCTAGGGTATAAGAAGGTGAGCTCTCGTGCAATATTTTGTCAGCCTTTTGAGGATTGTATTGGTTAGGCGCAGGTGTTTCAGCATGTTTTTCTGCGCACCCTTTTCCAGCTAACGTGTATTTTGGACCGTTCTTGAGGGAGTTCAATGCCTTTTCCGGGGAATAAATGTTGGGAGCCGGAGCGTCGCAAGTTCTTATAATTTCTGTTTTAGTTCTGAAGGAGTATGCTGGAGATTTTTCTCTAAGCATTCTATCTGCTTTTTCTGGGGAATATGCATTCGGCGCGGGACTGTCATCAACTCTTTGCACCATTTTCATTCTACTCGAAATCGTGTATTTTGGTGACATATCGCGAAGCCTCGCATCGGCCTGTAATCAAATATTTAATTTTAACAAAAAGTTACCACACACTTCTATTTCACGTAACTACTCAATAACAATCCAATCTTCCAATCGCTGATTGTTAATTTACTCTAAAAGGTTCATTGGTTTCATTAAATAAGAATAATTGTCACTACACAAATACTAAACACCTACTTTTTGAAACCGACATAACTAACACAATATTTATAAATATAGATGATTTTCCTAAGATGTCATTATTAAAATTGAAATATAATATATTTGTACGATCACGTGACTGAAAACGCTACTTTTCAAAATGGCGTTGGTATGCCTGCTTAAGTGACGTCATTAAGACGTGAAAAGCTATAAAGTATCCTACAAATATGTAGTTTACCGACACGTGATGTCACACAAATTCTAATAAATTTTTGAATTATGAATATAGTTGTTTTAACGAAAATTTATTTGGTATGTTTATTAACCCCAGACCAAAAAAGAGGGGTGTTATAAGTTTGATTTGTCTGTCGGTCTGTCTGTCTGTCTGTCTGTCTATCTGTCGGTCTGTCTGGGACATCATAGGTCCCGAACGGATGGAGCGATTTTAATTTAGTTTTTTTTGTATGAAAGGTGAGTCTGGCGCGAGTGTTTTTAGACATGTTTCATGAAAATTGGTTGTGCCGTTTAAAAGTTATGGGAGCTAGAGTGGGGAAGGAAAAACGAAAATCTGAAAATATACTCGAGTAGAAAATGAAAGCGCATTGCGTGCACATTACTAAATATTATGGGGTTTTACTTTTATGGAAATTAAGGCATCGGAATCGGGGATTATTCTTAAATTTTAAATTTAGATTTATAATGTAATAAGGATCATTTATTTATTATGATTTTCACAATTATTAGCTTAATACCATTATTTGTATGGGATTTTTTATAACTACTGTAAATACGGAAAGTACCTTGTCATTGCTTAACGTTGTTCCAAGCAGCATGTAAATGGATCCATAGACAAAATTTACAGACAAATAAATTGTATCAATAATTTTAATATGAACAGATAACTATACATTTATATTGGCGATATCGAAAAGATTAAAATTATCATAAAGTATTTAATTATAGTAAAATATATTGAAATACAAAAGCACGAGGAAATAAAGTAACTATACATTTAACATTCGTAATAATATAAAAATAGATGTATGTGTATGTTAAAGCAATTTTTATAGCTACCTTCACATTTTACTAGGAATAAATTATGGTAAAGCAAGATTGATCTTCTTCGTATTGCTATTAGTAATAATATTATATAATCTGTGGTATTTCTTCGGTTAGTTATGGGTACAGAGGCGTCGTTATGAGTAGGGTATCGTTTCAGGTGCTGCATATTGGGTGGTTTTGCCGGCGAAGGGCGAGTGGCGGATCCCGAACGTGTGCGCCGGCGCCCAAGGAAGGTTCACGCACACCTGTGTCGATGTTAGTAGGCTAACGTTAGTATACACAATCATGCACAAAACAAGGAAATGATTAAAACAACCTTGAAGAAAGCTTTTGCTAATTTATATCCGCTGAGGGCGTGATTTGTACGATATTATTGTTCCGCGTGGTTAATGGAAAAATAGTTGAGCAGATAACTCTCTATGTCAATTAGAAACCAGTTCGTTTTATCTTACGAACCTTTTCATTTTTCCAAAGTCTTAATCATTTTAAATATCTAAAACTACATGTACATAAGGTTTTTGTATAAATAACTCCATATAATCAAATTTCATATTAACAGTCACAAGCAAAAGCTAATTCCAATGTTATTCACACCACCAACGATAAAATAGCATCAAGCTCGCCATGTCTCCACGTTTGTAAACAATTCAAGCGGTGACGTAACGGCGCTCTTCGTAGATTCAGTGGTATACCTTTTCGGGGCAATAAACGCCTGGCCCCGGGTGAGTCTCCGTGGGGTGCCTGATGTTCCTCCTGGGAGCCATCGTGTAGGCGGGCGGACGCTTCTGGGCCGCGGCCGGTGTGGGCGAGTACGAGCCAGGCCCGGGCAGCACCGCCTTCTCCACTACCTCCTTCCCTCGACCGACAATGCTGAATGCGGGTGCAGCTCGCTTGCTTCCTTCCTTTGCCTCACCCAGAACGGGAGGCATGGAATAGATGTTTGGCGCTGTAAGTTCAATAAGAACATTCACATGAAAATTTCAAGAACAAATTAATTGTGATACATTTGTAAGCACACTTAGAGAAACTTAAAAATGCTGTGAAAAAATGGAATGACGATAACGCGACAAAACAAGTTCTAGTAAGTGACATCAATACTGTTTACTTTACAAATAACGTTTTCGAAAGATTGTCTATGTTTCTTGTTAAATTTTCAAGGCTACTAAACAAAATGCTTTATGATTCTATTTAAATGAAACCAAAATGATTCATTGCGGCAAACTGAACTCATCGGCCTCACTTCAATGCTAAACCAAAACAATACAGTCCTAAAATGATCGATGACATCAAACATAACACAAACTTGGAGAAACAACTTTTGAAAATGAGCAAGAAACATCTGTACCTCTCTCCAAAATTACAGCACGTACTTACTAAAAGTGGATATTGAATGTGTATAAAAGAAAATCGAGTTACGTGCCTGAAGCAATGGCAAAAAGGCAATGAATCTTTAAATTATGGAGCGGCAGTTGATTCTTGTTATTGCAAAAGGCAATCAGGCTATTTATATGGTGATTTCGAGACAGTAAATGGCTTTGATACTTCAAGCAAGGGCGTAGCTATCAGAGGGCTAGGCGGAGCAGTGCCCCGGGGTCCTCAAGCCCTATAGGGGGCCCTCAGTACCCCATGACCAATAATTTATCCCTTTATCTATATCTATATCTATATATATTTTCCAAAGTGAAAATATGTAGATGCAATGGATTGAACTTGTGTCACAGCTCACTTCAAAATTAGCATAAACGCTATTACGATATGAAAGCAAAAAGTGTGAAGTTTCAACAAAATCCATGCGTAGATAGACAAAAACACACACTCACAACCTTACAAACTTTCGTGTTTAAAATATTATAAGTACAACTTTATATGCCTACTTATTGAAAAAATCTAAACAGTTTAGCGGGGGAACCAGATTTTTTATTTTGCCCCAGGGCCCCTGATCATATAGCTACGCCACTGACTTCTAGAAGTCGTTTACATAAAAAAAACATACCGATAAGTAGATATGCCTCGTTGACTACAAGCATTGCAACAAACTACACAAATGGGAACGAGGCAAACAATAGTTTAACTTACGAATGAACAGATAGATCATACACACACGAAGCCGAAGTAGCGCTCAAGCAGAACTAATGAAATAGGCAATCTTACAACATAAATTACTAAACAATGGTATGCCAAACTATAAAGAATGCTAATCAAAGGATCTATATATCGCTATAGTAATCCAAGATAAAGTTTGAAAAAAAAAATACGTATAAATAGTGGAGAATCGATACTATTAATAAAAGCAACGAATGATAGAAGGGTAAGACAGATTTTGATGGAGGTATGACGGAACACATTCAAATGTTGACGTTGGTTATGGCTCTACGATACTCGTACTAACAATTTGCAAAAATAAAAGCAAGTTGCAATGACAAAATGATACAACTATGATGATGCCTGATAGACTGTGGCTATATGCTGGTATTGTGCCTCTAAGATACTCCTACTACAACATCACACCAGAGCAGGCGATGAGAGCGATTGAACCTGGCGATATCCCGGATCCCTGGAGAGGGCCGACCCGGATGCCTATGGAGAAGGCGGGAGCCAGGTCCCGCGTTGCGCGAGTCTTGGGCTCGTAGTCGCAGGGCGCTGGCGTGGGCGCCACGCGCGGCGGCGGCCAACGCCCGTGCAGCGACAGTGATGGCCCGCCCGCCCTTCCTGCACCCGTAGGGCTTAACTTTTATCCATTTAAAAACATACTTTGTAGCTCACTAGCGACCAGCGATTTATACACTAAATGCAAAAGGGTTTTCAATCTATTACTTAAAGTTTAATCTAGATTATCGCAAAAATACAGGATTTTTCGGCAAGAACCTTTAATTTATCATTCTTAGTGATGGTTACACGGTACATACCGGAAATGGTTCCTTTTGGGAATGTAATTAACGATTAAATAGTTTTTTATTAATTTTGTTTTTATAGTTAAAGAGGAACCTCATATCTGTACTTATAAAAAAACTCATAAAATTGTTACTTTTCTTGAATGCGCGTTGTTATTTATTGAACGTTATCTTATCTGAGATGTAAATGTAATGTTTACCAAATTTTGACACCGTGCTTGTAGAAAATATCTTATAAATAGTATGTATACCTTCAACACAACACTACTTATGTGATTCATCAAAACTTTCTACTACATAAAAAAACGTTTTCCAGAAAATGTATATGAAAATACTGAATAATTTAAAGGACGTCATATGATAAGTGAAACCCAACGGAACCAAATAATTTTGACAAACTTTACCTTCCAATCACTGGTTAACACCACACTGTAACTTCACAGAACATATTTAAATAAGTGCAAGTGTGCAAATTGCGGGTCCATACGAGCTATGTGTGCTGAATAAAGGCGACAACTGAGCACCGGGAGGGCAACTCGGGACTGTAGGCTACGCTGACTCACGCGACGATCACCTTCGTTCATACGGACATACGGACTTATTTGGCAAGATCGATGCAGCGAGAGAAACTTATTTCACGTTCCGCCAATGTCAGCCGACATGATGGCAATTAAACGTTATTGAATGAAATCTTCCGATGAGGTAAGCATCGACTTTTAAATGAATGATAATTATCCAAGTGCAAATGTATCGCTCTACCAATCAAATTAGTTCTAAAAAGTGTTTTTTTTTAATAGGGAGATTTGATCGAACCTTTAATAAAAAATAAAGGTCATAATTATCACAAGGTATTCAATTAAGTTTACCATTTCAAGATTTAAATAGACTTTTAAACTGTTCAAGGAATATAAAAACATTTGACCTGATATATTTTGCTTTGAATAAAGAATGCATTCCGGAAGGCACTTGTACAGGTGGAAATAAAACAACAGACGACATCGCTTATGCAAATATTACTGCAGTCATGACCCACTTACAATCGTGTCGCAGAATGAATCATGTCAACCCAAGAATTTAAGTACCTTTTTTCAATGTTGGCCCATTGTGCACTCTTTCTTGTTTCCCACAGTTCAGGAATCTTCTGATGCCTCAAGTTTAGGTTAAATACTTTATTTAGGCCCTGAGTTTGGTAGGATACAATTGAATACGTTTAATTCGTCACAGCATCTTTTTTATATCTACCGCAACGCCTCACACTCATTTCGGGGTTCTACTGGGTGACCTTAAAGCTTTCAAAACCATATATGAATATTGCATATTCTTCGACGCTACAACCGCAGCAATTTCTAGGCTTTATCATAGTACCTACATTTGCGTGTTGTAAAAATCAATATTGTTAATATTTTTACACTTTATTTTTACAGTCAAGTCAAGTGTACATAATGTTACCTACGACGAATAAATTACCAATACTAACACAAGTAATTAGGATAGTATCACTTTTAAAGCGCCTTAAAAGCGGCTCTTCTACACCCCCATTTTTCATTGTCCAATACGCCATCAAATCGCCTTCTTATCAACTCCTTACAGGTATCGACTCGTCTACAGAGCAGCTTTAAGACTTTGTTTTATATGCGTTTCGTGTACATCCATATAAAACAAAGTACATACTTGGGCTTGTCAAACTCCTGTTTAGATTTTAGAGAAAGCTACCTACGACTGGGACCAAAATTTTCCTAATCTGACTTCCCTATATTTGTGATTTTAATAAAATATGTAGGTTTTTTTTTCAAAATTGCTCAATAAAGTTTTATACGAAAATTTTCATGGATTTTTTTACAAGTGCGAATAGGAACAGTTGAAGCTGGTAGTTTTGTTAAAGTCTTATCTTATCTCTGCCGTAACTATGCTTAAAAAAAAATAACAAAAGATTTACAGATCTTAAAGATAGTAATCATAATTATAATCACATCGTTTCAAATATTTACAAATAAAAGGTAAGAATCTACGAAAAATTAAAAAATAATAACATTTGTTCAAAAATGTATATCAAAGACCTTGCGTTTTGAACGGTCTACTTATAAAACGGAATCAAATCAAAGAGGTACGTACACCTACAAATGAAGACGAATGGCCGTGCGTAGGAGGGCGAGACGGTATAATTGCAAACCAGGCAATTTCCGTCCTAACCTCAACTGTTATCTTCTGAGCTGTTGAACGAAACATTTATCGTAAGGTAATGGAAAATATAGTTAGGACAGCAGATAACCATTTATGATGATTTAGGTAAACAACTTCAGAAACTGTTAAACCGTACTATACAAGACGTTGTAACGCTGGGCTCTTGTAAAGCTCAGATCAGCAATAATATTCAGCCCTTGGATAAGCTATTCATACGTGGTGGTCATATACTCTTTGAGCTATTGTCTATGTCTCGAAAGTTCAATATTCAACATAGTTTTCAATCATTTTTTTCTGACATGAGTTTGAAGTACTTAATTATTATTATTTTTTTTTATTTATTTTTTTTGTTAAAAGCGTCCGTGAAATAGCGGAGATTATCTATCTTAATATATATAAATCTCGTGTCACAATGTTTGTCCTCAATGGACTCCTAAACCACTTAACCAATTATAATAAAATTCGCACACCATGTGCAGTTCGATCCAACTTGAGAGATAGGATGGTTTTTACGGCGAAAAAAATTCGAATAATTTCCGGGAAAATTTTATACCCGTGCGACGCCGGGGTAGGCCGCTAGTATTCTATATAAATAAAAATGATTCTCCTTAGTTACAAAATTGATCTAGCTTACTATGACGCTTAGAAACGTCACACTTGTCGATATTTAATTTTTACTGATTTTAATAGTTTTCCCTCCTTTGACATGGAAACATTTGTGTTGTATCAAATCAATCCTTTTTTATTGTGATATTTTTTTTGTCAATATTTCGATCAATGTTTTTAAATTTATAGATTTGACAAGGCACCTTATAAGCTGCTGTCGAGAATTCACATGTACGACCTCTAACGAAACCAATTGTATTATTAGTTCCTAAGGTGGATTAATATATTTGAATCACTGAATAAATAGTCCGTAAGCGTGCAAGTAAGTAGCAGTGAGTAAGTAAACTTTGAAATATTTTACTAATTATAGACTTGAAAAAGTATAAATAGCCATCAGCTCAAATCACAAAAATTACCTTTGTGCAGTAATCATTAATGTATCAGTTCTATAATATTGGGATACAATCCAAAACACTTGATTGTACAAATAGCTAAATATAATAACAACACGTATTAAAAAACAAATATACAATGGGCGACCTTATCGCTAAGAAGTGATCTCTTCCAGGTATCCTTATAACTCTTTGGCCTCATCTTACTCCCGCCACATAATTATGGTCTTATAACAATTGGAGTGTATGTTTAGTGTTAAAACTCATAAAACTATCACATAGCTGTTGTTGTACGGCGAACGCACGCCCTGCCCATCCCGTTCGTCAAGTGATTAGAGGGGAACCACGCTAACCCACATATCCCTTGCCTTGCTTCCGCCCGGTCGAACCTATAGATATTGTAACCAGATACCAGGAAGGAATACGTACCAAGTTCTTATGCAAACAAGGGATTACAAACCAATGAGACCTCCTACATAGTGCGCATCTGAGTTAGTGCTAAGATTGTCGTTGGATCATTGTAGATGATGATGAGTTAGTGGTTTCATTAATACTTAAATCCTGTACCTTAATCAACCTATACCAATTTGAGCATGAAAGAATATCATCAATACATAAAAATTTTCCATAAAAGTTCCAAACGCCTAAGAATGTAAATGCTGTGTTAATCTACAGTTAAATTTAATTTCTTACATAATAATCATAATTTATAGATTTATTTGAGATATAGTAAATAGCGAGAATCAAACCCGCAACCTCCTGCAGTGCCTCAGGTGTACTACATCGTCCGAGCTACTAATTGATGTTGTCAAAATAAACTAATATTCATACAAAAGTAAATCAAATAAAGTAAAACGCGTTAAATGGATTTTTGAAAGGCAATAAACCGTGTAGCGTTTTGTTTGACGTGGTCCAAATAGATTGATGGTCGGTCGTAACAATTCCGTTGGTCGTTCATCCAATGGTTTATAGGCACAACAATCAAATGACAATATTGTGAAACACGATTTCATAACTTCTACTTGCCATTAAAAGACAATATAACTACTGAAAACTCGCTTTATGGCAGTTTATTTATATTCAAAGCAGTCTTTAATTTTTTTATATTGTAAGCTACTCATCATTAGCATCATTCGTTAAATTTCTAAGATATCAACTACTAGTCATACGCCTTACTTATAGACTCGACTCAAGATATTTCGGACCAGCAGCTTTTTCCCTGCTCAAAATCTGTTCATCTTGTTGTTGGATATCTAACGCTATGTTTGAAGATTCCAGCTCGCCTTTGGAGAACCTTTCTGTCTGCACAAAAATCTATTCTACGAGTTATACTTCCACCAACTTTGCACATGGCAACCAACCGGAAATGTTTAAATAACGACTATGTCCAGCAGCGGACGTCCTACGGCAGAAATGAAGTAAATGGTGAATGATTATTTATTTATCATAAAATGCCAAGACCAAAGCTCGTCCCAATAAACACACAAAACACTTATTATAGAATATTATTACAACAGAAATATCTATAGGTCCACAACAAAGCTCGTGATTAAAGTCGTTTCTGTTTTTGTGTACATTGTGACGTCAGGTTTCGTGTGTCGTAGTCAATTTTTCGGGACTTGCGACCCGAATTCCAAACGACACGCAAGTCACTGCGAGCTTTCCACTCGTGACCAAAATAATTAACAACAAGCTGAAAACAGGAATATTGCTGGGACAAAATAGTTCCGGAAACGTTTTAACAATTATCTCAGGTTAAATGTATTTTTTTATGATTTTCCTGGAATCTTTAGCTTTATTTTTTTGGTTGTTTAATTTAAACAAAGTTATCTTATCGTTTAAAAATGAGAATGTCTTGCAAAACCATTTCTACAACGACATCCTATAAAAGTAATTAAGAACTAGGAATGTTTTAAAACGTAAACATTATAGCAAGAACAAAACTTATAGATAATAAAATTGTATCTCTTTATAACCTTACTAGTGCTCAAAATAACCTTCGCCTTGATCGTTCTAACTTGACTGCATTCAAATCCAACGAAGAAGTAGGTACATCGTCTAAATTATCTAAGCCTAAGTGAACAGACAGCGGAAGAGACTTCTCTTGATCCTATGTAAAGATAACGAAATCTTAAACAGTTGCTAAAGTGTTTTGTAATTAATAATAGCAATGACGGTGTGAGCAAACTAAAGAACAATGAAATATTAATTTAACCCATGTCATGGATAGAATATAAGTAATTTTTTGTTTTGTTCCCGAATCATCTAAAATAATTTCAGTATTAAATGCTGTAGGTAGTAAGGCTGTTAAAGGTAAGTCGAATAATAAAATCCTAACTTATAGATTAGAATTTGATAAAATCTACCAAATAATGATTTAAAAAAATCTTGTTTAAATGGGACGATTTCTCAAACCGAGAATAATCTAGTCGAGACTAGACGAGATACCCTAATTATGAAGTCGGAAAACAGAATCCTAAACTTAAATATTTGAAAACTTACTTACGAAAATGTGTTAGAGACAATTTAATCTATAATGGAAAACTTCATTTTGTAAATGTAAAACAAATATAAAACGCACAAAAACACTTCAGATAAAATAGTACCATTAAGAATACATTCGAAATTTAATTGAATCAACTGGACATCATTTTGGATATCGTCCTTACCTTTAGAGGTCATGCCTTCTGTGTTGTAGGAAGCAGGGCCGGGACCAATCTTCGTGGAGGCTGTGCCAGCCTGATCCAGTTTGTATCCGAATGTGAATGCAGGTGCGCGCTGCCTTCGGGACTCTTGTGGAGGTTTACCTGCACAACAAAAATAAAATAATAGACGTACACAGGGAGAAATACCTTGTGGTAGGTAATTCGAGAAGAAAGTCATGTGTTGAAATCCACTTTAGATGCTCTTTAACATTTGGAATACTTTGAAACATCGTCTCGTCCAACGTGACTTAGGACATAAATCTAGCCAGTGACCTTACCTAATCTCATTTGGATCGGAGTGCTTAACTAACCTAGGTCTTATGATTAAGGCATGAAATAATTGTATTAATAACTAGTAGTGCCCCGCGCTGTTACGCGCGTTATAATGGATTATCCCACGGAATTACATTTTCCCGTGGTAAAAAGCCCATGTCCTTTCTCAGGCTGTAACAAATCTGTGTACTAAACTTCACTTAAATCGGTCAGTATTTTTGCGTAAAAGAGGAACAGACACACAGAGTTACTTTCGCAGTTAGAATATTAGTATGGATAGCTAATTTAAATGTTTTTCCATGAAATCTTATCCACTAGCAGAAAACATACATGGAAGAAAAAATATATGAAGAAAATTTTATTGTAAAATGTCTTATACAGACGAATATAGTATGTAGTTTTTGATCTTGTCTAAAATAACACAGATAGATAGATGTGTTTTGTAAGTAATTAGTTGCTTCTTAAGTATGTTTTGAGAGTGCAAATAATTTATAGTTTATTTTTAACGAACCAGCTTTTTATAAATAATAGTTCATAAATCGGCTGAGTAAAATGACGAAAGGTAATGCTAATTGCATTACCTTCATTTCATAAAGGTACATAAGTATTTTAAAATCCAACCTTTCTGCTTGATCGGAGTCCTCCCACTGTCACACATCATTGGAAACAAGTATTGTCATAGCGCTTTATCACACACATCCCACGCGGTAATAACAGACCAATGTCGAGATCGGAAGGATCATTTCACCTTGAACAGTGTCAATGTTACCCACGTCCAAACTTATACAATTTTGCCTTAATCGGACCCGTTCTATAATTTTCTAATTAAAACCCAAAACTGACCTTGTTTCGTTGAAACTAAGTCCGTATTTAACGTCAATCTTTTGTATTTTAATATGAACGGAAGACGTACTTATTCGCCGAGCCGTGCTAACACAGTGATGTCATCTTTGTGTATCAACACCTTTATGTTACAGTACTGATTGCAGTAGCTGTATGGTCCACAGGCAACTGAACAATAACAAACGGTGACCTTTCCACCTGAAATAATACCTATCGTTTCGGCATAATAAAAGAAGAAGCGAATCACCTAAGTACCTAAATATTTTGTGGCGATAGCGATTAAATACAAAATACATTAAAAAAAACGGAATTTATAGTTATGAATAATGTCGTGTCAATTATAAGTTACTAACACATTTGAATAACAAAACATTGGGTTTCTTGTTTTGTAGACATGTTTGACTAGCATACATTTGCCAAGGTGAAACAAATTGGCGGAGTTTGTGCAAAATAAATGAAACGAAACACTAATAGCTAAAATGCTTAAAAGAACAAGTTTCTTTTTATTTACAAACCCTCAAAAATAATGAGGTAGCCTCTCATACACAATTAAAATTATATACATACACGATCTGTTTGTATATTTTTAATTCTGTTTTATCGAAATGAAATGTTTTCGATTGACTTGCATCGCCCCAGGTTTTCAGTTACATTTTGCCCACAAATGCGAACACCACATAAAATTCTCGAATCTTAATGGCAACTTTTCATTAAGATCAATATCCTTACTATGTCTGTTTATTTGTCCATTGTCCATTATTAAAAATAATGTGGACTATTTGACTATTTAAGATGGAACTATTATTGTTTACTTACTGTTAACAAAATTCAATGGGAACAATTTGCAAGAAACAACTTTTTCATAAAAATTTAGGGTTCCGTGAATTTTAACAGTTTAATCACTTAACTTGAATAAAATAGTATTCTTGTTTGTTGTTATATGTGAATAATTTTGAAACAGACTTAAATTAAATAATCTGCTTAGCTCCGTAAAATAATCAGTGGAAATATCTATCAACTGCTAAAAAAAAAATTTGCTAAGAAACAAACTCCAAACTTACGAAGTCGTGGGCACCATCTTGTCATCATGTTAATTAGTCAGGTTAATTTAGACATAAAAATTGTAATCAAATAACAAAAATCCTATCAGAGCCAAATATTGGTTAAATTAAAAAGAATATCACACCAAAGTTGTAGATCTTAAAATATATAAATTGTCCGGACTAAATTGCTTGTCACAAGAACAGGTACAACGCATTTGAAACCGGTAAGTGGGTCAAATTTTACGTAAATAGACATCGCAACAGATGAATCTAAAATTAATGCTAACAAAATAATCAGCCATCATCATCAATTTGAGACCTTCCATGTTTGAATTTGGTTAAAGTTCACCTATAAGAGTCGGCAGGCAGACCACCGCAGGCCCGGGGCTGGCAGCTTCGGCCGCGATGGGCCCGCGCCTCTTCGTCGGGTTCCAGGGGTTTTGCCTGACGCCCATGGTCGTCAACGACGCACACACGCTCTCCCTCTGACCCGCTCCCGACAACCTGTTCAATTTCTCACTGGCCTGCAACAATATAATCATTCTATTAGGTGTTCTGTATACAAACTTGTTTTTTGCTCCAGCTCCAGATACACAAACGGATTTGCATTTGTGTTTTGTTATACTAGCTGTGCCCCGCGGCTTTGCCCGCGTAATAACAGCTTTTCTCGCGGTAAAAAGTAGCTATTGTCCTTTACTGGGAATCAGCTATGTCCATGCCAAAATTTGAACCAAATCGAGCTTTGCTCACAATAGTAGATTTTTCCGCCACATGTGCTATTTTTACTCAGTATTCTATTAAGTAAGCTATATGATTGCGAAGTTTCATAAAAATCCATTTAGTATTTTTGCGTGGTTACACTCACACTTACGTCCTCACAAGCTTTCGCGTTTATAATATTTGTTGTGTGAAATACAATTTCAATTGTAGTGAAGGATTGAAGGTTCTTAGCACTCTATTTTTATCAAAATCCTATCATCATAATCTTCCTGCTCTGGGCCCACATTATTGAAGTTTACTCCTTAAGAAACGATTTGAGTTATAAGGCCCGGTACGGAAATTTTATGAGGAGTAAAATCAAGTGTAACACGAAAAGTTGAGGCGTTACGTAGAAAGAGACAAACATAATAATATCTGTAGGATTGAACGTGTAAAAGAATGAGAAGGAATACATTACACAGCGTATCTCATTTTCGGGGTCTCCTCTTTGCGCGATACTTCGTAGTCTCACTGTATTTTATTTATATTATTTTGTAACATACTTTATGTAATACGCTTTATTGAAGTAATATAAATAATCCGAATAATTACAGATATATGTTTGTTTCTCTTATTATTTTAGCAGATGCGTTCATTTACCCTTTTTTTCTATTCGATATATATCATAATTATCGTTCGTAAGGAGTAAACTCCAATCGTGCGTCGTAGCTGACACACACACACACTTTTTTTTACTATAATTTCATTATCATTAATCAAACCCCTAACAAACTTGATCTTGGGTTTTAGAATGTTTTAATTTAAGATGTGATATTTGTGTAAACTGTTAAATAAAATAAAGTAAATAATAATAAAAATGTGGAGTCAAAACAATATGAATTTTACTTCATTTCCATTTTTAAATACAACAAAACAACATAGCAGAAACCAGATATTAAAAAAGTCGAGACGAGAGACAAAACATTGTTTACCAATCTAGTAATAGGTAAGCCTAAGAATTAAAAGTATGAGAAAATAAACTTGCTATACCATTTTAGAGACGCTCCTAGGCATTCCTGATTTTGAAGATCTAACTTGCATATTAAACTATTGATTGAATAATATATTTTAATAGAAAACTTTTGTAAAACTTGAGTAAAGTTGTGCGTATAAATAAATAGATCTGACATTGATGGCATAAGTCACTATTTTTATATGTTGGATGTAGGTCTTAGCAAAGAGTTTCAAATGGGTTAAATTTAATTTGTAAACCAATTTCAATAATAATTGAGAATATATCCCCCGAGATTGAAATTGGTTTGAAATTAAGACTAGAAGAAAGCGGAATGCGTGCGTCTCAACGGACTGAATGTGGGAGTCTTTCCGTTAATATTTAATCGTTTTGCGAAATCGAAACGCGCCGTATAGAAAGTTGATTTTTCTTTTTTTAGCTCTTGCGCTAGTTAAACTATATGCTTTATAAGGTAACGAGTCGTTTTTAACTATAAAAACACAGATTTAAGATGAATATATTTTATAAAAATTCTTAAGTAATTGTTTTCCCCTAAAACTTATGTTTTAGGGGAAAATATCGGATGTTATGCTGTACGTACACCCGTCATAAAATTTATGTGAATCTATAATATACACTTTTTGTTTCTGAGCACAATAACAGCGTGACCATTGTGATAATAAAACATATTTACTAGAGTTAATCGGAGCCACCTTGAATGAGCAATAGAGGTGACCGTTATGGAATTAAATCATTATTAGGCTATTTTGGTTAAAATTAGCAGTAAAAATTAGAGTTAACGGGGGTTTGTTAATTGGCTTGATATCGATAAATGGTCAGTATTATCACAGTATTTATGAAATGAAGTAGCTGTCGGTGGCTTGCAAATGTGTAGTATTATAAATTAAAAATTTCCGGTATTCAAAAAGTACTCTCTGGGTGTCTGGATGTTCGGTATGTATTGATATTTTTTTTGTTTTGACACATACTGACACTAAACGATATTTATACAATGACTAATTAATAGGGTACGCAAACTACGTAAGTTATAATAACTTGCAATGATGCTACCTATTTTCGAATACTTTTATTAAGTTGCTTTAACAAACATTGGAATTTTCTCTTGTAAATTACAATTCCTTTTAAAAAAATACCTTTTGCTTATTCCTAACGGTGGTACATTTGGTTAATCTAATTAATTTGAGTACCAAGATGGACAGTAATTAACCGCATCAAATTGAATCACTTTAGCCAGTAAACAACTAGAGCTGATAGGTAGCTGCGGCCGCCGTAATAGCTGCTTACTCACCAACGCCCTCGGTGAAGCCCACTCAACGCCTCGCGTGTTCTCTTGTTTATATGTCACAAGATTACCATCCGCATCATTCAATTGGCGATGCAAAGATTCTAACTAGCGCCTCTAGTGGCAAAATGTGAAGCTGTCTAAGAACGACACTTTGACAATTTTCGTTACAATTAACGTCAGGGAAAAACATAAATAATAAATACAAATCAGATATAAACAAAAAAAGTGTCGTTCTTAGACAGTTTCTAAATTTCGCCGCTTGAGGCGTGCGGATAATCTTTGCATCGCCAATAAATAGTCTACAGGTATTTTACTATCACCCGAAATCCTACCCCTTATTCTACTCATTCATTAAAAGTTTGTTTACCACATTAGGCCCACGACTCTATGCCACATAGAGCGAAAGAACCTTACATTTTATTTAAAGAAGGCATTTTGATTTCGATACAAAAGAAAGACGGCCTGTCTGTTACGGAAAAAACCCGCCATGTTGAAAAACAGACCAAATTTTACGATGACCCTCCATGTGACATGGCCGCGGGACCTGTATTTATCATTTAGTTTTTATCGCTAACTTTAAACTTTTTTAAGTTTGATTTATGTAATTGTGATTTATGTTGCGATTGTTTGCGACAGTTGGTATAACACATATAATAAATATTTATGCTTAAGTTATCATCTTGGCTTAAAATTATTTGTCAAAAATAACATTGTTGTTTGTTCAAGGATATACCTATATAGTCATTTTTTGGGTTTGAAACAATTACTACTAACTTCAACTAAAAATATACTAGTTTCCCCATAGAAATAAATGTTATTTATAACTTTTTCAATTCCGAATTTAATAACAAAACCAAAAAACAAGTCTTCATATCTTTGTTAACTTAAATCACGAAACATACAAAAGAAATAAAATTAGATGACTTTGACCTGTCTCCACTGAACTTGTTCAACATTAGTTATTATTTTTATTATATTCCCGAGGTAGGAACGTTCGTAACGGGTAATATACGTGACCTATTAAGTCTCCTGAAAGAAAGGTAATTCCAGTGCCAGCTGGTGCGAGTCGCTGACGACATGAAAAATGAATAAATTGTAATCGGCCCACCCGCGCGTCTTCAAATCTTTGCCAATTTTCAACAGGCAAAAAGGAGGTCTCTTATTCGAACGTGGATATCTTCTTTTACAAATAGAATAGTTCAATTGAATTTTAGGTTTTCTTTGAACCAAACGTAGATGCATTGAACATTTAAAAGCCTACAGTATTTGCCTAGTCTATTGAATGTAGGATACATTTAACTTGCATTTGAAATCAAAATTAGTTCCATATAAATTTATCTGTTTATTATTTAGAATCTGTACAGTGATTTTCTATTCAATGGGAATTTGAAATCCGTGTTTCATCATCATTTCAGCTGTATCAATATTTACAGTTATTTTGATTGACCATTGAGTTATTTATTTGTTAAAAAACAATTCTCAGAATGACTTGTACTTATTCGTGTATGAATAAGTTTTCCTATTCTAACAAGAGCAACTCTCAACAACAAGTTGACCTCCGATGGCCATCACAGCGTTAACAGGTTCATAATCAATTCATTAAATCACCCTACAATATATTTTAATTAATTAGTTGATAGGTAATTTATAACCTTGTAAGACTAGAGGATTATTTACAAATTGAGTTCGCACAGTACCCTTTATCTAGTCACCTTTATCTGAACGTTTTGACTCAATTGAGCTCATTCGCTGATAACCTGGCTTATGCACTGTCGTCATCGACTATTTTACAACTAAAGACTGGTTTACACTGACAGAAAAGACATTAATTACGATTTAATACAGTATAAAAGAAAATAACAAATATATATTTTTATAGCAAACATTTTATAATAAATTCGATAATTGTAAGATGGACTCACACACTAAAGGTTCCGTGTGATTCAAAGTCAAAGTCAAAGTCAACTGTTCATATTCTTTATGGAAATAAGGAATACAAAAATATGCAAAAAGATGTAGGCTACGGTCAGTCATCCAGCGATGACAATGCTTAACTTTATAAAATTATTTTTCTTGTTTATATATGAATAAATACATACCTACATAACCACCCTTATTAACACAGGGACTTCTCTCTTGACGAGAGAGATTAGGCCCTATTTCACCACGCTGGCCAAGTGCAGGTTGGTGAATGTCACATATTAATCAAACTGTTCCAAGTTCTTAGAACATTCCGGTTCCGTCACGGTGCTTGCCTTCACGTTTAAACCACGAGTTTAAAGCGCACATAAATTATTCTAGAAGATAAATCCAGAGGTACGCGGCCGGGTTTGAACGACCTTCGGTATGAAAGTCAAGTGTGCTCCCACTTAGCCAACACAGCTTTCTTATTTTTATATGGGCCATAATTATTTATTTTAAATTGTGTTTTAGTATTTGTTGTTAAAGCGGCAATAAAATTACATCATGTGTAAAAATTAAGTAGGTAAAAAAATTCAACTCTCTATCCATCACGGTTTTTAAGATTTGTGGCAGACGAACAGCCAACGAAGTCTTGAATAGAGTTTTACCCTTTGGGTACAGAATCCTAATAAAGAGTCAACATTGCGTGTTGTCGACTTCGACGACAGAAAAATTCTGTCTTAAATCGATGCGAGGCTCTGTAACCACATAGCAAGGCCACGACTAGTTTGGTTTTCAGAAAAAGTAGTTACCTAACAAAGCATTAAACGTATCAGTATTACACAAATTAAATATACGTGCATCACAATACGTAAAAACGATCAATATAACGATTTAATAACATACTCCTATTTCGATGTAAGTTAAAATATGTAGCTTAATCCTTCCAACACAATCCTAATCTAATAAACTTGTAGAGTTAGTGGTCAGGAAATATTATCAGACTGAAATGTTAAGGTCAGCTGACACACAACAACAACTTATTCGCTTAGTTAATGCAGTCACACAGTATTGATCAATGTTGTTTTGAATTTGTGGCCATCATACCTGCTTAAAAACCCATCTCGGAAAAACATATCCAAAGGTCATAGAGTCAATATGATCTTTGTAATATTGCCTAGTCAGTTTTTAGGGATTTATTCGTTGCTCTTTCACACAAAAACATATGAATGGTTTTATTACTTTAACATGGAATATTGACTCCTTAAACCATTCTGACTGAAAGTAACATAAAAACAAAACTTTAAATGTATTCTCGTAAGATAGAGCAACACCAAAGGTGAAGATTAAAACGTAAACGTTACAAATTATAAACTTTTCTCGTAACTCTTATCTTGAATCCCATGTAAGTACCTATTGTTGAAAACTTCATGACCATGTGGTCATGTTTTGTAGTTTTTGAGATAACGAATAAATTACAGATGAGGTAAGAAATGTAATTAATGTATGTATACAACTTTTCGTCACGTCTCAGACCGAAAAGAAAATCATAGAAAGGTACTCATAGGTAGGTGTTTCTACATAAGATATGTACTAGACTAGAATAGAGAGATAGATAGACCAAGAACGTTATCGCTTAATGTCTTTATTTATTAGGAAGCGTAAATATTAGCCACTCTATATCATACTTTGCACAATTATCATGAGTGGTGTAACTCAATACAGACTTATTTATTACATTATAAATCACGCACTTGACTCTGCCTGCCGAGCGTGGCCATTAGCAATGATTACCTACGGCCGTAACGAAACGAGGATAACAAATATAAAAAAAACCCAATTCCAGAACTATAGTTCCCTTAAAAATAAAAAGTCAATACTATTTTGTAATGTCCACGTGATGCGCATTTCGGGACCCCACTCGAGTATATTTGCAGATTTTCGGTTTTCCTTCCCCACTTTCACCCTCGTATCTTTTAAACGGGTCAACCGATTTTTATCAAACATGTCTAAGAACACTCGCGCAGAACTCACCTTTCATACAAAAAACTAAATTAAAATCGCTCCATACGTTCGAGAGCTTTGACAGACAGACAGACACGGCAAACTTATAACACCCTCTTTTTTGTCGGGGGTTAAAAATAGAATACATCTGTGAATTTCTTCGCGATATACTTGTCATCAGGTGAGAATTGAGCCCAGAACGACATATCGCCCCAGTTAACAGCCCGCTGTTTATTTACTTACATCATCGACTCGCTGGAAGGTGTTTTTTGTTATCGAGGTGACGCCAACTTTAACTTGTATCTAAATATAGTAACGATTGTGACTTTTCATTACAATTACGATATTATTCACATTCAAGTATTATGATACCGAGTAATCTGAGTACCTAAGTAGTTTTATATTATTTTCTAAATAATAATTCTTCACAGAATAATCCTAACAGTTATATTGAAATTTACTCGTAGCATACCATGATTTTACGGTTTTTGAGTTTTAAGTTCATTTTAAGTTTAATATAGTTAATATCATGATAAAAGTTATTTTAACAGTTACCTAAAAAATATGTTACTAATGCAACCACCATTCAAACCCTTTTTAATTTACTGCATCTCTCTGGCTTCATTGGAAGATATTACTTCAAGCAAGCAGACTATCCATTACGTATCCCAAGTTCAGCTATAATTTTTATTTCTTTTGATTAAAGAATCTTTTAATTCCATTCTATGATAAGTTCTACATTTCCATAATTATATATATTTTTATTTTATTTTATATTAACCTAAATAATATCTCTTACTAGCTTTTTTTTATAACGTCCAGTCCGAATATAGCTACACATACTCATTTATATCCACTTTCTAAAGTCTACGTAACTATGTTTACAAAACAATCGCTGTCCGCTATCTGAATCTTACCGGCTAATCCCTCACGCACGGTTCACTGTTTTCGTCGTTGTTCGTTTGCGTTTCGCTTTCGTATAAGTACTGTTATTGTAGATGATGTTATGATTATTTACAGGATGGTCGCGGGTTCGTTCAGCCATGGGCTGTCGTCACGCACGGTCGGAGCGCGCGGTGCACTGCGGTCGAATGTGGCTGAGCTGGTGCCTCGGAGCTTCCCGCCGAAACCGGTTGCCTCAGCTACGCGACGCGACACTCGATTGTCATGTCGTTTGACTCAGTGGATTTCATAAGGCGCTGTCAACATAGGCACCAATAGAAAAATATTTTTTTTCCTCAACTTCCACAGCACAAGTTTTATTAGTGTGTTTATGGATATTTCAATAGTACGTGCTACAGGCTAAAGGACTGTTACAAATCACGCTACACGAACTTATTGTTTTGATAAATAAATTTGATAACATGTATAAGTACATATTTTGTAATAATTTTTTTATTCCAGAATGATGCAATTAGAGCTGTCACCCATCCAAGTCAATACTGGCCTCTCGCAATAAATGAAAATACATTTATCCAGACAATCCACACAACAATATTTAGCCCTGTGGTAAGCTCTTAGCTTGTGTTATGGGTAAACAACTGATATTATGTACAAAATATAATAGACATACATAGATAGATATATTTGTATTAACACCCAGACCAAAGAGAAAGTGCTTGCAGAACATACAAACACTTAAACCCTCGGCGGGAATCGAACCCCCTTCCTTTTGCACCACAATCGGACTACAACTCATTACACCACTGAGGTAGTCGAATATTAATAAAAATCATAATCGCGTTTGTTGTATGCTGTGGGCCCCCTTATATATTTATTTATTATGTGTTTTAGTCGTTATAGCGGCAAGAAAGATATCTCTCAAAGTTTCAACTCTTTATATATCACGGTTCTTGAGATACAGCCTGGTTACAGAAAGACTGGCGACGAATCGTAGTGGTAGTAGTTTACCCTATGGGTACGAAACCCTAAAAATGACCCGTTGCTGGCTATAGAGCGAGACGTGTGGAAGGAAAATAAAAAGGCCTTTGCCCATTTGCTATTTGTGAAGACCGAGCGAGTGACATAGGTTACGTATCAGTTATTTAAGGGTCAGGTAGTAAAGACGATTTTTTTATAAATGTAACTATAAAGGTACTTACCTACCTATAATATGTGTGATGTGGCGAAGACATTCATACATTCTTGGTTCATACGTAATATTCTGGCAGTTCTATGTTATTGTACCTTATTTTGGTATAAGTAATTATGGAATGCTAATAATCTACTTTTGATGAAAGCATTTCATAAAAAAGTTAGGTACAAGTTATTATTGAGGTGATTTTTTCCGAATTTCCAATACTTACAAGAATATTCCAATGCATGCTAGAATAGCAAAATTAGCATTTACGAACAACAATATATCACTGCGATCAGTTAGGCCTCCCACGGTCGCCATGTTTGGGCACAACGGGCCTCCGCCCCCGCCGCCATTACCGACCTCTGCTTATTTAGCATTATCGCTCTATTCAGATGTGGTGACTCGATAAGTCAATGATTACATTGGTATTACGTCAGTTATTATATGACCGATATAGAACATCGTCGAACATCGTTCTCATTCCGTCCTGGAATGACGTCTGGACGTCCACTGCTGGACACAGACGTTCCTTAATGACGAATTGAATTCTCTTAAACTACGTAGGTATTTTCTCATTTCTAATTTTATCACGCAGATAATCATCCTCTATTATAATACTAGTCCTATAATTAGTCTTTTAAAAAATTAATAAAATCCTACCTAAATAGTTTGGCATAAGTAGGTATTAATATATATATTTTTTTTTATTAGCACTTTACATTTTTAGTATTGGCAATAGTAGTCATAGGATTAATATTAGTAAGTTTTTGTTTTTATTTTTGTAAATTTAGTATGTTTTGTTTTGTTTACCACCGCCGTCCATAACCTTCCTGAATTAAATTATTTCCATACAAAAGTTGTCTGGAAGAAATGGCTTTAAGCAATAAGACCGCCCATTACGCATGCTAGGTGTAATTTTACTATTAATAATTTTGTATTTTTGTTTATTTGGTGTTTGTAATAAAGAATTTTAGTAAGGTCCTGAGTCGATTTTGCCTGAAATATTTTGAGAGAATGCGGTATTTTAGTAACAACTGTGAAAAGCTATGGAATATTTTATTATTGTCAAATATGCTGTATATGACGCTATTTTCATATACGATAAGGTAGTATCAGAGGAATTTAGAACTTGATCCTTCCTTAGTAGGTAGAAGTAGATACAGAAATAATAAACTAATCATTATTTGCATTTATAATTATTTAATAACATTATCGAAGAAAAAAACCCAACTCTAAAACGGACACGAATACGAATTTAACTTCATAACAATATTATGGGAGTGTTATATATCGAGCATCTCCTCCATGCGTATGGAGTAGGGCACGTCGTGCACGGAGGTCCAGTTGACGGCGTTGGAGCGGTCCACCACGTCCTGCACCAGCTGCCCCCTGAACTCCTCCCAGCGCCGCTGCGCGTACAACTCCTTGAACAGCTGCTTCTTCGTAGGGATCTGCAAGTTGTTATAAAACATTACGTATTTAGTTATAATATAACTATCATGGATATCAACACTATATAAATCATATCATGGTTATCGAAAGATAAAATCAAACATGGTTGATATCCCGTTATAAATCTAAATACGTATTTAGTTTTTATTTTATCACCACAACACAGATGTTTCAGTAATACTGCGTTTTAGTTTATCTAGCCTATTGTTTTATAGCCTGAAATACGGGATTACCCTGGTTCAGGCTCATGTATTTTATACCTGTTTAAAACCTAATGTTTTAAGTGAATTTTGTTATGATTTTGAATAAAGTTTATTTATTTAACACCATACTACAATTCATACTGGGACCTGAATACACTGCACTCGGTTATCGGATCAGCAAATGCATATAATCCGGTCTCAAGTATGGAATTTCAATTCAATTTTATTTATTTCAGCTTTACATATTAAAATATTATAGCCATAGCCATAGCCATAGCCATAGTTAGAATACTAGCCCTGATAATGGATTTTCCCGCGGAATAACATATTTTCATAATCCAAGTTGTAATCTATCACCATTTCAATTAATTGCTTACTCAACTACTTTTAGCGCCTGCTTTTAGCACAAGTAGATTTTTAACGAAATATAAACGGACTTTTATTTAGGAATATATGAATAAGTAGTAGTGCCCCGCGGTGTTACCCGCGTTATAATAAATGTTCACGCGGAACGACATATTTCTCGCGGTTAAAGTAGTCTATGTCCTAACCCAAGATATAACCCATTACCATACTAGTTTTCAGGCTAATCGGTTCAGCCCTCTTGTAGTGAAAGATGGACAAACACACACACTCTCCCATCTATAATATAAGTATGCAATGTGTTTAACTTCCCCCCGGGCTTCGGCATAAGAATTTTGCCCCATCTTCCGTGGGTCCAACCAACATTCTCAACATTTTCGAAACAAATTAAGCACTAAAAATACACGCCAAACCTACAGAAGTCCAGAACCTCTTTTGAAGTCGGTTTAAATGAACATAGAAGGAGTTTTGGTATTTTATGGATTCGTTTTAACTTTTCGTGAATGTGAAGCCTCAACCTTGCCTCTTTCCCCTACCGATATAATGCTTGATGATAATATCTTGAGCAATCTGTCGCAGTTCAACCCTACCGCAACGAAACGAACGAAACGAAATGTTCTGCGTAAGTACCTTCTTTTCCAAGTAGTGTTGTATCCTGGTCCAGATGTTGGCAGTGTTGCGCTGGAGGAGCCACACCATGGGCAGCAGCATGCAGTCGACCGGCGTCAGCGCGACTATGCGCCGGTCGCGCATGTCCTCGCCGAAACCGAAGCTAGACCCCGGATTGAATCGCACCACCTAATATATTGTATATCTAATGAATAAACATATTGGTGTTCGTTTCACATTAAAGCTCTTCGAACAGTAAGGCCAAATCAGCTTATTTTAGGTAATTAAATTTTGGAGATAATAATTACTATTCCACTTTTTTACAAGACAAAGGAGAAACATTTTTGAAACAGAAACTACCTACTGCAAGAGAATATTCAAATAAATAAACCTGCATAAAATGGGTCTTGATATTAAGCCGATGTTTCTCATCGGGCACAACGTGTTCTGGTACAATGCTGAGTCTGAAATATTACAAATGTACGATATACCATAAATATAATTATTTTATACTAGATTTTAGGCCGAACAAAGTATATTGTCTATGTCTATATTTATTTATTCACTAGCTGTGAATCGTACCCGTTCCGTCATTGTTCGAATGCGAAAAACTTCTTGAATACTAACTCTTTATTAATGTACTCTACCACGTGCATAGAGATGCGTTCAGTAGTTTGAGGTTATCCGAAACCTAAAGACATGAAGACAGACACGCGGCATAAAAAATAATATTCACTTTAATTTAATTAATAATTTAATTCATAATATTTATATTTTTTTGTCTACATGCAGAAGTTTCCTTAAAAAGTTTTTCGCCTCAAACAAACAAAGAACTCATGAATCCAATGTGTACTGAAATACTGAAAATTTGTTTGATAACTGTTGTAACTCGCAAATAAATGAATTATTATTATTATTGTACAAAAGGTTTTATAACTAAGGCTACAGTTTAGCTAACTACCTCTTTTGTGATGATTGGCTTGTCTATGACGCGTTATTTAGAACCATTTTAAAACTTAATAAAAAATTAACTGGCAACATGCATTCTTAATTTCAATGGCAAATTAATGCATTACAAACATACATACCTACTAGAAAATGAATTTGGTTAAAACTTAAGTTGTATAAATCTAAATTTAAGAAAAACTTTTATTTTTGGGCGGGGGTTAAAAATAAAGCATACGCGACGAATTGATAATCTCCTTTTTGCGTTGAAAGTCGCTTAAAATTCATTTGCCTTGCTATTTTAAAATTTGTAGTAATATCTATCCTCCAGAGATTTGAAACTTGTGATTTTTTAGGGCAGACCGACTGAGGGTGGGGTAGATCTACGGTCCGCTAATAACTAGTAATCTATGAGGAAGACATCTATGGCCAGGTAGTGGACATTCCTCAGTTGAAATAATTCTGCTCACCTGACAGACTCTCTGCCGTGGTCTACTACATCCGGCGAAAATTCAGATGGGGGCAAAATAGTTTGCGATTTCAGGGAAGATCGCCTCGCCGTAGATAATGTTATGTCGTCGTCCCTGGAATTCAACAGTTTTGTCAAAAAAAAGAAGTTATAGGTATATCTATTTGTCTATACCTAGAATACAATTGACCTAAATAAATGTTATTTAAACTGTACAGCAATATTCATCATATTATTAGAACGTACGCACTGATCTAATCAGCCCGATTGCACCAACCTTCCTAATTACATCAATTATCACGGGACCAGTTTTTGATTGATACTGCAGATATGATAAACTAATATTAATACAGCTAGCCCTGTGCGTTAGAGTGGGAGAGGTAGAGTACAGCCTGCTTACGGCTACCGTATGCGAGAGCAACGGTAGTCGCCAGAACGCGTGACACAATTATACTACAAAAATCTACGTAATTTACGATATAGGGAACTGTGCATACATCTCTGAATTTTTTTTGTCCATCGTACTAGATATTTTTTGGCCCGCCTTGCTGTCTTGCTTTGAGCCGCCGGAACTCTTAGCTGAGCTGGCTGCCTTATGCTGGCTGGTTTCATCGGAAGGACGGCTATCGCTTTGGTTAAGATTATAATTCTTGAAATATTTGGTGTCGAAATCTTGATCGCTTTCTTTTTTTGGTACCTGAAATGAATTAAGGATATATTTTAATTGCATAACGCGACGTAGCTCTCGTATAATCGCAGTTTTTTTTTAATTACAGGCGTGATGTAGCTTAATAATCGTTTTCCGCCACACTCATGTATGTAATAGGCACATAATGAACGCAAAGCTAGAATTAGTAGTTTGTTACCTGAACAAACAAACTTACTAAAGTAATTATTGTTGAGAAATAAGATACGGAGTACCTACTAGTGTGACATATCATATTAATATGGAGTACCTTACTTGAAAATTAACTCAGTCTCTTTTACGTTACGTAAGGATAAAAACAATTGTACTTATTTGTATTGTATTAGTTGAATTTGACTATGGTAGGTACCTACAACATTATCAAATTAAACAAACAATTTTTCTTTTTTAATGGAAAAAAATTATGACTCACGAAAGGATCGTAGAGGCTGTAGAACTTCTTGCCCAAGCGTGATGTAACAATGACCTGTAGGGACTCGATCATCTGGCATTGGCCCGAGAGGATAAAGTACACAAAGTTGTGGATCCCCTGCCCGTCTCCTAGCAACGTCTCGTTCGCGTCGTACGACTTCATCTTAGCCACGATGCAGCCTTCACGACGAGCCACCTATAAAAAATCGATATTTTAGAGACAATATTGATGTGTATACGAATAGCATGCTTTCTATTTTACCAACTCTATGGTGCCTATGTGCCAAAAAAAAGCCGTGTTGGCTACGTGGGAGGGCACTCGACTTTCATTCCGAAGGTCTTGGGTTCAAACCCCGCCTCGCACCTCTGGATTTTTCTTCTTGAGAAATTTATGTGCGTTTTAAACACGTGCTTTAACGGTGAAGGCAAAAATCGTGAGGAAACCGGCATGTTCTGAGAACTTTAAAGAGTTTGAAGGACATGTGACATTCACCAACCCGCACTTGGCCAGTGTTGTGAATTCGGCCTAATCTCTCTCGTCAAGAGAGAAGTCCCCGTGTCCCAGTAGTGGGAACGTTAATAGGGTGCTGATGATGGTGCCTATTAAGAAATCAGTTTTGATTTTATAATATCAGCTAACTTATAAAAACGTGTATTTGTGTTGTAAGTCCCCCGCAGTGAACTAGATACACTGACAATTCAAATGTAACTATCTCGCGATATGTGTTAAACATTAGCCAATTACTCTATGACATATGGAAATCTTAACAACGTGCTTTAAGAGTTTTACTTCATAATATTATTTCGATTCTCGCGATTTGTCGAACCACATATAATTCTAAGCAGCATACCTCATCAAGAGCATCAAAGTAGGTGAACGAGGACATAGCACGGCGGACCTCATCCCACTGCTTCTGCACGGAGGCCTGCAGCACGTTTTTGAAGTCTTCCTTCATCAGCACCAGCGTCTCGCAGTGCCCTGCGGAACAACTTGACACACTGAACTCGGCGAAGGGATTCCGTGCAGTTTCAGGCAGATGGGTTGGCTAAATTGGGTCAACTGATTTGATATAAATATATCGTTTGATAGCGAAAGGTAGGGCAAAGAATTAAAGAATGAACTGTGTTAATAATGATGTGTAAGGAAGGAGTGAGTGTTGAGTGTGGCAGAGGAAAAGTTTGGAAGATGATGATGATGCTGATTTTGCTTTAATGCGGCTGCGTGATATTGTGGTACGTGATGGTTCAGAATTTGGTAGCGGATTCGATTTCCGCCGAGGGTCAGTGTTTGTATGTTCTGCAAGCACTCTGTCCTGCGTCTTGGGTGTTTAATAAGTATATTATTTATACCTGTCTATTTTATAGAATTTATATCAAATATCTATACCCGTAAGACAAGTTGAGAGCTTATAAGTTGAGGGCTATGTGGGGGGTGTTGTTGTGTGGATTGTACAAAAATGTTTTTTTTCATTGACTCCAAAAAAAGAGATTTAAAATAATCTATCAATACTTAATAAATCAAAGTCCTCCGCCTCGTCTGTCTGTTCCTATATTCGAGATAAACTCAAATAAATATTTATATAGTTTTCAGCATTAGGTATAGTGATTCAAGAGGAATGTTTTTGCATCCTTGCAAAACCGCAACGGGTCAGCTGGTTAAAGATTTTTTTTATTTTGTTTGTTGATTTGTGAAATCTTATAACCATCATGTTAAATCGTCATGACGTTACTTAAACTACTTAAAACTTAATAGAAGTACATATTTATATTTTGAAAAAGCAAAGTCTGTTTGTTTTTTAATTTAAATAATCCACGTAATAGAGTTTTATAACATGCTACGAGTAGATCAACAAATTTCAGAAAATTCGCCATAATCATTTATTTTTTCATTTCAAGACAAGACAAGCAGATTGAAGAGAAAAAAACAATGATATGTTTTTTTTTATGTTTGTAGTTCAGGTAACATGTTGTGCCGACCCCACGTAATGTCAGAATAGTGATGATGAGATCAGGTATTAAATATTACGTGTAATATTTAAGGTAGTTTCCACTTCAGTGCCAGACCAAGAGCCGGACAGTGGAGCTGAAGTTGTTATAGACGTTACTATCGAAACGAAGCTACGTTTGTTCAATATTTTTAGAAATATTTGAAAATATAAAATCTGTTTCATTTCATATTCCCTACTGAACGAATTCTTGTAGAAAAATTACGAGTATGTATTCCTAAGTTTAGTCTCATGCGGTGTACCTACTTAGGAATGACATAAATAAATATATTTTTTGATTTTTTAGCCACGGAGGTCGGCTTGGTGGTAGTAGTTCGATTCCCGTCGGGGGACCAGATTCTGTAAGATCCACAATCTCTGATTTCCGGTCTGGGTGTTTTCCGCATGAGACAAAATGTAGGGTATGTATTTTTGTACACGGACAACGCCGTGGTGGTGTGAAAAGTTAGTAGAATTATAAATGAGCGCTGTAGCGTGCTGTTAATAGTACCTAACTAAAGCTACTATTTATTACCTACTATTACCGGGAGAAAATGTCAAACTTCTGTCGGAAATTCGTAGGGTCATGTAGGGTTACGTGTACGGTAAGTTTTATTTATACAGTGTACAAGTATACTTACTGGTAACAACGTCCTTACACGTTTCGGAATCAGAGGTGAATACTTAAATAATTAAATATTTCTGGACAATCCACACAGCAACATTTAGCCCCCTAGTGAAGCTCTAAGCTTGTGACACGGGTACTAGAGGTCTGATATACTTAAAAGACATTATACATGTTTATTATACTTACAAATTAAACACCCATACCAAGGAGAAAGTGCAGCAGGACATACAAACGCCTGACCTCTCGGTGTGAATCGATCCCGCTACCTCCTATCTCTACCTCCAGTAAAAGTCCTAGTAAAGTGCCCGTCGACGTCAAATGAGAACAAATAAAATGTACTATGATTTAAAACGGGTAACATACCATGATTTGACGGTTTTCCGTTTTAAATCATACCTAGTATTGTTAAAAACCATGACAATTTAAAAAGTTAAATAAAATGTAAGTTACCGACAGTGACGCAAGTGGCAGTCCTCGGTATGTTGTGCAGCAGCGAGACCTCGCCGAACATGTCGCCCGGGCGCATGACGCCCACCTCCACGGACACGTGCTGCTGCAGCAAGTCGTCCCACACCATCTAACAACAACAAACATTATTGCTCTATCCAGAAATCAACTGCGATTCAAAAAAAAAAACAAATCCCCTTAATTAGTAGAAAATAGGATTTTCTTTTCAAAAATCAGCTTTGTGCGGTATAAGGCCACTTTAAAAAAATACGTCGATTTTACCGTTTTATTTTGTTAGGTACCTAGGTCCAATCAACAATAATTCTATATTTAAAAAAAAGCATATCTTTCACCAAAACAGGAAATAAATACTATTCTATTATACTATTCATTATAAAACCTATGTATATAAATTTAAAATTAAATATAAGAACATCAAAATTGTAAAAACTTATAAAGCTGTTTTGTTCTATACGCTTCTCAACTCAGTATAAAAAACAAGACAATGTTATTTCCTTGATAACTTTTTTATTTTTAAACTTCGTTTTATCCATTTTAAGTTGGCCTGTCCATTATGCCCTGTGCTCCTAAGGAAATAGACGTTTCGGCATTGACTTTGCCGAAACGTCTATTAAAGTTAATTTTCCATACAAAGGTTGCCTGGAAGAGATCGCTTTTTAGCGCCCATTGTACATTTTGTTTCCTACGTATTGTTGTTTTTTGTTTCCCTGTGTGTGCAATAAAGTGTAAAGTTTTGTATTGTATTGAATTTGCCAGAAACAAAACAGAAGCTGTTTCACGGTGGGCCTGTTGGGGGCGCAGTACTAGTATCGATGTGGTATCGGTTCATAGAGACCTGGCTGACGATGATGTCTCCGCTAGCGACGAAGTACAGCGCGTGCGCCTCTTGGTGCTGCTTCACGATGGGCCTGTTGGGGCCGTAGTACTTGAAGTACGTCACTGCGGCCAGCTTCTTCTTTACATGCTGGGACAGAAAGAAAGGCTGAAAATAGATTATGCGTACTAAGACAAGCTTAAGATACGGATAAGGGTGGTGTGAAAATAATATTTCTTTACGATTCGTCAACTCACACCAGCTGGGACAAGATTCTTGAACTACTCACTTTCTTAAACTTTATCATACACGGAAACGGGAATTTGCACGTTACTCAAGCGTTGGAAAGAATTAACTTATTTTTACGTGTAATTTCTAAATCTAATTCAATTGCGCCTTATATAAATGGGCGGGTAGAGAAATGGCAAGGTATTTTAAGCTCACATTTGGATATTTCTTAAAGCATTTCAAGCCTCCGATGATCCTGTAGATATATTTCTTTTCTTCATCGGTGCGTTTATCCGCTGGTTTGTTGAGGAGAGCCTTATCCTGTGACAAAGCTAAGTATAAGATTTTAGAGACCAATACATATAATATTGCATTTGACTGCTTCAGTGGCGCGGTGGGCGAGGGTCCGCTTGCGGCGCAAGAGGTAGCGGGTTCGATTCCCACCGAGGGGTGTTTGTATGTTCCGCAAGCACTTTCTCCTTGGTCTGGGTGTTTAATATGTATAGTAAAAAATATCAATGCACATTATGTCTATTATATTAAGTATATCAGATATCTAGTACCCGTAACACAAGCTAAGAGTTTACCACGGGGATGTTTTATGTTGTTGCGTGGATTGTTCGGAAATATTTATTTTATGTATTTAATGTAAAACATTGTCCAACAGAACTATAGGCTCGTGTTTTTGGTGCTTGAGCAGTAATCGAACGCGGCAGCAGTAAGCTCGCTACGGTCGGTGGCTTGTGTTGTGTCGCGCTCATGGGTTTTAATTTACTTGTACGTCATCAAACAAACCTATAATTATTTCGATCTAAGTAGTTATTCCAATTCTTCTATTTTATATGTATAAAATATGTTACAAAGCTTATTTTTTAATATTTATATTAAAAAAGTAAATATTATACACTAATAAAAATATATTGAAATGTTTAAAGGAGTCTAATTGTCGTGATTCTGAAGTAGTATCATAGACTAATTGAGGTTATTAGTCTATGGTAGTATTTAAGAACAGACTTAAGAATATTCTTATACATAAATGCTATTATACAGTTAATGAATTCCTTCTTGACAAATTTTAGTACCTATTATATAACTGATAAAAATATATTTAATGATGTATCTACATATAATAATAATCAACTAATTAGAAAATATTTCACAGACAAATCACATTTGTGACCAAATGCATTGTGCCCTCTCAAATTTGCACGCCAGGATTGGCAAAACATGTAGAACACTTTTTTTTTAAACTTAATACCATGTATACACTCATGTTTTATGCAAATAAATTATTCTTATTCTTATACACTTACAACTCTATTTAAAACTATTAATTTGGATACTATGTATGTTAATAACAAATAAAATAAATTAATATTGCTTCACAACAATCCACACAACAACATAGAGTTTCATGGTAAGTTAACTAAATATTTATATATATATATATATATATGTGTATAAACTAGCGGCCCGCCCCGGCTTCGCACGGGTTTTTATTCAATATTTTTCCCGGCAATTATTCGAATTTTTCTCGCCTTTTAAACCTTCCCTAGACCTCCACGAACAAGATAAGATAAATCGGTTCAGTCGTTCTCGAGTTTTAGTCAGACTAACGAACAGCAATTCATTTTTATATATATATAATTACATATTACCCGGGACCGCACCCTTAGAAGGGCAGCGCCTTCTACCTAACAAGGCTCAACAGCCTTTACACTGAAGCTTATTTTAGTAAAATTAAATATTAATAAATGAAATAAACAAATTTTTAAGGTTTGACTTCCATTCCTGCGATTCTAGTGAAAATTCCATAAATGACGAATAGATAATGCGACGAATTCTGTAGCATAGCGGCATCTGTTTCGAACTAGGCGCATTAAAGTGAATTCTAGTTACGACACCCTGCCTAGAGAGGGCAACTTTGAATTTGGGTTTGGACTGGAATTGGAACGTCTATCGTTTATTTGGGTATGTAATTGGATAGCCCGCAAAATTTATTAATTATGTTTATTGTTTTGGCAAACTATGCTTCGTCTTAGCCCAATAAAAGCGTTTAATCTAACTGATTGACTTATGCCATTCATCTGAGAGTTGGCATACATTTTTGGGAACGTTAAGGCCGATAGATTCTCGAATAAATATGCCTTATTATTTGTTAGTCATTGAAGGAGACTGTTTAATTCACATTCAACAGACGATATATTTCCGACCAAGATGATGATTAACTGATCCGAGCTGGGGCTAACATTTATATTGAGAAGCTGCTTCTTCTTGGCCTTGCTGCGCACCGCCTGCTGGACTCTCCGCTTGACGTCCTCAACGCCCTCGTACTCGTCCACGCCCTCCATGAGCCAGTACGCGTTCGCCATCACGAGGCGGACCAGGGCACGGAACCGGCATTTCGCGCGGAACTTCCTTCGCATCAGCTCCTCTGGGTCCTAAATTCGTACAAAGATTAGGATTTCAAACATATTTTATAACAACAAAATATTATAACAAGTTCTATAGCTTCTTGAGACATAGGTACAAGCTACTATAAATCCTACCGAGTTTGTACTACTATAAGTACAAACTCGGTAGGATTTATGTCAAATCTAAAAGGATCTCCTGCAACTTCATCAGAGAAGCTTATTGACATCATTCTAATAGGTACCCATCTTATTTTCTAATGCAAGATAACCGCAGTCATTCATAATTGAGCTCTCTCGATCCATAAAGCCCTCTAAATATTTAATTTATTTGGTTGCTACGTGCTTATTTCGAGTTGTATAATTAAAAATATAAGACGCATCTACGAAGACGATTTATTAGGACGATGGAATGATGCGTTTTTATGGGTATGTCCCGCTAGTATAATATACGAGTACCTATACAAATGTACTACCTACAGAAAGAACTTACGATTTCTTTATCTTTTTCCTTTTTCTTGGGAGGCATTTTCAAAACTCAAGAGAAAATTGTAACTGTTAAAAAATAATCAAACGATGATCAAACGTAAATCAGAGAATAAATCAAATAATATGATCTCACTACATTTACGTAATTCAATTCAATGTTGAGTAATTGGACTCGACACTGTTTAAGTTCCGTTTGTTTAAATAAAATTATAAAATCACGTCAATAACGTCATTTACCAGCATTACAAAATAAATATTGCAAAGTTGCAAACGTAGTGCAGAGAGTATATAATCACTACGTACGTAGTGTTATACTCTCTGATATTGCTTCAACTGTCAGATATATTGGAAAATGTTAATTCCACTATTTATTAATGAGTACCTATGACCAATAGTGTATTATATGTGTAGTATTTTTATTGTGCTTTTTAGCAGTCCCAGAACCTTTGTTCTATCCCAAAAACATGCATAAATCGCACTCTATTAAAGTGATTTAGTTCAGTTCAGTTCTTATTATTTTACAGTGATTTATATTCTCCGTCCGTAAAACGTCCGAGCAACAAAAGAAGCAGCTTCTTTTTTTGATGCAACCTAACTCTAATTTTTATTCCTGTGGTATTTATTGATTAGATTTGCCGAAGGCTTCACGAATGTATGATACTTTTAAATATTCCGTAGCCTAAAACCTACAAGGATAACTTATATTATTTTGTGATGGTGATATTTGGAAATCGTTTATTCAAACAAGAAAGGTGACGGTTATGTTTAATTTTTTTTACAGTAATTGAATGGATAGTTGTTCATTGTAATAAAGAAAACATCTATTTTTTCAAGGATTACGATATATAATAAATTAATAACGTAGTTTTCAATTTGGATTCTGTAATTTTTGTATTAAGTAAAAAAACACAAATTTTATGCAATTTTATTTGAAACTGTCACTGGATTTTTTTTTAGTTTTCTGACTTCAGAAATTTATTTTAACCAGTCAAAATTGACTTATTATCGATTGAACTGTATTTTTATATAACTTTTAGGTATAAAAATAATGTTATTTATTGTTAATATTTTATCAAATGCTGACACCACGGATCGTATTACTTATCACGGCGAAAATAATAGCATTTTTGTGTTTCTTATTCTTTTCATGTTCTGATCAAATCTGTTGAATTTCCATATAATTATATAATATATTTTATTTTCTAATAACCTTGATTGGAAAATTTATTTTAATCTAGACAATTATTTTTTTATAGAGCTGGCAATACTAATACACATAAATTGTCAATGTCATGACAAGTCAAAAAGCCGAACTCGTTCTAGTTGTTTGTTGAAGGAATTAGTTGCATTTTCAAATTATTACATACATAATTTAATACAATATTTAAAATGGTATGTTAAGCGAGTAAACGATATATTATTTGCAGTTATTATTGATATTTCATAATGTGTACATAACTTGTTTCATAATGTGTTCCAGAGTTTCGGTCTGCCTGCCCTGAAAGTGAAGCCTGAGCATTTCAACAATGGCACTCAAGTGCGAGAAGGTCCGTTTGGCGTCCCCAACCCTCTCGAAGCCGGGCTAGGAGCCTCCAAAGCAAATTGTGGTATATCTCATCCCATTGAGATGTCTGAAAAAAATGTAAGACTGCATCTATATGCAGATTAGAGATTTCGGTACCGGTAGCAGAATCACTTGCGAAAAATGCGGTGACAAAATAGAAACGGCCGTTTTCGTCGAGCATATTAGACAATGCATAGGTGCGCCCATGTCCAATAGTCAAAGAAAATAATTGAAAGGATCCGGTCAGCATAGCGGCTTCCAATTGTTCCTAGGCATATCTTTATGCTCAATCTTAGTCTGAGATGTAACTTTTTTCGGCATAACTGACTAGCTTTTCAGACCACAGTGTTGCCCATGTTTTATGTCTTTTCCTGGGGTACAAATAGGCTATCTATCAATGAAATAATTATTAGGACCCCTAGTTCCTGAGACAAGCGCCTTTAAACAAATTCTTCAGCCTCATAATATTAGTTACTAATATTGATGAAAATATCATGAAATTAGTAATTTTTAATTTATGGTGAACATACAGACAATGAATAGACTACTTTGAATATGTAGTATTTATTATCTTGTGCCAATGGTGCCAACCCTAAATACTTATGTGATTTAATATTTAATTATATTTTTCCTTTTCAGTATCACTTGAATGCAGAGAAAATGAATATGGCCATGCTGCGTAATATTCAGGGACTTGCTGCCCCCATGAAATTAGCAATGGAAATGAAGTTTGCTAACAAGGTTTATACAATAAAATATTACCACTTATTTATTGCTAGAAATTTTAGTTGAATAGACACTCCTCAAACTTTATTTATTTACCTTGCTTAATAACCACTATGTATGAAGTAATTATGCAAGTCATTTAAATCCACTATCATAAGCTTTAAATTTGGTTTTAAATGATACCTACTGGATTGTGAGTAGTTTTACAATAACTTAGTTGACCAATAGTTATTATTAGAGTATTAAAACTTGGATTATCAGTGAAATGTCTAATCATCTCTTCTCTGTCGTCGGCCGCGGCCGAAGCCTACCACCAGAGACTGTTCTTAGCACCACCCGGAGGTCACATGTAAGGATTCAGAGGGTTACCACTTACGGACGTGAACAGACAAAACTTCCAAAAACTCTAACCCTAAACTCTGTGGATCTTATGATTGATTAGTTACATGACTGCTAAACCTAGTTCATTTTATATTTTTAGAACCAAAATTTATTACTCTGATGGAAATCAGACCAGCAACTTCTTCCATCCGAGTCTTTTCAATTAGCCATACTGTTTTATAATTGTGGTAACTGTTTTCTTGTTTACAGATTGGTCACCTGCCATTCCTACCCAGCTCTAATCTCCAGCATGACGTCCTCACTGGAAGACATTTAGACATAGGATTCGAAGACATATTAAACACTAGGGATTTCTGTGAAGTCACTTGTCAGCCCCATGCTATGGTGGAAAAATCACTTGGACTACTGTGAGCTACTGATTAGTTTCTAATTTTAATATTTCGTAATTAAAGTCTTAACATCCATATATTTGTATTTATTTGAAGCCATAAAAGTTTGCACACAGTAGGGTATAATATGAGGAACTCAGCACAGATGGCGCCACAAGCACTAGGATTAATAACATTGACCTATAAAAACTGCTACCCTAGAATCAAGAAACTCTTAGCCCCAATTTCACAATTTTATGCTACTAATCGTGTTTCATTGAACCCAGTTCAACCATTAAAATGTTATTATAATGTTAGTTATAGGTGTAAAAGCAATGATAAAAGCGTACCCGTATGTATTTGTTACAATACAATACAAAAAATATTATTTATTGCTACACCACAATATTAGGAACATACATAGGAGATACATACTACATACAGTGACACAATGGGCGACCTTATCACTAATAGCGATCTTTTCGAGGCAACCTTAGGATGAATAAGATTTTTTTTTTAAAGAAAGATTATTGGCGTTTGCCATGATATAAAAATAAAATGAGTAGGTATATGTAGTAGGTACTGAAAACAAACACAGTAGGTACGAGTGTGTAGTAATGAACACAAATTAAACATACTATTGATTAATATTAAGTGAGATTGAAAGAAAATGACTATAAACCTTATTTTTGAAAGTTGTTATTGTATCATTTAGTACTTGTTACTTTTGATACCTCATGTTCGAGTAACGAATCAAATCGTATTGGCGTACACATACAGATACTGTATTTCGCTGCAGTGTGGCATCATTCATAAAATCTGATAATATTATTTGCCTATCCGTTGCGTAGTACGTTTTTTTATTATACCGTATTTTCTACAATATTATGTTTAGGTTATTCTTAATTTAGTTTGATTTAAAAGGTAATGTTAGTAAAATTTTGACGGGTCCACTAAATTTGGAATAGATTTACTATTTTGAAAATTACTGTGAGTTAATTTTAGTCTTTAACAACAGTAACAATCCATTATGTATTGTCATTCGATACCGCATCAATGGTACTTGCGTATACTGAAACAGTGTTGGTACCGATAATACGAAAAATGTACCTATTCGTGGGTAACGATTTCTTACTCTGTACTAGACCAACTAGACGGAGTACCAACTTAGTACCGAATACATACGGTTTGCTACCAGCTCTAATATCAATTTGATCTCAGTGAGGCGGTAAAACAAGTTTAGCCTGATCTGATTGTGTTCATAGCCAATGGTGAAATTGGGGCTTATTCTCTGTTTAGAGCTAGTAACCCCTTTTAGATAAAAGGTTACCGGAGTTTAACTAGGAGAAGAGCCATACCTAATTAATTTATAGCCTTTAATCAATATATCTTGTTACTAAAAAAAATGGGAGTAAAAATTACGACACTTATTGATTTACAATGTCTTGAATGCGAAGACTGCATATTTTTTTCACTTCTTCTATCCCAATAAATACTTCTTGTGCTTTATTATTTTGATAACGAGATTCTAAGCCAGCGAGTATAGATTGCACTTTGTTTTCCCTCGCACAAATAACAAATGGAAATCCAAACTTCTCTTTGTATCTGAAAAAAAAATCACGAATATTAATCATACTCCCTAATTTATAGCGGCAAGTCAGATAAATCATCCCTCAAAATGTCAACTCTCTATCTATAGAGTATCTATATGTTCTTAAGATACAGTCTGGTGACAAACAGACAGTCAACGAAGTCTCAGTAATTGGGTCCCGTCACGAGACTCAAAGTTTAAACGGACTCCCGTTAAACGGCACCCCAAAAGAATTATCTGCAATTTCAGTATTTCACAATTTGTTAGGCGGGAAGAATATTGAAGACTGTCATCTAGCGGCGAGTAGTGAGACTACATAGCAGTCAGCGGTTCGACAAGTAGTTCGTATGAAATTTACTAGATAGCGCTTCATAGCAAACTTAATCCAGTAGCCAATAGATGGCGTTCTGTGTTCCTTAGTCTACATCCTAATAAACCAATAACAAAAAAAACTCGTAACTTTGTGTGTGTGTGTTTGTGTGTGTGTTTGTTGCTCTTTTACGCCAAACATAACAGAATAACACCTAGGCAACTTTTTATAGCGGTAAAATATCACATAAACGAATATTACTCGCACGACAATCAATTATTGCTAGCGAAGCCCGATTTGGATCAAATTTAGCACAGACATAATTATAATGTACATAGCTGTAGTCCAAATAAAAGACAAGCTACTTTTTAGCAGAAAATCTTATAAATAGATTTTCCGCTTAAAAGTAGCGTAGGCAAAGCCGCGGGGAGAATGCTTTTATATTATAAACGGACGGTACCAACCTCAAGTTCCTTTCATCCATAGTTTTCTTCTGATCGACTGTCAGCTCATGTAATCCAGCCGTCCGTTGTTCATTTGTGGATTCTTTCGTAAGCTGCCCTTGCATCGCCATTCGCCCTGCTAAATCCGGATGCAACTTGAGGATTCTTAACTTTTCTGAAAAGTAGGTATACATAATCAATTAGCTGTCTCATTACAATAATTAGTTCCAAGAAAATTCGGTATCGAGTCGGTTGCAGATATTAGGAGCAAATTTGGCTTACCAAAGTTTAAAATTGTATAGCTTAAGTTAACGTTAGCCCTCGGGTATCATAGTAAGCATTCAAATCGAATCACTCGTGAGCATTCGAGCTCATGATATTCGTTCCATGATTTGCCAGAAATCGATTAAAGCGAAAAGTTTCCGCGTTTTGATCGCCGACTTCCTTCATTTAATATTGGTTTGTTTACATTTGTTGATCATGTTCCACGCGTTAGTATGTACCTACCTACTTACTTAATAAAATATAAATAAAATTAATATTTCCGATTTGTTCGACCATTTATTTTTCTAAATGGTCTCTTTTTTTCAATAAATAAACTTACTAGTAGTGCACCGCAGCGTTACCCGCGTTATATTATAATGGATTTTATAAAAATAGAAAAACAACAACAAAAAGTTGTGGTTTCCCATACTAATAACTGAAACTCAACATTTTTTTTTCATCATACCCATAGTGTGTGATAATATCTATGGATAGGTCTTCATAAATGATATTGATGTTTCTATATATTTTTTTAATCAGCGTTGTAATTATGCTTAATAATTTGAATCACAAAACTACTACAAAATTAGCAATGTAGGTAACAGGCTCACCTTCGTAGTCAATACGGTCCAAATATCCGCGAAAGGCCGAACAGATCTCCGCAACATCTTCAAAAGGTCGCGACTCCCTCACATACTTCGCTGCGCCTGCGCATAATTCAATTACATTTCCAAATAACCGTTCAAATTCTCCATTACTTAGATTATTTACTTCAGAAATGGATAGTTTTCCGACCATTATGATAGTCTTGGTATTAATATCGAGGGCTTGAATAGAAATAACAACGCAATGAGACGGTCTCTTCTAATTTGTTTTAGTGCTTATCGGCTTATCAACGCGTGTTGTCACAGGTCGTTAGGAGTTCAGTGAAATGTTTGTTTACGGACAAGTAAGAACGATCATTGGTTTGGTTGGACGTGCGTGCCGAACTGTGATAAGCAAAATACACTACAACATTTTTATTAGTTGAGAATAATATTTTGCTTACACAATGTTTAAATGGTCTTGTATTTCTTCTAAAAATACTAAACATGTGTACTCTCGCCCCTCGTTATAATTAAACAAAATTTTGTAAGTGATCAACCAGATTAGTTATTCAGTTTTTCAAGTACCTAGTTAAGGCAGTAAAATATTCCGTGTTTTTTTAGGAGTAATTTGGTCCTAAAGTTTGTTATAATTTTCAAATACCTACTACATTTTTTAAAAGTTTTTTTTATGGTTCAATTATGAAAACCTAAATACATATATTTTTGCCAAAAATCACGATTCTACTATGAAAATGTTGCTCAAAATATTAGTTTATGTAAACCAATCGGCGATACAAAAAATGTGGAGATATTCATCTCAAAAATATAAAAAATCGGGGAACATTAATAGGAGTTAAATCGATAGGTATTTATTTAGGCCACCTATCTCAAAGCTTTCGTTAATCCGTCGACCGAGTTACACCGTGTATAAAACACCCAGATCATTTTATTGTTTATTGAGTTGCCTTACCACGCTTGTCATTTTTACTTGTACCAAGGTACATTTTTAGCCGACGAAACTGGAAAGTTCTAACAAGTTCTCTTGGTGCCAATCTAATTAGCTGTCTTTAAAAACGGACTATCAATAAATTGAGATGGTTTTCGATTCGGTGTTAGAATGTTGATTGTTATTAAATAATATCAATTTGGTGGGTTTGGTCGTAAAGAACAAAAGCTATATGAATTTATAAAAAGAAAATACCTATATAAGATCTTTGTTTGTAGGCCCCGCCATTAAAGGGCTTGGAATAGTTCCACTCTCTGGAAGCGGGTTAGAGAAAAGGATTGATGGTGCTGCGATCCCGACATTGACTGGACAGATAAATTTTTTGATTTGCAGCTTACATAGAAATAAGTTTTCGGAGAAAATATTCTGCGGTAACCAACAATAAAAAGAATGTGCATCGAATAGAGAAGTTTTTTTTTTTAAATTGGCTAATACCTGAAATAAAAGTCTTTGTGCTATTTTGATTTGCTTTCAGGATGCTTTCAGGACTATTATTACCCACCAATACAAAACACATTTCATCAACATTACCTATATTTTATCCAATCTATACAAAAGTGGTAGTAAGCTATAGAATGTAGGTAGATAATAATTACCAACACCGCGAAAACAAAGGGAACAGAGATTAAGATAATTCACCCACCGCCCCTAAGATTCCCGAGATTCACGACAGCATACATAACAGCCCTTAACTGACGGACCGGGGTGCGCGCCCGGGGCCCGGGGCAATTTGTCGCCTCTCCCGGGGGCCCCATTGCGTCACCGCCAGCTCCGGCCTGATTTATTTACCACAACTGACACATAAATGTCGCGTTTGTTTCTCTTTACCGCGGATTTTATATGAGCTCTGCGACATGAGACTTGCCTATTTGCGGGATACAAACAAATTGCTTCATTTGAATAGCGTTTGATAAAGTATTCTTTGTTTGGTTGATCATCTGTTGCTTAAGACTTTTAGAGCACCTATTCTTTCCTTCATAAGTGCTTTTTAATCTGTGTAAAGTTAAAACCACTTGTGCTGTAACCATGTGTGAGAGTGGACTTGTGGTGTAAATAATTCACTATTGTAGTGAACACATTTAGTTGTCCCCTCGATGCGTTTCTTTAGCCTTAGGTAGGTAGTTACCTATAAACGGACTCGAAAAACATCTTGCATTTAATTTGCTATTGAATATTCGTCGAAGGACATTGATACATATTTGCTTTGTTAAAACAGTTGTTAAGATTTTATATCAAAAAAATATATAAAAATATGTCCTTTATTGGGAAAACAGGTAAGTCCGTGTCATTAAATGATTTATTAAAATATTTCTTCTGTCACTTTTTCCTTCATTTTTTTATTTTTCAATAGTTTTATATTGTATTATAATGTTACTTTAAACAAAAACATTATAAATTCTTACAATGTGAACTTATCTTTATGTCAATGTAATCCCATCAAAAACAATACTTGTCAAAAAAACCAAGTCGCGCAACTCAGTTGTTCTGCGGTAAAAAGTTGTGAGATCCAAGTAAATCCAAGTCTTCAAATTTCGTCTCAAAATTCTTTAATGTTTTATATAAATATATTAAGACTTGGCCATCGCCTGAAAACACGTTTTAATTCAATCGCCTGAAAACACGTGTAAATTCAATTATTTAGTGCGATGGCCAAGTCTCAATATATTTATATAAAACATTAAATAATTTTGAGACGAAATTTGAAGACTTGGATTTACTTGGATCTCACAACTTTTTACCGCAGAACAACTGAGTTGCGCGACTTGGTTTTTTTGACAAGTATTGTTTTTGATGGGATCTCATTTCTTTTTGTATTTTGTAGACAGTTCTACTTTTTTCCTTTTCGGTACCTTCTACTTATTGTATATATGTCCATATAATTTTCTTTTTGCCGGTCTAGATTGGATTTATTTATATTTCGCATTGTTATTACTTTAGTACATATTTCGTATGTACGTGGCGTTGCGACAGCGCCCTCTATACCGGTCTTTTCTAGATTTTTTAGTTTTTCCTTGATTCATACACCAAACACTACTTATATTCCAAATTTGAAGCTTCTAGGTCTGCTAGAAGTGCCTTAGAATTTTGATGATCGGTGAGTCCATGAGTGGCAAAATTAAGAAATTTGACCCGTTATAATTCTTAAAATACTGGTTCAAATTGAATGAAATTTGAAATATACCGTGTCTTTACAATGCCTGCATAGTTACTGAAAATTTCAGTCTTCTAGTTTTATCCACAACGAAGTTACAGGGGGTCGAAAATGGCCTGAATGGCTTCGAGAAAAGGCACGACAGCGCCCTCTATACCGGTTTTTTTCTAGATTTTTTAGTTTTTCCTTGATTCATACACCAAACACTACTTACATTCCAAATTTGAAGCTTCTAGGTCTGCTAGAAGTGCCTTAGAATTTTGATGATCGGTGAGTCAGTCAGTCAGTCAGTCAGTCAGTCAGTCAGTGAGTGACAAAATTACAATATTTGACCCGTTATAATTCTTAAAATACTGGTTCAAATTGAATGAAATTTGAAATATACCGTGTCTTTACAATCCTGCATGGTTACTGAAAATTTCAGTCTTCTAGTTTTATCCACAACGAAGTTACAGGAGGTTGAAAATGGCCTGAATTGCTTCGAGAAAAGGATGGTACGGCCGTGCCGCTTTTTTGCTCGACTTGGTGGGGGCACTGCCGTGCCCCCAGATTCGAGTACTTCTTTATTGCGTACTCTTTCTCCCCATTTCGTATTGTTTAACTTTTTCATGATATTTTTTTGTGTTACATAATAAGAGTTCGGTCAAATTATGACTGTAGTGTATTAATTAAAAAAAAACATTAAAATCGCTTATTGCTCGCAATAATTGAGTTTCCTGTCGTCTTTTCGTCTGTCTGTGGCATCACTGCTCCCGAACGGTTGAGGCATTTTTTTTATATGACCATTGCGCGTGTGTTCTTAAGTTACATGTTTGATGAAAATGGTTCAGCCGTTTAAAATTAAAAGTTATAGTGTGAAAGTGGGGAAGAAGAACCAAAAATATATTCGAGTGAGGTCTCAAATGAAACGGAAACAGTTTAAAAGTAAAAATATGATTGTTTTATGGAAACTAAGGTTTTGAAGACGTTTTTTAAATTTTAAATTTGGTTTTTAACTGAAATAGTAAGGTTGAATATTTGTTTTTAATTAGAACCAAGCATCATTACGATCGATCATAGACAAATAAATATTCACATATAAATTGTATGATTTATGGTAACAAGTAGCACCAGTTTAAAGTATAAATAATAACTGCCTGTTACCTTTTGACCGTTTATTTATTTACACAGTAAATCTTCCCACAGTAGATGCTTAGAACAACACAACAAAAATAAATCTTACAAATTAAATGATATAGGTATGTTATGTTGTGGTAAAGTAATTACGTTTGGCTACATCTAACACAATGGACACACATGAGCCTTCATAGTTAGCTATGATGTTTTGTTAACATCATAGACGGGTTCAATAATGGTGCAAGCGTATTCAAGAAATGGACGAAGTGTGACTTATTATATTAGTAATGAAAATAATTTCAAAACAAAATAATAGTGCAAAAAAAATTCATCCCATTCAAGTACTGACAGCGCCCAACGTTGCTTGACTTTTTGATAAAATCACAATTATTGTATGTAAGTACGTAGCTGACCCGGCTGAACTGACCCGGCAATCGTTGTATTGCCACAATGCGCAACGCAACGCAATGTGTCTGCTACTGTCAGTTGTCAGGGTATACCTAAATAAATAGGAGTACCTACAAAACTTTCGAAGTAATTATACGTTTCCTTTTCTATCATAATTCAACTAATTCTCAAAATATCCACATCAAAACCTTCCTTTTTAATTACTTTATCTACCTATTGCTGCAAACTGTATAAACCGTTTTGTAGCATTTGAATATATCCCTATTATAAAGACAGACAGACGCGGCGAATAACTTTAAATAATAGGTAAAGTTATATGTGTTTTAAGTATATGTTGTTATAGCGGCAACAGAAATACTTAATACATCACCTCTCAAAATTACAACTTTTTATCTATCACATTGAAGTTTCAGTAATAGTATTAAATAATCTGAGGTAATAGGGTGGTTGTTACCCTTTGGGTACGCACCTTAAAAAGAAATACCTCCTACCCTGTAGATTAACATTTATATCTCATACAGTAGCACACTTGCGGAAAGTTTTTACGAAAGCATAAAAGGTGGAATTCTTGTTTGATATAATGTTAAGAATCCCGCTAAGTATTTTTATTTTTGTTATAGTAGTGCAATAAATTACTTAAGCAAGTAAAAGCTATCACATTTACGGCTTATTAATTATATTCAAGATCCAAGAAACTAAGAATATTTAGTTATGGCAATAGCAACCTCGCCTTGTCAAATGTGACAGAGCGAAATAGCTGTATATTTTAAAAATTGTCTTATTTTACTCGGATATAGTGAAGACCCTCAATGTAATCAAGGTTGGGACTGTTTTTAGTCCCTAACAAGTTTAATACAACTTAGAGGAAAACATAACATGAATGTACAAAAATAATTGAGTAGCAATTTTTAATTAGTTACACTTCATCCTCACGTAAACGTACGCAAATGTGTTCGAGCCATTTATAATTTTATTGCGAAGCGCGCAATAATTTGATTACAAATACAAACAAATAAAATAACATAACTTAAAAAACGTTCGCCATAAAAACCTGTGGTCGATCACTTCGTGCACTTTAGGTATTAGAATTTTATCATCTTCGTTTGATATAAGCAGAACTTAATCGAAAATACCCATCGTGGTTTTTTGTAGGAGATAGATCTATTTTTGTCCACAATCTCACCTGGTAAATGAGATTTGGACGAATATAATATCGAATGTAATAGAATGTACATATAACTGCTCTACATTTTAATATTGAACATCACATGAAATTTATTTTACTTGTTCGACAATTTCTCCAGTGTTTTAATAGTTATAATTCTAATCGACACGGCGACAAATCTATCATAACATAAAAACATGAACTCTATCATCTAGCCATCAACCTAGTCTTTTTTTTTATTTTATGCAAAAATAATTAAGACACATCCGTAACCTAAAATTTAATACCCTATACCCTTTTCTGCATAAAATTTATAAACAGTTTAAACTGCAAAGTGAGGTTTATCATTATTACTTATTAAAAATCATAAAAATATGCCTAGTCGTTCTCGAGTTAGGTAAGTGCCCGTTCAAACACGACTGTTTTACATAAGAACTAGCTTTTCTGAAAGGAATTAGCCTAAAGCCTACCATGAAAAATAGGCTATCTAACGATGAAACAATTATTCGAATCGGACCAGTATTTCCTGAGATAAGCGCGTTCAAACAAACTCTTCAGTTGTATTGAGTATAGATTTAGTGAATTTATGTAATGAATCTGTTTAAATTCAATTTCTATTATCGTTATGTAAAAACTGATGAATGATTCAATGATATATTAACTGACTGAAGGACTATTAAGTATTTAATGTTTATTAAAGCTCTAGTCAATTGGTCATAATCCTTTAAAACAACAGTCAATTGTTAAAATCCTTAATCAACTATCAATGCAATCGTTGTATAATGATCGTTTTTTTAAATCGCTTATTAAAAAAACCGCCCGAACAAAATCTTTTTGCACAGTATTTTTTTTTGTTATATGCGCAACGTAATGTGACAGCTACTGCAAGTTGCCATGGATACCTAAAAATAAACAAAACTTTCGAAGAAAATGCTTAATGATTTCCCGACTCGTTTAACAATTATCACCATAATTCAACAAATTCTCACACGTCCTTACACGTCGAAACCTTCCTCTTGAATTAATAATCCAAGCAACAACATCTAGCCCCGTGGCGTAGTAATTTATTATTCTATGCCCGTGGTAAGCTCTAAGATTGTGTTATGTGACTATACTGACATACCTAATATAATAGACATACACAGATAGATATATTATTTATTATATATTATATTAAACACCCAGAACAAGGAAAAAATGCCTGCAGAACATACAAACACTTTACCCCTCGACATGAATTGAAGTCGCTACCATTTGCACCGACAGATATTCGACAGACGAGACGGGGGACTTTTATTTATAATATTTATATGTAGATGTGATATACCTATGTGGTCCGTCATGACATAATAATATGTAAGTAATTAACACGTAGATTCGTCCAACTTTATTTTTGTGAGTTAACATACCTACGTTTCGGTTCTGTATCGGTTGAACTATTAAAAGTTATGGGGGTGAAAGTAAGGAAGAAGAACCGAATATTTTCAAATATTCTCGAGTTTGGTCACAAATTAAAGAGCATCTCACACACATTACTAAATAATAAGATTTTTTTACTTTTAAGGAAACTAAGGTATGGAATCAGAAAATACAGGGTCTATAAGTCAGCTCTACGATATCTGAGCGCAAAAGCTGTTTTCTAGAGGTTCAAGTAAATTTGAATTTAGAACTTAGTGAGCAATACGATTGTAATTCCGAAACATAGTAAAACTGTATAAAGGTTTTACTCCATAGTGTTGAAATTATCATAAAATTTTTTGAAGTGAAACTTCTTTAGAATCCTTGTGATTTCAGACCGGATGCAACGGAAATACGTCAGGTAAGCCAATCTTAAACGCTAACAAGGTTAGGCAACTTTCCGGAACGCCAGTACTTGGATGGGTGACCGCCCGAACAAAATCTTTTTGCACAGTATTTTTTTTTGTTTTATTTTTTAAATTTATCTCATTCTTTTGTCGATTTACTGAAGTTTCACTTCTACCGTGTGTGAATCGCACACACACCTTTTTTTTTTATTTAAAGAAAATCTTTAAATCCGAAGCCTTCTTGGTAGAAGTTTTACCCACAAATTATGTAAAAGATAGTCATAGGTTCCGCAAATTATGATATTGTGGAGTTGTAGAAGATATATGTACATCATTTATTGATAGGTAGAGTGTGTACGTAAACCGAAGAAATGCGTAGACGAGTGTACTCATCTACGCATTTTTTCGATTTCTATCATGTACGAGATCGTACATGTCTAAACATTTTAACATAAATTTTTCACAAGTTGGAATTTTCCAAAGTATTCTGGCTGTTGCGCAATGCGGAACTTATATTTTCAGCACTATGTAAATTATTGTGTAATATTATTTCACAGCTAGTATTAAGTTTACTTTTATCGATGGTTTAAAAAGCCGGCAAACAGTTCAAAGCCCTATAATTTGTAATTAAGAAATAAATAAATAAATGTAAAAGACTTACTTGTTCTTATGTTGATCTTTTCCCGATAAGGCGATGTGGTCGCTCAGCGACAAAGCCTTTTTATTGTTTTTGTAAACAAAAAAAAAACTGTTGATTTAATTAAAATTGGTAATTTATTCGTCGTAGGTAGGTAACATTATGTACACTTGACTTCGTTTCACTCTATTTAACTTGCAAGTTCTATTTTAAACACCCTCCAATTTCTGATTGTGCTAAAATTTAATAATTTCCTCGTTGAGATGGGATGAAAAATTACTGTTTCACTCGAGTTTTCACTTTCTGCTCTTTTGATTCTCTGATATAATTTGACCTTCGCATGCTCGGTCATCAACATTGATCATCAGCTAAAAATCAATATTGCACTCATTTATGTAACAAATAACTATTATTACGATTATGTAGAGCTATTGCTCTACCAAAATGAAGGGCATACCTATTTTTGTTTATAACTGTAGTTTAAGCCCAATAAGCAAGTCTTACGTCAATAGAGCTTAAAGATATATTTTCTTTCTAAAAAATAAAATAGTAACTTTTATCAATAATAATTCTGATATTATTGATAAAAGTATTTATTTAAGAAAACCTCAAATATAAAGTCATTATTTTCACAATTTTAAACAAAAGGATGTATGAATAATGTAATATTCTTTAACAGTCCGGTCAATTTAGCCATAAAAATAGTAACCAAATAAAGAAAAGTCCGTAAAAAAAACTTAAAGACTTACGTTAAAACTTTCGAGAAAAATCCAAAAAACCCAAAATTTTGACCTTTGGGCCCGAATATGAATCCCTTAGCACACATGGGACCGTTTGGGGCTTTTGACACTTTATTTTTTATGGCAAACCTAAGGTCTCTACGGAGATTTGGCTCTGTCGGACTTTTCTTTATTTCAATTGTCTTTAATGACCGGACTATTTAAAGGTACTTGGTAAAGGGTTTGAAAATTCTAATATGTGAATTGAATAAAATTAGAATTTACAGGCTTTTTAACAACTATATTTAACAAATATTTAAAAGAATATGAAATAGAATTAACATATTTTAAATAAACTTAAATGACAAACTTTTATATGTATTAACTATCACATATTACCAATAAAAGTACTTATGTGTTCAAGTATGTCGTACATATTAACATATTATGTACCTACGACATGCTTTTTTCCAAGATTATGTTTAACAATCTAACTTTAATTGTTACGGCCACTCCGGGTCCATGCTTGTAACTGTGTTATGAACAAGAACTTGTTAACAACATGGTTAGAATAAATATTTTTGTATTTAGGTAGCTAAGTAGTGTTTACTTTTAAATTTACTATATTTGCATAACGTTTTGACAGCACAGACAAAACTAGCCTAGTGAGTATTTTTCATTTTGGATTCGCTGTGTTGTATAAATCCATGCATTCTTTGATGTTTTAGTTAAATGCAAATATACTCCACTAGTCGCACACACCCAAAAATACGCCGAGCCTAAATAGATGACACAATAAACATAAGTGAAAAGTTGCGTAAGCTATCAAATAATCGTAATAACTAATATGACGCGTATAAACGCTAATTTTCAACAAAAACATAATGACGGTGACACTCTGGAGGAATCAAATGCATGCATATAGAAATAATAAAGCTAAAAGCTTGGCTTGGCATGTGATTGTGAAGCCTGTGAATTAATTAAAGTGGTTTTCATTAGGGTATATAAATGTGGCGCGTCGTCCGGGCGGCAGCCATGTTGGATGCCACAGATTAGGGATAGTCGTTGAATGAACGAACAGTTTATTTAGACTGTTTATTTGCCGTCGACTGATAAACCGGTTTACAGTCCACCGATAAACTAGTTTACTCGTCCAGTCCATTGGTCGAGCGTTGCTGAACGAAACTGTTCAACTGTTGCCATTGTCTATCAAGCATTCCGTTCTCTTCACACTTGCACGTTACGCTAATATGGCTATCTCTCTTTCGCCATATGCTCTCAACTTCTACAGAGTTATAATAGCGGTGCGCGGGTGCGGCGTCAAGGTGTTGTGTAAAAATAAACTCTATTGCAATGCATGACAATGTATTATTGTTAGTAGGAAAGCAGGTTTTTGAATTTTGTTTGCTTACATTATTATTTTGTACCTACTACAAAATTTCTTATTTAAAATAACTTTATTATGAAGCCTGCCAGTCCTATGCCTGGAAAAAGTATGAAGGGAAGTTCATTTTATTCGAACTAAATCAACAAAACTAAATCATAAGAAAAAAAACACATCAAAATCGGACCTTTTGTCACGCCACAGGCACTCACACAGATACCTACACAGATATATCTTATTTATAATATAAACAGTTTAATCTAGTCGTCGTTTACCAACCAATCAGTGAATCGACGTTCACCGTTCAACGATCGTTCATGTCCTAAACGAATAAAGGCAATAAACCAGTCGAAAATTAGACTGTTTTATAAACAGTTTATCGTGAACGATAAACTGGTCTCGTTTCGTCGACTGAAAAGAAGTCGACGACTCATCCTTACCACAGATTGGGCAGCAGTCGGTGCGCTCGAACGCGCGGCTGGCGCGGTAGGGCGGGGCCTGATCGTAGATAAAGTTCAGGACTTATTTAATCTGTGGATCGGACTCGTGCTATGCTTTGAAACACGAAAACTATCTGGAATTCAGTTTTACATCAAAATTTTCCTACTAAAACCAATGCGAATCGGGTATCACAAATTCATCATTCATTCACTTACTTCTAAGTTCTTTGATGATCATAAGGAAATTTAATTTTGTTATTATAATTAATTAATCATTTAATTTTGTGAGAAATGACTGTATTATTAACTTTTTAATTTGTATACATTAAGGCTGAATGAAACTGCAATAATAATGGTAAACATTGTATTTTTGGAGTTTACTCCTTAAGAAACGATTTGAGCTTTAAGGCCCGGTACGGAAATTTTATGAGGAGTAAAATCAAGTGTAACACGAAAAGTTGAGGCGTTACGTAGAAAGAGACAAACATATATATCTGTAGGATTTAACGTGTAAAAGAATGAGATGGAAACATTACACAGCGTATCTCATTCTCGGGGTTTCCTCTTTGCGCGATACTTCGTAGTTGAGACTACGAAGTATCGCGCAAAGAGGTATTGCTGTATTTTATTTATATTATTTTGTAACATACTTTATGTAATAAGCTTTATTGAAGTGGGTAATATAAATAATCCGAATAATTACAAATATATGTTTGTTTCTCTTATCATTTTAGCAGATGCGTTCATTTACCCTTTTTTTCTATTCGATATATATCATAATTATAGTTCGTAAGGAGTAAACTCCAATCGTGCGTCGTAGCTGACACACACACACTTTTTTTAATATTAAATTAAGCCAGAATACTAAGTACTATAAAAAAAGACTTAACATCTCTATATTTTTTAGCCTAATAGGTATTCTATAAAATCTGGTCAAGATCGACAAATGGTCTGTCCTATTTTAGTTTACGGCGTTATTTTTCCAAGAAATTAGAACTCGGGACAACTCTAAGTAACATTCAGCTAATACTCTGTGGCACGGTTTCCTCGTCAAGCCGCCTATGAGGAAATTCATAGCCAAATGTAGAGCGTCGTCATATTATACAATACTATTCAAACTTCTGATCAGTCCATCACATAACCTTTCCAAGAGATCGCTTGCCTACATTAATGGACTTCCATATACAATAATGGAAAAAAAATAATTTTGTATTGTACTTACTTACCTACCCATTTGTCGTACTCTCTACAGTTCAAAATTATATAGACAAATTACAAATAGCCTAACGACCGCGCCGATCAAAGCCTCTCCTATCAGTGCAGCCAAAACACAGCCTCAAACCCGTGACATATAAAACGTTATCTTTCATAGAAGGGTCCCTAATAAAACCCTTTACGTAACGCGATCCGAGATTGATTTACTGTCTATACAATACAACACTATAGTTCCCTTAGTTTGCCTTAGACAATCCGAGTCAACGGATAATTTATTTACATGGAACCTTTATCCCTTTAGGGGAATTTTAGGTCTGATAAAGCGATAATGTGTGCCTTAGAGCCCGTAGGTACTCGTAAAACAGATAATGGGCCTTACATAAAAGGGGAGTTTTGTGGCGTCACGGCTTTGTGGTGAGCGTAAATCAACCCCGAACTTGATTTTGCTTGAAATAAAGTTAATTGTTATTTGGACTTTTATCGCGTCAGAAAACTGACTGTGTCGTTTATTTTTTATGTTATGGGAAAACAAACATAGAATATGACTAGTCTTTTATCGCGTTGTCTATGATTTGAAAATGTTTAACCAAATACAGGGACCTATGTATGTCTCTCTTGATCACAATCTCCACGATATTGTCCTCACTCCAGGTAGGCAGGTACTTTTAATATTTACAATTAGTGCAAATTACATTGTTTATGTTTTTAAAAGTATTAACTATTGTTAATATTTGATAAGATTAATAAAGTAATTGTATGATCCAGTTTAATCCGTGTGTTATTCGTCATTATTCCTTCAGATAAGTAAGTCTCAAAGTTACTAGGACAAGTGCGTGAACGAATAAGAACTGAGTGAAATGTGTGTGTGATTAAATGACTGACCTCTGTAAGGTTAAGTAAGTCTTAGGAAACATGTTAGTCAGCAACTATTTTATATATTTTTTATTTGTTGTATTTATTTATGGACTTACCCTACTTACTTATTTAAGATAGATATAACAAATAGCGTACCTATTATATAAAATGTAATAACTATCATAAATAAGTAAAGAATGCCTCCACACCTCTTATAAACTAAGCTAAAGCTAAACGTTTGATACATATTAGCTTATGTTAAATCAACACTTTCAAGACATTAAATTTCATGGGACATAAACTGATCGGGCTCTCTATAGTTCTTATTAAAATCTTGCTTCACCGAAGGGCAACTTCCCCCATTCTGGTGTTCTTTTTCTAAATATTCACTCGTCTTTGTCGTGCAGTCTCGAATAATAGTTTATTACTGTTATCTACAGATTAGCAGAGATATCTTAGAACCGTATCAAAATATAATAAAGCAAGATAGCTTTGTAAGTACAACACGTGTGTGATAAGCAAAGGTAGGTTAAATACTCGTGATCATTGAAAAAGCAATGAAAAGTAATTAGAAAAAGTTTTTAAAAAGTCGTCTTATCCGACTGAAATAAACCAAACCTTATGGTCTTGAATGAGCATTCTATTTATTTTTTATTACTCCCGACCGCCATAGAACCTCAAACCCGCCAAGGAAAAGCCCTTAGAACATGGGCAACAGTGTCTTCTTAAAGCATATTATCAAATAATGTGCTCGCCTCCATTATATTGTCTATCTGAATCCTTACACGTGACCTCCGGGTGGTGCTAAGAACAGTCTCTGATGCTAGGCTTCGGCCGCGGCTTGTCACCACCCTCCGGGCTGGGCCAGTGCGTGAAGCGATTATTTCGTGTTTCGTAATGTGGCCCTGAGAAGCCATCTACCTTCTAGGTCTTCATGCTCCATCTTAGACCACATCGTCACTTAACATCAGGTGAGATTGTGGTCAAATGAAGGCTTATCAAGCTTAAAAAAAAAATCAGTAGAGTACATTCTGCGGATAAACACAGGCAATAAACATCTCCGGGCGACTTCCAAAAAAAAACGGAATTTAACATCAGAAAATCCCTTAAATTTGAAAATGGTAGGCTTAATAGGCCAAATATATGTATAATAAATGTTTGCTTTCAGGAATCGATATAAATTAAGCGGTACATCAAAAGTCCGTTCGTACGTTAACGGTGCAGCTGAGACGTGGGCCGGATTAATCCTCTCCGAATTAAGATGTTACATTTCACACTTAACGTCAGAACGTTGGAATAGGATCCCGACAGGAACATTCGAAGTTCACATGACAGCTAAACGCAAACAAAACACTCACTCACATTTTTGAAATGAGTAGAATCTAATTGAAACAAGTTTGGAATATTGATAGCTTAAGCCGGGTCTCATGATATGAGACGAGTTATTTATTACCGCAAGAAATTCTATAATTTAAACCTTACCTGGGTGACTGAATTTTTTTTAAAGTGATAATGATTCGTATGGGAGGGTTATCCGGTTTGTCACGTAACGCGCGTGACGGCGCCAGTCTGTCTAGCTTCACTTTCTCCTCCGCTCCTATCTCAATCTAACACATCCCAAGCCCATTCAAAAGTAATATTTTCTTTTAGGCGTCCCAAGACTTAGCTAGATCGATTTTTCACCCACTTTTTTCTCTCTCAACACCAACATTCCTGAAAATCGTTTGAAATTATTGTTACAAGAGGTACTTACTAAATTAGCTATAGGAAAATATCATGTAGGTACCTACAGTTTCTCTTCCATTGTTGCCTTAATTTATATTTTATTAAGAGAAGGTATTTTATACAATTATTTAGTTTAGATAAATTGGGTTAACAATTAAAAAAATACTTTTTTGTATCCATCCTTACAAAATTCATTTAGCCAGATGGACCAGCTAATCTAGATTCGGCTATAATGTTGATTTATTTTGTATGTGGAGACATGAAGTCGGCCACAGTTTGAGTTAACACACAGAAGCACAACTATTATTTTAAATTAGTTTGATGGCTTTAAAGATTTATATCTTTTAAGTCTATTATGAATGGCTTATTTCCTAAAATTAAATTAATGATTTAAAAGCACATTATGAAGACCTTAAAAAAAAAAAAAAAATTAAATTATAATGATGAATTAAAGAGATGCATTTCGTTCATGACCAAAATAAATCCAAAGCAAGAATGTGATCTCCATGTCTTTTTCCTCCTTCGTCACTGACTTTACCAAACTTAGTTTGTGTAGCATAGCGGTATTGTTCACGCCATAAAGCACTTAAAATTCAGCAGAAATAGTGAATAAATGAGTTAAAAGAAATTGAAATTAAAAAAATCTTCTCTTTTCACACACTTTATTTTGTTCGGTACGACCGGACAATAATACTACGAGTAGGTATATCATTCTATAGGATATGAGCGAAATATTTATTTTATTACAGAATATAAAGCTTAAGGTTTATATTTGGCTCAAATCTTCTGAAAAAAAATATATTTCATTAATATTTCTAGGCAATCCACACAGCAACATATTCACCCTAGGGTTAATGGGTGCGCCGGGGTCTCGTTTGTTGAACGGTAGAGAATATCACGGGCCAGTCAGTTTTGTTTGGATCTTTAGGAAAGTGTTTTAAAACCCCTCATCAACCATAATATAAATTAACTTTTGGCGGTGGATTATTTATTATATGTTTATTGATAACTTACATCTTTATAAACATAGAAAACACCCAGCCTAAAAACTACAGATACTGTTGTCTGTACACTGTGTGGTTAGCGTGACGCAGCGCGGGCTCGAGGCAGGTACGTTTACGGCTGAACTTTAATTTACGATCGCTCTAAATTACGTGGATTTACGGCGCGCCTTTATTGGCCCGCCTCCCTCCGCCCACGCCCTCCTCGGTGCACTGCGTCGGGAAAACTGCAGTTGTTGCCAAGTGTGCCAGAATTCCGCTGCATTCTGCCATTTTCGAACGACTTTAAAGCACTAAACTCGGTAATATGTTTTTCTTAAAATATTTTATTTCACTAACCCACAATAGTAGGTCAATCCGAAGGGGCATTGGTTAGCGACACAGTTCCTATAGAACTAATTCAGACATCATCGTTCCTTTAAATATGTTTTTATAAAGAATTTTTGGGTCTGATATAAGATATTAAATAATTATTAATATTTTAGCAACGGGAATTTTCTGGTTACTTTGGTGTCTATCTAATGTTAACTGTACCTAATAAAACCTATTGAGTAAGGGCTTGCATACAAAATGTTATAACTTATATTTATTTTAGTTTTGGTAAACAGGGACACACTTTAATAGTACAATACATACGTTTTTTTTATGCTAGATAAGCCTTCATTTTTTGTCTATAATCTCAACTGATGTAAAGTGACGATGTGGTCTAAGATGGGGCATGAAGATCTAAAAGGCAGATGGACTATCCAAAAGTAAAAGACTTCCAAAAGTAAAGTTCTTCACTATTGAATAAGAATAGTTACCGAACCTGTTACTGAACTAGCAGTAAGACACTCAACAAGCTGGCAATACTGGCACGATATAATTTAAAGCACCGTAAAAAGATAGCAAAGGCTACCTATCCCCTAGGCTATACGATTTCGGTAGCTGCAATAATAACGAGTACTCAATCATTATAAAACTTTTTGAAAAGCCACACTGGATTTCATGACAGTCGTAATTCTTGCCATTAATTAAATTTATACGTCTTCCAATTTTAAGGCAGCGTTGTTATAAATAATTGGTTAATGATTTCCGAAAATAAACGATTTAATAAATTATTATTTAATTCAATACAAATGTGTTTAATGAAAATGAGACTAATCTATGTATGTATACCGAAAAAAATAATTTCTCATTTAGGACTATTTTCGTTATCATAGACATACATTGATTCAATAATTTATCAATGAATTTGTTACAATTACAACTTCTATCCGCCGAGATCATGCCACGGAATCTCTTGGCATGATCGCGGATAATCTCGGATCTGGTGGCGGTTGGTGAATGCCACAAATGTCCTTTTTTTTAATTATATATATTAATGTTAAATTTTATTATAATTTTATTTATGATATATTACCAGAATATATGTATGTATGTATAATGAGAAATGCCTTCAGGATTAATTAATTTTAGGAAGTTTGAAGGGTTCATGATGATGGATAAGAGTGAGAATAGCACGAATCTATACTCGTTTGTGTTTTAAAATGACGATTGACTTTTCTGAAACTCTGATATAATTAGGATAACATTAACAAAGTTAAAATGTATTATGTTAAATAAGCTAAGCAAGTATTTGCATCCAATTGTATGACTACGTCTTTTCTTATAAATACATTTGGTATTAGATAGACTCATACTATACTGACTGCCTCAGTGGCGCGGTGCGCTTGCGGCGCAAGAAGTAGCGGGTTTGATTCCCGCCGAGGGGTCAAGTGTTTGTATGTTCTGCAAGCATTTTCTCCTTGGTCTGGGTGTTTGGTATGTATAGTAAAAAATATCTATCTATGTATCTATTTCTCTTGCACCGCAAGCGGACCTCCGCCCACCGCGCCACTGAGGCAGTCCAACAACAACATAAGCAACATTGTGCCAAGTCAGTACTTGGCCCTTTGCTTAACTTTATGAAAATCACGTTTGTTGTATGAGAGCCCCCTTAATCATTTATTCATAATGTGTTTTTACAATACGAATCATCATCTCTTAAAATTTGTACCCTCTATCCATTAAGGTTCTTGTGATACAGCCTGGTGACAGACAGACGTCGAAGTCTCAGAAATAGGGGCCCGTTTTACCCTTTGGGTACGGAGCCCTAAAGAAGGTACCAACATAATTTTCTAAATTTTATTTCACCAATCTTTCATATAATAAATTCCTCTAGAATAACTCTTTTTGCTGACAATAGCACAAAAATCAGTTCAGTACTTTTTTAAGGGTATATTATCGGTAACACACAGACAGAGGCGACGGAAAACTTTTTTTAATTTCTAATTATGACGATAATTGTTAAGCAGAAACTGGGAGAGCTCTTTAATGTGTTGTTGATTACACATTTTATTGTCTTCAGAGAATCTAAATAGGGGATAAATAGTGACTAGTATTTGACACTAATACCAAATGAATAAAAATAAAATTTATTAAACAATAGCTAGTTACATAATACTTACTATGTAATTAATAAAATGCTAATGTTGATTTAACTACGCGAAAAATATTAAATACAGTAAAATGAGTTTCTTCCACGTTACTTGAGAGTTAGCCTCAAGTACTTTCGATTATAACAATGTAATTGGAACATTAACACAAGACAACTATTTTAGTTAATAATCCGGTACTCAGATGAGTCAGTCTAGTTCATTATGCAAACGGATGTCTTATCCCTTCGAAGGAATTTCTCGGACCATCGTGAAAAGCTTGCCCTCAAGCAAGGCCACGTCACATCCGCCTATCTAAGGAGAAAGCGGATGCTGTACATCGGCTACTTCAAAGGAATAAGCCCTTTGTCGGCGTCCCGTCCTAATTGCCCTCGCGAAACTAAAGTTTTATAACTGTAATGAAGTAATCAGCAAAGTGAATGTGTTGCAATTTTTATTGTTGTTTTAGCAATTAGGTAAAATGTTTAAAACGATAAAAGCGAAAGGGTCTGGTTTTTTTGGAAAAAAAAATATTTTAGTTACGGTATTCTCAATAAAAGTTTATGATCTTACGGTAATCTGGAGAGAATATTGTTCCCTTCTGAATCCGCATCCTATGCCGTTCCCTTCTGAATCTGCATCCTATGCCGCCTGTGTGTAAGCCATGTTTTCTTATAGGGAATTAATATAAAACGCAGAACTCGGTCGTAACATTAAATAGATAGTCAGATATTCAAAAGCTTTATTTAAATCAAATCTTAATGATTTCACACACAGATCTAATTAGGCCTGGAAAAACGTTAAGCGAGCCGCGGGCGCAGTTTCAAACAAATTATGTGCGTCCAAAAGTTATTCGGTTCCGTCGCGGGGCCGAATAACTTTTGTGCATGATTGACATATAATCGCGCCCACGCCCGCTTAACATTATTTCAGGTGCTAAGGTTTAAATTATAAATGTTAATCCATATTAAAAGTTTAGGGACCTCTATGTTTTAGAATTAATATTAGTAACTAGCAGAGCCACGTGGTGTTCCCTGAGCCATAATGGATTTTCTCGCGGTGAAAATTAGACTATGGGTTAATCCAGAGTGTCAGCTAATGGATTTTTTTTAAGAAGTCCATGTCATGTAATTAGCATTATTGCAATACATGGACCCCTATCTCCTCCCGCCGTAAAGCCTATGGCTGAAATGATTATTATGAAATACAAAAATCATTAAGTAGGGTGAGGGAGAGCCAATAATTTGTACATTTTTGTACTTTTCTTTTTTTTTTTATTCTGGATATGCCTTTATTTGACCACAATCATGTGTCGATGTAAAGTGAGGATGTGGTCTGAGATGGGACATGTAGACCTAGAAGGTAGATGGCTTCTCCAGGCCACATTACGAAACACGAAACGAAAAAATCGCTTCACGCACTGGCCCAGCCCGGAGGGTGGTGACAAGACTTTCCTTGTGAATTTAACAAATTTCTCGTGTTTTTAAAATTCACTATTAAATTCAGACGTTTCCATGTGCTACTTCACTATGTGGCTACATTAGGCCATCTCACCTGGATAATTAAGAAAAATTGACCATAATATGGAAGGGAGAACATTAGGCCTCCGGAGGTTAAATAAATTATTTATATTAAGATTTACCTCAAATTGACTGTATTATTCTTATAATTAAGAAAGATGATGGCTTATGGGGCATTTTTATCAATCATATTCCACAAAAAAGACTTGTTTACTACCGTGACAGTTTAAAACATGAGAGGATATATGGGATGGTACAGTCCACTAAGGTATTAAAAGTTACTGACCATGGATATAAATGATATGAAGTCGAGAGGCTTTCTATCGCATTATTTGTATGTATAGCATATGAATTACACTCAGTTTGAGGGCATGTCTCGTAACTAAATATAGGAAAAAAAATGTGGCAAATGGCAAGGTATACGAAATACTGGCCATCTCACCCCAAACACTACAGCTATCACCATCTTTCCCTGATACTCAGGGAAAGATGGAACTTTTTAAAGTCAAAAATGATATATTGTTTGTTCTTGAAAGTTGATTTATAGTTATTTTATGATAAAATTAATAATAAAACTTTATGATTTCAGCTTTACAATAGAGTCTTAAAGTTGCTAGGGACATCTCACCCGGACTTACCCAAATAAATAATATAAGTTTTCTAATCATAATACAAAGTTCCATCAACAAAATAAAAACCTACAACTAAAAGATTAAATCCAACGCATATTTATCAACGTTTCCCTTGAAATATTTAATGAGTGCTTCATGTCCTGAGAACCATTAATAGCCAGCCACGGAGCGCTTTTAACATCTAATCTAAGCCTATTAAACAGACCCTCCGACCCAACGTTTCCAAGTAACCCGATATAATTGTAAAAAATAAAACTTCCAACGGACAAACACGTTCTACCTAAGCGTAATTTGCATCTGACGCGATCTTATCGAGAAACTACACGATCCTATTGGTTGGAAAATGATCTTTAAGCTTTAGAGATATGGTTGTGCTTGTCGTGGTGTGGGTTGTAAGTAAAGGCTTATGTTCACGAGGTGGAGCTTTTATGGCGGCGGCTGCGCTGTAATTGGAAGCAGGGATGGTCGCGGAGCAATTGACCAGAAAATAACAAGCCCTTGGCCTCGTACATAATATAAGACATATGAGCCGTAAAAGCCGTATACAGCTGCCGATTTTACCTCTACGGACTTGGAATCGAAATATTTAATTTTGGCAATTAATATCCTGGTGTTGTTTCGTGATATCCAGTCTGATAATTTTTTGTTAAGTTATTGTTGCGTTTTCAAAGCGCTTTAATTATTTATGTTCTTTGAGTCAAATGTATTGAAAGCTTACAAAACAAAAGATGTCCAATTACCTTTTTTTATAAGTCATATTGTGCCAGTTAGTTAGCAGTTTTCCCTCTAAGGCAATGCTTCGACTTATAAAATTAAATGTGAAACGTTAATTTATGAAGAAAATTACAAAATAAACCAATCAAAAATTATTCAATTTATGGAATAGCTTACATCTACATAAGCAGTTTTCATTATTTAGATATAAAATGCACAAACATTAACGGTTCTGATAAGTGATTTATAGCGATCATATATTTAATTTTTATTTAATTAAATTGCTATATTATTCGCAGTTGTAGATAACCGATAACGTCACACTTACATTCGAAAATGAATAATGAGTGATGGTTTGTTTATAATTTAATAATTTAGTATCCCACCTTAAAATTATAGTCACAACTATAGTTAGGTACCTATGGCTGTATTTTAACTAACAGACGTTTCTTTGTAAGTGCTTCTTGTATCAGTCTCAAGCCTTTTTCCTAGCGAGCATTTGCTGACAGTCATGACATGAAGAGAGGCAAAAGGGTTGGTATTTTCATACTCTTTGTGATATATAAATGTAGTACTTAAATCTGACCGTTCTGCCGAGACCGTGGCACTGACAGGACAGTAATAATTAATTTATCTTCTCGACATAGCTGTCACTCGCCCTGTAGCAAAATATGAGCCACGATAATACTATTTTCCTAATTAATTTAAAACGATACCCTAAATAAAACTACTGTAGAAAACGTTTACAACCTTACAGTAAATCTGTATCAAACACAATCCGTAATGGTTATGGACTGCCAGCTGATAGAGAAGTCCATACAATGATGATGATTCCATAAATTTATACAGTGCACAATAAAAGCTCCGAACAAAATAGCGTCACCTCAGTTTATATGCGCACTAAACGATCATTGTCAGTTAAGAACAATCCACGATCACGTCCGTGAAATTAGTGAATGGTTTTACGAGGCACCTGGGCTGTAGGATATTGTAAAATCTTAGGATGGTGACGGTGGCTCCCATTTTCAAACAAATTTCTTATAATTTGAAATGTTTTTCCAAAATATCAAGCCATGTTGGCGGCGGGCAGCGACAGGGTTTGTAGAGTCCCACAATTTTAAACTTTATATCATTTGTTCTTTTGTAATTTATAATCTTGAATTCTGTTCAGCTATTACGATAATATCGTAAAATTTAATGTATATTTACGTTATATTATCACCATACATAGGCACAGCCTCGTGACAGTCAGACGATCAAAAACAAACCGAGCCTAAGGAAAATGGGTCCGCTTCCTTACATTATTAAATTTGGTTTTCCTTGTAGAAACAGTTCAAAACTAGTTCCACCAAAAGGGCACCATGCATGAGTCTGTTCCAAGCTCCTCTCAAAATCAAAAAGGTCATGTAAGGTAATATTTTGCTTAGATTTCGGATTATACTTATTATTGAGCATTATCGAATGCTCTTAAAATGAAAAATAGATTTAAACCTACCAACGTAAGATCGATCAATCATCACTTGCTAGTGTAAATTTTCCTCGTAAATATACTAGTAAAAATAATGAATGAGTGTAAAGGTCTGACGGTAATGACTTAGGTATTAAGTACCTAAGTCATTACCGTCAGACCTATAATTATCTGAAATACAATGAGGTTTTAGTGGGATCTGCCCTGATGGCAATACTTGCTCTTTGGCCGGATAATACGTCTAGAGATACCTTTACGTTTTCACATATGGCTGCTAATTAAACAGCAATAAAATGTTTATTAAAGTGGCCAGATATATTTCTTAGTTGGTAAGTCAAGAATTACACAATTATGTTGAGGTTGGCGGTTGGCCTCGTAATATAAGTTTGGGTTATATAAAATTAGGACCAATTAGTACCTGTGGCTAATGTGAACGTTGTTTTATTTATAACAATTATTTTCTGAAAGTATTGTGCTTATCCACAATACTTTCATCAGGCGATGCGATAAATAAATATGAACGGAGAGATAATTTAAACTCTTAACTAACCAGAATTTGTCATTTTAAATATTATTTTTTAACCTTATGTATTATTTAGATTTCTGTGGTACAGACAGACAGTATAGAATACGTAATCGGAACAGAAGACACGTATAGTAAATTTTTTTTTTTAGGAAAAACGATTGAAAATATATTAAATAATTTCTTTATAATTTCGTTGTCTTTAGGAGCCTGCTGTGCTAGCTAGAAACTACCACTTGGTTGGGCTCAAGTTCTAGGAGGAAATCCGTTTCCAGCAAGTTAATGTCCAATTTAAATAAAAAATTGTTAGCAATTTATTATGAAGTAACACTAAATTGCTATGGGAAAGCTTATGCATAAACTTTAGTTCCGTTCAGTTCGTCTAATATCCATTTAATTGATCACCTATCATAATAGTACTGAGTATCATTGAGTAAACTCAATATACAAAATTCTTCATCATTATGAAGATTTTGTTTGTTTGCAGGACGCTGGTCCGACTTAAAATACTATTTCATAGGCCATTTATTAAAAGCTTCACGGTAGTTTTGACTTTTACCAATACTTTAGAATCTGAGTTTTACTGTTATAGCAATTTCTCCTTATAAGTGGTAGATATAGGTTAAGTTTTCGCTTTACGTAGGTATCTTAATATTTATGTAGCAGGACAATCTACACAGCAACATCTAGCCCGGTGGTAGATTCTGAGCTTGTGATACGGGTACTAGATATCTAATATGGATGAACAGGCAAATGTGCATGTCGCAAAATGCTATGTAAAATGAGCAAATCGCAAAATGTGCAAATAATAGTAGCAAATCTCTTGTGACGCATCGCAAACGGACCTTCGTCCACTGCGTTACTCAGCCATTCAATGTATTGTTAAATATTATATAATTGAAAGATTTTCATTAGCCTCCCGGAAATGAAGTGTTATATCGGATTAGCTGGGCTTCATAAACGGATTAATCGTGCGTACCTTATATACGGCGGCGGATCAAACTCGGACAAAGGAAACATCAAAGGCGCCGCGAATGTACTTATCACAATATTGTTTGTACTCGCCGCAATATCGTCCTGTGGGTAGGTACTCGATAAACATGGGACCTTGATAAAGTGCATTCTTTGACGTAGATTAGCGTAAGCTGTTGTTTTCTGTTAAATATGACTGCGAGTACACCTTAAAGCTTAATAGAAACTTTCAATAGTGCCAAGCAACCGGCGTATTTATTCCTGCATTGAGAATATCTCAGCTCTCAACTAGCCCTTGGAAGCTTACTGCTAGCTGCTCTGAGCATTACACGAACCGTTACAATTTTCCTTGAAAGTAAAGTTCTTACAAAAAATAGTTTAGTTTTTTCATGGCTTTGGATTTTTATATGGAGAAGTTTATACTATGCTATTTTTATAACATGCACGCGACTAAGATATTTAGCAAGGGTTTCTTGTTCGAATCCTATGAACGAAAGTAGGCACCTAACTATTATCTGGCTCTTACCTCTTCACTTCACCCCTCACCTGCCTGTGCTGTCTGAAATAGTTTGAATCCCAGAAGGGGCATAATGGAAAAAACTACTTTAACTTCAAGCATTGTCCGAGTACATTTTGGTAAATGGATGATAAAATTAATTTCAACTCATTCAGACTGAGAAATGTGTCAAATTTAACTTACACGGTTTGATTATCTGCAGTCAAACATATGGACAGGTGAAATTTAAAAAGCTTTTATAATAACAATGAAAACTGCTTAATATATGAATATACAAACACTAACCCTCATCGAACTGAGCAACCGATACCACCCCCATTGCACCACAAGCAGACCTTCGCTCGAAGCGCTACTGGCTTATTTTATACAATTTATTAATAATCTTCTTCTCTTTTCTTTGTATTGTATTTTATTTCTTTAAATGTGAAAACTTTTAAATGACCTTCAGTGTGCACATCTATATTGTTTTTAATTATCTATTCCACGATACCCCACTTGTCATAGATTGCTGGCTTAAATTTTATTTATTTTTCAATATGGCGTCCAATAGTCGCCTTATTGAATTTTGACTAACGTCATGTCTCTTGTGACACTAGCTGGTCTAATCTTACCAGAAGTTTATCAGACCATAAGCTGGTAAGTAACCTCTTCAAACCGACTGGCTCTGGCTTCTCCGTCTAACGTATTAGGCATACCAGAGGGCCATGTAGCCACAGGACCGCCGCTGATGATGACAATGGATGTCCGCCCGTATAATGGCGGTAATGGCCGCCGCACGCACGATTTGCAGCAGCCCGGCTAACTACAACTTTACGGCACCAACTTTATGGCGCATAATCGCTCTTATTATAATTTAAGTGGTTCCTTTCGTAAGCTGCCTGCGGAATCTGTATTTACTGTTTCATTTTAATTAGCTCCATGGGCTCGATTGTAAACAGTAAAATTTCCGAATATATATTTAATGTGAGTACATATATTTTACTTATCAATTGTAATGTATGTGTAATAATGTATGAAAGTGAAACTTTTCTTCTGTATGCCAGATGTCTCGAATTTAATTTTTACTAATATTCAAAATAAATTACAGACAACTGCCTGTGGATTATTATTTTACTAAAGTATCTATATCATTATACTAGCTGACCCCAGCAAACGTTGTTTTGCAAAATGAAAAATAGATAGAAATAGATTCTCAGACCTACTGAATATGCATATAAAATTTCATAATAATCGGTTAAGCCGTTTCGGAGGAGTATGGTGAGTATGGTAACTAACACTGTGACAGGTGAATTTTATACATGATATATTCTGTAACTAGTTTAATTTAGGAGCAATTGCTGAATAATTTAAATCATTCCTGCAATATTCTTTCGCATAGGAAAATAGAAGTAGTTATTATATTTTTTCCGTCTGAATTTATAGAGTGTGGTCATGGATCATGCAGCTTGGAAGAGCATAGGCTGGTGCTCAATAAGCTTTACCATAGCATAGTAAGTGTATTAAGTGAGGCAGCTACTAAGACTAGTGAGCGGCGCATGCAAAACAAAAATAGGCATCTCTGTGGGTGGAATAAGCATGTCTCTGAGGCTCATAGGTTGGCCAGGCTTAACTTCAAAATATGGATAACACATAATAGACCATTATCTGGTAAAATTTTTGAAGAAATGACTGAAGCGCGTAAAATATTTAAGAGCCGGTTAAAGTGGTGCCAAAATAATCAGGAACAACTTAAAATGGACATACTAGCAAAACACAGGGCAGCTAAAGATTTTAGGAATTTCTGGAAGTCGACGGGGAAGTATGATGTTAAGCCTGGCCTCCCGGTGAGTGTAGGTGGAAAAAGTGAGCCGGAAGAGATCTCCAATTTGTTTCGAGATCATTTTAGGGTACATTCTCCACTAGGACCTTCGTCTGCACTCTCCATCTCTGCTGATCCGGATCGTCAGGGAGAGGCGCCACAAATATACTTTACTGCAAAGTAAGTAAGAAAAGCCCTGAGTAAAATGAGCGGCGGCAAATCTCCCGGGCATGATGGTATCAGTGTGGAGCATTTGAGACATGCGGGTGTTCACCTTCCGAGTGTGCTGGCTCTGTTCTTCTCAATGTGTATCAGTCACTCCTATCTACCTCATGACTTAATGAAAACCATCGTGGTACCCATTGTGAAGGACAGAACTGGTGATATCTCGGATAAGGGGAATTACCGTCCTATCTCGTTGGCAACAACGATAGATAAGGTACTGGACAGTTTGCTTAACACTTACTTGGAAGAATTTTCTCATCTACATGACGCGCAGTTCGGATTCCGATCCGGACTTTCTACTGAAAGCGCCATAGTGAGTCTTAAGCATACTGTTCAGTACTATACGGATCGTAGGACGTCGGTGCATGCCTGTTTTCTTGACCTATCCAAAGCCTTTGACCTAGTGTCCTATGACGTGCTCTGGAGAAAGTTAAGAGACAGGGGTGTGCCGGCGGAAATGCTCAGTATATTTAGATATTGGTACGCTAACCAAACGAATGTTGCGAAATGGGCTGATTCACTATCTGAAGCATATATGTTGGAGAGTGGGGTGAGACAAGGAGGGTTGACATCTCCTCTACTCTTCAACATATATGTGAACGATCTTATCGTGGGGCTGAGCAGCATGCGTGTCGGATGTCGAATAGATGGCGTAAGCATCAACAACATTAGTTACGCGGACGACATGGTGCTGCTCTGCCCCACGGCGGGTGGCCTACAAGAACTGCTGAAATTCTGTGAGGTATATGCTGCTGATCATGGACTTCTGTACAACGTAAAGAAAACTGAGTACATGGTCTTTGAGGGTGCCGGCAGGGGTAAGGATAAGAACACCCATAATATTACCCTTAATGGCATGAACGTAAGAAAAGTGAACCCTTTTAAATATCTTGGACATATCATTGCCGACAACCTCAAGGATGATGCTGATATTGAAAGGGAGCGTAGGGCGTTGGCAGTTAGAGGTAATATGCTGGCCCGCAGGTTTTCCCGGTGTACTGAGCAAGTTAAGATAACGCTTTTCAAAGCCTACTGTCAAAACATGTACACGGGAAGCTTGTGGGTTAGACACACCAAAAACTCGCTAGCGACCCTGCGCGTCCAATATTATAATATATTTAGGATGCTTTTGGGTCTGCCTCGCTTCTGTAGTGCATCGGGGATGTTTGCTGAATATCAAACTGATGGCTTTGGTGCTATCATTCGCAAAAAAACCACATCCCTGATTCGCAGAATGCGTGACAGTCACAATAGCGTCCTGAAAACCATAGCGGATAGATATTCATCACCGCTATGGACAAGCCTGATTCGCAGAGTGATCCCGGGAGTAGTCCCGCTACTCTGGTGAGGTCACGCTGGGAATGAGTCTTGCTTTTTATGTTTTTATGTTTTATTAATTGTAATTTTTTTCTATATCTCGATTTTCTTACTAACCATTTACTGTATTTAATTGTGTTATGAGTACTAACCCCCTATGGATCTATGTTATCCGAAATAAAAGACTTTTATTTTTATTATTTTATTTATTATGTTTTATTTATAAATAGTGCAACATGTATTTTTCTGAAAACTCAGCTGCACAACATGTTTTCATTAAGTACCTGCAATTTCTAAGTATTTAAAATTATACGATATGTATGTAATCAAAAGAATTAAATATTTATTTAAATTTTCTTGTGATGTCAAGCTTAACAATAAATCGTACCAAAATGTACTTTTTATACTTTCACTGCACTGTATCGACTCATTTATCGATTGCAAAAAAATAGAATACAATGTTCATACCATAAATAGTCGAACTGACGGACTTGTTGACGCTTGTATACCTACATAAAACTGCTATTTCTGGCTATCATTATAATTAGGTACTGAATTGACTAAAACACGAGGCAAACAATGGGCCTACTTATGCCTTATTTAGCGACTATTATATAAATACGACAACGGTGTACGGACAGCTTTTATTTAACTGTTATTAAACAGATAAATAATTTGTATTAAGAATAGCGTTTTTTAACAGATCCCCTTTAATTCTGATATAAAAAGTGAAATATTTTTTTATGACAATTTTATTTAAATGTTTTTTTTATTTGGAAAATTTGGGCAAAATATAATTTTTGTATGAATGTTTGTAAGTCAACTTTCGAAGCATTGATAGAAAATTGGTGAAATTAAACAGAAATTCCACAAGGAAATTGTTAAAAGATTTTTTTAAATAATAATAAAAATCGGTGAAGTGGTTATCGAAATATTTGTACGTTTCCGAAACATTATATTTACCTCCGTCTAATCGCAACGAGTGGGTTTAGAGGTTTACAATTATATAACATCTTTAATTAATTACATAGCAAGTTGTTTATAATAAAACTTTTTTGCCAAAAATTAAACCAACTTCAAACGAGAAACTGAAAAGTACAAAATAAAGAAGAACAAATTAAGTTATTGTGTTATAATAAATACAAGATAGGTATTATAGAACTAACTGGCTCGTTCCGGCTTTGCTCGGATGCGAAAACTTTCCTATGGAATGACTCTACCTATCGCATAAAGATACGTTCAGTAGTTTTTAAGTTCAACCCAAACATAAGGAGGGAAGACGCGGCGGAGACTCTTATTTATAATAAGTATAGATAAAAACAAAATCAAGCAAGCGCAGCGTAGGAAGTCCACCTACTAGGTGCACGGTTGACTAGGTGAAGGCTGCGAGTTCAAGTGGATGCAGGCCGCTTACAAACGTAGTAGGTAATTAAAAATCTTGGAGGGAGGCCTTTATTCAGCAGAGGACGCCCTACGGCTAAAATGATGATGAATACAAACAACAAATTTTCGCAACACTTAAATTGCCACACCTATTTGCGACCAAAATAAATTTTCATTTCCTAATTAAATTTATATCAACGCGCAACCGCCGCGCCACCACATCCTACTTGTATGAAGGCAGTTGAACCTTAAAATAAGAAAACGAATATGAAACCTTTACCCGACTTGAAAATGGTACAAACTAATCACATTATTTTAACTAGATCATTAATTCTGTGGTACGAGTATTGGAGATTGCAACTTAAAAATAAAACAAAACGTTATATTCTGTAAAAAACTAATGGCATCTTTTATTTTTTTATCATTACTAACTGATATCATTGCCAAAAGTAATTTGTTGTTCATAACCAGTTCAGTAATATGAACTTTGAAAAGCTGTTGGCTGCTAGTAGTAATCTAGGTTTTAATCTTAGTTTAATCTAGTTAGTAATATTTAAAAAACATACAGAACGACACGGTTGCTACATATGAGTGTACGAAAATGTCTATGTACTGAGACGACCGTTTTTAGGTGAAAAGTAGGTAATAGTAGATAAATCTTATCTCGACGGTTTTTTGTATGTGCCCCAGTCAAAGCATAACCTCATAAAAGTACCCATATCCCAGAAACACAATCACAGGGTCATTTTTAGTATTTACATAACAAAAGGATTAGTCAACCCAGTTAAATTCTGGAAACATTTACAAAAACAATGTTTTGCATCCTTTAAACAGAACAATAATTCAATTATCTGTTCGTCTATGGATACGTTCCGACTTTTGTGTCGGTTGTCGGTGTTCTTTGAGGTTAAACAAAGGAGTTTTATTTTAAATGGATTTTCCAGCGTTTGTGCTTGAGACAATAGTCGCGGAAGGCACCGAGATACGCAGCAAGCTCGTTCGCAGATCAGGTAGCACCTTTTGTTTACGTAAAACTGTTAAAATTAACAAATTTACACGTTGTAAAAAGTAATGAAGTTAGTTTACGTTTTTTATAGGTTCTTACACATATGAATATTTTTTATGTTATATCTATATAAATAAAAATGAATTGTTGTTCGTTAGTCTGATTAAAACTCGAGAACGGCTGAACGGATTTATCTTATCTTAGTCTTGAAATGTTCGTGGAGGTCTAGGGAAGGCTTAAAAGGCGAGAAAAAATCGAATAATTGCCGGGAAAAAAAATTGAATAAAAACCCGTGCGAAGCCGGGGCGGGCCACTAGTAAGTAATATTATAAGCAAACATTTAACATATAGAAGTATAGAGAACCTTATTAGAGAACTACAGCCCCAAGTTAATCTGTTCTCTAAGGTTCTTACACACTGTCTCGAGCGCAGGCCTGAGTTCTGATGAAGAACTCTACCAACCAAATTTACTGGAAATCTTAAAGGTTGACCCAAAACACTAAAATAGTATTTGCGATCTGTCTAGCTAATCTTATTAATTTGGTATTCTTATTAATTAAAATTTATTCCCGTTAAAAATTCTGTATCATTCATTATTGTAAAGATCTTTCGATATATATTTTTGGAGTTTACTCCTTAAGAAACGATTTGAGTTATAAGGCCCGGTACGGAAATTTTATGAGGAGTAAAATACTTCGTAGTTGAGACTACGAAGTATCGCGCAAAGAGGTATTGCTGTATTTTATTTACATACATTATTTTGTAACATACTTTAAGTAATACGCTTTATTGAAGTAATATAAATAATCCGAATAATTACAGATATATGTTTGTTTCTCATTTTAGCAGATGCGTTCATTTACCCTTTTTTTCTATTCGATATAATATCATAATTATAGTTCGTAAGGAGTAAACTCAAATCGTGCGTCGTAGCTGACACACACACACTTTTTTTCAATATTATCTAAAATATTTTTTATGATTACTTGTTAGTACTTAATTCTATAATTTTATATATTTTGATTGTTATTTTACCTATCATCATCATTTTAGCCATTAGACGTCCACTGCTGGACATAAGCCTCCCTCAAAGACTTTAGACTTTTTTAAGAATTATCTGTTCTACGTGCTATGTGAGCTAATACTCTCTTATCTCCTCATTTCTGATTCGATCCCGTACAGAAACCCCGAGCATAGCCATAGCTCTTTGAGCGACTCTAAAATTAATATTATACGTAAAATTATAACTACCTATACGTTTATCGTTAAGAAATAATTTGGGTAAGGAGCTTTTAGTTGACTCACTGCAAGCAAGAATGAGACTCAGAACCAACCGAGTTATTATCTACATAGTTTTTAGATAAAATCCAACCGTTCAGAAGTGCTAAAAGCTTTAACAACGCCAATACAGTAAAAGTCTCTTTGAAAAGCATTATAAATAAATTATAAATGTATACTTTTTACACACTTGGGAGTGAATATGATCATGCTCAGCTATTATTTACAGACCGAGATCCGAAATATCAAAAACTATCCAAAGACTACAAAAAACTATAGATTTCGCAAAGTTGTCTTTTCTTTCAATATTTTTTTTTTATGCTGAATAAGCCTTAATTTGACCACAATCTCACCTGATGTAAAGTGACGATGTGGTCTAAGATGGGACATGAAGACCTAGAAGGTAGATGGCTTCTCCGGGCCACATTACGAAACACGAAAAAATCTCTTCACGCACTGGCCCAGCCCGGAGGGTGGTGACAAGCCGCGGCCGAAGCCTACCACCAGAGACTGTTCTTAGCACCACCCGGAGGTCACGTGTAAGGATTCAGAGGGTTACCACTTACGGACGTGAACAGACAAAACCAGAAATATTATACGTATATTCCTTATAAATAACTCTAGCCAAAGTAACTCTATCTTTCTCACTCTCACAATAAATCCACGATTGTTTTTGGTTTTATTTTGATAACTTATTCGCTTGGTCGTTCACCCAAATTTTAGTAAATATCGGAGAAAGAAACACCGGGAATCGATTGCACAAAGCACTTACTTACTGTGGCTGCAATCCTTCTGATTTATAATGTAAGTGTCATACCTACGTTACCTGCTGCTGAACATACCTCGCACAGAGTGTGTATCATCATTAAAACGAAGAGGGTTAAAATATCACTCAGATAAAAACACATCAAATAAATATCCATCGGCTCATCAATCCCGGCCCAATCTACATAGGTAGATGTTCCCTGCGTCGTTTATTGGCCAAGTTTTGGACAAAGACGCTTCGTTTACGACGTCGTAAATACACCCATTGTCCCATATAACTTTGTACCAAATGCTGCCCGCTTATTGTGAATGCTAAATAAGATATCTACTTTTTTGTTCGTTCTGTTCAGCTAGACCGACGTTTGTACATATTTTGACTGCAACGTCTATTCAAATTGCCTTTGGCTATGCCGACTACTTTGGACCACGTGTAAATTAAAACGTCTTAAATATTTGAGTCATTTCTGGGAAAACAACCTCAACAAAGTTGAAATAAAAAAATCTGATATACATACAAGTAATGGTTGCTGGAGATTTTCACATATATGTAAATTATGTTATTTTTGAAGCGAACATAGATGTTTTTTTTACGTATTTTAACAATTTCTAAGGTTTTAATATGTGATGTGATTTGACGCGCAGTAAGATTTATGTTTACGATCGGTGTAATTTATTAGGTATCGTAAATACTGGTAACATCGCCGACGGACACGATTCTACCATTTACTTGAGCATTCTAAACTTACCTGCCTATGTATATTCGACTTATTTGTAGATTATATTCGTGTATATAAAGGTTCTTAGGCGCCGTATTTGGAACTTTACCTGTCGGGTTACAGGTATTTTTGTAATGTATTTGTAGGTATTTGAGTTAACTTTTTGCCGGTTGACATTTGTTTTCGTACGTACCTCTCGACTTAATACGAACAAGTATTCTCCAACTAAGAACTTAATTCAATATACATAAGTATTCGAATAGGGTTTTTATAAAAATAAAAATGTTTTTCATGTTTATCTTCATAATCCTTTATTTTCTTAAGTATGTTTTCGGCTTTTTAGTAATTGTTCGCCAAAACTAATTAGTTTCCAAAACAATTTCTTGGAAAATCCACACACATAAATCATACTCTTTATCAAGCTTTTTTTTTCAACATTCTATAGTTAAGACTTTTTCACCATTCGATCTATATTATTACTAGCTGACCCCAGCAAACGTTGTTCTGCAAAATGAAAAATAGATAGTATAGCCGATTCTTAGACCTACTGAATACGCATATTATATTTCATAATAATCGGTTAAGACGTTTCGGAGGAGTACTGTAACTAACATTGTGACATGGAAATTTTAATATATTATTATTATTTTTAATTTAAGTGTGAGAGTCAATTTTCTGTAGCTCACATAGACCCTTTTTCGACTATCACTAGCAAGATTATAATGATTCATGACTTTATGACGTTTAGATATATTATATAAGATCTGTACTTTAAAACAAATAATTATGTTCGGGATTAATAATCTTTTATCATGCTGAATCATAGCCCAATCTTTCAGTGTACCTAGGTCTGCTCATTATCATCACTTGTCCTCGAATGAGATATGGAACGGACGGGAAAGTGAGATTAAATATTAATTTACTTGCTTTCATGTTCGCCGATAATCCAGACGTTATCAAGATATCAAATCTTTGGATTAAGCCCACCTAACACAATGCAGGCATGCGATAACGACTGATATACTTCAATTTAAGGACTTTAATTGTTTCAGATTTGTTATGTTCTGTGTTATTAAAGTATTTTATATCTTTTCTGTATCTATCCAGATCCAGAGGACTTTACCAAGTAAATAAATATGTATTTCCGGACAATCCACACCACAACATTTAGCCCCGTGGTAAGCTCTAAGCTTGTGTTACGAGTCCTAGACATCTGATTTACTTTATTATGAAAGACTTACATAGATAAGTATTATTTTTTTAATATACATATAAAGCATCCAGACAAAGGAGAAATTACTTGCAGAACATACAAACACTTGACCCTTCGGCGGGAATCGAACCTGCCACCTATTTGTAAGTACCGCAAGCGGACTTCGCCCACCGCGCCACTCTGCCAGTCAATATTTCGCCCACCATCTAATTGATGGTGTAAGTTCAATTGTTGTACCACGTAACGCGGTTCTAAGGAAATTGCATGAAGGGAAATTACTTTAATATTTTGAATATCCGAATTATCTACATAAACATGAATATATGAAAGTACTGTCCAAGTATGCCCTGTGCTTCTAAGGAATGAAACATTTTGACTTGGATTTTTTGTCAAATACTAGGTAATTCAGATGTGAGAGTTTCGCAATTTTTTTCAATTCACTCTATTTTCTTAAGGTTAATGTTTACTAGGTTATGATTTTTATGCTACTTATGTTATAAAATACGTATTGTTTGTAGACTTACTAAAATAATTCTGTATACTGATAGTTACCTACCAAAACTTACTTACTATACCTACTTACCTTTTTTTACCATAATTGTAATGAATGAGTAAAAAAACCGTAATGAGTAAAGTGTTACTAAAATAAATAAGAGACTTTAGACCCAGTAGGTACGTATGATTTTTATCACATTGTTATCTGCTGCTTGTTAGCTTAAAAAAAAAAGTTACATTGTGAGTTGATTTGTGATTTTTGTAAAACTCGAGCAGGTTTTTCCATTTTCAAGTTTTGTTTTATGTATTTTTTTTCCAGCACGGAAACTGGTTAATTTTCAAGACACCATCATCACCCTTCAAAAGATTATAGGCATTAAAGGTGGCCTATTGTTGGAGAACGTAGGCTTTAGGTACTATGTACTCAGTGAGGTAGCTTACGAAGTAGTTCGAAGTATCTTTAATAGTTCGATTCCCGCCAAGGGGTCAAGTGTTTGTATGTTCTGCAAGCACTTTCTCCTTGGTCTGGGTGTTTAATAAGTATAATAAAAAAATTCTATGTACGTATGTATCAGATGTCTAGTACCCGTAACACAAGCTAAGAGCTTACCACGGGGCTAGATCTTGTCGTGTGGATTGTCCTGAAATATTTATTATTATTTATTTATAGTCATAAAAAAAAAAAAAAAAAAATTGTAACCGAGCCAAAAAGGTCCTTTGTTAAAATAATATTTTCTCAATATAAGCTGGTGGCAAACAGCTCTGGACAGGGATTGTTGGAGGGAGTTGGGGGAGGCCTTTGCCCAGCAGTGGGACAACGTAGGCTAAAATAAAAAAAAATAAAAAAATTATAGTCATTCGATTAGTCCAACAATATTTATAAAGATACTCTATTTACTAAGGGTTGATAGGGGTTTTCCCTGCCGATCAACGAAATATGATCTACCAAAGCCACAAAGCGTGGTGAGTTAAGGTATTTACGTTCTTATTTATTGAAAGTCAAGGGCCACCGTCCAGATGTGGGTATCCCATAGCCCAAATGATCAATGATTATATCCACCTAAGAGTTCCGAAAAAGTCGCTCTCAATTTCCTGCAAAAGCACCGAACATGATCCATCATGACTCATTCGCTTCCGGTATTCCATAAGACAACATTGACCACAGAGAAATGATTCATATGCACTGTGACATAATTATTTAGTCTGTGGTATATTTAGCCTGTGATTAGGTGTGACGTGCTAACGACCTGTGAGACTGCTGTCAAAGGGCAAACAAAGCCGGAGCGCAAACACGAGTGTTTGTTTGTCGCCGGGCCCCTGCCTATGAGGTGGTCGGAACGTAACTGTTTTGATAGGTTTTTATAGTTTCAATCAGCTTTTCAAAGATAACTAGCAGACCCCAGTCACCCCAGCAAACGTTGTTTTGCAAAATAAAAAATAGATGTTGGCCGATTCTCAGACCTACTCAATATGCTCACATGGTATTACATGAAATTTTCATGAGAATCGGTCAAGCCGTTTCGGAGGAGTACGGGAACGAAAACTGTGTCACGAGAATTTTATACCAAGTCGAGCAAAAAAGTGTCACGGCCATACCATCCTTTTCTCGAAGCAATTCAGGCCATTTTCGACCCCCTGTAAACCCCTGTCCACGTTGTGGATAAAACTGAGTGAAATTTTAGTAACCATGCAGGTATTGTAAAGACACGGTATATTTCATTCAATTTGAACCAGTATTTAAAGAATTCATCATCATCACCCTATTAACGTTCCCACTGCTGGGACACAGGGACTTCTCTCTTTACGAGAGAGATTAGGCCTTAATTCACCACGCTGGCCAAGTGCGGGTTGGTGAATGTCACATGTCTCTTCAAACTCTTTTAAAGTTCTCAGAACATGCCGGCTTACTCACGATGTTTGCCTTCACCGTTAAAGCACGTGTTTAAAGCGCACATAAATTTCTCAAGAAAAAAAATCCAGAGGTGCGTGGCGGGGTTTGAACCCACGACCTTCGGAATGAAAGTCGAGTGTCCTCCCACTTAGCCAACACGGCTTAAAGAATTATAACGGGTCAAATTTCTTAATTTTGTCACTCACTGACTGACTGACTGACTGACTGACTCACCGATCATCAAAATTCTAAGGCACTTCTAGCAGACCTAGAAGCTTCAAATCTATCTATACTAATATTATAAAGCTGAAGAGTTTGTTTGTTTGATTGTTTGTTTGTTTGTTTGTTTGAACGCGCTAATCTCAGAAACTACTAGTACTAATATATAAAGCTGAAGAGTTTGTTTGTTTGTTTGTTTGTTTGTTTGAACGCGCTAATCTCCGAAACTACTGGTTCGAATTGAATAATTCTTTTTGTGTTGGATAGTCCAGTTATCGAGGAAGGCTATAGGCTATATAACATCACGCTATGACCAATAGGAGCAAAGATATAGTGGTAAATGTGTAAAAAACGGGAGAAATTGTTTATCTTTGAAGCCTTCCGTTGCGTGCGCCGTGAAAACGGTTCAAGATACACAAAAAATATGTATTAAAGAATAATAGCTCTTTTAATGATCTAAAAAACAGTCCGGGATAGTATATGTCTATCTTTTAAGATTAACTCACAAAAACCGTTTTTATGGTACCTAATTTGGTCGAAATAATTTGTTTAAGTTGTATCAACATAATAATATTAATCTTTATTCAAATAAATATGTTGTTGGTTAAGAGTACTTCATCCATTATAACGCGGGTAGCACCGCAGGACACAGCTAGTTTGTAATATAAGTAGTGTTTTGTGTATGAATAAAGGAAAAACTTTTAATATTGATATGCGTCACTATAAGATGCTGTTAATTATTACGAAACAACTGAATGCTTCGAGTACGGAGATTCCAGACACAATTGATTTTCAATTGTTATGGACAACGTTCGTGGTCTTAGAGACTGGACGTATTAAGACAGAAAGTCGCTTAAGTAGAGACTGAATAAATTAATAACCGACTTGGTATTACACTCACAACTATTATTTTTTTATATTATTCTCACAACTTTTTACCACAGAACAACTGAGTTGCGCGACTTGGTTTTTTTGACAAGTATTGTTTTTGATGGGATATAAGATATACTATCGAAGAGTATAAAATCGCTTTTCAGCACTTCTGTACACAATTAGCCGACCGACTGGTGGTGTACATTTTTTTATTCAATGCATCATCTGCGTAGTTAGGTTTGTTATTACCTTATAGCTATTACATTTTTCGGGCTAAGATATAGCAATGTCCTAATCAAAGGTATAAGCCATCGATTTAGTAGCAAAATGCTAAATTACGCTCTCTACTGTTTATTTCAGTTTTAAATACAGGTATAAGCGGACTGCAGACCCGATAAATTATAGATCCAACAAAAATAATTACTCCAGCATGCCATTTTACACAACATAAATTCTGTCGCCACACAAATCTGACGTCGTGAACTTCCATGTAGACAATCATTTTCTATGAGACTAGAATTAAGTAATTTTCTAAACTATGATGATTACATTAAAAGGGACACTCGACATAATGCTTCACTTTTATGACGAATTACTCAACTACTAATCTGCTCTAGATATCCTATGCCCAAGAATTAGAAACCTTGAAATTATATTTAAATAAATAAATAATATCATACATCGGATATATTAAGTAGAATATTTTATTTTCGCAAGTAGACATCCGTAGAAGCGCGATGCCAATAATAAGAACTGAACTGAACTGACCTCCACCCACTGTGCCGCTGAGGCAGTAAAGTTATGAATTAAGGTGGTTCGACTGTTATATTACACCATAACACGTTTTTGAAATCGTGCTGTCCTGCGTGATGACGATCGAGTTCATAGACCAGCTAATTTAGTTTAGGATCTTTTTGCTGCAAAATATCTATGGACACACATGCCCTAATGTCCTAAGAACCGAGAACAGAAAATTATATTCGTAATATTATTTTCTAAATTAAATAATTTAAAAACTGTTTTTTTTTGTACCTGTAAGCAAATATGGAGTTTGGGCAATGTATGTATTTGGAGATATACGTTAGTAAAGGTTTCTAAAATACTAATAGTCCTTACTTTCATTAAAGTGTTAATGTTCCTTAATATTTTATATGTACCAAGGTATTATTTGGGTTAACATTATTGATCACGCCACCAACGGCAGAACACTTTCTACGGAGCATTCTCCTGCCATATACATACACCCATATACTTAATGATCACTGAAGGATCACAAGAAATCGCATACATTAAAAGTGCTAGGAGTCTTAAATTTTGCACTATATTCACTGGGTCTTAAGTCTTAGCTGTGTTGGCACAGAAAACTTTCAGCATTTATAAAATAACGAAGGTCTGGCTGTTCCCGGCTCTCTCTATATAAGTGATGACGCGCCACGCGTGCCAGAGCAAAAAAGTTTGAATGTTTTTAAATTTTAGGAAGTAGGTAACGATTAGTTGTGGGCGTCTGAAGCTCTTTTCTGTCGGTCCCTTTGTCGGCTCCAGATGCCCTCAATAAGCATTCGTTTGTTCTGCAATTAACAGTATTACACATGCTGTGTGCTAGGATAGGAGTAACCACATTTTGAACTCCAATTTTATTGCTCCGAGTGATAATTTACTTAACAATATATCGTTATTTATTAACTAAATACCTAAATTGACTATCGGTAACTTCCACTCACCTATTTGTGATGTAGGTACACATTCATCAAATAAATAAATAAATATTTTCGGTCAGTCCACACAACAACATCTAGCCTTGGGTAAGCTCTAAGCTTATGTTGCGTGCACTAGACATCTGATATACTTAATAAAACAGCCCTAAAGATATTTTTATTATACATATTAAACACCCAGATCCATGTTGTAATGGAAGACTTGAATGCGAAGCTGGGTATGAGAAGCGATAATGAGTTGAGAGTGGGGAATTTCGGTTGTGGGCAACGGAACCGTAGAGGACAGAGGTTGGCCGATTTCCTGGAGAAAGAAGGACTTTTCATGATGCATTCATTCTTCCAGAAGCTGCCTTACAAGAAGTGGACCTAGATTAGTTCCTACGGTTTCACGAGAAATTATATCGGCTTCATCATGACCGACAAGAAACGGTTATTCAATGATGTTTTTGTGATTCACAGGGTGAAAACCGGTAGTGACCACATAATCGTAAGATACACATTGAACGTGAACGTTTAACTTGAACGGTCCCGTTTGATTGAAGTCCACGCTTCCTACTCGCGCCCAGATCTCAAAACGCTTTGATTGCCTAGTAGATAACGCATCGGTGGACGAGATCAACAACAGTCTCAGTTATTCAAGACTCGCCGTACCAATAGAACTTAGAGACTGTCTGAGGACACCCTTGACCTTATGACTGAAAGACGCTCGCCTTAACTGCAATCTCGCTATGACGCCGAGTCCCATCTCTCTCCCTGGGGTCGTTCTCTCATGACTAAGCATCATGGTCATCACAGGTTTTAACAACGGTGCTGTGGTGCACCTGGATTTAATAACCTGCCTCCAACGGTGCTTATCCATAGCGTCAACGACAACCGAGCAGAATTTAAATGAGGAAGAGGCCTTCACTTGATCGGACCATTGCCAGGGCTCCAAAGTGTTTGCAAGAGATAGGCCCATTGGGCAAAGCCAGATGACGAATCTTAAGCGGGATGATGGATGTATCCATTTAGCCTATTGATTTAGATGCGAAAGTTACTCTGTCTTTCCGTCTGTCTGTCGTGCTTTCACGTTAAAACAATCAATTACAATGAACATTAAAATAAAAGCATACCGGATTATTTTTAGTTTTTATTTAAATTAGCTTTAAGTTGACCTGTCCATGTAAGCATAGGCTTATAAGGAAATAAACGTTTTGACTTTGACTTTGTAACTATAACTGCCAACGAGGTTTATATTTTAAGCATCCTTCATCCTTAGGTTTAAATCATTTTTCCACTACACAGGTCGTACTCAATCCATCTGTTTTGGGTCTTTCTTAGCCTTTAGCACCATCAGGTTGATTTTGCATAAAGTTGAAATCCCAAATTGTAGTATTCTCCAGAATGCTGATACATATTTTAATAAGTAATTAATATGGTAAGAGAAATGAAATGAATTTAACATACCTAACTTCCACTCCCAACATGCATAATATTAGACCACGAAACAATTTTTTGTTGGTATTTCACTAAAATATGTTTTAGGCCAACTTTTCCCCATCAATTACTTTGACATTTCTTTTTGAAGAGTTTCAAAACATATTTTACTAGCTGACACGGCATCGTTGTTTTGCCATATTTGCGAAACGCAATGTGACTATTACTGTACGTTGCCATGTAGGTATAAATAAACAACAAACTAAATAAATAAACAAAGCTATTGAAATAAACACTTGATCTTTCCCAACTCCTTTCAACAATTATCATACATTAAGTAGTTTTAAGATAAATAAATACACCCTTAATAATCGCAACTCCCTATAGTTACCTATTATACAACTAAACCGTCCTCTTGAATTACTCTACTTATTACTGAAAACTAAATCTATGAAGCTTTTGAATATACCGAACATATAAAGACAGACAGATGCGGCGGTGAATTTTAATTTATAAAATGTATAGACATAGAATAATATTATACGTATATAGATATTATACTGACACACTATATATTTTTGTATTTTTTTGTACTGTATCAATTTTAGTTTTAACGTAGAACACTGATTCATTCAGTTAAAACCCATTTTGATGCCCTTTTTGACAAAACTAATAACTGTTTGCGGCTTCGATAGTTAGGTATATATTTTCATATATATTTTTTCAAAGTAAAATGAGAAATAATTTTATATTTTAATAACAACAGTTCAAGTTTATGTTCCAATTAAACGCTATTAAAACCATTGTTAAGACAGGCAGAGTCCACACGACCCTTTTAACCATTGCGGAACGGTACTCTAAGCTGTTTACAATCTCTCAACATGAACTTCCTTACACCTAGCAGAAACCTGCGTATCATTTGCTGCAGAAACTCGTGATACAGAAAAACAAACGTCGGATTAACATGGATTTATTAAGTTTATCAATGTGTTTCGTGACTGTGCTGCGTACATTCTAGAATTCATGTGATCACTTGTTTAAACATAACATTACATACGCAAAACGATTCACTTATACTAATTGAATTTTACAAAATTATTGCATAATCAATACCTTAGCACCACTTGCGAAAAATCAACCGAAGGCAAGAATTCTGCGGAACGAAAAGTTCGCGCAAAAAGGTTAAGTAAGGTCACCTATTACAGTAAAAAAGTTTCCAAAACCTTATAACAATAAAAATCACAAAACAAAAGATAAACATCATGTCTCCCTATTTAAACTGGTAAATCAAATAAATAAAACGTAACATTATCATTCAATAATGTAGACATTATGCAATTATAAAGCATCAATATATTCTATAATGTCAAGTTTTCAAAACGTGTTTTTGTGATGAAAAGTGATACATATTCAAACTTGTATAGAATATTGAACTTAGGGCCTAATATAGTATTTACAAAATAGAACTATCATGTAATAATCTCAGTAAAAAGAAATATTTGCACTTACTTCCCAAAGCTACAAATGTTATGTAGTGTGCTTAAGTGAATAGCTTACTTCTTTTACGTCTCTTGCTTTTATGAGATTCTAAATGAAATTTCATTCCATTTTAAACCATTCAATATAATGATATTTTAAGGAAACCAAAAGAAAACAAGAAAAGAGACTGGAAAAAAATCAAACAAATAAGTAACAATAAAATACTACTATGTACCTATTTACAATTCAAGACTTATCTAATTAAACTGATTTAAGGAAAGGCACCTGTAGCATTGAGAAATATTATCTAAACATTCTTACAATTAAACAATTCATTAATTAACTTACTATTGAGTTATCTTATTAGATATAAAAATATAGTATAGCTATCTATATTTACAGTCAAGTAAATAAAAGTATAATTTAATACTACAGAGAATAGGTACAAAAATTGCTTACAAATAAGCGTGAACACTGGTAGTACAGCACTAACTAATTGTTACGAGCAACTTTGGTTTAAAAACTTTTTTGATAACAGTGAAATGGATGTTCGAGAAAGGTCAAAGTACTCATTAGGAAAAAAGTTTGATAAACCTAAAATTGTAAGTGTCCCTCATTTACGAGCCACAAGGCGGTACGCCCAAGCTAACTAACGAAGGACTAAAGCCGTAAAGATTTTACCGTTTCACATTAAACGATTCACAACAAATCACTTTTCAATCAATAATCCACAATTGCTCTGTATAAACTTTAGCATAGCTATAACTGTCTGTATTTACAGCTGCAACTTTATTTACACAAATGTCATCTGTCACTGTCACTTTATAGTCACTGTCAGTGTGGTCACAGGAGAGGCACGGGCGGCACGGGCGGGCCCAGCGGCTCGGGCACGGGCTGGAGCACTCCTTGGTGGTGGTAGTGATGGTGGTGCATCATGCCGTTCATCATCTGCTGGTGATGCAGCATGGTGGCGTGATGCAGCTGCGCGTGTTGGAGAGACGCGTGATCTCCTTTCTCTTTCATGACCACTTCCTCGCGTTTCTTCACTTGTTTTCGCTCCTTGGCTCGTCGGTTTTGGAACCAGATTTTTACCTGCAAAGTATAACCTGTTAGTTGAATGTGTCTAATTTTTTTTTATTTCTTTTACCTATTCTGTTTTGTCTTAGAAGTACTCAGATATAGTTGTAATAAACTCAGCTGTCGACGTACCTGTCGTTCAGACAGTCCAAGGCTGGCAGCCAACTCCGCTTTGCGCCTGATGGTGATGTACCGGCTGTAATGGAACTCCTTCTCCAGTTCTAGCCTCTGGTGGTCGCTGTACACCACACGATATTTGTCCTTCGTCCGCGTTTTACCTGCGACGATACAACAGAAACATTAAATACTTGTTCAACAACAGAACATTATCTGAATAGTTGATAAATATCATGATGACAATTTTCTATTTATCATCTGCGCCGAAAGACAAACGCATACATATTAGATGGCTATACAGACAGACACATGATCCAATTAGCCAGCCAGAAATTTGAATTAAGCAGAGATTTATAAAAGTGCAACTGTATCCCAAGATTGATAAAGGAGACCTACTCAAGGAGTATCTATTTCATAACTTCAGCACGTCGGTCGTTTGATTTTTTTTATCCATAAATTCGATACTTCGCGTGTTATTTTTTCCGGAAATAAAAACAATATTTCTATGCATTTTTAAGAAAAGTTTTGAAAAGTATGTATACTCAGGTAAGCGAACCGAATAAAACAAAGCGAAAACAAAGTCGGAACAATCGGCAAGATATTTGCACCCTCCAGAGTTTAGTACTTCGATAATTCGCCGGTTACTGTTTTCAAAAGTCTTTTATATTCTCGTAACGAGTCGGGCGATGGCGTGGAGGCGGGAACGGGCCCCTTGGGGTCGATAAGGTAAATCTTGGCGGGCTCACAAGCGCCGACGGGGCTTAGTTCGAGATCAACGGACCACCCTAGTCAAGTAAACACTTCACTTGATACCACGGCGTTTTCACGAGTCGACCTGATAAACAAATTACTAAAACAAAAGCAGTATTATAATACCTATTATTTTTTATTTTGAACATTTCTATGATAAAATGTCAAATTACACGACAGAATATTTTTTTGGACGAAATTACTACTAACATAAATTTCACAATTAGACATTTTCATTTAAATTAATCAACTAGAATGCTATCAACAAGAATATCAAAACAAAACACCTTATAAGTCACTGTAGAAAATTTTATAACTAATAAATTAGGCTAAAACAGTTTTAATGTTTTTGGAAAAGGCCTCAGACAAATAAGTTTTTATACGTTTTCGATTAGTTGGTGTGCCTACATGACTCGCAAACAATTACGTTGTTACTTTGTACTTAACTAAATGTTAACACAACACTCGCAATATTCGTGATAACTGGGAAATCCATTGGCTTTTTGTCAAAATTTAATTACATTTACTTTTTACTATCTAGCTTGCTTATAAGATCCTACGTAAGTACACAATACCAAGACAGAGAGGGTATCAATGTGTACCAACCGAGTGTGTAAATATCTCTTATCTGTGTATTAAGAACTTCATAAATTATGTTTGTCACTCGCGAGAGAGTTACAGAGGAATTAGACATTACGAAACGTCGAGAAATGAGGTTTTTCAAATGATGTTGTTTGCGTACGAATTCAGGCTTTACGTTAATATCTTGAGAAGAATTATTAGCATTATGTGTCACTGAAATATTTTGGAAATAAGATTAAACTTTTAAAACTTCTTTATCCATTAAATCCTGCAAAATTGTAAAATTTGTCTTGAAATAACGTAAGAACCTTAGTCGATGGAAAATGTCTCTTTAATAACCCGCTCAGAACCCATACTATGATAGGAAGGCTTTATTTGGATCTTGACGCCTACAAATTAAAGCAAATATTCGAAAACCTATATCTCTATACGTTCAATAAATCTAAAAACAATGCGCTTCTAAGTTCAAAGCTGGAGTGATAATGTAGATAAACTCTTTGACAGAAAATTATGACAAAAATAAATTTCCTGTTGGGGTAGCAAACAAAAGTTAAGATGGAGAACAAGAAAAGCAAACAGGAGTGTGTCTGTGGAGTACGGCGATAGACGGGCGCTAACGGGGGGCGCAAACAAGGGCTCATGGAGCTGGCTGCATCGGGCTGCGAGGTCAGATCAAGCTTGGATTAATAATAATTAATGTTTATATCAAACAAAAATGTTACAGTTGCATAGTAATTTACACAAAATAATGTGGCACAATGATTATATTTACATTAAGACGATACAGTGCATTGAAATTTAGCGTTACGTAATGCTTTTGAGAAAAATGTACTAAATTAATACACGTCCAGCCCCACTCGTTGATGGCCACCTCTAGAAGGCCTTTTCTTATCTAATTGATAAAGCAAATATAAAATTGGTGTCCAGTATTTTTGACGAGCTAACAGACGGTCTACATATAATGCCTATTTTTATGTAGGTTGTCTGAAACTTGTAACCATTTTTCCTGTGAAACAAATTTGTAAATCTTGCTTCTAAGATTTGAAAAATAGAAGGAGGTCGACTACTTTATTAAAAGTACTACTATAGAGTATTGTCCGGTATATTTATTTATTTATGTTATTTAAAAGGTTTAAAATTGGATGCGTAGTCGTAATAAAATTCGTATACAAACATGCTATGCGGCGTAGCGATGCGTAGCTCTCTACGACGTAGCACACTAGCATATCCCTACGGTGCTACGTCGTAGATAGCTACGCTTACGTTAGTAGTTGTTTTCATTTTCATAGGCAAACTTTATTGATTATGTTATATTACATATCTATAATAATATTATAGCTGAAGAGTTTGTTTGTTTGATGACGCAAAACTCAGGAACTACTTACTGGTCCGACTTAAATCATTCTTTAAGGGAAAAAACGTCGTTCCCACAGAAATTTCTTAAAACACGTGCAAAGCCCAGGCGTGAAAGCTAGTATTAATATTAGTGTAAAATAAATAATCTTCATCACCACAATTACAAACGAACGCCGGGCGAAGAAATAAAAAAAAAACTTATACACCGATCAAATTGCGGTTACTTTAAACTGTGATTTTATATTATAATACTAAAATATGTGTGCAAATATTTTTTCCACATCCAGTAGGTTCAGAAGAAAATGTATAAAAATGTAAAAAGAATAAGTACTTTTAATCCATGCAGTGTTGTCATGTTCGTCCGGGCTTGGGCTGCGCTCCGGCGGGGCGGCGACGGGGCGCGTCCCCGGAGCCGCGAGCCGCGCCCACGCCGCCGCCCCGCCCGCGTCCCGCCACGTCGCGGCGGCGCCAGCTGTGTGACAAACCCTTTACTTGCTTGTGGATCACAGACACATGCTTTTGAAATGACAAGATCTTATTGGTGAACCCGTCCTAACGCAGCACAAGCATGATATCTTGTTGAAATTCTCTCACGCATTATGGCAGCCTACTCTACTCTAACCTACAGCGCAAGGCGAATTTATGCGTTTTAATTAATGCGTATTTATTACTTCTATCAGTTGTCCTGAGACGCACACTTATTTTTGTAATATTTTTATTTACAATACTAGCGGCCCGCCCCGGCGTCGCACGGGTATAAAAGTTTCCCGGAAATTATTCGAATTTTTCTCGCCGTTAAAACCATCATATCTCTCAAGTTGGATCGAACGGCACATGGTGTGTGAATTTTATTATAATCAGTTAAGTGGTTTAGGAGTCTATTGAGGACAAACATTGTGACACGAGATTTATATATATAAATGTTTGTCTTTGTATATTAAGATTTGAAAACTCAGAAATCTTGTTATAACGTTATGCTACGCGTTTTAAGATTATAAATGGGTAAAGCATGAAATGTACTTTGGATGTAAATGAAATTGTATGCAATTATTATATTATGATGTTGCATGCACTCGAAGAACATTATCAGGACAATGTTATCATCGTTCATTTTGTCAAAATATCTTTGTAAATCGAAATATGATGAACATTCTATGTAGATAAGATAGTGCGACCTTTAGGTTTAGGTATCTACGTGTATTGTAGTGAACCGGTTGAGTACAAGTATAATTTCTTATGTTTATCTTTATTATTCACACGGATACGAACGCCAAGTAGGTGTTTGTTACGAAAAAGAACGTATAATTTTTTTTTTGTTACGAATATTATATATGTGCGCCAAGAATGGTTTATTGATTGAATTACTATTTTTTATCAATACTACTTAAGCCCAGAAAAAGGCTTCGTTCCCCTGAAGACACAAATTTTACTAAGCTATTTCTAAAAACAAATACAAGAACATTAAAAATAAGAGTCCCAAAAACGAGTGTCATCAAATCTCCCTAAACGTTTAAAAACCTATGTCAACAAGCTATCGACGCTATCAGCCGATTACACATGTAAGTATGTCCTGGACGTTATCAAGAGCTTGTCGTACACGCACTTAAAGGAAAACTATTATCGAACGTTTATCGTCTCTTTGTCGGCCTGCCGAAATCCAGGTTTCAGTTACCGCGATTAACGCTGGCCCGATAGCGGCGCCTTTGAGACGTACACTCGCCTATAGTATTACCGAGGTTACACTGTAAACAAAGGTGCTTAAGTTGGGCCGCAGGTTAACTGTGTGGCCCGCATCTTAACGGGTTAGGCGCAAACAGTAGTGCATCTCAGCTCTGATAGATTGCTGGTCTAATAATTTTATTCGAATTTTTAATGAACAATTCATACACGAGTGTGCACTGAAATCCCGAAAATATATAAGTTATATGTTAAAGTAACAAGATCCAATGATTTTTAGACATAAATTGTATTATTTTACGCCCATATTTCTCACATGGTACATTTTTTCGCAATGTGTACGTAAAATATTTCGTTTTAAATACAAAAGAGATTCTAACCTCTTTTAATGTTTTTTTAATTCTAAATATATAACTTTATTTTATTTATTTTGAAAATTCTAAAAATATACTCTTTGTATACCTAAAATATACGTTTAAAATCGGTTGAACACACCTGAAAATCGCTAGAAATCCACAGATTAACAATAGTTAGTAAGTCTTAACCAAAACTGGGTGCGGTTCTTATCAGCACAACTGACAACATTGTACAAGCACATACACATAGATTAATAACTGACAGATCGAGATGAATCTGAATCTGATTGATGTTGACTTACCTATCAGTAAGATTTATCAGGGAAATCGTTGTATCATAGATGCTTGAAAATTTTGTTTACTGCTACTTTAGTAACATAATTGAAACTTTATTATTATTTTGGCTAATTTATTTTCATATAAAAGGTTTTTAAACAGAGATGTGACAATTATTTTGTAAATAAACAGCTGAAATGTTTCAATAGAGTGTAAAAAAATGATGCTCTTAAGTAAAGAGCATCTATGATTATTTGATCTATATGATATTGAGCTATGATTATTGCTCGTGGATACTGCCCGCGTTCGGGGTGAGGCAGACGACAATGACTCTTTCCGGCTAAACCCACCACTGGTCTACTTCAACCCAGCACTAAAAGCCAATAAATACATTCGCGCGATTTTGATATGAGACAAGAGTGAAAAGTTGTCTACACCTTTTTCATCCACCTTTAGTCACGTCGACATTTTCCATGTGATCGAAGTTCTGCTTGCTATATAATATTCAACCGAGTTTCGGCAAATGCTTGTGCATTCGCTGTGGATGTTAGTTTGATGCACGGCACGACACGGCGACGGACTGCAAAGAAACCGGGTGTCTGATCTGTAATCGATTTACTCAAGAATGACGTGAAGAATGTTGATTTTTGGGCGACCGAGTGTTTGATTCTGAAATATTAATTAAAAGCTATAGAGAATTAGTTTTATGCCTGATTAGACGTTTAGTGTGTTTAAATTGGAATCTTATGAGTAGGTAAGTAATAATTACAAAAAAGGAAAAGTTTACAGTAAAATAATTAAATATTATTTACACTAGCTGGCATGTTGCTCGGATGCGAAAATGTTTTTTTTAATCACTGCCTACGGCTGAAAACCGCATAACACCCTTTTAATAATAATAATAAAAACATTTATTTTAATAGTTTATTCCGAACATAATGGACAGGAAGATAGCCTGACGTGGCGGGGGACTTTAATTTATACATATGTCTAAATTGATCATTCCTTTTGAATTATGACTTTTATACACTCAAAACCTACGGGGCTACACTAGTAGGTTAAAATTAAATAATAATATTTTTGATAAATTATTTTGAAAAAATTTAGTATTTTCTTATATTCTGCTCTGTGCCGGCGGGATTACACATTTTTCATATTGATTGTGAACTGACCTGATCATTAACCACTATTTTGTCAGATTTTAAATTATATTGGTTTTAATGAATTAGAACAAACAAAAAAGGTGACATGGTTTGACGATTATTGAGTTAGAATAATGTAAAATATATTTTTGACTGCCTGAGTGGCGCGGTGGGCGAGAGTCCGCTTGCGGCGCAAGAGGTAGCGGGTTCGATTCCTGCCGAGGGTAAAATTGTTTGTATGTTCTGCAAGCACTTTTTCCTTGGTCTGGGTGTTTAATAGGTATAATAAAAAATATGTATGTATGTATGTATAATTATATTAAGTATATCAGATGTCTAGTACCCGTAACACAAGCTAAGAGCTTACCACGGGGCTAGATGTTGTTGTGTGGATTGTCCGGAAATATTTATTATTAAATTTACGAGTATATGACGAGATAATTATGTGAAGTTCAACCAACGCTAAACCACAAAGCGACACAATGGTTGCAACTACGATCCATCAAGTCGGCAAACAACTGAGCCACATGACGTCACAAAACAATATCTCGGTCGCTGATCGACGATTAGTTACGTGCAGACATCAACAAATACTTTAAAACTAACAATAATAGCCTTTTTTCTCTGCTTCTGAACTTTTTGCACCCCGGGAACACCGCAAATATCTTTCAACACTCTTTTTAAAGAGCTATTTCTCAGTGCTCATTGATTCGAAAGTGATAAAATGTTCAGTAAGCGTGACGATACCCCCGGAGCGTATCGGCGTCAGGATTGGTGAATGTAGACAAATAAAGATTTATTTCCCCGAAAGTCCCGACTTTGTGCAAACACGACAAGATAAATAGAGGACTGTACACAAGCCGAAAGATATTGTGGACATAATAATACAAATAGTTGGAGATGGGTGGAGGCTATGGTGACAGGTAATAGATGGATGTATTTCTGATTTGTGTACGAAATTTTAACTATCATTGTTACCTAAAAAGCCGATGATGAACTAACTCAGTAACATTGATTTTTGACTGATAATGGTTATATTTAACAAGTATTGTATTGTGTAGGTAAGTACGTACAGGTTATTTAGTAATAATTATTAGTTTAACAAAAGTATCAAAAACCACAAAATTAAACTTTACATTGCATGTAACAAAGGTCTCATAAATTCAGGTTTTTTTATGCTGGATAAGCCTTCATTTGACCACAATCTCACCTGATGTAAAGTAAAGATGTGGTCTAAGATGGGGCATGATGATCTAGAAGGTATGAACCTAAAGTTTAAATAATTCTTAATGTAATCTGCAGAACCTAACAAAGACTAGACTTTAGGTCCATACCTGAATTAATGAAACCTTTACAATGCATGTAACTAAGGTTTCATAAATTCAGGTATGGACCTAAAGTTTAAATATTTCTTAATGTAATCTGCAGAACCTTACAAAGACTAGACTTTAGGTAGATACTTGAATAAATGAAACCTTTACATTGCATGTAACTAAGGTATCATAAATTCAGGTATGGACATAAAGTTTAAATATTTCTTAATGTAATCTGCAGAACCTAACAAAGACGAATTTAATAACTTGTTAATTGTAAGTCATCATTTTATTGCGGTTCCTACAGACCGGTTTTGTTGCATTACATTACCAAAATAACAATCTGCGGAGAATGACTCACATCAGAATTAAGCGTTTTAAACTCGTTCAATTCCACAGCTCGAATTTCGTGGAGTTGGCAAGACTTGTGTCCCGGGGGTGCAATAGCGCGGGATTGTCGCGGGTGCGGCCCGGTACCGGATTTTCCCCGGGACCCGGGATTAATTGCCGCGGCATGCATTCGCTCCCTAGGCTCGCGTTATGACCGTTTCGGTAAACGCGAAATAATGTTATGCTTGATGATAATTGCAAAGTGCCGGGTGAATTGGCTTAACTGACAACGGGAGTGTTATTTATAGGGTTAGTTACGGATTTTTTTAAGCTTAAGTGGTTTAAGTCAAAATGTTTTGATCCTCCTAAGTTTCATCGTAAGTATTCCCTATTTAGACACAACTTTTGGTTTTATTTTAATAATTAAGTATTAAATTATTATAATATATTCGTGATTATTTCAATTATTGACTAAGTATATTTGATATTTGACATTGTTAATATTTATATTCCTGAATACAGAGGTCGTTGCATTGAAATGTCATCAGCAAAAAGAATTAAAAAAAAATGTTTATCGTTTGGTTTAAATTCATAAGTTAAAAATAGTATCGACATCGGATCTCTTGTTAACTAAATAAGGTGAAATCCGAAATTATTCGAATTTGGTAATTTATATTCAGCTGTTAATCTACAAAAGCTCTCAAGTTTAGCCGTTACGCGATCCCTGCACTTCAACAATTGTTGATTGAGAGGGCCAAAACATTCTATCTACTACATAGTTAGAATTTTTTGAGGCTTTCAATCAATTCATTTAATTTCAATAGTAATAATGTATTTTTTTAGGATTAATGATTCCGAGCTATTAATATCTTTAATAAATTAATTTAGTAAATGTTTGTTGTTACATTTTTTTTATTGTTATTTGAATTGTATGTGAGTGTATGGATTTTATTCTGAAATAAATTGCATTGAATTTGAATTTGAATCAACATCTTCCTTTACTTAAAATATTATACCCATTTTAAAAATCTAACTTTGTATATTTGTATTAACACACGTTTTCATGTAAACGGTTTAACATTATGCCGTGTTTATCAATAAATGGGAAACTGTAAAAGTACGTACGTTGACACGGTGATTGCTAGAAAGCAAACAATTGAAGCAATCACGCACACGTGACACCACAATTATCTTTATGCTTGATAACTGTTCTATCCAGATAATTGTATCCCGAAGAGTCTTGGCTTTATTTATGGATTTTTTTCACGGATGTCTTGGAAATCGTAAATTACTTATTTTAATTTGTCGTCGGGTGTGACCACTTGCGTGTTGGTGCTTGAAAGCTGTGTCACGGTGGCTTACGTAAATTGTCGTGACAGGAAAGCGCAAATTGGAGGTCATTGTCACTATTTTGGTGGTTTAGACAGAAACTTCATAGCAACATTTCGATATTGATTGCGTTGGGTCTAGCGTGTGGTCTGGTGTGGTCTTGATGATGCTTTCGTGGAGAAGCGAAACTATTTCACTTGACTTGCTTTGGGTGGATTCTGCATTTTGGTGGTCGTGCATTTTCACATTCCGGTAAGCTTGTGCAAGTGTATGTGTAGTGTAGTCGGCGGGAGGGAGGTGCAGTTGCATAATTTACAATAATTTTGTATAATCTTATCAGAGAGAAGTGGTTTCTTAATTATTTCTAAATAATTGCTTCTATATAAGTAGGTAGGTATGTTTAATGGATTCCCGCAAAGTAACGGCTGAATCTACCATTTATAATATCGATATAACCACATGTAACAACGAATAAATGATTATGATTACTTTATTTTGTCTGCTTTGTGAAGGAAAATAATTCTAATTAGAAAAATAATGCCTACCATGACTTATGGTGCCGAAACATGGACACTCACGCAGGAGATTGTGTACCGCATGAGAGTTGCACAAAGAGCCATGGAGCGTGCCATGCTCGGCATCAAACTTATAGACCGTGTTCCCAATATCGACATCCGAAGACGAACGAAGGTGAAAGATATTGGGAATCGTATCACGGAACTAAAATGGAGTTGGGCAGGACACTTGGCGAGACGAAATGATAATAGGTGGAGTAAGACAATCACTCAGTGGCGTCCAAGGAACGCCTATAGGAACGTCGGTCGTCCAGCAGCGAGATGGGCTGACAACACCTGGATGAAATTGGCACAAGACCGTAATGAGTGGCGAGAGCAAGAGGAGGCCTATACCCAGCAGTGGGTGAAGTCAGGCTTGCGGATGATGATGAGAAAAATAATTGTAGTTGCGTTTAATTCTTGGGTTGCGATTGAGGTTTACAGGAATGCAGTCGACTTTGATGAATTTTTATTTTATATTTATTTTATGTAGGTATATAATGTGTGCTTATACAATTTATTGCAATTTTCATTAGGAAGAATAATAATAATATAAAAAAAAGGATTAGTAATTCAGACCTATTTTCGCCAATCGAAATGCTTCGGAATACCTAACTTTTGTTTTTCAAGCAGGAATGTTTTTAATTTATGTTTAAATGAGAATTTAGAATCTAGGTTCCTGATGGGTGGAGGAATGTTATTCCAGCATTTCGATGGGTCAACTGATTGTACATTATGTATGTTCTGCAAGCATTTTCTCCTTGGTCTGGGTGTTGAATATGTATAATAAAAAATATCTACACATATATGTATATGTATTTTTAATAAAGTATAGTGTATTCAAATAAAAATAATTTTTAACAACTTTATTATTTCATTTGTAAGTATTAGTCATTTACTTTATTATAGTGTGTTTTTGACCTGTCTAAGTTTTGTGTATGCAAAGTAATGATTAAATAAATGAATACTGAATCAGTATTGGTATCAGATGTCTAGTAGGTACGCATAACACATGCAAACCTTCTTTTGCAAAATGGATAGCCAACCTAACACCTATTCTATTATAACATTATTTTTGTCTCTTTCTTACAAAAATGACAATGTGATCGACAAGAACAAACGAGTGCCAGCGGCATGTTCTCTTAAAATAGTAGGTGTAATTAAGTATTTCGAATAAAATGGTTAGCGTTTACCACGGGGTTATAATATATGTGTACAGATATCGTTGTGTGGATTGTCCGTAAATATTTATTAATTTACAATTTTGAGAATTATTTAAAACAGTTTTTGATCTAATAATTAGTAGGTAAAAAAATAAAATATTATCGCCCAAATGTACGAACACACAATAACTTTGATGATGAGAACCGTGATTCAACTTCGATGTTGTTTTTTATAATCAAACTAATTAAGCATGTAGGTATTACATAGATGTGTTGTTCTTTACGCTTTTCATAAGCTTTCAAAAAAGTTTTTTTTTTTTTTTCAAAACAACCTAATTTACAAGTTGTGTTTTTGGCTAAATTTTAATAATTTTATATTTTTAACATTTAACTTCATCTGGTTATTCTTTTATTTTTCCTTTCACAGCATTAATCAAATATTAATTAGCTAGTACTAAGTATAATAATTTCTTTTATTGAATGTTTATTATAACAGGGCTGTCATAGCCGACAAACGGCTCAAAGCCCTATAATTTGTAATTTTGAAATAAATAAATAAAACATTTACCTAACAGACAGCGGAAGCGACCTAATTTTATATTAAGTATAGGTTTATTACTTAACTAATAATTAAAATTGACATTGCACTTGAACCGTGTCGAATGGTTTACAGTAAATTTGTAAACTATTAAATTTTATTGTTTTATTAGAGCTATATGTATTAAACAAGTAGTCCTGTGTTCATAAAACACCAATAAAAGTCTAATATGTTATACGGTTAATGTAATTAGATTAGGTAGGTATAAATTAAGCATTTTTTGTTTACTAGAAGTAGACGTAACTTAGAATACGTTTTACCGCGTGAAAAAGTACTCCAAACGTGAAAAACATTATTGTACCTACTAATTAAGTAAAGGTACAAACGATTGTCTTCTACATTAATTCTAATTGTGTAATAATTGTTTGCTCAAGTAGTGTTTGTATAAGTTCATTAATAAATCTAAATTTAAAATTTAGGAAAAACCCCCGATTCCAATGCCTTAATTTCCTTAAATGTAAAACAACATAATATTATTTAATGTGGACGCGATGCACTTTCATTTGATACCCCACACTAGTACCTATTGATACCTACATTAGACAACCCTAAATTATGTATCGTTCCATAATTATGATTCTAAATTATTCACAACGGTTTAATGTTATTCTCTTTAAAATTTTATAAGGTAAGTGATCACTATGATTGTATGCTTCATTTTTTTTTTTTAATTGTTTTTGGTTAAAAGACGGGTAGGTTTTCCCGGCTCGCCATTTACCTACCGACGGTCTGAATCTCTTGGCGATTGTGCCAAAATATAGCAAATGTTTGTTACATCTGATGTAGGTACATTCATTACCGTTGCAGTCTTGAATTTACAAATTGTTCGAATGTTTTTGTCCTTATTAAATACAAAATGGAACCCAATTATGTTTCCTTGTTACATTGCAAGTTTGATTGTGTAGCCATTTCATTTAATAATATTAATTAAGCATAATTCTATGAATAGGTACGTTGGTAATCCTGTGTTTTATTAAACTTTAGGTAAGATAATTCATTTACATCAATTAAGAATGACCTTTAATTAAGTATATGCTAACATTGTTATTAAATTCACAAATGAGGCGCAAAGCGAAAGCGCGAGCGTGGGTCGAAAAGTCAGTTAATATTTAACACAAGGGTATAAACAACAACATAACAAACTTGTTTTTTGAAAAATCGTTAGTTAAGGTTTAAAATTTGCTTCATTTAGGTAGGTAATGTATGTCTATATCAATATTTTCATTTCTTTACATCTACCTTCAGTAAACATAAAGTTTTTGTCGGTAGGAACATATGTGGAGTAATGTATTAGCATCCATGTTATGCTGTGCGTGCTGTAGGGGTACATCATAATGTCACTATAACCATCATCGAAATCAAACGAGTAGTGTAGATGTTGATGACGTAGAGTATTGATGTTTGGTTTCATAATACCAGAATTCCTTTAACTAAATTCTAGAATTTAAGCTGATACATACCTGGATTCGGTTGTGTCTGGTAGTTGGGCTTCTTCATCCACTCGTAGGGCGAGCGCGGCGGGGGCGGGCGCGCGCCGGGCTCCGCGCCGGGCCCACCGGGACTGGGCAGGTCCCCGCGCGCCGGCGACGGCAGGTCCGCCGCCTCGCGCTCGCCCGGCTCCCGCTTCGGGAACTGCGGCTCCGACACCCACTCTCCCGCCGGCGCGTTCCAAGCGCACCACTGCTGCTCCTCGAACCCCTGATGCTGCCAGCCGTACCAGCCGCCGCCGTACTGCCCGCCCTTGCCTTGGTACATGGCGAGCGGGTTGACGTAATTCACCATGCTTCGATCACCGTCCGAGCATCGCACAACACTCACAACACTGATGGTAGATACGGATCGCGTGGCGTTGGGAGCGCGACTGAGGACAGGGCGCGGCGACGCGGCGTGCGTCGACGACTGGAGGCGGGGCTTGTGCTTCGGCCAATCGCGGGCCGCTGTTTCCTCCCCTGCCCCTCCCCTCCTTCCCCCGAGCCTTCCCCTTATTACAACACATAATGAGCGCCGCTATGCCGACGCATCTACATCGGTATCCTTCCCATCAATTAATTGCATAGAATTATCCACCGTTGTATTTTTCAATATCAACCCCATGATTCTTTATAAATTTTATAAAATCTCCTGAACGCTTATAAATAGGTAGGTTTTTTACAAAAAAAAACTATTTTATGTTGGGAGTTTTATTGTAGTCGCAGGCTATTTATAGATAAATTTAGGTAGGTATTACTACTATTTAGTACCAAACGAACTAGAAGATTATGTTTCTTATTTAAATAATAACTACATTAGCCTTCAAAACTAGCCCATTTCGGAAAATGATCGACTAAACTTACTTAGTTAAGTAAGCATGCGATTGTTGATCACATTGACATTTGTCATGGTTAGATACCTAGTAAGAGACCAAAATGCATGATAATTTAAAAAGGTTCGCTATCTATTTTCCTTAAGAGAGTTATTGTACAGAACTGGTATTCCGATAGTTGCTCTAAAGAGTACCTTAGTAAGTACTTACATTTTCCAACAGTATCTACAGAATTATGCTATTTTTATTAGGCTAAACATGTAATCATTAGATACGTACCTAATATTTTAATTAAAAATTTAATAATAATATTGTAATTCAAGATACAATATTTATGATATTTGTTTAAACAGGTAAGAAATATAATTCTGTTGCCAGTTTATATGGTGCCGGTTCTCGATATGATGCTCTGTTATTACGAGAACACGTCTCATTTAATCATTCAAGTCATGTGTTTTGTGTTACCTTGTGTTGTGTGTCCTTTATAGAAATGGATTCTTAAATTTATGTACTAAAAGTTACATAAACCATAAACAAAAGCTGCTAGGAAAATCTCCTCTGATAAAAACCGCTCCTAGAACTTACCTAGAACCTAGGTAGGTAGGTAGGTACTTCCAAGTATTGTGATTTGGATAAAATATATAAGTTAAGGTGGTTTCTCTTTTCTTACTATTTTGCATCCTTTAGTTTTGTATGTTATAAGACCATAGATAGTTACGGTGGCGGCAGTCTTTGAAATCACAAAAGGTTCTTTGTCCTACCGAAAAAATGTGTTTCCTGGGATTTCTACTATCATAATCAACCCAAGCCTATGTACATAAATATGTAGGTACCTACAATTCCAGTATATAAAAAAACATTAATTAGTAAATGCGAATAAGTTTGTTTGTTTGTTACCTCTTCACGTTTTATTTATTCAATTAATCATCTTTTAAGTAGGTATATAAGCTTACGAAAAAGACATAGGCAATCTTTTCAACCTACAAAAACCTAACTAAACCAGAAATTCCCTAGCTAATAAAATATTTATTTATGTTAAATTACTTACCTGCGTAATAAAAATTAATTAGAATGCAATCACATACCTACCGGCCGCCGTCTTTACCCAAACTGTGCCCAAACTAAGCTGAACATTACTGTTAGATGAACAAAAAATTACGTAAATAGATAGATAATAATTGATTGCAGTATATCAAATAATGTAATAAATTAAAAATAACATGAGTTATCGCCGGTCTGGTAGTCACCGTGGATATATTTAATAGATAGATAAAGATAATTATTATAGTCGAATAGTTATGTAAACTACCTATTGTTTAATTAATTATTAAATCAATTAATAAGCTTTTATGAAATAAAGGTTTTGAATCTATGAGATTTAGCTAGGATCCGGGTTAGTATTTTTCCATCTTCTTTTCTACACCTTAACTAAATATAAAAAAATGTTTTTTAAAGTCTCCAACTACGGAACTCCATATGGGGACGAGGACTACCTTTGCCCTTTAAGCACACACACCTACAATTCAAATGTATACAGGCTTTCAGACTTCGGTAGGTGTTAAACAATAGGTACCTATCTACGTAGGTACCTGCCTACCTACCTGGAACATTCTAAAGGAAAGCTACAGATGGCATTCCGAAAGATAAGCTTGTGTGTATCGGACAATAGGTAAGGTTGGTACTGATAACAACACGTTTTTAGAAAGAACGGCAACATCAAAGACTCAAATATGGTTGAGTTTTGCAGCTCATAAAATACCTACGGTAAGTAGGTAGAGGTTCAGCTCTTGGATCTTTGGTAGATTTTATGCGATTTGACTCGACTCGTTCAATGCAATCGATTAACATATTGGCCAATTATTGCGATAGTGAAACAATATTGGACCTTATTTATATGAAAAACTGAATAATGCATTTGATATGCCCATTAAGCTGATTATTTACATATAATAGTTTATAGCTAATATTTGACCTGAGTAAATGATTTTATTATTATTATTATATTTAATTTCACAAATGACAATGTTAGATACTTAACAGCAGCATTAATTATTTATTTATATTGTTTATTTATTTATTCTCTCACATGTAGGGTACAATAATACAGATATAGGTTTATAAATTGTTACATCTTATGTCGATATATATGTACAATGTACCCCGGAGAGGCATTGCAAATTGGGTTTGTGTCAAATTACATTAAATACAACTAAAAAAAAATTTATACAATATTCTTATGTCATTCAAACTTATCATCAATGTCAATATAAAAATCAATTAATAATTATTTAAATTATGACATGTCTATCAATTTAATCATAAATATTATGTATGTTTAGTAGGTAGTTTTAATTTTACAATACCACTATTCACCAGCAACAACGAAATATTATTTTGTTATTAATAATGACTTTTAAAATATTATCATTCGCTCAGCGGCAAACCCTATTTATTGTTTTTTTGTAAATATGTATATACCTATATAATATTGGATTTACATTTTATTATTTTTATGATACATACGCTTAAATGCAACTATTCGGCAGCTCAATGATTGTGTTATATTTAATTTTGAACGTTTTGTCTGTGTCTTTCGCTAACTTTTCTGGGTGTAAATAATAGACTTATTAGAATTTTAGAAATCATGTGAACAACATGTTACCTTTGATGAATAAATTAATTATATAAAACTATATACATCGGTACCAAACCATACTTTTGGCAAATAAACGCTGTTAATGTTATGGTGACTTCGGTCCCTATTAAAAGTCCAGGGTCTTTCAACTTGACCGTTTCATGGCCTATTTCATCGGTGCGTTTCACGTATGTTGTAGGTGCAACATACGTGAAACGCACCGATGAATCGAATCGAATCGAACGTAGGTACGTTCGATTTCTTTCATACAAAAACGTCGGTAGCCTGAACTCGTACGTGCAACGTACGTCAATCGCAACTCCATATTAAGCACGTTTTGTTTTGGTAGTAGGTACCTACCCAAATAGATGGTACAATTTAGTGATTTTACGACCTAGGTACCAATGTTATAACATTACAAAAGTTATTGAAATATCTGGTTAAAACTAAATCTATTTCCTAACTTATTCTCAGATTGATACCTATTTGAGTGACAGAGTGAGCGTAATACGTAATACGTTACTTAATGCCCTATCTAGGCTCATGTTGTTAGCACTTATTAATTTTAAGACCAAGTAAGTGTACACATGAATGCAATAAACGATTTTGATTAATATTTTAATTTTATTAATGAAGTAGAATAGATAAATTTATTAAATAACTGGTACTGGTACAGTATGCGTCACTAGCCACGTAGCCACCACTACTGCAAGAGGGCTACTAGTTAGAGACGCATACTGTACTATTAAGGTCTCGTGTGTATGTTTAGTTAGGTGTCCACGCGTGATGCAACTAGCCTAAGTTTTGTTAAGGTACATTTTTAGGGTTCCGTGTGGGTACAAGGTAAAACGGGAGCTTATTATTGAGTCTTCTGTTATTGGTCTGCTGTCATGCTGTCACCAGGCTGTATCTTAGGAAACGTTGATAGATAGAGAGTTAAAATTTTGAGTGAAGTAGATATGTTTTTAACTTGCCGTTAAACACATAATGAATAAATAAGTATAATATAGTGTTCCCATACAAAAACAAGTCAGAATTTGTCAGATATTTTTCAGTGTCTCAGGTTTATTACAAAATTATCAATATTTTTGTGACTTAAAGTGCTGTAAGCTAGCTAAAAACTGTTTTCATGTGATTTTCTACAAAAAATGCACTAACTACATGACATTAAAGACAAAAGGAATTAACAATTGTTTTTTAATGAAGACTGGTAAGTAGAAATCAAGGCCTAGGTATATTGTCTGGATATAATAATGCTTTAGCCGGTTTTAACATGGTAAAAATACGTAATGTTTACAAACCAAAAATGTAGGGATAAAATTTTAATTCAAGTATGTATCTATAAACGGAATAATAATAAACATGTCTCTCTAACACTTATTTTTTTCTGTTACAGACCACTCTTTTGATTAACCTGTCCCCGACTAGATGCTGAATTTATGGAAACTTCCATGGGTAAATAAATGTATTAGTAGGTAATGCAGAACAAAGCGATCCGTCTATCGTCTGTCGTCGCGTCGCGTCGTCGTAATTAATAATAATAAATAGAAATAATGTTATTTTTTGTCAATATGTAGGTATATTTTTTGTCAATATGTAGGTATATTTTTTGTCAATATGTAGGTATATTTTTTGTCAATATTTAAAAGTCAGCGGTTAAACTATTATTTTGTTATTTCATTTTGATACCTGCGCATATAACTATCAGAGAGTAGTATATAAGATAATTATATCCAAGTGATGAATTAACCTGATTTATCAATATCAATTTAATCAGAACTACCAGAGGAATAGGTTACGGTTATGTTGGTATTGACTTGTTGAGGTTTTTTTTCAAAATATAGAAAATGATTTCTGTGCTAAATGACGTTTCAAATCAATGTACGAAGATCCCGTCTCCTAAACGTAGTGCATAATAAACTCTTTGCTTACAGCCATTTCTGTGCTAAATGACGTTTCAAATCAATGTACGAAGATCCCGTCTCTTAAACGTAGTGCATAATAAACTCTTTGCTTACAGCCATAGAATTAACTTTTTTATACAGCGCATCTATCGACGAGAACTTTTATACACACTTTGAATTTGAAACGCCATCTACTGAGGAGTAGTTGTAAATTGTAATGAGTCCACAGATCCGTAAGCCTCCTCAGTAAGATAATCGTTCGTTCATTTGTCTATTAGCAAGCCAAAATATCTATGGTCTAAGCTAATGCGAGATGCATTGCATTTTTAATCTGTGATTGTTAGTTGTGTGTGTTGTTTGAGTTACTTCACTTGCTTGCTTTTCATTCATTCGTTCGTGATAGTGACTAGTGACTGTTTCTCCGTGACTCCGTGGTGTAATTTCATGGGAATAAACTTTATTGTATTATTAAAATTAACTAAACTGTTGTTTCGTATTAATCATTGCAAAGATGTCGTCAGATAATATTGAAAAACTGTATCAAAACTATGGCATTTTAGCTGATGCCAAAGAAGATATTGCCAAGGTACACACTTAACCTAACTTTAATTTCTGGCGCTATTTTTTGTGATTCATAATCTTTATACATACATTTATCTATAATTTCAGCACGAAAAGGAGTATTTAGAAATATTAGCTGCTGTTAAAGGATCTGACAAAGAAAAACGCCTGGCGTCGCAGTTTATTGCGAAATTCTTTAACAGCTTTCCAACACTCACGGATCAGGCTATTGAGGCTCAATTTGATTTGTGTGAGGATGATGATGTTGCTGTAAGTATATTCCCACAATTGCTTCTAAATTTATCTTCTAAATTAGAAAATGTTTAAAATTTTTTTTTGGGTTTTGTAGATCCGTAAACAAGCTATCAAAGACTTGCCTAATCTCTGCAAAGATCACAAAGAACACACTCAAAGGATTGCTGATATTCTGGCCCAGCTCCTGCAGTCCGATGATACAACTGAAATCAATATTGTCACAAATTCTTTGCTCACTATCTTCAAGAACGACCCTAAAGGTGCTTTGACTGGTTTTTTCTCACAAATTCATCAAAATACAGACAGTGAGGTGGTGACTGTTAGAGAAAGGTGTATCAAATTTCTTGCCACCAAAGTGAAACAACTTGGAAGGGAGGTTATCAATAAAGAAGCAGAAGACCTAATTATTACAGAATGCAAAAAAATTCTTGAGGTAATAATATGCATAATAATTTTACATCAGTAATTAATTCATCATTTAACTAGTAGATGCAAAAATAAATAATATTATTACTTTTTTTAGGATGTAGTAGCTGAAGAGTTTGAACACATCATGGAGTTACTGACATGGTCCCGCCTTGGCAAGACTCCGGGTGGCAAGAAAGAGCTAGTCCAGATTGTTGCAGCCCTTGCTTTCACGCCCGATGACTGGCATCCAGAGGACAGTGAATATGTTGATAGAATCATACAGTGCTCCCAGCATGCTTTGCCATTGTTATCGGTAAGTTTTATGCTTAGCCTTTGTTTTTTTACAAATTGGGACTGAGAATAAAATGAGCCAAAGAATAGCAAACATCAACATTCGCAGAAGCGTAGCAGGATTCTAATTCAGATGTTTTAGATTCCTGAGAGGATTGATTGACTAACTTATATCTACTTGACACTATTCAACGTTTAGCGCTCTTTCACACAATGCCGCCGCTGCTTCACTCCAACCACGTGCTGCTTTTCCCTTTGCATCGCTGCTTACTTATTAATTCAGGTTACAGGCATGTAACTTGTAATGATCTGTTCTAAACTAGCAATATATTATTGCCAAGCCGTATGATGGACCAGTAAAACTAGGCTTTGCTGGCGCGGTCGCGGTGGCTTTGCGGCGGCGGCATCGTGTTTAAGATCGCTTAGAGGGATGTCACATACCCCTCACCTGTAATGTTTTTGATGGCAATTTATGTTTCAGGCACAAGTGGACTCATCTCAGTTCATAAACTTTTTCTGTGATCATGTTCTTCCACACTGGGATGAGATTGTGGTGACTGAAGGAGGAGCTGACACTAAACTTGAGCTGTTAAAAATATTTTCTGAAATGTCAGAACATTCTGGAGAACTAACAGAGCCTCAGAAAAAAATTGACACTGTTTATGATGTTGTAATGGTAAGGTGTTATTACTTAATAAAGTGTTGTCTTTTTTGACTAACCCAAAACTCCGGAAAAATCGCAGCCTTAAAATATAATTGTATTAAGTTTCAAAATATTAATTACAAGTACCTATTTATTAAGGTTGTTTAATCTTACTTTTATTTTCCAAAAATACAAATTCAAAATTCATTAACTGTACCTTTATAATAATGATATTAATTTTCTACTACTACTTTCAGAAATATTTACCAGAGGCTCCAATTGAAGACGAGACTACAGACTTGGAGAAAAATGGTGACAAGACTGAAAAGGTGGAGGAGGCAAAAACAGTGCCATCCTTGCAGTTCTCTCATGTGGAATGTGCTCTGTTTGCCCTCCACTCACTGTGCCGCAAAGCTCCTGATGCGCTAGGCGCTGACCCCGCTCGCCTGAAAGCGCTGCGTCTACGACTGCAGTATACTGCTCGCCTTACACAGGGCTACATAAAAAAACTGAAGGAAGTTACACAGGTAAATGCAATACCGTTTAGTTTTAGATATATAACCTACTAGCTGTATCCCGCGGTGTTACCCGCGTTATAATGGATTTTCCCGCGGAATGACGTTTTCCCGCGGTAAAAAGTAGCCTATGTTATTTTTCAGGCTCTAGAGATTTTGTGTACCAAATTTCATTTAAATCGGTTCAGTAGTTTTTACGTGAAAGAGTAACAAACATCCATACATCCATACTTACAAACTTTCGCCTTTATAATAGTAGTAGGATATAATGTATACATAAAATAAATTAAAATTTACTTTGTGTTATTAACTTTCTGTCTCGAGTAATAACTAATTTGTTGCTACTCCTACTAGCATATACATGACAGAACATTAAGCTTCTAATAACAACAAAAATAAAAATATGTTTATAGGGAAAGAAGGAAGATTCTGAAGAAAACAATCTAAAAATAGCAGCTTTGAAGACCACATCAAACATAAATACACTGATTCGAGACATATTCCGCACGCCGCCCAGCTTCAAGAGTAAAGTGCAACTCTCGTTCCAAAGCACTAAGAAACCAGAAATGGAGGTATGTCCAAATTCATATATTTCCATTCCATTTTAACAATATTTAAATAAATATTGCCAAACAATTCACACATGCCTAGTGCATGTAATATTTCAAAGTCAAAAGTCTAAGTCAAAACGTTTATTTTCTTAGAAGTCTATGCTTACATGGAGAGGTCAACTTAAAGCTTATTTAAATAAAAACTAAGAATAATCAAGGAAATAACATTGTCTTGACAGTTCACTTCAATTTTTAATAAATTTAAAACAACAGACACACATATTTTTACATAGAACATACAAACACTGATCCCTCAGCAAGAATCGAGTCCTCTACCTCTTGTGCTGCATGTAGAACCTTCGCCCACTGCGCCATCAAAGCCGCCTTAATTGGATTTTTTTCGGACTTTTAATTTTAAATTAAAAGATCACAACAAATTTAAGTGTTTATATTTTTTAAACAAATATGTCCTTGTTGCAGGAAAAACCATCCCCAGTTGAAAAAGAAAAAGTATCCCCTCAAAAACGACACCGTCCTATCACATTTGACAATGGTGACGGAGACAAAAAGTCACCTGAGAAACGATCACGCAGCAGCGAAAGAAACCAAAAGATGTACGCACCTCCCTCTGGCAAATACAGCTCTAGGCTTAGCAATTCTGGCAGATTCTCCGGCCCCAGTCAGGGCCGCGGTAGGGGGGGCTACGGCAGGCGCGAGTTCAGGGGCAATGGGGCGCCGTTCAGAAAACGCAATTACTAAAATATTAAAATTTCCATGAACATTTTTCTATTCCTGATTTGACTTCTGTCTTTATGGTAGTAAAGACAAGGCTCCTTCTAGTAAACACTTGTACTACTACAACTTATAATGTGCTTTATTTAGGCACTGTATGAAGTTGTTGTGTTTGCTGGCAATTTATTTTTTTTATTTTTTGGGATAGAACTGATATTGATTGACATTTTTTCTGGAGATATTCTACATTGATTCTGGAGATACTCTGTTGTTTCAGAAAGGTCGTAATTATTTTTCAGGAGACTCGATTTTACACTTCCATAATACAATATCTTTAGGCTCCTAAGTCTGCGATTATAGTTTGATTTTATCATAACATCATACTGAAGGATATAATGGTGCATCCTTTGAAATGGTGTAACTAGGACTGCTGCAACTTTCAGGTAAGTCAGTAGATTAGTGGTAGTTTTATAACTAAGTAGTAGTCATCTTTTATAGATACAGGTGAACTTTGGATTAACGGAGGTAAGAAGAAAACAGGTCTGTATGTATTCCCTAAGACTTTAGTATTTATCTCAGTAAAAGGACAGACTGAACAGTTGCTCTGGGTGTAAATAACATATAGGTGAGTTGTTATCTAGATCTAGCATTTAATTTTACTCTAGGAGGCCACACATGAATGCGAGAGGTGCAGCAATTTAAGTTAATTTAGTCTAGAAATCTTTTCAGAATATACCATATTATTAGCAAACAATGGAAGTGACATGGATTTTTTTTAAACACAGTATTAAACATGTGTTCTAAATATGTTGTTTTACTTATTTATCCAAGGATATTGTTTTTAACCAAAAGATAAAAACCCTATTACCATCTTTTATTAAGATGTTCATGCTGTAACCAGTGTGACGGGAGACAGTTAAGCACTCTTGATTTGAACAAGGCGTCTGAAAGTCGAACAGCGAATCTATTCTATCATACTGTGTTATTGGGTGAACGAAGCGTGGCGCAGCGTTAAATGGCGCCTGATTTTTGTTCATTCGACTGCGCCATGGCACTAGGATATTTTACCCCATATAAAAATAAAAGCATCAAATGCATGTTCAAGATATAATTCGTCAAAAGTTATTAATAACGTCGGTATTATTTTGCGTTAACCCCTAAACTGCACTTACGCAAGTAATTTCTCTGCGATACCCATCTCTACATTCCCCCGTGTTTTTAGGGAGGCAATCATTACATCATGGTTTCCACAGCGTGGGTCGCCTTTTGGAATATTTTCTTTCAACACAAAAATAATCTCGTAAATCGGCTTACAATTTACAAACAAGAAGACAGGCAATTTTGCGTAGACAGAAGAATTCCTTTCTCGGCAGTAAGCTAATCCATCCAATAACGAGATGAAGTTAAGTAGAATTAACTAAGGAAATCGTGTCAAGGAGAATCATACACAATACAATACAATACAATACAATACACTTTATTGAACACCAATTTACAAAACAAAAAATTAACAAAAACTTAATATACATACAATAGTGTCACAATGGGCGGCCTTATCACTAAAAGTGATCTCTACCAGACAACCTTTGGATGGACTGGAATAAATGATAAAAGACGGAAGAGGCAAAATTGGTAATTACAAAAGTCAAGAAATAAGAAAGAAAATAATACAAATTATATAAATAAATATATCATATCTAATAAAAAAAAATATAAAAATTAACACATATGCGATTTCTACATAAATAAATATATATAAATAAAATAAATATATACATACAATAAACAAGGGATAGTTTATCAGTCAGAAGAAAGGAAATGCTTATGGACAAGGCTTTTAAATATTGGAACAGATTTGGCTTTCCTGATATCGATTGGAAGACTATTCCATAAGTGTATGGCACGCACGGTAAAAGAGCAGTTGAAGGAATGGAAAGAGTGGTTGGGGGTTTTCAACCTCAAGGTGTCAGCGGAACGTAAGGATCTCAAGTGGGATTGATGTAGGTACTCAAAGCTGCCCTTAAGGTAATCCGGAGAAGAAGGAAGGAAAAGTATTTTGTAGAGGAGGGTAAGGAGATGCGCATCCCGGCGAAGTCGGATGGGTAACCAATTCAACTTGATGCGGTACTCTGATACGTGATCAAATTTCCGTAGACCGAAAATGAAACGAATGCAGAAATTTTGAAGCCGCTCAAGCTTATCAAGTTGTACTTGGGTTAGGTCTGGATAACTGGCGTCAGCATAATCAAGTATAGGTAGAAGAAGGGTCTGAGCTAGAGCAACTTTAGTAGATGTAGGTAGGAAGTTACGTAGACGTCGGAGTGAGGCAGCCGATGCAAAAACTTTGCGACTTACTTCTGCCAGTTGAGCTTCCCATGCGAATTTCGCATCTAATATAATGCCTAAATTTTTAACGTGATCAGACCACTTAATAGGTGTACTACCGAAAAATACTTGCGGTAAATTAATTTTATTAATTTTCGCCAGCAGTCGCGAGTTTCCAATTAAAATTACTTGGGTTTTAGAAGGATTAACCTCCAGCCCATGTGATATACTCCATTCTGAGATGGTTGCAAGATCAGAGTTGATGCGTAGAATCGCATCATGGATACTTACAACAGGTTCCTGACAGTAAATTTGTAAGTCGTCTGCATAAAGGTGGTAGGAACAAGATAAGTTATTAGAAATAGAATTTATGAAGACAGAAAATAGAAGTGGAGAGAGAACGCCGCCCTGAGGAACACCAGCGCTTAATCGACACCACAAGGAAGTACGATCATCAATGATAATGCGTTGCCGGCGTCCGAACAGGTAGGAATGAAACCAGTTAATAGCTTCAGAAGAAAGGTTAAGAGAGCGTAGGATAGCAAGTAAAATATCAAAATCTACATTATTGAACGCACTACTGAAATCCAATAGCGAAAGAACAGTTACCTGTCCTTTTTGGATTCCATCCCTTATATCGTCGGTGATTTTAATAAGGGCAGTAGTGGTGCTGTGACCCGGACGAAACCCCGATTGGTAGGGGTTAAGGAGCATGTTAGAGTTCAGGAAATGACTAAGTTGTTGATGGACTAGGCGTTCAAGAACTTTAGAAAGGAAAGGGAGAATAGAAATTGGACGAAAATCGGAAAAAGAAGCGGGTTTAGATTTTTTAGGTAAGGGAATGACCTGCGCGTCCTTCCAGGTACCAGGAAATGTGCAACTACTAATGGAAAAGTTTAAGAGGTAAGTGATAACAGGAAGGATGATATCAAGGATCGGAAAGATCATTTTCTTGCTGATATTGTCAGCGCCAACAGCATTTGATGTTATAGAAGAAACGCTTCTCTTAACATCTTCGTCAGTGAAACTATTGAAAGAAAACGAAGAAGAGGCAAGTTTAGGTAAAAGAGAAAGATTGTTTAATGTAAGTTGTTTAATAGGACCATTGAAATTAGTTGTAGAGGAAAAATGACAGTTGAGAGAGTTTATATCTAAATCCTTAGGAAGGTTTTGTTGCGACTTTCCGATCCCTAAAGATCGCAAAAATTTCCACACTTTAGAGGGATCAGTATTCTCAATAGATTTATGGATATGTCGGCGTTGAGCATCCCTACACACCTTATTGCAGACGTTACGTGAGCATACATATAATTCTTTGTTTTCGTCAGTTGGAGTACGCTTGTACCTAATCTTTGCAAGAACTTTTTTGCGCATAAGTTTCCGAATGTCATCAGTTAGCCAAGGTGCAGGGAGATGTTTAAGCTTAACTGCTCTGACCGGCGCATGCACATCAAAAAGGCTTATCAAAATTCTGTTGAAATGAGCGAACTTAGCATCGACATCAACGGCTTCCATCACCTCCGACCAGTCAACATTGCTAGCGTCACTACGCAGTAAGTCAATGTTCATATTACTAAAGTTGCGTTGAAAGAGTATTTTGTGTTTAAATTTTGGAGGGCGGATATTGTAAGAAAGATAAATGAGGTCATGATAAGAGAAGGCGTCAGCTGTACACTGGCCGTGCTTAGCTACATGTGAAAGGGAAGAAACCAGTATTAGATCAAGAAGAGAAGGATTACAATTCGGAAAATTATGAGTGGGATTTAATGGAAGAATTGACAAGTTATGGGATTGTACAAGATTTTCAAACCTACGCGATCTTACATCCTGTTTAAGTAAGCAACAATTAAAATCACCCATCACTATTGTGTGATCATGTAAGGGAGATAGTTTTTCAAGAATAGCATCTAGAGAGGGAAAAAAATTAATACGGAGAGAAGGAGAATAATAGACACCCAAGAGTAGTTTACGATGAGACAGAAGGACTTGAAGGAAAAGGTGTTCACCTGCACTGGACGGTGGTGGCTGTGAGGACATATCTAAAATAGTATAGGATATGTGAGACCTTATATATATAGCAACACCACCACCAACCGAACCAGTACGGTCATTACGTACAAGATCAAAGCCAGGAAGAGAATATAAAGCAGAAGGTAGACAGGGTTTTAACCATGACTCTGAGACCAAAATGGCATGGATAGAAGTCAGGTTAAATGACGCCAGTATATCCGAAAAGTGAGCCGGAATGCTTTGTGCATTAAAATGAACCACGTTAAAATTATCTCGGAAAGTTTCAAAAGTAGTGTTAAGGTTATCGTGAAGCGTCGGCAGACTTTTAAAGCTATCGTTGCTATTTATAGATGAGCATGACAAAAAGTCATCATCTTCACTACTATCCATAAATTCCCTTGTGAGGATTATATTTTATAAATATATATAATATTTTAAAAATAAACAAAAATTTAAAAAACAAGTTTTACAAAAATTTACAATTTAAATATAAATAAATCTGTGTCCACCTGCCAGTTAACGGTATAAGCTCCACAAAATATTTTACAACAACATTATTATTTACTACAAAATATGTACTAATTATTATTATAACAGTGATTAAATAAAATAATAATTACTGAAATTAACAAGAGAAAAACGAAACTTATTATAATTAAGCACATTCATTATCCTGTAGTAACGGAACGTATACACCAGTTGACACTGTCAGATGTGACTGTCAGTCAGCGTCAGTCAGTCAGTTGTTTCATCACATTCATAGTAAACAAAAAAAAACGAAATTAAAAAAGATAATTTAGGGTAAAAGTATACTAAAATGGAAGTACCTACAAGTTTATAAAGTAGTAAAATATGGAACTAAACAAATCGCTAACCATATACAAGGAGATCGGACTCTGCGCAGATCACTTTTTGGTGGCAGCCCGGCGAGTCTTTGTCGGTCCACCGGAAACTTTCGTCAGGGCCGAAGAAGCCGCAGCTAACGCCTGCTTGGGGAGCGCAGATAACTCAGCAATATTTGACACTCGATGTCGTGTTCCGTCGGCTCCCACCACAAATACAAAGCCTTGTTGAGTCCAGCACTTGGCGACTCCAAAGCGTTTGCGCGCCTCCATGAATGCATCATGCCGAGCTTTAGTAAGGAACTCAGATAATGTGACGCCAGTGTTTTTCAAGGCAGTTTTCGAAGCCCATATCTTGTCACGAAGAGATACATCCTGCAACTTACATAGGATGGGTCTTGGACGATCAGATGTAGAGCGTCCCATCCTATGGCATCGATTGATATCAGCTTTGGAGAAATTGGGCAAATTCATTTTATCGATAAATGACCGCACAGCAACTTCAGCTACATCTTCCTGATTACCTTCTGGCACACCATGAATGAGGACAATCTTTCTTCGGCTTCGCATCTCTAGCCTATCCACATCGCTAGCAAGAGTAAGCAGTTGATCCTGCAGTAAGCGCAATGACATAGCCACGAAGGACTTGAATTGCAAGAACTCATTTGCCAGGGCTGCTGTGTCACTCACCGGAGACTTGGACCTCTTCAGTTTATCCTCGAACTCAGCCATAGAGTCCTTGAACATGGCACTTAACTGGCTCAGGGACTTCTGGATTGCATTGGTGTCCATGACGAAATTGGAGGTTATGTGATTTTGTGGTGTGAAGTGTAACTTTGTGAAAAGCTTACAGATAGCTGTGATAATAATGGATGGCAGGTAGGGTTCACAGACTACTATACTATAACATATATAAAGTGGAAATATTGATTGTAATTATTTTTAAATAAATATTTTTAAAAGTTTTCTGCTAAAACAGTGTTATTTATTTTGCGCCTACCGCCCAAAAAAAACAAAAATCATCATCATCATTTCAGCCGTAGAACGTCCACTGCTGGACATAGGCCTCCCAGTACCTTCGGTCGGTAGCAGCCTGTAATCACCGCGAGCCTGCTACCTTCACCAGGTCGTTCGTCCATCTAGTTGGTGGTCGTCCTACACTGTGTTTGCCGATGCCTGATCCATTCTAGAACTTTCCGGCCATTAGTTCTACATGCTACATGGCTTGCCCATTGTCACGTTAGTAAGCTAGTTCGCTTGGTTATGTCGATAAACCGCGTTCTTCTACATATCTCCGCATTCCTGATCGATCACGTAGAGAAACCCCGAACATAGCCCTAATTTTTATGTAACTAGACAATGTATTGATTGGATGTATTATTATTGTGTTTTGTTATAACTTATAATTAGCTAGTTTAATTGGATTATAATCTGTACTAGTTATTAAATTAAATAAATAAATAAATAACTCGTTGCGCAACAATGAGCTTATTCGTTTTATAGCCAACTACAACTGGCGAAACGTACCTAAATGATTGTTGGTAGAGCAAATCACTCATAAAGCGGTAATTGAGTGAAAAAACAGAGACCTATACTCGTAAAAGTTTACTCATTATTCTAACGTAATTCGCTCGTAATGTCATAGATTCTCTCTCAGCCCGTAACGGATAATCGTAGATTAAGTAATCAGAGATTATTTTGTGACTAAGAATTCCGGCCTATGATCGCAGGGCCCACATTGACGCAGTTTGCACAGATTGTCACCTTACCATTACGTTAACCTGTCCAGGCATGCCCAGTGCTTTTAACGAACTATACGTATTGACTTCATACAAAAAGCAAAATGCTGTTATACCCAGCCGTGGCTGAGATCGAATCCGCACAACATTGGTTATTTCTTCTCTTTTCAACATTAACGTCAAGCCCATTTGGCAATTATTGATATAGGTATGTATCTATTATCATAAATTTATTTATAAATCAATTATTGATTTATCTCACGGACGCCATCAAATAAAAGAAAATCAAGAGGATATAGCTAATAATATACCCTCATATTTAGTTAGATACTCTTAGTTCTTCGTCCTCTCTTTTCATTGTTTGATTGCAAACAAAACCTAAATAATTAAATTGAATAAGAATAAATAAACTTTATTTGGAAAATTTATATTATTTTGTCAAAATTCGAAATATTGATGATGAAAACGTAGGGATTCTCTTTGAAAGATGAATAAAAGATCAGTCTCTAAAGGTACTTTAGATTTTTATTTTATCACAAATTATAGATACAGCTACACCAATGAGCGCTTTTCTGTTTGGATTAAAAAAGAAACAGTTCCAATTTAAAAGCATACCTGAAGATGTTGCAACATTTCCAACTGGCTCCAACTTTACCTAGTTGTTATAACTTCACATAGATTTGAAACCGTCAACTATTTTCTGCTTTTCATTGGATAATTCCGCACTTGGCCAGCGTAGTGAATTAAGGCCGAATCTCTCTCGTCAAGAGAAGTCCCTGTGTCCCAGCAGTGGGAACGTTAATAGGGTGATGATGATGATTGGATAATTCAGTAGGTAGCAAGATATTGAAGCTGTTTTAATCGTACTTGACTCTTAACGCCTTTCGGCTATGTTGCCATTTACGTCACCGATACGGTGCGTTATTTTCCGTGTTTTAAAACTTTTCGATTTTGCTGGATATCACAGAGTATTTTTACTTTTTAACTGTAATATTTTTAAACATACTGCTTACACATTGCTTATGAAAAAGCAGGAGGATAATAGAGAAGTTTGGATGAGGTAAACTAATAATTCATTTTTTTTTTGTAATAAAATAAAGTTGTCTTTTTTTATTTTTGGACAATCATATTTCTATGTCACAGTCTATGTATCTATTTTCATATATGTAAAGTTTGGTTCTAATTTGCTTGCATGCTCAAAACTGTAAATTACATACCTAAAGATGACATAATTGTTAATAAACCTTAATGTATCCTTTTTGTGTACAATAAAGAATTTATGACATGATCTAAGAAGTTATATTTTCTTAGTCTAGAATTATTCGAATTATCCCTAAAAAAAACTTCAAAATCCATGCAATATTGAAGCATTTTATGGTATGGTAAATTTGATATATATTTTATTGTATTCATTTAGTTTACAATTTAGTTTTGATGATTATGAATTTGTGTTCTATTAATAAATTTAATAGAACTCAAATTCATATGTTTAATTCAACCACCCCTGGAAAATTTTGTAACATCTGATATATTATATTAATTTTGTAACACTTTTAAAATCTGATATTGGTGTGGTTTTGGTTGGTGTAGCCAATAATTTAAAACAAATAAATGAGTTAATATTATCTAATGTTATCAACCACATTACACATGATTCGATCCAATTCATGGCAGGGATCTGAGATTGATGAATCATTAAGGCTAGGGTCCATCTGTTCAAGTATTTCAATAGGTACTTTGAAATTACATTCTATGTCATTCTGGTCAGGTAGGCTTTGTAGAGCATTCTGTAGAATATCTTGGACTTTATCTAGATGTTTTTTGAACCTGAAAAAACAAGAGACACTTTATATACAGCTACATGTTACTGTAGTTAAGTGGTACATAAGATAAAATATTTAAAATGAAATGCCATTAAGAGTTATGAGGTCTTAAAATAAATTTTTATTTACTAATCTTTACAAATTAACCTTTACATAATAAAGGACTTATTTTGCAACTCAGAAATTGCATCCCTAGTCCAACTCAACACATTATCTAAATATGTACTGTTAAATGAAATATTAAACACCAAACACTAGTTTAGAACTTTTATGCAGTGTCAGAGTTGACATTTATCATTGTTAAACTTATATCTACACAGATTTAAGTGCCTAAACCAAAAACTATTATTAGGTACCTAGTAGCAGTTTCAACTCTCTGTCTTTTCTGAAGCTCCATCATAACCCGCAGTGTTTCTCGAGCTTGATGTGGTCTGAACTCATTTAGTAGATGATGTATGTGAATAAATAGCAAACTCAGATCCTCAACTTTCTCAGCTCGCTTTGGAGAGTCAGGACAATGAACAAGAAGGTCTAGCAAATCTAGGAAATTTACAAGTAATGAGTGGTTCAATTTCTTTAATTCCCTTCGTCTTTCAAAGTGCATAGGATACAGGCGTCTGAAACCCTGGAATAAAGATTAGTGGCCTATTTAATTTGCAAAGAGATGAAAAATTCAATATAAAAAAAAATATCTTGGTGCTTACATACTATCATAGGTTTTTCTATCTTACCTGGCTTTCTAATGATCTGATAATTGCATCATCTGCGTTGAAAGCATGTCCAAACATAGAATAGGAATCATGTATAGGACGCGGAGGTAGTGGTGCTCGATTTCTTCTCACATTATCATCGGTATAGAAGTTTATGTATTGCATTGGTGGCAAAGGCAATGAGCTGACTTGAGCGGTATCTGACGACATTGTGGTAAATCGTAAACTTGCAGATTTCTTCTGGAGTACTTTACGCGACTTATGTTGATCTTCACTGCTAGTGCAAGGGTAATCAAGAAAAACTTAACCCAAAAATCACCCAAGTCCCAACCCAACCCAAACACAACACATCACATCACTCATCACACTAATAAAAAATTAAAATAAAAACCTAGTGGTAGTTAGTGGTAGCGTTGAATCGACGAACCGTTTTTTTAACTGTTTTTCTACAACCAACGTGTCGGCTGTTTTCTTATAACGGCAAAAGTAGTTTTTTCTACGAACAGGTTTTTTTCATTCAACGTCAACGATAAACGCAACGCAAACGAACGAAACACAAAGACAGATTCAACTACATACACGACCGACAACAACACGAAGTACGAACACTACCCGAAATTAAACTGACGAGCCGCGAGCGAAGCGCGAGGTAAAACGCGGTACGCGAGCGAGCGAGATGTCCGTCTCTCAGTTGTTTGAGAGTGTAAGAGATGTATATATGTTTGTTCATTCCGGGGCTAACCTTAGCGCTCAAGCCAAACTGACCGAGAAAACCGGTTAATTGGGCAAAGGTTTGTTTGTTTACGTTTCAAATAATTAATTTGTCTAATTGACGTGACACGTATGGTCAACGCTTTTTTGTTTGGCACAGTATTACTTCTGTTATAGTAAAAGTTCTTTTTATTGTCTAGATTCCTAATGGACTAAGAGCCAGGGCCTGCCAGACCTACGTTAATGTATAAAGGCTGAATTTTTTTCACGTGTTCTCACTGGTGTTGGGAACAATGTTTGGGGGTTACGAACCTGGAGTAACGGTGCCTTCAGTAGGTATCAGGCAATCAATGCATGCAGTACCTGAGCGCTCTCACGTCATATTATAAAAGCTGAGATTTATACACAATATTCTAATGACCATTTTAAGTCATTATTCTAAAAGCCAGACATATCCGAAGGGTCTAACGCTTCCCCAGACACCGAAGAAAGTCAAATGCGAGAGCATTGCTCAGGTACAATAGTTTTTCAATAATAATATAAAATATACAGGAATAGATTTGTTTTATTTAATTAATCATGACATATATATATATTATATTGAATTATGATGCAAGAATATATATTATATATATATATTTTTTTACTTATATATATAATTTTTTTTTTTACTACTGATTGATTTACTTATATTGATAAATAAACAAACTAAATTCAATTATTAAATACTGAATAAATATTTTTTTGGGTATTAAATTCATTAAACTGAACAGTTTTGTGATGATTTCTCATTTGTAGTTCTCTCTTGCCTTTATACGCTCTAATCCCTTAAAATATGTCTGATTATTGAAAAATTATTGAATGATAATTGTCCAGTAATATTCGTATATACTTTTTATTAATTACAATATTTAAATTGCAGGAATTTAAGACAGTAAATGCATTTATGGACCTGAGCAATGCTCTCGCATTTGACTTTCTTTGGTGTCTGGGGGAGCGTTAGACCCTTCGGATATGTCTGGCTTTTAGAATAATGACTTAAAATGGTCATTAGAATATTGTGTATAAATCTCAGCTTTTATAATATGACGTGAGAGAGCTCAGGTACTGCACGCCTTGATTGCCTGATACCTACTGAAGGCACCGTTACTGCAGGTTCGTAACCCCCAAACATTGTTCCCTACACCAGTGAGAACACGTGAAAAAAAATTCAGCTGTTATACTTTAACGTAGGTCTGGCAGGCCCTGGCTCTCCCTCTATAATTCTATTCAATTCAACCAGTTAAACGCCGACCGTTTTTTCAACTGGTTGACCGATTATAAAAAACGGTTTCGTTTCGTTTATGCAAAAATAGTCAACGACCACCACTAAAAACCACACACACCAAGAAGTGTTGCCAAATGACAATTATGAAATCCCCCCAAATCCATCCAAAAATCCCACAAAGTATTTTTACAAAATATAAAAATAAAATAATTATTAAAAAAATATATACAGCCTAAAGTTTTCCTTACATTTTACACAAAATCATCTGTGTGTCATCTGTACACATCCAAGTACTGGCGTCGCGCAAAGTTGCTTAACCTTGTTAGCGTTTATGATTGGCTTACCTGTCGTTTTTCCGTTGCATCCGGTTTGAAATCACAACGATTCTAAAGAAGTTTCACTTCAAAAATACAATATTTGTAAAGTTTTCACATTTTTATTAGGTTTTGATTGAATTGCCAACTTCATCGAAATAGAAGAAGAAGAATCGTCAAAATGATCCATAATGTACCTACGTCAAACCATATTGAAGAAGAAAAAAATGCAAATATACACAATTGTGCGACTTGCTAGTTTCTTGATGTACCTTCTACGAAGGCTTAAAAATGGTCGCTCATAATGAGATCGAATCGACGACGGTTCAAGTTACAAAACTTAAAAGTGCGTTTCATAGTAAAATATATTTATTTATTTATTTAATCACATCTGGGGGCACGGCAGTGCCCCCACCAAGTCGAGCAAAAAAGCGTCACGGCCGTACCATCCTTGTCTCGATGCAATTCTGGCCATTTTCGACCCCCTGTAACTTCGTTGTGGATAAAACTAGAAGACTGAAATTTTCAGTAACCATGCAGGATTGTAAAGACACGGTAAATTTCAAATTTCATTCAATTTAAACCAGTATTTTAAGAATTATAACGGGTCAAATGTCTTAATTTTGTCACTCGACGATCATCAAAATTCTAAGGCACTTCTAGCAGACCTAGAAGCTTCAAGCTTCGTGTTTGGTGTATGAATCAAGGAAAAACTAAAAAATCCAGAAAATACCGGTATAGAGGGCGCTATCGCAACGCCACGTATATACGAAATATGTACTAAAGTAATAACAATAAAATTCTTTTTGTAAAAAAGTTGTGAGATTCATGTAATACCAAGTCGGTTATTAATTTATTCAGTCTCTACTTTCTGTATTAATATGTCCAGTCTCTAAGACCACGAACGTGGTCCATAACAATTGAAAATCAATTGTGTCAGGAATCTCCATACTCGAAGCATTGAGTTGTTACGTAATAATTATCTTTTGATTTCTTTTTTTTTCTATCACATGGATCTCACAACTTTTTACTGCAGAACAACTAAGTTGCAAGACTTGTTTTTTTTTGACAAGAAAGTATTGTTTTGGATGGGATACAACTTACAGATTACTTATAACGACTGTTGTAACCTTTGTTCCCATTCTGCGATTGTTAAGGGAAGTTCTATGGGGAAGGTAAGTTAAAATGGCTTGAGATTTTTTTTTTTATCTAATATATAAAATTCTTCTGTCACGGGGTGCGTAATCGAACTCCTCCGAAACGGCTTGACCGATTCTCATGAAATTTTGTGAGCATATTCAGTAGGTCTGAGAATCGGCCAACATCTATTTTTCATCTTGCAAAACAACGTTTGCTGGGGTCAGCTAGTATAATTATATAAACCTTTTGTACGTGTGTTAGTCATTCAACTCCTCCTTAACCGCTGGACCGATTTTGATTAATTTTTTGTTGTGTGTTTAAGTGGGTTTAAGAATGGATTAGATTCACAATACAGTTAACTAGGTGCGAAGCGGAGGTGGACCGCTTGTAATATCAAAAAGATTTTTCCAATTTTTCAAAAACCATCAATTAAAATGGGATTTTGGGATTTTCCAAATGTACCTACTATAAACAAAACTATAAACTGAATGAAACGCTTTGTACATTTTTTTGGAATTTTAAGTTATTTATTATTACAATAATTTAGTGTATCTCATACTTACCTATCAAATCGATATATTAATGTAACAACATAATCCATTTAAAGTTAGTTTAAAGATAAATAACATAGTATAGGTGAGTCTATAAAGTACCTATTTATTTATATGCCTTTGGAAGGTATTTTACTAAGTATACGTGGTTTGAAGGGCTGCTTGCTGTAACACAGTTTTTAGCTAGCACAGGAGGCCCAGTCCTAATGACTGCGTTAATTATGTAATACTTTTACTTTAGTAAAAAGTATAGACAACTTTAATCCTTATAGGATTTTTATGTATGACATGGCTTCGGAACATTCGACATTGGACTAGCATTAAAACTGTGGATAGAATATGCATTAACAATAAACGAGCGAAATTAAAGGAGCTGACTGCCAACTTTCAGCAATGAATTGGCATCTAAAGAAGAAGATGATGAATACTATTCCAAATAATCATAAAACATCACTAGCTCGGTGGATCTCCTAGCAATTTTCTCCTTCATACATTTTTTTTTCGTCAACGAAACTGGTGCTGCATCTTCTAATTGAAGCTTAAAATACAAGTTTGTCGCAATCAAACATTTTTATACAAGAGGCACTTCAAAAAAAACAATATTTTTCAAAATATTTAATATTTAAAATTTTTCGTGTTGGCGTTAATAACGATCTGTAGACAATAATGACTTTATTAATGACGAAGTGTTGCCGATAGTGACATCATCATCATCATCATCACCCTATTAACGTTCCCACTGCTGGGACACAGGGACTTCTCTCTTGACGAGAGAGATTAGGCCTTAATTCACCACGCTGGCCAAGTGCGGGTTGGTGAATGTCACATGCCCTTCAAACTCTTTTCTAAAGTTCTCAGAACATGCCGGTTTCCTCACGATGTTTGCCTTCACCGTTAAAGCACGTGTTTAAAGCGCACATAAATTTCTCAAGAAGAAAAATCCAGAGGTGCGTGGCGGGGTTTGAACCCACGACCTTCGGAATGAAAGTCGAGTGTCCTCCCACTTAGCCAACACGGCTTTTTAGTGACAGCTTCTCAAGATTTAGTTTAATATCAAATCTAAAATAGTGATTTCAAGAGTTGTATTATAAAACATACTGAAAAATAAATCAACTTACCTACTTTTAGATATATATGAATCAATATTTTTTAAGGAACTGGCGTTATAACTACAATACAATCTAGGTAGGTAGTCTATTTTTATCACTATAAATATAATGTTACAAAACAAGATTTCCCAACAAATATGATGTACCTACCTAATAAATATGCAATAACAAATTTGAAAATTTAATAATAATTTTTGTACTTTGGTAGAAAATTCGGTAGTAATTTTCCGTCCATCTAGTTGGTGGACGTCCTACGCTGCGCTTGCCGATACGGGTCTCCAATTGAGAACTTTTCGGCCCAACGACCATCTGCTCCACGGGCAATATGGCCAGCCCACTGCCACTTTAAAGAGCTAATCCGTTTGGCTATGTCGGAGACCCTCGTTCTTCTACGTATCTTCTCATTCGATCACGTAATGCTTGGGGTCATAGCGCTCTCCTTAGCTGATTGAGCGACTCTGAGCGTTTGCTTATAACCATTTCCATACAGGAGTAAGTTCAGCTTGTAAACTGTCGGCATCACAGAGTTATTACGCCCGGTTTGACAGAGCAGATATTTCTGAATTCAATTGCCGAGAGTGGTGATGTGATTCAAGAGTGGAGATATCTGTCAGAATGCTTTTCTGTAAACCGTGGCCTATGGTATCACGAACTCGTACGATCACATCCTAATGCGGCAAGCCCCGTCATGGTGAATATTAGTTAATAAATCTAAATAGTGTTAATAACCATAATTGTTTCAAAAGTTATTATAGCCCGTAATATATCAAATGCATTTTAATATCCAATCCAGATCCAGATTATATTTTAGACAAAACACAATTTAAGCACAATTAAACCTTATATTAAGAGAATAAATCATTTTGGCAACGTTTGTCATTCCTATTTTTCATTTAACGTCATTTTGGCAACACGTGTAATTCCACAAATTTCAATTTTACAAACTTGTTTGTTAAGTTGCAACGGAAAAAAGCGGAGAGCTGTTTATCGTTCACAACCCCTTTCTTATGGGTGTTTAAAAACAACTCAACAAGCATTATTTATCAAGATATAGTTGAAACGGGTAATGACGACTGCCGTGACAAAGTTAGGAGAATCAAATTAAAACTTAAAATGAGAGAACTATGTGCACGTTGAACCACTTTAAAGTACATCGGCAAACAGAAAGACGGGGGGAGTGTCTAGAATTGCCATGCAATGCATCTTAACGCATTCCGTTTTTTATAGTGTTACAAAATAGCACGGTTGGCGATATTTTTTTGAACATTGTTTGATGCCGTTTTTTAATAACTTCTAGTAAAAAAAAATAAGTTTTTATTTTTGGAACGTATTGTTAAAATATTAAAGAACAATATTAGCACACAACATAATTTGACAATATCTTAGTGTTAAATGAATTGTACAAGGATATAGCATGAAATGCACCTTTGTGACATGAGAGGTAATGACGTTTTTATAACAAAAAACGGTAATATTACTTTTTTTTTTAGCCACTCAATCTTAAAACGGTCTTGATTGCTTTTGCCTTATTAATCTAGCTTACAAAATCTGGAACATTTACTAACAAAAACTATACAGTTCGCAAGTTCATTGGCGAGACATAGATTTTGACCGTAAATGAGAATGACCGAGCTCCATATTGTTGTGTACAGATTTCACAAATTTGGGGGTACAACTCCTTTGGGGTTTTTTTTTAATAAAAATGATAAATTTAATTTTAACGATAAATTCTGTAGGTACTACGTTCTGAAATCTTACAGCAAGGGAATTCAAACACTCAAGTTCAAAAAAGTCTGGGAAGACTTCTGGAAGGATTTGGGGTGAATTCATAATTACATCTGGCAACACTCGCTACCCTTATCTCTCTCCTCTCTCTAGAGTCTCTAACAAAACTGACAGACAGAACTTAGTAAAGAAAAATTTGAGTTGAAGTCTGGTTAGCTAAAAGTACTGTTTAGTGTTTGCCGGTATATTGCAATTGCAAGTAATGTTTCTATAGATGGGTGTAAAATATATTTGTTAGCATGGATTTTGATTTCACAATATGGTATTTAGGAGTACTTTTATTATATACTATATTTATTGGCCTAACAATTCTGATATTGGTGAGTTAGATATTCACTTACGGCTCTTTCCTATTAGAAAGTAAGATCCTGTCCTTTGTTACAAAATACCTCTACCTATTTAATATTACTTTTATTTGGTGTATACTAAAAAAACAAAATGTTTAAAGTCAGATTGCATAGGTGGATTAAAAACACGCTCATGTGTGTTTGGTACACGTAATCTGTATGACATAGGTACCTTGCAATTCTCATGTTTACTTCGTTATCTAATTTTCAGTTTTCTCTGGTTCTTTATGCAATTATAAATCCATTTCCTGTGGTTGAAAAGTTTAAAGAGGAGGAACTATATAATGACCCGAAGACTAAGAAAAAACATAGATTTCCATCCATCAAAGATGCCTCTGCAGTTAATTTGAGTGTAGTTGTTCCAGCATATAATGAAGAAGAAAGATGTAAGATTTTAAAATTTTAAACAAAACCATTATGGAGTATTTTTAATGGACTTTTTAACTCTTACACACTCTGGAGAAGAACATACAAATGCATTTTCATTTTAAGAACTTATGTGAAGAAAATTGAGATGTTTCTGTTGTCTCACTCAATAAATAAAAACTAAATTAAAAATGTTTAAGTAATTTGGTGTGCTAAATGTTACATATCTTCCAAAGCCTTTGACCTTAGATAAAGATAAGACAATGATAACTGTTTTCAGTGCCACCCATGCTTGATGAAGCACTCGGATACCTAGAAGAAAGAGTTAAAGAACATCCAAGTTATATGTACGAAATCATTGTAGTAAGTGATGGCAGTAAGGATAATACTGTGAAGGTGGCCGAATCATACTCTGAACAGTATGGTACTGAGAAAGTGAGGTGCTTGGAACTTGTCAAGAATAGAGGTAAAGGTGGAGCTGTCCGTATGGTTAGTAGTATTTCTCCAATTTATATTTATAATTTTTTGTATTACAGGAAATTAGCTTTTAGTCATTAACTAGCCACTGTGTTGATTGTGGTTTTGGATTATCCCGCGGGAATAACATATTTTGCTGTGGTATAAAGAAGCTTATAACCATCCTTCATAAATGGGTTGCCTTACACTGTAAGAATTTTTGAAATCGAATTGTTAGTTTCTGAGATAAGGGTGTTCAAACAAACTGACACCTTAGCTTTATAATGTTAGTAGTAAGTGTATAAAGAGTAGAAATATTCAGGATTATAATTTAATTTATTCAGGCATTTAAAAGTAATTTTCCTATAAAATAAAATATTTTACGCTTCAGCACTTCATGAAATAATAATATAATAAGGCATTACATATACATAAGCAATATTTCTAACATTATTTTTGCAAACTTAGTAAAAATCAAACTACAAGTATAATGAGGATAAATTCAGAAAATATTTAAGTAATTTAGCAATACCCTAATAAAATACTTCATAACAGCTTGTAATTAGAAAGGTAGAAATTAGTTTTATTTACAGAATTATCTTATAAAATAAATAAACAGCTAGTCTGGTACATTATGATTAATTTTTGTACTTATAAATTTTCCAGGGCATAGAATGCGCTAGAGGTGCTACAATATTATTTGCTGATGCAGATGGGGCCTCGAAATTTGAAGATTTGTTTAAATTAGAAGAGGCTCTGAAAGAGTTGGTTAAATGTGATGTCATCACTAAACCAAGTGAAATAAGTGATCATATAGCACTCGCCATTGGCTCTAGAGCGCATCTGGAGAAAGAATCTTTAGCTACCCGAAGTGTGTTCAGGTAAACAAAAAGTTTACTAAGCCACTTAATGATTAATTTTATTAGTGCTTGGAAACTGAATTTACTATTACCTTTATTATTTCAGAAATATCCTCATGTATGGCTTTCACTTCCTAGTGTGGCTATTTACTGTAAAAGGTATAAAAGACACCCAATGTGGTTTTAAGCTTTTTACAAGAAAAGCAGCATTTATCTGTTTCCAAAGTCTACATGTCAACAGGTGGTACGTATTAATTACATTTTAAGAACAAATAAACTCCTTTTTTAAAACTCATTGCCCATGTCATACAAATGCATGCAATAAGGGCATGAATAGCATTTTGCCAAAAGACATGCACCATTTATAGAGTACCAAGTTTAAACCACACCTTTAATTTTTTTTTTATTTATTGATCCTCCAGAGAACATATCTACTTAATACCTGGATATTTATTATTGTTTTAATTTTAGGGCATTTGATGTTGAACTGTTATACATTGCACAAAAACTGAACATTCCAATAGCAGAGATACCAGTGAGATGGACTGAAATAGAAGGATCCAAAGTTACACCAATAATATCTTGGATACAAATGGGATGGGACTTGGGCCTCATATGGCTGAAATACACTATTGGAGCATGGAAACTAAAAATAGATAAAATAGAATAAGAATTACCAAAATGTATAAGATATGATATATGAATTATTGCTATATTATTTTTATATTTATTTACACAGTAAATAGGTACATAATAATGTAGCTTACGTAAAATATAAAGACAGTGTAAAACTTTCAGTGTATATTTATTTATTTAAACAAGAAATCACATTATAGAACCAATAATTTAAAAATCATTAATGTGTCTCAAAGAATTAAATTGTGCTCATTTATTAAATAACGCCCTTTCAGAACAGATAATACAATATAAGTAGCGAATTGAATTTAATTCAAAGTGAACTTATAAAAGCTTATATTTAAATGCTACAGTATATGGAAAAGCTTCAAAATTGGTATACTTAGAATAATAACACCAATATAGAGAATCATCTTATATAAATACTATTTTGGACGACATAGATGAGAATAAGTACAACAGCATAAAAAAGTTTAAAACACTGCAGATCGAATATTACAGAATATTTATTTACTACCACAATGCACCTACGTCTACACAAAATTTATACATTATCAATAACATCAATATAGGCGAGTTCTCTACATAAATAGTATACTAGATGACAGAATATAATAAAAACTGCAGATCAAAAATTTGACATACATAGACCCTAAAACGCCCTTGTGTCAAAAACCACATTGATATAAGTAAAATTTTAATGTACCTACTACTATTTACTACATAATAATCCGAGAGCTGGTAACTACTGGCAGCGTCAAATAATTAAGAAGTTTAGATTAGTAAAAATAATCCGATGGCATGAAACCAAATTGATATAAGCAGTTCGAATCTTGTATGCTCCCAAAGTGTTCGAAATATCAATCAATAGGCAAGGTGATCTGTACACACAGAGCTTTCAAATGTATCATACCTTTGTTAGCTTTGGGCGCGTACAATATTATGGTGATTAGAACTGGTTTAACTGAACCAAAAAATTCTTAAATAAATATTTCCGGATAGTCAACACAACAACATCTAGCCCCGATGTAAGCTCTAAGCTTGTACGGGTACTAGACATCTGGTAGACATACGTTTAAAGACATTTTTTATTATATACTAGCGGCCCGCCCCGGCGTCGCACGGGTAAAAAAAGTATCCGGCAATTTTTCCTTATTTGCTCACCGTTTAGACCTACCCTGGACTACGACAAACATTTTAAAACCAAAATCAGCTCAATCGGCCCAGCCGTTCTCGAGTTTTAATCAGACTAACGAACAACAATTCATTTTTATTTATATAGATAGATATAGATATTAAACAGCCAGACCAAGGAGAAAGTGTTTGCAGAACAAACAAACACTTGACCCCTTTAATCAAACCCGATATCTCCTTCACCGCAAGCGGATCTACGCCCACCGCGCTACTGAGGCAGGCTTGATGCAACTTGTAATTTTTTAAATGTTGTACCTAGTTGACTGTAAGACTATTATTACAAAATAAGCCAGACGATTTAGTCCAGTGCTGAACATTGGAACTTTGCCCTCGCGTGACAACGTCAAAACCTCGACTAAATAAAAAAAAATATATAGGTATATATTATAGCCCCGCTACCCAGCACCCAACGTGCCAACGGCAACGTGTTGTAGAATAGGCATTGGACAAGTTTACAGACTTCTAAAATACCTTTCCAAATACCAGCTCTCGGATTTCCAATCGTAAAAAGAACCTCTCATACAACAGTAAGATTAAAATGTTCACTAAGATAATTGTTTTTAAACATATACCTATGCTATTCATAATGAGCCAGATATCGTATAATTTTAAACTAGCTACTTAGGTGATTTGGCAAATAACTAAGGGTAGATTCTTCAATCTGATATTGCTAAGTCACTGACAAATAACATCAGACAGACGATTGAAAAATCGGCCCCTATTAGGTATAATAATTAAAAACAGTAAAAGGTTCAGAAGTTTTTCACTTGGTGGGTTTGAATGTGCTGTGTTTTGTGTACATATATGATGTTGTCTAGTGAAATAGTTTAAATTGTGACAAGTTATAGGAACAGACGCATTGTTATCCAATTACAATACAAGTACAGTTATACAATATAATTCGGTAATTATGGAGGCGCGTCGATTCGATAAGCCGGGAAATGGAAAACTCTAGAGTGAATTTTAAGAAAACTTTAGAGTGAAGAATTTAATTGGAATTGGCCAAATTTAAAGCCTGTCTCAAACACATTCCCAAAAATAAGTAGCATGCTAGCTCTCGGTTTATAGCTAAATTGGCTAACATCTGAAGTGTCACTTTAACATGCGTGCGAAGATTACGGATGCTTCTTAATCTTATTCTACTTATAGGTTGTACTTTATCCTTAGACAATGATAAGGTACAAAACCCAAAGCTCGAAAGGCCTCGATAACTACAAACTATAAAAATCACAGCGCTGCGGTGATTTTAAAAACCAACCAAGCCAGGTCCTGCGATAGATTTTATAAATTAAAGATAGAGAGAAGGCAGAGGGGGTGCCGCGTCTCTCTATCTGTTTTGGATAAACTCAAAAAGTAAAGAACGAAGATCTTTATACGGTTTTCAGCAATAGGAAGAGTAAGGTCGTATCCGTGCAAAGCTGGAATGGGCCAGCTATCACAAAAGTGTGGTGTTTGGAAAATTTTGCGCAACTTTTTACCCGTTCAACAATTAAAATCTATGGAGAAAGCTACGAGCTTTATTCGAGGTTTCTTTCGGGATCGAATCACAAATTTGGAAATAAACATTTCATAAGAACTGCACTGACTTACTGCCAAGCATACTTATGGCCAATAGGGCCAAAATACAATCGAATATAGGTCGATTCCATAATCGCGGATCCAAGAGTGCAGAGTAGGTGGGACACAACAAGATGGACATAATTACATATTTATTGATTAAAGCTGCAAGCTTATGCCCAGCAATGAACCTGCGGTTGAATGATGCTGATGATAGTCATTTCCTGCCATGCTTGCGAACCCGCTATGTGTGGCTATTAATTCATAAAACAAAAAGAAACCTGTAGTAGATGTATTCATAGCTTGTAAGATATATAATTTAATCTGTTCTTAATAAAATAGATACACGATTATTTATATCTAACAAGCTATGAGTACATCTACTACAAACCTTTGACTACAGTTATTCATGCTATAAAAATACACATTATCTAAATTTCTTAAATTGATAAAAGGTATACATCGGACACTTGAATTTTACTCTTTACTTATGCTAACCTAGATTAGGATCAGATTTTGTTTAACATGCAGACGTAGACCGAACTGAAAACTCAAATATTTCGAGCTACTTGTTGTTGCATGCTGTTAATTACCATTAAATGCATCTTCATATTGTAGCCAACACCGTTTGCGTCGATTACGGCCAACACTAGGTACATGAAAAGAAATAATTGTGTTCCATATAAATCAGCACCTATTTATTAAAAGGGCATATATTTTTTCATCAAAATACTTTGCTGACTGAGGTCAGCAAAGTACCAGTAGTAGTAGTAAGTGTGTAGTGAGGTTACCTTTGGTAGCTAATCATATTATACAAATTCAGATAAGTTATACACGTTTAGCTATCATATAGCAACATAAAACAAACAGTGTATGTACATATTCTTGTCTATGTACCTACCTACCTAATTTTTTATGAAGGATTATTTAATTTAGATCAATGTTTGTCGGAACTTAGGTAATTAATGTATATCAAATGGCATTATCTTCAGTTTTATGTCATAAACATACGACTGTAGTTTAGTGTAGGTACAAGTTGGATGCCCCCTGCCCTGGACGAAGTGTCGCCGTGGCAGACCATTACTCAGACACGGGGCGGCTCTGTAGGAGCAAAATGCAAATCCTATTGCACGTTTCTGTGGTATTAGTATCAGGTTGTTTTTAATGTTCTTTACATAAACAGTCAGTGGTAGTTTATGATAGTACTTAACAATTTTATTAGTCCAATTGAATGGTTGGTGATCATTTAAATCATTAGAAATAAAAATTAATTCTCTTTAATCAATAAAAAAAATGTGGAGGACTTATTAATCAATATTTGTTTCTTTTATGCAAATCGACGGTTATGTGAATGTTGAAATCTTATGTTATCAGTTTGTTGACATTAATGATTTACAGTCATACATGTTGTCGAAAGGTGTCTCATACAAATCTGTAGTGTTACCCGGGTGATCGAAGTGTATACCACGACACGTCGCTAGTTATAACTTGTAACTTTTATATTTACAAAAAATAATAAATGAGATGTGGTCATTTAAAAATATAGGTAAATTAAAAGTAGGTACACTATAATGTTACAATTATAATACATACTACATACATAGTTTGTTGATAAAATATAAGGATGATAAGTACAGTTTTCCTTGATCAAAATCAAGTAAAACTGTTGTTTATAAGTAAACAACTTTTTTTTTATTAATTTCAATTTAAAAAATAACTTGCAACCCAAAATGCACAGAATTATGAGACGTTTGAAGACGAAATGAGTTGCCCACTTAGAAAAGGCATATTCAGTATAAAATTAATGGCCACCAGGCCAGTGGCCCAGTGACCTAAAATCAATATTTCTTTTAGGTTTATTGTATGAGATGAGACTAGACTAGAAGCATCATCCACAATTTTATCAACAGCACAAATTGTAAGGAATATAACTTTTAAAATCATCAAGTTTTTTAACAATATGACATGAAATGGGTTTACCATGTTTTGACGGTAATTGAGTTTCCCGTTATTTTGACGCTGTTGCAAGCGAAATATCAGGGAAAATAAAAAACCGTCAAACCATGTGATTGGTTAACCGTTATAAAAATTTAAAGGGGTTGAAAATAACCAACTTTTACCATCATCATTGTCATGAATAAAAGGACATGCTTTCAGGTTCATTTATAAAAAACAGGACTGTCTCAATGTATGTTACTTAAAAAGGTACGATTAAATGTTACTTACAAAAAAAGAATGAGTAAAAATAAAATTGGAAAGTACCTATAAGAAGATCTTTTTTCTGATTGTTTCGAAAAATTTATACCTTGAGCCCAAACACCATCTTTAGGAATTGTTCATAGTGAATGGTAATAACACCATCTTGATCAGTGTCAAACTGCCGGAACGCTGATGTGAGGGTCTGAAAATAATAAAAGTGCTTAATAACATTAAACAAATAGTAATGGTTGTGCAACTGGTGTTAGTGACTCATGTTATATTAAAGTTTTGTAAACTTTGTAATGACGTGTTGCTGTTGATGACGTCATGATGGAGATGTGTAGGTATTAAACAGATTAAAAACATCAGAGAGGAAAATAATTATTTATATGACTTTGTTTGTTTTAAGTTTAGTTTAAATGACTGATATTTCCTATGCTGTTAGCTAAAGATATACTTGACATACCACATCCGTTTTTTTATTTAAGCCATAAGTAATTTCCAATAGCAACATATTATATATATATACTAGCGGCCCGCCCCGGTGTCGCACGGTTAAAAAAAGTTCCCGGAAATTTTTCCTTATTTGCTCACCGTTTAGACCTACCCTGGACTACGACAAACATTTTAAAACCAAAATCAGCTCAATCGTCCCAGCCGTTTTCGAGTTTTAATCTAACTAACAACAATTCATTTTTATTTAGATAGAATATAGATAATATCCGCTATTTCACGGACGCTATTAACAAAAAAAAAATAATTAAGTACTACTACTACAAACTCATGTCAGCTTAGAGTATCTAGGTATCTACAGAAAAAAATGATTGAAAACTATGTTGAATATTGAACTTTCGAGACATAGACAATAGCTCAAAGAGTATTTTACCACCACGTATGAATAGCTTATCAAGAAAAATCATAGACAACCTATAAAAAGACATTTATTTTACACTTTTGTTAACCTGTAGATAATAACAGAAAAATAATTAGCAATAAATTAAAATTGCGACTATAATTTGAGATTTAAACTATCCTATCTCTCTTATTATAATCGGTTAAGTGGTTTAGGAGTCCATCGAGGACAAACATTGTGACACGAGATTTACATATATTAAGATAACATATTTCAATAGGTAATGTACCTTATTCAATAAAAATGTATCCAAAAAAATACTATTAGAACAAAGCAGGTAAAATTGGGTAAGTCAAGGTAGGTACTTACATACAAAGTAATACAGCACTGAATAAAATCATCAAACAGAATTGTGCCACGGCCAAAACGATCAAACTTCTGAACCATAACATCCAGTATATCATCGGAGAGACGATAACCAAAAGCAGTGAGTGCATTCTTTAATTCACCCTTATCTATGTTCCCAGAGTTGTCTTGGTCAAAGGATCGGAAGCAACTCTGCCAGTCAGTCACATACTTCCAGAGAGCACCAAAGTCTTCAAAGGATATAACACCTCTGTTTTGTTTGTCAAACATACCTGAAACCAAAAATAGTTAAAAATATGGAATTTACAAAAGGGGAATATTTTTTTTTAGAAAAGTGTTAATTATGTTTGAATGTAATATAAGCTATTTATTATTAATTAGGCATTTGGTAATTTAATATTTAAGCACAAATAAAGTTTAAATTTTTAACAAAGGTTACTTGCCAATCATAAGGCGCACTGTTTCTGGATTGAAAGCATTCCATGTTCCATTTGAGAGAGCTTGTTGCAACTCATCTGCAGATATGTGCCCACTACGGTCCTTGTCAACTCTAAAATAGCAAGTTTATAATCATATAACTTAAATTCTGAGTGAGTTACTAAGTGAGTATTCAGTGAGATACCAAAATACACAAACCTTCTAAAGACATCCCACAAAAACTCTCTGCTCGGCATTGGTGATTGGAAAGACATGTTTCTGAAATAAAATAATTATTAGTAAGACTTTTTATTTGCAATTTACTGTTCCAAAGTTACTTTACATGTACTATGCAAGAAATATTGGGGTTGGGAGATTATTTTAGGGACATGACTTGACTTCTAGGCACTGTTGAAACAGAAAACAATGGTTTTGTAGTAAAGCCGTTTAATTAAATGTTATTATATTTATATGTTATTATATACTTAGCGTTTTTATATGATCGGAATATGAAAATATTATTTAATCTAGAGCAAATAACTTTTAGGTTGTCAATTACCTACCTGGTCAACTGCAGTCAACAAGAAGAGAGTATTTAATCAATAGCAACAAGTTGCCGTTTATAATTGTCTTGGCAATTTTAAATCTGTACAGCCAGACAACTACAATTTTCCTTTTCTAAAAAGATAGCAGAATTATTTCAAGAAGAAATTTAGTAAAATCTCAATTAATCACAAGAGAGAAATCACATTATGTATATAGTCAGTTTTGCTTCTTTCCTTCTTCTTCTTTGGCAAGAATTCAAGAAAGTTAAACGAATAGGGATGGGAAAAAATAGTTTTTTGTTAACAAAATATCGTCGATATTTTTATTTGGAAAACATCGATATTTATGAGGAGTAAAATTATAGATATTTAATCGAATTAGTTATATATTATTTTAGTAGATATTCAACGGTTCTCATGGCTCGTCTTTGAATCGCGTCAAGGGAATCGAGCTGGTATGCCGGCGCTCCAGCCCAAAGATGACAACATTATTCCATGTGCGGCCGGACTTGCGACATAAAAAACAAATATTTGCTCTGCACTGAAATACTGTAAGGATCTGTTATAAGAAGTTTTCTTTTTGGATGCCAGCTTGGCCTGTAGTGCGGTAAAAATCTTAAAAGTGTATCACCGGTCACCCGCCGCCAGGCCACGGTTAGTGTAGTGTGTCGTGATCGAGTTGCGTTTGAGAATAAAACAAGTAGTAATAGTTTATAGTAATAGTTTATTGCTTTAACTTAAATTAATTAATATATTACAGTGGTGTGGGACCCTCTTTTAAGTAATGTAATACCTGTGCTAGAGGGTCTCGCTCTGCTGCGCGGCTATCTTAAAGTTAATTAAATTAAGTTTTATATTTAATTTTTAATATAGATACCTTAATAAATAACATTTACATAATAATGATAGTTAAAGTAGGTACGTAAAGTTTTCAAACAAAATACAATTAAAATGCCAGAGAAATTATTGTTCTTAAAAGGTTTACAATAATAATACAATTTGTGCCAATGTTACAAAAAACAATTTATAATACTACAAATTATATATACCTATATTACAAGTAAGTAGCAACAACACTAGTGTTTGTCAAACTCGCAATAAAAAAGCTCAGAAAGAGGGTTTACCGTTTCGCTTGTGAATGTCAATTTGCCTAGTCAGAAAAATATCACGTCGTTAAATCGGAAAACTCAAATCATGGTATGTCACCCGTTTAAATTTTTTTACACATGCCATATTAAACGAAAACTTTGTAGATCAGTATATTTTAAGTTCAAATGAGTTATATTATATGTAATAGCAAAGTAACGAATTGTAATTATCAATAGGTACCCAGTGTTGTAAAAATGATAAATTAGTGTCATTTATTAGTGATTATTTGTATCGATAAAATTAATGCCTTCTAATTCATTTAATTCATCTTTGAAGTTCTTTGGACACGTGACGCGAAACGAGAACTCCATGGAGCGCCTAGTTATACAAGGCAGAATGGAGGGAAAGAGGTCTCGTGGTCGCATTCCAACAATGTGGTCGGACCTCATCTCAAAATTGACTCAGTCCACTATTACCGAATGCTCTCGCACCGCAACTAACAGGGAACAATGGCGGCGCATTGCAAAAGCAGCAACCCATTATAAGGACCCCCCATAACCACGACCACTCTGTCAAGAGTGACCGACTAAGAAGAAGAATTCATTTAATTAGCGAAAATTTAAGTTTATTATCGACTGTATATAAGTTATTCACTTAAAACGTAGTTTTCTATTAACAACCCTACAATAACTAAAAAAAAATAATTTTACCACATAACTAGCTGACCCCAGCAAACGTTGTATTGCAAAATGAAAAATAGATAGTCGTCGATTCTCACACGTACTGAATATGCATATAATAATCGGTTAAGCCGTTTCGGTAAGATTACTGTAAGCAAATCACGAAATATTTTTTGGAACGAAGTTCCTTATCGCGCGTTATGAAAGGGGGCTAGACGGAAAAATCTTACGAAAAGTTGTCATGACACGCGACACGACACTTTTGGAATCACAACATCTTTTGATAAGCTGTTGCTTAGTTTCGCGCTTCTCGTCATCGACTCCGTGGCGCAACGGCGGTAGCGCATCTGACTCCAGATCAGAAGGTTGCGAGTTCAAATTACTTCAAATCACGTCGGGGTCAATTCTTTTTGTGATTCCAAAATTAAGGTTTGGGCAAAATTCAGTTTTGTTTGTAAGTTATTTTTAGTTCAAATTACATTTGAAAATAAATAAAATTTTATTACAATTCCTTCACTAATTAATCGAAAGGAACTTCGTTCCATCCGGGTGTCCCTTGACACCTCTCAAGTTTTTTTTTTATAAATCGATGTTTATGAATAGGTACTTACTTTTATCATAACAGCTAAATTCCTAATATTCACATACAATACTCAGCTCGCTTTAAGGTATATATCGATATCGTTTTTTGTGTGTATATCGATATTTTTTATATTGCAACATCGATATAAAAAAATATTATATATAATGGACTACCTACTCACACAGCATCACTTAACCCCAAACTAAGCAGAGCTTGTACTATGGGTGCAGAGAGTTATTATAATCACTACGTTTTATATGGGTGTTAGGTGACTGAAAATTTAAAATTTAAGAAGCTGAATATGTAAAACACTTTTCGGGAACATTTTAAGAAAAACAAACAAAGACAGACAGATCAGCTCCAGATATAACTCCGATGCTGACCACGATCCTCAGCCACGAGGGACCGACTGCAGAGAGAATTTACATACCTATTTTCGAAAAAAGTTACACTTTCCTGCCAGCTAAAATAGCAAAAAAATATGTTTTATATCCCACGTGATCACCCAATTCATGTTAATTTTTTTCCTAATCTCTAACCTATGACCACTACCTACATCTAACCTAGGGACCAAAAGCCTATAAACTTGGAAAAAGTTTATAGGCTATCATTGGTTTAAAACTTCGTAGCTTAATTTTGTTCAGATACTTAGTCAAACTTTTGCATTTTGTCAAAGTTTTTGTATTGGGCTGTCTGTAATTATTATTTGAGAATCAATAATCAATCATCGTATAATTTTACTAACTGTGCCCCGCGGTGTTACCCGCGTTATAATGGATTTTCCCGCGGAATGACGTTTTCCCGCGGTAAAAAGTAGCCTATGTTATTTTTCAGGCTCTAGAGATTCTGTGTACAAAATTTCATTTAAATCGGTTCAGTAGTTTTTACGTGAAAGAGTAACAAACACCCATACATCCATACATCCATACTTACAAACTTTCGCCTTTATAATAGTAGTAGGATTTAGATTAAATATGTCCTCTTCCATTGAATGATTCCAAAATCTTCCACTGTAGGTAAGTAAAAATAAATAAATAATAAGTCAATATATTTGATAAGTCTTCGTACTACACCTAATTGGATTCCGTGTACAGTATATACACATTTTGCTATAAAAAAAAAGGTGTGTGTGCGATTCACACACGGTAGAAGTGAAACTTCAGTAAATCGACAAAAGAATGAAATAAATAAAAAAAAATACTGTGCAAAAAGATTTTGTTCGGGCGGTCACCCATCCAAGTACTGGCGTTCCGGAAAGTTGCTTAACCTTGTTGGGGTTAAGATTGGCTTACCTGACGTATTTCCGTTGCATCCGGTCTGAAATCACAACGATTCTAAAGAAGTTTCACTTCAAAATTAGTAGGTAGGTACCTACTTAAATATATTTTTTAATAGTGCAAAAGGTGCAGTTTACCAACCCATCTAAGTACTGGCCACGCGCAACGCTGCTTACGGTTGGGTACGGAACTCTAAAAAGTAAAGCCAAAATAACTATAAAGGTAGGTTCATTTAATTTTTAAATGCTTAACTATAAGGTATAATGTAGGGACTTCATTGAATAGTGATAATATCAACACCTACCTACTTAAATTACAATACAATAAATAACATAAGTACCTAGAGAAATGTTCCTATTTTAAGAAATAGCTGCATAGACAAAATAATAATTCTATGTATTATGTCTGTTATTTATTACATAAGTAGGTAATAAATTGCTTAGCCATGTTTTGAAGCAAAATCTGAAGATAATATTTTTAAAATCTCTGACACATTGCACTCTTGTAAGGCGAGTCCTAATTTTTCACTGGAGTTAACATTTTCTCCATTCATTGATAGCACATGCCAGTCATTGTTCCATTGAGTGATAATATCTGCAATAAAACGATAAAACACAATAAGTGTAATCTATACTTAATTAGAAAGCTACGACTTTGTTTGATTGTTTGTTTGAACGCGCTAATCTCAGGAACAACTGGTCCGATTAAAAAAATTCTTCACTGTTAAATAGCCTGTTAATCATGGAAGGATTTAAGCTTTACCACAGGAAAATACTTTGTACCTATTATATTATATAGTTACCTAATTACTATTATATATTCTGTGCTATTACACAAAGGTACCTACGTACCAACCTACCTATACGTACCCCCTCTCCCCTATGTAGGTATTTATTATAATTATTATTTAGCCTGCACTGTCCCACTGCAGGGCAAAGGCCTCCCTTCCCTTCTTCTCTTCGGACTCTTCGCGATTCAACGCGTCGTCAGGCCATGCGCTCAGGTGAGAGTCCAGCTCGTCCCGCCATGTCGCGTCGGCCTGGGCCTTCCAGGCTTCCACGAGGTCGTCTGGTTTGTCATGTCAAGTCATGTAGGTATTTACGTAGGTAGGATGAAATGGGTGCACACTATACCTAGTATTTACTACAAATTATAAATCCATAAATAAATACTCCATTACCAATTAGTTCTTCAAAATGATTTTGTTGTGATTCGTCAACAAATCCGTTAATATTTTTCATATATTCATCGCAAAGAATTTGTCCATCTTCGTTTGTTAAGGATTTATTATCAAGGTCCAGTGCACTAAAAAATAGAATAAATAAATATTATGTATATTGCCATCACTGTAATCATTTTTTAACATCCGACGAAAGCTCTGCTTAGTTTGGGGTTAGTTAATGCTTTGAGAATAGTGCGGAAATATTTATTTATTTAATCTTAATTAACATTTAAAAAAACATTTTGTCAATTTTACAAACAACATTTCATTGCTCCACACAGCTTTGAGCCATTACATTTTTGAATTGTCTGAGCCGATTTATATATTTTGTAATGAAAGATTGACAATTGAAAGATTTGTACCTAAACAGAACTTAGTCTTTCAAGTCAGTTCCCACTCAGATTTTTATTGTTCTTAACCATTATTCCTATCCATATTTACTATCTGATACCTTGCTCTCTTATTCGAACTAGAAATCAAAGTAGGTACCTACCCAATAGCGTTCTTCAAATCAGAATCTTGTTTCATCTGATATTCTTTTAGTAAAAGTTTCTCAAGGAGCAGGAAAGAGTTTGAACGATAGTTTTGCGGTACATCTAAAACAAACATACGTAATTAGATTAAAATTAAGGCTTAAAAAAATCCAATGCTTTTGGAATATATTATTTCCCTAAATGTACTGAGATTTCACTAACCACAAGTATTTTCAACTTGAATACCCTTCTTTATGGAACAGTTTGTTACAACGTTCCTTAAAACTGTTATAGATGAAATATCGTCAGATTTGAAAACAACTAAACCTCTTCTGTGAACAAAATAGTTATATTAGTTTTATTTACTTAATGATAAGATGTATTTATATAAGGACATGTAAATTAGAATTTAGTTTTCTAGATTACCTACGTTCATAAGTTTGTAGTAGGTAGTATACCAGTTAATTTATAGTTGAAAATAAAAATGTACCTACCTTCAGTGAGTCTCAATATATTTATATAAAACATTAAATAATTTTAATATTGATATGCGTCACTATAAGATGCTGTTAATTATTACGTAACAACTTAATGCTTCGAGTACGGATATTCCAGACACAATTAATTTTCAATTGTTATGGACCACGTTCGTGGTCTTAGAGACTGGACGTATTAATTTATTTATTTATAAAAAACACACACATAACTTACCTACAGATATCTTAAATCTAAAACGTTATAAACGACACATTTTTTTTTTTTTTTTTTTTTTAAGTAGAGACTGAATAGATTAATAACCGACTTGGTATTACATGGATCTCACAACTTTTTACCGCAGAACAACTGAGTTGCGCGACTTGGTTTTTTTGACAAGAATTGTTTTTGATATCCCATCAAGCTTTGACTGTAACTTCGTATCCCCTTTGATTAGTGGTTTGATTGCATGCTGAAGGAGTCACTTAGAGTATCTATAGTAGTAATAGATACTCTAAGGGGCTACCTAAATCTGACGCATGTAAAGTAAATAACGTCATTCTACACATAAAGTAGAATGTTATACTCTCACTGATAATGACACAGCAGCAAAGTTCCAACAAGGGCATGTGATCGAGCAAAACTGACGGATGTTGCTGGTCTTGGTATTTCGGCAGGTATGGCTTCAGTCAGCCAGGATGTGATTTCAGCTACAGAAAATTTCCCAGATATCCGGAGTTCACACCAGGGTCTGAAATAAATTATAAAGGAACTTCATTTTACAATTTTGGATTGACATGCTATCTTGTGAAGTGACATATACCTTGACTGGTCTTCACAATTCGTATCTTCGTGCTTTGTATAATAGGTAAGCACAGGTAACCTGAATTCAATAAGACGTGATACTCTTGGGGCTCCCGAAGGAAGAGCATAAATGTATACTAATATGGACTCCACTCCTGGAGTCTCTTTACACATTCCGATCCATAATCTTCTCGTTCCTGCTTGACATCTTACAGTCGCTAAAAGATCTTTAGAGTTTTCCTGTAAATATTATATAGGTTAATTGTCTATGTAGCATAAAAGCATACGCACCCCTTTTGACGTTCCCATTAGTGGGACACAGGGACTTCTCGCTAGACGATAGAGATTAGGTCTTTATTCACCACACTGGCCAGTGTGGCTTGGCGAATGACACATTTCCTTTAAACTCTTGAAGGTTTCCTCTCTCTCTCTTGAAGGGATGCACACATTCACCGTTAGAGCACGTTTTTAAGACGCACATAATATTTTCAAGAAAAATCGAGTGGCTTTTTTACGTTATTTGAGCCCACGACCATCGGAGCTCCCATATAGCCAACACAGCATTTTGTGCAGATAAGGTATCTATCGAATGAAAGTGGTCTCCTATAAAAATAAGTTGGTAAGTAAGTAAAAGTTGGTGCATACCTGTGAGGGGCATATACTTAACACTGCTAGTGAGTCAGTTTTTAACAAAAGTTTATTTTCACTATAGACAAAAAGCATATCCAACGGAACAGCGGACACTAGTCTTATTTCTAACCAGTTGTCTCTTGTTGCACCCACAACCTGAAAATAACTGCCTCAATAAACAAAATAAAAACAACAAAGGTTTTTGTATCGAATAAAGTACATCAACACAACATAAAGGACAGTATAGAAATTGTACTAAAATATTAAGATTGATTTTTCTCTTTACCTCGTATTGAAGATCTAAGAGTGGTGGGGCTGAAAGAGTTGAGACCAGCGAGTGTGTACTACGTTGGTACTTTTCACGTTCGTTCGCTGTTTGTTTTTCCAGTTTAGCTATTTCATGTCTAAAATCAGTCAAAGTATGTAAATACAGTATGATAAAGCAATTCTTGCCGCACTTGGCCAGCGTAGTAAATTAAGGCCTAATCTCTCTTGTCAAGAGAGGAGTTCCTGTGTCCCAGCAGTTAGGAACGTAAAAAGATGTGCTTATGCTTTTTTATAGCTCTTTTTTGGTTAGATTTGAGCTAAATCCATAAGTTTTAATATTAAGATACCTATCTACCAAAAAAGAAGACATAAACATAACGTTAATATATACATAGTAAGGTACGTACTCTAGTTTGGTGCGCCTAGTAGTAAGGACATCCCTAGGTAATTTAGACAGGGCTGCTGTATTTGACTGATGTCCAGAGCGAAGTGAAAATACTCTTCCAGAAAACGAAACTACCAATAATTCTTCACTTTCTGTTCCGACACAGCCACCACATACAGAAGTAATAGGCTCCCCGCAGAACTGTCAATAAAAAGTTATTATTATTAGGTTTATCGTTCATTCTAATTTCACATTACATGCATTGTAAGCTTACATATATTTGTGTTTACTTACATAAGAATATTTTAAACGTGGTTTCTCACTCAAATTTTCACGATCGATTAGGTACAGTTGAACTGAGCCATCATGACGTCCAACAGCTAGATGCTTATTACCATTAGTAGAATACCAGCCCATACAGACTACTGACCCGAGGCTTTGTCCTTCGATTAAGCATTGGCTTGAAAGCGTTGATCTATAAAAATATTCAAAAACATAATGTAATTCGTTTTCTATATTATGGATGAAATTTATGTGACGAGAAGATCGTAAGATATCAGTGTAAATAAATATGTGAGAAGAGGAAGACCACAGAAAAGATGGATGGACTTGGTGTAATTATGACATTTGTAAGAATGGAGTAAGTTTAGAGATGATGGATGTTAGAGGGAAATGTAAGCAAAATAAATGTCATGTTGACCCCACATCATTTGCGACGTGTCAGGAAGATGATAATGATGATATTCTTCATGATTGTTAAGTAATTATTTTATGAATCTCATATCTGATATCTTATGAACATCAAACTAGATATATCATACATCATTCACAATCATTAATTGCTATATTTATTTACCTATCATATTGTATGATGCCTATAGATCCATCGATTGCTCCATAAAAAGACAATACATCAGTATTGTTACTAAAATTTGGAACACATAGCCGACAAGGCCCCGTAGATATTGTGTTGCGGGAAACAATCTGACCATTTTCTAGTAAAGCGGTTCCTTTATTTGAAATTAATATGAGAAGACGAAGTTTTGAACTCTGAAATTTAAGTAAACACAAAGGGGATTATCTGATTAATAAGTATACCTAATACATAATTATACTTACAGCACCGATCCATCTTCCTTTACGTTAATACTTGTTATGAAACTCTGTACTTAATCGTTTAAATATGACTAATCAAAATCAACTTTAATCAATATTAACAGATAAATATAAACAAACATTTAAAAAAAACAAGTGCTGAAGAATTTCATTGTTTACATAACGCCCTGATCTGAGGAACCGACTGGTCTGATTTGAATACCTAATTATTTCGGATCCAATTATGAAGGTTATATCTAATATATAAAATTCTCGTGTCACGGGGTGCGTAATCGAACTCCTCCGAAACGGCTTGACCGATTCTCATGAAATTTTGTGAGCATATTCAGTACCTAGGTCTGAGAATCGGCCAACATCTATTTTTCATTTAGAAAAAAAAATAATAATTGCAAAACAACGTTTGTTGGGGTCAGCTAGTACTAGTATATTATATTTGTTGCAACGTGGTTGGTGCCAATAAACGTTTTACGTTATACGGCAAGATTCATAATGTGCTGTAGGTAATTCTCGACTTAGTAATGAAGGAAGAGGGCGGCACAATGGATCGAGGGGCACAGTGGTTAGGCACCTAGATTTACGTACGTAGTACGTAGATTCATTTATGTACGCAAACACGAGACAAGCGACGGTATACCCAACGCCCCAGTAAGTTACAATAAAACTCCTTGTTAGAATATCTATATATAAATAGAGTATCTATATACAGTACTATAAACTTGTTACTTTCCTGTGACTTTTAGAATTTTAAACCAACCTATATATTAATGGAGTAAGAGCTCTTGAATAATAAGTGATTCACTGTACAACCTCTCCCTCTACATTATGTTTCGTTTATTGTTAGTTTTAACATAGGTAATTGTTTTCATTTGAGTTTGGGTAGGTACATTTATAAACATAAATATTCTTGCCTAGAAACATTAAGTTAGATACTAAAAATGTGCTTAAACTTATTTTTTAAGAACTGCTGGTGATCCGTTTTCTTTACTTAGTCAGCCCGTTTAGAAATTACGCCAAGTGACAGACACACACACAGCCAGCTTTCAAAATTATAAAAACACCTATAGGTACTAATTTTTTCCCGGATTTAATCAAATTAAAAATATTGGCTTTGGTTGTAGTACCTACTCACATTAGGAATTTCGAATGCAGCAATATCTAAAACTCTATCCTCACAGGTGTAAGCATGGCTTTCTTGCATATCGCTGTAAAATGTTATTGTTCTTCCACTGCATAGGATCAACTCGCTTCCAACAATGGACCTAGAAGAAAATATTCTAGCATTAAGCAAAGATAGATTATAGTATTGCTGTTATTTCAAAACAATCTACATAGATAGTCCAATTGATATTATACTCACATAGACGTTATGGTTTCAGAAAAAGCTGTTTCAATATTAAAAAACAGTTTCCCTTTCCGGGTGTAAGCTTTTACTTCATTTCCAGATGCAGCAAATATTTTGTCACCATAGGCACCTACAGTTGACAAAACATTTTTTAGAAACATAAGTTAGTAATCAGTTTAGCCTTATGTGTGGTTCGTATTTTTCTACAGGTAGATGCACAGATGCTACCTACATAGATCCAATTTATGAGCACCTATCTACCTACGTATATTAGGTAAGAGTAACTACAAAAAATACAGAAAACTTGACATGTTTTTTTCACTATTAAGAAGTACTTTAAAATAATTAAAGAAAGAAAGAAATTATTTAAATTGTATATAAACAAACCACTAGTTAAAACTGCAGTTACAGGTTTCCCTGGAAGGGTTTTGAAATGTACAATCGGTTCTTCATCTTTAATGCTTATGCATTGTAGAACTCCAGTTTTGTCTCCAATAGCAAACTGGAAATATACACGAAAAAATATTTAAATAAGTACTTGCCTATACTACAAAATGTGAATAGAAATAAATACTTAGTAGCAATATGACTGCTTCAGTGGCGCGGTGGGCGAGGGTCCGCTTGCGGCGCAAGAGGTAGCGGGTTCGATTTCCGCCGAGGGTGAAAGTGTTTGTATGTTCTGCAAGCACGATCTCCTTGGTCTGGGTGTTTGATATGTATAATAAAAAATATCTATATATGTATGACTATTATATTAAGTATATCAGTTATCTAGTACCTGTAACACAAGCTTAGAGCTTACCACGGGGCTAGATGTTGTTGTGTGAAATGTCTGGAAATATTTATTTATTTATATTTTAGGTTTATCATTTAAGCAGGCATACTGATATAAACATTTTAATAAACGAAATTAGACGTGTTCCTATGTTGAAAGGTGAATCTTACCTTTTGTTCATTTTTCAAGCTGGGTGGCGATAATAGTTTTAAGGTATGAGGGTACGTTATACCACAAATCATATAATCAACACGGTAGAATTCGTAATCCATGATTTAAATAATTTTTCTTTGATTTTATTTTGTTTGTAGTTAACTTCTGAGGTGGGTTGCCAAGGTAACAAAGTTACATATACAGTAGGAACAATCAGAACTAAAATTAATTGTAAGCTTGCTGATGGAAATCAGTATTTTTATGGTACCTACGTATTCATGTTTAAATGGATGTGTGGCCATTGGTAACGATGAGATAAGATGACCGTTTGGGCTGCTATGTTTAAGTTATTTTAAGGGTCGATAAGTTCAGACTCCACCCCAAGACCCCACCCCAAAGGCCATACGATCTTGCTAATGTCTGCGATGATATCTATCTAAAACCCAACTTTAACATATAGGTAGGTATCTTCGTTTATACAGGTAGGCGTCACCACCACAGCACAAACACTTTCGAATTGGTTCGACGGTTGGTCTGATCTTGAACGTGTATTAGGTATCAGTCTCACGCAACCGGGAACAAATTTATGAACAACTAGTTTAGTACTCTTTGTAAGGCGGCATAATATTCTATTCTTAGAGTATCTATATAGTACTATAGATACTCTAAGTAGGTAGCAGGCCTTTTATCCTATAGAATCTATGACTTCTAGCTTGATTTAATGGCAAATCTATCGTGAACGTGAACAGATCACACACCACAGATTTAATTATAGAGTTTATTTTTGTGTGGAAGTCTTCTTCTTTTTTTTTTATTTGATGGCGTCCGTGACTGGCTATATGGCGTGGAACAGTCAATGTCCGAATATTTAAGTTGACTTGACGTTGTCACTCGCGTAATAATACGTCATTTCCGACCCAAATTTAATAACCTCTGAACTAAAAGAACAAGGAAAGGAGCAAAACTTAGCCTAAACATCAAACTAAACAGCTGGCTGGTATTCGTTTGCATTTACAGAAAAACAATTTTGTAATTTTATGTACATCAAATTTATTTTGCAAAGAGTCTGAATTCTATAGTAGTTATGGAAATGGACAAAGAAGATATATTTCAAGCAATTGTGTTGATGGACACTTTTAACAACAACTTTTCCCCGATATCTACACATAAGCCGATGGTATATTTATGAAGTTGCTAATTATATACATTCACGATAAAATAATATAGGACTTTATCAATATTAAGGAGGAACTTGATAGAACAATATAGTTAATTTTTATCAACAGGCATTTCTTCCCCTTGCTGGAGTACCCTTGATCGAATACACCCTACAATCATTGGCAGTTGGAGGTATAACCGAAGCAGTACTATTTTGTTGCCAAGATGCACCCCTTATCAAGGAATACATCAAGTAAGACAAAAATAAAATAAAATTTACTACCATGTTCTTGTTTGAATGCTCAACTTTTCTATTTTAAAATCTACATGGGTAAATTCATAATTAATTGTTGTAGGTTGCATGAAACTGAATAAAAAGTGTTCCATATTAAGCCTGCAACAACTACTTAATAAGTGTCTCCTTGTAATCATAATAAGCACAGTAAATATGAAATAACTTCTTTGTTAGTGATACTTGATAAATTATAAAATGTTTTATTACAGGAAAAGCACAGGTTTATGGAAATGCTCTATGGAAGTGCAAGTTATATCATCAGACACATGCCAATCTGTTGGAGATGTGATGAGAGAAATAGATGCTGCATCTTTAGTAAAAGGAGATTTCATACTATTAGGAATCAACACTATTTCTAATGTAAATTTTGTTGCATTGTTGGATCAACATAAGTAAGCAAATATTATCATTCTTCTTACAATTGACCGTGCATTATGCTGAACTAAAAATTATATTTTTTCAGGCAAACTGCTAAAAAAGACAAAGGTATAGCCATGACACTTGTTTATAAAGAATTGCCAAACAAGCATCCATTGGTAAAATCTGACAAATCAATATTTATAGCTGCAGATGGAAGAACGCAAAAAGTGTTATTTTACCAAAAATTCAAACACAATTCAAATGAAAATGCAATTGAGATACCTACAGTATGTATGAATATGATGTAATAAGATACAAAAAGATGTTCTAATGTCATTTACACCAAAATATATGGCTGATTATTTTCAGAAACATTTGTTGAGTCATTCGGAGGTTAAGTTGCATCACAATTTAGTTGACCCTAACATTGCTGTTTGCTCTGCATCAGTGCCACCACTTTTTGCTGATAACTTTGATTTCCAAAGTAAAGATGATTTTGTACATGGATTGCTTATCCAAGAGGATATTCTGTCAGATTCTTTGTATTACATATTTGTTAATTCTAACAAATATGCAGCTGCTGCAACTAACTGGAAGACTTATCAAACCATCTGGTGAGGACTCTATATTTTCTCTTTATTTATTTATTTTAAGTTATTAGACTTATTATATCACTTTCATATATTTATACTGCAGGCTTCCAAAATCTATTTCAATAATGCTCAAGACTATTTTGAACCAACTTCAAAAAAGGAGGAGGTTCTCATTTCAACTGACTGTCTTCTTTTGTATGTTTGTTACGCAATATCTCCATAAGTTGTGAAACAATTTGAAATTTATTGCTTTATTCAAATAGGCTTGCTGAGTGGTCCCATTGTCACCATGTCAAAATCTGATGATGGGATCTCAGAGAAAATGAGAACCTGGAATTTTATTAGATGTTGAAGTTGGTTTTTTAAACATATCATTTATTTATTATTTTGCCTGCACTGTCCCATTGCAGGGCAAATGCCTCCCTTCTTACTCTTTGCGATTCAGAATAGAGCCTACATACATCCAATTATTCAGCAACATATAGGCATATAGCCGGACAATCATTCCTCATTTTTAAACATAGTTTACATATTATTTTATAACATTAGATGTAATATTTTAGCAGTTAATTTTACTACATTAGGATGCTTTGCTAATTTTGATGTATATTTATGGTTGTTTTTAGTTGTGATGTATTTCATAACTGGGCATATCCTCTATCAATTGAATCTGGTGCATACAAGGAATTCCTCAGTTCTGGAAATCATATTTATAGAAACAAGACTGCAAAACTAAACCGGTATGTGTTGAATGAAATAATTTAGTACACTGTAATGCTATATCTAAATTAATGTTTTTTACTTCATTTTCAGGTCTTGTAACCTTTTGGAAGATGTTTTGATAGGGGCAGATACAGTTTTGGGTAGTAATACAACTGTTTCTAAATCATTCATTGGTGATAATGTGCTAATTGGTAACAATGTCACAATAGAGAAAAGTTATATTATGAACAAAGCTGTCATAAAGGATAACTCCAAAATAGTTAATTCCTACATTGATGAGGAATGTTCAATAAGTGAAGATTGTACTATTGACAGCACTATTATTGCACACAATATTGAAGTACAGGCAGACTCAAATATAAATGGTATTGTAATGGCTAAAGTTGAAAATCAAAAAGGTGTGTATCCATTTTAAAATAATCAGCATCCTGATCCATGTTTCCGACATAGTTGTATCTAATTAAGGTTTGTAATAATTTTTTCTTTGTTTTTCCAGAGTTAAAGCCTACAAATTCAGAATCAGGCACAGAATGGGAGAATGAATCTGTAGGCAGCAGCCAAGATGAATTTGTTGGACTTGATGCAAAATGGAGTGACAGTGAATCCTGCTACTCTTCAGAAGGCACTGTGGATTCTTCTATTGCAGGGTCACCTGTACCTGATGACACAAATAGTAAATTCTTTGTTTCATTATTAGGACACATAGATATGAATAATATTTTAAAATCACATTTTTTAATAATTTTTATTTTTGATTACAGTTTTCCTAAATGAAGTGATTGACAGCCTTGCTAGAGGATTTGATGAGAAACTAAAATGTGATTATTTGATATTGGAGATTAATTCTTCAAGATATGCCTACAACATACAATTGCACGAAGTGAACTTTTATGTGGTTAAAGCTTTGCTGAGTTTACCCCATTTAGAAAAAGCAAAGAGTTTTCTTGTGGCATTCAGGGATGTCATTAAGTTCTTCCAACCTATTTTTGCTAATTATATAAAGAACAAATCATCTATGATGGATTGCCTAAAAGCAATTGAGGTAAGAGATTAAAAACAAATAAATGTAAAAAAATATTTACCACAGATGTGTTTTTGAAATTTTTAATTTCTTACAGGAAACATCTTTCCAATTTGAATGGTTGACAACAAACAGTGGCCATATATTGCATATGTTGTATGATGCAGAAATCATTGATGAGGATACATTGCTGGAGTTCTATGAAGAATTAAGTGAAAATAGGAGTAGATTATTGCAAATTGCTTCAGTTAAAAAGTTCTTTGAATGGTTAGAAGAAGCTGATGAAGAAAGTGATGAGTGATAATAAGTTTATCTTAGTTACAAAAAATATTTTAACAAGTAAGGATGTGAAGATTCTCAGCTCTTGTATACAAAGGTTGTAAAATAGATACCCTTAGTATACACTTATAATACTGATTCAATCAAATTTATATAGAAAAAGAATAAAATTTGGTAATTATTGCAATTGTCATTTCAATTATTTTGCTACTGTACTAGAATAGATAGCTGCTGATTGGGTTCAAAAAACTTCTCTATTCAAAATGAAGTTATAACTATATTATCTTAGTCATACTTAAAATCTTGATTAACGAATTGTTGCATATTGTTGGAACTGTACAGTTGAAAAGTTCCGAAATTTATTTATATCAAAAGTAGTAGGTTCGCATGGTGAGTGTACTTTGATCTGCCTCATATGTGTGTCTCTTCCATTTTGATGGTTGCTCAATACAGCTATTTGTATCATATATGTTCGTATTGGTCTATCATGTATATCTTTTATTGGTATCATTTCCCAGCCTGAAAAGTTTTAATTATATTTAATATAAGTGAAAAAAAGATTTGACTAGATCTACTGATAGATCATTAAAATTACTACTACGACCTATTTTTTTAGTCATCTACTCTATGGATATATTATATACTGAAAAGCCACTTACCACTAGGTTCAATCAACTCAATAACCTCTATCTCCTGTAAGTCATTGAAGTGAGTACCAGCTCTTATAGATATCCTGCTAGGGGTATAGCTTTCATCAAGTTTGTAATCTGTGTAGATGTAAATGTGTGAAACCATGGTTTTACGCTGAAATTGAATGTTGACTAGATGTGGTAGCTGGCCATCTGACTGCCAATAAGTTTCCATACAGTCATCTCTTAGCTGGTCAATGCCAAAACCTGCAAAATAAATGAACAGATTGTAAGCAAACTGCTAGTGGAGTATATATTTACATACTGAGAGACAGTTACGTGATTTGTCTTGTATTTTATTTAAAAAAAAACTTTTCATGCTTTTAAAGACTACCTACTGAGGCATCTGCAAGAAAAGAAAAAAAACAATGATGTTAAGAGTTTTTCGTCAACCTGGTTACGCGTACCTGGTTTACATGAAGAAAGACTCCAAATGGCATGGTTTCCCACTTCTCGGACTGTTCCAGATCGCTCGCTTACAAGTGGATCTTTTTCAGTTGACATTATTAGGTCAGTTCCTGGTTCCGTTCTATAGAGCGCAACGCTACTTGATAAGGGTATTTCAATTTTTTTTAAGATATACCAATTTTAGCGAATCACTCACTCTCACGGAACAATAACTAAATAATACTAAAACCGAGCTCACAGCAGATTTATTGTTTTGAGCTTTTGTTTTGATTTTTATTCAAGTCTGTGACAGGCTATTTACACTTTTAATTTAGGCTATTTCTCAGGGAGCGCCATTATAGGGTTACTGTTAGTGTTCATTTCGGAGTAAAGAATGAACAATCTATCCAGAGAAAAGTGTAGTACGTATTTGGTTCCTATAATAGTATGTGTCCAATCCAAGATAATCTAGTCAGTCAGTTCTTGTTTTGAATAAGTTGCTAAGGTAATTTGTTGAATATCGTTCAAAATAATCCAGATACGGGATCAGAGAGATATAACCTGACCCTAACCGCTTCCTGAACTCTTTCTGCTGTGGATCTTGCTTGATGGTCAATAACATATTACCATAGATACTCTAAGCACATAATAAAGTAACCTTGTAGGAGTAAGGAGTTTCTTGACCTATGAAATAAGTATGTTGAATTTTTACTTTCGGAAATTACCATCTTTATGACCTTAACAGACAATTAAAAACATTATCCATATATCTAATATTACCAAAAAGTTCCTTGTTCTGAGTTATTGGAAATCTTAAGAAATATATTATACTTAGGACTTCCAATAGGGCACGAGCCTATTGGTATGGTAGATAAGCAAGGAAATAGTTTTTAACTAAATAGTTCTTATTTGATGATTTTAATGTCTTGCAAATTGCATTTATTTATTATCTTATGCTTCTGCGGTGTATCTTTGTTCTCATATTTCCCTACAAAAACATGGCATTCTCGTATACAGTACCTATTTAGACTACGTCCTTTCGCTAGAGAAGTACATATACTTAATACAATTCGGCTGTTGGTACTTTCGAATCTATAGGTAATTATAATAAATAGGTCTGGGAAAAGGACAAGATCTAAATGAAAATACTTTGCGCGAGAAAACTCCTCAGATGCGTTATGAAAGTAAACACAGATAAATTTATTTTTGAGATGTTATTAATATCTAACCAATATCAATTTTGGGGCAACGATGTTCTAGCCAATAAACTCCCATCTTGGATATAAATGTCATTTTAGTTAAAACTCCCTCAGTGGCACAGCAAGTACACTTGTGGGCCCGATTACCGCCAAGGGTTTAGTGTTGGTATGTTCTGCAAGGACTGCAAACTGCCTTGGTATGAATGTTTCATATACAATAGGTACAATACAAAACACTTTATTGAACACAGGGAAACAAAATACAACAACACGTAGGAAAAAAATGTACAATGGGCGGCCTTATCGTTAAAAAGTGAAATTTCTTCCAGGCAACCTTTGAATGGAAAATATCTTTAATAAAATAAAAAACATACATTATTTATATATATAATAATAAATAAATTTATATTCATATGTACATAAGTATGCATTATATTAACTACTGTGGGCGCCAGCGAATTCGTAAGGTATTAAAATAACTTTTATGGGATTATTTTGAAAAAAAAAGATATTGACTTCAGCAAAATTTCAAACTTACTTTGCACCCCGTTGAACCCTTATAAGGAGTGAATAAAAAAAAATCCTTTTTAAAGCTCCTTTACGTTAAAAAACTAACTTCTGTGCAATATTTCAAGTTTTTAACCCCTCTCAATAATTTAATAAATAAATAAATGTCAATTCCTGACGGACACAAATCGAAGGAATCATAAACTATTAAAATCAGTTCAGCCGTTTCCAAGTTTTTTTTAATTAGCTATAAGGCACACGACTGTATGCAAAATGCATAAATCTTAATTTAAAATTTAAGAAAAACCCCCGATTCCCAAGCTTTCATTTCCTTAAACGTACAATAACATAATATTTTGTAATGTGGACGCGATGCGATTTCATTTGATACCCCACACTAGTATATTTGCAGATTTTCGGTTTTCCTTACCCGCTCTCACCCCCATAACTTTTAAACGGCACAACCGATTTTCATGAAACATGTCTAAGAACACTCGCGCCAGACTCACCTTTCATACAAAAAAAACTAAATTGAAATCGCTCCATCCGTTCGGGAGCAATGGTGCCACAGACAGACAGACAGACACACATACATACAGACAGACAGACACGTCAAACTTATAACACCCCTCTTTTTTGGTCGGGGGTTAAAAATAGGTTGGTGAATAATTGTTAAAAATCTGTAAAGTTTCGGAGGAGTAGGGTAACTTTAACGTATTTATTCAATTTTCGGGCAGGCTGTGAGTGTTGTCAATGTTTAATTTAAAAATAATAAATAAACCCTTCTAAGGCCATTTAATAAGTGATGCTGTTTTAGCAAGGCTAAAGTACATTTTTTTTCTACAAACACAGACTGTGAAATGCGCATTAAGTTTGTCATTTTACAAGCAGATCTAACGTAAGAACTTACTTAATGATTAATTAACGAATGGTTTGTGGCTTTATAATTCGAGAATGGCATGTGGCAAATGGAAAGTACGGACCGATGGGAACTGCCCACCAGGAGAATCCCAGACGACCACCAAATGTTGGTTACGATACAGTGCGCACATAATACAAGGCTCTTTGTATAAATTTAACATGATGCGTGACACACGATAATTATGTGTAGGTATAATCAATTAAAATCCCATTTTGCTTGAAGACGCCTTACTAGGTAAGAGAAATATGTTATTTTTGAAAGTAGGTAACATATTCAATATAATTTTTTAATTTTAAAATAACATATTTTAACATTTAAGTAGGACGTTAGGGAACTTGCTAGGAAAACATCATGGTATACTTACGTACTAAGCTTAAGGATGTTACTAAGCTGGAAGTTGTCTGGAAGAAATTGCTTTAAGCAATAAGGCCGCCCATTACGCATTTTGTATAGCATCTTTGTATTGTTTTATCTTGGTGTGTAATAAAGAGTTATATTCTTTTTATTATTAAGCTAACATAAATGTTTGTTATGTAGGTACCTAATCATATTCTGGACAACATTTTTTTAAGACAACTTATTTGCATTGCAATATATTTGTTGACCAGCTCGTTGAAGGTAGTCGCATATTTGCAGTAACAATTTTATGATTTATTTTTCATTATAAAACTTGACAACCTCGACTCCAAAAAAAAATAGTCAGTTTTTTATGCATCCAGCATAGCATAAGAACAAGGAACCTCTTTTTTCAGCTACGCTTAACAAAAAATATTAATTTTACAGTCACTTTTGCAAAATGAAACGTTGTGATTATATACTCTCTGATTTATTTTATTATTTAAGTTTACACATTTTAAAAGTGCTTCTTTGCATGATTAAAAATAGTCGAAATGATTTAGTAAATTGGTTTACGACATTAAATTTATCTTGGAAAGTGCCATTCACATCACAGCCACACAATATTACTGTAGTACCTAATAGCATAGCATAAGTTGTGATATCTGCTTTTATATTTACTAATCATATTTTGGACACCATGGGCAGATGAATAAAGCAAATAGAATAGGTTTCTGGATTCACAAAGTCCGCGGGATATAAATAATATATGGTATTTATTAAGCTGTTGTTACTAGAATCTTAATATATATAAATCTCGTGTCACATTTGTCGTCAATGGACTCCTAAACCACTTAACCGATTATAATAAAATTAGCACACCATGTGCAGTTCGATCCAACTTGAGAGATAGGATGGTTTTTACGGCGAGAAAAATTCGAATAATTTCCGGGAAAATTTTATCCCCGTGCGACGCCAGGGCGGGCCGCTGGTTTTCTATAATTTTCGATGAAAAAAAATAAGTTGGCCTGGATATTATAAACCTCGTGAATCCCAATGCGTCCGTCCCTGTTACAACAATAAACACATTTATTATATGTGACAAATAAATCAGTAATATCTTATTTGTTTCTAATTTTACCCTTTTAATAAAACAAGTTTGTGGGACAGGTGAGAGGTAAAACTAGTTAAATCTGGAGGGCCGCACGCGTCTAAATTTTACAACGCATGGCCACGTACGGCTACGTACCGAAAGAAAGGAATTAAAATAATGAGCGGGTTTGACTGGACCGAGATCAGGTGTGCAGGATTTGATATAAAATGTCAAGCTTGCAGCCGCCGCGTGCGCAGCTGCCTCCGCCCTCCGGCCGGCGCCCTCCGAACAAACAAGACCTCTGTATTGTTATGTTTATTGTATTACATTTGTCTGAATTACTTTTTGTATAAGAATTTGAGCAATAAAGCGTGAATATGCACCTGGTTTTTAATAAATTGTAAATGAGTAGCTGCGCATGTTCAGTTCGTTGTCTGGCCCTAGAAAATATAATGGCAATCATAGAAGAAAAAAATGCCTACATATTTTTTTACTACAGATATACGCTGAAGCTTGTAGGAAGGTAGGTCTTCCTACGCGAAATAGCGCGTGTTATACCTAAATACTATCTTTCTGCAACAAACCATACATTTCGTTTGTACAACTAAGTGTAACTTTTGACATTAGCTCGTAACCGGAATACGAATAAGTACTACCTCTGTATTGACTCCGTTCATAATACCAAATACCCATGCACATTAAATGGGGCCCTTGCTAGGTACCCGCTACCATGGAATATAAAATAGTGTCCAAAGGATCGAGGGTACAATAGGGTCGAGGGGCGAGGGAGACGTGCCAATACAGGGTACGTGCGCTGGCGCCGAGCTTAGCCGACACTTATCTTCGAGCCGCTCGCGAGGCGGTTGTGCGTTGCGCTACCTTCGAACGTAAACAAACGAAGTACTTACGTGAAATCGAATAGCTTGAACTTTTTGAAGTGTTACGAACTCAGTGATTGTGGCAATGGATTTATCTTGCGGAGAGAACATGCAGAGCCCTGGGCACAGCGGAGACAGTCGCCAGGTGGACATGTGCGTCGCTGGACCCGACCGGGCGCTGGACACGGACCCCCGGGTGATCCTGAACCTGCTGACGCTCGAGAGGGCTCACGCGCTGCACACAGACTACTTCCAGAATGTCCAGATTGATGTAAAACCATTCATGAGGAAGGTCGTCACCACTTGGATGCTAGAGGTAAGAAATATTATTACTTATAGACATGTATGTCGATTTTGGTAATTTATGCAATCTATAATAATTATTGTCGTTCAATGTGTACAGCCTTACTCTGTTTACTGGAAACAAACTGTAATGTAAAGCTACTTATATGTTCGTGTTGATAGGTTCTTTATTAATTGTTATGTTTTGTATTTTTGCTGATGATAAAACTGTCACAGGTTACAGGTAGGTCGTTGCTCTGCAAACAATTTGTATAATCAGCTGATTTGTAGACTACCTACCTGTTATTCACTCTGCATGTAGTAAAATGCGTGCTTGCATTTGAGGAAATCGGAAAATTGTATTGCGTTAAACGTTGTGACCGTATTATGTTGTTATTGTTACAGTTTATATTGCTCGTTATCGTAATAGCTGTATATATATATTGTATGTACACCAAGTCAGATTTTATGCGATTCGATTTTAATATAGATAGCTAACAACATGTAATAACAACACATTCTATGCTTAACATCCTATCAATTACAGACTAAACGAAGAAATATTTTTTTTAATAGGTCTTTAAATTATTCTTAGCTACCTACAACCCCAGATTAAATGATTTAATCTGGGCTACAACTTATTTAATGATAAATAAGTAAAGAAATAAATTAATGTGTTATCATGACAGTTGGGGCAACGTTACATTTATAAAATAGTAGCTTATCTGGCCTATCTAAAATTACTCAGAAAATTCTTAAATTTACAAAAATGGAATCAGTAGGCGTTGCATCGTGTCAACGAAGGTCCTGCCAAAGTCTTATTGATTGAGGTAGGTTAGTAATCAAGGACAACATGCATCATGATGGCATCAACAACATAACGATATAAAAAACGAAGAATTGATGATCAAAGCCTCTATTTACCTACTAAATTATAACGACCACCTAATTACCAAAGCTTTTACATTCTCATTAAGCATCAGAGCATTTAACTTATTTAGAAAGTTTCTTCTTACGCATCAATGACAATGACCCCTCTGCATCGCTTCACAATGACGCAACGGGACGTCATCATCTCCTCGATTGCAGTGGCACAGGAAGCAGGCTCACCGGCACGGCGCAGGAGGAGTAACCTGCTTTCTGAATTACTTCAATTCCTCGTATTAATATTAATATGAGACCAGAACAAGATTGTATACAAATTCAACATGTGTACAATCAAACTTTTACCTTAAAACACTAATTAAATAGCTTTCCATCAAATTGCAATTTCGGCTTTGGTTAGATTAAACGATTTATTGATTGATTGATTCAGTTTGCTTGTTGGTTGCTGATTATGTAAATCACATAGATTATGGGGACATGTCATCACTATCGAATAATTTAATCCCAACCCCTTTTCCAGTTCATCCCTTGAATTTATGCAGTTTCTGATTCTTGGATGAATGGCAACTAAAGATGCATGAACATTCTGAGTATTTTTGAAGTGAAACTACTTTAGAATCGTTGTGATTTCAAATCGGATGCAACGGAAAAAACGATAGGTAAGCCTTAACTCTCAAACGCTAACAAGGTTAAGTAACGTTGCGCGACGGTACCAGTAGGTACTTGGATGGGTGACCGCCCGAACAAAATCTTTTTGCAGTTTTTTTTATTCATCTCATTCTTTTGTCGATTTACAGAAGTCTCTTTAATAATTTTCGTAGGGTTTTGTTTAGTTTGAACTGGTGCTCAAAGATCAACAATTTTATACTGCTTTCCATGTAACAATGTTCCTAGCTACAAGTTTGGGTTTCCATCAGTGAGCATGGGAACCTTAAAATGCTCAGTTAAAATAATATTTGGTTGTTACGTTTTTGACTAGATACTCCGAGTAATAATCTTGTTATTCTGGTCTGTGTATTTTTTATAAGTAAAGTTCGTATTTTTTATAAGATCGAGCTGGTTGATTATCTCTCGTTCATAACGAGACTGAACTTCCTGGTGTTAATGAAATTACGTATTTTGGGATTACTGGTTAACTGTAACATTTGGCTCCATGATGTCCTTCGATTGGAATAATGGCATAATGTTCTTTTATTATTAAAGTTATTCGTACATTATGTAAAAAAAAAAACAATAATACATTCCATGTTATAATTCTAGAAGTAATTATTTAGGATTAGCTTGTCCTTGTATTAATAGTGAAATATTTCCCTTTAGTTGGGTTGTATCAGCGCTACAGAGTCTAAAAATCTCCGCTCATATCTACAAATACCTACAACGAAAACATAGTGAAACATGGTTTAAATGAGTACCTATGCTGTTTGACTACAACTAGTTACAAATATCTAATATATCTAATAGGTTCTGATTACTTATGCATACCCCGTCTCACGATAGCCTCACTTTCAGGTGTGCGAAGAGCAACAATGTGAGGAACAGGTGTTCCCTCTGGCAGTGAGCTACATGGACCGGTTCCTAGCACAGCGCGCGATATCTCGACAACAGCTGCAACTGTTGGCTGTCACCGCCATGCTGCTAGCCTCTAAGTTCCGGCAGTGCCATCCCTTGTCTGTGGAACTGCTCTGCGCCTACACTGACAACTCTGTGTCTCCACCTGAAGTCAGGGTAAGTCACTTTTTCTATGAACTATGAACTATTATATTATTGTAAATTTGTAACACAATCTGCTTCACTTCTACCAAACCGACCCTGAAAACTCAACATATAACTATTCCAAATTCCGAAAGATAATAATTTAAACTTGGACGCAAATTATTTCAATCAGATACCTGTATTAAAGTTTCCACATCCCAATTACCAGAGAATCCCCTTAAAAACCGCATGTTCGTGCTTGTAAACCTACAGGAATTCCAGACTCTTAGCACGTGTGAAAGTTGTTAAACACAATCGTCCAATTCGTAGGGCCTTAACCAAGTACAGCAACCAAACTTCCTGAGGTTTCAGCACCTTGTAGGGCTTGTTTAACAAAAACCTCGATAATTGCCCATTAACCCTGCTAATCACTGGATACCCCAAGCAGCCCCACAACGTACATCCTGTACAGACCACAAGTTATTTGATTGTTTTGATTTCACCGCGAGTGAACCCGATTGGCCGAGTCAAATGTCATTCCTTCACCCCAAACACTCGTATACTATAAGTGAGTTTCCGGTAATTACTTCTTCCTTGAGTCCAAGAGGGCAAGAAAGATGTCACCCTCATGAAGCACGACGTGTGACGAAGTAAGCCACGAAATTACAAGACATCCTTCCGACGGAAACATGAGTAACCCGGAGGATATGATAGCCATCGTCTATTAGTAACTTACATTACAATTGAGTCCGTATTTTAGGACGCTGGCCGGCAATAACTTATACTTTAAACGAGAGTAACGTCCTCAGAAGCGTTCGTCGTCCTCGTTTAGAAAAATCTACATAATTACTGTGACATGTTCACTGGTATGTGGCTTACCCTTTCCCATAGTTAGGTAGGACTAATGATAACAAAATTGTGCGTTCTGTGGCTAAGCCCCGGCAGGTGTGATTCGATCAATTGCGCTTGTTTATGAGTAGTGACTTGTCCCCAAAGTCCCCATAATTCACACGCTGCGTCACGTCATGTCAGGTGACGGTGCCATGTACTTATTGCGCTGTTAATTGCATTTTCGATGCCGCATCGGTTTCATTGTTCCACACATCAGCTGATCTGATAAGTTCTCCTATACGATACTACTGAATTAAATACAAATGAAGACCGTGAGAATATTCCGGGGCGTTCCTTTCCGTATGGCGTCATAATACTTCCTTGCAATTAATTCGGGTGATGATCGCGATACGCGTGTACTACGCATACCTAATGTGTCATATGGTTCGGGTGCGACGACTTTCTCATACCTTAGCATATTTTGTAATTCTACCCTAGATAGTTAAAGTTCCAGGCCGTATCATATCTTTCTTCCCACACTCTGTACAGCAGTCTAAATCTGTATCTTGAGTCGTTGAGTCTAATTATTTTGCCCAATATGAATTAGGTTTGGTATCTACATAAAATCTTCTTGGCCTTTCTGACCTTTTTATAGATTAGAGTTGTGTTTATTAAGGAAAGACAATGACCTCGTTTATGTTCAATTCATGAAAATTGTTATTTAAACTACCGATAGTTCTGCTAAACGTAAACAGAAACCACCATCTAGTATTTCAAAGGAGGCACAACGAAGGTATTAAAGGTAGAATAAAGCACTTTGCCCTTTGCTTTAGTCACGAAGTTTCTGCTTTAATTGTAATTTGCCACTTTTTGCGGTTTCCGCCTGAGCCCATCGAGTATGACGGTTACGATTCTTAACTGCTAAGAATATGCACAATTTGTCCCTTCTAAGTCCTTTCAATAGAGCAAATTACCTTTTCAAATATGCAATTTTGACATATTCACACGGGGTTCAAGGGATGACGCTTGCATTTTGTCAAGGGAGATCTCAAACAGTTTTTTTTTTGTTGTAGCAATGGGAAGTGCTGCTTCTTCAAAGATTGAATTGGCAGCTGTCGATCGCCACTGCCTTTGACTTCGTGGAGCCGTTCCTGGCGCGAGTGCCGTGGGGCCGGAGCAATCCTCTAGTGCGGGCCCACGCGCTAACCTTGACATCAGTTTGTTACACCGGTGAGTATCTCTATTAGCAAATATTTCTAATGTTTTCAGCGATGCGGGTCGAATCTGCTTCCTGGTAATTACCATTAGTGCTACTAATCGATAAACATTGTAGGGTTTTATTATCACGTTCTAAATTTTAGCTTCCCTTTGTTTTGTTTTGCGTGCGGTCAGCGGGACATGTGAGCTTTTAGTGCAGGGTGAGGGCCGGCATGTGTCGGCACTCGGCACGCACATGCCGACGCACTGATACCGCACACCTTGCGCGTGCCACCCCATTTACTGACCCTCTTATTGTACTATCATAATCTCTCTAAAATATGCCCGAGAGTAAAACGAAAACCAGTGAATTATCATTAAAATCGGAGGTAAACCAGTTTCGCCATTACTACTCTCTGGCTTGTCCTTTCTGCTCGTAAACTAAGCACGTGCTCTCGTCATGGTGATAAAATTAAAACGAAAGGTTACGACACAATAATTTCGACTGTATTTGAATTGTGTTTCCCTACCATTTATTTAATTCATCGTAAAGTGATCGTATAATTATTTTTATAGGTTTGTTTAAATTATACATTAAATTTTTTCATATGACATGGGAAAACAAATATTGGCAAATTTAGGGAAAACACTAAAAAGTAACCCGTTGAAGTTAACCGACAGATGACCCTTGGTATTCAAGTGAGGAGGGATGCGCTTGCACGATCACTCGTAATATAAAAAAATGACTAATTCATAAGTTCATAACAGACTTGCTGGTCTTTTATGACCTTTTACTTATGTTAGAAAAACCGCAGGTAAAACAAACGTTTCTTGAAGTTCCTTCGTATTATGTAAGTGATATAAATCGCGCAGAATGTCCACCTCGTTATTACATGCTTTTGAAAATAAATATTTGTAAATATCAAATGTAATTGTAATGTCGATTTTACGCTGGGAGCATGATGTGACAACATGAAGTCGACGATCTATTAATTTCCATGACGTAATCTATACAAAATGTGATGGTATTTAACCCATGCTGCCCGTATGGCTTACAAATCCTGATAAGAATTATTTATGTCCGAATGCCGCTGCTACCCTCGGTTAATTGGTCCATAGGAAATAGATTTAAACCTCTCATGAGCATATGGCTCGTATTATTACTGATCAAATGCAATGCATCAACATCGAAACATCAAACGCACGTTGAATTTGAAACAGTTTTTGTTGAAAGTTAACTTGGAGCAAATATGGAGCAAATGTTTAGGTAAGGCAAGAACAAGACAGACGTATTTACTGGAAGACTTTAATATACATATATGTTTATGAAACATAATTATATATGTATATATATATATCAGTAAATGTATTTCTTGTACGCTTCTTAATTATAATTCAATAATGTAGGAGGAACATATAAAACATTTGTGTGTTTGGGCGTCATGTTCCGACGGTGTCGCTCGACGGAAGTGAGATAATTGCCGGTAACCGATCGTGCATTACTGAGGTGTGAAGGGTTAATAACCATTGCTTGACCCTAACCGTATTCACCAATGGTCTTAACATTTAATTGAAGGGTTCATTTACATCCTTAAGCACCCACTATAAACAATAAAGCTCCATAATCCGAAATCTTGGAGAGTGGTTACGGTAGTGCGTTGCTAAGGGGACTAGTATATTATATTGGTTGCCTAGCGATATGTAGTGTGTAATACCATAACCATGTGGTGGTTTGGGTCGCGACACTGGTTTATGGGACCGACAGCTGACTCGAGACAATGCTCGAAGACGTCCCGCGGTCTTTATGCGCACAATCCCTGTCTCAAAGTTGACGACAAAGGGCCCGGTAAAGGAACCTTGCACCTGGCCAACGGGGCTTGGGAGTCACGGCCCTATCTAACCCGATACTGCGCGACTTTTCAAATCAGGCTACTTATTATAGGCCGCATATTTATGTGCCTATGTCTTAGCGTTTCCGCTTTGAACATCCCGGAGATCCTGTTTTGTTGCTTTGTGTTCGCAGTAAGTAATAATTTCAAATTGTGCGAGGAATCAGCTGGGTTATTTTGATGTTTGTGATTATTTCAATCTAAGTTTATTATTATTATTAAAAAAAAAAAAAGTTTTATGTTAACTACGTGTACTTTCGTATGTAATTAATTTTATTGCCTTGACTTAATTATTTAGTCTAAAAATCCGTGTTAAATAATAATACCTACCAATATTCTCACAATTTTTCTGAACCAACTTATATGACACTGTCATAGTAAAACAAATTACGAGGCTCAAATTAAGAGGTTCACGAGGCTCTAAGAACACCCCTTATATCCTATACCTTACGCAAAAATCTACTTGTATAATACCTTCATTTATCTACGTTTTCAAAGAATAAAATTTATTATCTATAAACTTGTTTTTGCTAAACAAGACATCAGCACAATTGATTTTATAAGCGTCAAGTATTCGCACAGTTACACATTGACTATTTGCAACCCCTGCATTTTGCATTTAGATAATAGGGATTCACTATTTGGGGTGAGATAGACAGGTTCCCCGAACGGAACTTAACGGTCTTCGACGTCTGTTGATCGCCAGTACTGTCGGGTAATTAGACGGGTCGCGGCGCAAGACGCGGGGGTGCGCGTGCTGCCTGCGTGCATGTCTTAGCGGGCTCTAGGGTCTCGGCAGCAGATGTCGGTGCCAACTGACAGGCAACCTGTTGCGCAACGGAACGCGACGCTCCGCTGCCCACGCCGAGATCGCCGCTGATACGAAACCCGCGATCGTTTCTGATTTTTAATAAGCCCACATTTCCTATTCAACCTCATTTCGACGTGCACTACAGTATGTCGCTGCGATTAGCGATCGTTATCCCAACGGCAGCATTGCATTTGCAGGGATCTAAATCAAGTGCACCCCATCTTACGGGTTTCGTTGACCTGCAGTTACGAGCCGCTAACTATAAAGTACGTTAATTAAAGTGTGAGCACTTTTTCTGATTAAAGCTGTTATGAAGCACTCGCGTGTAGCGTCATTGTTTTTCTTAGGACTTATAAGGGCACAGAACTTGTAAAGTGCTCGTAGGTGGCAGTGACCCTTCGTGGCCCTAGGTAGTCGTGAGTAGGTGCGTGGCGGAAGGGTCGCGCCAGGTGTCCTCACATCTGCCGTCTTGGCCTGCGCCCGCGCGACGTCGCGTCGGGCTGCTCGCCTCGCCACGACCTCACTTAAGGAGCTTTTATGCCAGCTTCGCTTCAATACCCTCACCGTTAGAAATACATACATAAAGAAAATAATTTGATCATTAACCATTGCGATGGTAGCTATAAGTTCAATTTTATCGTTGCTAAGTTTCCATGCGAGTTAATTGCATTAATGCAAGGAAGCAGACAAAACATAACCGCTCCGCTAATAGACATGAATAGAAAAATTGCATCCTTTTTTTTTTTGATTACGATTACGTATTATGTGTTAAAAAAAATAAGCGTATCGTCCGCGACCACGTGTTACAAAATACATCAAAGAAGTGCAAAAAATAACGGATTTCTATGGTATTGATTAGTCAACTTGTGATCGAAAGATTTCAACAATAGGGATCTTTCCTGGCCGAATTGCAGCTGCACCCTTGGGTAGACGACTTAAGATGTAAATTAGCATTATTTGGAGGCCTTTGTGCGAGAGGTCCACAAAGATGACGGGGACGACTGCAGGGCAGCTGCGAGATGCCGAACAATAGCTTCGTATTGTGCAAAATGTAACTGGTGTTTTGCGTAGACCCCTTCTTAGTGGAGCATAACTAACATTTATTTACGTCTGCCATTATTCCTAGTTTTGAATGTCTTAGAGTTTGGTTTGGCGATTTACGATTTTCGCAAATATTGATTATACCTACCTAAAACACTTTTTAGTTAGACATTATTTATACTTAGTTACTTTTTAGATAAAATTCGATAACGCATTTCGAATTACTTGATTCATAAATTTTTGGCAATGCATTTACTAACATCTAATTACCTAAGCATGTAATTTAATCACATAATAACGTTACTCCAAGAGCCCAGTAACATCCTATGTAATATCCAAAATCTGTGTTGGTCCTCGGTAGTAAAGCATTGGTGCAGATGTTTATTACTTACGCAGATTTATACGAAACACATATAGGATGTCGACTTAAACTCGTAGTAGGATGCAAGGTGGCCGCCACACCTGTCCGTCTCATTATCTCAACAGATGCGCACTACCTACCTGTATCAGAAGGTATCAACACAAAAAACATAAACAACTGGACCTTTATGTGTGTAGACTCATTTTTATGTTGGCGTCGATTTACTAAATATAGAAATAATACCTCGCAGCGTATTAAGTTGATGATGTTGAAGTAGTGATGTTTTTAAGTTGAACGTATAATGACAATGTTCACTAAAAGCTGTACCTATCTGAATACACTATTAAAAAAAATATTACTTATTTAGTCATATCCAAAACAAATACCGTTCAGTGTACATAAACTTAAGTAAGTCAGTCGAAGACAGTTTTTACTAACCATTAATTTCTTTGTCAACAGAAACCGAGTTCCTCCTCGTGCCTCCTTCGATCATCGCTGCGGCCTGCATCACCGCGGCGGCGCGAGGCCTACGCGTCGGCATGGCCGTCGGCGACCTCAGCGCCCTCACCAGGACCCCGGCCGCCGCCGCCGAGCTGGTGGCCCGGCACGTGGAACGCGTGCTGGCGAGGGAAACTCAACCGCAAGAACCCAGAACGAGGCACACATTGCCACAGAAACAAACCGCTCCAGAACAAACCCAACTAGGAAGCACCCCCACCGATGTTCAAGATGTTATGTTCTGAATGAACTGTTGCCGTGGTTACAGTTGCGATGTATCGGATAGATCTCAGTCTACGTATAGGTATCTTATCTAATACTCTATAAGAGCCAAGGAGCCAACCCACCTTTGTTGGCATCAGCATTTAAATAAATATAAATAAATATTTTCGGACTACTCACACAGTAACACCTAACCCCAAACTAAGCAGAGCTTGTACTATGGGTGTTTGGTGACTGATGTACTACATAGATATATTTTTTTGTAAGAATGTTTAAGAAGTTCTTAGTTCTGGGCTTATTTGATCTTGCCTCGATTAATCTATAGATTAATTTATACGATGAAATATACCCCTACATATTATCCACCACTATTAAAAGGAACTGAGCTTTTAGTTCATTCGATCTCGAGAATGGAAACCGATTTCATTGTTATTATTTTGGTATAATTTTTTTGCTCGGCGCACCTGGGTAAGTACAAAAAGTATATTATGAGGAGATGAAGTAAAAAATACACATCGGATGTTTAAAAAGTTCTTGTAAGAAAATAAGGTTTGTTCTATGATCTCAAGTTAATATTAAAGTAAGTAACATTTATCTGCTTTTAGCTTTATAATATAAATCACGATAATGTACTTCGTAACTGCGAGTTTTGTTACGGTTTTGATTAAGCAGTTGATCTCCAAGAATCCAAAATATTCTAAGACTGAAACCAAATCAATGAGTCACGTTTTCTCAATTTTGTCGTCATAAACACTACTTTTGATGTTCATCGAATGTTTGTGTTGTCAAAGAATAATTATTTAGTTCGCCTTTAAGTACATCTGGTTGATGTTTGTAGATAAGTACCTACCTAAGTTATTGTTGTTTAGTATTTTATGATCTGGTAATGTTTGTGTGTGGATCTCAATGTAGCGAATTCCAAATATGCTGTAAATAAGTTAGTTCACGTTTATTTGAAGTGAAAATGTTATCTTATTAAGTAATATTTATTTGGTCGAATGTTAAGTTTAGAAAATTCTAGTCACGCGTTTTACACATTCCTGTTTTCGACCAAACTTTTTAGATTAATGATTTGATGATTAAAGTGTAGAGAAGAATATCGGATAAGGTACTTTTAAGTTTAGTTATTAACTGTATGATTAGAACTTAATTGAGTCGTTGCTCTTAAATTAACGTATGGCAATGAAAAGCATAGCAATTATTTTTTGAAAATGATACAAAGAAACAACTAACTTTGTGTTGGTGTTACTTAGTTAATTGATTGTTATCTGTGTGTGTAATTATTTTAAAGAATAGGATTGATGGTGTAGTATCACACATTAAAGTTCCAGTAGCCACTGCATGTGTAAGGGAGAAGTTCAAAGGCACAGAGCGTTACGTAATGATAATTAAACTAATTAAGTGTAGTTCAATATGAGTGAGCTTCTTGGTTACGAGAAGTTTTTAATAAACCTAGCTTTTTGTTTATGTTACGCTCCACGCTATGAAGTCTCCTATTCGCTGGTGGTTTTTAATATAAACTTCATGTACGCATATCCGGTCAATACTTATTTGATATTTATTAAATACATTTATCTATTTAGATGTATTTTATATTTTTACGTAAAAAATAGCTAATAATAGAGCAGGATGGTTCATTTTTCAGTGTATTTACTGTTGTTCATGTATAGATAGTTTGCAAAGAATTTGTTAATAAACCTGCTTAGAAAATCAGTTTTCTATTGTACTTGGGTACGAATTAACTAAACATAAGAAACAATGTGCTAAAGTATTTATGTACAGTATCTTTCTTAAATAAAACATAACATAATATTTTGATAGTTTATTTAACCTTTGAACGAACAAAAAGATATCACTTATAAGTTATTACCAAAATCCGCGTATAACGTCTACCGCTATGACGCCATAAATAAAAAAAAAACTAAATACTTACCGAATATTTATGTCCAAGTAATGTTGTTCTCTCACTCGCTACATATAGATTTAAATCACTCGGAGTCACGATTTTATAATCCAACCAGACGATATGGACAAATCGGCACTGAGTCATTTTTTTTTTGTATGTGCTATTTTTTTTTGTTTAGTGTATTGGCGATTTAGATTTTTATAAACAAGTTTTACTATGCAAGACTAAGCTACACAAATTTTACTATTTTCAATTATGTATTTGGAAGTGTGGAAGTATTAGTAGTGTGATGATCATGGGTATTCATGAGTAGGTACGTCGTTAACTCTTTCACGCTCAAGCTCAGTATTTTTCCCATCTACAAAATTCATAAACGTAATTGATTATTACAGTTAAGTTGAATCGATCTATTATTAGAACTAATTTTTTTCTATAAATTGATTTGCATATTGACGACACAAACAAAATAAAAATTGCTAGTGATGTTTAGTTTAGGGTAAAAATATTGTTTTCCCTAAACCTAAACGCTCTAATGATTCCAGTTAATTAGGTACCTATACCACCCAAAACTAATATTCGCAATAGAAATTCATATTTTTATCCAAGTAATCGCGGAATGATGATGATGACAAGCAAGCCAAAAAAACCCTTCCGCAAATTAGCATTGTCTTGCTTGCTTACCGTTTAAATATCCCTACTCTTAATCATGTATCTCTCTGTAGAAGTGTAGATAAGTATTATGATAATATAATGATAAAGATAAAGAAAACTTTACCATTAAAAAAAAGAATCAACAATCTTTATCCGCAAACACACACAAAAATGAAAAATAAAAGATAAAAAGTACAATAATGTGAACGGGTGAATCCACAATTTGAGATATGTAGATTAGAAATTAGACACTTAGAGAATAGAAATTTAATCTAAAACTCAACCTATATCAACAGCGACATCTACCAAACTGTTGTGTTGTGTCAAAATGTACTATTATGCAACTTTTGCTACCAGCAATTGCAGCTGCAGATTGCAGGAAAGTCACTGATAAATCTGATAATACATTACTACGTAAGTAAAAGCTTCTAAGCGTTATCAGAGCCATCTCTTGAAATATTTAGTGTTACAATGTAAGCTGAGCTTTAGGTAATAGTATCGTTTTCATAGAGTTGTAATAGATGGCGCTAGTAGAAAATAACTTCACAGATTAGATATCTAATCTGTGATAACTTATAGCATATGTATGCCAGCATTTTTTTTAGAAATTAAAGAGTTTTATCCTGAGTAAACATGAGGTGTGTCAATTAAAAGAATTTGCTTTCACAAGCAAGAAAAGACGACATGCCAGCGGCAAGCAATTACAATTATGTGAACAATGTACTCACATGTGCGAGAGATAAGGCCGTACTCATTTGTTTTATTTTACTTTAATCTAAGCGCCATCTGTCATTTTATTATGGTACTTAAATGTATGTTGAGCTTTAAGAGCTTTTTCAAGGTAATGTAGAAGCGTCGTTTTCATTAAGTTGTAATAGGTGGCGCCAGTAGTAAATTAATGAAATGATAGTACGAAATCTGGCACCAATTTTTCGGAACTATTTGAGGCAGCCTGTAAACTTGTCCAAAGCAACTATATACTCCAATATGGCGTTGCAGACCTAACTGCTAGGTAGAGGGCCTATACATTTTTTTTAACAATTGTTCTTTGCAAAAACGTTTTCAAGGCAATTCTATATTTTAATAATTCGTAGTTGAAGGAGTTCATAAAAAAATAAGCCAGAGGCTTTAGTCAGGGTTTTCACATTGAAAAACTGTGTCGATCATTGTAACTTTACCTGCGTCAGCCAATGTTAAAAACCAGACTAAATTCGGCTTATATTTCAATAGTTAATTTTTAAAAATAATACCGACGACGCCATGTAAGGTATAGAGCAATGGGCAAGTTACAGCCTGCCTCAAATACCTTCCAAAAACTGGTGCGAGCTCTCGGTTTATATTTGCAAAAACAAAGGGCATTCGTGCGTTAAACTCACAAAATTTATTTAACCGGACATAATTATATCCGAACAATACACACAACAACATCTAGGTTAGCTCATCTGATATCCTTAATATAATAGACATACAAAGATAGATATATTTTATAATACATATTAAATACAAAGTGCTTGCAGAACATACATACACACGCTTGACCCCTCGGCGGGAATCGAACCCGATATCTTATATCGCAAGCTGACTGTCGCCCACCGCGAGGCAGTCAAAATGGGTAAAGTATAATATAAATGGTGGATTTTAACGTTGTCCTTCGGTAAAAAGTATAGATTTATAAAATACGCAAAACTTTATTAAGCACAGAGCCATGAAGAGTAACTGAACTGATTGGTAACTTGGTATCTAAATAGAATCATCGAAATGTTGCGGCGATTAATAAAAATTAAATGGCACCATGAAAATTATATCATATGTTATAGTTATAATTATATCATATAAATATTATGGCGATTTAAATGTTTAAATTTTAATAAATGTTTTACTTTTTTAGTTATGTTTACGATTTGACAGATTTGTACCTATTATTTACTAGCAGCTCCGATGTTTACTGTCCGTTACTAATTTATTGTTCTGCTCCTGCCTTATATTTTTTTATTGTTTTTCATTATAGGTGGTATGATCATCCCAATGTTTAAATATATTCGGGACGTAGACATTACCAAAAAATATAAAATAATAAAAATCCTTCCAGCCCATCTCAAGTTGTACTTATATGATCGATCAAACACTACTTTGTTTTACATCAAATATTATCCGTATTGATATTATATATGCGAAAGTTACTCTGTCTGTCAGTTCCTATGTCACGCAAAAACTACTGAACCGATTTAAATGTAATTTAGTACACTCTATTCTCTAGAACCTGAGAAAGGACATAGGCTACTTTTTACTGCGGGAAAATCCATTGAACGCGGTGAACACCGCCGGGCACTACTAGTTTTTTATACGGTGTGATTGTTGTTGGACTTTCGATACTTTACCAACGTGTTGTATTGTATGTTAAATTTTATCGATAAAAAACCATACAAGTAGGACACCGCCACCCTCGCCCCTCTGAATGGGAGCATTTTTATAATTTTTATTTTTTTATTATTACGATTTTATTGAAACTTGTTTATTTATGATTTAATAATAAGAATTTATATTATCTACTGACGTAGATAATATACAATTCCTATCGTATAAAATTAAGAAATTTTTAAACAGTGTGTTTGGTCGGATTTTCGATACTTTAAAATTTTAAAATAAGATAAGAGATACATATATATATATTTATGTAAGATAATAAGCCTTCATTTGACCACAATCTCACCTGATGTAAAGGTAGATGGCTTCTCCGGGCCACATTACGAAACGCGCTTAACGCAATGGCCCAGCCCTGAGGGTGGTGACAAGCCGCGGCCGAAGCCTACTACCAGAGACTGTTCTTATCTTAGCACCACCCGGAGGTCACGTGTAAGGATTCAGAGGGTTAACACTTACGGACGTGAACATTAAAACTTCCATTTTATATATATACTAGCTGACCCCAGCCAACGTTGTTTTGCAAATGTACTAAATGGACTCATACGCCCCAAGCCGCCACTCCGAAACTTCGATGCTCTATATCTTGGTACTTAATTATTAAATTGACAATAAGCAAAAAATGGGTGTCTGGTATTTTTGGCTAATAGACGGACTAAAGAGAATACTATTTTTTGAGAAGCCTCTTCCTTTTGTAACTTGGTGAAAATATGATTAGTTCCTCAGAATTTGATAGATTGATAGATGAGATATATATTTTCTATAGAATACCAAAGTGTCTACCCAATATTGACAGGTAGCACTCGTTCAAGATTTTGCACCATTACTAATACGATAAACAAACAACAATAAACCGTCTCGAAACATTAGCTATCAAATAGGTGTGTTGGAAGTCTGTCGCGTCGTCAGTCGTGCAAATAAGAGCGACCTCTGTTTGCCAGATGTCCCGATAGGTCTTCATAGTTAGCGTTAGATCAGCCAAGAGGAAGATCCTCGGCCGGCTGGCTTGTCAAAGTGGCCGCCGGCGTGTTTGCACGACTAATGAGGGCTCCCCTGAGACGCTCTGTTTGAACACTCCGGAGGGTTTTTCGTGCAAACGTTACTATATACACTGAATATAGGCGTAGGATATACGTATGTTTACGGACGTTGGGAGGGACGAAGGGATATAATACTGGACAGTTTTATTTATCAAAATATTTCACTCATAGTTATAACACCAAGGTACTTAAATACTTTTTACCTAGAAATTAGCCCTCAGCTGAATTGATATAATTATTTTATACACACGTACTGTAAACCAAAACATAAAAATTTCTACAGGTGTTGGGAACAAAATAACAGCACTTATAAGTACTGACACTTTTATTATTTCAATTGGATATTATCATAGTGTTTTTAGTCCATGATATTATGCAGAAAACTAGAATATTGATTAAACCCTAGAAGCCCAATCTTATTTTACCATCGCTAAAGCCCAAACACATGTATAAATGTCGAGCATGATTTTCGTGATCTGTTTTTTTTAAATATATGCGAAATCTACTAAATTTTTTTAATGATAAATGCTTATAGAATTCAATTTTTAAAAGACAAGTATGTTCATAGCCCCACAGAAAAATTATCACTAAAATAGTTCTCATCTAAATTAATAATTTTGTTGCCCAGTTTTAGATTACACTGCTTAATATGGGAACTTCTTACAATATAAAATAACTCACATTCAAAAATTTTCGTTTTATATTCAGTTTTGTGATAGCTTTACAATTTTGAATACAGAATGAGTATTTGAATTATGATGATAAATGTATGTAATTTTTTATTATGACATCTTTAATATAATTTTGACAAAATATTTGCACGCCTGCTTGCAGGCTGAATACAGTGTCATAAACTATTATTTAAGATCTGACATGTATTATTAATTATGTATTCTCGCAAATAAACGATTTCATTTCATTTCATTTCAGGTTTTGTCATATGTACTTAAATCGCACACATTATGGACGACAGTATCGCCATTATCTAGGTCTGCTTAATCGTTGCAGTTAAAAAAATACCATATTGTGTACGTTATATATACTTAGGTAAAAAAACCTTTCTTTTTCTCTTCCTATTGCGTGTAGTTACGTTTTAGAAAAACTTCAATATCTAAAATGGACCCGATATCGTATAAATTTAAGGTACGAAAAGACGCCATGTTATATAAACTAATATAGAGATGATAAATAGTATCATTATAAGCACTGAACCATTTTCAAACCTATATTGAACCATACCAAGTTACGCAATTCCTAATCATACGTTCAGTTGAAGTAGTATCTAATAAAAACGTCTTCAGTTAGCTTTCAGCGACTACTAAGTTTTTACGGGTAGCAAAAGTGGCAGTCCTAGTATAGGTGCGAAAGGGATTGCAAATTTTCGTTTGAGTGCACGTCAAAATGTAACTACATCAGGCTTCTAGGGTTAATTTAATTAGTATAATTGTGTAGGTTGGTACTTTATAACTACTCGTAGAAATTAACATAAAGACACACATATTAAAAAAAAAACTCACTTCTAATTTGCATTTACGGTCTCAAAAGGCTTTAAAATATTGACTTTAGAATGTTTATTCAGACGCAAATAATCAAGAATTTTGTAGCGTTTCCTTCGATTTCGTAAGAGAAAGGCTTAGCGGAGGGTTCTGCAGGGGGGAGCACCTGCGCCATGATTGATGAGCAGCCATCGCCATGATTGCGAGCTGACGCGCTGCACATCCATTAGCCGAGATCTGAGCTTCTCTGACGTCTGCCGGTGTCGTCCTTTACGGGAACTGAGTAAACCCTATATTTCCCTTAACACTACATACCTTTTCCTTTGCGAAATATATTTTTTTTAATCAATCATATAATTCTATGTATCATGAGTATGTATTTACAAAAAAGATATAGTAGGTGTAACATAAGCATTTTATTTATGTCATTAATTCAAGAATATATAAAAGATAAAATAATGTTATAATCTAATTTCAGTAGGTACTTTTAAAGAAAATTAATGCTTAAACGAGGGATATAATATCCTACAAAAATCTTGCATCAAGAAGCCAAGGCTTTAATTAAAAACAGGCGACTTGCGACAGTGCAGCAGCATGTGCCCTGTGGGGTGTAAATCTAATTATCTTGTCCCTCTCGGAGTACGCACGAGCCCCATAACGAACGCATTATCAGATTAGACCCAAGTCTTAGAATTTCACTTGGTCAAGGTCGAAAATAACTTAAACACGATTGACTGATTTTGGCTAAAGAGAACCAGCAATGTAATCCTGCAATCTGTATAACCTATGTGGAAGGCAGTCTTTTTACCGTGGGAAAATACGTTATTATTGCGGGTAAATCCATAAAACGCGGGCATTGCCGTAGCGTGAAAAGCCAGTATACCAATAAAAGCTAAACCACTTTTGACCACGAAATCTCAGAAATTACTCGTATATTTATAATCCTGAAATTTGGCAGTTAGGTTCTTTGAGGTTTGGACAGACGTCTGCAAAGAACGGATTTTACGATACGAAAACACGAAAACTAAGGAGGAAAACGGTGGTTGAAAGTTAGTATGAAACTCCTAGATTTTTGAAGTGATAGTCTTGAAATTTTAAATGACTGGTTAAAACATGACTATAGAAATGTGTGTAGGTGAACATATGATGTAGGTATCTTTAGAATAAACCCCTTTTGTGCTTAAAATAGGGAAGATGGTTTGTGTGATTAATCACGAAATCTCAGAAACTGTAACACCTAGAAACTTGAGAGGTAGGCAGGTTGGTTCCATATAATCCACTTAAAACGGATTTTACGAAAATCCACCCATATGGTGGTAAAACACTGATTAGTACGTAGTATGTACTATGTTTTCACACTACAATCCTTATGCATTGCCGATTCTTATTCTGCGGGAATTAGTTGTTTATTATCCCGCGGTGGAAACCTGGTATTCTGTAGATAAGTCGCGTATAGCCTTGTCGATATAAAATTAATAATTATTATGCAGTAAACATTATTTCATACCCGACCCCGATTATTTTTTACCCGACTATGGCGAAGCACAGGGTACAGGGGAACAAGGGTTATGATTTTATGAAAATTTTACAAAATGCCTGATCAAAAAAAAACAACTGACTCCATTAATGTACCAAATCCAGAGGATTGAAGATAAAGGGCCTGTATCTTGAACGCCGGGTTAAATTTGCCAGCTAGATTAATTTATATTAGACAACTGTCATTGACTAACTCGCCGAGATTGCTCTATATTTGAACCATAGGTGGTTTTTCAAGTTCAAAACTGTTATTTAGGAGGAATTAAAATATCAATCGTCAAAATTCGAACACAGTGAAAAAAATCAAGGTATCAAACATAAAAATATATATAGAAATGAGACCCTGCTTCTATTATCAAGTTGGTTAAAACTGTGTGGCAAAAAAAATAGTTACAGACAAAGATCTACAAAATACCAAAGCAATTTGTCGCCAGGAAGTAAAAACTAGAAGGCCGCCTTGTTTGATTGCAGGGTGCTAAGTGATCACATATTTTACTGGGGGGTCTTGTTTTTCATCCTGTATTATGTAGATACAGATATACATTATTTTTATGTAGATTGCTACAACGTAGGTAGTTAAATATTCGTTGCACTGGTAGATATGGGTACGTTAAGTTGAGCAAATGTATGTAAGCTCACAAAGTATGTTTTCTTGCATACTGCTCGTAATTATTCTTATATGTATTTTTACATTAAACTATGTTTTCACACTTATTATTTTACTTTTTATGACGACATTTTATGGATTGTCGTATTTTCGGATGTTTTTTTTTGGATTCAAATTCTGCGGGAATAGGATGCTTGTTTTCGTAGCTTGTCGAAGCCTAGTATACAATTTAGCCTACTCGATGTGATTATGGGGTACAGTGAAAGTCGGATCAATGATAATAGCGAGTGTAGTGAAATAAATCCGCTTGCAACGCAAGAGGTAACGGATTCCCTTCCTTGTGAGGTACCAATACATGTAGGTAGGTATATTCTGCAAGCACTTAATGAATCTAATCTAGGTGTTAACATGGTGTTTTAGTGTGTAGCTATAAATACTTTTGTTTAAATATTATTCGATGTCTAGTTATTGCCTGGCACACAATTATAGAGGGTGATAAGCCAGATGTAATTTAATGTTTATCAAAACTATATTATAAAAAAACCAACACCAACATTAACAGCGAGTACAGCACTCACCTTCGATTCGATTGGCCGATGATATCGCAGTCATGAGAAAATCGACGGAGGAAATTAATACAATACTAGAAGGCCACAATCGAGTCTCCCAACGGATGGATCTCAGGATGACGAAGGTAATGTCGTATGTCCATCTTGTGCCCACCCCTGTTATGGTTGAGAATTTGGTGGTCTAATTTGTTGACGCTTATGTATACCTAGGCTTTGTGCTTATGTATATTATGTGTACCAGGATAGACTGTCCAATTAGGTATATTATTATTTTTATAATCATACATACTCGTATATAGAGTAATACGCTTCTAAAAATAGGGATCACTTATTAAATCATTTAAATTTTCTAAGAGAAAAATCTGTCATAATTATGAGGAAGCTTATTGTAAAAGCGTACAGTTACTGTACATAAATAATTAGCCTGGTTTTATAAAGTAATTCTGACTGCTGATACATTTGACTATCGCTTATTCTTAACTTATCCTTAATAAACGTTATTTATTTGTGTAAAATAAAAAGGTCACATGTTTTCTTAAAATAAGGTTTAAAGGAGTTTCAATAAGATTAAAAGAACTTTGTAGGTTGTAAATATTAACTAATTTCATGAAATTATTTTCTTAGTTTGTACCTCTACCATAGAATAATAAATTACCTCTACATAGCTGTCTGATATAATAATTTATGAACTTCATCAGAATTAAAGTTGTTTCCAACTAAAATAACAGAACATGTTGCGTTGCGTTATTAAAGTGGTTATTAAAAAAAAAAAATGCCAAAAGGGTTCATTAGACCTTATGTAAAAACTCTTTTCTAACTTTATCTCTGGCTTATATTTTCACTCAAGTGACAAACTCAAGAAGCAAGCACAATCATGTAATGGTGAAATCTCAGACAGGTTAAGAACATTTCAGTGATTATATGTTATATTACGACTAGCGTTAGTCGTAAATTAAAAAACATTAAAACCCCACTATTAAAAACCCCGTCAAGTCTGGCTATCGGTAAGGGCGTGATAATATCAAAAAATGCTAAGCGGATATACATGGTTTTACATTGATTAACGGAAGTTTGGGTATTTTTTGATCTTTCATGGTAAACAAATAAACCGATTTGGGGCTGAAAGTAATTGTTATTGGCCTAGGATTAGGACATAGGCTATTTCTTATCTCGAAAAGTTCAATAATCTCTTGGGAATTACGAACCTGACTCTACGCAAGCGACACCGTGGGCACCAGCAACTCACAAAAATTATAAAAAAATAGCTTTAACGAAACTAAGCATCGACCTCGACGACCTCTGTGGATCGGTGGGCTAAGGTTCGCCTGAGACGCAAGAGGTTGCGGGTTCAAATCCAGCCGGGGACCAGATTTTGTACTATCTGCAATTTCTGGTTTCGGGTCTGGTTATCTATTTAAAAAAAAATGTATCCATGTAGTATATCAGTCACCCAGCACCCATAGTACAAGCTCTACTTAGTTTGGGGTTAGGTGATTAGTCCGGAGATATTTAGTTATTTATTTTATTTAAGACACTTTTAATGACTAAATATGTGCCAAGCTCACCACAATCCAAACTCCATAGCCGCGAGTAGTTCAAACAAACTGGGGGCTTCCCCTAAGCACGTCAGTATTTATTAAATACTAAAGGTCTTGCTTTCGTGAGCTCCTACTCTACGTCAAAGATTGTTTGTTAAAAAAGAAGCAAATATTAAATCGGCATCTGAATATAATACGTTTTTACTTCTAAAAGAACCAAAACAGCACTAGTACTTCTATCAACTATTTACACGAAATACTAAGAAAAACATCCACTATCTGGATTTTGGATGAATTTTGGTTTATAGAACTTTATTAATACTCAAATAAGAACCAACACGTTCACTTAAACTATGAGTACGAATTATTCACATTAAAGATAATTTTTACTTTGGATCGGTAGGTCTATCTTTTCAATTTTTAAAACATTTAAAATATTCTAATCAAGTTAGTACAAAATGTTAGCAACAGCAACGTCATTTGCTGACGTGGTTACAAAAACGGTTCCAAAGTGGTTACAAAAAAGTGAACTTGGCCTTGGACCAATGTACTTTATTATTGCCATAAAACACGTGAGGACTATTATCAATTGTAACTTTTGAAAAAGTTCGCTAGAATTTACGAGCTGATACTGTAAAAAGACTATAAATAAAGAACAGTAAAAAGTGTACCAAGTGTAATTAATATAAATAATAAATAAGTTGTGTGGCGGTGTCAGAGGCGGCGCGGGCGTCGGTCCCAGGGGCACGCGGAGACTGCAATATTCAATATTACTCCGTGCTTCTCACATCTATCGCACTTGTTCTAGGCCCCTGGAGAGCTCATGTTAATTGTTTGTCGGTGGGAAACTCTTACTCGTCTAATGTTGTTTATGTGGGAAGTCAACTAGCCAACACAACTGATTATGCGACTTTTTAATCTTTTTGCTTTGACTACGACATTTTTCAAATAGTGTGTAAAAAATATTAAATTTGGAAAAACTATTCTTAAACATTAGGTACACATAATTAGAACTGTCAATGAATATTAGACATTGTCCCCAAAAGTAATTGAGAGAGGCCTATGTCCTGCAGTGGACGTCCTACGGCTGGAATGATAATAATTGTCAAAAAGATCATCATTAAGGCATTTGAATCGTGCATGTTGATAAAAACTTAAAACTACTAACTATAGATATTAAGGTAGGTCGAGTACGACGCACAATACCAGATTAACATTAGGTAATTTAAAGAAAAGGTAACTACCAATAATAACTCTCGACCGCCATTCATTAAGGATGGGATACCTGGACCGTTAATTACAACTTTTTTTTTTATTTTCCTCAATGACAAAGGAACTGTCGACGAAAAGAAAAGTAGACAAGTGTCGTGACACGCACCGGGGTCGGGGCGCGCGGAGGGGCCGCGGGCCAATGCGGGGCGGCGGCCGAGCCGGCGCGCCCGGCCATTGGCCGCGCCGGGGGTGCGCGCTCCGCCCCCTCCTCGAGGCGAGCCTTTATTGAATTAGGCTTATCATTCGATTTCGAGTGGGTCGAGCGCGCGGTCCTCCTAACCGGCAAAAACTATCCGCGGGTCCGATACCGTCTGCGATCGACTTAATTCGATATACCCGCGCTCATCCAATTATGCGGCTGTGAGTCTGCCTGCGCCCTCGGAGTGTCGGCGACCGCCCGCGCGGCGCGGCGCTTGCTCGCGCGCTGGTGAGACCCATGAGGCTGGTGCGGTAGTGGCCAGCATGGAGTACGGGTACCTGAGCGGTGCCGGCGGCGGGTTCGAGGGCGGCTGCCTGGGCTCGGGCGGCGGTGAACTGTCGTGGGGAGAGCTGGCCTCGTGCGGGCAGATGTCGCAGGCGGCCTACCGCTACCAGGGCATGCGCTATCAGCCGCCACCGCCGCAGTGCACGCGACCCTCGGTGCAGGACGCTGCCATCAGAAACCACCACATATTCCCACCTTCTATGAATTTGCAACGTGAGTACAACACTCAATACTCTATAATTTAGACGGTAATTATAAAGGAACTAACTGTATTATGGTACCTAACCTAACCTAACAGATTTAATTTAAGAAAGATTAAGGTCTGTAACTATTGCCAACACTCTGAAAATGACCGGAAACACTTAACTACTAGTAAAGGTTCCAATGTAATTTTTCAGTACTTTATGTAGCTACCTACCTATCATTCCGTGTATCGTCCTCGTTAAAATGAATTATACATAACATACAACATTAACGAGTATGACAAGTAATTTTTTATTGTTGTACGGATTATTTAAGTACATAAACGAATAAGAAGTACCTATTTGTGTAAACGACTTGTTTACATTATGTATGTTCTTTCAACACATTATTTATACGACTAAAATATACTTATAGTTTTTAATCCTATTCAATTACTTTCCATTGAATGAATGATAGTTGCTATCTATCTACATAATGTGCAAAGTACTCGCTAAATAGTTCTTGCGTAGCACTATTGCTACTTGCGTAGTAGCACCGCTACGTGCGTAGCAGTGTCGCTACGTGCGTAGCATTATTTCTGCAACATAGCAAAATCATTCCGAGTCATAGCACCTCGTAGCATTCTTTTTAAATCACCTGAAGTAGGTTTACCAAAATCTTTGCTTTCTTTATAAACAAAGTAATAAAAAAATTCATTCTCCTCTGTAAGTACCTATGTTATCTTTTAAACAAAGCAATTGATTTTGATGCGAGTAGCTTGACCGGAGCTTGAACGCGAGAGTTAAAGAGGAGTGTTTGTTTGTACCTTTATATATACTTACGAAAATACGTTATTTCTTCTGGTAAATACATCCAAAAAGCAGCAGGGAGTTGCTAGCTATAAATAAATTATAATCGGGGATTTGACATAATCATGAATGCCATCACAGATTATAAAAAATATTAGAAAGAGAAAAGATATTTTTCACACTAACTTGGTTCTATTAGAACTCCTTTTTTCTTATTTAAAAAATAAAATAAAACATTTAACAAAAACCCAACAAAAATCCAATTATTTGATAGTTATTTGCATCGGTTAAAATAAATTCACACTCATACTGGTAATGAGACGAGTTGCAACACGGGTAACTACCGGGTTTTCCTTCGTTACCCGAGGTAAGCCATCTTGCTACCAGCAGTAACACATCTTCTTTTGTCCTTGTTTCAACTAACTCTTCTGGTAGTACGATGGGACATTATTTCCTATACTAACCTCAAACTCGTCTCTTTTTCCAAAATCATTGATAAGAATTTCCTAATTCCTAACATAATAAATAAACAATATAATGAATAGCTTTTATAATTTGCACAATCGTAGTTTTATCTCGTGATCATTTATAAAGATATTTGCAGATATTTATGGAGGACACGATAACCCTGAAATCTGGTAACCTGCTCTTCTACCGGGAGGGCGACCAACAGTCCCAAGGTGGTGTCGGATTTCTCGTCCACAAGTCTCTCGTGAACAATATCATTACCATCGACAGTGTGTCGAGCAGGGTTGCATACCTAACACTCAGAATATCTAAAAGGTATTCGCTGAAGGTCGTTCAGGTATATGCGCCGACCTCAACACACCCAGATGAAGAAGTTGAGTGTATGTATGAGGACATTAGTAGGGCCATACATACTCATAAAACTCACTTTAATGTTGTCATGGGAGACTTCAATGCGAAACTAGGCAAGAGAAGCGATGATGAGTTGAGAGTGGGGAACTTTGGATATGGGCAACGGAACCGTAGGGGACAGAGGCTGGCCGAATTCCTGGAGAAAGAAGGACTCTTTATGATGAACTCTTTCTTCCAGAAGCCGCCTCACAGGAAGTGGACCTGGATAAGTCCCGACGGTTTCACGAGAAATGAGATTGACTTCATCATGGCCGACAAGAAACGGATATTCAATGATGTCTCTGTGATTCACAGGGTGAAAACCGGAAGTGATCACCTTATAGTAAGAGGCACATTGAATATGGACGTTAAACTTGAACGGTCCCGTCTGATGAAGTCCACGCTCCGACCTACTCGCGCCCAGATCGAAAACCCCGAGAGCTTTCAACTCGAGCTCTCCAACCGTTTTGATTGTCTAGATGATGACGCTTCAGTGGACGAGTTAAATAACAGGTTCGTAGAAACTGTCCATACGGTCGGGTCTCAGTTCTTTAAGACCCGCCGTACCGGTAGAACTCAGAGACTCTCTGAAGACACCCTTAACCTTATGGCTAAACGACGCTCGCTGAGACTGCAGTCTCCCGATAGGCAGCTTAATAGACAAATTCAAATATCCTTGCGACACGATATACGTAACTTTAATACTGCTCGTATTAAAGATACGATAGAGCGAAACCAGGGCTCCAAAGTGTTTGCAAGAGATATGTCTATTGGGCAAAGCCAGATGACAAAGCTGAAAAGGGATGATGGCAGTGTAGCGTCGACGAAAGCAGAAGTGTTAAGGGAAGTCGAAAAGTTCTACGGACAGCTCTACGATTCGGTCACGAAGCCTGTTACTAGCTCGGCAAACGACCCAAGAGCCAAGCTGACCCGACACTTTACCGAAGATATCCCGGACATCAGCCTGTACGAGATTAGAATGGCCCTAAAGCAGCTCAAAAACAACAAGGCGCCAGGCGAGGATGGAATCACATCGGAGCTTCTGAAAGCGGGTGGATCACCGGCACTTAAAGTCCTTCAGAAGCTCTTCAATTCCGCCTTGCTCGGGGGTACCACGCCTGAAGCATGGAACAAAAGCGAAGTGGTGTTGTTCTTTAAGAAAGGTGACAACACCTTATTAAAGAACTACAGGCCCATTTCGCTTTTGAGCCATGTTTATAAGCTGTTTTCCAAAATCATCGCCAATCGTCTCGAACGCAGGTTTGATGAATTCCAGCCTTCCGAACAAGCCGGGTTTCGAAAAGGCTTTAGTACCGTAGACCACATACATACGCTGCGGCAGGTTATACAGAAGACCGAAGAGTATAACTTGCCGCTCTGTTTAGCGTTTGTGGACTACGAAAAAGCCTTCGATTCGGTGGAAACATGGGCGGTGCTTGAGTCTCTCCAGCGATGTCGTATTGACTATCGATATATCGAAGTGTTGAAGTGCTTGTATAAAAACGCCACCATGTCAGTCCGAGTACAAGAACAGAGTTCGAAAGCGATCCCGTTGAAAAGAGGAGTTAGGCAGGGAGATGTGATATCTCCGAAACTGTTTACAGCCACTTTAGAGGACGCTTTCAAACTCCTTGAATGGAAAGGACTAGGCATTAACATCAACGGCGAGTACATCACTCACCTTCGATTCGCTGATGATATCGTGGTCATGGCGAAGACGATGGAAGAACTCAGCACTATGCTCGAAGGCCTCAATCGAGTCTCCCAACGGGTGGGCGTTAGGATGAACATGGACAAGACGAAGGTCATGTCAAATGTCCATGTTGTGCCCGCCCCCGTTTTGGTTGAGAATTCGGTTCTCGAAGTTGTTGACGCGTATGTGTACCTAGGACAGACAGTCCAATTAGGTAGGTCCAACTTCGAGAAAGAGGTCACTCGCCGAATCCAGCTCGGATGGGCAGCGTTCGGAAAACTACGGCACGTCTTTTCGTCAAAAATACCGCAGTGCCTCAAGACAAAAGTCTTCAATAAGTGTGTGTTGCCAGTGATGACTTACGGATCCGAAACGTGGTCCTTCACTATTGGCCTTATGAATAGGCTCAGAGTCGCTCAAAGAGCTATGGAAAGGGCTATGCTCGGGGTTTCTCTACGGGATCGAATCAGAAATGAGGAGATACGTAGAAGAACGCGGGTCACCGACATAGCCAAACGGATTAGCTCTTTGAAGTGGCAGTGGGCAGGCCACATAGCACGAAGAACAGATGGCCGTTGGGGCCGAAAGGTTCTCGAATGGAGGCCGCGGATTGGTAAGCGCAGCGTCGGACGACCACCAACAAGATGGACGGATGACTTAGTTAAACTTGCTGGCTCACGGTGGATGCAAGTGGCGACCGATCGGAATGATTGGTCGTCTTTGAGGGAGGCTTATGTCCAGCAGTGGACGTCAAAAAGCTGAAATGATGATGATGATGAGATATTTATGGGACCAGCAAATCTTATTAATAAAGTACCTCTCTATCGTTTCTGCTATCCTGGTAAATGTGTTAATGCATCTGGTACTGCTACTCTTGTACCGGTTTGTTACGTAACGCATAACGGCACCAGTCTATCTAGTTTCCCTTTCACACACATACACGCATACGGCGGCCGCCTTAAGATGGAGGAAGATTGCGCTAGAGTATATTATTATGGCTTTAGAGTTAAAACTATGGCTGTGCAAATCACATTACCATAAAAAGTCAAATTATTAACATAATTAATTATAATTTGTTTACTAAACTAAGTAATGTAGGAAATAATAAACTCAATGATTTTGGATAAAGAGATAAATTTGTATCTAGACTGTGGGTAGTAGTAATAGGGGAAATAGAAAATGTTCCGAGTTACTACCAGTACCAGAGCTGTTGATTGTAACCACGAGCAAAAAAAAACTTATTTTACTACTGGTAGTAAGACGAGTTGTAACACGGGTAACGAGTTTATTTTTTCGCCGCACCTTTGGACAGTATTAAATTATACATATTTTATATTATAAAGATTATTGTAATTTCTTATGTTATCACAATCTATTGATACAAAACTTATTTGGGTACTCTTCTTTTTTTTTCCGAAATCTGAATTAGGGATTTTCTACAAAATTTGTCAAACTAGGTGCATTATTATGTTAACTTCAAAACAGAGAACCTACTAAAATAAACTCATATTTTCGTAGGTTCTCTGTAATATGATTTTTTGTATTTATTATCATATAATAAATACAAAAAATCATATTATTTTGGTCATGCTCAATCGATGTTGTTGTATATTTAGAAGGTATAATAAATTAAATTTGTTGTTATTGTAAGATAGTTATCCCATCAAAAACAATACTTGTCAAAAAAACCAAGTCGCGCAACTCAGTTGTTCTGCGGTAAAAAGTTGTGAGATCCATGTAATACCAAGTCGGTTATTAATTTATTCAGTCTCTACTTAAGCGACTTTCTGTCTTAATACGTCCAGTCTCTAAGACCACGAACGTGGTCCATAACAATTGAAAATCAATTGTGTCTGGAATCTCCGTACTCGAAGCATTAAGTTGTTACGTAATAATTAACAGCATCTTATAGTGACGCATATCAATATTAAAATTCTTTAATGTTATATATAAATATATTGAGATAATTGGTGTCTCATGTAATATACCTCTATAAATTACTTAGTTAAACTATTACATTGAATTTTATTCTAAACTCCGGAAAAGAGTCAATTCAGTCAGCTTTCGTATACACGTACAGGTAACTGGTAACCCCATTGGAATAGTAGTTTGTATGCCGAAGGGGTTACCAGTTAGCGACGCATACCTACTGGACATGTTAGCTTTGTGGATTCAGCACTGCACTACAGGTAATTGTATCAATAATCATATCGCTGAAGAAACTTATCTATGATAAAATACAATAAATGAGGCGAAACATTAAAACGGTAAGAGTTCAGAAAGATTATCATTTGCTTGGAGACTAACGGTAGCACTCCTGGTGATCCGGGTTTTTCATAAAAGCATACAAATCTGAAAATATATCTATTGATATACAATTTATTCAATTTGAAATATAATAAAATCATGTAATTATTAATTATTACCAATAAAATGACGATCTCTCTGATTATCTGATGAATACACTTTGGTCGAACATGTCACATAAGTTAAGAAGAATATTACCACATTTTTCGTAAAAATACATAAATTACCTATCACAGCCTAGGCACAATGAAGAAGCTGCGTTGTTCTTTACACATATCAAAGAGTAAAGCGTATTCTCACGACGAACTTATTTCTATTGAAGTACGAGTATTAGATTATTGTTAATATAAGTTAATTTTCTTCAACCCATTTTTAATATGTCAACTTCTTCAGACGAACTTCTTCCTTAAGATCCTTAGGGTGTTACGAAAATAAATGTCTTGAACATTAATTTGAGTTTGGATCAATGTCACTTTACAATGTCGGCAGTCGGCACATGAGTCCCACGTGCAAATACCATATATTTCACAAGTGAGCCATAGTAATCTGAATCTACGTTCATGACATAAAAATAATTGAAAATGGTATATTGTGTGGTGTGGTTGAAAATAACCATAACTAAACACATGTGGCACCAGGTCGCCAATTGCAGACACTAAAAATATAAATTTGGAAATCATTTATTTGTTGTTACGTGTACTTAGAATACGGTGTTACGAGTACTATTAAACATTTATGGCTGCATTTTCCTTATACATATAGCTGATAAAAATTATTAATATAGTGTAAAGTGTCTGAAACCTTTTTTTGAGTTTGGTACTTAGATTGCTAAGCTAAAAAATACACCATATCATCACAAAACAAAATATACCTACTTCTGGAACAATCACGGTTATCAACACCATTTAGATTTATACAAATGGTATATTTCCCGTTACATATTTAAATTGTCCATATTATTACAATATTTATTATTATGTGGTGGCAAATAAGCCAGATTGCCCTTTAATGTGGTCAATCACACAGAGGACAATGTCTCGTAGAATTAATTTTAATAAATAACTTTGTATAATTTAATTAGGTCTATTATAAAATTTGTCAATTTATGTGAATTATTTAATTGTATATTTATTTAATTTTTAATTATGTGTATGTATTACGGATCCCTGTTGTCTGAATAAATGAAATGAAAAATAATAATAATGAATAATAATTATTAATTGTATAAAATTATGATTTGTCTGAGTTTAGTTAACACTTACAGAAATGTAGTTTTATGTCATATATTTTTTAGTCTTCTGATTCACTTTAAATGTTCTTAGATGAATGCGGTTTTCACGATTATTTGATTGTATATTAATAATTTAATATCTTATCAATCAACATTTTCATAGATGCATTATTATCTTCACACTTTCTTCAATATAACCAAGGCAACTTTGCCCTAGTACGCTGATATTGTTACCATTAAAAATCACGTTTGCCATTAGATTTGAAAATTTTTATGAGTTAACCTACATAATAAAATATATAGAGAGTTTATTAGTAGCATAAATAAAATTCCATTTAAAACTCTCCAAACTATCCACTACAATCAAAGACTTCGCACATTCACTGATATGAACACAACAAAACAAAGCCCTTAGGAATTTGTCATGTCTGTCTGCCCGTAAGTCACAGACACTTTTTCCCGAAACTATATTGTTGAATATAATTTTAATAGTTTGCGCAAGATACATTTCCAATATGCCCGCCCCCTGTAACTTCTGATATAAAATGTATTATTCTTTACTTTTATAATAAAACGAATAAAATGTAAAGCAACCTAAGGCTTTCTTATCAACTTCGTTAAAAGTATCCCCTTAGTGGTATAGGAGGAAATAAATCTATTCTTCCCTACCAGAGATAGACCAGTAGAACTTTATGGAAGTGTCGAATTTTAAACCGCCCATACTCATTTAAAAATGGTTGATTTTTACGCATGACAATCTCAATATTAGCCATTAAAATGTAGAGATGGTAGCTCGACTACAGGGTAAACTGTAGCCATACCATGTTAGCTACTTTACATTTACAACAAAAATATTACGCATTTTAATTTGTGGAATCTATTTAAATATACAACTGTAAATCTGTTTGAATTCCAAAGATTAATAAATAAATAAAGAATAGAGTTGTTAACTGCAAGATGTCAAGAGTTTTCATAGGTAGCAGATCGACTTTGCGCAAACCTTATTGGTAACGCCATCTATCCATAATCCTATCCAATTTCTCCTTTCCCTGACATAAGCGTGCTAGTGTCACTGTCAATGCGCTGGCGCGACAAGAAGAAGAAAAATGGCAACTGAAGAACGAGACTTGACCGTGGGCAGTCGCGTGGAGTGGACACTAATCGATAGCGTGATCGATTTTCATCTCCAATTTCCCGCCATATGGAACATTATAATTCCGCTGTTTGATTTCGCTGTAATATCATTGTGATCCTGGACGTAATATTTGGTCTTCTACCGCTCATTTTATGCGAGACGATATAGCCGTGTGTGGTGACAGTGTGGATGTGCTTGAGGGCGCCCTGAGTTGCTGGGCTGCCCCACCCCCGCAAGGAACGTGGAACCTGGCTGGAAGTCCTTCGCTTGCAGGTCAGTGCACGCTTTCCCTTCCATCCTTATTATTTTTACCCATCTGTTATTCCCCAAGGCGGCCCTGTGGTATCGAAGGCACAGGGTTCCCCGCGCGTCTCCATAAGTGTGGTCCTATTCGAGACGGATTTGTCCCTAAAGTGTGGTTTCTCATTGAGACGGATTTATCCCCACATTACTTATTTATTCAAGATACAAATTTGTGGTTCAAACGAACCTTAGATCTACATATAATTTATTTCCCCCGCATAGCTTGTTAGAATACCTAAGTTATTGGTCTAACAAGTTATATTTTCGCTGTATAATCGAATTACATTACGTGATTCGAGTGATTGACCTTTTTTTGTCATTGAGACTAACCGCATCCAGCACGCATCTATTGCAGTTGGACCTGGTCATATCATTATAACCCGCTGTTTTTATATTTAATGTTCCATAACTTTAACATTATATGGTGTTTACGCATATACGTATTGATAAATTTACCGCAATTACGCAGTTTATAAATTTTCTGTCTGCCTTCATAATTATTTAGCACTACCCCCTGCTTATTTGATAGAACACGCCATTTTCGCCCGGCATTGTTATACGAGTACGAGTATCGCAGCCGGTTTGCCGACGCAAGTATTCCCCCCGCGCCGCGCCGCGTTAGATAGGTTAATACGCTTGTTATACGAACGCGCTGTAAATACTAATTTACTTCGTTATATTTTATATAACTATTATAACATAAGGCCTATCTTTCATTTCTTACGCACCGCAGTTATTTTATAATTTCTACAATGGCTAATACTAGGTCAAAAAACCCTATCGTAACAGATGATTCCCAGCTGTTAATATTGCAAGCTAAAAGGGAAGCTATCTTTGAGTTAATTCAAAACATGTATGATTCTTCTTCGAATATAGACGTAAGTGCTTCGAATAAGGAATTTTTTCTCTCTGAATGTGCTAATATTGATATTTTACGCAGTGATTTCTTAAAATTACTGGACGACTATAATTTACAGTTATTAAAGGTCGATCCAACCGCCGTACCAGATTATAAATGTATGGTTGCATTTGAGCAACTATACAGCCGCATAAAAAGATTGTATGATAAGCATTCTGTTCCGTCAGCTGTTATCAATACAACACAACCTTCTGTTGTTATTAATAAATTGCCGCATAGGTTGCCACCTATTGAGTTAATCACTTTCGCAGGAGATATAAGGAAATGGCCTATATTTTACTCTTGTTTTAAGTCCGCTGTACATGAGAATCCATCCCTCACCGATGCCGAGAAATTATATTATTTAATTGGTAGGTTGACGGGTAAGGCCGAGTCAGTGTGTATAGGTATAACGCACTGTCCAGAAAATTACGAACTCATTTGGCAAACGCTTGTTGACAAATATGAAGATAAGCGAATGGTAGCAACTTCTTATTTAAATCAGCTGTTCGATTTCTCGCCTATAAGCACCGCATCTACAGAAAGCTTTGATTTGTTTCATGAACAATTTATCAACACAGTCCGCGCATTGAATAACTTAAAGATAGAAAGATTAGATGAGTTAATTCTAGTTCACATCGCTTTAAGAAAATTAGATCGTAGTACTGTTCACGCCTTTGAGTTGAGTTTAGGGTCCGATATACCTACATTTTATACACTCGAGTCATTCATAAAAAATCGCGCGAAGGTGTTCGAGCGAACGAGCTCCGCCCCCGCCCCCGCACCGGGTCCAGGCCCGCGTAAAGGTACTCCGCGAACTCTTACAAAGCAAATTAATAATAATTTTAATAAAGGTGCACCGCAGCTACACGCTTACGTAAACACTTCACCCGCCGTTGCCGCCGCTGTTTCCGCGAATTCCGTGAATTCCTCAGATACCGCTGATAAATGTCTATGTACTAATATTGTTCATCATCATTTATTCAAATGTCCGCCGTTTCATAAAATGACCCCCATGGAACGTTTTAATTATGTTAAGGAAAATAATTCATGTATAAACTGCCTTAGCATAAAGCATAGGGTCGCTCTGTGTAAGTCAAACACGACTTGCCGCTCGTGTAAATCGCGACATCATAGTTTATTGCATTTCGGGTCGAGAATCGAACCCGCACGCCATCCAAGCGTCTCCCAGGCTGCGACCGTCGCGCCGCCCGCGCAGTCGTTATCTCAGCCTGGGCGCTCGGACGTATCGCTGTGCGCGACCTCCATCGCTGCATCAAACCTGCCCGCGTCTCACTCCCTAGTACGGAACGAGCAATGTACCACGGTTTTACTAGCTACCGCTCAGGTCGTTGTTTACGATACTGACGGAGTTAAACATCATATCAGAGCCTTGTTAGATAGCGCGTCACAGTCTCATTTCATTACGAAAGATACTTGTGACCTGTTAAATATAAAAGTAAGTCATGCCGGGAGTACAATAATAAAAGGTTTTGGAGGAACGCAAAACACAATAAATTCTAGTTCAATTGGCTTAGATTTTTATTCTCGTTTTAATAAAAATATTAAGTTTAATATTTCGCCGCTTGTTGTCGATCGCATTACTGACTCATTGCCGAGTGCAGTTATAGATAAGAGATCCTTATCGCATTTACACGGGTTACCGCTAGCCGACGAGTTGTTTGGAGAACCTGGTGAAATAAATATGTTATTAGGCGCTCCGCTGTTTGCGCATTTGTTATTACCAAACGTCGCGCCCGACTTTACTCGCACCCCGCATTATTTACGTACAGTATTAGGATGTGTCGTTATAGGTTCAGCGCCTACTTTATTTTCCCGCGAGGCTATGACCTGCTGTCTAGTGCAGGAGAATAGTCTAAAAAATGTACATGATCTCGTTCAGAAATTCTGGGAACTGGACGAGCTTCCTTCCGCTACCGCGCCAAGCGTTATATGTTCCGCTGACATAGAATGTGAGGAATTTTATAAACATACTACAACCCGCGACCCCGCTTCCGGTAGATATACTGTAGGCCTACCGTTTAGTAGGGATGTTTTTTCTTTAGGCAAATCTTATGAAACCGCCCGACGACGCTTTCTGTGTCTCGAGAAGAAGTTAGAAGCTTCTTTAAGCCTAAGGTCCGCGTACGATGACGTCATTAAGGAATACTTGGAAAAAAAATATATTTCACCCGCGCCTCCAGGTCTACCTAATGACTCATCGCCTATGTACGTTATACCGCACCACGGTGTTGTACGTAATGATAAGACGTCAACTCGTCTCCGCATAGTCCTAGATGCTAGCTGCAAAAGCAGTTCAGGAGTTTCGCTGAATAATATATTACATCACGGACCAAATTTACAGGGTGATCTTTTTAAGATTCTTTTAAATTTCCGTCTTTACGCTGTTGCCATGGCCGCTGATTGTCGTCAACAATTCTTACAGATTGCCGTCCGTGAGTGTGATCGCCGTTATCAATGTATACTGTACCGATTTAATCCGCAAGATCCGCTAACTCTTTATCAATTTAATCGTGTTTGTTTCGGGCTAGCATCGTCTGTGTTCCATGCAATGCGCACGGTCAGACAGCTGGTCATCGATGACGGTTCGCAGTACCCGCTCGCTGGAGATATAGCTAGCTCATCTTGCTATATGGATGACATTGTTTTCTCGGTAAATAACGAGACGGAAGCCGCTGACGCTGCTCAACAGCTGATAGCGTTGTTTAAGGGCGCGCAGTGGGATCTAGTAAAGTGGAATAGTAGTTCGCAGGCTGTGCTAGAAGGCATTCCTTCTACACACAAACTGTCCACTGAGGTTGAATTCGATAAATCAGTACAACACAAAATTCTAGGTCTTCGTTGGTGTACATACGAAGACTCATTTTATTTCAAAATTACCGCACCCGCAGATGAGAAATGCACTAAGCGTTCCATCCTTTCTACTATCGCTAGACTATGGGACATTATGGGTTTCGTAGCCCCAGCTGTCCTTTTTGCTAAATTACTCATAAAAGAGCTTTGGAGTTTAAATTTAGATTGGGATGATAGTCCTCCGCAACACATTATTAAAATGTGGTTACAATTCTGTACCGAGCTACCGGCGCTCAATGAGATGCGAGTGCCGCGCCATCTGGGTGTTTTTCCAGGATGCAATGTCACATTGGTTGGATTTTCTGACGCAAGTTCTGTCGCTTACGGTTGTGTAGTTTACTTACATGTCAGTTCGGACAACGGTAACACAGTTCGCTTGGTCTGTGCTAAGTCTAAGGTAGCACCGTCCAAACCAGTCACCATCGCTAGACTGGAGCTCTGTGGAATAGTCCTACTTTCTAGGTTGTTGCGCACGGTGCTAGACAATTACTCAGGTAAAATCCCTATACAAACATACGCGTTTACAGATTCCAAAGTAGCTTTGTATTGGATAAAAAGCTCACCGCATCGATGGCACACGTTTGTTGCCAACCGCGTGGTTCAGGTGACGGATAATATTCCGCCTGACCACTTTTATCACGTCGCAGGCACAGAGAATCCCGCAGATTGTCTGTCGCGTGGCCTTACGCCACGAAAATTAATGTTACATCCACTGTGGATGCACGGACCCCCCTGGATCGCGCTCGATCCATGCCAGTGGCCCCTCCGCTCCCTCGATGGCCAGCCTATTGAGGAGATGCCTGAGCAAAAGGTATTAGCGCACGCTACGGTTTGTTTACCATCTAATGATTGCGTGATTTACAATCTCGCTTTACGCATTTCGTCGTGGACTAAACTAATGCGAATTCTTGTATATGTCTTTACGTTTGCTAAGTTATTGCAACGTAAAGGAACACCCGCAGTTACGGCTGACCAGCTTCAGTTTGTAGAGAATAAAATAATACTCGCCCTGCAAAGAAAATATTTTGCAGAAGAATTTAATAGCCTACAGAAAGATGAGTCATGCTCACGCGCTATTAATAAATTAAGGCCGTTTATAGACGAAAACGGACTTATCCGAGTAGGTGGTCGTCTTGTTAATTCAGGCTTGAATTACACAAATATTCACCCGCTGATTTTACCGCGCAGTGACCATATTGTCAACTTGCTAATTGATTATTATCATTTAAAATACCTACACGCAGGTCCGGAATTATTAATGTCACTTCTTAGACAAAGGTTTTGGATTTTATCCGCTCGCCGCCTCGTGAGACAAAGATTCCACTTGTGCAATAAATGCTTCAAAGTAAATCCGCGTCCAACTTACCCGCTCATGTCAGACCTACCTGAAAGTCGCGCTCGCCAAGCTGTAAAAGCGTTCGCACAAACAGGCTGCGATTACGCAGGACCTATCGCTTACACCCCAGTACGCCGTCGTGGAGTGCATGCTGAAAAGGCCTACATATGTTTATTCACTTGTCTGACCACTAGGGCCGTGCATATTGAAGTCACAACCGACCTTAGTACGCCTAGTTTCATAGCCGCTCTTAAACGTTTCCTCGCACGTCGAGGCCCTGTCCAAGTAATGTACTCAGACAATGCAACGAACTTTAAAGGCGCTGATGCCTATCTACGCGACTTATATAAATTCTTAAATAATGAATACCGCGAAAGTTTTAAAAGAGAGTTGGCTGACAGCCGCATTAGTTGGTTCTTTATAACTCCTATGTCACCTCATAAGGGAGGGGCTTGGGAAAGTATGATTAAGGTAGTAAAAACGCATCTGCGCCGAGTAATCGGTCAGCAGATTCTTTCATATGAAGAGCTTTGCACTGTACTCACACAAGTTGAGTGTTTACTTAATTCGCGGCCGCTAACAGTGCTAAGTTCCGACCCCGCTGAGCCTACCGCACTTACACCTAGTCATTTTTTACGTACCGCGCCGTTGTATTCTTTGCCCGCGCCTAACGTAGAACCTGAAAGCATCAGTCTACTGCAAAGGCATTCGCTACTGGATAAATTAGTTCAGTCATTTTGGCGAAGGTGGAGGATGGAATATCTACACAGTCTGCAGGCTAGACAAAAGTGGAATACAATTTCCACGCCTATCACTCCGGGTACTATTGCAGTCGTGATAGAAGATAACGTGCCTAGTTTAGCCTGGCCATTAGCCATCGTAGAAAAGGTTCATCCCTCTAAGGACGGAGTTATCCGTACGTGTACTATTAGAACCGCGAAAGGGTCGGTGTTGCTTCGGCCAACCGTTCGCATATGCCCGCTACCGCAACAATAAACATTAAGATATATATTTAAGCCTTAGTTTTAAGTTCTTACGGTTTATTTATCAATACACGTAACACCGCTTCATTTAAGTAATTTTCCCGCAGTTTTATATATTGTACCGCACATTATAATGATCCCGCATTCAGTTGTCCTTTTCAACCGCTGTTACTTATAATGAGTTCAGAGATATTAGGCTCATCCTAGTCTCTGCCATTCCGCTAGAGATATTAGAAATTTCTAGTCTCACTTACGATTGTGTCTTTATGCTGACACATCAAGGGGGGGAGGAAATGGTAACGCCATCTATCCATAATCCTATCCAATTTCTCCTTTCCCTGACATAAGCGTGCTAGTGTCACTGTCAATGCGCTGGCGCGACAAGAAGAAGAAAAATGGCAACTGAAGAACGAGACTTGGCCGTGGGCAGTCGCGTGGAGTGGACGCTAATCGATAGCGAGATCGATTTTCATCTCCAATTTCCCGCCATATGGAACATTATAATTCCGCTGTTTGATTTCGCCGTAATATCATTGTGATCCTGGACGTAATATTTGGTCTTCTACCGCTCATTTTATGCGAGACGATATAGCCGTGTGTGGTGACAGTGTGGATGTGCTTGAGGGCGCCCTGAGTTGCTGGGCTGCCCCACCCCCGCAAGGAACGTGGAACCTGGCTAGAAGTCCTTCGCTTGCAGGTCAGTGCACGCTTTCCCTTCCATCCTTATTATTTTTACCCATCTGTTATTCCCCAAGGCGGCCCTGTGGTATCGAAGGCACAGGGTTCCCGCGCGTCTCCACTTATGTTATTTTACACATTTAATAGATTATTACATGGAAATAAAGCTTATGCATAGACATAGCTTATGAGCTATTTTTATAAATGTTCTACGTCTCCTTCGCGTTCGTGCGAGCGGGTATCACTTCGCACGAATGTTATCTTATTTAAATACGTTTTTGTTAATTTTATGGAAATAAAGCACTAAAGTCAACATTTCTGACAGGAGTTAACTGAAACCTTAAGATTTTGAAAGCCTTTTAAATTATCAGATCTTCAATAAATTTAATAATACTATCCAAAAGAACTCTATACTTGGTAAATATCCCTTGCACTCATTTATTATGAAGTTATTTAAAGTGACTTTGTTAGAAGAAAACTGGATAGTCATCTGACGTATAAGAGGCAATTTTGATACACGTGTTTTGGTACATTCTATGGAAACGTAAAATGTAACGAACATTCAAAAGCGTAATTTCTAACTAAGATTAAAAAGAACGACGAAGAACCTTACGAAACCTTACCTTTACCTTAGACGAAGACATACGTAGGGTGTGGTGTAAATTTTCTTCCTATTATTTTAAATTAACAATACATTGATTTTCCCAAAGTTGTTAGAATAACTTCGAGAATCAATTCAGCAAAGGTGAAAAACCTTCCGTAAAGTTTTCGTCTTTATTGCGTGGACTCATTGCTAAAGTGAAACCGTTTTCATTTGGCGAACGAGTGGAATAGCTGCGACGGCCGCGCGAGGAGTAGTTGTGAGTTGAGATAGAAAGAGGTTGTAGTGGGTGGGGACCCCTTGGCGCGTGAGCTATTGCGCCCCTAATTGGCAGCGGCGTCCGCTCGAATCTTAGGGAGGACAACACTGCGAGCCGTCTTGCGGCTCGGCGCGTCTCCGCCCGCCCCCGCGACGCCCGCCCACGCAACAATAACTCACCTCAGGCACCTCACGTAATCCCGAGTAATTCCGGATTATACCCGTTAATCACGCGAAATTAATTACAACTTTGCGTATTAATTGTAGCACAATAACAAAATTACGAAGATGTAGCCTTTCGCCGCTTTGTTGGGAGTGTGTTGTGTGATTGTAAATTACGGTCTGCAGTATATTAACACAGTCAATATTATAAAAAAAACTTCTGTTTTCTAAAACAAATGGGATGTGTTGAGAGTTATCTTAATACAACTCCCTTCAATCGCAGCACAAATTATTTTGAAATATTCCAATTAACTATGTGTTTTTTTATAGTCATAGCTAGTGATACATATGTAATTATTTTATCCTGTTATTGCTATCGTAATAACTGAAGAGTTAGTATCATGAAATCCATAATAAACATAACTCTTTTACTACCAACTCCTAAAATTTTGTTTACTCCACCGAAAAATAAACAGAAACATAAAAGAAACGTACGAACCCAAGAAATGTTTAAGGAAAAATGTTTATGTGCCTTTTCAATATCACAATTTGTATTCACATATCGGCTTTGTATGCAAGTGGACGGGTTAATTCGATTTGGTGGCAGTACGGTAGGGATGTATTTTATAGTATGATGTGATCTATTCTGTCCTAGTATAGTATAGAAGAGTGGGCCATAAAAAAGGTAATATCTCACGGTTGAACGGCGACGGCGCCGCGATCGTAACTCTACAATGTTACTGCGCCACATTCGAACCGAACCGACTTTTATTTTGGATACGAAAGTTATTGTATTTGTTGCGAACTCAAGCTATGTTTTTATCATTGTTGATGTAGTTTACCGAATTTATAGGTAAATGCAATTTAGTCTGAATCTTGCGTTTTGCTTTTGAACAAGTATTTTATAGCTCTATATAGAACAGATTAGGCCCAAATTAAAGAAACCATAAATATGTTTAGTTTAGTGAGGCTAGTAGAGGGTTAGGTAATGTTATCTATAACTATGTATTTAAATACCCTTACGTAGCTTTTGTATCAATGTGTATCACGTATCAGTAAATCACCCACCGCCACTACAATACAAAGCACTGCAATATGACAAAGGGTAATTAATATGAAAGCATGCGTATAGACTTAAAATTAAAAAATATATATATTTAATATTATTCACGATTTTTAAATCTACAAGTTAATTCTCAGGGTGAAACAGCCATTTCCGATATAAATTAGTTACTGCTTTAGGAGATGGTGAAATAGGCCTTATTAATTTATAATACGTATTATTCAGTTACGTAATGGATACAACATAGCGAGATGAACTCGCGAATGTTAAAGAAAAACGCTCCATTTGACGGCTTTACGACGAACATTACGCAAATTTATCCACATGTTTATGTTACTTGCGTTGTAAAATATATTGCCCTTATACGACTATTAGTATGTACTCTTATCTAAGTAATTACTTGATTATTTTCTACACAGTTAAATATTAAATAGATAATTGTAATTTGCCTATAAATATTCCTAAAATCCCTTTATATCCTATTATCCTATATAGCAGAAATTTAGATTCTTGATTCTGAAACGCTGATTGTATAATGTAGTGACACTTAGGGCCTGTTTCACCATCTCCGAGTAAAATAGTTATATCATTTACTCTATCATTTGAACATAAATAAACTTCCATTGGATACAATAATGTTGTTAATTTCCGGTTTTTACTCTCATATTATTATTTATGACAGATAATGTACTAAAGCAGTGCCTCTAGCGTGAAAGTGACTTCATTAATCTGTAACCCTTCAGGCGGGCAATATGGCGATGACGCGCCGACACCCTGCATTATGAATGCCGGGAAACTTTCCGCGTGACGCGAGAAAAATGAACCACAGCTAACGTAGACGAATTGCCTTGTATACCGGAAACGTAAAGGATATTTTTATTATGCAGGAAACAAGTAACAAACTCATAATACTCGTTCATATTCTGAAATATTTTACATTATTTCATTTAACAGAATCATTTCTACGTGTTCAATTGCAACTGAACGAAATAGGCCACTGAATTGTATGGTACCTTTTTCGTGTGTTTTTCTGAGCTTGAAGTAAAGATAAAAAGTCGGCAGCCATTTTACGGAGCGAGGGTCGTAGTCCAATCTCCCCGATAAAACATAAACCGTGCAATAACAATGAGCGGGCACCGTCTGACCCACGAACTGCAAACTCAAATTAAACATCTTATGAACAGAAACATCTTGCGAGGATCCTCTTCATTAGGTCCCGCAAATTGCGCCGCCCCGCGCGGGCCGGGGGAGGGGGGGGGGCAGTGACACGGGCCCCTCCCCGCCTCTATTAATAATGCAAATGAGACCACAGCCCGGCCAAGAAGCGAGTCTCGATTAATTCCGGTTCATTTGAGGTAATTGTCGCTGCGCGCTGCGGTCTGCGGCTCGCTGCGGTCGCTGCGACCGCTGTTATGCGTGACGTCATATTTACTCACAACACAAACCTTTTATGGTGGTAGGATGTGAAAATTATATTGCAAAGGCTTTTATTATTGTGTCCTTGTTCTCGGCTATATATTTCATGATTAGCCTCTGAGGATACCAGTATCTTTTTATAGTATTGTGTTTACCTCTTAAATACTTTAAAACACCTTAAAAATCACTCAATGATATTGTAGCATGCTGTTATAAACAAAACAAAACACTTAAAAGTCTGAGCATACTTTAGTGAAACAAGTTGAAAATCGCCATCCTGTTTCGTAAGATTACAGAAGCTTAAGACGTAACAAAGTGAAATAAAAAGAAACCGGGTTGGTTTCGTAGCGCTACGAGCTACGAAATGCTACGATCGATACTCTACGCGACAACCCACCGCTACGATGCTACGAGCTTTTTCCACTTTATATATTTATAGCGGAATGTGGTTACGTATGATTCCGTTTATGTTTTCAGCTTTTTTCACGCCATAAAGCTTAGTGAATAATCAAAGCATGCTAACTTAACGAAATAATCTAAAGCATACGTTGCATTGTGTTGTAAAATGTAAACACACATATCAACAAAATCGTACGACAGACCTATTTATATAAACTTTTGTATCTATTGATAGTAAGACGTAAAAGTACGACTAACTGCATGTTACTTATATGTATTATGTGATTGCAAATATATCATGGGATCCTACCTATTGTAGGTACTCGTATGTTGTAAGAAGGGAACGTTTCGGAGGGGAGACAAAAATGGCCGCCAGTCACTGCTTGCACCTTTATAACAGGGTATAACAGGACTAATTCAGGAAGGAGGTATTTCAGAATGAAAGAATTTGGAATATTTAAATATAGTTACGTGGTTTGATTTTAAATGTACAATGTTTCATTATGAAGAATGAATATGTTTTTACTCATACACTTTACTTTAATAAGTTTTATGTAAACGTATTAATAAAGACGTGACTTTTTTAAATTGTTCATTCGTATCTAACTTGATATTATTTACATATATCTAAGGTTGTATTAGTTAATCTTACTTCTTTAAACTTCACGGCGACTTCACTGCAAAAATTATTCTTATTAACACTAAGTATTTTTTTGTAACTTTTAGTTACAATTTCGTGTTGCACAATTACGAGTATGTGTTATTTATCTATGATATTCTGTTTATAGAAATCATTTATTTAAATATGAGGGTAGTTTTTGTGTTCAGTTTTGTATTTTGTATTCTTAGATACTAACCTATAGTTTTTTTCACAGCCGGTCTTCCATACAAAGTATACGGCGGGCACGAAGGCTCCTTGACGGAGAAGCGAAAGCAGCGCCGCATCAGAACCACGTTCACATCAGCACAGCTGAAAGAGTTGGAGCGGGCCTTCCAAGAGACGCACTACCCCGACATCTATACCCGGGAGGAGATAGCCATGAAGATCGACCTCACGGAGGCGAGAGTTCAGGTATTACAAACAGGAGCCGACCACGTTTACGTCAGCACAGTTTAAGGAGCTGGAGCGGGCCTTCCAGAGACTACCCGACATTTACACCTGGGAGGAGATTGCCATGAAGTTCAGGTATTACAAACAGGGCGGACCTCTTTCACGTCAACTTAGTTCAAGGAGCTAAAGCGCGCCATTCGTGACGACACCTACACCTAGGATGATATCGCCACAAAGATTAACCTCACGGAGGCGAGAGTTCAGGTATACTGGGGTTTATATAGTTTCAAATAGATAAACAAGTCAATTTTTTCCAAATAATATAAGCCGGCAGATGTTAGTGTAGATAGCTCGTAAAATACACAAACGAATCTTTTTAATTTTAAATGATTGCAATTTGCTTTAGTACATATAAAAACAAAACAAAATCCGTTTAACCACTCTAACGTCCAGCGCCCTCACAGTAAATACGAGAGAGAGGAGAAAAATGTACCAATATTGTGGTTAAAAATACGAATCAAATTGAAAACTATCTCTTTTTTTAAGTTGATAATCTACATATACTACACGAGTATAGTATTTTATTATCAACTTGAAAATACTTTGTACCATGTTAAAAATAAAGAAACTTTAAACTTTGCGCTCTCAACTTACGAGTAGCATCCGCGACCAGGAAGACAATCCGATGACATATTTTGATGGTGCACTTTGTAGGTATTTCAGATGTTGACGACATATCTAGTTTCAGTTATTTATATCCTGATGAGAACAGTCAATTCCAAGATTTTAGTCGAGTTACTTATATTTCATTCATATGACTAAAATTACATTAACAAGTAAATGAATGGCCACTATTAGAAAGTTATAAATTGTTACTGTTATTAGCTTAATGTCTCCTTACTTATGGTATGAAAACCATTTCTCTAAGTTTTTTTCAAAAATTAGGTGCTCGCAATAACCTTACTTAATCCTTGCTTTTTAAACTCATTTGGTAAAAAAAACATGCCATTCCATCACTCACAATTTTTTCTCAGTTTTAAAAAAGATACTCTCTGTAGGCACTAAAATTTCAAAAACCTTTTACCGCTTTTGCGTAGGAAGTAAATCTCATGGAGTTTTTGTACAAAGGATACCTGATAAAAAATATGTTCAACTCAACAAATTTGGACTGTAATCACGTAAAGCAAACAAGGCAAAAATTCACGAACAAAAAATAGATTTAGGGGATTATTTCAGTGAAAAAGAAAAAAATAGCGGTTTCCCGCGCCGTCCGTCATTTCCACAGTCCAATTAGTGTCCAGTAATTCGACTGCGGCTGACGCGCCCACGAAAAAAAGCCTTTAGCTCCCGACTAGCTAATTTCATAATAAGCGCTCATTTTTATGTGAGCCCTGTGCGACGTGTGCTTGCTCTGAATGTTTAATGGGATCGGGTCGCTTCGGTTCTATTGTTATCAGATCACGTAAGGCTCGGCGACCCACTTCTGTATTCTGGGATATGGCGCCCCTGACGCGGCCGCTGCTTATTGTCTTTGCCTTTCGGTAATGTCATAATGTCATCTTCATATTTCATGTTATTTCCAGAACATTTTGCTGACATTATCAGCTATATTCAAATTGTTGTTTGCTTATGCTACTTGGTATTCCCAAAGCAAAGTAATAATTACGCAAAACAAATTTTAGTCTTCATTTTGCGTTGGAGCCTAATTAAAACAATTTCAGCGCTCACAAGATAATTAGTTCCGCTCTGAATAATTAAACGACAATAAATAAAAGCGTGATCAGTTTGAATACATAGCTGTGTAATGGAAAAACAATCCTGTTTGTGTAGGGGCGGCGTGTGGGGGCGGAGGGGAAAGCGCTCATTACGTTAAAAAGTGTATTGGAATGGCGGTGGCGGGGGTGCCATAAATACTGCGGGCGGTCGCGTAACTCAAGCGCGCACGACTCCTGATAATTAAAACTCGCCTGCAAAATGCGAATTCACATATTACAATTAAAACATAACTGCAACGAGTGGGCCGTTACTCGCCGAACATAAAATTAATTTTTATATTGCTATGTTTTGGTGAGTTGCGGCCAAGGGAATGTTTTATTTATAGGTTGCCTACGGTGTCATCCACGTTTTATAGGTAGGATTTTTCCTTTTTCCCGTAGAAAAGTAAAATACATGACGTATTCTCAAAATGCATCTTCGCGGTGTGTGTCTAATCTATGTTTAAGTAAAGGTACTTACTTGACTTTATACTGAGAATAGGACTATACGAACTCTGACATGGTGTATGTGTCATCAGTCAGTCAGGGAGTCAGATTGTATAATACGCCGCTTTACATTATGGCTAGATGTTTTTTGTTGTCTTTGAGATGCGTTCTTCAATCACGTTTAGCCTCAAAGTACTAGGTACTACTGGAAATATTGTTGGTTAGGTTATGTTTGTTTATAAAAAATCGCGAGGCAAGCGAGCGTAAAACGGGGCTGTTTTTTAAAACAGATAAGATTTAAATGCGTCATTTCTTCAATGATTTAAAAATAATGCATTCCTAAAAAACGTTTATTATAGTTTTGGTTAAAATTTCAAAAAGGAAAATTAATTCCTTTTCAGATCTTTACAGTTCTTTAATTTCTTATCACGAAACTATAATTTCCAACCTACCAATAGGTTGTTGTTTTAGAATTAAATTTGATTATATTTAATTATATGCAAAATTTGGTGTAAAAAGTACACATTTTTCGCATTTTATTAATATTTATGAGTTTAAAAATGTACCTTCAATTTTTAATTCAACACGCTATTAAAATTCGTCTTTGCAAACATCGTTTCCACGCGAACGAATATTGTAGGTTTTCGGGTACCTTTACAGTGCGTTAATTTACAGAGCTATTTTTTTTAATTATGCACAATAGAGGAGGCGTGCATACAAAATGTGAGGACCGGCAAGTATGCTCAAATAATAAATCACGCTACCGGCAGCTGTTCTGGTCTCTTCCCGTCCCCGCCCTTTTTCTCGCGAACGGATGAACCGATTTAAAATCTGATCCATTTGTTTACAAAATAGGTAAGTTTAGTAAGTGTTTTAGCTATGTTTCATAAAAAGCTGTTTAGCTATTTAAAATATTAGGTCCTTACATATGAAATTGGCGTTTTGTATGGGAGGAACAAAAAGTCGAATATTTTTTAATATAATATATTTAATTAATCAAAGTATGAACCATTATTTTCTATGCACTTTTGCCATCTTATAGGTAGTTCATTGATCCCTTTACTAAAAAAACCAGTCGGACGGGAATCAATAAAATCTTTGAAGGCGATTTGGACTGCCCCATCGGAGTTGAATTTTTTCCCTTGCAAGAAGTTATCCAAATTTCGAAAAAAATGGTAATCTGTTGGAGCAAGGTCCGGGGAGTACGGAGGATGTCTTAGACTTTCCAATTGAAGCTCTTCTAATTTAGTAGCCGTCTGTTGCGCAGTGTGTGGTCTAGCGTTGTCGTGAAGCAGCAGTGGCGTGGAGCGATTGACCAGCCTAGGTTGTTTAGCCGCTAGCTTTTCCATCATGGTTTGCAATTGCTGACAATAGACATCAGCCGTAATAGTCTGGCCAGATTTGAGAAAACTGTAATGAACAATACCGGCACTAGTCCACCAAACGCTTACAAGTAACTTTTTTGGGGTTAATTTTCGCTTGGGGCAGGATTTGGCTGGCTGGCCAGGATCCAACCATTGCGCTGAGCGCTTCCGATTATCGTAAAGAACCCATTTTTCATCACAGGTAATGATTCGGTTTAAAATACCTTCATTATTGTGCCGGTTTAGTAATGTAACGCAGCAGTCGACGCGCGTTTGCCGGTTTGCTTCAGTCAATTCGTGAGGTACCCACCTTTCAAGCTTTTTAATCTTCCCAATTTGCTTCAAGTGAATTAAAACAGTTTTATCACTAACACCGCAGCCTGCAGCTAACTCGGACGTGGTTTGCGATGGATCCGCTTCCACAATAGCCTTCAACTCTTCATTATCAACTTGAGTCTCAGGCCGTCCACGGGGCTTGTTCTGCAAGTCGAAATTTCCAGAACGAAAACGTTGGAACCAAAAACGAACTGTGTTTTCTTTTGCAACACGACCGCCATACACATCATTCACCCTTCGAGTTGTTTCCGCAGCACTAGTGCCACGGCGGAACTCGTACTCGTAAATAATGCGATATTTTAAGTTTTCCATTTTGTAAAATGAGTGACGCAAACAGAAAAAAACAGAAGAAAAAAAACAAATGAATGACGATCATCGAAGCACAAATACATGAGTCTATAGCTGTACAAATTTGAATTTGGAATTCCTTACCAAAGAGGAGAAATTTGTGATTAAAGTGGCCAGTACGAAAAACGCCAATTTCATATGTAAGGACCTAATATATGAGGAGTGAAATTAATGAACTTTTATGGAAACTTGTTTAGCCATTTGAAAGATACTAATATTTGTTTTGTTCATTTACTTGATATCGCAGGGGATGGATAAAAAAATGACATTATCTAATAATAATAATATAACTCTTTATTACACACCAAGAAAATACAATACAAAAGGGTCTTAAAGCTAAATACAAAAATCTACAAACATTTCTGAATTCAAAACTATGTATTAAACGCGTTCATAATATTTCGCACACTCAACTCCATCGATCACCTGATCTACAAGCTATATTTAAACAAAGCAGCCGATTATCAGTTAAACGAATTGTACATAATGTTTGACAGGTTATTTAATTATTTACAGTTTATGTCTAAATGACGAAAGAAAATTAGTAAAATGAACTAATAAGAAAAGAAATAAAATTTCCCAAAAATAACATATTTAGTTGTAGATAGTAGTGGGGAAGTAGGTAGTAAAATATGTTCATACAATTCATGGCATATCATATCAATAGAAATGCCAGTTCGTTTATCATTTAGACAAGTAGCTTATGATACTTGTCTAAATCCTATAAAAAATAAATTGTGCTGTAGTTACGATATCTGCTAATACTCGTAAAAGTGATAACATTCAAAATATTATTGTCATGTAAGAATCTCTTTAATATAAAGATAAAAAATTACTTGCGAGGGAGATAAGTATTACGTGATAAAACATATTCATATTCATTTAATATTTAACTATCACTACACCAGCATACAGTATTTTCAAATTAGCTCTTATGTCTCATCGAAACATATTTTTACAGGCAAGCTTATAAATATCTAATCGGCCACGTTGGGCAAAAGCAAAAGGAATCATTTGAACATTCCCAGCTTATAAATATCTAACCGGCCACGTCAGGCAAAAGCAAAAGGAATCATTTGAAAAATGACCAGCTGGTTTTTAACACGGAGCGTATTTTTCTGGCCACGTTGTCATAGGGCCCGGGCAATTTAATCCATCACCCGGTGCACGGATCGTCCTGGTCAATAAATTCTGTATTATCGCAGGCGCTTTTGGTTTTATTGTTATTCCCGTGCGACTAGAGGGATTAGTTTGATGCAGATAAATAACTTAAATAAATTTTAGACTCAATCAAAGAGCTCTGTAACGTGGCTGTGTGAATAGAGTTTCCTAAAAGTGTACTTAATGCACCTGAATTACCCCAGGTGAACCGCCCCGTTTTGAAGATGTTTACGTTTTTTCATCTTTTTTCGTTTCGTACTATTTAAGTACCATCTAGGTCTTCATGCCCCATCTTAGACCACATCGCCACTTTACATCAGGTAAGATTGTCGTCAAATGAAGGCTTATCTAAGATTTAAAAAAAAAACATGTAAATCAGAAACGAATTGTAGTTTACCGAAGTTGACCTACTTCGGTTTATAAGATGTTGCCGGTATCATTTCTTATTCCTGAGAAAACCATCGGATTTAAATCAGAACTCCGATGTCTTCCAGGCAAACTTGGGATGGACAGGAAATAAAATGGACGAAAAAACAGTGGCGTAAAACAAATATAATAAAAACATTAAAAAAATACATAAAGTACTCATATAATAAACCTAAATATTATATACAATAACAAATACATATGAGTAAAATAAATAAACAAAGCGAGATATATATGTAAAAAAGAATAAAGAAAACTAGCAAAAAGATATTTGCTCATTATTTGTCTTCCTTACCACACTTGTTTTCCACACAATCACAATGTTAATGTTTTCTTACTCTTATTATGGTAAGGAGCGCTAAATACGGGTTAAAATGTATTGTAATAACTTAATTATTTTGTATTATGTAAACAAAAAGGGTACGGAATTCCTTGTCTGTACTGTTTTAAAGTTTTTAAATACTGTAACTCCTATCAAAGTGACTTCTAACAACGTGGAACAACTTTAGATAGGTACATTACGTTATTCTACATCTATGAAAACAAGAACGCTTGTAAGGCCACCATTCCAGGCCATTCCAGCCACATTACAAAACACAATTTAACTTCACTCTATAGCACAGTCTAGAAAGTGACAAGCCTCGTCCGAAGCCTACAACCAGATTGTTCTCATAGCATCTATCATACGTCAACAGACTGCCACGATGTAACGGATGCCACGGAAGTAAAATGGTGCAAAGGATAGATTTAGCTGATAACCTTTCGTAGGAAAAAATGTGGATAAGCCTCAGCGAAAATAATAGTTTTAAATATAAATTAACTATCTACCCCGTTCTGGCTATGCACGGATGCAAAAACGATCCTTTTGATTCATTCTCCATATAACTGAGAACTGCATAAAGAAAATTCAGTAGTTTTTGGGATTATCACGAACATGTACTCGTAGACGGACAGAGGCGGCTTTTATTTATAATAAGTATAGATACCATGACAAAGGGTTCTATAAAGCGGTTTAGGCCATAGATTGGTCATACACTCTCGTAATAAAGATTGACAAGTCTTCCGCCGAGGCTGCAGTGTCAATCCTCTCGATCTTCAGTCTCAGGCCCGCCGGGACCCGTCGTCTGGCTAAGCTTCTTGCATAATTGCTGGCGGTATAATCGCTCGGCTACTCCACTATAACTACACAAACCTAGATCTACTTACTTCATAAAATATTTATGTGCCGGTTTTCAACACAACTTGAAAATACTCGTATACTGGTCTGCAACAATATGTACTACACTTTTAAAAAAAATCGGATGTTTCTACTCTAGTAAGAGCACAGTACAAAAGTACAGTAGTAATTATTAGTAATGGATCTTCCAAGCTCTACCTCTAGAATTAATAAATAAAACAATTGTACTCCTAGTTCACATACATCATACATGTGGTAGGTACATTTTAAGTCAGAAGTTGTTTTGCTGAAAACTACTGTTGTATCTGAACGTATACATTCATCTAAATTTCATCCCTTCGTGAGTTTGTGATATATTTGATTGTTATTGATTTAAAGATCACTATCAAAAGAAGGCCTAATTGTGTTACAGTCGTGCGCAGGTGGCGCGCAACGGCACGCGCCGGCACGCGACGAGCACTTGCCGCAAATGTTCGTCGCTACCAGTGGGGAGCGGATTTTATGCTCCGCTGCAGTTGTCAAACCATAATATTGTTATTGTAGCAATGATTGTTGATTTTGCGAGATTGTTTTTCGAAGGACCATGTGTCTCATTTTGAAATAAACGTTGGCCGTTTAAGTAATCAAATACAAGTTGCTTCGGATTGTGTGAACATTTTGCGAAATCGAGTCGTCTGTGGTAGGTACCATTTATTTTGGGATTCATTGATAAATTAAGCAATCAATTCTTGAGATGGGTCGGGAAGCTCCTTAATTAAATGTTTGAATATGTGAATAATAACTTTAAAAAGTGAAAATAAATATGTTTCTCGTTACAGCGTGTTTTCTTAACCAATACCAACAGTATATCGGAAATAAATTTATAAAATAATTTACTGAAAATAAAATTGCCCAATTAAATTGCAAAATTATAGGTCTTTCTAAATTTTACAGATAAGTTAGCGACTTAGTTAGTTAAAAAAAAGGTTAAGAAACTTAAATCAAAACAAATAAACTTTGTAAGCATCTAAGAAAAGGTTACAAATAACTCTAGAGGTATGCTATGGAAATAAATGATTGTGTATCTCCGAAACTTTGTTAAATTTTTATTTATTTCATCATAATTATACAGAACAACTCCAACAACAAACGTATCATATCATTGTAACAAGTTATTTCACTTACAATATAATTAAGTAAAACTATGCAGCATTGTTGTTTACAATATAGGAGAAGAGACACCGTTGCTTTAATAATAAATAGATATGGGTCGTAAATTGCATTAGAGTGTTGCTATAATGGGCCGGTTAGTTAACCCTTAGTTAATCGCGTTGATTGCAGCCGCGGCGGTGGCGATAAAAGCAGATTAAGTAATCACTTAGTGGGCTCTGCTAGTGATTGCACGGTTATTGACAGCCACCAAAAACTACTTTGTTTTCGATGGTTTCGGGTTAGGTGTTTTATTTTTGTAATTTGTGTTAACAATGCTATATTATATACCCAACAATATATATTTCTAAATTAATAATTAATTTGAGGTACCTTTGAGTTTTATTTGACCTTGCTGAGCATTCCCTGTGTATCTATGGAAGTAAATGTTTTGACTTTGACTTTTCTCGTTAAGAAACCAATTTTATTTTATTGTATCTACGAGAGCCTTTATGGGCGCAAAGTCAACTTATTACAGGTTTTTGATTAGAGAGAGAAGTAGAGATTTTAAAACACAAGATTTTATTTTCTTACTAGCTTATTAAAATAAAAGCTTGTTTTTTACTTTAAATTCTTACAAAACTTTTATAATTTATAAAGTTTATTCTAATGTATGTTTTGATACTTCAAATTATTGTTTGTATTTTTAGTTAGCTCAAGGTTTATAACAAAAGGCAGATGACCTCTTCAATAGAGCGAGTAGGCACCAACTGTCTGAAGTGAATTTATAATGCGTACAAAGTATCTCGCTATTGGAAACTCTCCAGAGAAACAAACATTGTCGGGCTAGACATTGATAAATTATCTTTATACAGATTTGTAATAGTAAGTATAGTCTTTCAAAAGTTTATAATATATATGATCACAGGCGATTCAAACTCGGCATTCACTAAATCATGACGTGCATAAATAAAAAGATAATAAACCAGACAACAAAAAAATAGCAATCTTATCGTTTTAGTGAAAAGTAAATCAGTAGTAGCATGTACGACTTTCAGAATATTTGCTCTTGCAAAGTCACATCAATTTAGTCCAATGGAGCGAGGCGTGACATTCGATACGGCTTGGTGCCGACTGTGACGTCGAGTACCGTGGGAAGGTCCGTCTGAGTGCGCGCGCGCACCGTGGCGGCCGGCCGCCAGGACTCCCAGCGTTCGCATCTGATAATTCGACGCGCCAGATTATCATCACACTGACGCGTGATGGGTTAATAGATGTCACATAGTGATTATTGTAATTTTACAGACCATCGTAGTTCCCTTGTATTTTGATATCCCATTATTTTTCTATCCTTTAAAACATACATAATGACATCGTGAAAACCAAGGTTTTTCGCGGTGTTACATTAAATGTTTACATAGCATCATACATTTAATCTATTATTTATTAAATTTACACAAACCTTCACATTAGATCAATTTAATTTTTATAATAGTTAGTAGGTATTTTAAAGCAAACATTTATCTTACCGTCATACTAGGTGATAAATTTATAACTTGCAAATCCGGGAGCACTTACAGCGATTAAAAAGTGTCGTAATGTCGTAGAGGATCTATGTAGCATTTCTTCGTAGAGGGTCTACGAACGATGTCCGCTACACAAATAATATTTTATGCATTTGTACGTTTTATGAGTGCATTGTAAATAAGTTGTACGTTTGTTTTAGTTGTAAAACATGTTTGATTCCATACCCATAGTGACTGATTTTATTTTTGACTTCAAAGTTGGATAATATATCGTAAATCCAACGATAGGGTTTTTAACGTGAGAAATCTGTATTACCCTCGATTCTCACATCTAAATTGTCCCATAGGTCACCGCTATTAACTACTAAAGTACTCGATACAGTTCGAGCATTATATTTTATCTACATGCCATTTATCTACAAGTACACATTCGGCTATCCCTTCCCCTCTGAGAACAATTTTCGCGCAATTATTTTTCATTTAGCTCGCGACTCGTCGCCAGGTCCTTTGGGACGGGGATCAAGTGTAGCTTTCGCCCCGGCAGACTTCGAACACAATTTGAATGTGAGAAAATTACTTTATCACCGGTAGGTGGTGGGTGCGCCGTCTGGGGAATTGTAATGTGGGATTTCGCATGGTTTACTGTTGTTTGCAAAATAGTTCACACGGGTCACGGATCGTCTGGTACGCTTCTTTGATAGATGATTGTGTAATCTAGGTAAGTGAATTAAAAAATCGTGAATAGTAAAATTAATTCTTAAGAATATTAATAAGGTATACATTCACTTTTATGAATAAGCCAAACTAAACCCGATTTATTTATCTTTATTTTTTTTTATTTATCCCTTAAATTGATCACAATCTCACCTGATGTAAAGTGACGATGTGGTCTAATATGAAGCATGAAGACCTAGAAGGTCGTTTCACGCACTGGCCCAACCCGGAGGGTGGTGACAAGCCGCGGCCGAAGCCTACCACCAGAGTTCTGTTCTTATTAAATTAATCTTAATTAAATTAAACGGCTTTGTTTTGGCTCATTCATAATTGTGCAAACATAATAATAATAATTTAGACTTTTATTCATTCCTAAACGGCCGTAGCCCGCACGATAGTGTGTCAAAAGATAAGTAAATAAAAGTGTGATAATAGGATCAATTAGTTCTAATTATAAAAAATACTGAAAGATTAACCTTAGTGTATCTGATAATTTTATACATATATGAAACCCGTTGTAATATTGATAAGTTTCTACTATCTAATTGTCTTAGTGAATAACTTGCATCCAAGTTTATCTGTAGCATAAATTCAATATACAAAAGCTCACAAACTCTGAACAATAGGATAGACGATAAATATAACCTAGATATAGAATAGATTTCCAAAATGATAGAGTAGTATAGCGCAAGTATTACAGTCGGAGATACTTTACCCCTCCTAGCGACATCGGAGGGCTTCGGTTATGATGTCCATATATCGCATTCGTATGATCGCATATGACGGCGCGCCTCTGCTCCCTCGCCAAATGGAACTACGATGAACCTGCACTTTTCAACTTTTTGTTTCCTTTTGTATCTTTGTACTTTGTGTTCTTTTTTTCGCGATGGAGACTTTTAGACTGGTAAAAAAAGGAAAGTAAGAAATCAATTCTTTAGAGCTTACGTGCTTAAGTACAAACGCTGTCTTGGCTCACTTTAAACTTAGTTCTCGAAATAAAAAACATGAAAAAAAAACATAGTTATAAAAACTGTGTTGCAGTATCAGCACCCTCCTCCAAACAAAGGTTACATTATACCTTGTGATATGCATCAAAGAAATTTAACTAATTATCCAAAATTAAATTTAATAAACATAAAAAGCAGTTTGAAAAATATTAAATGATTACTTAATAATTAAACATTTTTCAAATATATGATTATATTTATCGGCTTCAAAATAAGGTGGATATTTAAAAAGTAGTTTATTAAACTATTTCCAAAAAGATCCCAAAAATAAACTTTTAATAATGTGTCTAAAGTACCAAATAAAGCCCGGATTCCCGGAAGTGAGCCAGCCCAATTTAACTTTAAGATATCTATTCTGACAAAAATTGGGACAGGTGAAACTAAATAAAAGCTTATAAGATACAAAATCTGACATGCTGTCTAAGTGTCTGTAAATTCTAAGTCAATGATAAAATAATAAACGCCCCACACGTCGCGTCGCGTCGTCGGAATCACAACTGCGCGGCACTCACGCGCCATTTACCGATTGTGCACGGGACAAGTGATCCCATTGTCCCATTAACTGTACTCACACATCTCCCGTGACATTAAATATCACTATATTTTCACTCTTCTCTTCCTCCCTACGACATTTATCATCCAACAGATCGGCACTCATTTGCTGTTCACTTGATCAGTTTTATTAGATACGTTTGGAATAGTTATGCAAAGTATCAGTGATCTGCATAGTATTCTAAATCTGAAGAATTTGATCGTTTGTTCGCTTGAACGCGCTAATCTCAGGAACTACTCCGATTCTACGGTTTGAAAAAATATATCTGTATTTATTTATTTATTTACATGGAAAACCAACAGCTTATATAACAAAGAATTCAAAATAGGAAATAATGATAGGAAGCAAATTAAAGATTTTCAAATAGATGGCCCATTTATCGAGGAAGGCTATATAGGCTATTTTTACCTCGGGAAAAGCTAAACACGGTACAGAAAAACTAGTTTATTACATTTACCTACCACCTTTTTGTTACCAAAATAAAGTAACAAAAATATGGTTTTTCAAAATATAAATAGAAGCAGAGCGTGGAGATAAACTCTATGAAACAATTCATTAACCGCTAAGATTAAAAGTGCTAATCATGCGGGCCAGGAACACAACTGCAAAATGATAGGTCACTTAAGTTAGAAACATCTGCCGACGATAGTATCAGTGATTTGTACGTCGCGTGCCGATCGGCTGATTGCAGTATTGTCACCGATAAGCGTAGATTGTCGCGGAAGCGGGCAATCACGGTGATACATCAATATCGAGAGATCGTTATATTTTTAATTGAAACCACGAGGGCGCAGATGATCAGTTATAAATGATTAATGGTATTTAAATTTAAGTTTTCTTTGTAGAAGTTTGTTGTATATTATGTTCCGCTGCTAGTCAAATAAGCGTAGTTCCACCAATAGTTAGACGGGTGATTTGGTCAAGGTTTCTGTTTTGCTTCGAAAATAACTGGACATCAAAAGGGAATAACTACGTCCAGAATTGGACGTCAAACGTCAGGGTATTTTTCCACGCACATTAACTATGATGGTGAATCTAATGATACTTTTTCTTTAATAAATATTTGACTATACTGCCATGCTTCATTATGTCTTCGTTATGATAGTGATAATACTATCACCATCAATAAGGGGGTATAATAACCAGATGGTGGTTTAAAGATCAGTTAGATGCTGAAAACTAAATAAATCCGTAACGAGAGGCTTCTGACTTTTTGAGAAAACGCCAAAATTACTTACGATTTTTGAATAATGCTTTTTCTTTAAAAATAGTAGTATTTATAGATACATAAATGCAATAGTAACTCTAAATTTCTGTCTGTCCAGCTTATAAGCAAAATCTACTGAACTGATTTAAAATAAAAATTTGTTACACAGATTTACTAGAGCCTGAGAGGACCTATGGTAAAGCCAAGGAGAACTCCATTATAACGCGTTAAAGCGCCGTGGGGCACTGCTAGTAAGCTATAATTGAATGTTCGACTTTCGACAGGAGGACACCTTATGTAATTTTTTTCCCGCAGTACTGATCAAATCAAATTATAAGTTTAATATAAATTTACAAATATGAAAATCGATCGTAAAACCAGTGAAATTTGGTGGATTTGACAGCCAAATACCACATATAAGTAAAGCTTAATAATGCCCTCTTACGATTGATAAGGTCGAATATTATAAAATATTAATCATTCTGTAATTTGATTAGCAGAAACATAATCATAAAATTATATATTAATCACCATTTTGCCCATCATTTTGTAAGGATAGCATTTACAGCATACAGCATTTTAAAGCAGTGTATTAAAAAGTAATTGATGAGGACGAGTTAATAGTTCAGGCGTTGTTTATTTACTGGGAAGGGCTGCGGGTAATGGCGCGCACGGCCGTGGACGCATCTGTCGGCTTGCGAACTTGTGCGTCCTGCATTCGTTTACGGTATCAAACATTTACAACAACAAAAATACGACTTCTGAACATTTAACCATCTCCTAAGACGGACATAGAACAAGAGAGTGTCATATTTCTTTGGAATAAGAAATTCTTACGTACGTTGTTATTTATGCCTTATTAGGGTAACGCCTTGTAAATAATTCTAGATTTATAAATTTACGCTAGATAAGATAAATAAATATTGCCTGACAATCCACACAACAACATCTAGCCCCGTGGTAAGCTCTTAGCTTGTGTTACGGGTACTAGACATCTGATATACTTAATATAATATATAATACATACGTACATAGATCTTTTTATGATAGCATCTGTATAGTATTATGTAGATGTAAAGAGCAGTAACACTCTGTTATATCGCTCATTCTCGTGGTAAATCTGTAAAACCCTTTCTCCATTATGGATTAATACAATGAATAAACAAAATACATCCCTGAATATTTGAATCAACACACAATAATTCATCAAATAAGATGAGTTGCGTTAACACACCTGTCATTCGCGCTAAACGCTGTCGAATAGTCGACATACGGGCTGAATAAACGATGCATTCATGTCTTTATTATGATGTGTTAATCCAGGATTATCATCAAATGTTAACACATGTTACCAGTTACTAAAAAAACAACTCTGTAATTCTAAAATGATCGAACACGGACATCAGATTCAATGTAAAGTGAACTTTAAAGTGTAGGGAATAAAGTTTATTGATGTTGCGAGGGTCGAGGTGATAGAATTGGCCGGATTATCGAGGGTAGCTAATATTATTCCGGGGCGTTCGGTGTTGCCTTTTCATCCGCTAAGTATAAACAGGGGGGTGTGTTCGCTCGACCGCCACTTCATAGATTGATTTACTTTCTATTATGTACCCCGATAGGCCAATACATTTTATGGAGTTACTGTAAAATGAATTTGTCATCTTTCACGATTAAGATATATTTGACTTTATAAAATGAAAATATTTACGAAGGGTAAAACTTTAGGGCACATATTTATTTTGATCAGAATAGCTCTTGCGAAAAAAGAAAATCTCTACTATTACCAGTAGAGCAAAGGGCACCTAATGAGAATCGCAATCCAGAACTTATATTCCAAAGGACGAATATTCCATTTACCAGTGGTAACGCAGAGTTTATCTACTCTTAGTACTCCAGTAGAGCAAAGGATACTCGTACCTTGAAATATTCCCGAATATTCCGTTACCAGTGCTGTGGTAGGAACACAAAGTTTCTCGTTTAGTCAAGCCACTCAAACTAGGTTGACGTTCATAATTTGCTAGCTGTTGTACCAGCGCCAGCGGGTTCAAAGCGTGGCAAAGGCCGGCCCGAGGCGAGGAGCGAGTCAATATTTGCACGCCCTGCCCCTACTAATGAATACAATTAGATCATTTCGCGCGGCCTCACCTTTTTCATACGCTTCAGAGTTTATACTACCCTCTATGTGTGAAATGCGGACTTATCCAAATTAACGTTTTAATGTAGCAGGAATTTAGCAGAGTTTTTAATGCTGGATCATCAGGAATATAATTGAAAGCGTAAAAGTTTTTTGAAGTTGGTACTTGCGAGCGACGAGCTAATTTTAAGTAAGTTGCCTTGACACTCTTTCTGAAGGTCACCTGAAATAAAATATTTAAGAGCATAAACAGCTGTGAGTGATGATTTATTTGTGTAGTAAGTTTTAAAAGAATTGGTATGATAGATCTAAATAAGAGACTAATTATAAGTTATAATAATTATCTTGGAATTATAAAATTTTTATTTTAGTACGAAGCAACATATTGAACATCTGTTGATACAATTATTAAGATTATAAGTACTTAGGGGGTTTTTACATTAGTAAAGTCTTACTCTGAATTTGGCACGTTCATTAGGAAATCAAAGTTGTGCGTTGTTGAGTAGCCGAACCTAGGAGGCGAAGTTGAACGGCAAGTTTTGGAATGTTGGGGAATGTTGGCTTGTTGACGTGCACCCGAATACATTAACCGCTGTTTGCTGTTTACCAAAACGCCACATGGCGATGTGCCTTTGTTTATTTTAATACTCAACCATTGTTAGGTACTTGCGAGGGGCCTGCTTTAGCTACCATGTGTCTTGGGGATCTTTAACAAATACTGCCCTTGTTTTGTTTATTTTTAGCCTTAGTACGAGAGATTTTATAATAATAGTAACTGTGTAGCTACTTTTACTATACTGAGGCAACTTTAATATGTGCCCAAATAATTACCGAATAAGTTTATCTCAGAGATGCCATCTGTGGAGCAGGATTGCTCGTATTTAATTACATTTGCCACGGCAGTTAGTCGGGCCCTCGTCCGGCAATCGGTTCATTTGCAAAGTGCATTTCAATGCCGTGCGCCATTGGTCCCTGGTCTTAATTGCGAGCTCTTATTTATTATTGTCAATGTGTAGGCACTGTACTCTCATTGTTTGCAGACAGTCTGAATACCATTCATTTATTATTGTGCAAGTTTTGTCAGATCTTGATTTATTTTTATTGGCAGGTTATAAAGAATGTTTGCATTAGAAGCGAGCACAGCATTCGATAAACATCGCAACAAATTCGTACAAACACATCGGTGGACGTTTATTTGCCGCGGGCCCACGCTCGGCTGCGCGACTTCGCATTCCGCTCGGCGTCGTATCGCTACTCATTTGTATTGGCGGTGGATTTTGTATTATTTGTTTGTTTGAGGATTCCGCATACGTTGTGGGAGCTTTGATTTTTTCGATTGGGAGATAATGCGGCGCGCGTGGGGCCCGGGGCGATCGGCCCGCGACTTGCAATCAGGCGAGCGAGTTATGTTCGTTAGCCGCCCGCCCCGCGCCAGCTTCGGTAACCTCCGCACGTATTTACGTGGGATCTTTCCACTCTAAAGCACTGATTTCTCTGGCAAAGTGATGAACTTCTGCAATTTTGTACTTCATTGTCGTTTAAGATAGACTCCTTTTAGGATGTAAGTATTTATTTTATTTGATAAAGTACCTAATAATAGATACCTAGTAATAGATGACTACACCCAGTCTTGCCACCATACACCGTACAAGTTCAGCACTCATACCTGAGTGCTGAAAAAAAAAATCTTCGAGCAATAAATAGAAAAAACTCATGCCTAACATATTTACATTGGCTATGTGTATAAATAATTGCCATTATATGGCAATGTTTTCTATAACGTAAAATACGTGAACATGATGATACTATAGGTAGATTTATTGAACACTAGCAGTACCCCGCGGTGTTATCGGCTCTGTAAATTCAAAGATTACCCCCTACAACGTCACAAACATACTCACAAACTGTACCTCTTTGTAATATTAGTATAGACAAAAAACATAGCATAACTAGCTAGACGAAGGAAAAAGTTCTTGCGAGTATAATGATGGGTGACGAGCTAATTTTATCGCTGACGCCTACATCAAATGCAAATCTGTCAGCGAAAGATATGTGTGATAAGTGTATGTCTACCTGTTACGTGATTTTTATATAACGTAAAATTTATGATGCGTCAAATGTTTCGCCCTTGTCTTATTAATACATTGAATCTGTTTGGCCCCCTTCACACCTGTGTTCTCTTTAACTGTCTACCCGGTAGACATTTAAAGAGAACATATCTACACTTGGTACGTACTGTAATGCGGTAGACTCTACCGCATTACAGTACGTACCAAGTGTAGATATTGTCCAGTTGCATGACACCTAATTGCCAATGTCAAGGTACATACCTACACTATTTTGATGCGCGATATTTTCGTACATACACACATATTGTGGAAAGCAGCTGTTCGCAGTTTTATTGGCTGCGTGTGTGTGTGTGTGTGTGTATGTAGGTGTGTCGGTACAATTGTAACTATTACAACAAAACCATAAATAGATAATGCACTCGAGCCATTTACAAGAATAACCACACATTAACATAAACCATATTATATTATGAAAATTTGACTAATTACAGCGACATCATTATCGTTTGTTATTTTAGCAAACCATTGCCAAGAGGATTTACGTAGGCGCGTAGGAGTTCGGTGCAACACAGTAATCATTTAAGTATATTTTCGCTAGTACCTACTGAACAATTCAGCTTTGTTCATTGTGATAATCTGCGATCGTGGAATAAATCAATCGTGATTGCGAGGCCTACATTTTACAAACGAAGAAATATGTTGAAAATCAAACGTCATCAGCGTACATGCGATGTGCAAACATCGGTGCGTGTGATTGTGCCGGCGACTCATCGAGCGTTGAAAACCATTTTTTGCTCGTAACTGTGCCCAATCAGCACCCGTGGCAGTTGCAATTATCTCTCGCAGCAAATCGAATTATGATCAATTCGGATTTGCGCGCTTTCGCTCGAATATAAAACGGTTTGCATTAAAATTTGGCGTGCGATGCATGTCAGCGATGGATGCGTTCCCATTAGTTGGGTCGAGCGTTTTGTTTGTCTGTCCAGTCCTGATCACGTGTCACGTGACTATATTGAGGCAATTTTTTCAACAATTCCAAAGACTTGAATGTTTAACCTAGAAATATATCTATGTAGCTAGGTATATTGTTTTCGGATTTAAGACGAACGTTAGAGCTTATAGGATAATTCACGGAAAAATATCCGAATATTCATGAAATATGTTTTCAGGTTTGGTTCCAAAACCGAAGGGCGAAGTTCCGCAAGCAGGAGCGGTTAGCGCAACAGAAGGCCGGCGAGGCGCCAGTGAAGTCCGAGGGCAAGCGCGACAAGCCCCTGTCCCCGTCGGAGTCGCCGCACCCGCCGGCGCCGCCGGCGCCGCAGCCCGCGCACCACACGCTGCCCCATCTCTCCCCTCCAGACCTGAAGCCTATCACTTCAGCAGGTGCCTCATCTCACATCATTATGCAATGTAACAATACCTTATATTACAGGCCTTAGGCTTACCTAGAAAGATACGAATAGCGAATCTTATAAGTTGAAAGTCATGTCAAAATATCTATTTAATCAGGGATCGTAATATGTTCCTAAGTCTGGTGAAATTTCTTAAAATTTAAGCAATTATGTTTGTTATTGGGTCAAGCTTTGAAATTGAAACATGAACGTAACAAGCAGTACTAAACAAAATAATTAGTAACCAATCTGCGAGTGTATTTAATAAAAAGGTTAGTTCCCGTCGTATTAGGTGTGTTATGTTTTTTTTCCTAGACTTTGGGGACCCCTAGGAAGATAATAGTGAATTATCAGATTGATACAAAAAAAATTTATTAAATCATATTTGGCATATTTTTGTTTAAAATTAAACGTTTAAAACTTCAGGTTCATTCAATGTTTTATACTGAGTTGAGAAGCGAATAGAACAACACATGTTTATCAGTTTTAACCATTTTGTAGTTTTTATAATTTTAAAGTTCTTATATATAGGTAACTATTATTAATTAAACATTTAAATATCTTGATTACTATATAACTAATCTGTGAATGTACGTTCGTGAAATCATCAGGTCAGTAAAAATATTCCTAAAATATCCTATCTTTAAAGAATCGGTAAACAGAGATATTAGTTAGAAATAACATTTTATAAATAGCTCATGCAACGCAAAAAAAACGATATTCAAATATGATATTTTTAACGATAGCGTGATATCACGAGGGTAAATATAGAAGTATGTAATATTTCAAACATGTTTGATCGCCGCTTTAACCAATGGTAGTGATGACTTGATGATTCATTCGGAGCAATAGCTGAGCTACCTACTATTTCAGTCGCAGGTTTGCGTGGGAGACGGCAAGGCTCCTTTGGACATAACGTTTCATAGTCAACACCTTAATAATAGAATATACGCAACATTTTTCGCGTAGGTGAAAATTTCGTAATCTTATGATTATAGCTCACGTAGTCGAACAGGCTTGTCGAGACGACCGACGCCGGCCGGTGAGCTGTCGAGAAGTGATATTTTACATCTTTCTTAATTACCTACTTGGTAAAGTTTCATTTATTTTTTTATTTAACGGGTTGGTACCGACTACGGCACATACATACATACATAATATGTGAAATATACTTAATAGGCGAGCACAATATATAGTGGAAAACGCACAAACAATAAATATAATTTAAAATTTAAGAAAAACCCCCGATTGCAATGCCTTAATTTCCTTAAAAGTAAAACACTAATATTTTGTAATGGGCACGCGATGCGCTTTCATTTGATACTCCACTCGAGAACCTATATTGGGATTTCGGTTTTCCTTCCCACTCTAACCCTCATAACTTTTAAACGGCACAACCGATTTTCGATGAAACATGTCTAAGAACACTCGCGCCAGACTCACCTTTCATAAAAAAAAAAACTAAATTAATCATAGGGAGCTATGTCTCAGACAGACAGACACGTCAAACTTATAACACCCCTCTTTTTGGGTCGGGGGTTAAAAATAACAAAAGATACCTACTCACATTTATGGTTTTCGCAATTTTGCTCTAAATAGTTTGGGTGAGATGATGTAGTAGGTAGTTTAGCAATGTTTGTACACGGTGCCTTTAGTACACGTACTGCTACAATGATTTAAGGCGAGTAAGCCCATGAACAACTAGTGTGCCAGGTCTATTACGTGGCGTTAATTTGTACTAATTTCTCGTATGGCGTCTGTGCATCCATACAATTAAAGTGTGAAAATAATATTATTTCGGTCTTAAACGCTTGTTGACTGTATGGTAGATGTATAAAATAAATACACTACTACAATTACTACGCATCGATACTGAGCTCGAATCGTTTGGAAAATCATTTCAAGTGTTTCTTTGAAGTCAAGTTGGTGAACTAATAAGTATAAGTATATCAAAATCTAAATCTAATAATGTAATAATTGCAGTGCCTACCCAGTGCATTAGGTTTGAGGAATGGGTTAGTGCAGGCCACTCGGCCAGGCAGTAGCGGTAGCGGCTACTAATCACATTAGGCCGCCAGCGCGCGCCGCAGCCACCGCCAGATTTCCACTTCGGCTCATTTGCGCTAATTGTGCGCGCGATTGTCACTCAGGCCTGAATAAACAACGCGCTAGGATTAGGTGATTACCGCTTAATTGCGTTACCACGATTATTTCATGCCCCGCCGTCCACCGCCAGTCTGATTTTCTAGTCAGATTTGAATGCGCCGGTTTAGCTTATTTGTCCGTCGGATTTACTCATATGGTATGCGACTGCACTTAATTAATATTGCACGATTTGTGTCTATGTTTGTTGAGCAAAACAGAAGTTAATCAATTGTTGAATTATTAATTACTTTTGTATCTTTTGGTTGGACTCTCTTTGCTGTTTTAGATGCTTTTATACAGAAATATAATTAGGTTTCAATTGTTACGTTATGACGGAGGGTTTTGTTTATATTCTTAATATGTTTCTTTAAACAAAAAATAACTAAATAAAAAAGTAGTCTATGTTATATACATAGATCTAACAACAATAACTACACAAGTAGGAACCAGTTAAAACAAATACGATTAATTTACTTGAATGCATGTTATCTTTATAATAATCTCTCCTTTATTAAACTAGTTAACGGATTTACAAGCTGTGTCCCTTTAGATAGAATGATTCCAGAACCAGTTTAACATTAAGTACAAAATGATGTGTGTTACAATGTTAACAAATATGCTTGTTCAGGTAACAAGCTGTGCGAGGAGCTGAACGGCTTGGGCGGCGGCCTGCCGTCGAGCGGCGCGGGCGGCGGCAAGTGGTCCGGCGGCTGCGGCCTGCTGCGCCAGCCCTCGGGCTTCCCGCTGCTGGGCGTTGCGCCGCCCAACTATCTTCTCTCCGACCACCTCGGCTCCCTCGCCAAATCCAACAACCACTTATTCTAATTCATATTCACCAACCGGCACTAACTAAAGGCCCTTAGCGTCCACACAGTGGCCAGGAATAATTGGTTAGTCCATACGGCTCCAATTTTATTATATTTTATAACCGATGTTGATGCAGAGTGAGAAGCGCACTTGTTATGAAACTGTTTGAACTTTCCATTGACCAAGTGTCTCTATACAGAGAATATGCAACGAGTGATTATAAAAAGACATTCTAAACTTTTGTGAATATTGGCGACTGAGTACAACAGTGTTCCGAGTAGTTAAGTGCCAAATCGTGTCCATTAAATGTTATCAATGAACTCTTAATTATAATTTTTAGATGTATTTATTGTATTTGTACATTCCATGTGCAAGGGTGTATTGTAAAATTTTAATAATGCCTAGTCAATGTGTGAAAATGCGTGTTAGAGTAAATCAATAAAAACTTGTGTGATATGTTTGTAAATAACATTCCAAAATGTATACGTCTATTGGAGTAAACAAAAACGAATAATAACAGAATTTTATTCTAGTTTATATAAGCTATTCATGAATAATTTTACTTTCCCACTTATTAGCTTTATTTGAATTCTAGTCACTTCATTAGCTTTATTGTTCTCTACAGTCTACTATTAGGTATGTGTTGGATTTAAAATTATCTACCAAAATTGTAAATAGCATAGATATACTTATAATTAAACTTATTAATTTGTAAATACTATCAAGTTAATGTAAGCACCTACATATAGTGTTGTATTGTAAGAGTAAGTACTTTTCGACAATTTCCTATGATTTTGTCAAAGGTTTTAATAAAGTGAATTATGAATCTCAGTTTGTATTTTTAAACATCTGAAGTTGCTATTTTTCCATTTCTTAGTAAACAGGCGAGTTGTAGCAAATTACATACCTATTTAGTTTATTATTGAAAAACTTAACTCCATTTCATGCTATATGTACCTAATCACTTTTCATCCCAAACGTGTATTTTATTAATTTTAAGAGTTTAAAATTAGCTTGATAATAAATAAATAAACAAAATTTCAACTTTTGACATAGATAGTGTCCGAGAAAGACTTCCAACTCAACATTTCTTGTCGGTTGTTCCAAGTTAAAATAGGTCTAGTTATTGACGTGATTTATCCCTCAACATTATATGACCTAAGGCTCTTAAAGGTTTTGCCCATTAGGATCGATAATGCGCCTCCTCACGCTCATTCCAGTTATATTATATAATCTGTGTTCCAGTTCAAATTAGTAGCTGACGCGATTTATCACGCTGATACGGCGTGAAAATTAATAAGTATAGAAGAATCTTATGAAAAAGCATTATGAGTAAGCAGTTGTGTAGATAACTATACTGAAATTAGCTAATATAATTTGTACCAATTGATGGAGTATATTTTAAATATTGTTAATCAAACGCCTAGTTAAGGTACCTATATATGATTAATTTTAAGTTAATATTTGATTAAAACGCCTAAAAAAGAAATAGTGGCAATAATATTTATTCTAATAAATAAAAACCAAGTGGTAGGTATATAAAACAAAAGGTTTTAAAATTAGGTTCTTAAATACAACGTGATGTCAAAAAGTGTAAGAATCTTACAATAATTAAATGAAAAATATATTTTTATTTAATTTTCTTCCAACCTTGAGCCGTGTGGCAAGGGCCGACGCACTCTCTTTGTCATCACGTATTTGTAGACGCGTCTGAAGGTAAACTATTTAAAAATTGGTCAAGTTCATCCATACTTCATCATCTCTCAACGACCGGTTGAGGTCATCTACATTTGACAAGGTTCTCCAATAAACAAATAAATCACCAGAGCTACCAAAAGAATTCCTGGGGTTTATTTAGGAAAACGAGTTGGCCAGTTCTTATGATATATAAAGATGTTCAGAAGCCCTCTCGTTGGGAAGTTGAAGAGTGTGCTGAAAAACGACCTGAGTGGGCACGTGCAAGATAAGGTATATTTGTACGAAGCAGAAAGAAGACGGGAACTGGACCTTAAATGTGACTTCCTCAAAGCCAATACCCCATTGAATATTCAGTACAATTATGTTAATTTTGAACAGTTAATGTGTTCATCTTGAGATCGCACGTTTGTCGCTAGAATTATTTTTTTTATAATTTTGGGAAAACTAACAGCAAGGTAACTAAATACTAAACACAGTGTGTAAACTAACGGCTAATTAGGTATAACTTTCCACAGATATAAGAAAAAGATACTAGTTACATACAACAGCCAAATAAGGAAAAAGACAGCACACTTGGTTTAAAATACAAACTAAGTTACATTAAATAAAAAACGCAAAGAAAAAACTACTCAACAAGTGTTTAAGACGCTTGGTTGAGGTATTAAATACATCTAAATGTACTTCATCGTTGCGATCAATAAACATAGTATTTACTTGGATGTTATTGAATGATTTGCATGTCCTTAAGATGAAAGAGCTCTGCCTGTACTTCGTCCTCACCAGTGGTTCATATAAGAGCTTTGGCTTACGAGGTGAGCCTATGTTCGTTCGCAGACCTATCAGCTCTAACAGCACTGGACAGTCCACCGTTCCGTTTGCTAAATTCATAAGATAGCATAAGTCAGCAATATTCCTACGTTCGATAAGGGGTAAAAAGTGAAATTTACGACAGCGCTCATTATAGTCTGGTAAAAAAATCTTTGCTCTAAACTGCAAGTAGCGTAGAAAACGCTTTTGAATGCCTTCAATTCTAGAAATATAGATGTCATAGCGCGGGTTCCAAACCTGCGAGGCGTACTCTAAATGACTGCGAACATACGCAAAGTGCAGAATCTTCTTAATACTGGTAAAACCGGCATGTTCTGAAAACTTTAACTTGGCACTCTCTCGTCAAGAGAGAAGTCACTGTGTCCCAGCAGTGGGAACGTTAATAGGGTGATGATGATGAACAGACTGATGAGATTCTTTCACTTGGTTTTAAGCGAAAACTTACCTGATTATTCGACGGCTCAGTGATTCAGTAGATTTATTTTTTTATCTTGGACAAGGGACAATGTAGGTGTTGAAAAATAAAAATAACTGTGTGGTTAAGTAAACCGAACAAAACTTATCACAGAGAAACTGAAAACGGAAAGTATGAAGAATTTACTCAGAAAATTTGAATAAATCGTTGTCATGTTTGTGACATAAACCCATCCAAACATCGTGTGCGAGCTAAACAATGATAACCTGCTTGAATCGTCATCGCAAAGACATGCGATGTGGGCGGGCAGGCGCGTCATAGCGTAGTGCGGCGTTATTCGTTATACGCGAGCGTTATCCCATATATAGCCCTTGGTCTAAAATAACGAAACGAGAACATATTTTAATTGATTTCTACCCAGTTGAGATACAAAAGTTAGGGGAACTGGGTTATGTTAGAAGACACATATCCCACACACACACACACACACACATATCACATATGTGTCAGAGATCTCTGACAAATTGCTAAAATTTTATAGGGTTATTTTTAAGGGCCTTTATAAATAAATAAAAAATATACCTGGACAATCCACAATATATAATAAAATAAATGAAATATAAATAAATTATATTATTTTATTTTAATAATTTGGTAGCTTTATCGAAAATTAAAAGAAACATTCGTATATAAGTCGGACAGATTATGTTACATTTTAAGTGTTACCGTTTAGTGTTGATAATGTTTACCTTCACCTATTAGGATTCTATTCCTGAAAATACATTTTGGTTTAAAATGATTCAGATCAGCTACAAATGTGGAGAATGACTCAATAGCGTGTTTTGTAAGAAAATTATTCAGAACATAGTAAGTAAACATTCACCAGTACAGCATATTCCTTTTTGTTCATGCAAATAACTTATATGATATGGTTTTAGTAAAATTTAATGATTAGTGGTTTCACTACACTCAGATGCAGGATGCAGAAGGATTGGAAGAATGGATACCTCCTTGGAAGAATGGATACCTCCATTCTTCCAATCCTTATAGGTAAACCAAAAACGGCTTTTCATTAGCATCTATTTAAAAGAGAAATAAAACCTTAAAACCCACGTGCATTTTTTTTTATTTATATACATATTATGCGGTATAGTAAAAGTTGGGGCGTTTTGAGGTGTGTGTAAGTATTTGCACCAACTCTCACCGAAACGTTCTACCAAAGGTTATATAATTAACATGAAAGTTACTTATTCATTAGGTATATTTTTTAAATACCTACTAGTAAAATGAAAAAAGGCCGATAATCATTGAAGGACCACCGTCCAACCAACGTTTCTTTTTGTATTAATATGTAATAATAAATAATTTATTCTATTGAACTGTTGGCATAAAATTCTATAAAAGGTATCTTTCTGATATATTCCTACGAATATGACATTTCTATTTACGCATTAAGCGTTATTTAAATAATTATAATAATAAATAATAAATAAAAATTTCCGGACTAATCACACAGCATCACATAACCCCAAACTAAGCAGAGCTTGTACTATGGGTGGTTAGGTGACTGATATACTAGATACATTTTTTTTGGTAAATACATACATATTATACATAGAAAATAAACTTAATTAAATTAAAAAAAACGTATCATAATTGAATGTATATAATATAATGTCATGCTTGAACTTAGTTTTATCAATTTCGTGTGAAATGATTATGAGCTTTAAGCATGAGTTTAGTCAAAGTTTATTTGCAAGCAGATGAATCACTGCTCTGTGCTCTGTGTTGTTGGTGCGGTGTGCGCATGAGTTTTCCAGAAGGGCGAAACTTGCTATAAATACGTGGACTCAATTTTCAGAAGTTCAGTCTAGCTCAGTACTTCACGTTAGCTTCACAAACTTCAAGCAACATGTCTCTGGAACGCCAAGTCCGCGCTAAGGTTAGAACACTACTTTTTAAATTTAATTTCTTCGATTCTATTATTATTGATTTTTTACTGGATAATATTTTAACATTAAATTTTTATGCACTCTCCAAATCATTGCAAATCAAATGAATTCATCAATTTAGATTTTATTTTTAAATGCACATCTCTTTTTCACACAAATATCTTTCATGAATTCCTAATAGGTTAATTTTCCAGCCCCTCAATGATAATGCCGTAATCTAACCTTTCCTCCATCTCACAGCTCGCTTCCAAGCGTAACCCTGACCAGGAGAAGGAAGCCCAGTCCTGGATCGAGGCTGTGCTCGGAGCCAAGTTCCCCCCTGGTGAGGACTACGAAGAAGTCCTCAAGGACGGAACCGTCCTCTGCCAGGTCATCAACAAGCTGAAGCCCGGCTCAGTCAACAAGATCAACACGTCTGGAGGACAGTTCAAGATGATGGAGAACATCACTAAGTGAGTAAAATTATCTGCTTATCACTAGGAGTCTTAGTCACTGAAAATGGTTCAAGGTAGAGAAACAATCAGAATGATGACGGAAACAGTAGTAGATAATTATCTAATAAAAAAAAACTTAATACATTGCGAAAATAATATAGATTTTTTAACTCTTGTCTTTGCTTTACTATTTTGTAGTAGTTACCTACTAGATAGGTAATCAAGATCTTGATACAAGATGTTTTTAAATATATTTACGGGTACAAAAATCCTCAAAATAACTAGCTTTCATGATAAACCGAGCAAGCTCATCAAGTTTTTAAGAATATATCTACCTACAAATTGCCAAACAATGATGATAAATGCAAAATAATCGAACGAACAACTTCAATCGTAACGGTAACATGTTAAAGCGTTTGCGGTGTTTAGGAGTGCACGTGTCGTATTTTTTAATTTTTGGCACAATAGTAAATTACAATTCGTACTACTCGATAAAAACTAACTTGGTTACAATTACCACAAGCACTAAAGTAAACAAGCAATCAATTTTACAAGTGTCATGTTTAAAGATATTTTCTCAAACAAAAATAAAAAGATGTGTTTGTGATTGTGTAAACATGCCAAGAATTGTTTTTTAATTACCAACATTGAATTTTCGTGGAAAGTTCAATAAGTGGATGTGTGGATTCTCCAGGAATATATTTAGGCTTATTTAGGTAATTTTGTATTATATCCGAAACAGTTAATAACTTTCATCAATGTGCCTATGCAGCTAATGGATTTAGTCTCAAACATACTGTTTTCGTGTTTTCAATTGTCCCATAAATAACTCTACTAAATGTATATTGTTCGATGATAGAAATTACAATAAATATATTATTGCAGCTTCCAAGCGGCGATCAAGGCGTACGGTGTCCCCGACATCGATGTCTTCCAAACCGTAGACCTGTGGGAGAAGAAGGACATCTCCCAAGTCACCAGCACGCTCTTCGCCCTTGGACGCGAGGTGAGGACGACTCTCCACCTAAACAGGATACCTATTGATTGCTGATACTCCTCTTTCTAGTATGATTGAAATGGTACAGGATTATTGGCATCATAGCGGTACTCTTATAACGTTTTAAATATTATCAATTCGATAAGGGTCTTTGGTAAAAACCAAGCCTTGGGCCAGAGTTGGGCCTTTCAAAATAAAGCAAAGTTTTCTTAAAAATGATAACTTGGCATTATTAAGCGAACATACAAAGGTGTTAACGTGCCAACCGAATTGTAGGTAGGTGAAAGCAAAATTTACAAATCAACACCTACACTCATACATCTATTTTAAAATACTTTGTATACAAGTGGGCATGAAAGGAAATAGCTTGTAGTCAAATATCGCGCTCACAGATTGTTTAGTTGAAATGTTATATCTGGCAGAGCGCCAGAGTCAGCTCGGTTTTACGAGTATCGCAACATTACCTCAGTTTACATAAATATCCAAGGTCGTTGCGTGGAGGCCAGAAGGGATCGACAGCCACATTCCATACTTTAAAAAACACCACTCTTAGAGTATTGAAAATGTTATACATTCCACCTTAGCACCGTCGACTTATGCAGTAGTTTACAGTTCTTTAATGCGTTCAGTCTTTAGTAAATGGATGGAAATAAGCTAACCTTTAATTAAAATAATAAATACATTTAGATATCGAATTCCGTTATCAACCGCTTTTTCGTTCCGCAGTCCTACAGACACCCCGAGTGGAACGGACCCTACCTGGGGCCCAAGCCCTCCGAAGAATGCAAGCGTGACTTCACAGAGGAGCAGCTGAAGGCCGGTCAGACCATCGTAGGCCTCCAGGCTGGCTCTAACAAGGGCGCCACCCAGGCGGGTTCCAACATGGGCGCTGGCCGCAAGATCCTCCTTGGCAAGTGAAGTGCCATAGTGATACTAGTTCTAAGCAGTTTGTACAAGTGTATGGATGCTATCAGAGACTGCAGGCTTTGTGAAATCTAGTCAAGTGATAGATCATTAATAGCCTATTTAACTATTCCAAATAGCGCCAAAATTTTGTGCATTAAGTTAGTTGTAAGATTTATATTTTATTTCCGTTTTATTATAAATTTATAATAAAAGCCCGAAAATAAGTTAAACAACTTAACTAAAAGTTTTTCTTTCATTCATATTCCTATAAAATCTTTTATCCTATATCCAACGTTAATAGCCAAGAAAGTATAACATTAATAATAAGTTAACTTACAATTAGAAATAATGTAATACCTTTACTCGTATAACGCGAGCAAAGCAGTAGATACAAGATATAACTCCCTAATGTAACCCTGTAGTTATTGATTAAATTATTTTATAACTAGCCTAGCGACACATTTTGTCTATGTCGATAAATCAGTAAATTTAGTTTATTATTTATTATTATTTTATTATTTGGATTTGCGCGTTCGGCAAGTAAGCGAGCAAACAATAAGATTAAAGTAGCATAGATAAACATTCTTGTTTCGTTGTTCGCTAAAAACCAAAGAGTATTATTTAATAAATCACTATGTTCATAAAACCTAGCAACATACACCGAGGTTGACACCTAGATGTAACCACTAATCTGAAAATGAACGTAGCTATTACGTTAAAATAGCTATTGCCATTTCTCGTGTCATGTCATCCCCATCTGTCTGTGTGTCAAAAATATTGACTCAACTCACTATTGTCAGTCAATGCAAAGACAAAATAATAAATTTAGAAAACAAAATATTTTGTTTTCTAGTACATAATACCCAGTAAGGTTTTAAAATAAGGCTACTAGGTCGCTTCCTCCATCCAGATATTTTATCGTAATATAATATAAGCAATTGCTGTGGAATATTAACTACCTTCTTCCACGATACATATAAAAACTACATTAGGACAAGAACTGCCAATAGCAGCAAACAAATAAAATAATGGACGAGTTCTATGTATCAGTAGTGTGTTCATCAAATATGAACCGTAGCATGGAAGCTCATGCATTTCTTGCAAAAAAAGGATTTAAGGTGAAATCTTTCGGTACAGGGGAGAAAGTGAAACTGCCCGGCTCTGCAGCTGATCGACCTAACGTTTACGAGTTCGGAGTTCCATATGATGACATCTACAATGATCTGATAGAGAAAGATAAAACATACTATACCCAGAATGGCATTTTGCACATGTTAGATAGAAATCGAAGAATCAAGCCATGTCCAGAGAAATTTCAAACATCCATGGAATTGTTTGATGTAATTGTAACCTGTGAAGAAAGAGTTTACGATCAAGTAATAGAATGGTTTGGATCAAAGAGATCAGTTTATAACCAGCCTGTTCATGTAGTAAATATTGATATTCAGGATAACCATGAGGAAGCTACTATTGGTGCCTTCCTCATAAGTGACATGGTCACTAAAATGGTTCAAAGCCCTGATTTGGACAATGATATTGATGAATTATTACATGAATTTGAAGTAGAATGCCAAAGAAGCATATTGAACTGTGTAATGTTTTATTAACTTAGAAATTAGAGTAAAATATGAACATGTTAACGCAAACCTGTAGGAAATAAAAAAATTAACTTATCAATTTGTCTTCTACTCGATACTTAAGATTTTAGTACTGTTCATAGGATATGAGATATGGAATTTTGAATTTTCCATCAAATGCTATGGTTACATAATTTAGTGTTGTAGTTAAACTGACTTCTGCAACATTGATAAAATTAGGATATTTTTGAGTGTAAATAATCATTATTAACTTATGTGTGTTTTATTCTTAATTATATGAGTGAACATAATTTCTCTTTTATTTATTTCTTTAGATCTGGACATTTGAGTACTTACTTGGTATTAACTTTTACCCTTGAAGTAGGCAGGTCAAGTCATGATTAATTTGCCAATACTTAAAATATAATATTTTTATAAAATGAAAACCCAATTACATAAAACAATTTATTAAATATCTGGGTAACATAGCAAACATGCATTTTAATAACAGTTTCTGAATATAATTTTTCTTAACTATTAATATGTTTAACACAAAGAAAATAAAAAATTACTTGTATCAGGTTTAATAAATAGGGTTTATTCAGCAAAGTGTTGACAACTCAGCTAAACTCCTTTAGGATACCATTTTTTAATTCAAAGTATCTGCTTAGGCGTATTTCTGCATAACTGAAAGAAAAATAAGTTTTTGATTTTATAAGTGTATCAGCAAAACATAAATTCATAGATTAGAGAAAAGGTACCAATTTGATATATTTATTTGTTTAAGGATTTCAACTTCAAAATTGTTAAATAGTTTATGTTTATTTTAATTAATCTCCTATAAAGTCGAAATTATTTGTAGAAGTTAATTAATTTTTTACTTTTTACCGTTTTGAAGATGGTTTTTTTTGGCAAAAAAAATAAATTTAAATGTCCATGGATGTTTTTAATGGCGAGAAGAAATCGAATATGATATTTGAATAATTACTCGTGCGAAGCGAGGTTAGCTAGTACATTGTAGAAAACATAAGTGATATGTATTTAAGTGGTTGGTTTGTAATTGGAATAAAAAAAATACTATAAAAAGTTAGTTTTAAAGTTGTAGAGTTAAAAATCTAAATAAAAAAGAGGAAAAAATACGATTTAATGAGGATAAAGGGGAAGTAAGGCTTTGTATAGGAGTGTATTAAAGTACCTGAAGAACTAGAAATGATGAAATGAGCACATCTGTAGAAACTATTTAATTATATTAGTTACCTACTGTACTTAAGTACTTCTTAACAGTTACAAAAATTGGAATTAACGAAACTCCTAAAATTATGGACCATATTAGACAGGAGATTGAGCCTGGCTTGGTATTTTTTGGTTATGAAAGATAGCTAATCATCGCCCCCAAAATCTCGATGCCGATCGACGAATGCCTTCATAAATATTAAAATACAGGTATACACAATAGGTGGGAGAACCACGAATGTTGCCAAACAATGGACTTTCTGTAGACTACCTATCTCTATTTACAAATGAAATCTATGAATCAGTGCAAAAACAGTAGGTCCGCTGTTTACAAATTGTTAGTGCGAGGGACAGAGCTTAGACTAGGGTACTTTCAATATTTATTTAAAAAATCGAATAAATTATGCTAGTTTAAGTAAGTTTTTAGTACCTGCCAATTTTTTGGTATGTGCAAACTATTTTTGTTTTAATTGAATTTATTAATTATTATTAGAATTATTTAATTAATTGAATTACTGTACTGAACACTTACCCTTTTATAACGTGGGCAAGGCAATACCACGTAGGGATAAGTTGGTACTTATTGTAAAAAACCATACCGTGCCCTAATATTCTATGGCCATGACGTGTGTTATGTAAATTATATAAATAAATTTATCCGGGCAATCCACCCAAAAACATGCATTTTGGATGTATGACTTATGTTTTAAGACGCCGCCGTTCACGGTGTTTGATTTATGCAATAGCCTTTTGCCATAGCCAAGGCCATACTTACGTCGCAAAATCGAAGTCAATGTCAGAATGCTCAAGCTGCACATAAGACCAGATACCCCAGAGGAAATGCGATGCTAGTGATAAATGCTGAACTTCATTGTAAACTTTTTCCACTTCCTCATCAGACGCCTTGTTCGTTATGTACTCTGAAAGATATTCTTTTATCCAAGACAGTTGGAACTCCTTACTGGGGTATTTGCTGTAATCTATATCGTCTATTGATAAACCTGAAAATGTGCGCTCGATTAAATGAAGGCAATTCACAGATGTTGTTACCTACACCAAAAATAACAATTGCCCAATATCTGGTCCTAATGGGATCATGGTCGTCCCCTACATCCTACTTAATGCAGCGGGTTCTAAATAGAATAAACTAGGTACTTATACAATATCTAGTTCCTTTGCTCTCATGTTTGGATACAGCTAATATTGTAAAAAGCCGTGTTGGCTAAGTGGGAGCAAACTCGACTTTCATTCCGAAGGTCGTGAGTTCAAACCTCACCGCGCACCTTTGGATTTATCTTCTTGAAAAATGTTGGTGCGCTTTAAAACAAGTGCTTTAACGGTGAAGGCAAACATCGTGAGGAAACCGGCATGTTCTGAACTTTAAAGAGTTTGACGGACATGTGACGTTCACCAACCCGCACTTGGCCAGCGTGGTGAATAAAGGCCTTATCTCTCTCGTCAAGAGAGAAGTCCATGTGTCCCAGCAGTGGGAACGTTAATAGGGTGATGATGATGAATATTGTCTCTAAGTTCAAAATGGTTTTTGTCGCGATGCAGCAAGGAGGCATTGAATACTGGTTTAGGTTCTTTTCACGTAAGCTCAGTTTTAATAGCAGAAATCCTCATTTATAGTGTAGGTACTTGCAAAATGACGTACATTTTAATAGTTGCACTCAGCTTGTTAACAATGTTAATTTGTTGTTAACTTAACATCCCATTGTTAATTGGATGCATGCATAGTCTCGAAAGCGAAACGATTTTCAAATATTATATTGTAAACTTTTCGAATGAGCAAATAGAAAAGTATGTACATATAAGTATACAAAAATTGACTATAGGTCTCAAAAATAACTCTTAATTATAAGCTACTAGCGACTCAATGCGCTTCCCGCGTTTCAAGTATTTTCCCGTAGAAAAAGTACCTTCACAAACCTTTTGATTAAATCCGTTTCGTAGTTTTTATGATCTAAGCATACATACATATGTAGGTAAGGTACAGACAGACAGCGGAAACGACTTTGTCTTATACTATGTAAAGCTAAAGATGCTTCAGGCCCACAGTCGGGTTTACGCCAAATCTAGCGTAAACCCGATAAAACTAAAATACATAAAACAATACCACACACGTCACAGACTCACCGGGTGCACAGGGATGCGATTACAGAGTTTGGCTAGAACTATATAGCGCAGGCCTATTATAATACTTACCTGCGGCCGTTCCATCCGTAATGTCTGCATAAGTAGAGGCTAACCTAAATTGATCCAAATAATCAATTTTCGCATCTTTGCTCCACACTTGCCCATACCAAAATGTTAAAATCACACTACTTACCAACGAATTCATTGAAATGATTTGCTATATCAAAAGCTTGATAGTTATACGTAGCATACTCATAGTCAATGAAAGATATCGTCGCATCATCTTTGTTGTAGATTACGTTTCCTAGAAGCAAATCATTGTGAGCAAACACAATTGGGCTCTTTGTTTTGGTTAGGTGCGATTTTAGACGCTCAAACTCTATCCTTAGTGTTGTTACGGACCCAAAGCTATTCACAAATCTACAACAAAGATATACAAAAGGTATTTTGTTAAATAGATAAGTACAGATAGATGAAATGATTAATTAAAACCAGCGAACATGTTTGTTTAATATACCTATCTTAATTAAATAGTTTTTTTCTCTTATTGATAAGCGTGTTTAATTAAGTGATAATCGAAGATCGTGCGATGAACTTTCAACCTTAGGTTATTTAGTACCTACATACATGCTTTTTGCCAAGCTTTAAACACATTTGCGGGAAGCCAGGGAGTCTTTCTAGTCCATATCCTAGAAATTTTACAATCTGCACCCTTTCATTCGATATAATTTCATTATATATGTTCCTACCTACATTTAAAATGAGTTTTCGTCATCTCATCATGGTATCTTTCGGTGTTATTAATATCTCCGTACAACACAAACAGTGGAACTGATTTTTATAAAATACTTGTAGTTGCTCGCGGTGTTACCCGCCCTTAATTGGATTTTTCCGCGGAATGTCATTTTCCCACGTTAAAAGTAGCCTATGTCCTTGTTTAGGCTCTAGAGAATCTGTACCTATACCAAATTTCATTTAAATCGGCGTTTTTGCGTGAATGTGGCTATATAAACAGACAGAGTTACTTTCGCATTTATAATATTAGTATGGATAACAAGAGCTATGCATGTTTCTAGTAAAAATCTAAATCATTCAAAATGGTGGACATGTTTCCCTGATACAGACAGACACACACATATTGCGGACAAAACGGAGCAATGGTTAGGTGCAGCAAAATACAAACTCCAGTGTGACGTGTGAGTAGGTAGGTTAAATACCTATTTTAACATATTACACAACTCAACTAAGCAAATAAAACTGATAACGTGAGAACTGCTATTGACACGTTCAAGCGTAATGTTGGCTCATGACTACTGCGCATAACAACAGTTAGTTACAAATCTATGGAATTCATACAAATATTTATATTTCTGTTATGGATGTACCTATGCTTTCCAATTAGGTAATACAATTTTATTAATCAGCGGCTCAATAAAATACGTAAACTAAGTAGGTACCTTATAGTGCCGATTCAGATTTCAATTTCATGTTCAACGTCATTTTAGTTTTCATATAGGTTCTGTTTTAGTATTCTGTTTAGTAGTACATATTTAATTTATTTAAATCTTTTGTTTGCATACACAAAACTTAGACAAGTCAAAACACACTTTATTAAAGTAAGGTTGTAGTAGGTAGGATATAAAAATAATAAAGTTATAATGGTAATCCATTCTAATCTAAAATCTAAAGTAAAGTTTCATACAATACGTCAATGGAATCCACAAACAAGATTCACGATATATGTTGGCTGCTTGTGTGTAAGCTCTTGTTACCTGGTTTGGGTGCAGTGTGGGTTTCGAATTAAGGTAATTAAATCAAGAACTTAACGCTAAATAAGAAAATATATATCAGACCTGCTCTGTTTGGTGTCTGTGTTGAAAGGCTCTGGGAGCAAACATAAGAACTGTTCTATTTTATCCCAAACAAATGCTTCTTTACAGACCTGTAAAACATATAAAAATATTTTTTAATTAATAAATAAATAAATAAAATAAATATTTCCGGACAATCCACACAACAACATCTAGCCCCGTGGTAAGCTCTTAGCTTGTGTTACGGGTACTAGATATCTGATATACTTAATATAATAGTCATACATATATAGATATTTTTTATTATAAATATTAAACACCCAGACCAAGGAAAAAGTGCTTGCAGAACATACAAACACTTTCACCCTCGGCGGGAATCGAACCCGCTACCTCTTGCGCCGCAAGCGGACCCTCGCCCACCGCGCCACTGAAGCAGAAATTATCATGGTCTTAGACAATATAAGACTTGAAATGGGTAACACACCATCATTTGAGGGTTTTTTAATTATCTGATATTGTCAAATCCTGATGTTTCAATATTATTCAAAAATCCTATGTAGGAAAAAATATATTTACTCAATGCAAATTATGTAAGTAGGTACTTAAATTTTTAAGACTTCTATCTGTTTAAGTCAAAGTAAAAAACGTTAATTTGCTTAAAAGCACAAGGTCAAGTTAAAGCTAATTAAACTAAAATTATTATTTTTTTATATCAAGGCAAAAACATTATAAGTGCTTGCAATTTAATAATAATTCTTATAGCTATAGTAAATATTAATAGTTTAAGAAACTAGATAGGTACAACAATAAACTCATTAAACTCATCTTTATAAGATTATGGTGTAATAAGCTACATAAATAATAATAAATATTTCCGGACAATCCACACAACAACTACACAAGCTACATGAAAGCTGATAATGCTAAATAGAGAAAGGTTATAAATCAAAAGGCTACAATTATTAAAATCTTATTAGCTTTTATTTTTTATCAAGTGGCAGTGCAATCAATAATAAATAGTCATAAAGTAAAAAAGTTAAACTATGAGTTGCTAGGGGGACATTACAACAAAATGAAAATAGAACAATCAGAAGAAGATTTCTAGTAAGAAATTATTGGTATAATAATTGTATCAAACTAGTTGCGCTCATATAATTGTCACAAACTCACCTCAGGTCCAAGATCCACCTTGTGCATTTTGGCCATGTTTATGGCAACTAATGGCCAAACTTTTTCATCAAGTACAGTGTTGACATTGAGTGTAACACCTGGGAAATATTGGTATGATATGCCATTCTCAAATGTACCATAAACTTTTGGTGCTAATCCCAATTTGTTAAGTGTTTTAATGTTTCTGAAAACATGAAATATGCCTAGTCAATTATAAAATTGGAAAAACTAATTTTATAAGTGAAACAACGTAACTTCTATAAAAAAAAACGTATTCTTGAACAACTAAGATTAAATTAATTACCTACCTCAATTCAGATTTCCTATCAATGAGTAAATCGGTTTTGTTTCCATAAATTCTGACCAGTACAATATCTTTCTCTGAATCCTCTATGTCCGAGTCCAACTGGCATGCCACTAATTTGTTTGTAATTCCATCGGTAAATAGCTGTGTAAAACATTAAAGTTCTTAATTTGAGAAGTTATTAATATGTTATTATTTATTTTCAATACATTTTGCGCCACTTACACTCACTTATGAGAATACAGACTTACCTTGAATTGTATTCTATCTGAAGGCCAAGAAGGTCTTATAGCTTGTAATAGCAATTTTATGCCTGAATACAAATCATTTTCCTCAATTTTAATCGGCACAAATTTCTCTTCTTGAGAGAGACAAAATGAGGACATGGTAAAGAAATAATATTTTAATCAATAATCACACAAGCGTGTTGAGCCTCAAAAGTCACGCAGAGATATGGAGATGCTCCGAGATTAGGTCAATTTATTGTGCCGGTAACTTGCTGGCTGTTGTATTGCCACGTTCTAATGATACAATTTTGCGCTGTCTTTGAAAATTTATGTTAAATTGTATAAATGCAAGGCCTCAAAACGAAGTGTGTACTAATGAAAGGATAAAAGGAGATTTACGATTTAAGACCAATCCAATTTTGGTTATCACAAATTATTATTGATAAAATATATTTTCGGGTCATGGGGATTGGAAATAAAATTCTTGTAAAAATAAGTGATCCATTCAGTGTCATGTCATTCTGACTGTCATCAATAACAATAACAAACAAAAATATATCTCAGCGAACAACCTGCAAACTTACAGACTATTTCAAAGTAAGTTCACAATGGCCAATGGCCAATGAGGACCACAGCGTGCGCCGGTTAGGCTTCGCGTCGCGAGTCAAATATAATTTTATTTAACCCTTTACGGCGCTGAATTGCAGATCTGCATCGTACCATTCGAACTGGGAAATTCGTTCAAAGAAACGTATATTAAACCATATAACGCTGCATAGCATATCTGCAGCAAACCATTCTAACGAATTATGCCCCCAAATTGCTGCTAGATAGCGCTTTTTATAATTTTTGACCACTCGAAGTAACAAATCTACCAGAACCGGCTTGAGTAGTTTTCGCGCGACTTTCATTGTTGTTTTTAAATAGTTTTATTAGAAATATCGACGTGAAATTGCTATGGAGTAACGGTGAGTTATTGATTTACACTAAATATATATAATGCAAATGTTTTATCTTGTTTTTACAGAGATAGTTCCGAATTTTGTTTTGATGCAGTAATGCACCATTGCGCTAAACTGTTACATTTTATTTCTTTTTTGCTTATAGGAATGTTTTCTTATATCAGACCCAATATGAGTTCGAGGTATCCATGCTCTGCTCCTAACCTTCCAAATTTGTCAGCCAACGCTTAGAAAGCATTCTAGAGCAATGGCAAGATAGTGAGGATGGCTAAGACTTTTCAGACGACGATGATGTAGCTGATCCATCGTACGTATCGGAATTGAATAATTTGAATGTATGTCAAGACTCGGATGAAGAGCCCGAAGTACCCTACCCAGACGAACAGGACAATAACATCTTGCTAACGAACTCCGAGACTAGCAGCGGTTCAGTGCATCCATGTGAGACACCGCCTGCTGTTCCAGTTGCAGTACCCAGTACCAGCTCCGAAATAAGAATCACATCACGAAGCACACGTGTTCCAAAAATAAATACCATATGGAAAACTAAAAACTCAGAGCTCAATGAAGACCAGATGAGGTTTTGGGAATCATGCAAGTTACCAAATGAAACACTTGAATTAGAGACGCCTTATCAAGTATTTCCTTATTTATTGACTGATGACATTGTGGATCTCATAAGAGATGAAACAAACCTGTACAGCGTGCAAAAAGATGCCAGTAAACCTTGGAGGTATAATAAAATTGTGAACCTTCTATCTAACTTTGCTGGCAAAAATCCCACATCTGTTGTAAGTAGATTCGAGAAGTAGCAAAAGAAACACATCAATGTGGAACGGCCTTTTATTGTGGCAGAATATAATCGTCATATGGGATAATATTCTGCCACAATAAAAGGCATAAAATAATAAAAGGCAAGGGTAATGGGTCATTATAAAATAAAACTTCGCAGCAAACGTTGGTTTATTAGACTCTTTTACCAATTTTTAGATAAGACAATGAATAATTCTTGGTTACTATATAGAAGAATTCATGCTGACTCCGAATATACTGGCAAACTGCTAAAATCCGCTGCTTTTCGATTAGAAATTGCTGAAACTTTAGTCAAATATAAATTGACGAACTGCCTGAAGCGCACTAGTGACGTGGAAGCACTCATCCAAGATAAAAAGAAAAAGGGCCTTGTCAGCATATGCCGCCAAAAGATGTGAGACTGGACCAGTTAGGGCACTGGCCTGTTTGGGCCGACAAAAGGCTTCGGTGGAAATATCCAGGATGTACCGGAACAGCCTAAACAGAATGTGCAAAGTGTGGCGTAGCCTTATTTTCAACAAAAATAATAACTGTTTCTGTTCCTTCCACAGCTTGTAAATTTATATGTTTTCACACCATGATGCACATCTGCATCGCCTTGTTTTTTTGAAAAAATATATACTTGTTCTGACATATAATTTTTTTTATTATTTTTCCCATTATTAGATAGTTTGTCTTAACCTATTTTCAATAAAAAGATATAAATCCACGCTCTTGCGCCGTAAAGGGTTAAAATGAACTAATTGGCCCATACCATCTTTGCACGAATATGAATCCATGGGCGAGAGGCACTGGATAATTTATCTATTATGTACTATGCAAAATTTCGATCATATTTATGAATCCAAACATGATTAAAATTTAGACATGTCACATCCTAACTAAGACTGAATTCGAAAACATGCACACAAAACATTATTATAAAGAGAGCAATTATCGCAGACAATTGTACATTGTTTCCTAAAATTAACAAATAATTACAATTATTTTGATAGCTAGCTAGCTTAACACGCTTTTACGGCTTCGACAGTTTTATGGAATTTCCCGGGAGAACGACGTATTTTCCCGCGGTAAAAAGTCCCCATAAATACCTAAGCTACCTAAGAGTGAAAAAAATATTCTAATCGGACCAGTAGTTTCGGGGATTGGCGCGTTTAAACAAACACAGAATATAAACTTGAAACGGCTAATGATTTGAAAAGTTTTCCGATATTTCGACGCTGTTGTAAGCGCCAGCGTCATGTGCACGGCTGAAACTACACTCGAGAGCATAGAAATCGCACACCCCCTACATTCTCATTTTGGACCCTAATTTTTATATAAATTAAAGTTTGTTTGCAATTATAACTTGAATTAAATTGAAGTACACACTGTTACTTTCCTAAAAACCCATAATGTCTAGCCTTGACCTTCGGAATCATAACAATGGCAACTTAACAACAGAATGGCCTAAATTAGCTCGTTTTAGGTAGCTCGGTTTGTGGGACTTTGAGCAGGTATAAATCGATAAGGGATGATTGAAATGACATCATTTGCATACAATAGTAACGTCAATTAAATTTGCGCAGATATGCTGTTCGACGTGTATACCAGCGATATCAACAAACTGGTGGCTATACCAGGAAACCAGGAACAGGCCGAAAACGTGCGACAACACAGCGTGATGACCGTTTTCTTGTGAATACATCACTACGAAATCGCCGGTTCAATGCAGTTGAACTCGGACAGCAGCTCCAGGAAGTTAGAGAAGTGGAAGTCAGTCGGTGGACGGTCAGAAGAAGACTAGCCGAAGGAGGCCAGACAGCGCACAGACCAGCAACTGGCCCCAAATTGACCCCAGCGCACAGACAAGCACGCCTTCAGTTTGCTCGAAATCACGTTAATTGGACTATGGGACAATGGCCGAGCTAATTTAGTCCATTCTGTTGTTAAGTTGCCATTAAATAAATAAATATTTCCGGACAATCCACACAACAACATCTAGCCCCGTGGTAAGCTCTTAGCTTGTGTTACGGGTACTAGACATCTGATATACTTAATATAATAAACATACATACATAGATATTTTTTATTATACATATTAAACACCCAGACCAAGGAGAAAGTGCTTGCAGAACATACAAACACTTGACCCCTCGGCGGGAATCGAACCCGCTACCTCTTGCGCCGCAAGCGGACCCTCGCCCACCGCGCCACTGAGGCAGTCATCATTTTGAAGTCATCATTGTTATCATTTTGAAGGTCAAGGCTAGACATTATGGGTTTTGGGAAGCTAACAGTGCGTACTTCAATTTAATTCAAGTTATATTTGAAACCAAACTTAATTTTTAAAAAATAATAAGGGTCAAAATGAAACTGTAGGGGTGTGCGATTTCTATGCTCTCGAGTGTGTTTATGGTGCTTGCAGTTGTTGGCGCTTGAACTCTTCAGCTTAATAATATTAGTAAGTATTAATGCTTTAAATCAGAACCTCTAAAATGCAAAAGCCTAAATGCGCTTTTACTCTCAAAACAACATATCCACACAAATTTGTTCTTTTTTTCCTTCGCAGTTTCTTGCGGCAGCGTGTAAAGCTGCTTTCACACGAAGGCGTGTGAAAGTTACTTACTCTGTCAAATATGATTTTTTGTAGGATCCGGGTCAGTAGCAACTTTGACAAGGCTTCAAAGCCTACATTTAGGTAAGAAAAAACAAATTCTAATCAGCTAACGTTTAGAGTTTAGAAAAATGATTATCGACGCACATAGCGGTACTTATATTATAGAAAATTGTTTGGATTGTAGGTGAAAATCAGACAACATATTTAAGGGTTTAGTAATTAATTTACTAAGCTTTTAAAGTAAAATGCACAAATTAACATAAATGGTCACACCATTTCTTTAGCAAAATGTACATAGCATAGGCCAGTTGCATGTTTGACAAGTGCATGTTAAACACTAATCAGAAAGCAACTGTGATTCATCAAAAGAAATAGCACAGCAAAAATACTTGTCATATTACAATTTCGAGATTTTGTGAAGGTTTAAGGAGGTTCGTAACTTTATTTATTAAATTAATTTATTTTACATGATGTTTAGGTGGAATGTTCACAGATACTGTTAGGAAATTACCTATTTAACCTTGACATATTTTTATTTTCATATTTTCCAATACAAATCCTCTAACAACACAATAATGTAGTTAATATTATGTTTTTCATGTCTAATCTATAACCTCAGTGTTAATACAATATTATTTTTAAATCTGGGTGCATCAGAAATGAAAATTTATAAATATCTGACCTTGTTTTGTATCCCTAAATATGGAACTAAATGAATAAGTATCACTTAATTATTTTATTAGTTGACTCAAAATGCATGGAGTTAGTTAATTTAGCTAAAATTATTCACCAACTAAGTTATCACATTCCATCATATAAATTTGTTTATAATGATAAACTTAAAATGCAAATGTTATGAAATGTATTACATTAATACCTTTGAATTATCCTGTTTTATTCAAAAAAAATGCCGTTTTGAAATACACTTGTATAATTCCAAGTTTGGAACAAAAAATAAAATGAACCATCACTTGAATAAAAATAAATATCACTATAATTTAATCAAGTGTTTCTAAAGATACCCTAAATGACAGCTCATACAACTAAATAATAACCATTCAAGCTATTGGGTGTATAAAATGTAGTAAAACTGAGTAGTATGGGCGTGGAACACGTGTGGTTATTATTCAGTGCGGTTCGGCGGGCTCACTCCACGTCCATCTGGTCCTGCGAGTCGGGCGCGCTCGGCGGCTGCCCGTCGCCGCCCGAGGGCGGGGGCGGCGGCGTCTTCTCCTTAGGCTTGGGCTTGTTCAGGATGGGGTTTACCGTGCTTTCCAAGGTCTGGAACAATATCACTAACTCAACAATTTGATACAAACGAGAAAATAATAGATTGAACTGAAGTCGTCGAAAAACTTTATTTTGAAAAAGAAGAAATATTATATCTAACACATTATATAACGATTTACCATGATTTATTGAGTTTATAGTTTGCCGATTAACGGCACTGTGTTTGGAACAGTTGCATGCGGCAACAATGCTAAACACAGACACCAGACTCAACCAGATAAACATTGCTATTCGGTTTTTGGTGGATTTCAATATCAGCTCTCTTGCAACGCTCATATTCAAAGGAAACGTACCTTAGGCCTTTGTCTCGAAGTCTAGGACGTAAGTGTCACGGCAGTTTCCGCATTACTTAGAGAAATTTGTTGGGGCAAATTGTGATTTGACTTAAGAAACCGAGTAAGAAAAGTGAAAGAGATGGATATCACTGGACCATTTTCATATATAAAAATGTTACGGGCTATCGACGACTAGCGCAAGTACCAGAAGTGGTGCATTTTACAATAATAGATTCGTCAATATCTTATCGACTATGAGGAGTATTACCTGTCGCTCCTGACGTATTTGGTGGGTGGTGTGCGGCGGCGGCAGATGACGCGGCGTGTGCGACAGCGCCTGGCGGGCCGACTCTAGCCAGCTGAGCGCGCTCTTGTGCGCGTCCACTACCTTCTGGATGTCAGCTTCAGCGAGGTGCTCGTACTTCGCGTCGCCCGATCTGTAAATGTCATGCTTTAGTAGCAGTGTAACACTAGACGTCACATTGCAAATGTATCCAAAATTGTGCAAGGACAGATATTGATATAAAACTTACGAGTATAGGCCGCCATTTCTCCACTATAACAATATTTGTCAAACAAAATCATCAATACCTAATAAATGTTTTCCACCTTATGCCATAACGAATTAAATTAGATTAACTAGGTACTTTAAAAAAAAGGTAAGTAAATGCGATGATTTTTTAATAAAATTTAACTCTAGTCTTACTTGTACGCATCAATTGCTTTGCTTGTTAGTTGAATAACATGAGCAAAGTCTTCTAAAGCGCCGGGGCGTAGTTCAAATTCAAGACGACGTTGTTTGATTGGTTCTCCTTCGGTACGCAGCTCCGCAAGTTTATCGCTGTACACCTGTAATAATCATGATGAATGACTTATGATAATAAGAAAACAAAACAGCAGACAAAAAGAGTACAGTATTGAGGACATCAACGACAAAGTCGTAACAGTACATTTAAATATTTGTAACCCTCAACTCCACATAGTAATATTATAATTCTATTGACCGCCACCACAGAAAAAAATGTAATAAAACGGTGTTTAATCGGCAACCAACATTAATTGGACTTATTTTCGACTTCAGCAGCTAGTGCGCTGATCCTTACCTGTCTGTTCTGGTCCTCGCCCTCGTCGTAGAGCCACTGCTCGAGGGCGTCCAGCTGGTTGACGAGACGCGAGCGCTGCTCATCCGCCACGAAGTCGTGCAGCGTCTCTCCCTCCGACAGCTTGCCTCGCAGCTCGTACACGTATTCTTCGAGCGCGTTGCGAGCGTCCGCGCGCTCCTTCTCTTGTCTGTCCTGGGCCTGCATTTTACCCTGAAACATTCAATTGTTAATGATCAACAACTTAAGTTTAACGGACCAATGTGGAGTCAAGTATTAATAGTATTAGACATTCATTAGTCTTCCACTGCCATGGATTAAAATGTAACAAATAGTTTGTAATAATGAAGGGAAATTCTGTTATTTTATATGTATGAAATAAAAAAGTTGGAAACTGATACCCACCATTATTTAGATTTTAATGAAATATTCAAATTCATAAACATTTTATTTATCATGCATGACTAAGGGATTTTAACCATGGGAAATATTCAGTTTTTAATTTAAATAGGAAGAATATTTTTAACATGAAACATGTTCCATAGCATAATAATCATAATCTAGATTTTTAAACAATAAATACCTCTTGTTCCAGGTAGTTGTTGAGCTCGCTTTGAGAGTAGCCGTGAGTCTGAGCCTCGATTGGAAGTTCAATAGTTTTCACAACAACCTTTTTCTTATCCTTAGACTTGTCCTTTTTGTCATCAGTTTCCTGAAATAAGGGCAAACGGGTTCAAAACTTTTAAAGACAACAAATCCCCACCATCACATAGCTTGTGGTTTATCTTTAAATGCAGGTTACTGACCAAGCCATGCGATGTCCCATTTGCACCTACATACAAAATAATTATATACCAAAATATAAAATAAAAATAGCAGTGCTAAAATACTAATAATATACCAAGTCATGCGTGGACACAGAGACAGGCACAAACACAAGAGAAAATCTTCGTAGGCAGCATTACTAGCCTTCCGAGAAGCTGTGCAAATGGGCCCTCTTAGGAGGATGGGGTGGAGGCTAAATAGTGACGTTTGTTGCTTGGCTTTTCCGAAATTGAAATAGTAAAGTGCTATGACTAGCTAGATCATCAGGTTAAAGTTTAAGCAACAAACATCACTAGATGCATAGACACACGCTAGGCACACGTACCCCGGCGAACCACTGGCCTACTCTCTGTGTCCACGACTGTCTCTGATGAGGCTCTCCCTTCATATCGTCGTCTCTCACCTCTTGGTTCTCGGGCCCATTCTGTGTGTCTTGCGAGGCACCGTTAGTTTCCATGGGCGTCTCCACAGGACCTTGGTTCTCATTAGAATTTTCCATCTCGACATTTTCGTTTTGAGGGCCATCTTGTTTCTTTTCAACCAGTGAGGCCGACGCCACGGTAATGATGCCGTGAATGTTTACTCTAGCTTTCAGCTTAACCTTTTGGGACTCGCCTTCCGCCGTTGGTTGAACATCCTTGATGTTCCATTGACCTAAAGCCATTTTGATATTATCATACATGCTTATAAATAACATAGTAAAAATGAGCGTCTTTAATAAGTTAAAGCCGAGTATCAAAAAAATCACTAACCAATATAATTTTCTGGATAAGGCAGCTGGCCAGAATAGTATGCCCTGACTGAGAATGCTTCTTTCCTGTAGAATGTCAGCATTTTGGAGAACGGCGCAGCATGGAATGCTGGGAATATCTGTAAAATACTCAGATTTTTAACTTTTTCAAACATAAACTATTTTCTAAATTTAATTGAATACCTACATGATACACTGCTAAGGCTTTATTTGTTAGAGAATATGAGCAATGTTTTTTTTTAAATGTTTTACAAACCATTTTTACACAAGGAATAAGATCCGTAGTTGTTTTTGTCCGTAGTTTGCATTTTAACAGATATTGTAATACTTCTGACGTTAATGCATTGTGTTGTGTTAGAGCTATGTATATTGTTAGTATTCAATGTATAACATTTCGTTTACCTCCATGTCTCCGTCTTCGCCGCGGGCGGCGTCCCAGGCGAGCCGCACGGCGTAGGGCTGCACGTCGGTGATGCTGAACTCGCGCACGCGCACGGCCGGGCTCAGCATGGCGCACTGGAGGGCACAGCCACGGGAGACGGCCTCGTCCTGACAAACACATCGTATATTATTATTATATTGAACCATATAAATAAAGAACATAAAAATAAAAAGTTTCTTTAATCAGACAGGTTGTCCACACACATACAAGTTTCAAAAATAAAAATACAAGACATTAAATTAAAATTAAATTAAAAAGAATCAAAATTAAATTGCAGCAGTCATTCAACAGACTCCCAGTCTAGTGAGTGATGTCTGCATGATGGGCGAGGCAAACTTGCTGCCCACAACCTGCAGGATGGAGTTGGTACTGCTCCATGTTCTGCGCAGCAGCGAAGCTGTTTTCTTGCGGATGATGGCGTGAAAGCCATCAACCTGGGCTTCAGCAAACATGGCTGATGCACTGCAGAAGCGGGGCAATCCCAACAACATCCTGAAGGCGTTATTGTACTGTACACGCAGAGCGCTGAGCGATCTTTTAGTAAATCTAGCCCAAAGGCTGCCCGTATAGAATGATTGGCAGTAGGCTTTGAATAGCGTGATTTTCACTTGCCTACTGCAACGAGCGAACCTTCGTGCCAGCATATTACTGCGGACCGCCAACGCCCTGCGTTCACGTTCTATGTCTACCTGGTCGTCAAGGTCGTCGGTTAGGAAATGTCCCAGATACTTAAACTTACAAACTCTATTAAGCTCAAGACCGTTTAGTCTCAAGCACGGGACAGATTCTGGAACCTTACCTGCGGCCTTGAATACCAGGTATTCACTCTTTTTACAGTTGTACACGAGTCCATGCTTACTGGCGTACTCTTCACAGATAAATATATGACTGCTTCAGTGGCGCGGTGGGCGAGGGTCCGCTTGCGGCGCTAGAGGTAGCCGGTTCGATTCCCGCCGAGGGTGAAAGTGTTTGTATGTTCTGCAAGCTTTTTCTTCTTGGTCTGGGTATTTAATATGTATAATCAAAAATATCTATATGACTATTATATTAAATATATCAGATATCTAGTACCCGTAACACAAGCTTAGAGCTTACCACGGGGCTAGATGTTGTTGTGTGAATTGTCTCGATTTATTTATATATTATTTACTTGAAAGTAAAATTAATATTTCTGTGTAAATAATAACCAGAAGAGCCTATTTCACTATCACTGAGTAATCTTAGACAATATACATATATCTAATTTGCTCAAATATATATGACAAAGCGAGATAGCTCTTAACATTACTAACCATTGACATTTTATTGATAAAACTAACCATTACTTAGTTTACTCGGATTTGTGAAATAAGCCCTTAAGGCACAAAATCCTAGTAAACTGAATAGCTAAATAGGCTTAGTCTGCCAAATTCTCTATAACTCTAATAGTCAACGAACCAGAGAATTATTTGACTTTGGTTTTTAAGAAGGAGATCCTACTGTCTTAATTCTGTCTGTCAATAAATTTTATGTATTCAAACAATACTAAAATCAACCAAGAATATTATGTAACATTTACACAGCTAAAAACTATATAGGTATAGAGAGGTATAGAGCTAACACCAAAATCATGCAAGGTGCATAGTAGGTTTCTATTGATCTTTTTCCTTATCCACTGAACGGTCCAAAGCGCGCGAGCGACTTTAGCCTCAACTGTCCGCGCATAGTTCTTTGTAGCTTAGTTTTATTACATTATAGCTTGTATAGACCTGCACTGTCATAGCAACAGTATCAGTTATTGATTTCATTTAATCAATAACCAACAGACACCAATGTATGGTACATTAAAATAAACTGTATTGAGGTTGGAATATATAAAAAGGTTATTAGTATTTAAGCAAATTTGTTAAGCTTGATCGGGCAAACATCTATTGTCCAATAAGTGTACTAGATTCTGGCATAAATTATAACACTAAACTAACTTGGTTCAGGGTTGTTGAAGCAGTTTTGCAAAACACTTGTTCAATCAATGCTTTTACAGCAGGAATCCGAGTAGAGCCACCAACAATTTCAACTGAGTGAACATCCTCTGGTCGTAGCTCTGAAAAGTTTTTTAAATGCTGAGAATTCTAGTAATATACAAGGAAGTTAAAATGTACATTTCTTTTAGATAATGGATACATTAATCTGAATATTAGATTATGAAAAGTAGAAAAAAAAATACAAACTAGCATTAGGTAGTACACTCCTCAGAGTCTTTTCAACACGGTTGAATGTTTCTGCACATAAGGTCTCCATCTGTGAGCGTTGAATTTCACTGGAAACATCACGCTCCTCCATGAAACATTCAATGTTAATAGGCAAGCGAGTGCTGTTAGCAGACATCTGCTTCTTAACTTTCTCTGTTTCTTGCATTAGCCGGAGGAAAGCTCTGAAAAGTTTTATTAATAAATAAATATTATATTTATTTAGCTGGTTTTTTCCAAATTATATTAAGTTTATAAAAGTTTCAGAATAGGTGTCTGATATGCACTTTGTACAAAAATGTTGAATGTAATAGTTTTGAATGTAATTAAAAAATAATACCTTTGGTTCTTGCTAGCATCCAGCTTTAGCCTAGACACAAAGTCTTCGGAGAAGTAGCTTGCCAAAGCCAAGTCAATATCTCTGCCACCACATTGTGGGTCAGTGGCAGTTGCCAAAACACGCAGTTTGCCTTTGTTAAATGCACAAGCTGATACCTAAAAAACATTTAAGATTGTCAATAAATCACTGCTATATTTCTATAAAGTTCTATTAAGTACCTATACGCTAGTGCAAAACAAAAATCCAGTTATAAATAACATATTATTCAACATAAGTATACCTGCAGGGAACTGTGTCCAAAATCAACAAAGACAACATTCTTGGGTTTGTCCTCGGGTGCCGGGAGATCCTGCTTATAAATACCATAAGCAAGAGCTGTAGCAGTAGTTTCATTCATAAGGCGGAGTACATTGAGTCCTGAAACCACATTTTGTTATCTATTTACTCTATGATAAGCTAACCTGAAAATAGCTGAATTGTTTATCACAAGAGATAAACAATTCAGTACTTTGAATAAAAGTTTTAAAAGCTTGATAATTGATCAAAAATACTAAAAGAGAAACAGGGAAAAAATAATTACAGGGTCCTAAACCAAACCTTACCTGCAATAGCAGCAGCATCCAGTAAAGATTTTCTTTCAGCATTTGTGAAATAGCTAGGAACTGATATAACACAATCATTGATGGGGGTCTGTAGTGCAGTGACTGCACTCTCCTTTAGTTTGGTGAACAGCATAGCAGTTATCTATAAAAAAACAAATGTGCAACATTATATACTAAAGGCCACAAAACAGCCATTTCTATTATTTAAACTTCTATCACCATATTCAAGCCTCACCTGTTCAGGGCTGTATGTATTATCTTCACCAAGATACTTGACTCTAATGGCAATACCACCATCAGGTCGAGCCTCCACTTTGAAAGGTAAATGTTTAATTTCTTTCTGTACATATGGGTCATTGAATTTTCTACCTAGCAGTCTTTTGAATCCAAATACAGTATTCTTCATATTTGTAACCATTTGGTTCTTGGCGGCTACACCAAGGATCCGGTTCTTCTGTGAGAACGCGACACATGATCTGAAATATAATTAATCATATTATTTTATTCGGGTAACCTGGTTCTGTGTGATGGTGGTGGTGTGAATTTGATGGGAAGTGTGAGTTTAATCTTTGGCAATTGATTGCTGGACTAACTCAAGCTATTATTATTAAAAAATAAATTTGAGTAGGTACTACCTGGGTAGACCATGACAAGCAAATAACCCACAATGTGGAACAGTTTTGTGGATTTGTAAATGAAAAGTACTATCTTTGAAAATTTTTACTTACGGAGTACCACGGAGACTATAATCATTAGCTATCGTTTCGATGCCACCTGCTTTAGCGACGGCAACATAACATGATTCATTGCCGAAATCAATACCAATGACGGACATAGCAGCCATTTTTGAGAAATCACTTTATCAAAATGATTAGATGAACACCGTAATATTTATTCACTTCCTTGAATCTCACAAAATAAGAAACACGTTGTTTGAAACTGACAATCGGAATCGCTCAAAATCAAACCTTTCCGCACCGCAATGATAATCGCTCGCTCATTCGCTAGAGGTAGAGTTCATTGCCGCAGCGCAGCGCCCCAGCATGTACCCGAATTTTCTAGAAATAATATATAATGTTGCCATTTTTAAGAGATCTACCCATTTTGTGGAAACCTTAGTCTCGTATTCGTAAAAACTCTGGTGGCTTATAAAACAGCATTTGTTAAAACACAAAATAAGCCTAACTATGCCTAATTTCTCGCCTATTATAAAGTTTAAACAAAGGTGAAAATCTTTTATTGAACCGTTATTAAACAGATTTCTGATTGTTTTGATTTAGGTTACCTACTGTTTTTTATCATACGTTCTATTAACCTCCTATGGATGTCTCAAAAAGTTTTAATCTAACAGCTCCTGCGAGACTACCTAGATTATGAGCATTTGATCGTAACGTACTCGAACACAAATATCTGTCTTAGCAAGCAATATAATATTCTGTTAAAATCCCGTACGTACAGAAATTGATGTTACTGAAACTTTACCAAATTTACATAATGCTTTCTAGACTTAATTTTATAATAAATCTAAATTTAAAATTTAAGAAAACTCCCCTATTCCCATGCCTTAATTTCCTTAAAAGTAAAACAGCATAATATTTTGTAATGTGGACGCGATGCGATTTCATTTGATACCCCACACTAGTATAATTTGCAGATTTTCGGGTTTCCTTACCCACTCTCACCCCCATAACTTTTAAACGGCACAACCGATTTTCATGAAACATGTCTAAGAACACTCGCGCCAGACTCACCTTTCATACAAAAAAAACTAAATTGAAATCGCTCCATCCGTTCGGGAGCTATGGTGCCACAGACAGACAGACAGACACGTCAAACTTATAACAACCCTCTTTTTTGGTCGGGGGTTAAAAAAATTACCTCTTTGTCTTATTCATATTTACTTTTGTGTGTATGATAAATGATTTTATTATTATATTTTTGATAAATTATATGCTTAAAACAGTTTCAAATTTCGTTTCTTTTATTCATTGTCCACTGTTTATTAAATTTTGTGCTCATATTTTTTTTATGATCTGTTGTAATTTATATTGTAACCGATGTGATGTCCTGTTATGACGAGAACTCATCGCATTTATTTTGTGTAACCTTTGTTGTGTTGTGTGTCCTTTCTTAATAAATAAAACAGGTGTTACAATTTTATATAAGTCATGCTGTAGTCTAAGTAAGTAATTGCGATTATTTTGTTTAAGGATATGAATCACTACTACGTAGTAGTGATTATGACCTCATATTTGACAATAAATAAAGGGACTACAAAATTAAAAAATTATAAGACGTGAGAAATACCTACAATGCTTACTTGTTTACTGGTCAGTGGATAAAAAGTGGTTTAATTATAAAAAAAAGGTGTGTGTGCGATTCACACACGATAGAAGTGAAACTTCAGTAAATCGACAAAAGAATGAGATGAATAAAAAAATAACAATACTGTGCAAAAAGATTTTGTTCGGGCGGTCACCCATCCAAGTACTGGCGTCGCGCGACGTTCCTTAACCTTGTTAGCGTTTAAGATTGGCTTACCTGTCGTTTTTTCCGTTGCATCCGGTTTGAAATCACAACGATTATAGAAGTTTCACTTCAATAAATCACAAACACCTTTGTAATATATTGATTGACAAAAAAAAAACAAGACTATGATTAAATTACAAAATTAAAGAGTCCCAAACTCTGAAAGTGAAATATATTATAACGTACGAAAATCTTACTATCTTAGAGTGGACGCTTGAATCTTTGATCTTCTTTTGAAGACTGAGCATCTGTGTTTAGATAATTTGGCCATTACAAAAAAGAGAGTGTGCGGTGAGTTTTAGTTTTAGGGTACACACTTACACCTATATACGTGAGTATACACCTTTTCAGATTTCAAACCGGATGCAACGGAAAAAACATTATTAATATTACCTACCACAGATGTAACTTAAATTATTTACTTTATATGTAAAATTAAAAAATACTTTTCATCTCTTAACCAGTTCGGTGAAGGTACGTCCTATCTTAAGCTATAATATAATAATAATTATTGTTCGTACATTGAGACGTTTTTTTCAAATTAATTGATGTAATCAAGTAACTTTCTTAATAGACTGGCAACATTATATGTTCGAACGTAAAGAAAACTAAGTCATTAAGTACGTCACTGTCACTGTCACAATTTGTAAATCAAAGTTTCACTAAATAGCAACATCATGAAATCCGTATATTTATACCAAAATAATACAATAACGTAATTGGTTCAAAAATTAAAAATTCAGCTTAAGGCTCTAAGGCTAGCTCTAGCTCTTTTATCATTATCTCCGTTTTTCCCAAGAAGCTTATCTTATTAATATTTCACGTAGAAATTAACTTAAGCATAAGTATTAAACCTATGCATATTTTATTTAGGGTGCAGGTATTTTCAAAGTGGTTTTAAATAAAAATATTTTACTCATATCTAAGGAATAATAGCGAAGAGTTTCGGCCAAATCCTTCGGAGGATCTCACGGGTTAGCAAGAGCAAGGGTCAGATCCAAGGTTTAACTGTTAAGTTTAATAACACTTATTTGGTATTATAATGTAACAGTACATTTTTTTGAAAGTTTTGTGTATATTTAGTTTTTATACACAAGCATATAGCTTACCACGGGGCTAGATGTTGTTGTGTGGATTGTTCGGCAATATTTTTTATTTTTATTTATTTGCACTTAAATCATTACTTCATTACAGTGTACAATTAAGACGTAAATAATAATATACTAAAGTATTTATTATTGTGTAACATTTAATATATCAAAATAAGCAAAAATTGTACATAATATGTAAAAACAAGTGTAAAATTTAACGATATAATCAATTTATAGTTTATATCTGCAACTAGCTGTGCCCTGCGGTGCTACCCGCGTTATAATGGTTGAAGTACTCTTAACCAACAACATATTTATTTTAATAAAGATTATTATTCTTATGTTGATACAACTTAAACAAATTATTTCGACCAAATTAGGTACCATAAAAACGGTTTCTGTGAGTAAATCTTAAAAGATAGACATAAACTATAGCGGACTGTTTTTTTAGATCATTAAAAGAGCTATTATTCTTTAATACATATTTTTTGTGTATCTTGAACCGTTTTCACGGCGCACGCAACGGAAGGCTTCAAAGATAAAATAATTTCTCCCGTTTTTTACACATTTACCACTATATCTTTGCTCCTATTGGTCGTAGCGTGATGTTCTATAGCCTATAGCCTTCCTCGATAACTGGACTATCCAACACAAAAAGAATTATTCAATTCGAACCAGTAGTTTCGGAGATTAGCGCGTTCAAACAAACAAACAAACAAACAAACAAACAAACAAACTCTTCAGCTTTATATATTAGTATAGATTGTTAAATTTCACTTTTGGTTTATTTTCATTTATTTATCAGTTCGATCGATCCAAATAATACCAATTAAATTAGCGAACCCTACCGGTTTCATATTGTGTTAACGGGAACATTTGCACTGCACATTGTATGTGTGTAAAATATATGTTTTTTTTTTTAAATTTTTAACCACTGACAACTGAACTGACTGTTCTTGTTTTGTATTAAATATTAGGCCTGTAATAAATCTGGTCCGTACCGTACATTAATTTTGTTTTAAAGGTACTTCTACATACTTTATTGATTACACTTTCTTTCTATCTATTGATGTTATGTTATTCCGTAAATACAAAGCTTCGATTATTTCGAGGTTATCTTATCACTCGTAAGCTTGAAGTTAGGTAGAAGTTGTAGGTCACCTTCAGCCGGTTCATGACGTTACGATCATTTTCAGTGTAACTTGTTCACGCTCTGCTTGATAACATTTCGTTTGGTTACTACTGATTGCAGCTAACATAGCAAGTCAGTATGAGTGGAGAACCCCAAACGAAAAGAACCAAAATGAGTGCCTTGGACCAGCTGAAACAATATTCCACTGTGGTGGCAGACACAGGGGACTTTGAAGGTTGGTATGAAATTAAGGTATACATTCAATTTTTTCATTAAATATACTTAGTTATAAAAAGATCCATGTTTAAATTACCTTATTAATCATGAATATTTTAACACTGTAACTTTAACTGTCTGTTTTCTTTAGTAATGACCTTGTAGTGACTCTTACTAGAATTTTTTGAACTTAAGGTTCACCCAGTACTTATGCATAATGTCAATTTGTAGCGTGTTATATATTTAAACTCTAGGGTCATTCCAAAATCGCTACCAAGGGTAAAAACAGAAAAATATTCTGTAAAGTTAAAATTTCTTTCCTTAAATTTAATTTATTCCGAAGAAAAGTATTTCATATTATAATGTCCCGAATAAAATTAAATCATGGGCATAAAGTAAAGTCTGTCCTCAAGTGAAGTGGCTGAATGGTAAATCCACATGTCACTATTGGAAATTGAAAAAACTAAGTTAAAATATCAATCTTATAAATAGTCTAACTTTCTGAGAAACTAGTATTGAAGTTAGTTTTTCATAGTATTGGTGGAATCGGATAAAAAAATGAAGAAAGCTATTTAGATAGAAAGTTACAATTGACTTTCCTTCCCTACAATAATGTAATTTACCTTTCAGCAATGAATCAGTATAAGCCTACAGATGCTACAACCAACCCCAGTCTAATCCTGCTCGCAGCTGGGATGGATCAATATCAGCACATCTTGGACAAAGCTATCAAACATGGAAAAGATAATGGAAGGTATTTAATAACCTCTATTGGGTAACATTTTTAATTATTAACTCTTTTTGTATGTAAGCATAAGTCAATGAACATGCAACATTTCGTTACTGGTCATAAATTCACGAATTTCAAGTTGGCGGGATTGTAGGTATTACAAAATGTTAAAATCCATTTGACTAGTTTGCTTCTTAGTCTGTATTTGGCTCACTTATATCTCTCTAGATTCCAGTTCAAAAATAAAAAGAATATAAACAGGTTTCTTTCTTGGTCAGTGGTGTTATTCTAGCCAGTCTTACGGCCAATCAAATGGAATGGAGAAAACACATAATTTTGATTTTACAATCTACAACAGGTTGCATGTCGCTGCTCTCTCTTGTGGAAACTGCACCACATTTCTTGACCTATATCAACTCGCATTGAACACCATATTTTCCCTTGTTACAGTACTATTGAAGAACAGCTGATGGAGACACTTGACATGTTAAGTGTTTTATTTGGTTGTGAAATCCTGAAAATTATACCAGGCAGAGTATCTGTAGAAGTTGATGCAAGGTAATGATATATAAATATGTATGTTATAATTTTTCTTTATCGAAATTCAGTTCAAATCAAATAATATTTAATATTTATTAGACACAATTCAAAACATCCACAAACAATACATAAATTCTTTATTGCAAACTCATACAGAAAAATACATTCAATAAAATAAATCAAATGTAGAAATGCTAGTAGTGACCCACAGTGTTACACATGTTCTTACGGATTTTCACTCGGAATGTCATTTTCCCGCGATAAAAAGCCTATCCTTTCTCAGACTCTAGAGAAACAGATAGATAGAGTTACTTTCATATTTATAACATAAAGTATGTAATCGCCATCCGCCCTCACTCTGCAATACTCTGCATTCAAAAATTTTACTACTGATATTCACGCGGTTTTCAGTAAGTAATTGAAAGAGAACCACTCTTTTAGGAAGAAGGTTTTCCTATTATGTAGAACATGCAAACATACGAAAACTTGCGTATCGCTAGTTTTTAGGGCTAGGGTTCCGTACCCGAAGGGTAAAACGGGACGCTATTACTGAGACTTTGTCGTCTTTCTGCTCTCCGTCTGTCACCAGACTGTATCTCAAGAACCGTGATAGATTTTTTTTTATTTTTTTTTTATTTTTTTTATTCTATTTTTATTTAGGGACTTTGAGTTTACAAAACTATGTCAGTCCCATAGGAATATCTTAAGTACTATTACATCAATTACTATTTACAAGCAGCTTGTGTGCAGACTTAAACAGAGTGACCGCTGCAACAGAAGTCTGATCCACCAGGACACCCTGCATTGAGCCCACATCCAAAGCATTTAATTTACATTCCTTCAGTAACTCTTGTCTTAAGGATGCGCTCCGGGAACACTCCACCAAAAAGTGGTAGGTGTCTTCCACTACCTCACATGATTCACACATAGGACTATCAACAATTTTCATTAAAAACTTAAAACTATTTAGTGGTATATGCCCAGAGCGCAATCTGTGTGCAACAACTATTAAATTTCTGCTAAAACTACGAGGTAAGTTGGTAAACCAGGGGATGATGGGTGGCTCACATTGGAGTGTTCTGTACCAAATTCCTTTCTCCCTTGAAACAACATCAAAATACTCTTTCCATTTGTCCCTTATCCTCCATTTGTATTTACATAAAATTTCAGAATATTCAGCTTTCATATAAACTTCTATACCATTTAATATTGCTTCTCGGGCGAGTTTATCTGCTATATCATTCCCTCGTACACCAACATGTGAGGGAATCCATTGCAAAGCCAGCGCCGCCCCCGCAGCCACCAACACCTGAGCTTTTCTGAGGATAGAGTAGGCAATCGATGCACCTCTGTGTCCAGAGGCGCAGCGAGCCACATGTTGTAAGGCGCTTCTGCTGTCAGACAGAATAACCACCTTTTTGTGCCCAGTGCTGATAGCATGCGATAGCGCCGCCGACAATGCAAACAACTCCACCGACATAATACAATTGTGTTTACTGACAATTTTAAATGTTTCATTAACATTGTTTTTAGGGTCGTGATAAGCAGCCCCTCTACCATCCCTAGTAAGAGATCCGTCGGTGTATACACAATGCCAACCCCGATATTTATTGTGAGCTTTTCTGAGGATAGAGTAGGCAATCGATGCACCTCTGTGTCCAGAGGCGCAGCGAGCCACATGTTGTAAGGCGCTTCTGCTGTCAGACAGAATAACCACCTTTTTGTGCCCAGTGCTGATAGCATGCGATAGCGCCGCCGACAATGCAAACAACTCCACCGACATAATACAATTGTGTTTACTGACAATTTTAAATGTTTCATTAACATTGTTTTTAGGGTCGTGATAAGCAGCCCCTCTACCATCCCTAGTAAGAGATCCGTCGGTGTATACACAATGCCAACCCCGATATTTATTGTTTAACATAAACAATGTATTATACTTTAATATATTATTGTCATAACTACTTTTTGGTGCTACAATATCATCTACTTTAGTATTAATAAAGCTTACATCAATATTACTAACCCAAGTGTCCAGGGTAAACATGTTTAATGGATTACAAGAATTAATTATTTCTAATTTAGTTTCATTATAGACAGAAGATAACAACACAGTCTTATTATTTTGAAGATTTAAAACTTGGTGTTTTTTTAGTACATTTAGAGTGACATTAGATGACCATGACTGTGCTTTCAAAACATACTTAGTTGCTAAATAATCTCTCCTTATATACAATGGCGGTACGCACAGCTCTGCTTCCATTACATGTATTGGAGTTGTTCTGATGAACCCCCCAATCACACGCAACGCTACATTTTGTACTCGGTCTAGTTTCTGTAAGTGGGTTTTAGCAGCATTGTGATATATAAAGGAGGAATAATCCATTCTACTTCTAATCAGAGCGATATATAGTCTCCTCAGGTGTTTCGGATGGATCCCCCATGAGGCCCCAGCCAAGACTTTGAGCACATTAATCTTTTTCGTAGTTTTCTCTTGTATTTCTCTGATGTGGCGACCCCATCTGAGTGATCTATCCAACCACAACCCTAGGTAACGAACGCAGTCAACGACAGGCACTGAATGACCATCGACAACCACATCCACCTGATCTCTTTTCCAACCTCTTTTAAATAAGCAAATCTGGGTTTTAGTCAGCGAAATATCTAAGCCTAATTCTCCTAACCGAGTGGATACAGTAGTGATGCAGTCCTGTATTTCCCCTATGCTCTTATCTATATCTCTGTTTTGTGCAAAAAATACAAAGTCATCGGCATATTGTAGTGATGAGATGTTTTGTAGAGATTGATTTATTTTATAAGTTATAATATTAAATAAAAGAGGAGAAATTGGGTCCCCTTGAGCAAGTCCCCTTCCTGTAGATCTCATAATTACATCATGTTCACCCTTATTGATCATAAGATATCTTCTGTTTAGGAAGCTATATAAATATTTACACACCTTTGTACCTATTTTTATATCATCTAACACATGCAATAATTGTTCCACAAGGATATTATTATACGCGCCGTCTATGTCTAGGAAACAAGCTAGAGTAGGTGTATTCTTAGCAAATCCAGTTTGTATTTGTGAGACCAATCTAACAATGCAGTCTATACTGGACTGTCCCCTTCTAAAACCAGAAGTTGTAGGACTTAAGATCTTATTCTTTTCCACAAACCACTCCACTCGCTTACCTAGCATAGAGTGAAACACTTTACACAAGCATGAAATAAGTGAAATAGGTCTTAGTTTACAATCTACAGTGTTATGGCCATCTTTAGGTATTGGTATTATTTTAATAAACCGCCATTGTTCAGGTATTACTGATTGAGCAAAAATTATATTATACATTTCTAATAAGAACAGTTTCCCTTCTAGAGGTAGTTTAAATAACATAGAATATGTTATCTCATCTTCCCCTGGCGCTGTGTCTTTTTTCTTCAAACAGTTGTGAAGTTCCTGCAGCGAAAATTCGATTTCTAATTGATTGTTTTTAGAGACAAACCTCGGTGGTGGTGGCAATACATAATCATGTGTCAGAGAACGCAGCAGCTGCTGTTTTTTGTCAATCGGAGCATGGAACCTGTTAGATCTAACACCTTTCATCCAGCGCATTTTATGCCACATTACAGTGGAGCTAGTTGTTGCGTCTATGTCACTACAGAAACCCTCCCAACCGTTTGATCTAGCCACACTTATAGATGTTTGTGCCTTAGCGATAGATTTGGTAAGAGCATCATAATTATCTGGTGTAGGATTCCTTCTAAAAAATTTTAGGGCTAAACGTCTTTCAGCTACTACTCTGGATAGTTCAGGTGACCAATAAGATTTTGGTTTAAAGTTTTTAGCTGGGTTGCAACAAATTTTAAAATAAGGGATGCTCTTTTCTGCAGCTTTGTTTATAGTATTTAAAAAAAAATCATAGATAGCTTGAACATTTTGGCCAAAATCACCAATATTGTGACTTAAAAATACTTCTGAACAGATATCATGGTACATTTTCCAATCAGCTTGTTTAAAATTTCTCTTTTTAATGAAAGTTAGTGACTCATTGTAATCTAGTCTAAATTTAATGATAAGATGGTCACTACCTAGACTTTCTTTGGTTACTGACCATGTTTTAAAGTAGATAGCAATATCCGTTGTTACAAATGTTATATCTGGTGAGCTTTCCTGCAGTACTCCATCCACTAATTTTATTCTAGACATTTCACCATTATTTAAGCTAATAAAATTATTTTCTAAGCTAGCTTCTAAAATTGTTACACCTCTGCTATTTGTTCTGTTAGACCAGTTTGGGTGGTGGCCATTAAAGTCACCAGCTATAATACTTTTGTGGGTAAATGTGGAAAATACATTATCCCAATCTGTTTGTGTTGTTGTTATGGAACCTGGACAATAGATAGAAGCAACATACTCTAAAAACTTACAATTTAAAACTTTTACACAAATTATTTCAATACCATTATTTCTAAGATTAATAGGATAAAGATGAACTTTTATTGAATTATGTACCACAATAGCAACACCCCCATATCCATCATCCCTATCATTTCTAAATATAGAATAGCCGCTTATTCTCAAATTTTTATCAGTATCTAGCCATGTTTCGCTAAGCAGACAAATACCAATTTTTTCTTGTATCAGCAAGGATTCTAACGCTTGTTTTTTAGGTACTAGGCTCTGTGAGTTCCACTGCCCAAAGCAAATAAATTGGGCAGTTGAACTCGCAGAGCCCAGAGGAACACGGTTTCCTGTTAAGTTAATGTTATCCATCAAGAAGGCCTATTAGTTTCCTAATAAGATCTCCAGTACTTAAGGCTTTAATAAAGTATTTCATAATTTCATCAAAAACTAAATTCATAATTTGTTGTATTTTGTCTGCAAAACTACCTCCAGAAAAGAAAATAATTTCTATTTGTTGTACTACATTTCTAAACTTATCTGTGTCCTTTTCTCTTTGATGTATCTTTTCTTTCTTCTCACTCTGACCACTCTTTTCTATGGGTTGATGCACTGCACTATCTGATATGTCTGGGGTAAACATATTCATCTGCTTAGATATTTTCTTTTTTTTTTGTTTTATTTTCTTTTTAGGTGTTGTGTTACTTTCTTCTTCTGAACTGCTTTTATCACACTCAGTATCAACATTTTCTTGATGTATATCTGCCATGACAGTGATCTCTTTCTGTGATGCTACTTTCTGATCACTTGATTCCCATCTCCTGGGATTCACTATGTTTACTGTAGAGGTTTCATTTGTCACAGAACTGTTATCTATTCTCACAGGGGTCTGGTTTTCTCTGCGGTAATTTTCTAGTGCTACTTTATAGGTACAGTTATTTTTACACATATTGTGTCTAATTGCTTTCTCTTTCAGAAAAGTAGGGCATTTCTTATTAAATGCAATATGATTTCCTTTACAATTAATGCATTTATATTTATCTTCAGGAATATCACAATTTGGGTGTTCTCCGCTGCATTTGGGGCATTTTATCCTTTTAGATGGGCATAAACGAGCTATATGCCCATATCTCCAACAAATTGAGCACTGTGTCACGGGGAATGTGAATGGTTCAACCTTGAAACGACAGCCAAAGCCATACACAAATAATGGTAGTGTTGGACTAGCGAAGCAGAATCTTACAGTCTCACTGTCACACCACCCAGATGATGATTGATGATCAAGCCGTTTCAATCTTTTAACTGAGAGTATTTCTGCTTCAGATTGAAATACTTCCTTTATTTCTTCTGCAGTTATTTCCATCTCTATGTATTTAACAACTCCATAGGTCACAGTTACTTCATTAGTAAATCGACATCTAAATCCCAAATCTTGTACTTTTTTGTTGTTCACAAGCAAGATCGCGTCGTCTCGAGATCCGAATCTTAGAAAAGCTCTGTAGGGAGTTTTGTATTTCACTTGGTAGATGTTAGGAATATTTTCTGACTTTAGAAATTTTGCCAGTCCTATCTGTTTGGGCAGCGGCTTATCAGATGAAATGCACACTTCAATAAGCTCTTCACTTGTGAACTCAGTTTCTCTTACTATTGGAGGTCCATTTTCCGTCCTCATGTTGTTTGTCAACTCTCTCTTCTTTTCAGATTTACTTTTTACAATAGAAAATGAATCCTCTTGTTCATCACTTGACTTTTCTTCTCGTCCTCTTTTTTCCTTTCTGATATTGGTCTCACTTATATTCAACACTCTCTGCTCATGATCAACAAAATTATTCAAATCCACTACTAAACTGCTCTCAATAATAATGTCTTCCATGTCCATTTCACATTCACACATGTTGGCGTGAGGCCCAGGGACCCCAGCCATTTATTTATTATTATTTTCTCAAGTTGAGGGTATTACGTAAAAATGCCGCGAAAATGTAAGCCTTCAATGTGAATGCGTGCGCTCACGGCGGGAGATCGCGCGCCACTGATGACCGTGATAGATAGAGAGCTGAAATTTTGAGCAAATACTAAAATATAAGGGGCTCCCACACAACTCCCTCTAAAATATCTCAGAAATCGTATATGTTAAAGATATGGTTCCTTAACAATTTCTTTGTCATTTCATTTACTCTGTCGATTGACATTATGTTTCATCACAAGCAATCAATTTTTTTTTAAATGGCAGACTGGTTGTTATGCCATTCTCCATACGAAATGTCGGAATAATTAATCCATGTTCATGATTTGTAAATGAAAATGCGGAACTTTAAATTTACCTATTTGAATTTATTTAAAAGAACCACCAACAGATTATACTAAACATGATATAGAGATGATGTATATTACTTTTACTTTACTCATACAAATGTATTTTGTGTTTGCGTGTTTATGTATACTAATATTATTAAGATGCAGAGTTTGTTTGTTTGAACGCTTAGGAACGAATGGTCCGATTTGTAAAATTATTTTACCGTTAGATAGCCCATTTATCGAGGAAGGCTACAGGCTAGTTTTACCGCGGGAAAATCCAAAACCACGGGCATCGCTGTGGCGTGGGAAAGGCTAGTCGTATTATAATAAATTAAAAAAATATATGGCTGGACCAACTACAGTTAAGGTGTAAGGTGGTGTTTAGTTTATAGAGTTCTTAGCAAATAAAAACATTTTGTCTTTGAAAAGTACCAAATTATTCAGTCAGAGCGGTCACCCATCGAAGTACTGGCATCGCGCAACGTGTTGGCGCAGAAAAACAAACGTGGTTTTTACAAGGTTTTGTAAAAACCACGTTTGTTTTTCTTAGGGTCTCGTTTTACCGTTACTAAAATTTTAAAATTTAAATGATTACCATACAAATATTATCATAGGGTTTAAATGACACAATATCAGCATTCACCATTGTATTAACTTAAACAAGCAATATTATTAATAACAGCCATTGTCAGCTTTCACAGATTATTATTTTTTATAGGTTATCATTTGACAAAGAAGCTAGCATTGCTAAGGCTATCAAGCTAATTGGCTTGTTTAGCCAGTTTGGCATTAAAAAGGAACGTATCCTGATTAAGCTGGCTTCAACATGGGAAGGGATCCAAGCTGCCAAGTGAGTACCTATATATAGCCTGTTATCTAATAAGTTAGATGTATATTTAGCGATAGTTGAGTATCTTTTATAATTAAAATAATACTTGTTTAGTGTTTGGCCTATCTTATCTGCAGCTCGCTCAACCTGACTTGCTGGTTTCACACAACATGATTTTATAAATCACTAAATCTATACTTATAATAAATCAAAGTTCCAAACCGCGTTAGAATGTCCCTAAGTTCACAATAAACTCAAAAACTACTGAATGGATCTTTATGCGGTTTACAGAAATAGGTAAAGTGATTCGAGAGGAAGGGGTTTGCATTCTTGCAGAGCCGGAACGGGCCAGCTAGTGATAAATACATTAAAACAACTTCATATTATGATTTGACTGCGCGATTGAGTCAAGTGGAGGAAACTTCAAAGAGCTCTATGTCCCTGATATATAAGAGGGATAAGAGGATAGCATCATTATCTTATGTTGATTTACTTTGAACAACTATTTTATGTAGTTGTGTGAATTGTCCAGCTATCATTTTTATTTCATGATATGTTCGAAACTAAAAAGTGTGACTCGGATGGTAAGCAGAGCACAATCCAGCAGTTTGGCACTCAACGGTTTTTATGTTTTTCACACCTACAAGCTTAAAGAACGTCGTATCTAAAATTCATAATAAATAAATAAATATTGCTGGACAATCCACACAACAACATCTAGCACCATGGTAAGTTATGAAGCTTGTGTTACGGATACTAGACATCTGATATACTTAATATAATAGACATACATAGATAGATATTTTTTATTATACATACTAAACACCCAGACCAAGGAGAAAATGCTTGCAGAACATACAAACACTTCACCCCTCGGCGGGAATCGAACCCGCCGAGGGGTGAAGTATAATAATTGTGTCCTGTATAAATATAAAGTTATAATTATTGTTTATACAAATTATTTTGCTACAGAGAACTGGAGAAGAAACACGGCATCCATTGCAACCTAACTTTGCTGTTCTCACTGTACCAAGCCATTGCCTGCGCAGAAGCTAACGTTACTCTGATCTCGCCTTTTGTAGGAAGGATTCTAGATTGGTAAGTTGAGACATCGTAAAACATGTTATAACACCTTAGTATACACTACAAAAAAAATAGGTAAACTATTTAGTCCGCCTGATAGCGCGTCCTAAAATGCTGAAAACCTATTTATTAATTAAATAAGTGCCAAGATATGAAACATTAAAGTTCCGTATATATTGTTTACAAATCTTCAATGCATGGTATCTGCTTGATTTTTCGAAAGAAAAAAATATAAATACGGGACCAATTATACATGTTAAGTCATCTACCCTTTTTTCTATGTAAACATAAGTTGAGCGAATACGATCCACATTATTTTATACTTCTATGTTCTATAATTAAATCAAAACAGCATAATTATAACACGTGCCATACATAGTTATATCGATGAGCGTAAGTCCCCAACACGTATGTATAAATGTTTTATGAAATTGCGTCATTCCTCAACAACATGTTTATAAATCCCGCCGCTATCTTTCAAACGAGAAATTTTAAGTTTTGTTTCACAATTTTAGGTACGTCGAGCACACGAAGAAGACATACGAGGCTAAAGAGGACCCCGGCGTGGTATCCGTGACCCGCGTGTACAACTACTACAAGAAGTTCGGGTACAAGACGCAGGTGATGGGCGCGTCCTTCCGCAACACTGGAGAAATCCGCGAGCTCGCCGGCAGCGACCTTCTCACCATCAGCCCCAAGCTTCTCCAAGAGTTGGCTGATAGCGACCAGCCCTTGAAAAGGGTTAGTTTATACTACACTAGCTTTCCGCCCTGTATTTGAATATTACCCACGGAAAAACTTGACATGTTTATTTTATGAATTAAAAGTAGCCAATGCGCGCTTAATGCGTGACTTGAAATTAATCATAAGCGAAGTAATCTGCCGTAACCAGTTATTTGGCCATTTTGACAACTTTTTGTGCAAGAAACACTAAAAATGGACAAATATCAATCGCATGTGCATAAAAAAATGCCGAAACGTTTACTTAGAAATACCTACGTAGATAACTTATGGACGAATGGATCAGTTTCACTAATTCTTCGTGTTTTGGGTCATAGTTTATAGTAGGAATAAAAATGAGCGAAACATATTCATACATTTTATAAATTAATGCCTTTATTCCCGTCATTATGGTCGCGATAAACGAATTGATCTTTATGCAGTTTTCTGCAATAGGCAATAGGTAGATAGGTGATTCGAATGGGAGGTTTTTACATCCGTGCTAAGCCGGGTGCCGGCCAGTAATTCTGATAGCATAAAGATGAGGCAGGCGGTTTGTGTATATTATTAGTGTGAGTTTACGGATGATTATTTATTTAATTTCTTCAGGTTTTGGATCCGAAAGTGGCCGCGGAAGCTGAGATTGAGAAGATCTCTCTTACCGAGGCTCAATTCCGCTGGCACCTGAACGAGGATCAAATGGCGACTGACAAACTCTCCGAGGGAATAAGGAAATTCGCCGCGGACACCAGGAAACTAGAGTCCCTTATCAAAACTTTGCTAGCTAAGAAGTAAAATACCTTTCAAGCAACCATTGAAGGTCACAAGCTACTTAGTTAATTAAACTTCCATGTCTTTCGGTGTATAAGAAAACTACTAACATTTATAAGGATATTTTTCTATTGCTATCTCGCTCAGACATCATAAACCTGAGTTAGATTTGGAACAAGTGTTAATTTATTTTATAATACAAAATTTAACTATTTCTAAGGACATTCCATTTGAACATGAAATTGATGAAATCAATTCTTTTTTTATTAGATCTGTTGTATAATAGCATATTTTGGGTGCAAATTATCACCCAGTTCTTAATGTATATGTGGGACCAAGTTTATCATGTTGTTTCTTTTCTTTTTGTTAATTTTATAATTGGGTTGAGGTGTGATAATAAATTTATTAGTTGTGCGTGATTCTAATAATGCGGCAAAGTTAGATACGCAACACTCTGTTCTATACTGAAGTGATTTTAAATTTACAAAAGTAATATTAAGTAAGCTCAATAGTTATATGCTAACTATTAAGTATTTAGTGATTCTAAGTTTAAATTTGCTTCAATTAATTCGTGTGTGTGTATCTAAATTAAGCTCATTGTTTTTCTTGATTTCAAACCTATTTCTTCAATACGCAGATTTTGGGGTGTCATTCTTGAAAGGAAGACACATTTTCACTCAACAGGTTTATAGTTTAAAAAAAATTGGAGTTTTCGCTGTAATATGCAGTCAACAGTATCGAATAATAGGTAAATAATATTTTATGACGCTTATTTTAAAACAATCCAATTGAAAATAAATGTGGCGGAATATGTAAAAATATGATTGACTCATATTTGGCAATACGTATTAACATAAATTTTCAATCAATCATTAATAGCCCTAGACGCATGAACTCTCGACGTTTTATAAGTCAACAACATGCATTTTAGCAAATCTCTAAGAAGTAGGTAAAAAATCCTAGTCCTAGGCAAAATTGCAGCATTTATCCTGTCTACCCTATTGCATATTGATTATAATTCTCCTACTGTACATAAGCAACTGCAATAAAAATAACAACAGAAACAACAAAAAGAGCATATTATTTTCTAAAACTGCTACGAATATTTTGTATTTTACAGCAAAAGTTTGAATGAAAGGAAAAAACGCGTCAGTGACGTATAATTGCATATTAGCCATAAAATAAAAAATATCTCCACTGAAATGAAAGGGATTATTCGATTAAAAGAAGCAGAAAATAGCTAACGGTTTAAAATGCGAAGTTATAATAATAAGGCCATGTTGCAGTATAAACGTACCTACGGTAGGTAAGTTATATTTATTTCGAAACATGTTGTTGAATAAAGAGTTGTTGATAGGAAACATGTTGTTATTATTATCTCTTACATGAGATTTAACTAAAATGAGACAAATTTCGTTTAGATAGAACCAATAAGCGAGTGACCTGTTTTTGTAGTCATTCCGTTTTTAATTTGTAAAAATACCTAATAATGCAAAATCTCGAAAACAGCTAAAGGGTGTGCTTTGCTAAATGAGTGTCTTGTAGGATAACAACTTAAGTACCAAATATCAGGCGAGGCCGGCATCCACCGTAATCCCGTGTACTTAACTATGTCGTGCGTTCATCTAACACCTTCGGCGGCGTCCTACACTACTCTTATCAATCAGTGGTTTCTATTGGAGAACTTCTCGGCCCCAAATACCATTATACGAGCCTCTTGTGTCCCACTGCAGGGCAAAGGCCTCTTTACCTTCTTTCCAGACTTCCCTATCTGATGTTAAATCTATCCAGTCCTTGAGGTGGGCGTCAGGGTCATCTCTCCACCGTCGCTTTGGTCTACCGCGAGGTCGTTTACTGTCCTGTGGAATCCATATAGTTGTTGGTGGATTTAGCCCACGAATCATCCGACCTGCGATAGACATGTCCTGTTCTACTTGCTTTCTGTTTGGGTCAGTGATCCGCGTTCTTCAATTGCGTAAGAAAATCGCCTAAAGCCCTCTCTGAGCGACTCTAAGCCTATTTGTAAGACCTGGTAAGGTAAGCAATAGAGAGTAAAACTAGTATCTTGCCTAACGCTTGATGTTGCGGTGCGGTGCTATTTATCGAATATTACTTATATATTTATGTATTATTATATTTTCATATAAAAGCAAATAGGTAGTATTTGCTTCTTTAATATTCCTAGAATTTTGATACTACTCTCTATCCTATTATGGATTGAGAGCCAGCGCCTGCCATACCTACGTTAAAGTATGAAAGCTGTATTTTTTTTTCACGTGTTCTCACTGGTGTAGAGAACAATGTTTGGGGGTTACGAACCTGGAGTAACGGTTCCTTCCTAACGGTGTAACGGTGTAAGGGATATATGAGATCTTCCAAATAGACCTGTGTTTGAATATTCTTGCAACATAATTCTCAAGAACTTTCAATTAATATAATATTTACAACTTTATGTCAAATTACGTTCTCAAGAAAAATAATTCTCAAGAAACATAATTAATATAATATTTAAAATATTATACTCAAATTCCGTTCAATAATATTAAATTAGTCTATTTTTTTCAGTTATGTCATGATTATTAAATAAAACAAATCTATTCCTGTATACTTACTTTATATTATTATTGAAAAATTATTGAATGCTAAAATTGACCAGTAATATTCGTATATACTTTTTATTAATTATAAAAGTTAAATTGTTGGAATACTGTCTTAAATGCATTTATATACCTGAGCAATGCTCTCGCAGTGCTTTTGACTTTCTATAATTTGACGTGAGAGAGCTCAGGTACTGCACGCCTTGATTGCCTGATACCTACTGAAGGCACCGTTAGTCCAGGATCGTAACCCCCAAACATTGTTCCCTACACCAGTGAGAACACGTCAAAAAAATTTCAGCGTTTATACTTTAACGTAGGTCTGGCATGCGCTGGCTCTTAGTCCAATAAAGTTATTACGCTACAGAAAAATCAATTAGGTACCTATTTACGTAATCTACGCATGACATAATTAATGTGGATGGCCCACGGATAAGTTTTATATAATTTTGTGGCATGTTTTAAAGGTCGAAGCTTATTTAGCAAATATCGGGTAAAAGTACTTAAGAGCATCCCTGGAAGATATTGAAGAAGTATTGAATTCTGAATCGTTTGGGCCTGGTTTCGCGCTAACTGTAGTATATTTCATTGGCTTGTGAATCAATCTGAAACTGAGCTATGTCGAAAGAAAAGACGTTGCGAAGTTTCTCGGAACGCTGCCTTCCGAGTTGTATTCGGCGATCGTCTGTCCTATGAAATGTTTATGTCCTACGGCGCAAGAGGTAGCGGGTACGATTCTCGCCGAGGGGTTAAGTGTTTTTATGATCTGCAAACAATTTCTTTAATATTTTAATTTTATATGAACATGGACAAGACGAAAGTTGTGTCTAATATCCATGTTGTGCTAGGTTGAGAACTTATTGTTGACGCGTAGTTATTTTAAAAAGCTGCAAATTTTGTCTGTCAGCAAATAATGATGTTTGAGAACGTAGTGGTTACTTTGGGAGATATGAGTTGGTGCAGGTGTTTAAAATAATACCATAGTTACGGTTTTTTTCCATTTCGTTACTTTGGGATGTAATACACATAATAATTAATCATAATTATCATTTCCTGAGGTGCCTTCCTCTTGCCAGACACCCCTGAACTGTAATTTAATTTATCATAAAACTCAGAAATAAATAAATATTTAGTGATAGTCTCGAATATTGCATTTTCATTTAGATGCTCACTAACCATTATTAACCGACTTTCAACGAAAAAAGGGAGGTACTTTTCTTTTGACGTGTTTTTTCTTTTTTTGATTATTTTATTACTTAGTCCCCGTAGACACATTCGGCGTGTAACTTTAGTTCTCGAGTTATTGTTTTGTTTAGTGTTCGCGCATCTTGTTGGGCATATATCATTTTAACTGAAATCAAAAAAGGATTCCTCCTTCTCTATAATAATTCTAAAATAGGAGTGTATTATTAGTTCTCGAAATATGTTCAATGTTGTTCTTAATTCGTATCGAAAATGTTGAGATGTTATGGTAAAAATTTAGTAATAATCATTTATTGTTTGTGAATCAATCACAATAGGTACCTACATGCAGTCAGTTATTAAGACTTAAGATCGAACAATTGATTCCGCTACCAGAGCATACAAACATTAATAACAGTAAATAAAATTGGTGCATAATAATACAATAAAGTGTCTATATAATAAAACAAATGAGAAAAAAAAACAATCACATAATAATAATACATAATAATAATGTCAGAAAATCAGTAATCCCATCAAAAACAATACTTGTCAAAAAAACCAAGTCTCGCAACTCAGTTGTTCTGCGGTAAAAAGTTGTGAGATCCATGTTATATACCAAGTCGGTTATTAATTTATTCAGTCTCTACATAAGCGACTTTCTGTCTTAATACGTCCAGTATCTAAGACCACGAACGTTGTCCATAACAATTGAAAATCAATTGTGTCTGGAATCTCCGTACTCGAAGCATTAAGTTGTTACGTAATAATTAACAGTATTATTATAGTGACGCATATCAATTTTAAAATTCTTTAATGTTTTATATAAATATATTGAGACTTGGCCATCGCACTAAATAATTGAATTAACACGTGTTTTCAGGCGATTGAATTTACACGTGTTTTCAGGCGATGGCCAAGTCTTAATATATTTACAAAATACATAAACATATTAAATCATGGAAAATATTTATTAAACTTTTTAATCAAATCGGATTTTTTCCTTTTTCTTTTTTTTATGTTTTCGTATAAAATCTATAAAAAAAATAAGACTTAAAATAAAATACAGATATGTACTTATGTAATCAGTAATTACATATTTTACGTTTAATAATACCTACATTCACAGTTTAATAGTTTACACATAAGACTTTACAACGAGCTGTGATTCTAATTGTTTGTATAACAGCCTATTTAATTATAAGAGCCTTGTACCTACTTACTACACTCCGCAATACCCTTAACAGGTAGATTTTTTCGTGGTCTACCAGGGTCACTAAATAAGAAAAAGTTCGCGGGGCTGTGAACAGAATAATCTTATGACTGTGAAGTGATAAAAAAAAAACGTTATTGAGGCAGTCTGTATACTTGTCAAATGCTTCTCCTTTTTTTACCACAAAACTAGATTTAAAAAAAAATATGCACTTCACTTCCTGGATATTATGAACAAATTATTTTGTTTAGGGACGATTTTTAAATCTTGGATATCGCCTGACTGTCAAATGAAATGTGAAAAATAAACTATTACATTCTATTAGCTGGTCCACACCCAGTGACTATTGAGCGTTATTGTTTTGGTATAGAGCTCAAGAAAAATAAGTAACACAGATGTCTGCTACGAATTTTAATGTACCTAAAGACATAATCGTAGTCGCCATTTACTTGACAAATCACTAGCTTCATATGTAAATCCCTGTAAATTGACCACAATGGCTAAGTACCTGCTATTACAGTTTAAAATTCTTCCTCGTAAGCTGTAGGTATTTTAAAGCATGTTGTATAGAAATAACACCGTCCGAACAAAATCTTTTTGCACAGTATTTTTTTTATTCATCTCATTCTTTTGTCGATTTATTTCACTTCTTACCGTGTGTGAATCGCACACACTATTTTTTTTTTTTGGTTTCATACAAATAACACCAAAATGTATTGATAATGTTTTAAAGTTGATGGGTCGAAAAATACAATATTAACAGGTTGTTAGATCGGTTCAATCCAGGCATCCATAAAATGTAGTAATTCATAGTCTCTGTAAGCAAACAAGTGGAAACTTGCTGGTAAATAAAACTCAACAGAAGACCAGAAAGAAACCCGTGGCGATACTATACTCCTCTTTGCCTCAAGTGGTTGCAAATCCAAGTCCCTAAAAATTTAGTTTTTGTCGTGATCTACCAGGCTCTCATAATTTACAAAAGGTTTGGAGAGATGTGAAATAGCATCATTCATGATGTATCTACGCACCGACATTAGACCACCAGGGTGACCTGCGATATATTACTTACATAAGCCAAACAAATTACTTGTGATCTCTCATTTACCTAGTACAGCGCTCCGGAGGTTTCCGATATCTTGGCCACATGTTTGTTACAAGAGCTGCTACTAGAATCAAACAACCTGTTTAATATTCTGGAAAAATCAATAACAATTAATTACAAATTTTGGAAAATTACTAAAATCACAAATTTTTACCGTGGTATAAGAGAATTTAAAAAGTGGTACGGGTTAATTCCTCGGGTTCATGTAATGTTTGACACAGTCAGCAGTCGCACAGTCACATTAATTTAGGCGCCTAGAGTAGTTAAATCAAAGGGCCGCGCTTGATCTGACCCACATTATAGAAAAACTGAATATTTACGAGTTAACTGATTTTAGCCTTCTAGGCATAACACTAGACACAAATTTGAATTGGAAGTCCATATCCAAAAACTTAAAAGTAAACTGTCTCAATTTGTGTACGCTCTGGGTATATTGAAAACTCATACAAATTACGAAACTGCGCTGTCCGCGTATTATGCCTATGCCTACGGATGGTTTAATTACTCCATTGTTCTGTGGGGCGATAGTACAGAGTTCCAACAAATATTCCAACTTCAAAAGAAATGTTATACGAATTTTAGCTAACATTAAACCGCGTAACAGTTGCAAACCACACTTTATAAAACATAATTTACTCACACTTCCTTTTCCTTTCCTCTATATTTATCAAGCCGCACTATTTGTTAGGAAATATCAAAACTTATACTTTAAAACAAACTTAGACCTAAATAAAAGTTACCTACAGCCTGCGAAATAAAAACAAAATTATAATTGCATCGACAAAAATTAAATTAGGGAGTAAGAGTCCGAACCATATAAATGCCAGGGGCATGCTAAGTACTCCGCGCTCGCCGCTGCTGCCCTGAGGCAGGTGCTGCAGCGGATGCCTTTCGGAAGGCTCCTGACGAAGCGCGCCGGTGATCTGTGGCGGGATAGGTATTAACACTTAAAATATCTTCATACCTTCAATAAATCCATCAAAAATAATTCCGCGGGAAAATTCATAGTTACGCGGGTAACACCGCGGGGCACTGCTAGTAATTAATATATTATAAAGTAAAAATTGGTTGTTTTTTGTTGAAAATCTACTTATGTTTAGGAATATTTAAAAATACTTTTTTTACGTTGCTACACGTTCCATTTTCAACCAACTTTCCTGTAAAGTTGCCCTTGTTAAAAAACCATGCAAAACTAAGTGCTTTTAAAACGGGTATTAATTCGTTAAAAGCATTTTCTTTCAACAATGGAAAGCCTACCTGCGTCAGATAATCAAATTAAGTGACCATCGCATAGTCGGCCGGTATACAAAAATGTTTGGCAACTGGCATCAAAATAATGCATAGGGGTTATAAGGGATTATTAAATTACATCTACTACTTCGTTAAACCTTAATTCGTTTATGAAACATGAATATGTAAGCTTTTTCTATGACATTTTTAATGTGACCCTTTTAAGAACATCGGCATTTCTTTTTAAAGTTCATAAAATTTTACAATTTAACTAGTAATAGTACTTATGTATAAATGTACGTATAGAATGATAGTGACGTTTGATGTAACTGCTCGTAGTGGTATTTGTTACTTGACTAAATAATTAATTAAGAGTTCTAGAGGCTAGTTCTAGGCAATATCAATTTATCTTAGTAAAGTTTTATGATAGTATAGTAGTAGGAGTAAGTGGGAGGACACTCAACTTTCATTCCGAAGGTCGTGGGTGCAAACCCCGCCGCGTACCTTTGCATTTTTCTTCATGAGCGCTTTAAACACGTGCTTAAACGGTGAAGGCAAACATCGCGAGGAAACCGGCATCATAGAATAATAAATACGCCGGCATGTTCTGAGAACTTTAAAAGAGTTTGAAGAACATGTGACATTCACCAACCCGCACTTGGCCAGCGAGGTGAATTTACTGGTGAAGGCCTAATCTCTCTCGTCAAGAGAGAAGTCTCCGTGCCCCAGCAGTGGGAACGTTAATTTATTTATACTTTGTGCACAAAAAACAATGTACAGAGGAGGACTTAATGCTAGAAGCATTCTCTACCAGTCATCCTGGGCGTGCAGGATATATACCTAAGGAATATTTATACATATATCAATATATACAGATATACCATAAACAATAAATAAATTTGAGAATTGTTGTAATCATAAAAATACATAAATCATAAAAGCTATACCTAATTACAAGCCTTGTGAACATTTTAGCAGCTAATTACGGTTAGCTAGATGTTTGCGAGCCGCCAGCTTAAAACTCAGTTTGTTATTAATTTTTCTAATGTCCAGGGGTAGAGAGTTCCATAGTCTTACAGCTACTACTGCGAAAGAATTGCCTACAAAGGAAGTGCGGTGACTCGGAGTTGCAAGAGCTAGTGTATTAGATGACCGTAGATTCTTTGAGTGGGCCTCTGCTAGAAACTTGAAATCTTTCTTAAGGTTTAAAAAAAAGGTGTATGTGCGATTCACACACGATAAAAGTAAAACTTCAGTAAATCGACAAAACAAAAAAAATACTGTGCAAAAAGATTTTGATCGGGCGGTCACCCATCCAAGTACTGGCGTCGCGCAACGTTGCTTAACCTTGTTAGCGTTTAAGATTGGCTTACCTGTCGCATTTTCGTTGCTTCCGGTTTGAAATCACAACGATTCTATAGAAGTTTCACTTCAAAAAGGTATTATATACACTACTCGTTTGTGTATACGAATGTCGCGCCTGCGCACGTCTCATTTAACTGTTTTACTATCACATTTTTTTCAGTTCGGTCGCGCAGCAAAATCCCTGTCTCCGTTATCCCTATCACAAATATATTCTTCGATAGGGAATTGAAGAATATAGTTGTCTTATTACTAAATTATATTATGAAAGTAAACCGAATAACCGCCGATGGATCCGTGTTTATTAATGGTAGTAGATAGGTGATTTTCAAATGATGAATATAACAAACAATTAATAATAAATAAAGTTTCAATTATGGCATAGCTGTGTTGTTCTATTCGCTTCTCAACTCAGTATAAAACATTGAAGCGAACTGGCAAGACAATGTTATTTCCTTGATATTTTTTGTTTAAACAATTTAGTTTTATTAAGTTGACCTGTCTATGTAGGCTTGTGCTAAGGAAATAAACGTTTTGACTTTGACTTTGACATAAGAGTCCCAAGGGCTATGCTTGGTGTTTCTCTACGAGATTAAATCGGAATTAAGGAGATACGTAGATGAACGCTGGTCACGGGAATAGCTAAGCTTAAATAGCTTAACTATTCCGGTGACCACTAAAGTGGCAATGGGTCGGCTACGCAACACGTACCTAGAACAGATGGCCGTCGGGCCGGAAAGTTCTCGAATGGAGACCACGTATTGGCTTGACTTGGAGAAGGCTGCGGGCTTACGGTGGATGCAAGCCGTTTCCAACCGAAATAATTTGAATCTTTGATGGAGGCCTATGTCGAGCAGTAGACGTCCCACGGCTGAAATGATGATCCATGTAACTTTTGGTCAATGGACTAAAATTTTTCAACGATTAGCTGTAAATAAAAAATACTTTGTTCGAGTTTAAGATAATAGTAGGTACGTCCTAGTGATAAGCTTTCAACGCGCTCAAAGCGCGCAATATTTTTGTTCAGAGTTCACATGCGGAGATTTTATACCGAAGTTGGAAAAACTTGTACGTGTGTGTGAACGCGATAAAGAACGCGGGTTGCCCTTACCTATGCAATTACATAACACTCTTCATAGGATTTTGTTTCCTAAATATCGCTGAAAAAAAGAATATAAATATTCTATACCTAATTATATACTTTCGGTGAAACGTATTCTGGGGACTAAAATTCTATGAATTCTACGAGAGCAACACTGAAAATTTCGGGAATCAGGGAAATGATACCAACGGTTTTATTGATTTTCGAAGTACATAACTATGAATATCCTTAGAATTTAACACATATTTTTGGAGGTTTTGTCTGTTCACGTCCGTAAGTGGTAACCCTCTGAATCCTTACACGTGACCTTCGGGTGGTGCTAAGAACAGTCTCTGGTGGTAGGCTTCGGCTTGTCACCACCCTCCGGGCTGGGCCAGTGCGTGAAGCGATTTTTTCGTGTTTCGTAATGTGGCCCGGAGAAGCCATCTACCTTCTAGGTCTTCATGTCCCATCTTAGACCACATCGTCACTTTACATCAGGTGAGATTGTGGTCAAATGAAGGCATACACAGCATAAAAAAAACATATACTTAATTACATTCGATGAAAACAATAAATAATAAATACTTTCGGACAAAAAAAATAAAAACCGACTACGTTTTAACTTTTTGATTTATATAGATGCGACGTTCTATATAAATCACAAAAGTTCCTTTTACTGAGTTCAATTACGACAGCGCGGTGAGCAAATAAATGTTAGCAAACCATTCTACCTACATTAACTGTTCTTTGTCCCTGAAAAAGGCATAGGTAGTTATCAAATTTTCAAAAACCCTTATTTTTATGTTTTAGGTTTGTAAGCATAAATCCGTTTTCGTCACCTGATACTACTATAAATCGAAATTAAAAATTTAAGAAAAACCCCCGATTCCAATTCCTTCATTTCCTTTAATGTAAAACAACATAATATTATGTAATGTGGACGCGATGCGCTTTCATTTGATACCCCACACTAGTATATTTGCAGATTTTCGGTTTTCCTTCCCCACTCTCACCCCCATAACTTTTAAACGGCTCAACCGATTTTCATGAAACATGTCTAAGAACACCCGGGCCAAACTCACCTTTTATACAAAAAAAACTAAATTGAAATCGCTCTATCCGTTCGGGAGCTATGGTGGAACAGACAGACAGACAGACAGACACGTCAAACTTATAACACCCCTCTTTTTTGGTCGGGGGTTAAAAATATGCTCACGTGCGTATTAAGAAGAATGTAGAAGCAATGTCAAGGAAATATAGCTTTTCGATAAGTCAAGGTTACGATTAGGTACCTTTACCCACCTACTATGTAGAAACGCAGTGGTGTAATTATCGGAATGGCTCTTAATTAGGAATGATTAAAGTGGAAACCTCAGCCGTGTGATGTGGTGAGACTGCCTAGTGCCAAAGGCAGTTACGTAATTGAATGTGTTTCCCATTACGACCTTGGTAGGTGGGGTAGGTACGGTACAACTTAACTCGTTCGTAATAGAGCGAGAAATAAACGGTTTAGCAACCGGGTGTCAACGATGTACCTTTACCTTGGCAAGGTGCATGTGTCATTGTTTATGATTCGATAGAGTTTTCCATACAACGATAATGGACTTGAGATGAAATTTCTGGAGGGCGGCGTGAGGGGGTCGGCGCGGCGCGGAGGGCGGGAGCAGGGTTGATATTGACCTAGATGTTCATTCAGCGTTCGGTCGATGCGAGAGCTTGTCATCTGCGCGGACCCGCTTTTTGACTTGTCTGTTTCAATGTGATTCTATTTAATTATATAATTTATTTGTTTTTGCCAATTTCAATTTCTGTTCATCAGTTGATGGAATTTTGGGGATAAATACGTTAATTATTTTTTTTTTGTGTTTAATTTTGGGGTTGGGATGAAGTTTTTCGTGAGAAGCGTGATTGTGCTCATGCCGTACAGGTTCTACTAAAGACCAATGAACCAACCGAGTTGTTCTCTTATCAAAAATGGACACTAAGGACAAGAAACAAATCCCCGCTGTGGCGAACAACAGCCAAAATATGGACATGAAGTTTTCAGATGTAAGTACTACCTAAATGTTAATTTTATATAGGTTAAGTGGTAAAAACATAATATTATAATAATTGTATAGTTATTCAATATATTTATCACTGGTTTCATCAAGTCGAAGAAATATAGGTCACCGATCTTGAAGCTTTTACAGATATCGATTAAGAGAAGGCCATGTGATCTTCAGCTGTTCATCATCATATCACACATACGTGAATCTAACAACTTTTTAAGAACCTACAATACGGGTTTTAACATCATCATCATCATTATTTACCTGTATGACGTCCATGATGGACATTAAGCCTCACCAAAAGATTACCAATTATTCCGATTGGATGCTAGTTGCATCCACCGACAGCCAGTAGGTAATCAAAGTTGGTTAAATGGCTGATTGTTGATGGCTTTGTCCTGAACTCTGACTGACATTGTGGCATTTCTGAGTCACTACCACACTTCGATATGCTGATGGTCAATTCGACATTGTTAAAGAGACTCAAGCACAGCCCATGTTTCGATCGAATAGTAAGTGTTTTTTTTTTTTTTTTTTTATTATTGATAAGTCTTCTATTGACCACAATCTCACCTGATGCAAAGTGACGATGTGGTCTAAGATGGAGCATGAAGGCCTTAAAGGTGGCTTCTCCGGACCACATTACGAAACACGAAAAAATCACTTCACGCACTGGCCCAGCCCGGAGGGTGGCGACAAGCCGCGGCCGAAGCCTACCACCAGAGACTGTTCTTAGCACCACCCGGAGGTCACGTGTAAGGATTCAGAGGGTTACCACTTACGGACGTGAACAGACAAAACCTCCAAGTGTCTCGTAATCCACAAATACAAGAGCAGCAAGTTATACAATTCGGTCTTCTGAATATCTCAGCGTATGACTTTGATAATATCGTACTAATGCCTTCTCGGAACTCTGCTTGTTACGAGTAAGCAGGATGAAATTGTTGTCAGCCCGCGTTCGACACGATATTTAAGGACACTTTGAGATCAGCTTTTATAAACATGATTCAAAAGCGAGATGGGTCTGTAGTTTATTCATGTTTAGGACCTCTTATGTAAATGTGTCTTCAACAACGGTTTTATAAATTTAAGTCACTCCTAAGATGGGACATATAACAACACAGTCACATTTTTTGGGATCAGGAATTACTAAGGAACTGTTGTGGAAAACGGACTTTGGAGCTCTGATTGCTCTCTATCGTATCTTTGATACGATCTGTATATACGTAGCTGTAGATACGTAGCTTCACTACGTATATAATTTCACAAGGTACGAGTAATATAAATGCTTATTTTGTTTTCATAGTAACTCAGAATCAAAAATAATATTAAACAAAATTTACATCAAGGTTTTATAAACAACTAGCGGCCCGCCCCGGCGTCGCGTCGCACGGGTATAAAATTTTCCCGGAAATTATTCGAATTTTACTCGCCGTAAAAACCATCCTAAGACTCCAACGAACATTTAAAAAAAAAGTTGAGTTATGCGCTTAGCAACACATTTTGCGATTCATTTCATATATAAGATTAATGTTTAAAATGAAAAAAGTTGTTGTAGTGACATAACTACAATAGTTGGACATATGCTACCGCGGAGTTTTTTGTAGACATTATGATGTTCTTCAATATTGTTGTAGGTACATTATTTTGTTCTATCGCTAATAGTTTCGGCAGCGCATTCGACGACGACATTTTAAGACTCATTTTTCTACACCTTCGGTTACATTGTTCAAATTTTACCAAGGATCCCTAATTTTTTTCAAAATGAAATGTAGCCTGTGTCAAATTGAAAGAATGTAGCATTCTATTGGTAAAATAATTGTTTAAATCGGGCCAGTACTTTTCGAGCCTATTCATTACAAACATACAAAAATAGGTACAAATCTTTCCTCTTTATAATATTAGTGTAGATGTAGATTATTATTTTCCAAATACCAATCTAACTTAAAATATTATGATATTTACTATTAATATTTAATTTTGGATGATTGTTGTAGGTACTTAATATTGAGTATTTATTTTATGTAAAGAAAGTGGCGTGATTCTTGTGCTGCTTCACTTTGCTCTTGCGATTGAGAAGCACGAAGTCGAGCCATACTATCGCGGCGCTGTTCACGTGCAATTTCTTGTTCTTCTTCATTCCTTTCATTTGCAGTATTTCGTATTCTTCTTGCATTACGGCTTTGTCGGGAATGATTCAGATCGTCTTGCTCGCAGCATTATTAATTAAACTTCACTTCACTTCAATTCACCTAAAAAATTATTTCAATCATTTGCGTTTTGTTATTCCAAGTCAGATTCTTTTTTGTTATAACACGTTTTATAATGACTGACGTTTCATGTCAAGTCACACGGGAACGCTGTTGAACGGGATGAAAAGTATCTTATGTCCGTCTCCTGGCTCTAAGCTACCTTCATACCATTTTTCACCCAAATCTGTTCTACCGTTCTTGAGTTATAAGTGATGTAACTAACGCGACTTTCTTTTATATATATAGATAATTCATGTTGTGCAGTGATGGGAGCATTAGGTCGGTCGGCATGTCCATGAAGTATATCAATGACGGGTATTGTCTAAGAAATTCCGGACTTCATAAGCGTGATTTTACTGACAGCTGTCAGAAACACAAACTGAAAGCGGCCATATTATTATGCTTAAATAAATCATAATAATAAGATTATCCTATTAGTTCGCTTAACATTTTCCAAACATCAATGATGTTTGGAAGCGAAATCTAGATACGCAGGATTTCCGGGGCGTACTTGCAATGACCTTAAAACAGAGCTTTTGAAAAGCAAGTGAGTACCTATTTTATAAATCATGTCATCACCCTTATAAAGAACAACAGCTGAAGAGATGCTGAAGGGCTTTAAGTTTTGACGATCCAGCTTTCCACCTGAATGTGAGTGGTTCGCTCTCTGATACCAACACCTACTTTACCTTGTGCGGCGTCTTGTTGCTTTTGAGTTAAAAGGTCTGCGAGTTTTCAGTCACATGCCCCGTCCCGAATATTAACACTATTAGCTTTTATCTCGTGTTTTATGCCGGGGTCGGTGCATAAGCCGGTACCTTTTAAACGCTAAGTGGTAGCAGGTACTTAAATTAAAAACTGCTGCAATGTCGATGGCACTTACGTTGTAACAAAGGAGTTTTGGACGATTAAACCGGCACCGGCGGGGACGAGCTTGACAGTTTCCTGCATAACTGGCGAGAAGTGGCCGGAGATCGGGAGTTGTGGAAAAAATGGAGGAAGGCCTTTGCCCAGCAGTGGGACACAGGGGGCTTATAATAATAAAAACCGACACCACCTTGGGATTGTTAGTTGCCCTCCCGGTAAAAGGTTTATCTAATTGTAGGCTTAGCAAGGCCTGTCCCTCTATTTATTTATGTGAGTTTACTGATAATTTCGTTAAGAACACGTCTAGCTTTTCGCTTGTTGCACATTTAAATGAGACTAACTTGCAAGCAACAACTTTAATTTAAAAAATAATCATCGAAATCCGTTCATGGAACTCAAAGTTTTGAAGTAACAAACATAAAAAAAAACATGCGCGTCGAATAAAGAATCTCTGTTTAGAACACTTGTTACGCCCCGCTCTAGCATTGTATCCGAATTCTAGAACATTCCGAGTCCTTGTAATCCTACCTCGAAGCTTCTTAAAGGCTCTACCTGTTTATGATAGACTGTAAAGGCTTAGCGTATTCAAAAACTTAAAATTATTTTAGCTTTATTAACCTAGACTTACGCCTACCGGTCGCCAACACATAAGTACATAGCATACGAGTACAAACATACATTTGATAAATCTAAATTTAAAATTTAAGAAAAACCACCGATTCCAATGCCTTAATTTCCTTAAATATAAAACAACATAATATTATGTAATGTGGACGCGATGTGTTTTCATTTGATACCCCACACTAGTATATTTGCAGATTTTCGGTTTTGCTTCCCCACTCTCACCCCCATAACTTTTAAACGGCCCAACCGATTTTCATGAAACATGTCTAAGAACACTCGCGCAAGACTCACCTTTCATACAAAAAAAACTAAATTGAAATCGCTCCATCCGTTCGGGAGCTATGGTGACACAGACAGACAGACTGACAGACAGACAGACAGACAGACAGACAGACAGACAGACACGTCAAACTTATAACACCCCTCTTTTTTGGTCGGGGGTTAAAAAATAGCACCTTCTAGCGTAGTTTAGTAAAAACGTGAACATTAGTCATTCGCGCGATGTTGCAGCGATAAGAAGGCGCGAGCCAAGTTGTTGTGTTTACATTGCGAGAAACTATAACGACTATGCGACAGTGTATTTTCCAAAAGGTATCTGTCAACACCTAACAGTAAAATTGAGAATCTATACTAATATTATAAAGAGTTTGGATGTTTGTTTGTTTGAACGCACTTATCTCAGGAACTTCTGGTCGAATAAATCTTTCGCTGTTTGATCGAAGAAGGCTATAGACTAATTTCTACCGCGGGTAAATAGGTCGTTTCCGCGACAAAATCCATATAATACGGGCAACGCCGTGGCGTGAAATGTGAGTTAAATTTAATTGTCTTTCGAGGTTCCCGATATTTTGGCACAGTTACATGCGCCATGATCACGGTTAAACCCAATCGGAAACACGGACGATGCGTAAATTTTTTTTTTTTTTTTAATAGTTTAGCTGTCCCACTGCTGGGCAAAGGCCTCCCTTTTCTCCTTCCACTCGTCTCGAACTGCCGCCACTTCAGGCCAAGATTTTAGATAAGCGTCAAGTTCGTCCCGCCATCGGATCCTAGGCCTTCCACGTCGCCTCTTAGCGTTGGGTGGGCTCCACTCTGTTGTGCTATTTGCCCACAAGTCGCTAGCCATGCGGCAGACGTGTCCAGCCCAGTTCCACTTCAGACTGCCTGCTTTCTGTCCAACGTCTACGATTTTAGTTTTGGAACGTATTAGGCTGTTACGAACATGATCTGATAGCTTTATTCCTAACTAGCTGTGCCCTGCGGTGCTACCCGCGTTATAATGGATGAAGTACTCTTAACCAACAACATATTTATTTGAATAAAGATTAATATTATTATGTTGATACAACTTAAACAAATTATTTCGACCAAATTAGGTACCATAAAAACGGTTTTTGTGAGTTAATCTTAAAAGATAGACATATACTATCGCGGACTGTTTTTTAGATCATTAAAAGAGCTATTATTCTTTAATACATATTTTTTGTGTATCTTGAACCGTTTTCACGGCGCACGCAACGGAAGGCTTCAAAGATGAACAATTTCTCCCGTTTTTTACACATTTACCACTATATCTTTGCTCCTATTGGTCGTAGCGTGATGTTATATAGCCTATAACCTTCCTCGATAACTGGACTATCCAACACAAAAAGAATTATTCAATTCGAACCAGTAGTTTCGGAGATTAGCGCGTTCAAACAAACAAACAAACAAACAATCAAACAAACAAACTCTTCAGCTTTATAATATTAGTATAGATATAATACGCTCCATGTTCCGCTGGCAAACTCCGAGGGCAGACTTTTGGCGGTTCGTTAGAGACCAAGTCTGGGCGCCGTAGGTCAGTATTGGGAGAATACGTACGTCCATTAGTTTATTTTTCAAAGAGAGTGGTAGATTGCCTTTTAAGAGATCTTTCATTGACCAAAAGCTTCTCCAGGCGTTTTGGATGCGTCTTGTTATCTCGAGATCTTGTCTTGTCTGGAGATAAACTATTTGGCCAAGATAAGTATACTCTTTTACGTACTCAATCCCTATTCCTCTGACATCTACTTGGCGCTCGGTACTATTGGTCATCAACTTTGTCTTCGCCATATTCATATGAAGCCCGACCTCGAGACTTGCGGTGTTGAGTTCGTTGATCATGTTCTTAAGCTCATTCGCGGAAGAAGAAAATAATACTATGTCGTCGGCGAAGCGCAAGTTGGTCAGCCTCTTAGCACCAACGATAATTCCCTTATTTTCCCAGTTCGCCGAGAGTTTGCGAAATACTTCTTCCAGCGTAGCTGTAAAGAGTTTTGGGGACAATGGATCGCCTTGCTTGACTCCTTTACTTATTTTAAAAGGTTGGCCTGTTGTATGCAGTTTAATGGAAGCTGTGCTGGATTCATAAATTTTCTGTAGGAGCTGAATGTATGTGGACTCTATTCCTTGATTATGAAGTGAACGGAAGATGGATTCATGGTACAAACTGTCAAAAGCCTTGGAGTAGTCTATAAAAGCAAGGTAGAGTGGAAGCTGAAATTCGATATGTTTTTCCAGTACTTGATTTAAAGTATGAAGATGATCGGTAGTTGATAAGCCTCTTCGAAAACCTGCCTGTTCTGCTGGTTGATTTAAATCTAATTGACCGGAAATTCTAAATTCTATTATTTTTATAAAAGTTTTGTAAAGATGGGAGATAAGACTAATAGGACGATAGTTTCCTATATCTGACTTGTCTCCCTTTTATGCAGCAAAATTATATCGGAATGACAAAAATCTTTATCTGTTGTTGGCCGATACTCATCGAGACGAATCATATGAGCCCAAGCTTCTCAATGGTATCAAAATTTGAATCAGTTATTTTCTGTACAAAATCATAATGTTGATTATCTAGGTGCATTTAATATTTTAAGTAGGTAGTTTTTTTACAAAAAAAAAAAGTTCATACCTAAGACCCCAAGGTCGACCAAATTCGGTATAAAATGAGGACATTTCCCATGTAACTTGGAAAACTTTACTGATTGCTAGTTAAAATATTAAAATGGGACCAATTTGCATACAACCGCTTTCCTTTAGAATAACATAAAAAAAGAAAACAAAAAATATAATCGCGAACGGTATCCTTTCATCGTTGAAAGTTGGTTAATAATGAATCTAAATTTAAAATTTAAGAAAAACCCCCGATTCCAAAGCCTTAATTTCTTTAAAAGTTAACCACCATAATATTTTGTTGTGCACGCGATGCGCTTTCATTTGATACCCCACTCAAATATATTTGCAGATTTTCGGTTTTCCTTACCCACTCTCACCCCCATAACTTTTAAACGGCACAACCAAATTTCATGCAACATATCTAAGAACACTAGGGCCAAACTCACCTTTCATACAAAAAACTACATCAGACAGACATACAGATAGGTACGTCAAACTTATAACACCTCTCTTTTTTGGTCGGGGGTTAAAAAGAGATGATTTGTTTGTTTGTATTGAATATGCTCCGAAAATACTAAACGTATAAATGAAAAAAAATGATGTCAAAAATCTACTTGTTTTATTTTATTGCCAAACTTTTGACTTGCTTATACCTTGGTGTCATTATTAAGCACTGATAGCGAGTCGCGGCTTTGATTCTTAGCCCTTTCGACGGATTAGCGCAGTTTAGGTTTTTATATATATAGACAGATAAAAAAAGGTGCGTGCGATTCACACACGATAGAAGTGAAACTTTACTTTAGTAAATCGAGAAAAGAATGAGATGAATGATGATAATTACAAAGTTGAATTGTTTAAATATGAAAGTATTTTGATTAATTTTAAAAGATATTTTATATTATATTTGAAATAGGTACCTATGTTACATAATCTATTGCTCAAGTTCCATAATTTTCATTTTCAACAAATGATACAAGAGGCCTAAGATAACTAAAATACGATACAAATGTTTTAGTTTCAATTTGGTTTATATATCTTTGGAATACGGCAACTGTTTAGTGAACCGGCGCACTGTAGGCTGCTGCGCTCAGACTATGACCTTAGTTTGGTATTTGGGATGGGCCAGATAAAAAATAAAAAAATAAAAATTATTTAAATCTTTTATTGTACTTAGTTAATCAAATTACTCTTGAACATTGTCATTATTTTTACAAACTACAGCAGAATTTCAATTTGCTTCGAATAACCTCCTAACAAGTTGATCCCTCATTATTCTTCTTCTCAGGAGATCAGTGGTGGAATAGGTAATTTTCTGACAGAGGAGTGTGACTCTCCTGAGGCTCAATATGTTCTGAAAAAGAATAAGAAACATAATTTAATTCACTATCAACATCCAACTAAGTCATCTATTTCTTATTAAAATACTTTGATTTTTATAAGAAATAGTAATACTATTAATTTAAGGTATAGCTACCTATATTATCAGAATAGTCTTCAAGTCCAAAATCCAACCCAATATTATACAACACACAACATGCTTGTATAATTTTGGCACATTTGTCTGGCTGATAATGCAGGTGTTTTCAGTTACAACTCTGGCCTGAATGTGTTGCTTGTTGTAATATGCATCAGGTGTAGCGGATACTGCATTAGAAATAGGTGTCATAAGCCAGGGCCGCTGTGGATGGCCAGAATCACCTAGAAGAAAATTATAATGTAGTGAACTATTCAAAGCCAATATTATACATCACAATTATGTAATAACATACCTAAAAGCCACATAGTTTCTCTAGCTGCATGTAATTCCTGCATATAAACATTCAAATTACTGTTTCCCCAAATGAAGGACAAATTCTTGCACCGGTTTAAATATATGAAAGTGGCTACAGTTTTGCACCCTACAACCCCAGGGATGCCATATTTCCTGTAGAACCTGTAACATTCAAACTTTTAAATAAAATAGCCCGGTTATACATACACATAATTTTTTCTATTAATTTGCCACATTACTTTTGGCAGTAATTTATTATTCTATGCTTTTGGCTAACATTTTGCTTCGCAGCAGGTATATCAGGAAACCTGATGTATTTATTTAGCATATTTTTGTGCTTTGATTTGAGAATGTTCTTGTGATGTTTGAGGGAAAACAATCCATTTTTAATTATGTTGTTATGGTTGAGAGTACAACAATTGGGTATTGATAGGCAGATACAACAAAAAAATATTTCACCTATAGGTATTTACTTACCTTTATTTCCAGAGATATCTCTAGAGATCCTTTTAACGACGTTGAAAACCTTAATCACGACAAAGTTTTTTAAATATAGCTACTTATCTAATATTTCTAGTATTTCAACATCACATCACTTTCCAATTGCCAAACATTATAGGCCAAACATTTTCATTTTGAGCTGACCACAGCAAACGCAGCGTATGCATCTTGAATTAGTATGTAACACTAGGACTAAAATTATTTTAAAACTACTTAGCAAAAATCGCACGCACTGTTTATGAAATCGCCATTTTGTTTCGATACGATACTTAGTATAGTACACAACACAGTAGGTAGGTAGGTAGTTTTCACTACTAACACACACTAACACACGTTAATAAATGCTCGAATACAAGCAAGTATTAGACAGTGTGAGTGAATATACATACACACCGAAATCTACTCTCTCGCTCTGGCTCACTAATTACAGGCGACTATTGTATTTGTGTCTCTTACCATTTCCGTTTCATCTTTTTGCATCCGGTTTGAAATCACTACGATTCTATAGAAGTTTCACTTCAAAAGTCGAAGCTACCACTTGAACCATTTCTCTTTCTACAAATTAAATATTCACACCATGAAGTTGGTACCATTTTGTAGAAAATTCACAAAAGATCAGGGTCACTTTTAAGCATAAACTTTTTGATAATTTTTGAAATTTGCATTATAATAGGTAACGGAAGCACTAACAACAAACTGACAATTGACATGACACATAGACAGATAAAGAAAGAGCATCAAACAGAGGAACTGACATGAAGCACACTTTTTTTTTATGCTGGATAAGCCTTTATTTGACCACAATCTAACCTGATGTAAAGTGACGATGTGGTCAAAGATGGGACATGAAGACCTAGAAGGTAGATGGCTTCTCCGGGCCACATTGCGAAACACGAAAACATCGCTTCACGCACTGGCCCAGCCCGGAGGGTGGTGACAAGCCGCGGCCGAAGCCTACCACCAGAGACTGTTCTTAGCACCACCCGGAGGTCACGTATAAGGATTCAGAGGGTTACCACTTACGGACGTGAACAGACAAAACCTCCATCCTCACGTAACGCAGCGTCAGGCAATAAAAAATAAATTGTAGTTGCAAGTTGATGGAAAAATATTGAAATAAGGAACGATTTTTAAATATTTGAGATTTCATTACAAACGTTTCATTGAATACGATTTCTTGGAACTTATTTCCCCTTTTGAAAGGGTTGAAAGTTTCTGCAAAATATTAGGTCCTTACATATGAAATTGGCGTTTTGTATGGGAGGAACAAAAAGTCGAATATTTTTTAATATAATATATTTAATTAATCAAAGTATGAACCATTATTTTCTATGCACTTTTGCCATCTTATAGGTAGTTCATTGATCCCTTTACTAAAAAAACCAGTCGGACGGGAATCAATAAAATCTTTGAAGGCGATTTGGACTGCCCCATCGGAGTTGAATTTTTTCCCTTGCAAGAAGTTATCCAAATTTCGAAAAAAATGGTAATCTGTTGGAGCAAGGTCCGGGGAGTACGGAGGATGTCTTAGACTTTCCAATTGAAGCTCTTCTAATTTAGTAGCCGTCTGTTGCGCAGTGTGTGGTCTAGCGTTGTCGTGAAGCAGCAGTGGCGTGGAGCGATTGACCAGCCTAGGTTGTTTAGCCGCTAGCTTTTCCATCATGGTTTGCAATTGCTGACAATAGACATCAGCCGTAATAGTCTTGCCAGATTTGAGAAAACTGTAATGAACAATACCGGCACTAGTCCACCAAACGCTTACAAGTAACTTTTTTGGGGTTAATTTTCGCTTGGGGCAGGATTTGGCTGGCTGGCCAGGATCCAACCATTGCGCTGAGCGCTTCCGATTATCGTAAAGAACCCATTTTTCATCACAGGTAATGATTCGGTTTAAAATACCTTCATTATTGTGCCGGTTTAGTAATGTAACGCAGCAGTCGACGCGCGTTTGCCGGTTTGCTTCAGTCAATTCGTGAGGTACCCACCTTTCAAGCTTTTTAATCTTCCCAATTTGCTTCAAGTGAATTAAAACAGTTTTATCACTAACACCGCAGCCTGCAGCTAACTCGGACGTGGTTTGCGATGGATCCGCTTCCACAATAGCCTTCAACTCTTCATTATCAACTTGAGTCTCAGGCCGTCCACGGGGCTTGTTCTGCAAGTCGAAATTTCCAGAACGAAAACGTTGGAACCAAAAACGAACTGTGTTTTCTTTTGCAACACGACCGCCATACACATCATTCACCCTTCGAGTTGTTTCCGCAGCACTAGTGCCACGGCGGAACTCGTACTCGTAAATAATGCGATATTTTAAGTTTTCCATTTTGTAAAATGAGTGACGCAAACAGAAAAAAACAGAAGAAAAAAAACAAATGAATGACGATCATCGAAGCACAAATACATGAGTCTATAGCTGTACAAATTTGAATTTGGAATTCCTTACCAAAGAGGAGAAATTTGTGATTAAAGTGGCCAGTACGAAAAACGCCAATTTCATATGTAAGGACCTAATATATTTTAAACCTCTTATAATTTCTATGAAATTTATTATCTGAGCTCGTAAATATAAATTGTTTTGTAACAAGTGCTGTCCATCTACTGGGGTACTAAAATAAAGGTTCATTTTATTAAAATAATATTAAAAATGTTCTCCGATTTCTATGAAATGTATTATCTGAGATCTTAAAGACTAAGGTCTTAACACTAATTAATTAAGTAACTGCCTACTCAGTTGAACCTACTAGGTTATGATCTACCTATAAGGACATGTTAATACAATTTTAGAGTCTGATTGTATTATTTGTTATTTTGCGCATTAATTCAAAATTTGATTATCTAACTAAAGCATGGTATGAAAAGAAAAAAAAACTTTTCTCAATATTTAGTTAGATAGTTATAAAATTGCGTTCTAGTTTTAATTTTTATAAGTATCTAATCTCAACTTAACTTAAATATTTATTCATCTAATGTTACCTACTGGTAATGGGTTATTTGAAAACTAATTGATTGGTCGGATGACTGGCGTAGACCGCAGTTTTTGTGGCGCTTCTGTGATAAAAACCACTTAGTAACCCACTCTCGAGCTGCACTCAGCAGCATCAATCATTATCTACCTACCTATACAATACGATGTTGGTATAATAAGGTACCTATTATTCATTTTTACTGTTTCTTTCTCACGATAACTCTTACGATTCTACATATGTATATCCTCCGACGTTTCCGTTGGACGTCCACTGCTGAACATAGGCCTCCTTCAAAGATTTCCATTTACTACGGTTGGAAGCGTCTTGCATTTACCGTGAACCCTCAACCTTCATCAAGTCATCCGTCCACCTAGTAGGCGGACGTCCAACGCTGCGTTTGCCGATCCGTGGTCTCCGTTCGAGAACTTTTGGCCCCAACGACCATCTGTTCTTCGTGCTATATGGCCGGTCCACTGCCACTTTAACGAGCTAATCTGCTTGGCTATTAGCTCGTCTGCCGAGTATTCTTCGGACCCCTTGCCCCGCCAATACCTTGATCGCTACCGTAGTCAGGCCTAGCGGGACTGCCGGGGACTCGGGGCCGAGTGTGTGTTCTATCAATCATGAAGGGGTTTGCCAATACTGGCCACGCTTGGCAGGCGGGTTGGCGAGCGCAGTGGTGGTGTTGTTACTAAAATAAAATCGAAATTTAAAATTTAAGAAAACCTTCGTTTCTAATGCTCTTATTTCCTTACCATAATATTTTGTAATGTGCACGCGATGTGCTTTCATTTGATGCTCCACTTGAGTATATTTGCAGATTTTCGGGTTTCCTTCCCCACTCTCACTCCCATAACTTTTAAACTGCACAATCGATTTTCATGAAACATGTCTGAACACTCGTACCAAACTCACCTTTTATACAAACAAACTGATCGATCCGTGTAGGGAATCCAATCCCGCATCAAAATCGCGGCAAGGTCATCAATCCCGCAGATCCCGCGAGATTTGCGGGATTTATTTTATTTACTATTATTTTTGTTTTAAGTATAAATAAAGACAAGTATTTTTTATTACTATTATTATAATTATGAAGCAAAGTTATTACTCATTATAAATTGAATATAAGATGTTTAAGAAGCATTAATAATCAACTTCTTTTAAGAAACGATATAATACAATATTTTAACGTTTCATATATAAAATTGTATTGAAAATTAAACATATTCATTGGTTGTAGAGACATAAAGAGGTGAATTAATTAAACGCCGGGTAAAAGTTACGTTAGAAAAAAAAGTCTCTTAAAAATAAATTGTCGGCATTGTTTAGTCGGAAAACCTGCGGACGGACGTAATTGCAAAACAATTGTTCTGCCGTGTGGTCCGCAGGGTTCACACAACACAAAATAAAAATTCAAAACTTATATAGCTGTAAGTAAAACTGAATCAAATATAAAAGTCACGAGTTTTATGGGAAAGTTGTTACATCACTTGTTAATGAGCTGTGCTGTGTGTCTTATAAATAATAATATAGTCGCCTGAGCCCATTTTTCTTAAATATATATTTTTATCTATCTCGCAAACCTGCGTTATCCCGCGGGTGTAATCCCGCATATCTGATCCCGCAAAAAGGGTGCGGGATCCCGCAAATGCGGGATTATTGTTTTGGATTCCCTAGCTCCATCCGTTCGGGAGCTATGATGTCCCAGACAGACAGACAAACACACAGTCAGACAGACACGTCAAACTTAATAACACCCCTCTTTTGTGGTCGGGGGTTAATAAGATGCTACTGCACATCTTAAAGTTTTTATCCCTAAGCCGGTTTCAAAAATAACGGGTCAGTCAAAAAACTTAATATCTACTGAACTATAAAATCCATGAAACTAAAAAAAAATACTTTTTATGCGAATAGAAACCTTTAGTGTATCTCGCGTTAGCTTTGAATAAAATATATGTTGTATGTTTTTATAAACTCGCTAATATTGCACATAATGTATATTTATATATTCGGATTAGGTACTAACCTAGAAACTGGGTCTTGAAAATTTGAAAATGAATAAAAGTGTATTTTAGTCAGTCAACCTTTCATCGTTTTGACACATTCAAAATTAGAAAACTTGCAGCGGTGTCAATACTCGTGTTTAAGCCGTGTTCAAAACAAAGGTAAAATTTATAAAGGTTACATAATGTTTCAAATCTTTTGAAAACTAAGTAACCACAAAGTATTCTTAATACCGAGAACGCTATATAATAATATAACACCCAAAAACTTTCCCAGAAATTACGGTTTTAATTGTATTTTAGATGTGGGGGACTCTTCCTAGTACATACACGCGCAGGATTGTCAACCATTTCTGGGAAACCCTGTACATAAAGTGAATAAAAACTCATAAATATGTAATAATAATAATATAATAATAAATAAATAAATTTTATTCAAATATTAACAAAATTCACTTATAACTATAGGTATAAAAACGTTTAAAATAGGTATGGAATACATGAGCCTGAACTAGGGTAATCCTGTATCTCAGGCTAAAAGACATAAACAATAGGCAAGATAAATAAACTAATAAGCAGTATTTCTAAGAACATCGATATAACAAAAAAAATTTGTGTCTAATTAAAATAACCTAGTTAAGTAAATATAAACATGCTGTGCAGCTGAGTTTGCAAAAACTAGAATGTGGGTTAGTAGGTATAACTGTGTTAGTAACTGTTGCACTATTACGTAATAATTGTTATATGATTCAAATCAATGATTCAATTTTTTTTTGGAGTCCCGTAATCTATGGAATTAATATATCTATTTTCCGCCAATGTTTTTGCTGGACATTCTGTAGAGCCTGTGGCGTGTCCACATGGTTTCTTAAAGCGTAGCGTAGCATATTATTACCTACATTTACGCTACGCGTAGCGTACGCGTAGCGTAAATGTAGGTAATAATATGTAACATAATATGTTTATACAAGAAAAACATATTATGTTCTTCTAGTATAAACATATTATGTTGAAACGTTATAGTTTCAAGTGTTTGTTCTTGGCAAAATATTCGTGAATTTGTTGTTCCGTTATAAAAAAATTGACGGGAAAAATAACAAGTCGCAGTCATGCTTGATAGAAATTTCGACATATAAATTCTTTAAAACAAACTTTTAGATTTCAAGTTTTTTACTTTCATACGTTTGCATTTGCAGGTAGGTGTTCGAGTATTACATATCAATATCAAGACATTATGTTTTATAAACACCATTCTAGAAATATTTTACTACAACTTCTCCAGAGGGGACTACTGAGTCATTGAAAAATTCAACATCCCAGTTGTCGCCTCAGAGTGACCGGTAAAGGGTACAACTGGTACCCTTTACACGGTCTAAAGGGGACATACCCAAATTTTTCTGTATATCAAAACTTAAAATGTAAAGAAGCCTAAAAACATAATTATAATTATACAGTAATTGGGTTTAGTGGTTATACCAACATTTTTTTTTCTATTTTGATGCCATAATCCTATTACGATGTCCCAGTTGTCCCCTCTACACGGTCTAAAGGGGATAATCTTAAAATGTAAAGAAGCCTAAAAACATAATTATAGTTATAGGTACAGTAATTGAGTATTTAGTGGTTATACCATCAATTTTTTTTTCTATTTTGGTGCCATAATCCTTATACGATTCACAGAATATATAATCTACTTACCAAGTTTCAACATTTAGTTTCGGGAAAAAGTGGCTGTGACATACAACAAACAAAACTATTACTTACTAAAAAAAAATTACCGCCAAGTACTGAAGAATCCATAATGTTCCGTTTTTGGCGATTCAAAAGCTACGGAAACCTAAAAACACCCACTTAACAACTGACGCCAGTTAACTAAAATACGATGAATTAAGAACGTATTTAATCGGTGTGTGTTGTTTTACTCAGGATCCCGATGAAAACGAAAAGGAGGCCAAAAAGGAGGATGAAGGGGAGGATGAACCGGCCCGCGGCAACTGGACGGGGAGGTTCGACTTCCTCCTCTCGCTGCTCGGCTACAGTGTCGGCCTCGGGAACGTGTGGCGCTTCCCTTACCTCTGCTACAACAACGGAGGAGGTATGTGTACTGCATTTAAAAGTTTTAAACTGGCCGGGGAGGCTCGACTTCCACATCTTGCTGCAGGGCTACAGCCTCGGCCTCGGCAACGTGCGGCAAACATAAAGAAATCAACATTTCATACTTTGTATAGGTACATGTTTTTTTTTAATGATTGTATCGGACGTCCGCAACACAATGGTAGAGAAAACCAAAATGTAACGGCTTTTCTGTCGAAGGCGTAACTCTCCGACTAAGGTGCTGGCGGGAAGATGTCAATGATACTCCAGATCTTCTCAACACAGATTTCCTTTCTGTTCACAATCACGACTACTTATATTCAAGTCACTACTGCTACCTATTTATTCTTCGCTCTTCGGGGTAATTTCACTTGTTCACTTTCTTGTTGTACGTATCCAAATACTGAATCCCATACTCGGGACACAGCCCACGTATTTATATCAAATCATAAGGTTCCAGAAATATCTATAAATAACTCGAAGTTCTTTGAAAACGTAAACAAAAAAAACCATTTATTAATCTGTGCCTATTCCAGAATAATCTAGAAAACGTAAACAAACAAAACTATTACTTATAAAAAATTACCGGCAAGTATTAGATTTTTTCATTTCACGAACATTTCAAGACTAAGATAAGATAAATCCGTTCAGCCGTTCTCGAGTTTTAGTGAGACTAACGAACAGCAATTAATTTTATATTATATAGATTCTACTATGCTTATTCCAGAATACGCGGGTACAAAGGTCAGACCGTGACTACTATTAGCTAATCTGTGGCACATACCTCTATAATATGAGTACTACGTCTTATTCTGCGTACGAATTTAAACCTTAATACAGAAGACATAAGGTCGTCGGTCGTCGCTAACAATGATAATCTGTACTTGTAAAAATGCTAGAACCAAAAATACTCAAGGGAGGTGTTTTCTGTGTTTTCTCGCTGTATATACGAATAAAAAACACCCTGTTTAAAATGTGTATTCATTAATGAAACATTAAGTGATAAATTGGGTTTGAAAGCTCCTAAAAGCTCTAATGGTAATTATGTTGCGAGGTTTAAATTCCGTGTTGTGTGAAAAGTTAGCTATATAGATTATAGAATAAAGCAGTAAATACGTTTAATTAAACAATACTAAGAAAAGGTTTATGAGAATTACACACTTAGGTACCATTAAATAAAAAAAAACAAAGATATAAATAATAAATTTAGATGTCAGTCTTCTCACATGATTTTGTGTGAGTGTTTTGTCCTACCTACCTCAAAAATATATAAACTACGTTTAAAAAAGCTCTCTGGGATCCCATTATCAGTGGGATGGGAGCACTTGCAAGCATAGCTTTACAAATAAAATAATTTTCAGGTTCAAAACTAACGGAGATATCGCGTAACAAACAAGCAATTAAAAGAAAGATATTTACTTAGTTGAATTGAGAATTTCCTCACTTTTTTAACAAAAAAAAATTTTTAGTCAAAAAGAAAACCAACTGCAAAGCGGAAACTAAAAAGTAAAAAAAAATATTTATTGGTACAAATAATTTCGACTTTATAAGTGATTAATTAAAAGAAACTTAAATAATTAAGTATTTAATAATTTTAACCCTCAGGTTTCATAGGAATTATTAATCGATAAACAGGATAAACACACGCTCTTTCCAATATCGGCAATTTTCAAATGGAACGAATGAAACTTAAAATGTCTGCACAATGCACTCTATGGCTTAGTGTTCCATTAGGATAATGCTTCTGTGCACAGGGCGGGCACGAGTTCAGCTCGTTCAAGGGCACCGGCCGCGCCGGACATACCTATATCACACACTGCGTAGGTGTGTCCATTCAGGCGTTGGAAAAACTAGATTTTGGGCTTATGAGGAGTTTTCATACAAATGTGCTACGTCGCGGGGCCTACGATGGATCCCTTTGTACGCCACGCTTACTTTTCTTTTGACATAAAATCGCGCCCGCGCCGCGCCCGCTTTACCCAACGTCGTCAGGTCCTAATCAATGTTAGCTTAAATTTCTTCCCTTTCTCTGGAAGATAGCTAATTGTATAAAATCGTAAGATAGGCTACGTTTACTAAGATTGTAGATATAAGTCTACTATTACACTATTACTATTACTTATCTATTATTACAGGTTGTAGGTAAATTAAAGTTTCTGTTAAGACTTAGGAGTCATCTTCTAAAAAATCTATTTTTTGTATACGCCATCCTTACAAAATTACTATTATTATTATAAGTTGAACGCATGAAATATACACAAAATATATGTTAAATATAAAAATCTAATAATGACAAGATATCTTAAGTGTTGGTCTGAATTGTATTATATGCAATCTTATGCATCCTGTTTTCAAAGGATAGTTTTACTTCCTGCTGCGATTGGAGCGGCAATCGCAAAACATAATATCCGGCCTGTTCTTGTGGAAATGGCAACTCGTATTGGATGTGTGATACATCTTATATTGGTTATCCGTATGTTAATGCTTTTCTTATTCTATATATGAATACAAGGTGTTTTGAATATGGTATATAGCGAACAGGATGTGAATGGCACGCACCAGGCGAACATTTTGTTCTACAACTGTTCGATTTTAATTTTTTAGCCAGAACTAATCTCTAGGTCGCGTTGAGCCTTGAGCCTCATATCAGTTGATTTAATTTTTTAACCCCTTAAAGAAGTTAAAATAATTAAATACATATTTTAATCGTTTATTTAGAGATATATTATATTAATAATAATAATAAATATATATATAATAAATATATTTAAATAAGTTTTATATTTATAGTGCCTGATTTGTTTTCTTGCACACCCAGGATGACTGGTAGAGAATGCTTCTAGCATTAAGTCCTCCTCTGTACATTGTTTTTTGTGCACAAAGTATAAATAAATAAATACATATTAATGTACCAACAACAGACGCCTGATTCTGATGCTCAGTTGGCTTAGGCCCGTGTGCATCGGATATTTCCCGATATGTATGTCGAGCAGTAAACAAGCTGAAAGAAGATAATAATAATAAGTTATAATTCTTTATTGCGCACACAATTATAATACAAACATGACAATAATATTCTTAAAACTATGCGACAATTGGCTAGAATTATATTATATATAATATATCATTCTCCTGCCCTTATCCCACATTACGTGGGGTCGGCACAACATGTTTTTTCCTTCCATTTTCCTCTGTCACTCGTCATCTCAACACTCACTCCTTTCTCACACATGTCATCCTTTACACAGTCCATCCATCTTTTCTTTGGTCTACCTCTTCCCACATATCCATCAACACACATATCTAACACTCTTTTCGTCACATGATATTCATCCCTTCTCATAATATGTCCATACCATGCCAACCGATTTCCTCTCAACTTCTCTGTCACTGGTGCTACTTTCAAGCTTCCTCTTATATACTCATTCCTTATTTTATCCTTCCTTGTCACTCCACACATCCATCTTAACATTCGCATCTCTGCCGCATGTATTCTTCTTTCATCCGTCCCTTTTACTGGCCAACACTCAGATCCATACATTACGACAGGTCTTATAATAGTTTTATAGATCTTCCCTTTAAGCCTCGGAGGCATTCGGGGATCACAGACAGTGCCTGAGACCTGTCGCCATTTCATCCATCCCGCATTTATTCTATTTTTGACATCTCTGTCAATTTCACAATCACTCTGTACAACTGAACCGAGGTACCTGAAGTCGGAGCAAACTGGTAGGAATACACCATCTAAGGCAATATTGTCAAAATTGGATGGACCACCGAAGTCACAAAACAGATGTTCTGTTTTGGTCCTACTTATCTTCAATCCGACACTCTCCAATTTCGACTGCCATTTTCCCAGTCTGCTCTGGACCTCGGCCGCATCTTCTCCAACAAGGACAATGTCATCGGCGAACAGCATACACCAGGGTGCCTCCTCCTGGATGTCCGATGTAAGCGCATCCATCACCAAAAGGAACAAATAAGGGCTTAAAGCCGATCCCTGGTGTAAGCCTACTGCCACATTGAACTCGTCGGTGACGCCAGCTTCGGAGCGAACACATGTACTAGCCCGGCTGTACATGGCCCGAATAAGCTGCAGGTACTTCGCAGGCACGCCTTTCTCTTTCATTGCCCACCACAGTATACCACATTATACACCACCATACATAGTATACACCACATTATATATAATATATATTGATACTAAATGAGAAAGGTATTTCTTCAATTATTGTCACATCTCAAGGTATCCAATTATAATAAGTATCCAATATCCGGTTCCGGTGTCAACAAGTAAACATCCTTTGTTGTTGCTCTCTCCAAAAATAATTCAAAAAAAATTCAGTTATTTTATTATCAACACCAACTCCAGCAAAGAGTCATCAACGCCGAAAATAGTGAAAACTACGCTTGATGCACAAATTCAGAAAGTTCGAAGTGGAAAAATCTGGATAAATTTTTTTTTTCCTTAATCTTATAACCTTTACTTACTGATTTTTTATTCCCTAAATTCCGTTTCTTTCCGATGATTATAAGTGATTTTATATGTTTACTGTACAATAAATCTTAGGTATAATTAAAAATTTAATAATTTTCGAAAATTAATTGTTTAATTTCTATAAAAAAATATATTTTTAATAGGCTTTTGTAACGAAATTGTATTTTATTTTAATTTTATTAGCTAGGTAAAAACTATCTAGCTTTCAAATGAGACTACTTTAAATAAAATACACCGTATACTCAAACAGAAACGAAGAAAAAACCAGATGAAGTAGTTTTCATTAAAAAAAATATTTAATCGTATTTTTTTAAATAGCCAACATATAATTTTTTTTTATCCGATATTTATCGATAATTTTATGTCGTGTATCCGTATATTTCGTTTGATCAAGTACATTGTATAAGCAAGTCCTAGTGCCAATATATGGACGTACGGTATTCAGCTTTGGGGCTGTAGCAAACAGAGCAATATCCAGATTATCCAACGATGTCAAAATATCGGAGTATCGTGAACGTGATACTTAAGAAATGCAGACATAGATACTACTAGTAGTGCCCCGCGGTGTTACCCGCGTTTAAATGTATTGTCCCGCGGAATTACATATTTTCCCGCGATAAAAAGTATCCTATGTTACTTCTAATACCTCCAAGAATATGTGTACAAAGTTTCATGATGATCGGTTGAGTAGTTTTCGCGTGAAAGCGTCACAAACAAACTAACAGTCACATTTATAATACATCGCGACCTCAAAGTGGACCTAGCTAGTCGCAACTACCATTAAACGTTATGCCGAACAAAACCGTTTGAGTTAGTGTTTTACACAATTACAAAGAACACAAAGAACATAGTGTCTTCCCATTAAAAAGAGAAAATAAGCAAAGTTGTGTGGGGGAGAGCGTTGAGATGGCAACGCAGTTTTTTAACTTCTGCTGTCTCTCCGTTCATGACTGTAACATAAATGCAAAAAAATGTAACTGGTTTAAATAAATTTACTTTACTTTACTTTTACTTTACATGTGTCTATAATGGCTAGATCGTAATATTCTTGTAGCAACTTTTTTTTAAAAGCTTCATAAAAAAAAGCAGAAAATACCATTTTAGATTCGCGCACAGAATTCGAACCTGCATCTCCGGGATAGCGTCCCGACCAATTACACCATCGCGTCATCACGTGATAGTCGTCGACGTAGACGTCGAAAATTTTCTGCACTTTGAAACATCGAGTGAAGCCCCGAGTAAAACTTGAATAGCTAAACCTCTGAAGCTGAACTGTTGGATGGCTGACTGCTAAAGTAATATTATAAGGAATAATAGAAATTAAAGCCTCGTCTATCTGCCTTCATGTTGTTATGTTCGGGATAAAATAAAAAACCATTGGACAGAACTTTATGCATTTTCTGCACTGAGAGAGTTATTCAAGAAGAAGGTTTTCCGCATCCGAGCAAAGCCGTAGTAATAAGTAGTAGCAAGGAATAATTTCCGCTACTTTTACCTGCATAGTGATAGTTTATGTCTCACTAACTACTTATGTAAATCTTAATAATTTTAAATAAGTGATAAATATCACTTTTTAGGTTAAACTAAGGGCAATGTGTATACGCTTCTATGACAAGATTCCCAAAGAACTGCAACAGTTTTCAATCACTAAATAAATCTACACTATTATAATATTATAAGGAGGAAAGATTTGTACCTATTTTTGTATGTTTGTAATGAATAGGCTCAAAAAGTACTGGGCCGATTTAAAAAATTCTTTCACCAGTAGAATTCTACATGCTACATTTCATTTTGAAAAAAATTAGGGATCCTTGGTAAAATTTGAACAATGTAACCAATGGTGTAGAAAAATGAGTCTTAAAATGTCTTTCGTCGAATGCGCTGCCGAAACTATTAGCGATAGAACAAAATAATGTACAACAATATTGAAGAACATCATAATGTCTACAAAAAACTCCGCGGTAGCATAATGTCCAACTATTGTAGTTATGTCACTACAACAACTTTTTTCATTTTAAACATAAATCTTATATAGAGGTATAAAAATGAATCACAAAATGTGTTGCTAAGCGCATAACTTAACTTTTTTTAAATGTTCGTTGGAGTTCAAGGATGGTTTTTACGGCGAGAAAAATTTGAATAATTTCCGGGAAAATTTTATACCCGTGCGAGGCCGGGGCGGGCCGCTAGTTTAAAAATATAGTGAAAACAAAATTCGGAAAAAAGCTTATTATAAAATATTGGGTTACCTTGACGACAAAACTGCTTGGGACGGAATCCTATTAAAAACCAGATTAACAAATTATTATTGTAAACTTTCAAAAAAACTTTGATCTACATTGACCGTTTTTGATGTTTTTTTTTTATGAAAGCTGTGGCGTGCATGTTCAAAAAAGGAGAAGGTTTCTCACATTCTGCGTGTATTTTGAGTTTAGAAGGTATTTGTGATTGATTTTCGACTTCCGGTCGTCGAATTGTAAACACGTACTAATAGCTATACAGAGTTTTATTGTATTTTAAAATAGATAAATGTGTTTTACAGTTCCTAACTTAGTGAAGGAGAGTAAACAAACCGGCTAAGGTTATGTGGAAAAAACATTCACTGCGTATACACTGGAATTCCACTTAAAAAACTCATTTGGAAAACTTGGGCACTGCTAGAAAACGGTTATTTCTATGAATCACTACTCGAAGCACAAATTTTTTGGAAATAAATTGTGAGTACAACATTTTACACCTATGAATATCACACAGCTGTAATAAAGCCGAAAATTGTGTGCAGCAATCAGCTGATCGCCAAACTTTGACATTAGCAACTGAGAAATCTGTCAATCACAGACATAAAGTTTTCGTTCAGAAACTTGCTACTTCCGCTGTAGTGAATTTGGGTTGCCAGCTAATAACGACAAATAAGGCTACAATATCTAAAATGCCAATGCATACTAGATCTTTTTTGCGACGCAATCAAGAATTTGCCTCTACTGCATCACAAGAGTGTGAAGAAAACCAAAGAGATATCCTTAAAAAATATGAAATACTCTTAAGTGAATTGCAATCGAACGTTCTAAGAAAAGAGCAATTAATTCAGACTCTTAAAGACGAACATGACAGCAACATGCATGAATTCGAGAAAATTTGTAAAGATAAAATCAGTTTAAATAAAAAATATAAGGAGGCCGAAAACGCGAAGCTTGACTTGATAGAAGAAATAAACAACTTAAAAGAAAATCTAAATTATATGACTATAGAAAAGGAAAAGTGTGAAGAAGAAATAATAAAAGGAATATATCCTCTTAAAATGGAGGTGCAAAAAATTACAGAGGAATACACGGAACTTCTTAAAAAATATAACTATTTAAAAATTGACACTGGTCACAAACTTTTAAAAACAGAAAGTAAGAGAATAAATAAACGAAGAATGAAAAAAATGAAAAATGTACTTAATAAATTAAAAAGAATAAATAACACATGCAAAAAATTAAATAAACAGTTACAAGCAGTTAAAAATGAGCACCTTAGCTACAAACAGCAACAAGAAGTTAAGATGAACATTACTCAAGAGATAAGGGGATGTCTCTCCGATCAAAATGCTATATTAGTTAAGGAATTAGAACAGAGAAATTTAATGATAACATATATGCAGAACGAAAATGAAAAACTATTGAAATTTATTGAAGACTATGAATTAGACATTTTGAATAAACAAGTCGACGATATTGTAAATCCAAGTAAAGAACACAATGACACTGACAATTATATAGAGAAACAAGTAGAACATATATGGAACCTACTTGATGACGGTTGCCTGCAAACGAAACCGGTCGAGGTAATGGAAGAAAAAACCATTGCAATCTTTTCAGATAGCTGTGGACAAGGTTTAGGTGCCAAATTTTCGACGCGATCCGCTGCGAAGATAATAAACTACTGCTGCCCTGGTTCAACGCTAGAAGAACTTGCCTTGAGGTTGGTAGAGAGTGCAAAAAATGGACTCCATCAAGTATATGTGTTGGCTGTTGGAGAAAAAGTTAATATAAGGCGTTCAGAATTTAGGAAATTATTGTCTCAATTAAATGAAATTAATATGAATTCAAAAATTATATTGTGTTCGCTACCATACCATGGTCAACAACAAATATATGACAAATATATTTACAAATTAAATTTAGATTTATACAATTTGACCGCAACGTGCACCGACATTCATTATATTGACATTAATAATTATTTTCATAACAAACGGTTCTCTTTAACTGCAATGAAATTTACTCTGTGTAAACTATTGTTACAAAATTTTGACGTGGCTATTGCCAAGAATATGTCTAATGTTATAAATGTTAAAATATCATCTGAAGAGGAAGTCTCACAATTGTACGGTGACACAAACCAGCCGCAGACGATGGTTAACTCTTCGAATTTTTTAGGCGCAAAATTAACAGACAGAGTCTCTCGATAATGCACCAAAACGTTGAGGGTATTTTAGGTAAAGAACTTCAAGTTAGCCTTTTTCTAGAGGAAGCTAATTTAGACATATTTTGTTTTACTGAGAGCTGGCTAAAGGGTAATGAGATGTTACTTAATTTCGAAAACTATTGTGTAGGAAGCTATTTTTGTCGAAAGTCAATGATAAGAGGTGGAAGCCTAATTCTGGTAAAAAATACAATAAAATACAAGAGGAGAAATGATATCGAGAATTTCTCAGTGGAACGTACTATAGAACTAGCTTGTGTGGAATTGAGTAACCACATTATAATTAGCTTATACAGACCCCCTATTTCAAGTAACTTCAAGACATTTTTATCAAGTTTGGATGATATCTTGAAAGTAATAAGCAATAGTAATAATAAAAGCGTGATCTTAGCGGGCGACTTTAATGTTGACCTATTAGTTGAGTCAACCCAGAAAAGTGAACTATTCGCTCTTTTAAGGTGTTACAATCTTGACTTTCAGTTCCTGGAACCTACCAGAATTACCAACCATTCAGCAACTTGTATAGATAATATATGGTGTAATTGTCCGGTAAGTCAAAAATCTGTTCTTCACAATATTAAGTCTGATCATATTGGTCAGTTTATTGAAGTGACTGCTACCAAAAGTGACGCTAAAGAACTAATTCGAACCAGAAAATTTACTAATAAGAAATTACTTCAATTTAAGAATAACATTAATGCTAATTTAGCGAGTAAATTTAATTTTAATAATATTGACCCTAATACTAATTATAATAATTTGTTTGACATTATCCTTAATGATTTTAATAATTTATTTCCAATAGTTAAATATGAAAAGAAAACTAAATTATCTTTTAATGAATGGGCTACAAAAGGCATTAAAACTAGTAAAGATCGCTTGTATGAACTCTACTATTTAAAAACAGTAAACACCACAGAATCTTTTGCTAACTATGTAAGAGAATACAGTAAAACTTTTAAAAAAGTTTGTTGGCAAGCGAAGTCTAATTTACTTGCTGAAAAGGTACAGACATCAAATAACAAAGTGAAAACCGTTTGGTCAATTATTAAAGCTGAAACTGGAGTTGTAGCTCAACCGTCTCGAGTACTAGAGTTAAGGCATGATGGTATTATTGTGAAAGATGAACAAACAATTGCAGACACCTTTAACAACTATTTTGCTAAAATTCCATATGAAACAACCAAACACTTGCAAACATCACCAGAATCAGCAGCTAAACTGGTAGTTGATAATGTTGACTTTGAAATAACAGAGGAATTCAGTTTTAATCATATAAATGCTAGTGATGTAATAAAAACTTTTAAGACGCTAAAGCTTAAGGATTCACAGGACTATTGGGGAATGTCGGTCAGATTTCTAAAAAATATAATTGATAGAATATCGTCGGAAATTGCTTATAATTTCAATAGCTGCATTGACAACAATAAATTTCCTGACCTGATGAAGAATGCTAAAATCATTCCTGTGTTTTAATAAGGGTAATTTTTTATTTAATCAACAGTATGGTTTTACAAAAGGATCTTCTACTACTGATGCAGTGGTTAATTTTGTTGATCTTATCTATAGCGCATGGGAATCATCATTCGATGTCCTAGGAGTGTTTTGTGATCTGTCCAAAGCCTTCGACTGTGTCCACCATGAAATACTGCTCAGAAAACTCAGTCATTATGGAGTGAGTAGAGACGCTTTGGCCATGATTAAATCTTACTTATCAGATCGAGAGGTGTCAGTAGATATAAATGGTGCGTTATCGAAAGCCTTGATTTCAAATATTGGAGTCCCACAGGGTTCTATTCTTGGTCCCTTTCTATTTTTAGTCTATATTAATGATCTCCCATTTCTAGTCAAAAAGTTTGCTGACATAATACTATTTGCTGATGACACTTCAATATTATTTAAACTTAATCGTAAGAATCCTGACATTTCAATTATTAATAATTATTTAAATTTAATTGACAATTGGTTTAATGTTAATAATCTCATGCTTAATTCTGACAAAACTAAATGTATTAAATTTACATTAGCAAATAATATCATGACAACACCCATTCAAGTTAATGATAATGACATTGACATTTGCAATAATACGACATTTTTAGGCATTACCATTGATTTTAAGCTCCAATGGGGCAAACATATTGACATTTTAGCGGGAAAACTGAGCTCCGCGGCTTACGCTGTTTACAAGATAAGGAACCTTACAGACATCAAAACAGCGCGCTTAGTGTATTACAGTTACTTTCACTCCCTGATGTCGTATGGTCTCATTTTGTGGGGAAATTCCGCGGACTCTAACAAAATATTTGTGCTACAAAAGAGAGCGGTTAGAGCAATATATAAACTCAGACGAAGAGACAGCCTCCGATCATTATTTTCCGACATCGATATTATAACAATGCCTTCACTGTACATATATTTAAATATAATGCATGCAAGGAAACATCTTAACAAATACAATAAGCATTCGGACTGTCACAACTACGATACTAGGTTTAAATATAAGCTACTTCAACCAAATACCCGGTTTTCGAAAGTTAGCAAATCGTATGCGGTTAATTGTGTTAAGTTTTACAATACTTTACCAGAAAGTATTACAAGTCTAAAGGGAAAATTGTTTAAAACATATATTAAAAAGACACTGCAAAAGAAAGCGTACTATTCCATCAAGGACTTCCTCTCAGATAAAAATGCCTGGGTTGGTGTAACCTAGGAATGCATAGAAATATTGACTATGTAATTGTTTTAATTTATACTTATGTAATTTATTATAAATACCTATTTATTTTAAGATGCTTTGTAATTTGTGACTATTCTAAGTGCACCATTATGTTTGCCTCTGGAATAAAGATATTTTGAATTTGAATTTGAATTAATTATTGAGGACAACATTCATCACCTTATTTATGTTCCCACCGCTGGGGCACAGGGACTTCTCTCTTCACGAGAGATAATAGTTAGGCCATAGAATACTAAATTACTACGGCCTTAATGCATGACTCTGGCCAAGTTCGGGTCGGTGAATGTCACATTGGCTCCTTTAATTTGATTTCTAATATAATTTTATCTTAATTATTGTACAAAGCCAAGATATCCCTACATTTTAAAGTTCAAAGTTTATGAGAATTCAATTTTCTTAATCAATATTCTGAGAAATACTACGTTTTGTTGAATATTCATTAAGTTGAATTATGATATGAATATTCAACATTTTACGATATTAAAAACACTACATTCTGAGAAATGATATAGCGATATTTGGCCAATAAACCGTTGTGTCAACGCATTTCACCTAAAATAAAGTTTGTTGGTCACTCTCGCTTCTTACTTATTAAGAGCTTTGTGACAGAGCGCTGGTTTTCGGCCAGATTTGAAACTCTTTTTCTGATAATTATATCAAATCTAATAATGATAGGCCGAAACAAACAGAGATTGATTTATGTATATTTATTCATTATAGGTCAATTTTTTCTTTTTATCTATTATAATAAATCTAGCCGCGCCGGGGCGGGCCGCTAGATTTATAATAGATGTTGTTGTGTACAACATCTATTATGAATCCTTCGGGCTTCCAGTGCGTGAAGCGATTTTTTCGTGTTTCGTAATGTGGCCCGGAGAAGCCATCTTCCTTCTAGGTCTTCATGTCCCATCTTAGACCACATCGTCACTTTACATCAGGTTAGATTGTGGTCAAATGAAGACTTATAGAGCATAAAAAAATAAGAATATTTATTTTATTTGTTATTTATTTTAATATTTTACTTTTTATCTAATTTGTAAGTTTTGTATATACCAAGCGTTAGGTCATTTATCCATAAATTGCATGCTTTTGTAATTCCTTTTTTACCCCCGACCAAAAAAGAGGGGTGTTATAAGTTTGACGTGTCTGTCTGTCTGTCTGTCTGTCTGTCTGTCTGTCTGTGTCACCATAGGTCCCGAACGGATGGAGCGATTTCAATTTAGTTTTTTTTGTATGAAAGGTGATTCTTGCGCGAGTGTTCTTAGACATGTTTCATGAAAATCGATGGGGCCGTTTAAAAGTTATGGGGGTGAGAGTGGGGAATCTGCAAATATACTAGTGTGGGGTATCAAATGAAAACGCATCGCGTCCACATTACATAATATTATGTTGTTTTACATTTAAGGAAATTAAGGCATTGGAATCGGGGGTTTTTCTTAAATTTTAAATTTAGATTTATTATTGTTAGATATTAAATAGGTAGTTATTTATCGACCGAAAAAAACTGTAGGTAATTAACATCGTCAGAGTTAATTTATCAGTAAGCTATTTTTAGGCGTAGCAAACTTTCCCATTAGCAGAGATGCTTTCGTGTAGTGCTCTCGGAAACTTTGGAGCAATGTGTTGTAGTTGCTGTATTATATCGTCTTATAACCTCGCTCGCTCGTTACTTCTCTAGCGAGGTGAGTTTCGACTTGAAGCTTATATGTCAAGTCGAAACTACTTATACAATAAATAAATATAATTCACACAACAACATCTAGCCCCGTAGTAAGCTCTGAGCTTGTGTTACGGTTACTTGATATCTGATATACTTAATATATTAATATTAGGCATACATATATAGATAATTTTTACTATACATATTAAACACCCAGACCAAGAAAGTGAAAGTGTTTGCAGAACATACAAACACTTTCAGCCTCGGCGGGAATCGAACCCGCTACCTCTTGCGCCGCAAGCGGACCCTCGCCCACCAATTTCATTTGAAATCTTATATAGAGTACCTAAACCACAACCGCCTTTATACCTGGATATCTTTAAAACTATACCGATTGATTTATTCCACTTCAAATTTAAAGCGAAATACTCAGTGAACAACAAAAAGTGAGTGAAGTGAGTGAGAACAGATGGTCGTTGGGGCCGAAAAGTTCTCGAATGGAGACCACGGATTGGCAAGCGCAGCGTAGGACGTCCACCAACTAGATGGACGGACGATCTGGTGAAGGCTGCGGGCTCACGGTGGATGCAGGCCGCTGCCAGCCGAAACTACTGGAAATCTTTGAGGGAGGCCTATGTCCAGCAGTGGACGTCTTACGGCTGAGATGGTGGTGATGATGACTGAGTGAAATCCAGGACAGGACAGGAAGGGGGAATGACATTCATGATGGAAAACTTGATGTGTTTTTTTATAATTGTTCCAATATATGTACCCTATTAACTCCCCACTGCTGGGACATAGGGACTTCTTTCTTGACTAGAGGTTAGGTCACGAGAATAATTTGAATGTCAGAATACCAAAACTAATAATTAAATAGGCATTAAGTTTTGGATTTACAGACGCAAAACACCAACCAAAAATTCTATCAGTTTCACTTGAAACGATTTCAAAGTCGCTTAACACGACCTGTCCTTCCGTTTTCAACATTGTCTGTTAAAAGTTAAAACCTTGACACTTACATACATACATACGCTAAGTTGCATTTGACAGTGGTGAGCGCTATTCCTCTTCGTACCCTAACACATAAACAAATATATCTAAGTACTCTGATGAAATATGATTAACTAGTTTAGTTAAAATAAAAGTGTTTACTTATATTAAATGGTAATTCAAAGTTTGCATAATTTTTGTTAACAAGACACTTAATTATATATGTACCTAAGCTATGTTTTGTAAAATGATAAATAAATTATTCTTATTCTTATTCTTATTACTCTTTAAAAAAAAACATCACCATCATCTTCACCCTAATTACGTTCCCACTGCTGGGACAGAGGGACGTCTAAAATCATTACTGGCATGAACGACAGAACTCACATTAGCGCCATATTTATGGATATGACCAAGGCGTTCGACTATGTTGATCATAATTTACTATTAAGCAAATTACACTCTTATGGTATTAGAGGTAATGCATTTCTTCTTCTTAAATCATATCTCACTAATAGAGAACAAATGACAGAAATTTCTAGAATTTGCACAAAAAGTAAAACAGAAATCAAATACATATCGGGAAAAAGGACAATCAAGTATGGCGTGCCCCAAGGAAGCGTGTTAGGGCCATTACTATTTCTAATCTATATTAACGACCTTCCTTTGCACATTCCGCACCCTATGGTTCTTTTTGCAGACGATAGCACTGCGATCGTAAAGTGTAGAGACATTAAGACTTACGAGACGGACTTAAATTCTACTTTACAAAAGATATTAGAATGGCTAACAAAAAATAATTTGAACGCCAACCTTGACAAAACAAAAATAATGCATTTTTCACAAAGGACACAAATACCTGACATTAAATTATTCTATCAAAATCGACATATTCAAAATACAACTAATACAAAATTTCTAGGACTTCAAATTGACAGACAGCTAAACTGGAATTTACAGGCTGAAGAAATATGTAAAGCACTGAGTAAATCAGCGTACATGCTCTACAAAATGAAAGACGTTGTTAGTCTAGAGGCACTAAAAACTATATATCATGGCTATGTCTCTTCTAAACTACGATACGCTATTATTTTTTGGGGGAATTGTTCTCAGAGGGAAACAATATTTAAAGCTCAAAAGAGATGTATTAGGGCAATGTATGGTCTGAAACCCACAGAAAGCTGTAAGACATATTTTCAGTCATTAAACATATTAACGTTGCCGGGGCTCTACATTTTCGAGGTTTCCGTCTTCGTTAAATGCAACCTGAATTTATTTGAAAAACCGTCACACACACGCAGTAGACGGGATGAACATCGCCTGTGCTCTGCTAGAGCAAACACAGCACTAGTGAGCAAAAGTTTTTTCGGAATGGCTCCTAAAATTTATAATAAAATACCCAATAATATAAAAGAGTTACAAATGACAATGTTTAAGAACGAACTCCATAAACTTTTGACCACTAAATGTTATTACCATGTAAATGAATTTTTGACTGATAAAATTATAATTGAAATTTAATTTAATTGAATCTGACATTTAAAATTATTTTACTTACAATTAATTTGTCTGTAATTTGATCTGTTTTCCTAAATATTTTTTCTTTAATTATACACATAAATATTTGCATGCTCCAGATAAGCAAAACATGTATGGAACTGGAATCACTGAACATCTTTTTGTAATTATATTGTAACCCATGTTTGCAAATAAATATTATTCTTATTCTTATTCTTATTCTTATTCTTGACGAGAGAGATAAGGCCTTAATTGACCACGCTGGCCAAGTGAAGGACAAGTGACATTTACCAGAATGTCACTTGTCTTCATCCTCTTTTTAAAGTTCTTCAGAACATGCCGGTTTCCTCACGATGTTTGCCTTCACAGTTAAAGCACGTGTTTGAAGTGCACATAAATATCTCACGAAGAAAAATCCACAGGTGCGTGGCGGGGTTTGAACCCAAAACCTTTGGAATTAAAGTCGAGTGGCCTGCCACTTAGGCACGGCTTAAAAAAAACATTTCTAAAATAGCGGAATCACATACTTTTCCATCGTATAAAATTCTTATAATGTCTATGTTTAATATATTTCCGCTTACATTATAGATTCTATAAATGCTTGTAAATTAATAGAAATAATTATGTAAGTGGAAGCATCCATGTTTGGTGGTATTTAAAAGTGACTCAAAACTCGCTAATGAGGTGTGCATGCGCTGTGTACTTTCTTATCTATGATTGAAGAAAATACTAATCTTAGTATTTTTTATCAATTTAGATAAGAAGAGAAAATCGTAACCAATTGGTATTTTTAGAAAGAAAGAAAGAATAAGGAAAATGCGATAATGGAACCTTTATGGATCTCATTTTTTTTTATGCTCGATGGACTTGAAGACCTAGAAGGTAGATGGCTTCTCCGGGCCACATTACGAAACACGAAAAAATCGCTTCACGCACTGTCCCAGCCCGGAGGGTGGTGACAAGCCGCGGCTGAAGCCTACCACCAGAGACTGTTCTTAGCACCACCCGGAGGTCACGTGTAAGGATTCAGAGGGTTACCACTTACGGACGTGAACAGACAAAACCTCCAAAAAACCTCCAAAAATTGTAGTCCGTCTGTCTGTGAAGACCTTTTTTCTCAGGAATGCGTGGAGCTTGAATTCGTATCAAATACTATCTACTGTGCTAAAGCAGTATCCAATTTATGTTGCGCCATAATTTAATTTAATTATAAATTAATCCGTAAATTTCGATTCTCGGTAATCTGGAATCTCGGTAAAACCTACATAATATGTATAAGTACGTCCAATCATCCTAGAATATTAAAATTCGGAATGAAGCGACGACCTATAGAGGTAGTAAGCACTGATATACATAAACCATACATTTTAGTTATAACTTTAAAAATATGTTTTGGCTAACTACCCCTTTGCTCATGAAAGCGTTGTGGTATATATAAAGTTGAAATTTATAATGAATACGTAAATCTATAGTTTCTTGCTGTTATAAAAAAATCTAACTTCTTGTCAATGCTATTTAAAAAAGTAACATTTATTATGAAACAGCAATTTAAGTCGCATTTTTTGATCGAAATTACTCACAAGGGAATTAAAACCTATAGGGTACCTACTTCCAATCAACCTAGAATCTTGGAGATTGGCATGAAGCAACGCCATATAGCACTGATAAAGAAAAAATAGAATAACTATATATTTTTTGTTATTTCATACAAAAAAAAATTCTTATCTATAAAAAAGGTTTTTTTTTCAGTTAAATGAGCTAGCTAGATTTGAAGAAGTTTCCCTACAGAGCCCATCGATTTTTTTCCACTCTATACATAATATGCCGGCGGTGTGCAGAATGGAAAAATCTCATTTATAATCATTAATCAGTCACATGAGTGTGGGCGTTACTGAATTCACTACTACTTCCGAGGCTGATAGTATTACTCGTATTAAATTATCGAACACGGATATAAATAGAGTTTTTATAAATACAGTTTTTTTAGGGTTTCAGGGTCACTTTTTTTTTAAATATAATGACTATGTGTACTTTTGAAACTTTGTAAGTACATGTATTCCGTGGGCCGCATTAAGATTTTTACACAAAAATTGAAAAAAAAAACAAATGGCGTTTAGAACTGAAACTCAAAAATAAATATAAATAAATATTAAATATTTCCAGACAATTCACACAACAACATCTAGCCCCGTGGTAAGCTCTAAGCTTGTGTTACGGGTACCAGATATCTGATATAGGTACTTAATAATGATAGTCATACATATATAGATATTTTTTATTATAAATATTAAACACCCAGACCAAGGAGAAAGTGCTTGCAGAACATACAAACACTTTTACCCTCGGCGGGAATCGAACCCGCTACCTCTTGCGCCGCAAGCGGACCCTCGCCCACTGCGCCACCGAAGCAGTCAAATTTAATTAATCGTGTGGGATATGGATACACCGAGCACAAAAATGCAAAATTAAAAAATAATGCAAAATGTAGTCTGTGGTCAGCCGTCTATTGTTGTATGGGAGAACCCTTTTTAACCCCTGACAAAAAGGAGAGGTGTTATAAGTTTGTCGTGTCTGTCTGTGTGTTTGCCTGACTGTCTGGGAAATCATAAATCCCAAACGGATGAAGCGATTTAAATTAAGTTTTTTTGTATGAAATGTGAGTTTCTCGCGAGTGTTATTGGACAAGTTTGCTGAAAATTGGTTGACTCGCTTAAAAGTTATGAGCGTAAAAGTGGGGAAGGAAAACCGAAAATCTGCAAATATGCTCGAGTGGGGTCTCAGTTGAAGGCGCATCACATGCACATTACGAAATGACTTTATGACTGTTTACTTTTAAAGGAACTAAGGTTCTGGAATCGGTGGATTTTTAAATTGTAAATTTAGATTATTACCTATTTGTCGTTATAGCTGCCACAGTACATCATCATGATCGCGGTTCTTGCCATATGAATGATAGACTGATATATAACGATAACGAAGTCGTTGGGCCCTCGCTTACGAGGACTTTGTAACCCCCGACCAAAAAAGAGGGGTGTTATAAGTTTGACGTGTCTGTCTGTCTGTGTCTCTGTCTGTCTGGCTGTGGCATCATAGCTCCCGATCGGATGGAGTGAATTCAATTTAGTTTTTTTGTATGAAAGGTGAGTTTGGCCCGGGTGTTCTTAGACATGTTTCATGAAAATCGGTTGAGCCGTTCAAAGTTAAGAACTATGAAGTTAGTTATGAAGTTATGAACGAGTTGGTGAGAGTGGGTAAGAAAAACCGTAAATCTGCAAATATACTCGAGTGGGGTATCAAATGAAAGAGCATCGCGTGCTCTTACTACTAAATATTATGGTGTTTTACTTATAAGGAAATTAAGGCATTGTAATTGGGGGTTTTTCTTAAACTGCTAACGAATGTTAGTTGCATTTGCGCACTACTCGGCGGCGGGACGCGAGAGTCTACAACGCGAAACTTTTTATCCTGAAACCCTTCACTTTGTGGTCGCTTAGTTGTGCAAAGAATACATCAAGGGTAGCGACCTCCGCAAGGCAGACGCTCCCGCTTAGCAGTCGTTTAGGTCGCGCAGTTTTGGCCGAAGCCTTACCCTTTGCTTGGATACGAAACCCGTAAAAGGTTTAAAAAAAAACACTACTGTAATAATTAAAATCTTTAAATATATTTATAACGTTTGGTGATGGATAAACCATATTATTTCCAGGAGCTTTCCTCATCCCCTTCACGATAATGCTGATCATCGCGGGACTTCCGCTAATGTTTATGGAACTATCCTTTGGACAATATGCAGCCTTGGGCCCCGTTGCTGTCTATAACAAGTTTTGCCCACTCTTCCGAGGGTTGGGCTACGGAATGGTCATCGTGTCCAGCATTGTAATGCTCTACTACAACCTGATCATTGCCTGGACTATTTACTACATGGCTGTGTCCTTTAAGAGCATCTTCTACCAATTGCCATGGCAAAATTGCGATGCGGACTGGAGTACCAAGAGTAAGTTTAAATATATAATTTACTTCTAAATTTAGATCATCTTAGACTTGGTGCCTTTTGGTCTGTTCGTTGTGGTAGGTATTGAGTGGTTAGGCACTATATGTATTAAGATAAGTGGATGCTAACCACATAATTAGCAACCACACCTACTTTACGATAGTAACTTAAGTATTACAGTGTATATGGCATATGTATATCAGCCTCAAGAGGTTCATTGCTGGACTTAGGTATCCCTTATCAAAAAACTTAAAATCCGGAAGCAGAATGCGATCACTGTGATACCTATTAATTATTCATGATCATGTTATTTCTGGATACTTAACCAACGCCGCGTCGTTAAAATTAACCTATGTCGTTCGACTTTTGTCGTACAACCAGACAAATATCTCTGGTTGGGCATTTTGCTAATAAACTTTTTTTTTTAGATTGTTACTCGTACGAAGAAGCTGACGCGTGCGAAACTTTGAACGGGACATATTACCTTAGGCAATGCGTGAATCAGAGCTACGCAATCGCCAACAATATTAAGGCTTTAGCGGAGACGGTTCTGAGGCGTCCGCCAGCCGAGGAATACTTTACGTAAGTTTCAACTATAACACGACACACATACAGATTTAACAGATTTTTTGTTATTTTTAGGAGATGGTTTGTATAAAATAATAACAAATAGAAGATGTTTTTGTTTAAATTAGATTTTATAAATCCTCATTATGTAGGTTCCTCTATATTTAGGTATATTTTTATAATCGACCTTTAAGCAGGCCTCTTGACACAGACTAAAGTTATTGGACCATACCGTCAAGTCTTCCGTTTTCGCGAGCGAGGGCGAATCTATCTCTATTCTTTTAGATATAAACATACATTTCTTCTTTTAGAAACTATGTCCTAATCCGGTAATCAAGGTCAAGTTTTCTCTGTTGAATTTTATTTTTATGTGCATGATGTTCTTAGTACCTGGAGTAGGAGTTGCTGATTAAGTAGGTATTAATAATACATGCGACTTCATTCTCTGTTCCCGTTTAATTTTAATTCTCTCTTCCCCCGTTTTTTATTCCTGATAATATTAAATCTACGGCAAAACTAGTTTTATACAAACATGATATAAAAATTTAATCAAAATAAAGTAAACCTTTTTGAACAACGCTATAATTATCATAGCGTTATAGTCTTAGAGTATCTATGGTAAGTAACAGAGCGCGCGTATCACTAAAACTTCATTGTGCAAAACGTAGACAGCTAGCATAGACAAACTTAAAAAAGAGCGAATGACAGGTAGGGATGGGGCGTGCCGATGGGGAAAAAGCTATCGATAAATGACATTAATTTGGTTCTCTGTTAGGTAATTAGTTACACACTCTTTATGTTATTTACTTGTTCTGTGGTTCATTATATAAAACATCTAGTAATTTACCAAATTATAATGATAGTTCTACCATTTACATAATCATTTTCTGGTTGTTTCAAGTGGTTACATTTATAATTATTATGAATACTTTATTGCACAATAATATAAATAATTGTACGAAAGGTGTGCTTAATTTAGGTGTTACATAGTACTAAGATTCTAACATTACCCTTTTGGGACATTGCAACCTTATGATTAGATACTTAAATACATAAAATATATTAATAATGGGTAAAAACATTAAAAAATATCGGTATTTAAAATTATGGACCCGAAGAGGCTATGTTTGTCAAAAGTGAATGTGAATTAAAAAATAACAATTAAATATGTCTGCGTATTTAATTGTAATTTGCTCACAATATGTGGGCGTCATGGTTTTAGTCGTCTTGAGTACTTCCGACAACTTTTCAAATTTTTTTTCATACGCTGACTAGTAACGTAAAGCGCTTTGCATCGCAATCGGCGACGTTCCGAGGAAAAACTCTACTCCCAACTAACATATTTTTTTTTAAAACATCGACTACAATCGTTCGCGTCCCATCACTATACTTTTGACAGTCGGCGCGGTGCGCGGGCGGGTGTTTGCGTGCCACCCTCTCAAGTCTCCTTCACCCCCGCAAATGGACGCGATGCCCGATTTATTTTTATCAAAATAACTGTAAAAATCGACATACCAATGAAATGTAATGTTAGATTTCATCTTGGATTCCTTTCTTGTGTCATTTTTGCAGGATTTGACGGCACATTTTACCATTTTTATTGCCCAATTTAGCAAAATTAATTGAGATCCTCACGCCGCTACCGCGCATCCACGACTGCGAAGGCTCGCTGCGCGAACGTCATAATGTTCTCAAGCATGTCTGATGTTCGCAATTCAATAGGCTCACTTTGTTCTTACCATAGATACTCTAAGGTTATAGTGCTAGAATAGCAAAGTAGGTTTGAATACATTACGTATACCTATAGCATGGCGTCAACATTACACGATATTATAGTAGGCTTTTAAGTAAGTTGAGATTTAATATAATAACACAGATTAGATACTATAATCTGTGATAATAAGCACAGTCGGGGGACGGCCAGGGGCTAGGGAGCATGTAGGTATATTGTCCGATATCGTTGTGCTTTAATTATGGTATTACATTATATGGTATTACTTGTCACATCTACGTGAATAAGCGCGTCACTGACTGCTGTTATAGGTTTTCAGCATATTCTCGTTTCATCTGCGAAGCTGTAACAGAGTAATAAGATTAGATAAATAACATCTTCTGTTTGTCTATGATATGTTTCAAATACAAAATATAAAATGATATTAGTTTGGAAGGTTACATACGTAATCCACGGCATATGAACCGAAGCAAAGCAAAATGCTTTGCTTTGTAATTAATATTTTAATTAACTTTCTGAAACTTTCTATTATAAACAACACCTTTTTACCGTAACAACAATTCGTTTATCCGTGCTTTAAGCGTAGCTTCTCATTTGTGGTACACCTGCTTCAAAACTTAAAGTCTGTGCTCCTAATAATATAATATTAAAAAAAACCTTGATTCCAGAACTTTAGTTAATAGTAAAAAGTCATATTTTGTTGGAATGTGCGCTTTTATTTAAGACCGAAAATCTGCAAATATACTATAGAGTGGGGCCCTATATTATATTTGCAGATTTTCGGTTTTCCTTCCCCACTTTTACCCTTATAGCCTTTATACGGGTCAACTGATTTTCATCAAACATGTCTAAGAACACTCGACTGAAACTCACCTTTCATACAAAAAAAACTGAATTTAAATCGCCCCATTCGTTCGGGAGCTATTTTGTCCCTGAGAGACAGACGGTTATTGATTTTGTCGGGGGTTAAAAATTAGACCTTGTCTCGCACTTGGAGTATAATAATGTAAGTGTTGATTTTTAGGAGTTTGTTAAATGTTCTGTTAGTATGACATATTTAAATAAATATATAGACGTATATGTTTAATGGAGCATTTTGTAATTGTTTTTAAGTGTATGTGCGTTAAGGTTAAGTTATATTCAAACTTTAATATAGACATTTTGTACCAATTTCAGTAACCAAGTACTGGGACTCTCTTCTGGCATTGAGGAAACTGGGCAGATCCGGCTTGAAATGGCAATCTGTTTATTCGCCGCTTGGCTGATCGTATTTCTTTGTCTCTGCAAAGGAGTGCAATCTTCAGGAAAAGTGAGTGATAGAGATAATAATAATAAACTATCCTATACGTCGATATTTAAATTGTGAAATATGTCCTATCGGCAGTTATTTACATATTCTTACCACTCAGTTAGACGAGGGATACCTATGAGGGATAAGACCGACTACCTAATAAATTAATTTAATTAAGATCAAGGTGGCGAAGACCGTCTGTCGGGTAAGACCATCTAGCAGGATTTACTACTAATTCTGGACTACTGCAATGATGTTAGTCACTTCACGTCATAATTTAAGATAGTGTGAAGCATTTTAGAAGGAGAATGCTTTATTTCTACATTTCACTGACATAGCTACATACATGTAAATGTGTTTATCAGATACTAAATTTCAGAAAAGCTTTTTTTTTTAATGTTGGATAAGTCTTCATTTTAACCACGATCTCACCTGATGTAAAGTGACGATGTGGTCTAAGATGGGACATGAAGACCTAGAAGGTAGGCTTCTCCGGGCCACATTACGAAACACGAAAAAATCGCTTCACGCACTGGCCCAGCCCGGAGGGTGGTGACAAGCCGCGGCTGAAGCCTACCACCAGAGACTGTTCTTAGCACCCCCCGGAGGTCACGTGTTAGGAGGGTTACCACTTACGGACGTGAACAGACACAACCTCCAAACCAAGGGTGGTGACAAGCCTACCACCAGAGACTGTTGTTGTTTCTGTTCTGTTCGTTTGTTGTTGTTCTTGTCTTGTGATGGCAGTTTGATACATTTATCTGATCCTTCATTGTTTTTAGGTGGTTTACTTTACGGCATTATTCCCATACGTAGTGCTGGTGATACTGTTTTTCCGAGGAGTGACTCTTCCGGGAGCTTCCACCGGTATCCTGTTCTACTTGACTCCAGACTTCAGCCAACTACTAAACGCTCAGGTACAGTTATCACTTACAATATGCATTTAAATTAGATTATAACCCTTTTATGTGAAATAACAAATAAAGGAATTTAACTGAGACAGTCAGTGCATACACAAAGATGGCCAGTTATAACGAGTTTTCACAGATTGAATAAGTTCACGGCACGGCGGCAAAGGCAACATTGATCTTTGTACTTCTCCTATGTGTATTTGTATTAGTACCTAAAATCAATGAACCTAATAAAATAAGAAAACGTAATATAATTCTGGGTAAAAAAAAAATCAAATTTATAAATTTTCAAAAAAATTATTTGTTTTAATCCATACATTGAATTCCATTGGATAACCTTCGGATCAATATTATGACGAATTAATTCAAAGAGTTACTGGCTCTAATCATAATAATATTATTTCTATAGATGGTTTCTTTAGCCTATAGTAACCCTCTGCAGGACAAAGACCTCCCACATATCCCTCCAAGTGTCCAGGTCCTGTGCAGGTTTCCACCATTCGCGGTCATACGCTTTGCTCATTTTTCAGTTCCTCTACGACTGACATGGCCAGCTAGGTCCCATTTCAACTTGGCTGACTTAAATCCTACATCTGCGATACCAATTTTAGAATTAACATCATCATCATCATTTCAGCCGTAGGACGTCCACTGTAGGACATAGGCCTCCCGCAAAGGCTTCCAGTGACTTCGGTCGGTAGCAGCCTCCAACCACCGCGAGCCCGCCACCTTTACCAAGTCGTCTGTCCATCTAGTTGGTGGACGTCCTACTCTGCGTTTGCCGATTCGTGGTCTCCATTCGAGAACTTTCCGGCCCCAACGTTCATCTGTTCTACGTGCATCCTGCCCATTGCCACTTTAGCGAGCTAATTAGCTTGGATATCTTGGTGACCCGCGTTCTTCTACGTATCTCCTCATTCTAGAACGCAGAGCATAGCTGTTTCCATAGCTCGTTGCGCAACTCTGAGCCTATTCATGAGGCCTAATGGTAAAGCACCACGTTTTGGAGCCATATTTCATCACTGGCAACACACACTGGTTTTATACCTTCGTCTTACTAAGGTATATTGCATGAAAAGATGTTACGCAGTTTCCCGATCGCTGCCCATCCGAGCTGGATTCGGCGATTGACCTCTTTCTCGCATTACATATGCGTCAACAACTTCGAGCATTGAATTCTCAACCATAACAGGAGTGGGCACTACATGGACATTAGACATGTGATGACTCAACATGTTCATCCTGAGGCCCACCCGTTGGGAGACTCGATTGAGGCCTTCTAGCATTGTACTAAGTACCTCCTTCGATTTAGAATTATAATTTTATTAAAGTATAATTATTATTTAGGTGTGGGGTGACGCAGCAGTTCAGATATTCTTCGCACTGAGCCCGGCGTGGGGTGGACTTATCACCTTATCGTCGTACAATAAATTCTCCAATAACTGCTACATGTAAGTTATAGCTATAAGCTTCAAAACAAACGAGCTTAAATTTAACTTTATGTAGTTCCACCGAAGGCCTTAGGACCTATACCATTTAAAGAAAATAGCCCCATCGTGTATCGACACTCCCTACGAATTAGTCTGTAACTGCCTTAGACACACTTACATAAATGACTATGCTATTTTTGGAATGTACTCGGCAAAGCTATCGTTTGGTAAAAATTGCTTTTTTTACTTTAAGGCACCTTTTCTCAAACGAATAAATACGTGTATCTGATTTTTATGTTCATATTTTATGTAATGACTCGATACCAGTGTTACAGCAAAGCCTTTATGTAAACAGCATTAGCATTAGATATAATACATTCATTAAAGAATAACAATTGTTTATGATTATACAGGCTTTTAAAGTTATTCAGTTACCTGGCCGAGCGTGTCGACATGTTTATTGGTTTTGAACGGTTTTTACCATTTTCTCCATTATTTCAAGAACTCCTAGTCCGATCAAAAAACGGTTTCAGATAAATACGGCGTGGGCCTTCGCGCTAATTTAAAAAAATAAATGTCTTTTATTTATTTATTAGTAATACAGCACCTAGCCAACAGAATATATATCAAACAACAATGTCTTGAAAACTAAAGAACGTAGGTATTGAACAATTAATGTTTCCACGGGTATTTTTATGTTTGTGAAGTATAAAACATTGAAGCGAACTGTCAAGACAATGTTATTTCCTTGATATTTTTTGTTTAAACAATTTAGTTTTATTAATTTTAAGTTGACGGCCATGTGCTTCTAAGGAAATAAACGTTTTGACTTTGACTTGTCAATGTTTCATGAAAATCCGTTGTGCCGTTAAAAAGTTATGGGGGTGAGAGTGAAGGTGGGGAAGGAAAACTGAAAATCTGCAAATATACTCGAGTGGGGTATCACTTGTAACCCCCCCCCCCTTTTTTGGTCGGGGGTTAAAAAGGCCTATCACGTCATCCAAATTAAACCAGTAGGGCCAAAGATAAAGTGCAATATATTTTTTTACATTGAATAATTTCTCGTGTTTAGGTAATTTGTTTTTATCAGTTACACAGTTGTCCTTATGGATTGTGTCGGTATGATGTAAGATTTGCCTGGATGTGTATCTTGACTTATGATAAGTTTTAGTTTTTTAGTTAATTTTTTATTAAATTTTGACATCATACCAGAATTAGGGTGATATTTGTTTTTAACTGGTTATTTCAGCGATTCACTCATAGTGGCTGCTTCAAACATAGCCACGTCGTTCTTCGCGGGACTGGTGATATTCTCGGTGATAGGGTTCCTGGCGCATGAGCTGGACGTGAGCGTGGACCGCGTGGTGGACCAGGGCGCAGGGCTGGCCTTCATCGTGTACCCCGAGGTGGTGACACGGCTGCCCGTCTCGCCGCTCTGGTCCATTCTGTTCTTCGTTATGCTGCTGACTCTTGGGCTCGACTCACAGGTATGATTCATAAGAAACAATAATTTTATTATATGTCTAACTCTGAATCTTTTTATTTATTATTTATTTATTGACCTCTGAATTATAGATAAATCATAATCACAGCCGAAATTATATTTCAACTTAAGGTACATACCTACATCATTCATTTATATAGTTATATCGAATTCGTTATTGCACATTTTACATTCGGTGTTTTACAACATAAATAGAACACCTGTTTATCTTTAAGCCTTATTTCCAAAAGCATCTCTTTTTTTCCAGATCTTTCTATTGAAAGAGGCCTGTGTCTACCATGAACCTCAGTTACTGCTATTGAAGCCATGGTCAAAACGCAGGTTTTTGTTCCAAGTCCAAATCCAAACACTTTACTTTACTTTCACATATATGTACAGATATCGCTTAATGAGCAGTAATTGAGAGTTCTCTTCTACCTATATAACGTAGTGATTAATATTCTCTTATTGAATAAGTATAATACCATCGTTTCCATGCTATATTTAGATTTGTTTCAGTTTGCATTGATGGAGACTGTGACCACCGCCATCTTGGACAGATTCCCTAATTTCCGCCAAAAGAAGGTCTGGGTGGTATTGACGGTTGCAGTCTTTGGATATGTGGGTGGACTTATCTTTACTACGAATGTAAGTACACTTTTTGTGAAACCGCAAAGAACACTTAAAATTAATATTAATATTTTTAAAGAATGTCGTCTAAATAAAAACTTTGTGTTTGAAAACCGGGAAGTCGTGCATAAATATATACATACGTGTACAAATTTAAGACTGCGTTTGCTTTCAATCTTGAAAAATAAATATCTTTAAACAGTGCCAATATATCGAGCCAATCGGAACAATTAAATTATCAATGCTTATTATATTTGTTTCAATGTTTTAACTAAGTATTCTCGTGCATGTTAATTCTAATCTCACTTGTATTGAAATTTATAACTACTCGTAGTACGCCTATTTGAAAACGATGAGCAAATTCAAAATCTTCTTGTAGCTTTTGCTTGGATAGGGGTCCTCATAATTTATCTTAAATTTGATAAATAACATGTTTTATTGTTGTTTCATACAAAAGAATTTTAACTTAGGTATAATCGTACATAAATCGGTTGTATCCCAGATTAAATAAGAATTCTTATTTAATCCGGGGTTGTATTTAGTATTCAAAAGCCGTGTTGGATAAGTGAAAACACACTCGACTTTAGATAATACCGAAGGTTGTGAGTTTAAACCCCACCGCGCACATCTGGATTTTTCTGCTTGAAATAATTATGTGCGCTTTATAACACGTGCTTAACGGTGAAGGTAAACATCGCTGAGAAACCGGCATGTTCGGAGAACTTTGAAGAGTTTGAAGGACGAGTGAAATTCCGTACTTGGTGATTTAAGGCCTAATGTCTCTCGTCATGAGAGAAGTTCCTGTGTCCCAGCAGTGGGTACGTTAATATTATGATGATTTATTACGCTGCTAGTAATACATATATTTCTAATTAAATGTAGGTTGTTTTTTTTAAATCTTCTTGTGTTCGAATAGCCAATAGCCTAAAGCTAGCGTAAGCAGACGCACGGCGAATTACCATCCTTATTTAGTGGATATTCCCTCGACTCGTACTAAGCGATTCTCATCCACCTCTATAATTCGCACGTCAAAGTTGCTGCGGTGCTGTGTTTCATATTTACTACAACCTGAGTGACTTCAAGACAAGATTAAATAGGTACCTTCTAGATCTATGTGATCCATCTTCGTGACCATAGATCTATCTCGCAAGAAAAAAGCTTAACTAAGGTTTTTTAATGTTTTGAAAATACTAATCTCCAAGTAAGGTTGTTATAACGAACTTGTGAGTTGCTTTACTATTGTAGCAATAAATACCTTACCGCGGATATATCTATTGGTATAAATTGAGAGTATAATTTTGTCTAAGGTTGTTATTCGACGAAAACATTAGGTAAATTGTTATTTAAAAGAAATACATGGCAAGGCTAAGATTAAGGATGCTAAAGCGAGAAGTACTAATAGGTTCGCGTCTTATCTGTCGATATTTTTTACATAAAGCTTTAAAAGTAAAAAAAAGTTCTCCAACCATTTTTAAACATCATCGTAAATGAGTGTGAAGAACAGTTGCATAAGATAGATTGAATAATAACTAGAAGATGAATAAATAATGAATAGTTATAACATGCCAGGAATTAATGTTAATGAGCATGGTTTGGGAATATTTTAGAGAAGGTTCTAATTAATGAGTTTGAATTTTAAAGTTGTGAACGGAATTGACTGCCTGATTAGTCCGATTTCGCTTTTATGGGAATGGGAGTTTATATGTGTTACGTCATAGTCTCCACGAAATTATGTAAAACAAAGTAACTTTCCGTGTGTTCGCTAACATAGGCCCTTTAAAATAAAGAATTGATTTGATTTATTTTTTTGTGAGGCTGTGATTCCCAGTCTTAATAGAAAGGTCTTAGATAACTACTGGGTCAATTTAAATAACCTTTAATGTTGGGTCTGTTATTCTCGTAAGGTAACAATATATTATTTTAACGGTAAAATGACAATATATTAGATATATAAATTAATCGCAAAATGTTTTGGTAAGCGCATAACTGAACAACGAACGCCTGGACCAATTTAGCCAGTAGAAGTACAAGGATGGTTTTTACGGCGAGATAAATCCCCAGAATTGTGTTGAGGGAGGCCTATCCTATCCTGCAGTGGACTCCTTATGGCTGAAACGAAGAATCATTTATTTCAGTTAAGATTCAGTTTCAGTTTTCATTAGATGTTAAACCTTAAATTAAATTATACTTAATTCTTAAAGAGATATGTTTTTGCAGAGTGGCATGTACTGGCTTCAACTGATGGACAAATACGCGGCGAATTGGTCAGTTCTGATCATCGCCATCGGAGAATGCATCCTGATCGCTTGGATTTACGGCGCCGAGAAATTCTGCGGAGACATCCAGAGCATGATCGGCAAGCAGAGCAAACTGTGGGTGTTCTTCTGGAGCGCTATGTGGCGCGTCATCACGCCCTCTGCGCTGGTGGTAAGTTAATTCATACTAGCTACTAGTCGGAACGGATATGATGTATCTGTTGTTATCTAAGTTTTGTAAAACCATAAACAATGGAAATAAATGATTTTTTATCTTGTTGGTTACGTAACTTGTGACATTCAGAGCATGATCGGCAGGCAGAGCAAAGTGTAGGTCATTTCACGACCTTCTGCGCTGGTGGTAGATAATTCATTCATTAATTAATGTTAGTAGACTTTTAGGCCATGTTTAATAATTTTTTTTGTTAATAACGGACTAACCACACATCGTCACCCCCAATCTCAGCAGAGCTTGTACTATGGGTGTAAGGTTACTGATATAGATACCTACATTTTTTTTGTAAATACATGTAACATGTATTATGATTTCCATATTTTCTATGATACATAGAAAACACGGCAACCAAAAAGTGCGCAAAGCTAAACGCAAAGTACACGGAAGCTTTTACCTTAAAAATAACCTAGAAAAGCTTAAGCAATTTCAAGGATACAGCTATATCTATTACTCGTCATAATGTATCCGACGGTCTCTAAATTTAACCCTACTCATGTAGCCTATTATTACAGTTCATCCTCGTGTTCAACTGGATTGAGTACAAGCCGGCCTCGTACGGACACTACGTGTACCCGATGTGGGCGGACGCAGTCGGCTGGACGCTGGGGGTTCTGCCCGTGGTGGTCGTCGTTCTCATGGCTGTGGACCAGATCTGCAGTGGACCCGATGATCTTACTATTATGGAGGTACGATCAAACTGGCAATATAACTACTTTTAGCGAATAATTTAAATGGATATATTAATATTTCTTATGTCAAAGACAAAAGGACCCAAAGCCATAAAGTTTAAAATAATATTATGCATACACAAATGGTTCGTCGCTCAGTATGTGCTGAGTTTGCACGAATGTATAGGTGTGTATGTATAGGGCTCAGTTTTCATTTGATTGCCAAACGGGTGCCCCGGTACGCTCCGATAATGCTCTATTTTTCCGCAAAGTGGGGTAATGACAGTGATTCTGTTTATTTTCTTTATAACGTTAATTATGTGATTAATGATAGTCAAATGTGTAAAGATAATTAGTGTTTATATCAAAAGTAGCAAAAATATTGAATTTATTGAAACTTTTATTGAATTTTGCCCTCCGATTCCCCCCCATCACCCCGACCTCTTAGGTAGACAGTTAGTATTTTATTCAACTAAACTAATGACTTAAGAAGACTTAGATTCAAGAGTCTTGCTTGCGTTAATTGTGTTAAAATCAACAACATTCACTTTTCTCTAGTTCAAAGAATATCTTTTAAAGTTTTTGATAGTTGTCATGTTGATTACGTGACAGCCTTTGTCAGTTAGTCAGGTGGCAAAAAATGAGTAGGTACGAGTATTACAGCCCTAAGCTCTCTAATCTCGGCACTGTTTCCTTTATTGTAATTATAATGATTGCAGAAAGCGCGCGTACTCGCTCGGCCTACGGAGGAATGGGGACATCACGCACCAGAGAGCGCTGCGACGCTGTTGGCTCTGGCACCTCCCGAGCTGTCGCCGCCCGTGCTGTTGCTGCACGGCCGCCCCGTGCTGCGCGAGCGTGGCGCCTGACCTCCGAGGCACCCGCTCAGGAAGGTAAGATGAACCAAACGCCAGACTACTAAACACAGGCACGTTTGCCTTCTGCCAAACCCTCCAGCTGCGAAGCGCTCTGTCGTTACTGGCTCTTGCCAGAGCACTTCAGGCGGTGCAGGCTTGCCAGGCGGTGCTCGAGCTATCGTCGCACGTGCCATTGCTGCACGGCCGCGTGAGATAGGTAGAGCAACCAAACGCCAGAAACCAAAACCCACACGCTCGATTATCTTGTCAGAAGGCCTCCAGAGAAGTTCGTTATGACTGTAAGCGCATCTCAGAAGTGTTGTCGTAATACGCGCCCAACCCGAGATAAGAGGTAGATAATACAGGTTTTTCTTATTTTACTTCTGAATACCTAGTCTTTTTATCAAGTTATTTCTTTTTCAATTCGAGTAATCTTCTTTGAGTAGATATAAAACTTATAATTTTCTTTTACACATTTACAGACTTCTCAAGATGGAGAGGTTCCTGCTACGAGCCGGGTGGAAAATGAGAAAAAGTCTAAGGGTTTATTGTCAGAATTGAAAATGAAGAAAATAGGAAAGAGGACGGCACCCAATATGTCCGAGGAGTCTGATGACGCGGTAGTCGAACCGCTACTGCAGCAAACTACGAACTTGTCTGGTCAAAGTGTAAAATGTGTCGCGAAAACCAAGGCTGATACGGTCAAAGATTTATCAAGGCCTAATAATGATAACACACAGAGCACGTCTACATCAGGTTTCGGTACCACCGAAACTCTGCTGTCGGGAAAAGACCACGGAGATACCAAAATGAATTATTCTGCACCATTGCACAACCACATGCACACGAATGTATTTCATAGCTATGAAAATTCAAAATCAAATGGAGTTGCCAAGAGCCCAGTACTTGTGGAGATTGACGTGAGTAAGCAAAGTGGATGTAGCCCTAGTCCATTAATATTTACCACCGCTAAAATTCACTCTGATGGTAAATCTAAGCATATGGAACCTGTTCAGACTACACCTATTCCGATATTATCGACAGTTGAACTGAACGTTTCTAGAACGGGATGTTTAACAACAAGTGAAAAAAAAGTAAGTAATGGAACAACAAATACTTCGCTCTCTCATGCTAATAAACCGGAAATCCCAGAAAATGCTCTAAATTTAAAGAAAAATTCTTTAGAATCTAATAAAAATATAACAAACCCATCGGAATGTACAAAACCCAATGTAATCACAGTCGATAGTAAAAAAACAAATGTAGAAGTTGCACAGGTAACCAATACATTAAATAATCAGACCGCTAATATTTCGTCGCCCAATACAAGTAGCAAACCGGAACCTTATTTTGTCCAAAATGAATCGGTGAATTCAAAAGATGCAAACAACACCAAACTACAATTGGAAAACAAATCAGACAAAGCCAATACGTCTCATAAAAGTGAAAAGTTAGCCACTTCATGTGATATAACGACAAAAAATAGCAATGATTTGCCGGTCAGTAATACTTCCACAATAGATAAACCAACAAACCAGCCGGAAAAATCATTAGAACGCCAAAAAAATATATCTGTGAATGATGGTCAGCAAACAAAGATCAACAAAGATGATTTATCGATAAAGAACCCCGACCTTTCAAAAGAAGGTGCCAAAATAAAAAACCAAAAATTACTTAGCAAAAACACAAATAGTTTGAGTAAATCTTGTGCAAATGAAACTTTTGCAAACACCCCAAAAAACAATGAGACACTTACGCATGTTGGTATACCTGTTACAAGTCCGCCCAATGTCAAAGATAAAAATATAAATAATACGTTACAAAACTTATCAACTGAATCAAATGTTACCGTAAATCAACCAACATCTTCTAAAATTCAGCCTCCATCCACCAGTGGCACCACAAAAACTGAAACGACAACTGTTGATACTATCGATCGAAATAAAAATAATATTTTGCCTGCGGCTGATAAAACTACAAAAACAGCTACTGTAAATAGGCTAAATACCGATAATTACAAAACTCCAACGGCTGAAACTACCGGTACAAAGAATAAAGAAGGAAGTTTGGTTTCAAACAAAACTCAAGCCAATAGTTCAATAACTGTTGATACTACTAAATCAAGGACGGATAAGTCTGAAATAAAAACAGCAACCACGACAGCAGGTAAAACAAATAGCACCTCCTCAGCTACTGTAGATAAAGCAGTATCAAAAACAATTGAATCACCAGCAATATCTTCTAAAACTGCGTCAGTTACTGATAAATCCATAACAAAACCTGATAAAAATCAACAGAAACCTATAAAAGCTAACGATAAAATTGGATTAAATAAAAATCAAACATCCTCAGCAAAAGCACCACCAGCTGATACAACTGATAAAAAGAAAGCTCAATCCCAGGAGACTGCAATAAAAGCAAATACTGATAAGAATAAAATGAAAAGTACTGCAACAACTTCACCTGTCGATACAGCTTTACCAAATAAAAATCAAGCCATGACAACTAAAATCGCTACAAAATCTAACAAACTCGACGCAGATACAAAAAAAACGAAGTCTTCGTCTACTTCTACAAAAATTTCACGAGTTACCAGTCCTGGTGCTACAAAACAAATTCCAGTAGGAAAGGCAGCGCAAGGCAGTACAGCCAAACCAACAAGTAGCGCGACCTCTTCGACTGACGCTGAAACTAACAAAACGAAAATAGAATCAAGTAATAAAACTGAATCGAAATCTACTGATCATAACAAAGAAACAAAAACTTCGAAAGCCTAACTTATAGTTTATATTGCAAATAGCTAATTTGATTTCATAATGATTTTGTAATTAATTTATGCTCACTTTTTTAAAATTATGGGTATATGCATTTACGACAAACGTGTAGATTGCATTAAAAATGATGGCTTAAATAAATTAGATCGCCAATCAAAAAAGTAGAAAAAATGTACCTACCTTTCTACTTGAGTTAATTATGGAAATAACGTAGATGAATTCCCATTGGAACACAAGTACCTCTATTATTTGTTTAAATGTCACTGATTAACAACAAAGATTATTATTACGATACCTTTCAATTAAGTTTAATTATTATGAATTAAAATTAATTCGTTCTAACATCGTACGTACTTGACTGATGAGTCAAAACGTTCATGTAATTCAATAGAGGGATTTGATGTGATTGTAAGATAATATACATTGTGTATATTAAAGTAAGATATTTCTCGAAGCACTTTTTATGCACTTGATAAAAACGTAATAAGTTAGATTATGTTTCTAAGCTGGATTTTATCTACGTACTATCGTTATTACTTACTATAGTATCTACGTATCCATAAATGTTTGTATTGTACTATGTGTTTCTGACATCTAACAATTTAAATAAAAAATGAATTTAGTGAAAATAAATACTTAGAATATAATTTCTAAAACATTTAATTATTTATTGACTAATTGTTGTAAACCTGCACTAAGTCCTGTGGTTTTATGCTAAAAACAAACACTGCACAACCGCACATGTTCCCAAATTGTTGTACCTATGTATGGAAGTTAAAGAACATAATTCTTCTGAAGTCTATTTAAGTATAATATTCGCCGTAATTGTGTCAATAATGTTGGTGGTTAGGATTAGAGGTGCTAAAATAAGTTGAACCTATATTTTCATAGTGAATATGTCTTTTAATTTTTTATTTTTGGACGTTTTATAGAGATGATTTCTTTCATCACCTCATTATTGTCAATTCAAAGGTAATTTTCAAGATACTCAAAGAATTCAGTGTATATTTTTACGTGCTTATTGGTGTCGAATGATGGTTATCATAAGCAGGGTAGCAACGGATAATAGTATCTATTGTAGATGTGTGACCTATATTATGTATTTAATTATAGCCTTAAAGGTAATACATTTTTTTATGGATGTATATTATTTTATTAACATTTACTAAGCACTGTGGATTTAACATTAACATTTGAAGTTCTAGTGCATACACATTGAATGAAAATTACCTAATATTGAGCTTGAATGTATGGAATTGTTGTATCGATTAAAGTATCGAAATTTACCAGAATACATCATATTTTTATAAATTGATTGTAATATATTTATCATATTTTATTATTTTACGATCACTATTTCATTATATAAAATATTATGTGGATATAGGTATTTTTAAATAGGCACACACCACCTACAAGTGGAAAAATAAGTGGGCGTAGTATAATTTGGTTATTCTAGGAACCTGTACCTACGTGTAATACTGACGAGAACATTGTTTTAATGTTTTTCGCACAACACATTGGTTTACTAATTTTACGTGATGAACACATTATTTATACGCAAATTTTTCGAGTATGCAAGGGTTAAATAGTTTATTTTTTTAATTGGGTTTGAATAATGTTTGCGTTTGCCTATTTACATTTTACTCCTAGGTACTCGATCCTAATAGATCATGTAGGTAGGTAAAATCTAGGCAACATATTATTTTTAGTCCTTATAATTCTAATCTAAATACGTAACTATGCAGCGATTGGAAAATGTAGTACAAATAATAAGCCTAGCCATGAAAACAACAAAACGTAAGAATTTTTAAATGAAAATGGAATATTGTCAGATTGTCAGAGGTTAAAGTTGATCTAGTTAATGCACCTTTTCTAAGAAGTCGGTGAGAGCATGAATTGTTTCACACGCGTTATACAATTCTTACAACACAGGGAGGTGCTTGCTGCGTAAATGCAAACATCATTTCCAGCGATTAAAGACCGCTTTGACGTAATTCTCTTTATATGTATACCTAGAGACATATCCAGGTAATACTCCTGCAAAGTTACTGAGGGAACTTCTTAAGAAAATGTCTCCGGAGAATCATTATACTACGTACTTCGCTCTCGGGTGTTCTCTTGTAATGATCAAAGAAGATTTATTTATTGGCTGCCCATATTTTTTTAATGAAACATTTACTATGTATACATTCATAAAACAATCTACTTATCTATATTATAATTAATAAAGAGTGATTGAGTTAGTAATATGAAAAGTATTGGATTAGGTAGAAAGCGCGTTTGAAAATTAGAATTAAAACAATTAGAAAACTAGACTTGTGGTACTTAAAAGTAAAATAGATTTATTTCATATTTAATTATTAGGAGATGTAGAAGAAATTGTGACTATATATTACTTTTAGATCAATTTATTTATTTAAAGATATACGTTACACTGTAGTTAATATATCTTTTAAATGATGTTACCAATTTATATGATTATACCTACATTATTTTTGAAATTGTCCTTCCTATACATGTACTACTTTTAATAGAAACCGTTTAATTGTTGTTCTATGAGGATGAAAACTAGGTATAATAAAGTTATCTTAAGTTAAATAAACCTGTAGTGTAGATACTTAAGTCGAGGACTCGATCATCGGATGATGAATATGTTTAAGTAAGGTTTTTGTATACGTTCAATTTTATTTTTTTGTAATGTAACCAAAATCATATATTATTCTGTTGGCTCACACTGTTGTGCTGCACGAAGTTAAAGAAGAAACGAATGCATATTATTTCCTATCATTACGTTACAGAAAATCTGAAATTAGCTTTGAAAATGTGTGGTCATGAAGCAGGACTCATATTTTCGTTACTCTTATGAATTAAAATCACTTCCAATTTTATGAATTGTTTCTCTCATCATCCGTAACTGTGCCAAACTATTGAATTATATATTAAACTTGTAGATTATGTGAAGTATTTCTAACAAGTATTATCTAACAATATTTTTCTAGAACCACTTAATGTCTGCCCTAAGTAGGAATACCTTACCTACTCGTTAGTGATTGTGTATTCAAAAAAAAAAACCTCCTGGCTCAAAATATTTTTGGATGTGCTGTAGAGTTAATAAAACACGTATTGTTTGTAAGAGACAATTAAACTTGCCTAATGGATATTGTTGTTAAATTGGTGTATTTTAGAGGATTATTGATCAAATCGATGTTACATAGATGTTTATTGTAAATAATAAATAGCTTTATCGAATTCGATGACGTGTGAGAAGTCTAGTTTTTAGAAGGCTGTATTTGGGTGATATTTAAGTAAAACGAAGTCACCATATCTTTGTTTTCTTGATCATACATGGAATGAGCAGTCGCCTAATTCTGACAGTGTTCAACCAGCCGTCTCAGGAATTGTAAATGTCTTTAAACTACAACTTTTAAAATGAAAATATGAAAAAAATATGAAAAATCTTTTACAATTCTGTGAGATAACCAGTTGATTTATTGCTGTCAGGCTGAGGCATTGGCAATGATGTGATAACGCAACATGAGAGGATTGTTAGTCTTAGAGTTGTTGTGCTATTAATAAAATATATGTTCGAATGTGGTTATCTGTAGTTTAATTTAACAATCCTTACCAATTAGTTTTCATTTAATTATTTATCCTCAATACAATAAGTAAGTTTTTTGTAAGACTTACTAAGCATTTTAAACTTATTAGTGAGAGAGCAACATCAATAGGGTAGATGCCAAAAAAATTGCCTGTAGATTACGAAAAAAAATTACACCAATTTTTTCTTCTTTTTTTGCAAACGAATAACCAAAATAATAAAGTTCATTAAATGTATTGATGATTTGTAAAAAATGAATACCTACTCCATAACATTGATGCTCTATACCTACTTTTCTTGGCATTTTCTTATTAAATTGATAAAGCGAAAAATAGGCGTCCAGTATCTTTAGACGGGCAAAATACCAAGTTTTTTAAGTAGTCTATTGTTTAATAAAACATCGCCTGTAATAATGATGGTAACAGTTACAGTAAGTAAGCACAGCATAAAACGGAAACAGAATAGACTATTAGTTACACCATGAAGATTACCATGAGTGATGTCACGTGATTTTTAGTCTGCTTTACTGCATAATATTATATCACACTAGTAGTGCCCCGCGGTGTTACCCGCGTTTAAATGTATTGTCCCGCGGAATTACATATTTTCCCGGGATAAAAAGTATCCTATGTTACTTCTAATACCTCCAAGAATATGTGTACAAAGTTTCATGAGGATCGGTTGAGTAGTTTTCGCGTGAAAGCGTCACAAACAAACTAACATTCACATTTATAATAGTATAGGATTCATCTTAAGTTTATATTATTACTTGCTTTAACCGCGTAATAAGGGATTTTGTCGCGGTAAAAAGCAGCTTTGTAATTTACTGGGAAAGCAGCTATGTTCGTGCCAAATTTAATCTAAATCGGGCTTCACTCGCAATAATGATTTTCCCGCAAAAACTGATATTTTACCGCGGTAAAAAGTAGCCTATATGTTATTCTGATGTATAAGCTATATTGTGGTAAAGTTTCATTCAAATCCATTCAGTAGTTTTTACGTGAAAGAGTAACAAACATCCATACATCCATACTTACAAACTTTTGCCTTTATAATAGTAGTAGGATTTTATTTTAACTACCTTGGCAGACAAAATAAACACCACCAAAGCCAATGCATAGATATGAGGCCTGGTTTGAGTTGAGACATTTTCTAATTGTCGAACGAAAGTAATCATAATATATATAGATAATGTAATGTTTATATAAAGGAAACATTTTGACTAAAGTATTAGGCGAGCCATTTTCTTTCTTAAGTATTTAAATTGTTGCAACCCCAAACCAAACACATTTCACCAAGATAAAATGAGTTTCATTTTTAATGACTTTTTTTGATATTATTTAATAGCTTGCAAATGTTCAGTTCGTCAATTTCAATACTACATTTACTATTTTACGCGGCGCGTCGGGATAATGTCAAGGTAATATTATTTAACTAGTAGTGCCCCGCGGTGTTACCCGCGTTTAAATGTATTGTCCCGCGGAATTACATATTTTCCCGGGATAAAAAGTATCCTATGTTACTTTTAATACCTCCAAGAATATGTGTACAAAGTTTCATGATGATCGGTTGAGTAGTTTTCGCGTGAAAGCGTCACAAACAAACTAACATTCACATTAATTTATAATAGTATAGGATTCATCTTAAGTTTATATTATTACTTGCTTTAACCGCGTAATAAGGGATTTTGTCGCGGTAAAAAGCAGCTTTGTAATTTACTGGGAAAGCAGCTATGTTCGTGCCAAATTTAATCTAAATCGGGCTTCACTCGCAATAATGATTTTCCCGCAAAAACTGATATTTTACCGCGGTAAAAAGTAGCCTATATGTTATTCTGATGTATAAGCTATATTGTGGTAAAGTTTCATTCAAATCCATTCAGTAGTTTTTACGTGAAAGAGTAACAAACATCCCTACATCCATACTTACAAACTTTTGCCTTTATAATATCTAGTAGTAGGATTTTAAATAGTAACCCCACTCGGCCGATACTTGGGCTTATAGCCGCACGGTTTGGGTACATGGGCATGCGATACATACAGATATAGTACATCTGCCGTACTTAATTAATATGCTGTAGGTTGGCAGCCCTATCACATGTCATTAAACTTCCATCTAGACTTGACTTTCCATCTAGTTTGTGATACTAAATCTTAAGTTTTATCTTAAAAATACTTTATAAATTAAAACGTGTTCAATGAAATGCATATGTTGTTTATAGTTTTTGAATAATGTTTAAGTTTCATTTCAGACTAAATAACAAATCGGTCTTATAAATTTTCTACGAAAACATATTTCGCCTCGACTACAAGGTAAACTTTAATGTGACGATGTGAATTTTTTATGGTTTAAAGTTTAAACCATAAAAAAATCACATTGAATATAAAACCTCGTAAAAAATCACAGAATATATTGATAGGATCAATATCTTCTGTCTTCAATCATATCAATTATATTAAATAGGAACTTGTACTTATTTTTACAAACAAAATCAGGCGGATATTAGTTAAAAAACAACACGCCAACCGTTCGTCACTCGTCGCGACTGACTGTAACCCTCGTGTAACCTTCGATCTAGGCGCGTAGGTATAGCCCGCGCCGGGTTCGACCGTTTACATTTGTTTGAAGTTAATACTGTTTAGATAGTGTTAATTTTTGCATACACAAAATATATTTTCTATTCAACTTAATGCTAGCTTCTGAGTCAATGTTGGCTTACACAGGAGATAGAGTTTTACGATCACTGGACTTTCTACCAGTAGGTACTCTTACCATACCCTAGATCAATTTTATTAGATACGATTAGCAGAACATGCACTTCAAACTAAATTTTCATGACTTCTTCTTCAAACGTTTCAGCACTTATATTTTTCAGCACTTATATCAGTCCCACACGGTAACTTTACGATTATAAGCTTCACCAAACCAGGTATACTCATTCACATTTTAAGTTGCTATATAGTACATAGGATAAACAGTGCTAACAGTATTTTTGTAACCTTTTATTTAGTTTCAACTGCCCCGAAATTTGTCGGGAATCAAATCTTGCAAGGTAAAATTGACATACTTTTGGCTTTTCGATTATGCTTAGTATCGATGTTAATCTGGAATCAAGTTTTTAACAAACTTTTCGCTTTCCGTTGGTGAACTTTTTTTCATTTCGATAATTCGTCTCGTTTGTCTTCTTACGATTAAAATATTGATTGCAAAGTTAATTTGAATTACAATGTATAATTAAGATTGAAGTAATGAATATTGTGGACACTTCTGCGTAAATGCATCATCAACTTCAATAGGGCAAACAGTTAAGTTAGGCTTCGCTATAGCCAGCAGTAGTTGTTATTCAACTTTGAATTAAACAGGTAGTCCAAGCGAGGGCTTTATCGCGGTGACGTCGAACTTTCTTCTACCGCTTTTATTTTTACTAGCAGTCAGCATTCGCGTTAGCTCTCGGTCGCGCGCGCACGTCGCGTACTAATTGTACTAAACAAATAATTCGAAAACCCCGTTTGTTGGCCCGTGACTGACGAACAGCCCAAACCAACCGTGAATCCATGGACCAACTGTAAATGAGTCTAGCATTTTGGTGCGCGATACAACTTAACTGTGAAGTAACGAGTGAAATGAAATACGGCAATTTCGTGCATTCCGGTGAAATGAGACGTTGATCAACAGACGATGTTTTGTTTTAGTTTTGCTTAGTGACGGTGAATTAATTAGCTACTTTCTTCTTTGGTTATTTTGGTGAGTTGCTTTTTATTTTCACTTCCTTTTGTTTTGCATGGATTTTGCAAGCATGTCCACAGCATCTGTATCTTGTGAGATTAAGTTGCTTGTTGAAGTTGTTGATAATATGTAAGATAGTTTATCAGTTGTGTAACTGATAAAAGTTTCAATTTAATCCTTTATTTCAGAGTGGCATTTAGCCCTGCTACTTAAATATATTTTTTTAAGAAACTAGTAGGTACTACTTTTAAGTTGAGTTTCTTGCTACTGTTACCTAAAATGTTATTTTGTTAACTATAGTTAATTTGTTGGTTTGGTTAGGAAACATGTTTAAATTAACAAAAAGGCAGGTATCAAATTATATAAATATTATTATGTTACCTACGTCATAATCAGTATAGGTAAATTTGTCTAGGCACAGTTGTCTAGCTTGTACGTACAATTAAGTGCTACTCTAAAGAGCCCAAATAGAAATTTTATAGCTAGGATCATCCTAAGTTAAATGGAAGCCCAAAATTTTAAAGGAACAGAAAAATCTGTTTAAACTCCTAAAATGATTAAGGTTCTATAATATTAACCAGCCTTAATGAGATTCTACTCACTCTCTACAGAATCAATTAGAAATATTGATTGCTATGTATTTTTAAAAATAAATAGGGAAAATAAGGTGATCTGCGTCGAGCGTGCGAACAGAAATCGAGACTCCGGCGCAGTCTCGTCAAGTTTACTTTCCACCCATTCATGGTGCTTCCAAGCTTTTTTCCGACGATTTCTTCCATCCATTTCTATCTTCAGTTTCCAGCTTTTCTCTTTGTTTTCAATCGTCGACCACCGTGTCTGTGCCACTTTCATTATTATCACTAGTTATGGTATAAGCTTCGTAAGTTACCTTAACATCGTACAATACATAATAACTATCAAAAAATAGTTATGTAAGTCGCTAGACTGTTGTACGAGTATGTACGTAGATTAGAATTTCGATACTTTTTAAATTACTTTGCTCTTAGTAAGGTTTTGGCCGCATAATTTACATAGAACCTAGAATCTTTTATATCCCAGCTAACAATCAACGGTAAATGCAGAAAATTGCAGCACAACAGGTGCTTGCAATACGCTATGGGCGCAGCAAGATGCGCCGATTGTGCAATGCCACACTTAAGTCTAAGTCTCTGTGAACTCCGGCTATTCCATTAGAATTGAATCGTAAGCCCTTGTGGTTTTCAATGAGGTTCTATGTACTTGATCAGAAATTAACATAACTGTAAGGTGGGTGACTGGGCCATCTTATCTAATAGGTACGAGAAATACTAGTCTCAGAGACGTTTTCATGTAATTTTGCATAAAGTGGGCTTTGGGTGATTATTTACAAAAATCACGTTTGATGTATTTATTTGTTACTAGTGGCCCGCCTCGGCTTCGCACGGGTTTTTATACAATTAATTTTTCCCGGCAATTATTAGATTTTTTCTCGCCTTTTAAACCTTCCCTAGACCTCCACGAACACTTTAAGACTATGATAAGATAAATCTGTTCAGCCGTTCTCGAGTTTTAATCAGACTAACGAACAACAATTCATTTTTATTTATATAGATAGATGTGTGTTTAGTACTTGTTGTTATCGCGGCAAGAGAAATACATCATACCTTGAAATTTCAACTCTCTATTTATCACGGTTCTTGAGAGCTTGGTGATACAGATAGACAGACAGACGATGAAGATTCAGTAATGGGGTCACGTTTTATCCTTTAAGTACGGAACATTAAAAACGAATCGCAATGTATGTACGCGCCTTCCGAACTACTGCATCAAAATCGATGTTTGTGTTTGTTATTTTTAAGACAAGGTTTGTATAAAATTAAATCCATATACAAAAAGGCGAAAAAATTAGGCGGTACGAATTTCGCCGGGTCAGGTAGTAATACATAATAATGGTGCATTTTGTCAGTTACCATAATGGCATGCTATTGCGTTGTCGACATGTGATTCGTCGCATCGATGAGAATATAACGGGAGCAATTAGAATCAAGGAGTCTAATCGGCAGACCGGCGGCCCATAGAACGAACATTCAATTGCATAGAAGCGAATAGCCCGGTTCCTGAGCTGCCATACAACATTCCTACAACTATTCGTGGACTACTTCACTCCATTTTGATAGAAATTCCATTTCTTGTACAAGAGTCACCAAATTCCATCTAATGGACATACTATCAATATATCAACAACCTTGGTACTAGTAAATAAAAGGTATGTGGATATACCATTTTTTTATGATATGGGAGTTTTAAAAGGATAAAGACAGACGCAGTTAGACCTTTTAAACGAACGCAGTTTTTAAACGAAATTGGACTTCCAAATGATTGTAGCAATAATAACCAACCATGGACCAAAACTTAAAAGTTTGTCTATACAAAAGCTAAAGATGATAGCTTTGACTGATATGATAGCACAAAACTCTATCAATAATGGTTAATCTTCTGGTTTTAATGATGACTTCTTTGGAGACTATGTATATGTTTATCTCATCGCTTCTTTTATTTCCATTAATTAGTTTGTCAATGATGACTATAGTGTATGGCCATTAACTAATCGATAAACTGCCTTTAAAATATATACTAAGGTATGTTGATTATAAGCTTAGCACAAAATTAATATACATTTCAATTCAGGTAACTCAATCCCCGATGTGCGTGTTTGTCGGGCTTCCCCTGTTTAGCCGGAAACGACGAATCCCCTGAACCTTGCACCGTGCCCCAAAGTTATCGCTTTGTTTCCTAGCAACATCGATTCAATTTGACACTGTAACTTTTGTCCTATATTATTGACTACTTTGCTGTCACTGAATAAAAAGATATACTCGAACTTTATGGGGAAAATAACGAACAGATCATAATGGTTACATGGTTGAGCAAGTAGACGTAGGTACTTATCATATTATAATTGAACTGCGTGAATATACCACACAGAAATCCTAATTTTATGCATAGTGATTTTGTACTATATCCCTGAAAAACTATATTAACCTTATACTGGTCTACTGCTTTATGTATACGCCATTTTAGGGTAATAATAAATTGATTTCTGTATTTTATTTTGCACCACTTAAATACACAAACCTTATTAAAAAACTGAAATTACCATGACCACAGCTATTTTAACGGATCTTGAGTGTGACGTACCTATCCTATTTTTTGTCAGCATCAAGATTGCTGTAGGAATGCTAGCTCTGTTTGCGAAAAGGTGGTATATGGGTTTCAAATTGCGAATGACAACAGAAACACTTGGTTTATTTTACTGAATCATAAATTTATGTTAATTTAGAGAGCGATGAATATTTTACTAGGAAAATAATCGCTATACAAATAAATACGAGAACTTAGTACTTACCCTCAACGTTTTATCAAGTACCATAAGTAGTTGCGTCGGTATATCATAACGACTGGCTAAGACGGGTAAAAAAAGCGTTATCTCTTAACGTAATCTCGTCATAGCACAAACAAGTTTTCTAGGGAACAAGTATTGCATTGAGGGTTTTAGCGTTTGAGTTTTACATGATTTCGAGTGGTGATTTTTATGAGGGCATTGCTCTTGAGCAGAAAAAAGTTGGAACAGTTGTGGGGCGAACGAGTTGGTAAGGATTCACGGTCGAGCGCGCTCGCACCTGTGGCTGCGACGGCGACCCCCGCCGCCGTCATTCAGCTGGTCACTAGTCTCAGAACGCACTATTTTGGATAAATTTTGCAGCACAATACCTCAAAAGAACTATCTTATTACAAAAACTAACAATATTCAGTTTAAAGCACATTGAATATCAAGTTTATTGGACTAACAAAAGCAACGGCATTTTACAATAAAAAAATTAACAACTGGATCTTGAACAAAACATTTAGAATGGAGAACCAACCAACTCCGTTTTGTTTAGTAAGTAAGTTGATTAGGTAAATAGCAAGCCTTAACTTAATCGTACAATTCGCTTACATTTTAACCGACTATAAAATAGATTATGCAAATGTTCAGTATCAATATGGGACGTAATAGTTCGTATGACATATTTATTAAGGTTGCAAGCCTTTACATACAAAAATTAATTGTGCAGCATTAAAGAAAACTTCCAATAAATCATATAAAATGTTAAAATCGATTTTAATTCGATTAAAAGCATTACAATAGTGCGTACTATGCATTAATTGTACACATAGAACTTTCACTTTTCTCATTTTAGCGGGTATCCATCAGTCAGTCGATTATACAAACCAATAGCGTAGCATACAGAATATTTACTTTCATAAAAAATTTCGTAATTAAATACTTATCTAACTATTTGACAAGTGAGTGCCACAGCCTATTTATCCACGCAAATTCTGTTGCTTTTCATGAATGAGCAAAATATCTATAAATCTAAATGTAAAATTGAAGAAAAATCCCCGAATGCAATGCTTTAATTTCCTTATAAGTAAAACATCATAATATTTAGTAATGTGCACGCGATGCTCTTTTATATTTGCTTGAGTATATTTGCAGATTTTCGGTTTTCCTTCCCCACTCTCACCCCCATAACTTTTAAACGGCACAACCGATTTTCATGAAATATGTCTAATAACACCCGGGCCAACCTCACCATTCATACAAAAAAAAATTGAAATCGCGCCATCCGTTTGGGAGCTATGATGTCCCAGACAGACAGACAGACAAACACGTTAAACTTATAACACCCTCTTTTTTGGTCGGCGGTTAAGAAAAAAATTAAGATTAACATATCATAGAAATCGAGGGAACTTTCGACAATCCTATACGATACGACAAAGGTACCATATTATTTGAAAGCCTTCAAATTGGTCTCATTTTAATTTATTTAGGATAAGATTTCTTCACGTCCATTGTTTTTTGCTTGGTACTAATTAATTATCATAATCATCTATTGAATGTCTGGTACATACAAGATATTAAAATATAAATTAGTTCACCTACATACTTTACCAAAAATTGGCATTGGCATGCAAACATTTTTTACAATAAATAAAATACAATAATTTAACAGATGAAATTAAATGTCAATTACGGCTAACTCAAATTAACTCAATCATGGTTACTTAAAATTATACAATGTCAATTAATATACGTAGTCAACATTTCAATTCTATTATCTCCTATTTTGTTAAATATTATTACAAAAGGAAAATTAATGCTTCGGTAACTTGAAATGAGGACTATCGTATTATTAAAAGCATTATGGTAATTTACTTCATTAAATTATGTACCATCAAATCAATTTTCCATAAAATGGTGCCAAGTTATTAAGGTTGATGATCACACATCGCACATTAAAGGTAATCATATTATATGTGTGTTAGAGAAAACTCGGGAAACACTGCGATTTATCGACGTCGACCGCGTAGCACTAATATCTAATTCTGCGAGGGTCTGCATGCGAGGACGATTTTATACATGACTAAAACTTACAAGACCAAATTCCATCATGTTTGCTAATAAAAAAGTCCACAAAACTAAACATGGTTTATAACATTAATAATATAGGTAAGTAGATATATTAAGCACCCTTATTTATGTATCCACATTTTGGACTTCTCTCGTGACGAGACTCGGATTTTTTATTTTTAAAGTTTTTTTACCGTATAAATCTAAAACGAAATCTGATGCGATTTCTATGATTTTTTGATTTGTTGGGTTGGTGTCAGTCCTGCATAGCAGAATAACTATTAAAATATAAGTAATATATACATATAATTTATTATTATAGAAATATTAAAAACTAGCATGGCACAATGCTTATAATGTACTCAATGGATTGATAGTTTTTGGTGGCAGTGGCAGCCAAATATTAAATGTTCCACTCACAACTATCCATTCTGCATGACAAAAATCTATCAGACTGTATGGCCCTCATACCTCGGTTGACAGGTCAGCTCACAGCTTATCATGAAACTTGTGTAAATACCTCAGCACCCTCCCATCTTCCAGGAATAGCAATAATAAAGGCCGTAATTGCAGTGCATATGCGGAATCCTTTAAACTACGTAGTTAACTTGAATAATGGCCGAAGTTACCTATTCGAGGCAAATGGGGCAGAAAGCCCATCGCAAAAGTATATCTTAGATATTTTTAAAATTTCTTGTGCGATAGACGATACCTACCTCTAACTGGATCCGCGAGTTATCTTAACGCTGGTTACCGATTTAACATTGCAATTCAACGTGGCAAGTCCGCCTACATTCTTGGCACTCAACCTCTAGATTTTTTAACGTAAATATTACTTTACTAGCTGGCCCGTTCCGGCTTTGCTCGGATGCTTAAACTTTCCTATTGAATCACTCTACCCATTTCAGAAAACCGTTTAGTAGGTTTGGAGTTTATCCCGAACATAAAGACAGATAGACGCAGCGCGGGACTTCAATTTATAATAAGTATAGATAATAGATCAAGTATTACTTGAAGCATCTTTTCCCCCCTTGGGCCAGATAGACAGCACTAGTTATATTTGTATGTAGGGTGAGGTAGGTTAGTGTCAGTAACCATAGATAATGAAGCACTGTAAAGAGCATCGTTTGCATGGAATCGAAGCGGGTTGAGGCAGGCTGCGGTGCATTGCGGAGCGAGGTCGTTGCACCGCCGGAGGAGGCTGCACTCTAGACCTCGGCACAGAGACCGTACTAGTACATTTACTACTGTTTCACTTTAACTTGAGGACTATCATTGTGTTAGTATATAATCTGTTTTCAACCGACTTTGAGGTTCTCATTTCACATTGTTTACGTTTTTTTTTTGTTTTGTTTGTTACCACAGAACCTTGAAGTAATTTTGATAATTTTGTTTTTTTAAGGAATGTTAAGTAGTTCTCGAGTTTTATTAAAATAACTCATATTTTTCATACGAAAACTCGTTAGTCGTTGTCGGTTGTTATATATTTAGTTAAAATTTTACTGTTGAATTGTAAAGATAAAAATATTAAGTTGGTAGTCCCACTTTAAACCGGTGTATGAATGAATATCAGTAAATTTAAGGGTGAACTGTAGGTACTTAAGTGATATATGCTCCAAGTATTTCACTCCTTACATCACCTCGCTTCGCAAACCCGCGACCTAGCCTTTGCATCTTCACAGGCATTATTGGATTTATACATATAAAGCTTGTATATAACTGCCTGAATCAGAACGGAGTGAGTAATCATAATCAGTAACCATTGCAATCAAACAGAAACATAGTAGCATAAGTAAAATAGTAACTACCTATTTATTTATTGGTTCATAATTTAGGTCTACTCACATAGTTAGTTTTTTCATACTTTGAGTCACAAACCAACTGATATCGTTAATCATATTTAATATGCATTATGACCACGTTAAAATATTTGTATTATGTTTAGTCCGTCTGTTACCCCGTTCAATAATACTGGACAACTATTTTTTTCCTTCAATTTAAAAAGAAAGTGCAAAGGTCAAGCATCAAAGTTCGGGATTGGGAGCCCGTTACTGCGAATTTAGTATAAATCGCACGAAATCGTTACTTCACACAAACCTTTAATGCACTGTATTTTCTTGATTTTTCGTTTGCAGTACAATTTTTTAAAGTAAACAAATAACGTACAAATATTCTTTAGTTACCCATATGTGTTGGTTCACAAAATTACCAAAATCTGTTTAAATTTAGTTCGGGTTTCATTTAAATTTCTCACAGCATATAATTTTAAGGTTAAAATGACAAGGTAATTATACTCCAATGCAGAATGGGCTATATAAATTGTTGAGCAATCAATTCAGCCATCAACGCAGCTATTCCATGAATTTTATAGGGTAATTTCCTAGGATCATGCGAAACATAATACACAGCCACAGTTTACAAATTACTGATTACCTGACGCTATCAGATAAGGCTTCAAAATAACAACAGTCTTTCGCAACACGGCCTAAGCTCTGCCTAGTTTAGATTAAATTAGTCAATACAATATACTTATTATTATTGAGGTTCCCAATCAAATATCTATTAGGTCTACAACGTCAATCCAAACCCAGATTTCTCTATGATTTTTTTTTATCATAGCTAATCTCCACCTTTTTTGTTGGATCAAAGTCTTGTCTCACCAAATTTTGAGATTTACATCTGTCTCATTGTTGGACGAGTTAAGCTGTGATCGAGGAACAGAAATCGCATTATGAGAACTTGCGTAAAGCCACATACATGGCCTGGTCCTCATAAAGTATGGTGTCTTATTTTTCTAAAAGGCACTTCAATCTGCAATGACTCGGTTCTAGGTTTGTCAATTGGTATTTGAATATGACGGTGATTTATTTTCTAATTAAATAAGCTGTTTCTCGAAAAGATTTTGCTGAAGGTCTGGGTAATCATTTCATCAGCTGTAAGTTCTACTAAGATATTAAAAAAAAAAAAAGGTGTGTGTGCGATTCACACACGATAGAAGTGAAACTTCAGTAAATCGACGAAAGAATAAGAAGAAGAAAAAAAAAGTGTGTGTGTGTCAGCTACGACGCACGATTGGAGTCTACTACTTACGAACTATTACTATGATATATATCGAATAGAAAAAAAGGGTAAATGAACGCATCTGCTAAAATGATAAGAGAAACAAACATATATATGTAATTATTCGGATTATTTATATTACTTCAATAAAGCGTATTACATAAAGTATGTTACAAAATAATATAAATAAAATACAGCAATAGGTACCTCTTTGCACGATACTTCGTAGTCTCAACTACGAAGTATCGCGCAAAGAAATTTAAATAAAGCATTGTATTTGTGTCTCTTACCATTTCCGTTTCATCTTTTTGCATCCGGTTTGAAATCACTACGATTCTATAGAAGTTTCACTTCAAAAAAAAAATAATAACGGTCGCGGGATACGTTGCATGCTGGCTTCTTCAAAACGAAATAACTTTAACTAAATTCATTCTTCGTCGTCTTCAGTCATCAGCATTCTATACTAACAAATTCCTACCTGATAAAACATTCACTGGCTTCAGTTTCTAAACATTGCCGTGTCGGAAACAAAAATGCCTAAACAATCTTTTGTGACCTTTACAAGTCATCATTTACCATTTGCAATTGTTAGAAGGTAATGTCAAGGGGAATATACTATACAGAAGTAGGGCCTACCTATAGCCGCATTTTTTTTAATGTGTACAGTGAAACTAGCGTAGGTAAATGTCAAGCCAATGCATGCATGACGCATTATATACGAAATATACACCTTAATACACTTCTAGCTATTAATTACTCACCTTCTTATAGATTCTATAATGAAACAGGTAAAAAGTAAAGTGAAACTGTCTTATTTATTATTATTTCCCATCATATTCATAATACTTACCCATTATTTGCCTATTTAAAATATGAATTGAATTGAATATCAAATTTTGAATTTGAAATGTTTTTATATTTATATTTCATTCTGTAATGAAGATTAGTAGGTATGCACATGGTTTAATTGTTTTTGGCATACTTATTTGGGGTTTAATCAAAATTATTTTCTAATTAAGTAATATTATTTCTAGTTATTTAATATTGATGTCGATTTTGTACTCGTGTGTATTAATTTTAAATGACTAGTTTATCTTTTACTCACTTTTGCCCATCTATGTTGATTTATATTTGTATGTATGTTAGTATGTAAGGTAAATGTTTATATGGGCCTGGAGATGCCTGAAATAAATGATTTATTATTATTATACACACCCTCATAGGCTTGAAGATACTATAAGTCATTTTTAAAGTGTATTTTATGAATAAAGGTTTTTTTATTTATTAATAACTCCCCGTAGTCATCAGTGAAGTTAGTACCTACCTACCTAGGTATAAAGAATACCTACGCAAGCAGACTTGCGAAACTTTACCGAGGAAATACGGCCTTCCTGCTTAAATTAATTGTAAAGAAACACCTTACCTATCCCTAGTTCTCGTTCAAATAATTCAAGGCTGTACAATAAGGATACCACAATAATTCATAACGTAGTGGATGACTGTACAGACTCAGTTAAGACGAAACTATTCTCGTCGCCTATACTAAATAAATAGAAAATATGTACTTTATTACACACCAAACAAAGAAAAGAAACAATACAATAAGACATTAAAACTAAACCAAGAATGTGTAATGGGCAGTATTATTGCTAAAAGCAATATCTTCCTGACAACCGTGGATGGAGAGAAAAAATTACAAATGTAATAAAAGTTATATAAAAAGATGTCAACCTTGATGCCAACATAGGTGCAGAGTTTTTCTATTAATTGTCAATAATTATTCCATAAAATAAAAGTATAGGTAGAAATTACCTCATAATATAAGAGGAAGGAATGGCAAAAACACCAACCAAAAATTTGTTTAGTTTTACTTGAAACGAATAAACGTTTTACAAAGTAGCGTAACACGAGCTGTCCGTATGTTTGAATATTTATCTGTTTGAGGCTGCCTACCTGCATACTTTCAGGGAAGTTGCGTGTCGCTAATTATTTAATTTTTAATCTAATCGTGTCATTTTTACAGAGACATACAGGGGTGAGCGCTATTACCCGGCGATCGCTATTTTCCCTCCGTAGGTTGAGTCTATGGTTGTGTAGGCAAAGTGTTTAGTAAACTATAGGGTTTCTTATTTTATTGTACGTTTATTTATCGGTGTTGTAATTAGTCACATAATGAATTAGACCACATTATTGCCTATGTGGTCTAATTTTTTAACCATGTTTGAGAGTCGTAAAAAAATCAAACAAATTTCAAATTCAAATCGCAAATCAAATTCAAATTTGTCTCGGACCCAGTACCTCTAATTGCTTTCGGCCTCTCCATCAAGCTGTAAACTATTTGCTTAGGATAAACGTTTATGCTCAAAATATAAAGACCAATACTTTTGTTGTTTTAAGTATCTTTATACCTACTAATGATATTTCGTAGCATTACCTACCTGCAGCGAAATGTTTGAATCATTTGTCACAGTTTTACGCGTTTCACTACATACGGAATCGATTCGTTACATTTCAAAGCACACGGAGTTATTTTTTTACTTAACGGAGCTCGATAGGGAAATTGATACCTACTTTTAAACGGATTTTATTATTTTTAACGGAACGATTCTCTGTTTCCGGGTAGTCAAAATAATTTTGTATAAGTATGTGTGTAATTATGTAAATTCACATTTTGTGAAATTTTATTCAAAGTTTACGCTTCAGGATTTTCCGGAATATTTTAAATTTCGAATATGTTTAATTCCCAAACAAGTTAGGTAATCCATTTTACTTTTTAGACCTGTAATCCGAGTGGATTAAGAAATCAGTATCCTATAAAAGAAGGTGTTCATTGTCCAATTTAGTGCATATTTTTTTGTTAGGTCACATGTTTTTTACGAAAATAATTTTGATGATATTTTCGAATATTAAACAAGAGATCTGTTTTTGTAATACCTAAGGACGATGCACCCCCAATGTCTCGATAAGTACTTAAGATATAATAAATTAACCTCAGTATTTCTCTGCAGAGTTATCATGTACGCGACATCGACGGCGTCAACGACGACGTCGGGGTCCGGGCGGGCGGCGGGCGGCGCGGGCGAGCGGCGCGTGCGCGTGGTGCGCCTGCTGCGGCCCAAGCGCGCCGCGCCCGCCTTCGGCTTCTCGCTGCGCGGCGGCAACGAGTACGGCACCGGCTTCTTCGTCTCCAAAGTAGACTTCAACTCAGAAGCACACCTCCAAGGCTTGAAGGTCACTCGCATTTTCTAATAGAAATTCGCAAAGGATATTACTTAAAAGTAACATCTACCGGGTATTAAGCTTGCATGCACGTAATTGATCGTTAGCAGTTCCTTTGGCAAGCATCAGAAGCGGGCTCAATGTATTGTGTAGGTACAGAACTCGTTTTTACGTTGAGTAATGCACATTATCTCATTGTTTAGTTTGGGCCTATAGGTGTTAGCTGCGCTCTTACATGACCATAGTAAAGGCGCTGGTACTTTTTGTTATCATAGTTTGTCATTCGTTGCGTGAGGTTCCCACAGCTCGTGTGCCCCACAGCTGGGCGCGTGCGAATATTTCTGATAATAATTATCTCGTTTGTTGCTAGCACCTTCTGTACAATTATGTTCGGCCGAGGTTGAATGACTGATGCAAGACCACCCATTCTATTCTTTTTGGGGCGATCACGTAACTCTTGACAGCATCTAAGCAGGTTGATTTCTTTTAAGTGGCAACATAAACAACTAAGCAGGTACTTTATTTATTAGATCTTTATAACTTCGGATATTAATATACTACTTTGATATTGTTATTTCTTGCTAAGTTGGGTGAACTTTTTGCGTTGCAACATGTGTGTAATTTCAGAATCAATACAACAACACGTATAAAAAACAAATGTACCTACAATGGGCGACCTTATATCCAAGTAGCGAGTATCCAAGAAACAGTAGCAGTTTACGTAGCTGGTATCGCAAGATTAGTCCAGAATATTTATTTATTACTAGCTCTTCACGTCACGGCGGCGTAGCCCTTGTTTTATGAATATTCCCCGGGTATAACGTATTTTCCCTAGCATATAACCGTCCTTGATAAATGCGCTATTTAATATTGAAATAATTTTTCAAATCGGACCAATAGTGCCTGAGATTTGCGCGTTCAAGCAAAGAAACAATCAAACAAACTTTTCAGATTTATAATATTGTTTTTAAATATTTGGAGCAAACTGGGGCTGCTGGTTTCCTTAGGATTTCACCAAGTGGTCGAATATAGTGACACATAATTCTCATCAATCAATTCCAACTGACTGTAAAACCTATGTTCATGCAAATAAAAATATTTCATTAAAGATATTTCATTTCACCTTCACCATATAAATATGTGAATAATCTGATTAAAAACGTCGTTTGAGCCATTAAAACACTTATTAGGTATGTTAGCTATACTGTACCTAATAGCATCGGGCTGCAAATGATTGCGCTTTGTAAGAACCCCGAGATTCACACAATTACTTCCTTAACAAAGATATTACGAAAAATTCACGAGTACCAACACATCCGTTACTATTCATTCAGATCACAATGAGATGTTTTGAGAAATCACAGACTCATCTTTAGGTACTTTGTGAAGAACATTTTTGATCCACCATCGAATAAGAGTCTAATAATTCATATTATTTTATTCCAAATTATTTTAGGGACTTCGTAATAAGACTTATCTTGTTTATTGCTCGTATGTCATACTGTATTATAATATTGTCAACCTGTGATAATCGAGATAATGTTAGGTATAATGCAATACTTTTTATTATTGTATGCTCAGATTGGGCAAACTGTTGAAACGATTTTTATAGCCCAACATTTATGTACACAGTTTTTTTACAATAAATGTTCTTCTTCTTCTTCTTAGTCGTCGAAACACGTCGCAACTTTCAGCCAAACAGTCTTTACACCTTTTAAAGATTTTTTTATTAAAACGCAAGAGAAAACGTTTCTCAAACGCGTCTAATTGCCGCTTTAAACAGCTACTTATCGCAAGCACCTATCAGCGGAAAAACACGAACGGGAAGAGAAAATGTAAAAATTACCGAGATCAGAAATGCTCTGGCACCCTATGTTCTTAAAGCTAACTGCAGGAAGGTATAAATACAGCAATTATACGACAATTTACAAATAGTCGTACTGTAGGCTGAGTAGGTAACTAGTAGGCAATGTCCGGCGTGAGTCACTTGACTTTCTACATAGTCGCGTGCGCATCTACAGCCTTGTGCAACATTCGCTAAAATAGAAAATTGTATAAATGCGGTCCTTCGTGCCTTTAAATTTACCTAACCTCGGTTTACTTTAAAGCTGCGGTTTATCTCATCTTCATATAACTATCTTTACAGATAAAAATTCGCTTATCAGGAGCAACGTATCGAAAACATGGCAAGAACCTCATCAAAGCGTGATACGCTTCGTTTGCTAATTTGCATGGTAGCAACATCTATGACCGAAAATAATCCACTGTGTGTCTATACGTTTTCAGAACCGGCGTAACCGATTGATTGCGGTTTTTACTGAAAAATCTTTTGAAATTAGGTGATTGTTTTATAGAAACCAGTTCATAAATTAAAGTTATACCTCTATGTATGTATGTTAGTTGTATGGTTATCCCAAATAATTGTCTGCCTGCGTTCAGAATACCGATAAGAAACCGTTTAATGGACTTGAATGCCGTTTTCTACTGTCTGGTATGCCCAACCAAACTACTAGGGTATGTTTTATTTAAATCGGTTCTTAAATAAAAAGTTATATCCCTTTATGGTCGATACTTAAAATGATACATAAAATCCAAATGTAGAAATTGCTGATTTAATTATTTTATTAACAAAAAAGAGGGGTGTTATATGTTTGACGTGTCTGTCTGTCTGTCTGTCTGTGGCACCATAGCTCCTGAACGGATGGAGTGATTTCAATTTAGTTTTTTTTTGTATGAAAGGCGAGTCTGGCGCGAGTGTTCTTAGGCATGTTTCATGAAAATCGGTTGTGCCGTTTAAAAGTTATGGGGCTGAGAGTGGGTAAGGAAAACCGAAAATCTGCAAATATACTAGTGTGGGGTATTAAATGAAATCGCATCGCGTGCCCTAAACTACTAAATAGTGTTTTACGTTTAAGGAAATTATGGCATTGGAATCGGGGGTTTTTCTATAATTTTAAATTTAGATTTATTCTAATAGCCGTCGGAAATTTTTAAATTCAAGATCTTAAAGGAGCCTAAAATAATCGAATTATGTAGGGTAGGTTATGTTTGTCCTTGAAAAACCGGGAGCAAGGCGAGCGAGCGGCCCCTGTTCTCTCGCCTCTAACACCACAGTTGTCGGGATCCAAATGACTTTAAATTTAAGAATACCTGATTCGATATTATTATAGTAGAGACATGTTATAAAGAGTATCTTTCGAAAACTAGGTGCTTATATTTAAATGTCTGTGACTGTATACCTTCGTACCATTTTCAGTAGAAGGTTTATTTTTAACATCGGATATTTTTTATAAATTATAATGAGTTAAAAATGTAAAATAGGCAAACTTTCTGATCTTATATAATACAATAACGTTGTCCTTATTATCATAAATATCGAGGGTGCAGTGATAATACCCGATAAGTGTGCAAAATTAGTTTACGAGATAATCAATATTCAAGTTTGCTGGCAATATAAATCAGGTTTACTTAAAAAGTAAATGCAAATTACTTAGTAACTTAGTAAGATTATATATCTATGATATTATTTTTCATGTTTTTTAGTCTATGTTACATAATAAATTTTTGCATAGAATTCAAATTTGTAAATTGGGGGGCTGACTTATTGGGTTTTACCCCAAAATTAAATATACACATTTATTACTTATTGGCTTTATTAATTAAAAAAAACAAATGAAAATCACGGTGCAGTCTACTAAAATAACTAATCACTGTCGGTTTCAGATTCAGGTATGTCTTTGAATGTTTTCAGGTTGTGTATCCACCCATGAAATTCCTCGGGGATGATTTCTTTTCTACACATTGTTTCCAAATCATTTTTTTTGGCAATGCTGATCGGCAACTGACTTTGGTATAATAGCTCCAACTGTTCTGGTATTTGCATGTTGGTTGATAGTCGCTTTGCCCTTGTTTTAGGTGTATTTGGAGTGGTACTGAAAATGTCTATGTGTCGATAATCCTCACTCAAATCGTAGTTGAAGTATATCTTCAGATCCCCTTTTACATAGCGTATTTTTTTTATTTTTAGCCAGTTTACAGCTTCTTTTGTGTTGTCTTTGTTTTTATTTTTCATTAATACAGTACTCAGCTTTTTTAGGTCTAACATCTCGTCGTATTTAAACTCTTTTATTTTGTATTTATCCACCACAATTTTTTTTTTCGTTTCGTCTGTTTTTATAATTTTTGTTCTCTTTTTTCTGGCAGCCTTAAAAACATTCTTCCACTCTAATACACTACTGATCGACAAGTTCTTGGAGGCATTTTCAATGGCCGCATGCATGGAGTCTACCTCCATGTGGGAATGCCCACTTTCCAAGAATTTTTGTTCAATTACCTGAATGTGATCAATTTTCTGCACAGCCCAGAGCAAGAGAGCTGAAATGTGTTGATTTCTGTTTTGGCCACTGCATGTGTCTGAAAAAATGCTCAGCTCTGTCACGCTTTTAGGTATCTCTTTAGATAAATAGTGGAAGAGACAAGTACCTATTTCGCAACTGCCCTTTTTTCCATTTATTTCACTCCAGCACAGGCAGTAAGCATTATTTGGAAGACGTGCTTCATAAATGGTAAAATTGTATAGGACTAATTTTCTCATGTAGTACAATATACTTTCACCTCCACTAGGTATCTGAAGAACAGCTTGTAAGTCCATAGTTATAGACATAAATGTTTCATCCGTGTTGGCGCGAACTTTATCGGCATCTTTTGCTGCTTGGCACAGTTTCTTCCGCTGTATATGCTTTTGGTATTCATCTTCTAGAGCTTCTTTCGATTCTGATTTTTCATACTTCATGCAAATACCACAAAGGTCTTTCTTGGGGTTGAAAAAACTGTAATTGTATTCGCCAATAAATATGTCACGATATTTAAATGCCGAAACTGGCGTTTTTTCTTCTTCAGTGCATTTCTCTTCATACAACCTGTACATGTTATTTACCGATTTAACGTCTGGAGTAAGATACCTTTTCTTACTATCCTTGCGACAGTAATGGGACTCCATCACTGGAAAGCTCTCAATGTGTTGCTTAACGAACTCTACGTCTTCCTTTTTTGTTTTATGAGGTGGTTCTTTTTTACCTCGTTGGTCATCTGTGGCATAAACTCCTAATTCATCCGCTTTTACTATAGCATCTGAGATGACATCCACGCTTACGCACAACGTCGCTATGAAAAACTTTTGGCACACCTGGACTTTTTCATTGTTTCTCTGAAAGAAACATTTTTTACTAAACGATCGGTCTTTTTTATTTGATGTTTTCTGTAGTTTCCGCGTTTTGACAGGTTGAAGTTTGATGCAGGATAAAATGAAGTTCTTTTTAGCCTTGAAATCCATTTTTTGGAAATTGCGGCATAAACTTTCACGTTCTTCAGGAGTAAACTTTTCAGTGCATTTAAAAAAACATTTATCACACTGCACAGGCTTCGGAATCTTAGCTGTTCTAGTAACACCTTTGGTAACATAAGGAAGTCCTTCAATTTTTCTTGCCTTACTGATGTTTTTTTTCCATTCCGAAGGCTGAGCTCTCTTACGTCGTTTTAGAGGTTTAACTGATTTCCAAACTCGTTCCATTATAGTTTCAAGAATCATCTTTGCAAGCAGCTCCTCGGGAGTTTGATCCCCTTTTTGTAAAATTCTTGGACTTTCAGGAATTATCAAATCCCCATCAGAATCCCTTCGTTTTGGAGAGTTTTCATATGATTCAGGGACATGAGTAGGATCTTCGTCAGAGTCTATACGTTTTGGAGGATTGTCATCGGAATCTGGCACGTACGTAGGATCTTTATCTGAATAATCACTGCCAAACAAACAGACGTCATCCGACAGCTGATCATCACAGCTTTTTTCTATACTCCTCGATGGACCTACAACAAAAAGTTCAAGTTGTAGTTCTAGGAAAATGAAGATAAAAAGTTAATGTTAGCGGATAGTTTTACATAGAAAAAAAAATATTACCTGTCATGGCAGTATTTGCACGTGGAGCGTTTTCACCTAGAATGGGCACGTACGTAGTTTCACCACAAACTTCATCAGACATATCGTTAACGGTTTTTCCCATACTCGTAGATGGACCTAAAACAAAAAAGTCTTATCAGGTAGGTATTATTACCGATTTAGGTTTAACGTAGTCGGACGTAAACCATTTAAATTTTTTTTTCAGGTAAGTAGATGCTATTACATAAAATGATAATTATTAAGTAAGTAGATACCTGTCATAGCATCATCGTCAACAAAATTGATCATCTGCATTGCGATATTCATCTGAGTCTCATCCAGATCTGATGACTTATTGGAATCCAAACCAGCATCTTCCAATGGTGATGGAGTAACGCCTAAAATATTACAAAATTCTTGAAGTAATTATCAATAAAAAAAACATTAAACACGACGGAATAATCGTAGGAAGTAATTAAAATGAAATTGAACTAATAATTTCATACAAAAATATTTAGGTAAGTACCTAGTGATGAAAACCAATAAGTGAGTTGTAGGTACCGTTTATTATGTACAGTTTAAGAATGTACCTAGAGATAAAACCCAATAAGTGGGTTGTAGTTACCTTTTATTATGTACGGTTTAAGAATATATATAGGGATAAAACCCAATAAGTGGGTTGTAGCCAGTTGTCTACCTAGTCATAAAATTCAATAAATAGGTGTATTTTAATTGGACCTGTGTCGATCGTGATTGATCGAATCACAGAGACTCGATCGTCCATCGATCATTCTGGTGCTTACCCTTGTAAAACAAAAGTGAACCTTATGACTTAACGGTAAGGTAGTTGTTGGCAACTTGGAAACCCGCAACCCACGAAACGATCGAGTCTTTTTGATTTTTTATGTTTCTATGTTCGATCGCAACCTAACTTCCAGAAGCAAGTTAGGTTGCGATCGAACATGCCTCGAAAAATGATCGTTCAACACAGGTCTAATTTTTATCAAAATGTTACCTAACTACCTACCTACTACCGCACCGCATAGAAGATAACCTCAACAAGAATTGAAAATTTAAGACATTCTTTGTACCTATTTCAATTTTCACGGTAGGAACCTACTCTAAACGATATGTGTTTGTTGGTTGGTCTGTTAGGTAAGTAAAGTACCTACATACCTACTAGGTTTCTCGAAAAAATTCGATGATATCTAAAGCATAGACGATAGTGATTTTGGGAACAATTGGGCTAGGTCTTACAGCCGGGAAAACGCCATAATTAGGAAAAACATGATAGAAGTAAACAAGCCATCGGCATAAACAAGCAGCACACACAAAAATCTATGTAAATAAGAACCTATTAGGTAGCTAGCTTACAAACCTAAACTATTCGATAAGAAATAAATTGGAAAAAAAGTAAATAAAAAGTTGTATTGTAATGATTTACCTTGTTGCCGAGTTTCATTGCGAGCTAGACTTACTAATTTTCTTGATCGACTGCTCATAATACACTTTTTTGAGTTCCTTTTCACATAAAAACGCACAGAACGCAGCGCACGCCACCATCACATGCACCTGACTGCGCGTGCGAGACAATAAGAAGCATAAACAACGTGTTTCTCGCGTGAACTCAGGCCTCGAGGTCAAACGCACTTATTGGGTTCTTCCCCGGACAAGCGTTGAAATAAAATGTTGACTATCGGATAGTTCAAACACCCAGTAAATGAACATACATGGATGTTTACGATATTGTTCAGATATAAAAACCAATAAATATATTTTATTGGATTTCATATCTTCATATTATGTGTATACATGAATAATCATCTAGAGCTAAAACCCAATAAGTAATTTTAGTTGCTTTTAATTTATGATTAATTTTGTTTCTCATTAATTAATTCTTATGTTAAAATCAGTTATACAAAGTTATCTGCTTTTATCTTTTGTGTTAGTGTGAATAACATAATTATTATTGAGTTTTAAATACCAATAAATACATATTATGTGGTTCTCTCGCTAAACAAATATAATAAAGTTTATCCATAAGTAGCTTTAGAGTATTTTCAACTAAAATAATTTATTAGTTATGCACTTACTGGGTTATTTGGTTAGTATATCTCTATGTTACACCTATAAATCAGTTTAACTGTAAACATCACTAGAAAGAGCAAAAAATTCTGATTCTAGTAGGCTATTAAAACGCATTTACGATTTATTTGGATTTATCGGGTTTTAACACTGCACCCTCGATATTATGTACATCAAATTTTGTAACTCTTTTACTTCACATTGTTTTTACTTCCTTTGTGTTCTGCTTTTTAACATAATGTTTGTCTGCCGGCTCGCATGCGCAGATGTCGATCACAATATATTTTTATCCCATGCATAAGACAGATTATAACAACTACAATTTTATCTTTATCTGTCAAATGTATGGGATTACAACTTGTAATCTCGTACATGTAAGTCGTCGGCAACTCGTGGTAGAGCTACATGACACCAACACTGTGGTTCTAACATTTAAGATTTATATTGTATGTATGATAGTCTGTAAGGTACATGCTTCTATGGGCCTCTGATGCCTGAAATAAATGGCTTTAATATTATTTTAAAAACATTTTGTTTATACAAATGGAGAGTCATAAATTGCAATTTTTCAGCTGTAATAACAACCGCCTGAGTAACAGAGCTACACTCCATTTCTAAAGGCAGTAAAACAATTGATACGTAACAATACCATATAACGTACGTACCTATAGTAATCAAAAAGTACCAATGAACTAATACTTCATGGAATATTATATATAAAAAAATTTATTAAAATTAAATAAAAAAGCCGTGATGGCTAAGTGGGAGCACGCTTGACTTTCATTCCGGAGGTTGTGGGTTCTAAGGTAGGGAACGACTGATAAAAAATATCTGCGTAATATCTGCGTAATACTTAAGTTATTAACTTAAGTATTTGAACAAATGCGTGGGCAATTGAAGCATGTAAAATTGCAGTTTATCGGTTACATAATTAATCATCTAATCATGAACATTATGTATTAGACGATTGATTATGTGCTACCCACGGCCCACCGGTTATGTTGGATAGTAAAAGCGAACAACACCCCTCGTGATTTTACCAATCACGTAAATGGGTGTTGTTAGCACCATTTTTTTCTTTCAATTGCCCAAAGGATTGAATAAGGATAAATTAATGAAAACCTTCTGGAAATCATTCTCTATGTGCGACAATGCTCGACAAGATTAATAATTAGGTGTGTTTTTCTAATAGATACTTATCATACGTTCAATACTTATAATTTTATTCCCGATCGTAATATCTGAGGACCCCAGCTTGCTATGTTATTAACCACAGATCTGCACATAATATATTTACCGGGTACTACCTACCTACCACCAGGTGATTTATATTCTTTTTACCTACCACAAAGCGAATTAATTATTATCTCTTAATTCGGAGAAGGTAGAAAGTGAAGTCATAGGGTCTGGCGACCTTATGTCTGGTGTTTTAAAAGAACGGACAAGCGAAAGCAAGATTCCGTGTCACTGGCCCGTTTTCAGTGATTTTTTTTTTCATTTGTATCTGCAAGTACCTACTTAGTTCATAAAACTATGAGCAGATATTTTGGTACTGCAGGATTTTCAGAGTTGGAAGCTAAGTAGCTTCTTCTTCCTAATATATTATTTATGAAGTTCCTTAATGAATCTATACCAATATTATAAAGCTCAAGAGTTTGTTTGTTTTTTTTTAATGCACTCCGGAACTACTGGTCCGATTTAAATTATTATTTCACCGTCAGATAGACTATTTATCGAGGTATGTTTTAGGCAAATTTTTACCGCGGGAAACTACATAAAACACGTGAAATGCCTTGGCAAGAATAGCTAGTGGATAGATAGTTTATATTTAGCAATTTTTTTAAAGTTTATGATGGTTCACCTTCTTTTAAAATTTCTAATATTCTTGATACTTTAAATAAAATACAACTTTAATCAATTACCGGCCGTTTTAAGAAGATTTATAGAACTAAAGAGCCCTACAGACTTAAAACTGTACCCTAAAATACAACGTCGTAACCGTAACTTGTACTGTAACGAAAGTGTGATCGAAAGTTGTCAGATATGTGGGGCGCGATGCGCGTGCGGACACCGGAACAAACGGACTGGCACGACCGTTCACTGCTGGCACTGGCGGCATTGATCTCGCTAAACGATTATCTAATGTTTTGAGCCAGTGATGATAGCTTGACCGATGCACGGCGCGGGTTAACGGATGAATGGATGATCTGGAAATTCCTGAAATGAGATGTTTCGAATCGAATCGTTCGACATATCGAAATGGAATTCCATTTCGATATGTCGAACGATTCGATTCTCTTTCCTTATGGCATTACCACAAAATAAAATAATATAGATAATTTAATGGGGTTAATAACTTTGTAAAATCGTAAAAAATAAGGTTTAATTATTATAACTTCACTAATAAATGTGATTTATTACTTTTACCTTAACTCTTAGTAATCTATATAAATAAAAATGAATTGTTGTTCGTTAGTCTGATTAAAACTGGAGAATGGCTGAACGGATTTATCTTATTATAGTCTTGAAATGTTCGTGGAGGTCTAAGGAAGGTTTAAAAGGCGAAAAAAAAATCGAAAAATTGCCGGGAAAAAAAATCGAATAAAAACCCGTGCGAAGCCGGGGCGGGCCACTAGTTATAAATAATGATAAATTGCAGACATAACGTCCAGACAATTTGTGTTTATGTCACTATGCTATTATAGGAAAAAGGTGCACCAGTCTATGTCTTAGTAGATTTGATTATTCTACCCATTATGCGGTAGTCAATTTGAGCTCTGTACAAAAATTTAATGAAGTCTAATTGTGTTCTAGGCAGCCCAAGGCCAACCGGATTTTATTATCAGTTATATTCAAATAATCACATTTACTGAAACTATAGGACCAAACAAACGGCTTTTATGTGCAGCATAAATTGCACATAAAAGCCGTTTGTTTTGATGAATGATCAGAAATGGTTTTTTGCATTTTAATTTCTAGAAGCAAAAATCTAGATCTGTGCTTTAATCTATGTGAGAGGTTAAAGGGAGTTACCACGTGGAGCCTCAGCTAAAAAAACATTTTCTTTCGTGGAGCTTTCAAACAGAATGGACGATTATACTGGCAAGGGATATTTTACAAGCAGATTTGGGCGCAGACGATGTTTGGCGGGGGATTTGTCGCAAAAATATTCGCTTGGGTGGTTACACCACCTACCTACCTATAGTTAAAGTGATATAAATCACTTGATCACACCTAAGTCACTTCAGTTCAGTTTCAGTTTCTTGTAATTGGACTTTGCGCTTGAAGCGACAATTTTCCAGTGTCGAGTTAAATCTATAGGTACTAATATTATAAAGCTGTAGAGTTTGTTTGTTTGTTTGTTTGAACGCGCTAATCTCTCTGGTTCGAATTGAATAATTCTTTTTGTGTTGGATAGTCCAGTTATCGAGGAAGGCTATAGGCTATATAACATCACGCTACGACCAATAGGAGCAAAGATATAATGGTAAATGTGTAAAAAACGGGAGAAATTATTTTATCTTTGAAGCCTTCCGTTGCGTGCGCCGTGAAAACGGTTCAAGATACACAAAAAATATGTATTAAAGAATAATAGCTCTTTTAATGATCTTAAAAACAGTCCGCGATAGTATATGTCTATCTTTTAAGATTAACTCACAAAAACCGTTTTTATGGTACCTAATTTGGTCGAAATAATTTGTTTAAGTTGTATCAACATAATAATATTAATCTTTATTCAAATAAATATGTTGTTGGTTAAGAGTTCTTCATCCATTATAACGCGGGTAGCACCGCAGGGCACAGCTAGTAAAATTATAAAGTGAAACAGATGTTACCAACTCAGTTGAACGCCATTTTGCGTATATTTATTATTTAAGTCGCTTCACAATATTATTAACCCATCTTATTATGTACCTTTCATGTCAGTGTATCTCTGAACACGACGCGAACGAATCATTGCTTGTTTTCTGCAAAGAGTATATTGAAAATCATAAATGCCCATCAAACGAACGTAGTCCATAACAATTGAAAATCAATTGTGTCTGGAATCTCCGTACTCGAAGCATAATAATAATTAATAATAATAATCGTAATAATTAAGCATCTTATAGTGACGCATATCAATATTCAAATTCTTTAATGTTTTATATAAATATAATTGAGACGTAGTACTTAAAATTATCGTGATTAAATACGTTTGATATACACAAACGCCATCTAATAAATGACGAAGAAGAAGAAGATATACGCAAAACGTTCATCTGAGTAACATCTTTTTCACTTATATAATTGAACTCTGCGTATAAAGCGACAATTTGCCAGTGTCGAGTTAAATATAAAAAAATTCAAATTTCAAAATCGAATAAACGAAGAAGAAGAAAAAATAAAATGTTTGTTTAGATCAGAGAGTAAAATATAATCACTACGTCGGGTTCAATCCAGTGGATGATGTTGTCAACAATCCAATGTATAAATTAACACAATATTCTGAACCGATGACCGATGAACCGGGACGAAAAATGGCAGTAACATCTTTTTCACTTTAAAATTTTATTTAACTAGACACTGGCAAATTGTCGCTTAAAGCGTCCAATTAGTCCAGAGTCCAATTACAAGAAACTGAAATGAACGGAACCGATGTTGCTTTAAACTATATCAATATATTGTAGCTGTATAATGTATCAATTGTCCAAAAAACTAAAGTGTCTGACCTACAACAGAAATGTATGACTATTATATTATATTATTATATAAATAAAAAGTGATGATGTTGTTTATAAATATTATAAAGAAACTACTATGTTAGATTTATATCAAATCCGAATTTGGTTGAACTCTTCATTATGCACCATGGGGCTATTAATTTATGCGTATTATTTGAATATTATGTCATTTCCGTTTCCTCATTTCCGAGTTCTCGTGAGATATGTTTATGTTAGTTTGTCACAGATGTTAGTCCATCTGCTTACCGACGTTGACGTAAGTTATGTAAAAAGATTATTATGAACTCGCAGAAGTTAATTATTCTATGACCACTTATTTATTTAATACCATAGGTACTAATATTATAAAGAGGTAATGTCTGTGAGTTTGTATTTTTGAGACGTTGTAGGGGGAATCTTTGAATCTTTTGACAAAACCGAATTAAATTAAATTTGGTACACATATTTTTAAGTCGGAGACTTGAAATAGACTCCTTTTAATATGAATTAACATAATTATATGATTTCGTGGGAAAATTCTATAATCCAGTTTCAGTCATTTCATAGCTACGCACACCACATCTTTAAAATATGAATATTGCGATATCTCTTTCCTTACCACCCCCTTCAACAAAGAAAAAAAATGTTTTTTTTGCTGCAGATTGGCGACCAGTTGGTAAATGTCAACGGGTATAGGGTTGATGATGCCGTACACGCCGAGCTCGTCCACTACCTCACCTCGCAGTCCAGGCTGAAAATCAAAGTTAGACGTAAGTAGACTGTTACTTGACTCATGAAATCTATATTAGACCTTTAGGCTGATTTCCGTGTCACGCTGACCAACAACGGCGCTGATAGATCGGCGCGTATCAATCTGCGGGGACGCTATGAAGCCTTTTAGAATAACGTCGACTGTTCAGCGTTGACTATACGGTCAGCGGTAGGTATAGGTACGTGCTGAGCCGTCAGCGCCAATGGCCAGCGTGACACTAAACTCAGCGTATGAATTTGGACGCCTAGTCGTGATTTAAAGTTAAGTTCACACAATAGCTCAGTGAGTTGCGGAGCGGAGTTGTAGCCATATTTTAACTCTGGATGAAATCACGGCATCCTCATTGTCATTGAATTTGCAATGTATCAAAGAATTACAACTAGGTACCTTCGTCTTGCCCTGCATTACTATTACAAGCCCCCGACCGTCTCGCGTAGTAGATAATGTGTATTTTACTAAATTATATACAACATATTGGTTCTTGATTTCTTAACATTAACGTAAACCTTATGTACTTACCTATATACTTGAGTACCGCGTAAACAAAAATTACTCACATATTTGTGGTAAATTCCACAGAAGTGCTATTCTAGGTATATGAAAGCCTCAATTTTCTTTGAAATAATTCAAATTTAATTACTTAATTATCGCCATTAATGATGATGTATGGCTGTTATAGTGTATGCCTATTAGGCAATTTTTACATTTAAATAAAACAAAAATTATATTTTATACACTTTAGTAATAACTATTTATTACTAAAGTGTATAAAATATAATTTTTGAATATTTCTTCACACGAAACGTAACAACCTGTATCATAATGACACTACTATTTCGTAACGTTATTAAAAATTCATATAGCCCACTTCCGATCTTCCGATTGTATTCTTATTTGCATACAAATCCAGTTCCGATCACGAATATAATTTCTGGTGACAGCCAAGTGTGTATTAAAAAACTCTCTAATAAGATCTAATAAGATGCAAATTTGGAACACCTACTTCTGCTAGTCGTAAATTTATTTCAACAGTTATGAATAATATTTCATAACAACGTGGTACCTAAGTATCTCGAAGCAAATGGTAAGAGGACGCAAACAAATGATTGCACATTGAAGCCTGCTCAGAAACTCTATTCAATATAAGGTGCTAATCAATCAATATCAATGAAGTTCCTACATGCAGATGGCTACCTCTTATATCTAACGGCATTCATCTAATGGTAGTAACTGTTTGCTTATTGTGAAAGCTATGTAGTTCAATATTTATCATTTCTGCATTGCGCAAGGTGAATTGACAAAAGCAACAGCAAAATTTGGACCAGCCTGACTGCTCAATTGCATTCGAAGGTTGGATTTTCGCCACCGATTGAAATAGACGCTGAGCCAGTTAGCAGTTAAACTTGTTTAGACCAAGGGCTACAAAATAACTGAATTAATTTTCCGAAGCCTGCCTCAATACTCCCAATCAGAAATACCGTTGGTTGAGAATATTTCTTACACTGATTTGTTTATATAATGTTATTTTATCTGTGGCTTTTATAAGAGCTATAAAATGTTTAAAATAAAATAATTTTGTAGATCTAGGTTCTAATTTTAAATTAAAAATCAAACTGTGTCTAGACCAAATTGGTTTAAAATACTTTCCACACTTTGTTACAGATGTTGGCATGCTACCGGTAAAAGAGTAAGTACATAGTACATACTTATTACAAAGCTATAATAATGTTTACTCCCCAAAATATTTTTAAGCCACTTCGCCCGGAGGAGTTTTTTAGAAATGAGTATCATCCAGTATATTGTGAAGGCAAAAGCTTTAAGGCTCATCGTCCACCTATTCGGTCTTAGGCTTTATTACGTAGGTACCTACAAATTGTTTTCATGATAATATAGTTTTAATGATTAGATATCCTGTTAAAAATATGATGAATACTAACAAATTGATTTTCATACAATTTTCAGCTGAATATATAATAATCGTGTACGTGGAAGTATTACGTGTGTAGGTACCTAGTACCGTATAGTTAGTTCATATATAAATTTGTGATTATTAGGTTAATCCACCCTATACCTGTTATTACTTCACAAAAAACATGTTATTTTGTAAATATTAAAAAAACGTACTTATTAAAATTATAAATATTTCTATAAACGTGTACTCGGGCTGAATTCACGCTTATAGAAATTAAAATATAAATAAATATTAAATATTTCTGGATGTCCATTTATTTCGGTACAACACAGAAAATTACATGGCAAATAATTATATAAGCTACATCGAAGTGATTTAAAATATATCACCCACTAAATATAAGGTAAAAATATGTACCTACCTACATTGTGTTGCTTGTGAATGAAAGTTCTATATTTTACTAGCTGACCTCAGCAAACGTTGTTTTGCAAAATTTTTTTTTTTTCAAAATGAAAAATAGATGTTGGCCGATTCTCAGACCTACTGAATATGCTCACAAAATGTCATTTGAATCGGTCGAGCCGTTTCGGAGGAGTTCGATTACGCACCCCGTGACAGAAGAATTTTATATATTTTACTAGCTGACCCCAGAAAATGTTGTTTTGCAAAAATTTTTTTTTTTTTTTTTTAAATGAAAATATATTTTGGCCGATTCTCAGACCTACTGAATATGCTCACAAAATTTCATGAGAATCGGTCTAGCTGTTTCGGAGGAGTTCGATTACGCACCCCGTGACAGAAGAATTTTATATATTAGAAATATAACCTTATCAAAAAATGTAAACCTTGTAAATGTACCTAATGTCAATCCGTTATCCACCTGTCAACTAATCTGCTGATAAGGAACCTGCGATATTATTATTATTTTCGAAGTGTCATTGTTATTTTATCCATTGAAATAATTCATTTAGCTTGTTTTTTTGGGACGAAACGAGAGACTTTGAAAACTGGTCCACAGTGTTCTTGCTCTGTATCTGGTTAACTAACAGCCCTACAGATAATAAATTTTAAAAGTATATAATGTTCTAATACACCAAGCTTTCCGTTTATTAAATAGTGTGTAAATTTATTGTAATAAAAAAAAATAAACCTCGCTTAACGTCGTTTAACTTTATAGGTGAAAAGGTAAATAGCTGATTATGACGATTTAAAAAAAACTACTTGCTTGTAAAGATACTATAATCACTACGTCTATAGATATCGGTGTAAGTTTGCATAGTACATCATAATATAATTTTTTTTTTGTTTTATCATTTTCTTATCTTAGAAGTTACTAACTATACAGTTTAAAAAAACAAATTAACCTCAATTTTTGATACCTATCCATAGTAAAATCTTAATACAGTTCACAGAATACATCTACTTACGAAGTTTCAACTTATAATCTCGGAGGAAAGTAACAAAGTCAAAGTCAAAGTCAAAGTCAAAACGTTTATTTCCTTAGAAGCCTATGCTTACATGGACAGGTCAACTTAAATTTAATTTAAATAAAAACTAAGAATAATCAAGGAAGTAACATAGTCTTGACAGTTCGCTTCAATTTTTTACACTGAGTTGAAAAGCGAATAGAACAACTCAGCTTCCATCTCTTATGTTGTTATTATAACAATATTGGTGTACAACATGGTTACTTATACATTTAACATTTACAAACAAATGCTAGACAGACACGACTACAGACTACAGATAGACAGACACGAAGAATATATAAGGGTTCGTTTTTTTCCAGTGGTCTGTGTCCCCTACAAATCGCATAAAATGCTCAACCGTCTTAATGTATCCGTTAAGTTTTAATTAATTACAGTTTCTTTGCAAGTTGATTGACCTGATGGTTTTCTTCCAGGAAAGGGCACGAAGCCCTATCGTGGCAGTTTGTGTCAGAGCGGGCATCGTTGTGTTCCGAAGTGTCTTCGTCTCCTACTCTCTGCCATGAGACTGAGAGAATGACGGACCTAAGGCTCTCCATCTTAGTACCACCCAGTGCCAAACTAGGATGCGGGTAAGATATTCTTCTTAGCCATTAATATTGTGGATGTGGAAGGCTTGGTACAATAACCAAAAGTGACAGAAAACAATGTTTTTTCAAATCTACCCAAGAGATAAAGCATAATGCATTCATGGAATTATCAAACACATTTAAACATTTTTAGCCAAACAAACGAATAATATTTTATGTTACGAAACTTACTTATACAAACAAAACTAAACAGAAAGTTACAAATTTTGCATACAGAGTAGTCATTAAACAAAGTTTACTATTATGAATGGAACAGGGTACCTATCTAATAAGAATGTATTGTGTAGGTACAAAAAGCCTTATCTTTAAGTAATTTGTTAATATAAACTGCGATTTCGCCAAGCCACATATTTTGGCAAAGATGTTAAGTTTGTGATTGTGAAGTAAGATACTTGTAGAGTTGGAGGCGTGTAGAGTTAGAAGCTTGGCTCTACATGACATCCTATTACTTTTTGACTGTATACGCCATGTGGTCTCGCTCTCGTCTTAAATACGTTTTTTATGAAAATGTTTTGAGTGAGAATGATCACAGGTGCTCAAAGTGAGTAGCTTACTGTTGTCTTATAATTTGAATGGAAAGTTTGACTTACTTACTGTTCTGATTATACAATTGTAATTTTATCTGCCGACTTACACCGCTGGCCCCAGAGACTTGAACGGTACATTATCGAGCTTAACTAGCTGCCTGTCGCTTTTTTTTTGTAAGACTATAATTAAGGCAGTAGTGTTCCTATTACCGCACATGGTATCTCTGAATATAGCGAGACCTTCACGTTGTTATCGGCCTAGAATATGCGGGTGTTTATATACCACGTTGCTAACACTAAACACTAAAGTAATTATCGTCGTAGTACTGATAACCAGTTGAATATTCACCCTCCAGCTAAACAATGAAACTATATACCACATTGAATGGGCTCCAGTAGCTCAATGGCAGAGTAACGAATTATTTCCATTGTAGTGTTTTAACATTTTACGAAAAAAATGACTGTGTCTTTGCGTTTGGATATGAATCAGTCAAAGCGTGAGAGATTTTTCCGGTTACACCGCTCAGGATGTAAACATTATCGGTTTAGCACAAAAAATATAAATATCTATCTCTGTTGCTAATAATGTGTAAGCCGCGTAATATGTACAGAACCTATGTAGAATACCATTCAGATCCTTTGCCACGTCGTCGAACAAAACGGTTATAATGACAAAAACGAGGCTCGCGGATTGCCTGTCTTAAACTACATACTGTATACTGGATTCATTAAACCATGATCGTTTTGAATTTAACTTATAGGCAGAGTTTCTTTTCAACTCGTTTCTTAAATAAGTCTTTTGGTATAGGATACATTCGTGTCACATTAAAATGTATAGCCCATTTACCGCAGGAGGCTATAAGCTTCTTTTTACGGCGGATAAATACGTTATACCTGTAGAAAATTCCATTAAACACACCATGGTATAAAAATGTAGTAAGCTAATTATGTCATTTATTAATTGAATTTGATTAGAGGTATCTTGCCCTAAAATTTTTATTTTACTTGATTTATTTGTTTGACATGATTGTGTTAGTACTACTAACAACCAGCTGTAGCCTAATTGTGACGTTTAATTTTACTATCAATCGTTTATCAATCAATTTCTATTAATGACTATGAATAGGTTGTAATATATTTACCTATTCCCCGTTTCAGAATATGCAAAGGTCCAGAATGGAAGCCAGGGATCTTCGTGCAGTTTGTGAGAGAGGGCGGCATCGCGCGGGAGGCGGGCCTGCGGCCGGGGGACCAGGTCGTGGCCTGCAACGGACTCGACTTCACCAACATTGCCTTCAACGAGGTAACGCTACTTACAAAACTTACCTTCAGAAGCAATCTACTGATAGATTCTATATTTACTCTTTTTAACTATTTTTTACATGGCTAAGTAATACAGACAGTATACAGCGGCAAAAGATAAATAGTAGAGATACATCGGAGTACGAAGGGAGGTTTTATTGCTGCATGATATTTTTAGTTAATCCGATATGTATAATTTGTGTCATTGAATAATAAAGGTAATGTACCTACCATACCTATACTTTAATATTACGGTTTGTTTGATTGTTTGCTTAACGGGCTAATCTCAGGAATACTGATCCGATAAGAAAACATCTTTGTGGTGTACCCTTTATCGAGAAAGGCTATAGGCTAATTACCGCGGGAAAACACGGTATTCTAGCGGGAAAATCCAAAAACACCGACAACGTTGTAGTGTATAAATCTAGTTTTATTTAAGCTTAAACTCGCCACAAACCCTTAAAAAAGTACTATTACGTAATATGGAAACCGAGGTTTTCGTTTTTCTTTTGGGAGTAAGAAAGTAAAAAGTCTTGTTAGATCTCCCTTATGATCACAAATACACAAAAACATTTAATTATATGATTATTCCCCTCTTTATATGATTACTTATAATAAGCATAGAGTTTGATTTACTTTTTATACTTATAAAATTATAACTTCCAAGTAATTATTCCATAATGTATAGTTATAATATTTAAGCTACAAGTTCATGCTTTTACAAAATATTGCAAATTCTTAGTAAGGAATAATTCCACATGCCCCCCGCCAAGGTCGCCCGACCAGTGCACAAAAAGTGCAATCTGCCTCATGTTAAAATAATCCCAGGTTTTCCCTGTCAATCGAAACAAATAATACATATAACTGTACCGTAGGATTGCAAACAATCGATACAAATCGAAACGTTTGCGAAGATGAAGATGTTACCTAATTAAATACTTTCTAAAGAAGATGATAGATGGTTATTTATGATAGTTTAATCATAGATATTCTGTCATCATAGGTATCTCGTACATAAATTAATAAACGAGTCGTCTGTTGCAATTAGAACTGACTTTTATTTTGTTTTTGTTACGTAACCGTATCCTGATTATCTTTTATTTTTCTCTGATGTTACTTTAGGGTTTAGTTTTGATAAATAGCTTAGTAGCGTCAAAATAGGAAAATAAATGTTATAACATAGAGCAATTAAATTATAATGATGTATTTAATCACTGTACCAATTTTCAGTGCTTTGAGAATTATTCCTATAGGTTAAAGCTAATTTTGACCGGGGTATAGATGAAATAATGTTACAGAACAGAAGTTATTCAACGACCTCGTTTAGTCCGTTAGTACCTAAACTTCGTTTTAGCAGCTGCACCTCAAACGGCTCCTAACGGATTTTTTTAATGCTAGATTGACCAATAGCCTTTATAATAAGCCTTTATTTGACCAATATTATTTGACCAATATTTCACCTGATGTAAAGTGACGATGTGGTCTAAGAACATCCATGAAGACCTAGAAGGTAGATGGCTTGTCCGGACCACATTACGAAATATTATAAAACTATAATAAGCCAAGCGATAAATTTTACAAACTAAACTAAAAAAATTTTTATTAAAGATTTTTAATTTTTTTACACGTCTTGATGTACCTAAGTTTGGGTCTATGGGTAAAAATTAAAAAGTAATTCGACCTCAGATCAATCAAATTTTTGCTTTGCCGCCACCATTCTGGGCATTCTGTCTTAGTATTTTCTCAAGATTTTGGTAACGTAGTGATTATAATATACTCTCTGATTTTTATTATTGCAAATATTAAATTAAGTGTCAGTGTGTTTTTATTCGCGTAAGCTATATAAAATAGCTATGTATATATAAAAATCTATATAATATTAGAAACTTAACCTTACGAGGCTGACCTGACTAAATGCGCATGTTTTTCCTAACAATCGTTTTCTATAACATGACTTAGACATGTTTAGAAATCAACAACAGAAATCAGTTTGGATGAAAACTTTACTTACAAAGTTTTCATACTCTGATTTCTCATACTGATGGTGATAAAACCCAGGGGATTCCGATGGGATCCCGTGATACCCGTGATGGGAGCCGGAGCGGACTGCTAGTTAGTTATATATATTTATTTTATAATTGCGAGGCTGTTTATAAAATAATCAATTATTTATGTTGATTACACAATGAGGACAAACATGTTGTATAAGATTTGGTAATACATACGTGCATATTATAATTATTATAATAGTATGGTAGAAAACCAAATACTTATCATAAAATTGTATACTTAATGATAAAATCGTGTAATGACAGGCCATATCAGCGATGAAAGCGACTGGTCGATTGGAGCTGATGATCCGCGAAGGCGCAGGCACGGAGCTGGTGTCCCCGGAGAGCTCGGGCTACAACAGCTCGGCGTCCTCGGCGGCGGGCGAGCGCAGCCCCGCGGCCGTCAACCCGCACGCGCCCGTGCCACCCCCCGCGGCTCTGCGGCGAAGACTTGCCAGCGTGGCTGAGGAGGCAGCTGACCGCGCCGACAGGTCTGTGGTTCTGGTGATCCGCGAAGGCGCAGGCACGGAGCTGGTGTCCCCGGAGAGCTCGGGCTACAACAGCTCGGCGTCCTCGGCGGCGGGCGAGCGCAGCCCCGCGGCCGTCAACCCGCACGCGCCCGTGCCACCCCCCGCGGCTCTGCGGCGAAGACTTGCCAGCGTGGTTGAGGAGGCAGCTGACCGCGCCGACAGGTCTGTAGTTCTGGTGATCCGCGAAGGCGCAGGCACGGAGCTGGTGTCCCCGGAGAGCTCGGGCTATAACAGCTCGGCGTCCTCGGCGGCGGGCGAGCGCAGCCCCGCGGCCGTCAACCCGCACGCGCCTGTGCCACCCCAGGAGGAGCTGAGGAGGCAGCTGACCGCGCCGACAGGTCTGTGGTTCTGGTGATCCACGAAGGCGCAAGGCCCCTGAGAGCTCTGGGTGCAACAAGTCGGTTAATTCACACCAAGACGTGACGTGCACTTTACATCCCACGAAAATAAAACTTTATACACCTACCACATTGAAGGATATTATCGTTCGTTTTATTGCAAGAATTCTAAATCATTGCGCCCCCAGATGCTTTCCACTTGACCGCCTTCTATAGTTTTATCAAAACAAATAAATACTTCAACATTGGATCATAATACCTAAAGAAGCCCTGCGACTTCTTACGAACGATGACTAATTTCACTTATTTGATTAGACCTGATTATAAGAATAAGTCACTCCCTGATAATTATCGTTCAATTAGAACCTGGTTCATTTCGTCATTGTTGTTACAGATGCAAATTAAAGCGAAGAACGTGGGATAGCTTAGACTTCGACTGGAAGAATAGTGATATCCACAACTTCGACGCACCCTCCGACATAGAACCCGACTACGACAGTCCCAGCATACCGAACAATCCACATACATACGAAAACAAAAACAACAGGAGAAACAAAACCAACACTATAAGCAAAGCCAGCACGATGAACATAACCAACACGATAAACAAAAGCAACACCATTATTATGAGCTCGAGCCAAAAAACTTCGGCAAAGAGAGACTTTGTCACCAGCCCATCGAATAGAACAATTATAAATTTGACAGAAGATGGTGCAACGATACAATGCAGTTACGACAATCATGACTCTAGGGATAACACACTTACTGCTAATCGGTGAGTACTGAGTTACCCACCGGTAATCTGGTGATCACCTATTATAATAGACACGTACGTACTAGTATTGCAAAGGAAAAAACAAATGAGTGTTAAAAAACCTGCAAAGTCATTTGACTTTATTCTTAAAGCCTACATAAGTACAAGTAATTCTTCTCCAACAACAAACATTCGAACATCTTCCTGCCTAAATGTTCTTCATACGCCTAATACTTACTTTCCGTGAACTTAAATACGAATTTTCTGTCAACTGTGTTATAGTATGTTATGTACTATCATTAACTAAATGTTTATATCATTAATCAATAATCAATTAAATTTATCTATGTTTGAAATCGAACAAAGAGGATTATTATAAGGGAACTTAGTTTTGATACTGTACCTCTTTTTATGTCAAATAAAGAATTTTTTACTTTTACTTTACTATTAAAATCGGTTCAGACGTTCTTGCAGTTATATGTGTTGTAACGCACACTACTTTGTTTCATGTATAGATTATAACTATAAATAGTTCGCTCAAATATTCTTACCTTACCTCTTTTGTAATGGTTGGTTTGTCTATGACGCCTAAGTATGTGTGTGTTTAGGTGAATTTTTGTTGTGGATGATGAAGTCTCTGCTGTATTTTAATGCGATTGGATAGAGAAAAGTACAAATTTTCATAAAAGTGTAAATTTCTTTACATGCAGATGGTAAAAAAGTCCCATAATATTATTCTCAATCCTTCCTATGAATACAAAATTAAGAATTGTGATTGTGAGTGGAATAATAAAATTATAAAAAAGAGAGAGAGAGAGAGATAAAATCATAAGTCTCATGAGTGTTTACTTTAGGAGCACCGACAAGAAGACCATAGTGGTGGAGGTGCACCACAGCTCGCCGATGAAGCCGACCTGCCCGCCGCCGCCGGAGCCCACTGACACGACCAGTCTCTCCAGCTCCACCACGCTATCCAGTGCCATTGCTGAGGAGTTCCAGAAACGAATGCTTGTAAGTTTACATAGTGCTATAAAACCGGCCTACCCGCCGCCGACAGACACAGCCAGCCTGAATGCTCGTTAGTACACAGGTCACATAGGATAACAGCTCTAGTCAAATGGTTTCGAGTTTATTATTTTAAAAATAGCGTCATTGACACAATCTTACCGTAATTGGTATCGTTTTCTCAGCTGCAGTGACAGTCTTGTGCATTATCTATAAATGTACCTACATATATTTTATTTGCTATAATGCCTAAAATTATGGTTATTGGCAAAACATCTTAGATATTTTGACCCATATTTAAAATTAGAACCTTGGTATCAATCAATCAATTATTAAAACCAAGAAAAGTTTTACATCATTAACGCAGTCTTTAAGACTTTACCTCCTGTGCTAGTTAGAAACTGTGTTAATGCCCCGCAAACCACGTTTTCATATAAAATACCTTACAAAGGCATATAAATAATATAACCTTACAGACTAACTAATATACTATGATATATCTTCGGTCCTTTTTTTGGTATATACATATGATATAAAATTAAGGTTTTAACAAACAGAAAAAGAAGAACTCCTGCCCAGAGAACATTTTACCAACAAACACGATAAAGAAGCCGCTAAAGCCTGACGCAGAGAAGAAAAGGACGGTTCACGACGCACTCATCGACGAGTTCAAGAAAGTGCATCGGAAAATGTTTCTGAACCAGGAGAACAAGGACGACGAGGAACTAGATCCTAGTATGGTAAGTATCCAACTTGATATACTTCTTCTATTTCTAAAAGGGGGACCTGATATCTGCACTGACGCCGGAGTGTTTTGTGCATTATCGCCCTGCCAAACACTGCCCATTCAGCCAACTCCATAATAATGTGTTATTTTCATATTTTTTACATTGTAAGCAGACAATCTTATTTGATGGGGTATTGAGTTAATCAACCCGCAATCCGCATCTCAGTTTTTACAATAGCACTAGTTTAAAACTTAGTGTTTTTTTGTTACTATGTGTTTAAGTTAACATACAACAAAAAGCAAAGGAACCTACTAATATTATCTACGTCCAACTGTAGCCCAATTTCTACGTCTATCTGATTGTAGTCTGATAACGATAGGGTTCTTGTGATTTAACTTTGTGCTCGGCATGATCACCCTGTAATAGGCATGATGTCATCATCATTTCACATAGGTCAAGTCAAGACTTACAATAGGTTTAGGTACCTAGATGCAGTCTACACTAGAGATATTGCTTAACAAAACTGTTAGGTACCGATTCTTTCTGTGGGCTTTTACAAATTTCATGAGACAATGCAGCAGATGATTGCTTGTTCTAGATTATCCGATAATAGTCTGACTACCGTAGTTACCTTAACTACTCTATATTATTATTACAGTTCCAGTATCCACCATCCATTGTTTGGAAAAGGCTCCATTATTTCCAGACATTGTGTCTCATAATATTTCCTCACAGGCGTTGTGAAATGTCATTTTATTCGGGCTCTACCATCACATAATGTATTATGATATAAATATATTACAATAACTTTTTAAACTTACGTTTTACTGGAACTGTAAAAAAATAGTACGATTTCACAATTACCCCGCTACTGATGCGCATTATCAGTTGTTATTCGTCAATAATTAGAGATACAAAACTCTTGAACTTAATCCCGGATGCGTTTGTTGAGCGCTTATTTTATTTCTACGGAAAGTGAAAATATTAGGTCCTTACATATGAAATTGGCGTTTTTCGTACTGGCCACTTTAATCACAAATTTCTCCTCTTTGGTAAGGAATTCCAAATTCAAATTTGTACAGCTATAGACTCATGTATTTGTGCTTCGATGATCGTCATTCATTTGTTTTTTTTCTTCTGTTTTTTTCTGTTTGCGTCACTCATTTTACAAAATGGAAAACTTAAAATATCGCATTATTTACGAGTACGAGTTCCGCCGTGGCACTAGTGCTGCGGAAACAACTCGAAGGGTGAATGATGTGTATGGCGGTCGTGTTGCAAAAGAAAACACAGTTCGTTTTTGGTTCCAACGTTTTCGTTCTGGAAATTTCGACTTGCAGAACAAGCCCCGTGGACGGCCTGAGACTCAAGTTGATAATGAAGAGTTGAAGGCTATTGTGGAAGCGGATCCATCGCAAACCACGTCCGAGTTAGCTGCAGGCTGCGGTGTTAGTGATAAAACTGTTTTAATTCACTTGAAGCAAATTGGGAAGATTAAAAAGCTTGAATGGTGGGTACCTCACGAATTGACTGAAGCAAACCGGCAAACGCGCGTCGACTGCTGCGTTACATTACTAAACCGGCACAATAATGAAGGTATTTTAAACCGAATCATTACCTGTGATGAAAAATGGGTTCTTTACGATAATCGGAAGCGCTCAGCGCAATGGTTGGATCCTGGCCAGCCAGCCAAATCCTGCCCCAAGCGAAAATTAGCCCCAAAAAAGTTACTTGTAAGCGTTTGGTGGACTAGTGCCGGTATTGTTCATTACAGTTTTCTCAAATCTGGCCAGACTATTACGGCTGATGTCTATTGTCAGCAATTGCAAACCATGATGGAAAAGCTAGCGGCTAAACAACCTAGGCTGGTCAATCGCTCCACGCCACTGCTGCTTCACGACAACGCTAGACCACACACTGCGCAACAGACGGCTACTAAATTAGAAGAGCTTCAATTGTAAAGTCTAAGACATCCTCCGTACTCCCCGGACCTTGCTCCAACAGATTACCATTTTTTTCGAAATTTGGATAACTTCTTGCAAGGGAAAAAATTCAACTCCGATGGGGCAGTCCAAATCGCCTTCAAAGATTTTATTGATTCCCGTCCGACTGGTTTTTTTAGTAAAGGGATCAATGAACTACCTATAAGATGGCAAAAGTGCATAGAAAATAATGGTTCATACTTTGATTAATTAAATATATTATATTAAAAAATATTCGACTTTTTGTTCCTCCCATACAAAACGCCAATTTCATATGTAAGGACCTAATATTATAATTCCTTGACACAAAAACAACATTTCGTTTTTACAAATGTACATACATACCATACTGAACGTAGACCTTTACCGTTTGTATTGTTCTTATCAGTATGTGCAATCTGTTTGCTATCCTATTAAACATTCCATAAACGTGATACTAAACCGTAAACCACAGTCAGAGAGTAAGAAATTGAAATCGTAACCAATTCATTGGCCGTGCTCTTGAATTTTGATAACGTGAAAATACTTGCCTATGCCTATTTGTACTAGCGCAGTATTTGTTTATTTAGCTTAGTTTTTTGCTCAGTAATTTTTGCGGTACTTAGAAGGTATCCATCTCATACATTTGTGTTTTTGTCGTGGGTATATTCTACCTGAATACGGTTTCAGACCCATAAGCGTCATAGGAAGAAATTAACACGTACTTGTCACCTGTCTTGTAGGCAACGTTATGTGACTTTATTGTCTTTTGATTTAACATTTTTGTTTAATGGGATAATGAAACAAATAATGTGCGTGTTACATACTCAGTTGATAATCACCACCGGAAACTACGACCTACTCTGTTAATCCGAGGTTTTTGGATAACTAAGAGTAATTTACCTTAAAAAGGTATTAAAATTGAGCTAATGTGTATGTTACAACACTTTAGGGCTTCAAGAAATTGAAAGCTTTCTGAGACTTTGGCCCTAATTGTTATATCACGTTTACTTACACTGACGAAATGATGAGACAGGCTTTATACTAGATTAATTGGTATAAATATATACAGAATAAACTGTTTTATTTCATCAGTTTCTTTTTACTTAATATAACATACATAGTTATAGACTAGGTACCTTACATCTTAATCTTCGTAAACATAATTGTTGTAATGTTAAACATAATTATTTACATTGCATGAACACTTTTTTTCCACTTTTGGAATGATTGGCTTGCCTATGACGTGTACCTGCCTCTGTCAATTTTTGTTTGGCGTATTTAATGCAATTGGGGGTTATATTTTTTTATACAGGTGTAATATCTGATTTGGTTGACCAACGAAATCAAAAATTCCATTGACAGTTTCTACATCCATTTTAAATTTTATCTAATTTTAATCAATGGTTCGAAAGTACAAACATACATAAGTACTAAAAACTGAATTTTGCCCCAACTCGAATTGCAAAGTTCGCTTCGCTTATTTCGTTCAATAAATGGTTTTTCAAAGGCACAAACTCTTCTAGATAAATAAATCTACCGTAATTCAAATTAGGTAATTACCTATTAAAAAAAAATTACACCATTTTTTATTCTTACAAACGCGAAATCATTTTTGGACGGGCTAACATACGGACGAAACAGAATACTTATATTTTATGTAGTCATCACCATTAAGCATGATATATAATCTATTATAATATAACAATTGGAGTTCCTTAGCTGAATAACAAGCCCCTGCCGCGACTGACTCTCTACCCCTTTTACTTTTTACCCTTGTTTAATTCTATAATAGTCCCAAAATAAGACATAATTAGGTTTATTGTGTTTTAGCTGATTTAGTTATATAAGCCAGAAATAAGAGTCTTTATAAATACGACGGTCTGTTTTTATGTTCGGGATAAACTAAATAACTAGTAAATAGATCTATACGTGGATTTCACCAATAGAGTGATTCTATTCAAAGGAAGGCTAACAGAATCCGAGCAAAGCCGAAACGGACATGCCAGCAAAAACATATTTTTCACACAGGTGTAAATTAATTAGTGATGTAAGAGTCGATGGCTGCGACCAATTTCTTTCGAAATGGATAATTATGATAGTCGGCACGAATCGTGACTGCATGCTTACGTAAACCCGAAACCGATTATTGGAGCGTTACTACCAATTGTGAAGTAGGTGGACCAATGCATTATAATAATATTAAACTGTCATAAAACATACTTATTATTGAAGTTTTTTGCGTTGCCTGTGTTTTATGGATTTTTCCGAAGGGTACAACGTATTTTCCCGAGGTAAAGAGCCTTCCTTACTCTTTCTGAAAATTAAAGAGTTTTTCAAATCAAACCGGTAGTTCCTGGAGTTCGGGAGTTCAAGTAAACAAACAAACCAACTTTTCAGCTCTATAATCTATAATACCTTTACAAAAATAAATCACAAACTGTGTTGGTAAGCGCAACTCAACAACGCCTGGACCAATTTGACTCATTCTTTTTTTCGTAGAAGTCCAAAGAAGGTTTAGGCGAGAAGAATCTAATAATTGCCGAGAAAACCCTTTTCCTTTTCCACTACAAAGGTTTTCTAACTTAAATGTAGAGCCAATATGTGAGAAGATACTAAGGGGCGGGCCGCTATTAGTATAGATTTGATATTTATACTTACTTTAAACCGATGGCCTTGTTAGTATAAAATGAAGGCGCCTCGCTGTCTCTTGATTGGCTCTTTTATAGTACTCAACAGATGTTAATGCAGTTTTCAGCTACAGGTGAAGGCTTATAATGTAAAATACAATTGAACTTAGGCGAGATAAATAATACCCAATTAGTAAATAAATTAAAAATAATTTATTAAACAGGTAATTCTAGCCACATAGTTTACGCCTAAATTACTAAAATTTCACAGAATTATGACAATTGGGTTGCAAAAATATGTATAAAAAAATTCGTTACGCTTAGAAAATCTTGATTATATACAACAATGGCCTTTGTTAAGCTATATTTAGTTTACGCGGTCTTATGTTAGATCATAAAGTTTAAAACAGAAGAGTTTAAAACATTCTACGCTATTTCGCTGTCATTTGCATAGTTATAAGCATGCGCAACGATTTGTCTCGCTCGCTCTGTATTCCACGGTTTTTAGCTCGATGTGGTCGAATATTATGTGGTTAGTAGATCGCTGATTTCGCTGGATGCTTTGCACTGATAACGCCAATGAGTAGTCTAGTTGAGTTCTAGTTTATTCTCGTATACTGCCGACGCTGGCGCTGTGTCGCTGATGTTGTGATGTTTGCTTAGTCGTTCGCGCGCGTTGCACTTCAGCGAACGCCTGTCTATACTATTTTACGTTTAAAAATTATGTTCTAACTATATTACGACTTGTGATCCTACGTTGCCGTGTCTTTCGTTCGAATATTCTTTCGGTTTTTTATGTGTTAATTATCTTCATGATATACTCACCAAATGGTGGGTTTTACATTTCAATATGAAAAATAATAGCAAGCCACTTGTTGTCATCCAGTGCTATGAAGTAAGTAAAAAGTGTGATGAATAAGAGGTTTATACGAATCAGGGTCTAATCTATAATGCCGTGATATTTATTGCTTTGCATATATCAACTTATGCGTGTAGGTTGTTTAGGATTGCGCTCATAAAAAGTATGAAACTTGATTAAAGGTTTGGTTTCGCAATACTACTTAAAATACCTACGTATTCGTAAGAATTCTGAGAAACCGAAACACTGTGCAGGTAGATAGGTTATATCTAAATGGATGATGTTGATTACCATCAGTTCGAACTCGTATCGAACAGAATTTTATCTGATGTTTGTTTTCGATAACAGTATTATGTACCTATCATGGATTTTGGCTAGGAACCGATTTATTTATATTTATATACAGAATATTATATTTATTTGGTAAACATTAACATTGGGTTACTTATTACAAATACTAGGATAATACCTATACGCATTAAGTTAGCAAAACTGAGTCGCGTATACGGCTATTATATTTTTGTAGTATAGATTTTTTTTAGAGGCTTGGTAAGAAGTTTTAATTTTTAATTAATAAGCACGTAGAACATTATAAAAGTTTGAATATAATTCCTAATAGAGATTATAATTACACCATGGTTTAATTATAATGCTCATTAGTTCCATGCAATAATCTGATTATCATCTTATGTTACTTTAGCTAGGTAGTGAAAATGCAATAATTGACTAGCAACTTTCTTTCCCACTTTTCTTTTTTAATTACATAGGGTTAAATTAAATAAGAGTATGTAGGTTCCATCTTCTATCTGTATCAATACCTACTATAAATTAATAAAGTCCCCGCGCCGCCTCTTTATGTTCGCAATAAACTTTATGCGGTTTACAGCATTAGGAAGAGTGATTCAAGATGCAGGTTTTTGAATCCGTGCAAAGCCGGAACGGGCTAAGAGTAAAAAAAAGAGGTTTGCAATTGCGCGCGGTCAGTAGGTACCTACTTGCATGGGTGACGCTGCAAGTACCGACCACTGCTGCATCTTTTTTTTTTAATGTTTTATTACACTTTTGTGTTACACGGAAGTTCACGGAACCTTCGGAGTATGAGTCCATTTAATAGGTACTTATCGAATATATTTTAAATGTCTATTAAACATAAAATAATCAGTATTTTATTCATCCGATAGAAATAACATGAATTTCAACCTTGTTAGTCTCGCTAAAATAAAACAAATACTTGTGAAAATGAACTCTGCTAGTTTTTGTTTCCTCCGTAATTATAATTAGTTCAACACACTCGTGTGAAATGCCTGGTATTTTTGCATTGTATTTTTATTTACTCCTAGTTGCCCGGTTAGTAGAGTCTAATTGCTAAACGTTCCAAGTAACTATTTGCCCCGCAATATTCCAGTAGCCAGGTTCCAGTTGATGAACAGGTTTCGTCCACCATACCAAGCATTCTAAGCAACAATTTTAAATATATATACATAAATGCGTAAGTGCATATAGCCTGATGCGCAGGAGTTTTCCTTGACTTCAAGCATTTAAGTACACTTTAAGTATAAACTTTATGCCTTATAGGATTGAGGAAAATCTGAGAACCTTGAATATTTTCTTAATAACTAGGTTCAATGTTCAAATTATGCCAACATCGGTTCCTGTTTCTTGGTATAATAAAAAACCTACCTAACCATTAGACGTCATATTGCAACTTTGCAAGGTTATTTTAATCCCCGCATAGGTTTTGCATATTATATACCATATTTTCTCTACTCATATTATTCCTACCTGACTAAAATTGAGTAATAGAAAAAGCATACTATTTTGTTGACCTTCATCAACTCCTTTGAATAATAAATAATCTTACACGAGTCATTGCGCTAACATTTTTGGCAATCAAGTCTAGAACTCTCTGATTTTGTAATTTTATTAATTTGTTCAATTAAGATAGTAATTTTCAGAACCTTTTTTATGAAAAAAAGTATTTAAATTATTTAATTTAAAATTGTCTACTCTATTGATAGGTACAAACCACTTAAAACTAAAATTACTATACATTATTATAACTATGCATTGTTTTTATTGACATACAACAGCATTTTACATATTAACATTCAAGTTCTACACAAGGTCAACACAGGTAAAATCTTATCGTCGTTTTTCGTTTCCACTATCGATGACATAAAAACAAACTGACAGGATGAGTCATTTAAACACACTCATACTATAGAGGTCTTTATTGATCAAAAATTGCTTACTTCAAATTATTACAATGTTACTACTGGTGCTATAATTTATTATAATAATAAATCAAAAATAATATAGTAAGATATAATAATTCTTTTCTCGTGACTTAACTCGTAACCATAAAAAATCGTAACTCATAAGCACATTTCAGTTATATTGGCGCTCTACCAGTAAATCTTCTATAATACGTACTTAGCTAGGACCCACATATCTACCTGCTGTTTGGTGATGCTGTGTGATTAGTCCGGAAATATTTATATTATTTATTATTTTAATAACATTCATCAACAACAAATTAAAACCAATTCGGACTTGCCAAAATCTTAGTAATGGATAATTGTGATGTAGTTGGTTGCAAAATCTTTATTCAGGGTTAATTAGTTGTCAAATTTAGGCAATCTCTTGCAAGATTTTCGCAATTAATGCGCATTTGTCTCTGGGCTCATAGGCTTGGTAATAACCTCTTCAACATCGACACTTACTACGAGGTGAGGTGAGATTGTGAACAAACAAAGAGCTACCATAAAAATCTGTCTCAAATCTCTTAGTTTCGAAACACTTCCAAGTGCTGTATTATTGTAATAAATACAAGATCTTATCATGTCATTTCTGCGATATCGAAATATGAACACAAACAAAAATTGTACGTTTTAAAGATTTATGTGTAAACTTACCTACTGAATTATTTATTTAACGGCATCTCTTAGCTAGAAAAGGCCGTTTATTATGGCCAGTATTTTAAATTATGATTTATTCTTGTTCTCAGGACCGACAACAAACTCTACCCCTGCGAAGAGTCGACGCAGATTCTAAAGAAATGACAATAAAAGACCCTAATGAGATCGCCAAGAATTCAAACGGTGTTAATAAGAGTGTATCAAATGGCAATATCACGAATGGCGTAGCAAAGACGATGACGAATGGGGTGAAAATCATGCCAAATGGGACAGAGAAGACGTCGAGACGAGATATCCCACCGCCGCCTCCCCCCGTAAGTCATGCTGAACTGTAATGCTTGAGGCTGCGTTAAGCGGGCGCGGTTTTATGTCAAACACGTACAAAAGCCGTATACGTATACATACATAGTAGCACGTATATTACCTACTTTTGTATGAAAACGCCATGTTGGCGTGAGAGTGAGAGGACACTCGACTTTCATTCCGAAGGTCATGGGTTAAACCCCGCCACGCTACCCAGGATTTTATTTTTTGAAAAATGTATGTGCTCTTTTTAAAGTACCTACGTGATTTAACGGCGAAGGCAAAGAACGTGAGGAAACCGAGAATCTGGGAACTTGAAAGCGTTTGCAGGACTTGTGACATTCACCAACCCGCACTTTCCAGCGTGGTGAATTAAGGCCTGATCTCTCTCGCCAAGAGAGAAGTTTTTTTTTTTATTTATGCTGGATAAGCTTTCATTTGAGCACAATCTCACCTGATGTAAAGTGACGATGTGGTCTAAGATGGGACATGAAGACCTAGAAGTCCCTGTGTCCCAGCAGTGGGAACGTTAGTATGGTGATAATGATGATGAGGTACAAAAGTGATACGTCGCAGGCCGCTGGTTGCAGGACGTTTCACTTTTGTATAAAAACGCGCCGTGCCCGTGTAACGCAGCGTCAGGGATAAACAGTTGTTGAACGTACACAAACAAGTAAATAAACAACTTTTGTTGCTTGAATAGGATGGTTTCTATGAGTTATACATTTATTATACTAGCTTTTGTTTCGTTACTTATGTATTCTATTTATGCCGCGTAGTAAATAAAAGATACCAAGTGCAAGGTAAACTAGGATGGAAGGAATGACTTATATATTTACAATGTTCCATCTCTACATTAAACAATACTATTTCCTGTGTTTTAATTTTCTTGTTTGCCTAAGGTTTCCCACAGCTGGGCAAGGCATATTTACCATATGCTCATGATATCATTTGATATGTTATATGTTTATTTTTTGCTTTTAAATGGCAGGTTTATACTACACATTTAGGTACTTCTTCACGGGTATAACTTTATAAAACATTATACCAATTTGTTGCTTCGTGGTTGTGTGTAATGCACTTAATTTTCCGAAAACGATTAGGTTTGTACAAGGCTGATTAATATTAAGATATTTTCCTCGAGCGGAAACTGATTATAAACGCAATTTTTCGCGAGCCTTGGCTTCATTTGCCGAACGTTAGCCACCATTTCGTAGTTGTATTATATTTGTTGTGATAATATTTTTCTCACAGTAACATGACCTATTCCATATATTTATTCTTTTGAGAACTTTTTTACAATATACAAAATCATTTATTTCCATTGTTTGGTTTAACAAAACTTAGACATAGAGTTACAAAGATAGCAAAGTTTATTTATCTACATGATGATGAAATAATGTTCACAGATGCCAAATGCCAACGGAAACAGCAACCACAACGGGCACTGCAAAGCTACTGAAAAATCCAGTCCAATAATAAATCCTCATGTGGATCTGAAAACTCCGAACTATCGTAAAAATGGCATCACAAGAACACCAACGCCGGATTACAACAAACTTGATACCACTCTGATACGAAAAGTCAAGGAAGATAAAGCTGAGTTGGATTCATTAGAATCTTATAAGTTGAAGAATCCTTCCAGTGCCCCACCAAAACCTCCGTCAAATTATTTCGTGAGAGCACCCAATGGCACTGCAACTATGAAGAAGCATAGTCGCCCAGTTTCGGTGACTATTGGGGAATATGCCTACAATGGTGCCAGCCGACGGGAACCAACCAAACTAGAATTCCTTAATGGTGATAAACTCGACGGACCCGTTGAAACAGATGAGGAGACGTCTATGGCGAATAGACTACAGTCAGAACTGGTGCTCACATTATCTAGATCCAATTTAAGAAAGAAGACTGATGCTTTAGTAAGTTTTTCACTGTACTTATAACTAAGCTGGCTTTATTCAGGAAGGCCGAAAATAAAACGTTCAAAACATCCCTCTAATACCCATCTAATTAAAATTTATGCTTAATAATTGTTTACAGGATCGCAGAGTAGTTGATCAAAATAGTAAAGTGTTAATGACGTTAAATGGCGACAGTGATTCATCTATGGATCAGAATTTCCATGCCAGATACGGCAACAACCTGCTACCCCTACCGCCTTCCGTTAACATCCCCAAAGTTTCCAAGACGCTGAACAAAATTACTGCCAACTAAGTATTTAGATGAAATATTGGTGTACCCAACTTCGGTCTTCCCTATGTATGATTATTGTACCGTTTCATAATAACACCACAATATTGCATGTGACACTTGATATTCGATTAGGTGAAGGTATAACCCATTATTCTGTATTCAATGGCAATCCTTGTTTTATTATATCGGACTTGAAAAATACTTGCGAATTATAACAAAATATATAACATATTGCACGTTATTACTTGAGCTATGAACGTAATAACAACATGATATTTTTTTTTACATTTTTTACGTATCTTTACAGACTGACACTTCGTGACTGGGAAGGCTGGTGACTTCTTCACAAAGACAAGAAATCCATTGAAATTTTGGTTAGATATCGTAAATTTGAACCAAAGTTAATAGTAGATTTAAGATTTCATGTCAATCGGTTTTTGTTATAAATATTTGTTAGTGCCACAGTAGACGGAGATTCCGATGACGATTGTGCAATTGTTTAGATGTTTAGGTAATAAATAATAATGTTATAAATATTTTAACTAATCTACTGTATATATGAAAAAGAACATAACGCACCTCTAGAAAAGAATTTAAAAATGTATTCTTTGATGTTTATTATTATTGGAATGTTTTAAACTACTTGTACTTATTTATAAATTACTAAGTCATAATAAAGTAATGTAGCTACTGAGTGTACATTTTATTCTTCAGGGTGAAATATACTTGAAATAACTACCTACATCTACAAGCATTTGTCGTTGGCGACCTACGACTGAAATTATCTAATTATAAATAATGAAATTATTAAATCAGTGGGTTATAAGAATAAGGGTCAATGTGCATTTTGTCACCTTAGCGGAGAGCCAAAAAACAAGTTGTTTATCACTTTATTAATATCACCGGCTTTATGAAATAAGTTTTAAATTTATTCCCATGTATAGCTGTATTACCTATCAACGCTAAAATTAAATAAAACCAATTAATATACTGCTACGTAGAGTCAATTGGCACAGACTTAATAGTCTGGCCTAATGGCTCTATGTAGCTTATAGCTTAGAGAATCACTCTAAGCCCTAACCCTAATGTATGTATGTATGCTTCTAAGATGTCAAGATAATATGATCTTAAAAGGATGTATCGCGATTTTTAATCAGTTTATTTATTTAATCACTCTTCATATAGGGTAAGGGTTCCGCTATACATTTATGAACTAGTCATAATTATAGGTGTATAGATAGCGTGGCATCATAGCTCCCGAACGGATGCAGCGATTTCAATAGGTATAGTTTTTTTTTGTGGGGAAGAGGAACCGAAATCTACAAATTATATACTCGAGGAATCGAGAATTTGTTTTAAATTTTAATTTTCAATTTTATTGCTGGATTAGCATGTAATATTCCTTCCCCAATCAAATTCCATTAAATACCTCGGAATACAAATCAGTAAGGTTATTAGACACCAAAATCAGTATTTTAAGATTCTTGGACGACGATAATAAGATACTTTATTATTGCTTGACACCATCCCGACAACATCTAACTACGTAGTAAGCTCTTAGCTTGTGTTACGTTACGGGTTCTGGACAAGGAACTTCTACCCAACCTGGAATGTGCACAGGCTGCGGATGCGCGAGCCGAGCGAGATAGTTTTGTGAGAGCCCTCTGTCCCTTTCATTAGGGTGTCCAAACAGTAGGTAGATATTTTGGACATAAAAATATGAACAAATCACTTAATTTCTTTAAATAATTATGTTATAGGGAGGTGTTACTGGTAAAAAAAAAAGTAATCACATGTTACGATTTATAAACATATATTTGGTAAATATTTTCATTCACACATTACTGAATAAAACAGTTTTATGCGAATAACATTTGATATTTGTATTACTTGGAATGGCATCCAGCCACTTTTTTCTCAAAGATTCTTCACTAGGAAATCTGAAATTAATTAATAATTTAAAATAATACGTAGTGACACACAAATCAGTGAATAGCATAGTTTAATCTAGATTACCTACTATTTATATGTTTGAACAAAATATGATTACGGAATTAATCCTATAAATCCGTTCATTATGGTCATACTACTTCAAGAATTTAAAAATACTTACTTGAAGAAAGATTTACCGCATCCCGCATAGGATTCGCTTTTACAGCCTGGAATCGCACATTTTTTAACCATATTTATTATGTACGAATAAAGAAATATTGCCGAATTACGGTAGGATAAATAATAACAAATCAAAATGGCTGATGGGATGCCAGTTCAATTTACATAGATCCCACTAATAGCCTATTCTTTTTCAAACAACACCTAAATATCGTGTCTAAATTTTTGCAATAAAGAAAATCTCATTAAAGACGATAATTTAAAAATATATGGATCATTAGGATAATCAGAAAGATGGTAATATATTTTTTAACAAGAGATGACAAATTTGTTTTTTTTTTACCATTCCTACTACGTTTTAAAAACAACCCTCCTGGCAACACTTAAGAAAGGGACAGAGGGCTCTCGAAGCGCTATCTCTCTCGGACCGGATTTCTCTCTGATTAAATGTTATTTGAAAATAGAACTTAACTTCATATACATACGGTTTTTTTTTATCGAGGAAAAAATATGTCGGTGCACATTCCAGGTTGGGTATAAGCACAGAATACATAATAGAACAAGTACAGAAGACGCACTCCGAAAAATCAAAAATGGAATAGCGACCCTTTCTACAACACAATTTAAGTTCAATTCAAATCGCACAGCGCTAGTTACCTACAGTTATATTCACCTAGAAGTTGCCTCTCTTTCTATCGCGTAACCCTTACCTTTTCTGACGACATCAGGGTTGTCATTACAAGAATATTTTTATCTGACTATTTAATTACCAGCTAGGTGTGTTTTACTCTATTTTTGTAAACAAATGACGTTTCAAATAAACCTAGGCTATGTCTTAGTAGAAAGTGGTAGATAAGAGAATTATTTAACTTTTTTAAATAGCTGCATAGGCACTTTTATCTAAGAAGATTCTTTAGTGGTATGTACCTTGTTTATGAAAGTAAATATTTTGTTTTGGTGTGTATGTGTAGGTATATGTATATATATTATACGCGAATAAAATTGGAATGACATACGACGCGAACAAGATAGCCCAGGAGCCAGCACCTTAAAATCATAAAGTTTATTAAAAAACTAGGTATATATTATTTTAATTCAGATTATGGTATAGGAGCTGACCAGGTGATTTGTATTAATTTAAACAAACACAGTAATGTAATATGTGCCCGGATTTACTAATCCGAATAAATAAAAATACATAGTTCATATTGATTATCTTTTATTTGACTGACCTGCATACAAAGTAATAATGACATAAACATAATAATCAATAAGAAAATTACAAATGGCTAACTTTATTATATTTTTGAATGCGTTTTTAATAAAAATAAAAAAAGCTTGCGAAAGGCGCGCGCGTTAAGATAACACACGCGTGACTCCCTAACGGCTATCTGCCAACTGTCCGCAGTGCGTCGTAGGTATGTTTTGACGCTTTAGCGCGGAGTGCGCCAGGCCTGGTATAAGTTCCTTGGTTCTGGATATCTGATATACTCTTTATATAATAGACCAGAGAGTATATAATCATCATCATCATCAGCCTATTTTAGTCCACTGCTGGACATAGGCCTCCCCTAATGAGCGCCATAGCGCCCTGTCCTCGGCTTGACGCATCCAGCATCTGCCTGCAGTCTTTCGCAGGTCGTCATCCCACCTGGCCGGACGGAGGGCGTCCTACACCACGTTTGCCGAGTCGCGGTCTCCACTCCAGAACACGTTTACCCCAACGGTTACCTATCAGTTCTATAATCACTACGTTTTAATAATAATATTTTTTAGATTTTAGATTTAATAAAAGCGGACCATCGCCCACCGCGCCACAGAGGCAATCATACTCACTTCAGAGTAGCATTCTCTATGGTATCTACAGTACAAAGCCTAAAGAAAATTCTTCAGAAAAGTATTTCTCAGTCTGTCTTCTAGAATAATTATCAAGTCTGTGTAAACCATCAGAGAGTACCTATATAATCACTACGTTTTAAGAGACGGGACTAAGAAGAAAATTTTTGATCTAGCCAAATGTCAATGTAAACCATTAAGAAGAAGAATCCAATTTTAGGATGTGTATAAATAAATATATATAATACACCTTAGAGTATCTATCTATGGTAAGAATAGAGTGAGCCTATTGAATTGCGAACATTAAACACCATGACGTTTGCGCAGCGAGCATTCGCAGTCGTGGTCGTGGATCGATCGAGCGCACCGCACCGACAGTCAAAAGTATAGTGATGGGATGCGATCGATTGTAGTCGATGTTTTAAAAACAATATATGTTAGTTGGGAGTAGGGTTTTTCTTCGATAATTTATATAAGATAAAAAAAAATACCGGCACATTTTTATCTTCTTATTTTTATCGGTAATTTCAGATTCTTACTACTATGTAACACCTAAATTAAGAACACCTTTCGTACCTTCGTACCGTAGAGTACAATTATTTATATTCTTGTGCAATAAAGTATTCATAATAATAATAAATGTAACCACTTGAAACAACCAGAAAATGATTATGTAAATGATAGAACTATCATTATAATTGGGTAAATTACTAGATGTTTTATATAATGAACCAGAGAACAAGTAAATAACATAATGAGTGTGTAACTAATTACCTAACAGGGAACCTAATTAATGTAATTTATCTATAGCTTTTTCCCCATCGGCACGCCCCATCTCTACCTGTCATTAAATTTTTTTCGTTTGTCTATGATAGCTGTCCACGTTCTGCACAATGAAAATTTAGTGATACGCGCGCTCTGTTTACTATAGATACTCTAAGCACCTAGCCGATTTCGGCTACAGTGACCTTCTTAGCAATATCTAGATCATAAGTGGCTAATGTACCCAATTCTAGCGACAAACCTGCGATCGCAAGATGCACACGTTTAGGATTTGTGTCAAGTTTATAATAAACCGACTTTCATGTCAGTCATGTTTGATTTTATTGTATTTATAGACTTTGAATACCACATATCAATGTACTAGTATTTTTTATGAATTTATTTTTATAGCTTTGTCTTATTTTATTTTTATATTATTAATATTTTCTTCGGATTTTTAATATGCTTTATAATTGAACTTATAAATGTTCATAATTCAAATAAAGTTATATGGCATGACCTGTGAGTAACTTAAAGCCTTTCTTCGGCAAATAATAAAAAAATACTATAACTTTGCATACAAGATGAAACAGTGGAACACTGGCTCTCTAAGTTTGTTGTTGGAATCCACTTTACAAAGTACATTTAGAGAAACTACAAGAAACGGAGTACATAAGGGATTTGTGATTCTAGGTAAGTGTAGATCAAAGTTTTTAGGGAAGAAAATATTTTATCTTGTATCTTCTGAAATCCTACTATATACCTATCTAATAACTAAAGTTAGACACACCTTCTAAAGCAATTATTATAAGCTTAAACGTTGTGGTCTGGCAAGTAGCTTAATCAATCTTGTCCGTGCAAGGCATGTGTTTTTTTACACTGTTTCCGTCCAATCCATTGGTTCAGTGTAATTTCATATGCTCAAGATGATTGCTCCACTGTGCTCATAGAGTGCTTTGTGCTTAATTTTTACCTTAGCTAAATATTTATTTTATTTTAGTTTTGACTCCTCACGTAATGCTGATCAATGAAGCATCATATTATCAGGATATTAAATGTGGAAAGCCTAAAATTCCCAAAGTATATGACATCTATTCTTTAAAATTAACAGTTTTCAAGAAAAGTAAAAGGCAGACGCTCAAAATAGCATTCGACAATGGTACTAATCGATATTTTGAATTAGAAAAAACTTCAAGTAGAAAGGTAAAGATTGTTGCTTTTTAGAATCAGATTTTAGAACATCTGAAACATTTAATCACCTATTTCATTATTCCCTATCTACAGGCTATATGGACAATATGGTGTAAACAAGTCTTAGAACTACAAAACAGAGAACCAAAAATAACACAGCTTAGTAATGATACGTATAAAAACGTTAACAGTCTCGATTGGAACATAGTGCATCATAAGGTATTCCTTATAAAACTTATTAATGCTGCGCCAAACCTTTGTGTTAGGTAAAGAAGTGGCTTAGCTTACATTATGTATTACTTTCTTTTCGTTAAAAAAGGACACAAATTATTTGACATAAGTATCGTTTTTGTTTCGGAGTAAGTTAGAGTACCTTCTCATGGCGCTGGCGTAAATGTTTTAGTGGAAACCGCAACATTTCGTATGGAGTAACAAACATACTTTTTTGGGTTCCAACCGACTAGAAGAAGACCAAAGTCGTCCGACTCCTGTTCCTGGTCTAGGGCCAACAGAAGATATAAAGCTATTGTATCTAAAACCTCAATATTTCGGTTGCTGGGATCAATCTGAGCACTGGGTTCAGTGTGAGAGCAATTTCGTGCTTAGCAACAAAAGTCTACAGTGAAGGAAATCCGAATACAGTAAGTACCTACTCGTAGGAGATCATCATCATCATCATCACCCTATTAACGTTCCCACTACTGGGACACAGGGACTTCTCCCTTGTAGAGAGAGATTAGGCCTTAATTCACCACGCTGGCCAAGTGCGGGTTGGTGGATGTCACATGTCCTTCAAACTCTTTTAAAGTTCTCAGAACATGCCGGTTTCCTCACGATGTTTGCCTTCACCGTTAAAGCACGTGTTTAAAGCGCACATAAATTTCTCAAGAAGAAAAATCCAGAGGTGCGTGGCGGGGTTTGAACCCACGACCTTCGGAATGAAAGTCGAGTGTCCTCCCACTTAGCCAACACGGCTTCATCCAACACGGCTTCATAGGCTTCGTAGGAGATACCTTTCTGTAATTATGCAGTGTTAGCACCTTTTTTTTAATTTTGTTACACTTAAGGTCGATTTAAACCAGCGGTCGGCACACTCCCCGGCCAAGGACCACACTTGACTATGTGATTACCAGCTCCGGCCAGAGTACAGTCAGCGTCCAAATTGATTGCTTGCAAACTCTTTACTACAATAAAACCCCGATTCCAATGCCTTAATTTCCTTAAAAGTTAAACCATTTTGTAATGTACACGCGAAGCGCCTTTATTTGATTCCCACCACACTCACCTTTCATACAAAAAAAAACTAAATCGCTCCATCTGTTCGGGAGCTATGATGTCCCAGACAGACACTTCAAACTTATTATAACACCCCTCTTTTATGGTCGGGGGTTAATAATAATAATAATAATAAATCTTTATTGCAGACACATGATCCATATTGTTCTTAAAAATTATTTACAATTAAAAATAGTACAATAGTACAGCAGTCAATAGAACTATAGAATATATGTAAATACAAATTTTAGGTAGCAATGTCTACCCAACGTCTAAAAGTTGTCGTGTGGATAAGTCTTTCCGCCAGACTCTTAATAATGGAGTTCCTACACGTGTCGACCCTGGACATAAAAGACGCAATCCTCTTCCGCTGGATTGCGTTATAAGAGTCTACGCGTGCTTCGATCAGCATTTCTGAAGCGCTGCAGAAGGGCTTCAGTCCCATCATTTGCCTGAAAATGTTGTTATAGGCCACGCGTATCCTATCATGCGCCTTTTTGGTGTAATTGGTCCAGAGTTGACACGTATAGGAGGTCTGGCAGAAGGACCTAAATAGTGTCACTTTCACGTCATGCGAGGACCTATAAAACTTTCGTGTGATCATGTTACCTACACTACAGAGAGATCTACGTTGTCGTTCTACATCTTCGTCATCCTTCAGATTCGATGTAATAATGTGTCCAAGGTACTTGAAAGTCTCCACTATTTTTATAGGTTGTCGGTTAAGACAAACTTCAGGTATCCTTTCCGGACCACGCGTACACTGATGTCAGCCCTGCTTATAGTAGCCGACAACCTGTTTTAAAGAGAAAATGGCCATATCCGTGGAAACCTGAGGGCGGAACCCAAACTGACCATCGTCAATGTGACTTTGATTGAGGTGCGGTTGAATAACTCTCTCAAATAACTTGGCCACAATCGTTGCTAGTTAAAAAGAAAATACATAAATTTGAATAGTATGTGATGGACTCATACACTTAGGGTTTGTTTCAAAGTTTATGTATTACACATTTAGCAATAAGAAATAAAAAAAGGTACAAAAACAAAATGCATTTGGATCGGTCACCCATATACAAAAAACGTGTTTTTTGGATGGGAGCCATCTTATATTTTTTTATTAACAAAATAATTAATAAATCTTCGCCCGCCGCACCAATAACTAATTTGAGGACCACGGTTTAAGATTACGACCCTCGGTGTATAAGATCAAGGTGACTGTGTGTCAAGTTATTTTTTTTTACTTTGTTTTATTAAACCAAATCGGATCCACCACAGCATAGATCCGATCAAGAATGTCGTCCAAAACTTACGGACTTTGGCTGTTGACGGCTATATAGCCATTGAACTAAAAAAAGAAGTAAGGTGATTATGATTACATTACATTTACATAGTTTGTTTAGCTGTGACCATTGTACGAACATAACATTATCAAAACATAACCTAAAATAATAATGGCAGAAAAACATGCATTTTAACTTAATATTTATTCATTTTAAGATTTATTAAATTAAGCTAAAACGAACATGACGTTTCAAATAAGCATATTGCGAAGTCTGTCTCGCTTCAGAAATCACAATCCATTTCTGGTGACTACCTCATTACTAATTAGGCCTGCAAGAAGTTTCAGTGTAAACACTACATTGTTCCATAAAATGTTCAAAGAACACGAAAATAAATATGCTTACGATATTATGAGAAGTAAAGGCTATGCTGTAGACATCGAACTAAATAAAGAAAAGACTGTTTTGAACAAAGGAACTTTTCAAGAACTTCTTCAAGAAAAGTGGATAAAGAAGCAACCTTCTGAAATATTTGAGGCATATACGAAGATTAGTGCATACTGCTCTGAAAATGATATATGTATATCCAATACTATGTTTGATAACTTTATAGATGACCTTACAGACAATATTAGCAAAGCTACAGATAGTGAACTAGTTTCAATTTTCTATGCATTAACTATGTGGCCAGAAACAAAGTCAATAAGAACCCGAAACTTGATAGAGGTCTGGGCAGCGTTAGATGATGCATGTCTCCAAAGAGTGAACCAGTGGTCACCTTCAGAAACACTCTCATTCATTGCATTGTTTTACATGCTCAATGTATCAAGAGTAAGTGACTTTTGCACAAAAGGCTTAAATAAATTAGCGTCAAAAGCAAAAAGTTTGACTTCAGAACAGATTGTTCAAACACTTTTTTTTGTGGGTATACAGAGGCAATCACCTTATGATATGCACAATCTTGAAGTACAGATGTTTAACACATTTTCAGAGTATTCAATAGATGAAATTGCTATCATGTCAATGGGTTTCTTTAAAAGCAAAACCCCAATCAGGAATCAAGAATTGAATGTAAACATTGCTAACAAAATTCTGGAAAATCACAAGAATGTACATGAGGTAACATTAGCAGCTTTACTAAAGATTCTTAGGTATTCTATGATGTTGCCTTTACCTGACGGAGGTGGGGTAGTCAACCAACTACTTGAAGTACTTCAACATGAGGTACCAAGGCTATCGGTCATGTGTAATGTGCACTTGGCACTGCTTGGAATGTCTAAACTTATTTTACACAGACAATGTTTAGATGCTATTGCAAAAAAGACATTAGAAAATGTTTCCAACACAAGACTCAAAGATTTAGAAAGATTGGTTCTTACTTTTGGCACATTGAGCTATAAGCCACAAACAGAAAAGGATTTATTTGAAGCAATTATTAATGAATTAAGAAGATCTGAAAGGCACTTAGAAATTCAGACTCATGGGAAAGCATTTGCATGCTGTATAGCATATTTAGGCCTGCTTGAGACATTCCCCACAGATCTGATAAATAAAGTCCTTAGTAAAGAGTTTTTAAAAAATACTTATGGAAAATCAGCTTTTACATATGGCAAAGAAATTCTTGTTTTAAACAACTTGGCTCAAATATTTTGTAATAAACATGAAATGAATTTCCTCACTCAACATGAAACTTTAATGCTGGCGAAAAAATATACAGATTATATGCCTTCAGAAGATTTTAAAAAACAATATAATATCACAGAAAAAGTTATATTAGATATAATAAAGATTCTTGAACAATCAAGAGGAGGTAAAGAATATGTTGTTGGTGACCATATTTTACCACATCACCAAAGAGGAGGTAGTTACACTGGTTATTAGTATCTCATTAAGAGTATTTATCTCTTTAAAGAGCAAGGGTGTAATAAGATAAATTTGGTTTCAGATTTGATCCTTTGCAATGATCCTGTAGGTAAACCATTACCCATACCTACCAATACTTTCAGTAAATTTGGACTCATCCAAAGACCTCCAGATGGCAACAAATGGATAGTGCTTGTTGTAGCTGGTAGAAATGGGGCTATTACAGGCAGCGATGAATCAACAGGGCCATTCAAAATCAAATTAAAGGAACTACAAACATTAGGATATCATAGTAATTTGGTTGGTATCTCTTCATTACCTTAATTCATTCATCATCATCATCAATACCAAACAATAATTGCAATTATTAAAACTACAAAAAGAATTGCAACTTACAAACAATGTATAAATAATTGCAAATCTATTAACTAAGTATGTAATTTTTAAAGAACTAAGCCCATTTCAACAAATAGGGGTTATTGTGCTAAATGCAGTGGCGTTATTAGCAAACATCTCCTTTTATCATAAATAAAAGGAGATGTATGGCAATTCTGACCTCCATGATCAAGAAACTCTACTCAATTTGAAGGACTCTTCATAGATAAAACAGCTAACCTACAATCAAGAAACACTTCTTCTCTTTTAACTTTATATATCTATTATTATAATTTTACCATTGGAGCCAACACTAGTGTGTTAATTAGAGACTTTTACTAGTAGACAGCTTAATATAAAATAATTCTTAGTGAAAGTTTATTACCTTACAGGTGCTGTGGAATACATACACCAACCTGAAGTCAGTGGCTGAAAAAACTGACTATTTGAATAAGTTAATCTGTGATGCTGTGGGAGATAGCAAATAAATTGATCATGCTATTTTTTGTTTTAATAGTACCTAAATATATATTTTCATAGGGTAGGCATATCAGAGATTCACCTGCTGCTAAAGAATAGCTACTAATATTATACTAATATTATAAAGCTGAAGAGTTTGTTTAAGCGCTCAAGAACTGGTCTGGTCTGTATGGGCTATGGTACCGGTGTGGTTTGAAAAATGTTTTCAATGTTAGATAGCCTTTGTATAGTGGCAAATACGATAATCCCGCAACAAAATCAAACACACGGGAAAACCCGTGGCATGTAAAGCTAGTTCATTAAATTAATGCTTAAGATATGGAACACAAATGACTTTGCTTTTCAATTCTTATTGCGCTTAAGTATCTTATTAAATGTAAAACATCTGCTAACGCCAGAAGGCTTTACATGTGTAGAGATTTAAAGTCTCTTTGGTTTGTACTAATTTACTGGCACAGTCATATTAGAGTGTTAACCTTGGAATTAAAGATCATCATCATCATCACCCTATTAATGTTCCCACTGCTGGGACACGGACTTCTCTCTTGACGAGAGAGATTAGGCACTAATTCACCACGCTATTAAGGAATTAAAGATACAATAAGCTAAATAAATAAGCTGTACATATAGGTTTCAACCTTTGTTTGAACTTAATGCTGGCATAAAAATATTATAATACCTAAGTCACAAGTTCTGGTGTGTCCACGTCCTATGTTTGATAAGTATTGACTCGAAAACGGTTAATAGTATAAATAAAAAATTGTACAGCATTTCATAGCTGGTCCACAGGCAGCGACTTTAATCGAGCGGGACTTAAGATTTTGCGTCCATAGGTAACAGCGATTTTACAGTAAGTCCACACAATATGTATCGCCATTAAAGTTTATGATAGGAGTTAATATTTAAACAAAAAAAAAATTACGCAGATGTCTGCTACAAAATTAAACATAAGATTTTTTTTTATTTGAAAATCGCAGAAAAACGACCAAAGTTGCTGCGTGTGGACCTGCTGGATGGTGATGTGGATATTTAACTGGGCTAGGGCGAGTTAAGGAATCCATTAGCCAATGGCTTTGGAAATTCATATAATATACTTAAATAGCTTTTAACTAACTGTGAAAATGGGTATGTTTTTAATTAAAAGATAATTTAAGCAGGGGCTCTTCTTGACTCAGATCACAGATTAGATAATTATTTTACTGAGGTTGGTTTGGTTGGTTACTGTGAAATAGCCAAACCCAATCGCCATAGCTCCTGAAAAAGATGAAGTGAACATGAACATTTGAAATTTGAATTGAATGTTTTTCATCTGAGTTTTTCATTTTCATTGTCCTTGATATAATTTAATTTTCCAATTTTCACTTTTATATTAAATGCTTGCTACGCTAATGTAGTTTTACATGGATTTCATAGTCAAATTGAAACAGATATACAATTGAAGATAATAAAAGTGCCGCAACAGAAGTTTTAATCTATAGATGTAAGTTTTATTAATATTATTCGCACTGTTTTGTTTTGTATTGTAACCTTAGTAAGTATGTGATTATATTTCTAATAACTCGATAAAATCTATTCTAGCAATGTATTGTAGTTTTAGGTATACAATAATTTCCATTTTATGTTCGACATTTTATAATTGTGTTTCCTGTGTTATTGTACACCAAAACACCTAACTTCAACCATGAAAACTGAGAACAAACTTTGTGGTCTATTGATGGAAGGGCTTAGGTTCTCTGCATATAATCGCTAACAAAATAAACTTCCAGATGCCTGCTGCAAATTTTAGTGCATTGTTTGCATCTGTTGCTAAAGAGGAGTGTTCTATTAAAAATGTATGGAATCACAATCTGTATGAAGAATTTCGTGTCATTAGACAGGTAAATATATTTATGTTAATAACCTATGGGCCAAAAACAGCCAGACCTTTGTTATTAAACAAAGGCTGAAAGTTTGTCTATGCATGGCCCTAACAGCTAAGAACAAATAATGAATATAGAGTTTGGGTAGTGGTTACTTTTGGAGTTATAAGTTAGTAAAGGTGTCTCAAATTATAGCTTACTTTCATTGAAGTAATGATGAAATTATTACCATGAAAGGTAATTTCTAGCAGGAATCACTCAGGACATGAAATATGTCATCAAATTGTAATCATGATGAAAATTTTTAAGTAGACAACCCTCATACATTTATTCAATTTGTAACATTATGGTCTTATAAATATGTGAGAATAGAAACATGGACTCTATTTGGACACTACCAGACATCTTAAAAACTAAGATCTATATATTCACCTATAATCATTTTTGAGTTCATACTCATCATAATGTTCTCATACCAGTATATAACGGTGTCAGAGAAAAGAAGATCTAATACAGGTTATTATAACTTACCAGAAGAGCTCCCAAACATAGTTATAATTTGAATATGTTAATATTGTCAATAAACATTGTTGTAATTATTGTATTTGTATACTTGCACTTAATGGCAATTAAATGTTCATGTTCAATGTTGCAATTGACAATTCCAGGTTGTTAAGAAATTCCATTGGGTAGCAATGGACACAGAATTCCCAGGAGTGGTGGCAAGACCAATAGGAGAATTTAGATCAACAGCTGACTACCAATATCAACTTCTAAGGTTATTTATTCATATTACATCAGCAAAAACTCTGAATATTTAATTGAAAGCTTAATATAACAGGTTATGTTTTACATTTTAGATGTAATGTGGATTTGTTGCGTATAATACAACTGGGGCTGACTTTCATGGATGAAAATGGAAAAACACCTCCAGGCTGCACCACCTGGCAGTTCAATTTTAAATTTAATTTACAGTAAGTTACTAGAATTTTATGATACCTTGCTTCTAGCGCTCCTTTCAGTCATATAAAATTATAATAATATTTTTTTTCGGGTAACAAACATATTTGCAACAGTTTACTTCTATAAATATTTAAGGTAAACATCATCTTTACCACCCTATTAACATTCCCACTGCTGGGACACAGGGACTTCTCTAAGGATTTTAGAAATACATTTTTAAACCATTTTTGACAACAGGGAAGATATGTATGCCCAGGATTCCATTGATCTACTTCAAAACTCTGGCCTTCAGTTCAGAGAACATGAAGATAATGGTATTGAGCCGTTGGAGTTTGCAGAACTTCTGATGTCATCTGGTAATTTTTAATGTAATTAACATTTCTATTTTAATAGTTCTAGCGACTAATGCATGTTGAAATTTCAGGGATTGTCTTGATGGATAATATTAACTGGCTCAGCTTTCATTCTGGTTATGATTTTGGGTATTTGCTGAAACTACTGACTGATAAGAACCTGCCTTTGGAAGAAAATGATTTTTTTGAAAGTCTACGCCTTTATTTCCCTACTGTTTATGATGTCAAGGTAACTAACAATCTATAGTTATCTTACTAAATGTAGAATGGTAAAATGGGTTTTGGACTAGAGGCATGCATTCCGGGTCATGAAAGTTCTAGCTAGATTATTTATCTTGTAATTATTTCTCCCCATGATTAATATAAGAAATATATAATAATGCATTTTTTAATTAACATTTCAAAATATTGCAATGAAAATATGGATTTTAAAAGTGTTTGTAAGGACCTTTGCTTCTTACACAATTATAATCTGACAAATAACACATTAATAGAATGATAGTAATCATTATAAATGATTAATGCACATTCATAGGATTTGTTTATGTTAAAAAGTTTCTTGGTAATATACCTAACATAAATAAATTAGTCTTAGCTTTTATAGGTTTATCAAAGCCATCTGTTAGTGTCTGATTGAGTTTATGTTTGAAGTACTTGATGAAGCTGTGCAAGAACCTGAAGGGCGGGCTGCAGGAGGTGGCGGACCAGCTGGAGCTGCGCCGCGTGGGGCCGCAGCACCAGGCCGGCTCCGACTCGCTGCTCACCGGCATGGCCTTCTTCAAGATCAAAGAGGTGCATACCACTATGTACACTAATATTATAAAGAGGTGAAGATGTGAGATTGTGAGAATGTTTGTTGCAATTGTTCAGATTCTCTTAAGCTTGAGAAGTGACACATGCTACTTTTTACCGCAGGAAAATCCATTAAACGTGCTGTACTGCATAAACGTAACAAAGAGATGGTATGGTTCCTGTACACTTTGCCGCCGCCGACATAACATACAGCATAAAACAGTTAACATCTAAACATTAAACTATTTCCAGATATTCTTCGATGGCAGCATTGAGAGTACAAGTGGACATCTGTACGGATTGGGAGCACCGTTTCCCACAAGCGTCAACAACATTCAGGAAGACATGGAGAATGGTAGTTCATCTTGAACCGAGCTCGTCATCACCAAAGAGACGACGGAGCCGCCACTATTTAATTTCACGGAATAAATCGCTTATCATGCCCCACTTTGTAAGTCCTCCGTTGTCTTTGTATGTCCGCGTTTGCGCAGTTATTGGCGTGAGACTCGCGTGGAATGTTCAACATTCATTAATTTAACCTGTGATAATTTATGTGTAGAACGCATGTTAATTTGCTTTTAAGTTTTACTGCATTTAGAAGCAGAATATGTTAACTCAAAGATCTCAATTTAGTATCTGAAAATTTAGAGTGTATGCTTATGAACCACATTGTAGAGACTCTTGTTTTTAATATCGTCTATAAATATGCGATAATATTTTAGTGCGTTATTGGAATGAAACCAATCTTAATTCCAACCAAAGATGATGTACTGCCAAAAATACCGTTATTAGTTTAATAATACCTAATAATGTTAATTAGATCTGTTGAGAATGCTGTCCAGACTCGTTATGAAGTCTGAAGTATACTATTTTGCTTGCACTAGGTATTTAAAATAATTTAATCTTATGCAGCAAACTGTAGACTAGGCCTGTCTATTAATCCGCACAAAGTATGATGTAATAATCTTAAAATATATTATGATATGATAAGTTTTCTACATTATATCTATACTCTCAAGTTAGCTAGTGGTATAGTGATCTATAAAATCGTGACTGTGGTGGTACCTAGTCAGTAAAGACACAGGTAAAACACAATATAATGTAAAAATAAAATTATTAACGAATAATTCGCGTATGGTGTTCGTGTTTATTTGTATCAATAAATGAATCAATCATTTATTAAAAACCAATGTAACCGTATCTAGACGCACATACGCGGGGCGGAAGCAGGGCTTTTGACGCATGTTCGATTGTTTCGTAGAAGAAGAAATACCTTTTGTTATTTCTTAGATGGCTCGAGTACCAGGGTTGATTTAGAAAGTTAACAAGTTTTGTTTAATTTTATGCAATAACAATGTCTCAATCGTTTTGGCAATAATGGTTATTCTAACTACTGCTGGCATACCCATGACCTCTTTGGAAAACAGATCATACCATAGTAACTGTATAATTGACTATATAAATGTTCACAAATGCTGCCCAAGCTATGCAAAATATCATATAGATTGCCACTATAAAAAGGGAGTTTCGTTCACAAACATGCCCATTGCTATATTATAAAGCTAAGTATTATTGTAGTGCCAGGAGTGTTCGAGCATGGTCATGGCATGGGTATACAAGAATAATAAATTATAGGCTAGTTTTCACTCTATTATTAAAAGATTAACTTATCTAATATTTCATGTGTGTAACTTTAATCTAAGAGTTTGTATAAGCCTGTCTAGGTTATTTTAAAACGTATGCATTTAACAGTATCTCTATCCAAAAATGTATTTATTTATTATCTTGCTATATTATTTATCTAGTGCATTATTAATTAGAACTTTTTTTTTCGTTTAATACATTCCCAGTATGAGCTGGCAACTAATTGGGGGTTTACAGACTGATTTTCAAGCAAAGCTTGTAGTTAATATATTTAAATATAATTTAGATTAGTAAACTTTTACGAAATTTTTAGTTTAAGTAGTGTGGTTATTTGTTTCATTGTTCATATAAACATATAAATAAAAACCGTAGAAGCTATCATGGATGTTACCGTTGACATTTGAAATTATGAATAAGATTTTTTTTAATTGTGAGTGCGAGGACCATATAGGTATGAAATGTGCAATTTTCTTTTAGTTAGGATCAATATATACCAACTGAATATTGTATGGCAATAAATTCGTCAGATATCTTCAATTACTGTATCATTTATTCTCGACTACCTAGCAGGTAAGTATGTAGAAATCAATTGTGCCGTTAAAATAAAATACTTTCTTTAAACTTATCTTTTATTAATGCAATGTTCCAACTGCAGGTACATGTACATTACACTAGAAACATATTATTTGTGTAGAGTTTCACAAAAACCTTTATAAAATTGTGAAAAGTCTTTCCATCGCGGCGCGGCGGGTGGGTTTCATTCCTATGGAAACGTTATTTTTGTACAGTACACATACAGCTCGTTTTGTATTGCTGTTGAATATTTTTAGCAAAATGTGCATTTTAACCATTTAAATCAAAAAACCAGCTCAAGTCTACCTGGTACGTCAAGTTCGGCTGTTATGTGCAATATTATTAAATACTTATTCTGCACAACCATTAATTAATAGCGACGCAAGGATTCTAATCAAATTTTGTTATTTTATCTCGTCATCGAATATCAACGACGGCATACGCATCGCATCATAAAAACCTTTGCGCGAAGTGAACGCAAGTAATACTGGAAAATCTTGTTGTAAGAAAAATGATGGAATATTTATATTTGAACCAAGGAATATTTATTTCTTCTTCTTTTTCTGTTTGGAAGCAGTGTCGGGTGTGTTTTCAGCCTTGCGTTTGCTTGAGTTTCCTCCTTTTGCGTTATTGCCACCCGGAGTGTTAGGATTTAGATTCCCGCTCTTTTTCTTCTTCTCCGCGCGTTCCTTTTCTTCAAGTTCTTGATTTTCGCGCTCAATCAGAGTAATCAGCGTATTGCACCTGGAACGCCATCAGTAGTTTAAATCCATCATCATTTAATTTATAAAAAAAAACAAAGTTGTAGAAGTATTAGGTAAATTATAATAACTAACGCTGTTTTTAGGACTGTTCCCGTGCTAATTAGAAACTATTTAACAGCAAGATAATGCCTCGCAAATCACGAGGATATAATTATACATGAGACTTTAAGATTAACATTAAATCATTTTGCTTGCCCTTATTAAGATAAACATAAAATATGACATATTTAATTAAAACTTACTAGGGATTCTTCTTCGTGAACGCATCTCTAGAGCGTTTTTATAAAACTCCTGCAAGCCAAAAGCCGGGAGCGAGGAATATATCCTTGTGCTTGGCTGGGTACTCTTAGTGGTAGTATTAGTTGATAGTTGATTATGACTTTTAGTTGCGTTAGCGTGAAATTTTTAATAATAATAGTTTCCAATTATGCAAAACAAACATGATTTAAAGGCGTCGTTGAGGCAGATAAGGGCTGACCTGCGTTGAAGTTCGACTGCGGTGCGCGACTTGAGGAACCAGTCGAAGCGGAACTGCGGCGCCGCGTGCACGCCGGCTCGCAGCTCCTCGTACACGTTCTCGGTGTCGAAGCCCAGCTTGTGCAACATACACACAAGGAACCTGGAACAAACAATTCCTTGTTATTGCAAATCATTTGAATTTTAATGTAATCTCTCTTTATTATATAACCACACAATTATCCAAACCTATTAATTTCATCAATAAAATGATGCCATGTAACACCAATAATTACACTCGCTTATGGGCTGCCGGCCTGCAAAGTGTCGCGAGTATAAGCAATTTAGTTTCAATGAAGGAGGTGAGCAGCAGTGAATGACCTTAGGCTAACTTAGCTTAGGCTTAAGCTTTTCTATACCTATCTTCTTCTTCTGTATAGTTCTTCCCCTTATTGGTGCCGTAAGCGATGCGCAGTTGATGGAATGGAGCCCTATACCGCGACATTTTCGCATCCAGTGCTTTCTTGATTGAGGCTCTTCTCTGGATTTTGGCTTCTCCCCTTTCAATTTGTCCCATTATTCGGTCAATGTCCTGCAACTCGTGACAACGCTCCCAAAACACTGCTGAATACTCCATCACCTAAAATTATAAAAAACAATAGTAATCTGAGACTTTGTAAGCTCATATTAGGATATGAGTTGAGTTGATGTTGATTAAATTAACGGTTATCATATTTAAATATACCAGTACCTTTTCTGGTACCTAAAAACGGCAAAGCTACTTTTATTTTTCATTTAATGATTAGTGAGAATTTCGATACAATACCTCTTCGGGAGTTTTGCCTTCAACATCTTTAGCAATATTATCGATGTCATCTCTACCATATTTCTCGTTTGCCTTTATAAACTGATTAAAGTCGCGCTTTGTCCAATTCGTGAACCCTGAAATTAAAAAAAAAAAATAAACTATTGACTATTTTAACTTGATATTTTATTGTACCCTGAACGAATAAACTAGGATAACAATGTATACATTATGCTATAATAGAAATAAATATATAAGTTTAGATAAGCACACTATTGCATTAGGTAAAGCCTGTAATAATAGTTGTAAGTTTTGGAAAATAAATAAATAAATTGTAAGTTATTATGATGTAAGCACATCGCAATGGTACATTGGACACCTAAATTTTTTCTGTGTGATATAATTCTGAAATGTGCATGTTGTGTTGCAATGTGGTTTTGCAATTTGATTAACAATGTTTTATTTGTGAAAATATTCAATTAAATTACCTTGCGTGAGTAGAGATTCTTTTTCAGTTACTTCTTCTTCCGACAGCGCTTCTGCGTCGTCGATCTTACGTTGCTCCTCGCGCTGGATTTTGGCGGCGTCGGGGCCCAGTTCAGGATTACGTGGCACTTTATATCTGTAATGGACGGGAACTTAATAGCGACTGCCCCGACTTGAGTACAATTATTACATATTGAGCCTGCAATATTGAGTTAGTTGGTGAAAATCGTTTTAATTTTTAAAACGCTTTTTTTCTAAAAAAACTTAATTAATATGTTTAATAGGGAGACCCATGTCCAACAAAGCATATCCTGTCTAAAATGATGATGATAATCATTCTTCTCTTTTGATTTATTTTTCTAAAGTTTTAACAGATCTGAGATCATAATGAGCTATCCCCAATGAAGTATGAAGAGTAAACATTTTCAAAAATTAAGTAAGTATGAGTCCGGCTCTGTCTGTTTGTTCGACATTATCTTAATAAACAACAAAACTGATTGCGTTCAAACAAACTCTCAAATTTATAATATTAGTATAGAAATCTATACAACTACTAGCGGCCCGCCCCGGCGTCGCACGGGTAAAAAAAGTTCCAGGCAATTTTTCCTTATTTGTACATATTTATTACATTTTAAAACCAAAATCAGCTCAATCGTCCCAGCCGTTCTCGAGTTTTAATCTGACTTACGATTCATTTTTATTTATATAGATAGAATATAGATAATCTCCGCTATTTCACGGACGCTTTTAACAAAAAATAAAAATTAAAAAATTAATAATTAAGTACTTCAAACTCATGTCAGAAAAAAAAGATTGAAAACTATGTTGAATATTGAACTTTCGAGAAATAGACAATAGCTCAAAGATAGCTTATCAAGAAAAATCATAGACAACCTATAAAATGAATATTGAACTTTCGAGACATAGACAATAGTTCAAAGAGTATATTACCACCACATATGAATAGCTGATCAAGTAAAATCATAGACAACCTTTAAAAAGACATTTATTTTACACTTTTGTTAACCTGTAGATAATAACAGACAAATAATTAGCAATAAATTAAAATTGCGACTATAATTTGAGATTTAAACTATCCTATCTCTCAAGTTGGATCGAACTGCACATGGTGTGCGAATTTTATTAAAATCGGTTAAGTGGTTTAGGAGTCCATCGAGGACAAACATTGTGACACGAGATTTATATATATTAAGGCTAGCGGCCCGCCCCGGCGTCGCACGGGTATAAAATTTTCCCGGAAATTATTCGAATTTTGCTCGCCGTAAAAACCATCCTATCTTTCAAGTTGGATCGAACTGCACATGGTGTGTGAATTTTATTATAATCGGTAAAGTGGTTTAGGAGTCCATTGAGGACAAACATTGTGACACGAGATTTATATATATTAAGATAATAAATAACCTGTGGATTTTTTTTTGCTAGTCGTTTAGAATTATTTTTTTCATTTGACATAATATAACTTACCCAAGCGTCTTTCGATAGTGATAGATCTCCTGATCCAATAATTCGAACAAGCGCGGCGGGAAGAACTGGAAGTCTTGTACGATCGGCTGTTTTGGAGGTCTTGGCGCCTGACAAAGAATAAATAGAGATTTTTAGGCTGCGTATCAACCTCTCGCGGCAAATCATCGAATATTGGCTCGCGCGGCACGTATGTATTAATAGTCATTTAATGATAATATAATTATACGTCACAATTACATTTTGGTTACAATGGTTTTTGGACATTTACGAGAGTAAATGTCCAAAAACCATTGTACAATAATTACTCATAAAAAAATCCGTTATTTCAGGCACAGGTCCATATTTCTTATATTAGTGTGAAAACAAAATAGATATAGACAGATACTGGCCTGAGCAGAGACCGATCAATTTAGGAAAAAAGTTTCTTCAGTTATCACTCTCTTCACAAGAGATCTCCACAGTATGTGCTACTACTGTGGAGATCTCTTGTGAAGAGAGTGATAACTGAAGAAACTTTTTTCCTAAATTGATCGGTCTCTGCTCAGGCCAGTATCTGTCTATATCTATTTTGTTTTCACACTAATATAAGAAATATGGACCTGTGCCTGAAATAACGGATTTTTTTATGAGTAATTATTGTACTCTACAAATAAAAAACGAGGTTCAATATTAGTAGTTTACATGTACCTGGACCTTCGGCGCCTTGGGTTCCGAGACCCGCAGCGCCTCGCGGAAGTACGCGTCCACGGCGTAGTTAGCCTTGCGCTCGCGCTTCGGCGGCTCGATCCAGCTGCCGATGGGGATCTTCTGCTTCTCCCTGTAGTCCTCCCCTAGACAAATTAACTATAAGCATCTATGTAACACAGTATCATGATTTGCGCCGAAATTTGACATTTTCTTGAGGTATAAAAGGGCTTAGATACTCATTACATCAGTTATCTGCCAGTTAAAGGCTTCTAAAAATCGATCGGTTGAGTTGATGTTTGCCGGAACAAACTAACAGACCAACAATTCAAAATAATATTAGTGGTATATCTTAAGATTTACCGCATTTCAGGGTTTAGTAATATTAAATAACCATATAGTAAAGAATGGTTATTGAATATTATCTAAATTACTATACAATGTAGATATATAGTCAAATATAGCCAATCAAGTGAATAAACAATAGAAACCTTGTCACCACCCTCCGGGCTGGGCCAGTGCGTGAAGCGATTTTTTCGTGTTTCGTAATGTGGCCCGGAGAAGCCACCTTCTAGGTCTTCATGTCCCATCTTAGACCACATCGTCACTTTACATCAGGTGAGATTGTGGTCAAATGAAGGCTTATCAAGCATAAAAAAAAAAAAAAAAAACCTTCGAACTGGTACACGGAGTCCGTAGTGGCGCCGGGAGTGTCCATAGAGAAGGCTCGCAGGGACGTTTCGCCGAGACTCTCCAATTTCTGCTTCATTTCTTCAGTCTGGAATAAAAATATAAGGTTACTGATGCTGATTTTTATTTTCTCTCGATTTTTATATTTTTAATACGTAAAGGTAAACCTATATATTGTAGCAGTAGACAATAGGAATAGTGGCAGAAGAAATAAACCTTATTCATATATTTAAAAACCAGTTTCTTTTTCGCTAATTGCCATTTACATTAATAGGAGTAATATAGGTAGGTATAAGGTAACTGTATTATTCGTAAGTAAATCCATGAAAAAGATTACACTCACAAAAGTTAAATGTTGATATCGCCCTACCTAAGTAAATCGTAGTAAGTAATATTTACATTAATTCGCGATATCAATTTTACGATATTATTGTTTTCTAGAGTTAATTCACTTGAGTTTTAAACAATTTATCAATATGAACCTTGTTTTCTCCTTTAGCCAAGATAGAGTCAATGTCCTCATCCGTGATGTCGGAGTCCTTGGAAGAGAACACGTGGTTGGCGCCGTGTCGGATCATGTTCAGCATCTCGTCTTTATTCAGCTGACTCTTGGCGTCGATGAGTCGCCCGGACTGGATCACCAACTTATCGAGCCGGAGTTTCACTTCTGCGCGCTCAACAATCTTCTCTTCTACTGTGTTTTCAGTGATAAGTCTGAATACGCGTACCTGAAAAAGTATATATGTATAGATGGCAAATTCATGTTAATAGTAATTTAAATGGTAGTACTGTAGGGCATAGGCCTCTGTCTTTGATTTCCATTTACTTTAGCTTGAGGCAGTCTATTTTCAACATAAGCCTGAGGTTTTAGGATGGATACGAGAAGGTTTTAGGTTAGTAGTGGATAGATAATGTAACCAGAACAGACCAAAGGCTATGATTGTGCCTTTTTATCAGCAGTGGGGCAATAAAAACAAAAACCATATTTTAAAATAGCCTACTTACTTGCTTCAACTGACCAATACGATGCGCTCGGTCCATCGCCTGCAGATCCATCTGAGGGTTCCAATCCGAGTCGTAGATGATTACAACATCAGCTGAGGTCAAGTTGATGCCGAGGCCGCCCGCGCGTGTAGACAACATGAACACGAACTTCTCGCTATCCGGCGCGTTGTACTCCTCTATCTGTCGGTTTCTATCCTCATGGGGTGTTTGGCCGTCGAGACGACAGTACTAGAACAATTGCAATGATGGAGATAATAGTCGGTTTCGGCAGTAGGAATTCCACTAGAGTATAGAGTGTTAAGTGTTGTGGTCCAAGACGATGTCTGGTTATTTGCCTTGGCCGGGTTCTACGGCGTCCAGAGGAAATGGGAAGCAACAATTTTCCGCGGCATATACATGGAGATAATAGTGATGTAGGTTCATTTATAGGCGTTAGACCAAATTCAATTTTTCCAATCCAAAGCTCCAATTTATTTACATAAGTAATTCTTACTTACAGCTGCCGTTTTCAATATTGGATTATAGTTATGGATTTTTAAAATAAAGTCAATATTATTTCACATATTTTTGAACTGAAACTTCTATAGAATCGTAGTGATTTCAAACCGGATGCAAAAAGATGAAACGGAAATGGTAAGAGACACAAATACAATGCTTTATTTAAATTTCTTTGCGCGATACTTCGTAGTTGAGACTACGAAGTATCGCGCAAAGAGGTATTGCTGTATTTTATTTATATTATTTTGTAACATACTTTATGTAATACGCTTTATTGAAGTAATATAAATAATCCGAATAATTACATATCTAAGTTTGTTTCTCTTATCATTTTAGCAGATGCGTTCATTTGCCCTTTTTTTCTATTCGATATATATATCATAATTATAGTTCGTAAGTAGTAGACTCCAATCGTGCGTCGTAGCTGACACACACACACTTTTTTTTTATTCTTTCGTCGATTTACTAAAGTTTCACTTCTATCGTGTGTGAATCGCACACACACCTTTTTTTTTTTTTGTCGTAACCAACTTGTGTTGGCTTGTGGAACTCAATGGCAATACTCGTAGAGCGTGTATTTTTTTATAAAACAGTTGAAGTAAGTAGTTATTGACAAGCAACAATAAAAAATATTTTGCTTCAGGACGCCCGACAGAAGTGATAGCGCTGTGCTGTGGGTTAGAGTAAGAGAAGAACTTCACTAGCGTCTGCCGTATGCGAGATGCCCCACAGACTGGCATAGCATTTTTACCATATATTGGCATACAAAAATCTTCAAAAATCAGTTGCATTGCATTTATGTATTATAATTATTAAAGATTTACTGATTTACCTTATATTGTTTCCAATGACAATAATCCTCCAGGATATCCAACATCCTGGTCATCTGTGAGAATATAAGTACCCTGCTTCCTTGCTCTTGCAGTTTTGGCAGCAATTTGTCTAAGATTACCAATTTGCCACAGTTATACACTAAATGTTCGTCTGTGGTATATGGTGGCCCCGGCTCAGCACCGTCGAACAAATAAGGGTGATTACAGCACTTGCGTAATTGCATGAGAATGTTTTGAAGTCGCATTTTTTCCACCTTGCCGGCGCCGTTCACTGGAATAGTTGTAATGGTCAGGCACAAAACTTTAGGGTGTGATTTTAGTCATGGTCTAGGTGTATAATTTACTGCATAGTCAATATCTACACAACGGCACCCATATTTAAAAAAAAAACTTACCAACATCAATATCTTTCATCAAAACTTTGGTATACCATTCTCTTTGCATTTTACTCAGACCTACATAAACTTTGAGCTCTTTTTTTGGTTTAAGTTTCTTCTCCACTTCAGCTTTCAGTCTTCTGAGTAAGAATGGCCTTAGTACAGCATGAAGTCGTGAAACTAGTTGATTGTCGCCCAGTGCAGCATTGGTGTTGAACCATGAGTCAAAATCCTAAAAGTACAAGCTATTACAGTATCTTTTTTTAAATATCAACAAGTACATTTATTGGTACATTCTTAGATTTGAAAGTTATTAGGTATCAAGTTATTTTCCATTCCATAATAAGTAGTTCAATTTGTAACTGATGTCATCTACATTAGACTTTTTTTTTACTGGCCCCAATCTTAAGTTAATGTATTAAATAATATAAATATGTATATCAATTACATACATCAGAACTGTTGAACACATCTGGTAGCAGGAAATTTAGCAATGCCCAGAGTTCATGCAAATTATTCTGCAATGGTGTGCCTGTGAGGAGTAGCCTATTAGTGCTCTTGAACTCTCGGAGCAACTCAGAAAGCTTTGACTTTTCATTCTTGATACGATGAGCTTCATCAATAACCATGTATCGCCAATTGAATTTCTTGAATACTGATTTTTCTCTTATTATCATTTCATATGATGTAATACAGACATCCCAGTTGCCTGGCATTAGTGTTTCTCTAATGAATGCATTCTGTGGACAAATAATAATTATATAGCTATCAGTAATTTCCTTATCTTGAGATCATAGTATAAGTTTAAATACATGTGAAGATGTACAATAGTAAATATTACTAAATTTAACTTACTCTAGTTTCTTGGTCTCCAATCAGGCAAACAGCCCGTATTGAGGGGCACCATTTCTTGAACTCATTCATCCAATTTGTTAAAGTTGACTTGGGAACAATAACAATATGTGGTCCAGGAACATTCCTAAAAAAATTTGTTACATAGACAACTATAAGTTAACAAACATGACTGGTGTAGCAGTGATATTATATTGATTTTATAACTTACTTGAAGTTCTTCATGTAACCCAGGAGGGAAATGGTTTGAAGAGTTTTACCCAGACCCATTTCGTCAGCAAGAATACCGTTAATACCATTTTCATACAAAGATATCATCCAGTTGAGACCACGGACTTGATAATCTCTCATTTCTCCATTTTTAACATAATGGGGTGATGCTTCAAATCGGAAGAGGCTTTTAGGTTTCAGGTTAGTTTCAGCAAGAAGTTCTTCATCTTCCTCTTGTTCCGTTTTACGGTGGCGATGGCTAAAACGTTAAAGATTTCTTTAATAATAAGCAAAATTCACTAACTTGAATAATCTCTAGCAATAATAGGTCAACTTACTCTCCTGCATTTCCAGAGTCACTATCTTTAATTTTTTTCGGTCGACCAGCCTTCGGTTTTGGGGGACTTGTAGATTTTGGGGTGTTTGTCATAAAATGCGAGAAAATTTCAGTTTGCTTCAACAAAAAGTCAAACCGTTTTGAACGATCAGTTTCGATTTTACTATCAAAATCTCCTTCTTTCCCTCTCGAAGACGCAGCGTCACTTGCACTAGAGGATCCATTCTGGAAAAGAATAACGCGTTTTAAGTAAAATCATCGACAAACAAACACTGCTAATTACTGCAGAGACACTCACTGAATTCTCGCCGACAACATCTTCAACGTCCATGTTCTCTTCAGTATCTGCCATAATAAGCTACTTAATCAATCGTATCGTATAGGTATGCCAAAATCGAACTAATGTTAATTTACTATGATTGTTTTAAAGTCTAAGAGTATTTTTATTGTTTTTACGTAAACCAGGCGCGAAAAATCGAGAACCTGAAGACAGCTAAACCGCGCTACGCTACGCTAGCAGTGTTGCCAGTCGGTGGCAGGCAGATCAGGTCAAAATCAAAGTCAAAATAACGTGAGACAGCGCCAAAAGTAACAACTCATGTTTTGAATCGACAGAGTAAATACTTAAATCATTGGCCGTATAATATTTTTTTTCAAAATGGTGACTATATAATAAGTTTGCTAAAATGTTGGAACCCCTTAAAAAAGTTTCTGTCCCATTTCTCATACCTACTTTGAAAAATCGTCTATATAGAAAAACAAAAATACCTACTACCACATTCGGTTTATTTTCCCATCAATCAAAATAAAAAACATCATCGTATAGTTACTTATATAGGATAGGATTTTAGGAAGCCTGATCCCAACCCATTCATCGACTTTTTTTACGTTATTTTGCATTTAAACATCGGTTGCAAATTTGTCGTCACTGTCATTCACACAGATGACAGACTTGACCAGAGATTTTGCGCGCGCTGGCTTGGCTGATTCAGTTTCACGATACTATATTTTATTAGTAATGTATTATTCTATGCCTATAAAATCATATTCATATTAATTTATTAATTGTTTCATGTGGTGACAATTTAGGTGTTACATTTTATAATTTACCCTTACATGAGCCCAGTTGGGACATTACAACTTTTACTTAAATCTAGACATAGCCTATTAGAATGTTACTTGTTTTATATGAAATATATATCATTAAATTATGTTATTTTTATATTCAAAATACTTTTAATGTTTTTAATAAGTGACAAACCTCACTTTGCAAGTTAAACTATTTTTAAATTTTGTGCAGAAAAATTAAAAATACTTATTTATAAAAAGTAGCACAAAAGTAACATAATTATTTAAAGAGTCGTGTAACATGACATCTTGAGTGAGTGACATGGGAAAAAGTACTGTAAAATTTTACTTTTGTAACGTTCTGGCAACGCCGTACGCTAGCTTCACCACAGAACATTAATATTAGGATAGGTAACCTATTATTTGGCTTATGCTTGCCAGCAACAGCCAAACACCGAACAACGTCAAAATTGAAAAGAAAGAGACAGCGATACACTACAACTACACCAACACCCGTCCACACTCGGGATCGTAACCAGTACATGTTGGAGCGGTTCTACAGTTCATGTTCAACATGGCAACATTCATTAATTTCATAGTTCCAAATCTTAATTTATTTTAGTTAGCGCAATATTAAAAGTTAAACATCTTTTTTTATTACTTGTGTTTGTTGTTGCAAACTTTTACCTTCTACATGTTGTATTTATAATGATACTTTTGTTGTGATTTATTACATTATATGGGATGTGTATCCTTTGTTGGTACTCCTAGATTAATAAAATAAAAATATTAAATTGCCGTCTCTATTTCTGATATATTACATTGTCGCATCCAAAGAGAATATATAAGCACTTTCTACGGAGACCAGTTTTCACTACTTCAGTGGTTAAAGTGGTCATCATTTTATTTGTTGCTTCCACAATCCTTTCTCTTAAGTCTTCCAAAGCTTTATTTAAAAAACTTTGTTGTGATTAAGGTTTTCAACGTCGTTAAAAGGATCTCTAGAGATATCTCTGGAAATAAAGGTAAATATAGGTGAAATATTTTTTGTTTTATCTGCCTATCAATACACAATTGTTTAAGTATATTTTCTTTTTTCAAGTGCTTTGCGCCCTTAACTTTTTTGCGACAGGGCCGTATCAATGAGTTGTGGGTGTTTTATCTAAAATTTGACGCAGCGAACAACATCATGCTCTCAACCATGACAACATCATTTAAAAATAAATTGTTTTCCCTCAAACATCACAAGCACATTCTTAAATCAAAGAAGGGTAAGTGGTTGTTTGTGTGTTAGTACATTATTTTATACCTATGTTCAATACCTTTGTCCAAGAGTTCAATAGGTAGGTACATATGTAACAAAAAGATTAAGCAGACCACTATGACCTGCTACTTACCTAAGAACCAACCTTACCTGCCTAGACCACTGTGACCTGCAACTTACCTAAGAACCAACCTTTATCTAGGTACTCATTTTTTAACAGGTTTAAAAGGATACATGGTCGGCCAGGGGTGATAGGGTACATTGATTGCACTCATATTGCAATTGTAAAGCCAGTGTATGCTTTACAATTGCAATATGAGTGCAATCAATGTCTTTATTATAGTAGGAAAGGATATCACTCTATAATTTTGAGATGATAATTATTACCTTTAGCTACTTACACATGTGTTAATGCTGTTTAAATGCTGGTTAACATCATCTAATCTAACTCACTTATTTTTACTGATATTCTTTAATGGAGTATTATTTTATAGGTATGTAACCACTACCTAGAATAAACACCAATTCTAAGTTTGGTGGTGCCACACAGGACTCCCACATATGGTCTGCAAGTATAGTAGAGCCATACATGCATGGCCTTCATTTAAGTGGAAAACATGTTTGATTGCTGGGTAAGACAATAAACATTTTATTTGATTAGCAGTAAGAGAACCTTATTTATTTATTTATTAATAAATTAAGTTAGGGCAGGTACCTACTCATAAAAACCAATGTGAATAAGTGCTGTTTGTTTTCTTGCAGGGGATTCTGGTTATCCACTGCGACTCTGGCTGATGACCCCTGTTTTAAATGCTGCACTTGGGTCTCGAGAAGAGCTATACATATCTCGCCACATGCAAGCCAGAAACTGCATTGAGCGTCACTATTAGCAAACCGCTCAAGTCTCATTGGAGGTGTTTACTTAAAGACAGAGTTCTTATCCAAGGCAGAGCAATGCTCAATCATTTAATCAACAGGTTGTGATGAGAATGTGATTTCTTATTAGTTTTGTGCAGACTGGAACGTAATCGAGACGGGCTAAATAGCAAATGACACATTTGACGTTTGATGTCGACAACCATAGACTAAAACGGGTATTTAGCGATCGCTAAGCGAATGTTACTTTGTCTACCAATCGAACTTCGCAATCGCTTAAGCCATGACGATTGTAGAAATCGATTCGCTTCGTAGCGAATGCCGGTTGGCTAGGCCAGCATGTCTGTATTTCGTCTCAAAACAGAGCCAGTTTCTCGAAGTCTTCGATAAACTGTGACAAGAACGGCCACATCCGGGCCATCCGGCACATGACTGACTACCTGGGCGGGGTAGCGACTTAGCGAGATAAGTATTCGTTGCGAGCTTGCGCAGACACAATGTTTGACACAATCGCAGTATCCGTAACAATTAAGCCTAACAGCATATTGTTGGAGAGGGCTAATAGGAAACTTATATTAGGGCTATTTTCAAATGTGCAATTACTTTTAACATAATAAATAGGTATATTAAAAGTGCGGCCGTTACTCTTCTTCTGCAATAAATGTTATGATAGTTTTTGTCCAAAAAATAAATCGTTGGTTTCTCACGATTTTGGTTTTGCCAGTTCTTGATTTTCCAACTACCTACCTACAGCAACGATGTTTTACGGAGTTGCTTGTAGGAAAAAAGTAGATTAACCAAAAGCAAAATAGATAGTAAGTTAGCATGAATTTTGTCTTTTTATTAACCCCCGACCAAAAAAGAGGGGTGTTATAAGTTTGACGTGTCTGTCTGTCTGTGGCATAGCTCCCGAATGGATGGAGCGATTTCAATTTAGTTTAGTATGAAAGGTGAGTTTTGCACGAGTGTTCTAAAATATGTTTCATTGAAAATCGGTTGAGCCGTTTAAAAGTTATGGGGGTGAGAGTGTGGAAGGAAAACAGAAAATCTGCAAATATACTAGTGTGGGGTATCAAATGAACGCACATCGCGTCCACATTACATAATATTATGTTGTTTTACATTTAAGGAAATGAAGGAATTGGAATCGGGGGTTTTTCTTAAATTTTAAATTTTGATTTATTATACACACATGTCAAAGTGTGTGACAAACGAAACTGAACCGATTTAAACATACACACAGATTCTCTAGAGCCTGAGGAAGGACATAGGCTACTTTTTACCGTGAGAAAATGTCATTCCGCGGGTAACAAATCTTTAAGACTATTTGGCTCTGTAGTCGAAGGTCATAAATATAATATAAACCACTAAGAGGGCCGATATTTCCAAACATCACACACTGCGTGTACCTACAATAATTATCAGTCATAGCATCACACTCGCAGTACCTACTCGAGTCATGAGGATCTCGAACCCGCGAAGTCTGTTAGGTCATAAACTACTCAACGGATTCTAGTACAGTCTTCAGCAATAGATATTTGCGCCTGTGACATGACAAGGCGGGTGCTAGGATAGAGGGTATGTAGCTGCGTTATAGTAAAATATATCACAAAAAGGTAAACCATGATATTAAGCAGAGGTAAACTACCTTTGCTTAATATCATGCTGTGTGCTCCTAGGCTAGATAGAGCAATAATGGTCTAGTTACAAAGAAAGTTACAATATTTTATTGGAAACAATAAAATTTTTGCAGAATGATGATAAAACTTGTATAATTACAAAAAAAAATATATAGGTACTTAATTATATTTTCTTTATTTATCAGTGTGAAAATTAAAATAGCTACATAGGGTATTTAAATTGATAAGAATATTATATTTAAATAGATAAAATCTTAAAATTACATCTTAAATCTATGCACATGCAAGTTGCAAAAGTAAAAATGTTTGTCATTATTAGATTTATATGCATATTTCCAAGAAATATCCTATTTCCCTACCTTGATTGTTAAAGAAATGAAATCGGCTAGAGCCATGCTTATACGATAATATCAGCATTTTCAAAACAGCAGATATCATTGTAGGTATGTACTGATCAATTTGTACTTATATTTGTCTATGGTAAAGCATTTTAATACTTAATACTAGTTTGTTCAATGGTAAAGCATTTTAAAGACAATCCAAGAAGTTTGTATACAGGTACAAAATAATAAATATGAATCATGATTTATAAATTTTGCAGTACCATAATAATACGTAATTTGTGTAAAATTTAATTTTAGCTTCAAGTCCATAGATTAGAGAGCGTGTCACAGCGACACGCGTACACGTCACACATCACCGTCCTGGGAGCGGGACCGGGCACTCAGTCCTTGGGGTGGAACATGTGTGGTTTGGGCGTGAGGCTAATGCACGCGGTCTCCATCAATCAGGAGGAGTTTCCGTTCTCTCCGCTCTCTTGGAAGTTGTTGGAGTTGACCGGGAATGGCGCGCCCAGTCCGTAGAGGTGGCCGCTGGAGCTCTCGATGTTGTCGTCGAAGAATATCTAAAAATAAGTATCAACAACAATATTATGTACTGCAGGAAAAAGCTTTTGAACGATGGGCTGTCTTTTGTAATTTCATCACATAAATTAAAAAAGCTGTACAGGTAAACTGTAAACTTAAAACGAAGAGCACTGTATAATGCCGGCACGTCACATCCGCGGTCGTCAGCAGATGACACAGTATTTGCATCATGCCATGATATTGCAATTTTTCTTTGTTATTTATTTTTTAACGCTTCGTTAAAATATCTCATACTAAATGATTTCTCTTCTTCTCAGATACGGACTAAATTTACATTTTGTGTGAATGCGTGAATGACACAGGGACTCTCGTGACGAGAGACATTAAGCCTTAATTCACCACGCTGGCCAAGTGCGAGTTTTTGTATATATATGTATAGAGAGTGTCACACGGCCATGCCACACGGTGGCGTGTTCGAACTCCCGCGATCCCGGTCCAAACAGGCCATATTTCAAAAATCTTTGAATACTGTTTAGTTGTTTTCTTCCTGTTTAGATGAAGTCTTCTTCCAGCAAAATATTCTAACTTGAATATTTATAGAAGTTTCCCTCCATGTGACATGGCCGAGGGACACCCTGTATATGTTTAATGTGAGGTGCCGACATGATATATAGGTCAACCTATTGTGTAATAGTACCTCTTTGATCTTGAAGAAGGCCATGCCGGTGAGCAGCGAGTCGGAGCCGGCCTGGTGCTGCGGCCCCACGCGGCGCAGCTCCAGCTGGTCCGCCACCTCCTGCAGCCCGCCCTTCAGGTTCTTGCACAGCTTCATCAAGTACTGCAAACAAATTAATTTCACATAAAAACAGTTCGAAGCGAGATAACGACATAGCATGAGCTAACAGTGCTATACTTTTCCTGTCTACAGATAAGCCACATACCAACACAGATGACAACCATCTAATCACAACAACGTCACTCTTTACGATTCAGTCTTAGATTGTGGAATTATTCCACTTTCCCCACCACACATTAGCACCGATTATCTACCCACCAGTGAGGCATCGTCTAGGTACCTATAGCACAAAAAGGGCAGTGTGATCTGCCCCACTATTTCAAAATAGTAGCATTTACCCCGAAGTATATTAGGTATTAATAAAAAACAAAAATAATTGTTTAAAAAACTTACCTTCACATCATACACAGTAGGAAAATATAACCGGAGGCTTTCAAAAAAATCGTTCTCATCCGTAGGAAGGTTTTGATCTGTGAGTAACTTAAGTAAATAGCCAAAGTCGTATCCAGAATGAAAGCTTAACCATTTTATATTATCCATAAGAACAAGACCTGAAAAATAAAACATGTAATTACGACATCAAGAAGTTAAATACGTGCATATTCGACAACTCGCCTTAACTTTACAACATTTCATTACGCCATATTTTTTAAAATTATCATGAAAATCTAACCCAATCCTACTAATATTATAAAGAAGAAAGTTTGTGAGGATGTGAGTATATTGCTCTTTACCGCAGACGTACTAAAGGGATTTTGATGAAACTTTACACTTAGCTTACATATCAGAATAACACATAGGCTTGAATTTTTTCCGCGATAGAATACCAGTTTCTGCCGGGAAATCAATTATTTCGAGTTCGCCCAATTTGAATCAAATGTTGTAGACATAGTTGATGAAAATCGATTAAGTCGTTTAAAAATTTTGGGTGGTGAACTTGGGTAAGAATACCGAATGTGTGTTAATTTACTCGAGTGGAGTTTCAAATGAAAGCGCGTCATGTGCATATTACATAATAATAATAATGTATTTTTTACTTTTAAGGGAACTAAGGGGCATGGGGATATATTTTTAATTTAGATTATCTAATATATAAAATTCTCGTGTCACAGTTTTCGTTGCCATATTCCTCCGAAACGACATGACCGATTCTCATGAAATTTTGTAAGTATATTGAGTAGGTCTGAGAATCGGCCAACATCTATTTTTCATTTTGCAAAACAACGTTTGCTGGGGTTAGCTAGTAACTTATATGTTTTTGTTTTCTAGTGTGCTGTGCTGTCGTGTTAGTTGTTGACATTTTGAACTGAATCAGGCAGCTATTTTATCTGCGTGTGTCCTTTGTCACATACATTACACACAAGCAGAAAACATAGATATACAGGATATCTAAAAAGTAAAACATATTTTTTGGTACCGTACCCAAAAACGGGGACCTATTAATGCGTCTTCGTCATCTGACAGTCTGTCTGTCACCATGCTGTGTCTCAATAACAAAGATGGATGGAGTTGAAATTTTGAGGAATTATGTATTTCTCTTGCCGATATAACAACAAATGCTAGAAAAACACACAATAAATAAATATAAGGGGGCTCCCATACAAAAAACGTGATTTTTATAAGCGTCGTTGTGCAAGGCCAGTACTTGGATGGGTCTGGGCATCTTTTTGCACTTTAAAATAATTGTTATTTTACTTATTTTTTTTTTGCTTGACTGTCCTACATTTGCTTTTGATATAATACTTTTTTATTGCAAATAAACTGTACACGGAACCCTAGGTCTGTAGTAGTTAATCTTATAATGATGATAATGATAACTCCTACAACATCAACAAATTGCATTTCTACATGCATTATTCAAACACTTTAAGACTGTGAAATATAAGTCTGATTTTGTTAGCTACTTTGAGCTACACGCCGAGTAAGCACTTACAGAGTGGTTTAATTCATTTCATACTTTTCTTGGCTTTTAAGGCATAGCTCAGTCACTGAACACTGAATGATTGTTATGATTGAGGGAAAATGTAGAATATAAAATAATTACCAGAAGACATTAAAAGTTCTGCAAATTCCAATGGTTCAATACCATCTTCTTCATGTTTCCTAAACTGAAGACCTGAATTCTGTAGCAAGTCTATTGAATCTTGGGCATACATATCTTCCCTAAAAAAGAAGCATCAAAAAAATAAAATTTTACATACATTTATGTCCATATTGAACTATATTAAACTGTATTTTTAAAAGTAATATAGAATAGGTAGAATTTCGGGGCAAATAATATTACTTTATGGTATACGGGCATTTAAACATATATTTAATTAATATCCCCAATGGGTCTGTCAGTCTTTATTTCAGGATAAACTACTGAACGGATCTTTATGCTTTATTTTCTGCAATAGGTAGAGTGGTTTTTCTCATCGGAACAAAGCCAGAAAGAGTCAGCTAGTAAAGTAAGTAAAATCAAAATGTTAGGTATATAAATATAACTGAACTGTTGAATAAGATAAAAAATAAAATAGATAAAAATATTACTGTAGATTGAATTTGAAGTTGAATTGCCAGGTTGTATAGCCAGGTGGTGTTTTTCCATTTTCATCCATGAATGTGAGCCCTAATTGGATTATTCGTAAAAGATCAACATTGCACCTGAAAATAACAATCATTGTGACACCTCATTCAACATAACAGGTGAAGGTACAAGGTTAAAATAATAATCTTATCATCATTTTAGCCAGCAACAGCACATTTCAATGAAAAGAAAGCAACTGTAAAATTATAAACTGACAAAAGTAAATTGACAATATACAAATGTATCATAAAGCCGATATGGCCAATATACAACTTAAGCAAGAAATATCTTCAGTGACAGGACAGACTGAAGCGACACCACAGTATCTCTAACCTAGCAATACACAGAAGGACTAAGAGCTGGATTACTGGACTTGACTCTCTTACAAATACTTAACATTACATTGACAAACTAGATGATTGGATTATTGAACTTAAATCTCAGATAGCCTTAAATCAGAATAAGAAAATACATAAAAATTTCAACCTTAAGACTTAGGATAGGCCTCCCTCAGATGTTTACCATTATTTTATTATAAATATTTTAAATATATAAATATCCTGAAAACTTTAGGGACATTATATTTGTCATAATAAATGTTGAGTTGCAATCAAGCATAAACAATTAGCAGTAGGAGTGTTAGGGGTGTAAGAATGAGAAGGTTAAGTTACCTAAGTAATTGATATTGATAATCTGCTGTGGAACGGAACTCTCCTATAGGTCTCGCAACCACTCCAGGAAATTCTGTATCCATGGCGACCCAGTGGTACTTCTGAACAACCTAAAATCAAGATAAGCCTTGTAAAATAGAGTACTTAGATACATATGTTACAAATCCGATAAAAAGTATTATTTACCTTTCTTATGACTTGGAACTCTTCATGAAGATTGTGATTCCAAACATCTTTTATACCACAATCGTTAGTACTAGTTAATTGTGATATAGAACCGAAACTTGCAGTTGGCATCTAGAAGCAAATGAATGATTAAAAATAGAAAAAGAAAGCTTTTGTATTTTTTATTGTGAACTGAACCCACCTTGTTGCGGTTGAATGTTTCCAGAGGGGGGGTTTCTTCTGCTTTTTTCGATGCCGTGGTTTCAGATTTATTTTACGGTTTCTCAAGAAGTATAGATCCAGAGTTACTATTTTGTGTCAATGCTGCGTTAGACTTATAATTTGTTTGTTACCATTCTATGAATCGTCAGAGGAGTGAATCACTATTCAGCACATATATAGGTTTAGATTTAGTATAATGCTGATGTCTATCACAAAAATTTACACAAGAGAAATATAATTGAGGAGAATTTATGAAAATTACGGAAACAAGCAGTTGACCACCAACAGCCACAGCCAGCAAAAAAGCAAAGCATCGCAACGCAGTCATATTTTGAAATTGACAATATTAAAACGTATGACAATAACATAACATTATTTTATGTTGTTATTGTCAAAGGAATTTTGTCAGCTTCTTCTTATTTTAAGGGTAAAGGGCTATTTCCTTTCAAGTAATTATTATTATTGGCAGTCGAAATAACCTGCAATAAAACTTTTTTAACCAAAAATTAAACCAACTTCAAAAGAGAAACTGAAAGTACAAAATAAATTAACTTTACAAATCATTTCGACATTATAAGTGATAATTAAAAGAAACATAAACAATTAAATAATTAAGTACCTATTTAATAATTTTGAAGTCGGTGCCAAGTAAAACAATAAGTTGATATAATATACCTAGGTACTTAACATCAATCTTTTACAACTCAAGCCATAAGGTATTAGTAGGAAATTAACTCAAATATCAGTCCATTCGCGGTATATCCGCGCACGCATTTCAATTTGGGTCCTAAATGTTAGTTAGTAGGTATGTTATTTTGACATATCTATTGATATTGTGTATAGTGTAGGTAAAATGTATTTGTTAGTGCATTAAGTTTTTTGTAGTATTTACTTGGCACCGACCTCAAAATTATTAAATACTTAATTAGGTATTTAATTGTTTATGTTTCTTTTAATTATCACTTATAATGTCGAAATGATTTGTAAGGTTAATTTATTTTGTACTTTTCAGTTTCTCTTTTGAAGTTGGTTTAATTTTTGGCAAAAAAGTTTTATTTCACGATTTTTAGTGATTACTCTACTAAAATATACGTTATAGAGTTCCTTTGACCGTCCTTCATTTTCATCATCAGACCCCTAATATCAGTCAAAACCCATTTAGATGAACGGTCTCAGTAATATATAAGTTAATCAAGACCAAACACAAAGTACTTGCTGTAAATCGTTGAGGAGTTCCCTCGACCGCCTTTCCCTCCATCATCAGATCAACACCAGACCCTCATTAATAAAAGGGCTTTAAAATTCATTATATTGAATAATATTAAGGAACACACAAGTCGGAAAGATAATATTTTCAAGAGTTTCCCTCAATTTCTTCAGGATTCCACCACCAGATCCAGGTTTCCTTACAATGGGACCACCCTTGGGATACTCCCTTTCCAACAAAAAAAGAATAATCAAAATCGGTTCATAACAGACAAAGTTATCCGCGGACATACATAAAAAAAATATATATATATATATACGGTCGAATTGAGAAACCTCCTTTTTTTTTGAAGTCGGTTAAAAATATACAGGCTTCTGCCTTTGTATGTATTTACAAAAGAAAATTAACTTTGTAGTATATCAGTCACCTACCACCCACAGCACAAGCTCTGGTAAGTTTGGGGTAAGTGATGCTGTGTTTTTGAGGGGATGCGGGATTGATTAGTTAGTTCGGTTTTTTTTATAATTACTTATTATTCTTGTTATAAGCTTAGCCTAGTGAAGAAGACACCAGGTCTGCTCGATAAGTTATCTGCAAATAACTGAACTGAAAGACACGTTACTACTATTTTAAAATGAGGAGGAAAAATCATTAAATAAAAAATAAATAAATAATTCCGGACAATCCACACTTCAACATATAGCAGGTGTTACTGGTACTAGACATCTGATCTATTTAATCTAGGTCTATTTTATTACAAACTTGGCCCTTGACCCTTCGGGAATCAAACAGTTCTGAGCAAAAACATTTTTGTTATATAACAAAGTCATCAATACAAAACGTTTTAAAAAAAAAAAAATATTACGATTTCGAACCATTGTTTTTTTTTTAAACGGGTTAGATTTGAAGCGGCCTTACATCACCACGAAAATATATATTTTCCCATAGGCATCGTCGCGGAGCACCGTTAGGCCTACTTAAACATGGCTGTTTTACCTCTGGTAGATCAGATTCATTACGTAATTAAATAACTCTCTGATTTTATATATAAAACTTAAGATAAACCTTATAGCCGACAACAGCCAGACCTCCGATTTTTTATACAAGCTAAAATTTTCACTCTCCACAAGAACGACCACCGAAATTGGAGTTTTGGTTGAGCTTACTTTGGGTGATATGAGTTATTAAAGCTGTCTAAACTTACCTTACTTTCGTAAATATATAATGCCCCAAGCAATATAAAATTTAAGATGGATTACAGCATTTAGCAAAATTTAGTTTTAGTGATTGATCATCTATGTTCTTAAAAGGAACTCCCATGCAAAAATTTAGCTTCCTATCACTTGCTATTTTTTATATTCGGTGGTTGTTCTTATCAGTGTTGGGGTATGCGCACTAAAAGTTAAGCATTTATAAAATACTTATTTTATAGTTAGAATATATCATTACATCTTTGATAAATCGAACCCTTTTTGAGCAGAGCGGTACTTTACCAGGTAGCCTCTAAGCCCAAGAGAGATAGAACCTATACTTTAACTAGGTAGAGAGAGGACAATTATGTTGGTATATAAAGGTAGAGCTAAGACTCGTGAAACTTTACGAGCATAACCGGCAGCCAGAGCGTTCCGAGCGTCGCGCCTCGGTCGCGTGTCGACCGATGTAAAACAGAGACTTCATTCGGTCCGTTTTCACACGCTATTCACTCGTTCATATTGAGTTCAGTCAGGGGTTCATTCAATTTTATTTCAGTGCATTTTCAGACGCCAAAGAGCTTTCACGCGCCTCTGATAGTTTAAATGTGTTATTTACGGTTCTCGAACTTTTTCAATTACATAGTGAGTGAAGCAGTTTTACCGTCTTTTAATTTTTAACGAGCAGTGTTGGATGCATTAGGTTGGTATGGGTACCTAAAAACAAATAATAGTTTTTTGAACTCTATTGAAATTAAAATGAACTTGTGTGTTTTAAGATTTAACATTAATCTATATAAATAAAAATGAATTGTTGTTCGTTAGTCTGATTAAAACTCGAGAACGGCCGATTGAGCTGATTTTGGTTTTAAAATGTTTGTCGTAGTCCAGGGTAGGCTTAAACGGTGCGCAAATAAGGAAAAATTGCCGGGAACTTTTTGTACCCGTGCGACGACGGGGCGGGCCGCTAGTAAAATATATCTATGATCAAAGTGATAGTAATGTTTTTTTAAATATTTAAATATATCATTTTTTGTTTTAGCGCAGTGGGTTAAAGTTTGTTTAGGAGCTTACGACAAAAAAAAACAGCTTTTAATCGTATTTTAGTACCTAATAAACGAAACCTACGTACTTGAGACCCAGATATTTGCGTTCATCGAAAAAACATTTAGTGATAAAACATTTCGTTATTTCAATAAATACCTAGTTATGACAGGCTTAGGTATTGACTGTCAGTCAACTGCGTAATTCTAATGCCAAAGGTTTCCATTGAAAAGAAAATGAGCGTGAAATAGTAAAAAAAGACTCTTTTAAAATTTAACAATAAGTTTTAAATTACAGCCATGTTTTCTCTTATACGTATAGATTTGTGTATTTGCTTCATATGGAAAACCTTACCTTCGCTTCACTTTGAAAACATATTATTAAAATTTGTAGAGTCGTTTATCGTAAATACCACGCGAAATATTTCACGATTAGATCAGGTGGCCTATGTCCTTTCCCGTACTTTCAAATATAGTATGCAAAATATCAAAGAGTTTTTACAAAGGAACAAAAAAACAAATATAAGAAAATTGGAGTCAGTGCTTCTATAAAAGTAGTTATACATGTATGATGTGTTCTGAAAAACCTTGTATGTAACAAGTCAACACAATAAACTTTCTCCTTCGAAATGCCCATTAAGAAGCACTCAACTCAACACCGAAGCGTTTCAGCTCCTTTTCAACAAAAACAACAATAGAACAAAACCATTACGTCTTGTGTAGTGGTAATAAACTTTTGTATCCTTTCCTTGATTACATACCTACTGCCAGGAAAGTGCCAGTGGATATGCTGGCAGATATTTATCGTTGTTAAACTAGAATGTAACAAAATTAACCACAGCTTTGGATTCGTAAATTTTAATATTAGTAGAGTTATTTTCGAACAAAAAAAATGTTAGTATCTTCTTGCCATTTCATTCATAAAAATGATAATTGACTATATAGACCTGAGCTTGTCTTTCGCGGACTATCAATTAACGAACTCCTAACGGATTAGCACTAGCAGGTAAAAGTACATAATATAAATAACTTGACGTAGTACCTAGCCGCCATCATTATTTTAACAATTGTAATGGGCTTCAAATATAAAAGTACAGTTATTTCGTTATGAACCCGCCTGCATCCTACGAGAACTCGCAGGAACCAAGTCATCGCACCGCTTAGATGGTGGCCGTCCTACGTTGAATTTTTGATTCGCGGTTTTCGTTCTTGAATTTTTCGGCACTATGTGCCAACACTTATAAGCGCTATATGGCCTGCCCTTTGCCATTTCAACGAAATAATTCCGTTTCACGGTAGGACGGTAACACGCGTTCTTAATCGGATCTCATCTTACCTTATTCGATCTCGTAAAGAAACCCCGATCATAGCCTTTTCCATTGCTAACTGAGCGACTCTAAGCCTGTTTATAAGTCCCCTACATTATGTCGTCAGTCACCTCATCTACCCAAATCCCTATACTCTCGTGATTTTTTATAAAAAATATACTAACTTAGTATATAAATGCTATAGCCGGTTTCGCGGCTACACTGTGCTCGCTCGCTTCACACAAACTTTTTCGTACACAAAACAAATGAACTAACGAAACGAATAAATGAAACGAACTATTTCGGATTTACAAATTGTAAAATGTTCATGAGTTATATTTCGCACATTTAAGGTTAAAATTGGTTTCGCCAGTCATTTAATGACGCACTAACGGCATGGATCAATAGCTGAAAAAATATGTCTCCGTAACCGAAAGCGGCTTGGAGGATATTATCATCACCATGTTTAAGTAGCCATTTGTGCAATTCTACGACTAGGCTTACTAGGCTACAATATAATTGATTAAATGACCAGCAATAATATTCAGAGCGTATCACAGAAAGGTACCCACAATATCTACTAAAATAACCTCGATGCACTTCGAAGAAAGGTTGCGCTTCGTTCGTTTAGTTCGAGATATTCGTTATTATAAGTTGTTTTAAACTGAAGCAAAAAAGGTTGCACGCAAAAATCCGCCTATAGCACAAGCCGTAAGTCACAAATTTAATTTCTCCCTCCATTGCTTTCCCTTCAATTTTATCAGATTTAATAACTACTGCATCTAGTGTTCAATAAGTTCCTCGCAGTAGGTGGTTAAAATAACTAGACAGCACTAAAATTATGTGATGTGAGATGAGAACCAGAATTCGTGAACCAATAGTAGTAATAGTAATTTATTATTTTATGGTCCATGTATCAATCATTCAAATATTGCTTAGTTCCGTACCTAGACATTTATTTTGGAATTAAAGGCGAATTTGTGTAGGTATTCAGTGTCACTATAATTAATATGATTACATAAACGCACCTTATCACTTTACTAGCTAAATAAAAAATGTGATTTTCTATGTTTCATATTCCTGTCCGAGAACTCCGAGATTATGGATGGATTAACAAACACCTAAATCCTTGAAGTTCAAATTGGCTAATTTACTGTAGAGCTCTAGCTTGCATTGAAATAAAGCGTCAACAATTATGTGTACTAATGTAATTGGTTGCTTAATCCTGTTAGTGTACTTACATAAATAAATATATAAAATAAACAATCAACGCTTCGTACATATTTATCTACCAGAGAAGTAGATTTTCAATAAGAACCCATCGACTTTTACATTGGAAAATATGAATTTATACTCAGCACTCGCGGGCCGCGGCATCGGCATAAGAATGTAAACCCCCTCTCCTCTTATTAGAATATTCTTGATAATAAATAATTGAAGATAGCTCCAGAACTATAAATAAAATGCAAATTAAGAACTTTCTCCTTTTTTTAAGTCGGTTAAATTAAAAATGCTCAAACAGATCGGAACACAAATAAAAACTGTTTTGTTCAAAACTCAAAAATCAAAACACAAAAAAAACCTACGCATCGTATAATATTGCGAACTTTATTTTTAGTTATTAAAAAATAAACTATGTAAACACAGACTTCAACAACTAAAAAGTATTAAATAATAAATAAAGTCTATCTATCAATATTTATTTTATAAAAAATGATTGTTCTGTTTGCGGTCGGTGTCAGCCACAGGACGATAAACATGTTGTAGAATGTAGTAAAATCGACACAGATTCCAAATATAAAAAAATTAACTACACTCGGTTTGAAAAATAACGGGTCAGTCTTATTACAAACCCGAATATCTCCCGAACCAAGTATGCTATTCTTATAAAACGAAGACTTTTCAATTGAGAACTTAATTATAAAGTAAAAAAGAAAAATGAAATGTATATGCGCAATCTCAAAATAAAAAAAAAACGAAGTGTTATTTTTCTGTAAATTTCATTGGTGTTTATGGTGTTTTTTACCCCCGACCAAAAAACAGGGGTTTATAAGTTTGACGTGTCTGTCTATCTGTCTGGGACATCATAGCTCCCGAACGGATAAAGCTATTTGAATTTAGTTTTCTTATGAAAGGTGTGTTTGGCGTTTTTAGACATGTTTCATGAAAATCGGTAGTGCAGTTTAAGAGTTATGGGGGTGAGAGTAGGGAAGGAAAACCGAAAATCTACAAATATAAGTGGGTACTCGAGTGGGGTATCAAATGGAAGCGCATCGCGTGCACATCATCATCACCCTATTAACGTTCCCACTGCTGGGACACAGGGACTTCTCTCTTGACGAGAGAGATTAGGCCTTAATTCACCACGCTGGCCAAGTGCGGGTTGGTGAATGTCACATGTCCTTCGAACTCTTTTAAAGTTCTCAGAACATGCCGGTTTCCTCACGATGTTTGCCTTCACCGTTAAAGCACGTGTTTAAAGCGCACATAAATTTCTCAAGAAGAAAAATCCAGAGGTGCGTGGCGGGGTTTGAACCCACGACCTTCGGAATGAAAGTCAAGTGTCCTCCCACTTAGCCAACACGGCTTTTTGTGCATCGCGTGCACATTACAAAATATTATGGTGTTTCACTTTTAAGGAAATTAAGGCATTGCAATCGGGGGTTTTTATTGATTTTTAAATTTAGATTTACTTCGTTCAGTGATCTTTATAATTTAACCAACTGCAAAAAAGAGGAGGTATTGAATTTGGTGTGTACTTTTAGTTTTCGAGTTATCTTCAATTAAATCAAATAATTTAGATGGGGTTATAATTCTTATACCGATGCCCAAGTTATATTAAAAAAAAAATTAATAATTTTCAAAATTATAGTCGGTTATTTTTTGATAAATATCTACTTGTGTTGGTATAGTAACGTTTCCTTAGGTATTCTCGGTTTCCCCGGCTCTGTATATAGCTTACATAATCAACATGAAGCCGCCTTTAATTAGGATTACACATTAATAATTCCATAGATTACCTATACTTAGCATTAGTTAAGATTACTGAGTACATTGTAATAACAAGCATAGATGATAACAGAAATTACAAATTCACAATATTTTCATGAATGCGTGTTAGTGGAGCGTCGTTTCGTTACAATTTTGCACTTTTCGATTGATTGTTATGAAAAGCGTTTCATTGTTGATGTCTACAACAATCGGATTAGCTGGAATTCCTCAGTAGCTAAGTCATTTCTGTGCGAAGTTCCCGCGATGTCTTGGCAGCTCGCCCCCACCTATATTTAAATCGTAATCTCATTGAGTCAACGCTCTCGTCTTGACACCAGAAATAAGCTCGCGACTGTGACAACATTTTGACGATTGAGAAAACAATAAACTATATTTAGTAGGAAAGCGATCTCAATCTTTTAGTTCAACTTTAAGTCCGGATCCGGTCCATATAGACTCGTAAATTGATTCGATGGGACGTCTCCTTCGATGAGCAGAATCTTGTGTTTTAATCAATTCTTCGTTCGGCATTTATTTTGTAAGTAACAAAAGGTAGCTTGATTGCTGGGTTTCTGCGATAAAATGTTCAATTTTAAAGTTTTATTGAAGCCAATCTTTGATTAACCAAATTTTCTTCGATCAAGTCGTAAAGTTTTAATAAAGAGGAGACAGTCAAAATATATTAAAAGTTGAATATTTCACAAATATGGTACAGGTTAATATAGAAACAAGATTTTAAATTAACTAAGGTACCGTAACCTCTAGCTATAATAGCGGTATTGTGTATATTTTGCATTGTCAAATTGGTAGATTTTAAAATACCACTAGTGATTAGGTTTATATGTTTAGTTCCTATAGCTTCTTCAAGAATATAATTTTGGTAGGCTAACATTCTTGCGATGATTGTACAAGCCCTCTAACTTTTCTTCTTCTATTGTTTATACGACTCTATTTTGTTTTGTCCGAATTGTCGCAACAAATTTAATAAACGTAAAATGCGACACCTCGAAGTCAAAAAATTCGTCGAGTTGTCGCCAAGCCAAATTTTCTACAAACAAACGTACTTAGAAGTTTGTTAGTTATCATAATTATAATAATTTATTAAAAACCAAAGAAAGTATTAGATATATAATTATCGCAGCTTTTAGGACTTCACCTCCTGTGCTAGTGTGTTACAACAATGTATTGCCTCGCACACAGTCTTTTAAAATACCTTACCTTACAGGATATAAATAAATACGTCAACACTAACAACTAATTGGTTATGTAGCTCAAATTAACAAACTTTCACCTACTAACAGTTAAGTATATGTAGGTATCTAGAAATAAGGAGATACTTAAATCTGCTTTTATCAAATGCAGATCGCTTGAGATACAGAAAATTACTATGTAGGGTAGAGAAATATATTATGATCTCGTATACATGCTTGCCACCTACACGAGGGTTCAGGGAATTTATGTCCTACGATTTAGCTTCTAAGGTTTGAGTGTAGGTAGGTACCCTACGAGGTTGGTTTCCATTTAAATAATAAATGGTGTAACGTGAACTTTACCAACAGCTGAATGTTTTATGTGCTGAGTGAATAACTAAGATAGTTCGTTGCGGCCACTGCAGGATGTAGGTTTCCCCCCTTGAGTGGGCTATCCAACACTCGCCTCACTTATACAAGGTGTTTTGGATATGGTATATGAAGCGGAAAGGGTGTGATTGGCACGCACTAGGCGAACATATTTTGCTCTACAACTTTTCGATTTGGAGGCGAAAAAAGGTATCGGAAAAGGCCTAATCTAATCTCTACGTCATGTTTAGCCTCATATCATTTTTTAATCCCTGGAAGAAGTTAAAAAAATTAATTAAAAAATGTATCTACTGTTTATTTAGTAGGTAATTAATATTATGATACTAAATGAGATAGGGTTTACTGTAATTATCACCTCTCAAGGTATCCAAAATAAAAAATAATAGTTTATGGCTATCATTCACTAACATATTTACACTTCAAAGATTTTTGAAGTGAAACTTCTATAGAATCGTAGTGATTTCAAACCGGATGCAAAAAGATGAAACGGAAATGGTAAGAGACACAAATACAATGCTTTATTTAAATTTCTTTGCGCGATACTTCGTAGTTGAGACTACGAAGTATCGCGCAAAGAGGTATAGCTGTATTTTATTTATATTATTTTGTAACATACTTTATGTAATACGCTTTATTGAAGTAATATAAATAATCCGAATAATTACAGATATATGTTTGTTACTCTTATCATTTTAGCAGATGCGTTAATTTACCCTTTTTTTTCTATTCGATATATATCATAATTATAGTTCGTAAGTAGTAGACTCCAATCGTGCGTCGTAGCTGACACACACACACACTTTTTTATTCTTCTTATTCTTTTGTCGATTTACTGAAGTTTCACTTCTATCGTGTGTGAATCGCACACACAACTTTTTTTTTTTCCACAAATCGGCTTCCAAATCGATGCGAATGCGAATGCGTGCCATTCACCCCCTTTACGCTTTATATACCAGATCAGAAACACATTGTATATAAAAATATCGTTAGTATACATATCGTTAAAAATCATATAATAGTTATCATATAATAAAAAATAAAAATAATTATTTATTAATAACCAAAGAAAGTATTAGATATATAATTATCGCAGCTTTTAGGACTTCACCTCCTGTGCTAGTGTGTTACAACAATGTATTGCCTCGCACACAGTCTTTTAAAATACCTTACAGGATATAAATAAATACGTCAACACTAACAACTTATTGGTTATGTAGCTCAAATTAACAAACTTTCACCTACTAACTGTTAAGTATATGTAGGTATCTAGAAGGTGTAACTTTAACTTACAATAAGTGCAATTATGCTGATTTAAATTCGTAAACAAATAGAAATCTGTAGGAACATCTATTCCAATGAGAAATGATCCAAGTTCTGAGGCAACACATATAAAAAAAGCTTAATAAAAAACAATAGGATGAAAGAGGTTTTACTACAGACTTACTTATTACTAAACCCTTTTTCTATATAGGGGTCTCAAACGTGTTGCAGCCATAGTTTCAAGAGCCGCATACAAATTTGCCTATTTAAATGCCTATAAAAATGAAATTGTATTTGATTAAACAAAAAGTCAAAAAGAAGGTTTTAAGAGAGTTAGTTTTAATGCGATTTTGATACTGCGAAAAGCTTAAAAAAACTTAATCAAGATCTGGCTTGACGCTTTATTTAAGATATTCAAATGAGAATTTGTAAGTGAGGTATTCCATTTGGAGCGCCAAGCTGAAGAGTTCCAAGCCGAAGAGCGCCAAAGTTATTCAACAAAGAGCGCCAATGCTAATGAAGGGTGTTTTATTTTTCTATGCTGTAGGTAGCTTAGTTTCTGTTTCTTTACAGTTCCTTTTTTGCATTTCTTCGCTGTTTGAGAATAGCGGGTTTAGTTATTAAACTGCCCTTTATTTGTATCTGTAGGTGCTTTTATTTTTAACCCAAAGGGCTAAATAGTGCAATAATAAAAAATATAGAATTCCTTTTTCGTTTAGATGATAAATAATGACCATTCTTAGTGAGTACGCTGGCTACTACGACTACTCGAAATCGGATTACCTTACATATACCTACAGCCTATATCAGCTACAACAAGAGCAAGAGTACCTAGAGGAAAGCACTTATTTTCTTCAGTATTTTTTTTGTTTTTGCTAGGTATTTTTATATAGGTAGTAAAGGTAGGTAGTAATAGCGTAGGGTGACCACACTTATCGTGCCTATCGATTAAATCTTCGATACAAATATCAAATAGAAAATGAAAAATGTTTATTCAGGGAACATGGTAGATACAGAGAAATAGAAGCTATGAACGGAAGATATAAAAACTGTGTCGCGGGTATTAACGCCCTCCTCCATTAGCTAGATGACAATAGGTCCTTAAAACTAAATATGAATTATGTATTATTATTATTAATTATTATTTAGCCCATACTGTCCCACAAAAGAAAAAAAATATATGAATAAATATAACAAATTTATCCTAGAGAAACATTTATTATTCAGGACCTCTGTGGCTCGGCGGGCGGGAAGGTCCCCCTGAGGCGCAAGAAGTTGTGGGTTTGATTCCCACCGGGGGACCAGATTTTGTACGATCTACAATTTCTGGTTTCGGGTCTGGGTGTTTCTATGTATCATAAGTATGTATTTACAAAAAAAATGTATTTATGTAGTATATCAGTCACCTAACGCCCATAGTACACAACTAACTCTGCTTAGTTTGGGATGGTTTGGGGTTAGGGAATGCTGTGAGATTAGGCCGTAATTTAAAAAAAAATAGAAAATAAAATAAAGTTATAGTGTTAAAAATTTCAATAAATATAAATTAATAATAGTGTGAATAAAAAATAAATTATTTTATTTAAAAAAAAGCGTGGGGTGCATGTTGTCAATAGTTATAAATATTTTATTAACAGATAATGAGTAGAGTGATTATCATTCGACATTATCTTAAAAAACACCCCACTTTTTACCTAATAAATATATATTTTTTGTTTTTTTTTTAAATAGTGTAGGTACTATCATCGGTCCTTGATAAATCTACAAAGTTTGAACGAAAGTGGGTCAAAATCGCGAACAAAGATGTCGGTCACAAATATACATACAAGAGAAGCTAATAAATAGCTACATAAGAAAAAGTTTCTTTCAGGTAGGGCTGCTTATTTCAGTGACTTAGTGCTTTTGAAAAAAAAACAACTAACGATTTCTATTAAATATTTAATTTGTTCAAATTTTTAACCGACATCCAAGAAAGGAGAAACTAGTCGATAGGTATGGCGCGTATTTTTTAACCCCCGACCAAAAAAGAGGGGTGTTATAAGTTTGACGTGTCTGTCTGTCTGTCTGTCTGTCTGTGTGTCTGTCTGTCTGTTCCACCATAGCTCCCGAACGGATGGAGCGATTTCAATTTAGTTTTTTTTGTATGAAAGGTGAGTTTGGCCCGGGTGTTCTTAGACATGTTTTATGAAAATCGGTTGAGCCGTTTAAAAGTTATGGGGGTGAGAGTGGGGAAGGAAAACAGAAAATGTGCAAATATACTAGTATGGGGTATCAAATGAAAGCGCAACGCGTCCACATTACATAATAATATGTTGTTTTACATTAAAGGAAATGAAGGCATTGGAATCGGGGGTTTTTTCTTAAATTTTAAATTTAGATTTATTTACATAGCAACTACTTGTACCTACCTATTTCGTTTACACAAAATTGTCAATGTTCGACGCACGATCGTTGATTAGAAATGCTGATCAATTATAAATATTTAAAACAACAGTGCTCATTCCGAACACTGGAAGTCATATCTAAATCAAGCGATGATTTTTCTTTGCTCGATGCAAATGAAGCCAACATTATTATAATTTATGTACCTACCTACTACGTAATAGGCATGGACTGAAATGGCCGACAAAATATTTTGATTGAGCATCAATTCGTCTGAACGGTCGAACCAGATGCGATTTACGAGTTATTTATTATGAAACTTAAACTCAGTTTTATAATACCTACGAACATCGTCATCATAGCTTCTGAAAAGAGTTTCCAAGAATTTACTGTTATCTGTTAAGCTGCTGTTGTTGTAGTAAGTAGGTATATCTCATAAGTTAGATTATCACAGCTAAAGTTTTAATTTGAATGGAGATTGTAGATCTGGTAGACAGAACAGATGTTTTAGTTACGTACGGGACATATTATAAAGTGAGTGCTTGCTTTTAACAAAAAGAAAATAGGATCTTCGAATTTTTTAAGACAATGATTTTATTGAGACACTTCCTTAGTGGCATATCCTTAGAGGTCAGTAGGTACTTGGATAGGTGGTGTTTATATTACAATATGTGTATATACTATTGAAATACACGGAACCCTCGGTGTATGAGACCTTTTTATACTTATCAAATTTATTTTGATATCTATTACTTACAATTAGATAACACAGGTTGGTAGGTAGGTAAGTATATATCCATAAATTTATCGCACCCAACATTGTTCGAGGGATTAAAAAGGCCCTTGTTTTCAAACAATAGCCCTCGAAGATTGATTGCGGATACACCTGTCACAGAAACGGCGCTCATTTAAAGCTGGGTCCACACTTGTATCATTTCGGCGTATCGTATCCCCGTCGCGTATCCTCGGCGCGTATCATGATCGCTAGTTTGGACGCAAACTGATACACGTTAATGATACATGCCGTATCTGATACGGCCCGATCCGCACCCGATCTCCAATGATCGCGTATCAAGATACACCTCGTATCCGATACGCGTATCACGGTAGTATGGACGTATTTTGATACTGTATCATGATACTGTATCATGATACTGTATCGTGATACACCCCGAACCATCCTGTGTCGGTTTTTCCGCGATCATCAAAGGGGATACGCGTTGCATTGAACAAGTTTGGACGTGAATGCTTGATGCAGTGCTGCCAAACGACGACCTCTGTGGCTCGGTGGGCGAACGTCCGCCTGAGGCGCAGGAGGTTGCGGGTTCGATTCCCGCCGGGGGACCAGATTTTGTACGATCTATAATTTCTGGTTTCGGGTCTGGGTGTTTTCTATGTATCATATATGTATGTATTTACAAAAAAAAATGTATCTATGTAGTATATCCGTCACCAAACACCCATAGTACAAGCTCTGCTTAGTTTGGGGTTAGGTGATGATGTGTGAGTAGTCCGGAAATATTTATTTTATTTATATTTAATGCTGCGGCAATTACCGTGTTCTACGGCTTTCAGGCCAAAATATTACACAATGCACTGCCTACGGCTGCAACCCTGTAGCCGTAGCAGTTTCTACGGCTATTCGCAAATTCTACGGTAATTGATTAAATCCGATGCGCGAAATTACTCACTTCTCACTGACCCAAATATGATTTGACAGGAGATCGAGAGGAACAGCACTTTGGGATTGTCGATTTTAAACATCGGAGTAGCTAACTGTATTCGATTAATAATCCAAATATACCGAAAGCCAACATTGCAAAGTTGTCTATGGTTGTATGGACTTTGTTACTCTTGAAGTTACTTGTTACATTTTCTTTTTGAAGCGTCCATATTTGTAAAGTTAAATTTGATACGCTGAAATGATACAGTATCACATAAAAGTATAAAATGAGCGTCCATACTTATGATACGGATACTCGATACGCCACGCCTGATCGTGATACACCGAAATGATACAAGTGTGGACCCAGCCTAAGCTGGGTCCACACTTGTATCATTTCGGCGTATCGTATCCCCGTCGCGTATCCTCGGCGCGTATCATGATCGCTAGTTTGGACGCAAACTGATACACGTTAATGATACATGCCGTATCCGATACGGCCCGATCCGCACCCGATCTCCAATGATCGCGTATCAAGATACACCTCGTATCCGATACGCGTATCACGGTAGTATGGACGTATTTTGATACTGTATCATGATACTGTATCATGATACTGTATCGTGATACACCCCGAACCATCCTGTGTCGGTTTTTCCGCGATCATCAAAGGGGATACGCGTTAGGCTGGGTCCACACTTGTATCATTTCGGTGTATCACGATCAGGCGTGGCGTATCGAGTATCCGTATCACAAGTATGGACGCTCATTTTATACTTATGTGATACTGTATCATTTCAGCGTATCAACTTTAACTTTACAAATATGGACGCTTCAAAGCCAAAGAAAAAAAGCCGTGTTGGCTAAGTGGGAGGACACTCGACTTTCATACCGAAGGTCGTAAGTTCAAACCTCGCCACGCACCTCTGTATTTTTCTTCTTGAGGAATTTATGTGCGCTTGAAACACGTGCTTTAACGGTGAAGGCAAACATCGCGAGGAAACCGGCATGTTCTGAGAACTTTAAAGAGTTTGAAGGACATGTGACATTCACCAACCCGCACTTGGCCAGCGTGGTGAATTAAGGCCTAAACTCTCTCGCCAAAAGAGAAGTCCCTGTGTCCCAGCAGTGGGAACGTTAATAGGGTGATGATGATAGACGCTTCAAAAAGAAAATGTAACAAGTAACTTCAAGAGTAACAAAGTCCATACAACCATAGACAACTTTGCAATGTTGGCTTTCGGTATATTTGGATTATTAATCGAATCCTGTCAAATATAATATTTGGGTAAGTGAGAAGCGTGTAATTTCGCGCATCGGATTTAATCAATTACCGTAGAATTTGCGAATAGCCGTAGAAACTGCTACGGCTACAGGGTTGCAGCCGTAGGCAGTGCATTGTGTAATATTTTGGCCTGAAAGCCGTAGAACACGGTAATTGCCGCAGCATTAAATATAAATAAAATAAATATTTCCGGACTACTCACACATCATCACCTAACCCCAAACTAAGCAGAGCTTGTACTACGGGTGTTAGGTGACGGATATACTACATAGATACATTTTTTTTTGTAAATACATACATATCGCACTTCTAGAACAACACGGAATTATCTCGAAAAATCTCAAAATCGATTTTATTGCTTAGTTGAATCCGCAAAGTTTTTCCGCACATACCACTAAGACGGGCTTATTTATATTTGCACAGACGCGCAAGAGATGCCTCTGTAAGTCACTCTTAGTGAATTAATGAGTGACAAGTCATACCACGAAGACGAATTTATGTCTAGTTGCAACATGGAGGCCGTCGTAACAAACCGTGTTAAAAAAGTAGTTTTTCGACTTAGAGCTGTCTTGTTCTAGGGGTGCGATATATTATACATAGAAAACATCCAGACCCGAAACCAGAATTTAAAGATCGTACAAAATCTGGTCCCCCGGCGGGAATCGAACCCGCAACCTCCAGCGCCTCAGGCGGACGTTCGCCCACCGAGCCACAGAGGTCGTCGTTTGGCAACACTGCATCAACCATTCACGTCCAAACTTGTTCAATGCAACGCGTATCCCCTTTGATGATCGCGGAAAAACCGACACAGGATGGTTCGGGGTGTATCACGATACAGTATCATGATACAGTATCATGATACAGTATCAAAATACGTCCATACCACCGTGATACGCGTATCGGATACGCGGTGTATCTTGATACGCGATCATTGGAGATCGGGGGCGGATCGGGCCGTATCAGATACGGCATGTATCATTAACGCGTATCAGCTTGCGTCCAAACTAGCGATCATGATACGCGCCGAGGATACGCGACGGAGATACGATACGCCGAAATGATACAAGTGTGGACGCAGCTTTGCATTGAACAAGTTTGGACGTGAATGCTTGATGCAGTGCTGCCAAACGACGACCTCTGTGGCTCGGTGGGCGAACGTCCGCCTGAGGCGCAGGAGGTTGCGGGTTCGATTCCCGCCGGGGGACCAGATTTTGTACGATCTATAATTTCTGGTTTCGGGTCTAGGTGTTTTCTATGTATCCTATATGTATGTATTTACAAAAAAAAATGTATCTATGTAGTATATCCGTCACCTAACACCCATAGTACAAGCTCTGCTTAGTTTGGGGTTAGGTGATGATGTGTGAGTAGTCCGGAAATATTTATTTTATTTATATTTAATGCTGCGGCAATTACCGTGTTCTACGGCTTTCAGGCCAAAATATTACACAATGCACTGCCTACGGCTGCAACCCTGTAGCCGTAGCAGTTTCTACGGCTATTCGCAAATTCTACTGTAATTGATTAAATCCGATGCGCGAAATTACTCACTTCTCACTGACCCAAATATGATTTGACAGGAGATCGAGAGGAACAGCACTTTGGGATTGTCGATTTTAAACATCGGAGTAGCTAACTGTACCTATTCGATTAATAATCCAAATATACCGAAAGCCAACATTGCAAAGTTGTCTATGGTTGTATGGACTTTGTTACTCTTGAAGTTACTTGTTACATTTTCTTTTTGAAGCGTCCATATTTGTAAAGTTAAATTTGATACGCTGAAATGATACAGTATCACATAAAAGTATAAAATGAGCGTCCATACTTATGATACGGATACTCGATACGCCACGCCTGATCGTGATACACCGAAATGATACAAGTGTGGACCCAGCCTTACATGGAAACGTTGCGCGATTAGGGTTACCAATGACGTGAGTTACAAGAGTTTTACAGTCAGACGGAACAGATATAAATTGTCTTCTATTGTTTTTTTTAATATTGGAACTCGGACGGACATTATCTAACCATCATTTAGATGGATAGGGTTTGGAAATAAAAAAAATAATTTATGAAACTTTAGTTTTAAAACTTTACTAGTAAAAAAAGTATTTTGTAAAGTGCACGCGATGCCCTTTCATTTGATACCCCAATCGAGTATATTTTCAGATTTTCGGTTCTTCTTCCCCTCTTTCACCCCTCATAACTTTTAAACAGTTTAACCGATTTTCAACTATATCTAAGACAACTCGCGCGAGTGAACTTTCGGGAGCTATGATGCCACAGACAGACAGACATACACGTCAAACTTTAAACACCCCTCTTTTCTGTGTGAAATATGAAATTGGAAATACAGAACATTGTATAACACTGAACCCATTGTTTTGTAAACTTTTGTATAATGCAACACCATTTGTTCCTACCTAAATGTACCTAAATGTCGAGAATAATATTGAACAGCAGCTATTTCGAATATATCTACTTAATAAACATATTCTAGGGGATTTTTTTCGATAATTTTCTCGGTAGCAGAATTAATATTAATTCCCGGATATTCTAGTGGATATCATATTAGATTAGGACATAGGCTGTTTTCACCGCGGGAAAATATATCGTTCTGCGGGAAATTGTATTATAACGCGGATAACACCCAGAGCGGCAATGCCAGTCCATACTAATATTATAAAGGGGACACCGCACCACCTCTGCGCTTTAAACACGTGCTTTAACGGTGAAGGCAAACATCGTGAGGAAACCGGCATGTTCTGAGAAATTTGAAGAGTTTGAAAGACATGTGACATTCACCAACCCACTTGACCAGCGCATTGTGGTGAATTAAAGCCTAATCTCTCTCGCCAAAAGAAAAGTCCCTGTGTCCCAGCAGTGAGAACTTTAATAGGGTGAAATGGTAAATATGTCGGGAAAATTAATTATAACGGGGGTACCTACCACTGCACCGCCGCCCGGCACTGCTAGTAATTAATATATTCCAAACTAAAAGTTTGCCGTTATTACCTTGCAAAGTTAAATTGAAAAATCTATTATTCAATGAAAAATCATCCAAAGCAACCGAACTCGGTAAACTGATAAAAATACTGGGTAGGTACACTTACATCTTACATGCATGCCTTGTGCTTATTAACTATGCAACGACTTCCTATTGAACTAAGGTCATTCAGTAACGATTTTTAGCATCATTAAACAAAAATTTCAAAAGTAAACAAGATACAAAATCGTTTATTTCCATTGTTTGGTTTTACAAAATCTTACAAACTTCAAAAATAAAATACTATAAACATAAAAAAGATAAATAAGAAATAAATTTATCTTATCTGGTCGCTACGCTTATTTTACACTAGAGTAAAAAAATATTATTACTAAGGGTCGGGTTTTCCAACGTCTGAATAAAGTTAACGAATCAAGATAATATATCAGACGGCAGATTGAAGTTGTCTGTCGTCTCACCTTAATATTATATGGGTAAGTGACAATTTGTATTCCGCAATCTTAACCCTTTATTGGCTTGTTAATTGTATTCCGATATTTAAAAATCACCTCAAGTATGACGTTTACTTAAGTACCTATCTCTTGCTTGATTTTCTGAAGATAAATGAAAAACGGTCATTATAACATCATCAAGTAAATCCTAACTTGGTAAAGAAATTCTGTACAGGTTGAGCTTTCGTAGAGGTTAGTGCCACTATACTCGAGTTCTGCTAAGCTCGGAATTTTATACACTTAACAAAATGTACCGCGTTGCTTCGAATTCCTTAAATCCACAATGGGAAGTTCATTAGAAGAGTGTTTATAAAGAATACTAGAGGCTAATTGGTGTGACTGTGAAGTTTATAGCCATCGTACCTGCAGACTCGGTCGTTAATCGATAGTGTTCAGTTTCGTTGTTTCTAGTTCACAGAAATAACTTCCATGATTTCCGAGCCATTACACAGTACCTATTGAATAGCCAGTCACGAATGACAGGAACCTTAACGATATTTGAGATGCATTGATTTAAGTTTATTGCTATTGCATTGTGGATATAAGTATTTTTAACTAGCTTTTCACGCTATGGCGTTGTCTGTGTTTTTTGGATTTTCCCATGGGAACAACGTATTTACCGGCGGTAAATAGCCTTTAGCCATTCTCGACGAATACACAATACACAATACACTACGATTACGAGACAATACACTTTATTGAACACCAATTTACAAAACAAAAATTTCATATACATAATAATAGTGTCACAATTGACGGCCTTATCAATAAAAGTGAATAATCGAATAAGCTAACTAACAAGAATTATTAATATAGGACCATAGTTGCTGAAATTAGCGGTTTCAAATAAACAATAAACTCTTCAGTTTAATTATATTAGTATAGATAAGTAGAAAGAAATGTAGCAATAACTAGAAATCTATTGGAGAAGACAAATGTCCAAGATAAGTAAACAAAATGATGATAAAATTGAATTACTATATCATAATTTGACGAATAGCATAATTCGTTCTGAGATCTTTGAAGAGTTTGTAAGACAATCACCAACCCGAACTTGGCCTGCGTCTTGTCCCTAATCAAGAGAAAAGTTCCTGTGTCCCAGCACTGGGAACGTTAATAAGGTGTTGATGATGATGAATTTGAATAATTAAAGAAGAATGTTGACAAAGATATTAGAATAACCCATTTAATTTTTAAACGATGTTTCCTTTCATTTACTAAGTTTGTTAGAGATGTTTATCCTCATAATTGCCTGTAAAGATCGATGCAATCAGAATTATATCGGGTATAATTTTAACAAAGATGGCTCGATTTCCGGGCCTGCGAATTCTCATTATCTATTATTATCATCATTTCACGGGAAAATCATTATACCGCGGGTAGCACCGCGGGGCACTGCTAGCATTATACTTGAAGGACGCATTAACACTCAAACAGATATCCAAGAGTTATAGCACTCTGTTATTTCTTCCAAGTGCTCCGGCTTTTAACGATCACGTTTATGAGTTTACATTTAGAATTTTCTTAAAATACCTAGTCGCTTAAAGTACTGTTCACGAGCCATACTTCATTTCCTTTAACAGTCACCCAATGGTTTCCCTTGTGATTTGTTTTATTATTAGGACGCGGGCATTTATGACACAACCGTCGCAATATAATTCGCGATTATTTCGTGTTTCGTAATGTGGTACATCTTCTAGGAAATTAACATTATTAACCATTGACTGATATTATTAACATAACTAACTATTGGTTTTACTTGGTTTTTGTGAATAACAGCTCTCTACAGCGTATAAATCAAACGTTATGCTAAGTTTTAACTTTACACAACACGAGAGGCCTGTAAATTGTATGGGAAAACAGTCAAAAACCCTGGAATTGACTTTTATATACTGTAGAGGGGAAAAATTATTAAAAACAGGAAAATAAAAAAAACATATAATTATAAAAAAAATAACGTTTCCTATTTAAAATATTCGTACATTTTGAAGATTTCGTATATAGAGAAGAAGAAGAAGACAAAAAATGTAAAAAATGTTAAATCGTTTGCGTACCAAGAGTTGTCTGTAATTGATTAGTTCTGATAATTTTATAAAAAAAATAGGAAAGCCTATTGCACACATCGTACATTATACATTCGCTTTAAATAACTACCGATGTAAATATTTGTACGATGGGCGGCCTTACCGCTAAAAGCTAGTGTATGTTGGTTACTCTCATGCCTAAATTTGACTACTTTTTATCTGGATTAACATAAATAGACTACTTTTTAAAGTAAATCTTTACAAGGGGAAATCCATTTTAATACCGCTGAGCGTTGTTTATTAGGTACTCGAGTATTAAGAACGTGCATTTTTGTTCTGTTTAGGGCAGATATATGTATAATTAAGAAATTGGATAGCTAGCGAATGGCGACTTTAAACGCGTTTTTCATGCAAATGAGCTCTACCTAAATTAGCTAATGTCTTTTATCTGTGTTACTTAGGGCTCTGGCTGAAAATTCACTGTTTTTAATGTTAAAGTTATATTATGAAAACCTTGGTTTTATGATTTTATAAGATAAATTGTAGAAAGTTAAGGTATTTTTTCGACTTAACAGGAATGATTTGTATATGCTTAAAACTACCCCTTTTTCAAACAGATAAGCAATGACCGCTAGATTCAGTAAGATAGGAGATAACTAGGCCAGCATTATCTAAGGATATAACCGTAACTCGTATATTTCCAGTACTTTTTTCCTTTAAAAGTAAAAAGTCATACTATTTTGTAATGTGCATGTGTTGCGCTTTCATTTGAGAAACCACACGCGTAAAACTCACCGTTCAAACAAAAAAAAACTAAATTGGATCGCTTGATCCATTCGGGAGCTATGATGCCACAGACAGACAGACAGACACGTCAAACTTATAACACTCCTCTTTTTTTGTCGGGTGTTAAAAATGAAATATTACCTATAACTAAGTTTTATTATGTTATGTCACTCTCATACGTGAGATAAAAGAAGGCCTACAATCACAGCGCATTTATCTCCAGGGAAATAAAAGGAATACGGTTCACGACCGGCCGTTTCAGATAAAACAGCACCTAGCCTTTTTGTGAGTGACCTGTTTTTCGATTTTATGATGTCTAGTCCGTAATAAATGTGACCATTATTTGATTAGCCGCCCCGAAGATATGCTTTTAATCAGAATTAATTACTAATTTACGGTTCATGCCGTACTCGAAGTAGGTTAATGGCCAATCAATTCTGTGCGAGTCCGGCTAATAATGAAGAAAACTCGATTATTGTACGATTCTCTATTTCTTTTCAGATGCTGCGTTAATATTGCGCGAGGCGCTTGGTCATCATTCCCAAGTCACGTCAGCAAGTAGCGAGATGTGCGCGGAAGCAAAGAGATAAGAGGAGTTGTGAGGAGAGGAGTTCTAGGATGTTCTCCCTTTCGGAGGGGTGTGGGTGCGTCAGCTTCCGCGGAGGACGCTCGCGCTCGCGGGGGGATGACTCCTCCTCGTGCCGAAGCTCGGAGTTGGAACAGGATGTCCCTAAAAGCTTAAGCAGAAAGCTCCTCAGCGGGAAATGCAATATGAAATCTTTCGCTCCGCTGTTGAAGTTCTGGAGAAGAGATGATGTTAGCATGACTAAAGCTGAGCGCAGTAAGTATAAACTGCATTTAGCCTTATATATAAACTCAGCAATGTTCAAGAGAAGTCCTAACTTAAGGCGTTTTAAGTAAATATCCGCTATCATGCGGTATTCACGATAAATATAACATGACGCTATTTACAAGTTAGATTTTTACCCTTTTTTGCTGATCTTAGAAAGGACTGTGTTACTTAGGACCTGTTTCACCATCTCCGAGTAAAACAAGACAATGGTTAAAATATACAGCTATTTCTTTCGGTCACATGTGACAAAGTGTGATAGCTGCTTATTTTACTTGGGTTTTGTGAAATAAGCCCTTAGTCTAACAAGGAATGCGATGAAAAGCTAGCTAGTAGAAAAGTGTAATAAAAATAACATAATATACCTTCCTATCGGTGTAAATACTAATTCGATGTAGATAACTCATCATATCTGGTAGGTACTTACAACGCTGGATAAATTCGGGTTAAAATAGAATCACCATTTAGCATACATTTCCTTAACAACATAGAAACTTAATTATTTAAAGTATCAACTTGTAAATTGCCGTGCGAGCCTCATGTAAATCAAACCTTTATAAATTGCGTTTTGTGCCTTCTCAATTATAAGTACCTACAAACAAAGTGAGGATACTATTTAAGTGAGGATAAACCAATTATACACGATAATATTATCGCGGACTTAATGAAATATTATCGCAGAAAAAGAACCTTTATTGACCTATTATGTAAATGTTTCCTTAAGAATGTTAACAACACGTAAATTGGATCAGTAGCAAATCCCAATAATTAAAAACCTATCGATCTACTTCGGGTAAAACGGCTTATTAGTTCATGTAAGGTTTCTTTTCTATTTGGTTCTTCAATATGCTTGCGATTTTGAACAACCAAATTTGCATATTAAATTAAATAAATGCACACACAATATCAAGGTAACTGTTAGATATTATCACGAGTTTGTAGTTCAGTAAATTTTATTTCCCGCTTTTTAACCCCCGACCAAAAAAGAGGGGTGTTATAAGTTTGACGTGTCTGTCTGTCTGTGGCACCATACCTCCCGAACGGATGGAGCGATTTCAATTTAGTTTTTTTTTGTTAGATAGGTGAGTCTGGCGCGAGTGTTCTTAGACATGTTTCATGAAAATCGGTTGTGCCGTTTAAAAGTTATGGGGGTGAGAGTGGGTAAGGAAAACAGAAAATTTGCAAATATACTAGTGTGGTATGTGAAAAATGAAATCGCATCGCGTCCACATTACAAAATATTATGTTTTTTTACGTTTAAGGAAATTAAGGCATGGGAAACGGGGGTTTTTCTTAAATTTTAAATTTAGATTTATAATGTAATTGATTTACATAGTTATTTCTTTTTCATTAATTAACAATAATTATTCTTAAACATGTTGCAGATAAAATCATCTATGTAGCTGACATTGCTACAAAGGCATTGGGCTTTTTGTTGTCTATTTTAAGTCATTTCAAGGCTATTCAACCTTGGGAAAAACATACCTTGTTTACTTCACTTGGACAGACTTGAAAATATTTACCGTTATACCCCGGTGGCCGTGCGGAAAACACGCGACTACACCACTTAGGAATAAACTTATTAAATATTTTAATTAACTAACTAATCTAGTTACCAGTATCAGAAACACAATTAGCTAATCTGCCAATTTGTATTTACAATTAAAATTATGGAAATGTGTAGGTGGACATCGGCCATAAGCTGTTTATTTAAAATTCGGGGCGGTATACCCCGTATATTAATTCACCCGGTTTACTTTATTTTAATCCTTCGTTGGCACTTATATGCAATGTACCATTGACAATTTCATGATGGACTACTGATGATATTTTTTACACCAGGTTTTTTGATGTATACACACAATATGGATGGGCATATTGTGTGTATACATCTAAACTGCTGGCAATATCGCAACCACCAGACGCAATCCACCAATCGTTTCATTTTAAGAGTAGTTGAACTAATTAAACTGATAATTTAAATAACTTGAGCTTAGTATTTAATTATTAATACGACAGGTGTAACTTAATTTAAATACAGCAAAATTAAAACCGTCGAATTATTTAACTATCCCCTTTGCAGGGGATTGTCGCAGGGCATTTCTGGAATAGGCTGGTTTATTTACCCAGGAGCATTAAGTAAACTTTTAGTAGACTTTATTCACCCAGCTGTTTCCGGGTGCATTAAGTCGACCATTTTTAGACTTTATGCACTCAGGTATTTCATGGTGAATTATGTTGTACTGAAGCCGTAAAGTTTGGCATATTCTTAATAATATAAATTCGGTCATACCTACCTACTCGTAACCGCTACCACTTTTGTTATACGGATCATGTATGTCACTCTAAGTATAATATTATTATGTACATATTTCCATACAAAGTAAGTTTTTCAGTATGGTGATGATAACTTGCGACCTTTCCCGCTTTCCACCCACGCCACCCACGGCAATCCGCATTATAAGAGTTAGGTATAACTCTGAGTAAATTTTATTACCTGCCACAAAGTAAATTACCCTTCTATTTTTTAATTCTAGTGTATTAAACAAAGTTTAAATTCAAACTTTAAACCACTTGCTAATTAATAAAGTTGGGTAACAGCCTAAAGTTGTTCGAGAGCATCCTGGTTATAGACATTTGATTTCTGGCTAGCTGACTGGTAGCGAAACAGACAGTTTTATCTGTTTCGCTACCAGTTTTTGGTTTATGGCCCCGCAGACAAAAGAAAAATTCTAAGTTTGTAACTGGTTATAAAACTTGGTTATATACGTGTCTTAAAGGAGAAAATCCTGGCCGCAGTTGGGACTAAGAACACACGGTGACTTCGGGCACCAAGGGCCCTACCCTTGCACCGTGCCGGCCTTATTTAAGAATATCTGGCATTTTAATTTACCTAGACTAACTCAAAGAATTTTGTATATAACTCATATTATGCATGACGAATAAAATCATAGATATCTCGACGTCATCTAACATTCACATTTACACATGTCATCATCTCTTAATTCGTACTGTATTACATACTGGTTATCAAATCGACTAATATTCTGTGAATATAATATTGTATTATATTGTCCGTAGCTATGAAGGCGGCCATCCTGATTCAACAGTGGTACCGCCGGTACCTGGCGCGAATGGAGGTGCGGCGCCGATACACCTGGACCATCTTCCAGAACATCGAGTATGCGGGAGAGCACGATCAAGTCAAAGTAAGTACTCTATAAAATTCCTCTTATGCAACCCTATTAACTTCCCACTGCTGGGACACAGAGATTTCCCTCTTGATGAGAGAGATTAGGCCTTAATTTACCACGCTGGCAAATGTCACATGTCCATCAAACTCTTCCAAGTTCTCAAACCGTGCCGATTTTCTCACGATGTTTTATCTTCACCGTTAAAACACGTGTTTAAAGCGCACATATTTTTAAGGCGAAAAATTCAGAGGCTCGGGGCTGGGTTAGAACCCGCGACCTTCGGTATGAAAGTCGAGCGTGCTCTCACTTAGCCAATACGGCTTTCCAAAGTTATATGACTGTATTATGATATTGATAATTCACCAAGATCGGTGGACTGAAAACCCCACTAGGTGGTATGAGGGCTGCTAGAATATACTTGTCTAGGTTATCTAATGTCGATAATGAGCGTGTAATGTTGTAGGGCAACGCAGACGGGTGCAATTAGAAACAAGTCTTCTAATGTGTGTGGAACTTCTTATATTGTGATATACCTAAGTAAATGTGTATGTCAGCAAGTAAATATCTTTTAGTGTTGTTAGCCTTACCTATTAAAAGTAAATAAAAGCGGTTTTTATTTCCAAAATATGGCTTCGCCATTTTATATGTCTGGATTTTGGGGATAGCAGAATTTGGTTCAAGAACAATTTGCCATACTTCTGGTTGTTCCTTTATAAACTCAAGATATAAACAATATTATGATGAAAGCATGAAAGCTTAAGTGTAAAGTGCCCTCTCATTAACCCACTTTGAAAGAAAAAGGGGTTTCTAAATTCGACGCGAAGATAATGTTTTTTTAAATCTGAGGACTGCACCTATACAGTCCACAGCCTTTATATTTAATTCCATAGTTGCTTGCATGAAAAGGTTAAGCATTAAACAAACAGTATATAGGTTTCGCCAGAAATCAGAGTGCATAAGCATATTTTTAACCCCCGCCCAAAAAAGAGAGGTGTTATAAGTTTGACGTGTCTGTCTGTCTGTCTGTCTGTCTGGGACATCATAACTCCCGAACGAATGGAGCGATTTCATTCATTTTTGTATGAAAGGTGAGTTTGGCTTCATGAAATCATGAAAATCGGTTGAGCTATTTAAAAGTTATGGGGGTGAGAGTGGGGAAGGAAAACCGAAAATCTTCAAATATACTAGTGTGGGGTATCAAATGAAAGCGTTTTGCGTCCAGATTACATAATATTATGTTGTTTACATAATATTATACATTAAAGGCTATGAAATCGGGGGTTTTTCTTAAATTTGAAATTTAGATTTATTACGTTGAGTCATGGTCGTTTGACGTACCTACTTCATTTTACACTCTATGTTTTGTAAAATAAATGATTTATTATATTATTATTTGTATTATTTTGTTCCTCAAATACCCATTACTGCACTGATTTTTATTTTCACAGACCGTGATTTAAAGATTAATTTTAGCTTTAACAGCATTTCAGATACTGTAATCACGGTCGGGATCCAATTGTAACTTGTCTATCTATCCAAGATAATATCATTCTAGCATCACATTTACTTCATGTCACGTGGAAATGGGTAAGGGTGTAAGGGTAGACCGCTATGTGACGTGAATCATTGAAACCGACGTGAAGCCAACTGAAAGGGTGTCAGATATTCTGACGCCAGTTGAATTCGCTGAGCATGTCAATGTGATCATTCAATTTCATTGAACAAAGACATGGCTTCGTTGAGACCTTAGATCCATCGCATTAGCTGGAAAATTGAGCGCCCGTTCAAATCAGAGGTAGCGGAGAGGGTAATCCATTTTGTAGCAGCCTAGCTGTGTAATGGATTACCAAGCAGCTATCAGGAGATTGCTCTTTGATAATCGTGTATTGATAGCTGGCGGCGCTGATATTGCTGTGCGACAATGGAATTAAGATCGGTATCTCCGGTTTGTGGCAATCATCCAAATATTTGACTCACATTCACGGAGTGTTGAACTTTAGTAGACAAAAACATTCTAACAAATGAAATTACCCGAATTTTTTGTCTGTCTGCAGAATGATATCAAAAATGTTTTATCTGGATAAATTTTCAGCATTCATAGGCATATAACCACCCTAATATACGTTCCCACTGTTGGGACACAGAGACGAGAAGTCTCTGTCTCTTTGACGAAAGAGATTAACCCTTCATTTACCACGCTGGGTTGCGGGTTGTTGTATGACACATGTTCTTAAAACTCTTCAAATTTCTCAAGAACATGCCGGTTTCCTCACGATTTTTGCCTTTACTGTTAAAGCACGTATTAACAGCGAACATTAATTTTCGAAAAGAAAAATCTGAGGTGCGCGGCGGGGGTTTGAAACCACGACCTTCAGTATGAAAGTCGAGAATGTTTCAGCATGACTTGGGAAATATTGAAATCACATTATCATCGGCTTATCGGATCTCATTACAAACTTTATTGTTAAATGTTAAAATATGTTAAAATGTATTATCTATTGTTAGTATTGAGTAGGTATAAAGATATTTTCACGCACATGTTCTTTCCCTTGAAGAATATGGGCAGAAGTCACGCGATTCCCCGCATATAAACGGTGAAGATAGTTATGAAGTAGTTAGGCGTGGAGCCCGAGTGCAGTGAAATTTACAATTAATTAGCCAATTGGTGCTGCTGTGGATTCTATGAATAAGGCAAGATTAACCTATAAGCAATAATTGTAATATCTTAAAATTATTTTATTTTATTTTTCAGTCAAAATGTAGTTAATAAATTTGCATACCAAATGGTGTAACATGTTACACTAAACTACCTTATAACAACAAATATGTACACATGTTTAATGGCAAATAAAAATGTATATTCTATTCTATTCCACAGGGCCGAAATTAAGGGGAGGGCAACCGGGGCGCAAGCCCCGGGGCCTCCACAAACGGGGGGTTTTGGGGCCCCACAATAGAGATTTCGGAAAATGTTTGTTCCTAATTCCAACTAGTAAACACTTATTTAAGAGAATTCTTTTTTCCGTTTATATTGATATGGGTTTGTTCAATACTAAAGGAATCTAATTGGTTTCACAATAAGTTATTTATTGAAAAAATTAAGTGAAAAACAATGGGTTACTTTATTTGGAAAATAATTTGAGGCGAGGCGAGGGGCCACTGCTCCTCTGTTGCCCCAAGGCATCAGTACCTCTCAATCCGGCCCTGCTATTCCGTATGTCACAGCCACTGTTTTCCGCAACTATAAGAACTACATTGGAAAACTTGAAAATTCTGTGTATTAAGCATGCCGTGAACCGCATTAAGATTATCGCACACCAAAGTAGTAAAATGGGTAACATATTTTATCACTCTGTAACTTCTTAAATAAGATAATGATAAATTTGATAAAATATGTATGTATCATGTTCATTACCATGCAAACTTCCAACGAAAATTGGTTTGAAAATCTAGTATGTAGTAGTAGTTTTTTTTAATACGCAATTTTCACTTACAAAGTTAGGCGACTCAGGTGAGGTCAGTACTTGGATGGGTGACCGCTATGACTGCAACTTTTGCACTACTTTTTAACCCCCGACCAAAATTGATATAAGTTTGACGTGTCTGTCTGTCTATGTGCCTGTCTGTGTGTCTGTCTGCCTGTCTGGGAAATCATAGCTCCCTAACTGATGGAGCGATTCAATTTAGTTTTTTTATGAAAGGTGAGTTTGGCGCGGGTGTGCTTAGACATGTTTCATGAAAATCGGTTGAGCCGTTTAAAAGTTATGGGGGTGAGAGTGCGGGAATAAGTAAGTAAAACCGAAAATCTGCAAATATACATTGGATTAAGGCATTGGAATCGGGGGTTTTTCTTAAGTTTTATGGTTTATTAAAACGATTTGTAGCATAAAATGGTGAAATTGGGGCTTAGACCCTTATTACCTAAGTCAATAAATTTACTACACTGATTTGTATAAATAATAGTATCGGTTTTTGTTAAGAAATCAATTTTCTTTTACCTCAACAATGGATTTATCGGTATCTGTAGAGATCATTTAACTTTAAGCGCATTTTTCTACTGGAATCATCGGCTTTAGAACAGATTCAATAAACTCACCATGTAAAATTAAACAAATACTTTTATTTTCCAAAAAAAAAAAGGATGTCGTTTATCGGTTTTTGTTCCGACCCTCCTCAATTGTGGCTTTCAATTGCAACATTTCATTTTCTTGACTTCACTGGCACTGTAGTTACACGGTTTATTGTTTTTATTTCCTCCCTTTGTTTTTCGTTTAAACTGTTTTCTTACCCTCGTATTCATAAAAACTCCTATTTCTGGCTTAAATAACTAAATTAGCAAAAGCACACAATAAGCCTAATTTTGCCTTATTTTGCCTGTTATAGAGATAAACAAGGGTGAAAAACTTTTATTGAACTGTTTTTAAACAGATTTGACACTAATATAGTTTTATAGGTAAGGTTTTTTATTAAACGTTCTATTAACCTACTATAAGCATAAAATAAAAATAAAAAAATTTAGTAATAATCCGGAATTATTTATTTATTTATTTATTTAATCTTTAAATGTGCTCTGGGTTTAGTTCTATTTAAAAATAATGCGATGCAGCTCAATTTTTATGTTTGTGTGGCGGGTAGATTGTTTGTGGCAGGTGGGAAATGAATCTGATGGAAGACCAGTGTTGGTTGTAAACTTGTTTGAGTCAGCGACCACTTTGCGACATTGTATTTATTTTCTTATTAAAAGAAATTGTAAGCATATAAAAAAACCGTTATTCTTTTACTATTATGATCCGTGTACTACACTTGAAATATTTTCTTTCCATAATAAAAACGAATCATGAAAATTGGTTTTAAGAACCAATTTTCACTTCGTGGTTTAAGTTATTCGATATCATACAAAATAATAAATATAGATATATAAGTACATATAATTGGATTAGGAAACCCGTCTTTTTTTGGAAGCCTGTTAAAATTGTAATTGCTTACGTGCGAGGTTTCTAAGAATAGGTCTTCATCTTCTAATATATAAAATTCGTGTCACGGGGTGCGTAATCGAACTCCTCCGAAACGGCTTGACCGATTTTGATGATTTTTTTTGTGCTTATCCGGTATCTATGAGAATCGGCCAACATCTATTTTTCATCCCCCTAAATGTTAGGGGTAGTCCACACCTAAATTTTTTTTTTTTTTTTGACAGAATTTTTAATTTCATTTTTTTATGATACAACATATAAAAATACATACAATCTACGATCAACCCTTATTTTTTAATAGCCATTTTAGTATGGCAAAACAGCGTTTGCCGGATCAGCTAATAAGATATAAAACAATGAACTAATTACAGTTCATGAATAGATTATTATTACATCACTAGCGGTCCGCCGTATTGTGTAGTTGTAGTTCTTAAATAGTTGACCGTATTGTGAATCTAAACCATTCTCGAACCCATTTAAACACACACAAAAAGTTTCATCAAAATAGGTCCAGCCGTTTAGGAGGAGTTCAATGACTAACACACGTACAGAAGATTTATATACATAAAAAATATATTTTTTTTGTGACAGACAGCTGAAAAAAGGAGCCTTGAGTGTTAAAAAATAAAAATACATCACTCTGTTGTATATTTTGTCTAGTCATGAACCTTCAATTTATTATTTTTTTAATTTTGTGAACTCTTTGAAATATGTTCTATGAAACATTATATTTTTCTTTTTCTTTTAGAAAACAACTCGCTTTGCAATTTTGTGCTTGCTTTTGGGGAACCCACAAAACATTAAAGCTGCTAATTAGTTCTCTGAGACAAGTTATTCAAATGCTGTGTTTTAAGCCGGCTGCCGCGGCTCGGTATTGTGTTCAGGAGCGCTTATAAGACAGAAATGTGATGAACAAAGTTCGTTTATTATTTATTTGGCAAAAAAAAAACTGCAATTGAATAACTCGTCTTAGAGAACTAATAAATAGCAACATTTCCTCTTTATTTTGTTGTTTTCACATAAAAAAAACTTACAAAACCACATCTAAAATGTTAATTACGTTTGATATATTGATTGGGTAGGCACAGTTTTCTGGTAATTAATATAAACTTTGCGTTGCTTTGACCCAGATTGTAACAAATTGCTTACTGTTTGAATTTGTAGATATTTGTCGTAAATTTCTCTCTCATACGTTTGAGAATTTTCTTTTTTAAAAATGTATTGTATTGGCACAGTAGGTAATACATTGTCTTAACAATGAATATGTTTTTTTAAAGGACTCCTGCTAGAATTCTAACGAGAATGGAGACCCATGGGCGTGGATTGCTTATGCCATTTAGCAGTCTTAATGTTCGTAATACTGTTATCCATACCGTAATGTCTTACCTTGTACTTTATGATAGTACATTACGTTAATTACATCACCATCTGGTCTTATTATGTATCGCAACCATAATAATTTATTCAATACAATACAATACAATACAATATTCTTTATTGAAACACCATAAAAATTAATATTACAAAGAATTGTGCGTAGCAAAAAGTGAGACAATGGGCGGCCTTATCGCTAAAAGCGATCTCTTCCAGGCAACCTTTGGATGGAAAGAGATCATTGTACACACGGAAGCAGTGGCGTCTACAACAAAATTGTAGAAATAATAATAATAAAAATAAATACATGGGTACAAAAAGATAGGTTTAAAGATAACATAGTGAACATAATAGTAAGAAAAAGGAAATAGTGAATACAAAACAAGATAGTATGAAGAAAATACAGTATAGAAACAATAAAATAGAAAATGAAAATAATAGGTACAAGGCGTTTACAGTATCAGTAGCAAAGATTATTTTTAGTAGAAAGAAAGTAATTATATACTAAGTTTTTAAAGTTCGCTAAAGTTTTAGCTTTCCTGATTTCTACGGGTAAGGAGTTCCATAATTTGATTGCACGCACAGTGAAGGAAGTGTTGTGGATCCCTCCTCCTCCTTTCTAGGGAAGTTGGGAGGTGTCCGCTTAGACGGGGGACAGTTTTAACCCCCTTGTTCGACGTGCGCCACTTGATGGTAGTTGCGGTTCGCACACGCCGCCGCGCACCCCTGAATGCGCTCCGAAGCCGGTGGGTACGACGAGCGTCACTTGCGCGACGTTCGGGTACTTTGACCACTTGGTGGTTAGGACGACTATGTGAGCCGTCCTGGGTGGTGGTGGTAGAGGTCTCAAAGAAACACACGATATATCCGTAAAACAAGGTGTCGGCACATACGACAGACTGACACGATACGACAGACTGACACGATACGACTGACCGACACGATACGACAGACTGACACGATACGACAGACTGACGTTTCTTCTGGAGTCTTCTTTCTTGCAGACTTCTTCTTCTTCTTTCTTGCTGACTTTTTCTTTCTTGCTGACTACTTCTTTCTTGAGACTTCTTTGGAGACTGACTTGCTGACTACTTGAGTACGATTTCTACTGAGCGCGTGCCCGCTCTCCCGGGTCGAAGCTATACCGTCAAGAGAGCGGCGCTAATCGGCCTAATTACGCGACCTATTTTTCGTTACGTGCCAACACCTTTTTGTCATTTATTTATATTTTTTGTTTACAAAACATAATAAAACCTTATATATTTGTGAAGGGTACATATTTCCCTACTTAAATAACATAAAACATCACATAATATTCTTACAAGAAATAAAATACTCCCATAGACATCTTATAAGAACACGATTTTTCCTATTTTAACAATTTGAAATCTTTATAACTTTTTATCTACTTAACTTATTAACATAATTCCAACGACATAATATGAGCTATCAACAGATCTTTCTATTAATACTAAATACGCGACTATACAATAACAAAATAAAAAGCTATAAAACAATAACTTGTTCAGCTACACAATGTTAAACATTTGTACGTAGACAATTCTTTGTCTCGCTACACCTATGTCTAAGGAACGAATTTCAGTCTCATAACAAAGTACTTAATCTAGATTTGTAGGCCTTGATCCCTAACAAACAATAATAAAAACATAACTTAGAAAACTTTACAACTCTAAACACTTGTACGTAAACAACAATTCTTGCTACACCTATACCTTAGAACGACTTCAGTCTCATAGTAAAATTACTTAACGTAGGTTTGCTGTCTTGATCGCCAACATTCTCCCCCTCGTGCTGTGCACCAACCTCCTGTGGCGATTCTCCCTGCAGCAGTAACACGATCCTGGAGCTGGGTCGGCGTAGCACTCCTCCTCTGGTCTCGACGTCGACGATCCGCACACGCCCGTCTGGTCCCGGATACACCTTCTGGATGCGTCCGCGTGGCCAGATGCCTCGTGGTAGTGTGTGGTCCACGATCAGCACGACGTCTCCGACTCTCAGGTCTGTGGGGCTGGTCCTCTTCGACGTCCTTCGCGGCAGTAGCGTGGGCAGGTACTCGCGCAGCCAGCGTTGCCAGAAATGGTCGGCAAGCCGCTGCGTCGCCTTCCATGTGTCCCGGCCCACGAGCTCGTGGTCGCCAAAGCTCCCTAGCCTTGCCGCGCCGCTGGACCGCCCAAGAAGGAAGTGGTTTGGTGTGAGTGCTTCCTCCTCAAGGCTCCCTGAGAGATGTGTCAGAGGCCGAGTATTGACAACGTGCTCGGCCTCCAGCAGGAGTGTGTGAAGTACCTCCTCGCGTGGGTACCTCTCGTGTAGTGTGGCGCCTAGTGCGGTTTTGATGGATCGCACCAGACGCTCCCATGCACCGCCCATGTTAGGTGCACCAGGTGGGATGAACCTCCATGTCACGCCGATCTTCTCCGCTTCTGAGATGAGGTCTTCTTTCTTCATATCTTCTATGGCGTTCTGCAGTTCCTTGCTTGCCCCGACGAAGTTGGTCCCGTTGTCCGTGAAGATCCTCTTCGGCATGCCTCTCCTGGCGGCGAACCTCCGTAGCGCCATCATCATGCTGTCCGTGGTGAGTGATGGTGCCAGCTCAATATGCACAGCCCTAGTGGTTAGGCATGTGAATAGAGCTCCCCATCTCTTCTCGTGGCGTCTTGCTACGGTGATCATCATTGGGCCGAAGTAGTCGATACCGGTACATGTGAAAGGTGGACTGTGATGCATCAACCTTTCCTCCGGTAAATTGCCCAACGGGAGTTCTTGTGGGCGCGCCTTCCTCGTCTTGCACCATTGGCACTGGTGCTGTACTGCCTTGATTGCTGACCTCAGTCCCATTACCCAGAAGCGTTGTCTTATCTCGTTCATGATCGTTGCGTGATTTCCGTGATTGTAGCGTCGATGATATTCCTCTATGATGAGCTGTGTTGTTTTCTCTTTACTATCGAGCACGATGGGTTTTACATATTCCCGGGCGATGCCCTGTATCGCGTCGATCCTTCCTTTCATCCGCAGAATTCCATCTTCTATGACCAGATCGAGCCCCTTCAATTTCCCGCTGCTCTCCACTGGTTGCCCATGTTGAAGACGCCTTATGTCTTCTCCAAAACTCCGTTGTTGGCTTATCCTCAGTAGGAGACGTTCAGCTTGCTCTAGTAGGTCTTCCTCCAGCGGCACGTATTTCCTCGCTGGGATGGTCTTCATTGGCTTGGTCTTCCCCCAGACTGTCATCTTACGACTGGAGTTGACATGTTCTTTCTTTGTTCTGCAGAGCCTGATAAACTGCAGAACCCTTGCTGTGGTTCTCCGTAACCTTGTCCATGTTGAGAACCTCGTTGGATCTGGAGACGCGTTGATGATGCGCGCAGTTGCTGTGACGCCCGTTGACTTCTCCTCGCCGGTGGTCTCCTTCTTGAATGTCCTTGGTGCGGGCCAGTGTTCTTCTTTTTGTTTCAAGAAGTCTGGTCCGGTGTACCATCGGTGGTTGCAGTCGAAGTTGTCCGGCACGTCCCGCGTCGCGTCGTCTGCTGGATTCTGTGCTGTGGGAACCCATCTCCAGTCCTGTGGTTTGGTGAGATCTTCTATCTCCGCCAAACGATGAGCCACGAATGTCTTGAACGTCCTCGGGTCCGTCTTGATCCATGAAAGGACGACGCTGGAGTCCGTCCAGTACGTCCTTCTTGTCACCTGAAGGTCCATCTCCTCTGCGACTGCGTGCGCGAGTCTGCTCCCGAGCAAGGCGGCCTGTAACTCCAACCTTGGAATGGAGACTGGTTTCAGTGGTGTGACTCGTACTTTTGCTGCTACTAGGATGACGTGGTACTCTTCTCCTAGTCCTCTCGTCCTCCAGTAGGTGGTAGCTGCCAATGCCGTCTCGCTGGCATCCGTGAACGTGTGCAGCTCCCCCTCGGTGCGGTGTGGCGCCAGACATCTCGGAATTTGAAGATCCTGTAAAAGTTTTATCTTCTCCAGGTAGTTCGTCCATACCTTGAACTCGTCATCCTTGACTTCTTCATCCCAGCCAACACCGCTCCGCCAGATGTTCTGTAGCAGCTTCTTTCCTTGGATGAGGACTGGCGACGCCAACCCGAGTGGGTCGAAGGTCGACATCACCGCGCTCGTGACTTCCCTTTTTGTGGGTACTTGTAGCCCTCTGGCTATCTCTTCTGGGGTGTTCCGTAGGTTTGTCCTGAAGCCGATGGAGTCCTTTTCCGTGAACCAGCGTAGTCCCAGAGTCTTTTCCTCTTTCTCGCCTATGTTCACCTCCGTTTTCTCTACCGTGTCCTCGGTCTTCAGTTCCTGTAACAACTCAGGTTGATTTGACGCCCATCCCCTGAGCTGGAACCCCGCTTTCTCGTGTATGAAGCCCACTTGTTTTGTTACATCCCGGAACTCCTCTTCTGAATGGAAGCTGTGCAGGTAGTCGTCCATGTAGTGGTTCCGCTCGATCGCTCTCGCCGCTTCTGGGAACTCGTTCTTGTAGTCCGCTGCGTTCCTGTTTTTGACGTAGATCGCTGTGCTCGGAGACGATGCTGCGCCGAAGATAACTGATGTCATCCTGTACTCCTTCGGCGGCACGTTGCGGTTGTCCCCTCGCCACAGGAACCGGAGGCTGTCTCGATCTTCTGGCCTGATGCGGATCTGCAAGAACATCTCCTTTATGTCGGCTGCCACCGCCAGTGGTCCTCTCCGGAACCTCAGCAGCACTCCAAAGAGCGACTGCAGGAGATCGGGACCCGGCAGTAGAGCGTCGTTGAGGCTTCTTCCTCCCGATCTTGCTGCGGCGTCGAAGACTATTCTGATCTTCTTCTTCAACGGGTGTACCACAGAGAAATGTGGTAGGTACCACAGCTTGTCCGTTTCTTTCGTCTCGGGTGCCTCTTCTGCGTAGTTGCTGTCGATGAGGTGTTGGATCTGCTTGCCGTATTCCAACTTCAGCTGTGGGTTCTTGTCAATCTTCTTTTCCATGTTGAAGAGCCGATGCTTTGCTGACGTGTAACTTTCAGGCATCGCGTCATCTTCGTTCTTCCACAGCAGTCCAACCTCGAAACGACCGTCTTTCATTCTTTTACATGTCCTCTCAAGTACATTGAGAGCTCTTCCTTCGGAGTCCGTTGTAGGCCTTCTCGGTTGCACCCCGAGTGCCTCGATGGCGAAGTGGTCCTTGATGAGCTGATGCATCTCCTCTTCCGGCGTACTGACATGAAGACACGTGTTGATAAAGTGCACTGCCTTGGCACCTCTGTTGTCAGTCCCGTGGAGCACCCATCCTAGTCCTGTTCTGGACGCGACCGGTTCGCCTGGCTTCCCTCTTCTTAAATCTTGAGTCACGATCAGCTCCCAGTTGTCTTGCCCTATGAGCAGCTGAGGCGACTCCCCTTCGTAGTGAAGAATATCGGTGATCTTCTTAAGATGTGAGTAACTTTCAATCTTCTTCTTGTCCAGGAACTGAGGCGTAAGCTTCAAATCGTCAACGGTTCGAACCCTCTTGATTGTTCTCCGTTGCCTTTGATGGACCCCCTTCACTTTGAGGTCGATCACTTGTGAATCCTTCTTCTTGATGAGCTTCCCTCCAACTGTCTCGATGACCAGTTCTTCTTTGTTCCCCCTAACACCGATTTCTTCTGCCACTTTCTTGTCCAAAAGTGACACCGTAGATCCCTCGTCCATAAGCGCGAGGATCTTCCTTGATGCCTTCGGCCCGAAGACTTCCACTTGCACGATCTTCAGGTAGGCCCTTGCGTTGTTCACGGCGTTCACCGACACCGCGACACCCTTTTCTTTCGAAGACGTATCTTCACATCCACCAGAGGCCTTGTCCTCTGGCTTGACATGCAGCAGATGATGATGCCATCGCTTGCATTCCTTGCATGGCGGCTTCCTGCAATCCTCCTTGCGGTGTGTTCCCTGGAGGCACTTGAAGCAGACGCGACTCCTCTTGATTATCGCCCACCTGTTGTGGACCGATGCATTCAGGAACTGCTGGCATCCGATGGGGAAGTGTTCACCCTTACACGCTGGGCACTTCTTCTCCACCACCCTTGAGTCCTGATCCCGTTCTTGTGTAGTGTGCGTCGCTTGCCGTGTCCTCTTGAAGCCTCCTCCCTTGTCTTCTAACGTGGCGAAGGCTCCACATTTGTCCGCTTCTGCATCCAGGAACTTGGAAACTAGAGTCAGGTCCGAGAATCCCCCTTCTTCCTTAGCAGCTGTGTAGTCGTACCAACGAAACTTCAATATCGTTGGCATCTTCTCGACGATCTGCTTCATGATCTCCGGCGAGTGTAGGTACTGCGGCTTCTTGAGTCCTTTGATTGCCGCCACGCTGTTGGAGATCTGATTCGAGAAGGCACAGATGTCCCTGGGGTTCTCAGTGATTCTTGATAACGCCTTTATCTTCTCTAGTTCCGCTAGCACCAGAGCGTCCGGCCTCCCGTACCTCCTCTTGAGGGCTTCCATCACTTCTACTGGAGAGGCTTCGGAATATAGGAGACTCTTGATTGCTTCTCTTGCGCTGCCCTTCACGGCTTTTCGTAACCGCGCCATATTTTGCACTTCACTGAAGAGGCCTGCTGTGTCTGTGTACACCACCTTGAACGCCGTCCATTCGCTGCTACTTCCATCGAAGAATGGCAGCTCGTGTATATACTGCGGTTGTGACGGCGCCCCTCTGCCTCCAGTGAAGGCTTCTTTCAGAGCAGCTGTCAGGGTCTGGATCTCTATCGTGGTTCCCCTTGCTGAAGAGTCTTCAGGTTTCACCATCCTCTGAGGCTCTTCGGGATTCTTCTTCTCTTCCATAACTGAAGATTCGATCCAGTCCTGCACCTGGGCTGCCTTATCCTGTACATCCACCTGGTCTTCCACGGAGTCTTCATCATCGCACTGAGCCAGTTCCAACCTGACTCGGGCCAGCTTGGCTGCTGCCTGGGCCTGCTTCAGCTCCTGCAACGCCAAGTCCTCTTGGGCTTTGAGTTCCCTTCTTCGTGCTGAAGAACTCGTGGTCCTCACAGACCGGGCTTGACGACCTGCCCTCCCCGGCTTCAAGGTCGTGGCAGAACCACCCGCACCTTCTTCCGGGTCCCTTACTGGGGCTTCTCTGGTCGTGTTGGTCTCATATGTAGTCGTAGTCTCTGTTGTTCCAGTGGTCGTGGTACCTTGTGTACCCGAAGAGTCGGAGGTTGTTCCCTTGGTTCCTGATGACCCTGACGCTGTCGCAGACGTGACTCCTTCTTTGCCCAACCGTTCTTCTGTCTCGCCCTTTCCAGAGGCGCGGGACAGAGGGCGCAAGGAGGCATCCTTCTGTGACCTGGTAACTGGCATCTTCTCTTCTTTATTCATCCGGGTTCTTCCTTCCGATCTTCTGGCTTCTTATCCTCTGCAGGGATCCGGCTCGAAGGACCAAAAACTGTTGTGGATCCCTCCTCCTCCTTTCTAGGGAAGTTGGGAGGTGTCCGCTTAGACGGGGGACAGTTTTAACCCCCTTGTTCGACGTGCGCCACTTGATGGTAGTTGCGGTTCGCACACGCCGCCGCGCACCCCTGAATGCGCTCCGAAGCCGGTGGGTACGACGAGCGTCACTTGCGCGACGTTCGGGTACTTTGACCACTTGGTGGTTAGGACGACTATGTGAGCCGTCCTGGGTGGTGGTGGTAGAGGTCTCAAAGAAACACACGATATATCCGTAAAACAAGGTGTCGGCACATACGACAGACTGACACGATACGACAGACTGACACGATACGACTGACCGACACGATACGACAGACTGACACGATACGACAGACTGACGTTTCTTCTGGAGTCTTCTTTCTTGCAGACTTCTTCTTCTTCTTTCTTGCTGACTTTTTCTTTCTTGCTGACTACTTCTTTCTTGAGACTTCTTTGGAGACTGACTTGCTGACTACTTGAGTACGATTTCTACTGAGCGCGTGCCCGCTCTCCCGGGTCGAAGCTATACCGTCAAGAGAGCGGCGCTAATCGGCCTAATTACGCGACCTATTTTTCGTTACGTGCCAACACCTTTTTGTCATTTATTTATATTTTTTGTTTACAAAACATAATAAAACCTTATATATTTGTGAAGGGTACATATTTCCCTACTTAAATAACATAAAACATCACATAATATTCTTACAAGAAATAAAATACTCCCATAGACATCTTATAAGAACACGATTTTTCCTATTTTAACAATTTGAAATCTTTATAACTTTTTATCTACTTAACTTATTAACATAATTCCAACGACATAATATGAGCTATCAACAGATCTTTCTATTAATACTAAATACGCGACTATACAATAACAAAATAAAAAGCTATAAAACAATAACTTGTTCAGCTACACAATGTTAAACATTTGTACGTAGACAATTCTTTGTCTCGCTACACCTATGTCTAAGGAACGAATTTCAGTCTCATAACAAAGTACTTAATCTAGATTTGTAGGCCTTGATCCCTAACAAACAATAATAAAAACATAACTTAGAAAACTTTACAACTCTAAACACTTGTACGTAAACAACAATTCTTGCTACACCTATACCTTAGAACGACTTCAGTCTCATAGTAAAATTACTTAACGTAGGTTTGCTGTCTTGATCGCCAACAGAAGAGATAGAGGAATGGAGGAATTCAATGTAATTGTAGTCCGTAGTTCAGAGCGTTATGAGCTTCTTAACATATGAATATTAAGTATCCGAATATACAAGTTATTATAAGTAATGACGGGATTTTCAGCATGAAAAACACATCATCTTTTACGTGATGGTTGTTTTTTTGCAAAAATTTTGTTTAATAAAAAGTTATTTATTCTTTTGCTCCATTTTTGTTTAATATTATCTAATAATGGTTGAGTTTACATCGTTTTATTTACATGGGGTATTTTTAGCGAAAAAGAAGTTAAAAACACTAATTAATAAAATAATATTATGTGAATAAATAAAAATAACCCATATTATTTTCCTATAAAATAGGTGAAATAATATCCTCGGTTTATACTTTGTGCACTTTATGCAGACTCACTTGTGTGAAATTCAGTAAATAAATGAATTTACTGAATTTCACACTTGTCCCTATCATCATCATAAGCACCTTTTTACGTTCTCACCGCTTCCCAGCGGTGAGAACGTAAATTCTCAGGGAATTCTCTCTTGACGATAGATTATACCTTAAACTCTTTAACTTACTCTTCAAAGTCCTCACAATGTTTGCCTTTACCGTTAAAGTACGTGTTTAAAGTGCATATAAGAAAAAAAAGTAAAAAAAAAGTGTGTGTGTGTCAGCTACGACGCGACGATTGGAGTTTACTCCTTACGAACGATAATTATGATATACTTATATCGAATAGAAAAAAAGGGTAAATGAACGCATCTGCTAAAATGATAAGAGAAACAAACATATATCTGTAATTATTCGAATTATTTATATTACTTCAATAAAGCGTATTACATAAAGTATATTAAAAAATAATATAAATAAAATACATCGAGACTACGAAGTATCGCGCAAAGAGGAGACCCCGAGAATGAGATACGCTGTGTAATGTATTCCATCTCATTCTTTTACACGTTCAATCCTACAGATATATATGTTTGTCTCTTTCTACGTAACGCCTCAACTTTTCGTGTTACACTTGATTTTACTCCTCATAAAATTTCCGTACCGGGCCTTATAACTCAAATCCTTTCTTAAGGAGTAAACTCCAAAAAACAGGTTTGCGTGGCTTTGTTTGACACAACTTTCGCGATGAAAGTCGAGTCTGCTCCACTTAGTAACACTAAAACGGCTTTTTACTACTATGCCTGTGGTTCTCTTATTTTTCCGTAAAGATCAAGTAGCACTCACTGGGCGGGCTTGCACTTGTAAATACGAGACAACATGTTTCACTTATCAAAATAACCTTATGAGTGCATAATATTTACGGGCCCTGTGCTTATGACAAGCAAATTAAAGCTAAGCTTAGCTTTAATTAATTAAGCCCTGTTTCATACAGGGCTTCATTTGAAATAGACGTGAATAAATTATTCTCACAGAAAAAGACTAGGTATATATCACGGAGCAAGCCGTGCGAAGACAGCTCTTCTTTTAGATTTTTATTTCTTTGTGTGGATGCAGACTAAATAAGGACTAGAAAAATTGCAGTGCACAATAACCAAGTAAAATTGAATGAGAGAAAAAGAAAACCAAAATATATAGCTTAGTTTCTCTGAGAAAAAAGAACATGTTTGAACTCTAAACGTTTCAAGCAATTGTTCGCACGATAATATTTCGATTATGGTGTTGTTCATTTGAAAGCAATAAACTACTAGATAATATTTTACCTCAATTACGTAGGTACTAAATAAAAATTTACTTACAAACTTAAGTGTGTTGTTAATAATACCAAATACAGAATACATATAATTAGATTTACAGCATCCAAAATTTTTAATTCACACTTTAAGTCCAAGTTAGAGCGGACAATTTGTTCGATTAGAGTCGGCAAATAAATTAACTAGAGTGGGCATAAAATACTTACGACTATGCTCCTGTGCTCACGCTTTTATTGTTCAAAAGTGCCGAAATTTTTAACATGACTATTTTCACATAAATTATGCATTGTCAATGGCTCGATACCATAAGGCATGTCCTTTAGATATGTGGGGTGTATGCCTATGTACTGAAAACATTCGGCATGAATAAATTCAGACTGAGAATCAGTGAGGTTGCGTGTGGACGGAAGTGTTTATTGCTCGGCATTATTTGGGCACACATGTCGCATGCTACAGTCATAGCATAATGCTACAGTTTGAGAATGGCGTGATTCTATGCGGTATCATTACGGGGATTCACAACTCTATGTATTTTTCATGCGCTCATCTAAAATGAAGTTATGTACCTATAATATCCTACTTAGTGGTAAAGTAAGTGTGTTTGTTGCTCTTTCACGCAAAAACTACTGAGTGTTTTTTGATGAAACTTCACAAGTAATAAAAAAGCTTACATATCAGAATATCACATAAAAGCCGCTTTTTAGGAATCGATTTGTGGGTGTTATTTGAACTACTATTTAAGAGAACCATTTGAGATGAGCTTTTCACAGGCTGCACGCAAGGTTCATAAGGTTAAATTAGCTTTTTATAGATACGATACGTCCTCCTGCTGTCCAACGGTGTGCCTTGACTTTGATTGACTAGTCATGTGCGTGCACAATTTATTCGCATGGAAAAATCTTGAGGGCTTGAACTGTGAATGACTGAAAATACCAAAATTGCAGTTAGATATCTTCGTGTTGTGAGGTGAAATTTTAAACTAAGCGTGAAGTTTTCAAGTTCACTCATGATGCTATAAATATATAAATTCTATAAGTATGAGATGGACTCATACAAAGAGGGTTCAGTGTTATTCTACTGGTTATATACTTTTTGTAAAAATAATAAAAAAAATAATGTAAAAGTCAAAGAGGTTTACTCAAAGCGATCACGCATCCAAGTACAGACCGCGCGCAACATAGCTTAACTTTTTAATATCACGTTTGCTGTATGTGTGCCCCTTAATATCACTCCTCTATATCTATTACGGTTCTAAAGAAACAGCCTGATCATGGATGGACAGACAGACAACGAAGTGTCAGCGATAGGGTCTCGTTTTGTACGGAACCCTAAAATAGATATCGTTGCCCTATATCCGGACATTCCTACCTAACGAGTGTTATCAATGCTCCGTTTTTCTGCCTTACTCAAAGTCAAAGCTCTATGTTAAAAAGGCAATCGTGCGAACGGACGGTTACGTTCTATATTTCAATTGTAGTCGGACTGAAACCTTGAATTTTTACCTGATAATATTATTTTATTTTTTCTTGAAAGGAGAATTACGAAAGTGATTTTTGAAGGTAAAAAATCCTTTGGCTGAAAACCATTTTGTAAAACTAGATAATCATGATTTACGAATAAATTTAATATATTGTCCACAGCTTTACAACTTCTTCAACGCGTTACTGAGTCACATGAAGGATGCCAACGGAAGGCCTTCGTCAGAAAGAACGTCTAGAACTGCTTCGATACGTAAGTTATGAGTCAATGAGCATTGTTGTACATACATAAAACAAGCTTTACTTATGTGTGTCCAAAATAAATGCTTATATTTAGTTACTTACTTATTTAGCTTCTTCGGCTAAGCTATCTGTATCCATGTCATGATAGTTGCAATAATGCATTGCCATCGTATAGCTCAGCCGGACACTGGGATGTTTGGGAATTCAATTAGAAAGATTTGATTTCAGATAATCGGGATAGATTACCTTTAAAACGAAAATATGATCTGCTCTTAGTCCTTCTACTTTTGCCGACATGGTTAAAAAGGACTCAAAAAGTTTTGTTAAGCCGTTGAACCTAAGCTCTGTAGCCATTTACCCCAATGACAAACAGAAAACCAGTGACGAAACAAAATCTATAGTCCAACAAATTATTCGGCCGCAAGAGATGAAACTACAAGTTAGAGCTCTAAGGAAAACAAGGAACGGTGGAGTTATTATAAGCACAGAGACCCGGGACGATATTGAGAAGTTGAAGAATCTTACGCAGATCACGAACTCTGGCCTCTCAGTTGACGAGCCTTACAAGCGTAGACCTCGACTAGTCGTCTTAGGGGTGCCCACATCTATGCAGGATAAAGATTTTTTCATGTGCCTGTACAAACAAAATTTGGCCGATACAACAGAAGACCTATCCTTAGAAAAGTTTCTGTCAGTCGTGAAAATCAGCCATAAATCAGGCAGGAAAGATTCTGATTCCTGTAATTTCATCATTGAAGTTTCTGCAGATATTCGGAGAGCTCTAATAAATAACGAAAGGGTTTTTATTAATTGGTCTTCTTGTCCTATCAGAGACTTTACACTCGTGACCAGATGCTATAAATGCCAACAGTACGGTCACGCGGCCAAGACATGCAGGGAGACCATATACACTTGCGGCCACTGTGGTGACCAAGGCCACACCGTGAAGGAATGCACTAGAAAGGAGGATGAGCCAAAATGTGCCACATGTCATCGCTTTAAGAAACCATGTGGACACGCCACAGGCTCTACAGAATGTCCAGCAAAAACAGCGGAAAATAGATATATTAATTCCATAGATTACGGGACTCCAAAAAAATAGAATCATTGATTTGAATCCTATCACAATTATTACGTAATAGTGCAACAGTTACTAACACAGTTATACCTACTAACCCACATTCTAGTTTTTGCAAACTCAGCTGCACAGCATGTTTATATTTACTTAACTAGGTTATTTTAATTAGACACTAAATTTTTTGTTATATTGATGTTCTTAGAAATACTGCTTAGTTTATTTATCTTGCCTATTGTTTATGTCTTTTAGCCTGAGATACAGGATAACCCTAGTTCAGGCTCATGTATTCCATACCTATTTTAAACGTTTTTATACCTATAGTTATAAGTGAATTTTGTTAATATTTGAATAAAATTTATTTATTTATTTATTTATTTATTTATGAACAAAATAATATCATTATTCTATTAAATTGATATTTCACAAACGCAAATACTCGTTCACAAGCTCGCATTTTTGTTCGTTAATATATAGGTTGTTCTAGAATAAGTGTAGTTATAGTATTTAGATTAATTTGTTTTATTTTTCTGTGGACTATATTGTTAGTGCATATTGTCACCCAACTCCTTTAACACGTCTCCTGTATGTCGAGGTTAGAAAACTCTTGGCTAAGTTATCAACTTTTATATGTGTATTTTTGTGTGCAACAAGGAATTTATGAATGTATGAACTTGCCTAAAATATAAGAGTACATTTATACTTTTAATTTTTCAGTATTCGGCGGACTATATTACAGTTTCCCATCTCAAAAGATTTCTAATACCTAATACAGGTTTTTATTTGGACAGCATCCCAAGCCTAAAGTTTTTATTTTAAATTCTTTTTAAATTAGTCGCATATATTCTGTGGTCACAACGATACAGAGTCCCAAATTAAAATCCGGCCTTTGCTAAAAAGTATTGACAATAACAACCATTTTTAAAGTGCACTTAAAAAAATGTGTTTTTCATGTTATTATTATAGACCAAACAAGCAAACATACCCTATCTACAGCCAATGTGAAGCTCTAACCACATAGTTGTTTATGTCTACGTTTATGAGCGCAAAATGGCTGACCTCGGGCCAGCCGTGTCAAACGAGCATACCCACAAAATGGGAGCTTGTGAACGAGTGTTTGCGGTTGTGAAATATCAGTTTCATACAATAATGTTAATTGTCGAATTTGAGTTAAGGTGTTGACGGGACCTTTGTTTTTGACCCCTTCAAAAGTAAACCCTAGGATGGGAAAGGAAATAAATTTTAACTGCTTTCCATAATGATCAACTGACACATAAATAAAGAAAATGCAGTGTGCTCTATCACGCTAAACTGAATTCCGATATACATATTTGGCCTGCCTGTCTCAAGGCGAACCTTGATGCATTTATAAATAAGTATGTGTTGCCTTAAAAATCCTAGCATTGGTTGGACATTGCTCACATCATATTCACGCAACGTTACGGCATCCAATGTCCGAGTAGGGCTATTTAATAGGAGCATACATATCTAGAATACTGTTCCCTGCTACCCTACATTATTCAACAGACTGCAGTGACCTTTGTAGGTAATGCAGTCAAACTTAACTGGGTCTCGGCTATTTATGGATTGAATCTGGATGAAATCCGTTATAGGTTTTATTATTAATAAATACCTCAGCAGTGCTACAGGGGTTAGTAAGATTTTGTCCTCGAACTTTGCCGTCGAAATATAATATTTCGCAGGTTATGGTTGAGGTAGGTAAAAACCTTTGCAAAACCGAAGTTTATACTTTGTTTATTTTCTTCTTATAATTTTTATGTAATTGTAGTTTCCACTATTTCTGTTCTCGTAGTATCTTAAAACTAAATATTTTCCTTTTGTGCCCAACAAGAACTAAATAGGATATAAGTTTAGTCTACCTCCTCAAAACTTTTACCATCTTTAAAAGGAATGCGCTTTGAAACACAAAATTCAGATAAGAACCTTAAATTCTTAGTCTGTCGACAAGTTTAATTACATTCTCAATATTCTTAACATGCAACCACGTTTATAGCTTTTGTCTGAAGAAGCTACTTGACGATCAACTAGCCTTGTTGTGTTCACGTTCTGTTTTTGGCCACGATTTTGACATAAATTGATTAAAATGTGTTTCTACAGACACATCATTACGTGACATTTTTTTAAGCTCTGACAGAACCCAAAGTTGTACATTTGTTTTTGATACGCAAAAAGATAAAAAAATAGACCGACCCTTCGCGAACACGGCACGGACACCGCGAGAAGTCCGAATCAAGTTCAAATTGCAAGAGACAGTAATTGAAGTACTAAATATCTCAGTTTTTCTTGACTAGAGAGCTTTATGGGACTTTGTCTGTTTACAGCGCATATAGCGTGAATGTTGTGTGCATAGTGGATTAAAATCCTATTCTGTAACTGGGTTTTATCAACTGTGTACAACATAGAGCCGTGTTGGTTAAGTAGAAGCACACTCGACTTTCATTCTGGAGGTCGCGGGATCGAACCCGCCACGCATCTCTTGATTTTTCTTCTTGAGAAATGTATGTGCGCTTATAAACACGTGCTTTAACGGTGAAGGTAAACATCGTGAGGAAACCGGCATGTTCTGACTACTTTAAAGAGTTTGAAGGACATGTGACATTCACCAACCCGCAATTGGCCAGCGTGGTGAATTAAGGCCTAATCTCTCTCGCCAAGAGAGAAGTCCCTGTGTCCCAGCAGTGGGAACGTTAATAGAGTGTAGGATGATGTTGACAACATAAACATTTTTTAATTGCAAGTTCAGCAAACAGACAATTATGGTACTCGTTCCGTAGCCGAATGTAATGCCAAATAATCTGTGTAAATATACTGTTCACAAGTAAGTACTATTTTGATAATAGAGTTGTATGTGCACTTTTTGACAATTTTCTGCTAGTAATCGGATCAGAAAAAGAAAAAGTTTTCAGAAATGAAAAACACAACTTGCAAAAATTATATGTAAATATACGTTTTTTGTCTAATCTCCGAGCAGACTATGTATATTAATTGGTATATCCTATATCGATGACAAATACCGATCTGGAATCTGGAAAACGATTAGTTTACAAAACTAACTGGCAAGTCGTAGCAGCTGGCAATCGCGATGCCATTACCAAGAACTGGACTGAACTATGCATACATATTATATGCCTATCATATCAAGTTGATGACGCTTTGATACATACATTATGTTAACATTGGCAGATACGTTGTGAGCGAGGCCATTTATTAAGAACGTGTCTTGATTAATATAGGATTCCAGAAAATTATTATGAATCTAGGTAAAATGTATACAGAAGATAATGACCAACCTTACTTCAATTTGTCATTATTATTAGAATATTTATATGGGGGGAGGCCTTTGCCCAGCAGTGGGACACAGGGGGCTTATAACAATAATAATAATTAGAATATTTAATAAATTCGAGAATTCGTACACCGCGGGTTCCGTGCAATTGAATAGTTTATACACTATTAATAATAAGAAGAAACACCCAAATTAAAAACCAAAGTGCAAAATGCTGCAGTCAGAGTGGCCCAATTTTAAAGTTGCTTAACTTTTTGATAAAACCCTTGTTTACCGCTCCTTATATTTATTATTTGTTTTTAGTATTTAAGCGGCGACATAAATACATCAACCCTCAAAATGTTAACTCTCTAATATCACGATTTATGAGATACAGCCTGGTGACAAGCGGACAAACAGACAACAAAGTCTCAGTAATATAAGCCTTTGGACCTTTGCCTTTGCCTTACGACACCTTAAACATTTTCGCATAAGTTATGACATAACCTTCAAATTTATGAAACTACGCTAGGTAGGTACTTAAACTAAGATTTTCGTAGCAATAAGGTATATCTGTCAGGGTTGAATTCGAAACTTCCGACTTGAAAAATTAGCAGACCAGAAAGTCGGGCGATCGTATTTCTTGGCATGCTAGAAAATAATAGAGCCAAGCCAACGAATAACTGCCACAGTGGCGCGGTGGACTAAGGTCCGCTTGCGGCGCTAGAGGCAGCGGGTTCGTTTCCCGTCAAGGAGTGAAGTGTTTGTATGTTCTGCAAGCACTTTTTCCTTGGTCTTGGTGTTTTATATTATTAAAAAAAATCTATAAATGTATATCTATTATTAGGTCCTTACATATGAAATTGGCGTTTTTCGTACTGGCCACTTTAATCACAAATTTCTCCTCTTTGGTAAGGAATTCAAAATTCAAATTTGTACAGCTATAGACTCATGTATTTGTGCTTCGATGATCGTCATTCATTTGTTTTTTTTCTTCTGTTTTTTCTGTTTGCGTCACTCATTTTACAAAATGGAAAACTTAAAATATCGCATTATTTACGAGTACGAGTTCCGCCGTGGCACTAGTGCTGCGGAAACAACTCGAAGGGTGAATGATGTGTATGGCGGTCGTGTTGCAAAAGAAAACACAGTTCGTTTTTGGTTCCAACGTTTTCGTTCTGGAAATTTCGACTTGCAGAACAAGCCCCGTGGACGGCCTGAGACTCAAGTTGATAATGAAGAGTTGAAGGCTATTGTGGAAGCGGATCCATCGCAAACCACGTCCGAGTTAGCTGCAGGCTGCGGTGTTAGTGATAAAACTGTTTTAATTCACTTGAAGCAAATTGGGAAGATTAAAAAGCTTGAAAGGTGGGTACCTCACGAATTGACTGAAGCAAACCGGCAAACGCGCGTCGACTGCTGCGTTACATTACTAAACCGGCACAATAATGAAGGTATTTTAAACCGAATCATTACCTGTGATGAAAAATGGGTTCTTTACGATAATCGGAAGCGCTCAGCGCAATGGTTGGATCCTGGCCAGCCAGCCAAATCCTGCCCCAAGCGAAAATTAACCCCAAAAAAGTTACTTGTAAGCGTTTGGTGGACTAGTGCCGGTATTGTTCATTACAGTTTTCTCAAATCTGGCCAGACTATTACGGCTGATGTCTATTGTCAGCAATTGCAAACCATGATGGAAAAGCTAGCGGCTAAACAACCTAGGCTGGTCAATCGCTCCACGCCACTGCTGCTTCACGACAACGCTAGACCACACACTGCGCAACAGACGGCTACTAAATTAGAAGAGCTTCAATTGGAAAGTCTAAGACATCCTCCGTACTCCCCGGACCTTGCTCCAACAGATTACCATTTTTTTCGAAATTTGGATAACTTCTTGCAAGGGAAAAAATTCAACTCCGATGGGGCAGTCCAAATCGCCTTCAAAGATTTTATTGATTCCCGTCCGACTGGTTTTTTTAGTAAAGGGATCAATGAACTACCTATAAGATGGCAAAAGTGCATAGAAAATAATGGTTCATACTTTGATTAATTAAATATATTATATTAAAAAATATTCGACTTTTTGTTCCTCCCATACAAAACGCCAATTTCATATGTAAGGACCTAATATATTATTTTTATGTATATTAAATTACAAACAGCCAAGACAACGAAGGAAGGAAGGGTCTGAGCACTTCGCACGTGTCTTGTCTGTCTCTACCATAACCTTTTCACGGTATTTGTATTTTTGTAATTTATTCATTGTAAACAACATGATGTAAATTAAAAATGGTCGACTCTACACTGCTCCAAGTTACATTTCATTCAAACGTCCCATTTGTATCACACGGAAAACAAAATAGATTAACCCAAAAATGTACTCTCCATTTATACAATTCTTGGCTTGGCCAAAATTTTGCTTTGGCTATTATTGTAAGCATTTAAGCAAGTGATGATTATTTCGGTAAACTATTTTTATGTCAATAAAGAAATTTTACTTTTTATCTTTAACTGCCTCAGTGGCGCGGTGGGCGAAGGTTCGCTTGCGGCGCAAGAGGAAGAGGGTTTGACTCCCCTCGAGGGGTCAAGTGTTTATACATTGTTCTACAAGCACTTTCTCCTTGGTCTGGGTGTTTAATTTGTATACTAAAAAAATATCTTTATCTATTATATTAAGTATTGGGCGATATAATGAAAGGGGAACTCCCCTTATCACTAAAACGCAAATTAATGGACGTATGCATTCTCCCCGTTCTCACGTACGGTGCGCAAACATGGTCCTTAACTAAATGTCAAATGTCCAATCTCCAAGTCACTCAACGTGCGATGGAGCGCAGCATATTAGGTGTCAAACGTACGGACAGAGTCCGAAACACCGACCTGCGCGCCAAGACACAGATCGCAGACGTAGCTCAAAAAGCCGCCAAGTTGAAGTGGGACTGGGCTGGTCACGTCTGCCGTATGCCAGAAGAGCTGTGGGCAAGGCTGTAGCCACCGAGTGGCACCCAGACCTAGCGAGAAGGCGACGCGGCAGACCTCGGCGACGATGGCGGGACGAGTTTGACAGTTTTCTGCATGACTGGCGAGAAGTGGCCGGAGATCGGGAGTTGTGGAAAAAATGGGGGGAGGCCTTTGCCCAGCAGTGGGACACAGGGGGCTTATAATAAATAAATAATATAATTATATTAAGTATATCATATGTTAAGTACCCGAAACTCAAGGTCAAAGTAAGCTAAGCTTGTGTTACGGGTATAACATAACGTGATCTGCTGCTTACCCGTTATTTTCAAATTGTAGTGGAACAAGTATTCTCTGAGGAGTCCGACGAGGGTGGGGGCGTGGACGAGACTGCTCCCCCCAAATCCACTCGAGGTCCTGACTTGGAGTTTCCTCTTCAGAGAAAGGACATCGATTTACTTATTGAAGCATTTAGAAAGAAGAAGGTTTGTACTTTTAAACTTATATTTGTCACATTTGGTTCTTTACAGCGACAGATAGGTTACAATTATGATTATGTAAGAAAAAAAAAATATTTCAGACGCTGTCCTAAAAAAAGTGATTAGTAAAAAAAGGTGTGTGTGCGATTCACACACGATAGAAGTGAAACTTCAGTAAATCGACGAAAGAATAATAAGAAGAATAAAAAAAAAAGTTTCTGTGTGTCAGTTACGACGCACGATTGGAGTCTACTACTTATGAACTATAATTATGATATATATCGAATAGAAAAAAAGGGTAAATGAACGCATCTGCTAAAATGATAAGAGAAACAAACATATATCTGTAATTATTCGGATTATTTATATTACTTCAATAAAGCGTATTACATAAAGTATGTTACAAAATAATATAAATAAAATACAGCAATACCTCGATACTTCGTAGTCTCAACTACGAAGTATCGCGCAAAGAAATTTAAATAAAGCATTGTATTTGTGTCTCTTACATCATTTCCGTTTCATCTTTTTGCATCCGGTTTGAAATCACTACGATTCTATAGAAGTTTCACTTCAAAAAGTTGTGAAATCTAAGTACTTAATGCCAAGTCGTATAAGGGACCGTCTGTCTTAAGTAAGGTGTCTTAAGTAAGGCTACTTAACTAACGACCCCGATCCTTAGTGACCTTAAATTTATTTTTAATTTATTATATATTTCACCGGTGTATCTAAACTTATAGAATAATTTAACCTAGCGAATAAGGATTCTGAAATTAGCTTAAACATTTTTTGCCTAGCAATGCTCTTTCCGTCCGTCTAGTCCATTATTAAAATGGTCAATTTTCCAATTTTTCACCTTTATAATGTAGAACTTCTTGCACTAGTATATGATCATCGCATGAGATAGCATTTTAGCATAAACATGTTTTTGCTATTCTAATCTTTACAAATCATGGTAGATGGTTTGGTAATATTTACTGCAAATCAAAATTTGTAATCCTTTACGTATATTCAAATGGGATCACAAAAATATTGCCGTTGTGCCGAGAACGAAAAATTCCGTGAATCCCGCAGTAAATTGTTCTGAACAACCTTACAAACCGCGTTTGTAAAAGTGCCTTTATATAAAATAAGTATGAATAAAATTAATCAACAAGAACGAATTCAATCCAAGAGCACGGCGAAGACTGTTCAGCGTTTTTCTAATATTAGATTTTCCTTTATAACTTACTTACACTTGAAGTTGGAAAAGATTTCTCAGCACCAACTGGATAACAAAATTTCCTTTTGAAAATATAGTTACGCCAAGAACGGCGATGGCCGCGGGCTATTTTAACATTGACATCCTTTAGTCAAATATTATCTTCCTATATAGATATACTAGTAGTGCCCCGCGGTGTTACCCGCGTTATAATGAATGACACTTTCCCGCGGCTCTCGCGGCTTTCTCAGGCTCTAGAGATTCTGTGAACCAAATTTCATTTAAATCGGTTCAGTAGTTTTTGCGTGAAAGCGTAACAAACAAACTTACATTAGCATTTATAATATTAGTAAGATGATATATAGGATAGGATTAGGATATACAATATGTGTATATATTTGTAAGTATGTATTTTTGTACATATATTAGGTCCTTACATATGAAATTGGCGTTTTTCGTACTGGCCACTTTAATCACAAATTTCTCCTCTTTGGTAAGGAATTCCAAATTCAAATTTGTACAGCTATAGACTCATGTATTTGTGTTTCGATGATCGTCATTCATTTGTTTTTTTTCTTCTGTTTTTTTCTGTTTGCGTCACTCATTTTACAAAATGGAAAACTTAAAATATCGCATTATTTACGAGTACGAGTTCCGCCGTGGCACTAGTGCTGCGGAAACAACTCGAAGGGTGAATGATGTGTATGGCGGTCGTGTTGCAAAAGAAAACACAGTTCGTTTTTGGTTCCAACGTTTTCGTTCTGGAAATTTCGACTTGCAGAACAAGCCCCGTGGACGGCCTGAGACTCAAGTTGATAATGAAGAGTTGAAGGCTATTGTGGAAGCGGATCCATCGCAAACCACGTCCGAGTTAGCTGCAGGCTGCGGTGTTAGTGATAAAACTGTTTTAATTCACTTGAAGCAAATTGGGAAGATTAAAAAGCTTGAAAGGTGGGTACCTCACGAATTGACTGAAGCAAACCGGCAAACGCGCGTCGACTGCTGCGTTACATTACTAAACCGGCACAATAATGAAGGTATTTTAAACCGAATCATTACCTGTGATGAAAAATGGGTTCTTTACGATAATCGGAAGCGCTCAGCGCAATGGTTGGATCCTGGCCAGCCAGCCAAATCCTGCCCCAAGCGAAAATTAACCCCAAAAAAGTTACTTGTAAGCGTTTGGTGGACTAGTGCCGGTATTGTTCATTACAGTTTTCTCAAATCTGGCCAGACTATTACGGCTGATGTCTATTGTCAGCAATTGCAAACCATGATGGAAAAGCTAGCGGCTAAACAACCTAGGCTGGTCAATCGCTCCACGCCACTGCTGCTTCACGACAACGCTAGACCACACACTGCGCAACAGACGGCTACTAAATTAGAAGAGCTTCAATTGGAAAGTCTAAGACATCCTCCGTACTCCCCGGACCTTGCTCCAACAGATTACCATTTTTTTCGAAATTTGGATAACTTCTTGCAAGGGAAAAAATTCAACTCCGATGGGGCAGTCCAAATCGCCTTCAAAGATTTTATTGATTCCCGTCCGACTGGTTTTTTTAGTAAAGGGATCAATGAACTACCTATAAGATGGCAAAAGTGCATAGAAAATAATGGTTCATACTTTGATTAATTAAATATATTATATTAAAAAATATTCGACTTTTTGTTCCTCCCATACAAAACGCCAATTTCATATGTAAGGACCTAATATTAATCCATTATCAAATGATACTTATCAAACTCTCGACGACGAAACGAAACCACTCGTCATAGATAAAGCTGCTAAAACTTTCTGTTTACTGTCGAAGTGTAAGAGTGCAGCTAAGATGCACTCTTTCGATGGCACATTGCAGTAATATCCCCTATCCTATATATAAGGACCGTTGCCACATATTTTTCAAATCCACATATTGTAATGTTTTCATTTCCCCTAGCACCGCTTGCATCCGAAGCACGTCGCTCAAATACTGAAAGATGCAACGCAAGTATTGAAGCGGCTCCCGAACATCAACACCGCCACTACCTCAATTTCCAGTCAAGTCACTGTCTGCGGCGACCTTCATGGAAAACTCGACGATTTACTGGTCATCTTCCACAAGGTAAGATTTTATACTTTTCCTTTAAATTTGATAAGGTAATTAAGCTTCATTTGTCTGTAATTGCAGTTTTATATTTTTATATAGGTAGTGATTTAGAGTGAACGGCGTAATAATCTTGGCGTTAAATTTTATAGCAAACTAGCGGCCCGACCTGGCGTCGCACGGGTATAAAATTTTTCCGGAAATTATTCGAATTTTTCTCGCCGTAAAAACCATCCTATCTCTCAAGTTGGATCGAACTGCACATGGTGTGCGAATTTTATTATAATCGGTTTAGGAGTCCACTGAGGACAAACATTGTGACACGAGATTTATATAAATTAATTAAGACTAGTGTTCGTAAAAACAAGCATTCAAATATTTGACGACTCAGTATTTATATTTCGACTTGTAATTTAGGTGGTATAAATTAGGTTAAGCCGGAGTTAAAAATATATATTGAAAATGGCTACGCATTATTTATTGGGCAAGGTACATTTATACCTCTTATATAATCGAAACCCAATTAACATACTACATACAAGACATGTCTTTGTACATACATTACTATTATGTAGTGAGTGAGTAATGAATGGATGAATGAGTGAATGTACGCGTCGTAAGGCGCTATGGCTCTTATTACTGTCATGTCACTGTCGTTTTTTCTTTCTTCTTCTTTCTGGTGTGTTCTCTTGTTTCCTGTGTCCTATAAGCTGTTAATTTTTATTATCATATTGTTTTTTTTTATTTGATTTGTGTTTTTATTGCTTTATCACGTGTATAATTTAGTTTAATTTAATTTGTTTGTTTTATTTGCCGTTCTGTTCTGTTTGTCGCTCGTGAGGTTGTTTGTCATTAGGTCTCGTCTGAAAACCAGCGCAAATCCACCTAACGGTGGATCTGCTTATGTTGAGGCGAGCCCTTTTGGCACAACACATTCTATTATTTATGTTTAGTTTTATATAAATATCTTATTTTTTTTTGTTTTGTTTTACTGTATTTTACTGGTTATGTGTGTGTTGTGTCAATAAATGTTTTCTCTCTCTCTCTCTCTCTCTCTCTCATATAGGTGGTATAATTTCGAGGTTAACGTACATCGTTCCATAAAAACACGTAATTTAATACATTCTTGTAATAATCTTAAGTACGAGATGGACTCATACACGGAGGGTTCCACGCATTTTGTGGTAATAAAACTTTTTTGCCAAAAATTAAACCAACTTCAAACGAGAAACTGAAAAGTACAAAATAAATTTACTTTACAAATCATTTCGACATTATAAGTGATAATTAAAAGAAACATAAACAATCAAATAATTAAGTATTTAATAATTTTGAAGTCGGTGCCAAGTAAAACAATAACTAGATATAATATAGGTACCTAGCATCAATCTTTTTCACAACTCAAGCCATAAGGTCCATTCGCGGTATATCCGCGCACGTTTTTCTATTTGGGTCCTAAATGCTGTTAATTAGTATGTTATTTTGACATATCTATTGATATTGTGTATAGTGTAGGTAAAAATGTATTTGTTACTGCATTTCGTTTTTTGTAGTATTTACTTGGCACCGACCTCAAAATTATTAAATACCTAATTATTTAATTGTTTATGTTTCTTTTAATTATCACTTATAATGTCGAAATGATTTGTAAAGTTAATTTATTTTGTACTTTTCAGTTTCTCGTTTGAAGTTGGTTTAATTTTTGGCAAAAAAGTTTTATTTCACGATTTTTAGTGATTACTCTACTAAAATATACCTTATAGAGTTCCTTTGACTGTCCTTCATTTTCATCATCAGACCCCTAATATCAGTCAAAACCCATTTAGATGAACGGTCTCAGTAATATAAGTTAATCAAGCCCAAACACAAAGTACTTGCTGTAAATCGTTGAGGAGTTCCCTCGACCGCCTTTCCTTCCATCATCAGATCAACACCAGACCCTCATTATTAAAACGGCTTTAAAATTCATTATATTGAATAATATTAAGTAACACACAAGTCGGAAAGACAATATTTTCAAGAGTTTCCCTCAATTTCTTCAGGATTCCACCACCAGATCCAGGTTTCCTTACAATGGGACCACCCTTGGGATACTCCCTTTCCAACAAATAAGAATAATCAAAATCGGTTCATAACCGACAAAGTTATCCACGGACATACATAAAAAAAAAATATATATATATATATACGGTCGAATTGAGAAACCTACTTTTTTTTTGAAGTCGGTTAAAAAGAAAACAAATTTCAAATTAAACAACATTAAGTTAAGAAAAAATATGAATCAACTGCCGCTTTTTGGTAGAGCGAGATTACTCTAACACATGTATTTATTTTACTAAAAAGAGGATTTTAAATATTGTAACTGTATATTACTAATTAGAGTGCGACATTTTTTTTGGGATTCTTACTATCTGAAATCTTATATGTGGGGTTGCGTAATAACTATATTACGCAACTTTAAAGCGATATCGATCCTACGGTCAGACGCATCGAAAAATGATGATAGAAATTAACTATCAATTCTTTTTAAATACCTATCAACGATACCTGATACTAACCTGACATAGTTTGTAGACTTATTTTTTATTCAAGTCTAAAGCGACACTCGCTGGACTAAGACGAATCGATTGACGTATAAATCACAAATATTCGCCCACAGCGTTTGCTCTGTATTGTGTTTCAAAGGAACATACAAAACATAAACACATTACCACTCCTTTTAAAAAGAAAGATCGAAGACACCGGTGATTACCGGTCACTATTTCCAAGTAACTATTGACCGCGCGCAACGCCTTTACCCTTTTGTGTTTGTAGTATTTTTTGTTACAGCAGCAGCAGTATAATATAAAGTAGCAGTGAAATTTTGATGGTGGGACTGTATGTTACAGAAATACACCAGCTATCAAAATTTCAACCCTTTATTTATTGATCTATTGACAGGCGGACAGACAGTCAAATAACAAAGTCTCAGCAATGGTCCCGTTTAACCCTTTGGGTTACGTAGTAATTTATTATTCTATGGTTTGGATGTGGCACCCAAAACAAGATACATACCTTTTTATTAAAAACGTATAATATAAGTTTATACTTTGTTTTTTTATTAAACAAAACTTAGCAACAAAGAAACAAAATACTTTGAAGAAATATTTTTGGCCTAATTTTAAACATTTTTGATAAAATTGTGCCTTACGTGATTAACACATCAGCGAGCAATAAAAATAAAAATTTCGCCTTCTGAGCTTATTTATACGCATAATATCAGGAGAAGATAACGAGAAAGAGCTTAATATGCCTCTTATCAAAGCGTATTCGTATTACGGTGCTTTTAAAATTGGGCGTTTTGAGACGTAGATCTGAGGCGCGGCAGGCGGTGCATTTGACGTACGATGCACAGTCGTATTTTCATACAAAGAACACGGTGCGGCAACAGTGTGGCATACGTACGACAACAATTCTAGGCGTCGTGTGTACCGTCGTTTTCGTTTTTGTATGCAAACAATCGACGTACGTCAAACGCAGCACTTGCCGCGCCGCAGACGTCCGTCTCAAAACACTCAAATTGAAAGCGCCTTTATATCACAAAATTAATCGTAATTTTACTTTGCTGATTGTTGGGTATGAAAAGAAATTGTATTGATAGAACATACTTTCTTCTGTTGCCGTTAAAGAAGCTTTCCTAAAGGTCCTAAGGTAAATCTTATCGCACGTGTAAATTTTCTAGCGCTTTTCCGTCCGTTGTAGTAATTTGACGTCAGACAGGTCAGTTGCCGTCGATACGGCGGCGGTAATAGCAAACAGTATGGGAGCGGCGCGGCGCACGCGTCACGTAATTGGTCGCCAGGCCGAGTCCGCAAATTGCCGTCACTGTGTCGCTCACCCGCTTGATTGATAGACCGCCTGTTACGCCGGACGACCTCGTTAATTTGTTTTCCCTCACTATTTCCTTACCAAGCTAACATCATATGGATTTTATCGCATTACTTTTTATTGTATGAGTAATAGTTTGTTTAAGCTTCGCTTGGACAGAGTGGAACCTGTCGAAATGAAATGTCGAAGCATTTCCCACACAGCATCCTATAATGCTCAACTAAACAAAGGTTTCCAGTCTGGGTGTTAAATCAATTGTGTACTCACAAGTCTTTATTTTGTTTATTATTTTATTTTATAATTTTAGGAAAACTAACAGCTAGGTAACTAAATAAGGAATAATAATAAGGACTACTACCTACCTAGAATATGTATAAATTGTTCTTTACTTGTTCTGATGGTTCTGTAGCCTTAATGATTAAATTTACATCTTCAATCTTCAACAGAAATGAGTTCTTTTATTTGATGTTACGAACTTTTTGTAAATTATGATGACGATTGTTATGGCATAAACTTAATTTATAATTCTATGGCTGTACATCACACGTAGTGATTATATACTCGAGGACGCAAAATGGCGTTCAATTGAGTAAAATCTTTTTAAAACATTATAATTTTATTTAACTTGACACTGGCAAATTGTCGCTATCGTCGTCAAGCGCAAGTACAATTACAAGAAACTGAACTGAACTGATTATATACTCTCTGGTACTTCACTTTGTTGTATAAAGGTAATCTTTAGATTTTATGTTATTTTTTATTTTTATATCATGGGTTACTCACATAATTGGGAGTTTCTGTAAAGATCAATTTTTTTTTAATAAAAGCCTATATGTAAATCGTTGATAGTGTATCAACAAATTTTTCAATGGTGGATTCTTCAATTCCTGAAGAAATACACAATTGTAATACGGGAGCGCTATGGATAAAATTATAAGAACCAACCCCAGTAGTTGCTTTTTCCCTCAGGAGAGTAATATTCCAAGCGCGGCTAGCGTCTGAAATGCGCTTGACGGTCGGTACTACGATTCAGTGGTTAATAAAGTTAAATTAAAAAGTTCCAATTTGAAGTTGACAATTTATTTTGCATCTTATTGTTTATTTTGCTTTTGTTCTAACTATAGGTTTCCAATACTCTAGATATTTTGATACTCATTAACTCGCTTATGAAAAATGCGAGGCAACCAGGATGAGATCGCTTTCTAGCGATAAGGCCACCCACTGTAACATTTGTTTTTTTACTTTTCTTATGTGTTTGCGTTGTAAAATTATGAGTATTTTTAAATGTATTATTCATACGTGTCTCATGCATTCGACATTCGTTATTTTTAGTGTTCCGTTCACAAACGGTATAACGGGCCCCTATTATTGAGACTTCGTTGTCTATCTGTCTGTCCGTCTGTCATTAGGCTGTATTTCAAAAACCGTGACAGATAGAGTTAAAATTTTAAGAGGATGTATTTCTTTTGGTGTTATAATAACAAATACTAAAACACATAATAAACAAATATTTATGATATAGCAATATAGCTCCCATATAGCACACGTGATTTTAATAAAAATTAAGGCAACGTTCCTCGCCTATAACAAACAATAAGAACTATAGTGTTGAAACTTGGCAAGTAAATGTTTTCTTTAAAGCGCATTAAATATCCATATTCTTTTTGAAAGTATATAGCCATGTTATTCGGGAATAGTGTACTCTATTGGTGAAATATATTATGATTTATAAAAAAAAATCAGATCCGTTCAGTAGTACTTTCGGAGCCAATTAATCTAACAAATATTTCTTCTTTATAATATTAGTAGGTATTTATTAAAATCCGCGCAAAATTGATAAATTACAACAAACAGATAACCTTCAAGCAATGCTTATTTTAGCATTTTCTTGGACGTAGATGTTAACATAATAAGCCCCAGCAGCAGGTGTTATTATTATAGCTCAGCAGACTATCGATTCGCATTGCGTAAGCGACCTCGGGCGTCAGTCAGGCTGCACTTGTGAGGATTCATGAAATAGCCTGATTGCTCTTGCGGTCGAAGGGACAATGTTTGGCCAATTAAACAAGCCCTAAGCCCTTTGAAACTACAACGCTGGAATTTAAATCAACCCCTAGTTGATTAATATCGGTTTCCCAGACTAGTACGATAACAACCCTAGGATTGATAGTAGCATTTGTAAGTAATGAAACAAATCGAATGTGGTTATTTTAGTCATATTGTATAAATCTAATTAATAATGTAATATTTTATATTCCTACAATAATGGTAGCTATTAAAGTAGATATTATACTGAGCGTTTACCTTATTTGTTGCCTAAATTTGATTGTTACTTTTGTGGCACGAAATAAATGTTTTATTATTATTCTCTTTATTATATTTTTTAATTTTTATTATTATTATTCTTATATTTGTTTTATTTCGTATTTGAAAACTCATTAAGAATTATCATGGTCATGGTCAGATCTGGATAACAGCTCGTGTCGCTGCCAACATTTTGTAATGGCCATAGTGGGCACAATGTCAAGTCAATTTCTTTAGAAAATTATCACTAGAGATACTGCCCTGGCTCATAAGAAGTTCTAAAAAAATGCTTAAATAGTTCTTAAATAAGAAAACCTAGTAATAAACATTGGTATTTATATAAAAAAAATTGCTACTAATACTTACCTACCTAAAGGCGCTTTCAACTTGGGAGTTTGTTTTCATACAAACACATCGGTGCGTATGTAAGTATTATTATGAAAACAAATGACCATCCGTGAGCCTTACGTCTTACGCACCGCATGAAATGCCTAAATAGAAGCGCCCTAATACCTTGTAATTTCACAGAATGGACTGCCTTCTCCGGAGAACCCGTACATATTTAACGGGGACTTCGTCGACCGCGGCAAAAAGGGCCTCGAAGTGTTCCTATTGCTACTAGCTTGCATGGTGGCCTTCCCGGGCGGAGTGTTTCTGAACAGAGGCAACCATGAAGATCTCATTATGAATTCTAGGTATGTAATACTTTTGAAGAATTTTTAATTTGTTAAAAAAATAATTATTTTGTTCGCTAAGTACTGCTTTATACAATGCAATGTTGAATGATGTGCATGTTCTACGGAAGCTAGGCAATATTTAAAATAATGTTTTAATTTAATAAGTAACAATTTACAACAAAAAATATTTAGAAGCCAAATTTATGTATGTCGGTATGCCGTAAAATTAAAAAAATTGGTTAGTTAATTTGAACTGAACAGCAGCGAGAGCAAAATAATGTCGTTTTAAGAACGTTCGATTTTTAGAATAAGTTTTTAATAGCGAGTTACCGGTGTTGACTTATTATTGATCCGAGTCGAGGCACTGCTTCACTTTATAGTATATAAATAGGCGGCTTCTGAACTGGAGACTGAAATTTCATGAAATATTCGTATGTTTATACATACGAATATTTCACCACAACATAATACCAACATTTTGAAGTGTCTACACAAGACTGAAATTAAACATGTACCCCTACTATAAACTTCGCTTATACAATTCACGAGTTCAAACTATCGTCTGCAAAATAAAGAAGCCTAGTTTATACTTTTATTATAGTATTTCTTATTTTAAAAATATACTCTTTAAAGAGAGTCTGTGTTTGTAGACTTGAAATAGTATATTTTTAAAATTAGAAATACTCAGAGCACGTTTTACGTCATGAACCTACTGAAGACAATTCTGTCTGAAAATTGATATTTAATACTTTTGTATCGATAATGGACCTATTTTCGGTACAACGTTCAACAAAGCAGAGCAACACGTTTTTATAAAAGTGTTTTGTAGCACTTTGTGTTTGTTCATGTAACATGGAAATGGGTAAAATAATTTCGGATTTCTATAAGTTTTATACTTTAATTAAAGTATACCGCCGAGTTTGTCAGTCTATGTTCTAGAATCAACGCAAAAGCTACTACTAGCTACTAAAAGGACAGATATACATGCGGTTTTCAGCAATAGGTGAAGTGATTCAAGAAGAAGGTTTTAGTATACGTGCAAAGCCGAAACGGGCCAGCTAGTTTACAATACGTCCCAAAGGACCTTGCGATAAGACAGGTAACCTTGCGATTTGTATTGTATTTTTTTTGTGCGCAGTGCTATTCAGTTTAAGCATGTGGTGATAAACTAGTACAGGGGTACAGTTCATACAAGAAATACCATTACCTACGTTAGTAATATATTGTTCTGTGCCAGAACTCTCTGCTCCCAAAAGGCGGGGAATAATTGTGTTAATTCGTAAAATCTAAAAAGTACGATTTGTTTTTAAACTTGATAGTGATTAGTTCTAACCCTTACCCATATAACCATAATTAAGAACAATCAACAATCTGCCAGTTAATGTCTTAATTTTAAAACAGGTAGCGCGATTCGTCTGTCCTTGTGTCTCCTTGTTGCAATTCTAACGGGAAACTGAGTTCAAAGTCGGTCGGTAATAAGGGGGTGAATGGAAAAATATGTTGAGAAGAGAGTGAAAAAATTCGTAAGATCTCTATAAATATTTTCCTAGTACCTTTCGAGCAAATCATGCGAAACTGCCACTAAAACCTACGTATATATTACTCCATCATGCCTACTAGAATAAAAAGAAACGGAATTTCTTCAGGCGAGTGTAGGGTATAATATTTTATGATAACGTTTACATTAGCCCATATCCACACTGTCTTTTAAGTACGAGTCTTGTTTTCTCTTAAGTGCTTGTCTTTTAAGTGTAGTTTTAGGTATATGACCTGACGCATGAGTACTTAAAGAATAGAATAGAATAAACATTTATTTGGTACAACAGATATAATATAACACACAATTAAATAAAAAAATAGACAAAAAAAATACAAAATAGCTGCCTTCCGCGTTGGAAAAGGAGAAGTCTCAGCATAATGACAAAGCGACGCTGGTTTAAAGACCACTCCAGGTTGGTAAAGCGAATCAAACAGATTTTTAACCCCCGACCAAAAAAGAGGGGTGTTATTAGTTTGACGTGTCTGTCTGCGTGTCTGTTTGTCTGTCTGGGACATCATAGCTCCCGAACTGATGGAGCGATTTCAATTTAGGTTTTTTTTTATATGATAGGTGAGCTTGGCGCGAGTGTTCTAAGTGGTTCTAAGACATGTTTCATCAAAATCGGTTGTGCCGTTTAAAAGTTATGTCACCCCCATAACTTGGAGTGGGGAAAGAAAACCGAAAATCTGCAAATATACTCGTGTGAGGAATCAAATGAAAGCGCATCGCGTGCACATTACAGAATATTTTAAGCCTTTGGAATCGGGGGGTTTTCTTAAATTTTAAATTTAGACTTTTACTACATAGTATACGTTAATTGTTACTAATATGATATGGATATTATTTTGTCCGAAATAAATGTTTTTTTTTTTATTTTTACTACATACTTTTTGATTTCAGGTACGGCTTTATAAAAGAAGTACAACAAAAATATAGGGTGAGTATTATATTAAATTATTATTATAATAAATTCTTTCAGTGTTAGATAGCCCATATACCTATCGAGAAAAACTACGGTCTAGTTTTTACCTCGGGAAAATCCATAAAACACGGGGAACGCCGTGACCTGAAAAGATAGTTTTAATAATAATACACAATAGACCGATATTTTGGGTGACATTGTGTTGTTGTTGTGTGCAACAATGTTTTTGTGTCTCATTTAATATGTAAAAGTGTGTATCTGTAACGATAAAAGAGATTAAGTGATCATTATTAATAGTATTCGATTATTATAGCATGATTTGATAAATGTGAACAATATGGTAGAAATTTTGTTTATTACATTTTTTCGCATATAAATAAAAGTTAAATTATGTGTAATAATGTATGTGTATATGAAAAACCACGAGAAAGGCAAGTGAGCATTGTTTTTTATGCTAGATAAGCCTTTATTTGACCACAATCTCACCTAATGTAAAGTGACGATGTGGTCTAAGATGGGGCATGAAGACCTAGAAGCGTGCCGGGCATCGGCCTCTGAAGCGCCATATTTTGCGGCGGTTTTGTACCAAGTTTTTAACATTATTTATTTGTTCTATTTACAAAAGCGTGTTAAAAATTATGTTTTTCTGTTTTTGCATATTTTCCTTTTCTTGTATTTTTAAGTCCTAAAACCACTAGTGAAGTAAGTCTGAATATACAAAAATAAATGAATGAATTAATGTGGGGCTTGTCTAGCCTTGAAACTCATTGAAACCAAGCACTGTATAAAGGCCCAACTCCAACCATTTGCATGGAGTTTAGTGTGTAGGTTTCGGGGTCTACTATTCGATTTAGCAAGGTTTTATTTTTATAAGCAAATTACCGAGCAAAGTCTGGTTATCCAGGTACTCAAAATACGGCGTTACCTGTGTTATATGGATTTTCCCCAGAAAATAAATATTTTCCCGCGGTATAAGGTAGCTATAGCCTTCCTCGATGAATAGGCTATCTAACAGTGAAAGAAACTTCATCGGACTACTCGTTCCTAAGAAACTGAGCGTGTTCCAACAAACTCTTCAGCATTATAAAATGAGTATAGATTATTCAAAAACAAAATTCACTCACATTATTAAAAAAAAAACTTTTGCATTGTTCGCGTACGCCGTTTGTTCCTGACAAATAATGCTATCTCTATCGCTTATCCCTAGAGAAATAGCGTTACTAAACTAACCAGTAAAGTGCCAATTTAGAAATTCAAACTGAAATTTAGTTTTGCATAATAAGCAAAGTTTGCTGAAATATAACTTATATCGTTATACATTTGACTGCCTCGTTTGTGTTAACATAAAGTTATATGTGATGATGGAATTTAAACTTAGTACGTTCTCACTTGAGCAAAGACAAACACTCATATATTTGTCTTTGCTCAAGTGAGAACGTTACTGGAATCAAAGGATTAACCTTTAAATGATAGTTTCCAATTAGATCCAGCTCCGATAAATCTATTAACAGCCTTTAAGAGATCAAAGCTTTTATTACCTATATTTTATCCCAGTTCTCTTAATTAAACTTGATTTTTTTTATTGCAATATGTGTATAAACACGGAATTCTAGGTATATGTAGTATGAGCCCATCTCATACTTTCCAAATTTATTTGACTATAAGAAGAAGACTATTTTATAAAAGAGGCTCGTTTCTAAAATTATCGCTTATTATATTTCAGTCGATTCATGTATTTTCGAAAATGACTTTATTCAACAAATGATAAAAATATTGTAATCAAAATCAAATAAATAAATAAATATTTCCGGACTACTCACACAGCATCACCTAACCCCAAACTAAGCAGAGCTTGTACTATGGGTGTTAGGTGACTGATATACTACATAGATACATTTTTTTTTGTAAATACATACATTATGATACATAGAAAACACCCAGACCCTAAACCAGGAATTGTAGATTGTACAAAATCTGGTACCCCGGTGGGAATTGAACCCGCAACCTCCTGCGCCTTAGGCGGACGTTCGCCCACCGAGCCACATAGGTCGTCAAAATTGTATTGGCAGGTTGCTTACTTACACAAATGAAGCAACTAAATTGTAAACAATTAATTACAAATTAGGTAGCGAATTATTCCGCTATAGAGTTTTCCCTCATAATATTTATAGATATTATGCACGCAAAATTATTATAATATATTTTTTTATTGTGGTTAGTTAGACTTTGTTGAAAACGATAGCACCAAATTTTTCACACAGTTTACACCTACTGCCTAGCCACATAGCGGAAGGATGTGGCGTTCTGACGTTATCGCGCTTGCGATTGAATAAAAATAGAATTGTATCTGTGGACACCTGCGATACAATAATTCGATATTATATTAAGAACCGGTTTTAAAATCTTTGATTGAAATTAGTCAACGGTTAAAGTATAGAGCTATCAAGTCAACTAATAACTGTCAGTAACTGACTGGCCGGTACTGTTCTATATTTAAATAATTGACTAGTGTACTCTGAGATTGTGAAACAAGCCTAAATTGTGTATACCCCGGTATGTTTACGGTCATAATGGTTGATTAAATAAAAAATCAATTTTTAATATATTATATTAAAATCTCCCGCCGCGTCTATCAGTCTCTATGTTCGCGATAAACTCTAAAACTACTGAACGGATCTCTATGCGACAGAGTGATTCAGGAGGAAGCTTTGCATCCGTGAATAGACAGAACTTGCCAGCTAGTTATGTTATAATTTCATTGCATAACATCAGATGAACTTCAATATAACTTTGTCCAAAGGAAGTTCCAAAGGAACATTATTATTGCTGCGTAGTAAGTAATATCAACGTTATTACCTTAAATGTATAGATATGTGAAAGATAGCTATTGTTTTAGCACAATGCGGAGCGTCTTCTGAAACTCATCGAGGGTGTCTACCGCTGGCTGCCACTGGGCACGATTATCAACAACCGAGTGTTCGTGGTCCACGGCGGCATCTCTGACACAACGGACTTGGACATGATCCGTAGCCTGGAAAGAGATAAGGTAACATAATAGGAACTTGGTGTGCCACAAAACTGCACTACCTACAAATACACCCAGGGCCTTAAAACGGGCCATCAAGCATCATAGCATCAAGATGCTATGATGCTTGATGGCCCGCATGCTAGCAAGTGGAACCCATTTAAATTTAATATGAATCGGTCCGGTAGTTCTTAAGTTATATTAATAAACTATTTTTTTCATAAGTAGGTATATAGTAATTTAATGGAAATACTTGTTTAGCGTTTTGGTTAAGGGTCCTTATCAAAATATGTTAAGTCTTTTCAGAGGCGATTTCTCAAAACCATAATAAAATATATATTTTTAAGCGCTTTTATGTAAATCACAAACAGAGAACAACATACTATATTTTATTTTTAAATTGATTATAATATTTATTAAAATAATTACTAAAAATGTCGTAACGTAGTAGACATAATGTACATAAATTATTAGCAGGTATTCCTATGATTATATTATTATTACAAAGCTTTATGCGGAATTTATATAATCTTACGTTCCTTCAAGCTCTATTATTTCAATTTTATGATAACATAACTTTTATGCATGTCTCTTCATCGTTATAGCTCTTGAAACTGTTTTATTGATATTGTTAAGGGTATTATGAGCACACTTGGTGGAAACACAATACCATTAAATTTCAGTACCTAACATAAAGAAAGGAAAGGGTACCACGTCTATCATAATAAATGACTAGAAGTCAGCACTCTTATTATTTGCTTTTCTAAAGTTTAATTAGTATTTTTATTTTAGATTTGAATATTGGTACGGAAATATAATTTGATTCTTATAAGTATTAGTAATAATATTATATAATGCGTGGTTATAGGCTCCATGACTAGGGGCTAGTGGAGCTATTTATAAAAATATCACTGTTGCATAGGTGGTCTATTTAACCAGGTAGGTTAAAAGTAAGGGAGCCGAAGAGGGGATCTCGGGATTAACTCGAGCGCGGCAGATTATTATACAGAGGGACAGAGGCATAACATGTACTCTATTTTATTTATTTATTTAATATAATAATAATTGGAGGTTTCCAATCCCTCTATATAATTGTCAGGTTAAGAGATAATTATATCTTAATCTGACCCGATTCTATAATTAGTGTAACGAAATTGGGATTTTTATTTTTTGCACATTCAACTAATGACCGCTAGATTGCGTCACGTCCTAATCGTCAGATTATACCTCTAGAATGGGAGCTTGTTTTAGGTTTACTTTATATTCCCTCAAAAAATCTGATTTTTTTTTTCATATCCAATCGTTACGTATACTACCGATATCATGCAAACGGCCATATCAAGTCTCCCCACTTGATGAAAAGGTATACAGTATCTGGGAATTTTGTTTCAACTAAGCTTCGAATAAGGATAAGAATAATGTTTATTTGCAAACATGGGTTACAATAATATGTATTTACAAAAAGATGTTCAGTAGTTACAGTTCAATACATGTTTTGCTTATTTAGAGCATGCAAATATTTTATGTAAATAATTTAAGGAAAAATATTTAGGAAAACAGATAAGATTACGGAAAATTTAATTGTAAGTAAAATCAGTTTTTAAGTCAGATTCAATTAAATTCAATTTCTATTATAATTTTATTTATCAGTCAAAATTCATTTACGTGATAATAACATTTAGTGGTCAAAAGTTTATGGAGTTCGTTCTCAAACATTGTCATTTGTAACTCTCTTATATTATTTCATTTATTTATTTAGTAGTAGGGTATTTAATATAAATTTAAGGTGCCATTTTTATCACTAGTACTGTGTTTGCTCTAGCAGAGAACAGGTTGTTCATCCCGTCTACTGCGTGTGTGTGACGGTTTTTCAAATAAATTTATGTTACATTTAACGAAAACGGACACCTCGAAAATGTAGAGCCCCGACAACGTTAATATGTTTAATGACTGAAAATATGTCTTACCGCTTTCTGTGGGTTTCAGACCATACATTGCCCGAATACATCTTTTTTGAGCTTTAAATATAGTTTCGCATAATATAATTGTTATTATTATAAACCAGCCCCGGCGTCGCAGGGGAAAAAAATGTTCCCGGCAATTTTCCTTATTTGCTCACCGTTTAGACCTACCCTGGACTACGACAAACATTTTAAAACGAAAATCAGCTCAATAGGCCCAGCCATTCTCGAGTTTTAATCAGACTAACGAACAACAATTCATTTTTATTTATAAAGAAGATTATTATTTGTATCATGTTCAATCCTATCAACCTCTGATCCTATCCTATCAAACACAGTTGTTAAGTATAGGTGTATCTCGTCTGTTGGATGTCAATAATGCTGGCTACAAACTAAAGATAATGATACATCGATTTGTTTGCAGTACGTGTCACTTCTGCGACCTCCGCTTCTGGACTCGGCAGGCGCTGAGTCAATTGACAAAGTGGAATGGAAACAGGTATTTATAATGATTTACTTTGAGGGATGATATGTTGCTGCTATAATAACAAATACCTATTTGTTATTTAACATACCTACTAAAAATATTTTATAAATTATCCCTGGATGAGAATACAACAAACATGATTTTATAATGTTAAGCAAAGTTTTTCGTGGTAATAACTTGGTTTGGTGACCACTGACTGCAACTTTCTGCCCTTTTTATTTTTAAATTTATAGTTCATTTTACGACAAATTGTACTGATGAATTCCACGAAACCCTTGTTTTACCAACCCTCGTTTTATGAGTCTAGTTTCGGTCGCCACAGTAAAAAAATATCGTCTCGAACAGAAGTTGACTATCTGCTGCTGAGGATCAAGTTAATCTTCGAAAACGATTAATTATAATCAAATTACATAACAGAAGAAAATTCGACGTTTTTCGATGGGATCTTCAAAAATAATAAGGGCAACTAGTGGGTTTGTGACGTTTTTCTCACAAATATTTATAAATAATGTATGTATATAAACACAACATTTTAATGGAGGTTGACCTGAATGTTGAACCCGAAAGATAAATCAAGAGTAGGGGAGAGAGGGGCTTGTTGTTGCCAAGATTTGTAAAACCCCAGGGTATAGTTTTTAATATTAAAAATATAATTGAAATGCTATCCAAAAATTGCTTCCCATTTGCTTCTATTTGCTTCCTTCAATAAGAGATTTGCTTCCTTTATATTTTAGAAGATATTAGAACTTTCAAGGTGACCGTTCATTCTGACGTCAGGATGGCGAGTCACCTGGCCTTAGACGATGTGCGGTGTGGAATTGCTGTGATTTATATAAACCAATAATTGCTTCCTATTTGCTTCCTTCAAAGCTTTCAAACCTAGATCCTGTACCTATCAAGGAAATAAAGATATATCGATATAACATGAATGGGTAAGCCCAGCGCCTGACAAAAATGGAGAGCAAAATACATTCATAGCTTTTGCAAATTATTATTTTTTAACCGACTTCAAAAAAAGAGGAGGTTTCTCAATTCAATTCGACCGTATATTGTTTATATTATGTAGAATATGTATAATAAAAAATATCTAAATATGTATGACTTTTATATTAAGTATATCAGATATCTAGTACCCGTAACACAAGCATAGAGCTTACCACGGAGCTAGATGTTGTTGTGTGCATTGTCTGGAAATATTTATAACTGAACTTACTATACTAGCACACAGTGAAAATGTTATCTAAAAACAAGTTAACCTAGTTTAGTTATAAGGTTATTCTGATTCTAGAAAGTGTTATTGTATACTTCAATAACACTTTCTCATCGAATTCCCGGGATTTGTGGCATGTCCATATTAAGATAAAACATACATGATGACGACCTCTGTGGCTCGGTGGGCGAACGTCCGCCTGAGGCGCAGGGGGTGCGGGTTCGACTCCCGCCGGGGAAACAGATTTTGTACGATCTACTATTTCTGGTTTCGGGTCTGGGTGTTTTCTATGTATCATATGTATGCATTTCATCATCATCATCATTTCAGCCGTAGGACGTCCACTGCTGGACATAGGCCTCCCTCAATGACTTCCAGTGACTTCATTCGGTAGCAGCTTGCAACCACCGCGAGCCTGCTACCTTTACCAGATCGTCCGTCTATCTAGTTGGTGGACGTCCTACTCTACGTTTGCCGATCCGTGGTCTCCACTCGAGAACTTTCCGGCCCCAACGGCCATCTGTTCTGCGTGCCACATGGCCTGCCCATTGCCACTTTAGCGAGCTAATTCGCTTGGCTATGTCGGTGACCCGCGTTCTTCTACGTATCTCCTCATTCCTGATTCGATCACGTAGAGAAACCCCGAGCATAGCCCTTTCCATAGTTCGCTGTGCAACTCTGAGCCTGTTCATGAGGCCTATGGTGAAGCACCACGTTTCGGAGCCATATGTACTGGCAACACACACTGGTTAAATACCTTCGTCTTCAGGCACTGAGTATGAATATGTATGTATGATGAGTATGTATGTATTTACAAAAATATATATATACATATATATGTATGTAGCATATCAGTCACCTAACAACCATAGTACAAGCTCTGCTTAGTTTGGGGTTAGGTGATGCTGTGTGAGTAGTCCGGAAATATATAAATATATATATATTTTATATATGTTTACGTAAAGACAAAGCATCATGCAACCATCATTAGTACACTTTTACATAATAAGGATAAAGATAATTTCCTATTTCACGAGGTACAGAATAACCTTATAACCAAACTGCCGGCCGCTAGTATGGAATAAAAAGTTATAAAACTTGTTAAATTCGTCTTCTGTCTCCCACATAAAGTAGAACCTATAATTTGATTCGGTGTGCTCAATTCGGCAACCGCCGTTATAGGCGTAACCCAATTTTCTAGGGACAATCCCTGGAGTGTCACGATGTGAGATACGATTTATTTGAAGATCAAATCATCTAACAGAGCATGTCTGGAAATTACGGTTATTTCAGCTTTGTGGTTAAATGTAGATACGTGATTTGATATTAAATTGTTGGTAGGTATAAATAATAAATAAATTTCGGACAATCCACACAACAACATTTAGCCCCGTGGTACGCACTACGCTTTATGTTACAGGTACTAGGCATCAGTTATACTTAATATAATTCTTCCATTATATTGTTATTTTTTACTATACATATTAAGCACCCAGACCAAGGAGAAAGTGCTTGCAGAACACACAAGCACTTGACTTGAATCGAAGCCAGTGCCTCTTGCGCCGCCAGCGCACCTACGCCCACCGCGCTACTGAGGCAGTCAATAAATAATGTATAGCATATTGGATATTCCAATATGATATACATACATATTATTGCGGTATCTCGTTACATATCATAGTATCGCGGTGCGGGTTATGCAGGCTATGCCTATACTGTAATTTCTAAACTCTAGTTGTTTAAACCATTTTTATAAATTTGTACCTACGCTCCACTTTAGATATTTTGAAATTTAACTGTCAGAGCACTTGCAAAAACTTTTTAATGTGTAGAGCGATCAAAGTATAAACTGATGAAATGAACTGATGAATTATAAAATTAACTGATATTTGATTATGATTCTTTACCGCGGTAAAAACGTCCCCACGGAAAGATTATTGTTAGGGAAAATTTCCTCGCCAAGAGTATTCCCGTTCGTGTGGCTTACCTATATTAGGATAGTGTTGCATAAATTTAAGCAAATATAGGATATGAATAACGCGCGGAATATTTTTCTTTCAGTCTGATAATTTGTTATTCGTCAATGTCATGACATGACAGAACTAGGAGTATTTTTACATTAAACGGATACAAACATATTTACTCGAACGATGCGGGTCTACATTACAATGTGGAGATGAGTTTGCGTTTGTGTTCATCGCTTAAATAATGTTAGGAAATGTTGCTGTCCAAATTTAAAAGTAAATATTTAAAATCATAAAATGATTACAATTTCACAGTAGCAATGCATTGGCCCAATGATTCTAAAAGTTTTATAAATAAAAAAATCTACGAGCCGGACCCTGCTGGGCACGGTTATTATTATAATCATTACGATTATTTCAGCCGTACGGCGTCCACTGTTGGACATAGGCCTGCCTCAAAAATGAACTATAGTTGTTTTGAAATACGAATACTGCATTTTAATTAAGTATTGTCATATAAACAGCTATAGTTAACATCAATATTGTGACAACCATATTCTCTTTGATGACAACCTCAATCATGGAGGAACTCTTTTCTTACTAATAGGTACTTAATTTGTTTTGACAAATATAAAATGCAGTTAGACTTTAGATTAAGAAACTCTTATGACATTGTGGTATCCCGCTATGCTACCTTCGGTTTTTGTTATATTTTTACACCATAAATTACATAGGTATTTTTAGAATGTAAAATATGTATGTTACTCAAGGACAGTGAGCTTTCCAATGATGAAAGACTTTTTAAATCCGTTTACTTGCTTCTTAGCCTCTTGAATACAAACAAACACATTTTTCCTCCTTATAAAATAAATATAGATTGAAAAAACAATATACCCAGTACTACTTGTTACAGAATAAAGAATACACAAGATTTTATTAAAATAATAACAAATATTTAAAGTACACGTAAAACTTTTCTTTAACTCTTGTTGATGCTTAGTTATTTTGGTTACATCAACTAATTTGTCTTTTAACAAATGAGACATACAAAGGCTTTGAGTTCCTTAGTACTATCACAGATTAGATACTATCAGATGGTCTATGCCTAAAATCATATTTTTATTTCACATCCTCTTTGATAGATGGCGCCTTATGTAGCGATTAGAAAATAAGCTTTGTGAACATAAGCTGATCGACATAGAAGTTGCGCTGAAAATGTTTTAAATAAAATCCTTGGTTAGATAGTATTTAATTGTTGCGTTTATCACTTCACATTTAGAATAAATTAAAAAATAAATATTATGTTTAATTGCCTCCTTGTGGTATGTATCAGAACTATTTTGCTAACTCATTTTCATTATAATAATGCTACTGGTTGGTAGATGGCGTATTTATATGTAAGTATTAATTAGGAAATTGTATGCTACTCCCTCATAGATGGCGTTGTTGACCAAACACAATTAGTGCGTTTCATTTTTATAAAAATCTGTAGTACTTCGGGAGGTATGATAAATTTATGATTTAAATAAATTAATGAAAACATTATTTTAGCTTGTCATTTTTCATTGTATTAATCTTTTTTAAAAATCTAGCTAGTTGGTATATTTCTAAAACTACGAACGAAACGCAACAGCGAAATTTATATTGTTACTAGGGGCACAGATTAGGGGATACAACACAGATAAAAAACATCAATGCTTCATGAACCTGAAGTTTTAAACGTTTAATTTTTAAACAAAAATATTTAAATAAAAAATTTTTGTATCGATTTTTTTGTATTTTATAATTTACTATTACCTTCCTGGGGGTCCCTAAAAGCTAGATAAAAAACATGACGCATCTAATACGACGGGAACTAACCTTTTTATTATTTACACTCGCCCCTGAGACTTTATATATGAACAAAAATATTTACGAGGACTAGTATCGATCTGAAAATTTATCAAGATCTTCCTCGTGATCTCAATAAGCTATAAAAAAACATCAAACATGTACAGTGACGGGAACTTCCCCATTTATAAATGACACCCCTTCTTTGAAAATTCAATACTTAAAGGAAACTTATCGATCTGTTAATTCGAGAGAATCGAGAGAATTTTCGATAATTTCACCCCTACATGGAAGATTCAATATATTATATACTTATAGGACTAATATAGATCTGAAAATTACACTTGGCCAGCATGGTGAGTTTTAAAATTTTCAAAGTAAGGGTGTGAAAAGGGTTGTTCCCGTCTCTGTACATGTTTGATGTTTTTTTATAGCTTATTGAGATCACAAGGAAGATCCTGATTAATTTTCAGTTCGATACTAGTCCTCGTAAATGTAAATAATAAAAAGGTTAGTTCCCGTCGTATTAGATGCGTCATGTTTTTTATCTAGCTTTTGAGGACCCTCAGTAAGGTAATAGTAAATTATCAAATCGATACAAAAAAAAAAGTTTTTAAATATTTTTGTTTAAAAATTAAACGTTTAAAACTTCAGGTTCATAATGCTTCTGGAACTGAATCATTATTTAATATAAAATAAGTTTACGAGCTGTTAATGAACGTGTAATTATATTACGTATGTTTATATGAAATCTTGCAACTAAATTTTGTTTACTTTCATTTTAATGCATGACGACGTTATCTCTGAGCGTTTAAATAATAAATAAAATCATTATTCCTGGAAAATCCAAACAACAATATTAAGCCTCGTGGTACTCTAACCTTGTGTTACGGGTACTAGACGAGAGATATACTTAATATAAAAGACATACATATATTATACATTTTATTTAACCAACGTTGACATCCTTAGGGCACCTTATGCTATGTGGATGTTAAGCGTCTACCAATTTTAGCTTATGTTACAAAAATATAAAATATAAGCTTAAAATTTGTCATACTGTATTTTAAAATCTACTTTTATTAGCATAAAGCTGTCTACCACCCCGCGTACCCCACGCTCCGTAGGTACGAGCAGTTTGGGCAAAGGCCACTATAAGCCGACCTCTGTGCTAAACCCGCGTGCTTGTAATGCTCAGCTCTCGATAGGTTGGTACAATAGAACACTATCTTTTTCGGAAATTATTTTATTGTTAACCCCTCACAAAAAGAGGGATGTTATAGGTTTGAAGTGTCTGTCTTTCTGTCTGAGATAAGTAATCAACTTTTTAGTTTTTTTTTTGTATCATAGACATGGTTCATAAAAACTCATATTTTAAGAAAAACGTTCATACTAGAATCCTGATTTTTGACACTAACCTATCTGAATCGTAGCCAGTACTTACGCAATTTTTAACTTTGAGCATCGTGCCATACCTCAGCCAAAATTGTAATTGCGCTTGAGTTCGTCGGCTGACGACGGGGCGCAGGGCGCGGGGCGGACGCGGCGAGGCGCGGTGCGCGCGCGGGCGGCTTGCCGCGTTATAATTCGCGCCGTAGTAACTACCTATTTATTAACTGTGTTCGGGAGCAACGCTATTGGGTTCACGCGAAGTCAAAAGAATCTCATTACAATATTTTTTTCTAAAAGCTAGGTACCTAATATAGCTAGTAAAATACTGATACTTGAAATTATCAAATAAATATGAAGGTGGATGCTTTTTAGTAGGTAGTCTAACATATTTAAACATTTTTAAAAACATCCCGTATTATTATTTATTACCCTTTTGATTGGTTTGTCGTACACGTAGATACCTTCCTAATTCTCAGAACTAGAGTAAGTACATATACATAAACCCAACTTAAGTCCGGTTTCAACAAAGAATTTAAAAAAGTCCTAATTATTAATTAAACATTTTATTAATAATCAAATCGTTTATTATTAAAAATTAAAGTAACTAGTCTATAACACTAATAACTTTTATGATCAGTGTAAATTGAATAAATCTGAAAATACGCCTCAGTCAGACCATATATTTTTTTAGAAGTAAATCCAGAGGCGGGGGCGCGGGATTTCAATAAAGATTTTCTTTCTTTCTTGAACCCACGACCTTCGGAATATAAGTCAAGTGTGCTCGAACTTAGCCAACACGGCTTTTTTTGGTATTTTATGTAGGTATTCATAGACGTAAAATCTGGGATTACATAAGTACATTATCTGTATATACAAACAAACAGTGTTAATCAAAATAATATCATATATTGTAAGCGGCAAGGCTCAATATCCTCGGGCTAGCAGTCCATGGAGTTACTGCATTTTTGAGTCAAGACGTTGAACATGCTAAGTTGTGGCGCTGTGCTACATACATCGCAGGTCAGCTAAGGTACTAAATCAGCAACGTTCCTTCTAAGCAAGCAGTGGATAACATTACAGGCGAAAAATTCGCGGGTTTACAGATCTGTCGAAAATATCGAATACTGTTCTTCCAAAGCGCAAAGTACCCACCTACAATTCGTGAAATAAAAACTACTAGATCAATTTTAATCACATAGGCTATATATTTTATACCCGTGCGAAGCCGGGGCGGGTCGCTAGTATTTTATATATTTAAATTCATAACAAATATTTTCACTTCATTTTTCATCATCATCATTTCAGCTATAAGACGCCCACGGCTAGTCGGCTGGACAATAAGCCTCAAAGACGACCAAACATTACAATCGGTCGCTAATTGCATCCAACCCTGACCATGTCATCTGCTGTCATATTTTAAATAATTTATATCGACCTTTTCATAATTTCTAATAATAATGATTAATATTGACATGATATATTTTCTAATTAACACTATTTGTTTTGTATTATATCTTAAATTGAGTGTGATAGTATAATATAATGAGTAACGTATTTTATTTTTAACCCCCGACCAAAACAGAGGGGTGTTATAAGTTTGGTGAGTCGGTCTGTCTGTCTGTGAGTCTGTCTGCCTGTCTGGGACATCATAGCTCCCGAACGAATGAAGAGATTTCAATTTAGTTTTTGTATGAAAGGTGAATTTGGCGCGAGTGTTCTTAGACATATTTCATGAAAATTTGTTGAGCCGTTTGGAAGTTCTAAGGGTGAGAGTGGGGAAGAATAACCGAAAATCTGCAAATATACTAGTGTGGGGTATCAAATGAAAGCGCATCGTGTCCACATTACATAATATATTATGTTGTTTTATATTTAAGGAAAATAAGGGGTTGGAATCGGAATAAATTTTAAATTTAGATTTATTTAAGATCTTTTATTTATTTTGCATTAATTTTACCAATTTTATAAAGCTAAAAAGAGTTTTTTTTTGTTGGTCCGATTTGAAAACTTCTTTCATTATTAGATAGCCCATTTATTTGTCTTATAATAAATTAAGTATATCCGATGTCTAGTACTCGTAACACAAGCTTATAGCTTACCACGGGGCTAGATGCTATGTGGATTGTCCGGAAATATTTACCTCTATATTTATTTATTTTTGCCTTTGATTAGCCGTAACAATTATTCGTTTTTGAATAAATACTGTGTCAGCATGATAAAATTATATAACTCTCTTCTGTAACATTTTGTAATAATTGTCAACTAGTGAAAATGTATTATAAAAATATAGTAGGACATCATAAGTGCGCAGGAGATATTCACCCGACTCACAAAGCCAGTAGCAGCTGCGTACGTGAGTCCATTCATTACGCTCCTCATTCATCCAAAATACTCTGGTCTGGTATGTATTCTGTGGTCTGGTGAATACAAAATACGCCAGGGGTCTACTTAATTTGGACGGAAAGCGCGTTTGTACCAATTTGGAAGCAAGAACCAGTATTGAAAGACCCGTACCCACACAGTGACTGTCGCTCCCGCTACACACCGCCTACTCCCTCGAGCTTCTGCTTGCCTAGTATTTAGTGCTTTGCAACGCAATGCCGTTTAAGCGCACACCGCCTCTGTCACCCCACGCGCACCTATTGTCTGCGCAGGCGCCAGTCACAGCTTACAGCAGCAGCGCCTAGCCTATTGGCTGGTTTATAGTTCTAGGATCTCAGCCACTGCATGCTTGCTCTCGAGAGCCTTATTTAACAATAAAAAATAGATCTACCAGTAGTTACTGTAAAAGGAAGCGCAGGAAATGCGAACCTAATGCTAAATGACGAAACATGATGTTATTATTTTCCAATAAATGTATTTTTTTTTATCTGTTCACAACTACTACTACTATTCAAGTCACTTCTGCTATTTATTCTTCGCTCTTCGGGGTATTTTCACTTGTTCACTTTCGTTTCCAAATACTGAATCTCTCCTCGAGACACATCCCGCGTATTTATGTCAATATTCTAAAAAGCTGTAGAAAGCTATAGCCTTTTTATAAAACGTAAGCAAATAATATAATAACTTATTCTGTGCCTATTCCCGAATAATCTATAAATAGAACGCGTAAAATATTACCTAATCACAACAATGCACATGCATTTATACGTAGATATACGTATAAATACCTACTACATCTTATTCTATACATAAAGTCTTCGTCGGTCGCTAACAAGTATAAAATGTTGGAACAATTGATTATCAAAATAGAAATAGTGTAAGTTTCATTTTTCAAAAAGACCGGGTTATATTTCTCAACTAAGTACCTACCAGTAACCAGTAATGTTTCATACATTTATGCCATTTTTAACCTCCAACCAAAAAAGAGGGGTGTTATAAGTTTGACGAGTTTGTCTGTCTGTCTGTGGCACCATAGCTCCCGAACGGATGGAGCGATTTCAATTTAGTTTTTTTTGTATGAAAGGTGAGTCTGGCGCGAGTGTTCTTAGATATGTTTCATGAAAATCGGTTGTCCCGTTTAAAAGTTATGGGGGTGAGAGTGGGTAAGGAAAACCGAAAATCTGCAAATATACTAGTGTGGGGTATCAAATGAAATCGCATCGCGTCCACATTACATAATATTATGTTGTTTTACGTTTAAGGAAATTATGGCATTGTAATCGGGGATAAATTTAAGAAAATTAAATTTTAAATTTAGATTTATTATGTTAGGTACCTACTAAAATCGATGACATGGTTCCTAACAATAAATCTTTGCATGACTCATAGTTTCAGATTTTCCAAAGTCATATTACATCATGTACCTTAGTAAGTATAGTATATTTAGATTATAGCACAGATTTGATTATAGAAAGATCCAGGTCTATATTTGAAATTTATTGCCATAAATGCGAACATACTGCGACAACTATAAGACGCAGCAAGAGAAAGGCCTACGTGTAAGAAGAGGACAGCAACATTAGGTAAATAACAAGGGAGCTGGATTGAGCTGAATTCCACTTAATTCCGTTCCGTTACATTATGGCACAGATTAGATACTATCAGATGGTCTATGCCTAAAATCATATTTTTATTTCACATCCTCTTTGATAGATGGCGCCTTATGTAGCGATTAGAAAATAAGCTTTGTGAACATAAGCTGATCGACATAGAAGTTGCGCTGAAAATGTTTTAAATAAAATCCTTGGTTAGATAGTATTTAATTGTTGCGTTTATCACTTCACATTTAGAATAAATTAAAAAATAAATATTATGTTTAATTGCCTCCTTGTGGTATGTATCAGAACTATTTTGCTAACTCATTTTCATTATAATAATGCTACTGGTTGGTAGATGGCGTATTTATATGTAAGTATTAATTAGGAAATTGTATGCTACTCCCTCATAGATGGCGTTGTTGACCAAACACAATTAGTGCGTTTCATTTTTATAAAAATCTGTAGTACTTCGGGAGGTATGATAAATTTATGATTTAAATAAATTAATGAAAACATTATTTTAGCTTGTCATTTTTCATTGTATTAATCTTTTTTAAAAATCTAGCTAGTTGGTATATTTCTAAAACTACGAACGAAACGCAACAGCGAAATTTATATTGTTACTAGGGGCACAGATTAGGGGATACAACACAGATAAAAAACATCAATGCTTCATGAACCTGAAGTTTTAAACGTTTAATTTTTAAACAAAAATATTTAAATAAAAAATTTTTGTATCGATTTTTTTGTATTTTATAATTTACTATTACCTTCCTGGGGGTCCCTAAAAGCTAGATAAAAAACATGACGCATCTAATACGACGGGAACTAACCTTTTTATTATTTACACTCGCCCCTGAGACTTTATATATGAACAAAAATATTTACGAGGACTAGTATCGATCTGAAAATTTATCAAGATCTTCCTCGTGATCTCAATAAGCTATAAAAAAACATCAAACATGTACAGTGACGGGAACTTCCCCATTTATAAATGACACCCCTTCTTTGAAAATTCAATACTTAAAGGAAACTTATCGATCTGTTAATTCGAGAGAATCGAGAGAATTTTCGATAATTTCACCCCTACATGGAAGATTCAATATATTATATACTTATAGGACTAATATAGATCTGAAAATTACACTTGGCCAGCATGGTGAGTTTTAAAATTTTCAAAGTAAGGGTGTGAAAAGGGTTGTTCCCGTCTCTGTACATGTTTGATGTTTTTTTATAGCTTATTGAGATCACAAGGAAGATCCTGATTAATTTTCAGTTCGATACTAGTCCTCGTAAATGTAAATAATAAAAAGGTTAGTTCCCGTCGTATTAGATGCGTCATGTTTTTTATCTAGCTTTTGAGGACCCTCAGTAAGGTAATAGTAAATTATCAAATCGATACAAAAAAAAAAGTTTTTAAATATTTTTGTTTAAAAATTAAACGTTTAAAACTTCAGGTTCATAATGCTTCTGGAACTGAATCATTATTTAATATAAAATAAGTTTACGAGCTGTTAATGAACGTGTAATTATATTACGTATGTTTATATGAAATCTTGCAACTAAATTTTGTTTACTTTCATTTTAATGCATGACGACGTTATCTCTGAGCGTTTAAATAATAAATAAAATCATTATTCCTGGAAAATCCAAACAACAATATTAAGCCTCGTGGTACTCTAACCTTGTGTTACGGGTACTAGACGAGAGATATACTTAATATAAAAGACATACATATATTATACATTTTATTTAACCAACGTTGACATCCTTAGGGCACCTTATGCTATGTGGATGTTAAGCGTCTACCAATTTTAGCTTATGTTACAAAAATATAAAATATAAGCTTAAAATTTGTCATACTGTATTTTAAAATCTACTTTTATTAGCATAAAGCTGTCTACCACCCCGCGTACCCCACGCTCCGTAGGTACGAGCAGTTTGGGCAAAGGCCACTATAAGCCGACCTCTGTGCTAAACCCGCGTGCTTGTAATGCTCAGCTCTCGATAGGTTGGTACAATAGAACACTATCTTTTTCGGAAATTATTTTATTGTTAACCCCTCACAAAAAGAGGGATGTTATAGGTTTGAAGTGTCTGTCTTTCTGTCTGAGATAAGTAATCAACTTTTTAGTTTTTTTTTTGTATCATAGACATGGTTCATAAAAACTCATATTTTAAGAAAAACGTTCATACTAGAATCCTGATTTTTGACACTAACCTATCTGAATCGTAGCCAGTACTTACGCAATTTTTAACTTTGAGCATCGTGCCATACCTCAGCCAAAATTGTAATTGCGCTTGAGTTCGTCGGCTGACGACGGGGCGCAGGGCGCGGGGCGGACGCGGCGAGGCGCGGTGCGCGCGCGGGCGGCTTGCCGCGTTATAATTCGCGCCGTAGTAACTACCTATTTATTAACTGTGTTCGGGAGCAACGCTATTGGGTTCACGCGAAGTCAAAAGAATCTCATTACAATATTTTTTTCTAAAAGCTAGGTACCTAATATAGCTAGTAAAATACTGATACTTGAAATTATCAAATAAATATGAAGGTGGATGCTTTTTAGTAGGTAGTCTAACATATTTAAACATTTTTAAAAACATCCCGTATTATTATTTATTACCCTTTTGATTGGTTTGTCGTACACGTAGATACCTTCCTAATTCTCAGAACTAGAGTAAGTACATATACATAAACCCAACTTAAGTCCGGTTTCAACAAAGAATTTAAAAAAGTCCTAATTATTAATTAAACATTTTATTAATAATCAAATCGTTTATTATTAAAAATTAAAGTAACTAGTCTATAACACTAATAACTTTTATGATCAGTGTAAATTGAATAAATCTGAAAATACGCCTCAGTCAGACCATATATTTTTTTAGAAGTAAATCCAGAGGCGGGGGCGCGGGATTTCAATAAAGATTTTCTTTCTTTCTTGAACCCACGACCTTCGGAATATAAGTCAAGTGTGCTCGAACTTAGCCAACACGGCTTTTTTTGGTATTTTATGTAGGTATTCATAGACGTAAAATCTGGGATTACATAAGTACATTATCTGTATATACAAACAAACAGTGTTAATCAAAATAATATCATATATTGTAAGCGGCAAGGCTCAATATCCTCGGGCTAGCAGTCCATGGAGTTACTGCATTTTTGAGTCAAGACGTTGAACATGCTAAGTTGTGGCGCTGTGCTACATACATCGCAGGTCAGCTAAGGTACTAAATCAGCAACGTTCCTTCTAAGCAAGCAGTGGATAACATTACAGGCGAAAAATTCGCGGGTTTACAGATCTGTCGAAAATATCGAATACTGTTCTTCCAAAGCGCAAAGTACCCACCTACAATTCGTGAAATAAAAACTACTAGATCAATTTTAATCACATAGGCTATATATTTTATACCCGTGCGAAGCCGGGGCGGGTCGCTAGTATTTTATATATTTAAATTCATAACAAATATTTTCACTTCATTTTTCATCATCATCATTTCAGCTATAAGACGCCCACGGCTAGTCGGCTGGACAATAAGCCTCAAAGACGACCAAACATTACAATCGGTCGCTAATTGCATCCAACCCTGACCATGTCATCTGCTGTCATATTTTAAATAATTTATATCGACCTTTTCATAATTTCTAATAATAATGATTAATATTGACATGATATATTTTCTAATTAACACTATTTGTTTTGTATTATATCTTAAATTGAGTGTGATAGTATAATATAATGAGTAACGTATTTTATTTTTAACCCCCGACCAAAACAGAGGGGTGTTATAAGTTTGGTGAGTCGGTCTGTCTGTCTGTGAGTCTGTCTGCCTGTCTGGGACATCATAGCTCCCGAACGAATGAAGAGATTTCAATTTAGTTTTTGTATGAAAGGTGAATTTGGCGCGAGTGTTCTTAGACATATTTCATGAAAATTTGTTGAGCCGTTTGGAAGTTCTAAGGGTGAGAGTGGGGAAGAATAACCGAAAATCTGCAAATATACTAGTGTGGGGTATCAAATGAAAGCGCATCGTGTCCACATTACATAATATATTATGTTGTTTTATATTTAAGGAAAATAAGGGGTTGGAATCGGAATAAATTTTAAATTTAGATTTATTTAAGATCTTTTATTTATTTTGCATTAATTTTACCAATTTTATAAAGCTAAAAAGAGTTTTTTTTTGTTGGTCCGATTTGAAAACTTCTTTCATTATTAGATAGCCCATTTATTTGTCTTATAATAAATTAAGTATATCCGATGTCTAGTACTCGTAACACAAGCTTATAGCTTACCACGGGGCTAGATGCTATGTGGATTGTCCGGAAATATTTACCTCTATATTTATTTATTTTTGCCTTTGATTAGCCGTAACAATTATTCGTTTTTGAATAAATACTGTGTCAGCATGATAAAATTATATAACTCTCTTCTGTAACATTTTGTAATAATTGTCAACTAGTGAAAATGTATTATAAAAATATAGTAGGACATCATAAGTGCGCAGGAGATATTCACCCGACTCACAAAGCCAGTAGCAGCTGCGTACGTGAGTCCATTCATTACGCTCCTCATTCATCCAAAATACTCTGGTCTGGTATGTATTCTGTGGTCTGGTGAATACAAAATACGCCAGGGGTCTACTTAATTTGGACGGAAAGCGCGTTTGTACCAATTTGGAAGCAAGAACCAGTATTGAAAGACCCGTACCCACACAGTGACTGTCGCTCCCGCTACACACCGCCTACTCCCTCGAGCTTCTGCTTGCCTAGTATTTAGTGCTTTGCAACGCAATGCCGTTTAAGCGCACACCGCCTCTGTCACCCCACGCGCACCTATTGTCTGCGCAGGCGCCAGTCACAGCTTACAGCAGCAGCGCCTAGCCTATTGGCTGGTTTATAGTTCTAGGATCTCAGCCACTGCATGCTTGCTCTCGAGAGCCTTATTTAACAATAAAAAATAGATCTACCAGTAGTTACTGTAAAAGGAAGCGCAGGAAATGCGAACCTAATGCTAAATGACGAAACATGATGTTATTATTTTCCAATAAATGTATTTTTTTTTATCTGTTCACAACTACTACTACTATTCAAGTCACTTCTGCTATTTATTCTTCGCTCTTCGGGGTATTTTCACTTGTTCACTTTCGTTTCCAAATACTGAATCTCTCCTCGAGACACATCCCGCGTATTTATGTCAATATTCTAAAAAGCTGTAGAAAGCTATAGCCTTTTTATAAAACGTAAGCAAATAATATAATAACTTATTCTGTGCCTATTCCCGAATAATCTATAAATAGAACGCGTAAAATATTACCTAATCACAACAATGCACATGCATTTATACGTAGATATACGTATAAATACCTACTACATCTTATTCTATACATAAAGTCTTCGTCGGTCGCTAACAAGTATAAAATGTTGGAACAATTGATTATCAAAATAGAAATAGTGTAAGTTTCATTTTTCAAAAAGACCGGGTTATATTTCTCAACTAAGTACCTACCAGTAACCAGTAATGTTTCATACATTTATGCCATTTTTAACCTCCAACCAAAAAAGAGGGGTGTTATAAGTTTGACGAGTTTGTCTGTCTGTCTGTGGCACCATAGCTCCCGAACGGATGGAGCGATTTCAATTTAGTTTTTTTTGTATGAAAGGTGAGTCTGGCGCGAGTGTTCTTAGATATGTTTCATGAAAATCGGTTGTCCCGTTTAAAAGTTATGGGGGTGAGAGTGGGTAAGGAAAACCGAAAATCTGCAAATATACTAGTGTGGGGTATCAAATGAAATCGCATCGCGTCCACATTACATAATATTATGTTGTTTTACGTTTAAGGAAATTATGGCATTGTAATCGGGGATAAATTTAAGAAAATTAAATTTTAAATTTAGATTTATTATGTTAGGTACCTACTAAAATCGATGACATGGTTCCTAACAATAAATCTTTGCATGACTCATAGTTTCAGATTTTCCAAAGTCATATTACATCATGTACCTTAGTAAGTATAGTATATTTAGATTATAGCACAGATTTGATTATAGAAAGATCCAGGTCTATATTTGAAATTTATTGCCATAAATGCGAACATACTGCGACAACTATAAGACGCAGCAAGAGAAAGGCCTACGTGTAAGAAGAGGACAGCAACATTAGGTAAATAACAAGGGAGCTGGATTGAGCTGAATTCCACTTAATTCCGTTCCGTTACATTATGGGTTATTTTTTTATATAGAGACGCGCTTGACCTTGAAAGAACTGTTGTATAACGTAAAGTTGCATAAAGATGACAAGTACCTGTTTCTCAATTTCCGAATTAAATTGTCAATATTTAATATATAGAGACCGTTACCGGTTGCACGACTGAGTTTACTCGGAGGTTGTGAAACAAACCGATGTAATGATGTAAACCTGCCTCTTCAAATGCTCTTTAACAAGTACCTAGCGATAGACTAGATATTTATGTAGATAAAGTAGATCTAAACAGCATCTGTTGTTAATAAATATACGAACGGGCATAATACTTATTATTATAAATGCGGAACTACTGAAGCACTTTAAAAGAAACTTGGTTTCTACACAGATTTTAAAGTACCAGAGAAAGACGCGGAAAATACAAAGGTATGTCTGCGGGAAAATTCATTATAACGCCGGTAACACCGCGAGGCACTGCTAGTATCTAGTAGCAAATAAAATAATAGTAATTCCTTGTAAACAAGCTTAAACTGCTTGAACCTTAATAGGGTAGGACGTAGGCATAAGTCCATATAAATATTAAAGGTAAGTATATTTTTGTGTATTATAGTGAATACCTACAATCTGAAACATTCAAGAAACTAGTCTCTAACACCAATACCTTTTATGATCAGTGTAAATTGAATAAATCTGAAAATAATGATTGTGAACAAATGATTGTGCATATCCAAATGTGCGAAAGAGACGCATAGACCCATCCTTCTTTTTAAATTGCGCGAGCACGCTTTGAATAGACATTTAGCGACATCTTGTAGTGAGTGGAGGAATTATTACGCTAGTGAAATCGAACTCAAAACTTGGCTTCTAGTCTTGTGCAAACATTGAACCATTCTCGGGCACAGAATACATAATAGTACCCTTCGGGTGCCCGAAACTATTCGAGAATTAGTACGGACCATGGCGTCATTTGGCATGAAGTATCTATATGTATCTAATCTGTGGTACTATATCTGCAGTAAATTCCAGGTCAGCCGTCATAGTTACTGGATTGAGTCTGTAATGTCTCAAGATTTCTGAGACTGCTAACTTTATCTCCATCATAGCAAACTTTTGGCCTGAAATATAAAAAAAAAACTTGAAAAATGGTAAGCAGTTGTTGGATTCCGCAACCTGACAGGAAGAAAGACTAACAAATATTTTTTGCTAAATATCAGAACAAAAATGAGCTATAGTCTAATTGCTTCTTTACTCTACTGTAAAAAAAGCGAAGCGACCAGATACGAAAAATTATATCCTGTTTCTGTCAATTTGTTTGTGTTTTTTTTTGTATTTTATTTTGAACGTTTTATATGATTTGTAAAATCAAACAATAGAAATAAATTATTTTGTCAACTTCCTTATTATTCTCACAATGAATAATTAAATCAAATTTAATTTAGATTTACGAATTTTATGAGTTTAAAGTCGAGCAAACCCAATATATTGTTATAAGAATCGTTTATTTTTACGATTTGTGTAGATTTATTTTACCTTATTAAAGAATAAGAATCATTTAGGATATATTTTTGTAATTTAGGAATGTTTTTACGTAGTTTTTTATTAGTTGTGATTTTATTTTTAGTGTTGGATACTGCATATTTTCCGAATATGTATAAAAAAATATATTTGTGTAGATACAAACCTATGCAGTTTCTAGGCCCAGCACTAAATGGAATGTAGGCGTAAGGATGTCTGCCGACGCAGTTCTCCGGTAGAAACCGGTCCGGGTTAAAGACTAGGGGATCCTTGTACTGCTTGGTGTTTCTTTGCAATTCAAGTATACTGATATGACACAATGTTCCGGCAGGAACCTCGTAACCACCTAAAAAATAAAAAAAAATAGTTTATTTCACAATTTCAAAAGAATATGAAGGAAGTTACGTTATTCCTAATACAAATTTCGATTTATCGAATCGTAATCATCACTGCTTGCACTAAAGGGAGTGAAAGTTGACGGTTTTTATATTCAATGAATTTTTCTCGAGTGGAAGTCTAGCTAGATTACACATCATGCGCATTAGATGATATTAGGTACACAATCAACGGGTGTCGCCGGCAACTCAATGTTTCGGCGACCAAAAAGTAGGCTAGCGATCGATGTTAAACTGCGTAAACACTTATTGAACTACAGCTGACCCTGCAGACGTTGTTCAAACCCTTCGGTCCGATTTCGTATATGTAGGTTAGGCAATGAAGTCAATCGAACTAAAATTATTGTAACAATCGTGATCAAAATTTCTTGTTTTGATAATCTCGCAAATGGTTAGATATAACAAAATGTAATAGAAATCCACACTAATATTATAAATGGGAAAGTGTATCTGTTTCTCTGTCCGTCTTTAAAAACGGATTTGACTGAAATTTTAATTCACTATAGACTAGAACTTGGAATGGGACATAGGCTACCTTTTACCGCGGGAAAATATGTCATTCTGCGGAAAAACCCATTATGTATAATAAAATTTTAATTTATTTACAAATTTTCCTCAACTAGAAATATTTTATTATTTTATTATACGACCCTAAACATTATTATTAACAGGGGCTTCTTCTCTATGATACGGCTGTTTCATAGTCAACACTAAAGGACGATTCATACATATCAGTGAGCCCACAGTTCCAGCACAGTACCGTATCAGTGATAATTATTCTTTCAAACATTTTTTAAGGATGTATTCACACTTGTCCGTGTCAGTGTTGTCTCAGTACCGTCAGTGTCAGTCCATAGAAAATGTTTGAAAGAATAATTATCACTGATACGGTAATGTGCCGGAACTGTGGGCTCACTGATATGTGTGAATCTTCCTTAAGAAACTGTAGATATAAAATTTTAGTTACTCAGCGTGACATTTTCGTCCAGACTTCTACTGATAAAATGTACTGGCGGGTACAAACGCAGCGACTCCTTGACACATAGGTCCAGGTAGCGCATTTTCGCAAGATCTTCAATGGTCGCTGACCTAGTCGTATCACCGTAAATATTTTGCAACTCTTCGTATATTTTGTTCTGAAAAAAGAAATTGATAGTACAGAGTATGACCAATTATAATTATAACAATTTAAGCTATCAGAGGACTTTTAAAAATAACCTGAATATCTTGGTTATTCGCTATTTCCACTAAGAAAAAGTTGAGCGCTGAAGCAGTAGTATCGTGACCCTGAAACAGTTTGAGAGGATTACTGGCAGTAGGCAGTATGAAATTATAAGCTGTAGCCGAGTACAACCTAATGCAAACCTCGTCTCGGGTTTTAATGAATGTTTATCAATAATAATAATAAAATAATAAAATTCGTTTATTTCCTCACACAAACCTTAATGATTATAGATACAAGTCGGAATAAGGTAACATTTAATATAAGTTTGTGGGTGGTAATATTATAAGGGTGAAGAGTTTGTTTGTTTGGACGTGGTAATCTCAGGAAATTGGAATAATTTCACTGAATAGCCTATTTATCGCGGAAAAATCTATAAAACACGGCAACACCGTTGCGTGAAAAGCTAGTGTATTTTGACTTTTCTTTTTCTGTAAGAGACCTCGCACACTGAGCCACTAGTGACGGCCACAAGCTGCGGATGCGCTTATCCATACATTGGGCCCTCGCACACAGTCGCCGCCACCAAACGCGACCACCAGTGGTTCGCTCAGACCACTAGTCCAGCCTCTAGTGGCTGTGGCAGTTGCCGCAAGAGTCTCGACAGAGGCGAACGTGTGTTTGTTAAAATAGACGCACTTTTAATTTCGTTATTGTGCGTGCATTCAGTACAGTACGCTGCTAGAACAAAAGTGACTTGGGATTGGGACGGGGCGCGTGGGGGTGGAAAGAAGCCGGCGACTGTGGCCGTGTGTGCGCGCTAGTCGAGCCACAAAACGCGGCCACTAGTAGCGAGCGTGGTCAACTCCCGCAGCTTGTGGCTCGGACGCGGCCACTCAAACGCTCGGTGTGCGCCGATGCTGTATAAAATGTATGGCGAAGCGCGTCCGCAGCTTGTGGCGGCCACTAGTGGCTACAGTGTGGCCGCCACTAGTGGCTCAGTGTGCGAGGTCTACAGCAGCATACAGCATCGGCAGTCGCTCTGTGTGCGAGGGCCCTAAAACGACGAAATATTGAAATTGTTGATATCATTTTCTACTTTTTTCCACATTTTTGTCTGTTGCTTGTTTACTCGATACAATTAATAGCCATTAATAAAATAGTCATTTATTGATAATATTATTATACGTCACAATTACATTTTGTTTACACTGGTTTTTCAGTACTAACAATGTCAAACCAAACAAATCATCAAATTCAATTACTTAATAAATATGTCAAATTGTAAATACTTAGTCAATAGCACATATGTCAAGTTTTAAATAATAAATAAATTACAATACAAACGGAATGCGAGAATACTTGGACCACTTTTAATAAGACCGCCCGGTGGCCGGAACAAAAATGCTTTCTTTGAAAAACGCATGTTCAATGTAGGATTTCTGATTTATAGACTGATTAAAAACATGAAAACTGGTATATTATATAGGGTGACCGGTAATTAATAGATAAAATAGTATGTAGTATAATGAATGGCGTGTTCCAAATTCATTATTTTGGTGAAAAATTGCTCATTTTCTACATTAATAGCAATAATCCACTAACTGCTTTAGACACAATAACATAAACAAAAATCTGTTTGGTGATCTAGATGACGTTTGAGAATGATTAAAGTACATACTGTTGAGTGTGCTTAGAGGAAGTACTTCCTCTTCGAAAGTTTAATAAGTAAATCCAATGAAATTTAATTTAAATATGGTGGGCGAGGGACCAAGAGGTAGCGGGTTCGGTTCACGCCGAGGAGTCAAGTGTTTGTATGTTCTGCAAGCACTTTATCCTTGGTCTGGATGTTTAATATGTATAATAAAAATTATATGTATCTATGTAAGTCTATTATATTAAGTATAACAGATGCCTAATACCCGTAACACAAGCTTACAGCTTAACGCGGGGCTAGATGTTGTAGTGTGAATTGTCTGGAAATATTTATATAATTTAATTTAAAAAAAATTAGGGTTTAAAATTTCAATGTCTTAAAATGTATAAAAATGTAAACAATTGTTTATAGTATAGCCAAATTACAAAGTACCTACCTCAAACATGAATGTGTCAACTTCCTCTTGTATTCCAGTCTCGTCAATCAATCCATCTTTCTCCGCCAATAATAATAAATCCAACATAGCAGTTCTCTTCTTCTGTTTGTAAACATCATCATCTCCTTCTACATCAGCGGCTTTTATCCCATACTTATTAACGTAATCTCTCCTCTCTCTTATAACCCGGCGAGTGAAGCCGTGGAGTATAGCCAAAAATTTTTTCATTTGTTTTCCTACTGATGTGTTTTTGAAAATAACGTCAGGGTAAAGGTGAACTCTTAGGAATCTGTGCAATATTATTTTGCTGAGACCGTAAATGGCATTTTTGTAAGTGCTCCCGGCACTAGTATTGCTAATAGAAGTTCCCATGGCCGTTTCTAGGAAGGAAACTAGAATTAACTTTTGGATCAGACTTATTATGAGAATTTAGGTTATTGGCAAGAAAGCTCCTTCTAGTTATAACATAGCAACTGAAATATCATCAATTCGGTAGACAAAAGTTCGAACTATATTCTCGTACTATGATAGATTTGACACTTTTTTAGTTATTAGTATAAAAAGTATTAAAAAAACTAAAATTTTACCTTATTTGTATTAATATATTAAGTCCGCCTCTGTACAAAGTAAAAACAAATATTAAACAGGCTATCCCACGGCTATGCCACATGGAGGGGATGTACTTTAAATAATGAAGATTGATATTTTTCCTAAATTTTCATAAAAAAAAATTGAAAGCAGTCTAAGATTATTGAAAAACGATCTGTTAGGGAATCGAACCAGCCAAATTGTACGTAATATTACTATACCAATAAAAGGCAACAGCTACTTATAATTCCGTATTTGTACGATACCGTCAAGAATAATCTAAATTTAAATTAAAAAAAAACATGATTCCAAATTCTTGGTTCCCTTTAACTTTTCCAAAGTTAAAAGTCGTATGATTTTTGTAATATGCACGTGATCACTTTAATGAGTATATTTGCAGATTCTGATATTAATTTTTTCTTCCCCTCTTTCACTCCTTATAACTTTCAAACAGGCAAACGATTCTTATCAAACTTTTCCTCTCTAACTCTCATCTAACTTCTAAAATAAGAAAACGATAAATCTGAAAAAAATATAATGTACATAAAAACTACCAACAAAATAGGTTTCAACGAGATCTAGTAACTATTTTTTTTATACGTCACAAACCGCAATTTACATTTTCACCTAGAAAGTTAAACTGCCCTTGAGTTCAGTACTTGGATGGATGACTGCTCTGGCAAGGCACAAGGTACCTAGGGTGGTATGATACCATCTCATACTTTTCAAGTTTATTTGTAAACCTAAAAAGTGTTATGTAAACCTAAAAAGATCTCATTGCAGCATTTTGAACTAAAGTCTTACCACATATGGAATGCAGCGTAAATTCTGAAAGCATAGGAACAATATCGACTTTTTCTCCATTTGTCACGGCGAGTCCTTTTACTAGGCGCTGCGTGTTTTCCTCCAGGATCACAAAGAATTTTCGAAGGATATTGAAATGAAACGCAGGTGTTAACAGCTTTCTACGACGGTGCCATTTGTCACCTGAAATATTAATTTTAATAAAAAAATCTGCTATTATGCCGACTGTGTTGTCTATTTATATAAAAGCAATTGGACATAAAGAAAACACATAAGGCGCACTCACAATCGATAGTATTCGTTATATTTTTTGACATAATTTTTATATAGCGATATTTTGATATATGTATGTATTTCATTTTACTAAATTCGATGACATGGTTCCTGAGAACAAATCTTCGTATGTCTTATAGTTTTAGACCATCCCATACTGAACGAAAGTCAAACAGTAATAATTCCCATTTATTAAAAATAAGGATTGTTTTTTTCATATCACTCTCGCGAGTCTTAGATTTTCTCAGGGCTCCGTGAGTATACAAAACAATCCAGTTTAACAGCCTAGATCAAATCGGAGAAACTCAAGAGTGTGATGTGTAAAAAAAAGAACTTATTTTTTTAACAAACGTAAGGATTTTATAGATGTAAGTCATGAAGTGTGACCCATCGGTCTTCTCAGTTCGTCACAATACGCGTTTGCAGTAATGCTCATGCTCTTGTAAAAAGCTGTGATGAAACACACTCGCAATAGAGCCCTCCTCTAATATCTTCAGTCTGCATTAAACTCTATCGTGGTCACCGAGATTTTAAATCACTTTATCTTTACTACGTAAACTTCTTTCTTTTGTGTATCTTTTTATAGCTATTGGCTAAATTAATAATAAATTTCCTGCACACAATGGTCATTCCCTCTTTATTCACCCCTTGTTAATGTTTGGACTGAAATATACATTACCGGAAATATATTTTATCTGAGTGAGCTATAATATTATCTGTCTTCATAGGTACTCATCATATATAGGTACATATATATTCTAAGTATATCCTCTTTACATAAAATTATAATTGTTTGTTTGAATGTTATTACATATCTGTATTAAAGTAGTATAAATTATCAATATTAGCGCACCCCTCCATGCACAATGGACCACCTCGAATCTAAATCAGGGCCCCCTAACTAACTAACACCCCTGTCTAATTTGTATTTCCAATTCTCTCTTTTCATTCCTAAGGTAGCCTGGAAAAGATTGCTTTTAAGCGTTAAGCCCCCCTTTTTACTTCTTCTTCATATAATTCTTCATGTAATTTTTGTTTTGTTTTGGTGTACAAAAAAGTGTATTATATACCTACGAACAGCCACTAGAAAGTCCATTTCCAAGATAAAACTTTTGTTATGCCAAAAATTAAACCAACTTCAAAACGGAAACTGAAAATTAAACAATAAATTAATTGTACAAATAATTTCGACATTATAAGTAATAATTAAAGAAACATAAACAATTAAATAATTGAGGATTTAATAATTTTGAAGTCGGTGCCAAGTAAAACAATTACTAGATATAATATAGGTATAGATACCTAACATCAATCTTTTTCAGAACTCAAGCCATAAGGTATTAGTAGGAAATTAACTCTAAATATCGTTCCATTCGCGGATACGGTACGCATTTCTATTTGGGTCCTCAATGCTGTTAATTAGTATGTTATTTTGACATATCTATTGATATTGTGTATAGTGTAGGTAAAAATGTATTTGTTACTGCATTAAGTTGTTTGTGGTATTTACTTGGCACCGACCTCAAAATTATTAAATACTCAATTATTTAATTGTTTATGTTTCTTTTAATTATCACTTATAATGTCGAAATTATTTGTAAAGTTAATTTATTTTTTAATTTTCAGTTTCCGTTTTGAAGTTGGTTTAATTTTTGGTAAAAAAGTTTTTTTTCACGATTTTTAGTGATTACACTACTAAAATATACCTTATAGAGTTCCTTTGACTGTCCTTCATTTTCATCATCAGACCCCTAATATCAGTCAAAACCCATTTGGATGATCGGTCTCAGTAATATAAGTTAATCAAGCCCAAACACAAAGTACTTGCTGTAAACCGTTATGGAGTTCCCTCGACCGCCTTTCCCTCCATCATCAGATCAACACCAGACCCTCATTAATAAAAGGGCTTTAAAATTCATTATATTGAATAATATTAAGGAACACACAAGTCGGAAAGACAATTTTTTCAATAGTTTCCCTCAATTTCTTCAGGATTACACCACCAGATCCAGGTTTCCTTACCATGGGACCACCCTTGGGATACTCCTTTTCCAACAAAAAAAGAATAATCAAAATCGGTTTATAAACGACAAAGGTATCCGCAGATATACATAAAAAAAAATATATACGGTCGAATTGAGAAACCTCCTTTTTTTGAAGTCGGTTAAAAAGAAACCGCATTAAATAATTTATTTTTATACCTTTGCTCAGGAGTAGACCTTCTTGGAGCCAGGGATTTAAAAAGTTGTATATAAGACTTTTTTCATTAAACTTCACGTTCGATATTAATAACTGAAACAAGAAATTGTCACGAATAAATGAATACAAAGCTGTTATCATTAGCCCTGCCACAAGTTGCCACTTACGACTGTTATAAAGACAAAATTTTAGTTGTGAAAAATCTGCCAAATACATCGAATTACAACATGTGGTCCAACTCCAACAATCGTAAGTAGCAACTCGTGGTAGGGCAACATGGCTGAAAATAACTTTAAGCATTACTTACAAAAGATTTGTGAGTCAAATAACAACGTAGATAGATTTCAAACTTCTGATTTGACTCGTGTACGTTTGTTTCTATGCACATAGGTCACAATTAATAACATAATCATATGAATTCGAATATAAAGAAAGTACAGCTTCTATTAGCCTTGAAACCGTTGGCCCATCCTTTAAGATCGCGAGAGGTGTTAAGCAAGAGGACCCACTATCTCCAAAACTATTCACCAGTACCCTGGAGGAACTGTTTAGGAAGCTTATGCCTAGTTGGGAAGACAAAGGCATAGAAATCGGCAACGCAAGGTTAACAAACTTACGATTCGCTGATGACATTGTCCTTTTTGCCAAATCAGCCTCTGAGTTACAGTCTATGTTACAACAACTAAGCACGGCGAGCCTTGAAATTGGATTACAGATGAACCGCACAAAAACTATGCTTATGACCAACAGCGTAAAAACCAGAGTTGAGCTAGACGGGGAAGAAATGATCGACGTGGAAGATTACATCTACCTTGGTCAAATAGCTTCCTTCAATTCTAGATAGGATAAGGAGATCGCTCGGCGAACCGAGAATGCCTGGAAAAGCTATTGGGCCAAGGGAGAGCTAATGAAAGATGGAGACTTTCCCCTTTCCCTCAAACGCAAGCTCATGGACACCTGTATTCTCCCCGTTTTAACGTATGGTGCGCAATGTTGGTCTTTGACACAGCGACAAAAGTCGAAAATCAAGGTCTGCCAAAAAACTATGGAGCGCAGCATCTTAGGTGTCCGTTTAACGGATAGAGTACGTAACACCGAAATTCGCGCTAGAACTCAAAAAACAGACGTAGCTAAGAAAGCCGCAAAGCTAAAGTGGGATTGGGCTGGTCATGTCTGCCGTATGCCAGGAGAGCTGTGGGCAAAAGTATCGACGAATTGGTGCCCTGATACGGCGAGAAGGCGAGGCGGTAGACCAAAACAAAGATGGCGTAACGAATTGGACCGATTTCTAGCCGACTGGTCGACGGTTGCTATAGAAAGAGATGCCTGGAGAGAATGGGGGGAGGTCTTTGCCCAGCAGTGGGATGATACCGGCTCATAATAATATTATACGTGTAGAATAGTTAGAAAATTCCAGCAAACAGATATATCCGAAATGTGTCAAACCGAAAGTAGACACAACACACAAGTATGATGTGCACTTGGCTTAGGCCCGTGCCCTTCATGGAAATACCGGTTACTCTAAAACCGAGTTGATAAAATCATAACCCCATAATAATAAAAATAATAACCCCACAAAGGGGGGGGGGGGGGGAGGGGGATAATAGACATAATTAATTTACACAACCGACAAATAAAAACTTTAAGAACATATTTTCACAGTAAAACTGAAACCTCAACTTTACATAGTTCTATAGTCAAACTCGATCGTAAATACACTCCATTAAATCTACAAAACCGCAACCAACAAAATAACGAAGAACAAACAGATAGACAAAGTCTGCTTAACAACTGGGCCCTCAAATCTCTCCACGGAAGACATCGCCATGACCTGAGCTTACCCAACGTCGACATTCAGGCGTCGAACGAGTGGCTCCGGCGAGGGGAACTCTTTCCAGAGACTGAGGGTTTTACGATAGCAATCCAAGACCAAGTCATAGAAACTAAGAATTACCGAAAGTATGTTATGAAAATACGTAATTTAGCCAATGAACTGTGTAGGCGCTGTAATAGTTCTTCTGAAACAATACAACACATCACAGGAGCATGTCAAGCCATCGCCCAAACCGACTACAAGTATAGACATGACCAAGTTGCAAATATCATTCACCAAAAATTAGCCCACAAATATAACCTTGAAGAAGACACACCAAAACCAATCCCTTACTACAAATATATACCTAAAAATATCCTAGAAAATTCTAACTATAAAATGTATTATGATAGAGCCATTTTAACAGATAGAACAGTACACTACAATAGACCTGATATTACAGTTATTAATAAATCCAACAAAACAGCTATTTTAATAGACATTGCAATTCCTAACTCGCACAATATTCAAAAAACGATTGCGGAAAAACTCTTGAAATATGTGGAACTTATAAATGAAATAACTAGAATGTGGAAACTACAAAAAGTTTCTATTATCCCGATAGTGATCTCCTCCACCGGCATAATGCCAAACCAATTATTCCAATCATTAACTTCATTAGATCTTCATAAAAATAATTATATTCTACTACAGAAAGCTGTTATTTTGAATACTTGCCGGAAAGTCAGAAAATTTTTACAAACAGAAAACTCGGAAACCTCAGTAGACAACTTAATTGAAACTTCCACTAATGCTCACTTGGCTTAGGCCCGTGTGTATTAGTTATCCCCGACTATCATGTCGAGCAGATGAAAATCGAATCCCGTATAATAATAATAATAATGAATTCGAAATGGTTATGAGGACTAATAAATCGTAAGACTTTTAAAGAATTTGTCTGGACACGTGACAATTTCGATAACAGATTAAGTATCTTATATTAATAATATTTTAAAACTGTTTTATAATCCTAATTACATACCCATAAACCAAGTCTTTATTTTAAGAAGCGGAGTTTCTCAATTTGATTCGAGTGTTGTAGCTGCTTATTGTCTCACAAAAAAATAAAACAAATTTAAAAATGGGGAATTATAAAACAAGCGAACAAAAAAAAACTTTGCGACTGATGATGACATACTGTTTTAATAACTTGAGCGGCATGAATTTGAGTAAGCGAAAAATTAACTAAACTGACGACGAATATTGATTTATAATAAAATCCAGAACGAGCTTACAAAAAGTGGATTGTGATAAATCCATTTAAGATATTAAAATTTTATCCGAGCGACTTCATTACTAAGTGAGCGACTGGAAATACAGAGAGGGCAACTTCAATATTAAGATAGATTCGATTTTTCTAAGTGAGGTTATACTTAGCGAACTACTAAAAAGTTCACTTTGAGCAAAGTTTTGTAAGCTGCTTTATTAATGATTATTGGTTACTGATATTGTATTTGAGGGCTTATGTTTTTTATTTTGATACGCTTTTTTAATGAAACTACTTTGGGTTGAATTAGGTCACTTTAAGTTGCAAATCCGAATCAGTGCACCCCTAATTCCACGTGGTCTTGTCTGTCACACAACTAGAGTGTTTTTAGAAAGCCGGAGGCGCGGAGGGAGAGCAGCCCCCGCCCGCCGTAAAAAAGCGCAGGCTGAGGCCTTCGCCTTCGGCGACCAATAAGCCGAAGCTGCGGAGGTGAGCATGGGTCACTGCGCTTTGTTACGCAAGGGCGAAGGGGCTGCACTTTCCGCAGCGCCGGCGCCGGAGCAGTTTATTAATACTTTTTTTTTACCCTTATATTTCAATAATAAAATTTCTCAACTAATAGAATAGTGTTTCTTCAAATAGTTATTTCACTTATATTTCAATAATAAAATTTCTCAACTAATAGAATAGTGTTTCTTCAAATAGTTATTTAATATTATTTTTATTTTTTAAATGTGAGCTCATTATACTCTGCTCATTAGTGTATTTTTCTAAGTGGTTTTTGTATTCGAAACACTTCATTTATGATAAAATGCCGCTCAGTATAAAAAATACATTTGCCAAATATTGAAAAAAATGCAGGACATAACGTTGACACTCAAACAAATATTAGGTCGCTCAAATATTATGAAGCTGCTCATTTTGTATTTTAAGTAACTCAAATTAATGTTTGTAAGTTGCTGTTCTGTTGATTTCTCGTCACTCGCAGTCAGTCGCTCACTTAGTAATTCTATAACCCAAATTAATTAATTTTGACACTTAGAACTGTAATTTACAGTCACTCGTTTTATTGCTACCCTTTAAAAATGTTGTCTCATAATTTTCATAATATAAAAAAATATGAGACAACATTTTTAAATTTGTTTTTTTATTCAAGTTATTGAATAAATACATGCTTTTTTGTGTCGAAATGTGTGTGAATATGTTTAATGAAGCAGTTACATTTACAGTTACATTCTCTATTAATTGCCACACTACATAATTACGCACATATCTACATGAGTTGACAAAGATCTTGATATTTATTGATAAATACATAAAAAAAGCAATAGTCATTTACTCAGTGAATGGAAAATAAACGTGGTAATATAAGAAAATAAAAATCGTACCTCGATATCTTCTGGATTGTAAACAATAACTGCACCAAATGGAAAACTCCAAAATCGATATATTCCTGACCACTTATTACCCCATACGTGTTGCAGTTTCATGATGCCTACTAAAATAAATAATTAAATATTTTCGGAAAATCCACACAACAACATTTAGCCCCGTGGTGAGCTCAAAGCTTGTGTTACGGATACTAGACATTTGTTATACTTAATATAATAAACATATAAACATAGATATTCATCATCATCACCCTAATAATGTTTCCACTGCTGGGACCATTCGCCACGCTGGTCGGTGAATGTCACATGTCCTTCAAACTCTTTGAATTTTCAGAACATGCCGGTTTCCTCACGATGTTTGCCTTCACCGTTAAAGCACGTATTTTAAAGCGCAAAAACATTTTACAAGAAGAAAAATCTGGGTGGTGCGTGGCGGGGTTTGAGCCCACGACCTTCATAATGAAAGTCAAGTGTGCTCCCACTTAGTCAACATGGCATTTTTAATAAACATATTATACACCCCAGACTAAGGAAAAAGTGCTTGTAGAACATACAAACACTTGACCCCTCGGCGGGAATTGAACCCGCTTCATCTCAAAAATAATATAATTTACGTTAAAATAATGGTTTATAATTATCTAATTCGGATACATATACTTTCCCAAAGATATAAAAAGTTTTAAAAAATTCCTATTTGTTGCTGTACAAGCACTTAATGCATTTAATATTATGATTTACCGTAGGTAAATCGAACTATTTAACACACATTATTTAGTAATTCAAAGGTACTACCTAACAGCTAACTTTAATGCGATGGTATTATCCTAATAAGAAATGAAGCACTTCCTTTACAGGGATTCAAAAAATAATTAAATTCGTTAATAATTATTTGCTTTAGCTTTGTCTGTACTACGATAAATTAATATCCAATTTTCCTTTTAACATAACGTATTTTAAAATAAAATTGTCGAATGCATTGTACCTAATTTAGGTAACAATATCGTGCAAGTTTGCGTGCGTTTGGAATTTATGAAATTATAATACCTGGTGAAACCATAATTTCCAGCGCATTCCCAAAAATGAATGCATCTTTAGGTCCGGGGATCTTTTTCAGCAGTCGTGCCCGTCTATTGTAATTTAATGCTAAATGTGTGAGAAGAAGTAAGATCACTAGAACAGATAAGTAAATAAACATGGTGATTCCATGCGCCTTTACGCGAACGCGGCAGGTCACCGAATGTACTGATATTGCTCACATAATCAAGGACATAATTCCGCAATCTACAAAAAATACAATCAAATATGATATACATTTTTTTAAATAATGAGACTATCAAAACTGATAATAAGGATTACAAAATTTTGTGTATAAAGCAACGTATATATATTTAAAATCTTCAGATTCGATTGGAGGAATTTAAAACTGTTATCAGGACTGATAAATTGTGAATTTCTATGGACACGTGAAGGTTAACTGATTATCCAACATTTTATAATATTTTAAAACTACTATTCAGATTGCTCATGAGTCATGTTTGTCTTTCGAGTTTTCCGACATTAATAATGGTAAATATCCCATTATAAGTCTAAATAGTATTGATAGTTTCATAAGTTATATTTTTAAACTGTATTATAATCCTTTTAACTTACTTAGAAAACCATTAATCGGTTGTCATTTACAATCGCATATTGGAGCTTCTTTTTAACCTCGTCGCGTATGTTTTTTATAATAATTATTATTATATTTATTACCTCAGAATTTTGATCTCCTAGAACAATTTCGATGATTCTTTTTAATTTTGCCCATTTTAAATGTTATAACAATTGGTAAAGTAGTTCTCGAGTTATATTGAAATATATGTCCTCATTGCATAAGTACCAAATTTGGTCGATCCCGAGGTCTTAGGTTCGAATTTCACGTGTTTTATGAAATTTGTTTTGTGTAAGTGGTTTTGAGCATAGCACGCCAAATGTGTCATTTTTATAGTCGGTTAAACTAAACCTACTTCGAAAATGACACAATTGGCGTGTATTTTTTGGTCTCGAGTATTTGCGATATTGCAATTATGCATATTATTTGAGCATTTGTAGTGCGCATCTTTTTGGGCATTTCTCAATATAGCCGACTTCAAAACACGGAGGAGGTTCTGAATTTGGCGTGTATATTTTGTGTTTGTGAGTTTTTAATTTGTATCGTATTTGTTGAAAAATGTATGCACCCACGGAAGGAGAAAATTTAAAGTTCTTATTCCGGTCCCACAGCCTGAGTTATACATACTAATATTATAAATGGGAAAGTGTCTGTGTGTGTCTGTTTGTTTGTCCGTTTTTCACGGGCAAACGGCTGAACCGATTAACCTGAAATTTGGTAAGGGTTATACAGTGGATTAGGGCATAGGCTTATTTAATTGTATTTCTATACTATTTCTAATTCATATATTCCAAATTGAAAGACGGTTGTTATTTGTTAAAAATCGAATTGTTAGGTTAAACTATTGTAGGTGTTGTATCAATAAAACATAGGTTTGTACCAAAAAGCAATAGCGAGCGAGAAAACGAACGTTCGCGCGAGCCGTCGTCATGCACACTGACACTTCCCCTCCCGCGTACCTCACCGATCGTCGCCCCGCGCGCCACAGCATATATCTTTATTTATATTTTTAATTACAGATCAAAAATATAAGGTTTGTTTTTTAACATAAACTAAAGAAATAAAAATCAAATTAAAACTTAAAACTATGAAAACACTACGCGTCACCTACAACTATTTTACGACGTAAACGACGGTTGCACTACGGGGCGCTTTCCCGGAGGTGCTGGTTCGAATCCTCCGTGTGAAGGTAACGGATGTGTCTTAATATTTTTCTGCATAAACATTTATAATACCTTTCTTTCATTTATAATATTTTGGTCTAAATTAACCAGACAGAATACGAATTTGCTATCGCGATAAGGAAAAAGATTGTATTGAGTAGGTACCTATCTAAATGTAATTGAAACAGAAAACCCCGAATAAAAATGCCAAATATATTTCGTTGTTATTTGAAATAAACCCAATAAAACCAAATGTAAAAAGACACTTTATTTTACCTCTCCTACACGATATGACATTACTTCAAAACTTTTCCACTAACTTGTGGTCAATTAAGTAGGCTTACCCCCCGATTTCACCATTGGCTATAAACGCGATCAGATCAGGCTAATCTCGTTTAACCACCTAACTAAGATCAAATTTACATTAAGCTGTCATTTTTCTGGTTGATTCGGTTCAGTTAAACTCGATTTGTAGCATAAAGTGAGGCTTAAAGCTGAACAAAAGATTTTTGATTAAGTAATCCTAAGTATGAATAATATTAATTAAATCTGTGAAGATTTCTTCAGTCTGCCATACAATTCATAAAAATTTTGTTCCAATAAACGATACACACTTAGATTTACACCACAATTAGATTTGGAACAGCTGAGTTCCAATAAACGATAACGATATAATCTTAACAAATTATGGAACATTTGATTGCAATTATCATCAGAAGTAATTTTGTATAAGTATTTATATTGTTTCTTTGTATAAGTATTTATACTGAGATGAACACTATTATGACCATTTTGGTCGGATTGTAGAAGAGTTTTGTTCACACTTACATAAGCACCCCCATATACGTTCCCACAGCTGGGACTCAGGAATTTCTCTCTTGACGAGAGATTATGCCTTAATTCACCACGCTGGATAAGTACGGGTTAGTGGAAGTCACTTGTCCTTCAAACTCTTCAAAGTTCTTAGAACTTGTTGGTCTTCTCAAAATGTTTGACTTCACCGATAAAGCAATGCATGTGCAAGCAAAAATTAAGTGGTGTACCACCGTGCTTGTGGTTTTAACCCACGACCTTTAGAATGAAGGTCGAGTATGCTCCCAACACATTATATGAATAAAATATCATAAAATCTATAAAAAAAACATATGAATTTGGCCTATTGAAACCTTTTTAAATGGTGATCGTCAAAGTTCTCGCAATTTAATTAAAATAATTTTCTTATATTTAAACTAGTCTTGTGTAAAACAAAACTATAGATTTATTAAAAGTTTTAATTTACATCATACTCACGGGGAAAGGCTCCAGCATCATACAATAGGGTAGATGACTAAAAAAAAAAAAATGATTCTGTAATTAAGATAATTATAAAAAAATTATACACATTGTTATATACAATTAAATAAATTCATGAAGAGACAAAAGGTATCCAGTATTTTAGATGGGCCTTTATTTTCTTATTAATTTAGTCATTATTTCATGTGGTGACAATTTAGGTATAAAATTTTATATACCTCTATACCTCTACATGAGCCCCGTTGCTTTTATCTACAGACAGCTTTCAGACGGACTGATCATAATACTTTTTTTTTATCTTGTCACTTTATTATATAATCTGTGTTGTCGCCAAATCGCATAAGGTACTTAAGTGCCTGGTCGTGTGGTTAAACCCTCTATTAATAACAACGTCCAAAAGGGCTTAGACAAATTGAGTCAACCCATTAGGCCATCCATTAAGGCTTATTCAAGGTAGGTAAATAAAACAGAATACTCAGCGAACACAATTTATAAATCAGTAATATTACCTACGTACGTAGTCCATGTCAGACATACGTACGTTGTGTACCTATGTCTTTTTGAAGTGAAACTTCTTTAGAATCGTTGTGATTTCAAACCGGATGCAACGGATAAAACGACAGGTAAGCCAATCTTAAACGCTAATTACTTTAAGCAACCTTACGCGACGCCAGTACTGGGATGGGTGACCCGCCCGAACAAAATCTTTTTGGACAGTATTTTTTTTTTTTATTCATCTCATTCTTTTGTCGATTTACTTCTATCGTGTGTGAATCGCGCACACTTTTTTTTTTCGTCAAAGTTATAGTTTGTTTTGTCTTTTCCTCAAATTTATAATGATTCTTGTCTTTATTTATATAAAGTTCTTTGTTTCTAAATTTTAATAAGGGATCATACACGACACTATTTTGGAAACATTTAATTCTGAAATTCATTAACATATAACATATGCATATAACATAACAGATAGCAATGACGGGCGACAATCGTTCATTTAAATATTACTTTTATTTAGCTGTATGTAGCAATAAATTTTTATGTCATTAATTGCTAAGATAATTATATTTCACAATTACATTTTGGTTACAAAATGGCGTTCAACTGAGTAACATCTTTTTCACTTTATAATTTTATTTAACTAGACACTGGTAAATTGTCGCCTCAAGCGCAGATTCCAATTACAAGAAACTGAACTGAACTGTTTTTTTAGTACTAATAATGTCAAATTCACATGTACCTTTATTTACGATAACTTTTCTTGTATAAGAAATTTAGAATTTGGAATCTGTTATTTAGGAATAATGTAAAAGAAAATAGATATTATTAATAGATCACTGATCAACTAATACTACTATTAGTAAGTGTATAAATTTTGTTTTTGTTTTTATGTTGCACTCGGTGGCCCTTTCTGGCTTTATCTGAAACCGCATTAAGATCCGTTCAGTAGTTTTTAAGTTTATCCCACACATAAAGACAAAGAGACGCGGGGGATTAATTATTTATAATAACTATTCTATGAAAATAAGGGCAAGTGGCAAGGAAAATCAATACTGTTAATATATTTGTAAAATATCAAGTAAAGTGGTCCAACAATTTTGTTATGATTTCTAGCTATTGGTTATTAGCTACGACTCAACTAAAGCTAAAGAACAAGGTTATTGTAGAACTAATTAGTTAACTGGCTTTCCATGTTTTTTGTGCGACTTGAAATAATTTATGTTTTTTTTACGTATTTAAAAATTAAATATACATGATTAAAAGCATTATTAGAATTTTTGTTTAATAATCCTCTGCTGCAGCTTTTTCCGATTGCAAGTGGATTTATAAACAAAAAGTATAGAAATCCCTTTAGCAGGGGATTATTTCAGGGGATTTGTATACCAAGCTAAAGAAATAAGCTTTGCTAAATTCCCTCTTAAAAATAAAGCTTTGTAATGGTTGTTCGAGTAACTTTAGATAATCTCGCAATTGAGAATTTACTATGTATTATCTTATACTTACTTTTATACAAATCATTAACCCTCTGTTTGCCTGGTTAGATCTATAATATTGCACAGATTTGATGTTTGGGGCAGACTTGGCAAAGCTGACTGGCAAAGCCTCGAAATTTACTTCCACCTACATTTATATGAAAATAAAATCTGTTTAGTGTCGTCTTTAATTATTATTACGCCAAAAGTCTTATTTAATACGATGTACTGCTAAGAGCTAAAGTATTTTAGATTGCATACCCAACTAAGCATATCATATGCTTTTATTCCACCACGCATACGGAGGGTAAAATGGAAATTTAATTCATTACGTCGATTAAGGACCAAACCATAGTTAAGAATTTTGATAAGGGTCTAATTTAATATAGACGTTATATAATAAATATTTAAATTGTACATTTACACCTTTTTTGCAGGCATTTTGGAAACTAAATTTATTTTAGTGGTCTATACTGTGTATCTCTTGATGTTGATTAAGTGCATTAACATTTTTATATTTTCATATAATTTTAATTTATTATGTCATGACGTAAAAGCTCTCAAAAGCTAGATTTAGGAGGAAACCTTAACAAATTTGAATGTAGTTAAGAATTTATTGTTTCAAGCTTTATACCTTTGACTTTGGTCCCGGCCGGCGCGTCGGAAATATCTTTTAACAAAGTTATGAGCTTTGATATTCGTGTAACAGCAACAACCTGATTTCATGTGAACAAATTGTGTTAAGCTGAGCTTAATGCTCTTTCATTATGCGCTATCAAACGGTTGTGTAGCGAATGTTGATAGAGCGCTTTCACTGGAATAATTTGATCATATTGGCGTTGATCAAAAACGTGCCATACACTTTGTTTTACAGTAACAGTTTAAGGCCTAATTATTTACTTTGCGGGGTGTTTGGGTTGTAAGTTTTGATGTGTTTACATTTAAAACTCATAACGTAACGACCTGACGATTAGTAATATACATGTTTAAAATAAAAAATATTGTTTATTAGGCGTCGGGGGGATAAAATTAAAGTATAACATCGCGTCCCAATAAATGGTGCAGACATTATTGTAAAAAAAAACTAATCGATGTAAACAAAATTAAGAGTAGAAGGTAGAAATATTAATATCATAATGTACTTAAAAAAAAGGATGAAAACAATTTGGCACACCTAGTGGACTAGTGATATAAAAGATTTTACGGTCAGTGGTAAAACTCATGTCAATCGACATAGTAAATGCGGGCTGACAAAAAAAAGTTGAGATATTCGATCTAAAAGCTATTGTATTGGAACAAGATACTAATGCAAGGAAGTTGTCTGTCTAGAAACACACATGAAATAAAAGGAGGATGTTCTCAATTCGACGCATATTTATATAATATTTTATGTAAATCATGCGTAACTTTTTACTTATAGTCCTTTTGATTTTGTTAGATTTTGTTAATTATTGAACAGATTTTGTTAATTATTTGAATAAGAAAGGGTAAAAGTATTTTAAAATTATTATGGTTTTTAACAACTAGTTGTTTCCGTGATTGGAAATCAAAATTGGTCCTATGATTTTACCCTCGGTACAGCCAGCATGTGCATGAGAGTTGGAAGATGTTATGGAGCCCATACCATTCATTAAAAACATTGATTAAAAAACTGAGCCCAAGGGGAATTTATGTATGTAAGGTTACATACTACATATACTACTAATCAAAAAAGAAAATTAGATTTATATAAAAAAATTCAAATAGTGCATTTTATTCAAAAATTCAATTTCATCAATCTTACTGTTTTCTAATTCTGTCAAGTATTTTTTTAACTTTTTGTCAAATACTATATCCCGCTGTCTTCTGTTTTTTTTTCAGTTTTGCGAAAAAGCTTCTCTTGATTATAAAATTGTGGTGATTCGCTTCTTTTTTTAGTTTGTGTACAAAAGCAAAAAACTTGCATCTTTTAGGGATACGTGAATTAAGCCTGCGATGCCAGCCTTCTAAAGCATTTGTGGTCCTATGACGCAGGTATGCACAACTCAATATTTTAGGATCCAGGGAAATCCATTGGGATTCAAAATATTTCTTAAATAAAATAACTTCATCTTCATTTTTATATTTACTGATAATTGAAGACCAAGCATTTAAGATGCGGTGAGCAGGTAACAAGGGTAACAAAGATGCCAACTTCGTTATTTTACGTCCTTCATGAGAGTCACTTAACTTTAGATCATTGGATTTTTTCCACACATTTTTATTGAAATGAAAAAAACAAGTACTCAGTTGGCAGTTTGGATATACATTTTTAACTGCATTCATAGCAGCCAATTCGAAGTCACATTTGAAAAGTGTATATTCATTTCCAATTTCTCTTTGATAAGTGAAAATAATCTGTTATATGTGTCCTCGGTCTTGTTAGGCAGCAAACTATAAATAACAGGCACCACGTGAGTGCTTTTTTTTGTTGAACACAAATCAATATGTATCGTATATAGTTGATAGAATTGGCTTGGTACACATCGAAACGTTCCATCGCCAAAAAAAGCGTTTCCTTAGTATCACCTTTTATAAGCGTCTTTGCTATGTTAGAACAGAATATTAGTATTTTATCAGCATCACCGTCTTCACAAATTAGAAAGTTGTTGGCAAGGCCTTCAGAAACATTAATGTCTTCAATTTTGCTAAAATTTAAGGTATTTGTCTGTAAATAGTCTTTTCTGACTTTATACAGACTGTCTTTAATGGACGAAAATGACGGAATACACTGGACCTCATCTGGAGTACATTCATTTTGTAACGTTGAGAAAAGTCTCTCATAAATCTTCTGCACAGGGCAAAAGTTTTTTGTAACTTCTTCCTTACAAGCATTTAGAGTTAATAGTACTCTATTTTCAATAGCTGGTGGCATACAAGTGTGGTCCCCTTCTCTGACAATGTCATTTTTGTGATTATCCAATGTCAAAGTAGCACTGCACTATTTGCACATCTCCATCGCGAAGTCCCATTTTTATTATGTTTATCGAAATTTAATTTGTACCGACCTCGTAGTAACGCGTCCCCGCCTTTGTTATTTTTTGTAAGAGTAAAACTCATCACAAATAGGGATGTACTTTTGCCAATAAAATATTCAACAGCAATAATATAACGTAGTGGCTTTATTCTCTTTGAGCAATAATCAGTAAAAACTTACTGTCTGCATGACAGATATCAATTATTATGTTTAAAGTGGCCAGGAAGGAACACTTCAAAAGAGGTTAATAACAATATTCATAAAATCCTCGTTAGGTACGATTGCTTAGATTATGTACAATTAATTGCTTTACAAGTGCGATAATGCTAGCCTACTTACATACATAAATTCCCCTTGGGCTCTTGTTTCCTCGTAAGTAATTTTTAATCAATGTTTTTAATGAATGGTATGGGCTCCATAACATCTTCCAACTCTCATGCACATGCTGGCTGTACCGAGGGTCGACCGAACCAGAAATCGACGAATACAGAATTGGTCAGAAACAGATATAGTTATAACCAGAAGTGGGTATAGTAAGAGATGGACAGATAAAGCAAATGACTTAAAAAGAACTTGTCCTATATCGTCAAACCCCAGGCTATCAAAGACAGAACTTCGAACTAAAACGAAGATAGAAGTGCTGGTATTATTTAACAAACGAAAAGTTTTTTTGAGTAGGTACACCTTTGTCTCATAATAACATAAATATCAACGTACTAGTAGGTACATAACAACAACAGTGCCTATTATAAAGTAAACGTATCTATAGTATGGAGGAGGCCTACACCCGACTATGGATGACCAAACAGACTAATTTTAATTTCAAATAATTTAATGAAGCCAAAATTTAATTAATAATTTCTACTAAATAATAATGCTTTAGGTACATAGATTCATTAAAATAACGATGATTGGAAAATAAAGGCTTTATTATTATTAGGTATATCAATAGTATTACGAGGTTGGCAAGGCTAAATATAAGTTATTTTTCAGGTATTCGACATTCTTTGGTCAGACCCGCAATGCACGGGTGGCTGCGTCGCGAACGCTCTCCGAGGAGCTGGTACATACTTCGGTCCAGATGTCACCGCTACCTTCCTCCATAAGAATAAGCTGAGTTTTCTCATCAGAAGCCACGAGTGCAAGCCTGGCGGATACGAGATTTTACACAATGGAAATGTAAGCTAATAAATGAAAATTTATACTCTTATTATAAACGACTTCAAAACGGGAAAAACAAGTTTCTATTTATTACATATGTATAAAGTAATAAATGACGTATGTGTATCTCTATTCTTAGGAAAGTTATTAATGTTCTGGTGTGTATTAACTAAACTTAATACAAATGTATCAACAAGTCACTACCTTAACCTCTTTAATATATAAAGTATAACGAATTATATTGTAAATATCATCATTATGTTCTCTTAGTTAGGTTACTGTTGTTTCGGTAAACATGTAATTGCAAAAAGAGCTTATTTCACATAATGTTCTGTCAAAATTACGTTTCAATGAAAAGAAATCCATTCTTGGACTTCTACGAACATAAAAAAAATTGAATTTATTGGTCAAATTGGCCCTGCGATTACAATTTTTTTCCATTTTTATATTATACATTTATTTGTGAAAGGTAGTTTCCAATATTACTTTCAGTTCAAAAGGTTATTTCAAATATTACTTACCTATCCGCGTTGAGTGTGATTTCCTGAGGCAATCTAATAAGACCAGCCTTACGATCCTCATTTTCTTTACGACAGGTAATTACTATCTTCTCAGCCTCCAACTACTATGAATTGGGGTCCAATAAAGGAGCGTATTTGAAGCTTTGCGGCAACTCCCTGGAGAGACAGTTTGTCCAGTACACGGCGGCCGTGTCACGGACTAGAAGGCTTACCTTCCGGCAGAGAGTCGGCCTGGTGGAATCCTCAGCTATGAGAGAACTGCACAGCCAAATTTTGGTTGCAAGAAGACATCTAGAAGCTACTTTTAGAAGCGTGGATTTGGATCAAAGTGGTAAGTAGTAATGTGTGTTCTTTTTTAATTTGCCAGATAACTTTTCCGATGTCCATTTTCAATCATTATCAATATCAATCAGCCCATAGACCACAGAAGATGGTCGGTAGTCGGTCTGGATATGCCACGTTTAAATGATGGAGACGTCAGTCACTAACGGTAAAATAAATACTTTTGTGTTCGTTAAACACAAAAGTATTTATTTTTGTGTCAAGTTTTATATCGAAAAAATTGCCATAAATAAAAAAAATATATTTTCATACATTATACAATACATGATATAATGAATAGATACACTCTAAGCTTGTACTACTGGGAACCTATATTCCGCTATTTATGTCTAAAACATTCCTAGCGATAACGAAGGTGTGAAAAGGGTTAACATTGTCCTTTCGGGCATGTAATCAACGAATTGGTATAACCTACATCTATTCATGCGTTGAGTAATTTTATGTTGAATGGAGCTAATAACCGTAATAGTTATTTTGTTATATAAGTCGATTAATAATGTTTTGGGGGTAGGCGCGTGTGTCTTTTCATTTCCAAGTTATTTTAAACATGATAGTGATAGTGCTATTTACAATCCAGAAATATATTTTTAAAAGCAATTGAAAATAAATAAAAAGTCAAAATTTACTGGAAATACTTGTACGTACTCAAAATGAGAAACCCAATATCTCTAAATAAATTTGATTTATTTGTGTTAACTAAACAAGATTAGATTTTGGAAAGCCTTAATATGATTACCTGGGGAACCAGGGGTAGCTTGCTTAAGTCGTGTAATTTTTCTGGCTGGCTCGAAATCCCGAAGGAAAATTTCAATAATCCGTGAAACAATATCATAGATTCATGGCTGGGATATTACTCACTCCAAATCCGGGAAAAGTCCAGCGCTTTCTCAAAGTCAATAATAAGTTTCTTCCCTTGCTCGTAATAAGTTTCCCAGCCAGCAAAAAGGATTTATCCCTGAACATTTCTTGGTATCGGTTGCGTGATCACTTTTTATCTAAATTTAATCTGTGGTTAGTTTTAAATAATGATTAGAAATTAAATCTTTGTTTTACGAGTGAGTTTCGTTTAATGAGTTGGTTACTGTGATTAATATATCACAAAAAACAACCTAGACAAGGATGAATAATCCATATTAGACTTAGTCTTGGAAGAAAATGGCTTGAAGGTCAAGCACAAATATATCCGGCTATCGTCCCGCTTCAACTTTGAAAGGATAAAATGTATACCTACATGAAATCTTGCTCTTCATTTAATCACATCTTTAGCTGAAAACTTCATGAAAAAATGTATTCAGTTGTTTTTGAGATAATTGCGAATATACACACAGATGCGGATTTAATTTATAATATTTTGTGATGAAAATGGTAATATTCAGTACAGAGAATTAGGAGGGTTTAAGAATGTAATGCCCATAACGTGATTTTCGATCATAAAAAGTTATCATTTATGTATGATTACATTTTCAAACTGATCAATATTTTTCAGAAATTTTGCTGTTAATAATAATAATAATATGGATGAGGTGGTAAAGACGAACAATTACAGAAAGTATATCATGAAAGATAGAACAATCGACATAATTATGTCGAGCGTGCCATCTTCCAGGGGAATCCCTGGGGCTTGAACTTTCGGGTTGTTCGCATCTTGCCAACTCTGAATACTTGCACAGACATAACCAAGTAGTAGCCAACCTGGACTGGACCTGAGGTTCCGTACTACAAATTCACACCACCGCCAGTTCTCGAAAACGGCCGTGCTACGCTCTTTTGGGACCGATCTATCATTACGGACAGGACTATTCTAGCGAATAAACCTGATATTGTACTGATAGATCGGTTACAGCGGAAAGCGATACTTGTTGACGTTACTATCCCGCATGATGCCAATCTCGTGAAGGCTGAGAATGATAAGGTTAACACAAATATCATGACTTGGCCCGCGAGATTGTCACCATGTGGCATGTTGAGTCGGCGATTATCGTCCCTGTAGTCGTGTCCGTTAACGGCCTAATAGCGAAGAGTCTCGACCAACACCTTCAGAGGCTCTCGCTGGGAAGCTGGATCAAGGGTCAGATTCAGAGGGCAGTACTTCTGGACTCGGCGAGTATCGTCAGGAAGTTCCTCTCTCTACAGCCCTAGTCACCGGTCGCTTGAGCCTAGCTTCGCGACCGGTCGGTGATTCTCCGTTTTGATATATTTTTTACAGTAGGTAGTTTTATATAATTTATTATGTAATCTTATGTAAAAAATATATTTTTGACGTGTTTAAAATGAAATAAAGAGAATAATAATAATAATTCTTTATTGCGCACACAATTAGAGGTATATAATACAAACATAACAATAATATTCTTAATACTATGCGACAATTGGCGGTCTTATCGCTCAAGAGCGATCTCTACCAGACATCCTTGAATGGATAGGATCATTGAGACATTAAAGGGGATCTGTGTTCATATATGAATTAATTATAGATACTTACAGGATTATATATAACAAAAGTGACTAAAATAAACCTACATATATTCAAATATACATACTGCTGTTCATAGTTTTTCGTAGAGAATTTTATGTCAGGTTTTATTAATTTCCCTTTTAGAAGCAGTTCCAAAGCAAAAAAAAAAAAATTAATGAAAATATCGATACCGACCGAAACTTTTGGAAAAATACTATTTATATTAAATATTTATTTAGTTGGGAATATTTATGATATAGGAATTGTACCATGAGGAAATATTTATCAAAATGTTAATTTTTACGAAAATTAAACGAGTTTTTCACCATTATACCTCCATTTATTTAATATAAAAATATTCTGACAATAAAGCATAACTTTTCCTGATACATATTTTTTTTATTTAGTTATATAGATTATAACTATCTTTAAAATTATGCGCTTTCACACTGTCACGCTTGCTTTTTATGAAACTGGCGCGCCTGCCGTAAACGTTTTTTAGAAAAAGTCTTAAATGAATCTGCTTGCCATATGAATAAATTTATGAAAAAATATATTGTTATGGCAATGACCTATCTACCGATCTGAAGCCCTTAATAAAACAAGTTTCTTGTTCGTAGGGTATATTGCGATCAGCGACTGGTGCCAGGCGATGGAGGAGACAACACACCTAGGCCTTCCGTGGAGGATGCTCAAGGACAAACTGGTGCGAACAGACCCCGATACTCGCCGTGTCCGGTATATGGACACTTTTGAGCTCTCCGTTTCTAATGTAAGCACAAATCAAATTCAGAGTACGGATATACTGCATAGTTTCAACTACTTAAAATGTATTGACGTAATAATACTGATGGTGGTTTTCTCGTACATGTAAAATACTAAAACGTAGCAAACTTTGTTTAAGTTTATTTCAAAGGAAAACAACAGCCTTACAAAATATAAACTCGCGCTAGAGGTTCAGTTTGGAGCCCTTTCGCTTTTATTACCAGTCAAAAGGCTAATCGTTGTAACAGTATTATAGCTGCCCCTAAAATTGGTATTACTCTAATCAATGTAATCTTATGCACGTATGAATATCGTTCTACAAGTCATAAGTAAAAGTTATTTAAGATGGCTTTCCTTAAGCCCATTAAACGGGCCTATTTGGCCAGATGCACACAGTTATTTGAAGTAACAATATCAAGTTCTTATAGTTATAAAAATAAAATTGGGATTATACAAGATGTTACACAATTGGTGTATAAAGCGGAAGGGGTGTGAATGGCACGCACCAGGCAAACATTTATTGCTCATATTATATTTTAACCCCGAGAAGATGTAAAAAGTTGAATAAAGTCTTTAGCCATGACGTAGCCAATAAAAATTTAAATAATAATTTAAAGATGACACTCACGAAACTATTTGATTTACCTGTTATAGATTTTTTTTACCTATGGGCAACAAATGGTAAAATCGTCGAACAAAAAAAACCCCTTCCGCCATAAATAGCAATTTTGTTACACCCTGTATTACTATCACAAAAAAAAATGTTGTCGTTTTGCTAGACGTATTGGAAAAAGCTGCATTCATTTTTCATGAAAGTTTGCAGAGAAAGTCCGCATTGCAGAACGTTCCGATAAAAATAAAGCAGTGCACAATCAAAACACACAACCCCACACTGAGTTTGTGGAATTTACTTTTGAACAGAACCCAATTACTTAAAAGCCAATCTACTACATTGCTCGATTCCTACTTCAGCTCTTACAATCTTTGTGAATTATCGAGAAATAATTGGAGCAAATATCATAATTATCTATTTTTGTTCTTACTTGCAGAGAACTGGCCGTAAATCTGACACGCAAACCGTCGTCGAAACACTTTACAAGAACAAAAGGAGCTTGGAAGCGATATTCAAGATTCTCGACAAAGATAACTCTGGTACTGAAACATTTATTAATAATTTGCACAGAACGTGAAAGTTCTTATTAATTATATTTTATATTGTGGTTTCCATTGCGAATGCTAAATGTTTGTAGCATGAAACTAACTCTTCTATGGGTTTTATTAAATTTTGTTCAATTCTTCTTAGTTGCAGTTTCACTATATATGTATATTTAATCTTTTTATTAAGTTTATTCGTCTAAAATCTCTTTAAATTACTTTCAATACCGTTTGTCCCTTTCTCAAGTAAGTATTGTATAGTTATAAAACAGTATTACTATATGTATAATATATATATATATATATTTATGTGTGTTATATAGTTATATGTTTCCTTCCTATTACACCACTGTCTTTTTTGTTACTCTTGATCCTGTCCATCCAAAGGTTGCCTGAAAGAGATCGCTCATAGCGATAAGGCCGCCCATTGTACTCCAACATGTCATTATGATTATGCTAAGTCTGTTTGTTTTTTTTGTGTGTTTTGTTTGGTGTGCAATAAAGTGTTATCTATCTATCTACAATTCAAAATTGCAACTCATAAAAAAATTTAAGATTGATTCTGGAAAATTAGGACGAAAATTATGTCAAATTTACTCTAAAACCCAATAAATATAAAAACGCTTACATAAAACTTTCAGAAACGTTGCTGTTTCATTAACTCATTATCTTTTTACAGGTTTTATAACCTTAGAAGAATTTTCCGAGGCTTGTCAGCTGATAGGCAAGTACATGCCTAATCCAATGACACAAGAACAATTAGTTGATATATGCAGGCTGATGGACATAAACAAAGATGGGCTTGTGGATCTCAACGAGTTCTTAGAGAGTTTCCGACTTGCGGAAAAGAGTTTTCAAGATGAAACTAACGAGTTTATCGAGATAGAAGCCACCTGACATGAGTCAGACCGTCGGCCTAGTCGGACGGCGGTTGACAAAGACGAAACCGGGGTTCAAGTGGAAATTTTGAAACTTAATCTACAGGAGCCACCAAATGGACGAGGTCACCCTATGGGGGAAGGGATCACGTCAAATATGACCGATGATTTCCAATTAATTGATGGTAATAATCCTCGGCGCCGGCCCGGTCTTTTGGAAAGCGACATTTAAAACTTTTTGATAGATGGTTAAACTTCTCAATAGCTTCGCTGAATCCGAGTTAGAAATGTGTGGATTTATATTTTGCAAAATTAAACTGCTGCTTTAGGTATTATATCAAGATAGGAAAGTGTATAATATTTATCACAATTTGTATTTACAATTTCTCTCTAACCTTAATTAGGTGTTTGAATAAGATTCCTATTTTGTTTTTCTTTAAGTTTTATATAGCATTTAAAAAGTATAATGAACATGAAAACGCCAAAAATATTTCAAAATATTGAAAGCTGTTAAAGTAGAACTAAATTATTATGACAAAAAACATGGATATAATGGGATAAAATTAAAGATATTTATATAAATCGGTGCCAATTAAACTATTTATAAAAGTTTCGCTTTGACGATGAAAAGACGCTTTTAATAATTAAATATTCCACTAATTATGTAATTGGGAGCAATCGTACATTTTGAAATTTGTATTAGTATTTTTGAGAATTTCGTCTATACATTCTTAATAATATATTTATAAAGAGCGTGGATACTTCGCGTCTGATAACTATGTTATATTTCATAATATTTTAAGAAAAATATTCCTATTATGTAAGGAAAAATAACGGCCGAACAAGCGACATGAAACAATTAACGAATTGATAATTATAATTTTTAAAATGATTTATTATTACTCTATTAACAATATAATATGTACACATATTAACATTATTTAGTAATATTATAACAAAACAAATTTACTATTGAGTAGTAAATATTTCAACTGAGGCAAATTTTCTAGTCCTATTTTAATCGCTTCTGGTACTTAAGGTTGACTAAATACATGTTTGTTTAACTATTTTTAAATTAATAAGCATTCCAACTATATCAAGTTCTTGACATAGCATGGCTTCTGCTTAAGTAGATAGATTAGCTGCTTCGGAAAAATTAAGTATAGTAGATAATTATACCCCTACATATTTTTATGAATGAAACTTTAGATACGAAGAAACATAATATCAAAGTAAATACTAAACTACTAATTTTTATTGGTTTTCTCTTTTCTATCTATTTAAAAGATTATTATGGTCTTCTATCGCAATCTCTCAGTAAAATTAGTCAATGGTTAAAATATAGAGAGAGATATCAACTTACAACTGTCAGTGACCGACGGACCGAAATTGCTTTATTATACCATTAACTTATTATACTTATTGATTATTATACTTATTAATTAAAAATATTTTAAAACATCGTAGACATGGGTAAAAGAGTATTATTGGACTCAGTTTATTATCTTAGTTTTGCATACTTTGCTTTAAATTTCCCCGGCGATAGCACTTAAAGAATTCAGTACCGATTAAGAAGCTGAGCTTAAATATTATAAATTATAAAAGTGTTTGTATCTTTGTTGTATTATAACTTTAAGGCAACTTTTAGGTATTTGTATTAATTGTCGTGCATGCGCTTTTCATTGATAATTATGGTTAATTTACCCTAATTTTACGTATTGTTTATTTACCTTTGTAAAGGATAATTATAAGCCTTTATATGTTAATAGGTATACACTTTACGACTTTAATAATTAGATCAACAATGTTTTTTAAGCGGCTTCCTACGAAAACCACTAGAGTATGAGGCCTATGTTAAGCAGTAAACGTCCTAGGGCTAAAATGGTCATAAACATGTAATAAAATAAATGGTATTCACGAAGTTTTGTGATAAAATCATTGTGGTCTCAGTTATTTGCTAAAGTGTTCCTAAGTTGTTCTACATTAGTAACTTAATATTTATAAAAAAAAACAACCCTCACTTATATGGTTTATTGTCGATAAAATTTAACATACAAGTAATTTTACATGATTAGAAAGAAAGAAAGAAGAGGAGGTCTGGAGGTCTATCAGTCTAAGGTTGGTTCGTCACAGACGCAAAACGTATGGACATTGAGACCGTATCCGAGATTTTTATTCTTTTATAATAAAAGTATGTTCTAAGTTGTTAGAAATAAAAGTTCTTGTAAATATTACATTCTAACAACTAAATTATGATAAAATAAATAATAAAGACAATTTTACGTTATATATCGTCCGTGTCCTTGTATCTCACTAGCGGTCCGCCCCCGCTTCGCACCTAAATGACCGTATTGTGAATCTCAAACTCATTTGAACACACACAAAAAATTTCACCATAAACCGGTCCAGCCGTTTAGGAGGAGTTCAATGACTAACACACGTACAGAAGATTTATATATATTATGTAAGGCGAACCTAGACTGTTTCTAATTTTGTCAATTAAGTGCCCGAATGTGGCGAAATGGCTGGTCGGTCGCGGAACAAAATGAGATTTGGCAAAAAAGTTTTTCTTGCAGGGTGCGCAGTTTTCTATCATAGGTAGGTAGTTGTCAAAAGGCTTGGACGGTTCTTCATTAAAGCGATTTGCGATAAGATCTTCTAAACGGTGCTCTTTAAATTAAAATACAGCGTTATATTTAGAACTACTCCTTGTAGGTCGCGGTTTTGTGAGCTCTTCCCAATTATCGCATGAAATGTTACAAGGTGGCTTTGGGCAACCTGCTCTCTTTTAAAAGTGCTGGACACGTAGCACCATCCATAAGTTAGAAAGTATAGAAGTAAAGTAAAAGCTAAATACCCGAGGAGCGAGCTGCTCGTATATTTATAATCTCTTAATTAGAAAATAATTCTATGTTTGTTTGTAAATAGTAAATTCTATAATTGTTTTTTTTTTCTAATGTAATCTCAGTAACGTCACAGAATACATAATAGTACAAGTAGTAACGTGCGATTTCTGCATTCTGGATACCGATCAGACGTACATAATATTTTACAAATCATTCAAGTAACTGAGGAGCACAAGTCGTAACAACTCGTAAGCGCGACGCCATTACCCAAGAACTGAAATAAAACGAATACTGAACTGAAATTAATAGATTTTTAACTCTGAAACGACCTAAGTCGAAGACGCTCTTATCTGTCGTTAAATAACGCTGAGGCAATGGAGGCAGGCATTATCTTAACGTTGTAAATGAAAGGAAATAAATCGGTTATACGTTTCCTTAGAGTAGGTATCTATAATACGTTTCTTGTTTTTGTCTTTAAAAAAGGAAGTTTAAAAAAGCTATGTAATTTATTAGGCACGAATTACTTACCCATCACGATTCCTTTATATTGTAAAATACGTTACAATATAAAGGATATAATAGTTTAAGTAATAAAAGATACATTATATTTATGTTTATTATTAAAGATAAAATAAATTAAACTGCCAGGATATTGCGAGTAATTAACAAACATCTTGGCTTAAGGAGGTAAAGAAATATTAATTTCGGCGGTTTTATTAAAATGTTTGAACTCTGCAATAGCAAAGGCACGCGACATGATATTAAGATTTAATCTAATGTTATGAAAAATTATAACATACATTATTTATGCTAATCTGAGAGTCTATTTCATCAGTGACTGTATATTGATTTTATTCTTTGCGACGTTAACGCCAATACCTAGTATTTGATCACATATGATATTCAAATCTTATCATAGTCTTGAAATGATCGTGGAGGTCTAGGGAAGGTTTAAAAGGCGAGAAAAAAAAAGGTTAATTGCCGAGATTTTTTTTTAAATAAAAACCCGTGCGGTGCCGGGGCGGTCCACTAGTGATATAATATTTAATAAGTAGTGTGCAGAGGAATATAACCTTTATTTTTAACATATTTCTCTACTGAAGACCGATTAATATGGGAATAAATGATAAAACGAAATCTAGTTCCGATGATCTAAATCATAGCATCAGCGCACCAGGTATTTTATTGACCATCAAATTAATTGAATATATAACAATTTTAGTTGGATAAATTTAGGTAGGCAAATAAATGCATTATTAAAACGATTTGTTTAATTACTATTATGAATTGATAATGTACATTAAACTAAATATAAATAAATAAATATTTCCGGACAATCTACACAACAACATCTAGCCCCGTGGTAAGCTCTAAGCTTGTGATACGGGTACTAGATATCTCATATACTTAATATAATATACATACATATAGATATTTTTATTATTCATATTAAACACCCAGACCAAGGAGAAAAGTGCTTGCAGAACATACAAACAATTTTACCCTCGGTGGGAATCGAACCCGCTACCTCTTGCTCTGCAAGCGGACATTCGCCCATCGCGCCACCGAGGCACTCATAATATTGACGTCCCGCTTAAATAGGTGATAATGTCCTGCTCGAAATAAATGGTCCACGCAAATCATCTTATCTGCAAGATATTTTGCCTAGCACATCTAGATTAAAAATTTATAAATTATTCGTATCTGTAATTATAAGTAATAATATATTTGAACTCAAGTTTGTCAACTTATTTGATGTATTTTCTGTCTAATAAAGTCTTTAAACTATATTGTATTTCATTTATTCATCATTAATTTAAACATGCAATCACGTTATGATTTACAAAAATGTTTACCTAAATACTAATAAAATTGAGACGGTTTTTCCCAGTCCTCTGAATCGGAATGGAGCCAGCGTGGCTCCATTCCCACTGGCTACAACAATAAAATATCTCATTTGATGTAACAGTTGACGGGGTGGTTCATTAAAATTTCGGTTACTGCCAGTGATGATGACGGATGGGTCATGAATTAATGTTAAAAATGTTGCTGCCGCTGGTGAGAGCTGGCTAGTAAAAATCCCAATTGTGATAATATACTTATGTTTTTGCTACTAGCGGTATGCACTAATAAAGGTAAACGTTTATAAAGAGAGATGTGATTGAGTAAGATTATTGTATAAAAAAAATATCATAATAATAATGAATAGCTAGTAAAAATATCATAATTTAGTAGAAGTGAAAAATATCATTTTTACGTGCAAAGTCAAACATGATACCTACTGATCGATTTACAATTAAATTAAATGATTTTATTGTAAATCTATCAGTATCTTAATTAAATTTTTATTAATAAAAAAATAATTAAAGGTTGTTTTTATTTCTACGTCTTATTTCTATTTATTTTAATTTCGACGTCGTTATTCAGGTAGATACGTGTTTTTGTGGCATACCTAATGTAGGTTCAACTAAAAATAGTCTAACAAAAAGATACTGTACCTATATGAACCTACTATTTGATATGTCTATATCGTCGAACTAATACAAACAAAACCTATTATCACGTTGTACGAAGAGAAACTTTTGTTCAAAATTTTTTTTTTTGTTCAAATTGAAAAATTGATGTTGGCCGATTCTCAGACCTACTGAATATCTTGCTCAAAAAATTTCATGAGAATCGGTCAAGCCGTTTCGGAGGAGTTCGATTACGCACCCCGTGACACGAGAATTTTATATATTAGATAGATGTACCTAATCTAAGTAATTTGAAGTGATACAATACATGATGATAATAAGTAGTACAGGAGTAATTTTAATGTGAATTTTTAACCCCCGACCAATAGAGAGGTGTTCAAAGTTTGAGTATCTGTCTGTTTGTCTATGGCATCATAACTCCCAAACGGATGAAGCGATTACATTTTTTTTATGAATGGTGACTTGCGCGAGGGTCATAGACATTTTGTGAAAGTGGCGCAGTGAACCGAAAATCTGCAAATATACTCGAGTGTACGTAGTGATTATATACTCTCTGGAGTGTGGTATCAAATGAAAGCGCATCACGAGCTTATTACAAATGAATATGTTTTTTTACTCTAAAGGACAGAAAAGTATAGGAAATCGGGAGTTTTTCCTTAAGTTTTAATTTATATTATCAACGTATAGGGGTTCCAACATTTTGGCATAACCAACCATTCCGCCATTTAGAATAAAAATCGTAATTTTGCAACCAGAAGTGAAAAGCAAAATCATGTTTTTTTTTTCAAATGGCGGACTAGTTAGTAATGCTATGCTTCAAATGTCAAAACCCCTTTATTAAAAGTGACTTAATTTATGAAAACGAAAATGTAACTATATTGTTTACGTAAAAGCTATTGTAAAAGCGCTGATTGATATCCTATGAAGCTTTACTGTCCTAATGAGTTTATGACAAATTAAGGCATGAAATCTATTATTTTTCACTTTTTTGTTTATCATAATAAATTTTAATAAAGTATTTAGTAGTCAAAGAAATCTGGTTACTCACTATGAGCTTTAAAATATAATGTATGCAGCTTCACTTAAATTCTAAATGTTAGACATCTATCGGTACAACAATGAACTTTATTGTAAGCTGAAAGGAACCACAATCACAATCACAAATCACAAACAAGCAACCGTACAACATAAAAGTTCCAACATATCTGAACAGATGGCGGGCGTTGTCAATGAGAAATGGTTTCGAGGTTCCAGGAGTAGAGTTTACTAAAATAATCAAGAACCACAGTAATGTTTCTCTCTTTTTCCAAATTAGATTAAGTCAATACTTGAGTTAAACATAACTTTTTGTAAGGTTTTTGTAGGACCTAGTTGGATTGATCAATTGCCCCCGAAAGACCCTGCATACTAAACTTCATGAAAATCTTTTACATAGATTAAGTTAAATAATTACTCATTAAACACTATTCCTCATTTAAAGGCACCTTATTAGTGTGTTCGTCAATGTTTTTAGGCAATTGTAAAAAATATAATATCGTAATTTAATGGTACATTCAGTCATCAGGATGTTATGGGCGCAGCATGAAACAGCAGAATAAAGATAGGTAAGTTAAGTACGTATTAAAAAATATTATTACCTACCTGTATAAATGATTTTTTTTACCACTATCTCTGCTTATATCTAATTATTTAAGGTTCGTGCGTTATGATTTGTAGTAAATCGTAATTATTGTGCGCTCTGAAAGATATAGAGACGATTGCCAAGTTTAAAAGTCAAATTTGGCTTTAACATGCTTGTGTAGAATGCTCCTAACAATCCAATGTATCCTACATTGGATTGTTTGGAGCATTCTATATCAGAAAGACTATTATTAACCCAACCATAATCAAAATCGTCTGATAAGGGGTAAGATATCAGTACGAAAAAAAGGTTAAGATTCCGTATAATCCACATTTTACTGGTTCCATCAAAATATTAAAAATATATATATATTGTTTCATAATATTATTTTGTAAATATTCAATTTCACAGTCATAATTACACCCGTGGTACCTATTTAAAAGCTCTGCGCTCCTACCTAACAAGATTAGACGTACACGGTCAACGGTTCAGTAATATATCTGGGTAATTAATTTAAAATATTATGTACCTATATAATTAGGTCATTATTGTTCAAATTACTAGGTATCCTGTAGTACGGAGATAATTATAATCGGGTGCGGTACCGTTCAAATAACTGCCAATTTGAGTCATATTTAGTGGTCAGCAAGCAAACGAACCCTATCATTTCGTCATTTATGCTACCTGTACATAAGGGTACCGGCAAAAAACCGATTACAGACTGGACAAAGGCTAATATTAGATGACTTCGACCGGCGTGGTCATAATTTTGTAGTTTACAGCTATTAGTATAATTTATAGCCGTTTAATATACCAAACTGTAGAGATTTGATTATCGATGGTTTATTTTTTGTTGAGATGAAGATGGTAAGTAATCTGTGGTAGACGCCATCGCGTGTCGCGTGCTTTATATTTTTTTCTTTGTGTTTTGGGGTGTAGCGCACAAAAAATATGATAAGCCCGGGTTCGACTACTGGAATATAATTTCTGTCAATTTCATAAATTATAGGCATGGCGTATAGTTTCATGATGGGTAGCTTGAGGCGAATCGTCTAGTTTTTTTTGAGCATAGTTATAGATATATTCATATTTCTATAGTCTAATTAAATGGATCTAACAATTTTTAGTTTTTGTTTGCTAAGAAGTATTACACTGTATTACCAAACAACAGGTTCAATAAGAGGTTTGATCGATCCAGATTCATCATACCTAGAAATAAATTACTAGGTATCCTGTAGTACGGAGATAATTATAATCACGTGCGGTACCGTTTAAATAACTGCCAATAATACATGTTTTTGTACGAAAATAGGCTATCATTTGACAGAAATCATCATCTGATTCAGACGGTGGTCGTCCACCAGCTGCACATCAAGTCAGAGTAATTTTCATTTGAAATTGAATTGAAGAATTATATTAGTTTATTATTATTATTATTACACACATAATATGAACTTATTTCGCCGCCATATTTAGATACATAATATTAAATAAGCAGTGTAAATAACATCTAAAACGTACACAATACTTTATACTAATAACATTTTAATAATAAAGTAACAATGTAAAAATTAGAATTCGATCATAGTTATAAAAACAATCGTAGCTCCCGAACTACACCTTACACACTCAAGCAAGCTCCGGACATAAACTGCGTACACGCATTAACTACTACAAACTTATTAAACAAAGCGCATTGCAGTTCACGCACACATTTAAAATATCACCTGACACTGCCAGTCCCGATAACTCGCGCAATAACAATTTATGTATAGTTTTTTAGATCTACCGGCAATTCAACTTCCTTAGACAAAAATTTTAGATTTGTATCAAACTTATTTATGTTTTTATATTCTTGTTTTTTATATGAACTATGTTATATTAATGGATTTTTATTGTTTAGTTTTTGGTTATATTGTATGTAATATCTTATTGTTTACTAAAATACCCCCTAAGGCTAGCGGTAAGCACTAATTATAAGCATTATTTGTATTTTCTCATTTTAAGTGAACTTGTTTGTTCTTTTGAGAATAAAATATCTTTAAACCGAAATAAGACGGCGCCAAACTGGGTTAATACCGGGTAGGCTTTAAAGGAAGCTTTTGCGGCAAGCCTGCGGCTTGCGATTGCAACCCGATGCGGGATCAGTTTAATTACAAACAACTTATTAAGCGAAATTATAGTGTTCAAATGGTATTATTATTAAATATCGTCGGCTTACTGCAAGAAGTCATTAGTCGCAAGAAGTCACTAACTGCGTTAGATACACCGATGAGTTCGTCTCGATGAGCTCTACATTTTGGTAAAACTCACTAATTTGTAGCTCTTCAAACTTAGAAGTTATGGCTTGGTAATAAAGTCAATAACTGCATTTTTGGTCAATCTGGTTTCATAAAATTCATTAACTTACATTAATATATTTTACCAAAAGAAAACAAAACACAATTGTCATTTTTATTTTCATACATAATTCATTTATGTGACATATCAACATTTTAAAAATGCTTTTACGTTTACAAACCGTGGATTAAGTTTTGCTTGAATTCATTATTTGCACTTAACTAGTTTTGACGTATCAACTATTTGGGAAAAAAAATACTAACGGTTTTTAATGATTTCTATCAAAACGAGTAACGTTTTTATAGAATTCATTATATACACATTAATTACTTTTGCCGAAACATGGCAAACAACTTAATACAAGACTGAAATCGCCTGAATGATGTATTGTTTTATTAGTGATTTTTGTTATTGTAAAATTATACAGGAAAATGCATGTAATGACTTTTGCACACATACATTTTAAGACAACATGTAATGCTTGTTTACTTATAAGTTGCCGGCGAGTCTTATGAGATACAAGATACAAAATCATTTATTTCCATAGTTTGGTTTTACAAAACTTAGACACTTATGATTTTAGAGCTATGAGATGCAATTCAAAACTGGTAGTAATAATTACATTGAATATTGGTTTCTCATTAATAGATGATTATTACATAAAATAATGTACATACCTAGGTTACTACTCAGTTAGGTACCTATTTAAAGTTTCAATACCAACTTGTTTAATTCGTTACAATTTGAGAAATGAGCTAATCTATCTTGGTTTCAAATTCTACATTAAATAGTTAAGTAGGTATTTCTATTTTTATTAATACGAATATTAACGATAAAGCAATCGAATATTTATGTTGTTTACGTGTTGCAAAAAAGTTGAACAACCACCCAAGGCTCCTAAACCTAGCGAACCTACCTGTGGTCTGAAGTTGATGGGAAAAAAGGAAGCGATGAGGTGACAGTTACCGAAATATCAATATTTCCTGATTGATTGATTTCTGTGGCCATTTTAGTTATTTTATTAAGTTTTTATGAACAAACAAGGTAATTCCTTAAGTGTTTAGTAATCAAAGACGTTATTTTAAGATTATTTTGTATTTTATTACTTGAAAGAGGCCACTAATAACTTTGTTGCAGAAATACTTAACTCCAGTTTAGTCAAAACTTTTTATCGCAAGAAATCATTATCTTTGCATTTTTAGCTTTTAAAAAAATTGACATGATTAAATTTAGACTGATTTCAGCTGTTTATATAATAATTAAATATCACTATATATTGGCGTTTAAATTATATTGATAACTGCCGTAGTTTTGATGATATGGGCTCTTAAAGTCATAAAAAGTTTAAAACTGATTTTGCCACACTTTTGGATTTGTCGGTTAATGACTTCTTGCAATAAGCCGACGATATCTAAATATTACAAGTAAAAAATTGAGTAAATAATTTATCTAAAGAATATTTAAGTAGGTACCTATCTACTATTACAAGATTAAAAATCATTTATTTCCATTATTTGAATTTATAGAATAGGGCTAATAAAGGTAATGTTAAAGAGAATCCAACTTTTACCATACTACTACTACTACACATACTAGTTCGCCTTTTTATAAACACGTGATTTAGAATTAGGAATAATTAATTATTCTAGGGCTATGATGAAACGCATGTCAATCGACAGAGTAAATGTTTACAAGCCAGTACCTACCTATTGTAACAAATGATAAACTTGTTATTATTAGGTAAGTTGAATAAGTTTATTTTTATTTGAATAATATTTGTCCCATTGTACGTAATTTTGACTCAAATATAATTTAAATATAAAAAATGCTCTTTTACGAAGTGATCCATGCAATAAAACAGGAATTTGTCTGATTTATGTTCCAAAAATGTTTTTCCATCGTTCGAATTTGAAAAATAATGTCAATTCCCCTTCGTAGGAGAAACTCGCAAGACTACGAGTAGCACAAGCTTAGAGCTTACCACACGGGGCTAAATGTTGTTGTGCATATTGTCCGGAAATATTTATTTATTATTATTTTTGACTAGCTGACCCCAGCAAACGTTGTATCAAATTAGGTACCATAAAAACGGTTTTAGTGTGTTAATCTTAAAAGATAGACATTTACTATCGCGGACTGTTTTTTAGATCATTAAAAGAGCTATTATTCTTTAATACATATTTTTTGTGTATCTTGAACCGTTTTCACGGCGCACGCAACGGAAGGATTCAAAGATGAAATAATTTCTCCCGTTTTTTACACATTTACCACTATATCTTTGCTCCTATTGGTGGTAGCGTGATGTTATATAGCCTATAGCCTTCCTCGATAACTGGACTATCCAACACAAAAAGAATTATTCAATTCGAACCAGTAGTTTCGGAGATTAGCGCGTTCAAACAAACAAACAAACTCTTCAGCTTTATAATATTAGTATAGATGTAATACATAGAAATTAAAATTTTCTTTGAGTAACTTAAGACGTCAGTCCCTGAGCCTACTGGATTTCTGGATCTATGAACAAATTACTGGACCATCCACAACTATCAAGGTAATTCTCTCAAGCTTGTGTTGCTTGTGGACTAATTAAAATCTTAAAATTAAAAAGAGTGCTGAGTTCATTTTTGCCATTGCGCACGTACTTACCCACGGTTTTTGGAAATTCATAACGTAACGTAAGTTTGACTGCGTCGATTGTACTTGAATACTATATAATATATTAGAGCGTATAGGTTTGGCTTGAAAAGTATTTCGTACTGAAAATATTTGTAATTAAGGTGATGGTGTGTTTCTACACACATAAGCTTCCAGTATCAATATAGACTAGGCGTTTGATAGTGATTACTACTAAGTAGTAGAATTGTACAAATGAAGATAGTTGATTTATTAGTCAACAAACAGATACCTCAATTTCTAGCAATACCAGGAATATTGTTATGTTGTAAGATTAGACACTTCTTATTTTGAGGTACCCATGATGCAGTAGCGGCGCCAGATCAAATCAATCGTTTTTATGTTTTTTCTGACAGATCAAATTAAAATAAACGCTTAGATAAATGTCCTACAATCTCATCCTCTAGATATTTGGTTACGTGAGTGACGTGCCAGTGGGAACTCAGTAGGCGCTTGCTCGACCCCGATGTCCTTTTTTAGTTTAGATTTGATTTTGATGTTTTTATTGGCAGAGTTGAAATAGGAGCTATGGTTTTTTTTCGGTTTATTATTAAGTATGTGGTATGGTTTAGTTAAGGCACGACTATAAGTTGTTAAATCTTGGTAAATCTAATCCATAAATATTTATGAAATTCTTTAAGTTGATCTGAGTCTTAGTTTTGTTGCTATCAATTAAAACAATTTAGTTAGCACATTATTTTCAAACACTCCACTATGTTTAGTCAAGCGTTGCGGCTACTGAATTCAACGGAAAAGGATCGCCCTTTTTTCTGGCAAACCGTTACAAATTGCCAGATGGTTTACTTTTTGTTTCAACACATCCATAATAATTATGGTTGACACGTATGGTATATGCTTCAATGAGAATCAGGAATTTAGCGGTGCAGTGGCTGACACGAGAAGAGTAAACAAAGTCAGGTAGATGATTGCTCTTTGGTATTTGAAATTTTAAGGATACTTGTACGAGTCGGATGTAGTTTATATTTGAATTTAAATGCATTATTTACGTAAATATTAAAATAATCGGTAGTGTACCAAGTGTTGCAGTAGATTATGTTGTATACCTAACCTACCAACCCAAATGTATTTTAAATGTAATTATAAATACAAATCAATTAAAACAGACTGTAGTAACATTTCAATTTAATTACTACATTGGTTGTTACGTTATTCAATTAAGACATTTTGGCAAGAGTAACTTGAAGGTGGGTTTCACACACAGACACTTAGGTACTTCATAAAGCTGTAGGTATTATATTGATTCACTCTAATACATCTTCATAAAAAACACACGTTAAGTAAAATACAATAACATACACATACACACACACACACACACACACACACACACACACACACCACGCATACACACATCTTTTAACGGCTGGACCAATTTTGATAAAAATGTTTGTGTTTGTTTAACTGGGTTTGAGAATGGTTTTGATTTCGACGAGACTAGGTGCGAAGCGAGGGCGGTACCGCTAGTATTTATAATAAATCTTGATGGTATTATTACTCACAGTAACTTCGAATTTTGTAACTACAATAAGGAGGTTTTAATAGTTTATGATCTCTTCAAATGAGTGCACGTGCAACACCTAGAAAAATTAAGGAAGGAGAACTTGTTGTATCGTACAATAGATAATCCAATCAACAACGGTAAGGATTACTATTGTTTTTCTTATCTATTGCGGTAATGTATGGATTTGGCTACACGAAAAATTTCAGTAGGACATTGTTTAGAAAAACTGACAACTTTTGAATCTGTGTTTTTTTTTATCTATGAGTGTTAAATAATTTGGATGATTTTTATTTATGTTAATCAAGAACATATTTTTATATCTCTTATACCATCGATAGGTTTCATAAAGTTTATTTTGTACCTATTGTTACGTATAGTATTAATATATTATTATGTGTATGTTTCTTTAAAGAATGATTATTTTTATTATTAGACTAGTAGACAAATATTTAACTGACTATTATCTAAACAATAAAAAAATATTAATAATGAAATATTTTTAATGAATTTCTGCATTTTTGTCTAATGTAATGAATAACCCTGCTTCTTTAGTATTTCACTATGACATTTATTTGAATTCAAACAATAGAAATTAGGAATAAGTAGGTATGGGTAGAACGGGTAACTTGAATCTATTGTTTTGGGTTGAACGGAGCAAAATACCTATTGGGTAGAAAAATCTTGGGATCCAAAAATCAAATATACGTAGGTGTACCATAAGGTCGAATACCTGCCCAAATTACTTTAAGTGTTAATCAATTTAGTTTTTAATTATCTATATGTATTGTGATGTAAGTTATTTTACAAAAAATCCACATCTTTATCAAACCGAATTCTTCAACGAAGGCCGAGATCTAACTTCTCGAGTTACCTAGGCTACTGGGCATAACTTCACAACACACAATAAAGTCGTTATAGCCTTTTTTATGCTTTCGATAGTATACCAAAGTTGCTTTAAAATATGGTTCTTTTTCATTCAACATTACGCGTGTACGCCGAACAGAACGCACGGACAGAATAATAGTCGCTTCGGTGATTTTATGGAAACATGATATCGTGTTGGTTGAGTAAAAAGAAAAGGGCAAACCCGAAAGAAATTGTTTTAGTCATCGGAAGCCAGACACTTAGCTTGTTAGTTGAATTCTCTTTATGATATCCAGGTAGCCTTGTAATTAATAATTAATATAAAATGACTAGTAATTTAATCACCTTGTTTTTTTATTATCGTTCTTGAACCAATGTTTTGGAGAATTATCAATTGCAATGGACTTATTTTCACTATAGAACCAAAAGCAGTAAGTATCTATTTTGTTGGCATCCTCTATTTTCCCATCCAGCGAATTGCTATCAGATTTATTTTATTTGCGCCGTTGTGCATTAGGATCATGGGTAAAAACATACTGTAGTGACGATTCTTACGCCCGTCTTGATGTTTTTGTTAAGACCCATCGACACTGGTATATGATTTGTGGTTAAAAGAAGAAAAGCTATAAAAATAAATCAAAATTGAGTGTCTGTTTGAAATTTTTGATTTATCCTAATACTATAGAATATAATTTATAATATACTATATATACTAATATTATAAATGGGAATGTAAGTTTGTTTGTTACGCTTTCACGCAAAATTACTTAACCGATCATCATGAAACTTTGCACATATACTCTTGAAGGGATTAGAAGGATCATAGGATACTTTTATTTAAAAAAAAAATTTTTTTTACGAAAAAAATAATAGCCCGTGCGGAGCCGGGGCGTGCCGCTAGTCGTTACATAAAATAGTAACAAATTACAAAAAGTAAAAAAAAACCGCGCGAGATTCGAACCTAGCAACCCGGGATCGACCAATTCGTATATTTTAATATAAACCAACCCGCACTTGGCCAGTGAATTAATTAATTAATCTCTCTCGCCAAGAGAGAAGTCCCTGTGTCCCAGCAATAGGAATGTTAATAGGGTGATTATGATGAATAAGTCGAGAACTACTTTATCGATTGTTATTAAATTTTAATGGGACTATCAAAATCGTATACTCAAAAAATATATATATAAGTGACGAATTGAGTTCTTCCTCCATTTTTTGAGCTTAATAAATAAATAAGGAACTTCGTACCAATAAATTTTAACTGATTTTTAGGACTTTTACTGTACGTCAGATGATTTTATAAGTAACATAGACAATTTTAAAGAAAATGTTCAGATAGTATCCAATTTTTCCAATTCGAAAATCTATTAAAAACGAGAATATCCACTTCGTTCAATGGTTGCACGAAGCCGCGGAGCACCGCTAGTCTTTAATCAATATGAAATGCTAATAACGTAATAATAAGGTAATAATAACAATTATTTTTACCTAGATTTATAAGTTATAATGACAACAAAATTTTAATTCCAACAACTTACCTACCCAATTTTGGTAGGTAGGTTAATTAATATTTTCAATACAACATGGTAACGTTTAGAAATCGTGACATTTCGTTTTCTTGTGACCAGTGATGTAAAAACCTTGACATGATGAGCATAGACACCGTACGATTTGTTTGAACTAACTTGCGCATGAAATTTCGATCGGAGTCAGCTACCGATGGTTCGCTGGCTTACCTACCGCGGACACCAACCACAGAAAAAACCATGCCTCTGTCTTAACGCATTCGAATTCCTTCGAACCAAATACGTGTGTTTAATCGTACGTTACAATTACTTCAATTTCTCGTAGTCAGTGTGGCACGGATATAAAAAAAGAATAATTTTATTGTTTTAGAAAGATTATTTCGTGAGTGTAATACGGGATTAAAGATTAGCGGTCGAGATTGTTACCTGAGGTTCCGTGAATCGATCGCGTGTGCACCCGCGAATGTTTAGGTACTTATGAGGTAGACCAGACAGTAGACGAAGATGGCAGGTATTCTAATAATCTGGCTACTGGAATATGGCCCCATTTATAAAGTAACGGGTTTTAGCTTTAAGTTATTTTCGATTGTTACTCATTCGTTTAGTTAAATAAATATTTGCGGACAATCCACACAACAACATCTCTTAGCTTGTGTTAAAGGTCCTACAAAATCTGATACACTTAATTAATAATTAAATTGAATTAATTAATTTATAATTATAAAACAGCCAGACTAAGGAGAAAGCGGCTGCAGAACATAGAAACACTTGACCCCTCGATAGGAATCAAGTGCGTACATACTTTTATCAAGCTATTATTACACTTTTCTCGGAAATGCAAGAATACCTACTCTGTTAAGTTATCATTCTTTTATAAATTTCGAATGTAAAACTTAAGTGATGTCTACCAGGACAGTTTCTGTGCATAGAATAACACTTAACCCGCAATAAAAAAATCCATTAAAAAAAAGTGTATTATTAGCTCTACTTTCTTTTTCATTTTAATGTGTCGTTCGTGGGGAAAAAGAGCAGGTGACGTTGTGACAAAGCCATAGTACCTACATTTGCAAAGTTGTCATTATAAAGAGTTCTATAGGTGAAGTTTTGGCGACCACAATAAAACCACATATCTTAAAGCGGTGTCACGTGGCATGCACGTTAAAAAATTTTACCAAATTATCGGATACAAGCTTTTGCACACATGGCTTGTTTGCTTAATTACCTGGAAGGTAACCTTAAAATATCTCAATCATACTTCGTTTTAGGATTTCTCAACACCCGAATACTTAAATTGGATTCGTAAACATTTTAGTGGGCAATAAATATGTCAAGTAGATCAGGTTTAGGGTCTCATCAAGTAGAGTTCACGAACAAAATGATTTTAAATCAATCTAGGTATCGATTTATGTCAGCTGTAAAGTTGTCGCCTTTTAACCTATAATGAGATATAATTAACCTTCAGGATTGCGTCGCGTCGGCTATAAACGGTCGATAATGTGTACAGAATATGAATAATGTAGATACTCATGTTACTTATAAGTACTTCATGGAAGCTAACCTCTGAAGCATACATATTTGTTTAGTGAATATGAACGAAAAATTGAGAGTAGTTAAAAAAAATAATTTCAGCCTTTTAAGAAAATAAGAATTGGAAAAGTGAACCGATGACTGCCAAAACATTACATTTTATAATGGTGCTATATTTTTTTAATACCTAACAGGCATTATTTTACCTATAATAATAAAATTACTGTCATAAGTATTGTAGCAAATTTTATATTTTTTTAGTAACTTAAGACAAATTACCAAAATTTGAACATGTCGACTTTTTCTTTTCTTTTCAAAGTCAGCATTTTATTTTAATCTTAAAACAACAAGAAAATATTATAATAAGTTAAAAGGTGTTTATTAATCTGCTTTTGAATTGAATCAGAATGAGCGAGCGATACATCAACTGAACGCCGCAAGGGGCCGCCACCGCCCGTCACATTGAGGTGGGCTCAGTACAGGATGTCGATCTTTAACCATTAACTTACAAATATATTAAGTTAAATAGTATATTTACCTACTGAGTTGAATTTTTATATCAAACAAGTTCGCCGTTGCGCATCCTATAACGATGCGGCCTACAGCGAATATTCGTGTCAACGCGATTTGTGTGGCCGGGTACATTGCTGAGTAAAATATTCCTAGATAACGGCATCACGTTTTTTTAATAGGATTAGATGGTATGAAATGTGAAGTACATTACATTTTGATCATGTTTGAATAAATTGATTTTGTTAACCCCCGACCAAAAATGAGGGGTGTTATAAGTTTGACGTGTCTGTCTGTCTGTCTGTCTGTGGCATCATAGCTGCCGAACGGATGGAGCGATTTCAATTTAGTTTTTTTTGTATGAATGGTGAGTTTGGCCCGGGTGTTCTTAGACATGTTTCATGAAAATCAGTTGAGCCGTTTAAAAGTTATGGGGGTGAGAGTGGGGAAGAAAAACAGAAAATCTGCAAATATACTAGTGTGGGGTATCAAATGAAAACGCATCGGGTCCACATTACATAATATTATGTTGTTTTACATTTAAGGAAATGAAGGCATTTGAATCAGGGGTTTTCTTTAATTTTAAATTTAGATTTATTTTGTAAATGTCAAGCTAACCCACTGTTGTCAAAGGTACTATACTATCTAAAGTAGCACGATAAGTTTAAAAAATAATTCTTGTTAAATATTTCGGGAACCCTATAGAATACCTGAATAAATATTGTCGATGAAGTATAAACCCAAGCGTGAGCAAACTTTATCTCAGAAACAGAATATAGAACAAGAGTTGAATTTATAAATATTTTCTTTATCTCTTGATTAATAATAAAAATATGCTTTGCTTAAAATTAGACAATGGGTAAAAAATAAAGCTATTTCGCTCAATCACATGTGAGAACGTGAGATAGCTCTTGACATATTTAAGCATTGAGACGTATTTTTTCTTCTGGGTTCAATGTTTGTACGTATAATTTTACGTCATTCATATTTATTGTTATGGGAAAGTGTATATGTGTGTCCGTTTGTTTGTCCGTCTTTCACAGCAAAACTGATGAACTAAGTTGTCTGAAATTTGGTATGATGTTGGACATTGAATAAGTACATAGGCTTATAACAGTGGGAAAATATGTCGTTCTGCTTAACTTAGCATTTGAAAAAATATAAGGCTGCGAAACGGCCAAGCCAAATCAATCTTAACATCTTTTCCAAAATATATCATTTTTATATTTTCTTTAATCGAGTCAGCGGTCTCTTGAACTGATTCAGAGAAGGGCATACCGTCGTACCAACGCGTCCGATGCGCGAATCGACCGCCGACTTTTGACTTATCCCGATCTCAGATAAGCCCTACTTTTGACATCAAACATGCCTTCATTCGGACAAATTGATTTCCAACAAACTTATCAAACATTCAGATCTCAGCCCATAGGAACAACCTTATCGCTTAATACTGACACGTCCCATCAAATTGTTACCTCAGAACAAATGATTGATTAAGGCAATATCTAATTTAGTAAAAAATCATTAAATCACTTTTAATAATATTTTATAACTATTCGTAATTATTATTGAAGGTGGTACATTCGACAATTATTGTGCTAGCTAATTCCGATCAAGATAACCGATTATTAATCGCCACTAATTACTGCTGGTGTTAGTTCGACCTCTATTTGGACACCATTTGCCTATGAGTGGGCACAAAAAAGTGAACAAAAACTGTAAAGAAAGGTAGATTTGTTCGCGTTCCACTCGGTTGGTTCACCTGTTTATTTGGCTGGCGGCTGTTACAAACAAAAGGGTTCAAATATCACAGTTTTGGAGATAATGACAGAGAATGCAATAAATTAATGTAATAACTGCACTTGCGGAGCCTAAGATTATCGCTTTAATGTATGGGTGAGGATTTAAGGCGGGTGATTTATTGGAGGATGTTGATTGTTACGTTTTTGGCGGTCGATACTTTTGATTAATGCCTATAATGATTTAGCAAACAAATTGTGAACAAACTGTAATTAATACAAATTTAGCTGTTTACGATAAACATTTTTTTTGTCCTGTGTTTACATAATAAAAAATATATTTCCGGTTAATCCACACAGCAACATCTAGCCCCGTGGTAAGCACTAAGCATGTGTTACGGGTACTAGCAGGTCTTATATCTATATAAATAAAAATGAATTGTTGTTCGTTAGTCTGATTAAAACTCGAGAACGGCTGGGCTGATTGAACTGATTTTGGTTTTAAAATGTTTGTCGTAGTCCAGGGTAGGTCTAAACTGTGAGCAAATAAGGAAAAAATTCCGGGAACTTTTTTTACCCGTGCGACGCCGAGGCGGGCCGCTAGTACTTAATATAATAAGCATACATTATAGATATTTTTTTATTATACATATTAAACACCCAGACCAAGTCGAAAGTACTTGCAGAACTTACAAAAACTTTAACCCTCGGCGGGAATCGAGCCCGCTACCACTCGCCGCAAGCGGACACTCGCCCACCGTGCCACTGAGGCAGTCAAATTAACAAAGTGTTTATTATTATTATTTTATCTCCCAATGTAACCTTATTCTATAAATACGAAAAACGTGGCAAGCTGCTTTTCAAGACATAATTCCCACTAAGGCTCATCCCAATCCTTACGAGAAGCCTGATTCATTTATCATATCAGATGTCCATCTCGCGACGCATATTAGCCGTAATAGTGGTATTTTACGCCAATATCTCGACATAAGTGAAATTAAGTGAATTACTTTCGAGTGCAAGCATGTGACGGGAAGATGGGAGCCCTCTAGTAATAATGTATCAAACGTCGTCCGATATTCTTACTAACTGGCAAGCCGGTACTTTAGGTCCTATTAATATGTTGTTAGCAGAGAGTAGAGTAGTGTGTATTCAGGATATTTATATTCATACTAATAGTGTTACCGTGTTACAAATATTCTCGCGGTTAATAGCCTATGTAGCCTTTTTAAGCTCTAGAGAATCTTCACACCAAGATTCATTTACATCGGTTCAGTTGTTTTTGCGTGAAACCCGGATAGGCAGACAGAGTCACTTTCGCATTTATAATATTAGTGTAGATTTGAAGTATTTTTTCATGGAGGATGTATTCCAAGAAATACAATTATTATTCGATTTCCCAAATACCTAGCACATCCAAGAGCTAGGCTAGCCTAGGCCTATAGGCCTAGGCAATATATTCTATTATGATAGTAATGTAGATTTGTTAAAACCTTCATTAATAAGTATTTCACTTAAATTAGTGAGTATTCACTCACTAATTTAAGTGAGTGAAATCACTAGTTAATCACTAGTTTAATGGATTCCCATTATTATGCTTACTCTTAATAAATCTCTATAATAATAAGATTTGTAAAATATACGAAATATGTCTTCATTGGAAAATGATCATCGTTATTTGATACTTATTTTTATTATCATAATTTCTTTAAAAAAAACGGTATCCATTCTAAAACTCTTCGGCAGCTCCAATCACAGCTATAGAGCAGTAAGTTAACTATGATATAAAGCCTGGCAATCTGTGGAGCAGATTACACTGCAGTTTTGTTCTATAGAAAATGTCCCACTCTGGTGGGCGTCCTTTGTAGGGAAAAGTGGACAATTTGATTTCAGATAGGATCTAAAAATATGCACTTAAGGTTGATTGACTTACTTGATCCCTTTGATGTATTCTCTTTTCTGCATTCTACACAGCCAACCCGTTTAGGCCCTAATACTTCTCGAAGATTCCTGAAACAAATGTTCATTATCATTATTCGCATACTCCGCTTGTAGCACTTTATGGTGTAATATGGATAAGCTAAATTCATAACTTATTAAATTATCATGGTTTTTAGCAATACTATGACTTAAATCATGGTATGGTACCAGTTTTAAGTCATAATATATCTAAATGAATGCCACATATTATGCATTATTTATGCATTCCATACCTTTTTATAATCATTGTTACTGGTTAGGTTTAATGATCAAAGTTTAATAAACGTGTGTGGTTAGAAACGTTTTGTAGTTTTAGCTGTGGAAGCGATTTTTTTGTGCTACGATAATCAGATAAAATCTGTTATTAATTTTCTTTGAAAAGACCAAAAGCGACGTTTTTCATGGGGATTACTCATCCTATCCAGTTGATTTTATATTTTTAATAACAACATAATCTAGGTACCTACAAAACACAAAAACAAATATCTTATTTTAAAGCTACGTTATGCATGTTGATAACTCTACTTATAAACTTGATTTGATATGTTTTATGTACTAGGTAATCTAGGTAAGTACATAACACAAAAACTATAAATACTTACTATACAACTACTAATAGTTATTGTTACAACTTATACTTACGGTTTATATCATTTATTCACACAGCAAAAACGATCACAAACATAATTTATATTTAAAGTTGGTCGATAAAAGCCTATTTTCACATCAAAAACCATAATAATACTATATATTTTTCATTATTAAATACAATCTAAATAATACTAATGCGTCTTTCTTGGCAGACAGAAGCTAGGAAAAATTAAAATTAGAATGGAAAAGTTCAAATAATGGAATTCGAAAATTCAAATAATTCCAGATCGATATAAAGGCTAGCATCAACTAAAGGAGGAATCTATGTTTAACAGCTATGGGCTTAATGCCTGGGTATTTTCTATATGTCAACCTACAAGCTGCCCCTACGTATGATAATATTTATAATAGAATAAGCCAGAAACCCACTTTTTAATATATTTTACTATTTAGCACATGACATGGTGTATAGCGGCCTTAAGTTGCGGCTTTTTCTAATTTCAAATGATTAAAGCATCGAAATTAGTTTTCCTTGTTCAAACTTTTTGTTCTTGAAAAATCTTAATAAACCTCCTTACTAAATAGGTGTCGAGGATTTTATGTATAAGGAGGTTACAACGAAAAAAGCAAGGTTCCACAATATTTATTGTTTTAGATAGCTTAGGTTAGTTACGTTGGTATTTTTATGTTCTGTGGTGAAAAAAAAAACGTGGTGATTATATTCTATTTGGTTATAAAATGGTCATAATTGAACTAAGAACAAAGAACCTCTCCTAGAGTAATTTCTCTTTGGTCTTAATATAGAAGGTCCGAAAGGAAACTACTTTTAATCATTTATCTCTTTCACTCTAAGGATTATTCTTCATGTTTGAAAAGAAAGAAAACTGCAATCAAAGATTTTTAAGTTACGGAAACGAACCTACTACCGGAAATCTCTTTTAACGAACGTTTAAGAAACGTTAATCCACTATATAATAATAAATCATTTGATTACCCAGACAGCATTTATGTTGCTGTGTAATTTAAATATTTCGCCGATTAATCTTAGCAATGTATGTTTTACCAAAATAAGTTCAATCGTTTCATAAAATTAAGGTTTAAAATAGCCAAAAGAAAGATTTAGTTCTACCTTAATTTCCAAAAATTTAATTAGGCCAAATAGTGGAAATTAAAATACCCGTTCGAAAAAAATCAAAAGGGCAAATGCCCTGAGCTGATCGCCAGAAGAAGAACAAGAAAAAAACCCTTTCTGTGTATTAAAGAGTTGAAGGTTTATTAGATGTTTTCTTTAAGTTTGATCTACTCTACGGCCGTCAAGTCGTCTCCCGCCGAATGATTGATGTGTCCCGAAATCCTGCGCCGGCGGCGACCCCGGGATTTATCGACGTAGCTCCGCGCTCAGACGTATGTATCCGTTCTGCGTCTTTCGGTCACTAAAACATCACTTGCAACCGGTAAACAAGAGAATAACAGGTTTTTTAGTATTGTTTTTAACAATTTATACTATCTTAACCCGGCGTCATGGGGGTTGGGTCAAAATGTCCCGGCAAGTTTAAATTTATACAAAAATGTCATGGGTCGAATATGTAGGTTATATTGACCCACCCACGACCGTGTTACAATTTTCTACCCCCATGACGCCGAGTTAAGCAATGAACGCCATGGGGATTTCTCAACTCCTTAATAAGAAAACGATTAAAACAGGCAATACGACATGGCAATAGGTTTAGGTGAAAATCCTGGATTCTTTACAAATTCAGCATTAGTTTTTTCTTTTTCTACACAAATTTAAATATAAATCATTCAATCTCAGGTGCCCTGGCATTAGGTAAAACCTATCGTTTGTACCCTTCGTCACTTTTTGGTGTTCTATTCTGAGAACGTTTTTAAAAATATTTTTATCCTATCCATTAAATGCCTCATCATTAGATAGATACACTTTGGAAGCTCGATATTTAAATAAAGTCACTTAATAAATAACATTACAAAACGTAACAAGCTAAATCTAATTTGAAAAAAACTTGTTTTCCATTGAATACCAAAATTGAGTGCTATCAAATAGTAGTAGTTCTCCCAATTACTTGGTATTTTCCAAACAAAATTCCGAGTGGGTGATAAAATAAATCAAACACTGAATGTCTTCTTTACAATGTCTCGAATAAAACATCGGCGGCCGGCCGGCGTTCCATACAAGAGCGATAAGCTGAATTTACACCAATACCGGATATTTAGCTTCATTATAGGTACCTACATGAATTACTCGTACCAGCTTTTTCTGAAAATCTTATCTATAATATAAAAATGGAGCGCAGATGGTGTTTTGATCAATGTGTTAGTAAGCTAGCTCAACAACGCCTATACTAATTTAGCCAATTTTTTTTAATGCTCGTAGAAGTTCAAGTATGGTTTTTACGGTGAAGTAATTGCCGGGAAAAATATTTTGAATAATTACCCGTGCAAAGACGAGGCAGGCTGCTAGTTAAACTAAACAATTTTCAGATTAAGCTATACGACCGACGGACGCTATGCCATTTCTGGCTAATACCACTCAATTAAGTAAAACACACAATAAGCTTATATGCTTTATTTTGCGACTATTATAGAAATAAAATAGGGGTGAAAAGCTTTTAATGAACTGTTATTAAACAAAACTAACACTAATTTAGCTTTATGAATAACGTTTCAATCAATCGTTCTATTTACCTCCGATAAGTCTGATATTAAAAGTGAAGTATTTTTATGGTACAGGGGTTAATAAAGCCTAAAATGTAAGTTGGTATCGTATGAAAGTGGAAAATAGGCATTAAAAGAGGACTTCGTTTTGATATACCTAATTACTTATATTAGACGGTATGTAGGTCTTTGTTACTCTTAAAATGCAAGCTAACAATAGAATCTCGAAATAGTCCAGCCCAGTTTTCAATATATTTATAGTTGTATCATAAATTCTATAATATTTTAATAAAATTATCTTATTTGTAGTAGTCCCGAAGCAATGCTTAGTTCCTTACACATGCATTTCTATCTATCTTCTACAGTCTATGCGTAAAGTAAAATTCTGCCAGTTTTCTACGTGCAAAGGGTCAGAAAATTGTAGTATTTTGTTGTGTAACCCTAAGATTACGTCGCGGTAACAGATAGCTGCACTTGGCTTTTGAACTCGATGAGTGAGCCTTCGTCGGCTCTAGGGTTGCGCCCCTTGGTAGAGAAGCCTTGGAAATGCTTTATCGCTCCACTTTTAACATTTACGGGCTCAAAGTTGTGGGTTTAGGATCAGACAAAATATGTTACTTGAAATAAACATATTAGTTAGTCATTATTACACTTCAGAGCAAAAATGTAGAGCCATTTAGCATTCTCAGTCCTAATTTTTTACGTTTGTACTATTGCGATTCTTTATAGTGAGAAACGAATTTTAAATTGAATAAATATAAGCAAGTGCACTCAGTTACTGACTGACTAAGACAGAAGTAAGATTTTTGTAGAGTTGGAGTAGTGTAGAGTTATAATAAACTTGGCTCTACATGACATCTGATAACTTTTTGACTACTAGTCTTGGCTTTATTTTAAATAAAAATGTTTTTAGGGGAATACATGTTTAGTTCCTTTGACAAATTGCTACTAAAGTACCTGGTTGTATAAAGCTCAGGCGAAACACAGTTCAGCTTATCGGAGTGGCCATTATCCTGTCGATACTCGAAACGTGATCACGAAGACCGTTGAATTACACCTCTATTTACTGTCAAGCTTAATTCCTAGCTCGTGTCGTTAGAAACTTCATTGGGATATTTCATAGTGATTACTGTATCTGCCGTCCGTTACTTACAGATTCAGGTCTTTGAGAAACTTTCTCATGATTCGATGTAATGTGGAAACATTTGCTATTTTGATAGAAATTTAAACATTTTTGGATTTTTTGATTTATTCATCCCCCCCACCCGAAACCTACTGCAAACTTAATTTCAAGAATGTATCCGTGTTATTTTAATTACGTTATTGACGTTTATGTCAGGGTTAACAATTATCATACATTAAGAAGATAATTATTAAGTTTCTACAAGATTCCTAGCGAGGATCATTGTTTTGTTTTACAAATCTTATAAAACGCCAAAAATAAAATACACAAAACATAAACAAAATGGACCATAGGTACTTAAAGAAGCAAGGTACACAAGGTAAAGTCACCTAGTGTCTGTCAGCTCTGGGGCGCAATTCTCGCGCCGACGATATTATAACGAAATGAAAATATAACCTAAGATTGGCAGATTTTTTTAAGAGAATTTTAAGAAAAAATTTGGTACAATTCCAGACAAAATGTAGCAACGAAAAAACATAATGAGGTGACTTTTCAATATATATCGAATTCGTAACATAGGCGCGAGAGTAGTCCCCCCGATCTTTTAAACTATTAGAACCGATTGAGTGAGCAACTATCACGACTTAGGTTAATACGTTCTATTATCTTAGAAAAATACTTTTTATCTGAATATTATGCTGGAGAAGCCTCTTACCGGTCATACATATATAATGTAGATTAGGTTTCAATTAGCCAAGTGTCCATTTTATGATTGCCTGGAACAGATCGAGCGATAAGGTCGCAAATGGATTCACTATTTTTGTAAGTGTTTATTTCTCTTGCTATTATTGTAGTGTTAAATAACTCAATAGTATTTTATTTAATTGTGCCCGTTCCATTATTAGGTAACCCAAATTTTGTCAGCCAGTATCGTTGTAACTTATCGAGCACATAAATTTCATCATTTATTGCTATTTCTTAAATCGACACGATATAATTAAACTTATGGTGAACAATGTTTATAACGAGGAAATATCACAAATTAAATGCCGATATATTTACCACGATTCGGATTTACCGATTCGGTAGAAAACTATTGTCAAATTATTACCTATTAGTTATAGCTAACTCATTCCGGCTTTGCACGGATGCGAAACCTTCCTCGTGAATCACTCTACTTAGTGCTGAAAATCATATTAAGATCCTTCCAATAGTTTTGAGCATGTCCCGAATATAAAAACAAGAAGATAGACAGACACGGCTTTAATTTTATAACATTGTATAGATTAAGCATGAGGTGGGAGAAAAAAGGCTATTGTAAAAATTTACCTAATATTTTACAGGTACATTTATGTTTACCATAGGCTTCTTTTTTGTTGTCAGAAGCTAGAAACAGGTTTGGCAAAAATAAAAGCTACGTACATCATCATTACGAAAGACCAAAAACTTATTACGAAAGATTTTATCATGCATTAGTATTTTAACTTGGTATTTTGATTGGGAGCGCGTGTTCCGTATGCAAAAGGGCCATACGTTCAATGGCAGGGATACGTGGCAACGTAGCTGCACGTCCCCACTTTAAAACCCTAAAGGTTCTGACTTTCCCTTGCATTCACTTTTATCAGGTAGCCTCGTATGTTCGGTCCAACATGGACATGTATGTGACAAACGGACAACATCACTCGTACTTAACGCGTAAACGGCACAAACTTGAAACAGTGTCGCGCACACTCGAGAAATCTGCCAGATTAACTCATGTTATGGGTGCGACAGTATATAATAAACTTCCTGATTCGATGGTAGAAGCCACGGGCGACTCCGCATTCAAGGCATTCAAGGCGCGATTAAAACGATGGCTCATACAACGTACATTTTATACCTATGATGAGTTCTTAGAGTGTTCCCTGACAAATCATAAGTAGCTGACATACCAATTAATTTGCTTGCATTGACATTACGTTTGTATTGCATTGATTTATTATTTAAAATATTATTATGTGTTATTGACTAAGTATTTGCAATTTGACATATTTATTAAGTAATTGCATTTGATGATTTATTTATTTTGACATTATTAGTACTTAAAAACAGTGTTACCAAAATGTAATTGTGACGTTTAATTTTACTATCAATAAATGACTATTAATGACTAACGGAGCCGAATCGAGGGGTTCAAATCAAGGATTAAGTTCTAATACACATTTCAGTGATAAATTGCTTCTTTATCACTTGTTCAGTGTTAGAAATAGGCATTCCATCGAGGTGTGAAATATTAGTGGAGTGATGAGCGATTAGTCAACTTTGGTTGTATTTTACTAAAGGTGTATGCTCACTATGTTTGCTTTCATCGCTTTCAAGATAACATAATAAAAGTTGATAAGTTGTGTTTTTGGTAGCTTTTGAGTTTTTACCATAATAACTAAGTATCTATATTAATAACTAATCATCTATAGTAGCGACTTGCCTAAAGATCAACTATCTTTAGGCGAGTCGCTACTATAGATGATTTCTTAGCGAGCTGATTAGTAAACGAGCTACGTTGCAGGTGACCAGCGTTTGAGGTAAGTTGCGTTTTGCCGGCAGGCTCTAACCTGTGGGCAATTTGCTCATTAATGCCGAAAATCTATTTTAAAAGTTTATTTTGCACGAAAAACATTTATTTCATAAGTATAAATTAACCACTAACGCTTCAGGATGACTTCATCTATTGTTTTATTCTATTGGCCCTACTTTACTTACGTATACTTTATTGGTGCGTTGTGTTAGTACCTTTAGTAGTTTCATCTCATTGGCAGTGAGATGTTTTGTATGGCGCGCTTGTTAGGCCCACTTGTTGTGCACGCTTTACAATCAGGCCAAGCTAACTTCTACGGAAAGGGCTTCTAACATTTCCTTATATCCTTAAAATAGTGACTTTTGTACGACGTAGGTACCTACTATGCGCCCGAATTAAACTAGCCCCGTGGTAAGCTCTAAGCTTGTGTTACGGGTACTAGACATCTGATATACTTAATATAATAGACATACATAGATAGATATTTTTTATTATACATCCTAAACACCCAGACCAAGGAGAAAATGCTTGCAGAACATACAAACACTTGACCCCTCGGCGGGAATTTAACCCGCTACCTCTTGCACCGCAAGCGGACCTCCGCCCACCACGCCACTGAGGCAGTCAATATGATAAATAATATCCTTTTATGTACTTCTATTATAATATTGAGTAATGTATATCAGATGTCTAGTACCTGAAACAGCGACAAACATGCTTATAGCTTACCACGGGCCTAGATAATATTTTTTTTTAAAAGCGACCACATCGCCTTATCGGAAATTGGTATTGTGTGGATTGTCTGGAAATATTTGTTTATTTGTCATAAATAATTTGGCACTTAGTCTATATCACAGAACGTAAAAATTATAATGTGTGAATACAAGAAAATTTACAAATTTTAGTATCTTACTAGCTGACCCCAGCAAACGTTGTTTTGCAAAATGAAAAATAGATGTTGGCCGATTCTCAGACCTACTCAATATGCTCAAATAATTAGCAATAAATTAAAATTGCGACTATAATTTGAGATTTAAACTATCCTATCTCTCAAGTTGGATCGAACTGCACATGGTGTGCGAATTTTATTATAATCGGTTAAGTGGTTTAGGAGTCCATTGAGGACAAACATTGTGACACGAGATTTATATAAATTAAGATGTGTGTGCATTAAAATCGTTTTCTCAACGCTCTACAAAAACCGTTAATTTATAAAATACTTGTGGCATTTTTTGGAGATAAAGTACAATTTTAATATTACTTCTATGACCTCCGAGCGACAAGTCGCGAGATATTTGGGAAAACTGATTTTCGTTACGTTTTGACCCTCATCAATGGTGACTATGGGTAAAGTAGTAACCTGGAGTAGGTTACTACTTTACCCATTAATAGAACATAATAATGATTCAGCAATACTTGTTAATGTAGAGAAGGATTCCACAATACATTTTTAACAAAAGTTAAACATTAATAAAGTCGTCTCCATAACAGCGTGACCGACCGCAGACATTAATATATTACTGGCCATTTATTTACATTAGCACCGTTTCTTTATCTGTTTATCATTGATGATCTTAGCTCTATACTGCCAACCGCTCACAAAATATGCTGATTGATTGGTCAGCACCCCAGTTGCTTTTTATTAAAAAATACATAGTTTATATGAGAATCCGGATGACATGCCTCTCAAGATTACTAAAGCCGGGTATGAATGAATGACTAGACCTTACCTTTTTACAGAATTATTTGTAAGACATCAAAGTTAAGCATCAGTTATGCTTAATTTTCTTTGCTGGATGTAATACCCCTACTGGCAGGACTGAATCTGATGTTTCACCTAGTTATCTGACCATCCCGCTTGTAGATTTCCTAGTTCCTAGACAATTCTCGCCTCTAGTCTTCGCATTTATTTGGCTCCTTTATTGTTAGCAAAATTATTTAAGAACAGACCCTTAGCGCTTGTTTCGGCTTCGTTCTATGATCGCAAATTTATTGTCAACGAATTGTTTATGCCTAAGAACAAGGAACCTCTTTTTTCTTTTCTACTATATCTGTGGTTTATGCCAAAGATCTAGAACATTGTTTATGCATTTACTCCACAAAAATACAAATCAAAAGTGTAACCTTCAGGAACTAAGAAATTTACAGTTAATCCGATGTGCCTAAACACCAATATTTTAAAACTGCACGATATACCTCGTGCAGTTTGTAATCAGAAAAACATCACAGTAAATGTGCCGAAAATTGAAGCCCCTCGTAATTTTTTATTAGATAGTGACAGTTTTCGTTTAAAACGGGTGCCTGGAGGTGCCCGTTGGATAAATCCTACTGATCCGGACTTTCGGCCCTGTCGAATCGTACCAGTCGCATGTATACAGAGAACACATCACGGCCACGATAGCTGGAAAACCTACAAGTACTTATCACTATTCCTGGCTTTACCTCTGATCATCATACAAGCTGCGTACATTTTCTGCCTTGAAAAGCCAACTGTACTGCCTATAGAAGCATCTGTAAATTATGAGTATATGCGAATACGGACTAAGCGATTTCCTTGGGGAGACGGCACCAAATCTTTGTTTCACAACAATCGTGTTAACGTTCTTCCTGAGGACTGTACGCAAGGACCAATACAAGATTATTATTATTATGATTAAGTCCATGAAATCGTTACATTTCCCTAAAGTGATCCGGCTTACAATATATTGTGTACCCCAGTAACGTAACTAACATATTATAAGAGGGGGTTGAGAATGTGTCCAGTGATCTTAAGAATAGCTTTCTAATTTGTTGGTTAAAACTATTGCGAGAATTACTTCGAGTTTCTAAGTGTAAAATGTGTATAAAAGATCTCAAAAGAGGGCGGAACTAGATTATGTTCCGAAAACGCGTAAACCTTTAACTAGGATAAAACAGAACGGCATGACTCAAGCTCGAATTGATTTCTGCTATGTAACTTAGTGAAAGAAGGCTTAAATAATATCACCACACTCTGGGATAAATATTCCTTATTGAATTGTACTATTGGATTGCTTTATTTTGGGTAAATGTTTTACGAACTTGACGAAATCGATGAAATTTAGTTTTTTTTAATATCTCATAACAAAATTCTATGCATCACAAAATTTTTTTTCTTTTGGTATGTTTCACCATCTCCGAGTAAACTTAGACAATGGTTAAAATATAGAGCTATTTCGCTCAGTCATATAAGCAAAGCGAGATAGCTCTTGATATAACTAACCATTGGACGTACTATTGACAAAACTTTCCACGGCTAAGTTTACTTGGATTTTGAAAAATACTATTATATAAGGGGATTTGTATACCAAGCCAAAATGTTGTGCTGGCGGCATAAGGGCTAAGTTGAAGTAACAAGTGCTGAATTACATTATATTTTATAACACTACCTGTGATTATACTTATGCTTGTCAACGGCATGATTGTAGAATGCGAGAAATGAATATAGTGGAATGGGTTCAATTTTAATATGAATAAGTGGGTCATTCTCATTCACAGGTTTCACCAACTGAAATCTATTGTAACCCGCCTTTATTAACTGCTTCAGAAGTTCATCTCAGCGACATCTTTTGTAGTCAGTTAAATGAGGTTCGAAGGCTGAGAGCTCCTTTGGCCCATGATCGCTTTGTGTTCTGTTTTGACACATTGCTGTTTATTGTTTACGTTTTTATGGTCGTAAATTATTTTTTAGAGCGGAGCAGGCCTTTTAACCACATTTGACGAGGATTCAATTGTGTGATTTGGGATTAACTTGATGTTTTGATTTATGTGACATATTTATTGTGAGGTTGTTGGAATTTGATTTCATTAGACTATGAATTGTATAATTTTTTTTAGGTTCAGTTAGGTTACCTACCTACATTTTAAAGAATTTTAAGTTTTAATTTTATTCTAGGAGCTCAGTTCAAAGCCTCTTGAAATTATTTATATTTATTTGGTTATAGATTATTTATAAAAATATAATATCACTAATGCGCCACTACACGTTCTATTAGAACTACATTTTAGGTCACAATAAGTTCTTATGGTAATAAGGGCATTAATTAAGTCAAAACAATTCATCATCATCATCATAGGTTATCCATTGCATAAGTCTCCATAAAAATATAAATATATAAGTTACCACAACCCTCTTGCTAGAAAAAGAGGAAGTAGTTAATTTCCGTACCAAGTAGTAAAATATAAAATTCATTTTTATTTGTAACTAGAACAGTAAAGTATTATCAACTTTGAGTCGTATTGTGTCGCCAGTGTGGGCGGGTGACAAAGCGGCGGTGCGTCTTTGAGCGGCGCGGCGAACAAGTGTGTAGCTGATTGGGAAGCGGGGACTACAATAGAGGCACACACAGCAGGCAGCACAGTAGCACGCTTCAGTTTCGGAACCCTAGAGCATGTACTTAACTTCTACTGGGACAGATCATCCACAGTACACTATTTTCTTTGCTAATTATCTTGAACATTTTGAGCGTAGATATTTTAGGTGCTCTGACTATATGACTTTGACTATATGATTAGTGATCTTTGGTTAAAATTGAATACGAATGAATCCTTTCCTTTAAATCTGAAATGTGTAAATTAATCAAGAAGTTTAGCACTGACAGTATTTCCATACTGATTTCTACGCGCTAAGCTGTCAGCGCCGATGATCAGCGGACATAAAAATCAGTTCAGTTCAGTTTCTTGTAATTGGACTTTGCGCTTGAAGTGACAATTTGCCAGTGTCGAGTTAAATAAAATTTTAAAGTAAAATATTGACAGATGATGCATTTATGTTACTTAAATAAAAACAAATAGGTAAGTATATTTTATTAAACCGTTTTTTTTAGTTGATAGTCTGTAAGCTTTAATATTCTTTGGTTGTTCTAGTTTCATAACAATAACTTGTCTCGAGGTGAACATAAGCCACGGTAAACAATTAGCATATTTAGAACATTCTTTGATCGTCTGCCGCTGCTCAACTAGGTCGCGATGCGAGGTGCGCCAGCAGTTCAAAAAATGCTATGCTTACAAGAAATATTACTGATATTTTAAGCCAATTAATGATATTTTAAGCAAACTTAAATTTTAATACATTTTTGTTATGCAAGATAAGCCTTTATTTGACCACAATCTCACCTGATGTAAAGTGCGGATGTGGTCTAAGATGGGGAAAGAAGACCTAGTAACTTGATACTTTAAAGTTTCCTATACATAACCTAATCGACAGATTAGTCGTTTTTCATGATATCATCATTGCTTAGCTGGACATAAGCCTTCCTTAAAGATCTCCAATAATTTCGACTGGCAGCGACCTGCATCCACCGTGGGCCCGCCTTCACCAAGTCGTCCATCTAGTTGGAGTTTTATGATAAAATTTTATTATACTCGTAATTAATGCGAAATCATTGTTGTAATATTTTTTTTATATAAATAGATATCAATAAAATTAATTACACCGATGAGGACTAATTGTTTACTAGCTTTCCTTAATTCCTATCAAAGCCCCTTGGCTAAGTTACCGTATAATTTTACCCACTCATACATACAAGTTATATGTCTATGTAGTTGAAGTAAATACGGTTACGAGAGTGTTGTGGGTGTGTTTACGTCCATCGGACCCTAATGCTCAGTGAGTGCCGAGCTTCGCATTCCCCTCGCAATTAGCTCTTTATTGCCGCTCTCATTGGTCGGGACTAATTTACAAGCACATAGGAAATTACTTGGTGTGAATACATACTTATGTGCTTGAATAAATACTTGTAGCGTAAAGAAATAATTTGTCAACCTCAACATCCGTCAACATTACTGCCAGGAGTGTCTCAATATGGAAAATTGGTCAACGTGACCCTCTAGTGAACATAATACTATTAATATTAAATAAGGTTAATACTAATTATTGAAGCTCTTTTTTTTGGAGTGTTTGGGTAAGATGCAATTATAATCAAATTCCTGGATTGCAACATCGATAAAACAGTTTATCACACGTTTCAAAGAAGGTCAGGCGTCAGCAAAGCGTTTTCTTTATTTTGCTTCCTACTTATTCAAAGTACTGTTATCATTTCTAGGTATGTAATTATTTAGGCATTCGGAAATACGATATTGAATAATCTTGATCTCTATAAACAATAGCTATCAATATAAACCTAATTATAAACGGCCAAAATGTAAATCATCGTTTAATATTTTCACATTAAAACAATGGCTACCGACAGTTGCCTTCCTTATCAACCTCATCAATGCTTTCTTTGGAACGTCGAAGTTATATACAATTAAAATTTCCACTTCCGTCGAATCAACCAGTTTCGCTTGAGCTTTTTGGTGTGATCCATTGAGTTGATGCTTTAAGGGATACGGTGTCAGGTGGTTTCAATGGGAGCCTTGTTAAACTGGTTTGTATAAGTAGAAATATTTGAGCAACATGTGAGCAAGGCTTAGATTATGAGGAGCGATCGTCACGGGTCGTTCCGGTGATGTGTTTTTAATTGCGCTGGTGTAAACACTCCGCCCATCGCAATAAAAAGTTTATAAGCTACTAATTGAAATGAAATTATTGCTGATTTCCGTGTTATTATATACTGTTTATTACTTTCATTGAACAAGCCAATATAATTTTATTAAAAAGTTATCGTAAGCACTCGTAAGTATGCCAATTAACTAAGACTTAGATTTTGTGAGAATTGTAAATTAAATTGTGTTGTACTTATATTTGGACGTATTTGAAATTATAAATAAAATAAAAGTTACTTTTTAACCGACTTTCAATGAAAAAACGAGGTCAAATCGAAGCACAGAAATCAAAATAATTTAATTTTCTGTGATTCGACTAGTATGTTTTTCTATTTATTTATTTTTTATACTTGTTTCCTCAGAACTTTGACCTCGTTGTCGAATTTCCATGATTCCTTTTTAAATGTAAGCTGTTGTTTGCAAGTTGGTCAAAACAAATTTATAACTAATGGTCCTAAATATTAAAAAAGAGAAAGGTGAAAAAAAATTAAAGTCGGAATGTATTTTTAGTTCTTGAATGAATCTGTTTTTTTTTGTTTGGTTCTCTCATTTGAGTATTTTCAATTAATTAATATTAAAAAATCTAAATGCTTTCGCCCACGGGAGGAGAAGGGGCAACATTCTAATGTTGATGCCGGCTGCCCGAGTTATAATCAGTCATTCATTAATATTTTCCAAACTAAAAGTCGTTTGTTTTTTGTTAAAAAAACCACGACATATATGGATAAAATTTGAGTTGTGAATCTGTCATATGCATAGCATTACCTACAACATATTGTAATTTCCAACAGTCGTAAGTGGAAACTCGTGATAGGGCTACGGGTCGCAGAGGAAATTAAAGAATAAAGTTATAGTTACGAATTTTAAGGAACGGAAACCGTATATATTATTCAGTTGTTAAAAGAAACATCTTATTTTTATAGTTATTAAATATGTCTACGAAATATACTCTGTCCGCTTTATGTATGAGTAGGAACAATCATTATTAATTTATTTACCCCGTATTCATAAAAAATATTTGCCTTATTATATCGGACTTGTAAAAGGTAAATATAACGTTTTTTTAATTAATATAACGTTTTTATTTTATTTTTACGTTAATATGATTGTAAAACCAAACATTGGAAATAAATGATCTTGTATCTTTGATAAAAAACGTTATTCATAAACCTTAATTTAGTGCTATACATATATTATGTATATTTAATAAAAGTTCAATTAGAGCTTTTTGCTCTTGTTTGTTTAATGCACTAAAATTGTTGCAAAATAAGACTTAAATATGCATAATGTGTGGTCTTAGCCAATTCAGTTAAATTAGCACGAAAAAGCAGTTTTTATGAATACGAGCGATATTATTATAATGCAGTTTTAATCATTACGCTCGTCTTCTTCTTCTTTTATTTTGTTGGCGTCATAATGCTCGTAAATATTTTCTCTTTTATTAGTTGCATTGTCATTGACAATTTCTCCAATTCAATGTCCTTTCATCTACAAATCACCTGTTGGATGGTAAAGAATCACCTGTCCATAGACTTGTAAGATTCTTTTTAGTCGTTTAACCCTTCAAAACGATCAAACGTACCCTGCAACCAATACTTTAAAATTCTAACTGATGTAGTATCGCAAGGTGTTTGAATATGTTTAGCAGCTTGTCAAAAATGAGTTAGAACACAGAATATGTAATAATAACAATGAATGAATCTAATGTATTCAAAAGATGCCGAGAGGGTTGATAACTAAATATTTGATAGGTTATATTCTTCATAATGGAGAAAGTCATAAATTAATGTAGGCGCAATATTATGTGTGATAAGTATGTATACAGAACAAAATTAGTGCAGTAAGGTATATGTAAAAATTAGCAATTCAACTTAATATTAATTACTTTGTTATTTTATATAACATTTCTAAGGTATTCCAATTGGAGCACCAGGGCTGAACAGTTCCAAGCCGAAGAGCTCCAAAGTTATTCCACCAAAGGGCACTATTTTTAAAGAAAGGTGATGATAGATATTCATGGGGTCTTTTTCCAACTCTATGACTCTTAGAAAGATAAAAAAATTGCTAAGAAGAAACCAAATCTACTGCCTACCCCCTATCTATGTATATATTATTAAATTCACAAGTAATTGGTATGCTGGCGTCTATTTCGCACAACTTTATTGGACAGCAACAAAATTTAAAGGTCTATCATCCTAATCTCTAGAGCCTTAGAAAGGACATAGGCTACTTTAAACCGCGAGAAAGTGTACATTCCGCGGGCAAATTAATTAAAATGCGGGTAACACCGCGGGGCACTACTAGTAAAGTGATATTTTAATAAGATTATAAATAAAAATAAAATAAATATTTTCGGACAATCCACAAAACAACATCTAGCCCCGTGGTAAGCTCTTAGCTTGTGTTACGGCTACTAGACATCTGATATACTTAATTTAATAGACATACATACATGATATATTTTATTACACATATTAAACACCCAGACCCAGAAGAAAGTGCCTTATAAGTGTAGGATTATATCTACAACTGAACCCTCTAACAATCAGAAAGCCGCGTAATAAAGTTGCAAACAAAAAAGCAAGTAATTGTACAAGTAATGACTTCAAATGGTTTGAAAGACAGCAGTTTTATCGGTAAAATGACGGCATTATTTGTTCTAGATGACAACGAAGATAGAGAAAGCCACCGCTAAACAGTTGTATCGATACAGAGGGGTGCTAAATCGTCCCGACACACATTAACATATCAGTTTTACATTATTTTGCATAATTAGTAGCCCATTATAATCCCGTAAAGGGGTACACTTAATTTTTTCCACAGTTGTTTTGTTGCTCTCTGCTTTTAAATTAAATTCCCATACAGTTATTATGTTATTTTACATGTAAGGATATTATTTAAATGTTATAGAGACAATAATCAGCATTAAATTAATATAAGCAGTTAGAATCATCATACTATTGTGTGCGCCCAAAGTGGTCAAAGTACCTCACTTCTAATTGTTTCTTAAATATCTTAGTTGACAAGGCTTAAAATGATAAATTTCAGTTGTTTTAGATTATTATGATACTAAAGACCTTTATATCTATTTGACGCTGACTGACCCAAAAATTATTCTAGCAAAATTCTATTAGGGTCGCCTATTTTTCGCTTCGCTTGAATCGATTTTTTGTGCTAACTACTGCATAAATTATTAGACATAGCAGTCTATTAGCCAGATTAGATAGCAACTACGTAAATGAGTGAACAATGTTCGTGCTCATCAAGATAGGCGCACTCAATTGTTCAAAGTGCACTTCGTTGTAAAACTGCACACTCTATGCACGGTAAACACACACTGCAGGCTACAATAATTATGACAAAGTCAGTGTCAGAAGACGGCGCGGCGTGGTTGAAGGTTATGTAGGTATACGAGTAGTTAGCTTTATTACGGCTTTACACAGACTTACATTTTTTTATTATAAGTGGTGTGTATGACTCATACAATACACATCTCTTACATTGAAATAGCTTTTTGGGCTTTTTAGGAATTAGTAGCTTATTGAAAATCATTTTACTGTTCTAAAACATATTTTGCAGCATATCGTCCTTTTCGAACAATAAGGTATGTTTAATATATTTATGCCATATTTATGGTAAAGGAAAGACATTAATTATGGTACCATAATAAAAAACTGAAGCAAGCTTTATAAATGCCATAAAGTCATCAAACTACATTGAAATGTCGGCAACCGAGTGTAGTAGCCGACTCTTACTTTATCACCGATTCCTGTCACAGCAAAAAGTAAATTAATAACCCCAAAGCTCCGTCATATGCAAATATCATATCCCCTCGCTAAGAACGGTATCTAGCACATCACGGCTCCCATCGTACGTCTTGTTTAAAATTCGTTCCCCGCGACTCTGATATGCAAACGACGGGCGACATTCGAATACAAAAAGCTCGAGCGCGGTGGCAGCGAGTAAATCAATCGATCAACGCCGGATATAGTCGTAGGAATACGTCTTCATTGTGTTCATTAGCGTCGCGTAGCCGGAGTCAAAAGGCACCTGCCTCAATGCCTCGAATGTCCCGCATTCCGCAAAAAGCCCACAAATCGAACACCCCTGCAGTAGGTATTCAATAATCGCCGGTTCCTTCAATCTAATTCATAGGAGGTCTGCTACTTAATGGAAATTTAAATCTCTGATCAACATTTTCTTCCAATTATTATAAGAGTGACAGAATACAAATACCATAATCAATTGTTTATTCACACAACTCAATACTGTACCCCGGATAAGATAAAATACAATGTTATATACATTGTATTTTATCTTTTTCATAACAATTATCAATTAGTCAACGACAGTCTATCAAAGAACTAATAACCCAGTTCAGTTATTAATTAATTTTGTAGCAGAATATGCTTAAACAGTAACTATTAACTATTCTGAAACCAGTAACGTTAAAAAGAAAGGGAGACACGCACTCTCATTGATTTTTTTTCGCTTTTCGGCGTTCAATTACGGAGGCGCTTGTGGCGTACAAAAACACAATGCATTGGATTGAGTGAGACCGTTACAAGACCATTATACGCTATTAACACCCTAATTACAGATCAAACGATGAAACCACAAGTCTGAGACCCAGTTTTACTTTTGTGTCGTTTACGATAAGAACTGTAGTTTAGCGGTTTTGTAAATTACATTTTCCATCTCCAATTTTGGTAAAGCACATAAATACAATGGATACATTACATTGTCGACAACATGTTTACAATTTTTTTTGCGCGATATATTCCTTACTACCTACTTGAATTAAGGTCTAATCTCGGTTCCTACGGGGTAAAACAGGATCCTATTACTAAGACTCCGTTGTCACCAGTCTGTATCTCAAGAACATGTACAGATAGACAGAATGCCAATTTTCGTTGTATCTAATTCTAAAATAGGCAAGTTGATTTAACCGAAATCCAATTAAGACTTAACTTGCAGATAAAATTTTGAGTATGATTTATTTCTTTTGCTTTTTTTAAATAAATGGTTAAAGAGGTTCCTATACAACAAACGTAATTTCATAACCCATTTTTAATATTTATCGTCAGTGTATGAATAATACTCATACCTAACGGTTATATTTATATTGATACTAGCTGAACCACACACACGTTGTTTTGCAAAATGAAAAATAGATGTTGGCCGATTCTCAGACCTACTCATTATGCTCACAAATTTTCATGAAAATCGGTCAAGCTGTTTCGGAGGATTATGGCAACGAAAACTGTGACACGAGAATTTTATATATTAGATTGTCAGCGCAAGTATATAATATTTATGAAAAAAAAACATTTTGTTACGCTTTGGTACAAAACAGTAGTCGATCATTTTTATCGTATGCATGAATGACAAGACAGCAGTTCTTTTCTGGCAGATGCCTATTGCTAGTGACCCAACGAAAAAGAGGGGTATTATAAGTTTAACGAGTGTGGCATCACAGCTCTCGATCGGATGAAGCTATTTCAATTTCTATGTATTACAGTTCACCAGTAATACATAAAAACGCGCAAGTGTTATAAGACATGATGAAAATTGGTTAAGCCGTTTAAAAGTAGAGGGGGGGAATGCTGTGAAGAATAACCGAATGTGTGCTAATATACTCGCGCGGGGTATTAAATTTTAGACATTACAAAATAATATTATTTTTTTCTTTTATAGAGAATTTGTCGATTTTTTTTTATTTTAAATTTAGATTATTCTCTATTTCCTTCAACTTACCATCTACGATACGTAAGCAGATTTAATCTTTTGATACAAATATCATTATACCTACAGCTTATAACCACAACGTCTTTGTTGTTCTCTGTGAGGTACGAAACCGTGTATGAAAAAAACTTTAAGTTGAAATAGCTATTTATTTTGTGGTCGCAGTAATTGCTATTGAAATCAGTGCGTTTTATTATGTTTTTTTTAATAGACCACATGTTTCTTTCTTTTGAAATGTGTATTTACTGTAGCGTATTACTACTCGTACGTTTGATACTGAGTGTTCTTGTACAGTCAACTGTGTTCAAGTATTTTTATCAACAATTTGACAAGTACAAAATAATATTGTCTATTAAAGTAAGAACTTTAACCTGTTGTGGCTGTAAACCCTTAAGGCGGTTAGCGGTAGTTTTATATATAGTGTCATAAAAAAAACTATTCATTAAAATTATAATTCAACATTTTATATACCTTTTTATCAAAAGGGGATTCTGATATTTATTTCTTATTTATTCAGCATATAAGAATTATTTTTTATTTTTTAATAAGCTTGTTAACTTATATATATTTTTAATCATTGGAAAAGGTTGTTAGGGTGGTGATGATGATATGTATTTTGTACTTGTCGTAAGGTCAGATTTAATTCTGACTGTACAACAGTTGTTAGCGAGTACTTTTATTTCGAACAATATTGAAACCACAGCCATTTCCTGATGTTTGTAGTCATTTAAAAATATCTGTAAATCTTTATAAAATACAGAATTGTTTGGAATATAAAACGTTGATGAACAAAATTGTAGGGTTCGTTTGTGAAACGGAGCTGCGAACAATTGTAACCTCAAAGCTGTGCTTTTTTCCCACGAATTGTTTCCTATTATCATTGGATATTTTGATAAATAAATTTGTTATTTTAGTAAAATAAGGTAAGTTTTCATTTCGGAACCAAGATCAACCATATAATAATGACAATTTGATGTCATTTAGGCGTTTAATCAAGCTAAGCCTGACTTGATCGCGTTTATAGCCAATGGTGAAATCGGGGCAAGTTCTCAAGACCTACGTTTGCGTTAGTTGAAAGTTTCAACAACGATAGGTAAAGTCCTGAGCGTTGTATGGCAGCCATTCGAGTAATGTAAATAATTTCTGGAAAAGGCACAGTATATAAATTAACTCGGTATATATACTCTTCGATAGCTATATGTGTTGCAGTAGTTTAGTAGCAAAATATTTAATAGTAACAAAATTGTATGGTGATTGAAAATTATACATTTGCTTTAACAGCCATTTAAAATACCTCTATAGTTGCTTTACACTTATGATAACAATGAGTAGACACTTTCCTAGACAAAAGAGTTATAATGCGCATTTTTGAAACTCCAACTTCACACATGAAAGCTGACAAGTATAAAGTTATTAAAGTTCGTCTCTCCTGTCCCGTGACGATATTTATATGTATAAAAATATTAATATAGCTGTAAAAGCTTATGTGGATTTTTAGAATGACGTAACCGCTCTAATGCAGCTTGGGGACTACAGACCAAAGAAGGTAATCTATCTTTGTAGAGACACGGTACGCTCTGTGCAAATATTGTTCTTTGGTGTGTGTACTAAATAATATAAAAATAATAAATCATTTGTTTACTAGAATGCAGGTACGTTTGGTCTTACATAAACAATTTCTATTCTATTATAATCGTTCCATGATACTGGTATAGGTATGCTTTTTTTCCCATTTAAGAGCACACCAAAGGATAGATAACCTATTAATAAAAACAACAACCCTAGTAATAAAAAGTCTTCTAGTTAAAATGCCTATCCAGTGACGCAGTCGCCATGGCCGAGATCGGCTAGGATATTATTATTATTATATGCTTTGAATACTCGTATGTGGTAACACCTTCATATCGTACAACACTCCAGTCCAAAAAACCGAATAACTAAATCCTAACAGAACAAAGGTAGGATACCGTCCTAACTGAAATTGCTTAGGTCATATAAAATAGTGCAAGCGACACGAAACCGCCGCTGTGTAAAGAAATAAACCTTATTAAGGCGCTTTATCACGCCGTCCGAACGTGTAGCCCCGGCTATTTACGAGCTCGCCGGGTATATGCTTTATGTCGTGTTTATAGCGCGACAAAACGTACAACATACCTGCCATAAAACATATGAAAAAAATATCCACTCGGGGTGGTTGTAAACTAAGCTAGAATGATCGAGGTATCTATGGCGTCATTATTTTTGGGTGTTATCTAGTTTGAAGGAAAGTAACGTTTTTTTTCGTAGAATTTTTTATTCTACGAAAAAAAACGTCAATTAATTAAGTTTATATCATTTTGAAATGTTTAATGTGATAGATTGCAGTATCAAATAATATGAATCAAAAAATATTATACAAAGAAGAGTTACAGCTTATTTATTTATTTATAAGTTGTATCAACAAAGTGGACATGAACACAAACACATGAAACATAAATTGAAATTGATTCTTCTTTACAAATGTCACCTTAATTATGGACAACGTCATTGCCAAAAATAAACCCTTAACTAATTAAATGCATAAATTTAAATAGGTACCTATAAAAAAACCGTTAAATAAAACATTAATTCATTACAATAAATCAAGATTTAAAATATTTAATAAAAACGAATATAAAAAAAAACAATTACATAATTAAAAAATATTATTAAATATAAATCTATATATATAAAATGAATCCCTATTTCCCTTGGTCACGGCATCACGCCTGAACGGCTGAACCGATTTCGCTAATTCTTTTTTTGTTCTGTTCGTTATTATCAGGAGAAGGTTCTTATGAGATTGAGAAGGTTCTATTGAGAAAATTGCGCGGAAAATTAGAAAATTTAAAATTACATAGCAACTTTAAAAAAATTATTAAACTTTTTTAATGTAACCTTAAGACATTTGACATAGAATTGACAGTACCAATTCGAATTCAATATTCATAGTAATAACTATCGGGTCAGCTAGATCAACCTGACAACTTTTTATAATAAAACAATTAACTTAATAAAATCAAAAATCTGCTCATTTATGGCGTCTAAGGCGTAACAAAGTTCGCCGGGTCAGCTAGTCTAAAATAAAATTAAAACAGCTTGATTAAAAACTAGTGCTAATACAAAGTTGCAGTCTAATACTGCTTATGAAGTTGAAGGCGTTTGGAGAAAATATCTATTTCACTCTCAATATTATCTATTGCATTTATTATAACAGCTTAGTACTATAGAATTTAAGTTTTCCAATTTTCTTTTATAGCAACTTTACTTTTTAGAATAATAAATTCGAATAGATCGTTATTATTATTTTTTATATACCTACTTTAAGTAAAGTTAGAAATCGTATCGTATCGTACCCGTGTTCTCTCAGTTCAAACAAGCCTAAAGCTGAGGATCAGCAAGCGGCAACCCATAAACGTAGTCAACCGTCCATTTTCCCGCTATCGCGACTCGACGTCGGACACGCAGGCCTTTACCAATACCTGAACTCTACTTACCTTAACTGAAAACTACTCCAAGCAAATTTGACGCTTAGCAATAACAAAATACAGTTCTGCTTGCTTTGCTTTAAGGGGGGCGTTGGTACGTTATAGCTCGGAGCGGCGTATATTTAGCATAACGATTCGGGCACCCCTTAACGCAGCATGCTTGGTCACGCTGCCCCCCAATGTTGGTAGCAATTTCCAGAGCGGGGCTTTTCGTGAAAAGTGCTGCGACGGTATGCTAATGAGGTATTAATAATATGAAAATGGAAGGAAATTAGGTGAGGCTGTTATTTGGGTTAAGTGGGTGACATTTTTTTAGTTTTCTAATATTATTGTGCATTCTAAACAATATTACACGTCATGGCTATATGTGGCTTTGTATAGGATACTTTTTCTTTGGCCTTAGACTAAATTAAACATATTTTGGTATTAGATAAGTATAGTTAGTTATTTCAAACTGTACAACATACAGTTAATTAAAAGTTAGTAGTAATATATTGCAGCTAGAGCCCTCTGATACATATTATGGCTATACGTTGTACGCGTTATACGGTTTACTGTAGTATATAAGTAAAAATAATAACTAAAAAAACAACCTATCCTGCAGTAAAAATCTAACAAATGCATGACAAAAAAACTTTGTAAATAAGGCATGTCTATCTAAGCATTCTGATTATCTATGCACCCTTACCCTCTGAAAATACATACATCAACGTCATGTCGCGGGCAAACTCGCATTTCAGGTAAATCCAATTTGTGCGGCTCGTCCGCAACTCGTGCTTGGCCGTAATTATTCACGTGTTATGACATCCCATTTGCATATAATCGCTAAAGCGGCCAGGACTTGACTTCCACTGTATCAGAACATATAATGGATAAAACGAGTAGGTACCTATAGTTAACAGTTGATATACTCGCGTAGGTTCTTCGTTCTTTTATCCGCTTCAGTTGAGAGAATGAATATGTGGTACGTACGCAACCCGTTTCCCAAACGGTCAAACAATGTTAAGGTAGATTAATTAATCTGAAAAGATAAATGGCTTTCGCGGTACTTCATCTTATCAATTTACCGGTCTCCAGAGAACTTCACCAGTTAACTTGTAAGTACGGGTTCGCAATAAAGAAATCTATCTACACCAATACTAAAGTCGGTATGTTTAATCGTCTTTAACATATCAAAGCGTCGTGTCTTCATAATATTATATCAGCATGTGGCTGTAAGTCCTAATGCGTGAGGCGAGCCATAGACCGTAAGCCAGGCCATTCACATGAACGAACCTTATCTTGATCGAAGCTGGCCTATGAAAAGCTACGCTAATTAAAAAATAAACTGTTCTGTGATGGTTCTTGAATAATTCACGAAGAAGTTTACCTACCGTGGAAATGCTTTTAGTAAATACGAACTATGTTATTACTTGGCGTGATTTTTATATGGGTGGATGAACTGAAGGATAATTATTTAAGGTATAAACTACATAAACTACGAATGTGTAGTAACAAAAATGACTTAGCAATAAAAATGTTAAGATTAACTTAAATAAGTTGACAACTCATCTTTATGTAGAAAGACAACGGTGGTCAAATTACCCCTATGAAGTTTTTGATCAACAAAATTATTAAAACCATCGTATTAAGTCTACTGTAATGTAGTAGTATCAATAACAAGAAAATACTTTTTTTTAAATTTATGATTTACCGAGAAAAAACCGCAGTGGAGTGAATGCAATTAGTTTTATAATGTCGTAATGGGCATGATGACTACGTTAAACAATTGGAATTCTGTTCAGTCCGTCCGCCAGCCCGAAATACTGAACACAATTTTGGCTTTATCAATTTAATAAGAAAATGACAAAATTAGGTGCATCAAAGTTCCGGAGTGGGGGCTTGTGATGAATTCATTTAGTTCATTTTGCCCAAAGGATAAAAATAAAAAATGCTAGTATTTTTTTAAATAACCCTATTGTTCTCTTCATTTTTCTGAAATATTGAAAGTGATGCAGAATATATCGGGGAACCAATGAAATTATGCAAAGTGATATGTGATATCTGTGTAACTAACACATCATTGTAAAACGACATGGACTACAATACAGTACGTTACGGAACCTTATGTATGACCACTACAAACCAATACGTTTAATTTACTCTTTTTTTGTCATAAGAATTTTGTTCATTATGTTAGCTTTTCTTTTTTGGTTTAATATTTTAGTTTGATTTTTCTGTTCCTATATTAAAACCTAAATGTATATTCGTGTTTAAGTGAAAAATAAAGAATTTTTATTTTTATTTTTTTTTAGTTTGTAATCAACCGTACATGGCAGAATAATCGAACTAAGGTAGCTTACGCTTAAAAAAATATGAACTTTATGAATTTTTGGTAAAAAAGATATCCTCTCCTACATACTATATTCAAATAGCAATTAAACCACAAAATACAGAAATGATACCAGCTTTACTCCAGATCGGTAAACACAATAACGGTGTTTTTCTGATAGCAATCAGCATTTTCCGAGCAGCACAATAAGCAATTGGAAAGCTCGAGATGTGTGTGAAGCATGCTATTTGCATGGCCTGAGCCGTTTAGCTCATATCTATGCATATCGCCTTTCCGAAACCCATTGTGCCCAGTGCAGACCGCGAAGCGAGCAAAATCGCCTTTATTTGCGAAATGCGGTAGCGTTGGGCAAACTTCATGTGCGAATGACTTATATGCAAAAGTTAGTTCCTGGCATTTATATGTATGCAAAAGGTATTAACTTTCTACTGACTGCTGAACCTATTATGGAAGTTTAATTATTTAGATGCCTAAAATAAAATTTAAAAACCGAAAACTTGTTAAAATAAATGATACATTTAATAAACATTAAACAAAATTGAATTTTATTGATCAGTTTCATAATTATTTCCACTTTTCACGACTCTTTTTCACGGAACGCAAACTGAAATGATACTCCTTTTGTGTGGAGATAATAAGATAGGATCGAGCATAGCTTTAGATGGTGAGTTTTTCTCTCCTAGAAATAATAATAAAAAGATAAATAATCCGGACAATCCACACAACAACATCATAACTCCGTGGTAAGCTCAAAGCTGTGTTACGGGTACTAGACACAATATAATGTACTTAATAAACACATAAAATTTATACATACATATTGATACTTTGATGACTCGCTTCCACCATAGACCATAAGTAAGTATTTATAATTTTTTATGATATACCTACCCCAACATCTAAGTAAGTAATGTATTATTACCTATCTTCTTCTTGAGCATTTTGTTACAGATAATCACCAAGACGGTAATCATAGTCGACAATACGTTGATTTCTGTTATGCTAACTGTACCACCCTTAAGTTGCATTTCAGCTCACATATCTTCTTTGGAAACTGTATGTGAAATGACGATTAAGAACAGTTGTTAAGTAGTCTTTGTTTGATCGCGGCTTAGATAACTCCAACTATTGTACAGTCTATTAAATACCATACGTTTCAAAATATGGACTCCAATATTATATAAGCCGGGTAATTATCTTGTAAAAGTATAAAGACAAGTTAGAAACCTTCAGATATCATCTTTAATAATTCAGCTCGTTAGCTCGATCTATTGTCAGGATTCGGTTCTCACGTCATTTAATTACTTAACAGTTTGAAAGGTAATTAGCGATGGAATCAAAATTACGATAGAAGTTTTAATAATACCTTTCATGCGTGATACATCGAAATCAAGTTCTGTGTCCACTGACTTAAAGTATTGATAAACGTTTTAATAATGTATATCGGTTTTGTCGAACATTCCCATGGAAGTAGTTTGTAATTACGCCGCAACGCGATTGATTTCCGTTAATTTATAAATTGGTAGATTGGGAATGGGGGTATTCTCGTGCTACATAAGGCTGTATTTATTGTTATAGAGGGTTGTAAGGAGCGGTTACATTTTTTCTGTTAATGTATGTAAATGGGAAGCAATTAGGCGAGTTAATACACAGGGTAGGCAGTAAGCGAGCGCGGGCCCCTTCCGCCATATGTCGAGGGCGGGCGGCACTCTACCGTGTTTTATAAACTTCTACGTTTGTTTGCTCATTTTGGGAGAGTTCTGTAGTTGTGTCAGTTGAGATGTCTAATTGAATTAATTTATTTCTAAAACTGTTCTATTCTTCAAATTTCTGAAATCGAAACATAATCTGGGTTAAGTTTTCATATTTCTTAGAAAATGTAGTTGGAAATTTTACATTTTCAGAAAAAAATATTAAAAGATACATAAGTGATGATTGTTTATGAGTTCAATTTTGAGTTCAATAAGGCTTTATTTCCGAGGGAAAACAACAGGTAACATCGCCGGGTTCTGCTTCTATTACCTATTTTTTTTAAACTATATGCATATGCGCCGTGCAATATCGATGAAGCTTGAACTAGAGATGGTCAGTAAGTATAATGAATCAGATAAATGTCTTATTACTCCAAAATCTAGAAACTGAACAACTAGAACCTGCTCCGGCTCTTGGACAGTAAAGTGCCTTCCAGTGAGGAATCCGTAACTATGAATTAAAAATCCCATTTAGATGAAACACTAGAAGCTTAGATTTATCATAAAATAATAGCTATAATAATAATAGCTTAGATTAGATCATTATATGTGATCGTGCGCAAATCGCAAGATAGTCCTAATGCTCCAAGGCTCCTGGACAGTAGTGTAAGTAGGAATTCGTAAAAATGATTTGAAAATCTCTTATTGAAGAAACGGTAGAAGCTTCTAGCAAGGTTTAGACTTAGCGTAAAAAGTGATCGCGCGCAAATCGCTAGATAGTGGGTGGGGCGCCCGGCCCCGCCCCACTCGAAGCGCGCCGGGGGCGGCGCCCGCGATTGTCCGCGCGTCGATCGCGACAAACATCACTCAACTAAACAATTCTTGCTCAAGTACTTGAGCACAACCTATTTTGTTTGGATTTGCGATTTAATACACATGACATATATACCCGATAATAACTCGCCGAAAACTTTTAGGATTCAACATAGACGAATTTTTTTTTTATTTAATAGCCGTCGTAAAACAAATGCCTGGACACCTGAATTCATTGTTCAATAAAGGACACATTATGAAATTTTTCGTTTGTAAAAATTTGTTAGTAAGTACCTAACCAATGACTGAAAAACCTGGATATCTTGGATACTAACAATACCATTAGATAAAATAAAAGACGTGTGGATGTACAGTCTACATCGTACCTTCTAAAAAATATTTTTTACAATCAATTCAAACTCGAATTAAAATATTTTAGCAGGATTTCTATAAAACATATGACCGAATAGCCAAAAAAAAAAATGGTATACAGTTATAAAAAAATAATTGTGAATACTGATATCATACTGTTGAAGGGAACAGAAGCTTTTGCCTTGCAGTGGGACTGAGAGGCTAAATAATTATATCTAATATATAACATTTCCATGTCACAATGTTAGTTACCGTACTCCTCCGAAACGGCTGTACCGATTTTTACCAAATTTTTTATGCGTATTTAGTAGGTCTGAGAATCGGCTACTATCTTTTTTCTTTTTGCAATACAAAGTTAGCTTGGGTCAGCTAGTAATAAATTAAAATAAACAAAGATTTATGTTGGCAATAATAAACACCGATTTATAAATATTATCAAGAGTAGGCTTAATATAAAATTAATTCAATAAGCATGAGATGTAAATACACCGAGGGTTCCGTGTAATAAGTACATAAAAAAGAGTGCGAAAAGGAAGATGCAGACAGCGATCACCGATGACATACCGCGCGCAATTTTGCTATTTTTTTTTAAAAAAAGATCGTAGTTGGGATATGGAAGGAGAAAACATGTTATGCCGACCCCACGTAATGTGGGATAAGGTCAGGAAGATGATGATGATCGTAGTTGGGAGGTCTATTTTTATTATGAATTTAATATAAGTTGTAATATAAGAGGCTCTATCAACCACGGTTTTTGGGATATAGCCCGGCAAAGGGAACCAGATAGCCAACGAAGTTTCAGTAATAGAGTCCCGTTTTTCGTTTAGGTATGGAACCCTGAAAACGGGCTCTGACCTAACATTGATTTATTTTCTAGCACGCTAATAAATCAGAGGCTTGGTTCGAAATGAATCCAAAAATATATTAATTATGTAAACTTGACTTGACTGAAATACATAAGAGACAAGGACAGACACAGAGAAGGAAAAAAACGAAAATGATGTGGTATAATTTTGGTTCACATATGTAGGTACTTTACTTATATATATTAGGTCCTTACATATGAAATTGGCGTTTTGTATGGGAGGAACAAAAAGTCGAATATTTTTTAATATAATATATTTAATTAATCAAAGTATGAACCATTATTTTCTATGCACTTTTGCCATCTTATAGGTAGTTCATTGATCCCTTTACTAAAAAAACCAGTCGGACGGGAATCAATAAAATCTTTGAAGGCGATTTGGACTGCCCCATCGGAGTTGAATTTTTTCCCTTGCAAGAAGTTATCCAAATTTCGAAAAAAATGGTAATCTGTTGGAGCAAGGTCCGGGGAGTACGGAGGATGTCTTAGACTTTCCAATTGAAGCTCTTCTAATTTAGTAGCCGTCTGTTGCGCAGTGTGTGGTCTAGCGTTGTCGTGAAGCAGCAGTGGCGTGGAGCGATTGACCAGCCTAGGTTGTTTAGCCGCTAGCTTTTCCATCATGGTTTGCAATTGCTGACAATAGACATCAGCCGTAATAGTCTGGCCAGATTTGAGAAAACTGTAATGAACAATACCGGCACTAGTCCACCAAACGCTTACAAGTAACTTTTTTGGGGTTAATTTTCGCTTGGGGCAGGATTTGGCTGGCTGGCCAGGATCCAACCATTGCGCTGAGCGCTTCCGATTATCGTAAAGAACCCATTTTTCATCACAGGTAATGATTCGGTTTAAAATACCTTCATTATTGTGCCGGTTTAGTAATGTCACGCAGCAGTCGACGCGCGTTTGCCGGTTTGCTTCAGTCAATTCGTGAGGTACCCACCTTTCAAGCTTTTTAATCTTCCCAATTTGCTTCAAGTGAATTAAAACAGTTTTATCACTAACACCGCAGCCTGCAGCTAACTCGGACGTGGTTTGCGATGGATCCGCTTCCACAATAGCCTTCAACTCTTCATTATCAACTTGAGTCTCAGGCCGTCCACGGGGCTTGTTCTGCAAGTCGAAATTTCCAGAACGAAAACGTTGGAACCAAAAACGAACTGTGTTTTCTTTTGCAACACGACCGCCATACACATCATTCACCCTTCGAGTTGTTTCCGCAGCACTAGTGCCACGGCGGAACTCGTACTCGTAAATAATGCGATATTTTAAGTTTTCCATTTTGTAAAATGAGTGACGCAAACAGAAAAAAACAGAAGAAAAAAAACAAATGAATGACGATCATCGAAGCACAAATACATGAGTCTATAGCTGTACAAATTTGAATTTGGAATTCCTTACCAAAGAGGAGAAATTTGTGATTAAAGTGGCCAGTACGAAAAACGCCAATTTCATATGTAAGGACCTAATATTAATATAGAGTGTAAAAAATAAATTTGGTCACAAAAGGTACAAGTTTACAATTTAAATGAAAACGATGGCAACTGCAGTCAGTGGTTTTAAATAAACTAACTATTACCGACGCCCTTCAAGAACCATGGGTCTAGTATGAAAAATGTGGATTAAAAGATATTGATTCAGCTCTACAATGCTACATCTGATAAAATCCATCCTAAATCCTAGAGCCATCGCTATATATAGTTGCTTTGATAAAATATCAATCTTATATAATTAAATATATGTATTTACAAGCATTCATAAGGGCCTCATCTCTCTCTTTCACAATCTCCGAGTAAAATTAGACAATGGTTAAAATACAAAGAGAGCTATCCTTTGAGTCTATATTTATATAAAAATGAATCCCTATTTCCCTTGGTCACGGCATCACGCCTGAACGGCTGGGCCGATTTCGCTAATTCTTTTTAAATTTTTTGTTCTGTTCGTTATTATCAGAAGGTTCTTATGAAATAAAAAAATTAGGAAATTGCGCGGAATATTAGAAAATTTAAAACTACTTAACCACCATATAAAATAATTAAACTTTTTTTGTAACCTTATGACATTTTGACATAGAATTGACTGAATGCGTGCTGCAAATATAGTCAACAAGGATGAATAAAAAAAAATTACGTTTATAACTGATTCTTCGGTCAATCCTATTTTATTGATAAACAATACATTTAAAATAATTAATTTAAAGGATCTAAGAAACCTGATTTTCTTAGCTCATTTATGGCGTCTAAGGCGGAACAAAGTTCGCCGGGTCATCTAGTCTGAAATAATAATGTAAAATATTTCAGTGAGATAATCCCGTAAAACTCTTATCAATCACATGTCAATTGACACAGTAAACGCTTACAAATAAAAAGAGTTAAGGAAAGGAGATCGAATTTATAAGGCCGGAATTCATTTATACAAATAATCTTCAATTATATTAATCGATGATTACATCTGCAATTGCCTGTAGGCAATTGTTAGAAATTACACCTGTTTTCATTGATCAAAGTTTAAAAGATAAAAGATGAAGCTATCAATTCCGTCAATCTTAATTTTACCTACCATTTATGAAAATATAAAAACCGTTTTATACTATTGTTTTATTTTTTAAGTTTGCTATACAGTTCTTTACCGTATTGAGGGTATACTCTTTCTTTCCATATATTTTATGGAGTATGATCCTTCTATAATGCAGAACCTACTATGATGCTTTTGGAAACACGCGCCACAACGTCTTTACTTTAAATTTTGGCTGTAAAGACTAATAAAACATTTTTATATAAGTTTGGTCTATATGACCACTATATTATCAAAAACCTGATGAATATGTTATAGGACGTAGGACACTTTTTTCTTACCTTTTTAACCGACTTCAAAAAAAGAGGAGGTTTCTCAATTCAACCATATATCTTTTATTTTATGTATATCCGCGGAACACAACAACTTATACAACTTCTTCGTTTATAAACCGAAGTTTTTGTTGGAAAGGGAGTATCCCAAGGGTGGTCCCATGGTAAGGAAACCAGGATCTGATGGTGGAATCCTGAAGAAATTGAGAGATTTCCTTAATATTATTCAATATAAATAATTTTGAGGCCCTATCTATACTATCTATACTGAAGCTGAAGAGTTTGTTTGTTTGATTGTTTGTGAAAACGGTTCAAGATACACAAAAAAAATGTATTAAAGAATAATAGCTCTTTTTATGATCTAAAAAACAGTCCGCGATAGTATATGTCTATCTTTTAAGATTAACTCACAAAAACCGTTTTTATGGTACCTAATTTCGTCGAAATAATTTGTTTAAGTTGTATCAACCTAATAATATTAATCTGTAGTCAAATAAATATGCTGTTGGTTAAGAGTACTTCATTGTAATTAAAATTGTCTTTGACATAACTTAATTTCAATAAAAAACTTTTTTATTGAAATAAATCCTTTTTTGGATTTTTTTTTCCCGTGCGACGCCGGGGCGGGCTGCTAGTAATATTATAAAGCTGAAGAGTTTGTTTGATTGTTTGTTTGTTTGAACGCGCTAATCTCCGAAACTACTGGTTCGAATTAAATAATTCTTTTTGTGTTGGATAGTCCAGTTATCGAGGAAGGCTATAGGCTATATAACATCACGCTACGACCAATAGGAGCAAAGATATAGTGATAAATGTGTAAAAAACGGGAGAAATTGTTCATCTTTGAAGCCTTCCGTTGCGTGCGCCGTGAAAACTGTTCAAGATACACAAAAAATATGTACTAAAGAATAATAGCTCTTTTAATGATCTAAAAGACAGTCCGCGATAGTATATGTCTATCTTTTAAGATTAACTCACAAAAACCGTTTTTATGGTACCTAATTTGGTCGAAATAATTTATTTAAGTTGTATCAACATAATAATATTAATCTTTATTCAAATAAATATGTTGTTGGTTAAGAGTACTTCATCCATTATAACGCGGGTAGCACCGCAGGGCACAGCTAGTTATTAATAAGGGTCTGGTGTTGACCTGATGATGGAAGGGAATGCAGTCGAGGGAACTTCTCAAGATTTACAGCAAGTACATACTGGGCTTAAAATAATTAAATCCCTAATTATTTAATTGCGTGTTTCTTTTAATGAATCACTTATAAAGTTGAAATTTATTTTTTACTTTTAAGTTTAAGTTTTGAAGTTGGTTTTATTTTGTCAGAAAATTTATATACTGCTTTACTTTGAAAGATATTTACAGGATTCGACTTAACAAATGTTGAATAAATCTAAATTTAAAATTTTAGAAATACTATTGCGTTTATTTCCTTAAAAGTAAAACACCATAATATTTTGTTACGTGGACGCGATGCGCTTTCATTTGATACCCGAGTATATTTGCAGATTTTCGGTTTTCCTTCCCCACTCTCACCACCATAACTTTTAAACGGCACAACCGATTTTCATGAAACATGTCTAAGAACACTCGTGCCAAACTCACCTTTCATAAAAAATTGAAATCGCTCCATCCGTTCGGACGCTATGATGTCCCAGACACACAGACAGACAGACAGACAGACCGACTGGCAGACAGACACGTCAAACTTATAACACCCCTTTTTTTGATCGGGGGCTAAAAACCGTGTTAAAATAATTTTAGTCTCTAAATACAAATGATAATTGTTTATTTAAAAAAATACGATACTTTATATTATATGCTTCTAAGCCAGAGTATCTTGTGTTATGCGTGATTTGAGAAAATCAACAAAAAACACAACGAACCATGACATATTCGAGCCAAAAAGGTAGCGAACGCGTTCCAAATGTGAATAGAGACATTGTTCTTCAGGTAACGCTTGATCAGATGACACCTCTTGGGTGGTCCATAGATACCTTTGAGCACATTAAGATGGAAATGTGCCGCGACTAAGCAGCTTGTATTGTTTTCCGCCCGCCCGAGAATGTCCCTCCTACGTAGGTAAGTCGGCTTTACACATTAAACCTATTTGATTTGTAAATGAGTGAGTCCTAACTACGTCAGACTTAATCGGGAATTCAGTGGCACATGGTAGTTATAGTGGCACTCGATCGATGATTTTCTTCGTAATCATTGATTAGCTTATACAATTTGAGTATAGCATAATTGCTGTAGTCAGGTTAAATATGACTATAATCGAACTGTACTGCAATTACATGTTTAGTAGGTAAACATTTAGGCTCATTTTTTAATATAGAACTTGGAGAACTAATCAAGAAATAGACAGATAATTTAGGTCAATTAAAGCAACCGCTAAATATAATTATAGAATTCAACTGACATATCGTCCCTTATTTTGGGATAATGGTATTTACAAATTAAGTTTGTCACCGTAGCCATAGCAAGGAATTAATTCTCTACATTGCATCCGTTTAATAACAGAAAATTGTAATATTATGAATTTTTAGCCTGTTTTTACCAACTGTTTTCCTAAATACATAGTTAATTTTGTAAGAATTCCTTATCCCAAAGGAATTTAACACTCATTTGTCCTGCATGCACAGACTTAAATTAAAAAACCGTTGTTGAAAATAGACTTAAAATAAGTCTCTTAATTAAAGTAGAGATATTTTAGACTGTTTACAAAGAGAAAAATGTAGTAAATGTTATGGTTATATTACTTAATACCTAAGTGTTACTTAATTCTTAGTTATTTTCAAACAATTATAATTAAATGATTATGAGTTCGTGAAGACCTGTTTTTATTTTTCAAGCTGCCTATATTCTGTTACACAGAATTTCGATCGATTACTAATGATAATGTTGTTTCGAAACATTACAATGAATTAAAAATCGTTTATTTAGTTGACCATATAATTCACAATTTATATATATTATTAGGGATGAAGATATCAGGTGCAATGTACAGTGGTGTGTATGACTGAAGCTTGAAACAATGTATGTAACCGGTTTATTGATTGAGAAACTCAACTGGGTGAAATGATTTGAATGAAATTTAAACATCATTACTGATTACATTTTATTGTAAAGGTGACAAGTTAATGGGTAAAAAATATCCCCAAAATGTACATAATTTCTGTTCAAATACTCATTTTTTTTGCAATTAAAATGAAAATGAAATGTAGAAGGTATGTTCACGTTACTAAATCATTTCGAAAATTCTAAAAATGGAGCTTGGACACACAAAAATTTAACTTTTGTAATTTTTCAAGTTAAACCTTCATTAAACTGAAAAATTTACCTTTTATCCTCTTCGGAATTTTTATTTATTTGCTCTTACAAACGAGCAGTCCGCCTTGGCTTCGCACGGGTATTATTATCATTATTACGAGATAATAAAGAATGTAACATTTGGTAAACCTGGCGATTGTTGACAAACATATTGAATTATGTTCTGTTTGGTGATAACATCAATTAATAGGAACTCTGTTTTTACTATACTTAATCTGTGGTTACAATTAAAAAAGTAATTCGACCAAGACGATTCGAGATTTTCACTTTGACATTATTGTACCCCGCTATCCTATATATTGATTTAAGGTTATTTTTTATGCCTTGAGCTTAAAAAATAAAAAAAAATGTACAAATAGTTGCATAATGTCATAGCTATGCTTCGATCTGTACTAACAATTGGGTAATGAGCAGATATCGTCTGTTGTTAAACAAGCATATACCATCTCGTGCACCATCTAATCACAGCAATAAAATTAAATAACCCTAATAACTAGAAATATTTAATTCGAATAAGATCCAGTTCCATGTTTTTTACAGAAAGCGAGAGAGCCATCCGTTTAATCGGTAGAGCGAAGTGCGCGTTCGCAGGCCATGTCCGTCGGTGCGATAAAGGCGGCGCGGGCGCATAAATAAATATATTCATTAGGTGACACCCACGTCTTATCTCGCACCTAAATTCCTGCCGCGGTCTCTGTCTGAAGACAGTGCATGCGTCGATAAAAGAAAAATAAACTCTCTCGCATTGTAAAACGCTGTCTTTAGATACACTCTTGGTCATGCGGCGGTAACTATATTTAGCCCACTTTAAAACTTTTAGTCAACGCAATGTTTAAGTATTATACAATGCTTTGACAGTTGAGTCAGTAACAGTATAAAAGAAATGTATAGTTTGTATTATTTATTAATCTGGAGCTTGCTAATTTCAGGTAGTGTGATATTGATTTAATAGGATTTAAGTAAAACCCATAATAAAAAAACATAGAGAAAGGGACCATAAATGTGCGTGACAGCAATATACAAATCTTTCTATCTTTGGGTAGAATATTATTGAAACTATAACTCGATATTTTTGCGACTTTCAAACGTTCGTTTATTTCACAAATTTGTGAAATGGCGTTTGAATAAAATTCTGGCATGTAGATATAAAGGCAACCAAGATTATCAGGATAATCCCACGATGTAACTGCCATCGACTCAAGATACGATCCAAACAAAAAACAAACAATCGAGGAACCTGGGAGGAAAGAAGATGGAAATAATTTATTTTTATGTTTAATGAGTATTAATGACGTTCAAACTTTTTAGCGTTAATATTAATAATGTTATTATTATTCTGTAATATACTAAAAATACGTTGGTAAGCTCATAACTCAACAAAGTCCAATTTGGCCAATATTTTTTTTAATGTTCGTAGAAGTCCTAGGACGGTTTTTACGGCGTAAAAAATCGAATAATTGCCGTTAAACCAATTTTGAATGATTACCCGTGTGAACGCACTAGTTATTAATAATATTATCAAACATTCGTTTTTTTACAAACTTGTGAAATTGCGATTAAATTTAATTTAATCTTGACTTATTTATTATTATACTGCTTCAGTGGCGCGGTGAGCGAGAGTCCGATTGCCGCGCAAGAGGTAGCGGGTTCGATTCCCGCCGAGGGTGAAAGTGTTTGTGTGTTCTGCAAGCACTTTCTCCTTGGTCTGGGTGTTTAATATGTATAATAAAAAAAATATCTATATATGTACGCCTATTATATTAAGTATATCAGATGTCTAGTACCCGTAACACAAGCTTAGAGCTTACCACGGGGCTAGATGTTGTTGTGTGGATTGTCTGGAAATATTTATTTATTTATTTATTATTAATAATTAATTATGTTAAACCAGAAGAATAATGTTACCATGCGATAATGATATAGCACTTAGCTTACCATTTTGTACTATTACTGTACAAATGAATATTGATATAAATATATATTATCTTCTTAAATATATATTATCATACTTAAAACTATACACATGTCACAAGAATAATGTTAATAATAAATAACCTAAAGATTTTATTAACATATTATTATGATGAAAAAAACTCTTTGATTCATATTGAAGCCCGTTTAAAACATGTCCAGAAATATTTATTTATTTATTTATTTATGTTAAAGCCGAGTTGATTAGCTATTCGCTAATAGCCTTTTTTAGCCATTTTCCTCTGCCGTTTTTAGAACAAATTTCTCTATAGTATTTAGATACCTACCTGAATAGTACCTGTTCCATCATCCCCGAGTAATTATGTTGAGTGGCTAATCGAGCTGCTATGCTAGGGAATCTGTCATAAAAGCACATAATTATAACGCTGATAACATTTTTGCATATCAGCGTTGTCTAGTTGCGTATGGTCTGTTGCATCCATGGCCAGTCTTTCATGGCAATATTATTTTTTTATTAGTTTGATATTATGACGATTGATGAATTATAAACGCCGCTAATTGAAGGCAACTGATTTATTTGTCAAGAATGCTAGTCAAGATTAATAACAAAATTTAAAAAAAGATGCATTAAAATCACCTAAAAAATTCAAATTGAAAGATCTTTACAGTTTGTTCAGAGTTCCACCGTACAATGGTTCCAAATATAAGCTATTGCTTCGTTCGAAGGAAACAAAAATAAGTTAGTAAATAATATTTATTGCACCAATAATAATCTGAGAAAACAATACATAATACAAACATTTAGAAAATGTATTATGACTGTGAAACAAATGGCGGTCTTATCGCTGTATCTCTACCAGACTATTTGAAAATTACGAGCTACAATTATTTAAAAAAACAAGGGGTATTGGTGTAAAATTACGCTAATATTATATAAACAAAGAAATATAATATTATATCAATAACAAATTTACCATTAACAAAAAATAATAATAATGTATTAATTTCTTCTATTAAACTAAAAGTCTACCTCCAACTACCATATAAAAAAAAGTTTTCAATAAATCCACCTGATAACACTATACCAGCAATAGTAAATGCAACATTTATAAAAATATTGTATGTACCTACGTAATTATTAATTGCTATGTTATATTTACCATTACTGGATCACACACCACGCCGACACAGGTTTTTCGGTCAATGTATTTTTTGCAATGTGTAATCTCTTTTTTTTCCGTTGAAAGTCGGTGAAAAATAAAACAAGGGAATTTGCTGCTTCGTATTTCATTACAGTATTATTCAAATTAAGAATAAACATGAGGCTTTACTTAGTAGGTGTTGGTTAAAAAAAAACAATTTTTATTAAAACAATAATTAGATAATTTCGTTTATCGTATTCTATCTCTGTCATTTAGCATTAACATTCTATGGTTCAAAAGAGAGGGCTATACATTTACACCTCCACTTCGAAGAAATGGTAAAAGATCACCTGTGTTCACTACTGTAATTCCACAACCGCTGTCAGTAATGCACCTGTCCCTTTCGAACGGTTCAAGCTTAGGCTGAATCGAACGAGTGCGAGTAGGAGTAGTTTCAAACGCGACTCCCATCAAAACGACTCAAGTCAAATAACGCTGCTGAGAGAAAAAGAACTCTATAGTAAAGAGCGCAGGTGCGTACAAATAAATTAAAAGCCTTATGAATCTTGGAACGCACCGAGAACGGGATGGAAGGTTGCACTGAATCGAGCGCTGCTTTAATTTTAACACGATCGGAAATCGAATTAAGACTGGTTAGAGTGAGAGGTACGGAGGCTCTATAGCTCGGTTAGTTTTTTTGTTATTGTTTGGTTGAGATTTTTTTGTAAGGCGTGCAAATGGGAGTAGGCGCGCGAGTGGGCGCGCCGGAGCGGCAAGCGCGCTCTTCAGTGTTGTGGCTGAGCTTCGAGCGAGCGCGTGCGGGCGTCGGTCCGTCATAGGTGCTCCATGTCACATGAACGTCTGCCGTGAACTTAGTGGTCTGTTATCGCCGAAGGTGGCTCGACAATGTTGATATCGGCGGGCAGCGGCCCCTCGCCTGAGTTCTCTCCCGCCTCGTGCTGCGCGCCCTGGAAGATGGAGCCGGCGCCTCCTGCGCCCGCGAACATCACTCAGCCCATCAACATTTCCTCCAATGGTGAGTACCTGCTACTTAGCAACCCATATGCCTTATTGCTTAGTCTATTTAAAAGTGAACTTATGAAAGCACGACTTCCAGCAATGAACATGAGAAATGATAAAATTATATAGGTACATAAGATTATACTTAAAAACTTTTACATTTACTTGCTACTTGTATTAAATTGTTACAAGGTACAAAATAACTCACAGTATTTGTTAAAATAACAACACCGTGTTTTGTGAAAAACCGTCAATACTTTTTTATTGTTACAAGCGCAATCAAACTTATAATCAAAGCTTAGAAGAATCCTTTTAGAAGTTTTATTACTGATGAATTGTCATATTATTACACTAATATTTTTAATAATATTAATAAGTCATATTTAATGTGAGTTTTTGGAATGGGTACATCTTAACAAATAATTCAACACAACATCAATAAATCTAATTATTATCTTATCAGATTTTGTATATGTTTATTTAAAAATAAATCCTTAGAAATAAAACGATAATCTATTATTAATCATTTTAATATTTTTACATGTTACTTTATTTTTATTAATAAGACAAAGTTATAAGGTTTTTATGGGAGAGAGATGTATGTTTGTCCACAATATCACCTGATGGTTAGTGTCGATTTGAATTGAGGTGAGCTTATTTTATTAAAAAAAAAACAAAAAGGTTTATATCATTTCCAAAGCTCTATAAAATAGTAGGACATACAAATGCATGAAGTCGATGCATAAAAACCTTTTCCGCCACCTAAACCACCTAGTTGAAAGCACTATGTACCTATATTACCTACAGGTTGTTTAAAAACCTAACAAGTAAGTAATGTAGATACTTTTTTGGTCTTTAAATCTATATATATAAAAATGAATCCCTATTTCCCTTGGTCACGGCATCACGCCTGAACGGCTGGACCGATTTCGCTAATTATATTTTTGTTCTGTTCGTTACTATCAGGAGAAGGTTCTTATGAAAGAAAAAAATAAGGAAATTGCGCGGAAAATTAGAAAATTTAAAATTACTTTACCACCATATAAAATTATTAAACTTTTTGATTGTAACCATAAGACATTTGACATAGAATTGACTGAATGCGTGCTGCAAATATAGCCAGAGGATAAAAAAAAATTACGTTTAAAACAGATTCTTCTGTCAATCTTATTTTATTGTTAAACAATAACATTTCAAATAATTAATTTAAAGGATCTAAGAAACCTGATTTTCTTAGTTCACATGACGGTTACTTTAGTTAGAGCCATCAGGCCTAATATTAAAAGTTCAATTTAATACGGAATTTTGGTAAGCTATGAATAAAACAATTAACTTAATAAAATCAAAAATCTGCTCATTTAAGGCGTCTAAGGCAGAACAAAGTTCGCCGGGTCAGCAAGTATATTATAAAAGTATACTACATAATTTACCATAACAACCATTTATATTTTTCTTAAAAAAAAGAAACACAAAAAAAATACAAAAATAAATATTCATCATCTCTTAAAATAATCGTATATTCAAATTAAATTTGAAATCAGTTATGATTGGTAGGTACACCATACATTGATTTTGCCAGTTTTTACAGAAACGGGATTTCAGTGTTTTTTATAGCTACTACGGCTATATCTGTATTCGTAAGATATAGATAGTTAAAAACGTATTCTTAAATACTAAGAATTATTTTTTTTGGACGGGCCTAAATAGGGCAGAAGACGTATTCAGGCTAGCCCTGGATTATGAAAATTTTAAAAAGATGACCACCAACCTTCAGTAATGGAGAGAGACAATATAAGAAGAGGAAAATACTATGCAGATTGCAGGGGAGTACCGACGGCATCCTGGCTGCACTAAATGTACTTAATTGTCCCTTACTCATCACTGTAATCGGATAATGCTGAAATAGGAATTTTATAAACAAAGATACATTATAATGAAACATATTTATTTAATATGCAATAAAGTGAAACTTAACTTTATTCAAATTGTGTTTCATATTAACAGCACATTTCTTTTGATAATTCCATTTTAATTGAATATATTATTTCAAAAATGTAATTACGTATTATTATTTTATTTGTTTTGTATGGCATGTATGTATGCTACACATTGTGTAGCAGGTACCAAACAATGAACTTATGTTTGAAGGTAACAATTTAATTAATACATGTTTAGTTTTGTTTAAGCATAAGAAATAATTTTTTTTTTTTTATTGTAGTAATTTATTTGTGCCACTAAGTTTGTAGGTTTATTTAAAGCTGTGCGCTGTCAAGTAGCCCTATCACGAGTTTCCACTCACAACTGTTGGACATTACAAAAAGTGGTAATTCCATTCGTTCGACCGATTTTTAATAACTAGAATTTTGTCTTTATCTGTCAAATGTATGGGATTACATGTTGTAATCTCCAACTAAAAGTCGTTAGTGGTAACTCGTGGTAGGGCTAATGTAGTGGGACATACAGAACCTGAAGGTGACGGAGAACCATGCGGCAAACTTAGTGTGTAAACATATTCCTCTCTAATTACGCGACTGAAATCACGGCTGAAATTTTGGGTGAAATTCGCGCGAAATTTTCAGTTCCATCGTATTCGGCTGATATGACACACCATAAATGCCGAACTTACGTATTAGAATTTCGTATACCTACAGTGCATGTGTACACACAGTGTGGAAGTGCTGTTGTGACGTTAATTTGATCCAATAGCGCCGAATGTCGGTTGCGTACAATGTGTGATCTACAGACTTCATTTCGGCATGTGTCGTTAATTAAAATAGCATTGAAGGTATGCTTCGGGTAACATCGGCATAACGAATGCCGTTGCTCCCGCTTTTCAATACTACTGAAAAGGACGGAGGGAAGCCAACTGACAAGTTCAATAACTTCATAATTTTATTTAATTTGACACTGGCAAACTTAAAGCGCAGAGACCAATTATATATAAGAAATTGAATTGAACTGTAGTCTCCAAGTCTGCTCAGTACAGTCAGTCAGTACAGCTCGAAGAAAATTTTAAGGTTCCCAAACAGAAAAACGGGAGCCTAGGATATTTTATTACTTTAGGTGTAAATACTATTGAATAACACATAACTATCCATCGGTGTATAAGTCCACCTCAAACTTGTCACTGTACAACTTCAAAAGGATCAGTACTTGCGTAGGTAATGTCCGGATTTTAATGATTAATGGTCGCTTCTTTATAAACATAGTTTTATCTTAAGCAATGCTCGGTTCTTTTTAGCCGTTTGACTTTACACTTTTCTTCTTACCAAACCTACTTTAATTGATCTGTTCTTTTTGTTATTTTTTTCGGTAAATTTTATACATTCTTTCATAAACCATCATGTGTCTTAAATAATTTTTCGGCGTTGTACTTAAATTGTCTAAAAATCAGACAAACGGCCAATTTTACATAAAATCTGTTTGTATAAAATTGATTTTAAAATTAAATCTACTATTTTATACTCAATCTTATACAAAATTCTCGTGTCACAATGTTCGTTCCCGAACTCCTCCGAAACTGCTTGGCCGATTCTCATGGAATTGTGAGCATATTGAGTAGGTCTGAGAATCGGCTACTATCTATTTTTCATTTTGCAAAACAACGTTTGCTGGGGTCAGCTAGTCAATAAATAAAATTAATATTTTCGGACAATCCACAAAACGACGTCTAGCCCCGCAGCAAGCTTCATGCTTGTGTTAGCTTGAAATAAAGAGTGAATTTTATTCTGATGTTGCAAAAATTGCCCTTTACTCAATGGCTTGATCTTAATTAGTTACTTTTTAGGATTAATAGGAAAATAATGAGTCGTTCTGTAGATTAGCTTACGTCTTCGCACAACATCTTAAGACCCATAGTGCTACCAAATATTTTTGTGTTTAGTCTAGTCTAGTATATAATTCACTAGAAATATGGAAAATTTCGTCTGATTATTCTTCTTAATAATATTCACCTAAGCATTTTAAGATACTTTTTAACCCCCGACCAAAAAAAGAGGGGTGTTATAAGTTTGACGTGTCTGTCTGTCTGTCTGTCTGTCTGTGTGTCTGTCTGTCTGTCTGTGTCACCATAGCTCCCGAACGGATGGAGCGATTTCAATTTAGTTTTTTTTGTATGAAAGGTGAGTCTGGCGCGAGTGTTCTTAGACATGTTTCATGAAAATCGGTTGAGCCGTTTAAAAGTTATGGGGGTTAGAGTGGGGAAGGAAAACGAACGAAACGAACATCTGCAAAAAAACGAAAATCTGCAAATATACTAGTGTGGGGTATCAAATGAAAACGCATCGCGTCCACATTACATAATATTATGTTGTTATACATTTAAGGAAATTAAGGCATTGGAATCGGGGGTTTTTCTTAAATTTTAAATTTAGATTTATTATAAACAATTAATATGATGTTTTAAGTAAGTAGTTTATAAGCATTTTCAAAACATAGAGCATGATTTATAACTAGGCACTTCATATAGCAGCTGCCACGATGAGTGGACAAAATCCACCATATCATGACATAGTTTGCATTGTATCGATCGAACTAATTAATCGGAGATTGGCTGATAGGTTGACGGTAGCGTTTCCGGTGAAGGTTGCTCAATATTCACCCACCGCTGGATAAAATATGCCTACAGCGCTTGAACACGGTCACACAGAAAACCGACTAACCTGGGAAGATTTTTATTGAAAATAAAAACATAAAATAAAATAGGAATAGTAATTATACTGAAAATAAACAAATTGGATTTTCGGTTTTATGAATTTTTGCTTTATGTACAACCATTTTAAATGTAAGTTATACAATTTTTTACTCGCATTGTATATTAAAAATAAGGTTTTTTAGGGTTCCGTACCTCAAAAAGTTCAAAAAGTGTTTGTTGTCTCGTTGGTCAGAGCCTTTTTTCTCAGGAACGCGTGATGACAAAAAAACCTGAAATTTACATAAAATTTTCAGGTGCTTACACTGACAGGACAGTTCCCTAGTTATGAAAATTATTTTTTTATGCCTGAGCAATTAAAGAAAAAACCGTTAAAGCCACATTGCCGCTCACCAGGGACTCAAAAATAACACCTACTTCCCGTAAACTAAGAAGTTTGAAATTTGGATCGATTTTTATTTTATATTCTGGGAATAGATTTTCATATTTTTATCTTTATCTGTGAATAAATAAAACTTTTTTTGCCAAAAATTAAACCAACTTCAAACGAGAAACTGAAAAGTACAAAATAAATTAACTTTACAAATCATTTCAACATTATAAGTGATAATAAAAAGAAACATATACAATTAAAAAATTAAGTATTTAATAATTTTGGTGCCAAGTAAAACAATAACTAGATATAATATAGGTACCTAACATCAATCTTTTTCACAACTCAAGCCATAAGGTATTAGTAGGAAATTAACTCTAAATATCGGTCCATTCGCGGATATAGGTACCTACGCATTTCTATTTGGGTCCTAAATGCTGTTAATTAGTATGTTATTTTGACTTATCTATTGATATTGTGTATAGTGTAGGTAAAAATGTATTTGTTACTGCATTAAGTTTTTTTGTAGTATTTACTTGGCACCGACCTCAAAATTATTAAATACTTAATTATTTAATTGTTTATGTTTCTTTAAATTATCACTTATAATGTCGAAATGATTTGTTAAGTTAATTTATTTTGTACTTTTCAGTTTCTCGTTTGAAGTTGGTTTAATTTTTGGCAAAAAAGTTTTATTTCACGATTTTTAGTGATTACTCTACTAAAATATACCTTATAGAGTTCCTTTGACTGTCCTTCATTTTCATCATCAGACCCCTAATATCAGTCAAAACCCATTTAGATGAACGGTCAGTAATATAAGTTAATCAAGCCCAAAAACAAAGTACTTGCTGTAAATCGTTGAGGAGTTCCCTCGACCGCCTTTCCCTCCATCATCAGATCAAAACCAGACCCTCATTAATAAAAGGGCTTTAAAATTCATTATATTGAATAATTTTAAGGAACACACAAGTCGGAAAGAAAATTTTTTCAAGAGTTTCCCTCAATTTCTTCAGGATTCCACCACCAGATCCAGGTTTCCTTACCATGGGACCACCCTTGGGATACTCCCTTTCCAACAAAAAAAGAATAATCAAAATCGGTTCATAATCGACAAAGTTATCCGCGGACATACATAAAAAAAAAATAAAAAAAAATATATATACGGAACCTCCTTTTTTTTGAAGTCGGTTAAAAATCAACGGAGTCTCACAGGACTAGAGGGTACTTCCTGTCAACTAAAAATCTTAAAATAAGGGATTAGGCAACGCTTTATATATTTACGGCTGTCAAATATTACCAAAAAGTGTGCTTCATTATAAAAAAAAAATTTTGTTAAAAATTTTAAAACCAACACAAAAAAAATCTTATCGTAAAACTTCCTAATTAATTAGCCTTTTAAACTGTGAAATAATGTTAATAGACAACTTTGATATAAGAACTTTTATGAGGCTAGAGTAAGTTTTTTAGTTATTTTATACAATAAATAAAATGTTTTAAAATAAAGGTTTACTGAAACGATAGTTGTTAGTACCGAAGAGAAAATTGTGTTCAATTTATGCACTTTTAGTTTAAGACATTGTTATTTTAATAATGGTTTTTATTTTGCTACAAAAATATCATAACTTTGACTCAATGGCCATGATGATCTTGTAATTATGTACTTATCTACAACATTTTTTGTTTGATAAACTATTTAAAATTCAAAACAAATAAATATTTTAACTACACAGTCTAGTGTAGTTAAAATATTTATTTGTTTGTTTTGTTGGCCTTCATTCAACGGTGATCCGTTGAATGAAGGCTTATGAACTCTTTATTTCCAGAAGAAGATTATATGGACCCCATTTGAATCTTAAAATTAACCCCATTTGACTCTTAAAATTAGAAGGAAAAGTAATACTGCGACCAATAGTAATAAATAATGCCCAATTTGTATTCCAGCTCGGTCAAATGAAGTTTTTGACGAAAGTTTTTCTAATTGAATATTATACAAGAGATCATTTATACAGCCTATGTTTATGACAAAATTTATATAGAGGTATAATAAAATGATTTGTATAAATTTAAATTCGAACAAATTCCCTCGATAATAGTCCCATGCATTGTTATCACCCCAACACGGCACAACCGACCTGGTTGGCGGGTTGTCGGCCTTTTATTTTTTTTATTCACATTTATAATTTTTAACATACTTGTAACAAGAAATTTTGGAAGTCTAACAACTTGAAAATTAATGTCTTATGAATTTTCTATTATGCCACGTGTCGATCTGAGGAACTGGCGCGGGTTTTAAATTTCTTACCAATCCCATACAAGTGCACAACGCCGCTAAGCTTTGAATCACATGAGAAATGAACTAAGAAGGGTAGGGAGACATTTGCCCTGTAGTGGGACAGTGTGGGCTATAGTTTAATAAAATCACTTCCTATGAGTTATTTTATGGCAACCTCTGTACGAAACGACTCATACAAGCTCAAACAGAAACGGAGTTCTTATAGAAATCTTGCAGTTCCTTCATGAGCTATATAATGTGTGTATATAGGTCATCATAATGTTTCATTGTCACGCTATTGACATCATCATCATCGGAAACGGTGAATTAATTACTAATTAATTACGTTTAACTTGAAAGATTTTTTTCTACAGACAAAAAGGACATGTGAAATTAAATAAGAGCTTTTATGAATCAAAATCAGTGCAGCCTTTAAAACATACTAAATTATATTTTAAATAGTATTCAAGGGTTATTAAACTGAGAACGTAAAATAAATATAAATTCCTTTTATTAAACACAAACATTTACAAATTTTGGGTGTTACACAATGAATTCAATACGAGAGTTATTAGTGTATGATGTCAAGAAGAAAATTATTAATTGTTCAATACTATTTTGGAAAAGTGGTATAGTTTGTGAGATTGTGTGTTTGTGACGTTGTAGGGCGTAATTTCTGGGTCTGGAACCGATTTAATACTAAATTTGCTACTCAGGGCCCCTAAGGTCTGAGAAGTGACAGAGACTATGGCATTATAACTTGGTACACCGATTCTTTAGCGCCTGAGAAAACGCATAGGCTGCTTTTTAATGCGGGAAAAATGTCATGTAGCCCTACCACGAGTTGCCACTTAAGACTGTTGTAAATTGCAACATGTTGTCATCCCATGCATTTGACAGATTTTTCACAACTAAAATTTTATCTGTATCTCTCAAATGTAGAGACAACAGGTTGTAATCTCCAACAGTCGTAATTGGCAACTCATGGTAGGGCTAATGTTCCCGAGTTAATGTAATGACGACAAAACAATGTTTGCCGGGTCAGCTATTTAATAATATCCTTATTTAATCAGATGTTAACATTATATCTAATTATCATTAAAATGGTGGTCACGCATAATCAGGTCGCAAGTTTTGCTATGGAAACAAATGATAAAGAGCCAACAAGTCGGCTTGGTTATTTAGTTAGAATAAATTACTGCACAACTGTTTAAATGTGTGACGCATGAGACCAACCTTGGATTGTCCGAATAAATATAAAAAAAATCTTATCCAATCTCCAATTGTTAGAATTTTATTAGATTCGTGCGATGCGCTTTCATTTGATACCCCACTCGAGTATATTTGCACACATTTGGTTATTCTTGCCCACCTTCACCTCCCCTCCATCCCACTGGAGGAATACTCGAGCGTAAGTCACCTTTAGTTCAAAAAACTAAATTAAAATAGCTTCATCCATTCGGGAGCCACAGACAGAAAGACAGATACGTCAAACTTATGCACCCCTCTTTTTCGTTCGGGGTTTAATAAAGATTTTTGTACAATTATCAAGTCTTTCAAACAACAAGCTAAAAGTTTATAAAAAAACTAGCAGCCCGCCCCGGCGTCGCACGGATATAGAATTTTCCCGGAAATTATTCGAATTTTTCTCGCCGTAAAAATCATCCTATCTCTCAAGTTGGATCGAACTGCACATGGTGTGCGAATTTTATTATAATCGGTTAAGTGGTTTAGGAGTCCATTGAGGACAAACATTGTGACACGAGATTTATATATATTAAGATATCATACGTGTCTGTTGGGCGAGTACCCGCTTTGTCGAGCAAGAAATAGCGGGTTTTGTTCCCGCCGACAAATCATAATTTTACGATTTAGAATTTCTGTTATTAGTATCGTGTTTCTACGTTTCATAATATTGGTATGCTTATATAAATCACCCATACCTAATACAAGTTATGCTAAGATTGTGGTAAAATGATGTATCCAGAGTAAATAGTCTCGAAATAAGTATTAATAAATGCTAATTATAATTTATTTATAAAATAATAGGTCTTAAAATTATATGCGAAAACCTTACACTCGAACAACTCTACATATTGCAGAACCGCATAAAGATTCTTTCAGTCGTTTTTGAGTTTATTCCGATCATCTATGTATATATATAAATAAAAATGAATTGTTGTTCGTTAGTTTGATTAAAACTCGAGAACGGCTGAACGGATTTATCTTAACATAGTCTTGAAATGTTCGTGGAGGTCTAGGGAAGGTTTAAAAGGCGAGAAAAAATCATTAATAAAAACCCGTACCAAGCCGGGGCGGGCCACTAGTAAAGAATAAATATAGACAAACACAGCGAGGGACTGTAAATTATAATAATTCAATAGATTCATTAAACATGTAATAAAATAAATGTTTTAAATTTTGATATTTTTAATTTTAAAATAATTTATGCAGTATTACTAATTGTTGACCGAGCTGTTGAAATTTAGAGCAATTTATGATGTGAATTATTTTGATGTTAGTATTCTAGAATAAAAACTTTAGCAACCGATTTGACATTGATAGTGACAGTTGCATACGATGAAGATCAACATTTGATATTTTTGTTATTTTTTAATTATTTTCTGTATTATAAACACTTTTAAGCAGCTAAGAACCTTCAGTTTAACTAAAGGGATCACCTACTGATGAAATCAATTAATTTAAAGCTAGTAAGTATTTAAAATAAAAGGTTAAAGATTTTCAAAACGAAAAAAAATCACTACTGTCCGTATCTATAAAATCATTGAAAGAATAAACCAAATCAAATTTCAAATCTGAATATCAAAATGAACTGTCGGTATTAAAAAAGCAACTGCGCGGTAGGGATGTATTTGTTTTATATATTTAAAAGCTCATTTCCGTTGTGGGAGCCGCTCAACCAACCGTCTATTAAATCTGCGAGAATCGCATTGAATATGCAACGAAGTAGGCATAATAAGATCTCGAATCGGCAAAAACTCGCTACGAGATCCCGGTATTTCGATCCCTTTGACAATAATTGCTCGTGATAAAATTCTCAGCAGGATTCCCGAATAACTTTATTATGTTTTCAATGTTGTTAAATTTCATTGGAGGTATTAAACCTAAATTTAAAATCATGTGGGTTTGGGAGTGTGACCATTTAGTGTTCATACATTGCGAAACCGTTTCAATCCTATATTGCAAAGAGTTTCAGTTTTTTCATTAAACCTCTGAAGTAAATATCAGTGTGTGCTCCCATAATGATTCCCTAATTATAGATTAAGGTCCTATTCTGCGCTCCCTGTTTAGGATATAAGTATCTTTACTTTACTAGCTCATAACTTATCTTCGAGTTGGCGTAGGTAAATATTTCTGCAGCCGGCACGAATATTAGTTCTTATAAAAACTCGTGATTGGCACAATAAAATTTTCACGATTATACTCAGAACGCTCTATATTATACAGGCAGCAATCATAAAAGAGCAACTATACTTTCAATTCTGCATTGAATTTACACGAAAGGTGGTTATTTTCCGCTGCGTGATGACATTAATAGGGGCAGCCTCGAGCAAGAACAATATTTTTTTGCATAAATTGTTTCACTTCGATAGGTGGCGCAGTTTCGTTTATCTCTTCACATCTCCTGTTCTAAAACGCAGGTGAATGTTTATTGCTTTAAATAATAACATCTATAAGTGTAGAAAATATTTATAGGTGACACGAGCTTATTGAATTACCCAGTTAAATAAAACTGCAAATGGATAATTGCAAACGAACATTTGTGACCACAGCACAGGTCTCAATTTCCATAACATTTAATTGAAAGTTTAGTGGCATTCATCAGAGCAATATAAGCAACAGCACAATTTGCATTAGTGATGAGGCTAATTAAATAAAACAAACTGTCTAGTTAAGATCGTTAACCATTAACAAATAGATAAAATGAAGCCATAAAAGCTTAAAAAGTGACGGGCCATAAATAGGCGGGCACCATGCGCCGGAGTCAACGCCAGTCAATACATTCTAATCAGTGATTTATTGCCACTAATCCCCAGCTCAGCACAAATAAGCTATCTTGTCGACTTAATGTTGTATCAGCTCAGGCGTGAAACTCCCGCGCACCACTAAGTGGTCCTTCCAGTTTCCACTCGAAATATTTTAATAAGGCCTCTCTGTCCAGATCACGAACCCTAATAAAAACACACACATGTACCCACAAACACGGACGTTCTCCTTTAAAGCCTCCACTCCAGTGACTCCAATTTATTTATAATAGTAGCTACAGTAAGAATCTACATTTTTGCTCTAAACGGTGTTAATTTATTGACCGTGGGCAGATAATATCGCTTTTTTTCTCCCATTATTAAAACGATTACACGAGAAATTATACCTCGATGTCCAGGACTGAGTGCTCGATCCAGTTGGCTGCTGCTCTCGAAAGTATTTCTTATCTTAGCATTAATAAGACTCATTTTCCCGTGAAGTAAAGAGTTGAGGCTTCAATAATACTTTCGTTGACGAAATCGCCTTATTGACTCGCTAATAAAAAGTGTAAAGTTATGGTCAAGTTATGCCTCTTGCATTAATTTCGATGCTTAACCTGATAAACAAATTATGGCATATTAAGTTAATAGCTTAATTTATAATTGAATGTGTTATGATGTGTTCATAAGAAAGCATTGTTACGATCGCGCGTTTTGCATATCTGGACGCGGTTTACGACAAATTGCCTGAATAAAAACGCTGGGTACGCGTAAGTGTGGAGATATCGGAACTTTAATGTTGCAGATCGTTTTAATTTTATTATTTTATGTCGCTGGTGAACCCAATTTGCCAACTGCAATAAAATTTTATTTTTTTACGTTAATCTATGTGGCGAGGTGTGTTTTTAGAAAGTTATCATTTTACCTTATTATATATAAAAGATAATAACAAACGTCTCAATCATTTTGTATATTTCCGAATACAAAATATGGAAAATACAAAGCTGGAGTAATAATAAATCAATGCTTTGAAACAGTAGCAGCAGGCTGCGGCAGCCTGTCATTATTAGGTCTTGCTTGTATGATTTGAATAACTCGTTAAAATTTTCAGTAAGGTTCACACTGTATTTTCCTAGTGAACCCTGTAATAACATGAGTTCGTTTTGCTTTGACGCGGCAAGTGTCTATAAATGCCTAGTGGTGGGATAACAACATTGATTAAAAACAATATTTTATTAGGTATTTTCTTTTGTTAGAAAATTCACTTATCGAGACGAGCGCTTACTCGATAGAGCTATGCCCTTTTATAACGGAGCTTCTAGTTCCTCCATCAGGTCAGTTCTGTTTTCATTACATTGTATCTCTATACCATGTGATAACAATATCTCTATACAATATAATGAAAACAGAACTGTTATAGACTCTATACTGTATATACTCAATATAATAAAACAGAACTGACCTGATGAAGGAACTAGAAGGTCCGTTATAAAAGGGCATGGCTCCATTGAGCTGAAATTTATTCTCTATACTATAATAGAGAATAAATTTCAGGTCAACGGAAAAGCGGGAAAAGTGTTAACTTTTCGTACAAGCTTTGAATACCTAAAGACAAACATGGCGACAGGTAAGACTAAAAAATAAGTTTTTAAAATACTCAATTTAACATAACAAATTCAGTACAATGATGATGTAATACCTTATTTGGTCTATAGTAAATTATTGATTGATTGATTTTATTGAAACCACTACTGCAAGGGACCATAACAGTGAGGGACGCATACTGTTCAAAAAATCTTTTTAACATCGTTAACGATCCTTTCTTTCCCGCCAATTAATAAAAAATATAAATCTAAATTTAAAATTTAAGAAAAACCCCCGATTCTAATGCCATAATTTCCTTAAACGTAAAACAACATAATATTATGTAATGTGGACGTGATGCGCTTTCATTTGATACCCCACACTAGTATATTTGCAGATTTTCGGTTTTCCTTACCCACTCTCACCCCCATAACTTTTAAACGGCACAACCAATTTTCATGAAACATGTCTAAGAACACTCGCGCCAGACTCACCTTTCATACAAAAAAAACTAAATTGAAATCGCTCGATCCGTTCGGGAGCTATGGTGACACAGACAGACAGACAGACACACAGACAGACAGACAGACAGACACGTCAAACTTATAACACCCCTCTTTTTTGGTCGGGGGTTAATAAATATCGAAAGAAAAATACAAGGAAAAAAGATTCGATATTTTTTTCCTATTTATTTATTTCGGAAGTTGAAAAGTTAAGAGTGTTAAGTTTATCCGTCTTAAGGTCGTCCCTAGTAATGAGCGTTCAGCGTGACCACTCGGCCAACTGAGCTAATCTGAGCCCGCGGTGACAAGGATTCACTGCGTGTTGGCCGCGGGCGATGTCATTAGAACTGCGCCATAATGCATCACCGTGCCCTGTGCCGACTCGCCATAATTTATTGCCTTTAATAACTTAATTGTTTCTTTATACCTCGCAATCACAAAGAACACTCTTGGATTATGAATGCAGGAGTTGTATTTACCCTTTTGATTGATTATTTTGTGATAAATTGAAGCCATTATTTGTTATTTTTACCGGTGTATAGTTTAACTAAGTAGTTATTTTATTTACGGTGTATTCCGTTATAATTTTAACATAAAAACTAAACGTTTATTCAGTCTCACCTTAGATGACATTGATTACGATAATTAACTACAAGAATCATTATTAAAACTTAAAACCCATAAAAGTGTTTAGGAGATGATTTTCCCCCAAAATACCACATTTATCACCACACCACATTCACCAATAATGTAGCATTCCTACTCCTTAAAACGAATTTCATGAATTAGTAGTTCAAATACGTTGTTATAGAGTCGTGATCGAGTTGCGCCCGAGAAAGATATACTTTTATGGGTTATAGTGGTAACAACAAACTCTGTAGTCAAAAACTGTAGTTAAACTCGTAATAAAATACTCAGAAAGACTGCAGACCTATTTTTTTGTCAATAATTGTCTGATGTAATACTTGCAAATACAATCAGTTTAAGCCGTGATGTTAGCGCTTGTAACCGAGTCGAAATATCGGAAATCTCAAAAATATAGCCATAAAAATTCTACTATCAATATAATATATAATCTACGATTTACCTTTTTTTTATGGCGTTACCTTAAAAAAAATGACTTTTTTGATGAAATCATGAGTTTTTAGGGTAACTGTTAGTGCGTGACTGGTTACAAAGTGACTTTTTCTTTTTTGGTCATACCTTTATCATCACGTTTTGAACGACTCGTCAAAATAAAAATATCACTCTGCCGCTAGACCATTGCACTAATATCCCCTATTTAATTTTGCAGTACCTGTATCACCATCATCATCGTCGGCGGGCGGGGGGGCCGGCACGCCGCTGTACCCCGGCGCGGCGTCGCACCCGCTGTCGTCCCTGCTGTCGCAGCAGCGGCTCCTCGAGCTGTCCCGCTTCGGGCTGCGCCACTACGACATCGCGCATCATGTGCTGTCACAGCAAGGTGCTGTAACCAAGTTGCTGGGTAAGCTTGCTTACAATTGTGTAAGTAATGTTTTGGGGGGTTTAAGTTAAGGATTATTAACAAGGCGAGGGCGCGTATTTGTTTCACACGCGTACACATGTGCCCGCCCCCGCGACAGGCCTATATTTAAATATGAATTCTGAATTTTAAAAACCGTCTCGTAACATATTTTGTGCTAATTTACTACCCAATCAACATTTCAAATGTCTATTAATTGTTGACTCTAGAAAAAATACCTAAACTCTTGATTGCTCTGACGAAAACGCATGATTGTATTCAAAGTCAAAGTCAAAACGTTTATTTGCAAAGCACAGGGCAGACATGCATCACACCGCAAACTGTACATACAGTATGCATCGCCAAAGGGCTCTTCTAAAATGAGTTATTGCGCTCAGAAGTATGAAATCCTTAGTAAGTACTTTTTGGAATGTATCAATTTGAATCACAATATAGGTTTCTTTCATAAAAGTATTGAAAATAAATTTCCGCTAAGTAACGCCTGAATCTATCAATTATTTCGCAGCTTTTGAAATTATTTACAATATTAGTACATTTAAGTTATCTCATTCAATGACAGCTGTCAAAATTAAAACTATCATATCTCCAGATCCATTTGACTAAAATATTTCGTCTTGAGAGCAAGTAATTTTTTTGAGGTTTTAATATTTAGTAAATAAAATTTGACATGTTTTTAATGGCAACATTTTTTTACTCACGTCCAAATACAATAATTTTAAGTACACAATAATTACGATTTCTATTCCATTAAATCGACTATAAATTTTATAGCTGACAATTTTTTATATTGGAATTAGGTTTTGAATTTTTTTTTACGTCCAAATACAATAATTTTAAGTACACAATAATTACGATTTCTATTCCATTTAAATCGACTATAAATTTTATAGCTGACAATTTTTTATATTGGAATTAGGTTTTGAATTTTTTTTACTAATTACTTACAAAATAAGGTGAATGTGAAGGTGAAACTGCGCGTTCTCGTACACACAAAATATCTAGAGGACTAGGCTTCCAAATAACTAAATGAGGGGGATTTAGCTATCGATCATAAGACTGAGAGTCAGACTCAACTATTAATGAACAAGTATTAATCCCGTAACATTGTTGAGGATTTTATTCGAATCTGTACGATATAAATTAAAGAGTTTCAAATATGATATATTCCAATGTTAAGATTATTGATTTTTACAATACAACCTGAAACAAATCTGTACCGGGCGTTGAATAAATTATTTTATCGCTCACATAATAATAATAATAAGCATAAGTCCATTATTTAGTTAAAATTTAGAAAATTATTTAGAAAAAAAATATGTTACAGTTCATTGAAGTTTCGCGTGACAATGTTTCGACGTTTTATTACGATTTTTTCTTTTATTCATAAATAATAAACTTTTACTAGCTGTATTGTAAAATAGCTGTATGGTATTTTTGGATGGGCTCATAGACGGACTTAACAGAATACTATTTTTTTAATTTAATTTATATAGACACGCTATATATAGATTGATTATATAGATTGCGCTATTAAAAAACATTCCGAATGTGGTGTGCGGTGAGGTGGTGAGGTTAGTGCGAACCTATTTGATATCATAATTTCACAATACGAAATAGCCAACTTTTATTGCCAATGAAGTGTTGCCTATTCCTTTCTGGATAGTTTGAGTTTCTGTTTCTTGGTTTACGCACCAGTTGTTGGTATTAATTTAAAATCACATAATTAGATTAACTTTACCCATAATTATTATCAAATAAATGAACAAATACCTACACCATTTTAAACAAAGAAAATGTTTCTGGGTTGATATGATTTAATCATTCTTAGGGTTTTCGTTTTACTATTAAAGAAAAAAATATTAATTAATGAACCACCTATGCCTACTGGGCATGGGAACTGTAATTACAAAGTGTATAATCTGTCTTATAATGACAGTCCAACGTTCTTGTGTTTTATTGATTTATATATTCGTTTTTAACACTGCCTTAAGGTGGCTGTACCTGTACGTATATTAAATTAACGATATTAACTTTACACGTGATTTGACTTTATTCAGTGAGATCAAAATTATTAAATTATCGTTTATCTTTTCAGCTGCAGCTTTTATGGATTTAGGTTACAGATTAATGGAAAGGCTACTATAGGATAATTTGTAAAGCAATTAATAAAATTTTCAAATCTATACTAATATTATAAAGAGGAAAGGTTTGATTTTTTGTTTGTTTGTTTGTCTCGAATAGGCTCTGAAACTACTGCACCGATTTAAAAAATTCTTTCATCATTCGAAAGCTACACTATCCCTGAGTGACATAGGCTATATTTAGTTTTCAAAACTAATATAGTTCCTAACCAAACTCCGATAATGTAACCCATGGTGAAAAAAAATAACCTAAAATCTTTCTTTAATCGCGAATGCTGCGAAAACTATTGAATATATAACAAAGTGATGTATTACAACTTTGTAGAACTTATCATTATCTACAAAAAACGTCTGTACATCATAACTCTAACTATTATAGTTTTGTGACAATAAGCGATTTTTTTTTAAATAAACCTAAAATCTTTCTTTAATCGCGAATGCTGCGAAAACTATTGAATATATAACAAAGTGATGTATTACAACTTTGTAGAACTTATCATTATCTACAAAAAACGTCTGTACATCATATCTCTAACTATTATAGTTTTGTGACAATAAGCGATTTTTTATATTAAAAAATTAAAATACCACTGTTTGAAAAGGCTCTTTATTTGTGTCTTGGTATTAATCCTTAACAAAATAAATTATTCATTATGTAAGATTGCTTTAAAACCTTTATATAACTTTTTGAATTATTAGATTCTGACATTCCATTCAAAAGATATCATGAGTTATTTTTTTTTATATAATCGCTCGGCGGCTAACTATGCGTTGTGGAGTGGCAGGCGTCACTCGGGCACGGAGTTACGGGAGGGGTTAAGATCACGAAATAATCTGTCGGCTCCCTACTGAATGGTCGTGTGCGGAAATAAAAAAATTGTCGCTTGATAATATTTTGTCGCTTAGTTTGTAGTTAATAATTCGTTAACAGTTAACAGGTAACTAATCCCATTCAAAAAGTTATTTTCGGAACTAAACCCTAGCATATAGCATAGATATTGTACATATCGTCGGTTGCAGGTTCAATTGGGGTAGCCACCAAAACACGTAAAATAAGTTGAGTCTACAGTTTTTTTTAGTTTTTTCTGTTCTTTCGAATGGCATAATAATAGATTTCTAGCTTTAAAAAATTCAGTTACGCTACACATTTTAACTGTGAATTTTGCAGACTTCCGGCGAAATTATGTTGTAACTGAGTAGGTATGTGATCCATTTACATAAGTCGAATTGTTGTATTCCTATGACCGAAGGAGGTTATATTTTGGTTTACCCGTGCAAAGCCGGGGCGTGCCGCTAGTACCTTAATAAAACTTTTATTTTAGTCAAAAGTATTAATTAGATACGTGAATTATTTATCCTGATTTTGAAATTCATGGTTTGTTTGTTGATCCAGGTCTGATTAGACCTGAATGCTCCTTTTTGAACAGCATATGGTTTATCTATAAATTCAGTAACCATTTGAAAACTTTATTCTTAGTTACGACTTGATTCTTCAATAATTTTGTACGGTTAAGACATCCTTGAAACCGAATATAGTAACCTTACTATGATTGTCTTTGATAATTGTCTGAAAAATTACACCTGTACAGGCCTGTAATTATTATGATACAAATTGGTATCAAGGCATCGATTGACAACCGGGTAATTTGTCGAATAGAAGGCGCTCGCGGACTGTGTTTAACTCCAAGCTAATAACACGCCAGAGCAAAAATCTCAATCGCTATTTATATCAACGATAGGCATCGGCAGAGGCACCGACGAAAGCTGCCATTGACGAAAGCTTAGATCCTAATCGATTCATAAAACTTGCAGCGTGTTAATTATAAGCCACCGGGGTGCGGACGATGCGCCCCCAGCTCCCTTCGATCGGCGATGGGAGGCTATCTCCGCATCAGATATACTTCATAACCACAACCGTTTATTCAACTGCTCCCCGTACAATTATCACGGCTTCATCTCCAATCGAATGCGATACAAATAAATGAACGCCGCGGGCACCGACATCGGAGCACTATAAAAAGGACAAACCTGTATAGTTGCACCTCTGGGAATTTGCGGCCTGGTTGCAATTATAATCAATTAAAGAAAACAAACAATGCGACTCGAGTCAATTATTGCTTCCTAATAACTGGGTCGGTTTCGACCGGAGCTCGGATCGGCTGACTGAGCAAACACTTGCCTCAGTACTTGACTATTCAAATTAGATTTTGTCTGAAGCCTACAATTAGTATTCGTGGGACACTTTGTTGGTGCTCAGGACTCGTGAACGGACGATTTCGAAAGCACCCAAGCGATGCGTTTAATACCCTACATTACTCTTCAATATGAAACGCGATATTAAAGACTGCACGAAAATATTTACGCCTTTTGAATACGTGATGCGTGTTCATTTCGAAACAATGATTATGACATACCTTACTACAGAGAATCATAATGGATAATGTTGAACTATGCGTAAGGCACATTAAATAATAAATAAATTAAACAACCGTAAAATAAAATACAGAAACACCGAAATATTATACAGGTAATATAATTTAAATATTTGGCGCAAAATGTATTGCAAATCTGTAGCAATCAATTTATTAGAATCCACGTTCACTCAAAGTGGTTTCATAACGTCACATGGAGGGTTCCCACGGAAGCCCTGCGCCGGCCGCCTGAGGCTGTCATGTCTGACCACTTACGTATTTAACATACACTATGCAACTTTAGCTTAAAACTTATTACCTAGCCCAAACAATTTCTAACCTGACGGCATGGAAATGGGCACGCATAAATAACGTTCCATGGTCGACTTTGACTATTAAACTGTCGGTGGAGTGCAATTTGAACCGAGTGACGAATAAATTACGCTTTTGACCTCCTAAGACTTTACTACTAAAACAGATTATAAACACACGTTATGAAGAACACTGCAAAAGAAAATATTCCTATAATTTCGAAAGAGGAAATCAAAACATTGTTTCTCCTACGTAGATCAGGGTACGATAAAACAAAAATTGTCATAGAAATTTGCTGTAGCTCAAGTACGCGTACGTACGTAAAAAAGCGGATCACCGACATAGCCAAGCGTATTAGGTCGCTGGAGTAGCAAGCAGATTGGATAACCGTTGGGGTCGAGAAGTTTTAGACTGGATCACGAATCGGTTAGCGCAGCGTAGGACGTCCACCTGCTAGATGGACTGATGGCTTGGACTTGACTTGCATGATAAAGGCGGCAGGTTCACGGTTGATGCAGGCCTTTTCCAACCGTTTTAACTGGAGATCCTTGAGGGAGGCCTATGTCCAGCAGTGGACGTTCTACAGCTAAAATAATGATGATGATGATACGTACTTAGCGTGCAGATTGATCCGCCACAACCTCGCAATGGAGTTTGATACGTGGAACAAAATGTAAACAAATTTATCAAATTTACCAAAATCACCGAGTGAGTAATTCTATATTAGACCGGCAATTTGTATTTGGTTGTTAGAAAATTAAAGTGGTAGCTAATGATATCTAGGCAAGATTGTCCACGGACCGCTGCGGTTAATGAAGCTCTATTTAGGCATTGCTCCTATAATCAAAATTGAATTACGCCGGTTGACATTCTTCTACCGTGGACTTTTTCTTTTTATGCTCCAATTCTTGCTTCATTCAATTCCATAAATTTTATATCGACGTAATTTTTGAAATGATGTTTAATGTTCTTGTTTTGGCAAAGCACTTTGGAACTTCTTAATGAACATGGCCGCAAAATTAAATCTACCTGCGCAAATATACTTTACCCCCGTTTGCGAAATAGTCAACTAGTTATAAAAGAGATGAAATGTCGTAAGCATTCGTTTGTCCTTGTCACTCAGTTTGACATTCGCTTATTTTAGAAAGAGACATAATGCATGCTAACTTTGACAGCTTTGCTATCAATTTTGCCTAAGAAGGTTAGTTGTTCCAAGTTATAGAATGAGAAACAATTTCTTTCTTTCTACCTTCTTTATGAGGCTACAACATACCTATAAAATGTTTTTTTTAATAGTTACGTTTGTTACAAACAATTATCTATATTATCTCCAACTCAAATTAACATGCGGTCCTATCATCTGTTCGTTCTTTAAAGGTCATCTAATCTTACACCTACAAGTTTTTTAATAAGCTGTTCTTGTGACATCATATTATGCTAGTTGACTTATACTTGTTACTTATAATTTATATTATCAATAAATGACTATTATGACTATTATTATTATGACTATTATTTGAATACCAGAATGTGAAACATATAATTTGTTTTAGTATTGTATTGAGTTTGCTTGTAACTATATAGACAAAAAAGATGGAGATTCACGATCATTATAATGCGGCTACATTAGCATCCTACGGCGAATATTCGTGTCAACGTGATGTGTTTGGCTGGGTATAATAACGATGTTATATACTACCGTCACTTCAGAATCTTGTAGCGCGCAACGCGACACATTTATCCGCTAATGTGGACAAGAACATCGCGTATACCCGATATTCACCGCGTATTCACGATGCAACACGAGCCTAAGCCCGCTGATGTAGCCGAGCCATTACAGAGCAAAATTATCAGAGCTAACCACAGTACTAAATCTTCATTGATTATCCAACAATACTTAATTATTTCAAACGTTGGATCAATTTTGATAATTTAAGCCGTTTTTTTTTTATAAAAAAACATTTAAAAAATGTTTTGTATTAAATAAAACATTTAAAAATGTTTTGTATTAAAAAAAAACATTTAATTTTCTTTTTGTATTAAATAAAGCATTTAAAAAAAAATTTGAATTAATGACAATGCTTTTTAGATTCGCTGCCATACAATAAATGGAGGGAAGACTTAGGTCATTCGATTAACAAACGATTTAAACTGCTGCAAGGTGGGGAAGCTGTTCATAAATGTTTGAGCATCGTTCACTATAATTTTCACAATTTTCCGCCGATTCTTATAATAAACTTCTTTTTATGTTGTTTTCATTAGGTACAGATGCTAATTTGTACAAGTTTGTAAAAATACGGTAGTACGGCGCTGCGCTATGTTTCTGTACAAAACAGTGTACGTAACCATTTGCATCACAATGCGCCTATTATGCTGAAATACGGTACTCACAATGAGATCTTCTGTCTAGTGCACGAAGATAAATAAAAATAATTCTTTATTTTCATGAACATTAGTTGACCATGTGCTAAGTGTAGTGTGAAGTACATTTATGTTCTGCCCCATTCAATTGGAATGCAAATCTTAACTAATATGAGTAGTAATAAAAATTATAATAGAAGAATAAGGTTTAAAGTGTAAATGAGTTAAATAATTTTCAAAGACATTGTTTTAAAAAAAAAATGTATCTAGTAGCATATCACCCACCTAACACCCATAGTAAATAGTGCTCTGCTTAGTTTGGGGTTAGGTGATGCTGTGTAAGTAGTCCGGAAATATTTATTTATTTTTATTATTATTTAACGGTGAAAGCAAACATCGTGAGGAAACCGGCATGTTCTGAGAACTTAAAAAAAAGAGTTTGAAGGATATGTGACATTCACCAACCCGCACTTGGCCAGCGTGGTGAATTAAGGCCTAATCTCTCTCGTCAAGAGGGAAGTCCCTGTGTCCCAGCAGTGGGAACGTTAATAGGGTGATGATGATGATTTTTATTATTTATTTATTACTTGTTAGTCTATTTCTTGAACATAATTATGTCACTAATTATTGAAATACTGAAATTTTGTTTAATTTTCAGATAAGTATAAAATAATATATGCAAGTAATGGTATACCTTCTGGGAATGAAAATTTAATAATATTTTAAATTATCATGGTATTTAACAATATTAAAACTATTGAAACAAGTAACATACCATAATTTGAGGGTTTTTAGGTTTTCCGATATTTCAACGCTGTTGCAAGCGCCATGATCACTGCGTAAACTGATAGTCTTAGCAATTCGGCAGACGGTTATGCACAAACGGAACGGTCTACCCTCTATCTGAGTCTTTAATTACGAGTTTGACAAACACTAGTGTTTTAACTACTTGTTTCATTCTCGAACGCAACTTGATTACGACACACTAACCGTGTCCTGGCAGGTGATCGGTGATACACTTTTAAGATTTTTACATAAAGAAAGTAAAAAGTAAAAATTTCTTTATTGACATAAACAAATTACTTTTTTACATTTTTACTTTTTTACATAGCCGCACCACAGGATTTCGCTTACCAGATTATTGTAAGCCATTTTCACGGTTAAAATTCCTGCGTTTGGTAATATCAATATCCTCCTGAACCAATGTAGGGGTATAAAGCCGCTCTGTTGAAACAACAGTAGTAGTAACAACACAAATGTTTTTTAATCATATTATGCATAATAAGCCTCATAAAAACTCGCGTAATCGCAAAGACAATCAGTTTTCGCCGTGATGATGGCGATCCAAAATATCGGAAACTCAAAAACAGTCAATTCACGGTATGTTACCCGTTTCAAGTTTTAATAAAAATCAATATTTAACACATTTTTTTCAATAAACATCTTTTCAATATCATTTAAAAAACAAGGTTAAATTTTGTTGAAACATATCAGTTTAAATTATTTACCCATTTAATAGAGTAAGCGCAAACTCATTTACGCTTCCTCGAAAAAAGTAGATCAATCACCGTATCAGGGCATCGTTAACAGGGATTGCTTTATGTTCAATAAACAGCCTACTCCACCAAAGATTCCGATCTATTAACGCGATGACTCCGCAACTATCGCAACCACTAAACGCCATAGAAAAAGCCACTTCTAAACACGCCTAATACAAATTTAATTAGGCGAGCTCAAGTTTTGTTGCCTGAAAAGATCTTTGTATGTGTAATGGATAAAAGCTCCTTTAACTGCTTCGGAAGTTTATTAAATGGCGTTGTGTTCTGTTGCGCCCGACCCGCACCTCTTCATATGATTGATAGTTTTTATTTCGCAGTCTTGACTTCTTCGTATCAATTTATTATTGGAACGACAAGTAATGAGAAGTTTTGGTTAAAAAGTTAGAAGAAATAATTCCAGTATGACTGAAACTGCGATGAGTTTGAATAATAACTAACAAACCAGGAAACAGCATAATCAAAATATATAATAGTGAAACCTTTGAACTTTAAATCTTTCACGCCCGCTAACGAACTTATCAATTGGTTTTTGTTAATTATTTTAAAATGTATTTTTTTATAACATATTTGGCAAATATGGCAATACATCAACTTTGAACGTTTATACAGCATATTAGCGTACCTTTTATAAATAAATGTATTTTGAAATTAGCGTCTATGTAATTAATAGCTTCAAATGTGACCAAAAGGATTTTCGTCATTTTTGTATGGAGTCTAGCATATCTATTAGTCCGCCATATTGAAAAAAAACGTGATATTGTACCAATGATGAAACGTATACCATTATCTTGTTGTTGTTGTAGTTTACAGATTTGATTCCACACTTTTTGTTTGTAAGCATGTAAGTACTTTGTCGATATACAAGAGTTCCATCAATTGCCGCAAAATGATGTTTTTTTTTCAACATGGCGGACGAGTATTTATACCAAAATGTTGTCACCCCTTTGAATATAATGTTAGAGAGTTGTCACGCGCTTTGTGAGTTGTGAGAATAAGCACCCGCGGGTCCTTCAACAAAAATTGCACTGCGCGTGTCCAATCTCGCAATCAGCGCACACCTAACACTTTCAAACAGACAGCTAATTCTTCAACTGCACACGCACTGCACACACGAGCAATACAGCACGCGCTTGAGTTTCGTTCAAATAACATTCATTTGCCAATAATTTCACCGGTGGGTAACTACCTCAGAAGGACCGCCTCTGCCTAGGCAACAGCAATAATTGACTTCGGTCATGCGATTACGTTTCTACTGGATTTAATTATCGCAAAATGATCAGTGTGCCGGCCTACTACAATTTAGCTATCACTCAGAGCTTCGCGTATTCGCGTTCCGTCGGACTATTTTCAATAGCTGCTACTAAATTGCGGTGAAAGGCTTTGATTGATGCATCATGGGAACAACGCTTTCCATATTTTGTTGACGTGATATTCTACTGCTTGGTAAAATATTTCATGTTTATAGAATTTTATTAAGGTCATGAAATAGTTATTCTTCAAATTATCATATTAAATCTTGGGTATCACCTGTATGAATATAATAATAACTTATCGTAGAGTATTTAAACATTACTGATGAAAGTAATATCGTACAGTTGTACTTATTAATGTTTTAGCTAAACATTTAATCATAGCTACTCGCAAATATATATTTTCTCGAGTATCAATAATGTCGGAAAGTTATTTTAAAATGGAAGACTGAAAATTATTCCTTCGCATGACTGAATACGGCAGTAATTGGAAGGAATGGTTTACCTAATCACAATTTTATGCCACGCTACATTATTATGCAAAATTAAGCATATTCCCAGACCGGCAGTAGCAAATTAAACTGAATTAATTACTAAACATTTAAGGGATCTTGTCGCGCGTTTCGTGTTAAGTGCGTTGTTACTTTTTGTAGGACTGCGCCATATTCGGCTGTGAGCTTTAGTTTTATCAAGACATAAAGACTTATGAATTTATCTTGAATGGCGTTGACAAAAATGTGAATATAAATAATGTGATGAATAATGCAGCGTGTTATCAGTATGGAGGCTGCTGCGCACGCGGCGGTAAAAACGCAGTGCGATCGCCCGCCGCCCGCCGGAATGCCGCTTCTGCGTTTTTACGTAATTGTCTCGAGCACGCATTCATCCATTATCTAACTTGGCCACTATGGGATTCATAACTTTTTACCTAGGACTGGGCTTTGTTCATATTCCATAACTGAAAGCTCTGTATAATTTTCAACGATATTTTTATTTCCAATAAGTTTTTGCGTCATGCCATGTTGGGTAAGTTGAAACTTCAAACCCAGATTGTTTTCGAGGACAGCCGTCCACAGACACAGTTTAAGAGTAATTAGAGTAATCAGAGGTAACTGAGGAAGTGGATTGCAGCACGCAGCGCATTCGCTCACTCGGAGATTAAAGACGTTAAAACACAGAAAGGAATCAGTTTCATTAAGGATTCACCTCTCGTACACAGGTTTCATTTAGCGACGTCAATGATTCTATAATTATAAATACTAATTTAAGTTTTCATTGTTATTCTTACCGCCGTGCTCGATTATCGATTTTTTGTTCAAAAGCATGTCCACCTTCGTTTAGTTTGTAAAAACTCGAGTATGGATGTGCCGCTTTTGTTATTATTTTGATTTCTAATTCTTTATACATAAGGTTTAAGGAGGAGATGATTAAGGTTGTAATCGAAGGAATTCCCGATAAGCAAGTTGCGTGTACTCACGTTTGGCACTCAATGAAATTGCATCAATCGGTGCCGTGTCGCTATTGCGAGTATTTTTCTTATGTTTCAACCTATAATTTGATTTGATGATTTCTTGTATCCTTTGCCCACATTTAGCTGAAAAAAGTCTCTATTTTCAATATTCCATAAATATTTAGACTTTTGCCCCACAGTGTGACATTACAGTTATAAAGTATATTATAAAGAAGTTTCCAAATTGATACAGTAAAATTGATGAACTGAACTTAAAAAGCTAATCAGTTTTAAGGATGTTGATGATGTAAGATGTTTATGTCTTTATTTGCTTATAACAACAAAACATTTTTTCAAAAGTAAATTTTGTTTAAAGACATTTTTTAACAAAGTACTAAGTTATCAAAATCTGCACACAACACGTTAAAATTCAATGTACCGTGCGGTAATGGATAGTAAGTGGAAAAATATCGCGTGATCTGACAAAATTTTCAATCCCATAGGTACTCTTCGGCCGCCCGGTCTAATCGGCGGAAGCAAGCCAAAAGTCGCCACGCCAGCGGTGGTCTCCAAAATAGAGCAGTACAAGCGAGAGAACCCCACGATCTTCGCGTGGGAGATCCGGGAACGGCTCATATCTGAAGGTAAGCAAATACAAATTGTAGATATTTTCCAAAATAAAGTGAGGCTTACAATTGCAGTGAGCCTGCAGCGATCACGAGTAACCTATGACTGATGCGGCGGTAATCCGTCGTGCTAACGCTTACTTGAAACTGCAGGTAAACGCCTCATGTGTGATGTTGAATACCTAAAATTATTGCAGAGACTTTGTCTTTTATATTTGGATTATATTTAGTAATAATAGTAATTTATTCAACATAAATAAATAAAACCAGACTATCCATACAACAATTTATATAGTTTACTGATAATATAAATTAGAAGTCACATCTAGACTAGTAAGAAGGCATATATCTAAACAAAAAGGAAGTCAAACAAAATCTTTGCCTATGAACTAGTTTATAAAAATGTTAAATTAGCCTTTGTTACTTTTTGGATGTTTTAGATTAGGTTAGGTTAGGTAAGGGTTTTAAATAAGTGATTCGATGTTACTAGAACTTTGTATAGTTATAAAAAGTAATTTCTTAAACTAATGTCATACCTAGTGGTTGATACAGCTTCATATTCTTAAAAAACGATATCAAAAATGTGGAAGCATACAGTAATAAAAATAAAAATAAGTGGAATGGTACCATAAACATAAATAAAAATTAAACCATTCGAATCAGAAGCTAGATTCCCCGAATCCAATATTTTTTTGTATAATAGGAAGCCAGTGAACTCGGCGGGTCAGATGACCAGCATGTAATAAAAATAAGACTAGAGACAATATAATAATAATATTATGTAGGCGTATTATTATAAAACGCTGGTGAGCGCGCCGCGTAATACCGGTGTCTACTCACGTTACAGAGTCGCCACAGTACACACTATGTAGAGTCGCAACTGTGCTATAACAATTCTAGGTTGATGACAGAATCTCAAAATAAAATTTTCATCCAATAATCGATGAAAAAAATATATATTCTACATCTAAGATCCTTTAAAACGAGTATTGATTACTAGTCTATAATTATTTGTATTATTTTTCCGGGCTGGGACAGTGCGTGAAACGATTTTTTCGTATCCATCTTAGACCACATCGTCACTTAACATCAGCTGAGATTGTAGTCAGATGAAGGCTTATCAATAATACAAAAATTAAAATTAAAATTGTTTATTACGGATGGACAAACGAGAAAAATATTCCTATTTGTTGCCAGCGGTGACAACAACGTTCACAAAATATATATATTTTTTTAATTCCTATGTTTTTTCATTACAGTACATTATATAAAGACGAAAATATAAATAACGCAGAGTAAGCAAACACTATATGATTTATTTAAATCTAATTTGACCTGCTTTTGTGTTGATATCCAACCGTAAATAAATTGTTGAGTTCAAAAATCTCCCACCTACTCTTACTAATTCCAAGGGTTTTTTACATAAGAATAAATATTTGGTAAAAATCAATAAGGGCTTTTTATTAGTTGTTATTCAAGAGTAGTCAAAAGGGCTACTTTCTATAAGCCTATAAACTCTGGTAATTGAAAAAATAAAACGTCTGTTATACTGATATTTGATATTCTACTCTTGAACTGTACAGTGGTAAGGTTGCGTGTGCACATACGAAACCAACTCGCTCCTGTCTGATCATCGAATTATAGACGAGTTGAGCCATTAAAATAATTGATGAAAAATTATCCATTTATCTAAACTACTCGGGAGCATAATCATTTGTTATGTGATACATGGTTTTAACTATGACTTCATGTAAAAAATAATTAACGACTTACCATGATATTCCAACTAGTTTGATTCCTAATCAGCCTTACAGCTTCTTTATGTTACTACAATTAATAAGGAAAATAAAAAGACATAAAGAACATGGTATTCAACCAAGACAATTTTATATGCACCTAGTAGTTCTCAACCTAGTTATGTATAACAGGAATCTAAAATACTACCTTAAGCATTTTATCCGGTAAATTTTCATCCAATTACAAGCTTAGGTTTAACTAATGATCTTTACACAATGCTTTAGGGAGGCTAATAGGTCAAGCCATTGAAGTGCAACCCCGAATATGCTATGAGCCCGTAATGGTGGCCGGCTTAGAGCCATCGGATATTGTAACCTGAGAATAATATGTATAGGATTTGGGCGTCTATGTGTAACCACCAAAACTGTACCCAGCTACTGGATACTGACCATGACTTTTTGTTTGAAACATTGACGGATCGGCTTTTGTAACGGGTGGGAACTCAAAAGATTGTGTTCAGGCTTACAATTTGATTACCACTTTGCATTTTGAACTTTAAATTAATGTATTTACATAAGGTTATCCTCAAAGGGGTTGTGACACTTTAGTAGCCTGGATTACCTACTAGTCCGCCATTTTGAAAAACGTGATTTGGCGGCCAGTGATAAAACGCATGTCAATCGACAGAGTAAATGATAACAAACAAGTGTTATGGAATCAAATCTCTAAGTTGAACTAAAAATGTCTGTTGTAAAATGTTGGAACCCCTTTGATGATAACCCACATTGAAATTAAATTTCATTGGATTTACTTATTTAGTTTTATAACAAATATAATATATTATAATTAAACTTTTGAAGAGGAAGTACTTCCTCCAAACACACAATAGTATGTACTTTAATCATTCTAAAACGTCATCTAGATCACCAAAAAGATTTTGTTAATGTTATTATGTTATGCGAAACATTTTTCTTGGACAATAATAAATAAATAGTTTCATAGTAGTTTATTCATCATAGGCAACATTGTACACTTGATTTCGTTAAGTTCTAATAATTATTATAATCACACACAGAAAAAGACACAGACAAGACGTTCAATATGATATGTAACATAATAATTGAGATGCCGAGTAGTGGCATTGTCAACTTAATAAAAGTAAGAACACAATAGTTTTTTTAACAAATCGTGTCAGAACATAAATTTAATCATTGTTAATTACCTGTTTTCATATTCCTTTTATGCTTTCGTAGCAAATAAACGATGTCTATGACTAGTCTATGCCTATTTTATGAAAATAAATAAATCATATTAATAAATGTTTTATGATTTCAATCGTACAATTCATAAAATTATATTTACTTATAATCACTACACGTTTTAGATTTAATGTATGGTATATAATCTAATATCTTATACTAAATAGCTGTAGTACGCTAGCACCTTTAGTGCTTTATATAGCTTTATTTGTGAAAACGAGATGGAGATAGTTTTTCAATAGCAACGTAAGGCAGTAGATATACGAACACAGTAATCGTAAATATTGATTTTACTCTTATATTCTAGAATGCAATGGGCGTCTTTAGCTCAGAGGCCAACGAGCCAATTGCGATAATAGCCCAGCGACACCTCTCATGCCCATGCGTGACGTTAAACGCTATCATCTCGACTCAAGAGCGACTTAAATACACCAGCTAAGTACAGCCTATCTTCATTTATAACGCATTCGACATAAAGTACAAAATCGCTTTGCTAATTGGACGGCGTACAGGAGTCAGTGGCTGGGTTTGCGTTTGCGTTTGTGGAGCTGCAGCGGTGTGCAGGGTGCGTGCGATCGCCTGTGAAACAGGTTTCGTTTACAAGACCACTTCTGGTTTACGATATGTAGACCGGATTAGACGATAAAATTCTTGATGAACGCTGTGCTAAGCTGGCTGGTATATTCATAATTATTTGCTCGAAGGAAGCGTTACAACGTCTAGTTGTCCAGAAGGTATACCTCAAGGTCACTTTGCGTACAAAATTATTCGTTTGATCAACACAATCTTTGCCAAATAGATATTCCTTGCAAGAAGCTATCAAATATATAACTTAAGTATAAAAATCAAAACTACATACGTGGTTTTTTATACCGCTATATTACAGATTGATACAGATAACTTACAGCTACAGATAAGGGGACCATGGCCGAACAAGCCTGTTTTGTTAGTTTCCGTAACCGTTTATCCGCCCGTGTGTCACAGCTTTAATAAACCTTCAAGGAAAACTTCATTAACTTTTAAGTACCTAATGGTCAATCATATAAATAAGCCTATATTTCAATGGGTTTTTGCCTAAGAGTACATCCGAATATAACTTCTAAACTAAAGATATGGATTAAATTGCTACTGCCTCTTTCATACTTAAGTTTAAGACTGCAAAAGCTTTATGTTTTATTTCTATAATTTGGTATTGATAATATTCCACAGCATAGGCAATCTAAAGTTATTGCGATACTATTGCTGTCTGACATGTGGTATATGAACTAAGCTGTTGTAGTTAACTCAGTGACACGGGCTTGTTTGTGACTGCATTTTTTTTTATCTGACATTATCGCCATTTGTTGAAACGTATTTAAAATAATTACTTGTTCAGTGCTCATGGTTCGCCGTTGTTCTCGAAGTGCACGCGATGCAACGACGGCTGCGCTGCGTAAATGCTCACATATTTGTAGTAATTCTGTAGCATTTAAATAAATTCCCTTTTATTTTTTACTTGGAAACGTATTTACAGTTATGATTTGCGGTTACGAAGGTATTGGTGTAGCTTTTAAAAACATGTATTATAACAAATTAGGAAGCTTTAATTGAAATAGTATATTTGCCTATTTTTTATAGGTTAAATAATAAAAAAAAAACAATCTGCTCGATAGACGGCACTTATATAGCCCAGCGGCATTCAGCCGACAATTATTTTTGATGCGATTAACATTTGCCGCGATATTTTGTCTCTTTAATAAAGTTCAATATTTTTTTAGTTACTATTTTCAAATTATGACTTATATGATATTTAAAAAATAAGTATTCGTTTGCCATTTAGATTGCCAACTCTATCTAACATATACAATTTTGTCAATATTAAATAAAGCCGCTCGTTAAAGTTAATTTAAACCAAATAAAATTTATTCGTTTTAAAAACTTTAATATATAAAGGTTCATTTCGATCATATAATTCAATTATAAAAAACTAAACCTATCTTTATTTCTATTGATACCTAATTTAAAATATCAATCTTGACCAAACTGCTCTAGAAACTTAAAATGAAAATTATAAAAGACTGTTCGATTTCGATTCGATTGATGTTATGTAGTTATGATTGATTCTATTAAAATGGACGTAACGATGGTTTCGGTGTAGCGGAGTGTGATGACCGGAGACCGCCTGCTGCCATTTCGAGCTCGAATGGCGTCTGTAAATACCACGGTATTATGTTACATTATGAAATATAAATCTATTTTATGAAAATAATTGTTTTGATGGATTAAAATAAAAGTTGTGTATTAATATATTAGGTCCTTACATATGAAATTGGCGTTTTTCGTACTGGCCACTTTAATCACAAATTTCTCCTCTTTGGTAAGGAATTCCAAATTCAAATTTGTACAGCTATAGACTCATGTATTTGTGCTTCGATGATCGTCATTCATTTGTTTTTTTTCTTTTGTTTTTTTCTGTTTGCGTCACTCATTTTACAAAATGGAAAACTTAAAATATCGCATTATTTACGAGTACGAGTTCCGCCGTGGCACTAGTGCTGCGGAAACAACTCGAAGGGTGAATGATGTGTATGGCGGTCGTGTTGCAAAAGAAAACACAGTTCGTTGTTGGTTCCAACGTTTTCGTTCTGGAAATTTCGACTTGCAGAACAAGCCCCGTGGACGGCCTGAGACTCAAGTTGATAATGAAGAGTTGAAGGCTATTGTGGAAGCGGATCCATCGCAAACCACGTCCGAGTTAGCTGCAGGCTGCGGTGTTAGTGATAAAACTGTTTTAATTCACTTGAAGCAAATTGGGAAGATTAAAAAGCTTGAAAGGTGGGTACCTCACGAATTGACTGAAGCAAACCGGCAAACGCGCGTCGACTGCTGCGTTACATTACTAAACCGGCACAATAATGAAGGTATTTTAAACCGAATCATTACCTGTGATGAAAAATGGGTTCTTTACGATAATCGGAAGCGCTCAGCGCAATGGTTGGATCCTGGCCAGCCAGCCAAATCCTGCCCCAAGCGAAAATTAACCCCAAAAAAGTTACTTGTAAGCGTTTGGTGGACTAGTGCCGGTATTGTTCATTACAGTTTTCTCAAATCTGGCCAGACTATTACGGCTGATGTCTATTGTCAGCAATTGCAAACCATGATGGAAAAGCTAGCGGCTAAACAACCTAGGCTGGTCAATCGCTCCACGCCACTGCTGCTTCACGACAACGCTAGACCACACACTGCGCAACAGACGGCTACTAAATTAGAAGAGCTTCAATTGGAAAGTCTAAGACATCCTCCGTACTCCCCGGACCTTGCTCCAACAGATTACCATTTTTTTCGAAATTTGGATAACTTCTTGCAAGGGAAAAAATTCAACTCCGATGGGGCAGTCCAAATCGCCTTCAAAGATTTTATTGATTCCCGTCCGACTGGTTTTTTTAGTAAAGGGATCAATGAACTACCTATAAGATGGCAAAAGTGCATAGAAAATAATGGTTCATACTTTGATTAATTAAATATATTATATTAAAAAATATTCGACTTTTTGTTCCTCCCATACAAAACGCCAATTTCATATGTAAGGACCTAATATATATAGTCGATATTGTTTTAAATTGTTTAAACAATACAAACAATAGAAAAATTGTTTACATTTCAGTAAACAATTTTTTTTGTATCAACAATTATAATTATTATTTTATTTCATTTCGAATATAATGATTCATGCGAGAAAAAATGCCTATTTCATTTAACCTGTTATTAAAAGAATCCAATTATGAAACACACCAAAACGAATTCACCAAAAACTAATATTTATAAACGTCGCTCACAAAGCGTATGGTGTCAAAAAGGCAGCGTCCACTTGAGCGGCGCGTTTGTCGATCATCCTCCTCGGTCGGTTATCACAACAGCGGCGCATCGCACCCGGCAGTTTTAATAAGGTGAGCCTGCCCCTTTGTCCATCGTGACGACGCAACTTCTCACAATAGCTTGCGCAACTTATCTACTAAATCGATATCGGTTTACGAGGCGTTACGGTCGGCGCAGCTACTGACCACGTTTTGATTAATTGCATTCTTAGACATAGTATGCGGCTGAAATGCGATGGCGCCGAGTCATTAGCGAAACCGATGATGCATGCCTTTTTCATTTTTCAAAACGACTACAACGAAAAAACTGACTTTTTATTTTCCTGTTAATGTTTTATGTTATCGATCCAATTAAGTAAGTGCGCGCAGTTTTAATTAATTTCCACCGGGCCGTCTTCATCCGATATTGTAAACGTTTCGTAATATTTCCATGTTACACGTGATAGTTTTTTGTGATTTACTAACAAGATGGCTCGTTTGCCGACATTGTACGCTCGAAATAAATCAAATCGATCTAAACAGCTTCCAATAAACCGATACATTTATTGATTTGTTACAGCATTAAATTGGTTCCCAGCAGTGCAGCACCACAATGTTGCCCCGATGGGACACGGTCATGTTCTTCCCAACTTTTTACACTTTTAATCGTCTGTATATCTGCTTCCAATAAAAAATCTGGACAGTTTTTGTCACTATCGGTGGTTCATTGTTGTTACTAATTTGTAGATAACGTTTAAGTTTTGGATAAGCAAAAAATAGGAGACATTGGAGTCCTAGTAAAATAGTTTACTCTTCTTTGAGTTCGTTCTTAGTCATGAGGCGACATTAACTATACCTATCTCTATAGTTATAGTCGCCTTTATCGATATATAGTTTGTAGTACTTGTATGTATTTAACAATATTCATATTCATTTATTTCTCACAATTATTTTACAAATCGTGTTGAAAATTATTCTTAATTCTAAGTCTTAATCTAAAAATTTAAATAAAATAATAATTTTAGGCGTGTAAAAATATTAAATAATAATAATAGTATATATTTAAAGGAAGTTCTCAGCCTCATATTCATCTATGGTATAGTAGCAACCTCGCAAAAAAACATCCTTAAGTTTATTTTTGAAGATGTATGGACTATCAATGCATGAACATAACTCCTACATAAACTAATCCTACATTAAATAATTCTGAATAATACATATTAATAATTGAAAATAAAAGTTCTCGAACTACAATAAATTTATAATTTCACACATTGTTAGAAGAAAACTGGTGTTGCTACTACAATTAATGTTTTTTTTATAACAAACTGTCATTTTCTTTTGTGGTAAAGGCATTCAGTGCTAATTGAAAGTAGAGAAACGGTGCGTGGAGTTTCTGTTTAGCCTTACCAGGTTACCACAGCGCACAGAGAACAGTATAACAACTGTAGAGTAGAACAAGATTGTGTTTTGACTGTTTTTGTCCGGCAATATTTCTTTCTTAATTTCTATCTTATTATATTATAGGTACATTGTCAAAGTATTGTACTTGGTTTTTTTTCAACAGTTTCCTGCGAATTAGTACGAGTATTATAATACATTGTAAAATACCAAAAAATACATGTTTGGATTTAAAACAAAATTACATGGAGAAACTTGGAAACTGATCTTTGGTTTATATAACTTACTGAATCACTTAATTAGATACATCAAATTGAAATGCAAAAACCAATAAAGAGTAAGAATGTTTATTTTCTGTAGTATTTCATTCACATTATATTATTTCCGAATTATTTCATTTCACCATTACGAATTTGCACATTTTTTATAAATCAGGAAAGTTGAAATTGGAAGCAACATCTAGAGGTAAATATAATCTAATTACTTACATAAAATAATCTAGAATTATTAAAGTGAGTATTATTCAAAAACAGGGATGTACTTTATTTCATCTATTAAAATATTCGGAATAATATATTATTAATTCTGCCGCTTTCCCCAACTCTATGTCCTCAAAGGCTTCAACTTGCATTACTGGGGCTGTCTGGAGTAGTGACACTGTGGTTCAGTGGTACAGTTGCGCGGACCCCCCGGCGGCGCGGACACCTTCTTACTCGGCCTTCGCCGCGGGAGCCCTGTGATTGCATCCGATCTCATCGCTTTATTCCCTCCATAAAGCCAACAATAATTCATTTAGACTACGTGACGCCACTCACTCGTTAACTGCCTCCAATTTGAAAATTGACATAGAATTTTGGCACATTTCGCATTCCAGTTCCGGTTTCAACGGTTATTGAACGCCTACACGTTTTACGATCATTTTATTGATGTTTGCAGACATTTGATATTAAATGCCATATATAAAATTGTTAAGCGAAGCTTAGGCAATGTAGTTTCGATGGAAATGGAGTATACGTTAATTGCTATGCCTCTACAGATACTATCATCAGTATAATTAACATATAGAGAAATGGATCTGGAAGTATCTTAAAGTATATTTGACTAATTAGCTTAAATCAAGTTGGTGTCGAGTCGGAGCCACTAAAACTATCGAAAACCGGTATTAGTAATACAAACAAATTCATTCCAAACCATTAGGCACGAGATTCAACTGTTAAATGTCTCAATTTAGAAACGGGCGTAAATCTTCAAAGGCGTGACAATTACTGTTACTTGCCGGAGTACAAACGGACAAACAAAAAGGTTTTCCGACAATTATCGATAAATTAACGCGATTAAGGTGTACGAGACGGCGCCGACGTTTTATCTTGTTGCACCACTTTTAGGCAGGTACGCGACACCCTACATTGACATTTTTATAACAATTTGCTTTTTATTAGTATCCCGAGGTGGGAAAAGTATTTGGGCGTATCTTGAATGTCCGGAGTGTTCATTTCATACATAAAATAATATTTAAGAAATTATATTTACAGTTTTCACAACCTTTCTGGTATGGTTTATGGCATAGAAAGGTTAAATAAGAATACGATTATCAAATAAACAAAGACGAAGTCAACTAAAAAAAATAAAGAAACATAATTATTACTCAATTGAACTTATCGATGACTTATCCATTTAAGTTTTTGGTATGATGTTAGTAAAGCTTAGAAAAAAAATTAAGTTGTCGCTACTTAAAAACATAAACTTTAAAATCTTCACTTTATATTCGACATTCCGATAAGCATCACCTCTGAACAAATTTTATCTAAATGTCCAATATAAATTACATCTTCATAACTTACATGAGTGATATTATCTCTCCATATGATCACAGACACAGAATGCCTGTCTGTCGGTACAGATAGCAGTCTGTCAGACGACACCCTCGGACGTGCTGAAACTTGTTACGACACCGAAAGTCCTATGCCGCTACATCTGAGAGTTGAGCTGGTTGGGGCCTACTTAGGCAGGGGGATATCACACAAACCACGCTTATGTCAATGCAGATCTCAGTTCCCCCATATAGAACAAGAATTCACTCTCCATTTAGGATACCTTATAAGATTCCTTATCGGGTTCTCATTAAAAAAATTGATACGCTATTAAAACCATAACAATTACATTGAAAATCATCCTAAGAATGCTATTGAAACACTGAGCTAACCTTTAATAGAAGTAGTCCCATTGTGACTAATCATGATTAAACGAGTTTAGACAAATTGCATGAGCATGACTAGGCATGAAACCATTCCAAATCATTATAGGAACGATTATAGTAGTATCGCGTTCCCACCTGCAACCTGTTGTTCGATAACCATCTCTCTAAACAAATAGACGACAGCACTAAGCTATGCTTATTGTATGCGCGATAAATAATTAAAACGAGATTGATAGGCAGGTCTTCATTCCCAATCAGTACAAGAACAGTCCGATGTTTAAAATACCTACTGCGAGTAACTTAGTTACAATTTGGTAACTCTCTTTAAGAAATTAAAATAATGTTAAAATTAACCAATTAATATTTTTCAATTTACAAAACTTACAAAAAAAATATTATAAGAAGACATAAGCTTGTAAGCTGTTTATCTAATGAAAAAGTTAATAAAACTAAATGATCATCGAGTTCTCACAAAACGTTAGCTGAATACAATACAATTCGTTTAATTGTATTGTATTCAGACGCCATTTCGTCGTCCTCAACTAGAAATAATTTCATGAGAAGTCCTCTTTTACTTTCGCAGCCATGTCTTCTCGGCCTATGTTTAAGAAGGAGTATCAGCACGATTTATTTAATCTAAGTCTAGATTGTTTGCGATTTAGGGAGAAAACTATACTCACTTTAGGCTTAATTGTTAATTAGTTTAGCAAACCCTATCTTCAACCTATAACCTAAAATATCATTGCGTATGAAATTTGGATATCTAATTATAACTCTTTCGAATGTAACATTATGTTAGCTGTTAAGGAAAGTATCATTAAGTAGGTAATAAATAAACGGAATATTTTCAATATAATAAAAAAAACAGCTAAAGGCGTCGTTCGAGGTATCTCATCGCACATATTATTACGAACAAAACAAATTGTGAGGAACTGTAGAGGCCATCTTTTTGTGATTCTGACGTGTTAACAATGAACGGAGCCGCGTAACTGATCATTACCATTATGCTCTAAAAGGTATTGTGTTTTGAGTAAATTATAACAGTTTCATTTTGTGTTTTATATTTGATCTCTGCGTCGGCGCGCGGCTGAATGCATCATTATCAACGGTGACACCATTGATTGCATCTTGAAACCGCGATGGATGGGAGCTCTGAGCACCATCGTTAGTATGACTATTCATGTCCATTTAATTGCTCTACAATTCCGTGTTCAAACAGATTCCAGCAATAAAATAAACAATGAGGGCGGATTCGTTCGCCATTTTGTAATTACTGTAATGCCCCCAGGTAAATGGTTCTTCAACTTTGTACCTAAGTAGACTATTAAGCAATCAAGGAGAATTGTCTTTGTAATGATTGAAATAGGTTGTTTGTTTCTACATCAATCAGAATAAATGTGATTGGGTTATTTTCCTTATGTTGTTTTCTGGGCTCTATAATTTACCATTATTTCTTTTATTCAAAGGATCATTAGATTTATTGATTATTGCTCTGAAAAGAGAATACCTAGATATAAAATTTTTACTTTTGCGTAATATTAAATACTAATCGTAGATTTTTAGAAATAAATTTTTTAATATTTTGAACCTCATTATAATAGCTTATAATTTAAGAATATATTAAGTTACTGAGCTAAAATACACATGTACTACAAATTATGATTGCGTGGTGTAGGTTAACACTTACCTCGCAACTCGAGGCCGACAAATTGCAAAATTGTTTGAAAGAGCAATCGTGCCATTTAAAATAACACCAGGGCAGTTGATCAGTAGCAAGAGTCAAACCAACGAAAATTGCTTAGCAATAGAAAAGGGTTGTGCTGAAATATCTAGGTAATAATAACCAATAAAGGTCAATAATATATGCCTTGCTTGGTGGGTGTATATTTGGATATTTGCATTGCGTTTGTTGCAACAGCAATGTGGTAATTATATACATAGGTTATTGCATTACTAATTTTTGTAATTACCTATAGCATTTTAATGATTAAATCACCTCTTAAAACTATGATTAATTTAAGCAATTTTGATATTATGGAGTTAATATTTCGGTAAAGTAAAAAAGCGTCACGATATCTGTAACGAGGCAGCCCTACGGCAAGTGCGGTTGCTCAGAAGCAACGTTGAAATCTACGACAATTATGTCCGGACAGGCTATGATTAAATTATGGCACTCGCAGTGTTTCCTGAAAATTACATGGGATGCCTCTCAAGGCTGCCTCAGCACGCGATCTCGCTGCACGCATTAAAGTAATGCCGAGCGCAAAACGCGACCAATGACGCATCGGTTTTAACGCGCTGATGGTCACATATTATGCACATTGAAGGTAATTAACCTTACTCGTGTACAGATAAGTTTGTGGAGAATGTTAAAGCATTAATTCATGCGCTCTGAATAGTTTTGACAAGAAAGTAAAAAATAAAACACTTTAAAGACTGAAATGTATTTTGCTGTATACTGGTAATGACTTGTTCCTTGGATTATGACATAAGCTACATTTTATCTTATTATAGTTATAATATTTATAAGCTACTTATTTATATTCGAATTCACGGGACAAGCAAGTACTATTATTTAGTACTTTGTGATCCACTATTGTGCAAAGGCCTCCTCTTCACTTCTTCCACAACCATCGATCTTCTTCAAAGGGTGGTCAATATTAAATTAGAATTTTTTGACAGGCGTATGCACAAACGCGACCGCACCCAGCGTGTCGTCCATAAACCGCATCCTGCGGAACCGCGCGGCGGAACGCGCGGCGGCGGAGTTCGCGCGCGCGGCTGGCTATGGGCTCTACGCCGCACCGCCGCCCTACGGCGCCTTCCCGTGGGGCGGCGGCGCCGGCGTGTGGCCGCCGCCCGGGCTCGCCCTGCCGCCCGGCGTGACGGCGCCGCCGCCCGGCATGCCACACCCGGACATGCAGTCCGGATTCCTGTCCTCCTCCAGAGGGATGATCGGTAAGATCACAATCATCGCGATAATAGTAGCTATAGACAGCTCGGGCGCCGCCAATATAACGCACTTACTTGGGGTGCGGTGGAACTGTTATTTAGCAAATACCCTCCTAGTGTGATGTGTTGGGTTGTCGACAGTTTCTTTTGGCTGAGGATTTCACTTCGCGGATTCACCATCAAGTCCACGCGGATTCTACTTTGAATATATTATTGAATATTTTTATTATCAAACACCATCATAGACAGAGTTTGTGTTATGGCTGTAAGGTAACTTTAGTTATTTTTTGCAATTGCTTTATTTTAAATGTGATATAGATGTGGACGGCGATGACTCTGGGTCCCTGGACGGGGAGCAGCCCAAGTTCCGGCGAAACCGCACCACCTTCAGCCCCGACCAGCTCGAGGAGCTGGAGAAGGAGTTTGAGAAGTCACATTACCCCTGCGTCTCCACCAGGGAGCGCCTCGCTTCCAAGACCTCGCTCTCGGAGGCAAGAGTTCAGGTAAATAATACATCAAGTCTCTTATAATCGGTGGTTTTTAGAATTTTGAACTCAATCATCTTCGCCTATAGATAATAATCTCGTCCAGTCATAAATTTATATTTTAATTGAATATTTGAGCATATCCAATGACAGTTTCCGATAAATAGAGATAAAAATCATATCCATGCCACCTTATTAGTTACAACAATTTACATAAATGAATATTTTGTTAACACTGAATACTAATCACGGTATACCGTTACTGACAGGTTTGGTTTTCCAACAGACGAGCCAAGTGGAGGCGCCACCAGCGCATGAACCTCCTGAAGCGCGGTGGCGGCTCGCACTCCCCGCACCGCCTCCGCTCCCTCTCCCGCTCCCGCTCCCGCTCCCGCTCGCGCTCCTCGTCCCCCGCGCCGCGCGCGCAGCGTCCGCCCGCCTCCGCGCCCCTCATGGGCGGAGAGAATAGCGCGTTCAAATCCCTCTCCGCCCAGGACAACGCACTGAAAGCGTTATCGCACTCGCATTTCGAGCCGAGCGCACTGAAAGCTCTGCAATACGAGGCGTTCAAACCCCACCCAGGGCTGGAGTCGAGCGCGTTCAAGGCGCTGGTCCCGCACTCGGCCGCCGCGGCGCTCCTCGCGGCGCAGTCCATCCAGCTCGCGCGCGGCTACGACTCGCACTCGGACTCCGACGAGGAGATAAACGTGCACGATGAGAGCGACGACGAGGAGCGCCATCGACCCCGGCCCCCCTCCCGCACCCCCACAGACCTCCCCCTCCAACTCACCAAACACGACCGATAATATCGACTGTGCTGTACCAGTATTAAATGTCTATGTTCCCAATATGTAAATTGTGTAGAGCTAATGTTTACTTCTATTAGCTTGTTGCTATGTAAATATGTAGATTTGATTTGTTAAATTAGTTTAAGAATGTTGAATGGTTAGTTTAATTGATTTTGCACAAATTAATCTTTCTGATGATGAAAACAAGCTTTGTATTCAGTCATTTGATCAACTTAGAGAACAAAGTATTTATAAATAAGTCTATTTCGAAACTTGTCTATTTTTGTAGAAATTTGAATATTCTTATTGTGTTAATTTATTGTAAACTTTTAACCAAAGTATTATTGTTCAATGGTGTAGCAAGATATCAGGAAACTAAAGTTCCTATACTTATCAATTAAAACTATATAGATATTAGCAAGATTTTTCATAAAAAGCGTTAAAGTTTACTGTTTAAAGAACTGAACTTCCCATGTTATTTTAAATACAAAAAGAAACAATTGGTAAATTCCTTATATAATGATAGGTTTGATGACATATAATAATCGTAAGTGCGTCATTTAAAATATATAAAAATTTTGTTTACTTATTTTAACCAATCTGGATCTTTGCTGTTCTATATCTTGGCATTTTTTAGCAAAAAAATTGAGACCACTATTTTTTGACATGCTAACAAATGGACAAAACAGAATATTTTTATGCAGTCATCAGGCCTATTAGGTTACAATTTAAGTATTTTTGTAAGCTTTGGCTAAACCTGTGTGACCAAATCGACTGCGAGCATCAGCCGCGAGGCGGAAGCTACCCATACTTTATTTTAGTTCTTTGTAGACGTTGCTTCGTTGCCGGCGCGTAGGTTTGGCCGAAGACTTAATCTTAAAAATATTGTAAAATTATACCAGTCTCAAGGTTTATTCTTATATTGCATATATATTATTTGAATGCTTTAAAAATGCTGTACAAACAATGTATTTTTGTTAAATTCGTTTCAATAAAGATTTCCTACTTATGAATATTATGGTGATTATAGTTTGTATAATATTTGTACATATTTTAGAGCTTGTCAGCTATTTATTGCTTTAATTATAGTAACTGTACTATATCTGTGTTAGAAATGTGAAATACTAAAATAAGTATTAAATAATGAATATTGAATAGTTATTTCATTTATGCCCATTTACCACTCCATACTCATAAAATGGTTGAAGGGTTTGAGATTTTAAAGTAACTGAGCTGATTTTTTTAAAATATGCTGCATAGGTTAATTTTAGACGAAGCAGAATTATGAATGCCTTAGAACCTCAAAATGAAATCTGTAATGAACGAGAAGTTAGGTTAAAGCAATTGTCTGTGATTTTATTATACATCTAGTGGCCCACCCCGGCTTCGCACGGGTTTTCATTAAAAATATTATCCCGGCAATTATTCGATTTTTTCTCGCCTGTAAACCTTCCCTAGACCTCCACGAACATTTCAAGACTATGATAAGATAAATCCGTTCAGCCGTTTTCGAGTTTTAATTAGACTAACGAACAACAATTCATTTTTATTTATATAGATAGATGAGTTGGCAGGTGACTTAGAATTTAAAGTGTATTCTTCACTAGCAAGTCACCCAGACTTTGCCCGAATTCAAATATTAGTTGACCATAAAGTCTCATCTTGAATCTTTCTATATATTGCTGAAAGTTGTAAAAAATCGTCTAACGTTTTTTGAAAGAATCGTGATATGTTCACGATGTGTGTGTATAGACACAGATAGACAAAGAATTATTGAGAGATTTATACCATTAGGCTTCGGCCAAACCTAAGCGTCAGCAACGCGGGGAGCGAATGCTACGTGGTAACGTCTGCATCGCGGGAACCTTTTTTGCCTGAAAATTTGTCGCTTAGGTTTGGTCGTACTTTGTCTAAGAACGCCTCCTGTAAGACATAGACCTCCTCCATGGATTTCCAGTATTGGTTCAGGGTTTGGTTGGAAGAGACCGGCATCCAATGTGATCTTCAACTTGACTTTACTGCTATAAAACCATCCCCACGAAAACAAAAACCATTTTTACTATATACTTCTTGGAAAGTCTTAATTAAAATAGATACATTTAAGAAATAATATAATTATCTCTCGGACTCGCAAAGTATTTTCAGTATAAATTGTTAATAGTAAAGCAGTATATTTATTGAATATTTATCAAAAGAGATTCTTTAAAATAAAATAATTACATGTGATTTATAAAGGTAGGTAAATTACAACAAACACGTAAGTAGGTAATTTAAATTGTGAAAGTTCCAATTTGCTAATATTATTTTTTTCATGGCAATAGTCCTGTGTTGTGCAAAAGTGGAACACACCAGGTTGAAATTTGACGATAATTAATTATCATTTAATGAATAAAAACTAAGAAAAAGATTGATACTTGAACACGTATGGGTACTCACCCCATTTTAGTTTTAATCGCAATTGACTGCTCTTTTAGACATTAAAACATCCATACAAATCTTTATGACAGAAGCACATTCATCAAATGGTCAAAAACTCACATAATACATTTTTGTAGTATGTAGATACAAACATTTCAAGTTAGAGTCTGTAAGCTTTTTGGGATACAAGAGAAAGTGTTACAAAACGTGTTGCTCCTGTATAAAAATACAGGTATTATGTAAACTTTGTCAAAAAAATAAATAAACATGCATTACTTTCACTATGACAACGTCACGCAACTTTATGGAACATCGCGGGACACCTGTAATTATGTTTTTTCTCCAATATCGACACAAAGCCAGGAACAAGCCCTTCCCGGATATTGACAATTATTTTATGAAATCTGTCGGATATATAAAAAGCAATTCGGGTTGATTTAAGTATAGTCTGATTGTCATTTATAGATTATAATTAATAAATGCTGAGATGAATGTATATTGGATGGCAAAACTGTAGTATAAGAAATATACCTTCTGAACTGAGTAAATTGTAAGTGGAGTGTGAAAAGGCTTTTTACTTTTAGACTTAAAAATAAGATATATGCTGTTTGCGAGTGCGCCATTCTCTAAGCAAGAAACTTTAACAATATTGTCCAGAATAGGAGGACATAATATAAAAGTATATGAGCCAAGTGCCTTACATCATTAATATAAATATATTGTAATAAGAACCGACTTCCTCTAAGATTAGACCTTGTAATATGAATCAAGCGCCTTTTACGATAAAACTGCTTAAAACATCCGAAAAACCAATTCAAAATAAAGTAGTAGATGCATAATTCGATGTCACGGCAATCAAAACTTAATAAGTGTATTTATCTCATCCTCATAAAATCACCTATTGGTAGGGTTGTACCTGCAACTGCAGCTACCAGTTGTCCGGTCATCGGATAGCTGCATATCGAAATTGTTCAGTAAAATGTAATAATTATTATTCAAAAGGATAATATGAGTAGCCAGGAATAAAATAAATAAATAATAATAATAACGTCTTGTCACAAACTTCCCCCAGCACATGTTGTTTAGCAAATGTGATCCATTGACAAATTATTAAAATAACTGTTTGTGCAAAGACCGAAACAGTGCAGCCATTTCAAAAGTACAATCTCCTTTAAACATCAATATAAACAGGTAAATAGGGAGTTTTTGTTTGTTGAATTTAATTTTTTAATGAAATCTATGTGGTTCATTCCACATCCATATATGCTACATATTTTAAAAGGAATTATGTATAAATAATTTCTTACGTTGTTTCTGATTATTACTAAAAATATGACTGTCCGGCTTTTTAATAAATCAGTATCGAAAAGGTCACACAAACCCAACCCTAGCTTTTCTGAATAAAGTAATTTCGTTTATTCGTAGTGAACGGCAGATAAAGTTGTAATGTAGATAGTGGCGAGTGTGGATGCGTGTACGCAGGCCGCACCAATAACAATAAATTTTGTACCTCGTTGATGCGCCCGAGTTGGACAGTCTACAGTTTCCCGCTCTTGTAATGACACACGTTGATGGAGATAGATAGTCTTAAGGAATTTCATAATGACAAAACTTAGTTTATTTTATGTTATATTTTATTAATCAAAGGTAGTTTTCAATTAAAAACATGCGAGTAATGTTCGTTTTTACCAACGTTTCGTAATTAGTGACTTACGTGTGATATTTCTAAATAAGATAAGATAAGATTAAAAGATATTTCTACTGCTGCTGATATTTTGATTATCTTGTTCTATGTCTTCGTAGGGGCTTAAATTTTTAGATACATTGGTGTAAAACGGGTTTAATTAATATTGAGTGCACTACTATTCTGTAAACTTATCTATTGGCGATTTTGAATAAAAATAGATAATATATAAGAAATCGATAATAAGAGCAGTGAATTACGCAATTTTGTAAAATAACTTTACGTTGGCGAGGAAAAGGACACACAATTTAAAAATTTGCTTTTGGTAATATTACTATAGTTTGTATTTACTTAAGCCATATCATTATGAGGTAAAATATTATTATAAAGATTTTTTTTTAATATAAAGCATGCAAAATATATTGAGGTCAGTATCTCACTTAGTTACAAATATAAATTTGCTCGTGAAAATGTATGATAGTAAAATTCATGAAGCAATGAATATCGATTGTATGGTTTTTATTCTCGCTCGTTACGTGCCGGCGCCGGTAGCGCGTTGATGTCTTTTATAAGAGAAACTGACCAAAGTCGTATATTAGAACTTGTTATTTATCCCTTAAGAAATAAACATAATAAAATTCCATATTTTACTTAGTACATAGTTATTGAATGCTACGACCACTATTATATTCACATATTCATAGTGTTGAACACGACACTTCAATCTGTGTTGTTGGTACCAAAATACTATTACTGTTTATTAATAATAATCCTTATTTTATTATTTGTGTTTTATTTGTATCATATTTGATTGTTGATCGTAAAACTTTGAAGATCGTAAATTGAGAATATATTACAGTTCATTATGGATTTTCGCAGATAAAATAGTATTTTAGTTATTATTTTTTACAACCCACGCTAAATCTATCTAATGTAGCATGGCCTTAGGAAATTCCTAATGCTCGTTGCGCAGTATTAAATCAACTATTATTATTCAATAAATATTTCAGTATTTCAGTAACTACGTAGGTAATCATATTTTAAATAAAAATACAACTTAATTTAGGGTTTCCTCGCTGTTATGGTCTACCTACATAAGTTTTATTTTTAAAACTAACATAATCAAGTCATTTCACACATATTTTATTGAGTTTGAAGCTTATGACATCATTTTCACATAAAATCCGAAAATTATACTTAATGCAAATGGAGTGAGCGATCATAACATAAATTATTTAGTGTTGTGTGCCCACTCGGGCTCATGTAGTGGCTAATAAAGTAGGACTTAACATAAACAGATTTTCACCTTTGTAAGTGTTTTGTTAATTGTATTGAAATTATGACTTTTTGCTCGATAAACATATCAAATATATTTAGAAAAATATTAATGTTTAAAATTACAGCGGAGAAGAATAAATAAAATTGTATTTCCAGAGGCCTAATGTGATGAGCCATAAGACTTTTCCAACAAATCAAAAAACATCAAATAACAGACAACAAAATGTGTATGAGAATACTTATTAAATTAGAACTAATATACATTTTTAGGAAATTAAAAAAGTCCAACCTAAGTAAGAAACTGTTTTAATCAATTAAAATCAAAACAAAAAATCAAATAACCTAATTACCTACCAAAGCTAAACATATTCATCTACTTCACCAAAACCAACAAACATTCAACGCGCATTAATTAAAACGTCACCGAAACCAGAGTAATTTATTTGTGACTAATCAGAATAAAAAATAACACAAAAACCGTAGGTAGAAGCGTCACGGTTTCCCATAAAATCATGAGCAGATACAGAAATGTAAGCACATTAACTTATCGACAAAATTATCTGGTTGCGCGCGACAATATTTATTTGTTTCTCACTCTCTTGGGAAGGATTTGGCTGTGTTGTCGTGGGCAGAGTGTTCTCTCCCAATTAGGTGATTATTGACGTTTTACTGTTATCGGGTTAATCTTGAAACGAGGTGCCGTATTTATAGTGAGCCCTTGAATGGATTTTACGCACGACATTCACATATTAGTTGTCTTTTGTATCGGGAGGAGACGAGTGGAGTTTAGTTGGTATTATGTTTAACTTAAAACAAAATGTTCTGGTTATAAATGGTATGACTGGTATGACTGTGACGATCAGGTCATAAATTACGTTTGTTTAAAGTTGTAATTTTGATTTTATAATGGAACTAAAGACTTTGCTATTAATATTATGATTCTGTATTGTAGTTTTCTAAGATTTGTACAATCAAACAATGGAATAAATTATTTTGTAGCTTATAAAAAAAATATGTTTTCATTCTAAATATATCAATAAATAATTCTGTCTTTTAACTTAATATTCCATAGTCAACATTTGTTGTCTAATCAAGTATAAAATAAGTAAAACGTGTACTTGAGTGATTTTATAATATTATTGTATTTATTAAGCATACTGATCAAATAATTTAATAAATATAGTGTGATCGTGGTGACCCCACTATGGATGCGACGCCACACCAGTGACAAAGTCTAAAGTCGACATTTATCCCAAAAAGGGAAGCTGTTAATAGAGTCATTCAACGTTACCGGCCGAATTATCTACAAAGAGAGGAGTCGGTCGGCTTGTCGACGGTCGGAAATATAAATTTATTTCGTGGACCTCTCCAGACACCCGCCCGCTATCTCGCCGCGTAATCTTGAACATTGGCGTTAAAGAATTTAAATTATACGCCGATACAAATGAACGGGCAAACTCACCTTATTTATGGCTATAATCCTAGTCATAGCCCATAGGCCTCGCTTATACGTTGTCACGTGATACCAAGTATTGTGTTGAAACGAATTCTATCGGATTATCATAAAGCATCGTCTGTGCTCGTGTTAGTTTTTATAGAGGTTATGTGATATTATATGAAATTATTTAATGAATTTAATTTAGTTAGAGATCATTGACCCTTTTTTAAATGTAGATATGAAAAGTTTATAGTGTGCTCACTATCTTCCTTTATTTTCGTGGCATGATTATCAAAGTACTGGCACCCTTGCACTCGAGATGTAATTTTCCGCTCGCGGAGATGGCAAGAACATCAGTTTGATTATTGATTTATTCCCACATTTAAAGTGAACATAATGATAAAATTATATTATGTTATTTCTCCAGATCATTCAACTCTTTCAATAGAATAAATTGAATGGCGATATCTTAAACAGACGCGTAATTTTAGCAATTCCGTCGTAGTTTCCAGGAAAATTTAACATTTTAATTAAAACGATTATGTTCTGTTCTAATTTTTTGATGCAAAATGTCTTATAATTTCAGTTGTAAATCCGATGATAAACTTTATTATACCTACCTACCAACTTGGGTACCTAAAGATCGACGGTGACTATTTATTTACTATCATGGAAAACAATATCAAATGCTATGGGACCACGGGGAATCCAAATTACCCGTGGACCCGGTAATGGGTCGACCCACTGGGACTTTGATAATGTTGTTTTGTTTGTGGGAAAGTGTAAGCAATATTGTTCTTTATGTCATTGAAAAGGAAATATGAATAATTTCGCTAACTACGAGATGGAATGATACAGTGGGTTCCGTGTAGTTTTTTTTATATAAAATCCAAAAAAAACAATATACAAAGTCAAAAAGCAGTTGCAGTCAGAACCCGGCCAGCACCGCTATTTTTCGTGACGTCTTTTAGCTTTAACAAATCATGCTTTTGTATTGGGATTAATTATATTAATATAAATAAATATTTCCGGACAATTCACACAACAACATTTAGCCCCGTGGTAAGCTCTTAGCTTGTGTTACGGGTCACATCTGATGTACTTAATATAATATACATACGTACATAGATATTTTTTATTATACATATTAAACACCCAGACCAAGGAGAAAGTGCTTGCAGAACATACAAACACTTGACCCCTCGGCGGGAATCGAACCCGCTACCTCTTGCGCCGCAAGCGGACTCTCGCCCACCGCGCCACTGAGGCAGTCATATTAGCATTTATTGTTATAGCAACAATATAAATACTTTATCTTTCTATTCTTTACACATCATGTTTCTTGAGATACACTTGGTGACGGACGGCCTAGGGTTCCATTTCACACTTGGGGTACGAAACACTAAAAAATGTTGGCTGAAATAGGTATTGCACTATAGTATTGTATTAATCTGGTTAACTGAGATCAGTTTGATATGTTGTTTGCGAATTCCTGATATGCCGTATAATCTAGTTGGTGTATAAAGAAGTGCATTTAAATAAATTAAATATTTCTTTCAATTTCATAATTATAACCAAATAAAGTTAACTAAAGACAATACTAATAAGTATTATGAAGAAGAAGGTTTCGCCTGTTCCAATCTTAATTTTCGTTTTTCTAGTAAAGTTTTCTTTAGTTCATTTATTTCTTTATCGGATGAAGAAATCTCTATTTGTGGAGCAGATTTTTTGTTATGTTCTTTCATAATAGCTCGCTCAGCATTATAACTATTGATGGCTTGTCGTGTTTTTTCTAGTTCCAACTTATTGGCCTCTTTTTCATCTTTGATTATTTGCCGCTTTTCGTTTAATTGTTCTTGCAAATCCAATTTTATACTCGACAATCGTTCTTGTAATTCAGCAATAGACATTTCACAAAGGAATCCCAATCCAGAAGACTTTGTCAGGTCAATAATTTTGGGAAGTATAGATTTTTTTGCGACAAGTGACAAAATCTTGATTTCTTTTATCATTGCGATCTTCTTGTCAAGCATTTCTTGATTTTTTCTTAAAGTTTTTTGTAACATTTCTTCAGTCTCTTTTTTGATCCGATTAGCTGTTTCCTTCTTTTGTACGGCAGCGTTGTGTCTTGCTTGAATTAAATTAAACTCCATCATGGTAAGTTTTTCTGCTATCTTCAAGTTCTTTTTTACTTCTTCTCTTTTCCACTTTTCAATTTGTTCATTCCAAGTATCTTTTTCCTTTAAAAACTTTTCATGTTTTACTTTGTTTTCTTCAACAACTTTTTTTTTAGCAAGTACTGCTTCTTCATATGAGATTTGGCCTATTAAATGTTTTTTTTCTATCTCATATAGTCTTGCTCGTTCTCTTTGTTGTCTATCCTGTTCGACTATTTCCTCAAATTTCTTGGTGTTTTTACAAACCAAAGCTTCTTGCAACCATTGTAGCTCCAAATCTTCATTAGATCTTATTATTTTGTCAATCCTCTTTAAAGTCGTAATCGTCTCTTTTATTTGATGTTTTTGAGGATGTTTGTTGGGTATTATCGGTTTTTGCTTGATTTGTGGCTTTCCGATTCCCATTTCCATTTCGTCCCTGATATTGTCTATTGTTTTGTAATATTTGTCAGATTTTGCTTGAGCAAAATGAGGATCGTTTCGTTTGACTTTATTGAGCATATTAATTGCCCGTTCTTTATTTTTTTCATGCATTGCTTTTAGTTTTTGATCAATCGTACTTTTAGTTGACATTTTCCTTGTGCCTTTGTGGTGCAATGAGTTTGGTGGAGTAGCAGGACTTGGAGCTCGAACCAGAGGCGCAGTAGATGTTTTTCCTTTGCGGTCTAATACATTTGGATGAATGGGCACGGTGAGCGGTTTAATTTTCCTGCTTTTAATCTTACGATTATATTCGGTAAAAGTATGTTCCATTTCACTGATATAAGGTTGCCACAAAAAGAGCGGTTTGATTATTTTGTCAGTGATATAGTCTGTATCATAATGTGATTGAGCTAGTTGGGATATAAGGGTTAATACCTCGTTATTACTCAAAAATGCAGTAAGAGTGCTAAGCAAAGGCTTGCTCAAATTAAAAAGAGATTTATATAGAGGATGTGAATCCTTTGGTTCAATATTGCTAATCAATCCATTAAAAACGATAATAAAGTAATCTTGATCTTCGGAGGAGAGTTGCTCTGATAAATGCAAAGCTATAGCCTTCAGGAATTTATCATGCTTCTGTATTCCTAAAAAAGAATCTGCGATCCAAGAAATTTTTTCGCTATCCTTATCACTGGCACAGTTTTGGATGTATGATTTAATATACTCAAATGGAGACGTTTCGCTTGTATTATTGTAGTCGTGCAAAATATTTTGTAATATTCTTACATTTTCAGATGTGTAGTAATAAACCATTTTTAAAGTGTTGGTTTTGATCAATTTCAGAAACGAAATGTAAACATAGTTTATAATAATACATAGAAAGCAAGCCAAGACAACCAGACTTCATTGACTACCAAAAGTCATGTTGATTACTAAGTTGTCAAATGCAAAAAGCATATAATAAATCAATCATGAGGTTGGTTAACTATAGATTTCATTAAATAATAAGGTTTAATAATATTTTTCTCAAGTATATCATTATTTTCGTCGGTTGGTTTGGAGTTCCACTAACATATTCGGAACTCAAGATGACCCTAAGTTCGTTTGGATGGCCATCTTGGATAAATTACCCACCAACACAATCTTAAGCTGATCCACACTACCATTATTGACTATTAAACTTTTTTTATAGCCATGATGTACATAATGTATACGTTAAAATAAGTCAGACTACAAAATCGAGTAGTTTATCTTTAAAAAACACAGTTACGGCGTGAAATTATGAAAATATATGAATTATTAAACCCACGTCACTGTCACGTTTAATTATAGTAACAATTAGAAATATTCATTATTATTTATGACAATGAGTGTGAAATTAGAAATTAAAAACATAATATGTATGTTGTTCGTTCTAACCTTATGGAGATACTCACCCCTTTGTAGATGTTGATTTGTAAACTAAAACGACAAAAATGATAAAAATCTGTCACCGTTTATAAAGCGACAAGCCTTTGCAGAGAGTTCCATTGAGGCACACGCAAAATGTTTAACACCATAAGTATAATTATTATTCTCCGAACTCTACAAACTCCAAACTCTCCTCAGTCTCCAACTGTGGGTAAAAACTTAACTAAAATCTCTAGTTTTTAAGTATAGTTGTTGAGTATTTCAACTTAGACTTTCTGATTTTTTGTTCGAGGGTTGATTAAATATAAATAAAATAAATAAATAACATTCGGTCTGTTTTCGCCATTCGATGCGTCTTGTCATCTATCAATCACTCAAAACTGTTCGACAGGCCGACACCTCCGCTGAGAAGGCCTAAAGAAATGAAGTGCAAGTCATAAGAGCCTCTTAAAACATAATAATCCTGTTAACATTCACATAATAGCCATATTTGATAGAATTTTTAATAGCTTCTCGGCTTGTTAAGCGTATTATTTTAAGCTTTTGTTTATTGTGAAGTAGTTTCTTTTTTCAGTTCTAATCTTAATCATGTAGATAAATTAGTATACTCGTATGTGTATGCTTAGAAATTTTTATAATGTAGTTATTTTTGGTCGCTGCTTTGACATTTTGGAGAAATAAAATAAAGCTTACAAAAAATATTTACGAGACCACCGACAGTTTCATTCTTTTTGCACTTTTTTATATTTTAGAGTTATTATTACATCTTTTTAATTACACGGAACCCTCGGTGTGTGAGTTTATCTCATTCCTAGCTGCTATCGTACCCCATAAATAAAATAAATAACATAAATCTGATTAGATTAGATCTAAAAAAATAAATTTACTGAAGTAGCAGTTCATTTTATATAAACAGCCGTTTTTGTTAATGTGGTGTTCAACAAAGAGTTTTTAATTTAATCCTTTACAAGAAAAAAATATAATTCACGCTACCAATAAGACGCACACACTCTTACGATGACCGGCTATTCTCCAACCCTGCCGCTCTTCATCACCGAACTAAAAAGTTAAATTCCACCTATCATTTATTCTCACAAGCGGTGGCTTATTGACTCTGTCAAAATCAATTCAACTTTGAACACAAATCAATTTCAACATAATATTAGCTGTCAGAGCATGTCAAATTATCGTTCGTAATTAACGTTACGTACCGCTTCTTTCTCACGTCTAACGATTTTTGATTGCATGGACTTATTGTTGTTGTAACTATTCTATTTTAAACACGCTTTTGTAATGATATGTTTCAGAATACAGGGTGGATCAAACAAGTTTACAATGTCGACTGTGGACGATACCGTTAATAATCATGCCGCGTTTCAAAGCTAAATGAAAATAAGGTTTGTTATTTCTTACTATAGATAGATACTCTAAGTTTGTTATGGACAATTTCACTTATGGTTTTTTTACATTTTAGGTCGGAATTCATAGTCGCGAATAATCTCTGATTACTTTCAATCAATTGACTATAAGCAATAACAGACGTCATTATTGCTTAAAAGTAATCAAAGATTATTTGTGACTGAATTCCGGCCTTTAGAGTACTTGTTTTAATGTTTGATAAGCCATCGTTTGACCACAATCTCACCTGATGTAAAGTGACGATGTAGTCTATGATGGGGCATGAAGACCTAGAAGACGATGGCTTCTCCGGACCACATTACGAAACACGAAAAAATCGTTTCACGCACTGGCCCAGCCCGGAGGGTGGTGACAAGCCGCGGCCGAAGCCTACCGCCAGAGACTGTTCTTATCACCACCCGGAGGTCACGTGTAAGGATTCAGAGGATTAAACTCCACTACTTTGAGAATTTGACTTCTATACTAAGATAGCATTGACTACACTATAATAGTCTACATTTTTTGTTTTATTTTCCGACAAAGCTGTAATTATATTAAACTTTCGCTTATATCAGTATGTTCCATTTTACATAATATTATCTGTTGCGTATCGGAAACAATTAGCAAGCTGGGATATTGGTGGTAATAGCAGCGATTTTATCCCGGAGCAATGATGGAAGGCACCTTGTGGCAGGTGTGTTGAAACAATAGCCCCGGTATATGCCGGAACTCGTGACATTTTTTAAATATAGGCAAGTAAGTTCGATTGTGACTGTTTTGATACTATTTATCAGATAGAGGATCTTCCAGTTTAGCACAAGACAAAAATGTTATATATTATATTCGTTGGAGACCATACAAAATGATAATTTTTAGGCGATTGAGCGTGTTAATTAACATGTTTAAATAATCATGGTGCTAAACAATATAAGCTTTTTTTTACAACCTTTTAACATAGTTTAGGTCGGTTGACTAAAGTAAAGTAATACTAGGTAAACTAAAAAAACATTTTAAGTAACAAAAAACAACAGACTTTCTAAAAATTGTAACTTAACTTATAACAAAACTACCTCTTTATTATTCGAGATAATATGTCTTCAATTGACTCCTTTTCTAAAACATTTATATAATATTCAAACTTGATACGGGAACTTACCATTAGTAACAACAACAATAGTGTTTTCGTCAACATTAATAAAAGACGCAGAAAGAGGGTAGACCGTTTCGTTTTTGAATAGCAGTAATCGGAAAGACGATCAGTTTATACCGTGATCATGGCGCTTGCAACAGCGTCAAAATATCGAAACACTCAAAATCCCGTCAAATCATGGTATGTTACCCGTTTTAAGTTTAAATATTAACTTTTATTATCACATAACAAATCATATATGATATTTTGTGTTTCCTAAATTAGCACAAAAGCTGCACTTGTAATATAAATATCTAAAAATGGCGTTTGGTACGGACAATTTGTTATTTTGTAGAGTTTGATATTTCAAATGGTACCTGTCTATTTCGTGAGGTTTAGAGACAGTAATTAACAGGTTCTCACGTCATCCATGCTACTGGGATGCTACATAATTGTTTACTCTGAAGCCATTGGTAAAAATAGATTGGGTTCGAATGAACAAGATAAGTCCTAAGTGGTGAGCCGTTCGACTCGTCACGAAAGGTTACCGTTCGGTTATTTATTGGTACCGCTATCACGACACCAGAAACTGTAGCATATATTTTGATTTATGGAACAATAATGATTTACAATAAGTATTAAAATGTAAAACTTCATACCAAATCGATTCACGATTTTTTTGTGTCATACTATAAATTTATAGTTTATCAGATCTGATATTGTTTGTTCACCGTAAACAACTTATTATTTTTTGACAAAGTTCTACTAATTCCAAAAGTGTTAAATTGAATTGAAATCATTTTCATACTTAACAGAAGTAGGGTACGGAGGGGGAACAGTTCTCGCCGGGTAATGACGCTGAACACTGCACCTAGTTGAAATGAAAATTGGCGATAAGTTTTGATTAACAGATAATTAAAGACCTATTAAATGGTCTTTATATAATTTTTAGGCAATAATTTTAAAATATATTATGTTTTCCGTAAGGGCACGCTACACTACCTGAGAGTCATGAAACGAGACGAATAGGAATAATTTGATATACCAAAGACTTACAAAATTTTTGCCTAGTCTATAAAACTCAATTTTCTTACACCAAATGGGATTATTAAACTCAAATAATGCACCTAATTGAAGAGAATCAGAAGTCATCGATTATTACCTTCAAGTCGAAACAAAATTATCGAAAGCTTATTAACTGGCCACCTAAGGAGAGGCTCCATCAATCTCCGTGAGCGGGTACAAAGGACCACAACAAAGAATTATGGCTCTTTATTCAGCTGCTACTATGTTGAAGAGTTATAACTTGGATTTAATGACCATCGTGATTAGACACTGTCCGTATGCCTCTACGTGCAACATACTTTACCTGGAAATAAGCTAGGGTTAATCCAAAGAATTAATATGGTATTATATTCAACTATTGGGAAATTATTATAATCCATCTGTATCAATGAAATTTTAAACTTTTATAGTGTAGATGTCGAATTGTTTCTGTTTAAATTGGCAATTAATTAAATTCAAACACTTAAACATTCGCATTGTTTGAATAAGTCTAATTACAGTGATCAGATTTAATTCGAAGTTTTAGTTATAGTTTAATACGATACTTTTGCTATACCATTTTCTCCTTTCCAATTACTATATTCATAATTCATATCCTATCTTATTAGTTTGCTTATTTTCTCTTTTGAAACTTTTAAGACCGAGTGGTGTACACGCAGTCAGAAACGCGCGAACTGGAAGGAGCAAAGTTACAGAAGTTCGCGCCAACGCTCACTCATCCCGATGGAGGACTTCTCTTTAGTTTCTTCTCTCGTGAGTAAATTCCGTTTTTTTATATGAATAGTGTAACTCACGATAATTTTTAAAGTTAAAGAATAAGATAAGTAAATATTAATTTGCTGACATTCCGTTTTAAATGTTGGTGAATATGTTTGTTAAAGCTAACAACCATCACCTCACTTTGCTAAACATACTCATACTTAGTAAAGATTTATAAGGTAAAGTTTATGCGATACTGCCCATAACATTGAAATGTCTTAAGCACTAATGTATGTAGCGTCCATTAAAATAGGCGTATAATGTTTATTAATGCTTTGCCTCGTAAGTTTTTAATACTTACCGATTGATTACTATTGGCTTTATAACGCAATCAATTTTCTTCAGACCAAAGTTACAGAAGATTATTTTAAAGGTTTATATATTTAATACAATTTGTAGAATAATAATATGTATTTTCTCTATATACCCTATTTTAGGTAAACCTAAGCAAACTAAATGTAATCTTGGATTCGATAAATTAATTAAAAATATTAAATTTTTGTTACATTGTTATAAATATAAATCTTCTGGTCGTGTGTTAGTCATTGAACTCCTCCTAAACGGCTGGACCGATTTTGATGAATTTTTTTGTATGTGTTTAAGTGGGTTCGAGAGTGGTTTAGATTCACAATACGGTCAACTACGTGCTAAGCGGGTGCGTACCGCTAGTTATCATTATATTTGTATTACTGGTATTTGTGTCTTTGTCAACCGACGGTGCAAAAAGGAGGATAATGATTTTGACTTGTATGTGGCTATGGATGTTCATCTGTTTTCTCATAACTTCTAAACTAGTATCTTAATAATAAATATTGAAAGCGACAACTCAGAGCCTTTAAATTTTCAGAGGTGCAGAATTGCTTTGCCAAACAATTGTTAAGAAATTGTAAACAAATCTTATTTACTTGTGTCGGATAAGTCGCGATGAAACTCTATTGGGAGTAACTGTTTATTAAGAAAGTTTTATTCAGGGTCAGCTACCTATAAGCATGTACCGAGAAAAGTAATAACATAAAATAATTCACGATCAACCGGAGATTTATTTACCTAATTATGTCGAGTTTTGGAGAAGGTAGCAGCCACCATATCGAACATAAAATAAAAGTTGAAACATTGTTGAATCAACTCAATCCTCCGAGATAAAGTTTGATGACCACATGTTATTTATTTGTTTAGTAATTTATATAAGGTTAGTTACTGTTTTATTGGCTGTATTAAATCAAGCCCCAATAAGGCAGCCATTCATGTTTATTTTTACGAAGTTTCTGGTGTATGTTCAATAAATTATTAACTTGGTCACTTTTATCACGGGCCCACGTAACGTTTATCGAGCGTTATCATTTTGTGGATTTATTAGCACTCTCTTTTGATGAATAAAGTAAGCTGGTAATAATTTCAATAATCATTGTAACCAAACAATAATAAGCGTTGGTTTTATACTTCTGCTTAAAATATTTAGAAACCACTTGAACTAATTGAGATTTATCACTTTGAAAGAACTTAACCACATCGTATATTAGATAAAGGCTTTCAGCCGTTTAGAAAACCGGAGTTTGGAAAATAGTTAAAAGTTTTTTCGATATCTCTAGGAAACCAGTTATGCAAGTATAAAAAAAATCCTTAAAGGACTTTCCGATCGTCGCTACCAGATTTAATATCTACTAATACTGACTGGAAAGTCTTATCCATACAATCTTACGTGAAGCGCAAAGTGGACCAGTCGACTCAGGTTTATTGATTGACAAGCGCACAGTTCGATTGAATTCTCGCAAGTCCGCCCCGTAGCCCTACCACGAGTTGCTACTTACGACTGTTTGAGATTACAACATGTTGTAATCCAATGCATTTGACAGATTTTTCACAACTTAAATTTTATCTTTATCTGTCAAATGTAACAACATGTTGTAATCTCCAACAGTCGTAAGTGGAAACTCGTGGTAGGGCTACGGCTCAGGCATTAGTCCTTACACAAGCATAATGATGTCTATCTAATTATTCGATTCATCTTTTTTATGAAGCAATTCGTTTTATCCTGAGATAAATCTTCTTTCATTGGTTTGCGTCTTTTTCTTAGTTTGTGCCATTTTCGTTTAGGTATATAATATGTATTGCTTAGTTAGGAGTTTTTTATTATTAGTACCTAGTATAATGATCTAGAAAGCAAATGAAATATAAAAAAATACCGTGTTTAAGCGTAATTTAGGGCTAGATATTTTGAGATCAATATTTCTATATATTAGCTTTTATTCGGGACAACCGTACACCGCTAAGAATCGATTGTTCTCGAGTTATTCGAGAAATCCTCAGTAGCGGTTAGAAGCAAAACCCATAAAAATATTTTTTAGATAAAACAACCATTTAGACCGAAGATGGTAGCAAGTAGCAACATTATACGATCTTCCACTAGTGGCCTTTATAAATCTTTTATTGGTATTTTATTAGGTTCAAACCCTAAATTAAAAAAGAAATGTGATCATTGAAGGGTAATTGGGTTCACCGCATCGACAAATATATGGTTCTTCGAATTTTATTGGCAGCATAAAGACTTCATTGTGTTATATTAGAGTTCCTTTTTGAAGGCGTTTTATAGTCAAAGTTTTGGACTTATTTTATTTAACTCTTTTCTGGTTTTAGAAACATATTTTGAATATTGACTACGATAATTAATGAAATTATAAGAGTATAGGGTATTGAATATTTTAACTGGTTTAATTGATTACTTATGGTTTATAAGTTAAAAAAGATGCCGTACGGGTTTCTGCCACTGATGTGGCATTTTATAATGTCTAACAATGTATATCAACATAGCAAGTATAACAATGAGCAGAATCGTTTTAAGATAATAATAACAAGTAACTTATGAATTATGGCTATATATTGCAATATCTCGCATAAAAAAAACTATATTTTAGTAACAAAATGCAGGGTAATCTGCCCCAGTATTTCGAATATAGTGGAGCAGGCTACCTCGTACTAAAATGGTATTGGATAGCAGGTCCTTATGGAAACAGTGATTTGCAGTGACATCAAAATGCACTTTAGCACATTTTCGATGTGCCTCCGGCATGGTTATTCATAGCCTACGACTTATTCACTCAAATTGCTGAACTATGTGACCGCGGTTGTTATGTGCAATTGGTTCCAGCGAATACTGGAATCAGAGAAAATGAAGAGGCGGACAAATAGCTACGCAAGCCAAAAATATGGCTATATTATACGGTTTGAAATCTAGTGTAAACCAAAGTTTCGCTTTAACGATCTATGGAAATAATATTTTAAAACAATATAGGTAGAAAATAGGACTTCTAAATTAATCGATGTTCTTAATAAGCTAAAATCATATTTTTATAACGCTTTTACTAACGCATAACACCCTAAGCATAAATAATTATCTACAATCTATAATCAAATACAATCAGCCATAAAGTATTATTTACTGCTTCGGATTATTAATTATACATCTTTCTGAGCTCTTGTTGAAGTGAAAAAGACTCCGTAGCAAAAGTGAAGTCTAGATTATATATTATATAGACTTATATATATGTGCGTAAGCAAGTCACGTGAACTATGTATAATGTCTGGTGGTAGGCTTCGGCCGCGGCTTGTCACCACCCTCCGGGCTGGGTCAGTGCGTGGATTGATTTTTTCGTGTTTGTAATGTGGTCCTGCGAAGCCATCTACCTTCTAGGTCTTCATGCCCCATCTTAGACAACATCGTCACTTTACATCTGGTGGGATTGTGGTCAAATGAAGGCTTATCTAGCATAAACAATACTAAATAAAATTACGCAATCTAGTCTCGTGTTATCTTCCATTCATTTGACTAAACTACGTGTGCGCGCTTGGACTTATGTATGTATGAAATCTGGCAGGCAAATTTACTGCTTTATAAGATCTATGTCAGATGGTCACCAATATGATAATACAACAAAATGTGCGCTTTCTTACCTTTAATCATTATAGGAGTTCCGCTTTCGTTATTTCTTGTTCACAAAGAATAACTGCGGTTCAGAGCTAAACAAAGCTATTGAATCTTGGTCAGGTTTCGGTTCAGGTGTCGCTCATTTGAGCATAAAATTACATTGTCTCGGATATCTAGCTGTGCCAATGAACTGCACTTTGACATCAAATTCATTAGAGGTCACACTTGTTGATTTTAACATAGTAATGAATTTTTTTTTTCACCTAATAATTTTATTTAACTTGACACTTCAAGACTGTCGCTTCAAGTGCAGAGTCCAATTATAGGAAATCTTTATCTATATAATTCTTCTGTGAGTGTGTATGTCACTGAACTTCTCTCAAACGACTGGACCGATTTTGATGAAATTTTTTGTGTGTGTTCAAGGGTATCTGGGAATGGTTTAGATTCACAATACGGTCAACTGGATATTGTTTTTTGAGACGTTGGGACAGGACAACGTCTGTCGGGTCGACTAGTTGAAATATTTTTTTTTAATTCTCATGGTTCTCATGGTCACAATATTAAAACTTGCAAACGGGTTGATTTTAACGAAATCTATGGTATGAAACGATTTGTGATGTAAGTTCAAAACTAGTAATTTATCATAAATTATAATATTGTTTAATACTATGCTATGCTAGTAAGAAACATTTATAGTCAGAATTTTGCAATGCCATTAAAAGTGTAAAAATATCATATATTTATCTGTAAGGTCTATTTTAAGCAGAACATATAAACAATACTATATAAGTACCACATGCAATTTTACAGTTAGTTACAGCTTTTCTAAATTGCCCTTTTCAAAAGTATTTAACTCTTCAGTCATTCGCACACAAAACAGAGTAATTTTAAGAGATGATTAGCATTGAAGAGTGCAGTTTCGTGCGAAATGATCTTGGCTTTTGTGTTAATTTGTTAAAGTCTACCTCTCCCAAATCTGCGTGAACTGCTCACGTTAGCCGATTACAAAATTAGGTGTTTGTTACTTTTGTTAACAAGACGTTAAAATATTCGATTTCGTAAACTGTGTACGTCTGTAGAGTCTTCTACATTTAAAGTAATTTGCATCAATGAGCCTTGGTAACGTGCTATTGGTGTTTCAAAAAGATTCCCTTTAAAAGCCATAGCAATCGGCTCATAAATTGCATATCGCATATCAATAGGTACACTTTATTAAAATGCACAATAAGTACAATATATGATAATAATAACTTACCTTTAATGTGCCATAATTAAAAACAGTTCCACATGAATCTTCTAAAAAGTGACATCTATCAAATCCGGGCCAAAAGAAGTTATTAATTTGTTTGAAATGCAAATAGCACTTAGAATTATTTTATTTATTTAATTGCATTAAATATTTAAAAAAAATAAAAAACCGTCAAATCTTTTTTTTTTTTTTTTTTTTTTTTTTTTTTTTTTTTTTTTTATTATTGATAAGCCTTCATTTGACCACAATCTCACCTGATGTAAAGTGAAGATGTGGTCTAAGATGGAGCATGAAGGCCTAGAAGATGGCTTCTCCGGGCCACATTACGAAACACGAAAAAATCGCTTCACGCACTGGCCCAGCCCGGAGGGTGGTGACAAGCCGCGGCCGAAGCCTACCACCAGAGACTGTTCTTAGCACCACCCGGAGGTCACGTGTAAGGATTCAGAGGGTTACCACTTACGGACGTGAACAGCCAAACCTCCAAATCAAATCAACGTCAAATCATGGTTTGTAACCCGTTTCCAGTTATAATATTGTTAAATAAAACTATGATAATTAAAAAAAAAATGTGCTGTATCTTAAGATTATATGATGGAACTCCACAATGCATTTATCTGACTTACATTGACGTGACCACCGTGAATAGGTAAATGGCTAAAATTTAAAAATAAGCTCATCTATCATCATCATCATCATCCTGCCCTTGTCCCACACTAGGTGGGGTCGGCACATCATGTATTTTTCTTCCATTTACCTCTATCACCCGTCATCTCAACACTCACTCCTTTCTTACACATATCTTCTTTCACACAGTCCATCCATCTTTTCTTTGGCCTCCCTCTTCCCACATATCCATCCACATTCATATCTAACGCTCTTCTCGTAGAAAAAATAAAATATAAACTCTCTTCTCTATTACTTTAAAAAAATTGCAACTAATTTTTTTCTTATTTTAGCAAACAAAGAGGATACTTACTGTGCATTGAAGTTTCGCGTAACGAGATTTCGAGCAAAATGTTCTGAATGTATACATCACAAGTCCTCCTCCTCATCCTCCAACTCCGGAGCTCTGTATTTAGGCACTTTTGTTGGTATTTTTGGACGGGCTAACAGACGGACTAAACAAAATAACTTTTTTTTATGTTTGCCTATTGTTGATCTAGCCACTAGCATTCATATTTATTATACATTTTTAGTAATGATCATAACAAGATGAGAAAATGAAAGGGGCATAAAAAATGGAGTCGTCAGCAGGTGTAACGTTTCATTTCTAATAACAGTGTATGCGGCGTATGGTCGACGTAAATCTGTTTCTGTCTGATACAATTACTTTTATTCATAGCATGACAACCGCAGAACTTTCGATTTTTAAACATTTACGTCGATATAATTATAAAAAGTATATAATTGTAGAGACAGATGGATCTAAAAAGGGTTTTGTAAACCAAATCCCGGTGTTATATTATGGTAGACAAGGATACATTGATACATTTTTTCATACTCCATCTCGGTGAGTGTTTTTGGTCTTAGCTCTGCCCAAACGCCGTTTTATTTAGTAAATTTGAATTTAGAACATAGTGTGCACAAAGTTTATGATTTTAAAACATAATTTAACCTATTTAATTCTATCTCTATGGTGCCAAATTTATCATATTTTTTTTTATTTGTAAATGTTCAGCCTCTAAATCTCCTTGGATTTCTTTTATAAACAACTATCTTGTTTGTTCCCATATATTTTAAAATAATAAATAAAATAAATACATTTCGTGATTTCTTCGATGAGGTGGGATAAAATGTTACGTGTTGCACTTAAGTGCGAATGACGTCAAAGTCTAAACGTCTATTTCCTTAGTAGCACAGGGACAGGCCAACAAAACTAATTAAAAAAATATATATCATGGAAATAACTTACCATAGATACTTTAAGAAAATAACATCGTCGTGACAGTTGGCTTGATTTTTTTCGAATAACCTTGTGTTTAACTTCCTCGCTGCGCTCGTGATTTTATTTTAGAATCCTTCGCTTGCCATAGTCATCAAAATAAATAACTATTTTTGTCTTACCAGGCAGACTACAGAAATATTGTTATGGGTATTAAATAAACACTACTTAATTTATACGTTTTTTTAAATTACTCGTATTTAAAAAAAAAACATTTTATTTAGTTTCTATAGTGAGCAGCAATCCTCGTGCAAAAGATATTCCTGTTTCTAATACAGATATTTCATAGCGCGTTCAGTATCGCGTTCGGTAGCTGCACGTAGGCGGAGGTTTTATCTGAAAATTTATGAGGAACCGCGTCGATCGCATTCAGCGCTGTGATACACGGTCACATTGCGATTTCATTGTTATTTTTATGCCTAGATAATAGTACATATACATATACGGACGGCGAGTATAACAGAAGCACTGAGTGGATGTTTTAAGGCTTAATGAAATTATTTTTAATCTCTTCACTACATAGTATAAAACAAAGTCGCTTTCTCTGTCCCTATGTCCCTTTGTATGCTTAAATCTTTGAAACTACGCAACGGATTTTGATGCGGTTTTTTTTAATAGATAGAGTGATTCAAGAGGAAGGTTTATATGTATAATAAAATCCATAAAATAGTAGAGATCGATTTTAATCACATAGGCTATATATTTTATACCCGTGCGAAGACGGAGCGGGCCGCTATGTTTTTATATAAAACGTCACAGTTTTTCTGTAGTGTATTTAGTATCAGCATTGCACCCGTGCGAAGCCGGGGCAGGTCGCTAGTTTTCTTATAAATACATTTAAAATATATGAGATGGAGTCATACTACACCAAGAGTTCAAGTTTATACATAAATTAGCAAAATGTGTTTTTTTAAATTGCAATAATATGCTGTCGGAGCTGTCACCCATCAAGTACAGTGTTCGCGCAACGTTGCTAAACCTTTTAAAAATTACGTTTGTATTTACGAAAAGGGTAAATAAATAATTTCATTTTAGCTTAGTTAACAAACTTTTGGCAACCTAGGAAGATTACGAAGGCAACGATCCTTTGAGCACCTCATAATTTAAAAGTACTTTTAAATTTTTAGTATTACTTGGACCTCAAGAGATTACTTAATCGAGCAAACATCTCGAGTGCAATCAAACGACAAAATTTATTTACTCGCAAACTCACAATCCTTTTGATAACTGTACAAGCAGAGTAATTGGCCCGATGGAAATAAATCAAAAGCACAATAGGTGTAAAATACGGTGGTTCTGCATAATTTTCAAATCGGCTTACTGCTACAGTATCATGAAGTCTTTGCTCCGGACCACAATGCGCGGCAATCAGCAACAAAGATTTACTGCCTTTGAGAATTGAATTAGCACCTTGAAAGACCAGTTCTTTTTTTAAAGAAATGAGTGTGGATCTCATAATAGGACATTTATTATGAAATTGGGTTTTAACTTTTACGTATCTACTTAATTGGCGTATAATGTATTTAAGTTTTAGGATGTGTCTATTGCTTTTACGACAGGTGAGATGAAAGTTCGCCCTGTGTGCCTTTTTTAGGGTTCCGTACCCAAAGGGTAAAACGGGACCCTATTTCTGATACATCGTCGTCTGTCTGTCACCAGGCAGTATCTCTGGAACCGTGATAGATAAAGAACTGAAATTTTGAGGGATGATGTTCTTCTCTTACCGCTAAAACAACAAATACTGAAACACACAATAAATAAATATATAAAGAGGCTCTTATACAACAAATGTGATATTTTTAATTTTAGTTATCACCGTTATTAAGCTTAATTGAGAGATTTCAGTGTCCAAACTCCGGGGACAGACAGACATGCCCGCTGCAGTGTGCGGTCCGGGCGGCGGTGACGAGCGCAGATTGATCGATTATTGCGTCTTCATCCACCAGCCTGCCTGATTCTTCCCAGGCCTCAACTCGCCCTATAAAATGTCTTGATACTTTTTCTAATATTTTCATAGACAAATTTAGTATTCACGCAAAATAATAGATAGATTGAAAATTCTTTATCATGCTTACCAAACAAAGAAACTAAAGAAGAGAATAAAAACAAGACCTGGACTGCGGTCTTATTGCTCAAAGCTATTTCTTCAAGTCAACAAGTGGATGAAGAGAAAAATAATAATACATAATATTGTTTGCTATGTTTTAATACATAGATAGCTATTGGTGGTTGGTAAAAATACAAAAGATTACATTTTACATAATTATGACAGACAGGAAGAAAGCGTAATTAATGTCCTTTGTACTAACTAACCTAACTTATAGTAACTATTATCGATAAGTTTTAAAATTTATATCAAGCGTTTCCAGGAGCAATCAGATTGATCGATTAGAATCAGTAAATTATTTTTTTTTAGTTTATAATACAAAAAAACGGATGTTACCTATCATATATATTATAATATGATAGGTAACATCCGTTTTTTCTACCAAAACTAACAAGTAGGAGCAGAATCGTATGTAGTCATACAAATTATGACTTAACAAACCGGCACTAAAGGTGCTATACTAAAATCAAAATTAGGAGAAAAGGTCCTTTAAAAAAAATTCATGATCAACTTTAGCGATAAGGCCGCCCATAGTACATTTGTTTTGTTGTATTTCTATCCCTGTGTGTACAATAAAGTGTTTTTGTATTTGTAAGTTCCTGCATCCACAGTTTTTCCAAGAGATAATCTCTAGTATCAAGACCGTTGCCGTCGCAAGGCATCCTTCACCCCAACCTGTATCATGCACCGTGTCGTTACAGGTTGCTCCAAAAAAAAACTCCTTTCAAATGTAAATCGGCACAAACCGACAAAGCAAATTGTCACAAATAAACACTGCTGCGTTTAGCTGCTTTTTGTGAAAGTACACAAAAACCTTGTCGCTTGTAAAGGGTCAGGTTGAGTCAATCAATCTAAGATAAAAATATTCTTTATTGATTTTTTGTGGGAGTTTTTATTGTATTGTTATCCGGGGAAGATTTCTACGGGTTATTTATTGTGTTACACTTCATAGGTAAAAGGGGTTTCATTACATTAGACTGTTTAATATTAAGAGACTTAATATATAATTTTAAATATTTTAGAAATTCGTGATTTTTCAGCCCTAAATATAATATTTATCTTATTGAACCCGCTCGATCGTCTATAAATAATGTATTGTTTGTAATTGTCAAAGAATTGGCAAATTAAAAAAATATATTTTTTTAAATATAAAATTTCAAGATACCATTATGTCACAAATAATGTTTATCAACCAACTAAGGGTATTTATTATATAGTGTTCTATTTATTTTAATTGTTACAAAAATCTGTTTTAGTTTTGCGGCCACGTTGCTGGATATTAAGAAGTTTGCTTTGAAACTACTATTTTAACAATATAAACACCACTTTTTGAACTAATTCAAACAGGTATACCGAATAGCATACTACCGCTCAATAGCTTAACCTTATTATGAATCCCAATAAAAAGACAAAGGATTTGAATACATTAGTCCAAATATTGATTTAACCCTATCAACGGAAGCAGGTGCTCTGAGCTGCGCACGCGTCCTATCTGATACAATAAGCGTTTCCTAACTATGAAATTAAATGATAATCACGACTTTTTTCATATTTGTACAAGGATTTTATTAAGTGTATTTCGGGTTTGTATGCAGGGGCTGTCAACAGTTGGACAGGTTTAATTTGTAGCAAATAGATATAAAATTACTATCATTTCTAACTTTAAAAATTATCGACACAACACATTCAGATCTCCTGTGTAGTGGTGTGGCTTATACGTTATTCTTTATAAAATGTAAGAAACTTAATAAAACAGTAGGTACTTCATTAATGTCATGCCTCTAGAAGATTGCCGTTCTCGATAATTAAAACTGTATTTTGCACCAAAATCTTTTTATGATGATTACTCTTGCAAAACTCAATAAAATTCAATCATTAAGTAAATAAAATCTCTAATAAACCGTAAAGGATTTATAGCTTACGAGTAGCTGCCAATTAATAGTCTCGAATTCTAGAGTATGTTGGTTACCCCTGGCTAGCCTCGTCATTACTCATTTTAACGGTTGCGGCACCTAGGGAGGGTTGTTCGTCATGGCTCTCGAAAGATGCGCGATAAACCCTTTTTAGGCAGATGCACATAATTGGAGCGTATCAAAACATTAGTGTAGATTGGCCCTAGTTGTCCGCTTGTCGTTTACGGTTGAAAGGTTTGGAACACCTGATTTTGAATGTTACTGATAATAAGTAGGCTTTATTCTATCGCATACCACAATTCTGTAGATACATACATATTCTTACCTAATAAAGAACCTACTTTAATTTGGGTGTCATACATAGATAGGGTAATGTTATAGTTTTAGTATTTCGGCAAATATTGTTTTGCTACTGTAATCAATGTATCCTTTGACATCGTCGAGTAGCAAAATTACCAACCAGCTTTCTTTCTAACTTTTCCACGTGTTTTATTCTCGTTTAGTATATAGTATTAGGTATCCGCCTTTTAATTTACTTTCTGGGTCGCATTTAACAGTCTCATAAAAATATTGTTGAACATCCACAAGGTGACCGTCATGGTAATATCATTAACCTATAAAATCATTAAAATTTTAACTAATTTATAACTTCCAAATGCAATGTTTTCTAATGAATGTTCATGTGAATATAAGCATTTTCTGCAAAGCTCCTCATCCAAACAGAAATCCCTATCATTCGCTGGAAATCTTAAATAATAGGGTAATTTATCAGGCGAACAGTTTGCATATGAAATCGTGTGCCGGGGGCGACCGCAGTAACATACGATACCTACTTGTGTGATGGCTTCGATAATGAAGACTGATGCTTCTGCGCGACGCATGTAGTCTTTCTCACGATTTTAGGTAGGTTTACTTAATCTCAACTTTCAGTTAGTAGGTCCTTACACAGATTAAAACGTGCTTAAGTAAAGGGCCAAGAAGTTAATACAATTAAATACAAGAAACTGTTTTGTACAAAAAGGAACATAAACACGTAAAACAAAAAAGAAGTTGAACAATGGGTGGCCTCTCTCATCACTCAAAAGCGATCTGTGTCAGGCAACCTATCCATCAAATAACTAAATTAGGGTTACTAACTTGACTAAAGTTACTAACTTGACTAAACCACAGATTAGTCGAAAGTTTAAGTTTTTAATTAAAAAATGTCTTTTGAAAAAAGCCTATTATTCTACAGAGGACTATATCAAAGACGATAATGCTTGGTCAGATGTAGCTCGGTTCCACTAGGATGGACAAAATAGCTAAATTTAGTTTTTTTTTCTGTTATGTGCATGTTTGACTAGCATTTGTTTGTAAATGTTAAATGTATAAGTAACCATGTTGTACACCAATATTGTTATAATAACAACATAAGAGATGGAAGCTGAGTTGTTCTATTCGCTTCTCAACTCAGTGTAAAAAATTGAAGCGAACTGTCAAGACTTTGTTATTTCCTTGATTATTCTTAGTTTTTATTTAAATTAGATTTAAGTTGACCTGTCCATGTAAGCATAGGCTTCTAAGGAAATAAACGTTTTGACTTTGACTTAGATCTAATCTGTGACTAAACCTTAGTTTAGTTATTTGATGGTCCACATATATTAGGCAGTGTTAATAGACTGATATTTGTAAGGTTAGATATTCTGATTACTCTGACTTACGATATAACTTTTGGAACTATCATGGTTATCAACACTATTTATATTTATAACGGGATATGTAAAAATATTTAATGTGCTTTGATTTTCCTGATATTTCGGCGCAGTTACATGCGTCTTATGTGCGCTATGATCAGTGATCACACATACACACCAGCATCCCTATTTACGCTCCCACTGCTGGGGCGCAGGGAATTCTCTCTTGACGAGAGTAGCATGTTCTGCGAATGTTGAAGAACTTTTTGAGTTTGCAGAACATGCCGGTGTTGACTCACGTTAGAGCACGTTTGAATCGCACAAACATTTTTTGTAAAGAAAAATCCAGAGGAGGTTCGAACCCACGACCTTCGGAATAAAAGTTGAGTCTGTTTTTTTCATGATCACTGTTGACTTAGAATTTCGAATTATTTAATTTTTGGTCGAATAGCGGGAGAATAGAAACTAAATTAATCATGCTGCAATCTCGTTATAAATGTAATATTGTAAAACAACACCGACTACTCAGACTAAAGTGATCCGTAGTTATTTTTTTAAACAACTGTTAAGCACGTGTCCAAGCTGTGTTAACGTTTTTGTGGTCGTACATTTTTACAAACTGTTAGGTAGAGTTACAGGCAAAAATAATATAATCACTACGTTTACCTATAGATTCCAAGTTCCCAATTTCACGATCATTTTTTATTTTAAGGTAAATATGTGTAAAATTTTCAAAAATACGATTTCATTATAATCTTATTATTTTCGTTTCAGTGAGATTTGTCCTGTCGATGACAATATATCATGAAAATGGTGGAATAGGTGTAGGTACCTATTCCACCATTTTCATGGATATCGTGCCATTTACATTTGGCGAGACACCTATTTATTTATCATTTTAGGTTTATTTTTCTGTTCTTACCATGACTTTAGGGGGTTAGTGTATCTTGTAATTAAAAACCTTAAACCTTAAATTATTTAAATTCCCTTCACTAGCTACTTCTTAATTTAACTCATAGCGACATCTCTGCAGTTTGACTAGCAACTAAAGGGTACACAATTTCATAGCATGACTTAGTTAATTAGTTTTAAAATGCTACCATAGATGGCATGATAAACTTATACGGCTAACGCCATCTATCCAAAGCACCTCAAACTAAGTTACTCGTATAACTTTTACCTTACAAGGTTCTGCATTGGTTCTGGTTTTTATTGTTCAGTTCAATACATTTTGAATAGATGGCACTTTTTAAGATTTATAATATTTTTATGTACGGCTAACGCCATCTATCCAAAGCACCTCAAACTAAGTTACTCGTAAAACTTTTACCTTACAAGGTTCTGCATTGGTTCTGGTTTTTATTGTTCAGTTCACTACATTTTGAATAGATGGCACTTTTTACGAATTATAATATTTTTATAATTCTTTCTTTTATTCTTATATCCATCGTCTCAGATGCAGATGTAAATAATCTACTACCGGAAACTAAATATGTATTTATTTATCAGCTATGTGTCCTTTGAATGCGTTTACATAGAGTTAAAAAAAGAGTTTTTATTTCAACCCCACGACAAAAAAGAGGGGAGTTACAAGTTTGAATTGTCGTCTTTCTGTCTATCTGTCTGCTTTGGGCATCGAAGCGAAACGGATGAAGCGATTTCAATTTAGCTTTTTGTAAGAAAGTTGAGTTTCGCGAGTGTTCTTGGACTGGTTGATGATCGGTTGACCCGTTTATAAGTTATGAGGGTAAAAGTGGGGAAGCAAAACCGAAAATCTGCAAATATACATACTTGAGTCTCTCTGAGGGTCTCAATTGAAAGCACAACACGTGCACAATACAAAATAGTATGATTATTTACTTTTAAGGGAACTAATGTTCTGGAATCGGGGGGTTTTTAATAGTAAATTTAGATTATTTCACTTAATGCTTAAAGGTACTATAGATTTGAGAATTTTATAATTTGAATTTCTAATACCTCTAATTGTGAATAAGGTAGTAACGTGTAAAGTTTTAATATTAAATTACGGGGAAAAATATTTTATCCGTGGATAAAAACGTAGCTTTTTCTAGAATCTAAGTCAATTTAGTAGTTTTATTCCATAGCGAGTATTACATTCTTAGACAACCCGTTATAATATTGAACTAATAATTATTAGTAGGCTTGTGTGTGAATATTTTGAAAATGCTTTCATCCATTATCTCAAGCCTCAACTGCTGAAAATTGTTACGTGCCATAAATTCCAGATGAAATGAAATTCCTTATTTAGAAATTCGGAAATTAGTACCTCTTTTCCTAGTAGGTACACAACGATGAGCAGAGTATTTCAATAACGGATACCTTTTTAGGCATTTTCCAATATTAAATCACTCGTAAACAAGGGGTGTAGTACCTACTGCCGTCCGATTTCTATAAAAGAGTATCCCAAATTATTTTTTTGTAAATATGTACATTAAACCGACCAGGTAGCCTAAGATGCGAGTATATGATCGATGCATATATACTTCAAGTACATAATACTTTATTCACAAGATACAAGATACAAAATCATTTATTTCCATAGTTTGGTTTTACAAAACTTAGACACTTTAAAATAAAATACATAAAAACAAAAAAAAAAAACATAGGTGCTTAAAGATAAATAGGAAATAAATTTATGGTATCTGGTCGCTTCGCTTTCACTAGAGCAAAGAAGCGATAAGAAACTCTAGCTCATTTTTGTATTGAAACTTTACAATCATTATTTGTTAGTCTTGTTTTTGATTTTGTGTTGGAGCAGATTCCGTCCCAAGCAGTTTTGTCCTCAAGGTAATCCGATATATTGTAATAAGCTTTTTTACAATATACTTAAATTTTGTAATTGACAACTGTTGCAATTTTTTGGGAATCTTTTTGTAGAAGCGTATACATTGCCCTTTGAATGATACATTAACCTTATGCAGCCTAGTGGTGGGCAAAGCGAGTTTATATTTATTTCTTGTATTTACATTGTGTTTATCACTATTTTTTGTAAACAAATTAATATTCTTATGCGTATACATAATAGCCATACAATAAAACATACATACATAAAAAGCCGTGTTGGCTAAGTGGAAGGACACTTGACTTTCATTCCGAAGGTCGTGGGTTCAAACCCCGCCACGCACCTCTGAATTTTTCTTCTTGAGAGATTTATGTGCGCATTAAACACGTGCTTTAACGGTGAAGGCAAACATCGTGAGGAAACCGGCATGTTCTGAGAACTTTGAAAGAGTTTGAAGGACATGTGACATTCACCAACCCGCACTTGGCCAGCGTGGTGAATTAAGGCCTAATCTCTCTCGTCAAGAGAGAAGTCCCTGTGTCCCAGCAGTGGGAATGTTAATAGGGTGATGATGATGTATACATAATGGCTTCATAAAAATATTGACAAATTATGTACCAAGAGCAACCAGTAGATATTAAACAATTACAATAACTTCGTTTTAAAATGTATTAAGAAAGTGGCTCGTCAGTAGAGTTCATTATAATTTAAATGAGTACTATGAAAAATAATATACCATATCATATTTGCTATTCTGAAACACGGGTACCTCATATTACAATAGTTAAACACCACTTAGGAGTTTTGATCTATAAATTTCATAAGTTGTCTTAAAAAAGGCTATATGATAATATAGCCGTTTTTATTCTTCATTCTACCAAATAAAGACTTCGTCCGAAGTCCAAAAATGTTTTTACTCCTTTTATTTTATTCCCAAATACATATTATATAAATCTAAATTTAAAATTTAAGAAAAACCCCCCAATTCTAATGCCATAATTTCCTTTAACGTAAAACAACAAAATATTATGTAATGTGGACGCGATGCGATTTCATTTGATACCCCACACTAGTATATTTGCAGATTTTCGGTTTTCCTTACCCACTCTCACCCCCATAACTTTTAAACGGCACAACCGATTTTCATGAAACATGTCTAAGAACACTCGCGCCAGACTCACCTTTCATACAAAAATAACTAAATTGAAGTCGCTCCATCCGTTCGGGAGCTATTGTGCCACAGACAGACAGACAGACACGTCAAACTTATAACACCCCTCTTTTTTGGTCGGGGGTTAAAAAGGGAATAACAAAATTCCCCCCGTGCATAAGCTTGAACGTGCGTGTTTGTTTTCTGTACCAAAATCTCTTTTTCCAAGAGACGTTGCGTATAAAGCGAACGCGAACAGAACTGATGATGTGCACTGTGTAGGAATCAGCTGCGGATTAAACAGTCATAGCGGAAATGCCGACCCCCGTAGAGTAAACAACGCTGTTTAAGCTGAAAACTTCTAAACATTAGACTTTTCAAAAACTTTTCTAGACTTAACACGCTGTTTATTGTTGTTTTACATGTTAAAAACAAATTACTTGGGAATGAAATCCATAAGACTTATGGTTTCCGATATGTTTGTATCTAAAATATCTCTTAAAGTGTATGACTTAGAGATTTGATTTCTTAACACTTTTTGTTTAATCTTGCGATTGATATAATTTTCGTTTCATAATTAGCCGCAAATCCTGTAATTTTTTTCAAAATGGCGGTTTAATAGATACCTTTGCCAAAATGTTGGAATACCAGAAGAGTCGAGAGAAGATAAACCTGTAATCACACGATATTTGTAAATGGAACGGAACATTCGACATTGGACTGGCATTAAAACCGTGGAACAGCTGTTCAGGATCGCCATGAACAAAGACAAATTTAAGGAGCTGACTGCCAACCTTCAGTAATGAAGTGGCACCTAAAGAAGAAGAAGATGGTCATATAATAATAAATTACTACGTAACTATGGTAATGAAAACATTGCTTATATTGGATTTTATTAATTAACAGCGCAGTGCGTTAGGTAATTAAATAGTATCTCTAAAACATAAATGTAAAAATATAAAAAAAAATATGTTTAATAATATTCAAAGTAAGCGCTGTCCACCGTTAGTGCATCCCTACATGTAAATAGACATAGTAAGTACTGTCAGCAGGATAAGCGGACTTTGTACGGATCAGGGATATTAAACCAGCCACGCGCTGTGCCGAAGCGATACAGTCAACATGCATTCAACGGAAACGTTAAAAAATCCTACAGTTTTTAAATGCTTACAATATCCAGCATATGGTTTAATTGGACGTGACACGAATATTCGGCTCAATAATTCTCAAATTGCAAGCACTTTCGCCTTGGTCTGGATATATATAATGAAAAATATATATATACATGTATGTCTATTCTTTTAGTAATATCAGATGTCCCCGTAACACAAGCTTAGAGCTGACCACGGGGCTAATTGTTGTTGTGTGGATTGTCCGGAAATATTTATATATTTAATACACTATTCAACTAGGACAATAAGCTCACAGAATATTATATTATGATTGTTACCGCGTTTACACATTATATTTTTTTTATCCTACTAATATTGAGAAGAATTTGATGTACATTATTGCATGCTCATGCAAACTTACACCGAAAATTGTTTTTTTTTTATGTTATCTAGTACGTAGTTTATATTTAACACGTCATGGCCACACGTGGCCTCCATGCGGGATTTTTCCAGCCCCAAGGGCCATCTGTTCTGTTCCTTAAATCATGTCCTACCAAATTTAATGATTCTGAATATAATGAAAAGTTAACGGTATTTTTGGATTAATTTTAGACTCTACATGCAGCTATATACAAAAGTTATTAATTACGCAATTTCAATAGGTGGTTAATTAGTAATTACTACTATTGAAATTGTGTATATTTTTATTTGATTGTTATTTATTTTCATCTATTAAATAAAAACTTTGCAACCCACTTAACTGTTAGTTGCTCACACAGAGAGATTGTAAATTGTATTAAGATGTGCTTCGCAGCTCCCATGTTATTACGTTGGAGTGTAAGCTTTTAACTGAGAGTGTCTGAAAAACACTTAAGTTCAATATATAGAGATATATACTTAAAACTCTAACGCATAACTCTAACTATAGCGATAGTACGCATATTTATTTATTTTAAGCGTTTTTGTTTTTTTGAAAAGTTTTTGCAGTGGATTAGTTCTTTGTGAATAAGCATAGACTACATAAAAAAAATTGATAAGTATATATTTGACTGCGTCAGTGGCGCGGTGGAGGAAGGTCCGCTTGCGGTGCGAGGGGTAGCGGGTTCGATTCCCGCCAAGGGTCAAGTGTTTGTATGTTCTGCAAGCACTTTCTCCTTGGTCTGGGTGTTTAATATGTATAATAATAAATATCTATTTATTTATAATAATAATAATGTATGCCGTTTCAACGGCTCCCGTCGACGTGTCAACGGCTACCGACGACACCATGCGGTTGATTCTGCCGTTGACATCTTACCGTTTGTGTATTGGCATCGTGCCGTTTTGTAAATTAACACTAAAATGTCTTGCAGTTAACAAGTGCATATCTACAGAATTTTAGCATAAATAGGAACTAAAAGTATCAATGTAGGGACAGCAACGAGAACCTTCGGAATTAAAGTCGAGTACCCAACCACGCACCCTTTCGATTTGCTTCTAGAAAAATGTATGTGAGTGTAACACGGGCATTAACGAAATAAGTAGTTAACTACATTAATACATTAATCACGTGTTGTATGATTAGTTCGGAAATATTTATTTATTTATTAAGGGATAAGGCAAACATCGTAAAGAAACCGGCATGTTATGAGAGCTTTGAAGAGTTTTAAAGACACGTGACATTCACCAACCCGTACTTGGCCAGCGTGGTGAATAAAGGCTTTATCTCAAAAGAAAAGTACCTGTGTCCCAGCTGGGAAAATTAATAAGGTGTTGATGATGATTATAAATCAGAGAATACTAGCATTAATTACATGCATCAGTAAACTCCATTACGAATAAAAAATAATAAATCTAAAAAGTCAGTGCCATTATTCCTGACTACCTTGACGAGGGTCGAAAGTTTAACGGATTATAACAAGTGGCGGCACTAACTGTCAGGCACAGTCCTGGCCGCGCCACGCCTCACGGCTTAATCGCCAAACTTTCCCCTACGATTGGAGTTTTTGTGGTCGCGGCGCTAGTGTGCGCGCACCGCTAATTTATGCACTGGCAAGAGAATCCAGGCAGCCCCAGACAAGTGAACATCCTGCAACATCAGGATAGATTTTACAGGTTGATGTCAGAATGTAAGGTTTATCATTTGCTTTGACAAATACTTTAGGTAGGTAATAATTAAATCAAATTAAATCAGTAGTGGCGCAAACTTGTAGGTAAGAAATATATAAAAAAAATATTAGGAACATCTGGCATCCAAGAAAAAGGCCACCATTTTCAATCAATTGCAAATTTATGTGTCATAGTATTACTTTTGTTTTGGGTTTATATTAAACAACAACTATATTACGTCCACTGCTGTGCACCCGCATAGATATGCAATTATTTCTGTACAGAGGGGGCCACGATTGGCAGGCAGATTAACGAGCGCACAGGTATTGTGCTCCAAGAAAAGTTGTTGCCGAGCTTTTTTAAATTTGGCTAATAGTCCGGTCAATTTAGACCAAAAAATGAGAGTGAAGTTACATAAAGTCCCAACAAGCTGAATTTCAGTGAAATTATTTAAAACATAATTATAAACAATGCCTAGAAGTTCCCCATCATTCCCATGTGAGGAAAAATTTTTATTCAAGGTCAAAGGTTACGATAATGAGTTTATCGCGATTTTCAGCAAAACGGTAAGTTTTATCATAAAAGTACCTGAGACAAAATTATAGATCATGAAATGATCTATAAAAAATGTATGCATACTTTTTTTCTTACGAGCCACCGTTTCTGAGATAATAACGATTCAATAAGTATAAATCTAAATTTAAAATTTAAGAAAATCCCCCGATTCCAATGCCTTAATTTCCTTAAAAGTAAAACAACATAATATTTAGTAATGTTCACGCGATGCTCTTTCATTTGATACCCCACTCGAGTATATTTGCAGATTTTGGTTTTTCCTTCCCCCACTCTTACCCCCATAACTTTTAAACAGCTCAACCGATTTTCATAAAACATGTCTAAGAAGAACCAGGCCAAACTCACCTTTCATACAAAAAAATTGAAATCGCTCCATCCGTTCGGGAGCTATGATGTCCCAGACAGACAGACAGACAAAAAATCCGAAAATCTGCAAATATACTCGAGTGGGGTATCAAATGAAAGAGCATCGCGTGAACATTACTAAATATTATGGTGTTTTACTTTTAAGGAAAATAAAACATTGGAATCGGGGGATTTTCTAAAATTTTAAATTTAGATTTATACTTATTGAATCGTTATTATCTCAGAAACGGTGGCTCGTAAGAAAAAAAGTATGCATACATTTTTTATAGATCATTTTATGATCTATAATTTTGTCTCAGGTACTTTTATGATAAAACTTACCGTTTTGCTGAAAATCGCGATAAACTCATTATTGTAACCTTTGACCTTGAATAAAAATTTTTCCTCACATGGGAATGATGGGGAACTTCTAGGCATTGTTTATAATTATGTTTTAAACAATTTCACTGAAATTCAGCTTGTTGGGACTTTATGTAACTTCGAATGTCTAAATTGACCGGACTATAAGGGATTCGGGTTCTATGTGAGAAGATGAGAGGACAATATTCTTATTTCACATAGATATTTTTGGTTCATAATAAGTTGATTTCCGAACGAAAACCACAGCACGCTGCTTGTTATTATTAAAACTCATAATTAATTAAATAAAACTTACAACTTTACTTTTTAAGGTACTTTAAAAAAAAAAACCTTAGTTAACCTCCAAACACAAAGTCATAGTCAAAGTCAACGTCAAAACGTTTATTTCCGTACAGTTCAAACTATCCAGAGGGAAGAGAACTTTGGCATCAAAAAGTTTAAATAAGAAGTATTTAAGCAAAGAAAATTAAACACATTCCAAATTTAATGTCGCTATTTTGTTCCGCTAGTAGTGATGTCATTTATTTTATTTTGTCGTTAAGACACATGTGCCACCAGTCTACTATGAGAAATACACTCAAGTACACACTCCTCATCTATTAAGTATTCAAGACACCGTATTACCGACCTGCACATAGTTCGATATCATTTACTCGTATGAGAATTTAAGGGAAATCGCTCACGAGTGAGTACCTATTATTCGACTTCAATCGAGCATTTTCATTTCCAAGTATTTTCAATTTATTGAACCTTTACAATGTAAATGATACTTGACTGAATGTGGAGGTTAAATTTTACATTTAATATATATTTCCGCATATTAATATATGAATGTTTTAAAAGCATTGATTCATATTGAATTTCACTACCAAAATGCCAATTGTCATTATTATAGTCATAATAGTTTTTATCGTGGTTCCCCAATACCACAACTTATTCAAAATATAATAACTAATGTTCTAAATTATTCTCAAATACCAAAATCAGTAATACTTACATTAACAATTCATATGAACAATTAAAATGATGTTTTCTTTGTTACTACTTTTACAACTAATTAATAATTAATTACCTACTAAGTTCAGCAACAAAATGAAAACTTATAATCATAATGACCTAAGTAGATGTTATAATAATGTAAATAAATAACATGTAACTAATTAGTAACATTATTTCCGTCTAGCATAAAGCCGCGTTGGTTAAGTGAGAGTACAAACGACTTTCATTCAGCTATCTCCATTGCTTTGCCCTCTAAAAAGTGTAGTTGATTATGCTCCAGACATTTCCTATTTTCTCCGCCACGCATCAACTTGATTTCTCCTCGTTCGATCCCAACTTCTGCGGGTAACTTCTCCCCAAAGCATCATATAAATAAATTGTTGCGAGTCTTTATTGCTACTGGTTAACGGGAGCGTTTTTCCCGGCATGTTATAGTCTTTGGGAATTCACCTTCCATTGTGATTTCATTTTTCTCGAGATTATCATAATATCTGCACCGTACGAGGCCTTCGATATTCAATGAATAATTTTACTCTTACAATCATTATTATACCTAGTCTCGTTTCTCTGGACACAAGGGATTTTGATGTATTCAGCGTAATCGTGTTTCAAACCCACCACTTTTACTATAAACGTTTTAAACTGTTTTGATAATAATCTAGTTCTATGGACGTAGTTTTGACGGTAATGAAAGGGGGCGTAAAAAAGGAAAAATAGTCTCCCGTTTTTACGCCTTTAAAAAGACGCCTCTAATTCCTAAAATTGGTCAACTGTATTAAGGCAACATTCAGAACGGAGTAGTGCTCTTGCAGTGCTGACCCAGGACTGTTGTCGCAGCACAACCGGTTCCGAAATAATTATGTATAAGTATTTAAAAATTACAATACTGTCTGTGAGCACGGCAGTCAGGCAGACCAGTATTGAAACGTCCGCCGCAGCAATGTCAAAGTCAAAGACAAAGTCAAAACGTTTATTTCCTTTGAATCACAGAACATACATATGAATAGTAGGCGAATGAAGATGAATTTCGCCAATACAGAAGACGAACACCATAAACAACGGAACTGCCACAGTGACCTTAGTCAGAATAAAAAGAGCTCCTGCTCGTTAACACATCGGGAGCATTAAAATCAGATTAGTATAAACCAAGCGTCGTAGATCCTTGTTGCTAATGGTTGACATACAGACCATGTTAGAGGCGTAAAAAGCAAAGCGTATAGCCTAGTTTCCACCAAATGCAAATCCCAACAAGCGGGCCATGAAATTAAGAATCTGCCTCATGTGAGGCATCCATGTCCGTCGCTCGCTCCGGGCATAGAGCAAATAGGAACAATTTGTTACTAGTGTATCAGTTAGGCTGCCAGTACACTGATGGAGAGAAGATTGATGGAAGCTCCCATCGCGTAAACAAACCCAGATAAATTCCACGCGAAAAATATACAGATGTAATTTACGTGCAGCGCACTGTGGTCTTTTTGCATCGTGCCTACAAATTTATAGTAGTTTTATATCTATAAAGCAATTTGGCTATTTTGTTTGATGAATTTATTCTGCTACTGTTTCAATTGTAATGGTACTGTAATAATAAGTGAATTTGAAATAACACTTCGTTAAAAAATATTATGGCTCATCTAAAGGTACTTTTTTTTTTAAATGCTTCTTTCGCATTGTCTCGAAGAAGATTGTTTAAAATGGTTGGGGGGTGCTAGGACATATTCGCCCTTGAGCGCCGTCAAACTCGTCACCAGAAGATGTTAAGGATTCGCGCAGTAAGAAGTAAAATATTGTATTATTTAATGAGTTATTTTGGTTCACGTGTCCATGTCCCATAATAAATAAATTAATTTTTACTGACAATCAGCACTTCACCATCTTAAAATAGTCAAACTTGCAACTGTTCTCATGTCAATAAATTTACTAATTGTAAATATCTAGGGATCATGATAGATCAGCAACTCTTTTGGTGCTCACATTAAACTACTCATGACTAGAGTCCGTAAGCTAATGTAAATTTTCTAAAATTGAGGAAACGTAGCCACAAAAGAACTCCTAAACAAAATATACGTTTCCCTGGTTCAGTCAATAATAGTTTAATTGACTGGCTTCAAACACTAGAATATGAGGCAGAAAAAATATTGCAAGTAGATATTTCGGATACTTATATAAATACACACACACACACACACACACATACACACACACACATACGCACACACACACACACACACACACACACACACACACACACACATTTATTTATTTTTTATATTACCGTGCTACTAAGTCAGTCAGTCAGTATAAAACAGGCATAATGTGTTTTAAAATTTAATTATCTGTTGCCCGCGGGCGTCGTCGCCTGCGTAGGCTTGTTAAGCCCGTAGGAGTATTGAATTAGATCTAGTCTATAGTAGGTTTCAACTTCCAGTTAAATCAATTAAACCTCTTTGCCGTGAAAGAGCAGCAAACATCAAAACCTGCTAATTTTTTTTTGCCATCCAATCCTTCGCAATCCAAGGTATAACCCATCACTACTTCAGATTTCAATTTATTTTCATATTTCATATCGGTTCAGTCGGGTTGTTGTTCATTGCATTCATAAAATAAAACTAGTCTTTCAATTGGTATTCGAGCGCGGATTTTTCATAAACAATAATAAATTTATTGGTAAGCTATGTTTATAGGTCTAAATGAAATATAAATGTTACATATCAAAATCAAGATAAAGATAAAGAAAACTTTATTGTTAAATATAGTGATCTTAAATAAATAATAAATAAATAAATATTTCCGGACTACTCACACAGCATCACCTAACCCCAAACTGAGCAGAGCTTGTACTATGGGTGTTAGGTGACTGATATACTACATAGATACATTTTTTTTTGTAAATATATACATAATGATACATAGAAAACACCCAGACCCGAAACCAGAAATTGTAGATCGTACAAAATCTGGTCCCCCGGCGGGAATCGAACCCGCAACCTCTTGCGCCTCAAGCGGACGTTCGCCCACCGAGCCACAGAAGAGGTACAATTTAATAGATAGGTAGGTACACACATAAATGAAACACAAAAGATAAGAACAATGAATATTATTATTATTATTAATTTGACATTTCGCTGGTTCCCTGCGACACAGCCGCATTCCAAAATTTCTGTTTTTTCAGTAGAGCCTGTCAAAGTTTTTGCAACAGGTTTTTTAATTTTTCGGATGGTTATGGTTTTAAATTATATGATTAAAGTATAACGTTACCTGCGTCTTTTGCCCCTTAACCAGTATGTATTTTTAATTTAAGAGTAGCTTTAACACAAACACGTATAAAGCAAGATAAGTCCGTTTAGAATATAAAAAATATTAAGATTTGTTGATGAAATTATTGAATAAAACGGCGCAACTGACGAAATCTTTATAGTTTATTTAAAAAAATAAACATTATACTGAAAAATTAAAAAGTAATCGAAGAAAGGAATAGCATGCTACACTATGAAATACTCTTATCATTAAATTTTTACTTCTAAGTCATTTAGACATTATTTTCTAATAACGACTTTTCAAACTTTAATTAAATTATACTTTTAAGATCATAAATTACGATTTGAGATCTTGTTTAAATACTTATCAGAAAAGAAACATTATAATCAATAAAATGAGATTGAAATTACTAAAAAACTTGGCTTAGCCAATCAACCAGTCTTAATAACAAGTCTTATTTCTTATGTATAATTATAAAATACTTCTTACTTTGAGAATGAATATTCTTACCTAACCATTAGTTAAAAGATATGAATCAACTTTGTTTTCAAATGCTTAGCAATTATACAAAAATTAAATTATCTGTGTTACAATTAATATTTTATAACTTAGGTAAATACTTAGAGACAAAGATAATAACTCTAAACTGCGTACTTATTCTTGTACTCGTAATTGTAATGATAGAGCAATGTGACCATCTTTTTAGTGCCTAGTCAGTCATGTTATTATTTTAAGTTACGTAAGTTATTATTACAAACTATTTTAGGAACTAAGTCAGATTTATATTAAAATTAGCCATGTACTTATTGAATATATTTTTATATTTTCTATTTTTCGACACTGAAATGTATCATCTTGCTTTACGTTTTTCTTTTTCGTGATCTCCGGGGCACAACCTCATCAATAGTTATCGATTCCACACTCGGTAAATCAACGCTAGGGGTGCAGAATCAATAATGGCAGCCGGAGAATCGAAGCTAAGAGTATGGTTATTAATATCAGATGTCAGTACTAGGGTATGTGGGTTCTTCCTGAATAGTGCTGTATTGCTGAGAATTAACACTGAGTAGCTGGGGCATATTGCTGAGCGTTAGTTTCCGACCTTCGGTGGCTTTTTTGTTTTAGTTGGTAATGTTGGAGCTCTTGATAGGCCCATCCAGATCCAGGATAGGATAGGATCCAGACCGGTTTTGGTAAAATAGCTACATCAGAGATTGATTCATATATTTTATTCTTTGAAATTAATTGGAAATTGGGATCTTTGACGCTATCATCTGATGAAAAATCTGTTGCACTTGAATCATTTTCGCAAACGCTTTCTTCCACAACAAAGTTAGGTATGTTGATGATGAGTGCAAAGCTTGGTTTTCTGCTACCATGTTAAGGATTCTTTGAGTTCTTCTTTCCATTCTGTAAAATATTATACAAATAAAGAAACCACCACCACCAACACCCTACTTAAACCAGAAAGTCGTAGTTTCTATCTATAATTTCCTATCTAGGCATTATTTTACATCTTTACATTGTGATAAAAAAGCTATGAAGAAAAGTTAAAACGTGAAAGCCTTACAACAGCCAATCCCACTGATTAAAAAAAAAATAGTAAGTATTTTGGATTTATGGGATGTTTGTCACCTATTCAAAGCAATAAACAACGAGTAGTGATCAGGCATTAACTTCGCTTATTATAGATATAGACCAAGATAATCACATTGGCTGCTTGTTGTCCAAGAACAACGTGTACAAAGCTGCCGGTAGAAGCTAGTTTTTGAAATAGCCATTTTAGCTTTAAAAGTTATTCCTCATATGACAGTAATATTATATAAAACACAGTCGCATTTCAAAAACAGCTCTTTTGATTAGAAGAACAGAAAAGACTTTGCCTTGTTATTTATATTCAAAGCGGTCACATTCAAAAATATCACTACGTTCTTACTAAAATTTATAATTAAAGCGGTCGCAACACAAAATAAGGCCCCTTAGTTTATAAAATATTCTGGTACTCACCTGAATTTTTAGATCAAAGCAGCCATAACTCAAAATACGGCACTTTCGATTATAATTTTCATTACAAAACCTTGAAATTGTTCGGAAGTCCTGGTTGCAACTAAAAAAATGGCCGTATCGCTCCGAACTAACCGACTAAATTAGGTAAAACCGAAAGGGCGCTTGTGTGTTTTTGTGAAAACTATGGATAAAAGCATGGGTGTCATCGCTGCAACTCATAAACCGGTCAATTTTAGGAGCATTTATGCAATAAAAACGATTTTGGACATTTTTGGATTGCGGCTGTGTCGCAGGGAACCAACGATTTATAGACAACTAGAGGCCGGCTTCGCACGGGAGTTGTTGAGTTATGCGCTCAACAACACATTTTGCGATTCATTTTTATTTATAAGTATTGAACACTTAAAGAATAATAATTTTAAATAGCACCTAAACTAAATATAGTTTGTTGTTTATTTTCAAAGTACACACTTAAACTCCAATGAGCTCTACTAAATAAAATTACTCTACTGATATTAAACTTTCACTTTTTTATTAAGATATTGATTGCGTAGGCCATAAGCACAAAATCTAACTATGAACCATGTGTGCAAAATAAATAAAATGCATTGTTTTTATGTACTTTAATTTATATTTGTTATATTTAAAATTAGCACCATAGCAATGCCATATTATGTAAATCGGTGTATGTTACATGTGGGCTACATGCTGATTTTTCACAACTAAATCAATAACAAATATTTATCCGTCAAATGTATTTGATTCCAAAATGTTGTTATCTCCAACAGTCGTAACCAGCAACTCGTGGTAGGGCTAAAGTTCTGAAGTCGGAAAAGAGCAGCAAATAACCATAGATACAATTTTTCGTAGGTACTTATACGTGTCGACGGTGGTCATTGCGACACTTCATAACAAATATCAAAACAACGCATTAGACATTTTAGACGTCACGTTTAATGGACCACCCAACGATTTAAATCCCTTAGATCTAGCAAACTGTGTGTAAATCTAAAAGAAACAGTGTACTTCTTGTTTTGAAAATGTCTGGGTTTGATTATTCTCAAGTTAAGTACAACTTTTTTTACGTGTGAATGCAATATTATTAAAATTTTCTAATGTAGGTGACATGGTTCCAAAAACAGGAAGGCGATTCTCGCGGCTATGTTAAAATAACGAATTCGTTAAAATACCTAAAATCGCAAATCGTTTTAATTATCAACACGAAAAATGCCTTCTCAAAGCCACTTGTTGAAAAATCAGAGATAAAACTATAAATATATACATATGAAAATATTATATCGATTATTATATTTTGAATTCGTTATTATTGTCTTCCAGATCGTCATACTGACAGAAACACATGTTACAACCTGTATATTAAGAAATATGAAAAGAAAGGTGAGAATAAGAAATACCCAAAAATGTATTTAAGACCTTTCCTTAATTGACCTATATATACTATATACCAGTGACGAATTATCTCCGCTTCCATATCTTCCATATCGTATTAATGACTTTGCTAAGAATATCTTGGAAACAGCTGAGGCATGAGATATGACACCCGATTAGTACTAGTAATTTCCCCAGTGGTTAATCGGCAGGTATCATATTTTTCCTGTGTCATGGGTTTCTTGGACACTAATACACTTATTTATCGGTAAGAAAACAGGAGATTTCATAAGACTTGTTATGTGGAGTCGTTTAGTTACTGGGTAAGATGTATTATGTCGATTGCGTTTGATAGAAACAGGCTAAATGATTAAAAAAGTTACATAGGTATTCTGTTTAGTCCGTCCTAAAATACAGGTCACCTATTTTTCACTGAGGAGGTATAAGGGTTAAATTCAGTACAAATCGTACGAAATCGTTAAGTCACGCAAAACTTCAATGAATAAAAATTTATTGGTCTAAAAACTACATACATAGTTGCTTAGATCTATGGCCTCCAAACTGTAATATTGTGTTTGTATTGTAAATTATTTATTATTTAAAACTTGACATAATGTGTTATTGACTAAGTATTTGCAATTTGACATATTTATTAAGTAATTGAATTTGATGATTTATTTGTTTTGACATTATTAGTACTAAAAAACCAGTGTAAACAAAATGTTATTGTGACGTATAATACTATCATCAATTAATGACTATATTAATGACTATTAAACTAGCAAAAACCTGTGTCTTGGAGACCTAAATCAATCAATGCTCTGTATCGTATTGATATCCCGGTTGCAGAAAAAAAATACGTATACAATATTTTTTATATTCTAAAAGACGGACGAATTTATTTTTAAGTCTTCTACCCAATCGTATTGTACAAATTAACATCTTAAATGCGTAATAAAAAGTGTTTTGTTTTCAGAGTTCTGTGCCCAAAGGGAGGAAAAGGCGTACTGAAGGTGCGCTTACATAGGAAATAAAATAGCTCCATAATGAGCTATGATGGTCGGTGGCAAAGTGAGAAATATCAAAAAAAATCCGTTTCCGTCGTTTTCCGTATTTTTTGTTTTCGCCCGACTTTAAACAGGAGTAATTTATTATTTTATGACCAGGCTGTATCTTAATAGACGTGATAGATAATTAAATAATTGCGTTAAGCAATGTTCTGCGGTTGTAACATGGATGACCACTGACTTCATATTTTTTCAACTATTTGAAGCGATACTTTGTTTATAGGGAGGTTAAACAGATTTATACTTAGTTAAAATTAGTGTAAACACTGTTGAACTACACGGAAGTCTTTGGTATATGAGTTCATCCTATATTTCGGATTTATGTTTAATTGTAAACTGACTTGCCTTATATAACAACCATTGTTATAGTGTGGTTAAATAAATAAATAAATAAATATTTAGTCGATATAAAGAGAGCAAAACTGAATAAAATCACTTAACTCACTTGTGCATTCTGTTAGATTTACATTACATTAGTGTGTTATATTATGTCAAACAAAAATAAAGAGACATATTTTGTTATTTTCATTGATAATTTAAATTACGATTTTTTTATTTTACATTATTTATTTTATTTCTTAAAATACTGAATTTACTAAATACTTTCCTGTACTTAAAATAAAAACTAGTCGGCAAAATTTAAGAGAAAAATCAAGAAATCCTACATAAAATTGAGCACGCTTAGGCGGTTCTATATTAGCCGAAGGAACTACGTTCCTACCTGGTGTCCCACGACACCACATCTTTTTATATATTTTCAAAACCGTTAAAGCGCCTTTATACAAATACTTGCAAAGATAAAATCAACTGCAGCGTGCAGCGAATAGACTCTAACATATTTAACATTTCAACGATTGTTTATTTTGTTTAAAGGTAAACTTACTGTTTATAGTAAAATAAACATACTGTTTACCTAAAAACAAAATAAACAATAGTTGAAAAGTTAAAAATGTCTGAGTGTATTCGCTGCAGGTGGAACAGACACGCGAGTCCCCCAGGGCCAGAAGCCGCTCCGTGGTCACGTATAAATTACTCTAAGGGGAAAGGAACGACTCTTTGTTGTCCCACCAAAAGTTACTTTCTTCAAAGGTTTAAATCCTGACTTGAATTACGGAAGGTCGCGCTTGAAACGGTTTTTCGAAACGGTTTACTGCCAGCGTTACGTCTAAGGAAAACTCATTTAAGTAATAGCAACTATTGAAATGTCTGAAGCGGTTACTTTTGATGTTGAATGGAATTTAAATTAAGTATCGGCGGAGAGGGAAGGAAAAATTAACAGGTTAACTCGAAAAGAAATATCATTAGGAAACGGGAAAGTTGGATACATTTTTGGTGTGGCCAGTGGCTACCAGAGCGGATCTTCAATAATTTACTGAAATATGTTTTTACGGTGATAAATAGAAAACTTAAATTACAACTGTACAACACTTGATATTGATTGACCCCAAGTGATATTTTTTACAGATATTCATAAACATTTTGGTAGAATTGAACCAGAAACCTTAATCTCTTCTGGCACTTTCAATGAAATTATGCTATTAATACTCGTTACCATTTCAAGTTTCCCAATCTCAATAGCTTACAGAATCCATCATAGAAAATGATGGATATGTATCCATTCGGACACAATATCGCAATTGACGGGCAAGCTGGCAAACATTGACATTGTAATTTGACACTAATTAACCGTCGCGCGTCGGGCCACGGAAGCGATACGCGCCTACAGGGCGCTACCAGAGGCGTAGCTAGGTGACTAAGAGCCCTGGGGTAATACCGGGCCATCTTAACTGTTAAAAAGGGGGAAAGGGATGTTATGAAAATTTTGAATTTTCAGCCTATTCGGACGAAAACAGTTGCTAGGTTATTATTTTTAAATAAATATATCTTTATATTTATCTTCTGTACGTTCGTTAGTCATTGAACTCCTCCTAAACGGCTGAACCGATTTTGATGATTTTTTTGTGTGTGTATAAGTGGGTTCGCGAATGATTTAGATTCAATATGTCAACTAGGTGCGAAGCAGGGGCGGACCGCTAGTATATATATATGTATATTGTCGCATAGTGTTAAGAATGTTATTGTTATGTTTGTGTTATAATTGTGTGCACAATAAATAATAATAATAATCATTATTATTATTCAGTTCCAACACAGGTATTTTCTTTACTTAAAAGGGAACTGCTAAATTAATGTAAATTAAGTTTTGAAATAAACTTTATTTTTTGTATATATATATAATTAAACATTAACGTATTATTTGACACTAATAAACAGTCACGCGCCGGGCCACGGAAGCGATACATTCGCGTCTACGGGACCAGTGGCGTAGCTAGGTGACAAAGACATTACCGGACCCTCTTAACTATTAAGTGGGGTGGGTGGGGAGGTGTTATGCAAATCTCGAGCCATTCCGACTCATAAAAGGAGAAGGTTCCTAAGTTTTTTGCTTAATATAGAATTTAACGTTTTGGAATTTATACTTACCATTTAAAAAAAAACAACGTGTCGTAATGTTGCGGCCATTGATGTAACTCACCTATGTCAATAAATAAATAAATAAATATTTCCAGACAATGCACATAACAACATCTAGCCCCGTGGTAAGCTATAAGCTTGCTCAATAGGCAATGCTAGCAAACAAAATTTATTTTATTTAGATTACAAAGTTGGTTTTATTATTCGTTAATTGGATAAAGGATTGTTGGTAATTCTGAGGGAGCCCCTGGGCCGGAGGACCCTGGGGCTCTGCCCCGCCCAGCCCGCCCCTAACTACGCCACTGCGCGCTACCCACCCGTGTACAACGACCTTTGCTCTCGCAGACACGATCTTACGGCACAATAAATAAAATATTTTCTATGAGATAATAACATGAATTGCGATTCAGGCATCAAGCTGGACTGCTAGCTTTAAATAAATGGTTCGTAATCACGCCTTTTGACAGCTGGGGATACAGAGACTTCTCTCTTAACAAGACTTGATCAGGCCTTAATTTACCACGCTGGCTGTACGGGTTGATGAATGTCGCATTTCCTTCAAACTTGTCTCAGAACATGTTGCGGGAATTCGATTTCGTACAAATAACACTAGGATAAATCAAAATAATCTAGTTTGTATGATTCTAGCTTTATTTGTTTTGGAAAAATGGACGCTCATAATCAATTTGTAACGCAAAAGACGTTTCAATCAAAATTGCACAACCGATAGACATTCGGGCTAGACGTACGGATCATAGATTTTCTAGGGAAAAAAATTCTAAATTAGATACAGTCACACAAGATTTTATCTGCACTCATTGTACATAACTGTAATTCACCTATTCCTAAGTACAAGCAGAAGAAATAATTGTTCTAAAATGTTCAATAAAGTATTACAAATGTTTTATTTTTAGGGTTGCATTGTATAGTTCCATTCATGGACAACTATTAGAAAACTACTGCCACAGCTATATTTTATTCCAAACCTACAATTCGTATATTTCTACCATAACCTAATACGTGAATGTTACGGGATAAACCTCACTATTAAGGTTAAAATCAATGGTCGATGAAAACATTGTACGTGGATTTAGATATCTGATTAAAAGTATGTGGTTTTCTGAGTACAAACAAAAGCATAATAAAACTAAATTTAAAATTTAAGAAAAACCCCCGATTCCAATCCCTTATTTCCTTAAAAGTAAAACACCATAATATTTTGTAAAGTGCACGCGATGCGCTTTCATATGATACCCCACTCAAGTATATTTGCAGATTTTCGGTTTTCCTTCCCTACTCTCACCCCCATAACTTTTAAACGGCACAACCGATTTTCATGACACTTGTCTAAGAACACTCGCGCCAAACTCATCTTTCATACAAAAAAAAAAGGTGTGTGTGCGATTCACACACGATAGAAGTGAAACTTTAGTAAATCGACGAAATAATAAGAAGAATAAAAAAAAAGTGTGTGTGTGTCAGCTACGACGCACGATTGGAGTCTACTACTTACGAACTATAATTATGTTAGATATCGAATAGAAAAAAAGGGTAAATGAACGCATCTGCTAAAATGATAAGAGAAACAAACATATATCTGTAATTATTCGGATTATTTATATTACTTCAATAAAGCGTATTACATAAAGTATGTTACAAAATAATATAAATAAAATACAGCAATACCTCTTTGCGCGATACTTCGTAGTCTCAACTACGAAGTATCGCGCAAATTTAAATAAAGCATTGTATTTGTGTCTCTTACCATTTCCGTTTCATCTTTTTGCATCCGGTTTGAAATCACTACGATTCTATAGAAGTTTCACTTCAAAAACTTAGGTAATTGAAATCGCTGCATCCGTTCGGGAGCTATGATGTCCCAGACAGACAGACACACAGACGCGTCAAGCTTATAACACTCTCTATAAACCCTCTTTTTTGGTCGGGGGTTAAAAATGCTTATTCGTTTACGTGGGAACACGTTAAGTTTTTAGAGAATAATGAATCTCACAAACAAGATGTTTAGTAAAATAATCAATCACACATACAACCACAATAATTAATAAAAATATAGCCTCTGGTTGAATATTGAACTTTACTACTACTATCAGAACTCAGTGTATGGAATAATGAGCCATAGGTCTTGAGGAAGCGGTGGCGTGGGGCCGCATCCCTCAGAGCAGTTAATTTGCAAGCAGATGTCACATCATCGCTCATCGGGTAATTTCTGTGATCGCGTCGGTAACACTTGCTTAGGGGAGGTTAATCATGTTGAACTTGTAATTCCGTGATACGGCTTTATTTCTTGATTTATTTTGTTAGAAGCTTTTTATTTGCGGCTTTGCGCCCAATTAAGAGGTGATGGATTCATTTTTTTTAAATAAAAACATCAGCCCTGCAGACATTTCATGAAAACTATGAGTAAAGTTACTATAAATCGCATAAAGCTAAAAATGGCCATTTATGTTGGAAACAAATGAATTCTCTTCAATTAATCCTACTACTATTATAAAGGCGAAAGTTTGTAAGTATGGATGTTTGTTACTCTTTCACGTAAAAACTACTGAACCGATTTAAATGAAATTTGGTACACAGAATCTCTAGAGCCTGAAAAATAACATAGGCTACTTTTTTACCGCGGGAAAACGTCATTCCGCGGGAAAATCCATTATAACGCGGGTAACACCGCGGGGCACAGCTAGTGATTATGATAAAATCTGAAATTGCTAAAAATTTATTAAACGAAATTGAATATATAAATAATCATCGAATGATAGGAATTATTTTGTGATTATGAATTTCGGCCTAAGTATTAATCTAAGTTAATAAATAAGTCTAAGTTTTGTAAAACCAAACAATGGAAATAAATGATTTTGTATCTTGTATCTATTACGCAAAAAAAACTTACCAAGTAAGGTAAGGTAAGTTTTGTTTATGGCTTAAGACGAATAAATTTAGTTACAAATCGCATTTAGTACAAGTGTTACTTTACGCGAAACTTCAATGCCCTATTTCCTCTTGTGTTTTCGTAGGCTAGCAGAAAAGTTAAAAAAATACATGCACAATTTTTATAAATAATCTAATAATTTGTTTAGTCATCTACCCTAATTGTACTCCTGGTTGTATATTGAGTGTTGAATCAATTATTAGCAAGCCATTAAACTGAGGTTTGTAGTTACTTATCTACTTTGTCACCAGGCAAGTTACGACGCCGCATTTAATCTCGTTTAGAGCTCAATTAGTGAAATTACTGTTTTATTGATCAATTACTTACGAAGCTACGACACCTTTTCTTGGATAACTGTAGCATAAAACCTGAATGTGACCTTTGTATATATATACGATAGGATTTCATTCGCTCATTTCACTCAAGCTTTAAAAATGTTTAAAAATAAAAATGTATTAATTTTTTTAGTTTTTTGTTTTAATTGTCTGAATTTGTCAAATTAACTCGATTGTAACTAGAAGTGTTTACGCTGGATATAGAACCGTAATTAGTAATTAAAATATCATGGTATGCGTAATAAGGCCGAACTTCAGTCTCGTAATTTCGGCATGGTTTGTCTCAATACTAATCCAGTAATTTTAGGCGTTTTAAGACCCAATATGCGGAATGATTCCTTTTGAGCCGAATTATTGTATCTATCTGTTTAAGGGCGTTGACATGAACATGTCCAAAATCGACATTCATATAAATATAAAACAGTTATAAAGACATTAAGAAATATCATAAACCTTCGCATTCAGGATTCGAAACTGCATCTCCGGGAAAGCGCCGCGACGTGCTACCAATTTCTTTATTATTAATTTTATTACTTTTATATCTTTTTTTATGTTTGTCTTACTAATAAGTAATGTCTTAGTAATATTATTTTTTAAGTTAATTAAGTTTAAACTAAACCTGCTAGTGGTTTTTCTTTGTTTTGTTGTATTTTGTGTTTTGATGTGTCAATAATTGTTTCTCTTTCTTTCTTTCTTTCTCTTTCTTTCTCTTTCTTTCTCTTTCTTTCAATTAGGTCAAAATCCTTCTACATTTTGTAATATAGGGAAAAGCCCCGAATTCTGTGTGCGAAGGTTACGGTTGTGTCTTAATCTTTTTCTGCATAACATTTAAGAAAGACTAACGGAATAGTGAGGTTTATCAATTATGAAAAATCATTAGGTAAAAAGGGGTCACAAAAACAGTTTTTTCTCAAATATACAATGTGTATTTTTGAACCTTGATCAAACGAATTGTGCGGGACACAACATAAATTTATCGATAAAAATCTGATAAAAAAAATTATATGAAAGGCCATATTATTTTTTTTATCCGATAGCTATTAAAAAAAACGCCGATTTAATATTTTTTTGAATTAAAACTACTTCATCTGCTTTTTTCTTCGTTTCTGTTTGAGTAAACGGGTATTTTAAACAAAGTAGTCTCATTTGAAAGTAAGATAGTTTACCTAGCTAAAAAAATTTAAAGAAAATACAATTTTAGTACAAAAGCCAATTATTACTTTTTTGTATAAAATTTAACATCGATTTTTATTATATTTTTGATTTGTAACTTTTAAACTGGATTATTGAGGTGTACTTTTTTCTTCATAATTTATTCTACAAATCTCTTCCAAAAAGTATGAGTCTACCTCTTTTCGTTGTCATGTTATTAGCCATTTGAATTAGTTACTTTCCGCCTTGTACAAAGATCACATCACAGAAGAATAAAACAAGGCAAGATAAGATGATACGGAACGAAGCCTTTGCCCGACAATGGGATATTAACGGTGGATAAAGATAAGATTAAGAAATACAACATTTTAAGTTATTGTAAGAATAAATTTAGTACAATCAATTAATTTATTGATTCTTCAAAATATTTACCATTTTTCTCAATGCATATCGTTGCACGTAAAGCCACACTGCCTATCCTATACCATATACCAATGAGCCGATAATGTTACAATTTTATATAGACTTCCGACCTCTAGACAGATCGCGAGATATTTGCGAAAAACTGATTTCCTTTTGACCGTTATAACTTTAGCCGTCACGATTACAATGTAGACTTTTCACATCTTCATTAAAACGCCGTTATAATGGTTTATACAATAATTCAGTCCAGTAGGATTTTTTCCGAATATGGAATCTGAAATTAACTGAATTAACTAAAATGACTGGACAATACGAAATTCAACATTTCATACTTTCGGAACGTCTTTTGTCACTTATGACTTGGTCAATACATTAAACTATTGTATGAACATTCTCAAATAGGTTTTTTAGAAAACTGATAACGCATAGGTTCAAAATAAATTTATCTAGAATACGTAATAAAAACAGAGTCCTTGGAGATTTTGGGCTTGTAGGAAATAATTACCTAAAAATTGTGTAACATTGTTGTTATTACCTTGATCGATATACAAAGTAAACAAATAACCTCCAAAATGTTCATTAAAGTAAAACAATGGCGAGGCCTGTAAACAGAGTCCGTCCTTCGGGCCATTTGTTTTAGCTCACTGGTAAGTTTGATGTGGAAAGCCCGTAATGGTAGTTACTATTGAAATATTTAGCTTACGCCCACTGTGATAGGTACCTACACGTTGCTACGCTGCAATACATCGCAACGATAACGCGAGGTTTATTGAATCGTTTCTTAGCGGTTTAATTTTGTTAGTAAATCCATAATTTGAGTATCGGGAACAAGAAAATAAAGATACAAAAAGAGTTCGAATAATCTGTGTCAAAAAAAAACATAAAATGTATTAGCTGCTTTTATAACAAAATATATTCAATAGATGCTGTATATTCGATTAGAAGTTTCTAAATTTCATTTACCCCGATTAATTTATTGATTTATTTTCTGGATTTTAGATCTATTAAACTACAAATACCCACAATAAAAAGTGCTCATTCCCTCCAACAGATTTTTGTAAAATATAATAAGTATTTATTAAAAATACTAGCTTCGCTACTCAGCAGCCAAAGTCTGCATCTTCGTGTTGGGGTATATAAGCTTGGAACAAGTTTTCAGCTTGCCATAAATACTCAAAAATCGATGCCAGCGTCTAGGTTATTCTCATTTCAAGGTAAATTTAAAGCTATTCAGCGCCTAATAGATGAATTAAAAAAGTGCAATAGTCCTTAAAATTGCAATTTTTATATTTGTCTTTTCGATGAAAAACAATTATAATTTGAACAAAACCCGAATGCTGGTTAAGTTTTCTTGTATATTATTATGCCTAGGTACATAGAGGTTACTCGCGAAAGTTCAAAGAGCTAGGTGAAACACTATTTGTGTAAATGAACTTGTTTCGTAAGGCGCCTCGTTCGGCGCAGCTTCGTTTAAAGTTTTAATCACTTTGGGGCCGTGATAAACAAATTTTAATTAAGTTTTAATATCAGCGCTTAATTGGTGAGGCGGCGGATATTACAATAATTCACTATGAATATTTTCAGATAGCGGTAATTGAAATCTTATAAGATTAATGTCATTTCGTTATTCGCGAAAAATAAAACCAGGCAAGTATTTTCAGTTATTTGGACATGAATTATTCACCAAAAGAAAATAAATGGTAACTACACGTTGTTTTTTTGAGTATGAAATGTTTATGTGTACTGAATAAATATTTTTCTATTCTATTCTATAGCCCTACTTTGGAGTACGGAAAAGGTACTTACCTACTAACGTTCCCACAGCTGGGACACAGGGACTTTCTTGGCGAGAGAGATTGGGCCTTAATTCACCTCGCCGCGACGGCCAAGTGCGGGTTGGTGAATTTCACATGTCCTTCAAACTCTTTTAAAGTTCTAAGAACATCCCGGTTTCCTCACGATGTTTGCCTTCACCGTTAAAGCACGTGTTTAAAGCGCACATAAATTTCTCAAGAAGAAAAATCCAGAGTTGCGTGGCGGGGTTTGAACCCGCGACCTCCGGAATGAAAGTCGAGTGTCCTCCCACTTAGCCAACACGACTTAATACGTGGTTATGGGAGTAATTTATTATTCTATGGTATGGGTATAATACCCATACCATAGAATAATAAATTACTATAATAATTTTAGTACATTTTTGTGAAATAAGTATTAGGCACGTGTATATTTCTGTGGTTTATTTGACAAAATATGTCTCCATGGCTGTGCAAACTCAAAAAAAAATTTAAAAAAAAAAAGGTGTGTGTGCGATTCACACACGATAAAAGTGAAACTTCCGTAAATCGACGAAAGAATAAGAAGAATAAAAAAAAAGTGTGTGTGTGTCAGCTACGACGCACGATTGGAGTTTACTACTTACGAACTATAATTATGATATATATCGAATAGAAAAAAGGGTAAATGAACGCATCTGCTAAAATGATAAGAGAAACAAACATATATCTGTAATTATTCGGATTATTTATATTACTTCAATAATGCGTATTACATAAAGTATGTTACAAAATAATATAAATAAAATACAGCAATACCTCAATAAAGCGCACTTAAACCTTCGTAGTCTCAACTACGAAGTATCGCGCAAAGAAATTTAAATAAAGCATTGTATTTGTGTCTCTTACCATTTCCGTTTCATCTTTTTGCATCCGGTTTGAAATCACTACGATTCTATAGAAGTTTCACTTCAAAAAATAATTAAATGAGTGATTACATTTATTAAAACTAGCGGCCCGCCCCGGCGTCGCACGGGTATAAAATTTTCCCGGAAATTATTCGAATTTTTATCATATTAGATGAAGTAAAATAATGTTATAATATTTCTTACTTATTTCTATAACCCAAATTTTTATATTGATTTTCCATAATACTAAATTTGAAAAATTTCAAAGAATATAAGTAAACAATAGATTTCTTAAATGCTGTGCAAGAGCTACCAGATTAAATCACCTACATTAAGAACATATTTATGCTTGTTCAGACTAAAACGAAGACTTTAATATTTATACATATGCAGGTACACACTTCTGACGAGTCTATTCTTACCTTCGACCTGAACAATCCGCTTAACATCATAAATGTCATAATAAAAAGGCAAGTAAATACAAGATGAGGAGCAAAAATATCAAACCAAGTGACGGTTCTTAAGGATCTGACATTCTGGATTCCAAGATTAAATTCAAGCCCCGAGGTACAATTCCGGCGACGTCCTTGCACAATGAAAAATGTGGTATTATCTCGATTTCAGCTGTCGGATTCGCCGTATAAATATTTCGTCTCAACTTTTTATGGCTATAAGATGTGCTATAATTTTTTGCTATTGCAGATTGCGTGGTAGATAGAAATATGTACTTTTATAATCTCATTTATTCATGAGAGTTACTAAATTACATTCAAACTTACATGAAGGAGTACCCTTTCGAGACTAACTCTTCGTAGCGTACAATGGAAATCGTTTACTCAATCAATGATCATAGGGACGTCACCTTTGTGCACATCTGAATCGATATCGATACTCTGCAATTATTTTTTTTGAGATATCTAGGACAATAATTAGAAAAATAAATAGTCTACTCAGATCCTTAATCCGTTAAGTAAGCGAAAAGGTGTAGAACGAGCGACTCTTCGTTAAGAAAACGGCTATTTTGAGACGGAACATCATTTCGTTACGAAATTCAAACATCTCTCCTGTTATTTAAACAGCGTCCATATGCTTGCATCTATTTAATTCCGTCTTAGCGCATTTACTTAATTGTAGAAGTATAAGTTGAGAAACTAATTTAAAAAACGAAATGTAAGAGTCGTAGTAAACAAATTCAAAGTATCGTCAAAGGCTCTGGGTTTATTCTCTACATTTAAATCTCGTGCATGCTTGTTTGCTCGGCTATAGAAAACATATTAAATAATGTATAAAACATTTTAAAATACTATAATTAGAAACAGTTATAAGCAAGTCCGTAACTGAGAGCCCGCAAACAAGCAGTACCTAGTTAAGCTTAGACAATGTACAGCTACGGCTTGGCGGCTCTGACCGCAATCTTACGCACCTGTGACCAGCTGCTTTTGACGTCATCCCGGGATATACCAGCCCCAGACTCTAAGCCCTTAGCCCAATCTCTGTGAAATGCCTGTAAATTCGAAATAGGACAGATAACTTTGCTTTACTATGTCTCAAAATACATTTATTCAAGGTACTATACATAGACTTATTATAATTTAAAGTAAACCCAAAAACTGCTGAAAGTTTCTTTTTGTGGTTTTCAGCTATTGGAAGAGTGATTTAAGAGGAAGGGTATTCGCGCAAAACCGGAACGGGCTATCTTGTTCATAATAATAATATACGCGGTTTTTTTTTTGTGATAGAATTAATAATTTCTTATGGGAGGGTCACTAAACACGGTGAATCGGATTTTCCACGAAATTGTCTAACGGCAACGTAAAACATACTTTATACACAGTAGATAGAATTTAATTTCAAGAACGTAGTTAAGACTATTCGAAATCAAAGAAAGCCGTGTTGGCTAAGTGGGAGGGCACTAGACTTTCATTACGAAGGTTGTGGGTTCAAACCTCGCCACGCACCTCTGGATTTTTCTTCTTGAGACATTTACGTGCGCAGGCAAATTGTGAGGAAACCGGGATGTTCTTAGAACCTTAAAAGAGTTTGAAGGACATGTGACATTCACCAACCCGCACTTCGCCGGCGCGGCGTGGTGAATTAAGGCCTATTCTCTCTCGCCTAGAGAAAAGTCCCTGTGTCCCAGCAGGGGGAACGTTAATGATGATGATGGAATCAAAGATGCATGTATCAACAATACGATTATTCAACGATAAATGGTGTTTTAAACAAAATTTGTCTAAACTTTAGGGTTTACCTCTCTCGTTTATAGATGTAGCTCTCGTTAAAAGTTGACGACGCGACGGCTGAATCTCGATGTCAAAAATGGACCGATGGACCGACAAGAAATTTATACAGACAGACAGTCACACGGAGGTGTTCGCATCGCAATTTAGAGACTTTAGCTACTTCAAGCAACTACCGAACCACTACAAAAATATATCAAATGAAGGATTTTTTGAAGGCCCGAACACACGTACATTACGTTCATTCGCTTTATTTACCCATACCATCTGCGGGCTTGCGGTCTTTAAATAAGATTAGTTTTTTATGAAATATTTGTTTTTACTTTATTGTTAAGTATTACACGGAACCCTCTGTGTATGAGTCCATCTCATACTTATTGAACATTTTTTATTTTTTATCTGATCTAAGTGAGCAGAAAAATTGTTCATGGAACTCATACTACTCACTACTGTTTGATTATTAAGACCAGTTTATTTGAGGAAAAGGTTTTCATACAGACGCAAATCCTTTCTACGTGCCTTTGTATAATCAACAGGATAAGAGCGTGCTCTTTTGTATATAAATCTAAAGGATATAGCGGAACTCCGTGAATAAAACGATCTCGAACAACATTAGGTACGATTCAATTGTGTTAGGTAAATGTCAAGTATCACGTGGTCTCGCTTATATTTTGTATTGAAAAAGAAAAGCGCTATTTACACGAACCAAATTTATTTGCAGTTGTTATTGACCGTGACTTATACCGAATACAATGCGACTACATTCTTAATTATTATAGTGATTAGCGGTTATCATTTGAGGTTATCTAGTTGTCACCACCTTCTGCTAACAAATTAGAAGAAAAACTATTTGTAGAGGGTCCGGTTTTTTAGGTAGAGGACAATTACTTAAAACGCACAAATCGGCAACATTTTACCAAGCTTAGCGTCTTTATCAAAGGTTTTTGTTTATAATTTTAGTAACTTTTTAATTAAATTCATTTATAATGCTATCACATGTCAACAACTTTAGAATAAGGGAACTTTTGTGTCAACATCATCATCATTACAGCAGTAGGACGTTCACTGCTGGACATAGACCTCCCTCAAAGATCTCCAGTTATATCGGTTGGAAGCGGCCTGCGTCCACCGTGAACCCTAAAGTCTGCACTGTATCAAATCATCCGTCCATCTTGTAGGTGGACGTCCTACGCTGCGCTTGCCTTTTTTCATTTTCTAACGGTTAGTAAAATATATTTTTTGAGATGAAATTAATTTTTTAATCAAAAATTTAAAGCTACAGACAGGTAGGGTATTTCACAGATCTACAAAAGCATAGAAAAGACACTTTCATCCATTCTTCCATACATTTTTAATATCACGTGTATGTCACGATAACTGTCATTATTTTGCCACAGATTAGAATGATATATTTTATCATGACACCGTAACAAATAATTCCACGCTAATGATAAACATTGAACCCTTTTCATAATCCTCATTTGTTAGCCGCGAATTCTGGTTTAATGTGTCTATTTAATTAATTAAACTGTTTAAATTAGATAAGGCCACCGTATCAAACACAACACAATAGATCGTCGCTATTGTTGCTGTAATGCGACAAATTGGACTATAAATGTCAATAAATTAGTTTTATTTCTTATGGGGTTTCACCATTTTTGTTTAAAATATCACAGGTTAGGTTAATATGTCTCCAATTTTTGTGGGTCTGACATTTTGAAGTTGGTTATCGAGGTTTTCGAGATAAATCGGTTTATATTAGTAGTAGATATTCGTACCCGATATTGATATTCTATATTCCCCACATAAAAATATTCGTTCAAAGATTATTAATATTCTATGAATTAATGGTTTAGTAATGCGACAAATTCTGATTGCAATATTCACGAATATTTGAATTTAAATCATAATAATCATAACTGGTCGAGTTACTAGTCGAGAATAATATAAAATAAATTGGATTGGCTCAGATTAAATAATATTTCAGTACTAAAATATCTCGATTATTAATATTGTTCTGAGATCGGTGCGGTCAAACGGCTTTTAGTATTTTGGTTACGTTTACCATTTAGTGCGAATTATTAATATTTAGTTTAAATATAATAAGTTATTATAAATTATTATTATTAATCAAATGCAAGCAATGTTATTAATGTTAATAATTGGCAAAATATTACCATTTTGACTGTCTATTTAACAAGTAGTCATGACAGTAATTCGTCATTATGTATATATAACAAATGTGAGGTAGGTATCTGTATCTACCTCACATTTGTAATCACTTATCCTGAAATATTAGTTTAAATATTATATTATTACTAAACGGAAAAATTCAAAGGTTATCTTATATATATATTATTATCTTATACTGATGAAATATCTTTTCCATCCTTTATGTATCATCTACTTTAAGAAAAACCTTAAAGTAAATTATACTTGTATATGTAATATAATCTGCCTAATAATAAAGTTACAAGATCTCGATAGTTTGGATTTAGGTATGTTTGTGAAAATTAATAACATAGAAACTAATATCTCGAAGTTTGAAAGATTCATGAACGACTAGAGTCTGCCCTGCCCTGGGAGCATATGGCTCTTTTATTTACAAGGCAAAAACATACAAACATTGTATTAGTAATATATGACTTTTGTATAGTGATGTCCTCTTTTCGGCTGCGTATGTAACCGTGGTTTGAAACAACAAAACAAGAAAACAAAAACAACAACATAAGAAATTTTTCTCCTTGTAACCAGTTACACACTATTAAATATATTTAGAGACTCAAAAATACTTTTTATTTTAACCGACTTCATTGTTTATAATGTTATCAAAGAGATTATTAAATTTAAAAAGACTTGACCCGTAATCTTGACTCTATGAATCTACATACCTACCTCTTCATTGTTTCTGCTATTCTGGTACCTGATGTAAATTTTTCAGTTCTAGTATGAATGGTTCAATTAATTAATTCTAAAATTGTTAGGATTTCTGGCTGGCTGACAGATAACAAAAAATAAAATAAAATAACTTTCTTGTGTAGTTTATACTCGCAGCGGTTACAAAACAGTTACCAAAACGGCCGAGAATATCTTAGCTTGTGATGTTAAATGGTTACGAGACAACAGAAAAAATTCTTAGTTTGTAACTGGTTACAAAACTCGGTTAGGTACGCGGCCTAAATGGTTTTCCCACAAAAATGCCATTGGACAGATAATATATCAAAGAAGTGTTATAATAGGTACTAGCAGTAAAAAAACCTTGCGCTAATGTTCATTGTAAAGGCAACAAATCACCAGCAATCAAACTAACGGTCGACCTCTATTTGTTAGGAGAGAAATAAGTTAGTTTGACCGTGTGCGTACGTTACACTAATGTCGGTAGATAAAGGAAACGAAGTCAAATGAGCTTCGGCGAATCGTATAAATTATGCCTGGCAACTAACGTAAATTATATTGCGTTCAACAAAAAAAAATCTAAAATAATTTTAATTATAATTAGCTTTATACGCCACGACAGACCACGGTGTGTAGAGTGATATTATTACATTATAATATCACTCAACACACTTTTAATCTCAAAAATACAGTATTTTTACCAAACGTATAAGCATCAATACCTACTTCTATTAAACAACAAAATCTTACTGTTGAACTCCTACTAATAATAATTTAAAAGTGAAAGTTTGTATATGTACTTACGCACTTACATCCAAGCGTGTAATTAAATGTGTTGGTTAATATTTCACGCAAAAAATTATGAGCAGTTTTTGATAAGACTTATTAGTACCAATATAGCGTACATATCTATCAAATTAACACATACGCTCCTTTTTAAAACAGTTAAATACCACATTTAGCAGGAAAATCTATGACTATATATATATACAGGGTGGAAAAATCGAATGCCACATGGATGGCAACTACCTTAAATATTGTAAATAGCACATTTTGTGTAAGGGAGACTTTCCTTTGATTTTAAAAACAATCAATACTGCATTTAAAAATTTATGAAAAATCGCTTGCCTCAGTCGGGACTCGAACCGGTCAAATGTGACAAAAAATAATGTGCTCTATTTATGATGCAGATTGAAAGGGTTACTGATAAAGTTCATTTCTTCTCTAAATAACAAATACAATCAGAATAACGGAAGGCCATGAAAATTGTACACGAAAAATTAAAAGACACAAAATAAAACAATATTCATTTAATAACTTTACTACAATTAAAGTAGTTGCTCAAAATGCCGCCGCGGGTGCAAAACTAGTATGTAATAACGAGTATATAAATATACGTATGTATATTTATATATTTTTCATTTTGATGTGGTCACATATAGTAGTTAAAGTGGTAATGAAATAATTAGGTGCTGCCGTAATTCTGTCAAGTGGGCCTAATATTTTTTACAAAAAAAATCTATCGAAACAATAGAATGGCAATCGTCAGTAGCAAAACTACAAGACCATGCCAAATTATATCCTAGAAACACAAAGCCAACACGATTTGAGGATATGTTCCACTGATTGAGTTAATTTTCACAAAATCGCTTTACGGGATTCCTCACATGTTGTTCCGGATTATTTCACCCTACGGTACCATTTCCAGGAAATTGTTTTCGCGAATTCTTTTGGGCTTTGTTGTGAAATGAGGTTTTCATAGTGGATTGTAAATAAACACGAGAATAAGGTTTTGATTCATGTCATAATCTTTTTATCTTTGCGTGTCGTTGCTTTGATTCGGTGGCTGTTACGAGAAGTAGACGTTGCACCTATTTTTACTCATCCATACATTTTCTAAAGATTTCATGGTAAATATTGGCATGAGTTAACGAACTGTGCTGACAATGTTATTTTCTTGATAGTTTTTGTTTAAATTTAAGAACTTTTTGTCCAAAATACCATTTATCATTACTTACTGACCCAGCCAGACTTCGTGCGAATGCTTGATAAAACTTCTCTTTGACTCTATCTATTAGGTAGGTACATTATTCAACTGAATTAAAATCTATTGAGTAGTTAAAAATAATTAAGCAAACAGACAGTGTAAATATAAATTTCAAGCTCACGGAAAATGTTTCCAAATCTCTGAGCAAAAGTAAAAAGTTATGGTTAAAATGTAAAGCAATCTCGGTCAGTCAGTCACTGACAGTTGTCAGTTGACTTGATAGCTCTATATTTTAACGATTGGCTAATTTACCTCGAAAAAAGTCAAAGTCAAAACGGTAATTTCCTTAGGAGCACAGGGCATTACATGAACAGGTCGAATTAAAGTTAAGATTGTGTAACGGGCCGTTTACTAGAAACTGAACTAACGCTGCAGCGTTAGTTTGACGTGACTATCAGTACGTCGAGCGTACATGTACGCTCGACGTACTGATAGTCACGTCAAATCATATTGGTAAGAAATAGGTTTATATACGTCGGAATGTTTTTGCTATATGTAAAGATAGATACATACTCTAAGGTAAAGTTAGTCTAAGCTTGTACATATTTATTTGTTTCTGGCGTTACGCGACAAAAAATACGCGATTAAAATTCCCTAAGTGTAGTATTTTTTTTTATTTATTCAAGTATAAATAATTTAAAAATCAACAGAGCAACCGTACAATTTAGCTCACTCAAATTCCATAGACCATAGGTTTATTTGATTGACTCTTCTGTCATATCTTTAAATATGAAGGATCAGGTTAAACAACATTTGGAATATAAACAATAGTCTCATTATTTCAGTAATGTAATGTCTTGTTTAGTGACTCGACAATGCGCTATTACCTATTACACACAGCGATATTTCGCAATCGAAGGTTCCGCAAACTCATTAGTGGAGGCATCGGGAACTGGCCAGCGGGCGGCTGATTGACGCGCGGAAATGATTCGCTCGCCGGCGACGCTATCTCAGGTGCTTCGCTCATTTGTTCCCTATATTTGATGTTTGCACAGATAACTGACTGCAAACCGCGTGCCCATGGTCAGCTAAAATGAAACTTTGTTTGTTTTGTCTGTCATTTTGCCGTCATTGGTGTGTACTTGCCAGTAATATTTGAGTTCAAATTTAGTCTATGTTTGACACTGATTCGCGTAAAATCATAATTAGGGTTAATCGTTGTAATTAGAAAACCAAGCCTGTTTTTTTGTGTCATGCTGATCATTTGCCCTGTCAGATCTGGATGGACGCTTTAAAAACCTTTTAGAATAACGCCGCCCGTTCAACGCTGACTACGGTCAGCGCTCACAGTATTTCCATACCATAGAAAATAATGTCGTAATGTGGTCCGGAGAAGCCATCTTCTAGGCCTTCATGCTCCATCTTAGACCACATCTTCACTTTACATCCGGTGAGATTGTGGTCAAATGAAGGCTTATCAATAATAAAAAAAAAAAAAAAAAAAAAGCTGATTTTGTGTCACGCTGATCATCGGCGCTGACACTGTATGGAAATATTATAGCTTTTTGTTTCATAGTTAAACTAATGGGGCGTTGTAGAAGTATAAAGTAAAGCATTTTTTCAGATGCGATTCTCAACATCCGAAATAACGAAGTACTCAAGAACCGGAAAATAAAAATTATAAATTTCATCTAGACAACAAAGAGACACCCATGGAGCGCTAATATACCTTCAGAAAAGGCGCAACAATTATCTGGAATAGTCAACAGCACGTCGCGTTAAATGCATGTAAATAGCAAAAACTAACTTTTCCAGCAGCTAAACTCAATCCCAAAACTTAAATACCCGTTAAAATTTCCAGCACGATGCAGGTGAGCAAAGCTAAAGAGTAGACGTCTTAAAACAGTAAAAGCGTGAAAATATTGGCGAAACGTAGCCTACAATTCCATTTCATCCGACATCGTCTGAGTGCAAAGGCGTGTCGGCCCGGCCGGACCGCCGTGAAAACTCTCCGGGAAATATGGCTACTGATGGAACCTTAATGTTTCCGACTTGGCCCCACTTGCGGTCAACCGCTCTTCGATGTGTCCTATAAACTTCCACGATAATAACGATACTGACAGCGTCTGACATATTATGAGCCGATCTAACTGTGCCGAAAGCTTTTATCGCCTATTTGTGTTTGGACTAAATTGGCGAGTGATAGGTTTTTAATGGGAGATATGCCTTAATTTAAAAACTGCTGTTTTTAGGATACTTTCATTTAGTTTATTTTTATGATATGATATTCACCATAATGCTAAAAGGTTCAGAAATGCTACAACTAATTAATATTAAGTAAAAATGTTTAAAAAAATATATTTAAAACTAGTAAAGACTATCAATAAGCGAAAAGGTACATTATATACATACCGTACATTATATACATACCGTTATGTACATAACGCTTAAAAATTGAGATAGAATTTTATTAGACTACATACTAGGTACCTATACTCTAAATTATAGTCAGATAGAGGTATTATGAGTTAGCGAACTTTGAGTGGGGACTTTGTAGCGGGTTTGTGATTAAGCTCTAACCCCCGTAATTATAAAAAACACATTTTGTATCAAACTTATAGGGAGTTCAATAAAAGTTTTCACCCTAGTTTATCTCTGTAATAGTCGCATTTAGGCACAAATAGGCTTATTGTGTGTATAAGCCGATGCAGTTTTATTAACCAGAAATGGCAGTTTTTATGATTACGAGTTCATTACTTAAAATGTTTTCAAAGTATAGTAATTATTTAATCCCACAACGAAACCATAATAATACCGCGGGCAAACCAGGAAGATGCAAGTAACGCTTGTGTTTTGCAAAGAAGTTTATCTAATATTACAAAACATAAGAGCTTAAGAAAGGCAAACTTTGCCCTGAGCTATAAAAAATAAACATCTCATCTTATCTCATAAGTTTCGGGGGTAGCTCTTTGTGAAATGACACCTCTGGGCATCTTTGTCGCCCAACAAACGCCCCGTGAAATTGAAACAGACCGGTCGCTCCATTTTCCGGAAAATTCCTGTCAAATACCTTCTTTTAATCTTGAGAAGCCGTTATGCTTTGAGCTTCAGCATAAAATTATGCTATAAGATTGAACTCGTAAAAGAATAGTTTGATGTTAGATGAAGCAACGGTAAAGAAAATTTACCAGAATATTTTTTGGGGCATGACTTAAGACACTGTAGTTGGTCCGTACCGGCATTGCAGGGATACGGAAACCTTCCCCCTGACTCATTCTAAATATAACTGAAAACCGCATAACGATCCGATAAGTTATTTTTGAATTTATCCCGAATAAAGACATACAGACGTGGCGGGGGACTTTAATTTATGATAAGTACTAGCTGAGCGGCAATTGTTGTTTTGCCATATGCGCAAAACAATGTGACTGTATCTGTCAGTTGCCATGGATACCTTTAAACTAATTTGCTTTTGATATATGGATTTGTCGTTACTGATTAGTATTGCCGATTTGAATACGTTTTTTTCAGCGTTGGGATGCCATAGAGAATACTATAAAAAAATTAACAATGTAATCTACTCTAATCCTGGTTTGAAGAAAAGACATGATAGTGAACAATTTAAATTATATAAAAGAAATAACTAAAATAGATAGCAAAATATTTTTTTTTACTGCACATACCAAACAAAGAAACAATAATAATAAGAAAAAACAACTAAACCTAGAAATCGTAATGGTCGGTCATATTGCTTAAAGCAATTTTCTTCCTGACAACCGAAGATGGAGATGAAAATACAAAACATAGAAGACATAAAATATTTTAACATAGGTAATAATAATTTAAAAAAAAAATTGTTACCCAAAACTTTTCCCTCTAGCATAATGCTTTTTCGTTAACTGAATTCATTATCACAATTTTGATTTCACAAGTAAATATTTTATAAATCTAAATTTAATGTTTTTATGGTTCCGAGTGAAAACATGACTTAACCTCTTTTCAGTCCCCAGTTTCATTAAAAAGTGATAAGATTCAGCAAGCTTTTCACAAAAATCAGCGATTAATTTCATGTAAAACAAAATGTAAGGTCGTGTAATGAATACGTGCGATCTATCAGAATTAAAAGACCCTTTCGCTGTCACTCATATGATGGATGTTCGGAAATGAAGACGATCTTTTCTAAGAGTGTTTGATATAGCAGCTATCTTCATCGTGTGAAGAGAAATTGGCATGTTTGCAATGTTTGTACTGTAATGGGTTAGGCTTAACCTTTTAGCTCACCTGTTTTCTTCTGAACATTTAACACAGCTGGCTGGTACTGATATTATGTATGTATCTTGGGTAATAGAAATAGAATAGAAATAGTTTATTCAAAAACTTTTAAAACGGTGAATAGGTTTCTTAAAACTAGGCTTAGCTATGGATTACTTTAAAAATACAAGTTAATTCAAATACTAAAAAAATAGGGTAGGTACCTATTCGAGAATTGAACTGAACTTCCCGTGCTAGTATGAACTGTGTTACGGCAAAGTACGATTCACGCATCTTACAATACAGACCACTTTTGCTTGAAGTTATTTGACAAAGCCGTTCGGCCTAAGCCATTTCAATTTTTTCGAGTGACCGGTATAAATAATCCAAATTGTGATAAGTTAAAGGATCCACGCACTAGCTCATAGGTCACTTGGCTTATGGTGTAATGTAAGGTTTCAAAACTGAGGGTCACTACTTCCTTGGGTTTTGGTTTAAAAAAGGATTTTCTTGTCGGAACGACACAAGGGATATTTTCATAGTTCTAATCGGAAAGGGGGTCACAAGATGGCTGCTGTTAGACATTAGATTTAGTGTGGCAGGACAAATTCGAAAATAGGTATTCTTTTCTGGTTAAGTTAGAACCTAGTATTTATGAATATATGAATGTGTGGTGGCACAAATCTCATAAAAAATTAAGAATATTATAACAAATGCTAACTCATATTAATGTTAAGTTATGTCATCGCGCTTTGTCACATATGAATGAGTGAAATAGCCCTTTATTTAACAATTGTCTTATTTTACTTGGAAATGGTTGAATGTTGTAGATTTAATTGTTAAATAATTCTGATAAATAAATATAATAGCTAGCTTCTTCTCCTTTGAACTGATACCGTAGCTACCATCTTACTGTACAAATTATAAAGTTCAAAATAATTGTGGTTGCTATAATTATGATTTTAGCGTAACTTGAACTTTCCACAGAAAACACCAACAAAGCATTGTATTTTAATAGCGAAAAGCTTTAATACAGCACAAGCAAATCGACCAAGTGTAACAACAGAAAATATAGAATGTAGGTATTCCTGGAGCTTTGCTCGAACGTTGCGAATAATTTATTACGGAAAGGATTTTAAAAACACATATCTTCCGATCCCTTGGATAAAGCCATTTTAAGAATATGTGGGAATTCTTTCAGGTGTTTGTTTGTATGGATGATAAATGTATAACGATCTTATCTTATGAATTTTTCAAGTAAAAACAGCTTCTGAGCTCTGTATACGCAAATTCAGTTACAAATTTAAACCCTTATGATAACAATAAAATAAAAACAAACATTTAAGGATAAGTTCCCTCGAGAATTTGTATGAGTTAGATGATATTAATTGATGGAGTTTTTTGCACAATAGATGTAAATATCAATATACTTGCTGGCACGTTCCGACTTTGCTCGCATGTTAAAACCTTTAATGGTCAGTGCAGTTGCTCTTCAGTTTATCCCAAACATTAAGATAGACAAAGTTGGAGACATTCATTTATAAAAATAATTCTGCTAAATATTTTCCATCAAAAATGTTAGTCCGTCATTTGTCGTATCAGAGGCTCGAAAAGTCCAAAAGCAACATTCCATAGAAAGATAATTAACCAATCAAAAAGAAACAAGATAATTTACTCGTCTCCCGCTCCCCTGCCGAGCAGTATCATCGGCCCCATTCAATTCCTATTGCAATCGGTATTGTATTTGCAGAAAGCTCTACGGCTCATGTTCGATTGCCGGTCGACGGAATACGAGCGAATGCCAGCCATTTTGCAGGTAATGAAAGGGCCCTGATTATTTGCTCATCATGCCTCGACTGGGATAGATATGGAACTCAGCAGTGACGAACTAGGCTATTTGTACCGAATATGGGTTACGTCGGTGGCTAATTATTTGTCGACACTATTCAACACGCGACAATAATTTCGCCTCCTCCCACCAAGAGCACCCACAATTATTTAGAAATAGTGAGGCCGATAACATAAAATAAAAAAAATATTCGACGACTTATCTGAGGATTGAAAAATTGGATAAAATTAAATTAAATTGAAATAAAGTTTCAACAATTATCCTTTTTTTTATTGCTTTGAATTTCCTACCTTTCCTACTAATTTTTCAAACATAATAACGCAGGTCAGCAGCACTGCAGACTACAAAAATGAAGTCAAGCAGTGCTTGACTTTTGTACGGAGCGGCTATCGCTCTTTTGATACCCGCAGCGAGCCGTCTGTCCTCGCAAATTTGAAAACCAATTGTTGTAAACGCATCATTGTTATCATAGCGAGACGTGTGTGAATGAGTGTGCACGCGTACAAGCGTTTTTTTTCGTAATTTATTATATTATGACTCGTTAAAATATGTACGAAAACTAAAGAGCCATAGAATAGAAAAGCAAATACTTTATAACACACACCAATAAACAATGTAATGTAAATGTAATGGGCTAACTTAACTCGTTAAAATATGTACAAAAACTCAAGATCCATGGAACAGAAAAGCAAATACTTTATAACACACACCAATGAACAATGTAATGTAAATATAATGGGCTATCTTAACTCGTTAAAATATGAACGAAAACTAAAAAGCCATAGAATAGAAAAGTAAATTCTTTATTACACACACCAATGAACAATGTAGTTTAAATGTAATGGGCGATCTCATTGCTTGCAGCAATTTCATGCAGACAACCTTTGTATGAGGCATTACATCATCAAGCAGAACTACCTGATTCATCCAAAAAAATAAAGACTTACTAAAATAATAATAATATATGCTGTAATGCACAATTAATACTTCTTTTCAATAATAAATGCGTTTGTGGGCTTTTAAATCTATAGTTAAAAAATAGTTAAATCTATTATATGTATAATTCTATAATTATACATATAATAGATAAATAAATTTACGTACTATCATTAAAGCTTTTATTAATTGTGTCGAATAAATACTATACATTTTTGTGGGAATTACCATTTTGCAAAAGGTAGGTATATTTTAAAATAACTATGCGACAGAGCATTTAGTTTAAATTATTTAACAATTGTGTAAATAAAAAAGCTAATCTATTTAAATCTCATTTTCTAAATCTATTAACTGCATTCAAAGATCAATTATCTCAAAGGATACATTAGTTTCCGTTTCCTTTAATGGCATACAAGTTGTCTATTTCAGAATCTTTAAGTGACCAGTCAGTGACTCGGTGAGTCTCCTGATCTCTTCAATTGAGGGAATTGAATATATGAAAAAAGTAAAATGATGTTGCATATCATCATATTGTTTTCAGAGAACAATAACTTACACAATACAAGTGCTCTGCTTACTCAGGGCAGAATAATATTTGTCAATAACCATTCAAAAAACAAATCATTCATCACTTATGAAGTAATAGTTCAAAAGTTCTGCAAATAAACGATCCGTTTTTTCCGTTTCAATTGGAACGAGGTTTCCCTCAAACCAAATCCATTTGATATTTGGTCATCGGATAGCCGCTGTAACATCCACTATCGGTCCGTGATACGTATTTGCGCGAAATAACTTTATTATTTGTATCGCTTCTGTGGTCGACTGTCATATAACTTTTGGCCGATATGAATAATTCCAGGATCAATTTACATAGATACTCGCTGAAATTCTAGTTACCTATTGCTGTGCTTTGCTTGGGCAAGCACTAAGTAATTTAGCATATTATTAAAAGTTTGTACGTTTGAATAATATCAAAGAGGCTTGTAGGATAATCATAAAAGTAAACATTAGGCTGGTAAACTCTAAACAAATGTATAATTAGCTTTTACGTAGAAGGAGACTGAATATTTAAGGTCCAAAACAAATTATGGAAATTATTAGTTTTAGTTCCTGGAATTTGTGAAACCGGGCATTCGTTTCAAACTTACACCCACTGCAAATATACAAGTTAGTTGCTCTTTGAAAGTGTTTCAATTCAATGGAATAAAAAATGATTACTTGATTGAATAGTTTTTTTTACGCTAAAGCCGACCATAAAATGCTTATTTTATATTAAGTTAGGTATTTACAATTCCAGCAGTCTTAATCCAGAAACTAATAATCTAGTTAATTATTTAAAATTTTATATTTTAGATAATTATTTTTAAAATCATTTTAATATAGATAGTTAATGTTATTTGTATCCGAACTAAAACTGTGACAAGACGTTGTCAAATAACATAACTGTTTGTTATCTTTATTCTGACGTTGGAAAATGAAATGAACAATATTTATTTACTCGTACAATTTTGTGCTTAATATTTATCGTTAGTCTCCACACTAGGCACACTACCCGTGCCGTGAAGAAATGGTCTATAAATATGATACATCACATAAAAAAATATTAAATTTATGGTTACAAGGTTTAGAGAGTTAGATACGAGGTTGTTTATCATACTGGCCGCAGAACAAGGTGAGAAGAAACACCTCCACGCAGCTCAGCCCGTTCATAAATCGCAAGCTGCGGCGAGCGGCTAACTACCGCCATTTGTTTGCGCATCTCCGATTACACCATTACACCCACTGAAAATAATACAATATGCTCCAAAATAAATCTTCAGTGTACACTTTAACCTTTTGGTGTAAAGGTGGATTGGTGGGTTATGCATTCGTTTTGAAAAGCATGTTTTTGCTATGATAGAATGTATCCATTGCGCAGCGCATTAAATTTGTATAAACATTTTATCATACAAACGTTTGAAGTGATTAGATATACATACATTGCTGAGCTGGCACTGCAAGTAGACAAAAATGTTAAAAATCATTTGAAAAATCGTGTACGTAAGTTTACGTTCTTTTCTTTTCTTTCTAAATATGTGGAAGTTTGGTAGTAATAATATGGTAAAACTTTAAATACAGTATTCCAGCTTCATACACACGGTCAAAACGCGAGCTATACGTACGCGCCTCTATCGAAGGGTACGGAAAGGAATACAAACAATCTCGAATGTGCCGCAGCGACGAACGGTCGGCGTGTTGTTTTTAACGAATATCCTCCTGAATTTGTTGGTAAAAATAAGTTGCTACCAATTCCAAATTAATATGACAAACGAGTAGAATTTATTCTTATTATTCTTAAGCTTTTTAAATAGGTACTAATAAAGCATTTGCTATATCCCAGTTGAGGCGAAATATTTAAAAGTCAGTCGTAAATTTATAAGACCTATTTGTGAAATAAAAGTCAAGTTATTTTTATTTTACTTTTTATTGGCTGATAGAAAAGTCATTTTATAACTATGACGAGTTTATGAATGGGAATGATATTTAATTTATAAAAAAATTCAATTTACATTATTATTTATTCTATTTTTGATTTTTTATTTTATTTGACATGTAATTATAATAATAATTCTTTCATGACATTCGTTATCATTGTTAATGATAATTATGATAAATTGTCATTTTTTATATTACGTGTACTTAGTTAGAAATTACATTAGACATTATTTTAATTGTTAATATGAATTGTTAATGTATCCCAGATTTTGACATTAGTTATTATTCTATTTTGGAAAAGTTGTGGCATTGGGCAACGACGTTAAAAACCATATTGTGACTTATAATGTATATTATCAATAAATGACTATTATGACTATTATATTAAATCAAAAAAATGTAAACAACATAATTGACATGCATTCAACACTTGATAAAAATAACAATTACAAACTAGATGGAAAGTCAAACTAGGCAGATGTATTTAAAATGATGTAGATGGGCAGACAGGTGGCATGTTCAGGTACCGCGTGGAATTTATTTTCTACGCCGTGTTGGAATACTATCTCTAATATATAAAATTCTCGTGTCACAGTTTTCGTTGCCATACTCCTCCGAAACGGCTTTACCGATTTTTACCAAATTTTATATACGTATTCAGTAGGTCTGAGAATCGGCTACTATCTATTTTTCATTTTGCAAAAAAAAGGTTTGCCGGGGTCAGCTAGTATTATAATATAAGCGCTTTTAAATTGAGTACGAGAATTTGATTCGCGACGAAAACCGATAAAGCTTGTAGCTTTAAAATTGTTTGTAAGCTTATAATTTATTTATTTGCTAATTAAAATAATCTGTTGATGTGTGATTAGTCCGGAAATATATATATTTATTTATTTGCTAATTAAAATAATCTGTTGATGTGATTAGTCCGGAAATATATATTTATTTATTTATTAAAATGAAATGGTACATTAATCTTCCCTTTTGTTCTAAATATTAGTTTATTGTATTTGATTTTGTTGTATCACTTTTGTTGATTTTGCTACCGATTTATAAATTTGACCTTATCAAACATATTTTAGCGAATAATATAGGCATTGAAATTACGAAAGACATGTGTAATAATAAGTCCAGTCGACCACTGACTGATGCAAATCTTTAGAAACATTAAATATTACTTTTTAAAATCATTTATATGACTTATGCTGGTAAGGTATTTTATTAGTTCTTACTAACAAATTGTGTTAATATTCTCAGAGTAAATATTTACACTTTTAAGAACTAAGGCCCGTATTAATATGCCACACACAACCTAACTTGGATCTTGCGCGTATTTGGTGTTGTCAAAAGCGCACTCAAGATCGAACTTAGACTTGAATGTGGTTTATTAATACGGGAAGTATCTAACCTATGCCTTTTACCTATTAGTTGAGTTACTCGAAACATATCTCAGCGTATCTCAGTAATATTGACGTATGTTCATAGCTTTGCAAACACTACAACTTTTGATTTTGCTATTTTGCCAAAATCAACTAAGTAGCTGTTATGGACTAGATTCGGGGATAATTGTATACATGGTCATATAATTATCCTCGAATCTAGTTGGCGGTAAAAACTGTCATTAATTTGTGTTATTAATTTGTTAGATTCTACAGGATTCTAGTCAGTTAATTAATGAGTTACGGTTAAAACAGTTAGCCAATACGTGGATATTGGTCAAGTTCGATATTACTTCAAAGTCCTTTTAGAAATAAACTAAGATAAATCGTCACAGTATTATAAAGTTATTAGTGTTCTTAGGAAGGATATTTATAAAATTGTTTTATGCGTCAGTCAGCCATTGGAGACTACTATTGCATTAGTTGTATTACAACCTTTGTTTAATTTTCATAACTTTGTTTGTTTGCGATTGCGATTCACTTACACAATGCGGTACAACAACTTTTTAATAATAGATTGCCAGGTGTATAGATATGAGTAAAATCTTTTTTTATTTTATTTATTTGGAAAACAAAAGCGTATAACTAGAATAATAAATATAGATTAAGTGGCTTGACTAAAGCTAGAAACAGTTTCCACATGAAGATATAAATTGGTATTGATAAGCAAACATAATGTACATTATCCTAACTTAATATAGGAAGCAACACAAATATAAACCTAAATACATACGAAAAATTTACTTGATAGGCTGCCTGTGTACGATTATATTAGGTCCTTACATATGAAATTGGCGTTTTTCGTACTGGCCACTTTAGTCACAAATTTCTCCTCTTTGGTAAGGAATTCCAAATTCAAATTTGTACAGCTATAGACTCATGTATTTGTGCTTCGATGATCGTCATTCATTTGTTTTTTTTCTTCTGTTTTTTTCTGTTTGCGTCACTCATTTTACAAAATGGAAAACTTAAAATATCGCATTATTTACGAGTACGAGTTCCGCCGTGGCACTAGTGCTGCGGAAACAACTCGAAGGGTGAATGATGTGTATGGCGGTCGTGTTGCAAAAGAAAACACAATTCGTTTTTGGTTCCAACGTTTTCGTTCTGGAAATTTCGACTTGCAGAACAAGCCCCGTGGACGGCCTGAGACTCAAGTTGATAATGAAGAGTTGAAGGCTATTGTGGAAGCGGATCCATCGCAAACCACGTCCGAGTTAGCTGCAGGCTGCGGTGTTAGTGATAAAACTGTTTTAATTCACTTGAAGCAAATTGGGAAGATTAAAAAGCTTGAAAGGTGGGTACCTCACGAATTGACTGAAGCAAACCGGCAAACGCGCGTCGACTGCTGCGTTACATTACTAAACCGGCACAATAATGAAGGTATTTTAAACCGAATCATTACCTGTGATGAAAAATGGGTTCTTTACGATAATCGGAAGCGCTCAGCGCAATGGTTGGATCCTGGCCAGCCAGCCAAATCCTGCCCCAAGCGAAAATTAACCCCAAAAAAGTTACTTGTAAGCGTTTGGTGGACTAGTGCCGGTATTGTTCATTACAGTTTTCTCAAATCTGGCCAGACTATTACGGCTGATGTCTATTGTCAGCAATTGCAAACCATGATGGAAAAGCTAGCGGCTAAACAACCTAGGCTGGTCAATCGCTCCACGCCACTGCTGCTTCACGACAACGCTAGACCACACACTGCGCAACAGACGGCTACTAAATTAGAAGAGCTTCAATTGGAAAGTCTAAGACATCCTCCGTACTCCCCGGACCTTGCTCCAACAGATTACCATTTTTTTCGAAATTTGGATAACTTCTTGCAAGGGAAAAAATTCAACTCCGATGGGGCAGTCCAAATCGCCTTCAAAGATTTTATTGATTCCCGTCCGACTGGTTTTTTTAGTAAAGGGATCAATGAACTACCTATAAGATGGCAAAAGTGCATAGAAAATAATGGTTCATACTTTGATTAATTAAATATATTATATTAAAAAATATTCGACTTTTTGTTCCTCCCATACAAAACGCCAATTTCATATGTAAGGACCTAATATTTGTGTTAAGAGAAGGTAGAAATAATAAGAATATATATTAGTGCAGATAATTACTAGTTTACTAAATTATATAGAAAATAAAATAAAATATTAAAAGTGTATATATGTAGTAGTTAACTCTCAAAAGCTAAGGTAGTTATTCATATGGCAAAATATTCAGAGAATATTTTATTGCTTACAATTTTTGATTTTAAGGCAATTCCCGTACTGTAGCAGTTATTAATTAAATCCCTGCATTATAAATAGGGTATTTCAAAGTTCCACTAGTCGTTTTGGTGAGTTTAACCTTTCAAATGGGTAAATAGTGAGCGAGCGCGGTTGACTCAGCACTTGATTTGCCGTGTTTCGCCGGTCCACAGATTGTCCCCAGCGACTAAAACTAGACAAATAAAATGCAGTACATTTTTGAAACTTTAATAATATTTTTAGAGTAAGCATTTAATTAACTAATGTCTGGTTTTTGTTTGCGGTTTTGCCAGAGCATTAACTGCAAGATACAAATAATTTAAGGTTTCATTTTACAAATCTTGGAAACGTCAAAAAACACAAACAAATTATTACCTAAGCAGGTTATTTATGACTAGATTTATTACATACTAGCGGCACGCCCCGGCTTCGCACGGGTAATTATTTTTTTCGTTATTTTTTTTTAATAAAAATTATCTTATGTTACTTCTAATACCTTCAAGAGTATATGTGCAAAGTTTCAAGATGATCGGTTAAGTAGTTTTCGCGTGAAAGCGTAACAAAGAAACATACATTCACATTTATAATATTATATATTATTACGAGTGTGTGATATTAGGATAACCACTTGAACGTCCAGTGGTACTGTAGTGCCACAAAACTTTATGCCGACTAACGTCCATGGTACTAGAGTGCCACACGAGTTTTTGGTTTTTTTATTTCGGATTTTCCTTATTTTCTAATAAGACAAGTTGCTAGTGTCAATGTCAGATGTCATTGTCAATAATTATTCTACTAAATTCTAATTAGAAAAACCCATACCTGGCAACAAAAATTATGAAAAAAATATTATTTTGACAATAAAGTGAGAGAAATTTTCCGCCATTTTCCTATTTTTCGCAAGTTAATTTCTTTATGATTTACTTGTGATATCTGTATTAAAATTAAATATGTTATTGAAAAAACTAGACTCCAACCCCGTTAAAACGGTACCAAAATAATAATTCAATGTTCAGAGGAAGTATTTTAAATAAATTTATCAAAATAGGTTTCCAAATCAGTCTAAAAATGCTACCATCCTATTTTTGATATTTTTTTAGTAAATGAAGATGTAGGTACAATGATTCATATTATTATTCAAGTTTATATAATTATAATAAAGAAAATAAATACATTTTTGGTTTTGAAATAGGTTTAGTACTTTTTATGTGATAAATAGTTTTAACGGAAAAATCGCGCAGCGTGTCACGCACCGCTCGCGTAACACGGGCTGGGACGTTAGTCCCTAGTTACGCCGCGGGCGCTGGACGTTACAGTGGATAAGTATATTAAGTTTATGTATTTCCCTCCTGGTTTTTGATAGGAACGAAAGTGTCAATGCGGTTGTACGGTCGAGACATTATCTTCTATCTATATAAATAAAAATGAATTGTTGTTTGTTAGTCTGATTAAAACTCGAGAACGGCTGGTCGTAGTCTAGGGTAGGTCTAAACGGTGAGCAAATAAGGAAAAAATGTCGGGAACTTTTTTCACGTGCGACGCCGGGGCGGGCCGCTAGTTTTTAATAATAATAATAAAACATTTATTTTGTGACACAAAAGTAAAACTTAAAACTATCAATAGTACTTTTTATCAAGTGGCTCCTTTTTACCCGACTGCGCAACGTAAAGTAGTGGTAATGTGTGTAACAGTCTATGTATGTATGTATGTATGTGTGTTCCTTTGTCTCACTATACAGACCAAAAGCCTGGGCCGATTTCAGATTCAATCGTCAATCGATTCCTCTTAGTACTTACGGCGAGTATCAATAAAAACATGACGTCAGTGAAAATTGAACATGGCGACTACTGGACGCCATTTTGTTAAAATAAAAGAAAAGTCTACAAACTATGTCATGTGGGCTTTTGTTGATACGAGTATGATAGATTTAAAAATATTTTTGGAGTTTACTCCTTAAGAAACGATTTGAGTTATAAGGCCCGGTACGGAAATTTTATGGGGAGTAAAATCAAGTGTTAACAAAAGTTGAGGCGTTACGTAGAAAGTAGACAAACAAATATATCTGTAGGATTCAACGTGTAAAAGAATTAGATGGAATACCGTCGAAACGTCTCGTTCGAAATAAGAACTTTAACGCATTTTGATTGGTTGTTTGTTGTGTCTCTGGAATGCGAGTTACCATTTTTGACATTCGAATACGCGTTCGAAAAAGTATTGCTTGTAAAAAGGTTCCATGACGGCATTTAAAACTAAAAAGGTTGTATGCTGTTCTTACGATATTTAAAAATAAAGAAGGTTCTTTCACTTTTTGAAAACAGATCACCAGGCTGTATGCAATATAATATCACTTGGCTTTATGGTCAAGTGACTTTTGCCTGCTTATGACAAATAAAAAGAAACTTTCTATTAAGGGCCGATTTTTCAATCGTCAGATAAACAGTCAGATAGCCTTTATTCGTCGAATAGCAATATTCATGGTTTTTCAATGGTCAGATAGTAGTTAACTGTCGAATAAGGTCCCTATCAGAGGAATAAAGTTACCTGCTACTTGAAGGACCAGATAAGGTTCTATCCCGCCGATAAGTTTGACGTTTAGGTTATGTTGTATAGTTTCGTTCGTTTTATTTTGTTTGATAAAACCGTAAAACGACATAGGTTCTTCCCGTGATTTGTTATAAATGGATGTATTTAAAGCAATTGACCACTTATCAATCGAGGAAGAACAAGAAATACTTAATTATCTATATCCTTCTGATAGAAAAACCCGAACTTTACGAGAGAGGCCTGATAATTTAAACACATGGAACGAAACTGAATTTTAGAGAATATTTCGGTTGAAAAAAGAAACCATAGCCTACTTACTTTCATTGATTGAAGAAAAAAAATCATTAGTTAGATACTGGTAAAAATAAAAGAAAGAAAAGTTAGAAGTATACATAATGTAGTACATCTGAAATACTGAATTTTTTATTGAAAATCCACAACCTACTTGCAATATTATCACTGTCATTACGTGCTCTAATATTCTAGTCCAGATGTATTGGAGCATATTGCCAACACTTTATCTTCAACATCATTGATATCGGGGGCAATAGAAGTTCGGCCACCTGTTCTATACAACTCCTGTCTAAGGACAGTCATCTTTTTCTTTGTAATTTTTTTACGCCTTAGTACTTTCATTTTAATGTTGTAGCCGTGCGTACTGCAGTTTCACTAGATGTCTCATTAAATGCTGTTGCAATTTTGGTCTAAGCATCATCTTTGTCTTTGTTGGTTACGGCGTCGGTTTTCTTGTTTTCGATTACTGACCGATATTTAGTTACCAACTCGGTCAGTAAACGTACTTCTGAACTACTGAAATTAGTAGCACGTTCACGTTTCTTGGATAATTCCATTTTCTGATTCATTTTTAATTCGCAAAAGATAATGTAGAAATAACAAGATTTGAACTGACTGAACTGTCAAATACAGTTTTGTTGCTATTCTTCACTAACACTTTGAATACAGTATCTGTGTATCTCGCTTGCACACAGATGGTGTGAAGTTGGTTTGGATAAACCACTGATAGTTATTCTCTATATAATAGACGATTGAAAATTTGAAAATACTTATTCGCCCGATAAACAGACAGATAATTTTATACGCTAAATAACTATTTGACGACTTAACTGAGGATTGAAAAATTGGCCCTAAGTTAAGAAATAATTAACTTAATATAATTATTTATATTAAGTTAATTGAGTTTCTTTTTATTAAGTTTCATCTACTGTTATATTTCTGAAGTGAAATGCAAAAATATTCCATAGCCATTACATTTATATATATACACAAAGAGCATATTAAGTATAATATCGTTATTTTACGAGTATGGTCGGTTATAAATATAATCAATATTTATGATGTATCGGTCAAAAGCTATAAGCACACTGCGTGTGCGCAACGTGCGCAAGTTCATTCGGTTAAATTTACTTGCCATTTTTAGTTCAGCACTCTGATATTATTAAAATCAATAGGAGTAAACTCCAATCGTGCGTCGTAGCTGACACACACACACTTTTTTTTTAGTTATTTTTAACACCGGGTTGACCGTGTAGGATCTATATCGAATCAAAGTTATGTTACAACCATATTTCATTAATAAACTTTATAGATTGTAAATATTCTCAAATAAGTTAAGTCGAAGTCAAGTTTAATATTTTCTAAATGTCAACTTGTTAGAAGAATATTCTTAGTGACGTAGTAATTTCTTATCATTGATATGTTTATGGCAATAGAAGGTTAAACATAATTAATGCCCCTTCAAGAAATTCTCGAGCATGTTAAACCCAACAATAAGGCCAAGAAACAACAATTTAACAGATGAAGTTACTTAAATAATTTTGAGATAGATAAAATCTGTGCAATAGAGCTATAGCTAGTCATTAATTTAATTGTTTATTTAATAGTTTACGATGATGACGTTGATTAAAAATGAAATAAACGTAAACAAGTTTGCGAAAGTATCGTTATCTCCATCTCGCGACGGCATATTAATATTTATTTGGTGCCGAGGAGCTATCGGTACAAAATTCAATTTAGCCAATGAGACCTCGCCTTTTATCTATGCACAGAAGGTCCGTTATTTGATGGCTCTCGGGAAAAGATGTTGTCTTGTTGTCCCTGATATTGGAGAATTTTTGGATAGTATGGACACACTTTTTCTTGAAAAATACAATACATTTGTTTAGATTTTTGTAGGCAAAGGCATTTTTAGTAGAATATATTATCGAATATGATTCAAGATTCAAGATTCTTTATTGATAACATAGGTTACAGGTTACAGGGCAGGTTTGTATAAAGGTACATAGTTTCAATTATATCTACGTTTTTCCAATAAAATAACAAATAAAATGGAAATAACATTTAATATGGGTTATTAAATAATTCATTAAATGTCAATTAATTTATAAAAAACTGTAAAAATAAAAATTGACATTTAAAAATAGATTATAATAAAAAGTCATCATAGCGATAGAAACATTGCTCGATAAGCCATTTCTTAAGTTTAATTCTAAACAATTGAAAGAGATACTGTAGCAAAATTGAAGGAAACGACATATTTAATATTTTTCTTGTATTATCATTTTAACAGCTGTACCTACCACTGTGATAAGTCACTGCTTATTTAGTTTTCTAACTCATTAGGGGATCCCTATTGGGCGTATACATTTTTACGAATGATTATCATTAGGTGTAAAATTTTGTTTTTTTTTTTAATTTAGATTGTCGTATATTTTTTTATAAATTAAAAAAAAATTAACAAAATATTAAATTCCATTTTAAAACCTATGTTTAATAGAAATAAGTTAATTATTAAAATCTAAAAAAAATAAACATATTGAATAAAACGTTTTTCAAGGTTCTTATCCTTTATAACTTTTTAAATTATCATGGTTTTTAACAATATTATTGGTTTTTGACTTAAAGCCGTCAAATCATGGTATGCTACCCGTTTCAGGTCATACTATTCTAATCCTTTATTTCGTTTAATATATTTTATATAAAAGAAATCGCATCTTCACTAAGCTAACGTTCAATATTCATCACATTTAGATAGCAGAGACGATAGACCCACATCAGAAAAACATCAAAAATGCATCAAGCGGAAACACCCGTCGACAATGAAAGAGCTACCCTGTGAATCGTAGGCTTAGTCCATGGCTTATTCAAGATCTATGATCTATAACTACTCGAAACTGGACCAGACTCACTGATAGATTTACTAACGGACAGTATCGGTCAGCCACTGAAGCAAAATCTAGAGAGCTAAGAGTTTAGTTTATTTATTTTATTTAGTTTGCTAATACTTGTAAAGACGGTAGTAGAAACATGTATAAACTAAACGTTTTTAAGTGATAGTGATGAAAATGTTTCGTCCAACTGTGGAGCGGAAATGATGATGATGTTGAAGTGATGAAAATTTATTTAAACGTGTTTAATTATCCTACAAACGCTTAGGCCCATTTTCGTTCAGTTTACTACTGTATACATACTATCACGCTTGGAACTATGAGGGATAACACACGTTTATGTAATATCCAGCTGCAATTATTAATTTTATGTTTGAGGTAATCTGTGAATAACACCATATTATACTATAAATACTACATCATTTATCTTTTTAGTAAAAGCTTCAATAATGTTTAAGTAACATACGTTTAAAAATAATCAAATAAAATTTATTATTTGTTTATATTTTTAACTTTTGCAATTTTGAAATCAAATCTTTATGTTTACACGTATGTATATCATTATTTGAGAATTTGATGATGCATGTAAGTTTCATACGTGATTGGTTCCCTATACAACCATACTACATTTTCTTAAAGTAAGTTTTTATGTCATAAATAAAATTTATGTTTTGGGACTTCAAGTTAATTTATGTCCTATGTAGTTGAGTTATTTTAAACGTAATTTTGGAAATCCATTATAAGAGAATTCGAAAGAAAAAAAATAGATCGCCATGGGATCGTGGCAGTAAAAGTTAAAGATTTAGCATTAATAATACATACAACTTATTTTTTTTCCCTTCAACGATCAATTTCTATTTATTATTCACGATAAAAACTGTATGATAAAACATCTTTTGCCAGGTCAGCTTATTTAATATAAAATCCCCGTTTTTTGGTATCCTGATAAATATTATAAAAAAAGTATGTTAAAGTATTTACTTTCGACGAGATATCAACACGTTGTGTCTAAGCTAACGGCTCTTAGCTAGAGTAACTCTCATTATTTTATAAGGCAGCTGACGTCAAATATAATTAATTTAATGAAAACATTACTTTGGTGAATTTGTTAAGAGCGAACAAATTGCGGAGGCCAACCAACGGACGTGACAACGACCGCTCTCTGTAAGGGCGAGACCTAATAGGTAGGACAATATTATAAACTAGCTACCGCCCGCGGCTTCTCTTGCGTAAAAATAGTTTTTTCCGCAGTAAAAAGAAGGCTTTGTCCTTTACTGGGACAGCAGCAATGTCCGTGACAAATTTAATCCAAATCTGACTTTTCTCGTAATAATGAAGTTTCCCAAGAAATTTGGTATTATACCGGGTTAAAAAGTGACCTTTGTACTCAAAAGTAATCTTTATTACTGTGAATTTGCATCAAAGTCGTTTTTGCGTCAAAGAGCCACAAAATAACTTAAATAATTCAACTGTGTAATTTTTCTTTCTATTTATTATTCTACTATCGGCCCGCCCTTTCCGGCAATTTTTCCTTATTTGCTCACCGTTTAGACCGACCCTGGACTACGACAAACATTTTAAAACCAAAATCAGCTCAATCGTCCCAGCCGTTCTCGAGTTTTAATCAGACTAACGAACAAGAATTCATTTTTATTTATATAGAATATAAATAATCGCCGCTATTTCACGACCGCTTTTAACAAAAAAATAATAACAAGTACTTCAAACTCATGTCAGAAAAAAATGATTGAAAACTATGTTAAATATTGAACTTTCGAGACAGACAATAGCTCAAAGAGTATATAACCACCATGAATAACTTATCAAGAAACATCATAGACAACCAATAAAAAGACATTTATTTTACACTTTTGTTAACCTGTTGATAATAAAAGACAAATAATTAACAATAAATTAAAATTGCGACTATAATTTGAGATTTAAACTATCCTATCTCTCAAGTTGGATCAAACTGCACATGGCGTGCGAATTTTATTATAATCGGTTAAGTGGTTTAGAAGTCCATTGAGGACAAACATTGTGACACGAGATTTATATAATATTACTATAGCTTAGCCATTGCTCCTTACGGCTTCAACTCTGGGTCACGCGATGAAGCCTCAAAGGCATGATTTTTTTTATTCCACCCTATTTTTTCAATATCTTTTTTGAATATTAATATAATTATCTAATAAGTATTTATAAAAATATGTATATTATGAATATTTATCTAATATGTATCTATATACTACTCGACATAGGTACAATACAAATGATTAAATGTTGATCTGACAAAATTCTAGAAAATAATGCTTGAGCCGGTCCGTAGACCGTCCTTTTATTTAACATGGCGCAGGCGCGGCTCTCAGGCATTATTTTCTAGAATTTTGTCTGATTAACATTTAATAATTTGTATTGTACCTATGTCGAGTAGTATATTGATTTATAAAGAATTAAGATACTTTAATTTCTATCAAAGTTATCATTTCCGAATATATTATTATAGTTTTTATCTATGTGAGCGCGGCTTAACGCGCGGCACCGCAGGCGGCGGCACGCACTGCCGCCCATTGTTGGCGAGCATATCGTTGGGCACGCTGCCTGCGCCGCTGAATTATGACAGGCAAAAGGCACCTTTTAATTATGACCCGTAAAAACGTGCATCCAAATAAAGCTTGAATTATATTATATTGCAAAGTTGCTCTGAATGTTGCTCTTGTACTTAATATGCTGCGTATATAGGTTACTCATTCCTTTCTCACATTATAATGATCCCTCTTACAGTCCATCCATATTTACATATCATCCAACACTCAAATCCAACAGAACCATAATGCAGACCCTATAACATTATTTCTATCTTATTCTAAAAAGAAATTTGACAACAATACGGCATACAACGCCGATATTAGTGGATTCAAAAAGTTTAACGTTTATCATTTCAAAGTTTAATATTTTGAAAGATTTTAAGTGACCTTTACAGTAATAATATAACGAAGTCTCTCTCAAATTACTGTAATTGCTAAATGTGTTGTACCTAAACCTCTGAATAAGATATTGTACATATGGCTCGGTCAATTTAACTTTAAAAATAAGGGTAAGGTTTATTAATTCGCACAAATTAAAAAAAATTGCCGATAAAATTAGATAGTTAGCCGATTCTCAGACCTACTGAATACGCATATAAAATTTGGTAAAATTTCCGTGTCACAATGTTAGTTACCGTACTCCTCCGAAACGGCTTTACCGATTATTATAACATTTTATATATTAGGTCCTTACATATGAAATTGGCGTTTTTCGTACTGGCCACTTTAATCACAAATTTCTCCTCTTTGGTAAGGAATTCCAAATTCAAATTTGTACAGCTATAGACTCATGTATTTGTGCTTCGATGATCGTCATTCATTTGTTTTTTTTCTTCTGTTTTTTTCTGTTTGCGTCACTCATTTTACAAAATGGAAAACTTAAAATATCGCATTATTTACGAGTACGAGTTCCGCCGTGGCACTAGTGCTGCGGAAACAACTCGAAGGGTGAATGATGTGTATGGCGGTCGTGTTGCAAAAGAAAACACAGTTCGTTTTTGGTTCCAACGTTTTCGTTCTGGAAATTTCGACTTGCAGAACAAGCCCCGTGGACGGCCTGAGACTCAAGTTGATAATGAAGAGTTGAAGGCTATTGTGGAAGCGGATCCATCGCAAACCACGTCCGAGTTAGCTGCAGGCTGCGGTGTTAGTGATAAAACTGTTTTAATTCACTTGAAGCAAATTGGGAAGATTAAAAAGCTTGAAAGGTGGGTACCTCACGAATTGACTGAAGCAAACCGGCAAACGCGCGTCGACTGCTGCGTTACATTACTAAACCGGCACAATAATGAAGGTATTTTAAACCGAATCATTACCTGTGATGAAAAATGGGTTCTTTACGATAATCGGAAGCGCTCAGCGCAATGGTTGGATCCTGGCCAGCCAGCCAAATCCTGCCCCAAGCGAAAATTAACCCCAAAAAAGTTACTTGTAAGCGTTTGGTGGACTAGTGCCGGTATTGTTCATTACAGTTTTCTCAAATCTGGCCAGACTATTACGGCTGATGTCTATTGTCAGCAATTGCAAACCATGATGGAAAAGCTAGCGGCTAAACAACCTAGGCTGGTCAATCGCTCCACGCCACTGCTGCTTCACGACAACGCTAGACCACACACTGCGCAACAGACGGCTACTAAATTAGAAGAGCTTCAATTGGAAAGTCTAAGACATCCTCCGTACTCCCCGGACCTTGCTCCAACAGATTACCATTTTTTTCGAAATTTGGATAACTTCTTGCAAGGGAAAAAATTCAACTCCGATGGGGCAGTCCAAATCGCCTTCAAAGATTTTATTGATTCCCGTCCGACTGGTTTTTTTAGTAAAGGGATCAATGAACTACCTATAAGATGGCAAAAGTGCATAGAAAATAATGGTTCATACTTTGATTAATTAAATATATTATATTAAAAAATATTCGACTTTTTGTTCCTCCCATACAAAACGCCAATTTCATATGTAAGGACCTAATATTATGCATATTCAGTAGGTCTGAGAATCGGTTACTATCTATTTTTCATTGTGCAAAACAACATTTGCTGGGGTCAGCTTGTAATATATAAATGTATTACTTGACGAGCAACTAATGCTTTAATTACAATTGTATACTAGCTGACCCCAGCAAACGTTGTTTTGCAAAATGAAAAATAGATAGTAGCCGATTCTCTGACCTACTGAATATGCTCACAATATTTCATGAGAATTGGTCAAGCCGTTTCGGAGGAGTACGGGAACGAAAACTGTGACACGAGAATTTTATATATAAGAAGATATCATTAACTCAATGGTTATGAATTCACAAGAGAAAACATTTAATCGTTCCATTTTCCTTGATTTCCATTTCCCATTCTTGTTTCGATATTGTTTCGAGCACACAATATGCGAAGATTGCGATCTCCTGCGGTTTCTTCGCACACGTGTGCCGCCTCAATGATTATTACTGTGTACCTTGCGAGGATTTACATAACTTGTGCACCACTGAAACCAATATTGGAAAATTTGCCTCGGGTTACTCGGATGCATTTGGTAAATCTTCGAAGTTTGAACATTGCAAGTAAATCACTGGTTGTTTTTAGAATAGTGTGTTATGTTTTTGCTTCTTTACAAAAAAATTGTATTTTACGGCAGTTTCAAACTTGTGACATATAATTTTTAGTTTTACTTTTAGGGTTCCTTAGCAAGCGGGTTGAAGGGTTTATTACTGAGACTTTGTTGTCTATTTTTCACCAGGCTGTATCGCAAGATCCGTAATTATATTGAAATATTGATAACTCGTAACACCAGAAAACTTAATGAAATTTCTCATGGTTATAAAACAAAATAGTAAAAAACAACTTTGTTAGCAAAAACTAAACCGTATCAAAGAATACAACTCACAATAGCTGCACAATATAAATATCTAACATATCAACAGACAAACTCTGTTGTTTGGAGCACTGATCCAGCCGTTTAGGGCAGGTAGTAGCTATTTGTAAATCTCGTACACAATGCGGTAAGAGGGTTGATAAACTAATATTAACAGGCACGTATCACAAACCGCAAGATCATGAAAATGTATCCTCGAACCCTCTTGGTACGCCATGGATAACTTTCATGTTTGGCCTCTATCCATTATTTATTACATTAGGCTATGCCTACCGTCTGTTTACTCCGGTTGCCTTTCGGCAAACTATCCGGTCTATCAAAGCAGTAGGACAAATTAATTTTCTATTCAGTGTTTGTGTACTGACGTGCATAATTCTACCTATTAGTGTGTATTTCGCCAGGGTTGGGATTTGATCATTTTGATATTGAACGCAGAATAAGACGGAAATATTCATGAAAGCGAGGAAAATCATAGTTATTGAAATCAGCATATTAATTGCAGTGCTATAGACCAATGTTTGTTTTTAATTAATTTAGAATTTGATGCCAGCAATATTTTTAATTCTAACTTAAAAGTAATAAAATATTTTTAAGTTAGAAATAAATTAATCTGAACAAGTGATGATCCTACTTTAAGGTTACGGATGCGTTTTAGTCCTTTTTTTGTAAGAATTCATCTAGTTAAAATGTTATTATTGATTTTGATGCCTCTTGTATATAAAACAAATAATAAAATAATTATAAAAAAAATGTTTTCACTTATTTTAAAACATGTTAATACCTAACTACTGATACATTATAAAAAATACAAGAAACGCAAGTGCGAAGTAAGGAAGAAAGGAAGTAGGGTAATTCCTTTTTTGCGCTCTGCCGGGGCCGACAGGTGTACCAGCCCAGCGCGGAACGCTCACTCCCGGGATCTTACACACGATTTAACTAACGGAAGTTCCTCACTCCCTTACCTATTTCTTGAAAATATCAATTTTAGGCGTTAGACTAAAGCTAGTATTATGAAGTACTAATGTGTTGAAATTACATAGCAAGTGTGAGTAGAGAATTGAAATGTAAGCTGCAATATTTTTTTCTAACATTTGAAACTATCATGGTTATCAATATTTATAACGGAAAGACAATCAATCATACTAAAAATATCCCGGCATAAATCTAAGTATCTACAGTATTTTATTTCTCCTTAGCACATTTTCTTTATCTGGGCAGTCAGTGGTTAACAAGTTTTAAGTATATTGCTAATAATAGTAATATTATTTTTAATCTGGATCGGGAAAATGTGAGTCTCTTGTGCTTGTCTTTGTTATAAAAAAACAAACAGCACCATTATTTTTTAATATAATTTATTACTCTTGATACAGTCTTATCTATATAAATAAAAATGAATTGTAGTTCGTTAGTCTGATTAAAACTCGAGAACGGCTGAACGGATTCTTATCTTAGTCTTGAAATGTTCGTGGAGGTCTAGGGAAGGTTTAAAATAGAGAGAAAAGAGAATAAATCGAATAATTGCCGGGATATTAATTTTGAAAAATAAATGGGGCGGGCCGCTAGTCTGAAATAAAAATTGTCATATTTAATCTGTGCTGTAACTGTACGTAATGTTTGTGGTAAATTGAAACTATAATGTTGTTTATCTATACAAGCGTAGGCATAGCCCCGCTTAGCTCATAGAAATCTAGGTACGCGGTATGGTGTCAAGTAAAGTTCAAGCTAACAGAACTGACGAGCAGTGTTCTATGAAACCATTTGGAGAGTTTTGACCCCCATTACTCAAAACAGCAGTTCAAGTTCAGGACTGACCATTGAACTTGGCACCCATTTAGATCTCACTTCGTTTCTTAAATTCTTTATTGCACACAGAAATAAATACATTATAAGTTATAACATAGGTCATGTACAAAGGCTTCTTTTGTAGTTTTTATTTTTTTATTCAAACAGTTACTATTGTTCTTTTGACTGCTTCAGTGACCCGGTGGGCGAGGGTCCGCTTGCGGCGCAAGAGGTATCGGGTTCGATTCCCGCCGAGGGTGAGGTGGAGCTAGATGTGTTTGTGTGGATTGTCTGGAAGTATTTATTTATTCTTTTGTAGTTGAACTCAACAACCTCATGGATGCGTCTTGTGATTGCTGACTTCATAATATTGAACTTGGCTTTGTTTTGTTTTGAGGAGATAGATATTACCGCAGCAAAATGCTTTTTGCCGGAGTTAAACTCTTTACTAAGTCTACTTGACTGTAGTCAGTGGCGCGGTGGGCGACCGACGCAACGGTCCGCTTGCGGCGCATGAGGTGGTGGGTTCGATTCCCGCCGAGGGTAGCGACACTACTATTTGTACGGCGTAATATGGATATTAAAAAATATCTATATGTATATCTGTTATATTATTATGTTAGTACTGTTATGTTAGTATCACAAGCTTAGAGCTTACCACGGGCTAGATGTTGTTGTGTGGATTGTCCGAAGTTATTTATTTTATTTATTTACTTATCTAAATCAGTAAGTGATGTAACATAGTAAACAGGGCGTTAGTTTAAGGAACATACAGAGTCACTATCGCTGACAAATTTAAAGGATCCTAAACTAATTATTAAAAAACAGTTTTATGATTTGATGAAAAAATATTAAAGACTTTTAACAGTATTTTGCTTATTTGCTTTATTCTTACGAACCCTGGTTGTATTTCTCATGACTTTTTGATTACTCTACAAATGGGCTCAAATAACGATAAGAACAGTAAATCAAAACTATGCTTTGTAGTTCGGGACCGTAATAAACCAATACGACAATTTATAGGGTCGTATGAAGCGATTAAAGTATCATTTCAAATTTCCACTTTGGAGATAATTATAATGATGCTTTGAGCGCCTTACAAATTGCGTAGATTATGACAGTATTTTCTTAAATTCTGTCGCATAAATTAACGGTTAATATTACCCCTGGAATCTTAGAAGGTATGTTAAATTCTCAATCTGAAAATAAAATTATTTTTTGCTTGACTGTGTTTTCAATATAAAAACTTTGTAAAATACCTAGGTATGTTACAAAACAAGTAAAAATAAAATTTCATGAAAATTCACTCTAAAAACTTTAAATTTGAGCAAAACATTTGTCTGAAATATTTTTTAAACACAAATTAAAGGCATACAAATGTTTCCTCCAGAGAAAGAACTAAATTTAAGCAAGTGCTAAGCGTTGTTTGCCAATAAAAAAGTTTAAACATGAATAGTGTGCCTGTTCTAGAGTAAATATGAAAGTTTTTTTATGAGGGCAAAAGTCCGACAGTGGTTGTCTTTCTGTTAGATTTCACCGAGCATATGGATAATTTAGTCCAAAAAATACAGCTATATTAAGAATATTAGCTTCGAGACAAACCATAAGCAAATTTCCATACAATCTAAAAAGTCAACCGGCGCTGAACAAAGTAGCATTAAATTTACGGCTCAGTGAGCACTGTGTAAAACTCGTAAAAGTGCCTCATACGTCAATACCTTTTGAAATACGGTAATGGAAATACGAAATAAAACAGAAAGCAAAGTATGATTAGTGAGTGCGGAACGTCCCACTGCTACAGTTTACTGCCGCCGCTGCAATGCCCATTCCGACTGAACACATTTTAAATGTGCAATCATTTTCACTTAGTTTTACAAAGAGGGTTTTCTCCGGAAACCGTTTTTAATAAAATCGGTGATTCATTGTAGTCATGCAGTCAAGTCCTTCATTGCAATTATTTTGGGATCTCGTTATAAGCTGGGGCCGCATTTGTATCATTTCGGTGTATCGTATCTCCGTCGCGTGGCTTCGGCGCGTATCGTGATCGCTAGTTTGGACGCAAGCTGATACACGTTAATGATACATGCCGTATCCGATACGGCCCGATCCGCACCCGATATCCAATGATCGCGTATCTTGATACACCTCGTATCCGAAACGCGTATCACAATCGGTGGTATGGACGTATTTTGATACTGTATCATGATACGGATACTCGATACGATACGCCTGATCGTGATACACCGAAATGATACAAGTGTGGACCCAGCTTTACTCTAACGGCTTTTCACACGAATGCTGTGCGGCAGGGTCGCGGTGCCGCTCCGGTGTTAAAGCGAGATGACGTACGGCGCGGCACTGCATTCGTGTGGCACGACTCTACTCGTGTTACAACTCAAGGGCACTTTAATTTAAAGTAAGTTGTAATGCTTGTTCTTACTTCTAGAAAGTTCGCCAATTCTTTTATTTACCTGACTGACTGGATTAATATCAATAGACCATCCAAAACAAATTGACACACCACAAATAATTAACAAAAAAGCAAACATTTTAATCGTGTAAACATAATTTCTCTAGTTTATAACTTTTAGAGGATACCCACATCAAACGACGCCGACGACCAAAGAGTAATTAACTTTGCATATTAAAAAATATTTAGTTCAATATAGACTAGTGCAAATGGTCTACACAGATATACCTTACGTCAGACCGTTCACAATGGGCAGCGACTGGGTATAACAGGAATCTATTTAATCTACCTACGGGCTGTAAAAAGGTTTTGATTAAAACCTACAGGAATGCTAATAAATAATAGGGGTTGAGTCAGGAACTGCAAGTGATCACAGAGGAAACCACAAAGGTAGCTCCACACTCAGGTAAGATTAAAAGTCCAGTGCACTTGTTTGCGGTGAGCTCGGTCGACTGGCAATACAGACTCCCATACACCATGATTAATGCCAGCATCCCTGCAAATAAATACTGGATATCATGTATCAAACAGTAATTACGATGTAGGTATATCATAATAATGTCGACCTCTGTGGCTCGGTGGGTGAAAGTCCACCTGAGGCGCAGGAGGTTGCGGGTTCGATTCCCGCCGCGGGACCAGATTTTGTACGTTCTACAGTTTCTGGTTTGAGGTCTCGGTGTTTTCTATGTATGTATTTACAAAAAAAAAAGGATAATTCCATCGGACCTGATGATCGTATTAATGCGTAACAGTCGATGTGGACGGATATCGCTCGTTTTTAGTTGAACAGTTGCTTTGTGGCTCGATGTAAAAGCAATCACAATGTTCTCAAGGTGGCGCTGAGATTTATAGCAGTAGGCCGCGACCGCTAACGACGGCCGGCGCTCCGCCGCCCGCTGACTGATGCTCTACATTTGTTTCAACTGATTTACTTTCCGCATTCGCAACACCCACGACTCCACAAACTAATTTATCGCACACCGCATACATTGAGTCGTTATCGCTAAACATTCGACTCAATATTGTATTTGTATAAATTGGTCTGTGTGCATCCACCTCAGACAAAGTTTTCATTAGGAGCGGGCGTAAGTTTGCGGTGAGTGTGCGAGCGGGAGCGTTTGGCACGGCGCTGATAACACAACAAACAACTTGTTACGAACATGTTTAGTTTTAGTTATTGCTTTGAGTTCGACGCTTTAACTCATTGGTCTAATAATGAAGAGGGAGAGGCCGCTGTAATTAAGCTCGGTTTCGTAGACTGAAGCTTTTCGTCCGGAAAGTTTGAATTATTTAAATACCCAACATTAATTGCTGATGTTTGCATTTTATGTAAGCCCCTGGGGTTTAACAAATATCAAACAATTTCAACGGTATTAATTACAAAATGCAGCGCATAGCAAAGTTTCTATGTTGTGTAAATTCAATCGAAATTCCAGAATGTATGTTAGTTAGTCGAGTGGCATTCACAATTACATAAGTACATACTTAGCCTTAGCCTATTCTATGAAGGTTAGACAATTTCATGTAAGCAAAAACAAAAAAAATATCAATAACTTAGTACAAACTATATTTGAAAATTATGCGTAACAAAGTCTTATAAATAAAAATAGTTGTTTCCATCGAATTATTTTTATTAAATTCTTTATTTATTACTTGGGTAGATCTTATTTGTGAAAACAGAAAATATATACTATGAAAATATGTACCAACAAGTATTTTTAAAACATAAACACCTAGAATAATTATAAATACGTACTAAAACACGAAGATGACGTAGTACATTAGTGAACTTACACAAACCTACCATAAATAACATTTTGCTTATCACCGGCTGTTCAAAATAACACTAGGTGGAAAGTGGCGCATTAGGCGAATGTTTATGCTGGCTACGTCTTTTGTAGTGTGTCCGTTACACGATGTTAGGCAAAGGGGCAGGAAGGGGAAGCGGTTTATCTGTGCTCCGGAAGTCAGGAAGACGTACGCCCGCGCCGGTTCTGCCTCCACGCTGGATTCCTTTAGGCTTTACATTCGTACGAATTGCCATTGTGTTCTGTAGTTGTGGACGCTTTTGTGACGCGACTTTCTGGCCAGCGGAATTGAAATACTAGGCTGTTTTATTTATGTCAAAACATAGGATCTCCTGGTGGGTCTCCTGGGTGGTGTGGGCATACCTATGATGCTATACACTCAACATTTTATAAAGTATTCGTTAGAATAATTATCTTAACGGGTATATACATAATGTATGTACATTTTTAAAGACATACCTGTATACAATTGTAACCTGTAACCTTTGTTATAAATAAAGAAACTTTAAACTTGTTATAATAGCCATGTTGTGGAAACTACGAAAACGATTAGATATTGAAAAAAAAACCTTTTATTTCAATACGGTATTTAATGGTAGGTATTTAGATCTTTAACGGGATATATACCATGTTGATTATTTTTCGAGTTTCCCGATATTTCGGCACAGTTACCTACATGCTATGCGCCACGATCACGGTTGAACTGAACCTATTTGGGTAACTGTTTTCTTGGTTGACAAAGTGGTTTATCCTCTTTCCGTGATCATGTCACATGTAATTGTGCCAAAATATCGAGAAACTTGAAATATAATCTATTGTGGTAAACATCTCTTTATAAATCTAAATAGTGTTGTTAACCATGATAGTTTCAAAAGTTACATTTTATATAATACGGGAGGTTGAGATTAATAACAATGCATTTAAAAAAATCTCAGTGTTGATAGATAACTCTCTTTATTGTACACCACAAATAAAATACAAACAGTACACAATAACCAGACAATACATCAGAATACAAATGGCGGCCTTATCGTTGTGAGCGATCTTTTCCGGACAACCTTTGGATGGATAGAAAAGAAAATGAACGACATAGACAGTGGCATGGGCGACATAGTCAGTGGGATTGCATGAATAAATGTCAACGTATAAATATTTACATTTATCAAAATTCCCAGTTACTCCGGTTGAAAGGCTTGCATCCATCGTGAACCTGCAACTTTTACGAGTACCAAGACATCCGTCAATTCAGGTAGAAGGTGGGTGTTACGCTGCGCTTGAATCCAATGAGTATTCAAGGTTTTTATATAATTTTAATGAACGTGTATAATAGGTTGTCAGAGTTGTTCTGGAAACTTTTTAATGACTTGTACGAAGAGGCTGAAACTTAATAACAATTATAATATATTATTTTAATTAAAATTTAGCTAACACTAGTTTAAGGATTTTTTAAACATCTCTTAAATGTTTAACAGTTCTATCAATGTTGTATGCCTGGGAAATTAGTTGCTTGGGAGTAACTTAATTTGAACCTGTGAAAGTTCATAATACATAATGCACAACAACACATTTTCTCGTCAGAAGAATCATCTTTTAATCGTTGAAAATGCAAAGTGGAAAAATTCCTTCAACAAATAAAACTTGAGTATTGGCATAGGGGTGTTTGAAGAAAATTTGATATTAGTAGCGTCAAACAAACATAATTATAAAAAATCTCCGGACCACGATCGGACTATAGCGTGACTATATTGACTAAACATCATAACAGGGAATTGTCATACACGCCCGGCAGGCGGGTTGAAGATGAATCTTATCTGATAAAATAATGATATCTGATATCTGAATGGTATCTGAGTAGGGTTCATATCCAACTTTGAACACTTGTCGAACCTTGTGCATATTTGTAGTGCCACGTAATGCTATGGAAAAGTAGCTAGTCTGATTTGCCTTTACGAGCCAGAGAGCAAACGTTCGCTCTTTAGGGAGCGATTTTAAACGAAACACCACGATTTCTCCGCACTAACCAGTTTTAAAACTATCTTCTTACTGGTTGCTACGCTTCTCCTTTGTGGGGTAACTTTCAATAAAACGCGTCACGTATAAAACTTACTTTACGAAGCTTATATAAAGTGCTCTTGCGTCGTAAAACAATGAAGTTAAGTATATCGAATCACTGGAGTTGTATCGAAATTTGTAAGAGAATGTTTCAACCTAAATAACAGCCAAGAATGACGTAGAGATAATAAGTTAAAAAATTACGCTTCTGCGGATGTCAAGAAATCAAGATGCGGGGCTCTTCGCTGTCGAGTGCCACTCACGCTTCAGTCGCTATCATCCTTATAAGTTGTATATTCATAAATAAGACTTATTCAAATTATTAAGGACTTTTGAGAGCGTTTGTACTTTCGTTCCAAGTATAAAAATATGTAGGTTTTAAAATAAAATTAAATAACTTGGAAGCAGTGTTTACGCCACAGTACATCAGAAAGTCCGATACCTTTAGTGCTACTTTTAGGCAATTAGGAGAAAGCTAAGGGATAACTTGAGTGGAGGGTTCTGTAAAGGACATGGTGATTATTATAACTTTCTGTAAAGAAACCTTATATCTGTTATAATGAAAACTAAACTTGGAAACATTACGAAGCTCTTGCAAAAAATAAGTTGGAGTAATTTTCTTACAATGTAACATGCAACATTTTATTCACCTATACTACTTTCAAAAGTGGAGTGTTGCCAACTTAAGAAATTATTGTTTCGTTTTTTTATTGTGAAAATGATTTTTTGAATAAAATATTGAATGTAGTTCCAACCGATTTAACTACAGTTACAACTAAAAACTTTTTTTTAAGACTTTTATACAGTAGGCACAAGACGTATGTGTATATATTTTATGACGTATATGACGTTGTGGACGTAGCCACAAGAGTGTGTTTATTTTTATGCTGGAATTTTGATGAAAAGCGTTTCCATATTATAATGTAAACTGCCAACCCAGAATTCAGTAGTAAGCGGTGGCCACGCGGCCACTTTTAGCAGTTTCTCGTAAATGTCTACCTGAAGAAATACGAGAAAAGCTAATGACACTATTTCCTTTACGAAAAGACGCACAGCCAAGCTGATTAATCGTAGGTGAATATAAATGTTGTGGAAGAAAGTAGTGAGTTCTTTTTATATTGTCTGATGTAGAAAAAATAAGTAAATTTTATCTACATCAGAAAAGTATGTGAACAAAATGCTTCATGAAATTCGCGTCAAACGTTTGTTGAATGCAATAATAATGTTGATATTTTAATTGTAAGTTTGCAATTATTATTTATTAATGGCAATTAATTATGTCAACCCCTTTGTTTAATTTGGACGGGGTATGAAAATAAAAATAAAAATAACTATATTTTTCATATATTTTTATACTAAACTAAATTAATCCCCCGGACTAACATTATAATACATATTTATATTTTTATAATACTTTTAAATATAGTAAACTGTTCTTTGAGTGTTTTGCCGCATTAGATACTGTACTTGTGTACCCTCGGATAGTTTTAAAGTTCTAAGTGTTATGCCATTCCTATTCCATTTATTTCTTTATTATATATTTAAATATTATTTATTTATTCATCATTTTTTTTAAATATAAGCATACCTATTTTTAATGTATTAAGTTGTTGAATGAATGTTTTGTTTGTATGTTTTTTTTTAATGTATTAATTCACTGTTACAATTAATTATCAGAAGAAATAGCAGTTTTATCTTTGCCTACTTCGCAATCACAATGCGTTAAAAAATGTTGGTAAATGGCCGGAACTTTTTTTTTCTATATCTGTCTCTAAACAAAAACAGCAAAGCAATAAAATGTAGATTGTTACATGTATAATCAAAAATGCCTCAAGGCAAGTTGGTACTGCATGAACTTGGTTTCAGTCGTGAAAAATGGACTATTATAAGGTTAACGCAATGGCAGCCAAACGGTACTCAACGTAGAGGTCAGCCACGAAAGTTATGATGAGACCAACTAGATGGTACGACCGCGAATGGTGGAATTCTGAACAAGACCGGGACACTTGGTGGGATGTGGGCTCCTTCCTGGGCCTTTGCCCATGGGCTATACACTATTTAAAAAAATATTGGCCCAACTAATTCGATTTCTTATAATCGCATAGAACTATGAAAGCTTTAGTTGCTTTTAGCATTTAGAAGTTCCACGTTGTAGATACAAATAATTTCTTAACCGATTTATTGACTTAGGATTAATTCTGTTTTAAAACTATTCAATGCAGCTTCACATTGCAAGCTTACAGGCCGCAGTGCAGCAACTAAATATAATTTCCAAAGGTGTTCCTGATAGGTAACACATCAATTACCAGATAGTAATAGGTTGCTGTAGCGCAGTTTTGATTTATAACTGGCTCGAGAAATCGTATCCAGTTGAGAATCTACACTAAAGCTATTTTTCTTCTATATGCAACCAAATCATAGTAAGAATTTGTATGTGTTTGTACTTAAGTAGGTACAACTAGAGACGAATTACGAAAGCTTTTACAGATAATTGTTTGTTTTATAACTCCGCTTGATTTCCATCCTCAACGCAAAGTGGCCTTCACGTCAAAAGTTGGACAACGCATATGCGACTACTTAGTGAGTGTGTGTGTGTGTCTGTGTGAATCGGTCTGTTGCAGTGTAGCTCTAAAGAGGGTGAAATATATTTTTTTTAATAACAGGTAACCTTTTGGGCGTTTTAGATGACACGCCGTTGTCAACAAAAATACCTTAAGGGTTAAAACTATGTAAAAGTGAGAGTTTAAAAAAAAAACATTTATTATTCTAAAACTTTAGCATCTCAGATTTATACTAAAATTATGATTGCTCGCTTAAATTTATTCATTATATCATTTCCAATTTCGCAGTTTTATGGCATTTGGAATCGTGGTGTGTGGATAACAGCCGATGCAATAAAGTAAACTCCCGGGACCGACCCGTCTACGGTCTTAATTAACTTTTCAACCGGGATTTTTCAAATAAAAAGCAAGAAGCACAGTATCATTCCGTGTAATTCAGTAAGTTTACTTAAGTATTAGTCACTCATTTTCATTAGCATTTTCTCCTTGGTTTGGGTGTTAAATATGTATAATAAAAAATATCTATGTATGTATGTCTATTATATTAAGTATATCAGATGTCTAGTACCCGTAACACAAGTTATAGCTTACCGCGGGGCTAGATGTTGTTGTGTGGATCGTCCGACAATATTTATTTATTTTACTTTTACTCAAGTATTAATAGTATGCGTCACTAATTGGTAACCTATGACAATGGTGACACCAGTTAAGTAACGTGTTATTCATCCTAAAAATTAACATGAGTGAACATATTAAAGACGCATATTGTACTTATGTCCATGTCTACTACGTTACCATTTTTATAGTACTTATGCAGTGTATATTGAAAAAAAAACTTTAAGCCCAGATTACATAAATAGATTTCCACAAATAATGGGTTTCAAACAAAATTTTATAAAACAATTTAATAAGTTAATAAGGACCCTTAAAATGCGATAGTCATACGCGTAATATTTATATATTTAATCCACACAGCAGCATCTAGCCCGTGGTTAGAACTGAGCTTGTGTTACGAGTTCTAGACATCTTATAAACTCAATTTAGAGTACATCAATTTAAATATGATTTATCTAATTTTAAACACTTTTGTCCCATACAAGTGGAAGGTGGCAAAACATACATTTATGCTAAGATTTTAATTATTTTCCATCAACCTCGCCCTCGCAACCTCTTGCGTCTCAGGCGGACTTTCGGCCACTGAGCCACAGAGGTCGTTAAAGTCCGAAACAACAGCTTATTTTGTAAATAATAAAATTTTGTGGATTTGTTTGACAGTCAAATTGTGAAATCAAATACTACCAATTAAGATATACCTGTATTATATCTTCTTTAACTTGCAATTTTAATTTAGAGAGGTGATTGTGATTTTCGTAACATTGGTATTTCTGATGATATATTTTGTTACTGTGTAAGAAAGTTCTAAGTTTAAGAATCACGTACAAAGTTACAGTTCCACTGGAATCCGAAGAAAATAACTTCAAAATTAACGCCTCAGTTAAAAAGGTGGGAGGATATAATTGCACGAAAATGAAATTAATTATTATTATAACAAGCCGTAATTCTAAAAATAGTTATTTGTACAAATCTATTTAAAATTGTTTATTTAAAAAAATTAAATAACTTTTAATATTATTATTAATTTTATTTTTAATATTTATTAATAAAGAGGATTTAAGTCAGTGTGTATGTTGCTCTTTCACGCAAAAACTGCTGGATGGATTTCGATGAAACTTCACCATAATATATAGCTTACAATCAGAAGAGCACATATACTATTTGTTACCCTGGTAAAATACCGCTTTTTGCGAGTGCTAATCCGATTTGAATCAAATTATGATGTTTACTCAGTAAAGGACAAAATCTACTTTTTAACGGAAGGATATTTATTGGTGGGCGAGGAGCTAGTAATGTTGTGAGATTAATAAAACCTCTTAAATATTCTACCGTCGACATTACCCTGTTCTCTGAAAAATTGCTAAGTAAAAAGGTGCTGTAATATTGCACCTGCTTGTTATATTTGACAAGGGTCTACCTGCATGTATCATTTTGATGTCGCGAGTAAATTTCTGTCGCTTGTATGTGAATAAGTTATCGCGTCTCTTGCGTCGATTCGTAGAAAATTCTAGAAAAAACTGGATCTAAAACTTGCTCGATGTTAAGTTGTCTGAGTTTAAGTTTGGTTTTTGTGTAGTTATAACGAGATTAGTTTGTTTTTGTTTACCGTCGTGTAAGGGCTTAAAAATTGCTTTCTGTCATTATATTTAGCTATCTATTTTGTTCTGTTAGATAGTAGTAACCCTTAAATAAATAATGAATTAAATCCACTGAAATTTAATATTGATGAATGTTTCTTTACAATGTTTTTTTTTCCGTTGACTATGAGGTGGATCGTCACAGCCCCTGCACTAAAATCTTCGCTAGTTTAAAAGACAACTCCTATTCATCTTACAAGGACATATGTTGCCCTGATGGTTTTTTGATGTCTTTATGATGGTTCATCCTAGACAGCACATGTTGTAATAACGTTGTTGGACACTCTTTTAAACGTTCTAGATATATAATACTTGTTTGTTGTAGTGCGTCTTTAAAAGAAGCGTTTTATTTTAAGAAAATACATTTAGATTTTTAAAGTACCTTTTAGAAGTAGTCGTAAAGCGCCACGCCTTTTACCGGGTAAGCACTTTTACTTCAAAACAGAGATAAAAATTCCACGTACTGATTTCAAAGGGTCTTGGAGTTAGTACAAAGTATTAGGGACAGTAGACATAGTAATAATAGGCAATTAATATTAACTTATACGATTAGTGTAGTGTATAGAGATCGAGTTGCGTTCGAGAATAAAACAGTGTAACAGTACTAGTGATAGTCGAACTTGTAATAAAAGACTCAGAAAGAGGGTAGACCGTTTCGTTTGCCAATGACCGTCAGCATGTGCCGTGACCATGGGCTTGTAACAGCGTCAAAATATCTGGAAACTCAAGAACAGTCCATAGTGTTACCCTTTCAAGTTTTAATATTGTTAAAAACCATGATAATTCAAAAAGTGGTTCTCCAAATTAGCATATTAAATTTTGTTACATATGTTTGATAAAAAAAAATAACTAGGGCTACTTATAAAGCACTCCTATTTAAGTTCCCAATTCTGGCCTTCATTCCAGACCAAGTGGGGGTTAGTGAATGTCAAATAACTTCCTAAATATTTGACATTCTATTATTTATATTATAATTATTTTTTTCTTTAATTATAATTGACATTGCATGTCAAATCTGAATTGACGAAGTATGTAGAACTGTATAAATAACCTGACACCTATGTAAACCATATTTCAAGCAATAAATAAATTTCATTTCATTTCATTTCAAATGTCCGTCAAACATTTCAAAGTTCTCAAAACAAGCCGGTTTCATCACAATGTTTTTTGCCTTCACCGTTTAAGCACGTATTTAATGCGCACATTCATTTTTTCATGAAGGAAATCCTAGATTAGAAGCGGGGCTAGATAACCTCCGACCTTCGGAAAGAAAGTCTAGTGTGTTCCCACATAGCAACTTAACACGGCTTTTACGCTCGGCTCTGCTAGTTAGTAATGGTATAATTTTATTGTAGTTGATAGGTAGATAGATAGATAATTATCTTTATTGCACACCCATGCTTACAGACTAACTTAATAAATCTAAATTTTAAATTTAAGAATAACCCCCGATTCCAACGCCTTAATTTACTTATAATATGTAAAACAACATAATATTATGTAATGTGGACGCGTTGCGCTTTCATTTGATACCCCACACTAGTATATTTGCAGTTTTTTTTTTTTTTTTTTTTTTATTATTGAAAAGCCTTCATTTGACCACAATCTCACCTGATGTAAAGTGACGATGTGGTCTAAGATGGAGCATGAAGGCCTAGAAGATGGCTTCTCCGGACCACATTACGAAACACGAAAAAATCGCTTCACGGAATGGCCCAGCCCGGAGGGTGGTGACAAGCTGCGGCCGAAGCCTACCACCAGAGACTGTTCTTAGCACCACCCGGAGGTCACGTGTAAGGATTCAGAGGGTTACCACTTACGGACGTGAACAGACAAAACCTCCAAAAGATTTTCGGTTTTCCTTCCCCACTCTCACCCCCATAACTTTTAAACGGCACAACCGATTTTCATGAAACATGTCTAAGAATACAGGCGCCAGACTCACCTTTCATACAAAAAAAAACTAAATTGAAATCTGTCCATCCGTTTGGGAGCTATGATGTCCCAGACAGACAGACACGTCAAACTTATAACACCCCTATTTTTTGGTCGGGGGTTAAAAATAACAATCCACATTTGTTGTGATGTACAATCGGGGCTAAAAGCGATCTCTTCCAGGCAACCTTTGGATGGATAGGATCTGCTAGTAGTTGATATTTGATGAACAAATATGTAGATCGAGAATTTAAAAACACGTCTACCATGTAACGCTCCCGCTAGACACATTTTAGCTAGACGGAATTGTAGACCAGAGAGCTTGTTACAGAAGAAAACAATATTATATAAAATGCAGAGCAAACATTCCTAGACAGTTCAATTTAAGAAATTCTTCGGTACAACCATTAAAGTCTTATGCCATGTTCTTGGTTTGCGCTTACCTTCCTCAGACACGCAATCATATAGGTCATATGTACAATGCTACATTTCAAAGCACGAAAAAATGATAACAATAGTCTGTAAGTTTCTTACACGGTTTTTAGGGTACCGTACACAAAGGGTAAAACGGGACCCTATTACTAAGACAAGAGAAACTAGAGTTTTAGATAGAGAGTTGAAGTTCTGAGGCATGATGTATTTATCTTGCCGCTATAACAACAAATACTAAAAACACAAAATAAATACTTATATAAAGGTATCTCATAAGGCAAACATGTTTTTTTAAAGTTAAGCGGCGTTGCGAGTCAGTATTTGGATGGGTGACCGATCCAACTCCATCTTTTGCACTTTATATTATACAGTTTATACACATTTTGCAATACGAATTCAAAAAGTGTAAAAACTGTACACGGAATCCTATTGGTGGTGAGGTGTATTATGAGTGAATCTCATAATTATTTATATTTTTTTAACGATCATTGAATACAACCCGTAGACACCTGGGTGAATAAATTCTACTAAATAATATTAGACTTAACTTGCACCCGTAAACACCTGGGTAAATAAAGTCTACTAAAAGTATACTTAATGCACCTGGGGTGGGTTAACTCAGGTGACATAAGTATACCGCCCCTAATACTTTGATAATTTCAATCGTCATACCTATGACCGTGAGAATCCTGTCAAAGCATCCATCGACCTCATTGTAAGACATACTCTAAGCTTAACTAAAATAAAGTTATAACTTTGAATCACCACCTACAATTGTTTGGAGAAACAAGCGAACTTTACATAAAATCAGGAGTGCAGCCCTTGTGGCGTGGACAGTAAGAAGTATTAGTGAGATTTATAATTGTTATCTAGCGGTGAACTAGGCGAGGCCGAATTATTGCCGGCTCGCGTGCTAACACTTAATATATAACGGGGCTTAGCACAAACGTCTTTGTTCGCTACAAGTGCTATGTTTACTAATAAAACTTGAAAATTCTTGACCTACGTGAGCGAGAAATAAAGCTTAAGTTAACAGTGGTTAAATAGCTTAAAGGTTTAAGCGGGTTATGATATCATGTAAATACAATTAACGATATTAAGTGTTGTGTTTATACTCGGCCTTGTAAACATTTGGCCTAATTAGTAAACATTCAATGGCCTGGGTGAGAAATAATTATTTTATTGTTATAAAGTAATATTGATTTACCTTTACTTACCTCCACAAAAGCAGAATGCAGACTATAGACACGGCCGCTAGTAATTTAAATTCATTGCCTGGTTTGAATTTGATATTTCAGAGTTAACCCATCAGCGACACGCACCGTTGGGATAGGAGGTATTGAGCTAATAATTTTTGAATTACTTCTAGTGGCTTGGTGGTCGAAGGTCCTTTTTGAACAAAGTCAAAGTCAAAACGTTTATTTCCTTAGAAGCAGATAGCCTAGAAGATCCGCCTATAGCAGAGGAGGTTGCAAGGTGTTTCTATGTATGTACATTATGTACCTATTTACATAAAAAAATATCTATGTAGTGCATCAGTCACCTAGTACAAGCTCTGATTAGTTTGGTGTTAGGTGATGCTGTGTGATTAGTCCGGAAATATGTATTTATTTATTTATATAATACTCGTAGCTCTGCTTAGTTAGGGGTTACTAATCACACAGCATCCTGGGTGAACTGTTTATTTATCATAGTGTGAAACTCACGAGCAAAACATATACCCAATAATTTAGACGTTCTACGTCATAGCATGAAATTATTCACTTCACCTTAAGACTTAATATCGATATCTCATGTCTTACTTGAATAGCGATATAACAAAAGCCAGTAGACATTACAAAAACACATACAAATAAACAAACTCGACTCCACGAACGTAAAGTGCAGCGGAAATGTCTCCGTTTTGACTGCATTTTACCTTGAAAACATTTGAAATGTTTCAGTTTTCGCGAAAGAGAAACGTTTAATATCTGTTAAAATGTAACTTTCGCTTCGTAGCATTTTCTTTACTTTAACGTCGAAATTTCAAGAAGGATATTAACAAAATCAGGTAATGTTGTTATTATAATACAACATGTCTAGGTTTTCTGTGGAAACGTATTAAATGTGTAAAATAGATATCACCTACTCAAGTGTGCCGATCGGCACTGTGCAAGTCTGAGGGTAAAGTCAAAGTTCATAATACTAAGTGGCCATACAGCCGCTCAGTTGTTCTGACATAAAAAATCCTCAGTAAACAAAATTTTTATTTGTGCTAGAATTGCTTAGTCCCATATTCGTAAATAACTTGGAGACATTTTTCTATTAAACTTTTACTTGTTACCATTTAAGGTTTAAGGTTAGAGAAAACTATAGACTATGATAAGTTTACCTACTTATCATAGTCTATAGTTTTCTTATATTTTGTACCGGAATGAAAAAGTAGTGATTAAAACATAGTTATTTGACACCCTTCTAGTAATTCTACCTTATTTTTTACCATAATCTCATCTTATATAAAGTGACGATGTGGTCTAAAATAGATATATCGCGTTCATTAATTCATTTGGAGTGAATTTCAAGTGTTGCTTATTATAATAAAGAACCCTAAAACCTGCTGAATTTCCTTGAAAGAGTGAAGTACACTTGAAAGGTTCAGAGAAAGCAAAGTTGACCCTCATGATAATCACGTCGACCCTTCCTGAAATGGCACGCAAGATAAACGGCTATCTCTATTTTTTATTTCAAGGTAAGACAATTTTGAGAGTGCTTCAGTGGAATTTAAATTTCGCCAGGAATTACCTAACTTTGTCTTTTTTTGAAAGCAAATAGGTCTTACTTTCGACCTTGTGGGATGGAGTTCGTTTCAGCGTTACATGTTATAAAATTAACATTGATTATGATTTCTAAAATATAAAATTTGAATTAACTAAATATTTTTTCATTGGTTTTAAATACATTCCTTTTATAGAGCACCTATTTTTCTACCGCTAAATTTTAAACCCAATTAAGTTAGTGATCTCAGAGCTACTACATTGGTCGATTTTAAGGAAAATAATTGAGAGAACATCAATGAAAAGCTAATGTCAATATAGAATTATTTATAAGCCCGCATTGAATGGAGCTCAGGAGAGTTGTGACACCCATCGACTGCACTCTACTTAAACTTCTGAATGATGAGTCTCTTTGTGATGCGGACCCTTTGTTATCTCTATACACAATCGAAGTATCATTTTTCAAGTGCCTTGAGCGTTACCTCTAACTCGTAAAAAATAATCAATCTCAGTAAAATCAATCTTCATGCTATATTTACTTATGAGATTTGTAAAAAAAACGTGGTTAATTCCTAGAATATAACATTATATTGCAGGAACTGACACACAGGTAACCCTTTTAGGAGTCAGAACCCCATTGTATTTTGCACATGGAAATACAACCAATAAGCCATTTATAATTTAAATTTTCAATTCTTAGTACACAGTCGAAGTTTAATTTTTAATTACCTTGAGCGTTACCTTTAACTTGTAAAATTAATAAAATATGTTTTATCCCCTTATGCGGAATAGTCACTAAACCTATATTAGATAATTATGTCGTTATCAATCGTTTGTCCTTGTCACTCATTTTGACATTTGTGCATGTTTAAAAGTGACAAAATTCATGCTAACTTAAACTTCTTTGCTATATACATATTTGGATAAGAAAGTTAATCTATAAATTGAGTTTTTGAAACAGCAGACGATGCTATAACCACATGAGTAGGTTTGGTATATTTTTGTTAAAATGTGAATTTATCGTCAAATCCTTTTATCAGATTTGTGAATTAGTAAAGTAATGTTTAAAATATTATTTGACGATAAATAGAAACAGTTATAACTTCGTGGAAAATATTTAGTAATTCACAAATAAAAGTAAATATTATCTGTACCGGGGAGCTTCTACAGTAGTACCTATAACATAAGCTAACCTCGATTAAGGTCCAGTCAAAATTGAGCGAATCTTTTCATAGATTAACCCGAACAATCAGACATAGTATACAAACATATTATTTATTTATTTATTATTTAATTATGTAGTGAAAAACATGTGAAATTATAATTGCCCTCGTAAAAGGAACGCCATAACGCGTTAATTATATAATACTTTCTGGTTTTAAATAAATGATTGATACCTTCAGATAATAATCAATGGTAGATAGATAGTCTATGGTTCGAAAATAACAATCATCGTTGTCGTGAAATCGAGCAAGATTGGAATAACCAATATAAAACTAGCGATTACTTTGCATGCGATCCAAAGAGCTGCGGTTGACCATCCGAAAGAACGGGCCGCAAAATTCAATCATGCGCTGAATAAAATAAAACGTCCCAGACTGTATCGTTGATTTGTTTTCACTCTGTTACTTTTACACAACATGTATCCAACATTGTCACCAAAAACTGTAGACCCCTTTTAGATTCGGACCTGAAGCGTAACGTGGCGGTAAAGCGGGCATCCGAGGATCTTCTCGTTTTGGTCCTATGAACGGCTGAAATCGCCGCTCGACATGAGATATGACACTTTTGTGCAGATTTCGCGAAGTTTAATTAAACATCCCCTGAGATGACTTTTCATGATACAACATTTGATTGACTTCAGGAAATTAGGATTTGTTTATTTAATGTACGTATCAGACTTCTGTTGCTAAATAATGCTGTCACAGTTTCGAGGTTACTGGGGTGAATGTTTGAAAATATATAAACGTTTTATGGTCAATCCACGCAATGATATCAATATGCCTATGTTAACTTGTTTGACACGAGTCTGATGAAAATTAAAAACAGTTTTCAAATAAATTATTATGTTACCAATTCTTAAGTTACCAATTACCTCTTCTTGTTAATTGGAAGTGATCAAGAAAGAAATAGTTCAACCTCGTCGTGGTCCATTAATGAAAAAAAAAATACTGGAACCACGAGCAAAAAAGGGAAACTATAACTATCATTAAATTTATCGGATTATTAACATCTAACAAATGTCATTCAACCAGCATATTTTTCTAAAAATCTGTATGCAGCGCGTTTCGGGGGCGATTAATTGATCTAACTGGGTACGGTGCCGGTGGGGTGATTTACGTGTATATTCAAAACGTCGAGTAACTAAAAATAAAAATATCGTGCGAAGCTCTGTTCTACTGTCTGAAATGTATTTTGGATCAACATGGTGTCACCCACTTTTAAAAAGAATCATCACAATCCGTACAAAAAAAAACAAAAATACTAAGGTAGCGAATTCAGTACAACAAATTAAGAACCACTTTTTTCAGTTCAGTTGTAAAAGAAGATGTAGAATCGATAAAACTAGTTACTTTTTCCGGGGTACCTGCAGTCTCGCAGAATGAATTAATTTTATTTTACACAAGAGTGCTTTAAGGAGCTTTCTTGCACTGAGAGAAATACCCCGTGAAATTAACTTCAGGATTCAGTTCAGGCTGGACACCGCTCAGGTACGAAAGATTTACGGCCGGGGATAAGAAATTGTACTTACATGTAACAATTTGCTTTCAAATATTTCTTGGAAACGTTCATTCTATTTTAACACTTTTATCTTAAGTTTAGAAATGAAATAATTAATAAAAGTTAATGGAATCTCCAACTCCGTGAATTCGGTACTTATGATATATTGCATAATATACAGATATTTGCTATATGGTGCATAGGTATGTACTTTCATCAATTCAATTTAATTTCTAAGAACCTTCACAAAAGCTTCACAAGCTGCACAAAAGCTATAATTTCAAAGTACCCTCTTAATTTGACCTTTTTTATAATAACTTAAATAAATAAAATAAATAAAATAAAATTCATTTATTTCGGACAACACTACAAATTAAAAAATTACATTAAGATGAGGTCCATATCATATTAGTAACAATTAACTTATACTATGTTAGTCTTAAAAATTAGTCACAGTAAAATTTATATAAGTACAAGCACAATACAATAACAGCGGTGAGGTATTCAGTTGTACACACTGCAATCGAACAACGATTAAAATAGGAAAAAATCCTATTTCATCATTATCCGATTACAGTGTATGAGCAACGGACAGCCACATCTACTGGCTAGTGCAGCCAGGAAGCTTAAGAAAGATGATACCATGTTTCGAGTTTAGTTTGAGTAGTGTTTACTTCAATATCACATTGGGTACCAACTATTATTTCGTCATTCCATAAGTTCATACCTACTATGATATCTAAATGTAAAATTTTATCTTTGTTATCCTAAACTTATTAAAAATTTATTGGTTTTAAAATAATAATAAACCTACCACGATAGTCAAAATAAAACCGCCCATTATGGTATTAACGAATGTGCTAACATGTTGTCGTTAGTGGTCGCTGTCCAGTCCGCCAAAATAATATACTATAGGGATTTATGACACCTATTTTTGACCCTAAATTTGCGCCGTATATTATGGTTTACTTTGTCGTTTATGAGGGCTTCAGACATAACCCCGTGTGGAAGCAGGAACATGTGTAACAGATTGCGGCAATAAGGGAAATTGTCTTTTTTATGAACGCCCGTCGACGGCGTAAAGTATTCAAGGAAGAGGCACCTCGCGCTATGGATTGAGATGAAACTCTTTTGGACTGATTTTATTGGAGACCCGTGCCTTTCCTGATGTTAACTTATGTATTTGTGAATTTTTGTTATTACGATTGAACGGTCTTTTATCGAAAATTTTCTGAAAAGTGTAACTATTTTGAATGTGTACTTATTTGCTAACCAACACACTTAAAAATTATATTAACAGTTTCTACATGACTTCTCAATATCTTAAAATTGCAATCAGTTAAAATGTATTGGATTACAAGCATATTACATACGAAAAAAACTTTTTATATGAATAGAACAAAAATGATTTTATAATGACAAATCCAGCTACTAGAGACCTGCCCCGAAGAAAATTTATTCAACCGATAACAAAAATCAAGGATGTTGGTTCTCTATTTGGCTTGTTATTAATATTATATAATCAAATTTTAAAATAAAAAAAATACCCCCGATGCCAGAACATTGGTTACCTAAAAAGTAAAAAGTCATACCATTTTGTAATGTGCATGTGATGCGCTTTCATTTGAGACTCCACTCGAGTATATTTGCAGAGTTTCGGGTTTCCTTCCCTATTTTTATCCTCATAACTTTTAAATGGGTCAACCGATTTTTATCAAACATGTTTTAAAACAGTTGCGCGAGCTACAGTGAGGCGACATACAGTTACTTCAAACTTATAACACCGAGGGTGCTCCCACTTAGCCAACACGGCTTTTTTTATTTATCCTCAACTTATGCGGCGGGAAATTTAATTTATAATATGTATAAATAAAAAATGAGTATAAATATAAATAACACAGTGGGGAAAAATGGAGGAGGCCGTAATTTAGACATAATATTTTAGAATTAACAATCAACGTAATGCTATTTAAGATTATTGGAAATAAAAGGCTTATTATTATTATAATAAAAAAAACGTTTACCTTCAGACATTTAAGTAGTTATGAATTCAAATATGGTTAATGATTTGGGTTAGAATGTGAGAGAAGAAGCCTAAGATCTACCAAATGCCTGAGAGAAAGACTGGCGTTATGCATTTCATTACGAATTTAAAATCTTAATATCCAAAATGCCTAAACATAGTTTTACTAGTCTTATTTGAATATCCTTTGATATAATTTTTAGTTTAATAACATGATTGTCTTGGGTTTAAAAATAATTAATATAGCTTTTATTTGAAATTTGTTCGGTAACCATTTATTTAAATTACAATAAAATAACAAGATATTTAAGCTAATCATTTCGCAAGAACACTAGAAGCACTGAAGCAGCAAACGAAAACAAAAAGACATAGCCCCTCTATTCAAATTCTTGTGAACCCACATTTTGACCTGAAAATGTCCTCGCTTGAACCACACAAACTTGTTTACAGAATTGTACGACATGCTAGCTGTTGATTCTGAAAACAGCTAAGTACAAAGTTTCGCCATGAAATATGTAGGTGTAGCTTTGAAAAATGCCAGCCAAACTTTTCAAAGTCTGAAACATAGCTCTTCTTTTATTCATACTCTGACATGTGGCGTTCCCGTTGTGTACAGGCTTTCTTCCTTAACAAAATAAACAACATTTACTTGGAGTTAGGTCCTTTGAGAGCTTGCTTCCTGTACTAATGTTTTATGAATGAGCTCTTATGCAGGCTTCCCTTTATGCATTTATTGCGGCACTTATACGTCTCCATGTTCTTACTACAACTCTTTACAACATTAAGATGCATGTTTTTAGTTCGTGAGGTATATATTTGTTAGAAAAACGTCTAAAATCTAAGAAATTCTAAGATCATCCCCTCCTTTCCGATCGCGTAGGCCGTCCCTTTATCACGAAAAACAATATCTATCTCTATCTTACAAGGAAAAATTCACGCGTTTTCCAGCATATCCTACAATTTTCACGCCTGATTTTTCGCACAATACTAGTCCATAGCTGTTTAAAGAAAAGGACGAAAGTTAAACAAACCTGTGTAGCCGCTTTCGTCCTTCTGAGGCAGAATAAAAGCGCTTAGATGAATCTGTATTCGAAAAGGGTTATGTATTTAAATCTGTTTTATTCCAGTTTAAATCTTATTTGTTGGCGGGTAAGGTTGTAATTTCTTTGTCTCACGTTGGGAGTTAAGCTGTTTTGTATCGCAAAGTTGGTGGAAAACTTGTGAAATACGTAAGTAGGAACGTATAGGCTTTCTCGAAACAAGCGTTCAGTCGCGCCGCGCAAATGCTTGCGTGAAGACGGGTCCAGAGCCTGGACTCATCGCGGGATGACGGAAACTTTACGATAACTTCGCAACACAAAATTAATTAACCAAATTTAATAATATAGTTAAATATAACGGTCAATTATTTTATCTACGTCAATTATTTTATTGTAAGAAGTGGTGACGTACCAGAAAGAGAAATTTCAAGAATTTAGCAGAAGTATGTATTATTACTATTGTATTTAAAGTTTTTTTAATTTATCAAATATTTTATGATGCCTCTAAGCTATTTAATTTACTTACTTTCGGTCATAAACACCAATGAACAATAATAATTACTCATTCCTTTGCATTAGTAATTCATTTTGAAATAATTTCGTAACGCTTATACCTGTAATGTTTTAGTAGTAATTTTTTTTGTTTAATCTTTTAGAAAATAATAAAATTGTTATGTATAAGGTATGTCAAATATTAAATAAAAATAATCAGTTAGAAAAATGTATTATTCAATTTGTCTAATAATGAGAATCTATCACATAAATAATTATTTCTTTAGAGAAAGAAAATAATAAGTCGTACATTTTTTCAAGTGGCTCAAAAAAGTTTTTTTTTTATGAGAACTTATTTTTATATTTTATGCTGAAAAAATTTAGACTATACGTAACATAATTTTTTCTGCATATAATTTAAAAATAGTTTAACCTGCAAAGTCAGGTTTATCACTTATTCAAAATCATTAAAAAATATGTGAACTTAAGTATGATATAGACGTAGAATATGCCACATACATATATACTAGGTCTAGGTATGTTTATATAACAGGTTAAAAGATGTATATTTTATTGCGAAATATTACGTTTAATTAATTACTTACTTAAATAAATAAATAGTATTTTATTAATCTTCAAACAATAATTTGTTTTTAGTTTCGTTCGCCAAACGCAAATATAATTCCTAAACATGTAGTTGCTTGATTCAACTTTCATAATACATTTTGTCATACATCATATATATTTTTTAAATTGCTTGATTAATTTTAGAGTTGGTATAACAAATTGTTATATAAACTTTTGAAACTATCATAAACCTACTACAACACTATTAAGATTTATTACGGGATATTTATTATGATTGATTGTCTTTGATGATAATTGGTAAGACTGTTTTCCAAGTTTCTGCAGCTTCAGGTCAACCATGGCAACCATGGCGCATGTAACTATGTAAACTCGAAATATAAACAATCATGGTAAATACCCCGTTATAAATAAAAATAGAGCTATCTATTTATTTAGAAGACACATTGATTAAGGAAAGGATTCACAATTACGTTGTAGTTATCTTTCAAGAAAATTAGATATTTTTTTTATCTATCTACACCGCTTTTTTTGCTGCCATCAACGGATCATGTTCGGACGTAATTCGATCTGTTTATGTCTAGATTTTGATAGAATCTTAACATACAAGGAGATCTTTCGGGAGTGAGGACTACGGAATTAGGGCCAAAATACATGTACCACAACCACAACGCAACGACATCGCAACGACGACGCAACCACAACGCTACCACATCTTGACCACATTTTGACATGTCGTTCTCGTGTGGTTGTGGTACATGTATTTTGGCACTTAGTTATCAACACCCTATTAACGTCCCACCGTTGGGACACAGGGACTTCCCTCTTGACGAGAAAGATTAGGCCTTAATTCACCACGCTTAAGGCGCTTAAGGCGCTTAGGCCTTAATTACCAAATGCGGTATGGTGAATGTCACATGTCCTTCAAACTCTATACAGTTCTCAGAACATGCCGGTTTCCTCACGATGTTTGCCTTCACCGTTAAAGCACGTGTTTTACGCACATACATTTTTCAAGAAGAAAAATCCAGAGGCGGGGTTTGAACCCACGACCTTCGGCATGAAAGTCGAGTGTGCTCCCACTAGCCAACACGGCTTTTATCAATTAAGAAGATCATTTACAACGATACCTAAAGATTAATAGAGATAGAATTATAATTAATAGATCTTTTTATAAATAAAAATGAATTGTTGTTCGTAAGTCTGATTAAAACTCGAGAACGGCTGAACGGATTTATCTTATCATAGTCTTGAAATGTTCGTGGAGGTCTAGGGAAGGTTCAAAGGCGAGAAAAATCGAATAATTGCCGGGAAAAAAAATTGAATGAAAACCCGTGCGAAGCCGGGGCGGGCCACTAGAAAATAATAAATATTTCCGGAAAATCCACACAACAACATCCAAAAATCCCCGTGGTAAGCTATTAGCTTGTGTTACGTGTACCCGACATCTGATATACTTAATATAATAGACATACATACATAGATATTTTTTATTATACATATTAAACACCCCGACCAGGGAGAAAGTGCTTGTAGAACATACAAACACTGACCCCCGGCGAGAATCGAACCCGCTACCTCTTCCTCGCCCACCGCGCCACTAAGGCAGTTACTAATGCTGTTACTGCCACTGAGACGGTAATTAATACAGCACTTATTTTAAGCTATAAACCGCAAAGCCTCTAAAGCCTCAACTATGCATAGATAAATAATAAATAAATAAATAGATGCAAATTGTTTAATAAACTTTCCTTTTGAATCACGATATCTATTCTTGTATCCCATCAAAATAAATAAATTAATTTTTCAGGACAATTCACACAACAACATCACACACCTCGTGCTAAGCTCTAAGCTTGTGTTACGGGTACTAGGCATCATATATCCGTCTTTTAGTAATTTAGATTATTACAAACATAGAAAGGTCCGTATTTTAATTGCCCCATTTAAACACGGACTGGGTTGTGATTTTTATTTATAACTAGCGGCCCGCCCCGGCGTAGCACGGGTAAAAAAAGTTCCCGGCAATTTTTCCTTATTTGCTCACCGTTTAGACCTACCCTGGACTACGACAAACATCTTAAAACCAAAATCAGCTCAATCGGCCTAGCCGTTCTCGAGTTTTAATCAGACTAACGAACAACAATTCATTTATATTTATATAAATATAGGTATGTATCAAGATAGTTAAAGTTTTAGAAAACTATACTAGGTATTATTTCTACCTTTATAGGTAAATACTGTTGGGTAAGAGAATTAAATATTATCGTACCCCAAAGTATTGCTTATATGTAAATGTATTTACATCGCAATTAAACGATACTGTAACGCGAGTATGTTGCTAGTAGGCCACGAAAGTCGTCTGCTTTTGACGACGAGTTAGAATTTAAAGATTATTATCCTACTACTATTATAAAGGCGAAAGTTTGTTAGTATGGATGTATGGATGTTTGTTACTCTTTCACGCGAAAACTACTGAACCGATTTAAATGAAATTTGGTACACAGAATCGCTAGAGCCTGAAAAATAACATAGGCTACTTTTTACCGCGGGAAAACGTCATCCCGGGGGAAAATACATTATAACGCGGGTAACACCGCGGGGCACAGCTAGTAAGATATAATTATTGTCACACCTTTTGGAGTATTACTCTGAATTCCAATGTTATCTGGAAGAAGTTCGTATATGAAATTAGACCGCCATTGCTTAATATAATTAGTATCTTAATGTATTGCTTTTAGGTTTACCCTTCATCCTTTACTTCTCAGTAATAGTACCGAGGCTTCATTGTCTATTATGTCCGTCCGTCACCATGTTGTATCGCAATGACCCTATTAATTAGAGAGCTGCAATAAAATTACAAGGGATGATTGAATTTATACTTCCGTATGTTGTACTTGTTTTTATATAACAAAATACGAAAAACGCATATTACATAAAATGAGAGGGCGACGATGCAGAGTACGTTTCTAAAAAGTTTGGCAACAGTCAGTTAAATAATTATATATTTACCTACATTTTTTTTTCATCCCAAACTGTCGAAATACATAGAACTGTTGCCGTAAGAATCCTTCTCATAATAAAGAATAATCTCTTTAATCGCTTACTCTATCCGTACTTTAAATAAAAATAACGCAGAAACAAACAAATACCATTTATGCAAACGAGTCCTGTACTAAGCCACTCATTTGTCACGTAAAAAAAAAAACAAAAATATCGAACCGAAGCTTTAATAGTGCAGCTGAATTCCCGTGTGAAAATAATATTTGGACAAATGAAAATTCCGAAGCGCGCATTCGGAATCGCTCCACGGCCCTGGTTTAATTCCCTTGACTGTTGCGATTCGGCGCATGTTTTTTCATTAAAACGCATTCAATACGACGACGTGGCTTTGAAAAGGCAACCTTTTCAAAAATACTTATTCTGAAATACCGTAGCGAGCATTCATTCACAGGCTTTTTGTGGGAATTAAAAAATCGGTGGTACCGTGATGTCGTCATTGTGTTATTGCTGTGATACTGTGACCTGTTTTACCTGTTAATGTTTTATTTCTAACGAAGCACTCGTTTTAATTAGATGGGAAAAAACCAGCGAGGGAAGTGTGGCATTTACATTCATTACTCAGCTCAGGTTTCAGCGGAAATGTTAGTAAGCAGCCTGTTATAAATGTTTTAAAACTATGTTGAAAACCGCTATCTCAAATTTTTTAACCCTAGAAAGACAACCTTCGTCGAATCGACGAGTCCGATTTAAATAAATTGTTATAACTTTATTGTATTCTGCAATATTACACTGAGCGTTTTATCATCACAATAGGTACCCAAAGCTAGATTAGGATGCTCGTTTTACCCAATAAGATCAATAATTATCTCCTATATCGTCGTATCGTTTTCTTTAGTACATTTTGCACTAGAGTGATATTACAATTTTAACTTTCTTTTATTTACGTCATAAATATACTTTTGTTTTTCCGTTTTTTTAAATGCGTTTTTATAGCATAACATATACCATTTTTCGGTTTACAATTCCCATGTTTAGTTTTTAAGTGTATTTTTTAATACATTATTTTTCTTCGTCGGTGTCTCTTTTTGTCAAAGTTGTTGTGGTCATCAAATAAGGTGTTAGTCGTAAGCTTCACCACATGCCATCGCCATTTATTGCCACTTTTTGAAATATGGCGTTAAAAATCATTATGTTTTTATTTATTATGTATGTACAAACACTAACAAAAAATATATTAATATATATATGAGTGACCGCTCCGACTTCAACATCTTGCATCCTTTTATTTGAGTTTTACTTCTAGTTTACAATTGACCTCGACTTCCAACTATCAAGAACTGGAAAATATACTACACCATTACTTTCTTTCTTGTGACTTTATTGGTTAATTATAGTCTCTTATTTTCGGCCTATTATCCAAGATTAGTTGTGCGTCTCAATCACCCTTACCTTTCTATGTAGAGCTGTTATTCGCTTTTGACGTGACAACGTCTTATAAATTGGGTTTGCCGGGTGACACTTCAAGAAACTGCGTTACGCTCCGCTCACGTTATGCGCTCACAATGAGAGCGAGTGAGAGGCACGCGTCCCTTCCACTCGGGCATGGTTAGCCCGCCTAAGAGCGAGAGAGACAGACATAAAAAGTGAAAGGCACGCGTCCATTCCACTCGAGCACAGTTAGCCCGCCTAAGAGCGAGAGAGACAGAGCGAGAGAGAGAGAGAGAGAGAGTGACATGAACCGGTGTGGTGGCATACACACCGGTTCATGTCTTGCGCTTCTATTTCTCTTAGGCGCCTGCATATTAAAATTATTTTACCACTCAAAGTCGTTGTCACGTAAAACTTTCGCCCGTATACCGACTTTACAGGCAACCAATTTTTTTTATTACAAAACGTGGGTTATGGGATAATATATCCAATAACTAAATTAATCGTAGTTTAAAACTAATTGCTCAGCCGCCTCGTGCATGAGGCTATAGAACTTAAACATGAAATGGATCTTTAGCATGATAGAGTATTCTGATATTTAGCAGCCGCATGAATGCAGACAGCAGACGCGAGATAACAGGTTCAAAGTAAATCTAAGAAACTATCTACCCTTTTTCTAAGTCTTCTATGGGCATGTTATCATACTCTAATGATGTCTGCCAATGAGAAAAAACATTGTTAATTTCTCGGGCACTCCTTAGCAACTCATGGCACTCATAGTAACCCAAGGGCTATTTAAAATTTATTTTTATTTATGTATTCAAGTTTAATCCATTCTTGTGGTGGTGTGGTGAAATTAGTGCCTCATCTCTCTCGTCCAGAGAGAAGACCCCCCGAAGAAGAAGAGATGTGTCCCGGTACGATAACGTAAATAGGGGTGCTTATATTATTCAAGTCATAGGACGATTTGATAAATCCAATATTCGCAAAATTTCTAAGGATATCGAAAACACGGAGAGAAATTGGCTATAAAATAATATGTCGACTTCATATTAGAGTGCTTTGCTTTTTGTTTGAAAATTCATGTTTTTTTTATTCAAAATCAAATCAAATCAAAAAGTTCTAATTGAATTACATAATAATAATTTAATTAATAATTTGTCATACAGTGTAGATGTCACCCAAATTTTTATTGTATTGTAAGACAATTTTGATTTACTAGTAATAAAAAGAGGTTGAGTGGTTAAAACTAAGAATTATTTTTATCTGAATTATAAATTACCATTTTACATTTAATTCACGAAACTGACCGCGTCGTACTTGTTTATTGCAGAATAAGAACTTTGGGGTAATGACCGGTTCGCGTGATCCGGCTCAACTTCACGCTTATTTATACGATGAGGCGAGCAAACCTGCCGGCGTTACGCTAACGGCGACATATCAAATTTCCATTACCGTCTACAAGTTGCTTAGTATCAGACTAATATCTTTTTAAAGCTTCATTATTGTTGTGGAGTTTTCTTCAGCAACAAATGTTATAAGTTTGAAATATGTTTATAAGAAATATATTTTTACTAGCTTTCTGCCTTAGTGATTTGGTCGATTTGTTTATGTTGTTTTTTTTTAACTTAACGCTGTATAGCTTTATGGCTAGTTGTGTTGAATAACACTAAAACCCGAAAACATTCCGATATTTTTTTATTCAGCCGCATTCAATTTGGCTAGTCGTTGAATTTCAAAATGGCCTTAATTTGAAAATGGCTAGACTTATTTTAATATTGCTGATTATAAGATCCGACTGTGACATATACCTAAACCAACTCACATGCCTCCTCACATTTTGTTCTCCGGCCGTAGGAACGGAAATTAAATTATATCGAATCTTCTAATTTTAATTGGGGGAACTGCACTGACATCTCGCTTAGGAGTGTTTTGTGGATTATCCCCCTGTCTAACTAGGCCCCAACCAGCCCAACTTCCTGTTGTAGCTGAGTAGGACCTTCGGTCTGGGTCATTATATCAACTCTTTATAATGTATGTCCGCCCATTCCGTATTGATCTTTAAGTCCCTTTTGTATTGTTTTATCTTGGAGTGTAATAAAGAGTTATATTATTATTATTGTATATGTTTTTATGTTTATATGATACCGGTTTGTTCCAGCATATCAAACGATGAAGAAGAACAAGAAACAGTGGCCACTAGACGTATAGTCCCTGGTGGAATAGTGTTGCCAGTGTACGATGTCGTGAGCCCAGCGAGCCATCATTAGTGCACCATGCACTCTCTGCTTGCAGTGGCAATCACATCGGCTTTATTGCAGACATTCCTCAATTTCGCAGGTACGTCATAAATATTCTACCTAGTTATTTAATTCTCTATATCCAGATATATGTATAAAAGCTAAAATTGCAGATAATTACATCTCGAATTATCTAAAAGTAGTAATCTCTTTAACATAAATAAATGTTAACTTTTATAGATTTTTAAAGCAATGTTTACAAGAAAATAAAATCAAACCTCATAAATGCTTTAAAACCTGAGGCAAGTCTTAATAAAACGAGCTTGGTGTTTTAAGACTTGAGGTTATATGACAGTTACATAATATACTAATTCAATATTTCTAAGCAGTACCACTCTACATTCCCAATCGCTGAAGCTCATACTAGAAACTCTTTTTTCTATCAGAGTGCATTAAATACTTTTTAGAGACAAAACTTGTTGTAGTGTAAAAATAAAATAAAACAATGTTATCATTAGCAAGCTCACAGAAACCAGAAGACACGCTGTATGCATATTGCACGTTTGCAATTAGTGTTTTTATAGCAAGGCTCGACTCTACCTGTGGTTTGTTTGAATACACGCTCACTAAGCACCGGCCTGTTTGGAGCATTTACTTTTAAACAAATACCCGGTAATATCTTTTTACTTTATTATAACAAAACTGCTTTTAAAATGCTTTGTAAACATTAACTCGAAATTTTACCTGCGTTAAAGAGATACTCTTTTTGGTACACTATTACTTGCTCGACCCTGTACGAATCACAAATTCAAAACAAAAGGCTATATTCCATTGATTGAGATGGAAATTCTAAGCCGGATTTTGTTTTTAGACTGTTGAAAATAAAAGGTGTTTGTTTTCTGAGCATATACCAAGACGCATCCATTTGATTAATGAATTCGGGCAAAATTGTGAACCGGTATAATATTAGTTGGTACAAACAAACACTACCTTTTACATGGAAGATGTAAACAGAAACAAGTAGCTTAGATTATGATTTATAAATGTATTCTGTATTATGTGAAGTCATGGAAAGACAATTTATAATTACATCATAACTTTTATGCAAATATCAAGCGACGCGCTTAGTGTCTAGGTTTAACCAGACATACTGAGCGAACGCCCGTCAGGTCGGGTGCGAGAACGTAGATATTTAGGTTAGTTCCGCGGCCGATCATATAGAAATCGATAATCGATGGTTTAGAAAATAAATTAATTATTATAGCACTCTACAATCCTTCATAAATTTAAAATCGGTGTATACGAGTATTACTCTGTGTGACAAATAAATATTTATTTGTCACCACGGCGCGGCGGTAAACAATTACTATAGAGCGAATAGAGTTGTATCTGCAGAAGCGAGGCGATCAGACAAACGGAACTCCGGAAGCAGCTGCGTCGCTCGCGTGCTGTTTGCCAATTTATCACTAAGCTGATTATATATAGGCTCGTCCTACTGACGTGCTTTATGACCTTGTTTGCTCCTCCATTGTTTTACTATCCTTTATTTACTCGACACCTTTGAGACGCAGTTGACGATTATCCGCGCCGAAGCCTCCCCTTACGGAAAATTGCTTTTGAGAAGGAACAGGAATATTGCTCATTCTGTATTAAAAATGTTTTGTTCTTAACTGCCGTTTGAAATTATATTTGCGTGACTAATCCATGAATGTACTCATAAAACAGTCCTAATTGATTTTTGCCGTAGTAGACCAGTAACATAGATTTCTATATCATATTTCAGATGAGTTCAGCTCTCTTTTAAGCCGTCCATTGACTAGAACTTCTCTAGTGACAACTCTACAAAATAAAAATTCAGTTCTCTATGTCCAAACAAATAGACACAATGAGCCAATAATATTTGATTAAAAAAAGGTCATACATTGCTTACCCTGTTCTTTTCTAATACTCAATTTTTACAATTTATAAGTGCTGAAAACACAAATTTAAAATAAGTATTATTTCCACTCAGTGACTCAGAGTTTCACTTAAGATTGGTCTGTAAACAAGCTTTACTCTGAGCTTAGTACCTATAGATTAGCAAACTGCTTAACTAAACCTATTAGGGCGCACACTGCACGCTAGAGTGCGGATATAAAGGAACACTGCCTATATATCAGTTTGCATGTAAGTATCATTCTGTTTTTGTTCACAGCTATATTATATCCCCAATTTTTTGTAGTTATGCGAGAGCAAAATGCTTACTACCTATTATAAAAACCAAGTAGTTTTTTAACAAAAAAACAAAGGACTTTCGAAGAGAGTGATAAATCTGAAAAAAATATATGATGTACATAACCATGAAAACTACCAACAAAATTGGTTTGAACGAGATATAGGTAGTTTTTATGTTAATACGTCATAAGCAGCAATTTACCTTTACAATAAAGTTAATCAACCTTAAGTGAGGTCAGTGCTTGGATGGGTGACCGCTCTGGCAAGACAAGGAACCCTAGGTATGAGACCATCATACATTTAAAGCTTATATTTAGATTAGGTTTCGTTCAGTTAATGTAAATCTAGCCAAACAGCTAGACCAGAACGCAATGCCTAAAAGGTTTTCAGACCCAATGTAGTTTTAATTTTTATGAATACAGTTTTTAGAAACGTATACAAAAATTCTACCATATTGAATTGTAAAAACTAAGCAAGCAAAATTTCAATGCTCAAAAGCTAAATAAATGCAAAAGGTGAGCAAACAAGCGATACCACAGACAAACGTGCACAATAAATTGCATAAATGTAAACAAGAAAGGCACCACAAATTGTGTTTTCAGTACTTGGTCCGAGCGCAGGTGGCTGGGCCGACCAAATCCGCACACGACTTTAATTTAACTTTACTGTACTCCTTATGAAAAACAAATTATGAATTGGAGCCATCGTGCTTTACCTAAATTGAATGGAGCAAGTTAGCCGCACACTTTTCAGCCCTGAGATATACCCTATACAGCGGACAAAATAATTTATTTTATCTAGTTTAATTTTACTATTTTATGACATAATAGAAATGCATTACGTATGTACATACGAAGATGTCAGGAAACAAGGATTAAGAAACAATAAACGTTAGATTTCAAACAAATTAAAGATAAAAGTGTCGCACTTTTAAATTGTTCGCGATGTAACGCATACGTAACCCATGTAATATCCTAGCTCGTAATCTTGAATTATTCATCGACTTACCTCTTCATCGTTTATGCTATCCTGGTAACTGATAAAATAATCTAATATATAAAATTTTCATGTCACAATTTTAGTTACCGTACTCCTCCGAAACGGCTTTACCGATTTTTACCAAATTTTATATGCGTATTCAGTTACAGTAGGTGTGAGAATCGGCTACTATCTATTTTTCATTTTGCAAAACAACGTTTGCTGGAGTCAGCTAGTTATATATATAAATATAAGATACTGTGCCTGGCTGTATAAAATCTACAAAATAGTGTACTTAATTCACCCGAATACATCGGGGTGAACAAATTATTTTTAAATAGTGGGCTTAATGCACCCGGAAACACCTGGGTGAATAAAGTCTACTCAAAGTGTATTTAACGCACCTGGATGAAAAACCCAGGTTAAAATTATGTGTTTAGGTAGTATCATGTTCGCATTAGATTTCGCTTTAGTTTAGTTAATCTAGAGTGTATAAAATCTTAATACCTTAGTGGCCATTGTTTCGCAAAGTTATTATGTTAAGTCAGGTATATAATATTCTATTATCAGATACTGAAATGCAATAGTAAATTTGCATAGGCGGGAGTTCTCGTCTCAGCAATACGAGACTTGAATCGTAATATAACTAGAAATGTCGCGTTCATAATCGGAAAACATATTTCCAATTCCAAGAACAGACTGTTCTTGGAAGATTAATCTTTAAGTTATTATTAATTTTACTTTTTAGTTATTAATAACATTATTACGGCTTGTTCAAACGTTGCAATACTAATACGTATTCATAAGGCATTAATCATTCAGAATCATTTGTGTTTTTGTAAAATTATTTAACAGAATTTACAATTTTACTTTGGTTAATTAAGATGTTGCCATAGTATAAAAAGTTAAGTTTGCTTATTTATATTTTGTTATAATAATGTATTATTGTATATTCTAGCATTATGTATAACAAATTTGACAAGGCCTCTTTACATCCACTTATAAATGCTTTGACAAAACGACTGTTCAACAGCACAATTAGTGAATTAATTTAATTAGATTTTAAATATTAACAATTAATCTATTTATTTAGTGACGTAACCACTCGTAAGTGCTCTTTAATGTCCCAAAAGTTAAATAAATGAATTGAATTGATAAAGATAGGGAGAATAAATTAACTGACTGTGAATATAATATTTAAACCAAATGAAAAATGTTAAGCAACGTATATTCGCATTTCTAAGCGTACTTCGATCGAAGTTTATTATTTTCCCTAACTTATAGGAAGTGGGTAGCTATGCATGAGCGAACATTCAGTGATCCTCAAACGAGAGCCCGAATTGACCGAGGGATCGTTACGCATTCTCTGCTCTCTCATATTATAAATAAAACTTGGTAAATTTAAAACTGGTTCAAAGTGTAGGTACATATGGAAATTATTTGCTAGTAATAACTAGTAATTTTTCTGCTAATAGTGATGTTGTCGTTTAATCCCTGCGGTATAAAAACTATAATCGTCATTCATCAACCAAAATTATTTCACTAATAACGTGTATGTGTATGTTTGTAACTCCTATAAACTGTAGCTGTATGGATTTATATGAAATCTATTATACCTATATAAAAATGGATCGCGCATACGTTTTGCGGTTCCAATTTGGGTATTTCTTTCTTTACCGTGTTTGCTATTTCTAGGACAAAGTTTGTCTAAGATAAAATAATATCAGTAGTTTTTATTGTTAACATTAAATTTTAAATAACATATTAAATATTATATATGATTATATTTTCCTAATTCGCCCTGTAGGCTGGCAAAAGTCAATTAACCATACAACCTTGGGAAAAATGCACGTTCCGTTTCTTCTAAACATTGCTGTACGGTCAAGTTAATTTTATCTATGAATTTTAGTAAATATATTTTTTTTATTCTCTGTATGTACTAATTTAATTAATCAATCAATCATTTATTGAAAACCAATGAAAGTATTTCATAATTAACGCAGTCTTTAGGACTTGCTGGTTAGAAACTGTGTTACAGCAAGGTGATGACCCTGTAAGCAAAGTAGTAAGGTAAGCATGTATCTAGCAAAACAACGTTTTTACAACTACCAAAGCAGAAAACTTATAAAGCTAATAAAAGTGGGATAACAGAGGTCTTCTCTGGCGGCGACGATTAAAATTTTTCACACCACCGGAGCCTTTGTTACGCCGATCGCAGCCTAGCACTGCACACGCCACGCAAAGAACATCCAATGCGCCGTGAAATTGCCTATTTTCCACGTGATTTTATTTATTTATTTCATACAGCTATGACATTTTCCATTCGTTTTATAACACATCGCTTGTTCACTAAATTGTATGAAAATCCAAATCGTGAAACGTTCCTTTGTAAATGAAAGGAAGGAAGTTTGTTATTTTGACAGCCTCAGTGTGGGGTAGTAGTATGCTTTGCATTACGCACTGCACTATAAATCGAACCTGTTCGATTTTCGCTAAACCATTATAAATTTCATTCCACGATATTTCGTTTTTATTTATAAAATACCACGCAAACTATTGATAGGTTTCATTAATTCCATTCAATCGTTAAACATTCTGAAACATTTGAACTTGAGCAGGTAAGTGCTACATGAAACACCATAATGTAATAATGTCACTCACGGCGGAAGTTTCAATGCGCCGCTCGAATAAGGAAACCTATATCATTTGCCTCAGAACGGAAACTGATTCATTTCCGATGCTCTTTGTGAAGTTTGGCGGTAAATGTGCATACTGTTTATATATTTTATTGGTAAGTATTCAACGGAATGTACATTAAATTTAGAACTCATATAGATACTTTCTTTGAACTAGTTTCAAAGCTCCTCTAGAAATATAATTAGAGTAAATGTCGGTTTAGTTTTATGATTACAGATTTGTTAGGTATCCAATTTGTTAAGAAGGTATCAGTTTGTTTACCACTTCTGATTGAATTTAAAATGCATAAAAAGTAAATAAAAAATGTTTATTCATATGTCTTTAAACTAGAAATTTTAATAAATTAATTACAAGAATTTTGATACCATACCACATATATGTATCATAACACAGAATTCAATCTAACTAAATCATATCTAAAGAACTCTTCCAAAAATTACACTGGCACTTAGCTAAATGAGAGCGTGCCAAAACACAAGAGTTGGCTCATGTAAAACCTGGTAGACTTCAGCCCCAGACAGTCTTGAGATAAACTAAGTAGACGCTGACTGGCATTCCCAAGAGAGCGCATTTTCCATACAGCAATCGCATCTGCAAAATGCAACAGAGCATGAGATTTCAATCTTACTTTTGTTTCGCATGGATTTATTTCCGATATTTTCTACTCACGAGCCATGATTGGATGGCAGATATTATTTTCTACACTACAATATACTAAAACTTAGTTTATTTTTGTTTATTTGACAACAATTCGACATAGCATACCCCGAGTACTAGCCTCAGGTGTTGTTTTCGACGGTAAAGTTGCTCTAAGCCGTACTGAGCTGTACTTAGTGCCCGTACAGGCTTGCAAGCTCACTTAATGTTATCCCTCTTGCGAAGTTGTACACCAATAATTATTGTTATTAACCGGCTTACCGAGACAAGATTTAGTCAGGAGTTTACAGACGATGTTTCATCGGAACTGTACGGTGAAGTTCACTGCGATTTGTAGGTTATAAATAAAGGTATTTTGAATGTAAAAGCGCATTTCGAGTTTGTTGAGTGAGTTGCATTAAAAGATTAAAAGTCGACAGTTTTCCGGGCAGTACGGAATCGAATCGGAGCCTGAAACGATCTCTCGACTGGCTGTAACATATATTTGCGATGCAGGCGGCGCGTCCGTGGCAAACTTCGCCCGGCGAATGCAAAAATTTAAATTAAAAACATAAATCAGGCATGTATCGAGTAAGTTTCGAGATTGGTGTATATTCGAATGAGTATTTCCTATAACTACAGCGAACAGGGTAGTTTTATGGTGTAACCACGTAGGGTTTTTGTTTTGAGGTAATTTTATAGATTAATAATTAAGAATGCATTCCGAATTTATATACTCAATATTATGAAAACTTATAGAAATATTATGATGGCTTAATAGAGTTTGTGAAGTAAAACAACACGAATTTTTTATTTATACTTAAACAAACGTCGCGTCGTGAGAAACCCGTAAACATTAAACAAATATCGTAAACATCGAACGAATAATTACGCTAATCATAAAATAACGACGGTTTTTTAGACTAATTGCTTTGAAATTATTATGAGCATCACAATCTTATAATCTTAATTATGTGGAATTTAGGCAGATCAAATTAAAATTTTAATCCTCTGAAATTTGCTCTCCCGTGAACCGGTGTTTGTGAAGTTGATATTTTTGCGAAGTGCCCAAAATCATTGCGAGTTATTTAAGTTTAATTTGAAAGTACCCACCGCCCGTCGTGTTTTGTTAATCCATGGCTTTTAACCTTAAATAGAAAAGTATTGTTGGAATTTTTGGGCATTCTATTTTAGAGTTCTTTACATAAATGGTAATTAGGTAAATTTATTCCGTGAACCGCATTAAGATTTTCGCACAAAAGTAGATGAAAAAACAACGAATACTTAGATCTGAAAATAAAAGAATGATACCTATAAGTAAAAATAATATGATGTACAAAACCATACTAACTTCTATTCAAAATTGGTTTCAACGAGGTCTAGTAAGTAGTTTTTTAATATGTCATAAATCTTATTTTTACCTTTATTGTATAGCTTAGCAACACTGAAAAGTAACACTTAGATGGATGACCGCTTTGACTTTTTACACAATTTTTTATTTTATCTGAAGTGTTTTTTTATTGCCATATAAAATCCACGGAAGACCCTTGGAGTATAAGTTCATCTCATTCTCATATATATATTTATAATTTGGCACCATAGAACAATATAAATCATCTATCTCGTTTGTCATGTTTAGATCTTGTTCTTTTATTATTAAGTGTTAATAAATTATTTTGAAAAGAGATGGGTCGATTTTTAAGTAAATCATAAATCTACCACTAAATAACTTTACAAAACCTCTCATAGAATCCGAAATGAGCACTATGACAGCTTTTCAGGCAGGATCCGTGAGGCTGGTAACACCACAACTTACAAATAACAATGAAAACACAACGAAACAAAAAAAAACACTGTTTTCAAATTGCCTCACCCGTAATAGTGTTCTATTGCCACAAAAAAAATCGAAAAAATACTTTTTTTTAGAAAGTTTCAAGAAATTTATAGTAATAGTTTACTTCTATCCCTATTACGTCAATTATTACATTTATTTATTATCTGTGGAGAAATGTGTGTATAATTGACGTGAAATCATCATTGACCAGTCATTTTTACAATATTATCTAATGGTTTGTTTCTTCTTTTGTTGACGCCATACACTGAAAAAATTCTGTACAAAGAATAATAAAATCCTGAGTACTGTCTTCAAACAAATGTCTCTTTCACAAGAAGAAAGCATTTCAGCTCAATTATTGAATTTGTTTGAAGGAATTTTTGTTTAAGAGTTTCGAACAATAGATACCGTTTTCATTCATTTTCTTTGACTTGACAAGTAAAAATTGATAACTATTTCAGGAAATAAAAGAGCAAAATACGGGTGCTATAATTAACAAAGGCACTTTGAGCGTCCTGCCTAATTAAATTAGATAGCACCCAATGATCACAACGTGAGCTAAAATTAAACTCATTAAGATGACCTTTCCCACGCTGACCAGAAGGGCAATGTTATAATAACAAATTCGAAACTATGGCTCAGAACCATGTTATAATAACAAATTCGAAATAATTTGAAATATAATTATCACTATTGTTATAAATATCGAAAACGAATGTTGTGAACGAATGAAACGTTACTCGAATGTTTACTATACAAACATTTACAGGTTTTTGTTAATTTATGACGCATCCAAAATCATTAAAATTCGTCACATTTGTGACGAATTTTAATGATTTTGGATGATTTTGGTCATTTAGCAGATAGTAAACAAAATACTGTTTTATGGCCAGAGCAGAGGGTAGTAGTGTTTTTTTCTGTCTATTACAAAATTAGTATTGTGGTGTGCTTTGTAGAATTTCGAATAACGTAAACATGCAAGACAAAACAAGGGGCGTCTATCCTAACAGTGAGCAAAAACAACATCATTTGAGTGCTTTGGAAAGTATATCGGTGATGCGTGAACGATTTCAATTATATTTGTCATATCGAAAGTGATTTAACCTATTTTCATAAGTTTCCCTATTTTTGTTTCTGTGTGACGAATTCGTGATTTTGTTTAAAATATACTCTTCCTCATCATCATCACCCTATTAACGTTCCCACTGCTGGGACACAGGGACTTCTCTCTTGTAGAGAGAGATTAGGCCTTAATTCACCACGCTGGCCAAGTGCGGGTTGGTGAATGTCACATGTCCTTCAAACTCTTTTTTGAAGTTCTCAGAACATGCCGGTTTCCTCACGATGTTTGCCTTCACCGTTAAGGCACGTGTTTAAAGCGCACATAAATTTCTCAAGAAAAATCCAGAGGTGCGTGGCGGGGTTTGAACCCACGACCTTCGGAATGAAAGTCGAGTGTCCTCCCACTTAGCCAACACGGCTTTTTAATTGTATCGAAAAACTGAGAATTTCCCTCCAGAGCTGCTTTCACGAGAATACGACTATGTATAATGGGATTTCAACATGATTTGCCCTTCTTATATTTTCTTTATCATTAATTTCGGCTACTTACTAACTTAGATTTCGGTAGCGCATTGAGTGGAGATATAGGATTTTATTCTTTTTGTGTGAATTGAGCAGCCGAACTTATCTGCACCATAAAAGCAGATAGTAAAAAAATATTTGTCAAAAATCATAACACTGTTTTGAGCTGATTTCACTGCAATCTAACGTAAAATAAAATACCACTAATATTTTAATCATTGTACGTCGGCTATCCCGTAGCACTGTAAGCATCTTACTTATTTATAACAGCAATAAACTTACCCAGTAGTACTATAAACTCCGAGCCCATTCCAGCAGTGAACTAATTTCAGAGAGCATTGCACTGAGTCGAGTACAATGAGAATATTGCATTAATTTGCCGTTTGATTGCAGCTGTGGACGGCGTCAGTTGGGAGGAATGGTGGACCTATGACGGCATTTCAGGTGAGCTCCAGCCCCTTACATTATTGCTCTACTTATAAGTGCCTCAGTGGCGTGATGGGCGACGGTCCGCTTGCGGCGTGAGAGGTAACGGGTTCGATTCCCGCCCAGGGGTCAAGTGATATTCAAGTGACTTTCTCCTTGGTCTGGGTGTTTAATATATGTAGTAAATATATATATATATATATATATATATATATATATATGTTTGTCTATTATATTTAGTATATCAGTCGTCTAGTACCCGTAACATAAGCTTAGAGCTTATCACGGTGCTAAATGTTGTTGTGTGGATTGAATATAAAAAAATATATAAGTATGCAAAATATAATAACGTTATAATTTTTTTTTTATGGGAGATAGATCTTAGTTTGTCCACAATCTCACCTGATGGTTAGTATCGTTGTGGACGAAGATGGACCACATAGATCTAGAAGTACCTATTTACTGTAATATTGTCTTAAGGACACTCAGTTGCAATTACTAAGGGCGGGGCGTTTATATATATATATATATATAAACAAAAGATATTCTGTTGCTTCCGAATGTGAGCCCATCCAAAAATATAATTCAAATATTTTTGGCTTTATCATTATTAAATAAATCTAAATTTAAAATTTAAGAAAAACCCCCGATTCCAATACGATAATTTCCTTTAACGTAAAACAACATAATATTATGTAATGTGGTCGCGATGCGATTTCATTTGATACCCCACACTAGTATATTTGCAGATTTTCGGTTTTCCTTACCCACTCTCACCCCCATAACTTTTAAACGGCACAACCGATTTTCATGAAACATGTCTAAGAACACTCGCGCCAGACTCACCTTTCATACAAAAAAAACTAAATTGAAATCGCTCCATCCGTTCGGGAGCTATGGTGACACAGACAGACAGACAGACAGACACACAGACAGACAGACAGACAGACAGACAGGCAGACAGACAGACAGACAGACAGACAGACACGTCAAACTTATAACACCCCTCTTTTTTGGTCGGGGGTTAAAAAAAGTGCCAAGATAAAGGGCATCAAAGTTACACAGTGGGGGCCGTCCCGTTTGCGTTCCGCGTTGCTGAAGCGTAGGTTTGGCCGAAGGCTTAGTTTAGTTTTTAGGTTTAGTTTGCAATAAAAAAGCAAAAATAGGAATATATTTTTTTAATTATCTAAATGACGGACTAAATACTTTTGCTAGACGTCTCGCCTATTACTTGTACCTATATTTTATAAATAGTTACAATACGTATGTTTATATTTTTTTAACTATTAAACAATTAGTATTTCATTAACACAAAAAAACTTGCTGCATTTTAACGAAATTGATTAAATTGAGAATTAACCATAGGGATTTGTAACTCGTAGTATCGGTCAGTGCCATAACCACAGCAAATTGATGCAAACCATGCATTAGATGAATGGCAACAGGCAGTCTGTACTAATATTAAGGTCAATTAATATCTACTGACATCGGGCACAGTAATATTATCTATACAGTATTGTAACTTCATGGTATCATAAACGGTCGAAGCGCGAGCTCTACCTTCGCGATTTTGGTACACGCTCAGTGTGTGCTGAGAGAATGCCTGTGTCGGCAATCATGAATGTGCTGTTTTGTTTTTTTTAAGTTTAAAATTCAATAAATTCAAAGCATTCCGTATATCTAAGTCAAGGTACTAATATTTTACGGTCGCAATTTTAAAAGACAGATTGGTTACTTTTGAACTCAGAAATCGTATAAAATAAAAGTTTTAATTAATAACTTTATTTTCTTGCTTATGCTTAAAATAATATTAACAATCACGAAACTAGATACAATCTCAAACTAAGTAGTATTTACAATATAACACCCAATCGCATGTTTCGATTATACTCTAGGCATTTATTTTAAAGATTCGCCCGAGTTACAATACGGTATAGGTAGTATTACCGTGGATCAGGCGTGCCATACGTGTCGCGGTTATCAAATACTTCAAGTTATTTCGGCTGAAGGTCCCGGATTTATCCACCGTCGGCTGAGGCCTTCACCGAGTATTCCTCGAGCTATATGTCCCACTACCAATTCAATGAACTAATACGATTGGATGTCAATGACCCGCGTTTTTCTACGTATATCATAATTTTTATTGTGATATTTTATTTTGCGGGTATTTCAATAAACACAAATAATATTGTATTGTATGAAATTGAAGAGAAACTTAATTAACCTTTTTTTCATTTGAGTTATAAGAAATAAATAGTTTTTTAATAAAACTTCAAAGAAATATAATTAAGTATCAAATAAAATATTATCTATGACAATTCAACTAAATTGTTACAACAAGCCCCTCTCTCCCACATGTCATACAAAAATATCAGCACCCTTTTGGAGGAACGAAATTTATTTAAACTGGCATAGCTTAAATAAATTTTAGTTATTTAACTAAAATAAATCTATGTAACATTATAATATAAAATCTTAAGAAGCGTTTAGATCTTCAGAATAAGTGGATTTCAATCCAAGTATATTTGAAAAAATAAACCTTATTTCTCATTAGCTTAATAAAATATTTATCTACTGACAACGAGGTTATAGCTTACTATGGGGGCCGAATGAGCTATAAGCTCAAAAAGCTATAAGATGGAAATTTATTATTATTACAGTATATTAGATTCCCATATAAAATACTGTAATAATTTCGTTCAAAGCTCAAACGATTTAAAACAGAAAACATGGAAACAGCAAAATAATTCCCTTAAAGCTTCTTTTCCTTTGAGGCATTAAAAAATCAAAACATTCTACATATTCTATATATGTATCCCCACTGACCTACCTCAATCGCACCGCAATACTACATTCTCAATATCAATTTCAACCGATAACATTTTTGCCTGTTACGTGACATGAAATTTATACGGGCGATTTATCTTGCATTCATATTACTGCTGGCAAAATTGTGAGGTGTGTTATCGCTGCCGGGCGATATATTCATATCTTCCTGGATTTAACGATCACGGTAACAGTATTGTAACTGTATCCAGGGAATTTGTCGTTAACGATTTATGCGAAACTTATCCTTTATCAAAAAAAATATTGTGTTTTCTGTCTGCCTCACGTATTCTTTGTCATAAAGCGTCATTTGAACAGAGAGTCATTTACTTTTCTAGATAACATTTAATTGCTTTTGTTATTCAGTTATGATAAGAAAAATAATGTCTTACCTATTTACTACAACCCTATCCAGATTGACGAAATATAAACTGTAAAGTTTACGCATTTGACTTTCTTACTGACTGCCAAAAATAGAGACAGGTTCTCAATTCGACACGTATTTATTATTTTTAGGGTGCCGTGCCCAAGGGTAAAACGGGAACCGTGATAGATAGAAAGCTACAATTTTGAGGGATGATGTATTTCTCTTGCCGCTATAACGCGTTATAACAAATCTTAAAATACGCATAGTAAATAAATTATAAAGGGTTTTTCATTAAGATCGCTCAAACATTGATATGAAATAACACAACCTGTTTAAGTGATATTACCACAATTTTTATTACATTTAAAAGAATATTCAATGACATTATTTGTGGAAAATAATATTAGCCAAATGGCCACCGCGACTACGCTGTAGATGGTGTATTCTGGTGGACCAATTTTGAAGGACGTCTTCGCATAGATGGGACTCCATTTCACGAAGAACGCGAGTTATTTTGGCCTTTAGGGCAGCAATTGACTGTGGTTTATCTGCGTACACTAGAGATTTCACGTAGCCCCACAGAAAATAATCAAGCGGTGTTAAGTCACACGATCTCGGGGGCCAGTTGATGTCGCCACCACGCGAGATGACAGTATTTTGATTTATTACCTTTGCTAGTTATACATTGGTAAAAATATTTAATGCTATGAAACAAATTTGACTTAGCATTTGGTTTTATTATAATAAAATCACGCATAGTTGAGGTGCTAACTAAATGGTTGTATTATTGCATAAAGTACAATACAAAATACAATACAAAAACGTTTATTGTACAACACAGTGATATAACAAATCTTAATATAATGGTTTCCAAACTAGGCACAGCCTGTATCTTGGAAACCTCCTTCCAAATGAATCCAATCCTACATATAAAGTACTAATAAAATAATATACGTTTACATTTTATAGAGAAAGACAATTATAGTAAAATACAAAATTAAAAGTAATTAATTAAAGGTATACGCGCAAAGTAGTTGAAAGTGTGTTAAGATATCTATATTTAATTTAAGTAAATGGGTGTCACCTATGTATTATGAGTGTGATGTGTGTTGTGTGTGTGGTGTAAGTGTGTAATGTGTGTGATGTGTGTTGTGAGTATGGTATAAGTGTGTGTGATGTGTGTTGTGATTATGGTGTAAGTGTGTGTGATGTGTGTACGGTGTGAGTAATGTTTGAGTGAGTAGATTGCAGTGTGTATTACCAATTACTACCTTATAAACGAGAGTAATGTTTCAGTTTTATCATAATCCTGTGTCAAAAGCCATCTTGTTGTTTTGAATTTACATACTGTTGTAGCAACTTCATGTATATTCAACTCTTTATTTATTTTATATGAACGAAGCCCTCGAGCTTCTCTTTCAATAAATTGAATGTTTCCCGTCCTGTGTGCAAGTGGCGCCGTCCTGTTGGAACGACATGCTTGTTAGATCCATACCACCTACCCTAGGCCACAAAAAAATTGTTATCATCGTCCGATATCGGTCGCCATTGACAGTGAGCAATGCACGGAACGTTAGGCGTATAGAGAACTGATTTTGATAATAAATTTAAATGATTTCTAAGCGTTGTTGATGCGTGTTGCGTTCCATGGTGAAATGTCATGACTAAATTATGTATTCATACCAAATTTGATCGCTATCTATATAGCTATCGCATTACCAAGATGGCCGTTAAGCGCTGTCAAAATTCGAGCGTCCCTATTGAAAACCCCTTTATAAGGCGGCTCCCATACCACAATCTTTATTTTTATTAAGTCAGCGATGTTGCAATATTGCAAAATGTGTGTACTGTTCAGGTGACCCTAGCTGTTAGTAAGTTAATGGAGGTATACTTATCAAATTAATTTAAAATAGCCGCTGATCCAATATTTTTTTATAAGATTCTTGACAGAGTGACCTTGGTTATGGGGGGTCCTTATGTTGAGTAGCTGCTCTTGTAATGTGCTGCCCTCGTTCCCTATTAGCTGCGTTCTCATTATACTCAACCTGTATTCATTAAATACTGTAGTCGAAGTGAGATAAATAAATGATATGGATAAAGTAACGGTCGAACAATAAATAGATATTGCCTGACTATACTAATTAAAGTAAACGTAACATAATTTAAACTATGCTCATAAAATTCCTTATTATTTGATCCTTAATTAGTATAGTCAGGCAATATCTATTTATTGTTCGACCGTTACTTTATCCATATCATTTATTTATCTCACTTCGACTACAGTATTGTACTCGTATAAATCAGTTAACATAAGCCAATTAATACAATTGTGGAAAGCGCATTCAAAGCGTATTAAACAAGCGATTCCAGTAATGAGTACATGATGACCGACTAGCCTTCCGATCATTATCGTGTGTTTTGAGTAAAATACTTGGAATACGTACGTATAACGAAATATTTATTTGGTTAATTTAATAATAAGTTATATTTTCGGTCTAATTGTTGTTAAGCGTTCCGTAGCCAAATGTCAAAAAAGAACTTTCATGGAAGTGAAACTCAATTTGTTTTTTATCAAGTGTGTATCTATGGATAAGTCTTCAATAATTAATTATATTGGGGTTCGTAAGACACTTCCAAAGTGGTAAAATGTGCCCCTGTAACTTCTTAATTATCGAATGACAAAACTACGAGTAAATAAAACTTATTATTATGATTTACTTAATCTTGGTAATGTTAGATAATGTTAGATATGACATTTCTCCATGGTCTGTGCACAGGAAATATAGACTGCCCTGAGCTTACTAGCAGAGTTTTGCGTTTCTCTACACCAAGATATCGTACCAGACATACTCATGCTAAATTGTTTGCAGTATCTCAATCATCGTCAAATTATGCACGTCATTCTATAATAAACAGACTACAGAGAAATTACAACAAGGAGTTTAATGCATTAGATATCTTTAACAGTAGCAAGGGAGTTTTTAGGAAAGAACGTTGTAGAATTAATGCAGGGTGTGGCCCGCATGGGCAATTAGTTATTTCTACTTGTTAACTATTATTAATATTTTTTCTTTCTTTCCTTATATTTGAACTGTGTACTTGAAATGTATAAATATCTTAACTTTATGTTTAAGCGTTGAAGTGTAATAACTAAATTGTATACCTAAGTTTATAGTAAATTGTGACTGTGTGAAAAAAAGAAAATTGTATAATGTAAACCCGTTATTTGGCCTTAAGCTATAACAGAATATGTATAAACAATTTAATTAAGGGATGTGGGTTTTGTTTTGAAATAAATAAATAAATAAATGCAAACTTCCACCGTAATGTCTAGTTAAGTAGGTAAGTTGTTTTTTTAAAACATATAATAAATCGTTAACTTTAATTTACCCTTCATAAAGTTCAGCAGCTTCAATCGTAGCCAATAGTTGGATGGGTGACTGCTCTGACAGCAACCATTTTTTATATTTTATTTTAACTTTCATATCATATTATAATTCTTGTTGAAACACACGGAATCCTTGGTGTATCATTCCATCTCATACTTTCAAATTTATTTTTGTTTTCATCGCTATCGTTTTATAGTAACTATAATGTCTTGTTATTAAATAATAAATTTAGCGTTTCTGAGTCTACTTAGGACTCAAAATGGCGTTCAACATCGTTCGTTGAGTAACATCTTTTTAATTTTATAATTTTATTTAACCTGACCTCAGAGTCCAATTATAAGAAATTGAAATGAATTGACTTATGTAGATCAAAACCAAAGAAAAGCTATGAATGCTATGCATGTAACAAAAAGCTAAGGATATATTTAAATAGAGAGAGAGTCAAAGACTCCAAATGAAAAGGTTGTTTCACATTGTATAGATTTTTCGCGTATCTGAAACATAAAAAATTCAAAAGCCTTTCGTACTACATACTGAAAAATTCGCTTTTGCAAAGGCAATAAAGGGGGTGAAACCACAAGCGATGCAGCGGCTTACTCGTGCAATTTTCAAAGTCATAAATAATATCTATACTGAATTTCAAACCATGTGTTATTTTTGAGGCACATAGAAATTAACTATGTACAGTGAGCTTCAAATAAGTTTTTATTGAGTAAAATTTTAACAATTTTCTGTTTCTGATTGCTGTTGTGATAAAAGAGTCATAAAATTGGTAAAATTTTAAACGACACAACTGGCGGTGCCAATAGTTGTGCCCTCGACAGTAAACTTTTTTTTTATTCATAATAACATTGAGTTTGAGCTGCTTTCGATTGTGTCAAAATATGGGCTAAACTGTAGCTCTTCCAACAAGTCCAAATCTTTTAACAATGGAAGTACTGAATGAAGGTCTTGTATTAAAACGCCACCGTACGTAAAGAAACAAAGTTCAAAACATCGAATGACTTTAACAGAACGTATGCACATTTATGTTCCCAATATTATAATATTTTTGACACGTTCTATTAATTATTTTTGAATTTTAATTAGATTTTGTAACACAAAACAATATTATTTGCACTGCTAAATCTAGTTGAATAGAGAGATTGTTATTTTTACACTAAGAATTTGTTAATCTATATTCTTGCAAATAAATTATATTTAATTTCATTTTATTTTATTTCGAATGCAATTCCCTTAAAAACAGAAGTAGCTATTGAAATCACATGTCGACACTTTCCATAGCTACTTAATATGTAGAAATTTTGGTATTTTGGGGACATACGAGTAATTTAATTACATTTTAAATGATTTATCAAATTTTACTTAAATTTGTAACTATGGACAAACACTTTTACAAATATATGAAAGAACTTTGGTCACATTTCTATGGGGTTAACTTACTTAAATGGAAATAAAGAAGTTAAGTTTATGTTGGAAAGGAAATTATTTATTTAGAGTCAATTTGAATAACAAAGGGTTATTATGTATGTAATAAAAAGATCTAAGTAGAATCAATTTTATTTTACAAAAGGTCCAAGTTTTATTACCGAGCAAAGTTCAAGATTTTTTATCCACTGTATGAATGCATTTTTAATTTTGTTAAAAATTTATGACATGGTACCTAAGAACAGATCTTCGTATGTCTTATAGTTTCAGATATTCCCATACTGACCGTAACTTATGTTCCACACCCTACATATTCTGGTTTTTTAGTTAAATCTGTTATGTCGTTTGAGTGTGGATGAGTAACAAACATTATTTACATTCACATCCAAACGTACTTTCTTGGCTTTGCAGATCTAAGAAACAGACGGTTATACGCGACTTCTCTTAATACTAAATAAAGATTATGTATGTTATGTGTGTTTAAAACCTCTTGTACAATTCATTTTCCCATTGTACAAGCTCTGCTTAGTTTGGGTTAGATGATGCTGTGTAAATAGTCCGGAAATATTTATTTATTTAATTGAGTAAATTACTCGAAACTCAGCGCAAGTGGCAAATAAACGGAACCATTATGGATTCGTCATGTCTGTCTGTCACTGACACTTTTTTCCAAAATTATAAAAGCTATTATACTATTGTTACTTGGTTAGTAAATGTATTCTAAATAGAAAAAAAAATAGTTATTCCACCGTCAACAGCTAAAATAGCCTCTATGATCAATAATTTCTTTTCTCGTAACCTCGTTTTCTTGTCATATTTCATCACACTTTGAAGGACTCGTCATAGATAAATTGCTTAGGTCTAAGAACCTCATTTCTGTCTATGCGAGTAGTGCTGCACTCTGGCGCGAGAAATTCTGTTTTTAAACGGGACTGACATCCTATAAAAGGCTATACAACGGTTGCTGAATGAAATGTTTTCACAGGACCTGCATTCTGGGGACTGATAAACCCGGAGTGGTCGCTATGCAACAAGGGACGCCGTCAGTCTCCCGTCAATCTCGAACCGGACAAGCTGCTCTTCGACCCCAACCTCCGGTTTTTGCACATAGATAAACATAGAGTAAGTTTTGTCATATACATACAATTACATACAATTTATTTTTTCATATATTTTAGTAAACGCAAAATGGCACTCAACGCTATATAATTTTATTTAACTTAACACTGGCAAACAGACGCTTCAAGCGCAGAGCCAATTGTAAGAAATTGAACTGAATTGTTCATTTTGTTGAAATATAACGATTATTACTTTTGGTATCAGAAATGTTTTGAAAGAAACTAACAAAATATATTTATAAGGAGTGGTACATTTAGTTGTAGTTAAGGTGACCAACCATAACATTGAAAGATATTCCGAAACGCATTATTTTGGGAAAAAGTTCCTGGTACTCTGTACTAAACTAAATGCTAAAATTAAAAAAAAAATCTTGATCGATTTTTTTTTACGGTTCAATAGTGTATGGGTCCTTCAATAAATGACAAAAACACTTCCTAATTATGTAATTAAAAAACGCAAAATGGCGTTCAACTGAGTAACATCTTTTTCACTTTATAAATTTATTTAACTTGACACTGGTAAACTGACGCTTCAAGCGCAGAGTACAATTATAAGGAATTGAATTGACTTGAATTACTGAACTAATAACTTAGTTGAGATTGTATTATTAGTTCCGAAATAGTTGTATATTTTATTAATTAATTAAAGTATTCTTACAGATAAACGGACTTATAACCAACACGGGCCACTCCGTGATATTCACAGTGGAGAATGAGACTCGGCACCACATCAACATAACGGGAGGGCCGCTCTCCTACAAGTACCAATTCCACGAGATCCACATCCACTACGGGCTACACGACCAGTTCGGCTCTGAACATGCCATCAATGGATACGCTTTCCCAGCTGAGGTAATTAAACTGGTCGACGTTGATAAAATCCCATTTTCAAGTGATTCTATGGTAATTCGCTGCGCTTATTTCGGGTACTACTTGAACTCTCCAAACAGTGAGAGAACTACTTTAATTCAAAATGCACATTTCACTTTAATCAAATGCGACGTTGTGAGCTATCATTAGAATATTTTTACTTTGGTGCAAAACAAAAACATGTTTGAGTCGTTGACTCACAAACATTTTTGGCACTCATAATTTGATCGCGTCGAGATTAAATGACCTTACTATGTTTATACGGCTAATATTGTTTGTATGTGAGAATAATTTTGATAGTATACAAAATTAAATTTGTCCATGTCAAGCAAGTGTCAAAGAATAATTTTGTGCGCACAACAATTAAATCGCTTTTTCTGTAAAATCATTATAAGTAATTGCCTCACTATGCTTACTATTAGAGCAAAACCAAAATTGCATCTGAATAATGCATAAAAGTGTTACGAATTTCGTAACACAAAACCTTATTTACTGACGTTTCAAATAAGTCAGAAAGTAACAGATGCTTTCGCACGCATCGCTTGCTTTCGTAGGGAGTAAAAATCCCAAAAGTAATGCCGTGAAGCCGTGGAAGTTCTCAAGCGTGTCCCGGGTTTATTTACGTGACAAATTCTTACGCAAACTTTACCAAATCGGGATTTAGGCGGATTTTGTGTGAAATAAATTCAATGTGTTCCGATGTTTGTTTGAACCACTGATACAGAATTGTCGAGTTCCATGTTTATTATAAAGTTGATGCACTATGATGAATTGCGAATATATGTAATTGGACACCATGGGACATGAGAATGATACTTTCCTGATGTTACATAAATATGATACATTTAATCTCAATTAATAAATTTTAAATAAATCTTTTGTCGCTTTCGATTTGACCCAATTGGATTAGTATCTAGGTCGTAAAAAGCTTTTAAATTAACATTCGGGGCAACAAAGTCGACTATAACTACGACGTAGATGTTTTATTGTAACATGACGTTTTGTAACTTGCTTAGCCTGCAGCCGGTTGCTTTAACTCAACTGTGCTTGAGTGATTGTTTCACAAATAAATGATAAAAAAATTAACTTACTTCACATTGTTCCGATTAAACTGAGCAATAGTTTTGTCAATTATATGTGTCAATGGTTAGTAACGTCAAAAGCTTTCTCGCTTAGACATATTATGTGACTATGCGAAATAATCTATATTTTAACCATTGTCATAATTTACTCACAAATGGTGAATAGGCCCTAGTTTTTTTTTTAAATAAGGTTTTTAATGCTTAATTTTACCAAAAAGATATCCTAATGCACCGTATCATTCTTAAAATTCTTTTACTAACTGTTAATATTATTTATTTGTGAATCCATAACTTACGCAGGTATTAATTACGTAATAAGCAAACAAATATAGTTTAACGCTAGAATAAACCGACAATCATGAATGTGTGAATTATATTATAATTTATAATGTCAACGGCCTTTATAAAACGGTGTTATTTGCATCGCAACTGAGCGTAATATTATAATTTTGTTGCAGATTCAAATTTTTGGATTTAACTCCCAACTGTACTCGAACTTTTCTGAAGCTCTTCATAAGTCACAAGGAATTGTTTCAATATCGCTACTTTTGCAGGTAAATTATATTTCAAATTTATTTTCGTGCATGTGATCAAAATGTTATTCTTCGCATAAGAGGATTTTATTAAATAGTATTGATAGTGATATTACCAACGTAATCTGTGTAATCTTAATGCACGACACGCTTTTTTTTATTTTAAATTTTGAGGTTATTTTGTGTTATGACATATGATGTACCATAGTTAATTTCATACCTAGTCGCTTTAAATTATTTTATTTAACATGGTTGCAAATTAAATTATAACTTTCTCCATATGACAAAAACAAAATTCAAACAAAATGTAAAAATTGTTTGGATAAACAAACACTCACTTTAAAAGTAACTGTTGCATTAAAAATAAGTCTACATTATACGATAGTCTTGTTTCACCATCTCCGAGTAAAAAAAGTCAATGGTTAAAATATAGAACAATCTCTGCCAGAAAAGCAGTCTGACAGTTGTCAGTAACTAGAAAATTATATAATTTAACCGTTTGCTATTTTACCCATAGTCTGTGAAACGGGCCCATAATGTGATTGATTAGTAATTTGATAAAAAAAACTGAATAGGTTTTACTCCCATGTTTAAATTTCTATATTCTAAAAATTATAAGTCTAACATTTATACAAGTCAACTAAACTTGTACAATATATTAGTAGTTACCCTTTTCAAAGAAGAAGCAAACATTCCATTTATATAGTTCACTAATATAAAAACATGTTTTCACGCGATAAGCGCCTTTCGGTGCATAAAATGTATGCTGTCAGCAAGCACTCATTAAGGTGCTGCAAAGGGTGGAAATCGTGCAGCTGTGCATGTCGCCACGTAATAAATTTGCTTTGTGTCTACAAATCAGTTAGATTCACAAGTCACAAAACATATTATTTAGCTGCCCAATTTAAGGACTATCTCAAAGTTATTAAGACATTTTTTTAACGAAATAATGATAAGTTATTATTGATAACTTTTTCTGTGTAGCTTTTCACGCCAAATGACTCAACCGATTTGGCTAAAGGTTATAATGACTTATAGGAAATACTTTAATTGAGGACATATGTGTATTTTCAACCGACAAAAAAAAGTTGATTATCAATTCGACGAGATTTATCTTTTTATTTATGACTACGCATCGTTTCTTACTGAGTTGTCCGATTTTTTTAAGCAATTATTTTGGTGTCCACGCGGGGAAAGCCGCCGACATTGTCTGGTAATACAAATTGCAGTGATTGTACAATTTGTATATAACATACAATCAATAAAAATCTGAATTGAACGGAACTGAATCAACGTTAAAAAATAAAATCACATTTAGGACTGAAAATCGCAGAAAAGCAATCGAGCACCTTAATCTCCCTGCTAAAGTCGTTTAAAATCTAGATAGCTTTACCGATTTTCATGGAAATCTATTCACTTTAGCGTAATTGAAGCTATCGACGGCGCGTTGCAGGCGGAGCCGCACCTTTGCACTGTTCCTATCCTGTCCTGAGCGACGTTAATTAAGGAAATTGCTATTATCGCCATAGCTTCAAAAGCTATTAGTTCAAATTAAGAATTATATACTCGAAAACCATAAGCTTATTGCCAATAAAACGCCCGAATTATAGCTAATGGAACTATAAACAACTATCATTTATCAAGTCTGATTTTGTTTGCGTTTTTAGTAATACCTAAAGTCAACTGTATTGTGATTAACTAGCTTAATAAATTTTGATTTTGACAGTAATCGACATTGTAGTTCAACTTTTTGTTTAAGAGCCAAAAATTATTTAGAAAAGAGAAGAGAATAAATAAGTGAGAATTATTTATGAAAAATAAATTTATTATCAGTATCTAAACTGAGATGGTTTAATAATATAATTAATTAAGTAAAACCAAACCTCCACAGCAATATATGGACATAATTATGGTTATAAGATTTATTTTTCCTAAATTTGATGGTTTGTATAGTTTCTAAGTATTTTGACCTTGACATGACATGTATAGAAAGTTATGAACGCGTGCCCATAATGAAATAATTTTTAAAAGTTTGTTGGACATTTAAGTAACTTTGTAATACCTTTTTTTTTTTTACGATGGAAAAATGCATTTCTCATTCTATCGACGAGGAGAGCCGATAGTTATGTTGGACTCCCACTGATATACTAACAATGAGCTAGCAATCAGTGGCGTACCAACTAAAAAACCATCGTTGACCCGCTTTTCACCAGAGCTAGAGCATCGTCAAACCAATCGTCACTAGACGATTCGCTCAACGACGCGCCAGCGCTTGACGGAGTTGCGGGTTCCCGGTTGGATTCGACCGCTACCCCGTCGGTGATTATCCGTGTTAGACGGATCCTTCTTGAACGCCTTTGAGTCAAAAGTCCGGTTTGATTGACCGCACTTGGAGACCGATGCAATGCTGGGGAAGTTCTCCTCGCACTTCCACTCGGCTGATCCCCATCGGATGGAAGAAGGCGGTCAAACTGCTGTCGCCGTCTTCCTTTTCGCCGCCTGCGAAGCGAATCTGCGTGAGGGTTATTTTCCCGTATTCACTCCGCTGCTTCCTGCGAAATAACATCTTCGGAGAAGGAAACTGTAGCCTTCCATGCCTTCTCACTTCCAAGCATGGCTTTCACCAGGCCTGCCAGTGATAGGTCTAGACCAACGTCTAATTGAAGCGTCTGGCGCTGTAATGACCAAGCGCTACATACCTCCAAGGTATGTTGCGCAGTGTCTTCAGAGGTGTTGCAGTGGTGGCACGTCGGCGTTGGCTCTCTTTTGGCAACTCGATGAAGGTAACGCGCAAAACATCCGTGACCGGTCAGTACTTGTACCAATCTAAAGGTGAGACCTCCGTGATCACGATGCATCCATTCTTCTAGGACTGGACGTATAGCGTCTATTGTCCACCGGCCATAGGGAGAGGACTGAAGCTCCTCGACCCACTCTTCTGTTGCATTTTTATGGCCAGTTTCCTTGCGTGGTTCAGTTCTTCAGGTGCTAACCGATTTCCACGTTCCTGTTCCTCTTTTTTGTGCTCATGAACCTTTGCAAGAATTCTAGCCTCTCGGTCCCATGGTAGAGATCCAGCAAGTACGCATGCAGCTCCATACGACACTGTACGGTAACCGCGTATTATTCTGATTGCCATAATCCTCTGCGTTCTTCGTAAAAGAGATCGGTTTTTGGCAGTTAAAGCATCAGACCACACAGGTGCGCCATACAGAGCCATAGAGCGGATGACATTAGTATATAAGCGTTGGCAATGTGTTTTGGGTCCATTGAGGTTGGGTAGGAGCCGAGAAAGAGATCCTGCTGTTTTTTGAATTTTTCCATTTAGCTGTTGGAAGTGCTCGGTAAAATTCCAAGCCCTATCCAACGTCAATCCCAAGTATTTCATGCGGTTTGATAACATAATTCGCACGCCGTCTATTTTATTTTTATTTTGATATAGGCTCCAGGTGGAGCTTTACCACCACCTGGAGCCTGAAACTTTGTAATACCTAGGGCTACAGAGCAAATTTTAATGCATACTATCATTTTACTAAAGTTTTGTCTCCAAGAGCTTCGTAGTCTTACATAATATCCATCTAGTTAATTAAAGTTAAATTCATGACTAATTATAATAAACTCATTATGTATACTAAATGCATAGAATTATTAATAGGATTAGCATAGTCCGAACCGGGATGATTGGATGAACAGAACGTATTAGTTTCCAGTCTAATTGCTTATTTAGTTACTGACTAAATTCTGTAATGTCGATGGAATTCATAAAATTACAATACAAGATTAAAATTATTTATTTTCATTGTATAATTTTACAAACCTTACAAACGCTAAAAATAAAATACAAAAAAACACAAACAAATTGAACATCTCAAAGATAAATAGCAAATAAATTTATAGTTCTGGTCGCTTCGTTTTTTTTTACACAAGAGCAAATAAGAGATTAGTAACACTAGCTCACAAAAAAACTGGACTATACACACAAGAACATCAACCCCGTGGTAAGTTCTAAGTTTGAGTTACGGGTACTAGAAATCTAATATACTTACTTAATATAATAGACATACATTTCGAGATATTTTTTATTTCACATATTAAGCACACAGAATAAGGAGTAAGTAATAATAATTATCAAGTCATGTTAATCCAAACAGTCGGACTTTAAAACGTTTAATAAGTCGGAATGAGATCAGTCGGCCCGCAACACATTACCTACGAAGAGCTGATCCTTGCGACTTTACGTTGTGTTTTCAGATTTTATAGCGCGCCATAATGAAGTCCTGTGTTGGCAGATCCCCTGTCCCAAAGGGAGTTTGTTTACCCACCCGTTCATATTTCGCAAGTATCAAACTTGCTGAGCTGCGCTATATTATCTGTAGACAAACAATTAGAAAGCTTGCTCCTAGACTTATTTTCTTGGGAAGCGTGCTTGAAATTTTAACAATGGGTAACTTGAGATGAACTCTCGTAATTTTCTTGCGCATGATAATTGTATTTTATAACTTAATAAGGGTTATTAGTTTACTGATTGCGATTTTGCTCAATTAGTAGGTATTTTGATATTTAATGCGACTATTTTATACTAAATAGAGTTTTTTTGCATTCGTTTGGATACATTTGTTTTTTATTGTAATAAGAATCTTTCTTAAAACGTTATCTATATTAAATTAACTAAAAAGTGCAATAGGCATTTTGCCTACCGAAAAAAAATTGTATTCTGTTTAGTCCGTATGCTAACCCGTAAAAAAATACTGGACACGACCTATGTTTTGCAATATCAATAAAAAAGAAATCAATTTTGTACAAATCGCACGAAAGCATTACGTCACGTGAAACTACAATGCATTTATCAAGAAAAAAAAATAAAATATGGGTAAAGAAAATTAAATAGTTTACAATTAAATAATATAACGGATACATATTTTCTTGTAGTCATCTACCCTTTCTCTCGCAAGATTCATTTAGGTACCTATAGTTAATTAGAATTGATCAGACATACTTTCAATAGGAAGTTTAGTTAACTTTTCAATATGTTTCAGCTCGGCGACCTCTCTAACCCTGAACTGAGAGTATTGACAGAAGAGTTAGAAAATATAAAGTATGGAGGTAAGTGGATTAGTTCAATTTCAACAAAGTTCACCTAATAACAAGCTTACTTATCTAAATATTTACTTAACAAAATGAACATTTAGTTTTGGTACTCAAAGATATGATAGTTTAAATGCCGGGTAATAATGTTATTCTACAACTAACTAATAAAAAAATACATGATGTTAAGATCTTAAAGCCTCTTACAAAACATCATAGACACCAATATTCCCATAATAGGATAAGGGTTTAAAGCAGATTCTTTTGTTTCGTAAACATAAAACAATTTTTTGAAATAATAATATTTTTACGATTTTACAAAGATACCCTATATATACCTTTTAACAAATATAGGTTGAACTATTAAATTTGTGTTGAAATAGAATACCCAAACTTTTTGTAGTAAATGGGCGATACAATTAATTCACCTGGAATTAATTCAGGTCAGGACAGATCACCAGTGGCTGTAGAACTTGTGGTCTGTCATAGATACTACTTTTCCTTCAATATAGAAGAACCAAGATAAGATTCAATAAGAATAAAACCTACCCTAGGTTCTATGGATACCGATACCGACCGGATATCCGAAAGAAAGTGAAAAGTCATGGAATCACTATATTATTATATACGACTGCTTCAGTGGCGCAGTGGGCGAGGGTCCGCTTGCGGCGCAAGAGGTAGCGGGTTCGATTCCCGCCAAGGGTGAAAGTGTTTGTATGTTCTGCAAGCACTTTCTCCTTGGTGTGGGTGTTTAATATAATAATAAAAAATATCTATATATGTATGACTATTATATTAAGTATATCAGATATCTAGTACCCGTAACACAAGCTTAGCTTAGCTTTTCTTTTGTTCTTTGTCCACTGCTTATTTTATTTTGTGCTAATGTTATTTTAACTGTCTGTTGCCATTTTATATTGTACTCGATGTGATGCCCTGTTATTACGAGAACACATCGCATTTAATCCTTTTAGTCATGTTTATTTTATGTCTGTATTTTGTGTTAACTTGTGTTGGGTGTCCTTACTTAATAAATAAATAAAATAAATAGAGCTTACCACGGGGCTAGATGTTGAATTGTCTGGAAATATTTATTTATTTATGATTTATTTATTTAGCATAAAATCGATCAGGTCACTTGACGATCTGACGATCTACCGCAAGTATAACATTTTTTACCCATTCCAAAAATACAATACACCGAGTAGGTGTCACTTCAAAACCTATAAAAAATCCACTGAGGTTCTTTTGTGTGTAATAGCCCTCGTAAGTGGTCACCCTAAAAACAAAACGAAGAACTATATGTAGGTATCTCGGCCCCTATTCTTTCCCCAAAGGTCACGGGGCTGAATTCCAGTGGCTAAAGTTTATGCAGCAATGAATCTTACAGATTTATGTTTACACTTACGTTTTGCTAGAAAGCAAAACAAAGTAGCCTTAAGTCTGATTCACGTAAATTGATACCGTTTTTTAGATATTTATTCTAAGTTTCTTTTGTAACAAAAATGCTTCTTATTCTAAATAAATATTAAATGTTAAATTAATAGTATGATGCAGCAATGAATTTTATAACATAACCTATAAATGCAAGTTTTTCGTGTCAGAGCAGAGTTGCCGCTTTCTTAGATATTTTTTATATATAATATTTATTTACTGGAAGTGACAAAATAAATTAAATTTAAAAATGAACATTTTATGGAGTTTGGAACCATGATCGCGCAGACAACGCGCTCTTATGAAATGCTCACTTTTAAATTTTCGTCAATTTGCAATGGGTATTTATTTATTTATTTTTTATTTATCTGCGACAATCTTTAGGGGCACTAAGTTCTATTTTATTGTATATTTCATCTTGAATTTTTTCTTCTTTCTCCTTGGTCTGGGTGTTTAATATGTATAGTAAAAATATCTATATATGTATGACTATTATATTAAGTATATCAGATATCTAGCACCCGTAACACAAGCTTAGAGCTTACCACGGGGCTAGATATTGTTGTGTGAATTGTCTGGAAATATTTATATTTATTTATTTATATTTTATTGTATATTTGTAGGTGCAGAAATGCCAGTGAACAAGCTCTCAGTACGGGGGCTTCTGCCCGACACAGACTACTACATGACTTACGACGGGTCGACGACCGCCCCGGCCTGCTTTGAGACCGTCACTTGGATCATCGTCAATAAGCCCATCTATATTACTAAGCAACAGGTACGTTTATTACGCCCTAGTTGTGCCCCGCGGTGTTACCCGCGTTATAATTAATATACCCGCGGAATTACACTTTTCCGCGGTTTAAAGTTGCCTATGTCCTTTCTCAGGCTCTTGAGATTCTGTGTACCAAATTTCATTTAAATCAGTTCAGTAGTTTTCGCGTGAAAGCGTAACAAACAAACTTACATTCACATTTATATATTAGTCGGGGTCGGGATTACTGAAAGCTCAGTTAATATTGTATAACTAGGTCGTTAAGAAGCTTGTGTATGCGTTAACCTAGACTAGATTGCGGTATATTGACTTCAAGTCGTGTTGTCAATGCAAAGATTATTATAAATATACACACAACTACGACACGACATATTTGACAAATTTATTAAGTAATAGAATTTGATGATTTATTTGTTTTGACATTATTAGTACTAAGAAACAGTGTACCCAAAATGGAATGACGGTAACGTATAATTTTATTATACGTTACCAGCGTAACGCTTCCATCTACTAATGACAGTGTATGACGGGGCGAATCGCTACCGATCTAATAAAAATATGAATAAGCGTTATTTTATTTTCATATAAGGTGTTGTTTTTATCACTTAATAGAAACAACACGTTGGAAAAGTTAATATAAAGAGTGTAATTAAAGATATTTTTATTTATTTGTAAATTGTAATTAAACAATAATGATCAAATTTACACTGAACATTTATTTTTTTAAGATGTCCTCATCACGACCTAAATGAGTAGGTAAATATAGCTCTTGTGTTAGAACGTACACTTTAATGTACTAGGTACACAACAAAATATAAACAATATTACCAATGACAAGAGTTGTTGTTAATAAACTTCTCCAACCGACATTTTCTTCTAAACAAATGGTATTGCAAAAACTTTTAACAAACCCAATAAACTAAGATTGCAATCATAGAAACAAATAAAGTTTCACATGCAACTGAGACCCAAGTATTATGTAAATTCCACAGAAACTCGGTTGTAAGTTGTAACAATCAATATGAGCAAAGCCTGCAGCCGTTGAAGTTCACCCTATTTGCATTACACGCTTGCTTGCCTCGCGCTCTATGGCCGTGGGAAACGGAGCCTTAAACCCGCCGACTCGACACTGGACCTTACCGAAATATTAAAATAAAATTGAGGTATTTAATGGAAATTTTTAAAGCCGTGTTGGCTAAGTGGGAGGACACTTTCATTCCGAAGTTTCGGGGTTCAAACCCCGCGTCGCACCTCTGGATTTTTCTTCTTGAGAAATGTATGTGCGCTTTAAACACGTGCTTTAACGGTGAAGGCAAACATCGTGAGGATACCAGCATGTTCTGAGAACTTTAAAGAGTATGAAGGACATGTGACATTCACAACCCGCACTTGGCCAGCGTGGTGAATTAAGGCCTAATTTCTCTCGTCAAGAGAGAAGTCCCTTTGTCCCAGCAGTAGGAACGTTAATAGGGTGATGATGATTATTGGAAATTTACGCTGTCAAAAAAATACAAAATCTACAGGCAATGAAGGTAGCACATCAAAAATATGGATGAACTCAATGATTTTTATTTTAATACATTCCCTTTTTACTACTATAACAGTAAAAAACAAACAAGCAAGTGGCAATTGCACTCTTGGACGTTTCTAGTTACGCTGCGTTCACATTTCAATGCTAAAGTTCACACGAGCATTCGGTTTTAAGATCCGACAAAATCGAATGCTTGTGTTTGAAGTGTACTCTAACATTGACACAACATTGAATAACAATGTCGTTAGTTTTTTAGCTATGTTGTACATTCAAATAGTGTGGAATCCTTGCCTCAAAATGGATTGTTAAGTACTTTAAAATTTTCTTCCGCTTCAATTCTAATTTAAGAAAATGTTAAATTATATCCCAATAAGTCACGTCAACCACTACCAGGTTACTTCACGGCTTTCACATTAATTGAATTACTCCGTAATGTTTATATTCACGAAATTACCAGCTTTGTGTGAAAATTCACTTAGGTTTTATGCTAACTTTGGAATGCCTTTTTATCTGTCCTATGAATGTTTCGCGAGACTTAGATGAAAATCACAGATATTATTTAGATTATGATGACCTTAATTATAATGAAGTGGGAAAGTAAATTGTTATAGAAAAGGAACCAGGTTGCAGAGCATCAGAAAATATATCTTGAAAAAGTGAAGATGTTCTGTTATTCGAAAAATCATAAAAGTGGATTAAGGCCATAATGTTTATATTATATATATTATTTATACATATTATTATATATATTATTTTATTTTTTATTATTTATACATACGAGTTCACCACATTCCTCACGCAACAACATAAGTTATAAAAAAAAACGTATATTTGTATCGGAATAATATAAGGGAACGATTTATGAAAACAAAATTGGGCAATTCGTAAAAAGAACTAATTTTTTACAAAGTGAAACCAACGATAGTGCATCGTGAAACTATTGGAAAATTACTATAGGTTTATCGTAATCTTAATCTTTAATCGTAAATTTATTTAGCATCATGGCTTTGTGCTCAGCAAAAGTATAGGAAGCACACAAAAACACATCCAGCGGTTCCCATGCACCCGCGGCCGGGGCCAGCGTAATAACATTTTCATTTGTGCTCACGCTACAATAAACAACTCACGTCGCTCGCCTTTAGACAAAGACTCCGCCGTGAATTATGTACGTGTTAAAAGTAAACTGAAAGTACCGTTGTGTGCCTGTTATTATAAATCATTGTTTATGTTTTCCGTTTGTGTTGGTGGTGAAATTAAGTGGTAGCGAAACTGCCGGCAATCTCGCGAGACGCCGCCGAGTGGACTATACGACTCCGCACTAAGTCGTATGCAAATGCGGCACGTGTGCTGATACCGTGCTGTCACACTCCTTACGAGATTGTGCACCTCCCTGCGGTATATAAAAATGAATTTAAAATGTTCGCGGTGTTCTGCGCAAGAAATAAATATCACTCTTTACTCCGTTCTGAAGCTGAAAAATCAAAGAGTAGACTCGGCTATAATCGTAATCAAATTGTTTGGTATACCGCAGACATCGATGAGGATGAGATAGCGGTTGTGGCGTGCGCCAAGCCCGTTAATCCGCCCGATACGGCTGAACCCACACCACTCTGACCCACTACATATGTATGGCATGTACTAACACGTTGAACGAAGAAATTTCAATTTGCCTGAAATCGTTCTCCACCCCATAGTTACTCACAAAGCTATAATGAAATCGAACCATGCTGTTATGGGGGCGATACACATGGACTGTTAGTTGGATTTATTCAACAAAATAACATAATCTCCATGCCTTTCCAACAGTTCTACTCTTAATTGGATTATGTTTGATTCGATAGTCGAATAACAATGGAATCCATACACAGCGCGCTTTAATTAACAGCATAATGAAGTTACTCTAAATTTTATACAAAGCTTTCGGTAACAAGTTCGTGCTGTTTAGTAATTCATAGTCTACGAGCGTAGCAATGCATTCGCGTAGCTCCGTAGCCGTGGCACCGTAGCACGTACCTTCACAGCTGTTAGGGAGAACTCCCAACCTATTTGTACAGTTTCTATACGCAAACTTTGCTTAGAACCTCGACAAACGAGCCACTTTGACTAAAGACAAATTGGTTAAACGCCGACTTGTAAATGGTCAGCAGTCTGTTTTAGTACCTACAAGTAAAAGGGAAACCGTATGATTCACATAGTGTCTTGACGTTACCGATCAAAGTTTGTTAGACAGCGTTTATACATAACAAAGGTAGTAAACAGAAAGTAGAAAGTTTTATAAGGATTTTCTACGAAATTAAATGTAAACTTTTTGCTGCATTGTTTGGAATATATTTTTTATTTTGATGATAATTGACGAGAGACCAAACACTTTAAATCACATTTACATAACCCGAATACAATTAGCCTATGTAATAATGTCTTAAAATTTTTAATTAGGAATTTTATGTGAATATAGTAGTTTGAGATCACTGGCGGAAAATGCGCGTAGCCCCACACGGCATTTCAACTTACACGCATGCACATTCTACGATCAGAACGCTGAGCTTTTGAATATTAACATTACATACTACAAAGAAGTCGTGAAAATGGTGAAGTTTCTTTAAGTATCAGTTTTCATTGACAGTTGCACGGACTTCGTCGACTGATGCAAGGCGATGCTCGCCACCCGAAAGCTCCTCTCGGGAACAACTTCAGACCGCCACAGCCGTTGCACCATCGCGCGGTGCGAACAAACATTGATTTCGACTTGAGCAAGGTAATTTCAACTCTTAAGTATAAGCAACACAAAAGTTAATTTGTTTCAAAACGCAATCGTCGACTGTAAACGGTTCTTTGTTCCCCGTTTATTTGATTGCTAGCAGATACCACTTTAACTTTGATATAACATGAAAGAGTGATATTATCTAACTTTCCTTGAGTGTTTCATAAATTAATCATTTTTATAGTATATGTTATAAATGAATAGTGACAACAAAATGTGAGGACCGGCAAATATAATTAAATTCTTTCATTAAACAATATATTTAGGCGGACATCAGAAAAAATAAAAAATTATGTTGCTGGCTGTCTTGTCCCCTTCCCTTTCCCGCTTTTATTCTCGAAAACGGATAAACCAATTTCGTTTTAGTTTATTTTTTTTGAAAGATGTGTTAGTTGCTTGTGTTCTATGTTTAATGAAAAATTGCTTGCCATTTGGAAAATATACTATATATAATATACAAGAATACTCTATATATATATATATGTGTTTCATGTCAAATTAAAGGCACAAACCACCAAGTTTTAAAGAAATCGTTTAGACATTTAGAATGCGGTCCTCATATTTCGCACACTCAACTCCAGCTAGTACCTGATCTATTTTATGCAAGTTATAGTTTCATTGAAACTTATTTCAGCGCAAAAAATATACTATGGACCTGGGACTTTATATTTCCATAATTAAAAATTTCAGCGTATGGAGCGTTTGACATAAAAATTGTTTTTATTATTTTTACTACCGGAATGTGCAGTTATATTATTTGGTAATAATTATTTTATTTGTTAGTATAATTTTATACTTATGCAACAGTTTTTTGTTATGTTTACAACGTTGTATATTTAATAACAGTATTTTTGTGTTTATATCGTCTATCTATTTTATGAATTATTATTTCAAATTAACTATTTTACACGTTCATCGCCATGACATTAGACTTTTCCTACAATGCCTAGACAAAAATCATAAAGTTACAAAACATTATTTTTTAATTTATTTATTTGATTGCTAAAATTATAGATATATTTTCTCTGACACAGGCAATGTTTCAATGGGTATTCTTGGTATATCGATGTGAAGAGTCACAGTGCCCGTCGGGGCTCCCAGCGACAGAAAAACGGGTTTCTTTTGTGTGGGGCCGCGCGGTCACCGTGTCGCCCACCCCAGGTTCATATACAATGAAACACACTGCGCGCGCGCTCTTTTCCGGTTTTGCATCATCATAGTCATCATCCTGCCCTTATCCCACACTATGTGGGATCGGCACAACATGTGCTTTGAATTAATAACACTTGAATCATATCACGCCGGTGTGGAGTTTCTCATCCATTGTAATTATTAATTTTCATCTGATTTTCGACACAGATTACACCGGCGCCGGCGCCCCAATAAGCGTTTAAGCTATAACTTTAAATATAAAATTTTCTCCACTATCTAAGAAATTCAAAGTTGTGTTTGATTAATTTTATTACTATCTTATTTACGTATTAATAATAATTTAGAAAGTAGGTAATTGAAATTGATTTGATCGGTATTAATATTTCCGGGCCGTTTTCACTTTTTATGATAGATAAGAACCATGTTGTTTCGTTTAAATTGGTACGCTTATCATACTCGTCAACCGGGTACAAATCCAAAAGAGTATTAACGCGCGGGTCCCAATGTCTGCCGCGGCCCGAACGGAAAATATGTGATTTTCATTTGGCGATGAACGTGTTAAATTTTATAAGTTTATTTTCAAGTTTTTTATTATTGAAAATAAAATATAAAATTTTAACATTATAATTTTTTTCTTCAGTATCCCGGAAAAACTTGCCCCAGTATGCAACGAGAAATGCATTACAAAGGTAAAGTTTATTATTATATAATTAATCCAACAACATCACACGCAGCTAGATTATTTCACGCAACATCGACGAACCAATAAACTATTTCTGAAGTCATCAATGAATTGACGACCTCTGTGACTCGGTGGGCGAAGGTCCGCCTGAGGCGCAGGAGGTTGCGGGTTCGATTCCCGTCAGGGGACCAGATTTTGTACGATCTACAATTTCTGGTTCCGGGTCTGGGTGTTTTCTAAATATCATATGTATGTATTTACAAAAATAAATGTATCTATGTAGTATATCAGTCACCTAACACCCATAGTACACGCACTGCTTAGCTTGGGGTTAGGTGATGCTGTGTGAGTACCTAGTCCGAAAATATATATTTATTCAATGAAATCCTGTACAAATACTCGTATGTTAAAATGCTGATTATAAACAGCTAGGTTAGTTAAGAGTTAAACCTAAATAAGACTGAAGACGCTGAGCTGAACCTAGGGTTTCAGTGATTTACGAATGAGATCTAACAAACTTTATTTAATTTCAGCCAAAACTTGGACACAATACTAACTTCCACGTGACGCCGACGGTAGGCATTCATATAATTATTTTTAATGTAATCTAGCGGCTGTTGTAGCAAAATATTCTTAGTATGTAAATACTTTTGTAAATAGAAACTATGAAAACATGCTTATGGTAATTGGAGCTCCTTAAACTAAGCTAGATCTTGTATTATACTTAGAGCGTACTGTCTTATCAAATGTATCTATTCAATAGAATAAGACGAAAATAGTATTATGTATAACTAAATTTATATCAAAAAGGGCCGATAACATACATAGATATTTTCGGATAGATGTTTGAACCACCACATAATCAGCTTTTAGAGTAAGATAGACGATTAATACGAATGTTTACCTTGATAAAAAGTATTAAAACATAGATATAAGTAGTCCAAAATATTTTGAAATTGTTACCATAAATCAATATCACATTATACCAAAGTATTTGTTAAGTAATAAGGAAAACGATTAATCATATCAATGAATCTAAAATATCATTATTGTAACTACATTATATAGATAATATAATTTTAAAGTAATAGTATATTGTAGTACTGTTGGCATACCAGCTTATGAAACTAATAGGTGGCCTTCAGCAATAGAAAACGGCTTTATTTAAATAACTTGATTGTACCTTTTTTTCATATAATACCGCCAAGCTTTTGTGAAAATCTGTTAGAAATAAAAATAAAGGACTTAACTCCTATTATGGTATTTTTACTTAGTTTTTACCCACTCAGTCAAACCAACTCGCAGTCGAACATAAACTTGTTTCCATTTAATAATTAAAAGAATAAATCTAAATTTAAAATTTAAGAAAAACCCCCGATTCCAATGCCTTAATTTCCTTAAATATAAAACAACATAATAGGTATTATGTAATGTGGACGCGATGCGTTTTCATTTGATACCCCACACTAGTATATTTGCAGATTTTCGGTTTTGCTTCCCCACTATCACCCCCATAACTTTTAAACGGACCAACCGATTTTCATGAAACATGTCTAAGAACACTCGCGCAAGACTCACCTTTCCTACAAAATAAAACTAAATTGAAATCGCTCCATCCGTTCGGGAGCTATGGTGACACAGTCAGACAGACAGACAGACACGTCAAACTTATAACACCCCTCTTTTTTGGTCGGGGGTTAAAAAGGACTCGACAATATTATGGAAGTGCAATTATAACACAAACTTAGAGTTTGTCACGGGGTTTGATGCGGCTTGTGTCCAGCGAAATACGTCGTAATTTATTCAGTAGGTAACATCTGAATACAATAATTTAATCTGAGAGCTAAATTTGATATATTATATAATGTACCTACCGGTTATAAGATAAAAGATACTAATAATGACGGTTCCCTTTCAAGTTAATAGTTTAATTTTTGATCGTATGTCTGTCAAATATGAACACAGCTTTACATCAGTAGAGCCGTCTGTTTTAGTGTTTTTTCCAGTCTCTGTTTGAATAAAATGCTCATTTGAATTCTATGAGAATCGGAATTGCTCTCTTTTTCGCTGTTGTAACTTAATTTAATCGACTTCCGTCACAATGGCTGCTACCTTTAGATTAGGAACTGGCTATAAGACTCATAAAATGGGACATTATGCCAAACGTTATCCTGCTATTATTGAAAAGAAAAGTGGGTTTACATTTATATATATACATCGCCATATATAAAAGCAGACCCATTACAACTTTATTAGTACATTTAAAAGTTAATAAACAGCAAAAAATAAAAACGTTTCTTTACAATGATATTAACTAAGACAAATAAAATTTACCCCATTTAAAAAACATATTGATCAAAGAAGTTGGAGGAAGGGGTTACAATTTTTCGGTTCTATTTTAGCCTTAGAGTATCTTCTCTAAGATTTTAGCATTATTGACGTTATAGGCGGAAGTCCGTAGGCGGTATTCTAATATAAGTGGACGCCAAAATACAAGATGTTGGGTACATACACAAATGTAAAGCAAAATCATTAAGATTATTGTTTAAAAAATACTTGTGTATACTTCTACAAAAAAAACCTTGAAAGCGTTTAGGGAGGTCCTACGTATAAACAACGTCATCTCCTGCCAGACGTGGATCTTGGACTGACCCATTTATATTTTTGTAAGAGACCTAGCTTGCGTGGTGGTGATTTTAAAACAGTATTGTAAATGGTACATACCGTAACAAGCAAAAATTTAACGAGACGAATCCTACAGGCCCAAACGCGATGGTTCTATGACCCTTTATAACGGAGTCGAAGGGATGCTTCCAGTTCCTTCCTCAGGTCTGCTCTGCGTCTTACAATTATGACATTGTTATATAGTGAGTGCCAAATTTGAAGTAGTCTAGTCAATCACACCTGCAAGAATCGCACCGACCTAGTCCAATCACAGCACCTGTCAATATTATTGTCACAGCTGAATCGAAAACTCCCGGTTTTCGATTAAGGAGTGTCAAATTGAACTTTCAAGATTTGGCTACAGATAAATATCGGAGAAACAATTTTTTTTATTAACCCTGGCTTGTATTACTTCTGGACAAAGGTCTCTCCGAAATCTCTCCACTCGTCCCTGTCGATTGTTTCCTGCCACCAGTCAGCCCGAAAGTTGTCTAGGTCGTCGCATCAACGCTTTCGTGATCGACCTCGTCGCTGACGAGTCCTTCTTTGTAGGTAGTTATGGCATTTGCCCATCTGTCGAGGGCAATCACGCTGTGCATTGGGGTGTGAGTGAGAAACTAAATAAAAGCTTATAAAAATACGACGCAATTGCAGAAAGTACGTTAGCGTTACGACAAGAATTTAGCAAAGCAGAATTCAGGTGCTCTAAATTTCGCAATTCAAGTGGTTCGTTACAATAATCCTTGGAAATAATTAGTCTGATTGCGACGAAATTATTACTTGCTCCTTATTCAAAAACGATAATTTAGAATGGATTACTAATTTTTAATGAACTCTCTGGCGTAATTACTCGCTAGAAACTTTTTGTCTGGTTCTTCTTTTCGAATTAATGAGCATGTAAAAGAGCATTAGGAAGAACATGGTCGCTAAATACTCGAGTAGACTTAATTATGTTGATATAAAATAAATGTTGAAATATTACTATTGTTAGCTTATTCCTAGTCAGTTTTTAAAACTCTGAGTTTTTATATACATATTTTATATTCGTTTTTTTTCTTTATAAAATTAAATCAAAGAACTTACGTAAAAAAACTTGCACTCGGAGGGATGCATCCGGTTAACAATCATAAAAAAAACCTGTATAACTTGATTTAAAATTACGTTATTTTATGATGATCTTCATAATCTTGGGTATAAATGGTTTACCCGAATCATACTTATTAAATCATATTATTTAGACGTTAGCATTTTAAACTACTTACATAGTTAAGAGATCCAATAGAAAATAAAGCATAAAATGATTTCCGAGTTTCCAACCGAAATGTTTTTGCAATGTGGACATATCCTCATACACATAAATCATCTGAAGTGGATTGTTTGCCGTCTGCTAAAGAGCGGGTAAGTGTCTTCGAGTGTCTGACAAGAACCTTCCATGTAAGTACTCGAAAGCTGAGCATATTTACTTTATATTCATGACTTGATTTGGCGTCTATTTTTCTCTTCACACCAGGCAAAAGGAGCAAAATACGCTGTTTGGAGAAAAATATTTATAGAAGCTAATTGGTGGCGACATCTTATGGAAAAATTAGGTTAGCCATTCTCAATTTATCGGCAGCAGTTGTTCAATACCTACTCATATATGGATTAATTTATTAACAAAATATAGGGTTTTCTCCTTATGTTGGTTATCAATATTAACGCAGGTTTATATGCGGATAACTGGAACTGTCCAATTAAATTATCTATAGGTAAATAAATACAATTTTGAGTTTGAGTGTGATGAAACAAGCAATATGAAAAGAATAGAATAGAATATACTTTATTACACACCAGATGAACAATACAATATGAAATTAAAACTAAACCTAGAATGCGTAATTGGAGGTCTTATTGCTAAAAGCAATTTCTTCCAGACAACCGTGGATGGAGAGAAAAAAGATTACATATTTTATGGACGGTGGCTTAACCAATATAAATACCTAATATCTAATGCTAAACCTAAAACTAGCCTATATATACTAAATTAAATTTATCCTTATGCTAACATAGATTAGATATGTTATGTTCAATATGTTTCTTATATGTATTATCTAAATGGGTTATCAAAATAAATTAATTACAAAACAAAAAGAAGTTATCTCGCGGAAGGCAGTAATATTATTTATAACAAATTCATACAATGCGTGTAGTTATATTTCGACACTTGCCTTTTCATCCGTATTTCCGCTCCAAGTTTCCGGTTCACTTTTAATGGGACAAAAATACGGTAGTTATTATTTGGGTAGAAAACACAGTACCCTATATTTTAAATTTAAGTCTATTTCAATAAAACATCACTAGGTACATACTTTTAAGATACCTAACTACTTGTTATGTCGAGAAATTATTTAATGATTTAAAATGATTTGACCATACATTTTGTAAAAGAAGAAGTTGTTCATTTATAAATGAAGGTATAAATGAAATACCTATACGAATTCAACCACCGTTTTGGGTCAGTTACCCAACGCTCAGTTACGCTCTTGATTTGGGTGGGTAAGCAACATTTCAATATCAAGAAATATTTTAATTCTCATGATCTACCCTCAAACAATTTTGAGGGTAGATCATGAAATTCGCTAGATTAGTCCGTTGGGAGCCGCCACTCGTTGTACACTTCCGAAATCACCTCCGCGGGCGCCCTAAATTCGATACCTATATTATAATCGAAATTATCGATATGCGTTTTGTTTTGTGTCCCCATACACCAATTGAGATGATCACTCCAAACCAGCACTCTGTGGGAGTCTAATGTTATCCGGAAGCTGGACGTGAACACTGCTTCTTTGGTCTTTAGAACGGCGTGGACGAGACAGCTTGCAGTCATTAAGGTAAGTCGGCCCACATAATCACATTATGGTACAGAAGAATAAAAGGTTTTTCGTTTATTTTACAATTTCAAGTTATTTTCGTACTACATTATTATCAATTTTAATGTAATCTGATTGCAGTTATAAACAAAGTTGTTTTTAAGAAGAATACAATCAAAGAAACATTTTTCAATATTGATCTAGCCAGTGGGCCTAGACAATGTAACATTCGATTAGCGAAAGCGATAGTAGAAAAGTCCAAAAATGTATGGGATTGACATAAGCCTTAGATATGTCACGTGATCTGTTTCTAACGTAACGAATATTGGTAGACAATGTACATAAATTTCGATTCCACCAAACGAATCGACAACATCGAACGATTATTTCCATACAAATGCGTAGCCAAGTTATGCCGGCTGTACACACGCGCCGAGACCCTCTCGGCGAATGTCTCGGCCGAGAGGGGTCTCGTCGAGAGCATGCCTGTACACACGCGTTCTATCATTTGAACTGAAGACTCACGCGACAATGGACGTAGAAATTGCTGCTGCTATTTGTGTTTGTGCCATGAGCTATTATAATTTTTTTAACATTTACTATAAAAATAAAATTCGTAAACCATGAAGAAACAAAAAAAAAATTAATTTTATTAAATTAAATGAAAATTAAATTAAAAAAAATATTAAATACTATTAGCGAGCAAGTAAATGAACGAGTGTGTACATGCTCGCTCTCGTTTACTTCGCGAGAGCCAACGAGACCCTTTGACTCGGGCGCAAAAAACCGACAAGCCACCGAGAGCGACCGAGACGAGAACGAGACAGCGAGACGAGACGAGAGCGCCCTGTACACACGCGCGCTCGGCCTGTCTCGGGGTGTCTCGGCGCGTGTTTGACAAGCGAATTCGCTTAGTAGTCGATTCTCTTGATGGAAAGGCCAGCGAACGCTAGGACCCTGTAGTTATCGAAACAAAATGGCGATTTTATATACAAACAGCTGCTGTAGAATGATATCAATAGGGATCAATTACTTAATGCATGCTTTGATTTTTGGGTATTAAAATAATTTTAGTGCTCGTGTTACCAAGTGTTAAATACCTAATTCAAGACGCATAAGCTGCGTTTGCTGTGTTCAGTTCAGTTTCTTGTAATTGGACTTTGCTTCAGTGTCGAGTTAGATAAAATTATAAAGTCTTTGCTGTGTTCAGCTCAAAATGAAAATGTTTGGCATATACGCCACAAAAGATACATTGGAAAGTGTTGATGAATTCTAATACCAGAAACATTATTTATAGAGCACTATAAACTCAGCAAAGCATTTTTTAGAAAACTTTGTTGTGATGAAGGTTTTCAACGTCGCTAAAAGGATATCTAGAGATATCTCTGGAAATAAAGGTAAATATAGGTGAAATATGTTTTGTTGTATCTGCCTATCAATACACAATTGTATAGAGGTTTTTCTTTTTTTCAGGTGCTTTGCGCCCTTAACTTTTTTGCGACAGGGTCGTATCAAAGAGTTGTTTGGTGTTATCTAAAATTTGACGCAGCGAACAACATCATGCTAATGCATGCTAAAAATGGATTGTTTCCCCTCAAACATCACAAGAACGTTCTCAAATCAAAGAAGGGTAAGCGGTTGTTTGTATGTTAGTACATTATTATTTTATACCTATGTTCCCACCAAGAGTTCAATAGGTACATATGTAACAAAAAGATAAAGCAGACCACTGTGACCTGCTACTTACCTAAGAACCAACCTTTACCTAGGTACTCATTTTTTTAACAGGTTTGAAAGGATACATGGTCGGCCAGGGGTGATAGAGTGCATTGATTGCACTCATATTGCAATTGTAAAGCCAGTGGATGCTTTACAATTGCAATATGAGTGCAATCAATGTCTTTTATTATAATAGGAAAGGATACTTATCACTCTTTATATGTTCAGATGATAATTACATATTAACTTTAGCTACTTACATATGTGTGAATGTTGTTTATAACATCATCTAATCTAACTCACTTATTTTTACTGATATTCTTTAATGGAGTTTTATTTTATAGGTATGTAACCACAACTTAGAAATAATAAACATCAATTCTAAGTTTGGTGGTGCCACACATGACTCCCACATATTGTCTGCAAGTATAGTAGAGCCATACATGCAAGGCCTTCATGAAAGTGGAAAACATGTTTGATTGCTGGGTAAGACAATAAACATTTTATTTGATTAGCAGTAAGAGAACCTTATTTATTTATTTATTAATAAATTTAGTTAGGTCAGGTACCTACTCATTAAAACCAATGTGAATAAGTGCTGTTTGTTTTCTTGCAGGGGATTCTGGTTATCCACTGCGACCCTGGCTGATGACCCCTGTTTTAAATGCTGCACTTGGGTCTCGAGAAGAGCTATACAAATCTCACCACGTGCAAGCCAGAAACTGCATTGAGCGTCGCTATGGTTTGCTCAAGTTTCATTGGAGGTGTTTACCTAAAGACAGAGTTCTTATCTGAGGCAGAGCAATGCTCAATCACTTAATCAACAGGTTGTGATGAGAATGTGAATTCTAAGTAGATTATAAATAAAAATACATAGTTAAAGTTACAAATATTGTTTTTTTTATTTGGGTACACATTTGCTTTACCTGCTTACATCTTTACACATAATCTAAATCAAAATCCTTTAGGATTAGGTAAAATAAGCACATTTTTTATATCACTTCCACTCTAAAAGAGTTGAAAATTGTTTACCACTGGCCCTTGATTTCATTATTAAATAGGTACTTAAAGTATGTTTATCACTGACGCCAAGAAAAATATTATTTATCACTTCTTTTTAGTTGTAACCTCATGACTGAGGGACGTGACTATGGCGTCTCATCAGCTTTGTCACCACTACTCTCCATCGACTCCGGTCCTGAGCCAACTGTATCGACGCTTGGAGAGAGGCACCTGTAGCGTCCTGCGTTATGTGGGTCCACGTGAGCGGCCTCGACTTCTCTTTCTGGAGAGACTTTACTTATCCAGTAATTATCAACCCCTCAACCTCAAGGCTGTTCGGGTCACGCCTTACAGTGTGGCCAAAGAATCTGAGAACTCTCTCTGCTCTGCATGCAGATGTAGATTGATGCAGATTGTATTTAACACTAATAAGCACTAATTTTGTCAGGCATTTTCCTTCAACAATAAAACAAGAAAACGAAACGAAGCATCAAGCAAGCAGAAACACAATATTATGATAAATGACAAATGACACATTTGACGTTTGATGTCGACAACCATAGACTAAAACTCGTATTTAGCGATCGAACGAGTAGAAATGGCGATCGCTATGCGAATGTTACTTTGTCTACCAATCGAACTACGCTATCGCTTAGGCCATGACGATTGTAGAAATCGATTCGCTTCGTAGCGAATGCCGGTTGGCTAGGCCAGCAGGACACCATCGAAATCTTATTTATTTTTATTCTTTAGTATAACTTTTATTCTATGATATGAATGATGTATTGTAAAACTTTACTTTCCATAAATTAATTAAATTAAATTGAAACGAGCACTTCATAAAATACTCCGACACTTTTTAATGATGTGGGCAATTATACGATAAGGCCACAAAATAATAATATTGGTAGTTTAACCGATTTAAACTTATATATTGACTGCGACTGCCTCGGTGGCGCGGTGGGCGAATGTCCGCTTGCAGAGCTAGAGGTAGCGGGTTCGATTCCCGCCGAGGGTAAAATTGTTTGTATGTTCTGCAAGCACTTTCCTCCTTGGTCTGGGTGTTTAATATGTATACTAAAAATATCTATATATGTATGTATATTATATTAAATATATCAGATATCTAGTGCCCGTAACACAAGCTTAGAGCTTACTACGGGGCTAGATGTTGTTGTGTAGATTGTCCGGAAATATTTATTATTTATTTATTTATTTTATTATTATATTGAAACTTGGTACACAGATCTCTAGAGCCTTGACTAACAGTGGCCTATGTCCTTTACATAAGCTACTTTATTTCGCAAGAAACATGTTATTCCGAGGGAAAATCCATTATAACGCGGGTTATACCGCATCGCACAGACACTTAAGTATCTGCATGGTGTTAAAATAATAAGACTGTCCGCATACAATTTGGCCGATATCTGCGATAACATACCGTCAAAGAAAATAGTTTCTTAATTTGAGATCCAATTTTATTTTATTAGACAAGGTCTCCGAAAAGTTATCGAACAATTGTAGAACAATATATATAGATCCCACTAGAGGTAGGTTCTCACCAAAGGAAACATAAACCAATCAATAATAGCCATATTCACTTGTATTAAACATTTATTCACATATTATGACTTAAAACGGGTAACATACCATAATTTGACCGTCATATTTTACCGTTTGAATTACATTTTACATTTCTTCTTATTATGCATTTTCCCGCGAAATGACAAATTTTCCCGCAATAACAGTAGCTTACGTCCTATTTCAAGTTATAGATAATCTATCACCATTTCAAATTTTAGTCAAATCGGTTCATCCGTTTTGCCGTGAATGACGGACAGACAATTTTTTATATCAAAGTATGGAAATACGCTAAATTAGGTAAATTCAGATTTCGAATATCACTTCGGCGGTTCAGTGATAATATTTTGTTGATCTGAGGTACAGTACTCGTATTCGGCATCTTTAGAATTGTATTTGTCCCATTCAAAGTCAAAGTCAAAACGTTTATTTCCTTAGAAGCCTATGCTTACATGGACAGGTCAACTTAAAGCTAATTTAAATAAAAACTAAGAATAATCAAGAAAATAATATTGTCTTGACAGTTCGCTTAAATTTTTTACACTGAGTTGAGAATTTTTCATTCATATCCTAAATGTAATTTTTTTGCAACAATCACGGGGTTATGAAAAGGAGCCCAAAAGTCGAGCTCCGGTTGGTAAAAGTTATTCAAACATTAGCGTTTCGAACTCCAAACTTATATTTTCTTTGACAATGTATTGAGAAACTTCCTGAATATTTTGAACATATAAATTGTCTCCCAATACAATGCTCCAAATAACGCTTCTCATGGTGAGGTAAGTACTTTACTAAACAATGTTCGCGGGTCATAATCTTTAGCAAACTTAAACTGACTTAATCGACTTAAAAAATAAAATTCAAATTGAAATCTATATTATACCCATAATTTAGCAAAACTATTTTTTATTTAATGACTGCGTACAAAAAATTATAACTACTATTCAAGACCTATTTCATATACTGCTTTCTTTATTAATTTTTTTGTTATAAATTAAAATAAGAGACTTTTAGTAGAGTCATTTCAATATCCTTAATGATAAGCACCAGACCAGACAGGACACCGGCGAATCTACTACCATTAGCTTGGCTGTTTGCCCGTTAGCCTATGAAAAACAGAATTTCGCTAAATGGAAAACTGCCAAGAATGTTGTCTTTACTCATAAAAAAACATTTTTGTCGGAGAAATCCGCTCCCGACCCGGACTAACTCTTTATTTACACGACGATCCCTTGTGGGTAAAGTTAAAAACAGTTTTCACCGGCCGACGCGTTTGAATAAGTTTCATTGAAGTTTTATCGAAGTTTGTAACCTTTGGATCGGCTTGATATATGTACCTTGAGCATCTGTAGCGAGCAGGGCCCGGGAAGTTGGTCCACTCGTAAATTATTCAACCCTCTGCGCCACACGTCGTTGTTGCCCTCTGTTGTTGTAATATTTGACACGAGTTGTTACGCTACTTTGTTTGGTATCAATAACAAGTTTATTTGTCTGTGTGTTAATGGCTTTGCCGTGATATTGATGAACGTGTGTGGTTAGTTAGCTTCAATTTGTTTGAAGCATTTGTAACGCATGTTTAGACAATACGCCTATAATTTTATACCAGATTTTACTAGGCACTAGCTTAATGACTGTCTTCCAGGGTAACCATAAACAGTTTTGGATATAATAACATCTTCCTGCCTTGCGCCATTATTATATCTCTGTCTGTAGTAAGTCACTGCCAAAAATATTATAATGTAATACAGCAGTTGTTTGTTAACTTGATAGTTCTATTTTTTAACCTTAAAAAAGAAGGGAATGTCAAAATGGCGTTCAACTGTATAACATCTTTTTCACTTTATAATATTATTTAACTTGACACTGGCAAATTGTCGCTTCAAGCGCAAAGTCCAATTACAAGAAACTAAACTGAACCTTATAAAAATAATAATTAAATAGCCAATTGAATATATGAAATGGAATGGAATAGCCAAATTGGTCCAGTTGTATTATTATGGTTAATAAATGAAATTGAATTGAATTTAATACAATTTACCTGGAGATAGGACAGGCCCTAAGTGTGTAAAATCTTCAGTTGACTCCATAACATTTTATTGATACAAATGGATTTTTTGTTTGGTTTATAACCATACTTATTTATCAGAAATTTTCTTCTATTTAATATCTAAATTTAAAAAAAGAAAACCGGTAGTATACTCATCGTTATAAACCCAGTATTGTTCCTAAAGGTGATTTCACTGCAGGAACCTTTGTACACCGGGCGGCAGTTAATCATGCCCAGAAATGAATGGATCTTATTTTAGAAGAAAATAAAAAGATTTATTCGTTGTAGGTGGTTACATCGGAGCGTGGGAAGCCGCCCACTTGCTGTGCCCGTCTCGGTGCTAAGTGTTAGCACGCCGGCACATAACTTTCCTCAGTTTTGCTCGTAAATATTGCACCTAACTCCATTATTGTTGTAAGAAAGCAAACGTTGCGCTCACACAAGTTATAAGGTGTGTGGTGTAGACAGGTATCATTATAAACTGTGACATGACATAACTTTTGAAACTATCATGTTTGCTAACATTATTTTGATTAACAAAGGAGATGTCGCACCCCACGGACGCCATCAAATAAAAGAAGAAGAAGATGTTGCACCATTTTGACATACCTACTAGTCCGCCATTTTTTCCTTATAAATAAAAATGAATTGTTTTTCGTTAGTCTGATTAAAACTCGAGAATGGCTGGGCCGATTGAGCTGATTTTGTTTTAAAATGTTTGTCGTAGACCAGGGTAGGTCTAAACGGTGAGCAAATAAGGAAAAATTGTCGGGAACATTTTTAACCCGTGCGACGCCGGGGCGGGCCGCTAGTATTTCAATCATAACTCGTACTTATCTCTCGGATTTGGTTTCAGAGATATTGCGGTTTTTAAAGTATAAAAAAATGTTGACTCAAGTATCTCAGAAACTGCACACTTAACACTTTTTGTTTATGAATATTTAATCTGTCGATTTATATGAGTTTAATCAATGGACGAAAAATTTAGTTTTTTTCTAAAATTGGTAGAAGATTTTTATTCTTACTTACCAACTTTGATAATAAGAAAAAGTAAATAAACGTTAAAATTTTTGAGTTTCCCGATTATTGTTTATAAGCTATTATACATGATAACAATTATTTGTTATATTCGATACACAGTACATTAATGATGTATTAGCTAAGAGAAATAGCTTTAATATAAATTACTCACTAAATTTTCTAGTTATTCTCAGTAAGCTAATAATGAATAGCTGATCCAATATCTTGTATAATATTCCGCCATTGTTTTAGATCGACTTCACACAGTAAAAATTATCATCCAAACTGTTCAGTTTGATTTTTAATGTGCATACAAATTTTCGTTCAATCGATAATATCTGTTTCAAAATTAAGTTAAAAGTTTTCTCCCAAACATAGAAAGATTGCGAGTGAAATAAAAACTCGCTAAAACTAATAAGACTAAAGTAAAAGACCAATAGAAATTCAATCTCAATTTATTTCCTCCATACGTTCGGTACTTCCATTATGCAGCTGCAATAAAACTGATTAGATTCTCATCAGCGAGGAGCTGGAAGAGCCCACGTGCGCGCTCCCACGGCCACCGCAGACATGCGACGTTTATTAAGCTCTTCACCTTTTTGTTACCTGCCAGGAGATTTATTACTTTTAATTATTTTTCATTGTACGTACCGTAATTCGTCTTAGCGTTCGCATTAAATTTTGCTTACGGACTATTATTTTTGAACGGCGTCCCGTGAAGATGGTAGAGATATTTTTAAAAGGCACTCGAGAATTTTATAACTATGAAGGTAATCTGCGCGCTGTGTTTGTAGGTTCTAAACAAGAGGCTCAAATTGCCAATCATGTATTTTTAAGGTATATTTTCTTATGAATATAATTATGCATAATATTGCATCTGATTTGGCTGGTTATGGATAACATAACGCTTTGTAATGTAGCAATATGTACATCCAATTTTTACAATTTCATTGACTATGATCCCAACTTAATTTTTTTTTATATAGTGATAAACCTCACTAAGGTTAAACTTATTTGTTTATTGCAGGTTCGAATCCTGCGTGCAAGGGTTACGGATACGGCCCTTGCCACATAATTAAAAAAATCGCACTTATTTCATGTTTTTATTTAAAGTCCTTGGTATTAGATATAATTATACAACACAACACAGAAATTCTTTATCGCAGCACCACAATATAAGAACATAAATATAGTTTATTAAATGGAACGAGCAATCAACGATGCACCCAAAAAAGGTCATTTTTGCGCGAGTTCGAACCGCAATTCAATCTGAAATATTATCATGCATGTCGCAGTGAACCAATACAGTTTGTTTGTTGCTATCAATGTTACCTAATACCACAGATTACATACTAATACTACGCAAAAGTTATCTATTCATATTCCGTTTTTTTATGATTGATAACTTTGATAAGCCTTCATTTGACCACAATCTCACCTGATGTAAAGTGACAATGTGGTCTAAGATGGGGCATGAAGACGGTAGGTCAGTCGTTTTTATTTAGTTTTCCAAGTATCCTGATAATTTTTAAATATTTTTTTAATTTTTTGCAGAAAAATTAAGACACATCCGTTACCTTCGTAAAATAGTCCTTGGATTTTCTACTAGATGTCGTTACTCGGGGCTTCACCCGATAATACAAAGTGCAGAAAAATTTCGACCTATCATTAAAAATATCCTGATAATGCCTGTCAGTTGTCAGTCATAAAAGAACAGGAGCGATAATATAAACAAAATCATTATTTATTTCCATTGTTTGTTTTTACAAATATTAGAAACTTATATTATGAGAATTAAATGAACTAACAGGGACACAGGGAGGGAACACAATTGAACTTTTACATATATACAAATATTTATGAAGGACTTATGCTTCCTCTAAATGGAATAATAATAGGTTCAAGACCTTTATCAATAAAAAAAATAAGGTGATTTTTATGTCTTAAAATAAAGAACTTTTAAATTCTATACAAAATTAAAATGTTAAAAAGCTTTATTACTTCTCAAAAATATTTATTTTAATTAAAAATAGTTGAAATTAAAATAAAATATTAGATTAGTGCTGCCAACTTATAATTACTATTACCGGACTAATCACACAGCATCACTTAACCCCAAACTAAGCAGAGTTTTAACTATGGTTGTTAGGTGACTGATATATTACATAGATATTTTTTTTTGTAAATACATACCTATGATGATACAAAGAAAACACCCAGACCCGAAACTAGAAATTGTAGATGTAGAAAATCTGGTCCCCCGGCGGGAATCGAACCTCCTGCGCCTCAGGCGGAGTTTCGCCCACCGAGCCACGGAGGTCGCCAAAGAAAATTGAAATATATGTAGATGTGAAGGTCGGGTTTAAAGTCCAAGTTGTTTTCAAAATATTTGTAAATATTTTATTCCGACGTCGAGAATGAGATTTCCTTTAACTTTTTCATAACACAAAGTTTTGCGGGCAACGCCACCTTTATATAAATTATTTGATATCACTATTTTTAGTAAATTAAATCAATCACATTTTGCTATAGCTTTATTTTAAAAGAGCAGGTAGAATTTCATCGTACGTCGCATACCCCACCGATCTATCTTACGCGAATACTCAATTATACAGTAATGATATTAAAATTTAATCGTAATATACTTTATCACCGTCACCCGCCGTGTGAGGTAAATTTAAAATAGGCAAGGCACGCCGACGACGCCCAGCCGCTGTTCAGTATATCTATGCGTCTACGGCACGCCCTCAGATTTCCATACGAGCCTTATAACCGCCGTAAATTAACTGAAACCACTATACGATATGGACTAGTACCGCTAAATTTATAACTAAATTCATAATTTCATAGTATTATCAGAATACAATTTATTTTCTGCGGTAAAAACTAACCCCTGTTCATTTTTGGGACTAAAACTGTTGCCTTACTTCAGAATCAGATAGACTTTATTCTTAACAAGACAAGAGAGATAATTGCGATCTTTCAACGTCTGCTAGGTATATTAAAAGCTTTCTACTTAACCTATCTAAGCCATATGAAGCTATCTCAAGGTTTTCAACGGAAGATCAGCGATGTCTTGTAGTTGAGGACCTTCTTGGGACACTATCTGTTTGTTTTATTTCTTTTTTATGTGCCCTAAATAACATTTTTTTTTATATATCAACTTATACATATGTATATTCGACATTTTAACCCACAGCGAAAGGTTTCATTCTGGCAATTGCTATTTTTGTCCAAACAAAGCGTTGCCTAAATACCATTTTTGGTGTTGCATTAATAAAGTCAATGTTGCAAAGGTGTTTGAACTTGACTACGGAGTTCGCTAGGAATTAAGGCATTTCAGTGAGCTCAGGCGCGGACCATTCAAAAGAGCTCTAAACGGAAGTATACGAGCCGTAAAACACGATTTCATGCATGCCCTGGCTTGTGTGAACAAATGTACACGGTTGACAACCCTCGACCTTTGGCAATCTTTGCCTTGATAACATTGAGTGGGTAAATATGTATACTAGGAATATTTTTTCTCTACATTGAGCCGAAGTTATTTCGCCGCCGTTTCGTTAGCCGATTTTAGACTTTACAATAGGTACATGTCTTTACCATGGTTACTGACGAAATATGCATCAGGGGAATTATGGTATATTTGTAGGCTAAGTTGAAAGAAAGAAGTGAGTGTTGAGATTACAGGTGACAGAGGAAAAAGAAAAACTCATGTTATGCCGACCCCACATAGTGTAGGACAAGGGCAGGATGATAACGATGATGGTATATTCCGTAAAAAATCTTCGTTTACCTCTCGTAAAGACTACTAAAGACTTCAACTTCGTATCGGAAGGTACGATTATATTGTTGTGAAATTTGTTTTGTAATTATGTCAATTTTGAAAAGGACCATATTAAGCATTGTCTATTTTTTTTATGCTCCAAAAAGGAATTATAATATTTCAATGTTATAGGGACTTGTATTATATTAACAGTGCACTTTTATTATGCAGAGATAAAAAAAAACAAAATTAATAAAGTATGCACAGGTTTCGGTAAAAGGAAAATAATTGAATTTTACTACACTTCCCCGCCATTTTGACTAAAAGGTATGAGTACCAGTATTGATGAACTAAAAGGTGCAGTCGAGTTCATAACGGCAGTATCCCACTAATTATAAACTCGCCTCATGTGGCAGTTTGTCGTACTGATATTTATAGGGCTCTTTACCCAAAGGTGAAAACGGAACCCTATATATACGGAACGGAACGTGGTTTACTGAGACTTGATTGTCTGTCTGTCCGTCCGCCAGCCACCAGGCTGTAACTCAAAAACGTTTATAGAATAATAGCCGCTTTAATAACAAATACTAAAATCACATCTTCTCTACATATTATTGCCCCGCGATGCTTTTAATTTTAAAAAGTAACTATTTTTGATCTAATCCCGAACATAAAAACGGGGACAGACGGGGGTTTTTATGTTCGGGATTAGATCAAAAACTACAGAACGGATATTTATCCGTTTTTCGCATTAGGCAGAGTGATTAAAGAGCAAGGTTTTTTGCATCCAAGCAGAGCCGGACCGGGCCACCTAAATATTTTTTCTCGAAGTCAAAACCATCCTTGGACTTCTACGTACATTTAGAAAAAAATGCCCAAATTGGTCCAGGCGTTGTTGAGTTATGGGCTTACAAACACATTTTGCAATTCATTTATAAACTAAAGATATTTAATTCATAGCATTCTCAGAGTTGAATAAATTTTCTGCGGTAAATACCAACCCCTGTTAATTTTTGGGACTTAAACCATAATTTAAGTATTGGCCATATCAGACAGAATTCACTCTTAACTAGTCAAGAAAGAGAATATTTTAACGTCCGATTGGTACCTACCTATTTCTATTTATGTATCTATTTTGATCATGGCAGTTGTGCTCCATCTGATAAAGGGGATATGGATAAGTTTCATAATATGGATTCTGCGCCTTCGTAATTCATCTTGTGCATATGCAAGACAGGGCTTTTGTTTAGCGGATTTCAAGTTTTGTCACTCCAAGTTTAAGTCTGGTGCTTAAAAGTTCCCTCAAGTCAAATTTAAAGTTACTTGCATTGTTTTACCAATGTGTTAACAGCTCAGTAAGTAGTTTTGTATTGTGACTTTCACAATACAAAACTACTTACTGAGCTGTTAACACTTGTAGAAGGTACTTTTGAATTTAAGAACTTTTGACATTGATGTCTGTGATTTAGTAATAGTCCTTTGAAATAGTTTGTTGGGTTTAAGCATCAAATTAATACTTTTGGAATTGATTATATTCTCGAGACGCAAAATGGCGTTGCACTGAGTAACATCTTTTTCACTTTATAATCGAACTCGACACTGGCAAATTGTCGCTTCAAGCGCAAAGTCCGATTACAAGAAACTGAACTGAACTATAATGAGCGTCTATGGTAGATAACATTATCTGAAAAACATAATAGCAATGTGGTTTACACATCTAAACATCTTTATTTTAAAAATGAAACATAAAATTATGTACTATCCATTTATTCATAGTTTATAATTTAAAAAATCCCCGGATTCCAGAAAATTATCTTAAAAGTAAAACATCATAAATAACTTTGTTATGTGCACGTGATATGCTTTTATTTGCTACCCCACTCGATTGGCACAATTGGGTTATTCTTTCTCACTCTCACTCACAATCATTTTTAAAATGCCTCGCGCGTAAGTCACTCTTTAATAATAAAAATAAAATTATAGCAAATTAAATGTATTAAGTTCATACACATTATCCTAAGGTTTCGGCACGTAAATATGGATCTATTTACTTGCTACAAGTTAGGACACAGTAACTTCGCTCTTATTCGCCACGCTGGCCAAGTGCGGGTTTATGAATGTCAAATGTCTTTCAAACTCGCCAAATGGATTGAAAGTTGAGTGTGCTCCCACTTAGTACATAAATATAAATAAATATTTCCGGGCAATCCACACAGCAACATCTAGCCCCGTGGTAAGCCCTTAAGCTTGTGTTACGGGTACTAGACATCTGATATAATTAATATAATAGACATACATACATAGATATTTTTTATTATACATATCAAACACCCAGACCAAGGAGAAAGTGCTTGCAGAACATACAAACACTTAACCCCTCGGCGGGAATCGAACCTGCTACCTCTTGCGCCGCAAGCGTCCTACATACGTAATTCTATTAGTTTTTGTCACAAAATAGAACATATATTATTTAAAAATATGTTAGCTTTAGCAAAAATGTACGCAGTAGACTCATCTACAAAGCATATATACATATGTCCTGTATCTAATTTCCGAAAACATAAACGAACCTATATCTAAGTACAAACAACAAAACAACTTCCAGTTTACATTTCATACTAAGCAGCTAATATGTAACTCAAGAACAAAGTACCTAGTTTGTACCAAGACCAATAGAATAGTCGGCCAGTGCATTAGTTAAATGGATCCGCTTACAGTAGTACAGTTCCAACATAAGTTACTCTACAAACAGACAAACTTAGATTACTGCAGTTCGGAGAATTGCAGTCATGTCGCGGCGGATGAAATGTCAATGCCGATTCCCAATCTCGTGAAAGTATCAGGCGGCTGTGTAAATAAACAAAAGTGATTGGTCTCTGAATGTTTTACTTTTTACATCCATTACGTCATTTAATAATATTATAATATTTATGTTGCGGTATACGTGATTAATTTAATATAACTCGTATTGATATTGATCGATCATATTAATAATTACCAAAATTCTTGATTAAAGTGATAAATTTATCACCACATACTCAATCTTCATTTTATTACGAGTAATTATGCTCCATGAGTGTTATAAATGTTCCTTTTTACGTTTTTCCGTAGTGTTCCGGAGTGGGGGCTTGTGACTGCGAAATTTAGTACAAATCGCACGAAAGCGTTACGTCACGCTAAACTTCAATGCACTGAAACGTCTTCATTAAAAAAAAACGGATATAATGTTTTATAAAACTTGATAGGTAATAGACTTTTTATTTCTTTTCGCATCTTCTTCTTTTAGTGAAATTGCCTGAAGATAATATTTCAGGCAATTTAACCGATTCAAAACTTAAGTCGAAGTAGATCTTGAGATTAGCGCGTTAACACGGTACAAATTATATCTAACAGATATGAAATATTCATATCAAGTATAAAACAAAATCATTGCTTTAACTTTTATTTACATCAAACAATTTTAACCTTGATAAATCTAATTATAGTGAGGCTTTATAGACTAAATTAACATAGTAACCTCAGCCGCTCGTATGGTCAATTAAATGGAATGAAACCTTACTTCCATTATCAGCCTTCGTTGTTTATGTCCATTAACAGGCATGTTCGTTTGATGTTCGCATGTGCTGGTTTGTTCACTATCACACTGTGTGTTAAATATATTAAAATGTATTTACCGTTGTTGAATGTTATAGAGACTAAATTATGAGCACAATACTGAATGAGGTAATATCTTTATTTAAGATCATTGTATCTTTTAGTATTTTACTAATGAATTTAGTATTTGATCATCAGAATAAATACTTCGTTTCAACGCTCAGTTACTTAGATGATCACGAACTTTTTATTAAATGATTCAGATCATTTTGATGTAATATTAGTTGTAGTAGTATTCGGTATAATGCGCCACTTTTGTTGGTATTCTATTTATGCATTTATATTATACAACTAAAAGGGTTAATGCCTTTGTAGTCTTTTAACGCGGAAATACAATGTAATGGCAAACCTAATAATTCGGCCCAATTTTTGGTTAAAATTAAATATGAACTATTATATCTAATGAATAATTTATCATTGCCGAGGGGTCAATTGTTTGTATGATCCGCAAGCACTTCTACTTAGTCTGGGTGTTAAATATGAATAATTAAAAAATATCCATGCATGTATGTCTATGATATTAAGTATATCAGATGTCTAGTACCCGTTACACAAGTTAAGAGCTTACCACGGGGCTAGATGTTGTTGTTGTGTGGATTGTCCATCAATATTTATTTATTTAATGAAAAATCTTTACAGCCTTTTATATCTTAGATAGATGGATTTAACCGGATGAAAGCAATGCCACAGGTCGTGCCATTGCTGTTTTAAAGCCTGTTTATTGTTACTTCCCGTTTATGACACAATAAAGACGATGCTAGCCACTACGCGTAATGAAATCTTCTGTTCAATATGGTTCAATAACGTAAGCGCTCGACTGTTTGCTGATTCTGAAAGATTTTACTTTATTTTTTGCGTGAATTAGGTAAATTGAATGTCTCGTAGTTTAGAACCTTGTTAGACCAAATCGCTGTTTTTTTACAATAAGTCTCTTATAGAAAGAAGATAACAGACAAAGCTACTTCCATTTATTTGAGAAACCCATTTTTTTATTACATAAAAATAATGAAGATATGACTTTTATTAAATTCATATTCTCGTTTAAATATTATTTAGATTAATATTTTTAATGCCCGATGATTTTTAATAATATACTAACTTCTTTATATAAGGTTAACATAATAAAATCGAAGTGTTTGTTTGTGTTAGTTTGATTGGTACCTCTATGGTGAAATCGCTCAGAGCTTTAATATGACCAATCCGTAGAAAACAAACAAACTCTTCAGCTTCTTGGTAGATTAATTCTCACACATCCCTTACAAATTATACATGAAACCTTTCATTGAATTAAACTACTTCATTCTGAAAATTGCATAATTAACAGTTCAGTAAGTAGTCTCTGAGTTTAACGCGATCATAGGGCTAATAAAAAAACGGCGCAGCACTTTTTTACAATTCACAAAATGTATTATAATTATACTAGCTGACCAAAGCAAACGTTGTTCTGCAAAATGAAAAATAGATAGTAGCCGATTCACAGACCTACTGATTTCATAATAAACGGTTAAGCCGTTTCGGAGGAGTACGGTAACTAACATTGTGACATGGAAATTTTATATATTACTAGCAGACCCCAGCAAACGTTGCTTTGCAAAATAAAAAATAGATGTTGGCCGATTCTCAGACCTACTCAATATGCTCACAAAATTTCATCAGAATCGGTCAAGCCGTTTCGGAGGAGTACGGGAACGAAAACTTTTTATTTGAAATTTTGAATTTATTATCTATATAAATAAAAATGAATTGTTGTTCATTAGTCTGATTAAAACTCGAGAACGGCTGGGACGATTGAGCTGATTTTGTTTATAAAATGTTTGTCGTAGTCCAGGGTAGGTCTAAACGGTGAGCAAATAAGGAAAAATTGCCGGGAACTTTTTTTACCCGTGCGACGCCGGGGCGGGCCGCTAGTTTGAAATAAAATTTGTTTCATTAGAAGTCGATTTTTGCCTCTTACAGTAAAGAGCTGACTAAGCTTCCGAGCCGCGCGGTATAGTAACTCGTAGAGTAACTGTGACCACAGGCCGCCTGCGTACCTCGCTGCCTGCGCCGCGCCTCACATCACAAATTGTACGCGCTACATATTTTGCAGCGCGGCGACGATATTTTGAATTACAATATCTCCTATAGTCATTGAATTCAAATTATTTAAAGGACAAATGTGATTTATATAAAATATTTTTTTGTGAATAACGTATTTATTTTGATAAGTTATGTAATGTTTAAAAAAACTCCTTGGCAAGTACCTAGTGCATTATTTTAGGAGTTGGTTACCATAAAAACGTTTTATATTTATTGATTAATTTGTATTTTTTTTTATTAAAAATTTATATTATTGTGTTAGAACTAAAAACCAGTTGTAATTGTGACGTTTAATTGTATTATTAATAAATGACTATTAATCACTATTATATGCATAGATAAACCCGTACGTATATATACCATTTTCCAAACTTTCCAACAATCCAAGCTATTTGTTTGCCGAACTAACGTACCGTAACCCTTAGGTACCTACAGCTTGCGATATGTCAAACGGGAACTGCATTGATTACGTTTCCTAAGCAGAGGCAAACAGTCTTTGTGCGGCCCGCATGATCCGGAAACAGTGCTGATCCATCAAGGATAGTTTAGTTCTATGCGACACTATTTCACTGATTTTACTATGGGACATGTAGAAACGTGTAACAGTATTCTGCTATGTCTTTTTTAATATAAACTATTCAAATACGTTAAAAGAATCTTTCTGCCAAATTTGAAGTCTCTAACTTCTGGCTTTCATACAAACACAAAAAAAAGCCGTACTGGCGAACTGACCGACACTCGACTTTCATTCCGAAGGTCGTTGGTTAAAACCCGCAGCGCACCTCTTGTTTTTTAAGTTGTTAAGAGCGAGAAATCTTATCTCATCGTACTGCAAATAAATAATGGGTAACCCCATTATTTTATCCCTCTCTTAGCAGTTACATCGCGATTATACACGCCGCAGAATTGTATAAACCTAAATAACGAAACCAAAAATTATACAATTCTAAAATCAACTTTTCTTTTGATTACTAAAGATAATGATAATTACTATATTCCTCCTCTTGCTAGGGAGAAGTTACTTACAACTAACTTCGTAGTAATTAGTAATATTTAGTTCCATAAAGGTATTTAGAATGGATTTCCGCAAAGAAATGCCTATATCTAATAACTACCTGACAATAATGCTGCTAATAATAACACATAAGACTTATATCACAAAATGCGCGTAAACTAAGCATTTGGTAGTTATATCACGTTATATCCATCTCACGTTGTAACACTTTGAAAGAGCGAAATAGCTCTATAATATAACCAGTATCTAATTTTACTCGGGGATAGTGAAACAGGCTCTTAGTCACCTTTTCATTATGACTCGTCAAAGTAAACATGCTTGCTACGTCAAAATCACTTCACAAGATTTCTCACATTCCCTGAATGTATACCATTATAGCTAGTGATACATATGAACTTAGTTGAAAAGTACGCGAGTTTATCCGTATAAAGTCAGGGGTGACAACATGGAACACGTATCGTCTCGTTCACTAATCCTTTACCGGCTCTGGATAGAGCCGTCCTATCCGACGAGGATACAAGTTTGCTTCGGAAGCGATGCAGAGCTATCTACGTCATGGAGGAAATTTCTCAGTATCGTTTCAATCAGTTTTAAGCCCCGACGCAAAAAGAGTTGTGTTATAAGTTTGAGGCCTCTGTCTGTGAGTCTGTCTATCTGTGGCATCATAGCCCCCGATCGGATGAAGCGATTTCAATATAGTTTTTTATTTATATATTAATAATGAATTACGTGCAAATGTTCAAGCATGTTTGGTGAAAGTGGAGAAGAATAACCAAATATCTTCAAATATACTTGAGTGGGATTCCGAATAAAAGCGCATCACGTACACATTACAAAATAATAATAGTTATGTATTTTAAGGGAACTAAGGTGTATCTAAACCTCCTATCTAAACCATTTTGTAAACCAATTGAAACCCAGTAAGGGTAAGATGGCGGAATAAAATAGTCACATGCCCGTCAAACATTGAAGTGACTCGTCAGCCAACTTCAATCTTACAACACAGTTTTATTTTAAACTACTGCGGACATTATCGTATTCCAATAGTTATTAAGACATTGTAATGTTCTTGAATAAAAGTCTATTAAGTCTATTAATCTGCCTTCTTATAAATAAACATTATATTGCTGGACGTTTTGACTTTGACTTTGATAAAAGTGAAAGTCAAAACGTTTATTTCCTTAGAAGCACTTGGCATACATGGACAGGTCAACATAAAGTAAATTTGAATAAAAACTAAAAATTACTAAGGAAATAAAGGAAAGGAAGGAATTGTCTTGCTTTAATTTTTTAGTAGGTGATAGGCGAATAAAACAATCCAGATTTCGTCTCTTATGTTGTTATTATAACAATATTGGTGTCTTATCGGATCTTAAGTCTTTCTTTTTTTTAGTCCATAAGTTGAATAGTTCGCGTAGGTATTTCACACGGATGTCGCTCTATTGTGCGATTCTCTAACTCGACTTACCCCTTGCGAACGTTTTTCACTTGTTATTCGTATGATAGATACGTGCGAAGTATCAATAGCGACAAAAATGTGCGGCAATTATTTTGTCTAATTTTTGGGGCCTATTAATGGTACGGATTTTGCATAAAAAGCAAACTGAATCTATATAATTGTGTAATACCTACTCTTATTTATAATGTTGACGAAAATTGACAAAAGGCCATTTCCATGGATTATACAAAGAATCTACAAAGTAAAATTGATAAAATCAAATTATATTACTATTTTTTAATTAAACCTCTTATCAATTCGGTATCGTGTTAAACTATTGTCAGCCTTATAGTTAAATATATAAATATTTCTGGAAAATCTACACACAACAACACCTAGCCCCGTGGTAAGCTCTAACCTTGTGTTACGGGTACTGAAATGCTAAATATAATAGATATATATATATATAAAGATTTTTTTACTACACTTTTTAAACACCCAGAACAAGGATAAATGCTTGTGCTTGTTATGTGAGAAAAACGCTTTTTTACGTTTAACAGTTTTGTCATAAACAGAAAATGTTAAGCACCCACAAGATGTAGTTCTGAAGTAGTGAGCGTCTAACTTTTCAGTAGGTACTTGGATTAAATTTTAAACTTCCACTGACTATCCTCATGAACTTGGAATGAGGTGAATTTATACAGTTTACTTACAAGCCCGCTCTTTAGGGGCGCAAGTCGAGTGAAAAATACCCAAGTCGGGATCTTGGACTTAAATGGGGTTAGTTTATAAATTCAAACTTATGGGTTTCAGATTCTGGCGAGAGTGGGAAGTAAGTTTTATGTTTACATCTTGATCTAAACAAATAATGCTTTCTATTACAGAAACTTTTAGGTACTTGGTGAAATTAATGTTGAATATTAACTCATTACATTTTGAAAATTATGAGACAGCTGCACCGGCTTGACACTTGGCACATGCTCGATTTAACACAGTTTCCATATAGATGTCCTTGGTAGAAAATGCTCAAGTATAAATGCTTTTAATGATCATGTATGTTTAATTGTATCTATAGTTTGTAATTGTACTTTTACTCGTCTAGCGTTAAGATCAAAATAACATATTAATATATATAGTTACTTTCCTATTTAAATGCAGACGAACGATACCACTTAGGTACCCTACAGCCAATAATAATTTAATCAAATGGGTTCACAAAGAGTAGCAGCGCACGGCGAACAAGAAGCTTATTTCTATAAAGACATAGTATTTTCTGTATCAACAATAAGTAGGTAAGAAAATAAAACCGTAAACGAATCAAGCAAGGATCAATTCTACGCTTGTAGGTTTGTAATGTGGGTGATATTGCAGAAGTTTGTGACTTTATTGATAGAGTTGGCGAAGTAATTCTACAAGCACGAAGCGATTCAATATTCTTACCGCATAAAACTAACGACTGAGCAAAACATTATTGGAACAGTTTTTATTGATTCCTTATCAATCTAGCCTGTACTTTTTCAATATCGGACTCACTTTATTAGAAGTTTGATAAACTTTTAATAACTTTATATACTATAGCTGACCCGGCAGTTGCTGTTTTGCCATACGCGCATCGCAGTTAAATAAACATTTCCGGTCAATCCACACAACAACATCTAACCCCGTGGTAAACTCTGTAACGGGTACTAGAAATCTGATGTACTTAATTTAATAGAATACGTGAATAGATAACTTTTATTATACATATTAAACATGCAGACCAAGGAAAAAGTGCTTGCAGAACATATAAACATTTGACCCCTTGGCGGAAATCGTACCCTTCGCCCTCCGCGCCACTGAGTTGCCATGGATAGGTATCCATAACATATTTGGTTAATAACTCGGTAGTGTAAACAATACGTCTGAAAAAATCAAGCATTCTCTTCTAAAAAGAGAATGTTTGATTTTTTCCGACTCCTTCAACCGACAATTCAACTATAATTCTCACACATCGATATCTTCCTTCTTCCTCTTGAATTATTCTACTTATGAAAGCGGCATAAAGGTCCGTTCAGTAGTTTTTGAGTTTATTGCGAACATAAGAGCAGACAGGCTCGTCGGGGGACTTTAATGTATACTAATAATAAATTTAATTTATAATCTTCTTCTTTAATATATAAAATTAACGTGTCACAGTTTTCGTTGCCATACTCCTCCTAAACGGCTTGACCGATTCTTATTAAATTTGTGAGCATATTGAGTAGGTCTGAGAATCGGCCAACATCTATTTCTCATTTTGTAAAACAACGTTTGCTGGGGTCAGCTAGTCTTATATAAAATTTCCATATCACAATGTTAGTTACCGTACTTTTCCAAAACGGCTTAACCGATTATTATGAAATTTTATATGTGTATTCAGAAGGTCTGAGAATTGGCTACTATCTATTTTTCATTTTGCAAAACAACCAGAGGTGCGTGGCGAGGTTTGAACCCACGACCTTCGTAATGAAAGTCGAGTGTCCTCCAACTAAGCCAACACGGCTTTTTTATACATATATTATTAAATATAAAAATCAAAAAGCTATGTTTTATTAACCCCCGACCAAAGGGGTGTTATAAGTTTGACGTGTCTGTCTGTCTGTCTGTCTGTCTGTCTGTCTGTCTGTGTGTCTGTCTGTCTGTCTGTGTCACCATAGCTCCCGACTGGATGGAGCGATTTCAATTTAGTTTTTTTTGTATGAAAGGTGAGTTTTGCGCGAGTGTTCTTAGACATGTTTCATGAAAATCGGTTGGGCCGTTTAAAAGTTATGGGGGTGAGAGTGGGGAAGCAAAACCGAAAATCTGCAAATATACTAGTGTGGGGTATCAAATGAAAACGCATCGCGTCCACATTACATAATATTATGTTGTTTTATATTTAAGGAAATTAAGGCAATGGAATCGGGGGTTTTTCTTAAATTTTAAATTTAGATTTATTTATGTTTAAAAGTCACATTTATTTATTTTTACAATGACGGTAAACGGAAAATTATTTCAATTTTGAAATATATGTATTTTTTGAAGGCAGTAAGAGAGTAAGAGCAGTAAGAGTGTCTTAAGCCATGTTAACGCCATGCGTGAGTAACTCCCGGTTCAGACAGGCAATTTATTCAAATCTTTTAGTGCAGTCTATTATATATTCTGTGGTGCAGTTTAAATAAGTTTTAATATAAAAGTTAAGTCATATTTCAGTAAAATTTTCTAACATCAATATTTATAGTACTTCCCCTCCATGTGCCCTAGCCGTGGGACAACCTGTATAATACGTGTAATTATTAATAATACAATATTAAAATAACTTAGCGTTTTACTTTGTTTTATTATGTCTTACCGCTAAACACTTCATAAAATTGTTTACAAAGACGATGCCGGCCGTGCCGGTAAGCTGAGGTAGTCTTAGTACTCACAGCAGAAGCCCAAAATAAACAAATTTGCCCGTTGAAAAGCAATTTAACATTATTCGGTTAAGATTGCTTTCTTCATATCGTGGGAAAGTTAAGGTGTTGATTTTTCTACCCGAAAAATGCACATTATATGCATTAAAGGCTGTGTTTTATGTTGTAAGTTAGAAACTTACCCTTTCAAATATACAAATGATTTTAAGTAGGACAACCATTAGTGTCTTTGGAGATTTAAAATACAATAGCTATCTAATTTTTATTTCAAATCAAAGAAAAAATATGAGGATAATTGCCCATGAAAATCTCTGGGGAAAATGAAAGTGGAACAGACAGGAGTCTCGCCGGCGACAAATCACTACCGCCTTAATCGCCTTGAAGGAAATGGCTTCGGTGCATTTCATCGGGAATTTCTCTTTTTAATATGAGCATCGATTCCAATTACAAAAGATCAAAGAATCGCCGCGCGGCCCACTTCGTCTTTGTTCAAACGAAAGATGAATTATTCAGAGAGCTGGAAACGTTTCAATTGGCCAGCTATAAAAAAGGAAACGGTTCGTTGCTTCCAAAATTAAAATTCTTTATCTATTTTAATGTCGCCATTCATTGATTGTTTAGGTCGTCTGGCTCTTCCGGTACATTTGCGCGGCATATGGGATGAAAGCAAAGTTTTTTCATCAAATAAAATCAATGCTAATGGTTATGGGACGTTTTATTTATATTATTTTTATTTTCAGTCTCAGATATAAAAAGTAACACGGCCCGCTTAAAAGTAAGCATAACATATTTCAGACAGAAAATTTAAGATATGAGCGACACGAATTGAACCTAACCATCAAGCACAGTTCATTAACAAATAGTAATAAAGCAAGTTCTTAATTTTTACCAGAGGATTTATGTTGGCGACACCTGGCGGGTGATGGAGAGCAGGCCGTACGCGAAATTATTAAAGCGTAATTTATGCTCGCAATTTGTACGTTACTTGAATTCGTTCCTTGTGTCATTCATCATGGCTGCCAGTGGCGCAACGATTAATTTCGACAATCATCTGTAAAAACGAAGCTACATGGCGAATAGTACTTACGTGCTTACGATTTTATTAAAATTTTCATATCGAAATAACTTGGAGTTATGAACGCTTTAAGCAATAAACAGATATCTTAAAGAACACCCAAAATCATTTTAAATTTAGACATAAATACTATCATGGAATATATGTGTGTGAATCATTGAATGTCTAAGTTAGTAACGTATAATTTTTGAATAAAACTGCAAATAATATGACTATGTTTCTGTGTGTCTTAAATGAAAAGTTTTCGAAAATTTCGTTTATATTTTGTCTGTGGATTTAAACATAGATAACTTTCGTAAAATGACGGCGCGTCCGCTTCCTGTCGCTTTCCGGGGAAGCCCCTCGTTAATTTCATTTTAGTAACGCCTCACTTAATCTTGGACCGGTTGTACGAGTTTGAGAGAATTTGCGAACTGTGGTATGTTTGTCGGCGTTTCATCGGAAACGATTATTGCATTTCCCTATTTATGTCTAGTTTATGGTTTTATCGAGTTTTCCAATATTTTATAGCCATACATATTCTTCGGTAATGCTATTACTGCCTGGTACTTTGTGAAATTTTAGGTTCTTTTTTTTTTTAATCGGGTTCACAATATTTTGTAAAGAATTATGTTTAATACTACGCTTAATTAATTTGATAAGTTTATGACCAACTTATAATACTCCTAGGGTTCTGTTTACATTTTATACACATTTTTCAATAAACAAATCAAAAGTATGTGTTTTTTCGAAGTGCCAAAATGTGCTTTTAAAGAGGGTCACCCATCCAAGTGACCTGGCGCAACGTTGCTTCATGAAAACCACCTTTGTTGTATGAGAGCCCTCTTATATATTTATTTATTATGTGTTTTTAGTATTTGTAAGTACAGCGGCAACAGAAAAACAACATCCCTCGAAATTTCACACTTTCTATGTATCACGGTTCTTGATATACAGTCTGGTGACAGTTGGACAGAAAAACAGACGACGAAGTCTCAGTAATAGGGTCATGTATACCACCTGTGTGTGTACCTGTGTGTATTTATAAGAACTCCATGAAACTCAGTTTGAATTTATCACGAAATAACCAATAAAGAGGAAAATTTTACATTCATACGAGATCTACTAACCCTCTAAAGCATGCCTATTTTGGATTATTTACAAATTATGTAATATGATTCTCCATTCCTAAAAATTAATACATTCTGAAGTAATCTGTGATCGATGAAGACAAACATATCAGGGCTAGCGGCCCTTATTATGCATTTTCCATTAAAGTTTTACAACAACTGATGGGTATGAAAAGGTAATAATTTGATAAACCACTGATTCATTTCACCACGTTCAGGGTGGCTTGGCCAAGCATCAACTTCCTGACCTGGTTTCGATATAACTAATTTACACACCGCACTTTGCAGAAGACTAAGGATCCAAGGATCCATTCTATCGATATTTTAAAGGATACATTTTGGAGAATACTCACTTGCACTAAATCCCACTATCTCCCTTCCACTCATGAACATGCAGACGCTTAGCGCACTTCCATCCGGTTTTACCACCTATACTAAAACGTATACTCCAAAGTCCCCCTTAAAAATAAAAACAACCATAGTTTTAGCTTAATGCGATAAGTGCATACTTAAATTAAATGTATAAAATAACTTACCAAGTAGCAACCATTGTTATAATAGGGTGAAAATAAATAAATCTAAAAGCCGTGTTGGCTAAGTGGGAGCACAACAGACTTTCATCTGGATTTGTCTTCTTAAATAATGTATATGCGCTTTTAAACACGTGCTCTAACGGTGAAGGCAAATATCGTGAGGAAACCGACATGTTCTGAGAACTTTAAAGAGTTTAAGCAAACCAAGTTTTACAAGTTGTAGAACATATGACATTCACCAACCCGTTCTTAGCCAGCGTGATAAATTGAGGCATAATTTCTCTCGTCAAGAGAGAAATCCCTGTGTCCCTGCAGTGGGAACGTTAATAGGTAAATAAATCTGAAAGTCCTAAATATAATTATTTAAAAAAATGCGGCCGGATAACCAAGTTGCCTTATTTCGTCCGAAAATGGGCCAATTTATAATACCTAAGCAAATCCTCTTACAAATAAAATCCTAATCTAAAAAAACGAATTCTATGCGTTCCATAACAAAATCAATCATGTCAGATATTATCAGGATCTCACACTTACTACGAGAGATAAAGTTAATAGTTATGCTCTATTTGAATTTAATTTCTTGAGCCGACATCAGCCAATTATGTGGTCTGAATACCGCTTAATCATAGCCTGATCACGCGGTTTACATAAGCCTTTATTATCAAATCTTCTATAGACAATTTGTGATTAGGCTTTGGTAATTGGAGTTCCCGCATAAACGACGTATAATCCTTTGACTGCAAATTAACATTGTATAAGCTCCAATCAACACACGCTTGTTGTAATGTATTATTTACTTTACATCGAACGCCAACTCATTGCAGGCTAAATTTTATATCAGTGTTTATTTGCAAAATGTTGAACAGGAAAATTCGATGGGCACTGGAGGGAAACTACTTTACTTCCCATTGCTGGGACACAGAAACTTCTCTCTTTACTAAGAGATTAGGCCTTCATTCATTGTTATTTATTCATCATAGGTAACAATGTTGTATGTACATTGTACATATACCATAACAAAAAAATAGTTACAAAAATCACATAAGAGGCCGAAGTCAAAAAAAAAAAAGACAATGGGCGGCTTTATCGCTACGATCTCTTCCAGGCAACCTTAGGATGGAAAAGAGATAAACAAATACAATGTAAATAGTTAAAGCTTACAAAGCCAAAGTTTAGTTATAACAACCGTATTTTTATTTAATAAATTAATTATCACCCTTTTACTACCATCAAATTTGCTGAAATGTTTTTGAATATTATAGTACGGTTATTTAAAAAGAAAAAGCTTCAAGAACGTGGTGTTGATACTTTAATTCGATTCAAAGGCTGGAAAAGTCAAGGTTCGATTAACACCCAAAATGGTGAAAATTTTCCAATCAGCCCCCGTAAATTGGAAAACTTTTATATGCGTTCAAAAGTCCAGGTGTATTTCTATCGGTAAGGTCGGAACTGGGGAAGTTTTTGTCCGAATGGGCTACGAAAGGCGATTTAATTAGTAAGTAGCTGCTTACTGAGTTGGAGCGTGAAATTGAAAGTATTTTATTTTGTCTGCACGGCAAGTCCATTTAAACTATTAGATTTTTTAGACTAATGGAATATAGCGGAAACTGCATTATTTGTTACGTACACAAAACATGCAATCATGCAACTCATCACTCTATGAATGCAGATTCGAAGGTTAGGTTCTGGTTACTTCATAATTACAGACAAAAAATTATATTGCAAATATAATTTTTTTGATGCAGTAATTATGAATAAGTATAATAATAATAAATTATTTATTTCAGGCAACTCAGGCCCATATAATCATATACCTTACAGATTAAACATACAAACCAAAATAAATCTTATGTATATACTAAAATATCCATCGTGTCCGTATCATGGTATCATCTGTTATGGGGGTTTCACCTTGCAAGTATTGTAACTTCCTTTATTAATGCAGAGACCTAGTATTTTTTATTCATAAAATGTCGTTGTTATAAAATCCCGACACCTTATTGTTTTCTACCAAGCTTGCCGTAGTATTGGCAAACCCGCTCATTGTGGTTGAGGGAAGCCTATGTAGGTCCTGAAGTGGACTGCTTAGCTGCTTGCTTTAATTCATCATCTATCTTCTCGTGTAAATCCTTTCCCACTTTTTATGTATTTTCAATTAGTAGGTAATTCAACATTTTCCAGTGGTAAACTTATATTTACAAGCTGACAGTAAAAATCTCGTCAGAATCCGTCCAGCCGTTTTGCAGATACCCCGGAAAAGAAACGCAGACAAAAATACCAAAAATATATTTTTGTTTACCTATAACAAAAATTTAACAAAAATATAACCTGTGTCTATCAATAAACATTATTTTAGTAAGCATTTAGTAAAAAACAGCTATTACAAATAGACATTCCGTTTTTACGTGTTTAATAATCTGATAAGTGGCCTTTAACTATTTTATTATGATAATTGTAGCAGTTGATGATTATATATCATTATTATTAGCATTATTTTCGTTGTATTTTTAAGTACATAAATATTAAGTAAATATTTATCTGGCTTATTCCTGAAATAACAAGTGGCAACCGTAGTTACCGCAATAAGTCAGCTGTAGGATAGAAACTATACAATGTTATTCTTTTATTATGAAGCCGTGTCGTTATTAATTCCGAAGGTCGTGGACTCAAGCCCCGACGCTCACCTCTGAAAACCTTTTTCTAGAAAATTGATGTTCGCTTTAAGCACGTGCTTTAACTGTAAAGGCAAACAAAGTGAGGAAACTGGCATATTCTGAGAACTTCGAAGAATTTGGAAGACATGTGACATTCACCAACCCGCACTTGGGCAGCTTGGTTAATTAAGGCCTAATCTAAGAGAGATTCCCTGTGTTCCAGCAGTGGGAACGTAGATAAGGTGTTTGGTGATGTAGCAATACAACATAACTTACAGCATTCCATGTTTTTTTTTTGTATTCATAAGTATTTGAAACCGTCATTATGGAAATAAAAATTTCTATAATTTTTGATATCGATACTTTTGATACGATACTGGTATCGATACTTGGAAATTTTGCGAATTTGTGAAAAAATCTTTATAGAAATCTGGTAAGTATTTAGAGTATGCGGTATTTTGGAATTTCGAAAGAAAGATATTTCAGATATAAAAATTTTTCATTGAAATACTTTAAATGAGGACTTTTTTATTCAGCTATTTTTATAATTTTAACACCTATCTAAAAACAAAAAAAATACACAATTATATACATTATTCTTAACTGGAACACCATAACCATATTAGAAAAGTCTAAATAAAACTCAAACCGCCGCTCGAAAGGCGTCCCCTTTCAAGACAAGGCATTTTTTAAAAAATATTCCAACTATCCCTTTCGCAAGGGACACTGTCATGGCATTTCTAGAGTAAGTCAAAGTAAAACATTTGGTGACCTAAACATTTAATGCGATCTCTTCCAGTCAATCTTTACATGCATATAGATACTTAGAACATTTAACACGTTAAAGCAGTTAAAGCTCCATCCACGGTTGTCTGGAAGAAATTGCTTTAAGCTATAAGACCACCCATTACGCATTCTAGGTTTATTTTTAATTTCTTATTGTATTGTTTCTTTGTTTGGTGTGTAATAAAATATTTTCTATCTATTCCATCTATAAAGCAGTGGCGACTACAACAAGTTGGTTTGAAATAATGAAAATAAAAAATAGGTTCACACAGAAAAATGATTGTGTTAAACGTTAAAAAGTAAATTAGCAATAAACTTGTAACGTAATAAGAAAGTAGAAAAACAGTTTCTACTTTCTTAGTGTTTTCCTTATCTTAGGGTTGTTTTAGAGACCAATAGCATATAATTATCAAAACAGCACGGTCATACATAAAATAATAAATATGAAATAATAGACAACCTCCTTCTTTTTATTTGTGAATTGAAAATAGGTTTAGTGTATATATAATACTCGTAGTAGAGTAAAAATAAAAATATTCGTAGTAGAAAGAAAGTTATTACCAAATTTTAATGATTAAACTGTCATTTAAATTTGGTGATTTAGCTTTATTGATTTCTGCGAATATAATTTAATAAAGCATGCCAATTGCGGGATAGACGATAGACACTCATAGATCCTCCTGCACTGGCCAGCGTGGAGATATAACACCTAATCTCTCTCATCAAGAGAAGTCCCTGTGTCCTAGCAGTGTGCACCTAAATAACCGTACAAATATTAATTTCATATATAACCGAGAGTGGAGAAGTCCGTTTACAAAACATAGAATATTAAACCCACAAGTAGAGCCACACAACAATATTATTAGTATGTTGCAAATTGGTTTTTGGCTCGATGCAGTGTGAGCTACGCCGCTCGTGGTCATTAGCAATTTTGGCAGAGCAGCATATTCTATCTGACTTATGGCTTTATGAGATTCCAGCGGCTAAAATTGCCGTTAGCATCTTTGCTGTCCAAAACTGTATCAATTTTGTAATATTTGCTTGCATTTTGCTGCAAAATAAATGGACTGGACATTTTGCCTTGTAAAAAATATCGCACCCTCTAATTAAAGGAGACCAAATAAAAGTTGATTAAATTTAATTATAGTGGTTTCCAGTATCCTCAAATGAAACAACATTATCCCCAAAAATATGTCTCTTATTTTTTCACATCGATTTAAATAGATATCGCCATGTGCCACTAAAATTAAAGTTAAGTGTTAAAGTTATAAAAACTAGATTTTTTTCTATAATTAGTATACAGCGCAGATCACGACCACTTAATTTATTGCAACGATTTATTAGCTTATGTTCACTATACAAATTTAATTACGTATCTACTGCCCAAAACAAAATTTTAAAACAAATTAGGAAGAATATCTATATAATTAATTAATCAAATATTCTCATAAAACAAAGAACTGCAACAAAGTGGTATTAATTAAAAAAAGGAAATCTTAACGAACCAGAGCTGGCGATGAATTTTGCATGTTCCATAAGAAGGCTGTTTTTAAAACGAATTAGTATTCACGTCATTCGTTTATTAGTGTTCTTGTTCTGCTGAGATTGGCGAGTCAGTATTTCTGTGGTCAGTAATAGCATTTCCCAGGAAACGTTTTTTTTAAGGCAATAGTTAAAAACCTACTCGTGTTGGTCAATATGCTTATAAATGTAAAATTTTGTGCTTTTTTACCTAATGTTATTGAGTTAGTTACATATAAATGTATTATTAACGGATTTAACTAAAAACATTCTCTGGTGGTAGGCTTAGGCCGCGGCTTGTCACCACTCTCCGGGCTGGGCGTGAAACGATTTTTTCGTGTTTCGTAAAGAGGTCCGGGAAAATAAACAATTTATTATTTAGCCTCTATTGTCCCACTGCAGAGCAAAAGCCTCCCTTCCCTTCTTCCACTCTTCGCGGTTCATCGCGGCATCGGGCCATGCGGTCATGTGAGTGTCCAGCTCGTCCCGCCATCTCATCCTGGGCCTTCCACGAGGTCGTCTCGTCTGTGGGGCCCAATCTGTAGTACTCTTTGCCCATTTGTCATTAGACATGCGACACACGTGTTCAGCCCAATTCCACTTTAGGCTTCCAGCCTTCTGACCGACGTCAGCTATTTGAGTTCTCGAGCGTAGTATGCTGTTCCGCACGCGGTCTGACAGTTTAATATTTAAGATACTACGCTCCATAGCTCGCTGACACACCCCTAGGGCGGACTTCTGATGCTTAGTCAAGGACCAAGTTTGGGCACCATATGTTAGGATAGGTAAGATCCGTATGTCGAGGAGCTTCCTTTTAAGGCATATTGGTAGATTGCCTTTCATAAGTTCTTTGACAGACCAAAAGCTCTTCCAGGCGTTTTCTGTCCGTCTAGTTATCTCTTTGTCGGTTCTTGTTTGGAAAGAGACAATTTCTCAGCAGCGGGGTACATTGCAACGGACATTAGATGCCGTTTAGCAGATGAAACTATTAATACCCTTTGTTTTTAAGGAGTCATTTTCAAAATTACTCTTTTTCCTAATTCCCTTGAAATAAGCTTATTGTTTTGATTACCTAATTTACCTACGTTAATTTCCTTACAAGTACAACCTGATTATTATTTAGTTGGTAAAATTTAAGAATAAAGGTTTTTATTTTCTTTCGAGTAATATGTTATTTTAGTTAACCTCACTATCACAAACAAGCAGTTATTAGCTTTTTCAGTCATGTGAATTCAAATTTTTTTTTTAATTATACGGGATCCCGAATTTGCAATCTCGAGTCGGGATTGCATTACTACTACAGATACTTGTGACTCGAAAACATTACGTCACGTAAAACTTGTGTATTGTCTTGATTATTGGTTTGCAAGAAAAAAATGGTAAACATATATTAAGTACTCTTACTTATCTTTAATATATGAAAACTAACATATTTTAATTTGTATTTGAAATATATAGCTTCAAAATGAACATGAATGACTTTGAAACCTCAATAACTAATTTTATTCAAAAACCCAAACAGAGAAGTTGATGAAATTCGTTTTAAGTAGGTCCCGCTAAATCGAAATAATATTTCAAGGAGAAATATTATAAATTCTGGATATAAGAGCACTCACTCGATTTAAAGTATGCTCTTCAGGAAATCACGGGAAGGGGGCCTTAGCTCTTCAACTGCCACTTCCAAAAAGGTTTGGAGTCGAATTATTATCTGCATGGTCCTTGTGAAAATCACGCAGTGGCCCGATGATGGAAGAGAGAAGAGATTAGGTAGATACGAGAGCATTATTATTCTATGGATACCAAAATAACCATATTTATGTTTATGTCGATTCTGCATTTTTTGATGGTCGTGCGTGTTTATGTTCCGGTAAGCATTGCACGATATTCTTGTAGAATCTTGCCAGGTAAAAATGGTTGCAAAAGTAGTACTAAATCATTGGTTCCATTAAGGTATTGAGAATGGAAAGTAACACCTGAATCTATCAATAATTAGTGTCGGCTTACTACTACTTTTGTAAAAGAAAAAATATATAAAAATATTAGAAGGAAAATTTGTATGTTTGTTTATAACGAATAGGCCTCGAAACTACTGAACGGATCTGAAAGAATATTTCAGCAATGGAAAGCTACATTATCCCTGATGTACATAGGCTATATTTTATTAACAAAAAGAATAGGGTTTCTTACAAAAACTTTATTTATGTAACCCAAGAAGTAAAAAATAACAAAAGATAGGACAGCAAAATAATATAATGTCAAAGCAAAGAGTTTTGATTTAAGATTGAATTGATTTTTTTATTTGTTACCACAGATTAAGTATTGGAAGGAAAAAAAAAGTTTGTTGTTGGTTGAGGTTGGAGAAGTTTATATAAATCTGTTTTTTTTTATGTCAAGAAAAGCCATGTTTACTAAATGGTTTCATTGTTTCTTTTTAGGCGTAGACATAATTTTCTAAAAAAATAATTTAGTGCCTTACGTTATCTGATCTCTCATAATAATAACGATTAATACCCATGCGGAGCCAGAGCGGACTGCTGGTTAAGATAAATAAAAATTTACTCGCACTGTTTCTTGAAAACTAAAAATGTACACATTAGTAAAACAAATAATAATCCTAATATGTATGCCTATTAAGGTAAGTATATCAGGTGACTTGTACCCGTAACACACGCTCAGAGCTTACCACAGTGCTAAATAGAGATTGAAGTCTCGGTAACGTTTTGAAGGTTTTTTCTGTTCACGTCCATAAGTGTTAACCCTAAAATGTAAGTTTACACGTGACCTCCGGACCTCCTTTTATTTTTCCCAGTTTTATTGGATTTATTGTCAGAACCTAATGGCCAAAAAAAAGTTATGTGATATAATAATATACCTTCCAACTTCCCAAAAGAAAATAACAAATATGTACATAAAAGATAGACACTTATACAGATTCTGAAAGTAAACCTCGCACAAAACCACAAAACTCTGAAACTCAGCAGATACCGGTTGTAACAGTATCCGTGATAATTATGCAAATTACTCTCTTTATATTTTTACTCAGATGTTATAATAAAATTTTAATTTCACGTAAATTAATTCTTATCTCTCCCGGCAAGACCATATCTCAGAAGAAAATTCGTAAATTATTCATGAGGAAAGTTTTAAGGGGGACATGATTTTAAAACCAACATTTGTAAGCCTCGTTGGGCAATAACTGGGGATGCGGTGTTTCCCACAACTATCGCCCGCGAGTCCCTTGAAGCTTATATTATTATGTAGCTACAACTTGCCCAAAATATTTAACTATGTGTTTATTTTCAGAAATCCTTCAATCCTCTGTTGTTAGTTGCGGGAAAATGTTTAGTTTTCTGTTACGGAAGTTGTTGAAGGGTTTTGCATGTTTGATTATCAAAAACATTTATATTGTTTTAGCTATAAAGCTTACTGTATTTTATATATTTGTAGTAGATTAGTATTTAGGATATTTCAAAAACAGTTCCGACTGTCATAATTTTGTATAGATTTTTGGAATAATATTCTATACAAATCTTTTTTTTAGAAAGTCAACTCGTTTCGGCCGTAGGAAGTTCTCTGCAACATATACATTGGACCTAAGACTCCTTCAATAAGCAATAAGCAAGCGGGTGGATGTACTGTATTAAATGTTGTCAAAAAATACTCTATTGCTCATTTAAGGTTAGTAAAGCTTAGCCATGGGAGGGTTCTATTCTACGGCACCAACGGCAGGAGATGGGGCAACATTTCACACCGGTGTCAAGTCAGAAATGTCTTGAAGAAAGTCAACGATAACTTATTGAATTTTCAATGTATGAAAAAGTACCTACCTAGTACCTACATACCTTTGTACTCGTTATGATTAAATGGCAAAATATACCGGATCTTTAGCTTTAAAGCTAAAGATTTTGTTTGTTTGGTTTGTATAAACTCAAGAACTAGGGATCCGGTTGCAATCTTTTGTTTTTAAAGCTTAATTTTTTTACCGCGGGAAAATCTATAAAACACGAACAAAGCCGTGGCGTGAAAAGCTTCTCATATGAAGTCAAGAACATCAGCAAATTTTTGATACACGCAATGATATTCGTGTAGTATTATTATTATACCTTTGCCACAGCTAATTGGTCTCCACTGAAAGCCATTGAAACTCTGAATGGGGAATAATTTGTTGACAGTAAATTGGATCCTAATGAAGCAAAGGCTCTTAAGGTAAACAAGACGTCTTGCTGCTGTTTACATGATCCACCGGTTCGTTAGCTTTGTTCCAAATCCGATAGCCCGTTTTCTATAATCTTATATACATACAAATGCTTCAGCGTATTTAAACAAGGCACTGCGATTGTTTAAACACGTGCTTTAACGGTGAAGGAAAACATCGTGAGGAAACCGGCATGTTCTGAGAACTTTGAACAGTTTGAAGGACATGTGACATTCACCAACCCGCACTTGGCCAGCGTGGTGAATTAAGGCCTAATCTCTCTCGTCAAGAGAGAAGTCCCTGTGTCCCAGCAGTGGGAACGTTGATAGGGTGATGATGATGATGATGACTGCGATTGTTTCGCGCTGGGAGTTTGGGTTGTTTTTATTCTTGTTCACATGCAACCTTATTTACGTTCCTACTGCTGGGACGCAGTCTTCTACCTTGAAGAGAGATTATGCGTTAATTCACCACGCTGGCCAATGAGGGTAGGTGAAGGTCATACGTATTTCGAACTCATGAGGAGTTCGAAATACGTATGACCTTCACCTACTATTACTATATTATTTTTGCAGCATTTGTAAAATTGCCTAAAAACTATAAAAAATTCAATAAACATTTCACAATACATAATAAAATCATTTTTTTTAATACACAATTTACCCGTCGTGGTTTCCAACTTAGTTGGAAAAGGGAAAAAATAATTATGGAACCCCCGATTTCAAGAATTAATTTATTATTAATTATTAAATGAAGTTAATACAAAATGCCAAGAAGATCCGTTGGGGCTTTTTACCATAAAAATACTTAAAACGTAGGTCATTTCAATCCATGTAATGAACCCTTAAAATGTATCAATTAATCATGTATACCTAAGACAATGGTACTTTGCGTTGTGTCAATCTCTAGCAGTGTTAGCTACGCCTATTAGACGTGTTTGCTGTGCGCGAGTGCCTTGTATTTGTGCACCACTCAAGATGCTAATTAAAGCAACAATATTAATAGGGATTTGATTAGTCCACGCAAATTATACCTCTATTGACGCCAGCGCCGTGAGCAAGCCGAATGCGACACATGTCGGGTAAGCCTATTTCAACAATTTGCATGAAAATCAGGTGTCGTATGAATAGGATCTGATTACATTGGCATTTAATTTATTATCAAGAAATAGTTGTAATGAAAGTAAAGTAAGTGCAGGCAGACCTAGTTTTTTTTAATTTCTCAGGCTTTGCTTAAAAACGGACTGTGTGATGGATAAGAAAGAGTTGAGTGTTATGATGACGGGTAATAGTGGTAAATGGAAGAAGAAACAATTACCTTTTAATATAAAATTATATGTATATTTCCGGAGAATCTACACAACAACATGATGCCCCGTGGTAAGCCATAAGTTTGTGTTACGGGTACTAGACATCTGATACACATAATTTATTAAAATTGAATACATATAACGATATCAGTTTTACTATACATATTTAACACCCACCCACTAATGAGAAAGTGTGCGCAGAACATACAAACTTTGCACCCTCTCGGTGGAAACCGAACCCACTACTACTACTTCTAAACTACTTCCCGAACTACTTCTTGCCCTGCAAGCCACCCACCTAGTCACTGTCGCAGTCAAATAATACCAAAAATGCGCGATAAATTGAAAATGATAAATCAAATTCCTTTTCCAAGAAAACTTATGATAAACCTTATCACAGGAAAAAACAAGTACCTTATTAATACAGCAAGCAAACGCTTAATAAACTATAGAACTTTGTGTTTTGTGATCTTAACACAAAGCGAAGTGAACAACAACAAGACCTTTAATTTCCAATAAATAACCAATAAAGGAAGTCATTGAATAAACCAGTTGAAGAAAGCAAACGGCTAAACAGAACACAATACTTAGGGAGAAGTTTTGTATTGTTACGTCATATCACTCAAACGGGTCATTATAAATATTAAAAAACAAGATATTATAAAGCAAAGAAATTCATTTTAAAACATAGAAAAAACTATTCACCAACCCGCACTTGGCCAGCGTGATGAATTAAGGGATAATCTCTCTGGTCAAGAGAGAAGTCCCTGTTTCCCTCAGTGGGAACTTAAATAGGGGTGCTTATGTAGAAAATCATTTGAAGGTATAGAAGATGGGAATAATTAAGCACTTTGATTTTGTTATTGTTTTGCTTCAAATAAAAACATACCTTTCATAGTTATGATTATCATAAGTATATTAAAATATTGAGGCAATAAAAAAAAAAGTATTGACTATGTCCTAAAAAGTTGCTTGAATAAATCTCTCGTCCACAAGGCTCGCTTTGGCTCAAAGTTTTCTATTGTTGACTTTAGATTAATTGCTTTCTCACAATTTATAAACAACGGTTCAGATATCCCTCGCAGTAAGCATCAGCATAAAGAACAACTCAACTTTTGAATGGAATAATGCTGCTTTATTTTACCAATTAAAGCAGTTCTCAAATGATTAGGTTTACACTAACTACATATAGTATGTAGCCAGAGAGATAAATTCATTTGACTGTAGATATATTGAAACATTTTATAATTTGTTGTTGTTTGTGTACACTGATTCTGACTTTCATGGAATGATTTCATAATAGGGGTAACTAAAATGGGGCATTCAATTAATATCGTGAAGTATTAACGATTTTGTCAAGGGCGTTTTCGCGATCTCATCGCTTCACTTTAATACATAAAAATTGAAAATTGTGAAGTTTGTAATATAATTACTGTATATAGCTCTGACATATAAATATACATGCTATACATATATATATTCCGTAACGAAGATTTTTCTGCTCAGCGCCGATTAAAATAAATTACGATAAGAGATGGACTCATATTACAAATAGGTGATGTTACAAATAAGTGGGTAAAATATACCAACAAATACTTATTTCTTAAAAGCACTGTATTTATTTTTACTTCCGTAAAAAGATATGCTTCGCTCAAAACAAACCGAACAGCTAGCAATACACTGCACTCTGCAGTCACGGCGCAATGTGCAAATTAATTTAAAATACGTGAGCGTTGAGTGAGACAGACTTGTTTGTAGTACCTGCAATAAATTGCAATTAGGAAAGCTGTTGTCTTGTTATCGAGTTAGCAGCCTTCGGGCTCTCAGCGCTCGACACTGTCGCCGTATAAATTAATAGTTCACATTGTTCACTTAGCGTCGTCTCATTATACTGCAAATAAAATGGGACAGGATACGGATTGAAGAATAGTTATTGACTTGGGAAACCAATATAATACTAATTTATCAATTTCAAATGTATGTTTTATCTTTTTCTACAGCACTTCTAAGTGTCGTATAACTAAATCTTCACTTATGATAAATTAAAGTCCCCCGACGTGTCTGTCTTGTGTTATGCAAAATGAAAAGAAAAAAACGCTTTTACAAAAAGCGAAGCGACCAGACACTATTATATTTATTTTATATTTATCTATAAGCATGTTGAACTACATACATATTGAATGTTTACTTGACTTTACTAAGATTTAACAAATTAAAAAAAAACATCTCATTATATGAATAAATACGTATGCTAGGTATGCTACGTATGCTCGGGGTAAACTCAAGAACTACCAAACGAATCAGATAGCTCGACCCGTGATACAAGCTTAGAGCTTACCACGGCGCTAGATGTTATTGTGTGGATTGTCGGAATATTTTTAATGATTTATTTATTTTATTTATTTACAGATACAATTCTACTTATTAGACTTGTATTCAATTATTAGACTATGCTATTGGAGAAGTTTCAACCTAAAGCTTCGGCTAAATCTGCACGACCAAAGCGACTACAAAGCGGGAGCGTCTGCCGCGCGGCGGTCGCTACCTATGCCTTACTATGGTCCATTTTTTGATACCTTATCCCCTTAGATACAATGTAAATGACCCATATAGTTTTAGATACCTCATCATCATCATAACAGCCGTAGGACGTCCACTACTGGCATGGGCCACTACCTAATATAAACGAAGTACCTTTTAAATAAGGTAGCTCTACTAAAACAAAATAGAATAGAATAGAAAACACTTTATTGTACACCACACAAATTAATACTAAACTTTACAAAAACCTTAACTAATTAAAAATAGGGTACAAGGGGCGGCCTTATCGCTATGAGCGATCTCTTCCAGGCAACCTTGGGATGGAAAAAAAGTATATTATAATACCACCTTATGTTCTACACTACGCTTTCCCATCCAATAGACCTTTCTGCTTCAACGCCCATCACGCTACAGTGAAAACTTAAATAAATTATCATTGAAAACAAGGACATGCTATTAAATAAGGAGTTTCCTCTTTCATTTCGCATCACAGAATTATTATAGTCCAACAGAAAGCGTTAACATTGGAGGTAATAACAATATCTCACTCCCATAAAATGATGAAACGAGTGATAACATTTATCTTTATGGATTCTTGTAACATTTGACGATGGACCCTCAGTTTTTCGAACCCTCTGCAAGCTGATTTTGTTTATAATAAATCATAGCAAAATGCTGGTTATTAAATTGGAATTGAAACAATCGCAGTAAGAACGTTGTGAGATAAAACAAACGCCGAATTTTTCGTCGTAAATCTGTCAGCAAAACAATTCGTACCCTTTCACGAGCAATAAAACGCTACGAAGTAGAAGGCAGCGAAAAAGTATAATAAATATAAGATTCATTTATATTCCTTTTACTCCTAGAGGGTTAACGTTCAGACCACAAACTGCACAAGTCACAAAGTTATAGTTTCTACACAGACAGACAGAAAGATGCCGTGATGGCTAAGTACACTGAGAACAGTGCTTACACTCGACTTTCATTCCGAAGGTCGTGGGTTCAAACCCCGCCACGCACCTCTGGATTTATCATAAGTGCGCTTTAAAACACGTGTTTCAACGGTGAAGACAAACATCGTGAGGAAACCCGCATGTTCGGAGAATTTTGAAGATTTTGAAGGATATGTGACATTTACCAACCCGCACTTGGCCAGTGTGGTGATTCAAGGCCTAATCTCTCTCGCCAAGAGAGAAGTCCCTGTGTCCCAGCAGTGGGAACGTTAATAGGGTGGTGTAGACCCAGACAGTACGACATTATGTTTACTTCTATTTTTGTGCAACTTCATTTATAGAAGAACTATTTTATTTGATTACAAATTATTTTTTGTAATGTTGATTTGTAGACAAATTATATTAGATAGTGGATAGTTAATTAATTAATTTATATTAATAACTAATTCATCTTCTTTGTTGTTATTTAATACATTTGGAATGCGAATGAAAATGCGCCTTAAATGCTTTTTATACCTTATTTATAGTATGCCCTCTTAATTTTGAAATTGAAGGTTTTTACAGAGAGATAAAGTGCTTTTAAATACATATAGATTGTTGGCTATGTCGTCACACAGTGTGGGCCTAAAGATAATCAGTTTTTCATTACGTCTAAATGTGTGCTGTTTGCATTTGGAAAAAAAAGTAAAAAATAAATATTACATAATATATAAATAATATAATATATAAATGTATGTCGCTAACTCATAGCCCCTTTTATGTGGTTTGTATGCAGAAAGTTTGACCAGTTAGCGACGCATACTGACTCTGAGTGACTTTTTTAATCTGCATTTATATCAAAAATATTAATATTGCAGGAGCATGCACACAACATTATCTGTAAAACCGTATAGTTTTATTTCAAAAACTACTATACAGGGTGGAAAATCGAATGCCACATGGATGGCAACTACCTTAAATATTGTAAATAGTACATTTTGTGTAAGGGACTTTCCTTTGTTTTTTAAAAAAATAAATACTGCATTTAAGGATTTATGAAAAATCGCTTGCCTCGGTCGGGACTCGAACCGGTCAAATGTGACAAAAAATAATGTGCTGTATTTTATGATGCAGATTATTTTAATGGTTCTTTTAGTGTGTTTTTAGCTAAAAAGAAAATAATACACGCACATAGATACATGCACCTTCAATGTAACAAAAAAACAAACAAACAACGAATTTAAATTAAAACCCAATGAAACCTCAAAACCTTTTGACCGGCAGCCAATTGGATTCCAATCCCTTCCATATGATACGTTATAGGAAAAACAGCATACAAAGCAAAAAACGAAATAACTTGTAGCCTAGAAATATATTACGTATAAATCAAATACTTTAGATGATTTTTTTTTTAATCTGGGCCTTTGAGGATTACGAAAAATGTCTCATATATCCTTATGTTTAGGGGTATAAATAGTCTCATTGATGGGACAGAGCAAATCTGTAAATTCCTTTAAAATGTTGAAGAAGTTGTAATTGCCATAACATAATATAATTAAATCTCAAATTCATCATTCATTCATTTACTAAAAAATGTTCATTTTTGAATTGATCAAAACTTATCGAATTTGATCAAAAATGTTCACATTCGATAAGTATGAGTTCGTCGGTTCAACATAGGTACTAATAATTGTCTTATCTCATGAGGCACTTAAGTGAGGGTTGTTTTGATATATTCATCTTTAAATATCATCATCTCTATACGTTCCTGGCTTAGAAGCGGACCGAATGGAGTCAAGTTTCGATGGTGCATCGGTCGCCTATTACACTTCAAAGATACAGCGCCGTGACATTTGACTGACTATTTAAGTATATAATATTTATATTAGTATATATTATGATAGTATGTAAGGTATACGTTTGTATGGGCGTTTGATGTCTGAAATAAATTTATTTAATTAAAATAATATTTTATAAGATTGTAATAAAACTATTTTACTTTGAATCCTCAATATTCAACGTTAAGCTACCAGTAGGTATAACACAGAAATGCCAAAGGCTGTTTGCGCCGTGTTAACAAATTAAGGGATTACGCGTGGATAGATAATTAAAAGTGACTTTGTTCGTAAATCTATCGGAAGATTTCGTAGTAGATTACGGATTTACGGGAATCAATGCTTTTCACACAGGAAGCTGGATTAGTTGGATTAGCTGTCAGTGTTATAAGCTCAAAGTCAACATTCATTAACAATTACTCATTTATTTTGGATTAAAAATGCATATTAATATCTTATGCGAAACAATTAATTGTATTTTTCAAGATTATCCCAACTCATATTATAATGTGAAGGTAAGCTTGTATGTTTACCTAATTGTTTGTAGTTTTGAGCCTTTGAGCCAACCCCTACGTACCTACCACACAAAACAACGCAACCACATCGCAACGACAACGTCAGTATCAACACAGTAGTCTATAACGACTGCAAAATTGTGGTACGTGTAAAATGTCTTACTGATTTTCTACACAAAATAAAATGGACCAAGCGGTTGCGTCGTCGTTGCGATGTGGATGCATTGTTTCGTCGTGTGTTTGTGGTACATACGTGTGTTTTGGTACCGTAACTTTCTTCAATGAACTAATCTTCTTAATATTATTGAAACGGACCACTAGCACGGAACACTATCCTGTGACATTTACTATAATATAAATTTATAAATTTCACCCTGGATATTCAGGCGGGCGAAACCGCGGATATATGCTATGGAGCGTGTCTAGCGTGAGACCAAGGGCCTGTTTCGCGATCTCTAAATAATCTTAGTCATTAGTTAAAACATAGAGCTATCAAGTCAACTCACAACTGTCAGTGACTAACTGACCGCGATTGCTCATTATTTTAACCTTAAGTTGCTACAATAATTCATAGTTTCAGGGGTTAATTTGCGGAAATCCATTATAACTATTCATATGGAACAAATAAATATTAATATAAAATTTTATAAATAATGTTCCGCACACACTAAATATTTGGTTCCATTTAATTATTTAGTTATTCCAAACTTGTGAATGAAGCCCAAAGTATGCCTTTTAACTATAAGGACTCATAATAATGACATTGTTGATGATATAATATATGAAATAATTACCTGGTACCTACCAGGATTTTTAGTCAAATATAATAATCTAAATGGTCTTGGCGCATATAATCCGAAGGTCGCCGTGTATGTGGGTGGGCTCTATTCCAATTGTCTATGACATAATGGACTCTGGCTGCCCTACAAAGAGATTTCGCTGTCAAGCAACGTCAGGTGCACCCTACATTGTACATTGGTGGCATAATGGTATTGCTTATTGTCCTAAGCCTAGAATGGATGTTTGCAGATGATCAGACAATGATACCTCTTAGGCGCAGATATTATATTGTAAAATAAATATTAGGGTGTCACAATAAAATAAAAGTTGTTTGTTTTAGCAACGGTCTATTTTTTGCAAATTGACCCTAATAAATAAAATATGAAAATTATTATCGATATCGGATAACGAAAAAACCGACTTTATGGTTAAGTTTTAAGAAAAAATAATTATACATATTTTAGGACAACATTTTAAAATTCAATTTAGCACTATTTTATCTGTTTTAATCATATATTATTTAAAAAAACAATATTCCTTGTGTTTTCTTTTTAAAGTCAAATTATAGTAAAATTTAAGCAGCTTTAAATAAGTTTTATGGAATATAAATATAGTTTTATATTACTCGCAGGTAGCAAAAAAATTGTTTAGGTTGAAAATGTAATAACAATTGCTACAAAATGTTCCGAAAATAACCACTAAATACAGATTGTTGAATTTATTTTGAAACTTATTCCAATGTGTCCAATAAATTCGAACGAATTATTCCTAGTTTAGTAGTTGTTAGCAGGGATGTAACGGAGGTAGTTTTATCGGAACCGAAATCGGAATCGGAGTTTTCAAATTTGATTTATCGGAATCGGAATCGAAATCGGAATCGGAATCGGAAGCAGGGTCAGTTTGTTTTAGGACAATTAAAACATGATTTATATCAATCTTTTTTATTTTTTATTATAAAATAAAAAACAACTGTGAAAATATTGGCATAATTCCAAATAAACAAAAGTTAAAATTAATGAATTTAAAGTTTAATTAAAATTAAAACTTAAAACCCAAAGTAGCGCGTTACATTTGGTTACATTACAATAAATGAACAAAAGCTAAAACAAATTAAATTAAAATTGACTCCAAAAAAATGAAGTAAGTATTTTTTTAATTTCTTTGAAAAGTAATGTATTGTACTTTATGAACAAAAGCTTTGATGCTTTGTCCCCATCCAATCTATTTCTTAAAGAGTCGTAAATTAGGCCACCACCACTAAAAAGTTGTTCGCTAGCTACCGAGCCCGGTGGACTTGACAAATATTGCCGGGCAATTGATTGTATTTTGTATATCCATTTACTTTCCACCACAATAACGGATCATCACTAATACTTATACGTTTTTCTTTATTGTACTCATTTAGCATACTTTTCATTACAGCAAATTTGTCAAAAACTGCATATCTTCCAGATGTTGTATGATCATCGTCTTCATCACTACTTAACAATATATTCGACAAAACTGTTTGGACATTACTATGGCTAGCTTCTGCTGGTAATTCCATTCTTGCCCGTTTGTTGTCTTGTTCGTTCGACCTCCGATTAACATCCGATGCAAAAGTATCGGAACCGAAGTCGGAACCGAAAGTGTAATAATAACCGAAAGTTCCGACTTAACGGAACCGGAATCGAAGCTCCGTTACATCTCTAGTTGTTAGTACCAAAATATAATAATAATGTCGTAAATTTCAAAAGGTCTTAACAGTAACAACATATACATAATTATACTGAAATATGTTGTTAAATAAATAATAATCTGCAACATAAATGCTTCTACAAAACTGCAATTCTTTATTGGTGTGGCTACGTTAGCGGCCTACGGCGAATATTCGTGTCAACGCGATGTGTGGACCGGGAACATCGTTGTAACGAGAAGTACACGGGTGAAGACGATTTTTTGGTGTACAATTACGTCACTTCAGAATCTTGTAGCGCGCAACGCGCCACAGATTTTTGTCCGTTAATGTAGCCGCACCATAACAGGAAATGAAAATTATTAGAAAACAGGTCAGGGAATAAGAAAAAGTAAGTTAAATTGGCAGTCAATCACGAAGGAAATCGCGCATTTGATTTTATTGAAACCACGGCGTCTTCGGTTCTTCATAAGATTTACTACTCATTTGTATCTCTAACTGATTTAAGTTTATATTCTTCGACGGCTGTGTCGTTGTTGATGTTGTTGTTGGTTGTTGTGGTTGTGAACATTCATTGTAATCAATTAAAGACAAGAAAAAAATAAGGATTTATAATTTTCCCCTTGATTAGTAATATTCGGAAGGATTATCGACCCACCCTAAATAAACTGTAATAACTGTAAAATGTGTGATGAATTAATTTGATTCATCATCATCATCATGTCAGCCGTAAGACGTCCACTGCTGGACATAGGCCTCCCTCAAAGATCTCCAGTGGTTTCGGCTGGCAGCGGCCTGCATCCACCGTGAGCGTGAATTTGATTAATTACAAGTTATCTTACATTTAAACTTAAAAAAATGTTATTAGAAAATTTTACTAGGTCTTAATGAAAATATTAATAAATTTTCATTAAAAAAAATTAGTTGTTAGAATACAAGAAATTTCCGTAAAGTATGTTATATTAAGTCCCTGCTACATCGCAGTTAGTTGTACTGTAACTATACATGCTTCGCCTTGCACCATCCATTTTCTATGCAAGTGTACATACACTTTCACATACATAAATGTGAAACAATTATTTGTCCAATAGTAAAATACTTATCTTCAGAAAGAGTGTGTTCGAATAATATGTAGGTAGCTGTTGGGATCTAAGCGCCTAGCACCGTGATGCGATAATTATTGAAAAACCTTTATAAAATATAATCATATATTTATCCTCACAACAAGTTTTATTACATAAGTTATTATTAATCAAATTTAAGACTCTAATTTGGAAGGACAAAGCTCTAGTTTGCTTGTTTTACAGTAACAATTATTAAACGAAACAATGCGCCTTGAAGGCTGCAAAAGCTGTGAAGTTTGAGCCCCAAGCGCTCCAGAAAAAAGGCAGGGTTTTTACTTTAAAAAACAGGAAGCCAACCACTTCAAAGAAGTTAAGTGGAAAGTTAGCGGTCTCAGTTTTATTTATGAACAGTTTAGAACACGTAACCGGCACTTAACTACTTACATGTAAAGTTTCGATGATAAAGTGAATAGAAAGCTTAAAAGTCAAGGTAGATATACAGGGTGTTTCAAATTGGTATATAAAGCGGAACACCCTGTGAATGGCACGAACCAGGCAAATATATTTTGTTGTACGAATTTTCGATTTGGAAGCAAATTTATGAAAAAATTATTTAAAGTGTACATCCACTTTTTTCGTAAGTGACACAGCCTTAAATTTTTACTTTTTATTATAATTGAAGAGGTATCAATTAAAGTAAAACCTATCTCATTTAGTATCATACTAATAAAAACTGACAAAACAGAAGTTAAAGATTTAATTTTATTATTTAAACTTCTCCCACGAGTTAAAAAAAAATTATTCATATTAATTATATTCATTTATTTTACCAATTATAACACGGGGCGTTATATAAGGCAAGTCAAGTTTACATAAGAATTGTATATAGGTCAATAACATGTCCAAATTTAATAAAATAATCATAATAATAACTAGCAGAAACACAAACATTTAAACTTATATAATATAAAACAAAATCTGTTGGTCAAAGATAAAGTAGTTATAAATTCAAGACATTTCATAGATAATAATAAATAATAATGATGTCAAATAAATCAACTGATTAAATCAACTGATATGAACCTAAATAAATAAATATTTCCGGACAATCCACACAACAACATCTAGCCCCGTGGTAAGCTCTAAGCTTTTGTTACGGGTACTAGACACCTCATATACTTAATATAATAGAAATACACACATACATGATTTATTTATACATATTAAACACCCAGACCAAGGAGAAAGTTCTTGCAGCACATACAAACACTTGACCCCTGGGCGGGAATCGAACCCGCTACCTCTTGTGCCGCAAGCGGACCCTCGCCCACCGCGCCACTGAGGCAGTAAAGATGATTAGATTAGGCTACAAAAATAAGAGGCCTTTTCCCCTAAAAAAAGGCTTAGGAGGCCTTTTTATCGAAATTTTGTAGAATAAAATATGTTTGCCTTGTGCGTTCACACCATTTCCACTTTATGTATAACAATTTCGAAACACCATGTATAGCATAACACTGTGAGATTTTAAAAACGCTGCTTTGAAACCGAATGCAGCAATTTTACTTTGTCACACATTTCTTACGTTTCCAGTGCAAAAACAATAAAATATTTTTATTATTAACTAGCGGCGCGCCCCGGCGTCGCACGGGTAAAAAAGTTCCCGGCAATTTTTCCTTATTTGCTCACCGTTTAGACCTACCCTGGACTACGACAAAAATTTTAAAACCAAAATCAGCTCAATCGGCCCAGCCGTTCTCGAGTTTTAATCAGACTAACGAACAACAATTCATTTTTATTTATATATATAAGATTTTCGACGATTAGAAATTTAAATTATTACATTCCGGAAATATTATGGCCATATAAAATTATGAAACGCGAAATGTGTTGGTATGCGCATAACTCAACAACACCCGGGCTACCAACTTGGTAATTTTTTTTTAAATGTTGTTAATATTGCCGGCAAAGCAATTTTGAATAATTACCCGAGTGAATTCGAAGGGGCGGTTCACTAGTATTTAGTAAAAATAATTCCAAAGTATAATGTTACGAAAATTTCACTAAAATAAATATTACAATAACTGTTGCGCTACACAACGCTAGTAGATAAAAGTTAAGTTAGTAAGCATGCTTACTCATGCAACTTTATCTATTACGAACGATATTTTCAATTTAAAAACTTGAACTGAAATAAAAATCTATTGTAGAGTCTGAAATTTATAAGCTGCTTGAGGTTGCCGAGAACCATTAAAAGTGGGGCACGTTTTACCGCGGAACAAGTGATGATAATGAGACCCCATAAGGAAACGGTTCGATAGATTCCGAAACTTTTCGAGTAACTGCCAATATAGCCGGGGAACCAATGGATACTTATACATCCTGTCACTTTTCTGGGTAGGAAGTCCAAAAGGTAAGAGAGCTTTTCCACTAAAGACTACGGTTGTGCTATGGAAACTATGCTGCGAGCTAAGCTGTGAAGCGGTGTATAGGTATTATGACTTAAAACGGGTAACATACCATGATTTGACGGTTTTTGAGTTTTCCGATAGCGCCATGATCACGGAAACAACTGAAGTGTCTTTGTGATTTGGGCAGACGGTTATTCCAAACGAACCCGTCTACCCTCTTTCCGAGTATTTTATTGCGATTTTGACAAACACTTGTGTCGCTACCACTTGTTTCATTCTCGAACATTCTCTTTGAGTAAAGAGAATGTTAATGGTAGCTCAACTGCCTACAATCGTGACTAATTCCGAAACTTTTCGAGTAACTACCAATATAACCGGGAGATAATGGATACCTATACAACCTGCCAATTTACTGGGTAGCAAGCGCAAAGGGTAAGAGGTGGTTATAGACTAGAGATGTCCTCTGTAAGCTATGCTCCGAGCTAAGCTGTGTCAAACCAGCTATACTCGTGATTAAGTCGTGTAACATGCATCCTTAGCACACATCCATAGCTCATATCTATACGCGTACTTCACTGAAAACTTACTTATGTTCAATCTGTAACAATGAATATGATCAGTGGATATCAAACGCATCAATAACGATGTAGCATAGGACATCTCTGATGGAAAAGCACCCTTAAATAAGGCCTCTCGCGAGTATTTTTGTTCCAGCACTACTCTGGTTGCAGTACGCTTGTACCGTTTTGGTTAATAACCTTATGTATTTTCGTCTAAACCTTTGATCTAAATATGATGACAATCGCACATATGTTCATAATCATATTACACATGCTATGGACATACCGAACTTATTTTTGATCCTCATCTTTTTTTAACCTATGAAACTGTAGCAAAAATGTATCATACCAGGGCCTATAAAAGATTATTATTTTCGTGTTTTCAGTTTGCCACTTTAAACTGAATTTTATTAACTATACATTTTTTCTCAAAACTTATAAAAGCATATTATTTACCTACACGTTTTCAGGATGCCGTTTTAAGCAGAGTTTCAGTAATTATAAAAAAAATTCTTAGAAAACTCGTTAATCCGATATAATTTATAATATCTTTCTCGGAAATCATTTAAATTTTGTGGGCATTTAACGGGGAGCGTAAACTTTCTATCTTCTATCTAATTGTTGAAAACTGCATTAAAGACCGTTGAATTGTCTTATAAATATTTTAACCGACTTTCAACAAAAAAGGAGGTACTTAATTTGACGCACATGATTTTTTCTGAATTTTTTTGAACATTTCTTGAAATACAACTACTTGTAATAAACTCGCGGTTCTCCTAGATTGTCGACTGCGAATCACAAATTGTGAAGTCACGACACACGGAAGGTTTGTCGAATCAATTTCTTTCCGTTATCTATGATCGTATTCACAACAAACGGCGCGCATCGGCGTGCATTTTTATTGACAGTTCGACAAGCCGGTCGGCTCCTCGCGCATTCCTTCCTACTATTTAACCCCCGATTCAAAAATAAGGGTTTTATAAGTTGAATTTTCTCTTTGTCGCATTATAGCTACCGAACTGATTAAATGATTTTAATTTAGTTTTTTTTTTATGAATGGTAAGTTATATGTTTAATGAAAATCGGTTGACCCGTTGAAAAGTTATGAGGACAAGACATTTACTAAAAATCTGCAAACTACTGAAATGAAAGCGCATCGCAGGCCCATAACAAAATAATATGAATTTTACTTTTAGGGAAACTAAAGTTATGGAAGCGTTTTTGTTATTCAAATTTCAAATTTAGGTTTTTTGCTTACGAACTTGGAAGTGCACTCCAATGCGCGCTGGTTGGTATTAATCCTATCTCAACCATAACTTCAAATGTTACCACTGACAATAAGTGCTCTGCAAAAAGGGCTGATATTATTTATATCGTATTGATCATTCTAATGTAATTTTATTCTATAGTCCGTGTCTTTCCTTTTGTCCACCAAACCACTCTCGTAACATTACCTTACATACATATATGAATGGCGAATTTCAATTGAAATTTAAGTTCTTTCAGATCAAAATGTTCCTTTTACATTAATATTCTTTTACAAGTTAGTGAACTTGTGACTTTGGTAGAGATATTGAGTATAACAAAGATGGCAACAGAGCGTATCTATTTTTATTTTATCCATTGAAATTTCCGTTGCTTGAGTCAGAAGAACATCCGCCCGCTTTGATTCTAAACGTACTTGTATTAGCATTGGATTTGAATAGAACAAACAAAGGGATTGCTCAAGACAGTATGCTTTCGTAGGCGATTGTAGATTCAGCGTATCGTAAAAAGCTTTGTAAGGTTAGTAAATGTTTTCGACTACATTTCGGGCAGCATAAAATCGGTGAAACGAAACCTAATGCATTACGAATTGAAATGTTGTTTATACCTAATAGAAGCTATACAAGTATTGCATTATGCAACTGTTATTATAGTGTGGGTTCACAACATAGAATCTGTTTTTATGGGACGAGCCACAAAATGGTATTTTTATGGTAGTGCGGCTGGTAGTGTCGTTGCCAGAAAATCAAGTTATCTAGGTAAACTACATATATAGTATCTATGTATAGCACTCGGCGATTAAAGCAAAAAAGTAGTTTGTAAAGTAAAGTTTTTAAACCTCTTCTTACCGACTACAAAAAAGATTCGAATGACCATTCATGACAATTCATATAATTTCTCATATTTCTCCTCTTAACAAGCAAAAAATATTAAATCTGACCTTACTTATCATCGCCCATACAAAACCTGCTGAAGTTAAATTTTTAAAGTGCATAGACACTTTAAATAAAAGAATTTAGCATTTATTACATAAAGGCACACTGTTTCGTTTCCATAAAATAGTAATTCTAAATTCAAATTTCCCACTCTAAATTATTTTGGTTCATTCATCGTGTATCGACAAATCAGGCATCGAAACGTCTTGAACGGCGTGCACAGGTTATATATGAAAAAATACAGGAGCGCGCTAGCAGCGACACCAAGAGGAAGAAGAAAGAAGGAACTAGATCGATCTCACACGAGCGCGCGCTCGCACCGAAAATCCTGTAATCCTATCATAAACCAATTCAAATCAGCCTGGCCAGATTGTGAAAAGTATCGTGTGTGTTGTGCTAACAAAGGACAGTGTTGTCAATGCAAGGCGGAGTGGGCAGTCCTGGATATTTAAACTGTGAGTATCTTTGCCTGTATGCTCGCCTCACGTGTTATGAACCAAACCTTTCCTAAACCATCGTAGACCAGAACCTGGTCCCCCAAAGTGTTGCTGTGCCTATTTTATTGGAATGCAACATCTTTTTCTGGTGCCGAAACCCGGGATAACATTGTTTTTTGTATTTTGTATAACACGCTATCCACCACACCTTACCGCCATTTTGTTCTTTGGTATTTTCTGGTAAATTACGCAGCTTCGAGTAAACTCATCGACTTATTGTTTTATCTAAAAACCATAGGTATTTCTCGCACTCTAAGCTATCCTATTTACTATTATTACCTGATTATCCAACGCAATAAGGACAGGCATTATCGTTTTACATCGAACAGGATTTTGCGTCGTGTCAAACAAGTACCTATTTAGCTAATATTTTGTTGTCAAGATTACTTTATACATTCGTTACAAATAATATTGCTTGGTTAAAGCAACTCATCAATCAAAATCGGTACACGTTTATAACCAACAATATTTGTTTGACTCCGTAAGTAACTTTACACAAAATTATCTCTTGTTATGTGTGAGAACAAAATTGTACAAACACTTTTCTAATCGGTGTACAATTCATCAATCGGCTCATCATAACACATTACCGCTTGGCTAGGTAGGTAGATACCTAACATAATCACAACAATCTATTTCCTAAATTTAAATATCGAACTACATAATTCCATTTTCGCTGTGTAGGTTTGTGCAAACAACAAAACAAATCGGTGCACATTCCTTTTTTATTATTCAATTACGTAGTGCATACTTCAATATTGTCATCTTATATACACCTTTTATACAAAACTATTTTATTACGTAAATTCATTAATTGTTATAAATTTTACTCAATTCATACTATAGGGTAGTTTTGTAAACCTCCCGCAGATAGCAGGCTGTACGCGCTGTCAGCGCTCGCAAGTTGTTAACAACACCAATCGAATGCTAATCTTACATAATAGTTACTAAGGACCGCTTTGCAATATTATTGTTAGTTTACATTTTTTATAGATATTGTTGTTATTTGTTGTCATTGCTGTGTTTTTGATATTATAACTAAACTTACAATCATAAACCAGTCGCAAATTTTTAAGCAATAATGTCTTATCATACGACCGTAAAACGAAGATTAAGCAAAACAAAAAAAACTATTGATAAAGGTTTTACAGAAAATGACTTGCCTTCTTTGCGAAGGAAGCGTACGCTTGTTTTTAACCGTATTTCTAAAACCTTAGAGTTGGGTTTACAAGCTTCCAATGATATATCGAAACAACATTTATTTTTTTCGTATTATGATGACGTATCGTTGAACGTAGCTAAGTTTGAGGAATTTCATTTTGACATTATCGACTTATCGGATAGAATCGAAGAGGATGAAAGTTTACAAATCAAATGCGATGAGATGTATTTTGAAATAAAATCGATTTATCGACAGCTTAAACCTTCGAAACATGATATACCTATCAATTCGACTAAAAACGTAAAATTACCTAAAATTTCGTTACCTGTGTTCTCAGGCGATGTCAAAAAATGGCCCGAGTTTTTTGATACTTTCAACGCGTTGATTCACAACTCGTCTTTATTGTCCGATACCGAACGCTTTCATTATCTCTTATCTTCGCTGAGCGGTGACGCGCTGACAGTGGTGAAAACTTTCCCGTTATCTCACGAATATTATCGAGAAGCGTATGAAGCGCTTGTAACACGTTATCAAAACAAACGGGACTTAGCGTTTACTAGTTGGCGCGACATTTTAAATGTAGATTTTAACTGTGATAACGCATATAATTTCAGAAAATCGATTGATTTCTTAGAAGAGAATTTGAATATTTTAAAGACGGTTGGTTTGCCAGTACATTCTTGGGATTTTGTGTTAATTTATCATATTTTATCGAAACTAGACACTTCTTTGCGTCGTGACTTTGAAGAGAAGCACTCGAACGTCGAATTGCCTACATATTTACAGCTAAAGCAGTACCTGCATTCGAAATGTGAGGCTTTATTGCGGGATACACATTTTACCGAGTCGGAAAGCGGAAATAAACAGTTATTAAATTCATCATCATCATCATCGACTCGCCCTAAGCGCGGTGCTACTGCGCACTCCCTCGTTACTAACACTACCAAACAGAAGCCAACTCAAGTGATGATGCCTAATACTATGTATTCAGTTAAGTGTGTTTATTGCGGAGGTGCACATTCGATATCGGGTTGTACTGATTTTCTAAATAAGTCCTTTGATGAACGTATGCAAACGGCCAGTGATAAGAAATGGTGTTACAATTGTCTTAAACCATCTCACCAGTTGAGAGACTGCAGATCAGTGTTTTCGTGTCGTACGTGTAAGCGCAAACACCACACCTTATTACATCGCGAAATAGCTACTGAACCTTCCGACAATAGGGCTACCTTAGTATCGAGGTCATCCACGCATTCAACACAGACCACCGTTTTACTCGCGACGGCAATCGTACAGGTGAAAGATGCATCCGGGAATATGCAATCGTTCCGTGCTTTATTTGATACCGGAAGTCAGAGTAGTTTCATTACGTCATCCGCATTTGAGCGATTGAACTTGCCCAGAACTAAGTCAGATGTCGCTGTTAGTAGTTTAGGTGAAACAACTGCCTCAATACTAGGAGATGTAAAATGTGAAATAGGTACTAATAATAAGGTCTTATACATACTAGACTTCCACGTGATATCGTCTATATGTGGTGATCAACCTATAGCAAAACTGAATACGTCTAGTTGGTCACACGTGAATTCTCTTTCATTCGCTGATCCAGATTTTGACATTCCGGGACCGATTGATTTACTTTTAGCCGCGGATGTGTTTGCCGAATCACTTCTTCATGAGCATATTAAGGGCAACGCTAACGAACCTACCGCCTTCAATTCTGTCTTTGGGTGGCTTTTGTTAGGAAGAACGCGGTTAGTATCGAGTACCTTATTACACTGTAGTACACATTCGCATAATGAGTTAAATACGCCGGTTCAACGTTTCTGCGAATTAGACGTCATGCCAACTGCGAAAGACACTTTTACAACAGACGAAGCACTTTGTGATAAGGTTTTCGCAAAAGAACACTCCTGTGACGCCTCGGGGCAGTGTGTGGTTCGCCTTCCATTCAAAGACGATGTTCGACCCACTTTCGAAAATTCACGTGATGTTGAGTTGCGTGGATTTCATGCGACTGAGCGAAGATTATTTCTCGATCCCTACCTGTACCATCAGTACTCAGATTTTATACATACTAACTATATTCAGGCAGAGCTATTAAACAGTTCCTTATGGTGGGCGGGACCTAGCTGGTTGTCTCAGGATAAGCGATCATGGCCTTTGTCCAATCCTTTCGAAGACAACGGAGTAGAAGTCGTACAGGAAGAGCGTAAACGAATATCACTTATCACCGAAGCGAAAGAAAACAATAGTTCAGAATTACCCATCGTCAACCAGTTAGTCAATCGTTTCTCTTCATTTTCCAAATTAATCAACGTTGTAACCTATATTTATCGTTTCATTTATAATGCTCGCTATCCGAACCTCGCTAACAACCAAACGATTTTAAACAATGTCGAACGTCATAACACGGCAATACAACTAATACGACAAGTTCACGCAAGTTCATATTATGAAGAAATTTCATTCTTAAAGTCTAACAAACCGTTATCTAAACCGCTGCGAAGGCTGAACGTATTTCTAGACGACAAACATGTACTTAGAGTTGTCGGACGCATGTCGCGATCGGGCTTAGAATATGAACAAAAACATTTTGTATTGTTACTATCTGATTACCCATTAACGAACTTAATAATCGATCATATTTATCGAACTTATCTTACGCCCGGGCATTTCCTCACTCTCGAACCCCTAACCGCTGTACCGGACGATAACCTAACAAACATAAACGTTAACCGTCTCAGCCGATGGCAACTGCTCCAATCATTCCAGCAACATTTTTGGTCCAGATGGAAATCTGAATACTTAACACTTAAGCAGTCGCTAAAGGGTCTATCAGACCCAGTCGCCCATTGTTTGCATGGTAACTATTGAATCTTAAGGATTGCAACACTGCCGCTCTTAGTACCTTCCGACGTTGGATTGAGACAGCGAATAACAGTCGCAGCAGTCAGTTGACGCGCTGAGCTCGAGTGCTAAGGACTTAAAAGGTGCTTATGGGTTCTTTGGACCCGGTAGCGACTATATACGTAAGTGATTTTTCATAACTTTATAACCCTTATTATTTATATAAAATTTGTTTTTATTATAAAAAAATGGACACCAATAGGCCCTTGAGGTTATGGTATATTGAAGAATGCTTGAACGAAGGAATTGATAATGAAGAATGCTCAGAAACAAGACTTTTTATAAATAAATTACCATGAAACAGATTCCGAACGAGATGGCGACGAAGAAATGCAAAATGCATGGGACCTGAAGAAACTAGCTCCTCAAGGAGTCAAGTTGTGCAGCAAATTGAAAATTCACTAAAGCAATATGTGTGTGAACTGCAATAACAATATTTGACTTGCAATGTGACAAAATAATGTATTTTTAGACTGTTGATTTTTAGAGAAGTTTTTAATTTTTTTTTACCAAATAATGATGGATCTCATATTGTGTTTTGGAATAAGTACATTATAGTAGTATTAGAAAAATAAAGAAACTTAATGTTATTTTCGTTATTTACTAAGATATATGATAATGGTTAAAATGTGTCGTTAAAGTTAGTTGAATTTTAGTATGTTTTTAGATTGCGTTTTTTTATGAATAAAAGTAATAAATATAAATGTTTAATACCATTTGTTATTTTATTTTATAATATAATTACCGTTAGGAAATACACAATAACATTAAATTCAGTAATTATAGAAAAATTCAGAAATATTAAACTGGGTCCGGTGGACACGGTAGCGACTCCTAGCGTATCAAAACAGGGCGCGACTGCCCAAGTGTTAAACTCACTAACGCAACGCGCCAAATGGACCAAAGATTCTAAACCGTTAAACGTAGGAGCGATGGTAATCATCAAAGACGATAATCGTGCCCCTTTGCAATGGACTATCGGCAGAGTAGAAACACTCCATATCGGAGGCGATGGAATAGCTCGGAGCGCAGAAGTAAAAACTTCAAACAATCACTCTATTCATCGTCCATTGGTGAAGCTATGCCCTCTCCCTATCGAGGACTAGCTTCAATAGCTTTCTTTATATAAACGAATACCTATCTAGTATGTAGTCTAATCTAGCATAACATTAGTCAATAGTTAGTAAGTATTCTTGTATTTAATGCGTAACAACATCAATCTGAAAATCAGAAAATACCATTGTATTTTGGTGGGCGGAATGTTTCGTTTCCATAAAATAGTAATTCTAAATTCAAATTTCCCACTCTAAATTATTTTGGTTCATTCATCGTGTATCGACAAATCAGGCATCGAAACGTCTTGAACGGCGTGCACAGGTTATATATGAAAAAATACAGGAGCGCGCTAGCAGCGACACCAAGAGGAAGAAGAAAGAAGGAACTAGATCGATCTCACACGAGCGCGCGCTCGCACCGAAAATCCTGTAATCCTATCATAAACCAATTCAAATCAGCCTGGCCAGATTGTGAAAAGTATCGTGTGTGTTGTGCTAACAAAGGACAGTGTTGTCAATGCAAGGCGGAGTGGGCAGTCCTGGATATTTAAACTGTGAGTATCTTTGCCTGTATGCTCGCCTCACGTGTTATGAACCAAACCTTTCCTAAACCATCGTAGACCAGAACCTGGTCCCCCAAAGTGTTGCTGTGCCTATTTTATTGGAATGCAACACACACAGTTTGAAGGAAGGTCATTTTTATACATTATTTAGATTATACGTACCTATATACATATAGTGCAATAATTTAACGAATATGTTAAATAATTACCAATTTGTTAAATATTCATGAAATCGTGTCTTAAGCTGATTTTTGTGTCACCCTTATCATCGGTGCGTAGGAGCAACGCCGACCGCTCATTTCCGGTTAATCCAACCGATTACAGGTTTGCTGAAAGAAAAATCTTAAAGGGTTAAGCTCGCATTTGTGAATGACCATTGTAACACAACCTTTATGTATCTATTTTGTGTACAATAAAGAATATACGAATTTATAAATTCATGATGTAAAATTTTCATAATGAAAAGTAGAGAATCAAATATTATACAATTTTGTCCTGTAATTAAAACTTAATTTAGTAAAAAGTTTTATCATTTAGTTCACCTTTGTTTGATGAAATAAAACGTACGTTTTGTGTACCGAACATAATTAATCTAAAGTCCAAATAACGTTTACTTTTGTTGGCTGGCGAGGTAATAACATTTGAGTCGATTTCACAGGTCGGGACGATGTAGAGTTTAGTAAATGTATCACGTTCGTCTGAGATGGGCTTTCGGTCACAGGGCTCACCTTGGTGACCTCAAGGGACCACTCTGAGTTGGTGTCAAGGTATTTCAATTCAAACCATTGCATTTCAAACCTTTCGCAGGTTTCCCTTCAGCGATTAATTTTCGTAAAAGTACTATTTTTTGCTGCTTATATTAGTGGATTCTTCCACTGGTTTCATATAATTACTGCCAACAGCTTTTATTAAGTTGCACCTGCCTCAGTGTTTGTCTTTAATCAAATCTTCACACAAGGTTACCATAGTCAAAGTCAAAGTCAAACTTTCATTCCGAAGGTCGTGGGTTCAACTACCGCCGCGCACCTCTGGATTTTTATTCTCGAACAATGTATTTGCGCTTTATACACGCGCTTTAACGATGAGGACAAACAACACGATGAAACCAGGATTTTCTAAGAACTTTGAAGAGTTGTTACTAAGAAGGACATGATTTTGACATTCACAAACCTGCACTGTCCAGCAGCATGGTGAATTAAGGCCTAATCTCCTTCATCAAAACAGAAGTCCCTGTGTCTCAACAATGGGAACGTAAAATAGGGGTGCTTATAAGCAGATCTTATGGAAGGTGGCCATATAATATACTCACGTTATATACGGACTTTATCCCAATGAACTTGATACCTTTGACAGATATAGATTTCTTAAATCTAAACTTATTATAAATAAAAGTCATCCGCCGTGTCTGTCCTTATGTTCGTGATAAACTAAAACTGCTGAACGGAACTTTATGCAGTTTTCAGCAATAGGTAGAGTGATTCAAGCGGAAGGTTTTTGTATCCATGCAAAGCCGAAAAGGGCCAGCTAGTTTAAAATTTGTTTATCTTGAATCTTTTATACAACATTTTGTTGACGGATAGATAGATTGGATGGACAATATCAATCTAACTTTCGGCAACAAAATCTGAGCGCCTAAACAAAGCGATTCACACTTGAATTTGAACTCTGTTATTATAGGCTTACGGTATGAATCACAAGGGCGAAATGTGCGTAAATGAGACATTGAAGTCACGTACCCCATTCGGGGAGACATAAAGCTCTTTAATGGATGTAGAACTGTCCAACTCTCGCCATTCACGGGGATACGCAGCTACACAATTTTTCAATGAATTGCCACAGAGTTAGGAACGCGGAAGATTCGGGAAGTTTTTATGGGGTTTCTAAATAGAAACGGCATGTAACGAATTATATAATTCAGGCAAATAACCATGTATAATACTAGTTTTGTGAAATATATATATTTAGTAGGTATTGTTATGTTAGCAGCTTGTATTTCACTTGCTTTGTATTTCAGCTTCATATAGAAACCGTAGATCGGTTTCGGCATTATCAACAATAAATTTAAGTACCTTCAAAATAAATAATAGTAATTTAGTAAAAACCGTGTTGGCGCTTTACAGCACGTACTTTAACGGTGAAGGCAAGCATCGTGAGAAAACCGGCATGTTCTGAAAACTTTAAATAGTTTGAAGGACATGTGACATTCACCAACCCGCACTTGGCCAGCGTGGTGAATTAAGGCCTAATCTATCTCGTCAAGAGAAGTCCCTGTGTCACAGCAGTGGGAACGTTAATAGGGTGATAATAATGATGAATATGAAAGTACTTTCTTACTTTTTAAAAATAAATACTAAAAAGAAGACAAAATTTTTTAAAAAAGGCAAAACTATCACTTATTAAAAATCATCAAAATTTAATATTACATCTCGTTCACGTAGGTTTTTATATTGTATTCAGATTATATTTTATTTTATTTTTTTATTAATAAAGTAAACTAACACGATTTATACGACCCATTACATTTAGTAATACACATATATTTGATGCTTTACTCCTAAGACGAGTAGGAGACTACTCTTAGGTAGTTCTTAAACTCCTAAGACTTTAAAATTAAGTCCCTAAAATTTGAGCTTTCATCACCAAAGATGTAGCTTCGTCAAGCATTTTGCAATCACATTTCATTGCTATATAAACCAAGACCCAAGCAATTCCTCAAAATATGCCTTCTGGCATTACTAGCATAGTCTAGATTGATGAAAACGGTGCTTGACCGCAGCCCGTCACTCCAGGCATCAAATTTACATTGCACGCATACTTGCGGGACCCGAGAATTATCCGCTCCCCATCGCTATGTCTATATTGTCTATGCACGGAATAACAACTGAGTGGAGCCGCTATGTTCTATTTATACCACGGATGTAGAAGAGAAAAAAGAGGTTTCTTCTTCATAGGTTTATATTATACGGTCATGCATCTGAATGTTCTAAATATGTTTAAAAGCTTTTTATAAAACCTATTTTCTCCACAAAGGATGACCGTAGTTAAAATCAGAAAGTTGTTTCTATATTAAAAAGTAATTTTTTTTTTATTTAGTCTTCCGTGCCTTACTGCTGTTCAAGTCCTCTCCTAAATCCCTTTACTCGTCCCTGTCCATTGCTTCCTGCTACCAAATGTATTGCTTCGAAATATATTTAACACGATCTGTTTTTTTATAGTAAGTTCCTTACTTTCTCACCGTACGCATTGCCTGACAAAGGCAATTTAACAAAAGATCCAAGATACTAATAAGAATCGTGATAATGTGACAAAAGAAACTCAGCTATCAATTTCAACAAAATTAGAAATAAACTTATCCATGCGAAAATAAATGAGAAAGTTAAGAGATGAACTTATACAAAAAGGTTTCCGTGTATCTCCGTGTAAAATAATTTGATATATTAATAAAAATAAAATGTAAAGAGAAAAAAAAAGTGTGTGTGTGTCAGCTACGACGCACGATTGGAGTTTACTCCTTACGAACTATATTATGATATACAGTCGTGGTCAACTAATTAGGGACACTCTTTGGTTAAACCGAATTGTGAATTTATTTTTTATTTTCCAACGAGTCTAAAGCATATTCCATATCTCTTACATGTAAGTATAATTAGTAATTTATGTGCCCGATTATACAAACAATAACAACTTCTTAAACATTAAACCTCTTTACAGTATAGCTGATAGATTATCGTAGTGCTATTTGTTCAAATAATGCTGGCTGGCCATTTAATTAGGGACACTGAGATATTGCGTTCTATTTCCAAAATTTGAATCTCAATACTTTTTTACTTCTTCTCTTATTGTTTCGTGGTAGTTTTGGCGGCAATCCCGATATTTATTTTAAGTTTAGAAAAATATTTTGAAGAAAAATGGGTAAAAATAAAAGTTGCGATCCAACACTACGAAAAATTATCATGAAGTTTGTTGTCGAGCATGGTTGGCCATACCGAAGGATAGCAGAACATTTAAATTGTTCAAAAACTATGGTATACAATGCAGTGCAACATGTCAGACGCAATAACACAGATTTAAATGTGCCCAGAACAAAAAGATCGAGAAAAACAACTCCGCAAGAAGATAGAATGATAACCAGGTTAGCTAAGAAAGATCCGTTTCTAGGCTCTATTTTAATTAAACACGAAGTGTTTGGGACAGACGAAAGAGCTGGTGTCTCAGCGAGAACCGTTCGACGACGTCTGGTAGAAGCAGGGTTGTTCGGAAGAGTGGCTCGCAAAGTACCGTTGTTGAAGAAAGAACATAGAAATGCTCGTTTGGCGTTTGCACGTAAATATGGACATTGGACCTACGCCCAATGGCAACATGTATTATTCTCTGATGAGACCAAGGTTAATTTGATTTCTTCAGATGGAAGGCAATACGTACGGCGTCCAGTAAAAGCGGAAATGAATCCAAGATTCACAAAAAAGCAGGTGAAACATGGCGGTGGAAACATTAAAATGTGGGGTTCATTTTCTGGACGTGGAGTGGGACCTGTGAGGAAAGTTCAGGGTAACTTAGACCAACATCAATACAAGGCAATATTAGAGGAAACGATGCTTTCCTATGCTGAGGAGCATCTCCCTATTATATGGACGTTTCAGCATGATAACGACCCGACCGAACATACCGCCCGTTCAGTCAAATCGTTTCTTACCAGTCAGTCAGTATCGGTGCTAGATTGGCCAGCAAATAGCCCGGACCTTAACCCAATCGAGCACCTTTGGTACGAAATCAAGAAAAAAGTAGCCACTTATCGTACCACAACTTTAGATGAACTTAATGAAGCTTTTTGTGAGGCATGGGCAAACATTCCTGTCGAAACATGCCAGAAACTGATAATGTCTATGCCACATCGGTGTCAAGCGGTAATTACTAACAAAGGTTTTGCTACTGGGTACTGATTTTACACGTAATAAAATGGAGCTGTTAAAGATATTATAATACTGCAGATTGTTAGTTTTGTTTAACTCTATTTTTCATTATAGTTTACTGTCCTTAATTAAATGTCCAGCTACAGAATTATACCTTAAAATTGAATACATGGTCAACCTTTGATATTAAATACTTTTTTTCTATTTATTTATTCTTTTATTTACAGCCATTTAAAGCATAATAATCGGACCAAATTATGCAAATAATAGTTACTGAGAAATCAATAGGGTTTTATATTTGTATGTACATAACCGGTTATTGTTCTTCACTATCTTGCATGTCCCTAATTAGTTGACCACGACTGTATATCGAATAGAAAAAAAGGGTAAATGAACGCATCTGCTAAAATGATAAGAGAAACAAACATATATCTGTAATTATTCGGATTATTTATATTACTTCAATAAAGCGTATTACATAAAGTATGTTACAAAATAATTTAAATAAAATACAGCTATACCTCTTTGCGCGATACTTCGTAGTTGAGACTGAGAAAGAGGAGACCCCGAGAATGCGATACGCTGTGTAGTGTATTTCATCTCATTCTTTAACACGTTCAATCCTACATATATATGTTTAGATTTATATATGTTTGTCTCTTTCTACGTAACGCCTCAACTTTTCGTGTTACACTTTTTGATTTTACTCCTCATAAAATTTCCGTACCGGGCCTTATAACTCAAATCGTTTCTAAAGGAGTAAACTACAAAAATTTAAGAAAGCTGTCACCTTAGAATATCTATCTATGGCTGTCACCCATCCAAGAACTGACCTGACGCCACGTTACGTAACATTATATAAATCACGTTGTTTGTATGAGGCTTCCTTAAAAAAATAATTATTATGTATTTGTTGCTATAGTGGCAACAGACATTATCCATCAAAATTTTTACTCGATATAAAGAACAACTTATCATGAAATCGGAACTGCTAAAAAAGCGTAGAATATTTGAGAGAGATTTTAAAACTAAGTTCATATTAATGTTAATTAATTGTTCGAACGATTCCTAACTATTATTTGTTCGATTCAATAAATAAGGCTTTCCAGAAATAGATCCTCAAGAATCAGAACGAATTCATATTTTACATGTGTGTGAAGCAAATAACCATTGTGTTACGGTGATTCATTCACCAAAGCCTAAGCCTGTATGTAAAGAAAACGAAAACACTGAAGGTTCACTTATCTCCCAGATTTCGGTACCTAAGTAATTCAAATCCTAGATAAAATATTTGTGTAGCGACTACGCTCTCGTGGCTCCAACCGGCGGAGTGAAAAATACCAGCATTGTATAGATGTGAATCTTATATTTATGGTACACCACTATTTATTCGGAAAGACACTCTGAATTACAATTTTCAGTTTATTGAACGGGTCAGTCCCTCTGCATCTTATTCCCCGAGCTTTTCCTACCGAAAAAAAAACAAATGCTGTTTTTTTTCTATTCTTTTCAACTTGTTCCGTCAACTAAATCAAGAACTACAAAAACAATACCAGCAGAGAACATTAATACAATGCCTTGTCACTAAGACATACATTTATGTAAATGTCATCATCTCTCAGAAGATCGTCTCTACATGAACTGACACAAATTAGTATTCCGGTCAATTTAGACCAAAAAATGAGAGTGAAGTTACATAAAGTCCCAACAAGCTGAATTTCAGTGAAATTGTTTAAAACATAATTATAAACAATGTCTAGAAGTTCCCCATCATTCCCATGCAAGAAAATTTTTTATTCAAGGTCAAAGGTTACAATAATGAGTTTATCGCGATTTTCAGCAAAACGGTAAGTTTTATCATGAAAGTACTTAAGACAAAATTATAGATCATAAAATGATCTATAAAAAATGTCTGAATACTTTTTTTCTTACGAGCCACCGTTTCTGAGATAATAACGATTCAATAAGTATAAATCTAAATTTAAAATTTTAGAAAATCCCCCAATTCCAATGTTTTATTTTCCTTAAAAGTAAAACCCCATAATATTTAGTAATTTTCACGCGATGCTCTTTCATTTGATACCCCTCTCGAGTATATTTGCAGATTTTCGGGTTTCCTTCCCCACTCTCACCCCCATAACTTTTAAACGGCTCAACCGATTTATGTTTTAAACGATTTCACTGAAATTCAGCTTGTTGGGACTTTATGTAACTTCGAATGTCTAAATTGACCGGACTATAGTAATTTAGACCAAATCATTTGTCCTTCTGGTAAAAGACTGGGTTTGTCGCTCTTTGCTCTTCATTCTAGAGCTCTTTCCACTTTCACTCCTCGTTTAATAGTAGGGAATATGCACATATTTTTTATTGCTTGAAGCGTTTCTACTATTTATTACCAAAAATATATGTATAAATAAGCGAAAAAATATATAATCAATATAATTTTAGGGCGACTTAAACGCGGCCATTTTGGTGCACAATGTTTGTTTGGCTCACAAAGTTACTAAAAGTTTCATAACATCAGGTAATAACTATGTGAATTTCATTTGACGTCATCTTTGTTTCGGCCCAGAGTTTTTGCGTTATAAATTTGTGAAAGAATATAAAAATAGCCACTTGTTGGTAATTAAGTCAGACTATGAAATTATAATAATTAAAAAAAATATAGTGTATTAGTATGTTTTTACAACAATCAGTATAAACAAGAAAAAAGAACAGACAATATTCCCTATTGTTAAAAAGAACCATCGTTATACACAATACAAGGAGAGTCACATCTCTGCTCCAAAATTATTTATTTAATCACGTTAATGGAGATGGTAATTTGCATAAACACATTTCCTACAATTTTGACACCCCCACTATGGCTGACATTTGAAATCTCTGACATGAATATTTGCTGGAATCCCAAATGAATTAACATCACATCTTGGCATGTAACGACTCTCTTGTTCTTCCCGTTTAAATATTAAACAGTCCTTTCTGATTCAAGTTGGCCCAGTTTTACTATGATGTGATTGTTGTTCTCAAAACTCATTTGCGGAATTATGTTTTAATTAACTTACACACTTATTAAATTTTGTTATACATATGGTTTTATCTGCATGAAGCGATAATGTATCTTAGGCCGTTGTCCCACCAACGACGAGAAAACGACTAACTATAGACTATTTTCTCGCTCAAGAAACGTATAAAAGATATACTTTTCGTGTAAACAAAAGAGATGCATATACAAACAGTTGATCCCTGACTGTTCACACTGCCGGCGAGCACTCGCTTCACTAGTTTGTCGCTGAGCGACAAGAGCTATGAACCACTCGCTCGGCGATACTCACGATACCCACCAAGCGATTAGAACTCACGCCGAAAGAGCAACCAGTGGTCATTTCTCTACAGTGCGTATCTGAAAGTACACGTTTTTTTATTTAATATGAGCGAGTGATGCGAGTTATCGCCTGCCTCACTCTCACACTCGCGTATAGCCGAACTACACAAATATCGGAACTATGCACTCGCTCCCCGCGTTTCACTAACTCGTTTCTAGTTCTAGCGCTACTCTTTGCTCGTTAATCGTTGCCGGTGAGACAATTAGTGCCATAAACTCGAAAGTGGTCGATTAAATTAGTTGAAAATAGTTTGAACTTAGCAAAATATTATTAACATTAAAGCAATATGCTACGGAGATAATTAACAAGTAGATATTTAAATCCAATTTAAATTTTGAATAACAATTAGCAGGTAACCTTATCATTGATTATAAAACTGGCATCGCATGCACACACAAATATTTATATAACGTTCATTTGTATATTTTCGTAAACTTCTGTTTTCCTAAGCTTAAATTTAATAAACACTGTAATTAAATTTATCTATCACGTCAAGAGAGAAATCCCTGTGTCCCAGCAGTGAGGAAATAAAATTAGGCTCCTTAAGCTTATGCTATAAATACAAACCAAAGCAATACACGTACTACTTCATTAGGAAAGTTTCTACCGATGCTTAAGTCTCTAGTATTAATAAAGTTTAGTTCGAAAAGAATCGTCTTAATTATCTGCGGAGTCCAGTAGCGGCCATCTGTCAAGTGACGTCGGACCCTATCTGGCTGAAACAAACTTGAAATGGATATACAAGGAAATAAGATATGGGCCTTAAAGTTGTAATGAGGAAATTAATCGAATTTCGCAACATTAATGGGGACAACTTTATATGGCTCTTAGATTATCTCACCTCATTTAACATTAGCTGAGGGGTTAGTTAAGATAATCTTGATTTATGACTGTATTTTTTTATTGAAATAAAATAGACGGGTTTAAGTTAGGTTATATCGGTCTGACTACATAGATATTACTATTATTCATATAAAGAAATGTCTCACTCAGACTATTATGTTTCTAAGACTGATCTATATAAATAATTACTTCTGATAAGCTACTTAAAAGGATACTTAGAGATAGTAAAACACTCTACAAAACTAAACTAACTAAACGAAAATATAAAAAAGTAAATAAATTTATTGTTCAACTATATTAATTGTTAATTTATTCAAATTTAAATTGTTCAAAAACAGTAGACCGAAATACTCTAATTTAGCATTTGCTCTCCTAATCTGAACCTCATCATTAAGGGCGTACGTATACGATTTATCCCAAAACAAACATTACGGCTTAACAAAGTAAAATATAAGTAATTCGTTAAAGAAGACATGCGGAGATGAAGGACATTATTTAACGGAATTATTTACTGAGAGTCAACATTGCGTCACTCTAAGAAATGTTAACCTATTTATTTTAATAAAGGTGATCATTCATTTTGTGTATAAACGCCAACGTTTTGATTATTGCTCCCTATTTTATTACAGTAGGTACTAAAATAATATACTGTTACTATAAGTTCTAAATATCTATATCAAACTCAATCTGGGGGCACGGCAGTGCCCCCACCAAGTCGAGCAAAATAGCGGCACGGCTGTACCATCCTTTTCTCGAAGCAATTCAGGCCATTTTCGACCCCCTGTAACTTCGTTGTGGATAAAACTAGAAGACTGAAATTTTCAGTAACCATGCAGAATTGTAAAGACACGGTATATTTCAAATTTCATTCAATTTGAACCAGTATTTTAAGAATTATAACGGGTCAAATTTCGTAATTTTGTCACTCACTCACTGACTGACTGACTGACTCACCGATCATCAAAATTCTAAGGCACTTCTAGCAGACCTAGAAGCTTCAAATTTGGAATATAAGTAGTGTTTGGTGTATGAATCAAGGAAAAACTAAAAAAATCTAGAAAAGACCGGTATAGAGGGCGCTGTTGCAACGCCACGTATATACGAAATATGAACTAAAGTATAAACAATGCGAAATATAATAAATCCAATCTAGACCGGCAAAAAGATATATTATAAATATATTGAGACTTGGCCATCGCACTAAATAATTGAATTTACACGTGTTTCAGGGGATTGAATTAACACGTGTTTTCAGGCGATGGCCAAGTCTTAATATATTTATATAAAACATTAAAGAATTTTGAGACGAAATTTGAAGACTTGGATTTACTTGGATCTCACAACTTTTTACCGCAGAACAACTGAGTTGCGCGACTTGGTTTTTTTGACAAGTATTGTTTTTGATGGGATATAATTTTACGCGTATTATAGGATACCTAATAGAAATTTAATCGGGATAAAATTACATGATTTAAAGATGTCTTGTAGTTCGGTCTACGGAGAACAATATGCAAGATTTAAAAAAAGTTAGTTGTAAGGTAAGAATTTTTATTTTTAACCAGAAGCCTCGTTAAATTATTTATCAAGCAATATACGAGTTATAGTAAAATAAACAACAAAAAGAAAGAACTATTACGATCAAGCTCAAAGACGCATCATTATTTGTCGATGTTTACGTAAAATTAGCAACCGTCTAGTGGTTTAATTAGAAAAAATAAACTAAGAAATAGCGCCAAATCCGTCCGTCTCAGCTTTAGAAATATTTCGGGGCACAGAACTTAATTAGCGTGTTTTCTTTGATTACCAGCCATCAGGCGCCGGCTGCTACCAACTGCTCCGCTCAGGTGACTTGGGGAATATCACGCTCACAACAGAAACAGGCCGACAAATAGACAAGAAAAATCAAAACAAAACCTTTTAGTGTAAAAAATACTTAAGGATAACTTGAGAACTACTTCCAATGATGGAATACATTTAAATGGGACAAATATGTGGTGTCTGATAAAATTTGAGTTTTTGAGGATTTGGGTTTTATATATATGATTATTTCAAAATACTCCTATCTATATTATAATACTATATCGTTCTCCGCGTCGATGCCGACCCCACTATCAAGTTTGGCGCCCGAATGAGGCTTGCAAAGTACATTTTGATAAGTTAAGCTTTGTTAACACGCTCCACTAACCCAACTTATCTTATCAAAGAAACAGGATAAAAATCTATTCAACTGTTTGGGAGCTACGAGAAACGATGTCACAGGAAGATGTGCAGACCTATACACAATAAACTTATAACACCCTGTTTTGCTGCGGGGGTTAACAAAACACGCTTACTAGACGTACAGCTTTCGGTCTAAAAGAAACAAAGGTATGCTTGCCTTAAGGTGACTCGTTATACTTAACTAAATTACAACATTCGCCGTCCGATGTAAGAATACTAATAACAACAGTACAGAACTCAGGTAAATCGGCACTTACCAAGCTGGGGCAATTACAGAAAATGGTACACCGAGTCCATTTCTACTGAAAAGGGTAAATTCTTTAACAGGTACAATTGTGTGCTTCTTCTAAGATATTACAATGTCTTTAATGGAGTTTTTACCTGTCCTCTGAAAAGAAAAAATCAATCATCTTTTATTTTTTCTTCGTTATAACGAACGATATATTTCCCGTGATAAACACGGTAAGTACCTACCCTAATTTAGCCTTTCAAGGTTATCGGTTCTGTCGTTTTGCCGTTAAAGTCGGATAAACAAATATACACACTCGCACTCACTACACTTTCCCATTTATAATATAGGTAAGTAAATGGATTTTACTACTGAATCGGTGGAAAGTGTTATCATATTTAAATTATTTATACCATGCAATAAAGATACTTTTACTTTTACTTTACTTTTACATGGCAAACGAAAATTGTAACTTCATTCGATTCATAGAGTTATTGGACAAGATAAAATTCTACTGTATTCAGTAAAAAAATCCTGTGGTGCGCGGCGGGCTTTGGACCCACGACCTTCAGAATTAAAGTCGAGTGTTCTCCCGCTTAGCCAACATGGCTTGCGTAAACACTTTAAATAAATGGAGTTTTCGAAACAAACGTAGATAAGACGCAACTAAAACGGTATAATTCAACACCAACAGCATTTCTAGTAGCAACGTTGCAAACACTCTTAGATGTATTTTGCCAAACAAGCACAAGAATAACAGAAATTTCCAGTAACACAACCCATTGTGAACGTAGAATGTTCACATAATATTGAGATACAGTCTCCCAAGGGTAGACGAGATATTTGCTCTCAAATCAGTCGTTTAAATAGAACTGTTTCGTTTTTTCTTCTTTCCGCGCTCAAATCCAATTCTCTCAGCACCTGAAATACTTTTATGTAACGTTTACTTTGTTCGTTGTACAAAAGGAGGTATCTACGGAAACAGTTTAATCTGATTTCATTAGGAACAAGGAATTATTCGTGTTTTACAGTTAGTCGCGTTGAAGTTTATAAGAAATACGTGCTGGAAGTACACTCGATCATTCCAAAGCTCATCGGGAAAAAAACATGTACACGTTTAACACGTGATTTAACGGTGAAGGTAAATAAAGTAAGAAAACTTACATGTTCTGAAAATTTTATAATTACTTGCGTTTTACTTTAGAGAAAAAAGAAGTGTTGGCTGCAGGGCATAGTTTTACCTCAATCACAATGAGGGAGCTTGCCAGTACTCACAACGCATGGCAGTTAAAGTTATGAGTTAGTTATTAAGTCTTGTTTTTTTAAGGTTAGTGGAATAAAGAGGCTTATTATTATTATTATTTATTAAGTCTTGTGGTACAAGAAGACGCCACTTCCCATATTCTGCTTTGATATATATATATTTTTTAAAGTGACGATATGGTCACAGATGGAGCATGAAGACTTAAAAGGTAGATGGCTTATCCGGACCACATTGCGAAACTTTATACATATTACATTTAAATGATTTTAATAAGTGATAAATGTGGGATTTATCACTTATTAAAATCATTGCAGTTTAAACTATTTTCAAATTTTATGCAGAAAAAAATTAAGACACATCCGTAACCTTCAAGTAAGGATGGCCTCAGAATCCTGTACGCGAAGGTATCGGAAGTGTCTTAATTTTTTCTGCATAGATATTTAAAAAATTATACATTACATTTATATTTAAAACAATAATGAAACACATGTGAGACCATACAATTCTGCATTCAAAAATTTCTTAAATTTTGACATTATGCACCAAAACATCTAACAAATATCTACTCACGTGATTTAAAAGCAAACTCGGTTTTTGGCGAACGTTTAAGGCGTGCACGTGATTGCTTTGACATAGTCGGCACAAAGCAACTGGAAAGCTACAAGCAAATTCGGCTGGCCTTTTTATTTCTCAAATAAAAGGATTTTCTACCCTTAAGCGTGGTTGTTTACATTATTTTTGTAGTGTATTAATTTTACCTCTGAAACGCATTGCAAATCGAAGTCATGTTGATTTTTATGTTTTATTACATGGAAAAGGAAAATAGCACAGTTGGTGATATTATACTAAATGAAAGTTTTAAAATTAAATTCACTGCTAAAAGTTTAAAGTTTAGTTAAGTTTAGTTTAGTTAAGTTTAGTATTTTAGGAATAAATATAAAAAGATAAAAGTGCGTAACCTATAATTTATTTTATGCGGACACACACATATATAAGTACATACTAATATTATTAAGCTGAAGAGTTTGATTGTTTACTTAAACGCGCTTATCCAAGGATTTATCCAGGGGGCCATGTATTTTTACTCGACAAAATAGCCTATAGCATTCCTTCGATCTGGAGCTGAAATAATTTTACCGAGTGAAAATACCTTGGTTCCGCGGAAACAATGCATAAAAAACGGGTCATGTCGTGGCGTGAAAAGCTAGTTTGTTATATTTATGTGTTTTCTACTGAAAGCTCCACAATAAACTTGTTATATTTTGAGAACATTTCGTATGAGAGAATGAAGCATAGATTCACAAAATATTGTTTTGTCTGACTCTCTCCCAGTAAGACTGCAAAACAATATCATATCAAACGCAAGAATATGAAAGTTCACAACGTAAACAACAGACATAAGTACATAAAAGTAATTAGACCACATTCTTATACCGCTCATTTACCAAATTGCAAAAACCCTATAAACGGCAAAACTAATTTCGTCCTGATAATCGTGATAAAGCAACAAAATAAAAAAAAGAGGCGTGAAAAGCTAGTTTGTTATAATATTTGTGTGTTTTCTACTGAAAGCTCCACAATAAACTTGTTATATTTTGAGAACATTTTGTATGAGAGAATGAAGCATAGATTCACAAAATATTGTTTTGTCTGACTCTCTCCCAGTAAGACTGCAAAACAATATCATATCAAACGCAAGAATATGAAAGTTTACAACGTAAATAACAGACATAAGTACATAAAAGTAATTAGACCACATTCTTATACCGCTCATTTACCAAATTGCAAAAACCCTATAAACGGCAAAACTAATTTCGTCCTGATAATCGTGATAAAGCAACAAAATAGCAATTTGCTCGACCGTAAAAATAATTGAGTTCAAACTGCGTTCAGGCAATAAAAAGCGTGAAAGCAGGCCCAATAACCTTTAGCTGGGTTAACGTGGGAAGCAAGCAGCTGGCTAGTGAGGAATAGAGCAGCTATTAGGCTCGCACCACGTGAGCCGGCGGAACGACCCGAACTTAGGATGCCCCATTACCAGGATTTCAAAAGATCGTTTCATTACTACGCAAATAAATTTTGCTATTATTGAAATGGTTTATTTTCGTTTTATTATGAAGTATTTTCAAGTAAAGTAAAATAATTTATGTGCGACTTCTTTTTAAACACACGATTTAGAATGAGGAGGAACGTAAAAGAACGTGAGTCACCGACATAGCCAAATTAATTAGCTCACTAAATGGAGATACGTAGAAGAACTCGGGTTACCGACATAGCCAAGCGAATTAGCTCACTAAATTGGCAATGGGCAGGCCATGTAGCATGTAGAGCTGATGGTCGATGGGTCCAGAATGCTCTCGAGTGGAAAAGAAATCGGCAAACGCAGCGTATGGCGTCCACAAACGAGATAGACGGAAGACCTCGTGAAGGCAACGGGCTCACCGTGCTAACAGGCTGCTACCGACCGAAGTTACTGAAAGTCTTTGGGGGAGGACTATGTCCTATGTGAATATGATGATGATGATTATGATGTAGTCATTCAATATGAGTAGATTTATGTACATACAGGTCGCCCCAAAACCAAAACACGAAAGTATTTCAAATACCTACTAAGTTTTTGCTTCATGAAATTATATTTAATGAAAATAATATATTGCATAATAATAAAACATAAAAAGATAGGCAATGTTTTGATATCACATTTCTGTATTCCTGAATTATTTTAGTTATAACTTCAACATCGGTGGGCTCAAATGGTCTGATAATACTTAATAATGGCATGACAAAATGAAATTACGTTTTTCGTTGATTAATAAATTAATAATAAATATATCCGGATAAACCACACAACAACCTCAAGCCCCGTGGTACAATATAAGCTTGTGTTACGGGTACTCATCATCATCATCATCATCAGCCTATATTAGTCCACTGCTGGACATAGGCCTCCCCAAATGAGCGCCATAGTGCCCTGTTCTCGACGCATCCAGCATCTGCCTGCAGTCTTTCGCAGGTCGTCATCCCACCTGGCCGGAGGGCATCCTACACCACGTTTACCAGGTCGCTGTCTCCACACCAGGTTTACCCCAACGGTTATCAGTTCTTCGTACGACATGACCGGCCCACTGCCACTTCAGCTTGCTAATCCTATGCGCTAAGTCGGTAACTTTGGTTCTCTGTCGGATGTGCTCGTTCCGCATTCTATCCTTCAGAGAAACTCCGAGCATAGCTCTCTCCATAGCTCGCTGCGCGACTTTGAACTGGTGGATCAACACTATCGTAAGTGTCCACGTCTCGGCACCGTACGTCATTACGGGTAGAACGCACTGATTAAAAACTCTCGTTTTCAAGGATTGCGGTATGGATGACGGGAAGACTTGACGTAGTTTACCAAATGCTGCCAAGCCCAACTGAAACCTCCTCTTAGCCTCCTTATCAAAATTGTTTTTCCCCAGCTGCAGAATCTGCCCGAGGTAGGGGTATTCGGAAACAACTTCGAGAAGGTGCTCATTTTCGACGATCGGTCTTGGCTCAATTTGTTAATTAATAATAATAATAATAATTTATTTAATAATAATAATTTATTTATTTCCACAAATAAAATAATTTCACATAAATCACCATTTACAATCAACCTTAAAATCAAATTACAAACTATGAAAAATAAATTAGTGCAATCTAGATTGAATATGGTGAGCCGTAGATGTCTACGCTAGACTAGAAAAGCCTGTGTTATAGACATCTGCGATTCCCCCTCTATGAATCCAAATTTATTAAATGTATAACATGTTAATATGTTTTTTACAGGTACAGTATTTAGCTCCGTGATTGTATCTTCTATTAAAAATGAAATGAAATTATAGAATAAAAATAAATCAAATGTAGATGGTAAATAGATAAAACATTATTAGACTCATTTCAATTTACAATAATTTTACAATACATTTATTAAAATTAATTTAAAGTATCTGTTTGATCGTGTGTGTGTGAGTGTGCGTGATATATATGTGTGTGTGTGTGTGTGTGTGTGTGTTGTGTTGTGTGTGTGTGTAAGTGTGTATGAGTGTTCGTCTATCTGTGTGCTTGTAAAACAATTACTTTATTATTTTAAACAAATCTTCTGTCTCTTCATAAGAATAATTACCTAGAACATTATTTATATGCTTTTTAAACTGGAACGAACTCATAACTATTAAAATTTCGAATTTAGAAAACTTATTATACAAGAAGGGACCCAAAAAGAAGCCATACTTCTTTACAAACGCGGTATTGTGTTGATCCAATTCGAATACTTTATCCTTACGGCGTTTGCTAACGGTAGTGGGTCTTAGTTTATGTTGTTTAACAAGAGTTTTGGAAACATACAGCTGACGAACCGTGAGCACATTAGCAACTTTGTATAATTCTTGTGTAGAGAATCTGTATGGCAAGAAGTGAATGACTTTAAGCACAGTACGTTGCGCTCTTTCTAAAGGTAACATAGTTGACTTAAAAGTACCGCCCCAAGAGTCTATGCAGTAAGTTATCAGACTTTGACATAAAGAGAAGTAAATTATTTTTAAATTTTGTGAATGTGTGATATGTCTTATATTTTTGAATATGGCAATTAGTTTACGAACTCTGTTTGTTAACATTTTTATATGATTTTCAAAGGATAGGTGAGAATCTACTAAAATACCTAAGTATCGTATAAAGTCTGTTTTTTCTAACGATTCACAGTCACATATGCCTTTGGGATTTTTATTACAGTATAAACCATTTTTATGTGCAACTAGGCTAAGATGGCTTCTAACATTTTCTTGTTTACTTTTTATCGAAAATTCTATGTATTTTGTTTTACCCGCATTCAATTTTAAAAGATTAAGTGATAACCAAGTGTTAACAGTGTCAAAGCCTTTTTGTGCATTAAAATATGTAGATTCCCAGTCTTTGTCGCTAAACACAAGAGCCGTATCATCAGCGTAGGTAAATACAGCCCCGTTATGTAGTTTCACATTGCATAACTCATTTATATAGATGAGAAAGAGAATAGGACCCAGTATACTGCCTTGAGGCACCCCATGTGAGACAGGTAAAAATAGGCTTGTGAAATTACCAATTTTAACGGATTGTTGTCTGTCAGAGAGGTAGTCTTTAAACAATTGTAGCTGTACTCCCCTAATACCGTCTCTCTCTAGTTTATTTACCAGAAGTGGGATAGACACCGTGTCAAATGCCTTGGCTAGATCTAAAAATATTCCAAGGCATTTGTCTCCAGAATCCAGTACCTTCGCTACATGATTTGTAAAGTCATTTACTGCATTAGCTGTTGAAAGGTTTTGCCTAAAACCATACTGACTATTGGATAACAGAACATTGTCTTCATAGTATTTAACCAATCTATTTTTTAATAAGCGTTCCAGTATTTTAGAGATAGTTGGAAGGATTGATATGGGTCTATAGTTTGAAATTTGATCCTTATCTCCGTTTTTAAATATTGGAATAATAATCGATTTTTTAAATGCTTTTGGAAAAACTCCTTGAGCCATTGCTAAATTACAGACATGAGCGATGGGCTCAACTAAGATCTTTTTATTCTCTTTTATTATTCGAGAAGATATATTGTCATAACCAGCTGTAGATGTGTTTGCTAAAGAATCTATAATACTATTTACTTCTGCCAGATCGGTTTCCAGCAGAACAAATGATTTAACAGGTGTATCTACAGCATGACTTATTGATGACGAGTGGGCATTATTAAGTGGACGCATATCATTAGATATGTCTTTCCCCACATTAACGAAGTGATGGTTAGCATTGTTGACAATTAAACTAGGATCTTGTTTGTTAGAAAAAAGCTCAAACGAATGATGACCTGTAACTACACCGCGGCCCGATATCATATTTATGGCTTTCCACATATCCCTACTTGTCTTAGCCTGACAGACTAGTGAGCGTTCATACACAAGTTTTAACTTACGCAGCAATCTTGTCAAATAATTCCTATATCTAACATACGTGACTCTAAGAGTATTATTGATTGGATCTTTATTTAACCTTTTATGTAAATTATCTCTGTTTTTCATGCATCGTAAAAGACCAGTCGTAATCCATGGTTTCATAGGAGCTCTTTTTTGTGATAATTTAAGGAGTGTAGTATTAGATGTTATAATTTTCGTTAAAGCAATTGTTAAGGTATCGGCGGCAACGATACAGTCCAAACAATCAACAACACTTTGAAAGTGTTCCTGTCGCAAGTCGGCACTTATACCTTTATAATCAATTTTGGAAACATTAGAAGGTAGGTTATGTCTAAACTTGTCATTTTTTGTGTTTAATGACAGAATTAGTGTTGAATGATCCGTGAGACTGTTGTCGACCACAAGAGTTTTAGAATTTAGCCTAGTTTTCAGAACTACATGATCAATGCAGGATAGCTTTCGAGTTGCTAGTGTATGCGCGGGGAGTAGCCCATGTGAGGCCATCATATTAAGATATTCATGAGCACGGCGATCTGTTGTATCTGGTCGTATATCGATATTAATGTCACCCATGATGATTATGGTTTTGTAATGGGACAGAGTGCTAAGTAAATTATCAAGTGATTGAAGAAAACCGTCAATCCTGCTGAAAGCAGGAGGTCTGTACAGTGCGATCAATACAATATCAGTTTTGACTGATACAACTATACAATTACTATCCGAGAAAACAGGTTCCGAAATTTTACAGTCTAAGTTGGATTTAGTGTAAATGACTAATCCATCATTTTGGTTATACAATTTACTTGATTTAGTTACATTATAATTAGGCAACGAAGGAATTATATGACTCTTAGAAAGCCAAGCCTCAGATAAAACTATGATGTCATTTTTTACTGCAATCCTACTAAGTAGTGTGAGAAAACCATTGAAGTTATGATTAATGCTTCGTATGTTCTGTGATATAATATTCAATTTTTCACCCGATGAACATCCAGCTAGATTAACCGAACAGTTTTCTGGAGCACAGTGAACGGCAGATGACATAGAAAAATCATCAATTTGGCGTTCTACTAGATTATTAGCCTTATCCATCATGAAACAATCAAATTATAGTTAAATAGTTCTAATTTTAAGTACCAGAACAAATTCTGGAGCTCCTGATGGTAGCAGATGATATCCTTAGTAATAGCAATCTCAGTTCTTGCAGCGAGGTGTTTTTGTAGAAGTAGACCTAAGCAACAAGAATCGTTATTGTTTGTTGTATTGTATGTATTGTTGTGATCTGAAGTGTGTATATAGATTCTGTTATAATGTATGTAATATGTGTGTGAAATTCTATAAATTGAGTGATTAAAATACGAATAATAAGAACAAAGATGAACAGTATTAGAATAATAGCATGCATATAAAATGATTACATTAATAGCTAGACAAAATAATAAACCTAGTCATATTTTGTTTTCTAGTTTTTTGATATCAGCTTCATTGTTGATTCTTATAAGTGCTGAACCATCTTTTTGCCGAAGATATACAAAGCCATTTGCTGTCCAGCAGTGGAGAAATCCGTTAGAAGCTTTATATTCTCGCGCAAGTCTAAAAAGCTGTTTTGTTTTAAAGGTTAGTGAGTCTGATATGAAAACAGGTTGAGCATTTCCATTAATTTTAAGATGACTAGTGTTGAGTTTGTCACTACCTCTGCGTTCCTTGTTAAACTTCTTGGCCGCGCTTAAGAATGACTCTTTTATCAGAACTGTTGAAAATTCTACAGTAATAGGCTTGTTTGGAGTTTTTTTATAGCCTTGTTGTCTATAAACGTCTTTGATTTCATTTTCATCAATTTTTGTTTTGATAACCGTCCCTAGTCTAAGAACCGTTTCGCGCAGATGTTGTTTTGAATCTGCAGATCCTATTTCACCATCAGTAATTGGCATATTTCTAATTTCAAGACAAGTACTTTTAGCCTTTCGCTCTAAAATGTCAATAGAGCGCTCCAACGAATTAATATATTCCTTATCTTGTTGCCTCTCTTTCTCCAGTTTCACAATTTTGTCGGCACATTCAGTTTGCTTCTCTATTAAAAATTCGATTGATCTAGTGAGCTCTGAGACAGAAAATTGCACTGACTCATCAATACTTTTCCGCAGAGAAGCAAACTTTTTTCCTTGTTCTTCGGAAAATTTGCTGAACAGTAATCTCATTTCATCGATTATCATATTTTTGTCCAAGGTATCATGTTTTCTCTTTACTCTTTTGGACGAAGAATCAGTCAAATTCTCTAGATCTTGAGTTTTTTGTGAAAAAATAGCAAAGTAGGACGAGTCTATTTCAGTGTGTGAGTTTTTCGTCCCATCTGTGGAGCTTAAGGCTTCGGGTGTCGGCGTTGTAGGGGGAGTTCGTTTTAGTGGCATTTGGTGTATTTTTATTTTAAATCAAGAATGAATAAAATTAATCTATACTCAAATCGATTCGATAAAATCGTAAAATTTATGCCTCTGCCGAATCTGTGGCGTAGTAAGATCTGTCAATGTCAAAGTCAGTTTGCCCGTGTCACTCGAGTTTGATTGATAGATGTGTTCATCAAAACAACAACAGAAAAAATATGGAGTTTGCCGGAAGTTTTTTGTTTTTACTTCGGTATTGCGGGTCAAAAATCAGCAGAAAACCAAAATGTCCACTAGGGCCTTCTTGGATTCGCGATAAAGTTTTGGCAAGAAGTCCAATGTTGAGCTGCTGTGACGATGTTGTATAGTAAATAATTGTTTACCAGTGGTAGGCGCTCGAGAAAATTCCCAGGAAGTTTGGTTTCAGCAGGTATTTTCTTTTGTAACAAATTGATTTTGAGACACTGCGAATAACACGTCTGCTCGAGATGCGAGACCGGAAGGGTAAAAAATTAATATCTGATATACATCTGATGATATAATAAATATAAGACTCATACTAATAAATAGTTTTTTTATTAAAAACATATTAAAAATATGGGGTAGGATTTGAAAAGATCGTTTTTCCAATTATATAGACAGTTGAAATTTTGACATCGCTCTAACTAACGGCTTATGAAAACATATTAACTAAAAACACAAACCTAATAGAAATGCCTTAAATGATCTGAACACAAATCACTCTATTAAGAACTTTAACTACTCTAACAGTTACTATAAAAGTCCTTAAGTATAGACAAGAACAGTTCTCCCACTAGAAAATGAAGACTAGTGTTAAGGGCATCTTTACAGCACGCCAGGGAGACGACTAACCGTAAGTTATGACGGCATTTGCTCCACCCTTATGAGGAAATACGACAGTTCTGCACTGAGACGGAGGGTCTCTATGATTGCCTAAAGTTAAGCTAGGTACAGAGGTACATAAACTTGTCGTACCAAACCCCGGAGTAAGGAATTTATTGAGAATTATTGGGTGCTGGGTTGTTCGACCTCCACAAAGTTTTATCCAAGAGGTTACTTTACAAACCTTCTTTGTCTACGAATATTACTGAACCGGTAATACTGCTATAAGAATTCGAACTCTAGTGTTCACGGCAATTTTTAATAGGATTTTAGCAATCATATGCCTTTTTTGAATCCACGTAAAAGTGCACTCCAATCAGTTGAACAATCGCATAAATCTAACAAATTTGCTTTAGGTAAACATTTCAATAAAATTCATAAATCGTATACATTTGAAGAACAGTTTGAACAAGAGCTGTATGCATTATCTTCTAATCCGTTATTTTTGTAAACACAGACTCATTATGCGCCGTGCGTCGTCAGTACTTAGGACATCCCTGCAAGCATTAAAGCATGAATTTAAGATGAGCATTTTCCCGTTTCAAATAATGGGCACAAACGGTTTTGCCCTGGCTGAGGAATCAATTACGGCAAACGGTTTCAATATCGGCAGTGTAGCACTGAGACGGCCATTGTAGGCTGAATGGTGATCTAATATTCATCGCTGACAGACATGCTATCTACGTAGCATATATTGAAGTCCTCACTTCCCTATTGAAACCAGTTACATCCCTTTCAAGCGTATCTTAGTATGTAGGATATAATAATTACATCTATTATAGTACGATGTCCTATAGACAGTAGTTAATAATATCAAAGAGACTAACCCACCCCCGGCCTTGGGGGTGGGTTATTTTACAGGCGGCCTTATCAAAGTAAATATTTCTAGGTAGGGTAGGCCATCAATGGATAGATATAGACAAAAAAATATTTTTGCAAAAAAGTAAGGAAACTATTGACGGACAGCATCAATACATTGTAGAGGTACATTGCCCCAAATCATATAGACGTCGGACTCTGGCATTTTATATAGTCCTTTTAAATAAGCTCAAATACACTGCAAGAGCTAGCTTGGGTTTTTTCAATGGATTGAATTAGAAAAGAGATGAGAGTGACTGTTAGCCAATCTACTAAATATATGAATACTAAAAATGCAATATTATTACTAAAATGATACTAAGGTAAAATGGTTTTTATTTAAATAAATATTAGTGATTTATGTGAGACTTGTTTTTTAATATCAACTAACAGATTTTTTTTCTGGTTAGGTAATTATAAATTATTTTACGTTAGACCGATAAAAAAATATATATTCCTAGAAAAACTCCACCACCTGTGGAAAGCTTTGTTACAAGTACACAAAAGCCGATAGGTACACAAAAGTCCTGCCCATCAAAGTCGTAATGCATAACTAACCACATCACAGCGGCAATCTGCAATACCTGAATATGGCCAAAGCGTAATACGTAATTAGATACAGCGATGCTCCCAGGGTCTGCCTGCATGCATTATGCACGAGCCCAAATTGAATGTGCAGTTAGTTGCGTGGATTAATCCGCGTCATACAGGCCACACGACCGCTGTGAATTTTACTCGTCAGCGGTTTAGCACGGCTCAGGCTCATGTGAGAATATTTGATTGAATGACTGTTTTAACAGATTTGTGCTTTTGACTGGATTTCAGACGCATTTGCGTATAATAATTAGTAAGCCATTTTGGTAGAGGCGTAAAAATAAAATAGGATCAATTCAACAGCGTCATTGCGTATAGAAATTTTTCTTTTTTTTAATATTTATTATCTAAGTTACCACAAAAAATACCCTAATTTTATATGTAGGTGCGAGATTTCTGAGACAGAGATCCTTCACAGACAACAAGTTGAACAAAAATGTTTCAACTACATTTTGCGTACGGCTTGGCCAGCGTAAATTTGCAGAGTCGTAATAAAACCCACGGGAAAAAAGGGGTTTCCCAGGATGAAACCTATCCTAGGTCCTCTTCAGTACTCTCACAGGGTTGTATATGCAGTATTTGAAGTAGATTGTTTGAGTAGATAATGTGCAAATAGTGCGATAAAATCAAACAAACTTTGTACATGTTTTTATTTATGGTTGGTGTAGTTTTGATTTTAATAAATAATCTTGAATTCTTAAATAATTGCAATGGAAAAATGTTACAAATTTTAACATTATACATACATCCTTATAACCCGATGTCACTCACATCGGGTTATAAGATTAAACTGAAGAGTTTGTTTAAAAAATGCAGCTTACATTTTAACGACAAAAACCCAAAGCTTTTTCCATCAAAGCGGCAGTCATCAATATGCTTATGAAACTTTCAAAGGTGTTCTGCAATTAGGCCAAACTTCGACTCTGAGAAAGGCGCCTCGATAACGAAGGTATAAAATACAATATCATGTAAATGTCCTTGTGAAAGCCGAAAGTTTAGAAGAAGAGACTAATGAATGAGATAGATGAACACCAAGTCCTCGTATCTCGGGCTGAATGAAGCCGATAATTAAAAATGGTCATGCCTTAAATAAAGTATATAACATGAGATATTCGTTTACAGTCAGGTCTTAAAATAAACATAAACAAGACTAAAGTGAAGTCGAATGTCGAAACATTTAACTCGGTAAACTACTCGTACTTTTATTTTTCTGCATATGTTTTATAATTGAAAAGTAATAAGGATTTTGGAAGATTTAAATAATAACCAATTTAGTTATGCGCCTTGGTGTGAAATTGTCTTAAGCTACATTGCTATTACACCAATCAGATGCTTGCTAATGTACTTCGCTACTATTTGGTGATTGCGTGTGAAATGTATATATGTGCATAGCTTAGTTCAGAAAAGCCGAAAAGAAGGCCGCGGCAAGATATTACAAAAAGGTAAATAAACCGAATAAAAGTTTTTCCTTCTTGCGTATGTAATATATAAAAAATTACCACCTGGCTCGCCAATGGCGGGAGGAACGGACGCCGAAAGATTATTGTTCTCATCCACGACTGAGATTACCTCGGACCGCGTTTAACCGTGAATTATGATAGCCTTAGCTACAGTTCAACACTGCACTGCGAAGAAGAATCTTATCTGTTCCGCAGTAAAGGTAAAAACAGGAACCTACTTCAATTTAACGAGAACGGCACACGGTTTAGATTTTCGTTTTGAAATATTTTTTGTGTTTACGAGCAAAGTGCCTTTTAAGTGCCTCACAGGTTTAAACTTTATTGTTTTTAATTATTTTAGTCTTTAGCCAAACTTGTAGGTGAACTTCTGATATAACACTTATTTTATTTTATATTGTGTTTATTTACAAAATGATTGATTAAAGTTAATTTTGTTCTTTAATTCAACAAAGAAATGATGAATGAACTATTGCGATATTATGTACCAATTGTAATATCAGAAAAATAATTAGATAATAAAAAAGGAATTACTGGACAGTTAACACAGCATCAACTAACCCCAAACAAGGCAGAGCATGTACTATTATGTTAGGTTACTGATATACTACATCCTTTTTTTGTAATTTTATTTTATATATAACCATAAATACATATTAAAGCCCTATATTCATAGTGCGACCCAACATTCTCTCGTGCTCAATCTAGTTGGCGTCTATGAGAAAATACGGCGGCTACGACGCCACGAGGGTGCAAGATTGCGGATATTTAGCAGGTCCCGGTATGGACCGGTTAGCAAGGATTGACAAACAGACACAATATCACAACACTGTAAATTGACACGGGTTAAGTTAGAATTACTACACGCACGTGGACCAAGGCTGTGTTTTCTACGCCAAAGGATTCTTGGCTTACATTTATGTATAATATTATTATGTATCAGTCTCTACATAAGCGACGTTCGTGGTCTTAGAGACTGGACGTATTAAGACAGAAAGTCGCTTAAGTAGAGACTGAATAAATTAATAACCGACTTGGTATTACATGGATCTCACAACTTTTTACCGCAGAACAACTGAGTTGCGAGACTTGGTTTTTTTGATAAGTATTGTTTTTGATGGGATTCCCAGTTGTTACCACTATTAGTTTTAACTACTGAGGATGAGCTCAACTTAATTTTACGTGCTAAGTGGTAGTTGTACCTACTTAGCGTGTGGCATTAAATTTAGCACCTTTAATTAATGTTGAGTAATAATAATACTTTCCTAAATGGCCGATAGATTAATTTGGTAAGATTAAGATACAAATAAAATAATTTCCATGGCGGGCGATAAATAATTTAATGATTGGTGAACTTAATCGTTTGATTTAAATATAAGTGAACTTCCAGTTTTGTTCAAAAATCTTAAATTTGGCACACGGCAAAATTATCTTTGTCTTACAGTTCATGAATCATTCGTTCATACAGCTGATTATTCGTGTCTCGAGGCAGGAAGGCAGCGAAATGTAAAAACTATCCATGCTACTCAGAGATTAACTAGGTTCAATACAAAGAGATCTTGTTATCTCAATCTCACCTACAGTGACCGCGAAGAAAGTGACTGATAGGATAGTGTTTACATTGTTCCGGCGAATGCTAGCGCATCCTCCCGCGAGCTAAAGATGTATTAGTTGGATGCAATATAAAAAATAATATTAGTCCGATGGTAAGATTATAAAAAAAAATAACTTAAATTTTTTTTCTAGCAAACGAAAAATTTAAACGTGACATTGAAGGGTCGCTTTAAGTCACTAGAAGGTACGATTTATTACTAGCGGGAGATGCCACAAGCCCCCACTCCGGGACTGAGATGCTTAGTTTGTTAATACTTTTTTTTAATGACTAAACCAAAAACTATTTGTGGTCTTATAGTCTAAATGGCCAATTTGTTTTATTTAGTCGTCTCGCTTATTACGACTGTAGAGAATATCTAATATTTTTTTAAGGCTTATCTAGCCTTTATTTGACCACAATCTCACCTGATGTAAAGGGACGATGTGTATCTCAAGGCTTCTCCGGGCCACATTACGAAACTCGAAAAAATCGCTTCACGCACTGGCCCAGCCCGGAGGATGGTGATAAGCCCCGGCCGAAGCCTACCACCAGAGACTGTTCTTAGCACCAACCGGAGGTCACGGATTCAGAGGGTTACCACTTGTGGACGTGAACAGTACAGTGAACAAAACTTCCAAAATAAAATGGGTAATCATTTATGTATGGCCATGTTAGTGCAAACCTATGGTGCCAACTTGCTTGGAATCTGTGAGACAGGCAGCACTGCAGCGTAACATTGCTGTAGCACCAGTTTGGAATCATACCATAAGATAAATTATGTATTTAGTTCTTGATTAGTTCCGATGTAGTAGCAGTCAGCAGTAGCACCTCCAGTGCTGGACACAAGACATTACAAACTTCCAGTTATTTCGTTTAGAGGTGGACTGCACCTTGTACCTGCGGCCTTTACCAGGCCACAAGACGGCCTACCCACTAACTACAACTTCCGTTTGATTACCTCGTTGACCAGCGTTCTGCAACGTCCAAGTCCATATTTTTCCTAGCACGATTGTAGGTCTTTGGTTGTAACTTGTAAATTAAAATGAATTTCATTAAATTGTACTATCTTTGGTCCACAATAGAACTAAAGTAAGAAATTAATTATCTTTTGAAGAGATTTCAGTGTATTGAATTACTCGTAAATAGATTATTTAAAAATGAACAATTTCAAATCAAATTCTTTCTGAGTTTTACGGTTGAATAATTAAATTCTATAATACTCAATTATGTATAAAATTCTATATCACTCTCTCAATACGAAAAATATAAATGTTTAAAAAACTGTAGGCAACCTTATCTAGTGGTATTTACTCTCAAATTCAAATTCAAATTTCTTTATTTGCACAAACATAAGTAAAAAATCTCGAATTCATTCATTCCCTATTCAGCAAGAACTGCATTCATACAAAACTGTTTGCAATATAATGAAAACTTACCAACTGAGTTTATTTTCCAATCCAAAGTTCATTCAAAATTAAGTTGTTTGAGATGCCCTGCAGGCAAATGGAATTGCTTTTCTCAGCACCTCGACTTAAGAACATTATCATACTTACTTTTACCGCTAACATTTTGTCATTAACACGGCAACAGGCATGTTACAATCAATTTTGGGAATTATGAAAGTGAAATTGCATTAAAAAAAATGGCGAGAACCAGTAGAGACTTCCTGTATAGTGGCTAAAAAATAAAACATGTAGCTCAAAAAAATCCGTTAAATGAATAATTATTTGATCTAGAAAAACATACATATGATTATGATTGTTTTCCCAAAAATCAATAACCTATAATTTTATTGAAAATACTTGTGGCGGCTTGGCACCCTGGTATTAATATTTTCCTTATCATAAGTATGCATAAAAATATTAAATTAAACATTGTACGCTATGGGTGTATTGATCCTGCAGCCTGATTATAGACTAATGTATTGTTTTAGGTTTTTAATTATGTGTGCAATAAAGAATATTTATCTTAACTTATCTAATGTAAGCATGAATACACCTACTTATTATGACTATGGAACATGATTTGATTTAACAGTTCAATGTAGAATTCACTTGTAATAAATACACTTTGTAATAAAAATTGTGTCATAATACTTATAACCAGTCCGATTTAGAAACCTGTCGCAACACTGAAATCACAATCTTCGCTAAGGTAAATATAGTTGTTAGCCCATAGAGTTTACTTACGTTTCCTTCAAAGAGGGTGGAAGCGATCATCGAGAAAAAATCGAGAAGTATCCTCGCCGGATGGTTTTGACAGTCGGGACACATCGCAACCTGAACGATTTACATATTACGTGACACTTTTACAAAAGTCGCCATTGACTCGTCTGATAGACTGAGACATCGAAGGGCGATATTGTTTTTTGAGCCCGTGACGCCAATCCCCTTCAAACGGCAAACGTTAGTAGGGTTCCGCATAGTATATTATGGCCATGTAATGTGAATACATTGAAACAAGAAGACATCAAAACATTGAAACAATGTTTTGATGTCTTCTTGTGTTTTATTTAAATGTTTTCTCATAGTACATAATTAATATTATATAAATATATATAAATCTCGTGTCACAATGTTTGTCCTCAATGGATTCCTAAACCACTTAACCGATTATAATAAAATTAGCACACCATGTGCAGTTCGATCCAACTTGAGAGATAGGATGGTTTTTACGGCGAGAAAAATTCGAATAATTTCCGGAAAAATTTTATACCCGTGCGACGCCGGGGCGGGCTGCTAGTTTTAATATAAGGAGCTACATAGTGCTCGTGTCCTGGCCATAGATCAAGAGTGTTGCTGTCAACGTCACCTGTCAACCGGTTACTCGTTGACAGGAAAAATATTATTTTTTTTATTTTGAAACTAATTTAATACATTCCGTTACTATCCTAAGTTCAGTTTGTAAGTTAGACCATAAATTAATTTAATTATTAGTCTATGGTTAGACTTTCATTCGAATATTTTATTTTTATTTATTTTTTCTTGAGGAATGTAGTGCGTCGTGTTGATGTAGAACTTTTGTGTTTTTTTTTCTTCTTTTTGCTGGTTTTATTTTTAGTCTTTTTAAAAAAACTGTGAATGTAAAGTTGGTAATTTTTTTATATATTTAATTTGTTATCCAGACATCCAGCAGGTGGAGAAATTATTTTTTAAAGTTAACTAGATTTTTATAGGAAATTGTTTTTATATATTATTTTATTTATTTACGTTTGTTATATTATATTAAATTTATGCTAAATCTTTTCAACACAAGTAGTGACGATGAAAGTGGTGATGAGTTTTTTTCGTGCTCATCTTCCCTTAGTTCAGTGGATAGTACTGCTTCCTCAAGCAATACAATTACTTTAGCTGATTCTATTAATGCGGAATTTTCTGATGTACCGAAGAACTTTAATCTCGTTCATATAAATGCTCAAAGTATCCCGGCTCATTTTCATGACATGTCAGCTTCTTTCCTAAATCAAAACCTGCATGCTATTTTGATATCAGAGAGCTGGCTTAAACCATCTCTGCCGTCTATTATGTATAGCTTGCCAGGTTTCCAGCTTATTCGAAACGATCGCGTCGGTTCAGGTGGAGGTGGTGTTGCAATTTATCTCCGTTCTCATATACCATTTACTATCTTGAGCACATCACCCCCATCAGTTCCGGCTAATTCTGGAGAACATATCCTTTTGGAAGTTAGTTTAGGTTGTACTAAGGTACTGGTAGGCGTATTCTACGTACATTCTCTTCGTGTCAACTATTTCTCGTACTTTGAAAAGCTTCTTGAAGATCATATTCCATCTTATAAGCACTGTATACTAATGGGTGATTTCAATACATGCCTTTTAAAGAATGATTCACGTTCTCGAATGCTAGAGTCGGTCGTACGCTCTAGTAATTTAAATTTACTACCTCTTAATGCTACACATAATTTCCCCAACTCAACTCCCTCTTTACTTGATTTAATAATAGTTTCTTCTTTGTCACATGTTTCTAAACACAGTCAGCATTCAGCAACAAATTTTTCTTACCATGACCTTCTCCTACTTTCCTATAAGGTCCGTCCCCCTAAGTCCAAGGCGAAAATCATACGGCAAAGAAATTTCTGCAACATTGTTATGGAAGATCTACGCCGAGATGTAAATTCCATTGATTGGAATTCTGTTATACAGGCTGAGCACCTCGATGACAAAATTAATATTTTTAATGATACAATTTTAAAAAATTATGATATTCATGCCCCTTTTCGACTCATAAAAGTTAAACACTTACCAGCACCTTGGATGACAGACGAAATTAAAGTCCTGATGCATAAAAAAGCTATTTCTAAGAGTAGGTACGCGACTCGCCCAACCGACGCAAATAAAGATTTATACTGCAAGGCTCGAAATCGTTGCAATTTAATCATCAGGGATGCTCAGCGTCGCCACATCCACACTTCTGTAACAGATGAGGATCCCTCAAAGGTTTGGAGATTCCTTCGAACATACGGGGTAGGTAAATCTCGTCCGGATACCTCTTCCAATAATATTGATTTTAACGCTCTCAATAATTACTTCTCTTCTATGGCACGAGGTAACGTATCTGATAAAGCTCACACTTTACGGCTTCTTTCTTCAATTTCTATACCTACAATTCCTTCTTTTTCTTTCTCAGAGTTTGCCGAGGAGGATGTTAAGAGAAGCTTACTTTCTATTTCTTCCAATGCAGTAGGTGACGATGGTTTAAGCCGCAATATGATTACTCCTATCCTTGATCTACTTCTTCCTATTCTTACTCATATTTTTAATGTTTCTATCCTAGATTGTAGGTTCCCATCCTTATGGAAGGATGCGCAAATAATTCCTCTTCCTAAAATACGATCTCCTAAACATTTTTCAGATTACCGTCCAATTTCCATTCTTCCTTTCCTTTCTAAAGTTCTTGAGCGTCTTATCTATCGTCAGCTAAATTCTTTTCTAAACAGTCACAACCTTCTTAATCCTTACCAATCCGGTTTTCGTCCAGGTCACAGTACGGTTACAGCGCTCATTAAAATTACTGATGATATTCGTTTCGGTATGGATAATGGAAAAGTGACTGTACTAACTCTATTAGATTTTAGTAATGCCTTTAACACCGTCGACCTTGATATACTTCTTGGTATATTACGTTCTCTTAACATCTCTCTTTCGGCTATTCAGTGGTTTCGCAGCTATCTCTTTGAACGTCGGCAGCGTGTTCGCTCTGATGATTATTTTTCATCATGGGGTGACATGTCATGACTGCTGGTGTCCCACAAGGCGGGGTCTTGTCTCCTCTACTCTTTGCTATTTTCATCAACTCTATTACTTCTACCCTTTCCTCTTCTCGACATCTGTATGCGGATGACCTACAGATTTACTGTCAAGCCCCACACACTGACTTTATTTCGGCTATAACGACCACTAACACCGACCTAGCTCGAATCGTGGAGTGGTGTACGCTGTATGGGTTAAAGGTGAATCCAAACAAAACCCAAACCATAGTAGTCGGAAGTTCCCGCATGATTTCCAAGCTGGATTTAGCTAGCGCTCCGCCAGTTATTTTTGATGGAGTCATAATACCTTTCAGCAAGTCTGTTAAAAATCTAGGTATCATTATTGACCAACATCTTTCATGGGACTTGCAGTTACAAGCTGTTAGTCGTAAAACCTACGGATCTGCGGGGGCTCTTAAAAGACTACGAAATTTCTTACCAACGTCCACCAAGGAAATGCTGGCGCAATCTCTATTGCTCCCTATTCTAGATTATGCCGATTCCTGTTATCTTGACCTGACAGAGCAACAGCTAGACAAACTTGAGCGGCTCCAGAATTTTTCCATCAGGTATATATATGGTCTGCGTAAGTACGACCATGTTTCTCATTTTCGCAATAAACTCAAGTGGTTGCCTATTCGCCTTCGCCGGGATACACACATTCTATCTCTTCTCTACAATATCCTCTTCAACCCTCTTGCTCCGTCCTATCTCAAGGAGCGTTTTTTCTTTCTTCATCAATCTCATTCTCATGGTCTTCGGTCATCGGAAAATAATGCACTTGCGGTTCCTATACATGTTTCCACTTTTTATAATAAATCGTTTACGGTGCAGGCTATTCGATTGTGGAACTAACTGCCCGCGGAAATAAGACGCGCTCCTAGTCTGTACACTTTCAAACGTCAAGTAAAAAATTTTTTTCTCGGTTCTTTAGCATAATATTGTATTAAATTTATACACTGTTTGATATGTATTTATAATAATAGGTATTCATATGTTATATTTATAGGTATCTGTATATATATTTATATGTATTTATGATAACATATTTGGATATTATTTGTTGTTCTTGTATTATTATTATTATTACTAATTATAATATATATATATATATTTATTTTATGTCACCGCACCGTCCAGTTATTTGCTGTGCATTATCCTCTCCATCCTAAGGTTGTCTGGAAGAAATTGCTCTAAGCAATAAGGCCGCCCATTACGCATTTTTGTATTTAGCTTTAAGTCCCTTTTTGTATTGTGATATCCTGGTGTGTAATAAAGAGTTTTATTATTATTATTAATATGTTAGGATAAAAGTGATTATACCAAAAAATATATTCCACTGCTATTCTTTTGTAAAAAGTATAAAGAAACATTAAAGGTACAGAACCCTCGGCACGAGATTTGTATTTATTCCATTTTTATTACCTCTGAAAATTCAATGAGAGCTATTCAATAGCATACTTTATTTTTCTTCCATATTTCCCACATTTTGTAAGTAAATTGAGTTACGTTAGACAACAAACATAATTGATTAAATTACGCGAAAACATGTTGCTGTAGACGCCGCCGGTAAAATTAGATTATTTAACATAAAACGGCGTAGAGACTTTGATACATAATATTTACACCTTTGAAGATAATGTTCGTGTCATTTCGTAAACTGTGTTACGATCTTACTATTTGCCCTTTAATTGAAAATTATGTTTTCGTTAGCAAAGCGGCCGAGAGTATCTTAGTTTGTAACTGGTTACAAAACTCGGTTTCGTACTCGGCTTTAAGGGAATATTTATAAACAAATTATGATATTATATTAGGATAAAGAAATTGCACTTATGTTTTTTTTTATAGTTGGTAAATAAAAAACTGTTGTATTGTTATTATTATAAAACATTTTTTTTACAGAAATCTTCCAACTTCCGAATATGGAAAAAAATATTTAACGAGTTGACAGTATAAACGTTATTAACGCCAAGTTTTATTAAAATACCTTATGACTGACGTCACTTAATTTTATTTTATATACAGCAAAATACACATATTGTAAAATTTTAATATAACAATGCCTTTAATCGTCACAATTCGTTATGATCCAGGGTAACCAATAACAAAGTTATAGTGTAAATTCGAAGATGGCTTACCTATGAGAAGGTCTAGATTAGGGTTCAGTTTTCTACTTCGAAAAAATACCGATATACAATTACACAAAGCCACAATAATGTACAAGGTTTTTCAAAATTGGTATATAAAGTGTAAGGGGTGTGAGTGGCACACACCAGGTGAACGTATTTTGTTCTACAACTTTTAAATTTTAGAGAAAATGCCTCTGATTTTTGTATAACACAAATGTATTTTTAACATTAACCTACCAAGTGGTTAAACCTGATTAATTTTGTGGTTTTGGCTGGTCGATGATAATGTTAGACAATCGGCTTATCACCGACCAGCCAAAACCACTGAAGTTGGAGAGCTGAAATTCCTATAGCAAAACCGGTAGGATTTTTCAAAATGAGGATGGGTTCATAAACATTATACACCAGATTCATAAAAAGGTGTTACATGATTCTTTTTTATTCCTTTAACAAATTTTTATGATTATTGGAATCGGTGTCGGCTGTTACCCTCCGACTCCAATATCAGATAGGATAATGCGAAAACACTGTGAAAACTTTACTATTTACAATTTACGGACTGCATGTGTGTAAAAATAAATACTTTCTTCATTTTGACTAGGGTTAGCGTTTTCCTCTTTGTCAGCGTATCTTATAAAAGCTTAAGAGTTTTTAGAGCATAAAAAGGATAAATTCATTATTTAACCATGTTATGAAAGGTCATTATAAATCTACAAACTCAACAAATTTAAAGTTCAAAAAACGGCTGCAACGAGTGTCGCGCAACTTTGCTTCGCGACACTGTGTCCAATTCGAATCCATTCATTTATTTAATAAATTCCCCTCTACTTTCATTCCGAAGGTCGTGTGTTCAAACTCGGCCACGCTCCTCTGGATTTTGCTTGTTGAAAATGTATGTGCGCTTTAAAACACGTGCTTTAACTTGGTGAGGAAACCGGCACATTTTGAGATCTTTAAAGAGTTTGAAGGACATGTGACATACACCAACCTGCACTTGGCCAGCGTGGTGAATTAGGGCTAATCTCTCATGCCAAGAGAGCAGTCCCTGTGTCCCAGCAGTGAAAACTATTATGATTAATTTATTCCGTGTTTTGCTTAATTCTTTCAACAGAAAGCAGAATTCGTTTCAAACCAAAAAAATCAACATCAATGCATAATGTTAACCGTGATGCAAGTGTATTCAAGTATTCCAGATGAGAAACTGAGGAAGCTTTGTATGACTACCTATTCAAACATTCAATTATATTGTTATATCGTAAGTTGTTCGAGTATGCTTGTAAGCCGCTGGCAGCCTTTTAAATTATAATAGTTAAACTCGACTCACGTTTCAGCTGCATTTGCTTGTAGTTCGCAAATATTAAACGAAATTCAGCCAATTAGCCCGACTGCACTGTATCGAAGGAAACTTTTGAGGAGTCAGTTCGTACAGTCGAGAGCTTATTGAGTTTTGATTAACAAAACTTTTAGCTTCAATAAAACAAACTTAATTCGCTTTGATTGTGAGAACTTTCGTAGAGTATTGAATCCGGTGAACTAAATAACTTTAGCTATTAGCTTACTATTTTTATAAGTAGACAACGTTGGGATTATAACAGATATAAGTTTTGTTGTTCAAATAAAATATATACGCCTAGATGTTTATTCTGTAGCCAGCAGCAAATTTTGCTGTGTAATTCCCCAAGGCGTCACATAATTCTAGAGTATTACATGAGCGGGCTAACGTACGACTGCTAGGTTATACTAAAGATTAATGACTGCGGCTTTCACTAAATGTGAAATAAAAATGACGCGGATTACAGTCCATCTGGGGCTTCTAAACTTTATTATGCTTTTCAGCGTTATACAATCCTTTTGAATGACAAATTAAAAGCACCTATTGTAGGTAGGTAGCTTTGTACTCCTTTGTCAAATTTACCTTAATATCGGGCAACAAAACTAATCCATCCGTCCATGCACATGCACTGCTGATAAGTTTTGAACAGATTCCTTCTGAACACAGAGTAAAAATGTCATACCCTTATTTGTATTAACCGTTTTGTATTCCTATTATAATACTTTTGTTTTTATTGTGTTTGCAGCAAAGTATTATTATCTTATCTGATAGATAAAATAATTATCAGTCAAGTAGGATGTGGGTAGGCCATATCTCATGAACAATTATATGGTCGTAGGGGCCAAAAGTTCTATAGTTTAATACCGCGAATCAATGAACTCCGAATTCTACCTCCCCTCATTAACTTTGAGGGACTGATGACTTTTTAAAGCCACGGAGAAATCAGACCGCTCTACGTTGCATTACGTCGTTGCGTTTCCATTCAAGTAAGCTACGAAGTCCGCGAAGGATCACTTTTTTATTTCATTGACATAAAACCACTCACGCGCGCCGCTTAACGCACCGTCAGGCCTCAAAATAAGCTGAGTCAGAATATATTTAAAAGTTTTTATTGTAAAAAAATTACCTACAAAAGATACCATGTCATCTTATCGAAAATACGATGTCTTACAGACGACCTATGGTGGAACTATGTAGGTTTAAATGCACCAAGTATATGAGTCGGATTTTACAAACAGTCAAAGTACGGATCTGCTGAACTAATCAGAGACTGTTTTTCAGAGGACCCATATCGTTAATTGGTAATAATTATTATTATAAAACTGGTGCTCATACCTTCTCGAACGTATGTACATTCTCGATAGTTTGGTAAATAACTCTATGAAGTCTTGTTCTGTTCATACCTTAAATGCTTTCAGGCATTGCACTGTACTAAACGCCATACTTCTCTAAGGCGGAGTACCAGTAAAGTGAGCACGAAGACGTCCCGGCTTTACGGTGGCTGTCAGAACTTCTTGTTCGTTTAGTCTGCCAATAGTTGACTACCCAGTTTTCCGCCTGATTTTGGATTTGTGCCTGGGGCTAACTTCAAACTGGTATCCTGAAGACAATCAACTCCAATTGACTGTGCGAGGCAGATCAGATTACTCAATCAAAGTAGTAAATTAACAAAGTACGAGCGTAGTAGAAAAGTCTGTTTTGTGTTTTATTCTTGTTTTTCTTTAGTTTCTTGAACTTTATCAAAACATCTTACTAAAGCATCGCCGCTGTCTGTTTGTATTTACGTTAGGGATACAGTCAAAAACTATTGAACGGTTCTTTATATAGTTTTCTGTAAACGTAGTAATATTTCAGAGCTACCAGCTAATAGTTTATAAATAACACGTATCGCGCTCCTTGTTAGGGTTTGATTAGACATCTAAAATTAATCTGTCAGAAGACCCAGTGCACACAATTCACACGGCATTGTTTTGCCGGAGAAATTTGGCGGATTAAATCGCAACTTTTGTGAGTCTCGTGTGTCTTATATTTTAATCTAATTTTGAATTATTTTTAAACGACTTTCAAAAAAGAATTAGTTAAGAAAGTTGGTTTAATTATATTTTGTTTATCTATGGGGCGATTTTTCTAACATCAGAATAAAACTAACAGATGTAAGTTTTTACATTGGATTATGTGTCTATGTTTTGTCAGAATAACAAAGTCGTAATAAAAAGCAATATAAAAACCGTTCCGCTTTATCCATCGCGGATATGATTTTGACCTCACGCGTGATGAGTAGGTACATCAGATAGCTCTTAAGTGGAACCTTAGCTATATTCTGAGATATCTCATGGTAAAAAAACACTGTGACGCAGTTTCCTTATATATTACTTTACAAAAAATATACAAAGCATTAGAAGGTAAGAAGGAATTACTGACCTTGTATTGAAGAACTTTTTTAGGTAACTTTTTAGGTAGGTAGCCTTTGGTTTAATTCTCATTGAAATTATCATTGAATTTTACCAGGAATTACTTATCAGGTGGTTATTTGATTTGTATATTTTATAGAATGAGATGTTTGTGTACAACACACATGGTTCACTTAGAACGAGATCTTTGTCAAAATTAATCCCAATGGAAGCGGTGCGTTTCTGGTACCGAGTGGCTCAGGTGAGCCATGACCTGATGATGAATTGTCATTGAAAGATTTCTTACTTAGATAAAACAGTATGTTTGGCTATGTAGTAGTTTTTATTTCGTTAGTGTGCAATATTATATGTTTTACCTCATCCTATCTTTTGCAATTATGTCCTTCTAATATTTATTTGATGCTTCAAGCTAATATAAAACCAATCCCTGTAAAAAAATTAACTCAACTTATTGAACAAAAACTTTAATGAGAGTAGATAAGAGTAGTAAATTTAAGACGATTTCACTCACCGGCATCTATCATGTAGGTTCTGTGTTCTAATAATATTCTATAATTTAGATGGTTTCCCATGTAAATAAATTAATAAATACCTTTAAACAATTGCAGCATAATCCTTGAAAGTAAATTCAATTATTTACTTATCATTATTCATAATAGTTACACAAACAAGTTATGAAACAACATAACAAACATTTAATTTATTAGAATCATGTAAGGTCAATGCAAGATAACACTGTTTATAAGTAGGTGCATTTACAGCCGCGATCTTCCGGTAGCCTCATGTCATTTGAACTGTGATATAATATCTGACTGGGAGATTTTGAAATAAAAAAAATATTAATATATCCAGACAATCCACAAAACAATATGCGTGGTAAGCTTATTAAATTAACATTGTGGTAAATGAAAAAAAACTAATTTTGTCTTAAAAAAATATTAGGAAGCACCAGTATAGCCGTATAATCATCTTTAACCATTTCTTTCTAACATTACCGACATCTCAATTGTTTCGTCTTTTCTTATAAATTGTAATATTATATTGTCTTTGGAATAAATAAAAAAGCGAACATTACTCTGTCTGTCTGTCAGGCTTTCACGCCAAAACTACTTTAACAAATTGGTACAAAGGTTCTAAAGAGAGAAAGGACTTTTTATTTAGTTCCGCGGGTAAATCCGCCGAATAAATACTATCGTACAAAGGTTGCCTGGAAGAAATAACATGCTAGGTTTAATTTTAGTATTAATAATTTTGTATTTTTGTTTATTGGTGAGTGTAATGAAGAATTTTTAAAATATTTTTATGTAGAAAAATTAAGACACATCCGTAACCTTCTCGCACAGGATCCTGTGCGCGAAATAGTTTAACCTGCAAAGTGAGGTTTATCACTTATTAAAATGTTGTAATAAACAATTTTCTATCTACATATCTATCTATCTATCATGTGTTAATCTGTCTAAAATACAGAAACGCTTATAAGCTGTATTACAACATAACAACTTTATAATGACAACACACATAAAACTAATATTCCCTTTTGAAGTCGCTGTTCTTTCCTTCCTGTATCAACAAAGTTCATGAAATAATTCCAACGAGGCATCCGAGTAAAGCCCGTGGGTTGAGTCGTGGCAGGTGGCTGACGCCGCCACAATAAATAGCTGCTTACCGTAGGGCTGCGGCCGCGGCGTCCCCGGAAGGTGTTCTCAATTTGTCGACCCGAATGAGATTGTCACCGCTTTCAGTACTACGTAAGTGGCTTTTACATTTCACTTTACGGCTTTCGTAACGAAAGGGTTGTGTGAACTTCAAATTCATTTCGCTATGGCCTTTGTGTGCATTTCAAATAAGTGCTGAGTGAGATTCTTCATTTGAAATGCTGTTTTAATTTGCGGTCAGGTTGTCATTGTGGGTTTTTCTTTATTTAACCTTGTTCTGGTTTAACCAAATTTCTCTGAGTGCCTATTTATGGTTCTTTGAGAGAATATTTACGGAAATATAATTAAGTGCAATTTCAGTTGTATTTAGAATTAATTACGAGTTTTATAAAGTATGTTAGTCGTAAACGATAAAGAAGAAAAGATCACCGCACGGGCACCTCTGGATTTTTAATCTCGATAAATGTATGTGCGCTTTAAACACGCGTTTTAACGGTGAAGTCAAACATCGTGAAGAAATCGGCTAGTTCTGAGAGCTTTGAAGAGTTTGAAGAACATGACATTCACGAAACCGCACATGGTGGTGAATTAAGGCTTCATAATATCTCTCATAAGGAGATAAGTCCCTTTGTCCCAACAGTGACAACGTAATTATGAGTGCTTTTATGCTAAGGCAAAATTCCAACAACGCAGCTTCTTTTACCTCGATGGACAAACAACATCGATACTAATCTGTTATTTTCCTCATAAGTGTTTTAACAATATATACTATAACTGCCGTGTGCCTTTTGTTTATAGATTTTTGTTTAACTCGGTTTCTTTTTCCGTTAGGTTCCGTTACGTATGTGTCATCCATTTGGCACTGTTTCCATTATACCTCACGGTCAGTGCTAAAAATCACGTAAAATAACTGCCAGGTCCTTAGATATCAAATTATTTTGATAAACACACAATTTAAAGTGCAGATAAAATAAACATAAATTTAATTGTATTTCTAAAACATGATAGTTCTGTTAATTAGTGTATATGTCACCGGAAAAGAATATGCATCGTAAATTTATCAATTTCCAAGATTATCAAACTTACGGAAAATCATCAATGTCTGTTGAATGTATTATTTTACGTAAAATTTCAGGTATTTGATCAATTAACGACATTTCTTCATTAAATAATCAATGGACGCTGCTGATTGGTTTATTTATTTGCCAAATACACACAATTTAACTTACAGTCACCAGGGTTCAACACATCATTGTTATTCGTCAAAAGTTAAAATTAAATTTAATTGGTAGGATTACCAATACAGGATGAAATTTCAATAAACAATGGTTTTAAATAATAAAATATAACTAGCCAAAAATATAATACGTACCTGTATATTTTATACGGTAAAATAATGAAACGTTGTTATTAAAACGGCAAAGTTCCTTTACATATAATGATAAATATTAATTTTTCTGAAATAATAAGAAAAAGAAGTATATTATTGTAAAGAAAAAATACAATACAGTTTCTATTGTTTTTTAAATAAAAAAAAAGTATCTCTCTCCGAAATGTTGTCTCACCGTGGTCCCAGGATGACCGTGGGACAAAATTTCTATCCTGTATATATTATACAGGATATAAATTTTAGTTGTTTATACAGGTATACTCTTATGTAATGTACTTAAGACTTATAATGACGAGATTTATTTAATTAGCTTCCGACGTAGCACGTCAAATATTCAATCTTTTTCCCATTTACCCAGATAAAAAAATGTAGAATACCCGCAAGGAAATTTTTTATAACGCAATTGAAACTACTTTTAAAATAAATTATACCCAGTGTATGAGTAATAAAACCATTGTAAAATAATAAACGTAAACAAAAGTAATTAAAAATTAGCACTTAAAGTATAAACGGTCATTCGAATGACGTGGTAAGCTGGAGAACGTTGTTTTGAGAACTGTGACCAAAACATCTCAAGAAACCGGTCACAGAGCGAAACCAGTACTTTGCAAACACTTTTCTCGATCCCATAATAAAACTCCCCAGTCAGATGTTCACACGTATTTACCTCGAATATACTTACTAGTTTTGGTTTAGTAGTTTTGGAAAATGTATTGTAACGTCTTGCATTTCTGTGTTCTTCAAGTTTTTGTGATAGCTGTCAGTGCGTCACCGGCTCAAAACAAAAAAGGTAACTACTTAGAGGAAATAAGATTGAAAGTTTTGTTACTTAAGTGTTGTAGTCAAAAATACATTTTCAATGACTATGTTAAATTACGTTATATATTTGTAATTATACTATGTTATAACCTATTTTGGAGAAATGAAGAAATTAATATTATTTCAGGACAATACAATAAAATAAAACACCAAAATCCAAAAGATTGTAATCATATAATTATAAACAATTAATAAACCTAGTCCCTCGAAGGTTATCCTAAAATGAAATGCTCTGGTCAATGGAAGCTTTTGGCATTCACAGGGACTTCTTCTACGAGACAGATTAGGCCTCAATTCACGCCATGCTGGCCAAGTGCGGGTTGGTGAATGTCACATGTTCGACAAACTTTTAAGTTCTCAGAACATGCCGGTTTCCTCAAATCAGTCTTATATTGACACAAATTATTCGAGCAATATATAGCGATTGGTTCAAAATTACTTTATATTGAACTCTGCCATTATCATCATATCAGATGTACCACATCCATAAAATATAGGTTTGGTCTGACCAGTGATCTAGAGAGTAGTGAGACAAACCTACTAATCCGATAGGGCGATAGACTGATAAACCACTTTACTTCAGTGCCTCAAGACAAAGGTATTCAACCATTGTGTTTCCAGTGATAACGTATGGATCCAAAACGATCCCCTTTCCACAGTTCTTTGACCGATTCTGAGCCTGTTCATTTTCACCATACTGAACAGGCCTTATGAACACCAAATCAGGAATAAAGTGAAACGTAGAAAGCGGGTCTTTGACATATACAAACGGATTAGTTCACTACAGTCACAATGGGCAGGCTATATAGCACGCATAACAGATGACCCTTGGGGCGAAAAGTTCTAGAGTGGAGGCTACAAATCTGAAGGCACAGCGTACGGCGTCCACCAACTAGATAGACTGACGACTTGGTGAAGGTCGTGACCTCACAGTGGATGCAGGCTGCTTCCAAACTTATCTAGTGAAAATCTTTGAGGGAGGCATATCAGCCAGATCAGCAGTGGACGTATTTCGACTGAAATGATAATTATGATATCAGAGACCATCACTTTGCCGCGTATCTCCTTATTTTTATGAATATAATAATGGCATTGAATCGTGATTTGATTTGCAGTTCTTGTTAAACAAACCGTATTAAATATATCTTAATGTCACCTATACTACGAGTTTTGCGTAGCATAAGAAGGTCATCTTTGTGCAAATAGGAAAGTCAATGCCTAACTTTATACACGCTAAAAATTATTTATAAATTATTTATTAGAAGAATTTTGGGTCAGATCAGGTACATATTAAAGCATAGGTTTTCTTGTTGTTTTGCATATTTTACAAATTTTCAATAACGAAATTTTATATATTTTATTCCATTTGGTAAACAGTGCTTTTTTATTGTTTATCTTATTTTCAAGGCAACAAAAGTTATCAAAACAAAATATTGTAGGTATGTACTTATTATGTTATTCATATTTTCGATCGGCTCCGATTTTTCCATTACTACTCACACTCGATTAGTGTAATCCTAAACGGAGCTGGCATATTCATTTTATGAATCCTCAATAATTGCTCCTAATAATTGCTTTGAATAAAAAATATATAATACACATATTTCATACACCTTAGCACCATAGATAGCACCTTCATTTCTAGCCCACGGGGCTAGAAATGAAGGTGCTATCACAAGCTTAGAACTTACCACGGGGTAAGCTCTAAGCTTGTGTTACAGGTACTAGACAACTGATATACTCAATAAAATAGACATACATATATAGATATTTTTTTATTGTATATATATTAAACACCCAGACCAAAAAAAAATAATAATAACTGGTTTCATTTGTTTACAGAAAATCTTTCATTCCAAGAACCATGGAATCATCTTGGAGAAGAGTCAGCGAAACTAATACCTGCGGAGGATTCTTTTGAAGATCATGCTTCAAGCCGTATGATATATAGAAGATCACCATTTCCACACCCCCAAAATGGAAGAGGCCCACCTAATAATAGGGGACCACCAAATAACAGAGGCCCACCAGTCAATAGAGGCCCACCAGACAATAAAGGTCCATCAGACAACAGAGGGCCTCCCAACAATAGAGGCCCATCCGGAAACCGTGGCCCTCCGCCAAATAGAGGCCCACCCAACAAGGGCCCACCCAATATAGGCAATGAAGAAACTGACTTTCCTCAAAATAATAATCCAAACAATAACAATGGCAACCCAAATAGAAATCCTAACAAAGATCAGAACGTAGATAACAATGATAAAAACCCAGTAATTCAAACTCCAATACAAATAAGCAATAATAACAATCAAAATTCTGTAACACAAGCTACTTCGGGTACAATTTCAAGTACAAGTGTCAATGACCGATTTGGTGATAACCAGAATGTACCACCAGAGATGATGTTCCAAGCGATAGCAGTTACGCCTGATGCATAATATTTTCACAAAGAAGAGATAGAATATCCAATTTTTTTATTTGGATTCTGTTTTTAGGGCAGATTATTTATTATTGGTGGTTACAAATAATAAATAAAAAAGATACATCACAAAGAACGATGGAAATTTATTAAATTGATTTTGATGGTTCTCAAATAACTTTATAACGAACGTTTGTTGTAACCACTTCAACAAGAATGAATGTTTATATATTTTTTTTTTACTTTACTTTATATTCGTTTGGATAGTGATGTTATTAATAAATTTTTTATAAAACTTTTTATCCACTGTCAGAATTACTACTATACTTATAGGAATTAATGGTATTTTATTATATCTCACAATAACTATAAAAGTACTCAATCGTTGCCTTCTTCAATCGCTTTGCAATGTTGTACAATTTAATTTCGAAATAAACATTTCTTGCTTCATGTTTTTTTACCATCATTCGTTTGCGTTATAATTGATCCCATAATACATAATAAGATTTTCTTTAGCTATTGAAGATGACTTCGCCGAAACCTCAAAAACCGGTTTTATAGCAAACAGAAATCGTGAATAATTAATTCATTACTGCCAAGACCGCTGTATAATACGTCTGTGGAAAACTTATAGCGATATTATGATTCTGTTTTTTAATTTTACGTAAATTATGAAGCTCGGTGAAATATATAAATATATTATTCACTTGATAGTGATAATTGTCTGCTGTGTACCCGGACATGATCTCATACGAGGTAAGTCATACCAAACACGAGACTCAAATTGGATTTTGCAACAATACACATTTTGATTATACACTGGGTATGTAAATATTGTATGACTGACTGATTTGACCAACGTCAGAATAATGTAAACAAATCAATAAAATTTTTGGTAGATCATTACAATAAATTAATAATAAAGTTTACAAAAATACGAAGCAATGAAGATAATGTGTATTTAATTTTTAGATTTCAAATAATAATTGAGGTTGTCTGACGTTTTACTTCAATTTTTAACGGGGAAGTGACTAATTTTGTGACCATCTTTCTCTCTTTATTGGTTTATAACATGCGGATATTACAATGGGGCGTTATAGAGGATTTTCCCGCAGAACGTCATTTTCCCGCAGTAAAAAGTAGCCTATGTCCTTTCTTAGGCTTTAGGGAATCCATATGCCAATTTCATTAAAATCCGTTATGTAGTTTTTGAATGAAAGAGGAACAGACAGACAGAGTTACTTTTGAATTTTTAATATTAGTTTCGATAGATTAATTAAATTCTGATAACTAAACCGTTATTTGTTTGTATGTTTCCTGCTTAGGTTTCCTGGATTGCATATTCCTTAGTACTGGCAATGTATACTATTAAAAAAAAAGTTGATAATTAATAAGTAGTTAACAGGAAACAAGCTTCCATTTGTGTAAATAATTGCTATTAGTTGGGATGACGTTGATTTTATGATTTTATTTTTTCCGAAGTTATATATTGACTGTTTTTTAACTCGATAATTGTAACTTGCTTAGTCTTAAATCTTAAAAAAACACCGAAAAAAACAATCTTAAAATAACATAAACATAAATAACATAAAAATAGACACAGTAGTATTTGTCTATGTCCTGTGGAAGGAGCGAGCAATCTAGGAAAGAAGGTTCCTTCAGTTATCACTCTCTGCACAAGAGACCTCCATAGTGGAGAGTAAATGTCATATCCAACAGTCTTTAGGTTATTATTTCGACTGGCCCGGACTCTGCGTATCAGTGAATTATGACAAAACGTATCACACTTGTCCGAGCAATACAAGAAATTGAAGCAATAATAGATCAGAGCGTTACTACGTTTTAATCTAAACAACCTCACCATAATTTAATCTGAATGGAAGTCAGACTAAATTATAAATAAATGACGTACAAACACATTATTGCACAATTTAGAAACGTTAAATTTTAGAAACGAAAGATATAGCAATATTCTGTTTTCTTCTTGCAGCAAAAAGGACGCCTCAGACTTTGTGGGATCTTGAACCTACGCAGTTATTACCAGATTCTGAACAAAAACATCAAAATCGAGATGAAATATCATCAGCAAGTAGTGTTTTAAACAATGGCGGTGAACAACGGAATGAAGCATCGAGCCAGACACAAGATTTGAATAAACTGCAATATTCGGGGTCTGTAACAGGTAGCGAAGAAACGACTCAATATTTTAACAATCATGATCACAAAACACCTCAAGACAATAGAGGTTCTTCAGATTATAATACACAACAAGATTATAAAATAACCTCTGACTATTGGAAACAGTCAAATAACGGTGGTCCACCCGAGCATAGACCACCGCCTGAACATTGGAGACCACCACATCATGAAGGGCCTGCAGATCATAGCGATTCTGGTGAACACAGAGATCCACCCTATCACAGACCACCGCCTCCACTGGATCATTGGGATTCACGTGAACACAGAGATCCACCCTTTCACAGACCACCGCCTCCACCAGATCATTGGGATCATCATAAAGGTCCTCCAGACTTTAGGGCTCCACCAGATTGGGACCCACCACATCATAGAGGTCCACCACCCCCTGGGCCACCACACCATGGTGGACCACCTGACCATAGAAAGCCACCACCTTATCGAAGATCTTTAGATGATTACAATAGACCACCAGATCACAGAAACCCACCAGGCTATGTTTGGGGACCACCAGACCACAAACCTCCACCACCACCTAGACATTGGGATTCGCCACATCATGGACCACCAGACTATAGAAAACCATTACCTTATCGCAGATCGGTAGATGATCACAGAGGTCCCCCAGACCACAGAGGCCCACCAGATCATCATGGACCACCAGATTACTGGAGACCACCAGACCACAGCGGCCCACTGGACCTTCGAGGACCACCGAACCATCGAGGACCACCAGATCACTGGGGACGACCAGACCACAGAAGCCCTCCTCCAGATCACAGAGGTCCACCACCAGACCACAGGGGTCCACCAGACAACTGGGAAACACAGAAGCACAGAGGTCCACCAGATCATTGGGGACCACAAAACTATGGACGCCCACCACCAGATCGTTGGAACCCATCAGCTGGGAGAGGGCAACCCGACCTTAGAGGACAGTCAGAGTTCAACATACCTCCTCCAAACTACAACGCACCTTCAGATCGAAAAAAGCCAGAAGATTATAATAATCTCCCAAACCCAGAAAGTACATCTAACTATGATCAAGAATCTAATAAAAGACGAGAACCGCTATCGCAAAATTACAAAGAACCCATAGAAAGCAAAGAACTACTAAATGACCCTGAACCTAACATTGACATAAGAAGTATTAGAACTCAAGATGATAATAAAAAAGAAATACCAGATCGGTTCGGTGACGATTCGAATGTTAGTGATAAATCTATAACTAGTGAAACAACAGGTAACTTGCCTAAAAATTTGTTAGAAAAGCTAGAAACTGTTTATAATGCTGTTGTTGCTACTCCTAATCTTGCATTCCAAGCTGTGGCTGTCACTCCGGATGAATGAAACCTCGAAAATAATTTGTAGATATTATGGTATTCAAACTGCCTGGTAATTAATACTTCAAAAACTTATCAGAGCTGTAAGTATGGCCCCTGGAATAGTTTTCATCCCTCATTTACCACTTCCAAGCACATTCTCCGTGGTCTGGGTGTTAAATATATACGAGTATAATAACTATATATAATGTATGGTTATTTTATATCAGTTGTCTAGTAATACCCGAAACACTAGCATAGGGTTTACCACGGGGTGATTATGATTATTTAGATGTTGTTGTGTGGATTATCCGGAAACATTTCTTTATATATCTATTATTCTGATAATCCTCAACGGGTGTTTTGCGTAAAACAGTATTTTTAGATTTAAAAAAAATCATCATTGTTTATGTACGAAAGGTCAAAACCTTTCGTACATAAACAATGATGATTTTGATGAAAATTTAGGAAATTTACTGTCCATATACTTAGTTAAGAAAATATTACGATTAATGTAGTATTTTTGCGTTCAATCAAGATAACGTATGAGTGGTTTTCCCAATATACCTTGCAGCAGCAGTTGCAATCCCTTATTTTGTATAAAGATACTGACATAACGAATGATGAAAAATGTTATTGAATAGAAAATTATTTATTACACAAATCAATAAACATAAAAACAAAATATTAATAGTAAGATTAAACTAAAAAGAAAGAAAGGCTCTTAATTTAACCAGAACATTTATTAATGATCCTTCTAATAATTTCTAATGTTAGTGGATAATGTAACTGAATTATTTTTGACCTCTAATATTAATAAAGATGGTGAAAGATCTGCATCTGTAGCATTACCTATATAAACTGAAAAACTGTTAAATACTTGTAATTTTAATTATGTATAAATTATGTTTGTTTATATAGTAAGCAGATAAACAATCTGCTTAACTTAAGGACATTCATAAAAACTGCTATTTATATAACAGAATTAGCTAAAACACACAATACGCTTATCTTTGCCTTATTTTGCGACAGTTATAGAAATAAACAACGGCGAAAAGCTGTTATTGAAACTAATTTAGGTTTATAAAAAATAAATAAATAAAATAAATATTTAAATATTTCTATAAATACGGGGGTAAGACCGCTGATTGAAGTTATGTTAATGTCTCATTTCAATGTTCGGGAAAGTGATCATTTTCCGCAAGTTACTCTTTATCAAACCAGTTAATTTTATTCTGATGATGAAAAAATCGCCCCTACGGTTCTGTTTCATCAACTCCGAGTTAAATTAGACAATAGTTAAACTATAGAGCTATTTCGCTGACAAAACAAACCATTGATAGTTATTGACATAAATAACCATTGCTTTGTTTATCGGATCATGTGAAGTAAGCCTTTGCCTTTGTCTAAATAATAAAGGAAACAAAAATGTAAAATATAAGATTACAATCAATAATTCCAGGAGAACTAATAGGTATAGATATAACGAATATATTCCTGTTTTTTCTTATATAATGTATGTATTTTATTTTTATTACTTTTTCATATTATTTATGTATATGCTATGATCTTTGTGCACCGTCTTTCGTGTTCCTAACATATCCTATCCATCCAAAGGTTGCCTGGAAGAGATCGCTTTAAGCGATAAGGCCGCCGATTGTACAACGTATGTGGCTATTGATTGTTATTTTTAAGTTAGTATGTAAGCATTGGTGTGTAATAAAGATATTATCTATCTATCTATATTCCATGATCATTATCCTCTGACCTCTGGAATCATTATATTTTCTAGGAGTTTACGTTCTTTAAGCATCAAGTTCTTATCATTATCAGTTTGAGTTTAATTAAATAAATATTTCAAAATATTAAACCCAAAAATCGTCAATTAAATCGTGTATAAGATTAAACACTAGACACATAATAGGCATTGTCACCTATTAGCCACTATGCCCAGGAACATTGACTGCCTCAGTGGCGCGGTGGGTTCGAATCCCGTGAGGGGGCATGTGTTTGTATGTTCTGCAAGCACTTTTTCCTCTTTTGGTCTGGGTGTTTAATATGTATAAAATATATCGATATGAATGTAGGTCTAATTAATTATACCTTTAACACACGCTTGCTGAGCTGAGATGAGCAGAAATATTTATTCATTTATTTATATGGGTTTGGGTTTAGTTAAAAACATCTTATCTATTTTAAAATGTCTCTGAACAAACTAATAATAATACTTTATGCTCGATAATAATTATGACTATTACAGACTCCGCTAATATACTTTATTTGATGCTATTTATTTTTCTGATAATCTCAAGTTAAATTATTAGCTTTTCACGCCAAGGCGTTGTCCATGTTATATGGATTTGCCCGCGGTCAAAAGAAGCCGGTACACTGAAATAATGCGAATGAGGCGTTAAAGCAAACAAACAAAATCTTTTAAATAAGGTTGTGAAGTAAACTTCAGAATTAAAAAAAAAACAAGTTTATTATCTAAAATTCCTTAGTAAAACGAAGCACTATTATCGAAATTCAATATTTTCACCATATCAACACAACGTCTAATCAACCGAATGTTGGCATACATCTCCCATCGGCGGTCCGTTGATATCCAGTAATACAACCGCCCGCAAAATTCTCTCTTCCATCTTTTCCGTCAGTCGAATTGCTTTTCGGCGCAATAATATTCGCAGTAGTTGCTACAGGTTTTACAGTAGTTGGTAAAACCTTGTTTGGCTGAGGCGGGATGTCTTGAGGCGTTTTGGTAGAACGCATATTGGGATCTGCGTTTGATATTTGAGATGTCACTTGGCTGGCCTCGGTGGAAGGTTTAATGTTGTTTACATTAGGATTTTGCCATTGCGGGGTCACTTGTTGCGTATTGGTAGAGCGTGCATTATTCACATCGGGATATTGCCACTGTTGTGTCACTCTGGTCGCTTCGGTAGGAAATATATATGTGTTTGTTGGATATAGCCATGGTTGTGTCACCGCAGTAGTTGCGGTAGGGCGCGTATTGTAATTCACAAAGGGTATCTTCGGTATAGCTTGCGGCGTCGGACGTGCAAAGAAGTTCCTTTCTACATATTCGTTGGGCTCGAAAAAAATAATGTCCTCGCGTTTTGGTGCCTGATTAAAACCACTTGATACACTGTTTAGAGTGTTCGTCAATCCACCAAATACGAATTCTAAGTCTCCATTCACTGATTTTCCATTAAAGGAAATAGAAACAATAACTAATAAGAACGTTAGTTTCATTTTTAGACGTGTGTATTTGTCTCTATGTTGAATATGAATAATTTAAAATAAACAACTGAAGTAAGATGCCATCAAGCATTGCTGATAACCTCTGAACCATTATTATCACTCATGCTCTCTTAGATACCTATTCAGGTCTCAACAGAATTCTCTAGAATTGATAATTATTAACTGTATACCTAAATCGTATATTGCCCAAATAGTCCAAACTGGTGTTTTGAGTTGTATATTATCTACTGCACCACTATACAAACTCAGAGGTTTTTTTGTTTCACAAGTTTAAAGGGAACTAAAAAAATAACTCTTAATCTATGGTTATCAGGTTATTTTGTTCATGAAATAAAAATGGACTAAACATTATTTTTCTGCCTTTCAAACAATTAAACCTAAATAGGTGGTTTAGATTATGTTTGATTTATTTTTAATTAATATTCAAAATAAAGTACCTATGCAAAAAAACATAGTCTCTGATATATAATTTGTATAATAGACTCAGGACTTGTTTCACCATCTTCGAGGTAAACTAGTGAATGATTAAGCATATAGAGCAATCTCAGCCAGTCAGTCACTGATAGTTGTCAGTTGAATTACTAGCTCCATATTTTACCCATTGGCTAATTTACCTCGGAGATTGTGAAACAGGCCCTTTATCTTTGTCATAAGAATAACATAAAGTGTTAGATATTTTGTGTAGCAGTGGGAAGAATACCTGCACTTTGATATTCTCTAATAAAGCCGCCGAGGCTGGGCTGCTTATCTATGATAATGAATTCATGGGAAAAGTTGAAAAATTGCACAACAGCTTGTCAGCGAAATCTTAAACTAGCTTTTACTCGCGGTATCAACCGCCTAAAAACAAATAACATAAAATTGAAAATATCGAGTCGTTATCGTAATCCCATGCCTTGTTGGCTGAGTAAAGAACACTCGACTTTAATTCTGAAGGTCGTGAGTTCTAACCACCAGCTGAGTAACTCTGAATTTTTCTTCTTGAAAAATGTATATGCACTTAAAACAAGTGCTTTAGTAAAAAATCGTGAGGAAACCGGCATGCTCTTAGAACTTGGAGGAAGAAGATGTGACATTCACCCGCACTTAGTCAGCGTCATATTAATGGTCAAATCTCTCTCGTTAATAGAGAAGTCCCTGTGTCCCAGCAGTGGGAACGTAAATAGGGGTGCTTAATTATATGCTAAGCTATTAATGTTATTAAAGCCTAAGGGAATCGCACGTTTTTTCGGGATACAACAAGCCTGTGTCTTTTCCCATACCATCTATTTAAAATTTAAAGATTAATTACTTAAATACAAACGTGAAACTAAGGATCTTATTTTTACATTTATTAAAAAGTGTAGTAAATAATACTGTTTCCGCTATTCAAAAATATTATTAAATGCCGACGAAATTCTTGCTCAGGTACGTCGGTCCTTAGCTGAGGCAGGTCGTTTGCAGGAAGATCTTCATAGGTTCGAAATTTATTGTATTCAAAACAGGCTAAACTTAAATGTCTTCAAGTGCTTTGTTTGCTCTTTCACTCGTAAACTTTCTCCCGTATTTTTTGGTTACACGCTACATAATAACCTCTCATACGCGTAGATACAATACGGGATTTAGGAGTGTTATTTGTAACAAGTTGCTATTTGACAGACACGTAGAGCAGGTTGTGAATAGAGCATCCAAGGCGCTTGGTTTCGTCTTACGAATGTCAACAGAGTTTTCAAACCTGAAAACCTTCAAAATATTATACTGTGCATTCGTAAGAAGTCACCTAGAGTACGCCTCCCAGGTTTTGAACCCATGTTATGAAACCTATGTCACGCGTTTGAAAAAAAGATTTCTGCGCTACTTACAGTTTATAGCGAAAGTATACCTTCCAGAATATGCGGCAAGGTGTCGAAGATTTCATTTCCTCCCTCTTTATGAAAGAAGGAGAATTTCTGACCTTTCCTATCTCTTAGAAATAGCAAATGGCAAGGTGGACTGTCCATAGTTATTAGAACTAGTGGGGTTGCGTACAACTAAGTCATCCTTGAGAAACCCAAGTGCATTGTATGTTCCCGCGGCGGTTACCACTACTGGATTTTTTATGATTTTTTTACTACTACTCCTAAACTGAAAAAAGAGCTAACTGAGCAATTCTTTTCGGAAATTTAGATATTATTGTATGTTGTATTTATTATATTGTTATTTTATTCCTATTAGGTCACATCTAAGTACTTACTTTATTATATTTGTTCTTTAGTTTATTTTTCTTTGTCCAAAATGTATGGCTTTAAAATTAGATTTCTTTTTTTTGTAACAGTTTACACAATTATGTTTGTCGTCTGTGTTTGTTATATTATGTAAAGCTAAAAACGGAAACTTTTAATTGGCCTTCTGTGTTAAGGCATGTGGAATACATGTCTTTTTTTATTTGTCTGTTTCTTTTTTATTTGTATGTTGTTTGCCTAGCTGTAAGATTTCTTAAAATTGTAAAAATAAAATAAAATAGGCAAAGAAGACTAAATAATACAACGTAGCAGAAGCTTTATATATTATTTATTATTTCTTACATTATTAAAATACCATACACCTTCCGAGTTCTACCGAATTCCGCTGGGCCTCCAAATGCAGATTTTTTTAATTGCATTAGTCGGTTTATGTGTAACATTATCTTTTTAAGTAACGAGTAAGCTATCGCTACTGTTATACTGCGTATAAATAAACATGAAGTAGAAAAAAATAAAAAATACTGGCATTTATTATTGTATCACTAAGCTTGGTCAAATATTTTAAAAGTTCTTATTCAAATGTGTCCTCTTTGGCTTCTCTAACTGCAGTCACCAGCTGAAACAATTATTTTTTATTTAAAACTTATTTGATAAAATTTATTGTACGAAACGAACGGGAATATTGTGCCTTTTTATTTGAGCACTATCTTTGTCGACCGATAAAAATTTACAAGTAAGTACCTACAATACATTATAAAACGCATAATTTACATAGTTATGGTAAAACAATGTATAAAATAGTATAGTTAAATAAAATCTTAATGTCTCTTAATAGTTAACGAGTAACATACATTATAAAGTGTTACCTATACAATACATTATGCACGTCATTTTAATAGATACAAATTTATTTTAATTGCAATGTAACTTTATGTACATAATACTACTGACTTTGTTAATAAATTAAATAAAGTAAATTTATCTACATTAAGACTATAAAAACTTGAAGAAGCTTTACGCTCTACGATGGTCTTGTTATAAAACAGATACTGAACAAGACAATGTCAAAATCATACAATAAGGTTATAAAATAAAAATAGTCATCAATTATAAACAAAACACAACCCCTCATGCAATACCTTATTAAAACCTCTGCCTACAATTGCCCAGTGAATCCCGCCTCTGGCCAAGGGGACAATCCAGCTCTGGCACTCTAATCACTTGCCCCGTCTGCGTGCTCTCAGTGGTCGTCGTGGTAGCCTGTTCAAGCTTCTCGTGAAAGTTAAAAACAACACCACACTCCGCGTGATACATCACGCCCGATACCACTATCAGTAGTAATACGAGTTTCGCGTCCATTTTACACTATTTCATATAGCGAACTACGTAAATTGAACTATCACACTTTGCAGTTCAGAACCATGGCTGGCGGCACACTCCGTTGATATCCTTCTGAGCCCCGGTCTGGCACGACTTCGTGTTCGGCGGTATATCTATCACTTTTGTATCAGGCTCGTCCTCATTACGCACTTTCTGTGTCGTAGTACTCAAATCTATAGAGTCTGATGAAAATGCGTTTTTTATATCTTCGAAAGGATTGCCGAATATATTGAGAATATCTTGAGTAGAAAATGGGGCAGCGTCAACACGGAAGAGCAAATTGACTATTAAAGCGAACACGACCATTCGCGTGGACGCAGACGTCATTTTAACTATAGGTACCTACAGCTGTCGGACACTCGTTTATCAATGTAAATACAATGATATTGTCCTCTGTGGGCTATTTATATAATGGTCGGCTATGTTCACAGGTGTGAAATTCCTATAATACGGTTGTCATTTAGACATCCTATTAGATTAAAGCGAAATCTTGCAAAATTCTAAATAATAATCTGATAATGATAAAAATGTACCATCCTGTTCCGATAGCAATAAGCATGAAGTACATATTATTGATAACAATGTTACGAAAAGTGTATTATTAGTCATCTGACTCAGCAACGATGGATCAAATAATATCTTATCTATCATTATCCAAGGTTGAGTTTTCCTTGTTACGAAATTACCCGTTGCAATAGAAATAAAATAATACTATGACTTTTTAATGCTCGTGACTTACACAAGATTTATTTAAATATTTTCAAAACAGATATTTTAAATTGTCTTGAGAATATTTAACCTGATTTCATAGCTATGCCAATCGCTGGAGCCAGAGAGATGTAATTTGGAAAGAAGCTATCTCTATAACTTAACCAACAAGTGAGTCTTCTAAATTTAACCTATATGTGGTAAACATTTATACTTTATAAGTTTTATTCTTTGTAATGCATGTTGGATTATTAATGACTTTTCCTTGATTCGTTTATTTAAGGAGCGCTTTTACGTGTTTAAAATGTATTGTAATAATTACGTTAAGTTTGGAAATGAGCATAAAAGAGTACGGACTCCCATGTCTCTGGGTGTGGAACAAAACATTTTAATATTATACTTAATCTTAACCCTGAGACTGAAAAATTACTTAAACTCTACCTACTTGTAGCTATAAATAGGAACTTGAGCTTACCTTCCTTAACTCATCGTCGAGAACAGACTTGTCGCAGTCAGGATGCATTTCACAATACAAATTTAGCCATAAAACCATGTACTTAATCTTATCCAAGTGTTGAACAAGACCGTAGGGAACCACATCAAATGCTTTTTTCTCTGATTTTATAACAACGTAATTAATATCACTTGAATCTTCCAATTTGTTATTCAATACATTTCTGGTAACAATTTCATACTGCATCAGTGTCGGATTTCTATTATCTACATCAAAATGTCTTATTATCAGCGGTTCCTCAGCACTATTTATCTTTTCAATTTTATAGAAACTTTTTCCGTTCACGTCATCTTTTAAAACCAATCCAGTGCATAAAACCAGTATGCATGAAATAATTACTAGGAATATTTTAATCATTTTCGGAATGAGAGTTGAAACCAGTAGGTTTATTGCTTTGAAAGTTTAGATGCAAGTCAATCAATTCTTGATGAACTAAATAGAGCAGCACTGTTAATGATCGTAAATTGAAGTAATTGTGGCAATTGACTTCTGCCAGTGTTGATATAGTTTTATGTAAGCACTATTTTGAAACATTATTAATTGGATTTGAAGACTTCATTTAAAATTGTTTTATAGCCTAAATGGAAAATATTTTACTAAAATATATTTTTTGACACAGTATTACGTATTTTGTTTTTAAATAATCAGTAAACAAAAGCCCCTTGCTGTTAAATATTGCAAATTAATCATTAGATAAAACGACGAAAAAATTATATATTTTTTTTCTATATATGTAGTTCTTTTCTGGTACCTACAATAAAGAATATTTTTTTAACCATTTTTAGTCTAAAATTATTAAATAAGGACTATATATTACAATAGACTAGTGTTAGGTATCCAGTAAGTAAGAAGTAAAAACTCCAAGTAAAAGGTACATCAGGACAAGCTAAAGGCTTTTAATTATTATTCTGTATGTGCAACAAAGTTCCGCTTTGGAATTAAAATATGGAGTGCATTCTGTGGCGCTGGGCCGGAAAAGCAGAAAATATCAGAGATTTGCAGAGCAGATTTCTCTTAGAATCTTAATACACCATATACATATTTAAATTGTTAGTGTACATCTTTTTATTGAAATATACTCCAGCATGTAAAAACCTGCACGCGTTTTTAAGAAACTCTCAAAACAACATATTTTGTAACTAGTAGATTTGTTTTTAACTATTTGTTAAAGTATTTATTTTATCTACCTATAAAATTTTTGGAGTTCAAAATCGATCGTACATTATTTTTTATTTTATTTATTTACACAAATTATATGCACAAAAACAAGAAAAAATATTCTTTCAACCTGGGCGTGCAAGAAAATATATGTATTCAATTATTTAATGTTTAGTAAAAGTTCAAGAATTTATTGACCAAACTGCATTTTCTATTTAACTCTTTACCACATTTTTTATTAAATAAACTATCCAAATCATGCCTTTATATGCGCTTTTCGCTTTTTCAATTTAGTCGGGCCCGCGGGCTTGTAGGGGGCGTTTTTATGTCGCTTTGAGGGATGCCTACGAAATTAAAAAATAAAAATGTATGTACTCTTACAAAAAAGCCGTGTTGGCTAAGTGGGAGGACACTCGACTTTCAATCCGAAGGTCGTGGGTTCAAACCCCGCCACGCACCTCTGGATTTTTCTTCTTGAGAAATTTATGTGCGGTTTAAACACATGCTTTAACGGTGAAGGCAAACATCGTGAGGAAACCGGCATGTTCTGAGAACTTTAAAACAGTTTGAAGGGCATGTGACATTCACCAACCCGCACTTGGCCAGCGTGGTGAATTAAGGCCTAATCTCTCTCGTCAAGAGAGAAGTCCCTGTGTCCCAGCAGTGGGAACGTTAATAGGGTGCTGATGATGATGTACTCTTATACTAACAAAAATATACCCACAGGCGATGTACTTTTATACTTCGCCTGGCCAGTTTTGATACTGTGGGTATATTTTTTCCAATTATTAATTCATCAACATCATTTCAGCTGTAGGATTCAAAAGATGGATGTAAGTGGCGTTGGTGGGCGTCCCTCTCTGGGCTTGCCAATTCGCGGTGTCCATTTGAGAAGTGTTTGGCTCCAAAGACCACGTCTTCAGGTTATAGAACAAAGGCACTTGAATAACCTTATCATAGTAAGACATTACTAACCAAACGTGTTGGACCAGCGGGTCAAATGGGCGTTTCTCGTTCTATGTTCGGCTGGGGATACCAGATACCTTACCTTATCCCCCATAGACCTATCATATTATTATCATAATTATTTATTTCGATATTCGAATCGAAGAACGCAAGCGTGCGAGCTTTATCGTACCAGCACAACGTATTTGTTGTGGTGTGGTTGTGTTCTCGTTGCGTTGTGATTAAGTCAGTTTTACACACAATGGTCGATAACAATAGCATGTGTAAATAGTTTTATTCAATACAAACTATATTTTTTAATTATATTAAAATTTTAAAATATAGTACTGGACATGGACTCAAAAGAGCACCCATCATTTCAAGGATTTGCCAAATACTGAGATTGAGGCAGATTATAAAAAATAGATATTTGCAAAAAATACGATTTTAATATTCATCTTGCCACAAATCGTAAAAAAATATATACAATGGCTTTTGCCATTGTATATATTTTTTAGCCAATGGCTACAAGAACTGGAGTGATAATTATAGGCATGGATTAAGATTGTTTGTTCCTCCCATATATTTTGCACAGATATGCGATGTTACAAAGCAGAGAGATCTCATAAAGTCCAGAAGATTATTTCTATAGAAGCACAGTTCATTATTTATTTAAAGTTTGAATTGCCTTGAATCTTTATCTTATCATGGTTAGACAAAGAGTGTTACGTTATAGGACAGAAGGGACAAAATTTCGCGTCTAGGAAAGGTGTTACTTATTTTAATAAACATTTTATTTATTTGGCATCAATTGCTTACTGCATACTAAGAACTATCCAGGGCTATTTATGAGTCAGCGCTCTGGGTGAGAGTCGCTACATTTTGTTACATATAGTCCGTCTTCTAGCATATAATGTATTTTGTATGATGTTAAAATAAATCAATTATAATATTAGGTATACTTATTTTTAAGATAAGTCAAGAAGATTATTTCTATAGTAGCACAGTTAAAGCTAAATAATATAACAACATTATTATTAAAAAAGAACTAAAGCCTATATACACCTAAAGAGCTTTGTGGCTGAGTGTAGAACATATAAGATTCAAGAACTACACACAGGGCCGATTTGCCAACTTCTGAATAAAGTTAACAAATCAAAAGATGGCAGATTGAAGATGTCTGACGTCAAATTACAATATAAGACTTGTTTGTGACATTGTTATTCCGCCATCTTACCCTTTATTGGTTTGTTAATTTTAATCTGATGTTAGCAAAATAGTCCCCTTTAGTCATGTCAAACTAATTAGAATGCATTAAAACACCAGCTTATTTAGTAATAGCATAAGGGCACTCGCAGTTCATCATCGAGCAATGCTCGTTAGTGTAGCTCGCAATACAAATTCGCTTCAGTGGTTTCGTTTATTTTGTAGCCTTTAAAGGGAAATGAAGTATTTATCTAACGAACAGTTGAAATATGAAATGTTATTTTTTAAACAATTGTTTGTTGGGTTGGACTTTAGTCCTGAAGCCTGATTTTTTTGAAGTCATTTTATCTGCAATTTACCGTTATTCTTCAAGAACGTATTTTTGTATTTATATATAATATTCTCGCGTCATAATGTTCGTTCCCATACTCCTCCAAAACTGCTTGACCGATTGTCATAAAATTTTGTGAGCATATTGAGTAGGTCTGAGAATCGGCCTCCTTTTTTTCATTTTGCAAGACAACCTTTGCTGGGGTCAGCTAGTTATATTAGAAGCACTCTTTCTCTCAAATCAATTGTGTTGTTGTGCATGCCCAGTAGAGAATTTCTGCCTCCGATCTTTACCAAAATCGGAGAGGATTTAGTAAAAAATTGACAAAACGTAATGGTGTCATAAGCAATTGACTACGTAAAACTATAAAAGTTACAGCTGATTTAATGGAAAACTCATACGGCATGTTTTGAAAAGTCGACTATAAAAACATATTTTTAGCTTATATTGCACAAGTAAAATGTTATAATGTATATAAAGGATAACCTGCGCTCTGGATGAGAGTTACAATTTGTTTTTACCGATTTTTAAATATTGGTATTGAAAAATTGTCAATGAAAGTGTAAGTGTCTGTTTCTTTGTCCTTCTTTAAAAGTCATGTTCTTTAAAGGTATGGATGAAGACATATGTTTCTTTAACAGCGGGAAAATATGTCGTCGTAACACCGCGAGGTACTACTAATAGCATTAATATATTCAAAACCAAAAGTCGGTTGTATTTTGTTAAAAATCTACTTGACTACATATTGTCCGTCTTCTAACATATATAAATATTTTTTAAATATATATTTCCGGACAATTCACACAACAACAATTAGCCCCATGATAAGCTCTAAGCTTGTGTTACGGGTACTAGACATCTGATATACTTAATATAATAGACATACATTTATTGATATTTTTTTATTATACACATGAAACACGAGAGTGCTTGCAGAACATAAAAACACTTTAACCATTGGCAGGAATCGAACCCGCTATCTCTAGCCCTCGCCCTCCATGCCACTGAGGCAGTCATATTTTGTATGATGATGTAAAAATAAATCAATAAATTTTATTTTAGGTTCATTATCGATAGTATATTACAACCCGTTTCGCCTTAGTGAGCCGAAAACTTATTCGTTATGCCTAGATAAAATTGTCGGTCTTTTTTAATTCAAGCGTTGTTATTTTTATTGCCGTCAAAGTTAAATTATTATGTACAATAAGTGGATCAAAGCCTGGTATTTCATTCATAAAAGCGCCTCGCGTGCCAAGCCGGACATATTTTTCATCCGTTTTTCATCCAATAGTAACAAAAACCTGTAGTATAGTCAAAGAATGGGTATTCGACTTGACTGCAAATGGTATTTTGACTAAAGTTACACAGCTGGTAATGATTACGAAAGTCGCCAAACTTTTTTGCATATTTGTAATAAGGTACGTATGATCTATTATAATTTATTCAACAGCTGACCGATTTCGATATTTTTCTTTTGCATTCCTTGAAGTACGAAAACATTCAAACTATTGAATGTAACGCCCCTGTGGAATCACTTTAGTGCGCTTTGGCTATGTGTGGTTTGGGTATTACCTACCTCATATTATAAAGCGTAAATTCTCTTTGTTGGGTGAACCCTTTTTCAATAAGCCTTTTGGATACTTTTTCAACGGGTTATTTGCTTATTCCTGCTGGAAAATAAACCTATGTAATATCGGTCCAAAACACCGAGTAAAAAGCCAGTCGTGAAGGCTTTGGATAAAATTTTGCTAAAAAAGATTTTGAATTTTTAACTGACTTCCGAGAAAAATGTTTTTTAGTTTATTTACCGATTTTTTTATATTTGACAGCTAGTGCCTCCAAATGGTCCCATGTTTAATATTTAAGGTTCGGCCCGTGGTTTTGAGTTTATCTTTCGGTGCTTTCAAATTGGCCGTTTCAAGACTTCGGCGCGACAAACGGAGCGTTAATCGTGTGTTGCACGTACGTACTAAATTTTCATACAAAAGCGACGCCGACGGTCCGAACGCACGACACCTTGATGGGCTGCCGCACCGTGCTCTTTGTATGATGATAATCTCTTGGTCTTCATGCCCCATCTTAGACCACATCGTCACAAGGCTTATGTAACATGAAAAAAAACGTACGTAAAATGCTCCCCTGGTCGTGCAAGTACATCTTGAAACGGCTAATTTGAATGTGTCCTTTGAAGATAAGTTACATTGAACATTTGAAATCGATGTTTTTTCCAAATAAATTTCGTACAAAACATTTCTTTTCATTTCATGTAAGGTTTTATTTTTGCAGATATTACTAATTTTTTTTAGCATAAGAGTATTACATAAGAGAGTAGGTATTGTACCAATAAAAACCTCCTTACATGTTAATTTCTTTATTTAGAAATTCTTGTAAGATTTAACATAACTAATGAAAAGGATATATCGTGATTGAATAACCGTAGCTAGGTAACTAATCATTTCGTAAACAGCTAGTACTTTATATTTAATGTTAAAAAAATGTATTTTTAGCGTGTTATTAATGTTGGAAAATCTAAAGGAATGAAGTTCAGTTGCGGTTGCCACAGGGGTTCTTGACATGGTAGGATTTCTTGCGCTGAAAACATAAGTTAACATCAAAAATGTATAGAATTTTAAAATACAATTACAAACTTATTAACTTTTTGGAGCTTTCTACTAAAAATACGTATAGAAAGCTATTTGTTATGGCGTAGCATTATTAAGCATACCCTAATCCCTAATTAAACATTTTTTTTTCGTCGTATTATGGCGGGCATACTATGCGCATCGGTAATATTACGATAAATATCGTAAAGGCACCACATAGGTACGGACCTCGTCTGGGGTTTTAGTTGAAGAGCCGGCAGTTTTGGCCCAAGTGTAAAGTTACACCTATGGGCAAGTATTCTCCGACCGCGTCCGTCATAGTTCGGAAAATCAGTCGTATCCATCTGCGGTCAATAACTTTAAATAATTGAAAAAAAAAATTCATGAAGAGAACATCATCATCATCATAATCATTTCAGTCTCAGTATTGTCAATTGCTGGGCATAAGGCCTTGATTGTAATTAATCAAATAAAGGTGATTTTCACGCCCCTTGTTTAGTGAAAATCTTCGGGAACGATTAATTAATTAGCTAGATTTCACTTTTAGAAAACATCGATTTTTCTAAAGTGTTGAGAAATGCTCGGTCATCCTGGTTAATTGGTTTGTTTAATTAAGAATCATTGACGTGTCCAGTCTTCTCATATAGGTAATCGTTTTATGGGAAATAAAAGTGTTGATTTATTCTGTGAACTCATTTTCTAAATTGATTAAAGATTACTCACGGAGTGGCGACTTTCATCGGAGTCATCGTCGCAGTCTTTTCTTTTTGGCTTGTCATCTTCTTCAGAGGATGATGATGATGACGACGAAGAAGAGGAGGATGAAGACGAGGACGATGAAGAATCATCATTATTCTTTCCCTAAAAATAAATATCATGTCAGCGTAATGAGCAATGAGGTGGACCGACAAAACATACCTCAGGTAGTAGTAGAAGATGCCGAATGTGTAATGAGAAGTTGAAAGTATTGAAGTACAAAAAATCTTTTAATTGGAGATACAGAGAAAATATTTTTCATTATCTAATACTGAGATAGCGTGTCAATTTCACGGCGTTTTAATTTCTTTCTATACTGTTCAGGAATAAGCACGGATTTTTGCTCTTGCAGGAAAGAAAAATCATTCTCAATTATAAAATGCCAAGATTAGAACAAAATGGCGTCTAACTTTAAATAATGTATTCTTTCTTTACGGGTAAAATAAAAAACTTACATTGACATATAAATATTTAATGGACTGTAATGCGAGAAAATTGGTTTTTGATTTTTACTGGTAATGTCACCAGTCGATGTCCTTAGAGATAGCGCTCTAATATTCTACCAAAAGCAGTAGCGAAAAGAAATTATTCTTCCGTAATGTCTTCATTCGTAAATAAAAACATAAAAATGTAGCAAAAGTTGGGGCAGGGCTCCATCATTATTGCTCATTAGAGCCGCAATTGACGCTCGCTCGAAGAAACCCGCCCGCTGACTGTACTCAACAAACAAATTGGAGTGCCCATAACTAGGGTACTTAACAAACTCCTGGTTTATTTAAATCTTTGTTTTACAACCTTAATGTGGTTCCGTTTTGTTTCTGGCTCTTGACCGTTTTGCGTTGCGATACGTATTTGGTTTACATTTATTTGTGTACACAACATGTTGTCAAATTCAAAAAAATATCAATTAATATACATACATGCATTCCTTACGAATATCCTGGTAATGTAAATACTACATATTTTTATTAAAAAAAATTATTATTTACATAAATTAAACTAATAAGAAATAAAAGTTACAGGTTAAGAAGTTACATTGAGGGAAGGGTAATTTTACCACTTTGGAATCTCGTGTCTCTCGCGCCTCTGGCTAACTGACGCTTCAAGCGCAGAGTCCATTTTTTAGAAATTTTATTGCAAATGTCTCACACTGGTTTGTTGAAAAAACGTTTTATTTGTTTTTTTTTAATTTTAGAGTTTTATGCATTCGGATATTATGCTTACCTACACCCACGAACCGGTATAAAGTTAAAAGTGTCAATCATCGTTTAACAACCGATTTATCAATCAGAGTAGAAAAAACTCATTCATACTGAACACATGCCTACTATACACCTACACTGTATTATAATATTTTAGGGATACATTGAAATGAAAATTGTTTCAACGATTTATGAATGTTTTCTACCTCGATGTATTAACTATTCAACAAAAATCCAAAAACAGCTTAAGAATGTACAACGGAAGTTCACAATTTTCAGACTCAGGGCCTTCTACCTAGTTGACCTTCGATGGTCAATGCAAAGTGGCATTTTTCGTCAACAAAGTTTTATATAATTTACTTCCAGGTTTACAGTTTCTTAAAAATAGCTTGATGTAGTTATGTGGATTGTCCGGAAATATTTTTTCTTATTATTTATTTAGATCAAAATGAAAAAAAAACACGTTCAATAGTTTTTTAGATTACTTATGTCGGATTATTAGCGATAATTTTAATTGGGCATTATTTTTTATAATAATGAAGTGATGCTTAAAAAAAGACAAAAGTATTTATACACACAGTAATTAAGGGACGAAAATAAGAACATGAATGAAAAAAGGAAATAAATACATTAAATACGATGAATTAATTACGTCAGTTCAGAATCTTGTGCGCAACGCGGAACAATTTTTGACTTATTTATATTAATTTATTAAAATATCTTAACGAGCAGGCAGACGAATTCATTAAATTTTACTCTATGCAAAGATATAAAATTCCCATCAAACCACAGACATATTAAATTAAAAATTATATTGTGGAATGTTCTCGATCATACTTACACAATCATCATCATCTTCTTCTGATGAGGAGGAAGAGGACGAAGACGAAGATGATGAAGAAGAAGAAGAGGAGTCGTCGCATTTGTTTCGCTTCTGAAATTTAAATCAATATAACACATATGACTTATACTGAAAGACATATTTAAAATATAATTAATCTAAATCATATTATCACTAAATAGAAGATTAACGGCTGTCGACGAAATCTGTTCTCCGAATCAGTAAAATTAGAACTCTTTTAACTTTGACTGTTCTGACAGTCAGTATGCGGCTATTGATTTGTTGGTATAAAACATGTGCTGCCTATTACTGTTATTTACCTATATATAGAGCCCAGCACTTTAATTCTGAGGTACGGTTTCTTGAAAGGTACATATTTTTTCTGGCAAAACATTATTTTACCGTTTTAGAGTTATTTGGCGGCTTAAGATTTATACCCACCTTTGTATCGACCCATTACAATTCAATAGGAATCGGCCCATTAGTACTCGCGCTATATAATTAACTAGTCCATATTTTTAATTCAAGAAGAAATATAATCAATCATTGGTCAAACTAAACTTCTGATTTGTGTGTCTTGTAGAAACTTCCAGTATGGATTCTGTTACTTACTTAAAACGCAAATTTATATACATATAGAAATCGTAGGGTAGGTGACCATAAAAACACTAGTCCCTTTTGATATAACTTTAAAAAATTGTAACCATATTTTTTATTCTTGCAACCTAACCAATTATTAAGATTAAGAGAGGAAAACAATTTTTAAAGTAAATTTAAATTTTAAGAAAAACCCCTGATTTCAATGCCTTAATTTCCATAAAAGTAAAACACCATAATATTTTGTAATGTGTACGCGATGCGCTTTCATTTGACAATCCACTCGAGTATATTTGCAGATTTTCGGTTTTCCTTCCCCACTCTCACCCCCATAACTTTTAAACGGCATAACCGATTTTCATGAAACATGGGGTTCGGGAGCTATGATGTCCCAGACAGACAGACACACAGACAGACAGTCAAACTTATAACACCCCTGTTTTTGTCGGGGGTTAATAAAAATTATATAATTTACTAGCGGCCCGCCCTGCCGGCGTCGCACGGGTATAAAATTTTCCCGGAAATTATTTCTCGCCGTAAAAACCATCCTATCTCTCAAGTTGGATCGAACTGCACATGGTGTGTGAATTTTATTATAATTGGTTAAGTGGTTTAGGAGTCCATTGAGGACAAACATTGTGACACGAGATTTATATATATTAAGATTTTCTTTAAACAATAAATCAAGCGGAGTAACTTCTTTGAAGTTTCTCGTATCGTAACACTTCCGTGCGCCTTGTACTACATTTCGCAGTTATAATTCCTTACTCCGGGCCTGTGATACCTGCTATTTATCGATAAATAAAAAAAATGGTGTTCAGTATTTTTGGACGGGTTGGACGACGGTTATCAGACGGATTAAACAGAGTGGCAATTCTTTATGTAGTTATCAGGACAATTGAATACAATAATAATTATTCAAGTTAAGGCCGCCCATTGATTCACATTTTTTATTATTTTTGTGTTTTATTGTATATTGTGTTCAATAAAGAGTATTATATTGTTATCTTCGACCCACAATTGGTACGTCAAATGAGTATATACATATATGTATGTATGTGTTTGCATCGTGCTCAAATCATGGGTTTGTTTTCGCTTTTAATGACCACTGATAGCTTATCAACGACGAAAATATTGCCACTCGGTGCACTCCTTATCAACCAATTAAAACAAAATGATTATAAATTTATTACATCAATGACTCAAGTAACCTGTGTTCTAAATCCGTTATCAAATTCAAAATAAACCTTCGTAATAGCAAACAACTAATTTCAAGGATTATGCTCATCATTATATATAGGTACTAATGGCTCAAGTATAATGTTATATTACATGCTCGAAAAGTTTTCTAAATATGCAACGATACAGCATGCTCGTCACTAATTTTTCTCCGCCCTTTGAATGGAAATCAATAAAATATTCAAATTTGAAAACTGCTGACCAATTTTCATGACAATAGGAGGAGAAATGGGAAAACTATTTTATACATAAAAGCTAAAACAAAGATCTTCACTTTGCTCGGTCAATTATTGCCTTGCCTTGGTATGTTACAATATACCTCTATTTTTATTATTATTATATCTATCTATAAAGATAAAAAAAGTTAAAGTTTATTTTTTGGCCAGCGCTCTCTCGCCAAGAGAGCTGTGGCAACAGAAACAGGGGCCTGATTTAAAAAAAAACAATTCAGTGTTAGAATTATTAATGTTATATTTATAGCGAAGGCTATTTTAAAGGGAAAATATAAAGTTCCCGCGGGCAAATCCAAAAACATGGGCTACGCCGTGGCGTGTATAGCTAGTATGGCTTATTATTCAAAGAGCCATCTAATTTACTTCTCTTCATTGTTTTCGATATTATTTTAAATTATATTTAATTAATAATAACTTTTTTTATTTATTTTAATGTTACATTTTTTAAACTCACCTACATGGATGCTTCATAATATTTAATATTGCATCTATAATGGTTTCGTTTATAAAAAAATAAGAACTTCCTCATCATCATCATCATTTCAGCCATTACATGCCCACTGCTGGACATAAGCCAAAAAAAACTGCTTTTATGTTAACTTGAATTGTAATTTTACTGTGTGTTCATGACGTAAACAAAACTTTTCCTATTCTATTCTATTTACGTTCCTAATGCCACACCTAAGGGACACAGGGACTTCTCTCTTGACGAGAGAGATTAGGCATAAATTCACTAAGCTAGCCAAGTGTGTGGTGAGTGTCTCGTGTTCTTCAAACTCTTCAAAGTTCTCAGAACATGCCGATTTCCTCACGATGTTTGCCTTTGCAGTTAGAGCACATGTTTAAAGTGCACGTAAATTTTTCGTAAGGTATTTTTCGTTTGCGCCAGTGGCGCGGTGGGCGAGAGGTACCGATAGGGTTCGATTGTATGTACTGCAATCAGAGCTGCAAATCAGCTTTCTCCTTGGTCTGGGTATTTAATATGTATAGTAAAAATATCTATGTATGTATGTATATTATATTTAACATATCAGATGTCTTGTACCCGTCACACAAGCTTTACATATAACCTTGGTGCTAGATGATGCTGCGTGGATTGTTCGGAAATATTTAATTAAAAATTAAAATAGGTACACTTACATCTATATGTTTTATATATTAAATTAAATAAATTAAATATATAAAACATATAGATGTAAGTGTACCTATTTTAATTTTTATATAAATATTTCCGAACAATCCAGCTGATATATTTAGTAACTTAATTTAAAATATTTTTGTCTTACCTCATTGTCACATCTCGAGCGAATTCTGAAAGATAATATTTTTATTAGAATATTTTTGTAGCAATAATATTATGTTTTTCTATTTTGGTTACTGCTAAATATAGGTTTCTCCCGTCTTCATTCAGCATCTTGGGAAACAGAACAAAGGCACAATATTCTCAAGCTTATTCATTTCATTCATTAGGATGTATTTTAATGAACACTGTATTAGTGGATTATAATCGCGTAGTGCGTATGATCTGAATAATCTTATAATGACCAAAGAGCTGTAGTTTAATTAATAGCCTAGGTTACGTTATATTTTAATAAATGTAAGTTTACTGAATTGTATAATAATATAATTAAACAATATAATAATATAATTTTATTCATAAAATACACTTTTACTTCAAGCCTATGTCAGGTTTTGAAGAAACCATAGTTCTCAATTAACAATCACGCATCTACTAGTAACTACGTACGTTCTAATTATTAAAATAACTTAACTAAAATAACATTCATAAGCGCAAAAAACATAGAGTTCAAACGTTGAATCTGCCTAATCAAATTATTAAGTAGGTTCATATTACACAATATCTAACTATTAAAATCGTGGTAAAAACGGAGAAATCATTGGATGCGTAAATAAGGGTTTGTGTCCACCGATCCCGGGATCAGAATTTATTGTCCACTGATACCGCTAAGTTTTCTCCACCGTTACCAAGTATATTCATACTTTAAAGCTTGAATTGTGTGAATTGTGAAAGTGCAGACACTTGAAGCGTCAGTTTGCCAGTGTCAAGTTATATAATATAATTTTATTTTACTTGACGAAAAAGATGTTACTCAGTTAAACGCCATTTTGCGTCCATCTATCTTAAATCAATTTATTTTATATTAAAACAAAAAAATGAAATAAAAATAGATTAAAAAAACGCTTTACATAACGTACTCTATGTTGCAATAATGGATTTAGAAAGGGTTACCGAAATTTTTGTATGGAGAGCAGAATGCATACTAGTCCGCTATTTTGAAAAAAATAATGATTTTGCGTCGAGTGATGGAATGCATGTCAGTCAAATAGCGGACGTATAGCTATGCCAAAATGTTGGTACCCCTTTACAGAGAGATATGTTTTTGCATGATAAAATAATTTTGCTAATAATAGTTGAAACTATTCGTTGAACATCGTGTAAAACTTTATATAAGATTTGGATCTTTTTGTTACATGAGTTATTTATTAATAACCTTTTTTTTTATTTTTTCATCACATTTTTTTTGTACCTAAATAGGCGAAATTACTTACTTGTTTGAACACTTGCTTGGCCTTCCTTCTGCCATGGTTAACAACACTACAGCCAATAGGGTAACAAGAAGAAGTTTGTTCATCTTTGCAGATCTAAAAAAAAAACTGAAGTTAAAAAAATATTTTAGGATATTATTATTCACGGCAAGATATGAAAAAAAACCGTGATTTAATTGACACCTTTTTTTATTTATTTTGAGAGAAGGTATGCGTTGGAAGTATAAGCCAATAAACGTACCAAAAAGTTTTAATCGAATGCACTGACCTATCTCGAAGCAATTATCTGAACCGACTGTTGGCTTATTTAGAGCAGCGACTGATATAAATCTTTGTTTTGCTCCACAAAGGTCACTGTGGTATCTCCGATCACTGAGCAAAATCCAAAATAATTAAATAAATACCCGAGATCAAACGAGTCTGTGATCGCTGATTTGTTTTAAAGTCCTTCAACAACTTTCACGTTGCAAAATTTCGAACCGGAATACAACAAAACAGTTCGTTGATTTCTTATTTATCCCTTTATGCAGTTACCACAATCGGGAACTTCACATAATTTATTTTAAAAACTCTAGTTTTTCAATGAAGTAGAAAAAACGTGTTTTTGAAACGAATATTGTGACCCATGATCATTTTCAATTTCAAAATAAATAACTTATTTCGAATAGAATTATTCTCAACTCATTTGATTTGCTCACACATTTGCTATGGTATTACTTGTATAGGAACACGTTAATTTTTTTAAAGTGCTTGCAGGACATACAAACACTTGGCGGGAATAGAACCCGCTACCTCCAGCGCCGCAAACGGACCTTCGCCCCCCGCGCCACTGAGGCCGTCATAATGTCAGGCAGAATAAAACAATCGTCTCTAAGCCTTAACAATTCTATATATATCTGGTATCTAAATATATCAGCAGAAACAGAACCAAACAGACCGTTAACATACCAATTCAATTATCGTCTGTTCTAATATCAGCACGTAGATCTATGTGTCTATTCATATCAAATTACATCACTGGATTACGATAAACGGTTTGCAGTCAGCGAGAAAACAAGCTCCTTACACAGATGGAAAGGATTTTAATATCCTTAAGTAGTGATAATACTGACTGGACCGAGTCACTTTAATACATCCCGTCTTCTATTTTGAGCTTTACACTGAGGTTATACAAACCATTTTACTTTGCAAGCTTATATTCGGAACGGTCGAAGACTTCTGCGTTTCCATATTAGTGATATACACATTTTTTGATATCTTTGAAAACCTTTTCCCAAAAACAATTATGATGATACTATTGCGTTACATTAATATAAATAACTAATTTAAAAACCAATTACTGAACCATTAAAAGGGTGGGCACAACATGGACTTGACATTACATGAGTTTCGTCTTATCAATGCTCGTCCTAAGAACAACCTATTGGGAAACACGATTAAAAACAAAGCATCGTACCGATTTGCTCCGTCAACTTCGTGAAGACCACGATGTCGTCTGCAGGTCGGAGGCGAATGATGTATTCCTATTCGATTCACAAAACGGTATCAATTACTATTTTCTGTCTTGTCTTACAACATAGAAGTGAAACTTTCATTCGCTGAATTGAACCAGCCCCTTAGAAACGACTTGCAAAGTAATCCATCGACTGCTAGCGTCTTGCAAATCTGCTTGAGTCATCGCTTCCCTTTCAAATAAATAGGGTCCGAGTAGATGTTAGCTGTTTTTGCAGACTATCTCAAATATTTGTAGGACAGAAATATATTATTTCACGGGTTGTAAGTTGGCGAGAACGTGTAAATCTCAGAATTGTTTGGTCTCATTTAAAGTTATAGTGTTGTGTGCACATTTTTCGAGGATTTTAGGCTTCTTGTCGAAGGAAAATACTTTGTTCCCAAATTCATAAAATACAGTATTATACCGCTACCGCTAGTGAAATCGTTATCCCGGGCAAAGATAGTAGTTTTCTTGATGTTTGAAAACATAATTGGACTAATATTAATGTATAATGTTTCTTGAGTTATCTCCAAAAGGTAAACACATTTTAAACTAGGTTGTGTTTCAGAAAAAATCTTGTTAGTACTGGTATTCATGTATATTCCAATAAACAAGTTGTCTAAAAGATATCGGCCATCAAAAGCAATTTTATTCATATTCAATCCTGTCATAGGTATGAGATGATTCGAAAACATGTCGTGATAACGACACAAATTTAGTATAAGGGATCCCTACCTAGATAAATACGGTTTGTTTCCAAAAATATTAAATCAAAATATCTCAGCTAAATTCAATATTGCAAGTTAAATTATGAACCGGTTTAAACTTCCCGATGAAGTGGAGTTCGAAAATAGCATTATAAATTTGCCGGTTTACAATCACAGCGCTACTTGGCGAAGGCAAAAAAATGCTGGAAACTCGTTCTAACTTTTCCTATTTTTCTGCGTTAATTTCACCTGAACCCATTACACTTCGCAACAATTTTAGTGAGACTGTTTCTATTAGGTTGTTGGAAATTGCATTTGGAATGAGTTTGAATAATAACGTATTTGCTACGTTATGTCAAAACATTGTCAAAATAAGCCGTGGATAATGTAAAGTAAGTAATGGAATAATAAAACTACATTTTTGGGCTAATTGTGTTCATAAAACAACACTACCACAGTATTTGTGTAGATTTAGTATTACAATAATACCGGTCATCTTATTATATCTAATATATAAAATTTCCATGTCAAAATGTTAGTTACCGTACTCCTCCATAAAAACGAAAGGTTTAGTAGGTCTAATAATCGGCTACTATCAATTTTTCATTTTGCAAACCAACGTTCGCTGTGGTTGCTAGTAAAATTATAAATTAAACAAATCCTCGTTGGCGTCAAATGAATAAAAAATTGTAAACTATAATTTCTCGCTGCTGTTGTAATGAGGATATTAGGTTACTCTGAAGTAATTCTGAATCAGTATATGATTATGTTATTTTATTACTATTAGACAATATTTAACAAAATAAATTATTTTTCCCAACTTACATTTGAACTTACATTACGTTTGTAATAGTTGTATATGCAACATTCTAACGACCAGATTAGGATAAGATCAATTTAACTAAGTATTAAAATTTAAAACTGGTTTTACTCACGTCTACTTGTTTTGAAATTATGACAAACCGATATTTTCAAAATGAGATAATGAATACTGTAACTCGCGTTGATTTTGGGAGTGAAATAGTGTAAACTAATTACGTTTGTTTGTTCTGTTATCAGATTCTGATCAAAGGTAGCAAATTACTTATAATTTCAATTTTACCACATAGGGTTATCCATATCATTGTACCTGATTCGTTAAGAAACTTAAGAAAAATAAGCTTCGTTTGAATTCATGAAAACGCAAACAAGATCTTAACAGAAAAACGCTTGAAAGTTTTGCAATGAAATGTTAAGGATGAATAAGTTAATTGCCCCCGGGGGCGTATCGAAGCCTGCTCCTGTGCCACAGAGGAATGCATTTAAATTGGATTTTAAGAGTAGAAATCACCGGCGTGCTGCTCCCTGCCTTGTTAGAGGCAATGCCAAACTTTACCTAAACGAATAAACCTGAATCTCCGACTTCGGAATGGATTTCTTGGAGTTGCTTGATAAATTTGTCTTAATCACGATGGGATTGGTATAAAAAAATCTCAATTATTGTACATGCGAAAGGAACTTTGTTTTTTTATTGTTTCTTTGCGCTTTATCTTTCTTACTGATCATATCACCTTATTATGTTAACAATACTCTTACGACTTTCATGCATGTTGTAGAGTCGACATTTAGGGCTAAAGCAAGCTACATATATTAAACACCAAAGAAAGTATAACGCAGGTTTTAGGACTTTACCTACCGTGCTAGTTAGAAACTGTGTAATAGCAATGCCCCGCAAACCATGTTTGCATATTAAATACCTTGCATAGGCATAAATAAATACACTATAAAATAGGTAGCTTACGAGTCACATCGGAGCTTACGTGCGTGGCTCTATTTGTGTCCAGGCCAGTCGCCATGGCCGAAATCGGATAGAATGACTAATCGAGAGAATCTCGCTATTCCTGTGGAGTTCACGATTAAAGACTGCAAATTTAGATACCCTTAGGATTTCTTGCAGGCGGGTGACCCGTTAAATATAGTTTGTGTACGGAGTCAACATTATTATTAATTTTCACTAGCGATCCGCCCTGACGTTGCACGGGTTCAAGCTGTCCCTTTTGGAATTATTAACTTCTATCTATTGCTGATGCTGATATGGAAATCGATTCCTAATTATTTTTTTACTTTGATATAAAAATAACGAATATAAAGGTGTCTATCATTATGCGACAGGGGTTCAATTTATATAACCTATTCATATTAATATATTTACCTAATGGGCTGTCAAATAAATGATGCTGCAACATTATAGGGCTTATAACACGACATAGTATTTCTGTTTGGATAGCGTTGAAGAGTGTTGATGTTTGATAAGTTATAAAGAAAGAAATATGCTAGCAATATATTTTACTAGCCAAGTTATGCAATAAATTAAATATGTTTGATTTTGATATTATATTTTACCTTGCAAAACACCTGGGTGAATATAGTATAATACAGTGTACCTACTTAAAGCAACGGAGTGAATAAAATCCAAAAAATCCAAGTGAATTAAGTATATCGCCCCTTGCTGTACAGAAATGCGATTTAATTTAGAGCATCGAGATATCGATAAACCATGTTTTATTTTACACATGCAGTCTTCATGTCAATATTACTTCTGATGTAAATATAAAGACTAGCTTAAATAATTTGATAACTTCTTGCACCCGTAGAAAGTCAAGAGTATAATCGTTATAATGATGAAAATAAGCTCAAGCATGACAGTATCTATAATCTTGGTTGGTTTTGGAGGTTTTGTCTGTTCACGTCCGTAAGTGGTGGTGCTAAGAACAGTCTCTGGTGGTAGGCTTCGGCCGCGGCTTGTCCCCACCCTCCGGGCTGGGCCAGTGCGTGAAGCGATTTTTTCGTGTTTCGTAATGTGGTCCGGAGAAGCCATCTACCTTCTAGGTCTTCATGTCCTATCTTAGACCACATTGTCACTTTACATCAGGTGAGATTGTGGTCAAATGAAGGCTTATCGAGCATAAAAAAAAATCTACAACCGAACATTATAAGTAACTAAGGCCTGACGCTGGTTTAAGCGGGCGCGGGCGCGGTTTCATGTCAAACACGTACAAAAGTGATCCGTTGCGGGCCCCACAACATGCTCGTAGCACCGCGCCCGCGCCCGCGTAACGCATCGTCAGGTCTAACAGTGCCCCGGGGCTACCAGCTTTGTAATGGTGTTCCCAGTGGAATTATATATTTTCCCAAGGTAAAAGTGCCTATGTTACTTATGAGACTACCAACGATGTGTAGGTACAAATTTCCATGAAGATCGGTCTAGTAATAATATAACGACCAAATTAATATTATTATATTATATTATTCCCCATTACGACATACAAATCTACGACCATGTCTATAATGTCTCCGACTGGGAACTTTTTACCCGACTGCGCAAAGGAGTGATAATGTCGCACTGCTATTAGACGACCGAATAGTTAAAAGTTATAATTATAGTACAGCAAGCGATATAGGTTTTTTGCCTTTTCCCAAAAAATTGTTATTTCGACATTATTCGGTCTTCTAATGGCAGTGCGATGTGTTTAACAGTCTATGTACGTATGTATGTTCTTTTGTCCCACTATACAGACTAAGCTCCTAGGCCGATTTATATGATTCACACATCAATCGATTCCTCTTAGTTTGGCGAGTGTCACTAATGCCTGGAGCCAAATAACTGGACGCCATTTTGTAAAAAATAAATAAAACTACAAACTGTGTCATGTGGGGTATCGTTGAATAAGTATTTAAAATAATTTTTAGTTTTGTATCAATATTTTTCGATCCGACTGATCGTTTACGATCTTTGTCTATTTAAAGTTGCGTAACAACCATTCCCACTTAAAGGCTTATTAATAGTAAAAAACCCCAAAAAAGTTAAGTCGCATTGGGTTATATTTTTGCTTAATTAAAGCTTTTGGAGGTTTTGGCCGCGGCTTGTCACCAGCACCCTCCGGGCTGGGCCAGTGCGTGAAGCGATTTTTTCGTGTTTCGTAATGTGGCCCGGAGAAGCCTTCTACTAATCTACCTTCACCTTCGAGGATACAGGCGACTGGGCCCATTCATAACTCGGACCGTGATCCCAGTTACCTGATCACATTTTTGAATCGGTCGACTGGGACCATGTACCTAATTTTCTTTAATGTACAGTTAACAGAGAAATCAAGTTACATAACTCAGGATTTATTCTATGTAGTAAGTATTACAGTGAAGTATTTTTTTAGTAATAATGTCAAAAAAACAATATGCGAATGATTCCTAAAGTCAAGGACATACAAAAAGGGCTGCCCTTTTGTTACAAATCAGGTACTCTACTCACCTGAGGGCTATGAACTATTTAACTATGGCTTTCTATGAACCACGTGGCCAATCACAGTCGAAAAGCTTATCAGGCTCAAGAAAGGATGTAATATATGAAATGGCAATTATAGGACGCAGTTAGTTGCAACAAGTAAAGTGTGTATGTTATTGCATTGTAATTATTGAAGCAAATCTTTACGTTACTGCACTGTGTATAACCCCATTTCCAGCACAAGCTGGTTGGTTTTTGAATCTTTACTTAAAAAGGCAATTGCAACCAAATATTGCTCAGCTATTAGGAGGGCTGCAAAAGGATGTGCGATACTACTCTGCAGCATTAGAAAGTCCAACCAGCATACAATTATCAAAAAAGAAGCCCGAAAGCATCGCAAGGCATAAAATAATTACATCTGCTATAAAAGAACTAGTATGTGGTCAAATAAGTATCGGCCACTGTTTGGAGAAACTAAGATTCTAATAAATAATTCGATTTGCATGTTAAGAAGACAGCATTTTTGAAGTGAAACTTCTATAGAATCGTAGTGATTTCAAACCGGATGCAAAAAGATGAAACGGAAATGGTAAGAGACACAAATACAATGCTTTATTTAAATTTCTTTGCGCGATACTTCTTACTTATTTTATTTATATTATTTTGTAACATACTTTATGTTATACGCTTTATTGAAGTAATATAAATAATCCGAATAATTACAGATATATGTTTGTTTCTCTTATCATTTTAGCAGATGCGTTCATTTACCCTTTTTTTCTATTCGATATATATCATAATTATAGTTCGTAAGTAGTAGATTCCAATCGTGCGTCGTAGCTGACAAACACACACTTTTTTTTTTATTCTTCTTATTCTTTCGTCGATTTACTGAAGTTTCACTTCTATCGTGTGTGAATAGCACACACACATTTTTTTTTAAACTGATAACTATGTTGTTTTGTATTTTTATATTTGTTGATTTTTAATTGTTTAAATAATAGTGTTTCTTGTGTATGGCTAAGAACACTTAATTATAACTTAGGCTTATTATATTACTGTGATATTCCTGTAATTTTTTAATGTTTTTTATTTGTTAATAGTGATGGTACTTTATTTATAGAGCTATATTTGTATTTCTAACGTAAAAACTAAGGAGATGCGAAGACTGATTTTTAAATTCCTATTATTAGGTTGTGTTAGAACTCAAGGTTATTTATTATATTTTTTGCACTATAAGACATAATGCCAACTGTACTTTAAACAATATATTTGTGGTTAAAATTACGAGTGGTCCCACTCAACACAATAAACACACCAACGAAATAAACAAGAAAAAACTAATCAGGTAACTGGGACCGCGGTCATAGTTTTGTAGTGGGCCCAGTCGCCTGTATCCTCCTACCTTCTAGGTCTACATGTCCCATCTCTATTTTATTGATAATGAATGAATCAAAATAGCTGACATTCTCCTTTCCATTTTTTTTTTCTAAAAATACTTTTTATTTTTATGGTTAAAAAATATCGTCCTATTGCTGGATATATGTATAGACCTATGCCTAAAATTATATTAAACTAATATTTCCGGACAATCCACACAGCGACATCTAGAATTCTAGACCCGTGGTAAGCTCTAGGCTTGTGATGCGGGTACTATACATCAGATATTCTGATATATACATATGTATATATATTTTTTAAATGACTTATTCTCGTATTGTCTTTATGCCTGTGTCAGGTTTATCAAGACACTATTATGTAGTTCTACGATTAACAATCAAGCATCTAAATAACCTATTATTAAAAAAACTAAACTAAATTAAAACTAAGAAGCGCAACAGAATGATAGATCTTAATACTTAATAATAGATGTAATTACATTTACAACACACATACCAAGGAGAACTTGCAAAACTTGCACTGAAACAAAAAAAAGTCGTACTAAATTTCCTCAATAAAACGCTTAAGTTACCTTAGTAAAGCATTTAATCGTAAAAGTTATTTTCACAAATCCTAAAAGATTTCAAATACGACAAGTACAAAAACGCTTTCGCTGAAATTACCGCGACCCAGAATTACCCATTGATGTTTAGTTATAGCCAATCTAAAGTTATTGTTGTTGTTCAGCTTTATTGGCGATTTATTTTTCTTTGACATCAGATATTCCATAATATCTGTGGGTTATGATCGTGTCAACAATAACTGTGCCTGTAATCGGTCTTGATTATGGTCGTGAAATTTGCCGAAAATCCATCAAATAAATTGATTCGCCCTACGTAGAAAAGAAGCCCTGTTGGCTAGGTGGGAGGACACTCGACTTTAATTCCGAAGGTCGTGGCCCGCCACGCCCCTCTGGATTTTTATTCTTGAGACATTTATGTGCGCTTTAAACACGTGCTTTAACGGTGAAGGCAAACATCGTGAGGAAACCGGCATGTTCTGAGAAATTTAATGAGTTTGAAGGACATGTGACATTCACCAACCCGCACTTGGCCAGCGTGGCGAATTAATGCCTAATCTCTGTCGCCTAGAGAGAAGTCCCTGTGTCCCAGCAACGAGGGGAACGTATGCAATTTCTATAATTGTCACAGACATAATTAGATATTTTTGTAAGCATATCAAGCACCCAGACCAAGAAGAAAGACGATAACTGTAATCGGTTTTAATTGTGGTCATTTAGTATTGGAGTTGGTCAAGAATCCATAAGAATTAAATTATTCGCACTACGTAGCCATATTAGTGCTATGATTACTTTAAAATGACAATAAAATAAAATAGATAAAAATATAAAACCTGTAAAATCGCCGGTCATTAGTGGGTGCTGGACAATTTATAACAAAAAAGTTTTAGCTTTGTATTCTAATTTCAAATGTATTTTAATAAACATAGTTATTTTACAAAATCCGTCTTTTTTAACAAAAAATATAACAAAAAGCGGGGTTTATAAGTTTGACGTGTCTGTTTATTGATAAACGTTGTATTTTCAACGCATTTGAAAAACGTTCGCTATAAATATGTTTTATTAATAAGGTTTTATTCGGGCACTGAAGCCCCAGCACTGAATTAAATAATATTCTTAACTCAACAGCACTAAATTTAACAAACACAGCGAAATAATTTTGCTTCTTCTAACAAATGTATAAACACAGCTAAGGTAACTATTACATCTGATGAAAAGTAAGCCAACACAATTTTTCAGTATTATTTCTAATGAAACAGCGACTGTTCTTATGAAAACTAATGATAGTTGTCACAGCTTTCACTGAAACGGGGCAATTTCGAGATGTTCTTTGTAGATTTGTTAGGTACCTTTTGGTGAAATTATAATCATCATTATATTGGGTCTTATTATATTGGGACACATTAACTTAGATAAAGATCAATTTACATACACATGTTAATAAAAATCCGTGATTGCTGGTCCAATTCAAAATTAAATGGGAAGTGGGGAGGTTTTCTTGCATCGATTTCAGTTCGAACTAAGAAAGCAAGTGGTTATCACCACTTGCTTTATAGATGAAACTTTTTGACACCTTTTGTACTTACAGATGAACTGATAATGAAAACTTATAAACATAAGCGTTTTCAAGAAGAGTTGGGTTTATATGTAGGGTTTACGGTCGTTTAAAGTTGCTTCAATAAGAACCGGTCATTTATGGACTTAGACATAAATTTGTGAGTAATAAGAAAAATCACTAAGACCTAAGAAAAAAAACATTTCTTGTTTTTTGGTTTGAATGACAGACTAAATAAAAATTCTAAGCCTTATGTACATGTAAGTAATTATATAGATACATAAATTAATTTCTTCAAATTACTAGTAACTCTCAAAATCTTAGAGCAATGTTTGAATATTGCTTATTTTGCTTTAACAATATTAATAATAATATTAAAGAGAATAATAAGATTAACAAAAACCAAAAGAATTAAATAATTGAACGAAATACTCCTAATGGAAGAAACTCGAAATATTTTAAACAAAATTATCTAAAAATGGAAACAGACATACTCGTATATACATACAATCGAAAACATATCTACCCTCCTCTATTTGCAGTCGGGTAAAAATGTATCACCGTAAGCGGGAGCAGATGCTTAGTCCCAGAAAAAAAAACGTTGTGTTAACGATACTCCAAGGAAGATACAAATACTCTAAGAAATATTTATGGGGGTTTTTCGGAATGGAATCCCAGGAGACGCTGGGACGCCGGCAACCTCAGGAAATGGAGGCAAACACGCTCAAATCCCTCGCCGCGAATAACTCTTAATACTGGGATTAAAGAATGGCTTCTTAAGTCCTCGGTGCTAAAAGAAAGATAACAAGCAATTAGGCCGTGGTGATAAAAATAAATATATATAAAGTTTAGCTTCGAAGCTTTCTTGCGCAATTTTCGAGATGTCGTTTGTGTGGATTATGCGGCTTAGGATGTTTACGTAGGTGAATTTTAATATTATTTTGTGAAAATAAAGTAATAACTTCCAAAATTTACTACATATATACATTCTTTATTATCAATATTTTCATCGAAACATTTGAGACGTGTCCAAAGCAAGTTCGGTATGTCGTTCGCTCGTTTTATAAAACAAATCAAGAAGGTATTCAAAACGTTGATATTTGAGCTCATGTACCTATTAAAACAGCTTAAAATACATATACAAGCGTTATGCAACAAAACAGCACAATGCCCCACTTCAATATTCCAGAACAATTTTCTAGTTTCCGTCGGAATATCGTGTGGGATAAGATTCCTTTCTTCTCCCCTGTTCACCTGGGTCTCGTAAATATAACGGACGGCCGTAAAACGCATTAGCAAAGTCTGCCTTTAAATAATGCCTTGTGGTCTTACAGGTAAATAGCCGAAAGAAGGCGCTCATGTGAGGTATGAACTTGCTACGTTTTACTACAGACCCGTCTATTATTTAGGAACACCCAGAATTTTGGGTTTACTTTTAATGACCGAAATTGGATTTTGAGCTTAGTGGATCGAAGCCTGCGACACATTCATGAATAGTATTACTCGGGTGTAGAAATACTTTAATTACTCAGCTTTGTTTACATTTTAGGTATTGCTTTAGTATTTTTATTTTTTGGTTTGCTTGCGTAGTGTAATTAGTAGCCTTGTTTGTATTGTCTGGTGTAACCAGGTTTTTCGTAGTATAAGCCTGGGGGCGTCATCCTAAATCCTACGAGAAAAAATCTTTGCGTACAAATAATGCGAATAATTTATAATATTTAACGAAAATCTATCTATTTATGTGCGTTATAGGCTGTTGGATACGGCCACGAATCTGGCTTAGGATGCATGATTTAGTAGAAAACAAAATTGATTTTTTTTCCTAATAAAACACAAAATGTCTATGTGATCGACGAAATGACTCCTATCTATATTTTAACTGGAAATAGAGAAATGGATTCGGTTTGTCATTTTTACATAAGTGTTAAGCATTATGGTGATATTTCACTTCTTCGTGCTAAGAATTTGTTCTGTTTTTGTATTGCAAATGACTGTTTAAAATTATTAGATGTATACGAAGCCAAATAGCACATGAGTTTTACTAATTAACAAATGGTTCTCTAGGGGCGCATCGAGAAAGGTCCCACAAAATTAATTAATTACTTTATCCTCGATAACTTTCGGAAGTGTGACAATGATCTTATAAAGGCTTACCTACAAACAATTATTCAGTTCAATCTACACTTGAAAATTTCTGATTAAATTCAGAAACTTACAAGTGTGCAAAAAATATTTATAAGATTAGTTTTATAGTTTAATTTTTTCAAAGTTTTGTTGTTTTATATAGGTATCAATGTATTTTCTGCTATTTAACACATTTAAATTTTTTATTTTATTTTGTTCGTTACGTTTTTAAGATTTGATCAAACCATCCATGATGAGACCAGATTTTTGTTACAAAATAACAACCGATTTTAAATACACCAATTAATAAATTGTAAATAACTAGAGAGTAAGCCGATCCTTATGAAATTAAAATGAGTGCAATTTGGAGGCACCAGCTATTACTCGAACTACCTCTAGAAATTGCGCTAAATAATGCGCATTATTTAGCGCAATTTAAATTTTAGTTTTAATAATTTTGTATTTTTGTATAACATATGGTGTGTTTAATAAAGAATTTTACTATTCTAAATATTCTAACATAGACTTGAAAATTAATTCCTCAGAACATTTATCTTTGTTGTTTTAAAGATTCTATTCTATTAGTGATAATTATGTTTAAATCAGTTCATCTATGCTTATCTATATAAATAAAAATGAATTTTTGTTCGTTAGTCTGATTAAAACTCGACAACGGCTGAACGGATTTATCTAGTATCATAGTCTTGAAATGTTCGTGGAGGTCTAGGGAAGGTTTAAAAGGCGAGAAAAAAACGAATAATTACCGGAAAAAAAATTGAATAAAAACACGTGCGAAGCCGGGGCTGGCCACTAGTTATGAATAAAGTCCACGCTTTGGCCACGACTGTCTATTTCTCTGTCTGCAAATGATAGACATGATATTATCATAATATATCTTATGTTAAATAAACTCATACCTACCTCTCTTCTTTTTAGAAACTTTGTTTTTGTTTATTCATTTGAAATAACAAAAAATAAACAATGCCTTCAATGACCATGAAACTGTGAAGAGTGAAAAAAGTTACTACGTCGAATAAATTACCATTATCAACTAAAACAGAATTGAGGCCACCGAGACAACCCAGAAAATACTTTTTAATAAATTTTTCATTAAAACAATGTTCAGTTTTCAACTTTTTGTTCACCATTTACACAGAAGCCAATGAAACGTTTTATTAAAACACGTTCGTCCGCCAATTTATGATACAGATTTCATTAGCACTCGAAAAAATATTAAAGCGTGAAAATACTTCAAATCAAAATTTTATAACAGGAAAATATTTATAGAAATTGAATTGAGGGAGTGAAGACATTGTTATTATCGTCGCAATCCAGCAAGGGCATTCGCACAATCTACGGAATCTTCATTCCGATCAAATGCTCAGCAGTAAAATCTCTATTATGATTTTATCGATAAAATTTGTCTTTTATAGCTTTCAAACGTTCTCAGAAGTGTTCAAAAATAGCAATAGTCTGTAAATTTCACTTTGTGTAAACTGTGCCGGTGTCGTTTCACTTTGTAAAAATGCTTTTTCATTTCTTTTATCAAACGAAAATACGGTAAAAAATCATTATGAGTCGAAACAATTAGCCCCTTACAAAAAGACGTGCTCAGCGCGGTAGCTAGACGGAAACGAAAATTTCAACTTTTTACCGTGATTTTTTCTCGTACTTACGGCTAAAACAATGCTTAATGACTCGCATGGTACGCATTTGTTCTCGAACAATCCGAATAGGCCATTTTTCATCTGGAACAATTGAAGGCGGTGCTCGAGCACAATTGGCAGAGCATTTTGTCAAGCGGTTGTCGTGCCAAGCACTACATTACAGGTGCACTTACTACGCCCATGGTTACAGAGCAACAATTTGCTTACTGCTTATTTTTCATTATATTATATCTGTTATTGGTTTCTTACCGTGTTATTTAATAAATAGATATAGAAAAAAATGCAGTTACCTGAACTTACAGGACGGTTGACAAAATCCTCTACGTAATGAAATCAAGGATAATAAAAAAAACTTACAGAATAACTAATTGCAGCTGTATGTCGTAAATGACGTAAGTCCCACGGAAGATGTACGTTTTTCTGAATTAATAGCCGTCTATTGTGCTATTTCCTACTCCCAAATTATATATTAAGTGTGTAAAATTTTAAGAAGATTGGTTGATTTTTATGAAGTTTTTAGAGGTAACAAACAAACTCTTTTATGGATGTTGATAATTTTTTTTGTATGTGTGACCGAGGCTATTGTTTAGTAATAGTGAACGTTGGTACTCATTTATATTTTACCTTCATATCTTGTTTAACATTGTTTTATTTTATAATGTTTTATCTCTTTAAATGAGAATACAAAGAACCATCGCCCACCAGTTTGAAAAATAGCTTAGCTATTCTTAAATCTATAAATATACCTACGCACATAGATATAAATCTTAATTTGATTAATTGTTTTATAATGATTTTCCAATAAATAACTGTAATACCCTGTTTATCTTGCCACTATTTATGTGGGCGTAATTAATGGGTATTAAAATCTGAATAAGTAATTACGACTACCACGAATAATACTCATATTATTTTTTATTCTAACATTAATTGTTCACAACAGGGCCATTGTACTATAAGTTGGTATATTTGGCAGTAAAATGGATCTATGCATTTATAAAGATTATTTTTAAGCCACTATTCCAAAAACTTTACACTAACGTACTCTTGACTCAATACTAATCACTCTATAGTAAACAGACAGGCCAAAGCTGGGGCTGCCTCCAATCAAACTATAAAAATCCCATACAGCCTTAAGTACTGTAAGGAAAGCGCACCATTTCTCCCGAGTGTAATAAATAGCGATTAATATTGTGTTTATGTTATTAATCACCTGACGAACTGTGCCGTTCGCTCGCTACGATATGCTATAAAATCTCGCCTCTTATGATTTTCATAACGGCTAAAGGCAGTGCGGTGGAATTTTTCGTTTTATTTTATGATGGTGCGCACTGTCGCGGAGAAATATTGGCTCAGCGGAATAGCTCGTAAAGAAAGCCGTTTGCTTTCCGCGGGGTTACGCACCGCAACTACAACACCACCTCCTGCTTACATTTTATTATTAGACCTCGCCCAGGTTTTATGACCGCAACATATAATTGCTTCAATCTTCATGGCTCGATGCTCTCGAGACTGTTATATGATGATTTTACAAGTATATGTAGGTAGGGAACTCGTTCTTGTGAGATTACATCAGTCTCTGGCATTTAGTGTAGGTACAAGCCTCTAATTAAACTAAGCTTAGACTTTAGAAATTTAAATAAAGATACTTACAAACAAACATGGTCAAAAAAATTGATGGGACCTTAGCATTAAGCCCCTACGCAAAGACAATGGCACGTAAGCAATTCGCATCCAACTACATATACGAAAAAATTATATCTGGGATATTTTTGTCTAGTTGGCCGGCCTGCGGCTAGAATGATGATGATGAACAGACGGCAAAAATGTACCTACTCCTATCATTATAGAACTGGCCCACATCAAGTCAAGACCCTTCGTGAAGATCATTATTCAAGTTAAGTGGCCGGATGTGTTGGGAAACGAGACCGGGCTTAGTGGATTTGTAAGCAATTATGAAAAATTGCGAATGGTTGAATAGCATAGTAGATCAAAATCACGGCTGATTCTGTGACGTAGTGGTTGAAGTCCGCTTGCAACGTACTTATGTGGTAGCAATATGCATGATGCCTACATTAAAAATTGGTATTCTGTTTAGTCTGTCTTTTAGCCCTTCCAAAAATGGGACACTTATTTTATTTATTTTATTAATTTATGTGAATAGAATAGAAGGAGAAAAGCTAAAGAGCATCAAGTTCCGTAGTGGGGGCTAGTGACTACAAAATTTAGTACAAATCGCTCGAAAGCGTTACATCACGCGAAACTATAATGTCTTGATTTGTCGTTTGGAATAACGGACTAAATATTTTTTAAGTTATCTAAGATATTTCTTATAAAGGAGCAGTTCATAAGTTCTACAGCACTGTATCCTTGGTATATAACTAAATGTTAAATATTACAGTGCTAAAAATAAACTACATTGGGAAACATTTTTGGCGCTTTCTGTAATTTCTAGAACTCTCATACCTTTATGACCCCTAAGTCTTTTGATCCCTACATAAAATAGGATCGATTAGGATAAAAAAATGTTTATGATATTTAAACATTTTCAGCTGACTGTAACCTTTTTTCTAAAATCTGTGAATGCAGATTAGAATACCTTCAAAAATATGGATAGTCTTCTAATACCGTGATCCCTTCTCCAAAATCCACCCTGTAAGATCTATATGGTAAATATTCTATTGTATTATGTTAGTACCTGAAACACAAGTTTGTGGTGCTAGATGTTGCTTGAGAATGCTATATTGCTGATGATTTATTTATTTAATCTTCATCATCATTTAAATCTACGACAATGAATCTAAAAATCAATTAATATTTTATTTATGTAAGACAGGACTATTAGACCTTGTTATAGCAGATTTTAGGTTTTTTGGATAATTTTAAGGATTAATCTTTGACTGATTAAATAATCCTTAGCTTAGAAAACCTAAGAACTTTCATTCAAGTTCATTCACATATGAACTTACCAATAACAAAAAGCTCTTATTTCCACGTAATCTTCCATTCCAATCCCAATCCCAACGGTATTATAGGAATAAACCAGTAACTTGCCCATACAATATGTAGCAAGTAACATAAGGATACAAAAGTCACGCAGAACATCTGTTAAGCAACTGCTTAAAGTTTGGGGAAAGAACAAAGTGCCGCTGTCCTTAGGGCACGGATGGGACGCGTATGAAACTTCCAATATGAAGATGCAGATTAAAACTTTTTTTGGCTAAGCTCTACCATCAAACAGGGTCTTACGTGCTTCCGCGGAAATTACTTTATAACTAGTTAATGTTTACTACGTGTCTTGACAGTGGGAGAAGTTCGAATGTGCAAGATGAAAACTTTAAACGGTTTTATAGGGTAAGTGGCTAAAAAAATAATAAAACCGTTATTTAAAAATATGTGTTTTTTATACGGGCAAGCCGTATAAAAAATACTTTTTTCTTTTTAATGTAAAAGCAAGACGATACAGTGCATTGAATTTTGCGTGACAAAGCTTGGTGATAGTATTTAAATTTTAAAAAATCGCGTTTCGTCCGATTCCTACTAAATTTCGCAGTCACAAGCCCCCATTCCGGAACTTTGATGCTCCATATCTTTGCATTTTCATATTTAATTGATAAAGCTAAGAATAGGTGTCCAATATTTTTGGACGGACTAAACAGTATCCCTATTTTATTATTTGTATCCTCCGCGCCCTTTTTAGTCTACTTACTAACCGTGCCCCACGGCGTTGTCCGCATGTTATACATTTTCCCGCGATTTAAGTAGCTTATTCATTAACGTCTCATAATATGTGCATACCATAGATACTCTAACCCTTAACCTAACCGGGGTTAAAACCAGCTGTTATTACAACGGACACACGATTTTATTATCTGTATAGATTCAGAGCTCATATCTTATTGAAGAGCCTCACAGAACTCCCATTTTCATGATATATTTAGTGTACTCATACAAGTAACGCCAATTTAGCATTTCCATTATATTTTACCTTCAAGGTAGATGAATAAATAGACTGTTTAGATCTCTGCTACAGTTATAATTTTGGAAACAAATTCAAAATACTAAAATATGAATACTTTTAATACTAGATGGAGACTGCGGATTGGCAAGCGTAAGACGTCCACGTCAAAGTCTAGGTAAACGTACGACTTTGTAAATAACTGAAATCATGAAAGTATACTGTATCCAGCAGTGTATATATACCCTACGGGTGAATTTCTCTCTTTAGTTTGAACTTTTAAAATTTTATTACGATTTGATGGCACTAAATACATTCTGAGTGTTTTCAGTGAATCATAAGTAGGTACATATGTATTTACAGTTTGAAAATCTTTATTTCTCTTTAAGAATTTACAATAATTCATGAGAACTTACATGAGAAACCAACTTATAACTATATACTTTTACGTACAGAGGCGTGTAGATTTAATTTAAGTACGATGATTACATAAGTATGATGTTTATAAATATTACAAATGACAATAACAGAATCAAAACAATGAAAGAAAGCATAATATTACAATTATAAGAAAATATATCTTTTTTATATGTAAGGGACACAAATTTGTTCATTGGGACTGTGCACCAAAAAAAAAAAGTATTTTTGTAGGTAGTAGGTATATCAGTCACATAACACCGTCAGTTTGGTTTTGTTCATTAGGTTATGGTGTGTGAACTGTCCGAAAATATTTATTTATAATATTTTATTCGTAATGTTTATGGATTATAAGAACTGTTTAAAATATCGGGAATTTAATTCAGAACAATTTACGTCAGACACATTTGCCAGGCTGTCAAAAATCTCGAAATTATAGGCCCCTCAAAAAACACATGTCACGTCAATCCAACTCTACGGACTAAGACATTACGGTAATATCCTAGTAATCGTAATTACGAAAGTTATTATGTCTGGTGCTTGGGTAAATTGCCCATTTGTTGGAAATATTTCGCAGGTGAAATCCCTGGCAAAAATAGCTGAGCAACTTTTTTATTTTACCTTTTATGAATATGTACGTAACGGATTCATTCAATTCAGTTTCTTATAATTGGACTCTACGCTTTAAGCGTCAGTTTGCCAGTGTCAAGTTAAATAAAATTATAAAGTGAAAAAGATGTTACACAGTTGAACGCCATTTTTCAACGGATTCATAAAGTGATGATAGTCATGTTTGTCAACCACGGGTTGTCAAAATGGCGTCGACAAATGTCATTGAATGATTTTTGTAATTTACAAATTTGAACTTGAACACCTCACTATTTCCATAGACATTTATAGTCTATGCTATTACATATCCTATGCCTACAACACTTTACTATATTCCTACAAGACTATTACTTGACAGTTAATTTCGTTTTAATCTACTTAATAAGAAATTAAGAGAGGTATGATGATAATATAAGTACTCCATTTATATTTTTGTGGAAACTAGTGGAAGAGACGAGGTTCAGACAGTGGCACACGAAGCCAAGCGGTGTAGCGACAACAACAATATGTAGTTACAACGTGCTACAGCAGTATAAGAGGATTTACGAATAAGAAAAAGGGTAGAGTTTTATTCATATAAGACAATATTTTATTCGGTGTTAAATTAAAAAAAAAACCACAAGTTTTTGATTTGATTTTTATTTTTGACAACGAAAAATCAAAATACAGTCCATTGAAGTTTCACGTAACGTTACGCCTTCGTGTGATTGTACTAAAATTGTATATCACAACTTCAAATCTTTGATGATCTTTATCTTGGTACTTTAACAATATTTTTTTTTAAAACAGACGGATTAAACAAAATAGATAGAAAATTCTTTATTACACACACCAATAAACAAAAATACAAAATTATTACTAGAAAATTAAACCTAGCATGCGTAATGGGCGGTCTTATTGGTTAAAGCAATTTCCTTCAGACAACCATAGAAATAATTTAATTCAGGAAGTTTGTGGACGGCGCCGGCGGTGGTAAAATAAACATATTAAATTACTTAGTACACTATTTATTTATTTATTTTATTTATTATTTGATGGCACTTTCCTTTATTAATAAGATATGTAGGTCTTCCCTAGATTTTATTGCTTAAATAAATTTATCCAAATCTAGTTTCAGCTGTATAAAATTACATTTAGAGATAGAGAGATACAGTTAAATTCGTGTATATAGGGATTTCTAATTACAAGCAAGTTGCTCAGATATTTATGACACAGTGTGCTGTTATTTAATCTACGGCGTAATGTCAGGTGATTCGGGTGACGGAACCCGACAATGCAGTAAAAACGCTTCACGTAATTACAATCGTTCCTGTTGCCATTTCATTAACGCAGGGCTGATCGCCCATTCGCATTCAGCTATTGATCTATTGAAGAGAGAGTTAAATCAAAGTTAATGGCGTATCCAATTTGCATCGGACTCTTAAAAATAAACGTTGGAATACAGTCTTACCCATTCGATAAATCTTCACACATGCAATACTTTTTATGCCCCTTAAACAGTTCCATCTTCTGAAAAACTAATATATCGAGCTTTTCAGGATGTTTTTTATAAATAAAATGGACAATGCTCTGTACTAAAGACTTCACTCTGAGCATCATCTGGCTGTCAACATGCAATTTAGCCCATAAATATGTAGCTGGATTACTTACTAATAGATAGATATCATCATCATTTAAACTTTAAGACGGCCACAGCTGGACATAATGCCACCCTCATAGATTTCCGGTCCCGGAACCCGCGTCTGTCCATATTGTTGTTGGACGTTTTAAGCTGCGTTTGCCATCGGCATTTTCATTTTTGCCGCCTTCATTCTTGGGCTTTTCGGCCCCGACGACCATCTGTTTTACTTCCTATATGGCCTGTCCACTTCAAGGAGCTAATCCGTTTGGTTATGTCGATGATCCGCGTTCTTTTATGTATCTCTTCAATCCTGATTAATTTATTAATTAATTCGCTTACATAATCCAAGAACTCCTTAAGCGATTCTCAGCCTATTCATAGTTCCAATAGTTGAAGCACCGCGTTTCTCATCTAGTTGATAGATTATATGGATGTTTAATATAAGTAATTAATTTAATGGCTAGGGACGAGGTTTGAGCAGTCACGTGAGGAACGCCGCCGGCCGAATTTTCCACGCCGTCGCTTCGCTAGATGAAATTTGCCCTAAAACTAATAAAAGGACGGGTACTCACTAACTGAGAAACCTGCATGGATGTTGAACTCACACCATTAAAAATGTACAGAACATATTTTCTCTGAAGTAAATTAGGTGCAGGTAGTTTAAAACAATTTCAATTTCATTTTTACTGCAGTGGAACACGTATTAACTTCTACCAGTAACTATTAACACAAGTTTAAACGAACTTCGAACTGTACCAACCTATTCAAACCATATTTTCTCTACGCTCAACTAAAAGAGGAGAATTATCGTTATTAATAAAATCAACTATTTTCTCTGCCTTTATATTTTTTAGAATCATTGTTTTAGAACGCATTATTTTGATTTGATTTACATTTAATCATTTAAATAATATAATCAAGAAAGATATGAGGTTAACGTTTTTCACAAAAACTTACGTATTTAAATGATTTATTTAATAGGTTGGGTAACTTAGGTTTAAAGCTAACGTAAAATATTATGTTAGAGGGCAGCTATTAAGTTGCATATTAGCATACCTCTGACTAGATGGACGCACGACCTAGTGAAGGCAGCGGGCTCATGGAGGATGCAGGCTGCTGACAGCCGAAATTACTGGAAATCTTTGAGGGAGACCTATGTATGTCCAGCAGTGAATGCCCAGCTTATATAATGATGATGATTATAGCATACCTATTTAATAACAGTATTGATTACTGCTGATTATGTCCGGGCTGGGCCAGTGCGAGAAACCATTTTTTCGTATTTCGTAATGTGGCCGGAGAGGCCTTCTTCCTTCTAGGTCTTCATTCTCCATTTTAGACCACATCGCCACTTTACATCAAGTAAGATTTTATTCAAATGAAAGCTAATCTAATAAAAAAATATTTGAAAATAAATAACAACTTATTCTCTCCATATTTTTGTTCTCATTTAAAACACATGGATAGGTATATTATTTTCCTCCTATATAACCTACTAGCTGTTCCCTGCGGTGCTACCCGCGTTATAATGGATGAAGTACTCTTAACCAACAACATATTTATTTGAATAAAGATTAATATTCTTATGTACAACTTAAACAAATTATTTTGACCAAATTAGGTACCATAAAAACGGTTTTTGTGAGTTAATCTTAAAAGATAGACATATACTATCGCGGACTGTTTTTTAGATCATTAAAAGAGCTATTATTCTTTAATACATATTTTTTGTGTATCTTGAACCGTTTTCACGGCGCACGCAACGGAAGGCTTCAAAGATGAACAATTTCTTTTTTTTTTTTGAAACTGTAAACTATGGAGTTCCTCAAGGTAGTGTCCTAGGCCCGACATTATTTTTGATATACATCAATGATATTTCCCACCTCGAAACAAGTTTTAGTAGAGTAATATCATACGCTGATGATACTGCTATAATTTTCACTAGTAAATCTTGGACTGATACTAAAACCAAAGCTGAAATAGAACTTGTAAAAATACATGATTGGCTCAACTCTAACTTACTGACTTTAAATATTTCAAAAACGAATTTCATGACCTTCTCAAAATATAACTACTCCCAACCTCCCGGTGATTACTGCATTCAAATACATAGACAGAATTGTGACAAAATAACCTGTAACTGCCCAAATATAACAAAAGTAACAACTACAAAATATCTTGGTATCATGATTAATATCATGATCAAAGGCTATCCTGGTATGATCACCTCGAACTTCTAATGAACAGGACTAGAAAACTTATCTGGATTTTTAAATCTCTTCGCCATGTAGCTGATAAAGAACTCCTTAAACAAATATATATTAGCTTAGCACAGACAGTTTTAAACTACTGTATACCAATCTGGGGTGGTGCTACAAAAACAAAGTTTCTTCAGTTAGAGAGAGCTCAAAGAGCTCTTCTTAAAGTTACATTCGAAGACCTTACCAATTTCCTACAGAGATGCTATATTCAGATATTAAAATTTTGACGGTGAGAAAGCTCTACATACTAAATATTGTTTTAAAACTTCATAGTAATTTAAAATATGACCCAACTAAACTTAAAAAGAGAAGAAAAGATAATGTAACCCCAAATGAGATAGTTCATTCAAAATTTGCAAAGCGCCAGTTTGTCAAACAATCTAATCATTTGTACAATAAAATCAATAAAACTTTGAGTATCTATAATCAAACAAAATTTAAAATTAAAAAGGTCTTGACGGACTGGCTCCTAACCCTTTCCTATCAGGACACAGAAAATCTTCTGAAGGTTATTGAATAACTCCCTGTTTTAATACTCTTACTCCTTTAATACAGATACACACACACGAACACAAAAACAGATACACACACACAGACACAATAACAAAACACCCTTTAATTTTTATATACCTAATATTTTATCATACTAGCCGTATTCACTTGTTTGTATAGTAAGATAAATATGTTTGTATTGTGAGATAAATATATATTAAGTCGTAAATATGTATATAATAGTTAAACATTCTTAATCATAGATACTCTCAATAGGCAAGAGCGAAACCCTCTAACACAGGTATCTCTATACTTAAAAGGGGGTTTCCGCTGTATTTATAATATAATGTATAGATTAAGTAACTGAAAATAAACTATTTATTTATTATTTATTTATTTATAATTTCTCCCGTTTTTTACACATTTACCACTATATCTTTGCTCCTATTGGTCGTAGCGTGATGTTATATAGCCTATAGCCTTCCTCGATAACTGGACTATCCAACACAAAAAGAATTATTCAATTCGAACCAGTAGTTTCGGAGATTAGCGCGTTCAAACAAACAAACAATCAAACAAACAAACTCTTCAGCTTTATAATATTAGTATAGATGTCCTAAGAGGCTTCTGGCTATCGGCAAATTTTAAGGTGGCAGATTATTAATAAGAGAGAGGTACTTTCTCGTAGTAAAATAAGTTTGAAATTCCACAGTAATCAGATAATACAAAAAAAATTTACCAACACCATCAGAAATCTAAATTCTGAAGTTCTACAAAGTTCGTACACTTCGCCAGAAGTGATACCCATCGTCCCGACGTCACTGCTAATAGCCTCTTTCACTTTCTGTATCTCTTTCTCTATTTTTTCTCTATATCACTTTCGGTTTCTTAAGACTTCTTTCGGTTCCTACGAGTCGAGCAAGAACGCCGTATTTATGCTGAGTTGGCGGACCCACCAGGTAAAACCAGCCTACACGCTACCTGTCGAGAGTACCCGACAAGTCCGTTGTAAGTACAGCCTGTAGAAATGGCCTGTAAGAAAGCGTCGTCACCTAATTTGTTGGACATTTAAGCTTATTATCAAAACCAACTAGTGATGTGTGATACCTATAATGTATATCCAACCTTTATGTTTAATTCAAGTAAGAACGGTCTCTGCTATCAGATGGATATATAATATCGTCACAATATATACCTGAGTGTTTTTCAACATAAAATGCAAGCTGTGAACGAATACTATCACATACAAATGGACCTTCGCACTGTGTGTGTAAGCTCAATCCAGATATGGAAGACGTGAACGATTTCGATAGTTCTTTACATTCAAATCCGAATCCGCATTCAATCATTGGTATCAACTGCGACTCCAGTCCAAAGCAAACTAATATTCCCTATGTAAGCCGTATGCAACTGAACCGACAGGCCCGCAACTGAAACAGAACGCAGTCATTACGAGCACCCCGCATTTGATTCAAGCGCCACAAACTGATGCCTACTCGTCAAAACAGCGATCAAGTATGCAAGCCTCGCCCGAGCCGACAAACCCCGTGAACACGTATATTTGCGCACGTACTAAAACCCTGCATTCGGACACGCAAAACATTTCACCTGCCATAGTTTATTACCTATTCAGCGAACTCGCACAAATAAAATTGTATAATGCATAAGCGAATGGCGAGTTTGATTTACGAGGCCGCGCGGCTGCCGGCCGAGTCACGATCTGAATAACTAACATACCTAGGGGCTATTCAAATACTCTTATTCCGAGCGTGTTTTAGTTTTGTTTTTGGAGTGTCCTCTGTGGTTTTTATGGTCAGATAAACAGTGCTTAGGGTAAGGTGATCCATGTTCCTCTCTTGCACGTAGCGCATCAGAAAGCCTTTTGTCATTCAGTTTTCATAAGGTTGGTCGTGCATAGGGTTGGCCCGCTTTGGCAATTAGAATTTTGTGAAAATGTAGATTGCACAATATACATAATGTATGTAAAGTATGTTTTGTGCGAATTGAAAACAGCTAGATCGCGATCTTAGTTCGCTGGTACAAAGGAAAATTATAACACTTATAGATCGTCGGTCGTGTTAAATAAATAAAAACTATGTATAAAAAAACCGACTTCAACCACTAAAACGTATTAAATAACAAGTAAGTATATTCATAATTATTTTAAACTAGCGGCCTGCCCCGGCGTCGCACGGGTAAAAAAAGTTCCCGGCAATTTTTCCTTATTTGCTCACCGTTTAGACCTACCCTGGACTACGACAAACATTTTAAAACCAAAATCAGCTCAATCGTCCCAGCCGTTCTCGAGTTTTAATCAGACTAACGAACAGCAATTCATTTTTATTTATATAGATTATACCGCACCCGTGCGAAGGCGTCTGTATTAATTTTTTTTGTACGCTGGGAAATGGGAACCCTCAATTTATTTAAAGTAGGTACCTACTTAATTGGATAAGAATTAAAGCTGTATTCCTTAAAATCGCTTCGTACATACATAAATGTACATAAGTCATTAATTTCGCTACTAAAAATTAGTTGTCGTAGGTTATCCCTAAAATTTTGATATACATATAAATACCACCGCTGACATTTTTTTTTAATTGTATTTACTTTAGTATGTATATTAATTTATTCAATGTCCTAGGTTCAGCCAGCGTTTACAAAGAAAGCGCAGAAATTAGTTTATTTTCAACATCAGATTAGAAACTTATTAAACTATTTGGAGGTTTTTGTCTGTTCACGTCCGTAAGTGAAAACCCTCTGAATCATTACACGTGACCTCCGCGTGGTGCTAAGAACAGACTCTGGTGGCAGGCTTCGGCCGCGGCTTGTCACCAGCCTCCAGGCTGGGCCAGTGCGTGAAACGATTTTTTCGTGTTTCGTAATGTGGTCCGGAGAAGCCATCTTCTAGGTCTTCATGCTCCATCTTAGACCTTGAGCCTTAGACCCTTAGTGAGATTGTAGTTAAATGAAGACTTTTCTATAATAAAAAAATAAAAAAACTATCAGTGTTCCTTTACTATGTACAGATAGACGCCGGAAGCGACTTTCTTTTGAACTGTATTATGAAGATGAATTATGGAAGTTCTCAAGACATACCGATTGTACACTTTCGTAACAAATCTGTTGTTTGAGAAATCAATCAGTTCATGAAATTTTAAACTTTAAATTTTTACTGAGTAGGCTGATTTTGATAATTCTCCGGCTGGCGATCCGGCGCCAAAGAATCCAGGATCAAAGAATATAAATTATCTTAATTGAATAAATGAATAATCAAATATCTCACATAAACATGGCACCGACTTAAGTCTTATAAAACACCTTAATTATTTTTTACTTTTTAGTTTATCAGCAGTATTTTTTGTTATTACCTAAGTATTTATTACATTTTAAATTTAATTTATGAATGTGTTGTTATTATCGAAAGAATATTGAATTTTGAGTATTAAGTACAATCCTATGGGCTGGAAATCCTTGCCTATTGGCAAGTATTTCCAGCAACATTTTAAGCACTCTTCCTTCGGGAGGTATACCGTTCAGCACCTATAAAATTTATTGCCAGCACATTTTGTAGGTATCGAAAATCGAGCTTAATTGTCAATTTACGGGATTCACGTTTACGTTCTTGCAAAAACATCTGGACTGATTGCTCACGTTTTATGCGCACTTAGAAAACTCCAGCGTGGAAAATGTTCAGGTAGCTAAATAATGCAATCCCAAAGCTCCGCATTTATTGCTCTAACGTTATTTTATGTTTGAATTTGCGAAGGCTTTATAGGCCTTCATAAAGAGCCGTGAAGATTAGCAACCTAATTTTGGAATAAGTTGCGACCTCCTCGGCTATTCAGTATGCATGGATTTGGAGTTGGACAGATTGTGATCTTACAGACACCGCACCATTAGCTGATTAGTTAAATTCGAATTACATTCGTTCTTACAGCAAAATTCTGAAGAGACTTTGTAAAGCTAAACATTAGGCGCTAATACTTATTAGATTTCGAGATTCATGAAGATGGGTTTGTAGATTAAAATCACGTATCTTTGGAATTAAACATAAGTAATTGATATTAAATAGAGACATACCTACAACACATTGAGTACCTACGTAGAAAGAGTAAAAAACTGAAATGCAAACTTTTCCTTTTCTTTTTATCGGGTTAGGTGATGCTGTATGATTAGTCCGCAAATATTTATTTATTTATTAAAACGTTATAGACCAGGGTCGATAATTTTTAAAACCAAAAATAATAGTAGGATGAAACCCATTAGAAAAGGAGGGAAATATTATAAAAATGAAAGGAAAAATAATTTACGGGCGATCTGAGGTCGGGAAGGGGATGGGGGTGAGTTTTTAAGGGTAAAAAATGTTTTTTCTCGATTTCCGGCAAAACTAAAAGTCGTATCGAAAAAAGTCAAATAGCAAAGTTGTAGGTAATAAAAAGATCTAAAACTTTTGTATATACACTTTTTTCACATAACCTCAAAATTTATGTGAAAAATCCAAAAAACCAAGTTTTTGGTTTTTTATGTTTATCTTTTACAACATTTTTTTTTTAACGAAATTTGGTGAAAACATACCTTTTTATGTCCCAAATACGCTGTAATTTATTTGATTAAAATTTTGATTATTCCCCACTTCTCCACGAAATACCTTTTGATGGGCTACAATTTTTCGTAGGTCACTCAGGTATATATAATTTATCTTTAAATAGTTATAAATAGGCATTTACGCATATAATTTAAAGAAGATTCGACAACTTTCTCCAAATATTGTAGATGTCTTATTAAATATTAATTTTATTAACTTATTTGTTTGTTAATTATAGTAGATATTTTTATTTGCAATTTTTTTTGTTATCAATGTCACATGTAATCTAACGTTTTTCGAGTAATTAAAGTGTAAATTTTAATAAATAGCTCAAAATTATTTATAATAATTTAAAAAAAAAATTCGAATTCAAGTTTTTTTTTATTTTTTGCATTTTCTGAGAAGATTTACTGTAGTAACATATATTGTTTTTTTTCACCATCGGAAAGTAGAGATTTCAACGAACAGAAACCATACCAACTTTTTGAAAAAAGCTGATATTTTGACGGGTGAATTTTCGATTAAAAATTAGGGTGTTTTTTTATATTAATTCAAAATAAGGTGAAAAAATAAATATTTTTAATCAAATAAATTACAGCGTATTTGGGACATAAAAAGGTAAGTTTTCACCAAATTTCGTTAAAAAAAAATTGTTGTAAAAGATAAAAATAAAAAACCAAAAACTTGGTTTTTTGGATTTTTCACATAAATTTTGAGGTTATGTGAAAAAAGTGTTTATACAAAAGTTTTAGATCTTTTTATTACCTACAACTTTGCCATTTGACTTTTTTCGATACGACTATTAGTTTTGCCGGAAATCGAGAAAAAACATTTTTTACCCTTAAAAACTCACTCCCATCCCCTTCCCGACCTCAGATCGCCCGTAAATTATTTTTCCTTTCATTTTTATAATATTTCCCTCCTTTTCTAATGGGTTTCATCCTACTATTATTTTTTTTCACTTTTTATTATTTTTCAAGGCTTAGACCCTGGTCTATTAAAGCAAATTGAAGTCTGATAACCTTAGGCCGGTATTCATAGTGTCGCATAATCATTAATTACTTTCAATCAATCATTACATTTGTAATTGCCCATAGTGATTTGTTCGCAATTACAGATCTAATGATTGATTACATTTTATAGATTCATAGTGGAGACTCGATCAATGATCGGCGAATTATCAATTCTTAAGGTCCAAAACACACGTACGATAACCACACGACTACCACTTTGACACAACTAACGACAACACAACGTACCGAAATTGCAACGACAAATCAAAGGCAACGCAACTTCAAAGCTGGGACGCAGATTTTATCGTTGACGGCTGTTAAGCATAAAACTGTCATAATCTCTAATTCCTAGACTTTGCATCATCATTATGGAGTCAAATAAAAGGCGTTAAAGTGAGCTACATTTTCAATGACAGCTGTTTAAATAAAAACTAAAATATCCATGGAACTATTCACCCTGGACATTTAAGCTTTGGTTTAAATAAAAGGTGTGGGAAAGGTCTACATTTCTGATTACAGTTTTTCACTTGAACCCAAACTGGAATGTCTAGGATGAATAATTCCAAATTTATTTAGACAGCTGTCATCCAACACGAATGTATCTTGAACGCACCGACATTGAAACCACAACAGTTTCGATGTCGGTGCGTTGTGGCTGCGATGTTGGTGCGACGTGGTTGCGTTGTCGTTGCGATGTGGTCAGTGGTCGATATAGACTGCAAAATGTGGTAGGTATGTGTTGATAGACTTTTTGATGTTCAATACAAGAAACGCTTAACCACGTGGTTGAGTTGACGTTGCGTCGTTTTCTTGTGTGGTTGTCAAGTATTTTGACTTATGATCGTCTGGGTTGGCCTTAAATACTGGCTGTCACTGTTTTATGTCCCTATTGTTTGTCATGTCATAAATTGACGGTGAAGATAATTAAAAACTGTTTTCATGAGATAGCACCAAATTCATAGAATAGAACATATAAATAACCTCTACATCGAGATATTTGTTTGCAGAAATTAAAGACAAAATAAGTCCATGTTCTGTACTATAGTACGTCTGCAGATCATAATAATGCTCATCCGGGTTGAATTATAGAAAATACGCATTGTTTACAAACAAACCCATCACTAGGGTAAATTATAATTTATTTATCGATAAACGGAGTAATAATAAAACATTTTTGTTTGTTTCTGGAGACATTTTAATTTATTTATCACCTGATTATTTCTGTTACAGACTATCATTTCTTTTGATACACCTCTCTCCGACCAGATGCTAGCTGAGTTTACGAAAACTCCGCTCCCAGGACAAAAAAAACATTTGTAGGTACCTAATTACTGCAGAAGAAAGTGTTCAGTCTATCGCCCGTCGTCGTCGTATATAATATCACCTTAAAATAATAAATAATAATACCTATGTATTTTTAAGATGTTTATACCGTTGATTTTTAAATCCATAATTTTGTTATTTCATTTTGTTTATTATTTTACCCCTTGTGAAGAATGAACCTGACTTATCTATAGATATCGATTAAATCAGAACTACCAGAGATCATCCCTATCGCTTTTTGTGACGTAAATTACATTCCAAATCTATGTATGGAGGTCCCGTCTAAACGTAGTGATTATATTCTCTTTGGTCCCGTCTTTTTAACGTAGAGATTATATTCAGTTCAGTTCAGTTCTTTTATTTGGACTCTGCGCTTAAAGCGACAATTTGCCAGTGTCGAGTTAAATAAAATTATAAAGTGTAAAAGATGTTTCTCAGTTGAACGCCATTTTGCGTATTGATTATAATATATCGAGATTATATTCTCTTTGAAACTGATATTTACCTCATTAAATAAAAACAGTGACAGTGATAGATATCTTTTGCATTCTCAAGTTCATAGACTACAACCACAGATCTAAACTAGTCGCCGACCAAGGAGGATAGGACCCGCACAGTAAGTCCAGAGTCCATATTCATATTTTGAAAGAAAAGATTGTGATTAAGATTTTAAATTGTAATTAATAATTTCTAAATTTTCAACTATGAAATGTGCTATGTCTTCCATCGCAGTGAATGCTCTGAACGTGAAAATAATAGAATCACTACGTTACACAAAAATAAGTAACTTCCAATTTTTGTCGTAAAGTCGCCAAGATCTGTAATTAATTATGGTCCCGATCGTAATTGACGGATTAGAGATTTAAGTACTAATGTAATTACTGATTCTTGACTATGAATGTCCATAATTATAGATTGAAGTAATGAGTAATTATCACCATAGTTACGATTATATTATTTTATGTATGCAGTGAAAAAACGTCTCAATGTCAGATTGAAAAGTAATCTCTAATTCGCTGATTGTAGATGTAATGAATGATTGTCAAAGTACTATGAATTCCACCAGTAGTGATGACAACATTATCTGTGGTAAGTAAACTTAATAATTTCAACGCTTAAGTGCGTTTATTTTAAATAATACCTTGAGGCAATCCGATATTTAATAATAAGATTTTTAAAATTATTGTTTTTACAATGTTTATAAATTTAGTAATTGACAACTGTTGCAATTCTTTGGGAATCTTGTTGTAGAAGCGTATACATTGCCCTTTGAAAGATACAACAGTAACAGAACAAGAATAACAGTAAGAATCTTTCTTGGAAAAAGCCATCTAACACTTACAGAATAAAAAATGCTTTTGCTGTTTTCTCACAACCCAAGTAACTTTAAGTAAAACAACACTCCAGAAAATACACTCGATAAATATAAAATATTTATCAAATTATGAGGAACAATTAAATAATATGGAGATCAAAGAATAAATGAACACAACTATAAATATTAGTGTTCTTTACACGTATAAAAAATTTAACTGTTTGAAGTACTGAACATTTTTGAAAGCTGTACTGGTTGAGACAGTTTTAATTTATCCTTTTAATATAGATACTTTTTTCCAATTTTACAAGCATTGGTAAAAATTACCCCTTGTGAAGAAGTAAGAAAAAGGGATTTCCGTTCGAACTGAAACTAAAATGGAGAAGATTCTTTACTCGCTCAGTCAGCAATAAATAAAAGCTCTAGTCTCTATAAAACACAAATCTGTCGTGAGAACTACAGTGTTGTGTACTTTATTGTTGTATTCGAGAGAGCAATGCAGCTTTTGCAATTCAAAACAACAATTTATATTAGTATTTTTATTTCCCTGTAAATTATTATTTTTAATATAAACTAGTAGCCCGCCCGGCTTCGCACGGGTTTTTATTCAATTTTTTTTCCCGGCAATTATTCGATTTTTTCTCGCCTTTTAAACCTTCCCGAACATTTCAAGACTATTATTTTTTTGTATTATAAGATAAATCCGTTCAGCCGTTCTCGAGTTTTAATCAGACTAACGAACAACAATTCATTTTTATTTATATAGATTTAGCTCTCTTGCTATATGAATTATGTTTATGTATTAAAAAAAGCAAAACATATCAATTTCCAACCATTTAAAAATCGCGCATATAATGAGCCTTGGTCATATCTATACCTATATACCTACTTAGATTTAAAATGATCTAGAAACTTGCCATCTTTTAATTGCTATGCGAAAGCTTTTAGGTCAAAAGAATAGATGCGGGGTACTACTTGCGTATAAAAAAACCGCCAACTGACCAAGGTGACACGCCAACCACGCTGACGAAGAGACGCTTATCGTTCTTTTGTGCCAGATTGCTTGAGAACACTACGAGTCACTTCTCTACACTTTAACTGTATAAATTTGTTGGTGTTTGTCATGTCGGCACATTGTATTAATTGTTTCTTTGCACTCCTTCAAAATTAAAACTTTGTGCCATTAGCTACCTGTGACAAGCGGGGCGTCATTCATTTTTTCATCTTATCTTACGTAGCGTATCTCATGTAGCGAGTAATGAAAGAATGAATGAGTACGGGTGAACGTACGGATCATAGGGCACTAATGGCTCCTATTACTGTCACTTTTCTTCTTCTTTCTGGTGTACTATACTTCTCTTATCTTGTGTACTGCGTTCTTTAAATTTATTTTTAAAAATTTTTAACTGACTCAAAAAATGGAGGAGATTTCTCAGTTCGACCAATATATATATATTTTTTTTTATGTATTTCCGCGGATAACTTCGACGTTTATAAACCGATTTTGTTTTTTTTTGTTGGAAATGTAGTATCCCAGGGGTTGTCCCATGGTAAGGAAACCAGGATCTGATGGTGGAATCATGAAGAAATTGAGAGAAACTCTCAATAAAAAATTCTTTCCGACTTGTGTGTTCCCTTATATTATCGAATATAAAGAATTTTAAAGCCCTATTATTAATGAGGGTCTGGTGTTGATCTGATGATGGAGGGAAAGGCAATCGAGGGAACTCCTCAACGATTTACAGCAAGTACTTTGTGTTTGGGCTTGATTAAAATATAATACTGAGACCGTTGATCTAAATGGGTTTTGACTGATATTAGGGGTCTGATGATGAAAATGAAAGAAAGCCAAAGGAACTCTATAAGGTATATTTTAGTAGAGTAAGGTAGAGGTAGTGCATCCTTTCTAGGCCTACCCATTACTAAAAATCGTGTAATACTTAATTATTTAATTGTTTGTTTATTTTAATTAATCACTTATTATTTGTAAAGTTAATTTATTTTTTACTTTTTAGTTTCCGTTTTGAAGTTGGTTTAATTTTTGGCCAAAAGTTTTATATAATGTGTTGTTTTGTAATTGTCGAATAGAAAAATCCTCTATATAAATTAATAAAGATTTGACATTATCTATGGAATAACACTGTCTTGACAGTTTAATTTTATTTTTCCCATTATAATAGCATAAAATTATCAATATATATATATAAAAACATCAATCATCTTTGACAATGATTTTTGATCTTTTTTTTCAGTTAGTAGTTCGAGGTTTAGCATTAAATAATGTGTCTTAAAACGACCGTCCATAACCGGTTATAATTTCACTCCTAATTCCAAGGTTGCCTGCATGAAACTTCTTCAAGCAACAAGACCTCCCATTACGTAGAATGCGGTTTAGTTTTAGGGTCAAAATGTTTTGTTTTTTCTTTGTTTTGTGTGTGTAATAAATAATTTTCTATTCTATTATAGCCATCAAACTGTTTTATTGTCATCTAGATCCCGTTTCCCCTGTCCTACCTTTATTATGATTTATTTAAGTGCTGGACAAGGTTAGAAGTAAAGATAAGATCAAGTAAACTCATTAACTTAAACGCCGTTTTAATCATGCTTAGTGATAGTGAGTATATATACATAACAATAGTAATACATAACAATACATAATTTAAGGGCACGTTTTCTTCAGGACGCTCGCACAGCCGATAAATATTCATTTTTAATATTTTAGATAATTTATTCGTCGAGTGACAATCTTTATACTATAGTTGTTGATATTTATAAACAGAGATATAATGAAAGTTCAAGTCCATGCTAATAATAATATTATAATAAATTCTTTATTGTACACAAAAACACAGTAATACAAAAGGGTTACAATAAACAAAATGTACAAAAGGCGAGCTTAACCCTAAAACAGTTTTCTGACAGCAAACCTCGTCATTGTGATATGTGCTAACAGATAGACATTGTGTACATACGGGAAACAAAGTAATCTACCTAATAGACTTACTAACTACCTTAAATAATATAAATGCTAACAATATAAATGCGAAAGTAACTATGACCGGCTGTTCCTATTTCACGCAAAAAACTACTGAACCGATTTAAATGACATTTGGTACACAGATTCTCTAGAGCCTTGAGAAAATGATATTCTGCCTGAAAATCCAGTATAACTCGGGCTAGAGAATAAATAGGTGTGCGTCCACCTAAGTTGCTTTGTGTACCTTAATACAAAAAAAAATAAGAGATACATTTTTGTAATAAATGACCGAATATTTAAAGATACAGCCTCATTGACTTACAGTACATGCGAATTTAATTTTAAATCCATCTTATCAGTAATAATAACGTCGTCAAAATGTTAGTACGGAGGTCATTATACATATCACTAGTGGCCCGCCCCGGCTTCGCAAGGGTTTTATTAATCAAGTATTCATTTGACGGTTTTTTAATTAACAGTTTTAGTCATAATTTAGTTAAAAACCATGATAATTTAAATAGTTATATCATTCAAGTATGTGCATAAAACGCACGATATACATACAACCAAATAAAAAAAGATAAGGCAAACTACGTAAGTACTTTTATTAACATGAGAAGAAATCTAAATAAAATAATATCATAAACAATGTATTATTAATTTTGTATTGTACTAATTTTCTCAACATAGAACTTATTTACTAATTAGTCATAAACTTATTTTTTGTAATTAATATCTATGTAACCAATGGCTTGTTTATGACAAGCGTACATATTTATATGTGATATTTTTATAAGTAAAAACAATTTTCACCTTCTACTTATATTTAGAAAATTTTTAAACCGTTTTCTTGACCAACAAACTTAATAAATATAATACCTACCTTTAATTACTTTCTTAACTTCATCAAATATCAATCAATGGTTCGAACACCGAGAACAAATAAGTAAATATATTTATTTACACTATTATCTAATGGTTCGAAAGTTATCGCATTACAAATACATAAACAAAAAATTTTTTTTACCCCAACCTGATTTGTTGAACTCACTCGATTCACTCGTTCGACTTATTATGTATCTAAAGCGAATTGAAGTATGATAACACTGTATGTGGTAAGGAAGGTCACTAATTGCAACGCTAAAGATGCGTTTACTTCAAATAGCCCAAATACGGATATTTTGGTAAAAGACGTGCCGTTGATACGTCTAATATTCTTACAAATTTTATATCCTGGATCTGAAACAAAATGAACATGAATATTTTCAAATAATTAATTTAAACTTAAATTTAATAGTATATAACATAAGATAATAATCTTTATTGCACACCAATGCTTACAGACCAACTTAAAAATATGTTAGCCTGTAAGGTATTTATCCATATGCATTTGTGAGGTATTTTATCTATACTAATATTATAAAGCTGAAGAGTTTGTTTGTTTGTTTGTTTGTTTGTTTGTTTGAACGCGCTAATCTCCGAAACTACTGGTTCGAATTGAATAATTCTTTTTGTGTTGGATAGTCCAGTTATCGAGGAAGGCTATAGGCTATATAACATCACGCTACGACCAATAGGAGCAAAGATATAGTGGTAAATGTGTAAAAAACGGGAGAAATTGCTCATCTTTGAAGCCTTCCGTTGCGTGCGCCGTGAAAACGGTTCAAGATACACAAAAAATATGTATTAAAGAATAATAGCTCTTTTAATGATCTAAAAAACAGTCCGCGATAGTTTATGTCTATCTTTTAAGATTAACTCACAAAAACCGTTTTTATGGTACCTAATTTGGTCGAAATAATTTGTTTAAGTTGTATCAACATAATAATATTAATCTTTATTCAAATAAATATGTTGTTGGTTAAGAGTACTTCATCCAAAATAACGCGGGTAGCACCGCAGGGCACAGCTAGTATACTATATATACGTGTTTGCAGGGCATTATCTTGCTGTAACACAGTTTATAACTAGCAGAAGGTAAAGTCCTAATGACTGCGTTTATTATGTAATACTTTCCTTGGTTTTTAATAAATCAATGATTGATTGATTTTTGTACTTCAACTACTTTTCCAAAACAAAATTATTACGTACGTTCCATAGAAATACAATAAGAGTAGGTCTTGGATACGGCAATGGTAACTTAATATTATTATCGTATCTGGTCAATAATCAGTAAGTCTAAATTTAAAATTTTAGAAATGCCCCCTATTACAATGCTTTAATTTCCTTAGAAGTAAATCACCATAATATTTTGTAATGGGCACGCGATGCGCTTTCTTTTGATACCTTACACTAGCATATTTTCAATTTTTCGGTTTTCCTTCCTCACTCGTTTAAAAGTTATGGGGGTGACCCCATAACTTTTAAACAACCGATTTGTCCGGCCGATGACCGGCACAACCGATTTTCATGAAATATGTCTAAGAACACTCGAGCCAAACTCACCTTTCATACAAAAAAAAACTAAATTGTAATCGCTCCATCCGTTCGCGAGCTATGATGTCCCAGACAGACAGACAGACACGTCAAACTTTTAAACCTCTCTTTTTTGGTCGGGGGTTTAAAAGTAGACCAGTCTAAGAATTCTATTATAGCCAGTTTAGCGGACAGAATAATATTGACCAAAACTTGGCAAAAGTCGATGCAAAATGTTTTATTATAATGTATTCTTAAGTGTTTTATGTGTCTGTGTATTTTTATGTGATTAGGTTAAGAATTTAATGGATCTTGTGTCTGACTAATAAAGATATATTATTATTATAAAAATAAACAAACTCTTCGTCTTCACAAAAGATTTTTAGACTTGACAAATAAACAAGAAAGTAAATATGTGGTCTTAGGGAGCGTCTCCACGAGCGAGGGAGTTTCGGCGATGTTACCGTCGTGCCACGTATTTATATACACTCTCTATATGTCTACACTCGACTATGTTATCGCTGCAATGTGACAAGTGGTTGAGTGCGAATCGTCATAGCATTGCGGCGAGCCTGTCACTACAAGCGGCGCGCGACGTGTTTGATGCCAAACGCAGGCGTCGCTGTCGCATGAGACCCTGCGGCCTCGATTACGCGGCGATTTCTTACGGAGACGTTGTGGACAGGCCGTGATTCCAATACGAGTCGCAACGTTACTCTGGCGGTAAAAAGGCTCCTTTGTGGAGATTTTCCGACGAGGAAAGCGCGGGCTCGCCGCGTTTATATCGCTCGTGGAGACGACCCCTTAAAGCGGTGACTATTACAGTTTTTAACAAATGTAGGTGCACTTGATGATCTGTCAAAACAATCTTTCTTCCATAATTAGTTTATTTTATTTGTTAATTTAGTTTTAAGATTATTAATTATTTCTAAAGCTCTCTATGGAAATAAACGAATATGACTTGATAATTATGACTAACGGTTACGAGATTACTCAAATGATACATACCTTTTACATTTTTTGTTAAATCAATAAACACAATGTTGACTTTTTCGCAGGTCAAATAGAACTTCTCACACGTATACCCCAAATATGTCATTAACAGGCAGTTTTTCAGAACCCAAATTATTATTGAGTAAACCAACACTCCGGAGGAAAAACTCTACAAAAATTAAATATTCTCAGGTCAAATAAGAAGTAAAAACATCATGGGATGGATACAAAATATTTTTCAAATATTATTTCTGCTCAAACGAACCAAACTTAATCTTTTTACATATGGGCAAAATGATGGTAGTAAGATTAATTTTGAACTTAGTGAGTCACTAAATGCAATAAAATATAATAAATAATAAAAAACATTTATTCAGGTCAATATAAACAGTGAACTTAAATAATAGGATACGATGACACTACCGAAGCTTTACAACTGTGTGGTAGTGTCAACGCCCGACTCCTGGACGAATAATATGTTGACCTGTTATTATATTATACAGTAAATTTATTATATTATATAGTATTTTTATCTATATTATACATGAACAAAACCACATGTGACCGCCAGGAACATTATGTAATATGGAAAATAATTGCAAAATTCGACAAAATGGAGGTCTATAATTAATAATGGATCTAAATAATGTTTAATACTGACCATTTTATAATCCTGCATATAAAATGCTTTCATCATGTCTATGGTTAAATTAACATACAGCAAAAGATTTGTTGATGTTAAAAGCATGTAGAAAAATATCTGAAATCAATATAATAAGTTTAATTGTTTGTTAATTAGCGAGTTACACCTCAACACAACACAAATAAGCATGAAATCAAGAACTGTTGGTAGCGGGGTCCATTCCTTAACGTAACGTACTCTAAAATTAAAATTGAGTAATGAGTCAGTCGGTATTACAATCTTCGTAAAAATAAAAAAATATATATTTTAAATCAAGTAAGAACTAAGAAAGCATTGTTAAAAATAAATATGTATTTCACAATTCCCTTACCTTTTCTTGCACAATTTTATTGAAAATTGAAAAAGTTTCCTTAATTTTCAAAAACACACGGAACTGAATTTCAAGCTCTGCCAGAAGTTCTAAGCTATTGGACATCATTGTCATTCTTGCTGTATTCTCTAACCATGATTCAAAAACAATCCCAAGAATTTCAATTAAGCAAATGTTAAAAATCATACCTAAATCGGATTTTATTAAGTATATATCATTAAGTACATACAAAACGGCAAACCGTCCCTGTGTAATACCAAGTATTAACAAATGCGCCGTTAAGAAATGTAAAAGTAAAAAAAAAAAAAACCCCCACCACTTAACTACAAAGTACTGAATTTTAATGGTTCCGCAGAATTTGTACACTGCCTGTGTATTTGCTATAAACAACACAATTAAATCACTCTTTCTTATCTCCATAACCGTATTAATAATCAACCAAAATGTTTTATATACCACAAAGAAGCTATCACTAAAATTGAGGTGTGTAGAATACCATTTTCCGTTACCGTACTTATATACAGATACAAAATGTTGGTAAATATTGATAGCGATCAAAATACATGTAAAAATAATACACAATAAATTACAAACAACGCCATTTGGGCTTATTATATTAGAGCGAAACTGAAACCCGATATTCAACGTCGCTGCAGACAGCGTTTTCAGAAGTATAACAATTTTTCTAAATTCTTTATCTATTTTTGTACCGGATGCAGATTTCGTGTAAAATTTATTAAAATATAGTCTTAAGGGTCTCATCGTGATGAAAACAATAGTTCGAAAAGCATTTAGTTATCGGAATAGGGTGTACCTATATCGTGCTCTATTGCTTATTAAAACGAGGAGCATGGGGCAATTTGCACCACTCGCCATAATTTTAGTAAGAAAACATGTATTGCATTATAGCCTCATAACAGCTGGAAAGTTATGTATTTTTATAAGTATGGTGTTTTTACAGATAGAAATAAATTTTAAAACTCTTGCCAACATTTTTTATTCGACAATAATTTGCATTATTAATATAGAGCCATCCTTATTATATCAACCAAAATATAAAATAGCAAATATTACTTTTGAAATATTTTCAAAATTTGAGTTGATTATTATCTGTAGGTAATATTTAAATTATAAATATTATTAACTAGTTATTTAATACTTTGTCAGCAATGAAGCGGACGCATTTTATTTAAATCAAAAATAAAAAAACTTGAAACGCGCTACCGTTGCGCCACGGAGTCGATGACGAGAAGCGCGAAATTAAGCAATAGCTTATCAAAAGATGTTGTGATTCAAAAAGATTGATTTTTTTTTTATTAAAGCGTGTATGGTGACAAATTTTATAAATATTTTATTGACAGATATGAGTATCATGATTATCATTTCGATAACATCTTAAAAAGCAGCCCACGCTTTTTTTTTTAATTTATATTCTGTTTTTTAGTTCGGTTTCTATAAAAAGCTTGTTTTTCCACTTTTATTTATTTTCTGTTTTTTAGTTTCGTTTCTTTAAAAAGCGTGTTTTTTAAATTTTTTATAAAGTTTTTTGTGTTTGTATTGTTTGTTGTTTTTTCGCCCAAAGAAGTCGGTTACATACAAGTGAAGCTAATATTAAGCGTGTAAAAATATATTTAAATTAGCTGTCCTCCCCGGCTCAGCACGAGAAATATCATCATCGTTTTTGATAGGTAATTGTATTTTTTTAAGAAACGTAAAGTTAAGAAAAACAGATCATTGAAATTTCGTGTGAAGTAACGCTTTTGAGCGATTTGTACTAAATTTCTAAGTCAAACATTGATGCTTTATATCTTAGAACTTTCTTATTAAATTGATAAAGCGAAATATTAATGTTGGACGGGCCATGAGAAGGACAAAAAAAAACAAATTTTTAATGCCTATTGTCAGTTTTCTACGACGAATTATATCCAACTATTTCCTATCTCCCATGCCATGATAATGTCCTTAACCTGCCCTTAAATTAATTACGTCACGGTCAAAATTCATTTAAGCACTTAAATGAATTATGACCGTGACGTTATGGACATTAGAAGAGATCAAGTCATCATCATCTTCCTGACCCTATTCCACATTCCGTGGGGTCGGCACAACATGTTTTCTGCTTCCATTTCCCTCTATCACCCGTCATCTCAACACTCACCTCTTTCTTACACATGTCATCTTTCACACAGTCCATCCATCTTTCCTTCGGCCTACCTCTTCTAACATATCCATCTACATTCATATCTTACGCTCTTCTCGTCACATGACTTTCATCTCTTCTCATGACATGTGCATACCACGCTAATCGATTACCTCTCAATTTATCCGTAACTGGTGCTAGTTTAAAACTGCCTCTTTCTTACTCATAAGAAGAGATCAAGTAAGGACTAAATTTACGTAGAAAAGCGCCTTAAAGAAAATGCTAATACCTATCTTTGTATATTTTTGAATTTTTGTTTCATATGGTTAGTATTGGATGTACATACTTTAAAGTTAGTTCAGCTTTCCTGTTGCTTAAATCATAATGTGTTCAAAGTCAAAACGTTTATTTCCTAAGAATAACAGGGCATACATGGATAACTCAAATTAAATATAATTTAACCTACATTTTTAAAATAAAAATTATCAAGGTAATAACATTGTCTAGACAGATCGCCTCAACTTTTAACAATGAGATGAGAAGCGAACGTCGTACTAAAATGTAGAACCCACTCTAATAAATATTGGGAAGCTACACAGTACGCAGCACCGAAACTTTTTAAAACGACTACGAGATCTACAAACAATAGATATTATGTTAAAAGCAAATCCATGTAGACGATCCTTTTGGGGTTCGATCGACCGCAGTCTGGGGGCAGTAAAAGGTTTGACCAAACACACGCCGAGTCAAACAATGGATGCGTTAAATTACCATTGATCTCAGTTTAATACAAGAAACATTTAGATTATATTAGGATTATATTAAAATATTTTCTGCTAATATTTCTTCATCTTTTTATATTTTTGTTAATAAAATGAAATAAAATATAGTTTATACACAAAACCTTCCACATTGCTACATTCCATTCTATGGATATTTATTAGAAAATAAGCCGTACCTTAAGTTTTTAGAAAATTTTAGTTATCTTCTATTAACTTCTGTTTCGAAACAATTTTCTTGATATGGTAACAACTTTATTTAAAAAAATTATCTAGATTTCTGAATTAGAGTAGTGAATGTGACTTTAATTGTGAACTTTAATGTGTAGAGTGAAATTAGGATGGCATAACAATGTCATGCTCATATTTTATCTATTATTATTATCTATATAAATAAAAATGAATTGTTGTTCTTTAGTCTGATTAAAACTCGAGAACGGATTTATCTCATCTTAGTCTTGAAATGTTCGTGGAGGTCTAGGGAAGGTTTAAAAGGCGAGAAAAAATCGAATAATTGCCAATAATTTTTATTTACCCGTGCGAAGCCGGGGCGGGCCACTAGTATGAAATACAATCGGAAACAGCTTTTATACACACTTACATTCTTTGTTTCATAAAAAAAATACAAAAAAGTTGTGATTTTATAGGCTTTCAAAGTTCTTTGTTAACATTATGTTATTTTTTATATTCAAATGTTTAGTTTGATTAACTTTAAGTTGACCGGTTCATGTATACCCAGTGTTTCTAAATAAATAAATAAAATAAATATTTCTGGACTTTTGAAGTGAAACTTCTTTAGAATCGTTGTGATTTGAAATCGGATGCAACGATAATTAAACGCTAACAAGGTTAAGCAACTCTGCGCGAAGCCAGTACTTGGATGGGTGACCGCCCGAACAAAATCTTTTTGATTAGTATTTTTTTTTGTTTTTATTTTTTATTCTTCTCATTCTTTTGTCGATTTACTGAAGTTTCACTTCTATCATGTGTGAATCGCACACACACACCTATTTTTTTATAGGTACTTGTTAAGCTTTCATTTGACCACAATCTCACCTGATGTAAAGTAACGATGTGGTCAAAGATGGGGCATGAAAACCTGGCTTTTCCGGACCACATTACCAAACACAAAAAAAAAATGCACGCACGGGCCCAGCCCGGAGGGTGCTGGTGACAAGCCGCAGCCGAATCACACAGCATCACCTTACCCCAAAGTAAGCAGAGCTTGTACCTACTATGGGTGTGTTTGGTGACTGTTATACTACATAGATATTTTTTTGGTGTAAATACACACATATACAAAAGAAAACGCCCAGTACAAATACAAATTAAACACCCAGACCCGAAACCAATGGAATGGTTTCGCGGAAAAATCTTTAAAGCTGGGTCCACACTTGTATAATTTCGGTGTATCACGATCAGGCGTATCGTATCGAGTATCCGTATCATAAGTTTGGACGCTCATTTTATCCACATGGATCGTATCGTTACGGCATATCTTGTAAAAACGCGTCCATACTTATGTGATAAAGGGTAAAACGGGACCATATTGCTGAGGCTTCGTCGTCAATCTGTCTGTCTGTCACCAGGCTGTATCTCAAGAACCATGATAGCTAGAGAGTTGAAATTTCGAGAGATGATGTTTTGTATGCCGCTATAACATTTCATTTATTTATAACAACAAATACTAAAAGCATACAATAAATAGATATTTTCTCCTATACACAAAACATGATTTTCACAAGGTTAAGCCACGTTGGATCACTGACTGCATCTTTTTGCACTTTTAAATATACATATAAATACATATTTTTACAAGTGTACACGAAAGGCTAGGTGCAGTGTAAGTCCATCTTATACGTATTTATGAAGCTGAAATTATGATGTCGTCAACTCAAAACAACGTCATTCATAACCAGATCACAACAATGTCCTAACTCAACATCTCAGCTCATCTTCAGCAAAATTTATGGATTTAATTTGTTAGAGTGGCTGCAAAACGCCGATGCTTGAGAAGCAAGCTGCATCTCATTGCTGAGCAGACGGCGCAAGCACACTGGAGCCGAAATACTGGCTCTACGTGACTTTGAGATATTGCATCAGGCTATACCAGAGTTCTGAACGCCAATACTATAAAGGCTACCTATTTGTGTCAATACATAATAATAGAGAGAGTTAGGTACTTATAGTTGGTGTCAATTAGCCTCCTCTTATATCATTGTTTAGACAAATATTGCTGAACAAACTACATGGAAGTCTCTTAGCCCATGGTATAGGTACGCTTGCGTTAAAGTACTATATTTAGGTGTATTATGTATATAATACATACATGTTTTTATTATAAAACATAGAATGGAATTCATAAATACATACATGTGATTGTAACTCCAATTGAAAGGCTTTGGAATAAACCACAATGAGCATTGAGTCACGGATTGAACAGAGCGGCGCCGCGGGCGAACCATATTGCACGCGTGTGGCCGAGTGACTCAATAAACTGAGAAGTATTTATATATAAATAAATATTTAGTAAGAGGCCATAGAGAGGCTATTAAATGGTAATTTGAAGTTTTTGAAAGCAAAATTACAGATACAAATGTTGGCTGACTAATTCATCTTGACAGTGATTGTGTTATTGTTAATATAAAAAACTTCAGCCGCTTTGAAAACCGGAGGTTGGTAACTGGTATCCTAAAAGGGTTTTTTTTAACTTGAACTTAACTGTTTATTAACTGTTTATTCACCTTTAACTTGTGGTGGTAAATAAAATAAATATTATTTACCACCACAAGTTAAAGGTGTGCGGTAATATCACCCTTTCGAATTAAAACTAATCCAAATACTACACCAATATCGACACCTTGTGCAATCGTGCATAGCACCAACATTCTGTAATCGTTTACATAGCAACTTCATACCTACTGTTCTACAGCACAATATACACCGACCAGGGGTCACGTAAATAGTTAAATCTACTACTCTAATACAATTTGTAGTAAACCATGATCCCGGCGCAAAGGTCGCATTATCGGATTGGATAAAACTGTTAAAGATCACGCCCGCTGCACCGAAAATGAACTCTGCTAGCGAGGGCTTAAATACTAAGCTTCATTGCATGTAGGTTCGTGAATACGAGGGAGAGTTTTACAATGTTCATGCGACGGTGAGACCTTTTTGTTGGACCTTTTGTGCTGCGAGTCCGCGAGCCCCAGGGCAGATTTCCATTACCCGGGGAGTTTTTCAAAAAGATCTTAGAGGTTTTAGATGAAAATACTTTCCATTTATTTTCACGCTTGCTAAACTTACTGGCTTAGAATTTGCATTTGCAGTTGGACTCAATTGGTGTTAAAGTAGTTAAGTAAAGATATATGGAACTTACTGGTGGGTTTGCAGGACTTCTGGACACTGGGAGGACACCTTTTATAATTAATTTGATTATTTATTTCAAGAGCAGTAATGTTGGTTCGAATCGTAAAATTGAAGAGAGAGGAAAAAGCGGAAATAGTTTAGAGAGGTGACATATTTAAAATTGGTTTAAGATTCAGCACATTGTTTTTTTTTGCTTGTTTGTCGTGATATATCTTCCATAATTTTAGATAGATTTAGATTTATTTAATACCTCAACCAAGCGTCTTAAACACTGGTTGAGTAGTTTTTTTCTTTTCGTAAGTATTTATTGTAACTTACTTTGTATTTTAAACCAAATGTGCTGTCTTTTTCCTTATTCGACTGTTTCATATAACTAGTAGTTTTTTCTTATATCTGTGGAAACTTATAATTAGCCGTTAGTTACACACTGTGTTTAGTATTTAGTTACCTAGCTGTTAGTTATCCAAAAATTATAAAATAAAATAAAATAAATGATAGACACACTATACCATGGCAAATATTTTCATACATGTCAATATGTCGAAATGGACCGAGTTTTTTTTTTGTATGTTAGATAAGCCTTCATTTGACCACAATCTCACCTGCTGTAAAGTGACGATGTGGTCTAAGATGGTATTGTCGGGGATTCTATCCGTGATCGAATTAAAAATGCGGTTTTGTAGTGGGACGGAAGTCTCTCACGTACTTAAACCTGGCAAATCATCTCGTAGCAGGTTACTAGCACGTAGAACCCTAGAAGAAAAGATTGGGTTAATGTAAATGGCAAAACAACGTTTGCCGAGTCAACTCGCAATTAAATATTTAGACCCCAACGGAACTATGGGTACCTAAATACGCAATGACTGACAAAGCCTGTACTTTCCTATGAGAAGCTCACAATGACATAAGAATCCAAAACCCTGCGTATTGAGAAAACTGAAAAGGTATTGCTTATTGAAAACGTTTTCCAAGTGCTTACAAAACTCGGCTCGCAGCATCGAGTGGATAATGTTCTAAGAATCAACACAATAAGCATTATCTTGCCAAAATCCTGTATCAAGTTTAGAAATCGCTTCGCATTGTTGTCTTTTGTGTAGGAGTTCGCATTCGTTTTCCATCGTACACCATTATTCACATTAAGTGGACAGATCTCGGGTCAGATCCAGGCATAAGAAAGCACAAAAAGTGCCCGCTTTATCCGAGCATGATAAATCTACTTCAAATCCGAGAATAGCGTCTTTTATGAAGGAAATTGAAATAAACCGACCGTGCGGATAACGGCTAAGTAAGAAGATCGGGATCCTTTAGAATATTGGTGAATCATTTCCATTCATCAACCTATCGTTCGGAGGCCTTCCGATAGTCTAAAGATTGGGGAAGTAGTGCGCGAACAGTAATATGAAGCTATCTTATTAATATATTTTTTCCTAATAAGAGCTAAGTAACTATTCAATAATAAAATATGGCCATTTTTTCCAAAGCCGGAATGAAGTAAACAAATCAATAAACTGAGGAACGGCATATTAACGATGTCACACGTCTCACTTAAATGTTTGATAGGTATGGGACAATTTTATTTAGCCATTTTACCCATTATTAGTTTCATTATTCTATGTTGCAAAAATCGCCTCTAATATGAAGAACGAATATTTGGGAAGTTGCATCTTTTCAATCAACTCATAGTTCAACAGCTAATCTGTCTACTGTAAATAACACATTCTTCTTTTCATTGTAATATCTTATCAGATTGGAAGTAAGCTTATATTTAGCACATTATAGTTTTTACGGTCTCAACTTTAAAAGATAAGGTAGGTAACTTTAAAGATTTTAACAACCTGCACGAAAATGCAGCTACTAATTAATATTCTACCTTTAAGGTGCATTTACACTAGAGCTAATTTTATGCTAAATGCGTTATGTTCGCATTCATTTCATTTCAAACTAGCGGCCCGCCCCGGCGTCGCACGGGTAAAAAAAGTTCCCGGCAATTTTTCCTTATTTTTGCTCACCGTTTACACCTACCCTGGACTACGACAAACATTTTAAAACCAAAATCAGCTCAATCGGCCCATCCGTTCTCGAGTTTTAATCAGACTAACGAACAACAATTCATTTTTATTTATATAGATAGATAGATAGATATATAGAAGATAGAAGATAATCAACCAATACTAGCCATAGACTAATGAATAATCCAGACACCGTGAACGGTATCAACCCATAGAACAAGGTACTTTTTCTATCATATCTAAGGTATCAACCTCAGAACAAGGAACTTTTTCATACGAGTATGTCTGTGGTATCAACAGCAGCACAGTTGGAGGTATGTCTGGTGCGCACACTTCACCACATTTGCTATCTGTCACATGCGAGGAGCTCAACAAATCGCAAAATTGCGTTCTGTTCTGTTCGACATTCCTAAAATACGACAAAAACGAAAAAAAAAGCTGAAGGTATCACATATCACACGTAATTACACCTTTTGATATCGGAGTTTAGCTATAATGTACAAGTAACTTTGCTTTTTTGTTGTCATTGACAACTGATGAACAAAAAATTACCCAATTGTTAACTTGAAATTGTCAATAAAAAAAATGTAATAACGTCGAAATCGTAATCCTTGCTTTTGATTGGGAGATTACGAATAATAATAATAGGTTTAGAATTCGAACTAATAGATCAGTAAAAGGATTTATATTATGTAACTATAAGGTAGGTATCTAGAACTCTGATTTAGCACATCACATGTATTCACCGTACGAGTGTCTCACATTTCACGTTCCTATGCCACTATGATTAAATTTTATAATTTTAATCAATCAGTTTTACTATAGTGGGTGGCATACGACCACGGCTACTTTAAACATATCTCTATCAGTATGATGTATAAAATACAATACAAATACAAAAACGTTTATTGTACAACACGTATTCTGTTTCCGTACTTTTTAGAGTGTTTTACATAGTCGGGCTTAAGTTTTTAAATATTCTTTATTTATTTATTTATTGTAAACCAAAAACTTACAAATACAAAGTAACAAATCAGTATCACACTAGAAAGCTAAATTAAGGGTTTCACGTTTATAAAACAAAATATAAAAAAAACAACACTGTGAACAAAAACAAACAAAACCGCATTAAATTAACAACAGACATAGATATACAACTAAAATTTTCTAATAAGAAAAAATATATTTACTTATATGTATTGTGCTAATAAAGTTCTTTAATTCGAGACCTACATACATCACACGACACTGGCAAGAATATTTTTTTTTTACTAATTTAATTTATGTCCCCTAGATGTCTCTGTAGTTATTTTTGCGAAGCCTATAACCAGCAAACGATCAAGAGGCCTCCAACGTCATCTCATTTGTCTAATTATGGTAACTAGGTTAGAAGTTATGCGTGAACAGATGAACATCCAACATCAAAACCCATTTTGCTTCGCCGTAGTCGGGTAAAAACTCAAAGTCTTTTTCCAACTTGGAAGGGCGCTATTTTTAGTAAGGGATCACAAATCGAGCATGAAATTGTTACCACACGAAGTAGTTGTCTCGTGAACAAACCAAAGGCAATTTCTATATAGAAAACAGGTTGTTTTCTTTAAAGTCTGATTTAGATTCAGTGTTTTAAATTTCTAGAAACGCCATTAAATATCTTTTTTTCCCTACATTAGCCACCTACCTACATACATTGTAAAGTCAATGACACATAACTAAACTTGTTTACCTTATGACTTCTCTGTTAAATTATGTCTCTTATAAAATTCACATCGGTACGTATATCAATTATTTTGTTAAGGTTAAATTCTAAACAATAAGTTGGGTAATTTGAAAAAAAATTTGTGAATAAGTGAAAAAATAATAAATAATATAAATCAGAATTTAAATCAAAGTATTCATTTGGACCCTTTGATTAAAAGAAGAAGAGGTATGACCTAGAAAGGTAAAATATCATCGCCCAGACAAAACAGCTAAAACTACAGAGCTGGAATTTGGAAGGTAACTTCCTTTTATAACAAAGTCACTAACTCGTGTTTTATCGAAACCTAATCATTAAAGGCGTGGAAAGCATTTGTAAGAATAGAATGCAACCAACTATCAAATTAATACAGTTGGGCATGTATGGATTCAAGAAAGATAATGCAGTCTGAATTTCAAAACTTAAAACCCACTAACAAGTGTTCACAAGAAACAATGTTTTCTACGTAAAGGCAATGAAATGGCAGCGCTCGCCGCATCCAGCGGGCGTTCCCCGGAAAATTGGCTAGCTCCACAATCCACTCAACTACAATAATAAAGCAATTTATCCGAGACAGCGTAAGCTCTCTGTTTGTCACCTGTGTCTAATTAGCTAGTAAGTATGTATGGAATAAAATAAAATTGCTTTAGAAATAAATTTAAATAACAATTCACTTTAATAGAACTTCATTTGACATAGACTTATTGGTTTTGTGTATAGTTTACATATTTTGCAATAAAAAAAGAACTCAAAAAATAAATATTTTTTTTTAATATAAAAGCATTTATTTCCATTGTTTAGTTTAAGAAATCTTAGAAAGGTCAAGTGTATAACTATGCAGTCAGAGCGGTCACCCATCCAAGAACTGACCTGGCGCAATGATGCCTAACTTTATAAAAATCACGATTGTTGTTTGGGAGACCCCTTACACATATACAAATGTTCGCCTTGTGTCTATAGTACCATTAATTTGTACCATCAATGGTACAAGTGATACTACTATGTGTCCTTAGTACCGTTGAAAAAGATACTAGTTTATACCGTGTTTTTACTCGTGAAAAAAAAACAAATCAAAAATAATAAACCGTGCCGTTTGCAGGTCTAAGGGGTTTTAAGTTAGATTCAGATTTATAGTGTAATTTAAATTGTGTATTTACTTGTGAAAATAAAAATCTGTTTTTTTTTTATTTTCTAACGACGCAATTTTTCTAAAAACAATGCGACTGTAATGTCGCCTTGAATTATTTGCATTTGCACATGTTGAATGTAATTGTTGCGGTCGATCACTACTTTTGATCTTGAGTTTTGTGGCTCTGTTCTCAAAGCATTTACGCAATGGTATGCAGCATCTCTTTTTAGAACTTTTAGAAATTGGCATGTTGTGGTAGGTTTTCTCATAAAACGCTTGTTAAATTGACATTATGTATATATATTTTCTTGTATGTTTTCGATGCAATGGTACTAGCGACACGTGCTAGTATCGGTAGTACCATTGATGGTACTAAGGACACATTGTAGTATCACTTGTACCATTGATGGTACAAATTAATGGTACTATAGACACAAGGTGCAAATGTTATTGTATGTTTTTATTATCTGTTGTTTAAGGGGCCACAGAAATACATCATTCCATAAAATTGAAAGTCTCAACCTATCACAGTTCTTGAGATACAGCCCGGTGACAGGCAGATAGATAGACAGACCGACTAAAAAGTTTCAGTAATAGGGTGGTAATTATTTTAGTAGGCTTGCCATATAATGACACCACAAAATTATATGGTTAATCATTTTCTGTGCAGGTAGTCTCTGGAACGCTCTTCCTGTCTCTATTAGAAAAGAAATCCTTTAACGTCTTTAAAGGCATGCTTCATTAACATTATTTACTTTTGTAGTGATATTATTTTTTTAAGGTAGCCTGTTTTGCAGTAGATATCCTAAGGCTGAAATTATGGTGATGATTTAGATTATGGTGACATCAGTTTGTTTTTATTTTCTCTAAAAATCCGATTCGAGCTACTCTTCCCATTTAAATAGATATTGTTTCAATCGTAAGCTGTAAACATAGGAGTCTACGACACTACGACGAGTCTTATAGAAACTTGGAGCGTAGAGGCTCTACGGTGACCTGCTACGCGTACACAAAATCCTTCTACAAACATAATTTTGGAGACAATTGACTTAAAAAAGCGTACATTTTGCGACAAAAGATCTATCAGAATAGACAAAAGCTCCGACTAGGGTTTTAACCAAATAAATTCATTTAAATAATAGTGTTATTGTTTTGAAACTTTACCTGAAATGGACTAGACGAAATTAAACATTTTCACAATTTATATTGTTAACCTTGATATGATACAAAAAATTGAAAAAATGTATGTAGTATTATATTATAATTTAAGTTAGTATGAGACGCAGTTAATTTTGATTTTTTTCCCCATTGCACACCTATACATTGAATATAAAAAAAGCTGTAGTCTTCGATACCACAAAAAAAAAGGTTCAGATCAGTGATGGTTATGGTTCACTCACAAAAATCACCGAGTATGCCATTTTCTCACTCTCAATACCTACCTAATAAGGACTTGTGAAAAATTGGAAACCGGCGCCAATTTAAGGCACCAGCCTTAAATTAAACCAACCAATTCCTTTCTAGTGAATTGCAACGAAAAATATGAACGTCGGATAATATTGGACAGACTATCCGTAGCCGCGGGCTGCGAGTCCAGAAAACAATTCTCATTCCTATCAGCTGTGATGAGACGATGCTCCATAAAAGTCGACCGCAGAAACTTTCATCAGGAGTCGTAGCGAGGATTTTCGATTTACTTTTGATGGTCGCTATATTTTTATGGCATTTTTAAACTTCCCTTGAAAGCTCGCCTTGTTCGCCGTGCAACTTCGAATACACGGTTTTAATTTATGTACAAATCATATCTGACTTTTCAATGTGCAGTTGTAACAGCAAGATTGGAGTCATGTCTAGATAAATGGCCACATAAAATACCTTATGTAAGTCTTGCAGGTATTCAATACAAACAATATGCACATCTACAGTTTAGTAGGCAAAATCTTTTAAAGGTATTTTTATAATAAAAAAACAGTTTCTTTGAATTTCTTATTTATAAATAACATGGCCGAATGTGGAAACAAAATAAGGAAACATGTCTCATTCAAACGAGAAGTATCAAATAGATGCTAATTCCTCGGAAATTCTATGAAAGTCATTTAGCATTGTGTCTTGGTCAGTCAGCAATCGGCTTATAATTCGCATATGGTTAGTAAGATCAGGTTTTCCCACATGCAGTAAAGAGTCACCAGAATTTCTATATATTTTATTGCCTGAGACATTAATTGCCAAGGTGTCAGTATTTTCATCAGTGGAAACAGATTTTATTTGAGCTTTCAGCTGAAGATTTTCTTTTCTGAGTCTTGAATTTTGTAACTCTAAAGCATTAAGTTGGTGTTTAACGGCATCAATATTTATCTCTAAAATAAAAATACGATTCTTTAAAAAACTACATTGTTGCATTTTACACGACGCATCGTTTTCTGAGATAATATCAGTATTAAAATGACTGTAATGATCTATGAGCTTCTTCAACTTGTCCAGTGTCGATGATTCATAATCTGTAGGTGATAATTTATAAATGGCATTTAGATTTTCATATCCATTTTGTATGGCGCCATTTATGCTTTCAAGGTATTCGTTGAGCGATTGATTTTTATCGTGTAAGTTGATGGCCTTGCTTATTACTGAATTATATCGCTGTAGTAAGTCTACACATTCGCTTCTAGCGTAAGTTAGTAATTTCTTTAACACATTAACTTCATTCGCATTTTCTGATTTCAAAGTCTTGATCAATGCTAATCAAAATAGAAGACTAGTGTTAGTTATGTTCGTAAAATACATAAGGTAGGTAGTAACCTAAGCAGGTAGGTAGATTTCTACATATTGTCAAAAACTAAATTGGTGTATCTATAAATCTTACTTACTACAAGCTGATCTCAAGTCTTTCCTCAGCCTTGCAACATGTTGCTTTCTTACTACGTGCTTACAATAAGGTTTACTCCGCACAAAGCTGACGGCTGTGCTATTTTCCTTTGAGTTCAATAGTTTTGGGCAAAAGTCAAAGTATGCATATCTGAAACAAAGCCAAACATAAAAATATATAATTTAGACGCCATATAGCTAAAGTTACATGGAATTAGAAGTTTTGGCAATCAATAACAAGCATTAAAATGTATGAAAAAATATAGCCGTTTTGAATTAACCATTGCTAAGGTCATTAAAGCAGTTGGTGATAGAGCGGTTTACAATATTTTGAAACAATAGCCTCATCTGAATGCTAAACTTAGAGCCTAATTACCTTCCAACGGGAGGCTTAGAGGATAGGAAATAGTGCATATTTTTCTTTTATTTCTTTGCATGTTTTTTATACCTACTCGATTTAATTTGGTACCAACATTTCGGCTTGGTAATCTGTTTTAAAAACGTCAAGTTAAGTAAAATTACTTTACTGCCCGTCTAAGGACACTTGAGTGATTGAGAAAAATGTTATTTGTCATTTCTGTACCATGTACCCATTAAGCCCAATAGGAGATATAGGATATACATTGGATTATAGACATATATAACATAAAACATATCACTTAACGCTTCGTGCTATCAATAATCATTATATATATAAATATATATTATTGACATTAAAACATAACGCTTCATGCTGTCGGGCAAACGAAACTATTTGGAATATATATTTTAATAATCATTTATATATATACTGCTTACTGTTTTTAAATTAGGACATTTCTTTAAGATAACACTCAAAATAGCTCTACCTAGGAATGTACTTACTAGACTTGTGTTAAGTTCCTACGCAGAGATTAAAGTGCTTCCCGCTAACAAGATGTTCTGGGGTATTTCATTGCTGGATTTTAAAGAACCTTCATACACTACTAAATGTTTTCCCTACACTATTTTTATGGTTATTATATAAAAGCGTAAATACTTTTCTGCCTCTCTCTGATTAATAGCTAAATGAAAAAAATTGCCAGGTAGGTTTCCTATAGGGTGTTAACGTCTGTTAAGAACGCATTTTACAAAACTCCGTCCCTAAGTGGGTGAAACGGAGGTCCGAAGTTTGTATGTAAGTCATATGTTTTTGAAGTGACTAAAAAACGCGTATAAGTCGTAACCAATTTTATAAAGTTCTAGCAGGAACGGTCCGGGTTCCTGCTTTGCACGAAAACAAAAACCTTCTTTTTGTATCAATGGAATGAAATGTTAATGCTGAAAACCGCATGAAAATCAGTTCAATATTTTGACTACCTCATGGCGCGGTGGGCGAAGGTCCGCTTGCGGCGCTAGAGGTAGCGGGTTTGGGCGCAAACAGACGTATGTATAAAAGATACACATGTACCTACAAAATACTTGTAAAATAAATGCCGTCTTGTATGACTTCCCAAACATGAACCAAATCCAGGCTCGAATGATAATTGCCGTCCACTCCGACATTGGCCTCAATGGTTTCCATATTTCTAATTTGACGAATGATTAATACCTTAATAGTAAATACCTAGATTTCTACATACTTTTTACTTTCAAGGGCTATAGCTTTCAGTGCAAAATCCATTTCCCCAAATTCTGTTTTCTTCTCAGCATTTTATTTTCTTGGTCGTTTTCTATTCAGACAATTTTGTAAAATTTCCGCTGATTCAACACCTTAACAAATTAATATGAAACCCGAAATTAAGTAACTTTGGATAGGCATAGGCCAAGGTTTTTAGAGATTTAGGCTCATGAAAAATAAATTATAAAAGTTATTTACATCTTTATAACCGACAGCACGTGATCGTTTCAGGCAGAGAGTATAATAATCACCAGAGAGTATATTTATAATCACTAATAATCACTACGTTTTAGTTTCAGGCATAGTGACACTAAAGCATAGTGATTTATATGTATACTCTTTGAATGACACTTTGTAATAAAAACATATTTACATACACTTGGGTACAAAAAAAATCGTACATTGATAAATTGTCATAAAAATTGAATTGAAACACAAAAATATACATAAAACATTTGTATGAATAAGGTGTGTTCCCCTAGCCTGAATGACTGCTTCCATTAGATTTTTCTTTTGCGGGATGGCCTGCCTGCCTCTGCGATCGCCTGTTGCAGATCCTATAAGCTTCATTTGACTACAATCTCACCTGATGCAAAGTGACGATGTGGTCCAAGACGGAGCATGAAGACCTAGAAGGTAGATGGCTTCTCCGGGCCACATTACGAAACACGAAAAAATCCTGGAGATTCATTGGAGCAGAGTCTCTGGCCCGGACTCTTCTTTTCCCCTATGTATCCCGCAAACGGTACAACGAGGTGCTCGGGTACCTCCTCAATACTCAGACAGAGAACCGGCTAAGATTCAGTAGTCTTGCCACTTCAATTTGGTTCTTCCATGCTTGAAGTCGTGCAACCACTTTAGCAGCTACTTCTGGCGTGGTACTCATTTTTAAGTTATGGGTTGAGACGTAATCGATAAAAGACTATTCAAGCTAAACGTTGATATGCAAATGTGGTCATTACCCTTAAAGCGCAACCTTTTATCCCTGCTACAAGCAGTGCCAGCGTCTTTACCTGGAACGAGCGATTTCGGGATATGCAATTGTATTGTTTTTTAAAGGTTAATTACCTACTACTTTAATCACTTAAAAGCCTAGGTACGTGAATTTCGTCATACTTAAAATTAAATTAAATAAAAATAAACTCATAGTTAAAATACTGCATATGTGCGAATTTTATGCACTCAAGTGTAGATTAAGAAAACGGTTTTCAACCTAAAACCTTCGCCAGGTAGGTATGAAAGAAGGTCAGAGCCGGCGTTAGAGAGACTGACCAGGCTGGTGCAAGTGTCTATGATAGAATCTGACATAAAGCTTTGCTAAGGCATTGCTTTGAAAAAATTGCCACCTTAATAAAAAAAAATGCCAACTTAATAAAACTAATCGCGACTATAATACTTCCAAATATTAAATACGCATTAGTGGTTCGCAAATCTTTTTGTAACTGCTACTTCTGAGATAAGTGGTATTATTATTCTTCTTCTTCTTGTTAAATAGGTTTTATTCTTCATGGATCATTGTCAATTTGTCACCTATCAGTCTAGTACTTGACCTTTAATTGTCATTTAGGACCGCAAATTTGTGAAAATTATGAAGAACAAAACAATTCATAAAAATTCTATTCGATGCGAAATTTGCAAGAAACTCATACAGCAGACAAGTGAAGACAAAAAGCTTATACCAAATATTTGCCCTGGATGAAGATCGGTGAGTACATTTACCAATATGTTATATAATGCTTCCGTAAACAATAGGCGTTTTGTTTGCTCGCCTATCATCGATATATTTTCATACCACAAAGTTACAAGTCCACCAGACCTGAATGGTTCTATGCTACAAATTAAATATGAATTATTCATCATCATTTTTAATATACTAGGACATAAGCCTCATTTCAAAATTGTATCTATTACACGATAATATGCTATGGCCTGTTATTTTTTTCTTTATTTGAACATAAATATAACGAATTTGTCTCCCACATCCTCAGTTCAACACTCGGCATCTAAAACCATTAACCATCAATATGATCAGGAGTTTAAATACTATATATTAATTAATTTGTTGTTGTGCTGTTTTTCCGAATATAATTAAACTTTTTTTTCAGATGATGCTTGGTCAACCTCATTTAAATGACACATTATAGGAGGAGTATCATATTCTTAGATTCATCTCGATGTGTTGAAAAATAATTTGCGGTTTTAACACACTTTGCAATAGCGGAACATTTTCTTTGATTTATCTGATCATAATACCAAAAGTTTATTATTTATTTATTTAACAACAAAATTACTTTCTCATTCTTTACATCATGTTTCCTAGTGCAATAGAGTAACTCAAGATACATTATAATATACCTACTATGTATTATTTAATTCAATTCAATAGATCATGTTATCATCATGATCATGTGATGATGTTTTACATCTCGCCATGGGTACGCACTATGAACATAATATATTGTATAAATAAATATTTTGCTTTGCACTTTGTTTTTGTACTAAGTATCCTCCTCCCTGTTCCCAATTTCAGTATGTACGTCCAACCTATTATTGAGAGAAACCTAAATCATCGATATCGATAAAACTCGATTCTGTACGAGTGCAACCCTATACCCTTCTTCTTCTTTAAGGTTTAAAATTATTTTTATGTTGGTACCATTGCTTTTAAACTTCTAACAGATTATTTATTATGTTGGTGTTTCACTTATAGTAAACTTCGATTTGACATTTTGCCTAGATCAAAAATTTCCTTCCTAGTCCCGTCTCTTAAAACGTAGTGATTATATACTCTCTGAGACTGACACCCTGGGCAAGAATATTGAGACGCCCACATAATGAAATCAAAATCGAGTGTTAATTTTTTTCTACATCAATGTAGGTATTAAGAATTTTATCTTTCCTTTAGCGTGACCCAGAGCTAACGACGCCGCCGCGCCGTGGACGTAGAAAGTTATGTAGCTCCAATTTTTTATTTAATATTTTTCATGCTTTTTTTACTTAAGTACCTACCTATATATATTATAGACAGTATCCCACCTTCACATTCACCTAATACGGACCCTATTAATTGGTCTGGCTTGTTGCTGTGGCTAGCATATTAAAGCGTTATTGGTACCTACCTCAACAATATTTTAAACTTACAAAAGAGGAGACAGAGTTAATTTAAATGTGTGTCCTGATGATTGTATATCGTGTACAGTACACATGAGAGTCAAAAGAAAGAGTTCCTGTATCTAAGGACGTGTACATAACCTATTTGTCTAAACATCAGATAAAGTAACGAATTTCTTCCTTCATTTCTTGGTTAATGTCGTCGATAACTCGTTCAAAATCAACAACTAAAAGCTAAACATATGCAAAAAAAACGTTCGGTGGCTCATTTTTAGATGATACGACAAAGTACGCGCCGAATTTACGAGGCAGAAAATAAGTTAGCACTGACTTCGGGTGAAGAAGGCTGAAGTCTCGGTGTACGTTATGCTAAACACAACATAATTTGAACATAGTTTAGTGTTTCCATACCTACATTCCTACATTTTTACTGTAATGGGATGGGGCTGTTTTCAATGTCAATGTCAGTATGTAATGAATGAATGGTGTCACCTCACCTGTCAATTTCTTACGCCAAGCACGCAAGCACCGCGATGCAAGAACTGAACTGCATCAAATAAAAGAAGAAGAAGAACTGAACTGACTGAACCTGAACTGAAGAACTTAGATTAGAACTTCACGTCTGCCTGCGCCAAGTGTCAAGTCAGTGTTGTGTTTTTTTTTTTGTTTTGTTTTGAAGACGACGAATTGAAGACCGTCAAAGCTAAAAATAATTTTATGCATCTGAAGGCAGTTGCAAACGCTAGCCAAATTCTGAGATCCCTCAGTAATACAAGTCATCAACAAGTTACAAGAATGACCCTAGAGGAAGCAAAAAAGGTAGCGGCTTACAGAGCCGTAGACCAATATGTAACAAACAATTGCGTTTTTGGTGTCGGCAGTGGATCTACTGTAGTGTACGCAGTCCAAAGACTTGCAGAAAAAGTTGAGGTCGATAATCTAAAAGTAATTTGCATTCCTACATCTTTTCAAGCCAAACAGCTGATTGTGAAACATAACCTCACTCTTGGGGAGCTGGACACGAATCCTGACATAGATGTTACTATTGATGGTGCTGATGAAGTTGATGATCAAATGACCCTAATAAAAGGTGGTGGTGGTTGTTTATTACAAGAGAAAATTGTAGCTTCATGCTCGAAAAAAATGATTGTCATAGCAGACTATACCAAAGATGCTAAGAAACTGGGTGATCGGTACAAGAAAGGAATACCGATAGAAGTGGTACCCATGGCTTATGTTCCTATTAGAAATAAGATTGTGGCCTTGTTTGGAGGAGAAATAAAACTGCGCAATGCCATCGCCAAAGCTGGGCCAGTTGTCACAGATAATGGAAATTTCATTCTAGATTGGATTTTCCATGACCAAAATTTAGACTGGGAACATGTAGATAAAACTATTAAAATGATACCTGGTGTTGTGGAGACTGGTTTATTTGTAAAAATGTGCCTAAAGGCTTACTTTGGACAGCCAGAAGGAAATGTTGTTGAAAGATCTGTTGCCTGTTAAAAAAATATTTAATTTCAGATGCTTCCATTGGGTTCCATAATGTGTTATTATTTAGGACTGGTTGATCAAAGATCTGGTTTGTTTATGATAAAATCAAAATTATCCTATAGGTTTATGTAAGTGTTAAGTTTACTTTTGTATTTTTGTACCTATGAATCATTAAAAGGCTTTATCAAAATGTTGTGTTTTGTTCTTATTAATTATTTTAAATATGATGAAAAATAATTTGTTATGCCAGTATTTCTACATCTTATCTTGTTTGTTGATAATATATGAACACAGAAGCTATGGTTTTTAAGCTTTTAGAGATATGATAAACAATCAAGGTCTTTGAGGTCAAAATTAATGTCTTAATCAATAAGTTATCAATATACATATTCATGTAGCACACACTCAGCACACAAATAAATCAAACAGAACAAACAAATAAATCAGCTGAACATACTTTAATTCACAAACATATCATAACCTTTAATTGTTAAGAAACTTATATCTATAGAGAGTGCAGCAATACCCTTTTAAAATACTTTAAAGCACATACAATGAAAAGTTAGTTCATTGATGAACCAAATAGCAGCTTTTCTCTTTGGTTAACTAAAATACATTATGTATACTTTGTTTGAAAAATAAAAAATACATTATAACCTAGGCTTACTTTGTAATAGGCAGAAAATATATTCTTTAAAAATATTTTGATAAGTACATGGTAACTGGAATGACAGTAAGATTGCTAAGGTCATGAAATAAACTGCATAGTCTGTGTTTGGTCATATAAAAGGGCAAGAAACAAAAAGTATCAAGCAGTTAAGACAAAATTCAAAATTAACATGTTGCTGATGATGCAAAAGAAAAATAATATGAGAACATTAATTTACATTTTTAGCATCAAATCCAAAGATGTATAAAATGTTTCAGTATCAGGGTCTAGATTGATGTATAATTATTAAATTTTTAAGAATAGGCCAGTTTTCCTATGATGTTACTGTGCACATAATATACATTTAATACTATGTTATAGTGTAAGTAACTAAATTACTAATCTAATGTGCAAATCATAAAATGTGACACAAAAGTGCACATACACTTAAAAAGCACATCAAAATTGATCATAAATTGATAAATTTCTTTGACATATAGACATTTGTACTTGATATTTTGATTTCAGTAAAGACTAGTTTTCTTCATTATTCTCAGGAACTCTTCTTGGTTTATTTCACCATCTCCATCCCTATCTGCTTCATCTATCATTTCATGTAACTCTTCATCTGTCAAGTTCTCTCCAAGCTCTTTTGCAACTCTTTTCAAGTTTTTAAAAGAAATTTTGCCTGGAATTAAAAAAATATATTGATCAGTAACATCCAGATCAAGGATATAAATATTTCATAGTTATCATAGGTTAGTTAGGTAGATAAAGCTCAAATACACTTCCATGCTAGATTTCAGAGTAGTCAACATTTCCCCAAGCCCATAATTAGTAATATATACAGGCAGGTACTATAATTTGCTAACCCGCACTTGGCCTGCATGGTGAGTTAAGGCCTAATCTCTCTCGTCGAGAGAGAAGTTCCTGTATCCCAGCAGTGGGAATGTAAATAAGGTGATGATGACTAATATTTCAAGAATTTTGTATTTACCTACCAGTAGTTGTTTACTTACCAGTTTCATCATCATCAAAAAGCTTGAATGCTTTCATTATTTCTTCCTTGGTGTCTTTTTCAGCCATTTTAACTGTCATCAAATCTAAGAAATCTTCGAAAGATACTTTTCCATCTCCTTTGTCAATTTCTGCAATCACCTTTTTTATTTCCTCTTTCTTTGGCTCAAAACCTAATGCTCGGATTGCAACCTTCAATTCTTTGGTATCGATTTTTCCTGTACTCTCAGTATCAAATAAATCAAAAGCTTCTTTAATGTCTCTCCTCTGTTCCTCTGATAGCTCAAACTTTGGACATGATTTTTTTCGTACCCCTCCACTCACATTAGTTGATTTTTTCTGAGCTGCAACTGGAGCTGTAGCAGCCTTAAAAATGAAATAAGTACATACATAATTTAAATATCATTCAAGTAAGTGATTTGCAGAGAGAGAAAGAGAACGAAGAATGTAAGTATGAAGTGGGTCTAATGTACACCCAATAGGATAGGTAAATTTTATGACCACCAGCTTACCATTCTTGAAACAACTTGATTATCTTCTACTATGAACAGTAACTGGGTTTGGTTTCCAGGTATTGTAGGTGCCAGGAATCAATTTTTAGTACATGGTACTAAATCTTATGTTCTGCACTTAATATTAGCCTAAGCAATATCAGTTCGTCTCCTATGAAACACAGTGTTAGCCGCAAAGGAAATTACACTAATCGATACATTTATAACAAACAAACCCTCAATTCAAAACAAAGGTGCGTGTGTTTGTGTTGTGTGTTTTACGGTTCAGTTCAGCGAAAGGTGAGCAACGGTGCGGTGCGAGTCCGAGTGTTGTAAGTCAATGTCAAAAATACTAAATGTCACCGCTAAGATTTAAGTCTATACCAACCAAAAAGTCTGGTTCACTCTGTAATTATCATACACACACACAATTTAGTTACAAGAAATAAATATAAACGGGTCATTCTCAAACACGGTCAAAATCTATGTCCCACCAATGAACTTGCGAACTGTATAGTTTTGAAGTGAAACTTCTATAGAATCGTAGTGATTTCAAACCGGATGCAAAAAGATGAAACGGAAATGATGTAAGAAACACAAATACAATGCTTTATTTAAATTTCTTTGCGCGATACTTCGTAGTTGAGACTACGAAGTATCGCGCAAAGAGGTATTGCTGTATTTTATTTATATTATTTTGTATCATACTTTATGTAATACGCTTTATTGAAGTAATATAAATAATCCGAATAATTACAGATATAATGTTTGTTTCTCTTAACAATTTAGCAGATGCGTTCATTTACCCTTTTTTTCTATTCGATATATATTATAATTATAGACTATAATTTATTAGAATAGACGCACGATTGGAGTCTACTACTTATGAACTATAATTTATAGTTCATAAGTAGTAGACTCCAATCGTGCGTCGTAGCTGACACACACTCACTTTTTTTTTATTCTTCTTATTATTCTTTCGTCGATTTACTGAAGTTTCACTTCTATCGTGTGTGAATCGCACACACACCTTTTTTGTTATTAAATGTTCTGGATTTCGTAAGCTAGATTAATAAGGAAAAAGCAATCAAGACCGTTTTTAGATTAAGTGGCTAAAAAAGAAGTAATACCGGTTTTTGTTCTAAAAACGTCATTACCACTCATGTCACAAAGGTGCATTTCATGCTATATCCTTGTACAATTAATTTTACACTAAGATATTGTCAAATTATGTGTGCAAATATTGTTCTTTAATGTTTTAACAATACGTTCCAAAAATAAAAGCTTAATTATTTTTACTAGAAGTTAATAAAAAACGGCATCAAACAATGTTCAAAAAAATATCGTCATTTATGCCAACCGTGCTATTTTGTAACACTATAAAAAAACGGAATGCGTTAAGAAGCATTGCATGGCAATTCTGGACACTCCCCCCGTCTTTCTGTTTGCCGATGCACTTTAAAGTGGTTCAACGTGCACATAGTTCTCACATTTTAAGTTTTAATTTGATTCTCATACCTTTGTCACGGCAGTCATCATTACCCGTTTCAACTATATCTTGATAAATAATGCTTGTTGAGTTGTTTTTAAACACCCATAAGAAAGGGGTTGTGAACGCTAAACAGCTCTCCGCTTTTTTCCGTTGCAACTTAGCAAACAAGTTTGTAAAATTGAAATTTGTGGAAAAAACGTGTTACCAAAATGACGTTAAATGAAAAAGAGGAATGGTGAACGTTGCCAAAATGATTTATTATCTTAATATAAAGTTTAAACTTAAATTGTGTTTTGTTTCAAATATAATCTGGATCTGGATTGGACATTTTAATGCAATAGACATATTACGGAAAGCCGTGTTGGCTAAGTGGGAGGACACTCGACTTTCATTCCGATGGTCGTGGGTTCAAACCCCGCCACGCACCTCTGGATTTTTCTTCTTGAGAAATTTATGTGCGCTTTAAACACGTGCTTTAACGGTGAAGGCAAACATCGTGAGGAAACCGGCATGTTCTGAGAACTTTAAAAGAGTTTGAAGGGCATGTGACATTCACCAACCCGCACTTGGCCAGCGTGGTGAATTAAGGCCTAATCTCTCTCGTCAAGAGAGAAGTCCCTGTGTCCCAGCAGTGGGAACGTTAATAGGGTGAATGATGATGATTATAAATTTTGAAACAATCATGGTTATTAACACTATTTAGATTTATTAACTAATATTCACCATTTAGTTAATAAATCTAAATAGTGTAATATAATTCGGGGCTTGCCGTATTAGGATGTGATGGTACGAGTTCGTGATACCATAGGCCACGGTTTACAGAAAAGCATTCTGACAGATATCTCCACGCTTGAATCACATCACCACCCTCTGCAATTGAATTCAGAAATACCTGCTCTGTCAAACCGGGCGTAATAACTCTGAGATGCCGACAGTTTACAAGCTGAACTTACTCCTGTATGGGTATAAGCAAACTCAGAGTCGCTCAATCAGCTAAGGAGAGCGCTATGACCCCAAGCATTACGTGATCGAATCAGAAATGAGAAGATACGTAGAAGAACGAGGGTCATCACCGACATAGTCAAACGGATTAGTTCTTTAAAGTGGCAGTGGGCTGGCCATATTGCCCGTGGAGCAGATGGTCGTTGGGCTGAAAAGTTCTCAATTGGAGGCCCCGTATCGGCAAGCGCAGCGTAAGACGTCCACCAACTAGATGGACGGAAAATTACTACCAAATTATTTACCAAAGTACAAAAAATTTTTTTTTTTTTTTTGAAGTGAAACTTCTATAGAATCGTTGTGATTTGAAACTGTGTGCATCGGAAATGGAAATAAGATTGGCTTACCTGTCGGGTAAGCCAATCTTAAACGCTAACAAGGTTTAGCAACTTTGCGCGACGCCAGTACTTGGATGGGTGACCGCCCGAACAAAATCTTTTAGCATAGTATTTTTTTTTTGTTCTTATTCTTTTGTCGATTTACTGAAGTTTCACTTCTATCGTGAGTGAATCGCACACATACCTTTTTTAAATTTGCTATTGTATATTTATTAGGTACATCATTGTTTGTTGGGAAATCATGTTTTATCATGTAACAATATATTTATAGTGATAAAAATAGACTAGGTACCTACCTGGATTGTATTGTAGTTATACGCCAGTTCCTTAAAAAATATTGATTCATATATCTAAAAGTAGGTAAGTTGATTTATTTTTCAGTATTTTTTAAGTGGTTTTAATCAAAGTCAAAGTCAAAGTCAAAACGTTTATTTCCTTAGAAGCACATAGCCTACATGGACAGGTCAACTTAAAATTAAAATTAATAAAACTAAATTGCTTAAATAACAAATATCAAGGAAATAACATTGTCTTGACAGTTCGCTTCAATGTTTTATACTGAGTTGAGAAGCGAATAGAACAACACAGCTTTATCAGTTATTACAATTTTGTAGTTATTACAGTTCTTATTTATAGGTAACTATTATAAGTTTAACATTTACAATAAAAAAAAAAAAAAAAAAATAAAAAAAAAAAAAATAATAATAATAATAATACAACTCTTGAAATCACTATTTTAGATTTGATATTAAACTAAATCTTGAGAAGCTGTCACTATCGGCAACACTTCGTCATTAATAAAGTCATTATTGTCAACAGATCGTCATTATCGCCAACACGAAAAATTTTAAATACAAAATATTTTGAAAAATAATGATTTATTTGAAGTGCCTCTTGTTTAAAAATGTTTGATTGCGACAAACTTGTATTATAAGCTTCAATTAGAAGCTGCAGCACCAGTTTCGTTGACGAAAAATTTAAATGTAAGTATGTAGGAGGAAATTGCTAGGAGAACCAGCCAAACTCGATTTGCCCACCACTATGCCGCATAAAGTTTATGTATCTTTCAATGTGTATAGGTACGCTTTAAACAACAAGATTCCCAAAGAATTGCAACAGTTGCCAATTATTGATCAATTTGTTTATATTTTATTTTTGCCGTTTCAAATGTTTGTAAAATCAAACAATTGGGTTGGATTCCCGCCGCAGAGTCAAGTTTTTGTATGTTCTGCAAGCACTTTCCTAGGTATTGGTGCTCAGTATGTATGTATGCTAAATAATATAATATATATTGTGTGGATTGTCCGGAAATATTTATCTGTTTATTTAATACAGCGACAAAATACCGATTAATTATTTATTAATTCAATCATTGCGTCCACACAATATGCGACGCATTTTTAAGACTACAGGTTAGGTATTAAATTTGTTTTGGCAAATAAAACAATTAACACAGATAAAGGGAAAAAAATCGTGCTCAATTTTATGTAGGTAAGTACATGAAACAATTTCGGGATATTAGTATTTAAAAAGGAATATTAACACACACACACATAATCTCTATGAAGTTTCATAGTTTTTCTCAATTTTTCCGTATGACCCTCAAACAGCAAGAAAGATAACTTAAAAAAACCTTACAAAGATTTTAGTATGTACGACAGACCATTAACCAATGTAAAATATTTTATAGTTATAGATAAACTAATACTTACATATTTAAAGAAAGAAGGAGAAACAGAAAGGTGTTATACACTACTCACTTGTGTATACGACTGTCGCGCCTGCGCACGTCTCATTTAACAGTTTTATTCCACAGACTTTTCTTACTGTTTTACTATCACATTTTTTTCAGTTCGGTAGCGCAGCAAAATACCCATCTCCTCCAAGCCTGCGGTAAGAAACTTCGTTCCAAAAAAAAGTTAAAAGTCGTCGCGGTCGAGCCAAATCAACAGCGAATTGAAAATCGATTAAAGTCGATGTGTGTCCGTGTGGACCAGCTCAAAAAACTGCAAGATTTGATTTAGAACGTTATGATTATTAATCTATATAAATAAAAATGAATTGTTGTTCGTTAGTCTGATTAAAACGGCTGGGCCGATTGAGCTGATTTTGGTTTTAAATGTTTGTCGTAGTCCAGGGTAGGTCTAAACGGTGAGCAAATAAAGAAAAATGCCGGGAACTTTTTTTACCCGTGCGACGACAGGGCGGGCCGCTAGTTTATTATAAATTGGTTGTTACCCTTCTGCACCAGAAGGAGGGTTGTTTTGTAAGATAGAAATTTACGAAAACTAATAACATATTGAAAAAACTCATTAATAAATCTATCAACGTAAAGCTTAGTTTAGTACGTTATTATGATTTTTTATAGTGCCTATAACACAAATGGTCCACATAACTATATGAGTACCTACATATTATACTCAGTGTTACAACCAAGAAGTATGTTAGAACATGGTAACTATCTGTTGCAATAAACGCTTTACTATTTCTAAATGTTTATGTACATACATATGTGCAGGCTATGCGGCCTGAACGGCTCGATGGACAGATAAACTCACAAAGGGTGAACTAGTCTAAATCGCTAGTCGACTACATCACAGCTCGCCTACATAACTACTAGTCTTAAAAGCTACTATCTTAAAAGTTAAGGAGAGCAACTGGGTTTTAAAAGAAAAAAAAAACTATAAACAAACTGAAAAAAAAAAGGTTTTTAACGGATTGGTTTAAAACCGATCATGCCGCGTATCTCAGCACCGTAGACGGTAGACCATAAACAGAAGCACAAATAAAATAATACACAGCACCAAAAAAAAAAAAAAGTCTGGATAATTTTTCAAGTTGACTTACCTATTTAAATTATTAAGTCATCTACCATATTCTTGATAGATTTTTAGACAACCTATACCTATGCCTGTATTATCTTTAACCCGTGACCACAGAGGAGTGTTTTAAGTTTGACGTGTCTGTCTGTCTGTCTTTCTGTTCCATCATAGCTCCCGAACGGATGGAGCGATTTCAATTTAGTTTTTTTTTTGTATGAAAGGTGAGTTTGGCCCGGGTGATCTTAGACATGTTTCATCAAAATCGGTTAAGCCGATTAAAAGTTATGGGGGTGAGAGTGGGGAAGGAAAACAACAAGGAAACAGGAGTGGGGTATCAAATGAAAGAACATCGCTTGCACATTACTTAACATTATGGTGTTTTACTTTTAAGGAAAATAAGGCATTGGAATCGGGGGTTTTCTTAAATTTTAAATTTAGATTTTATTATTTAATTGAATATAAATACTTTCATGTACCAATTCGGTGGAGGTTGTTTTATGGTGGGATCCTTAACAGTTTTGCAGTTAGTACATATCTAATATCGGAATAAAACACATTCTAGTAACTAGTTCTATTTAATAAAACGGATGAATATTAATATTATAAATAAATTGATCATAATTATTTTTTTAAAGTGATAATCCTCACTTGGCTAAACTATTTTTAAATTAATCATGCCTATAATAATTGTTCATTACGGCGCCGCTGGTAGCGACCCAAACGACTTCATGAGGTGGTAGCAGTGGGGGAGCCGGCTACGGTGGCCTATCTTCTGTAGGGTGGCGGCCGCTTGGGCGAGCATGCCGGCGCGTTCTCCGGGCGCGGCCAGGACCGCGGCCGGCAGATGCTTGCAGGCCATGTACAACGCTACTGCCCTCTCCCCTTCTCCGCCGCCGCCTTCGAGAGCCCGTTCTGAAAAATAAATAAAATATGAGTTATATTTACGGCCATGCCAACTATCTTCCCGTCCCCAATCTCCACTTATTCCTACCAAGGAAAATAAATGAACAGTAGAGTAGCAGCGATTTTTTTAGAACACAACACCCAGTACTGTGCTCCTGTGTTGAAAACCTTCATAAGCAAAATAGATAGGAAAGCTGTCTAAGTTAGTATGAATTCTGCCTCTTTTTAACATACACTAATCTCAAAGTGAGTGAAAAGGACAAACGCATGCCAACGACATTTTATCTAGGTTTAGTTGAATATTTGGCATAAGATACTACGAGAAGATGAGAGTTTAGCTCTTCGTAAAAGTAAATAATAGAGAAGCCAGCGTCATTAGTATAAGTTTGTTAACAATCACATGTCTAGTAACTAAAGCTCAAAGCTTACCACGATGTAAGATGTTGTATGAATTGCTTAGTAGTAATATTTATTTCTAGCTTTACGACCGCGGTTCCATACGTAATAATAGCTTTTCCCGCGGTAAAAGTGGCTTGTCCTTTACTGGATCTACTGCTACTATCATAATTTTTTCATCATTTCAGCCGTAGGACGTCCACTGCAGGACATAGGCCTCCCTCAAAGACTTCCAGTGATTTCGGTCGGTAGCAGTCTGTTCCCACCGCGAGCCCGCTACCTTCACCATCCATTCCGTAGTTTTTGCGTGAAAGAGCATAGAACACACCTGTTAAATCACTTACATACACCCTCACAAACCTTCGAGTTTGTAATATTATAAGATTATGTAGTACCTTTTCCGCAGATCATGGAGGTGCGGTTGTACCGCGGCCGCAGACTCCCGTCGAGCAGCTGCTGCGTCCGACGCGGCGCCGCGCCCGCCATCATACGGCACACGGCGGATTGCAGGAACACGCGAGACGTTACCCACTACAAATAAATTAAAATTAATTATAAATGTATGAGACTTTATAAGAATTTGAGGGACATGTGACATTCACCAACCCGCACTTGGCCAGCGTGGTGAATTAGGGCCTCTCCTCTCTCGCCAAAAGAGAAGTCCCTAAGTCATAGAAGCGGGAACGTTCATAGGGTGATGATGATGATGAATTATAAATAAAGCAACATCCTTTCGTCCAAAATACCTCAGTCCTTGTAGACAAAAGGATGACATTCGGTATATCCTAGACGTAAGGCTTCACTGCAAGCAGGCCTTTTGAGTAGACTTGCTCAACGATCTATGGAAAGGCCGCTATATGATATGGTGGCTATGTTCAAAGTTTGTCAGAAATTCGGAGATACGTAAGAGAGTCGCCGAAATATTGATCCGGATTAGTGCGTTGTTTTTTTTTCGTATGTACTTTTCATTCGTATGATGATCGTAGATGGCCATGATAGCATTACCGGACTGTGACGCTCACCGGTAGTTATTATGTAAATCTAAAGTGGACAGTATTGACAAGACCCTCATAATATGTATGATTACAATCATTGAGAGCGGGGACTCCCTCAATGATATATAGGAATAGGTACTAGCGGCCCGCCCCAGCGTCGCACAAGTATAAAATTTTCCCAGAAATTATTCGAATTTTTCTCGCCGTAAAAACCATCCTATCTCTCAAGTTGGATAGAACTGCACATGGTGTGCGAATTTTATTATAATCGGTTAAGTGGTTTAGGAGTCCATTGAGGACAAACATTGTGACACGAGATTTATATATATTAAGATATCAGGCACTGGAGGTTCTACGGCTACAATATCAATGCTTTCCGGAACTTATTGTGATCAACTACTCAAGGAGTACGCACCGGTAGTTCTTGTGATAATCTCCTCAATGAATGCAGGTCCCGTTGGAAGGCGCGAAGTTGCGCGTGAGGCGCCGTGTTAGTCGCCACGTTCGCTTCCCAAACGGCCGCGCGCACTTCCAGCAACCAATCACAACACAGCACTTGCATTAGCTGAAAATGTTAAGAAGTTATAGACCAGCCCAAGGAATTACGAAGGTATAGATATTATTTGAAGAGGAAGAAATTATTAAGACACATACAGTTATCATAGGGTACTCGTCCGCGCGTGTTCAGGGTCGAAAGTTCGGTTATGTACAACTTGTATGAAGTAATACCAAAGCCTACAGCTAAGTCCCAAAGCTTTTGTAATTTATTATTCTATGCTCAAAGCACTGCCGGACGCCCTGAGTGGATAGCCCTTTAATTATTTTATTTAGAATACATATTTCCCACAAAGAAACCATTCCCAGCCATCGAAGTTTTTGCAAGTAACCAACACAACAATTTGCCGGATTTTAAACAGAAAAAAGCGCATTACATTTGGTCTACCCACATTCAATCTACATGCTACACACACACAACAAGTAATACTTATAAAGAGCAGAAAAAGCTGTTGTAATTCTAGTTAGCTACAGGTTTTGTCTGGCTGGTCCATGGCTACCAATACTTATATACATACTTCCATAAGGTTTATACATAACAATGTATAATCTAAGTTAAATTATTGCATAAAGGATAATCTATAAACGCTACTAATGTAAACATTCAGACCACGAACGTTTAATAAAACAATCGATTGTATCTAAACATTTTATCATCATTGTCTCAAATTAAAACACGTATAGTCTCATCCCTTATTATGAAATTGCAGCAGTAAAACAAAAGTTTATTACATTATCATGAAAAATTACTTGAAATACAATCAAAATCTATTATTATAGTGACCCCGTAAAAACTGAAATTTTGATCAACTTTTAAATGTTTAATAATTGACTGTCCTATTTTACAATTCACTATTTTCTATGTCTTGATCAAATATTAATAAAACTTTTTTATGTTATAACTTTTTAAATTATAATGTTTTTTTTACAAAATACCTTAAACGACATTAACTTATTAAATTAGTGTTTTAGGAAATAATGTACATTATCTACAAAATCTACATCAATCCCAGCAATGTTGTTTAAACAAAACAAAAAATAAACTTCTTAAAGTCAGTCCTATACAAGTTCGATCCACTGATTATTTATATGGGGCCTGTTTCACAATCTGCGAGTCAAATTGGTCAATGGCAAAATCATAATGGCAAAGCTATAACTGACTGACCGAGATTGCGAAACAAGCCTATGTATCGAAACAACATCAGATAGAGCCTTCATGACAAAAATAATATACACTGAGACATATTTTTAATCTTAGGATATTCATTTTATGCAACTATTTTGATTAATTATTGTCATTTTGTGAGATTGATAAGAATACAGCTGTACGCTTATAGCTAGATTAGCGTACAGCTGGCGATTTAAACACGACTCGCGAAAGTACTTCTCAATTAAAAATTATTTTTTTATGAAAGGGGTTCAAGCATTTTTGTATAGAAGTTATAATAATTAATTTTGATCGCCGCCATTTTGTAAAAAAATGGTATTTTGTGTTGCACTCTTAAAAAATTAATTATCCGTAATATAATGTTTCGAATCCCTTTCTTCTTCCGTTTCGAACCTTATAGCAAATAACTAAATCTAGCGTCACATGCAAAAGCTTCTATTCTTCATGCGATCTCGATGAGTGCGACTGGCGCGATAATTGCCTTGTAGTGATATTGCACAGGATATTACAACAAGTGCAATGCAACTACAATGCACTTTCGAACTAGTCCATGCTTCTTCTACTGCGATGGTGTAACTGTAATATCATGCATTAGATACTGATGTATTTGTCGTGACCTTACCGAAGATTTCTTATGAATTTTTTGCAAGAACACATCATGATTATGGCCAAAAACGAGACAATCCGTTTTGGATCGACGATCCTGTGATCCACGATCTAGTTTTTAAAACGATACTATAATACGCTCCATGCCATCATAAGGCGATCTGCAATGATCCATTATATGCAAGATATGTGACGCCAAGCATCGTCATTATCAACAGCGTCCACCTCGATTGGTATAATAAACGTTGTGGCGTTGTGAACTATGTGTTTAGTGATTGCGCGATCCACACAAAACCGTCTACACCGCGACTACCACGCAACTGAGGCATCTATCTATGTATATCTATTATATTAAGTATATCAGATGTCTAGTACCCGTAACACAAGCGTATTATTATTATATTATTATGATTACTTAACGTTTCGTTATCTCGGTTTTAAGCCGGTTTTCTGCCATGCACGGACCTTATTATTATCTTTGACGCTGACAATAGACCGACAACTAAGGGAGCGCGCGCTACGTAACGTGTACCCATTTAAAGAAAAAAAATTGGATCCTGCTATTGCTGAACAGTATTGGAGCGCAGTTGACCGTCTGGTCATGTCATAATGTGGACAAGACTACGATAAAGTCACGACATAAATATTGGTAAACATATAAAAAAATCGCTTACCATCATGAGTTGTGTGGGTTTTCGGCAACAGTAGTACGCTAGTGAGTCCGCTAGCTTGGCACCGGCAATATCACAAACCTGAATGGAATTTTATATTAGATCATTCCGTACAGTATTTAATACTTAACAACGTGCAAAAATGTAAGAGAACTCAAATTTCTTATACAAAACATACAAAATACATACAGTAATATCAAGCTCCGCGGTAAGCTCTAAGCTTGTGATACGTGTACTATTTTTTTATCATACTGAGAAAACATCAATACTACGAGAAAACTTATTGCATAACATACATATATTGACCCCACGGCAGATAATTGCTTATATAAAATTATTTATTTAAAGACATATACTAAAGACATATAATAAAGATACGACGAAGGTTTATTATACATATGTTGAGTATTAGATTTAAGTAGGCAATAGGTTTAATAAAATGTAAATAGAAGTTTTATTGACGACAACTTGTAGTTTGGACGAGGAAAACCGTTGACATGATAAATTAAAAAAAAATTTTGTTTGTATATAAAAATATACATTTTATATACATATATATGCCCTTTTTGGTATTATTTTGTTAAGGAATAAATTATAAAATATACAGAAAATGTTTTTTTTTGGCTTCCCAAGCAACTAGGTTTTACTTTTTAACAACATAGCATAGAAGCAATTATAAACGCTCACTTTTTTCAGACAGAATTTCAGAATTTATGAATATTCATTGTTTACATATTTACATACAATAAAAATGCGCAAATGCAAATTATTGAAAACTAGCTGGCCCGTTTCGGCTTTGCACGGATACGAAAACCATCCTCTTTAATCACTCTACCTCTTACATTTAAATATTCTGCAATCGTTAGAACAATAATAATAATTAACTGTCGGCTATTTCTCTGCAAGTGTCTTATCTTATCTTAATACAAATATTGCACCGAATATTGAATTATGTATATTAATACGTAATAATAGCATAATAGCTGAGTATTATATTAAAATATTGGCGTTACTTACCTTAAGAATGATATCAGAGGTCCTTTCGATAGCGCGCTCATCTCTGCACTGTGCCAGGCTGAGGAGCCCGCGTCGGCTTTTGTACGCCATGTGCAGCGCCCTAATAGTAGACAATGCGTACAGCTCATCGCGTTTACATTCCCGAAGACAATAGTTTTCAATATTATAACTATAAACTATAATTGTTTTATAAATATTATTGATTAGCTACGAAGATTTCACACGTGGTGCATCGAACGGATTGTTGGACGGGATTTTAAAGGGCAGTGCTGTTGAGAGTCTAGTACTGTTCAACGTACCAGTTTAATATTTTGCAATATAAAAAATAAATATTTCATACAGTTATATTTTAGGTAGCAGACAAATGTAGAAGTGAGTGAACACTTTTCTTTACGGATTAAATAATTAATTGACTTTGTAAATCGGTTGTATTGCAAGAAAATGTGCTCGGAAAAAATAAGATACTTTTCTCGGCTATAAAACTCACCCTGGCAGAGGGTCTTCGCTTTGAGCCAAGGTTTCAGGCAGAAGGTCCAACCGGTTTCCGATTTCAATGGCGCGGGCGGAGTCTGCGAGCAGCCACGTCGCGGCCACACCCACGATGTTCGCCCACCATTCCATCACGGGATCCCAGCAACCTGCAAACAGATATGTATATCATTCTACTTGTATTAAGTTTGTTCAAACTAATAAAGAATTTTTTTTTTATAGAAAGCAACTATATTCTTAGCAAAGATAAATGGGACGTTTACAGAATGGCCAATACATTTTTGGAGAGTTCTGATGTAGGAAAAATTATTTAAAAAATCCTTAAAATATTCGATCACTCGTTCCCAACATACTATAGATGCTTGCTATTTATTGTTATTTTGGTTATATTTACATAATGAACATTACAGAAGCTCCAACAAACACTAGCTCTAACCCTCGCCCTGGCCTTTAGTGGATTGTCTAAAAAAAACTGTTATATTGATCTATATAAATAAAAATGAATTGTTGTTCGTTAGTCTGATTAAAACTCGAGAACGACTGAACGGATTTATCTTATCATAGTCTTGAAATGTTCGTGGAGGTCTAGGGAAGGTTTAAAAGGCGAGAAAAAATCGGATAAGTAATTGCCGGAAAAAAAATTGAATAAAACCCCGTGCGATGCCGGGGCGGGCCACTAGTATGAAATAAAGATATAATACCGGAGTATTGCGGCTCGTCCGTCGACACATCGTCTATGATCAACTTGATGAGGTCCAGGACGTCGCGCGTGTTGCTGCGCTCGTCCGCTATCAGCAGCGTTTGTAGACTCTTCTGCAAAAGCTCCATGTGGTAGGCCTGAAAATGATTATTGTTTTACTTCCAATATTCGTACAACGTGACACTGTCTTAATATATATGTATATATATAAAAGCGAAACCACTTTTTTATCAACTATCACAAATTCTCAATTTTAATAAGTGATAAACCTCACTTTGCTGGTTAAACTTATTTAAATTTTCTGCAGATGCAGGTTCGAATCCTGTGTTTTTCGAAGTTTTTATCGGTTTCCTTACCCTCATGGCATAGCAGAGCGGGTCCGAGGTGTTGGGCAGGCGGCAGAAGAGCGCAGCGGGCGGGTGAGCCTGCTCGTAGCTCCAGCGGCGCGTGCAGAGGAACTTCTGTCCCCGGTCGGTGCCCGCCCAGCGCAGCCGCACTGGAGGGACGGCGCACGAGTCCAAGATTATACCGCGGCTTTTGCGGAGGTACGACCTGCATAGGTTTTAAAGTAGCATTATTTATTTCCGATTTTAATCTGGCATCCGTCACTCGCCTATAGCTGCCTACAGAGCGCTGATACCTGAGGTATCATAATTCTATAAGGGGTCGCGCCCTACAAGACGTCCCTCTCTTACCTACAAAGCCAGTTGCCAATCTTTGGCATATAATCCTTGAAGAGCAACGCAGCGGTGGCATACGTATCCGCTAGCAGCTGCCTATCCGTGGAGATCTCAGCAAAGTTAACAGCTTGCAGTGCTAACAGCACACGCTCGCTGCGGCCGCTGTGGTCGGATAGGATCTCTAGCTGGGCCAGTCGGTGCGACACGGTGGCTACCTCGGCCGCCCAGTGCTGAGTAGCTCGACGGGCGGGGCTGAAACAGTTAAAATAAGTTTTAGTTTCTATTAGTACAATGGTATTTACATTCATGAAATACTAGTTTATAAACTCGGCATAGAGAATAAACTGTTCTATTTTTGGGAAAAAGATTTGATTTAATATAAATAATACAGTATTATTTAACAATAAAATAACACAAATTTATTTATTTATTTAAATGAATGATAAAATTGGTTCAGCTCGGATGTGAACATTTCGTAACGTCTGTTGGTCCAAAAAAAAACGAATAACTTAAGAGGCCTTGTCTCTAACTAGTCCAGATTACCAGTGGGACAGAGCGAATTTTTTATTTTTATTTTAATCTAAAATAATAATAAAAATACAAAGGCAAGTAAGGATCTTCATAAGGAAAGCCATGACCGCTGGGACCAAAATGAAGATAGAGAAGCGGGTTAACGATATAAGCAAAGGCACAAAAACTTACAAACTTTACCGCTTCATAATATTTTTTGTAAGGATATCTATATAAATAAAAATGAATTGTTGTTCGTTAGTCTGATTAAAACTCGAGAACGGCTGAACGGATTTATCTTATCTGAGAAAAAATCGAATAATTGCCGGGAAAAAAAATTGAATAAAAACCCGTGAGAAGCCGGGGCGGGCCACTAGTAATAAATAAATCTATTAACTTGTGCATTACAACCAATAGTTACTACATTAATAAAAGCTTATCTTGCTGTAACACAGTTTCTGACTAGCACAGGAAGTAAAGACTGTGTTTTAGTAATACTTTTTTTAGGGTTTTCATAAATGATTGATTGAAGGTATGAAGATATTTTAAGCGTTAATACCTATCCCGCCACAGATCACCGGCGCGCTTCGTCAGGAACCTTCCGAGAGGCATCCGCTGCAGCACCTGCCTCAGGGCAGCAGCGGCGAGCGCGGAGTACTTAGCGTGCCCCTGGCCGCCCGCCTGCACGCTCTTACCGCAGACACCCAGCGACCGGTGCAGCTCTAACTTCGCGTTTGTTAGGTCACCCTGGAATATATCGGTTTCAAATGCTGTATTGTTAAGTGTTACTATTGCATCAATAACATTATTTTTAACCCCCGACCAAAAAAGAGGGGTGTTATAAGTTTGACGTGTCTGTCTGTTTGTCTGTCTGTGGCATCATAGCTCCCGATCGGATGGAGCGATTTCAATTTAGTTATTTTTGTATGAAAGGTGAGTTTGGCACGGGTGTTCTTAGACACTCGGTTGAGCCGTTCAAAAGTTAGGGGGTTGAGAGTGGGGAAGGAAAACCGAAAATCTGCAAATATACTCGTATCAAATGAATTACTTAAAATTAAATGAGTCAAGAAATTAAAACAAGATGTTTTCAAATAATTCTAAGCAGTAAGGTCGGTTGTGATTCATTGGGATTAAACGAAAGATAAACATGTATTATATCAAACAACGTTTACGGTCTTACCCCCCTAGATATATTTCTTAGGCAGACCTGTGTCCAGCAGTGAACATTACATGGCCGAAATGATGATATAATAAATAAATATTGAAGGACAATCCACACAGCAACATCTAGCCATGTCGAAAGCTCCAAGCTTGAGTTTCGGGTACTAGATAATACTTATCAGAACTTAATAAATTATACTTACATTTATAGATTTTCTTTACTATATATTTCTAATTCTAATTCTAAGTGGAGGAACTGAGATCTGCACTGACATCTCGCCTGGTAGTGTTTTATTATACATATTAAACACCCACACCAAGGGAAAAGTGCCTGCAGAACATACAAAAGCTAACCCCTCGGGAATCGAACCCTCTACCTCTTGCACTGCAATCGTGCCACTGTCGCCCACCGCGCCACTGAGGCAGTCAAAACACAAGGGAAAAATTACATAATAGTAATACATGTTTGTTCGTTTTACCTTTTGAAGATACTGATCTGCTTGTCGTTTATGTTTATAGAAAAGTCCCGCTTCCTTAGACTGCGATTTCGGCACAGTGTCACCGTAGACGAGCAGTTTCACGAGGCACCCGCCCAGAATTAGGAAATTCACCATGTATAGGAGGAATATGTTAAACAGCCATGCTGCCCAGGAATAACCTTCGTAACCTGAAAACAATACATAAAGATTACTTAAGAGTGTGCATATTGAACAAAAAATGTTTTCAATTCCTGATTATGTTATGTATATTAACAATGATAGCACAAGTTAAATGTAGTGTTTACTTTAATTGTACATAAAATTTGTAAGTACCTATTTTGCATATGACACTGGGTACACCAACAAGCTTCTGTAGTAATTTTGTGCTTATCAAACAAGAGCAAGAGGCGCAAGAGGTAGCGGGTTCGATTCCCGCCGAGGGGTCAAGTGTTTGTACGTTCTTCAATCACTTTCTCCTTGATCTGGCTGGGTGTTTAATGTTTAATTAAAAATATCTATACATGTATGTCTACTATATGAAGTACTAGTGGCCCGACCCGGCTTCGCACGGGTTTTTATAAAAAAAAAATCCCGGTAATTATTCCATTTTTCTCGCCTTTTAAACCTTCCCTAGACCTCCACGAACATTTCGAGACTATGATAAGATAAATCCGTTCAGCCGTTTTCGAGTATTAATCAGACTAACGAACAACAATTCATTTTTATTTATATAGATAGATATCAGATGTCTAGTTCCCATAACATGAGCGAAGGGCTTAGGGCAGGGCACAGGGCTATTTGTTGTTGTATGGATTGTCCGGAAATATATATATATATTGTTTTGGTTTTTAATAAATTAATTGAATTGGTTTACAAGAGTTTTGAAAATCCATATATACCAGATAAATTTAATATGAAATATTGAAATCAATAATAAAAATAAGCAAAGTAATTACAACAATTTAATATTCTCTCATATAATATATTTTGTGAATGAATTATTATAGTATGCATGTGTAAAAAATAAGCAAAGTAATTACAACAATTTAATATTCTCTCATATAATATATTTTGTGAATGTATTATTGTAGTAAGCATGTGCTTAATTAAAATACATTTTGCTTATTTCCAGATTATAAATGTTAACTAAACTTACCAAAACCGCCGAATGACAATATTGTTCGTTTATCGAATCGTGTAGAGAATTCTGCAGAGTCGCTGTCCGACATGACATTGCCGAAGATCGAGCTGAATGGATTAAACGCTATTAGTCCCACCATGAAAGCGCAAAGTGCCAGCCGCGAGTGGTCGCCCATACCCATTACCACCTTCGAGTACTTGTCGTCAATCTGCAAAATATTTATAATAAAAATCACTACTAATAGCAAAATACTTAATTTACCTAAAAAGTTACAGATACTTTAAGTTGATATGAAAGGTTATCTATTAAGAGGTCCCTGTAAGTTATATGTAGAAACTTTATTTATTTCTCATATGCACTTCATCCATACTTATATTATAAATACGAAAGTAACTCTGTCAGTCTCTGTCTCTTTCACGCAAAAACTACTGAACCAATTAAAAGAGCATCGAACATCGTTTGAATACCTACTCGACCGCCATTTTGAAAAAAATGTGATTCGGCAGTCAGTGATGAAACTCATGTCAATAGGTAACTATTTACCGCGGGAAAAGTCATTCCGCGGATAAATCTATACAAATATTATAAAGCTGAAGAGTTTGTTTGTTTGTTTGAACGCGCTAATCTCCGAAACTACTGGTTCGAATTGAATAATTCTTTTTGTGTTGGATAGTCCAGTTATCGAGGAAGGCTATAGGCTATATAACATCACGCTACGACCAATAGGAGCAAAGATATAGTGGTAAATGTGTAAAAAACGGGAGAAATTGTTCATCTTTGAAGCCTTCCGTTGCGTGCGCCGTGAAAACAGTTCAAGATACATAAAAAATATGTATTAAAGAATAATAGCTCTTTTAATGATCTAAAAAACAGGCTGCGATAGTATATGTCTATCTTTTAAGATTAACTCACAAAAACCGTTTTTATGGTACCTAATTTGGTCGAAATAATTTGTTTAAGTTGTATCAACATAAGAATATTAATCTTTATTCAAAAAAATATGTTGTTGGTTAAGAGTACTTCATCCATTATAACGCGGGTAGCACCGCAGGGCACAGCTAGTCCATTAAAACACCAGTAACACCGCGGCACTACTAGTGGCTGTTAAATAGTTGAGCACATAATTTGGATGAGGTGTGGCTGAGAAAACGATTTAGATAAATATTTAAAACAACAAACAAAAATTAAATATTATTTTAACCATTACTAACACTTTCATAAACATTAATAAGTTACTAATTAATTCATTTTTTAAAAAGTGATATATTTTAGTTTGCCTTTTAATAATACTCACCTTGTATTCAGGTGAAGAAGGAGAGTCACTGTCCATAGAATGTGGAGAATGGTATGGAGATGGAGAGGAGATATCACTGTGAGGTGGTGTGTAACTACCCTCAAACACAGGCTCTTTCACACCAGACTTCTGGCAAGTTAGCTTAAGAGCCATATTTTCCTGCTTCAACCTGGCATTTTGATTCTGAAGGTATTTTATGTAATCTATGGTTTTTCTTAAGATTGCAGATTTGTTGAGCTGTAATCATAATTTTGACTTGATAATGTGATACAAGACAATAAGAGCATTTTAACATTTTACCACTTTTTTTAAAGTACATATTATATATTCCACCAGAGCTAAGCTATGTTGCATCGGAGTACTCTAATATACTCGTAATTGGCGATCATCAAATAGATTTATTTGTATAATTCTGATAAAATTCTTTATTATGATGAAATGTATTAAAATGTAGTAAGTGCTTCACATTGCTTGTAAAACTAGGTTAACTAATTCCACTAATTATTTTTTTATACAATATGTTATTTAAGATATGTTACAATAAGATATTAAAAAATACACAAAATTAAAATTTTCAAATAGCCGCAGAGCACAACTCTAATTAGGACCCTGATTTATATATATAAAACAAATCCATAGTAGCATAGCATTATTCTAATAAGGTTCCTATTAACAACTGAATAGATAATAACAGAATTGTTTTACCTTAGCATCTTCTCCCACAAGCATGTTCTTAAGCTCTACAATTCTATCATTTATACTGGTCCTGTAGCGTCTTTCTATAGCATTGTGAGCACTTTTCTTAACCTCTTTAACTTTAGGCATTCCATTTATTGAGAATTTGTCTCCATCGAGAACCAATGGTATTCCTGTGGCCACAAATGTTGGTGTGTTGCTTGTCAGGAATGTTATAGGCCTGTTATCATTTGATTTAGCATTGGTGATGACTTGTGTGGCACCTATATACATAGAAATAAAAGTTAATATTAATGTTACAAAATGGCCATTACCTAAATTCAGTAAATAATATAATAATAAATTTTCTGACCTTGAACAGGTGCTCTTGTGTACATCAATGTTTGAGTTTCCGGGTTAATGATATTTGATTGCAAGATCACTGGCGAGAAGTTAGCATCTGATGTCTGAATAATAAATGGTGCATTTCCACCTTTTTGCAGCAATAGCGGAGCTTTTGGTTTATTTGCTGGACTTGCTTGTTTAACACTGTCTACTTGCATTATAGATGTATGACTATCTTGAAGTATATTCCCCGTACCAAGATTGACATAGAGAGGGCTTTGGACTACTTGTTGCACCATAATTGGAGATTGTTTTGGAGCAGGTTTAGGCCCAATTTGTGTGACATCAGGTAGTGGGGCTTTTTGAACTGGTTGTAAATAACCATCAACTTTAGTAAAAACTCCTTGCAGTGGCGTATTGACATGTTGAGGTGGTGTAGATATTGCTGCAGGCGTAGATGTCTTAGATTTAAGAGCATACTGTGAGATGACTGGATTTCCAGTTAACTTGAAACTTGGAGAGTGTTGGGGAGATGATGCAATTTCTGGTTTAACATCAACACTCAAAAGCTCTGTGTCAGTTTCTGTGAAATCTAACTCATATTCCAGTTTTTTCATAAAATCTCCATCGCAACCACTCAAGAACTCTGCAAATTAATGTACAATTAATAAAATATGCAATGTGTTGCGTCGTCGCACAAAAATTAAGTAATAAATTTTACCTTCGAATTCAGCGATGTCGTTAACGTTAAATACGTCTGAGCTCAAAAATGGTTCGCTCTGATCCATCGCTTATATTTTACATCAAACAACAAGCACACAATTTCATAGAAAATTGAAATTTAGTTTTATTCATAAATAAAAACATTTGGACGGCGCTTGTTTACGTTTTTGATACACGTTCCGTAATTATCCTGCCGAGCCGAACTGTTGTGTTTTTTTATTTTTACAAACGTTCTGAAAACCGATTTGTACAGTTAAGTTTGTCTTTTTATATCATGCTTTGAAACACAGCGAGAAGGTATTCTGTTATTTAGTATATATATTTTGGACAACCGAGATTTGATTTGATCACATGTATTAAAATAATCTTCTCGTGCGAGTTGAAATCACTCACACCGTACTATTATAGTTTCCGAGTATACTCGACTATCTGATGATTTCATTTTTAGCCAATCAGAATGCAAATTGGCAGTCGTACGATTCAACGTCATTTCCATTTCCTTGCTTCGTGGAAAAAACCTCAGAAAAAAACATCAAAAAGGAGATAGTAATCTCCTTTTTTAGACATTTTAAAATAAATACATTTTCTATAATCCCAAACGCTTACCTATTTGTTTATTTTTAATCAGTGCTGTAACTCTGACAATGACAACTGACAGTATTTTTTATAATCTGTTATTCAATTTATACTGAGGTGAGGCCCTCTATTAGAAACCTGAAACTGATCCTCGTGTCTAATTGTCTATGTGCTTCTTAATACGAGCGCTAGAGGGCAGTATTTAAGACTACTCTGATGAGTAAATAAACTATTTTGTATGAAATAAATTCAATAATTATTATTCAATAAGTATGAGATGGACTCATACACCGAGGGTTCCGTGTAATTGAACACTTTTGTAATAAAAAGAATCACAATATAAAAAATGCAAAAGATGCAGTCTGAGCGGTCACCCATCCAAGAACTGACCACGCGCAACATTACTTTACTTTTTAACCCCCGACCAAAAAAGAGGGGTGTTATAAGTTTGACGTGTCTGTCTGTCTGTCTGTCTGTCTGTGTCACCATAGCTCCCGAACGGATGGAGCGATTTCAATTTAGTTTTTGTATGAAAGGTGAGTCTGGCGCGAGTGTTCTTAGACATGTTTTATGAAAATCGGTTGTGCCGTTTAAAAGTTATGGGGGTGAGAGTGGGTAAAATCTGCAAATATACTAGTGTGGGGTATCAAATGAAATCGCATCGCGTCCACATTACATAATATTATGTTGTTTTACGTTTAAGGAAATTAAGGGATTGGAATCGGGGGTTTTTCTTAAATTTTAAATGTAGATTTATTAATAAAATCTCGTTTGTTGAATGGTAGGGGTTCTAAATAAAGGAACACTCAGAATTCAACAATTTTGTACCTAATAGTTATATGTATGTTATGGTGTGTCCTTAAATATTAAATAAATAATATATAATAAGTTATTGATATCACTCTAAGGACGGATGTAAATTGAAGATCACACCACACACGTACTAATACACGGGCACATAAGTCATACTTAAATTAAATACAGATCTTTTTACACACTTTTAACTACTTTGCGCGAATAATTTTTAATTTTGTATTTTCTCTCCTATATGGAAAGTATATTATTTTATTAGTACTTACTATGTATGATTGGATTCAAAAGGAAGTAGGTGTCCAAGATACAGGCTGTGCCTAGTTTGGAAACCATTGTATTGAGTTTTTTATATCACTGTGCTTGCACAATAAACGTTTATGTATTTTTGTATTTTAACTATATTTCAAAATTATTAAGGTTCCATAATTGACTAAAATAGAATACATAAGTAAAAAATAAAGTTTTGCTAAATATTTATTGATTTATGCATGGCAAATATTAGAAGTGTATATTTTTTTTTAGGTGGTAATATTCAAAATATACACTCGATAAATACAAAACATTACAAATAATTATGATCTTTAAAGAAAATAATACAGTGTATTTATTTTAACCGCCGACAGATAAAGAGGAGTGTTATAAGTTTGACTTGTATGCCTGTCAATATGATTATGGCATCCTAGCCTCCGAATGGATAAAACGATTTCAATTTAGTTTTTTTTTATAATTTACAAAAATCGGTAGAGCGGTTTATAAGTTGTCGGGTTGAAAGTGGGATAGAATGTGTGCAAATATACTTGAGTGGGGTCTCAAATCAAAGCTCATCACGTGCACATTACAAAATAAATGAGTTAATACTTTTAAGGAAACTAAGGTTTTGGAATCGGTTTTTGTTATATGTTTACATTTAACTACAGGAAAACCTGGTGAGGAGTTTAGTTAAGTATTTGGGACAGTGCGCCATGTTCTTAATTTAAACCTTAGTTATGCTGGTAGATATGTTGGTACCTATATGTTAGTGGAAACTGGCGAATTTCTCGCTGACTAGATATGTCATAGTCATCACCATCAATTATCATGGATAGAATAAAAAAATCATCGATATTAAACGATTTATTTATATTTTATAACATTATATTATTTGTAAATATAGAGCATGAGTTCTTATTAAAATGTTCTATACGAGACCATACTCGATAGCTTAAAATAAAGACAGATACATAAGATATTTAAAAACTAACAATAATTCGACATAATAACTCACAACTAAATGAACTCTAGTGCATAACAGTGTTAAAAATATATCTACATATATAGGGTTATATTAGGCACGATTGTGGGTAAGGAATAAATAACATTCTATGTAATAAACGATGAGTAGTTACATTAAAACCGAAGATGCACTGTTAAATACAAACTCTGTAAAATATGTCACTAAAGTATGTCTCAAAACCCGTCAACAATAAATTATTTTAATTCTGATTTAAGAACAAACACGTGTATTTGCTTCTACTGGAATGTCCTAACACAACACTTTTATACAACAAATAAAGGCACAGAGACACGACAGTGTAGCTGCTACACCCATACACTCTTAACTCTACAATAAAAAACAAATCACGCTGTATGCAAACTATGGATTAAAACTAACGTCCCTTCTATGGCATGATCAAACTAGACTATAGTAACAAATCAGTCTTCCAATGAACTATTAAATAAAATATTAACATTAACCTAACGTATTGGAGAGAATAACACAAGTTATTAATGTAGAGACGGAAATCATTAACAGTTTTAGCAAGGTAGAGTAAGTTTAGTATGGCTTTATACAGATGATCGCAGTACACTTCTACATATTGCTTATTCAAATATTTATTTACAATTTAAAATTTATTAATCTAAATAGACAGATAAAATCTATATATCAATAGAGTTGATTGCTCCATTTACTTTCTTATAAGATTTGCCGTAGCCGAACCATTTCAAACATATTTTTTTACGCAATCATGAATTAATCTAAAGTTTTACGTATTAACATCAAATTACGATACGACATTTATTGAAAAAAACATTGAGCATTCTTATTTAAGTGAATATGCAAGAATGTCTTATGATCTAACTAGAATCACCGTGCTTGTGCAAAACATTCTCAAATAAGTGAACACAACTAGGTATCAATATCAACAAACAATGAATATTTATGGCAATTGTTATAATAAATTAATCTAACCCGTATGACAAGGTATATCTAGCTCCATTGTTAAATGGAGGTCTCCAAATCTACTACAAGAGCAACGCACGTTGCTTCCGAACTAGCTATTAGGCTTCTTAGTTATTAAGAGCTGCTAAGTCAGTACGGTCCGTGCGAGCGAGATGTGGACTAGAGTGGCTGTAGTAGCGAGCGTGAGGTAGTTGTGGCTTCAGTCTATAAACATCACAGTCGCGGACATAAAATTGCACAATTAATTAAATCTTGTCAGGCGTTACCAACCCGAGCCAAGGTAGAGGCCGCTCTTCGGCCCTACCATTCGGCACTTACACAATTATACCTCCTAGTTAAAGCTAACCTATAGTGCTATCCAACAAAGAAGTAAAAGTTATAACATAAAATAACCAAGAAGAAATAAAAACAAAAATAAAATCACAAAAGACATCTTTCTGCTCTGAACGGAAATTTGATTTCATTCAAAGTGGTCGGATGCTCGGAAATAAATAGAGAAGAAGGGTAGCTTAAGAGTGGCCGCGGGGCCCATTGCAATCGCCCGGCCGGAGCGCCCGGTGAGGGGCTTGCGCGCGCGGCGCGATTCAGTGCCTGCCGATCAGAATCTTATGTCTAACTTTGTACGCCTAAGTCAGTCTTTTCCGAATGTTCGTTTACGATGATCGTTCAACGGTTCAATCCCGTTCGATTTTGCAGTCGAGAGCGAAGTTGCGGGGAGGGACGATGACTCCGGCAGGCGAGTCGAGGTCGCGGTCGCGGCGTTTTGGGACGGAGAGGTCCTCGACGTGGTCCTCCATATGCAGCGGCGAGCGTGGCGAGGGCGGCGGCGAGCGCAGGTGCGGCGGCGGCGAGCGCGGAGCGAGCGCGGCGTGCGCGGCCGCCGCCAGCGCCATCGCGTGCAGCGCCTCGCGCCCGCCATCCCGCGTTGCGCCCTCCAGCGCCTGCTGCAAGAACGACGGGTCCAGCATGGGCGTGCTCGTCTGGCTCTCCTCCGAGCCGCCCGTTCCGCTCAAACCGTACGGAAACGCGGCTCCGTTACTCTCCCGCTTTATTCCGCGACTCATCGGCCGACTTGTAGTGATGCCGAGTTTCTTCACTTTGTCGTAAAGGGTGCGCGAAGGAACGCCGTACTTGCGTGAGGCCTGAAGTGCGCTCATTCCGTTCCGAACGCACTCAATTGCAGAAAGAATATCGGATCTCGTGTACTGTTTGTAGCGCTTCCATTCGGGCTTCTGTTGGGGTGGCACGTAGGGTGCCAATCCGGCGCGTACGTCAGGTTGGAAGTTGTTCGGAGGAGGAGAGGGATGAAACGTTCTCTGAGTTTCGTCCTCGTAGGAGCGTTCCGTGTAGGGAGAGTGGGCGTCCTCGGAACGGTCCGATCTATTAAAGTGGGGAGAGGAGGCTCGCGAGGACATTCTGCGCGGGTAGTCGAAAGGTCGCTGCGGGCTGAGGGGACGCTCCATTTCGTGATCGGTGCCGTTCGAGTGCAATCTTTGGGGTGCGCTCTGGGGGACGGGATGGCATACAAGAGACATGGGCTGGGAGGAGTCGACCGGGGAGGTCTGAGCGAGGACATTGCGGAGTATCGGCGTGTCGCGGGTGGCGAGCATGCTGGAGAGCTTCTTGCGCTTTAGAGGGTTCATGTCGGCGGAGTCGTAGGCGGCGGAGAGCGCGAGCGGCGGCGGCCAGAGTGGCGGTGCGGCGGGCGCGGGCGGCGAGGCGCTGGAGGGCGCGGCGGGCACCACTCGCGGCGGGGACGTGCCCGGCGCGCGCTCGCCGCTCCCCGGCCGCCGTCGCAGCTCCGTCATATCGAACAGCCCCTTCACCTCCAGCTGCTCGGCCACCTTCATGATGCGCGGGATATGCGCCTGGGTCACGTTCACCTCGCCGGTGTACATGTACTCGAGCAGGGCGCGCATCTCGAAGTCCTTAACGCCGGGAAACAGGATGCTGCAGTGGTCCATGGGCACGTCGGCCAGGATGGACTGGAAGTAGGGTGAGTTGGCGGCCAGCACAACACGGTGGGCCTTGAACGTCACCTGCTCGTCCACGACCAGCGTGCAGTCCACGTATGTCTCGACCTTGATCAGCGCCTCTAGGATCTCCACCAAGTTTGTCTTGTGGTGGTTCCACTTGAGGCAGAAAGTCTGTTGACCTTCACTGCTCCCCATCTTCTTGAATTGGTATTCTGCGAACAACGAAGACAATTGTAAATTACTTAAGTTTTGACTGTCAAATAAATATCGATAATCGATCGATTGGTTATCTAGGCAATCACAGTATAATTCGACTCCAACTGGAAAATTTGTACCAACATTTAGTAGTCTGGCGTTGGCATATTAAATTATTATACTACTAATCAGAGAAACAACATAAAAATAAGTTGTCATAGAACAGTTATCATAACACAAAAAAATAATTCTTAATCAAATAACTTTATCGCGCGGAAAACATCGAAGAAGTACCTGGTAAATTTTCACCAAACGTTGTCCCGGGAAACATATCGGTTTTGCGTTTCGCACTCGACATACAACATGTAAGACAACACAACTGCGCGAGAAGGCAGCTCGCGTGCAAATACAACAGTGTGCCTCGCTGGCCGGCCACTGACTAAGACCCTCGGTGCGTGCCGACTGCACCTCCCTACCACATTTACATATTACTGTACGAAGCCCTTCCACACTGCCAAATTAACTTTTTACCTTTTATTCGGCAGGTATAATCGAACTTGGGGGACCGATGAAAGCTGTTTAGCCGACCGGATACTCGCGCAACTTGTTTATGCATATTCTCGAAGCAAAGAGTTTTATTCTTTATTCCTTAACAAAAATAATAGCAAGTTCCGCAATAATACAATACAAAAACAAATTATTCGCTACAACGTCTACGAACTCGTAGCACCTCTACGAGCGTCTACAAAACAACAAATAATTTCAGTAAATAAACATACCTATGCAAAATTAATCCAACAACACAGCGTTCTCAGCGAGGCAAATGTTCAGGAAATTCATCAGAAAAGTTCGCACTGGCACTTGTAGAGTTCGGCACGCGGGTTGTATCGCGAGGGTCGTGTAAAGAAATGTGAGTTCGCCCTGTGGGGGCGGCGAGCTCGCGAGAGCGTTTGGCTGTGACTGGCGGAGTGTGGGTCGCGACGGGCCCAGGCGTCGCCCCCTCCGCACTCCTCTTGCGCTTTTTACGCACGCGGCCGCACCGCCCGAGTGCAGTGCAATTGCGCGGGCGAGGGCCGCGGGGGGACGGCCCCGACGAATTGCAGCCGAGGAGGGCCGCGATGCGTGTGTGCGTGAGTGCGTGCGCGCATCGCTCGCGAACGCCGCGGCTCTACCAAACAACAACATAGACTTTAATTCTTATAAAAAATGCAGCCGCGCCTAGTTGGGTCTTTGTGTGTTGAACTTCACGTTATTGCCTTCGAATTTTAATCGTTTCGGAGTTTTGGGTTTTGGTTATCGCTGTATTTTAATGACTATGCTAATATTAGGAATGAGTAGCTTAAACTACATACAGTGCGTTATTCACATAATCTAACTTTATGCACAGACTTACTTTGTTTTATTTTTTTTATAACGACTTGTTTTAAATTATTTAGTTCATATGTAATCTGTTTTTTATATCTTCTTCTTTGTATAAACGTACGTAGGTAGGTAAACCAAATCTATAGGTACTTAGAGCTACTCTATAAGTAAAGTTAGTTCACGACAGCAATTTATTCATCTATAACATAGTTAAAGATATTAGTACCCTAAATGTCCTAAGTAATCGCAGTACTCAAACTACAAAGATGGACTAAATCGAGGCAAAAATAATTCGGTTTAACGTAAAACTCTAATTTCGCCGCGTCAGGATCGCCCTAAAATTCCCAAAAGTGCGTGAACAACATGTTAAACGGGGTCATTGACTGGCAGAACGCAGGCAGCCGCGAGGGAACGCCAAAATAGCGCGAAATGCACTCAAAAATAGAACAACATACTGTGTGCAATATTTTTTGTAGACGAATTCCGTCTTCCGCTAATTTAGGGGAATAGTTTTTATATAGATTGTGAGAGTTTTGTCTATAAACTAGAACTTAAAACTATTACAACGTAACAATAATGTCATTACTTATAGCAAAATGAATATAGAGCAGATTTTGTAATATCTATTATAGGTGTCTATTTTGTAGATACTCAAGAGGTTCGAATACTCTGCATTTGAAACACCGGGACGCGTCTTAAACTATTCTACAAAAGATAAATAAAGAAAATACTCTTATCTGTCAAAATTAGAAACATTTAACTTTTGTTGACAGTTTTATAAAGCAGACAACAAAACTTAAAAGTCCTCCGACCTACTTATTGCCAGTAAATAGGATGTCAATCTTCATCATCACAATATTACAAATGATACGGGACGTGCGGAATTTGATCCATTAATTGATCATCGATTTAGTCTAACATTATCACATAAATACCAATACATTTTTGACTTTGTGTTTCAACAAAAAATATTTTTATAGAAAACTCGGTGGATAACGATAATATCATAATGGAAGAAGTAGGTAATCGTGTTATATTATTTATTATTAAGGGCTTGTTGCACCATCTCCGAGTAAAATTAGACAATGGTTAAAACATAGTGCTATTCTATTCAGTTACTTGATGCAAAGTCAGATAGCTCTTGACATAACTAACCTTTAACACGTATTATAACTAATGCTTAATTTACTCGGAATTTATTAAATAAGCCCTAATATTAATAGTGCATACAGTATAGTATTCAAATTCAAGTCATTAAATTATATTACCATCAAATATTAATATTAATTTGGAGGCATGATAACTTATTAAATAACATCAAATTTTAAAACATTTAAAATATAGGCGTTCTCTAATTAAACTAATCCAAAAACGGAAATAGTCTTTAAAGACGCTCAAATTTCTTTGAACCATTTGACGTATATGAAAATGCAATGCAATCATATCAACAACACTTATTTAAACTTTAATATTTTACAAGGTGTATCAAAATTGGTATATAGGGCGGAAAGGGTGTGAATGGCACATACCAAGTGAACATATTGCGTTCTATGATTTTTCGATTTAAAAGCCTATTTGTTTAAAAAATTATAATACCCTCAGAAATATATAAAAATTCATAGTGTTTCCCACGATTTGTTTAAAAATCAAGTGATTTCAAGGTATTGGTAAATACAAGCTGCAAATCGGCTTTGGCACTCGAATGTAGAGCCCTTGGCACTTGAGGGCAATCATTTGCATATCGATGACAAGCTCTTGAGTAACCAGCCCCGCTGTCGTATTTGCTTAATTCTCCTATTATTTATTATTTAAACGCTTATTTTTTAATATACTCCTTGAGCGTTTGTATTATTTGTGAATTTTTTGGCCTACAAGACGCTCTAGCCATGCATAAGCTATTAAAACAAGACGTGGACATTGCTGGAGGAAATTTATAATATTTTTTATTTTTTTAACTTTCACCACAGACTTAATGTCCATGCCTTTTTAATGAACTAACTTAACATTATTGAGCTTACAATTATAAAACACTTATGATTTATGTAGAAGACAAACGTTAGTACCTCTACTTTATTATAATTTTTAAAATTTTGCGGCTATTCTTGACATTTAATTTATATAAATACATCAAATTTATAGTTTTATTTTTCATATTCAAAATGTATAATTAATGATAAAATTAATCAAAAGCTGGTAGGATGTTCTAAAATTTTCTAAACACTTGCACATACCTACAATATATACCTATAAATCTCTCTCACTCATATAACTTGGAATTGATATTTTAATCGAATAAAAAAAATAGTTCATTGCATAAGTAAGTAATATATAACACATTAATGTTGTATTCACTTTGCTAACATCAGACGTTATGAATATGGTTATGAAATCTAACAATGTTTTTCATCGAGCTAAGTAGAACCAGTAGAACTTAGCACGTAATTTCTACTTAGTTTGTCATTTTTGCTTTTATGACTATGTCACGCACTTACAGTTTTATCGATGATTTATGTATAATGGGGGGTCATGCGCTAGTTTTCCCCGGTAGACCCTATGTCCTAAGTGACACGGTAGTCTAGATATGTTATGATAGATATGTATTTATTTAGAATGAGAAAACATCGCAAAATACAAGCATAATTTATTTTGTGGTATAACAACAACAAACTAAAAAGTTGTGACGATTTAAAGGTAAGATTTCGGGTATTTTTCAAAAAAACAAAAAAATAACATATTACTACCGTGACACTTAGGACATAGGGTCTACCAGGGAAAACTAGCGTATGAACCCAACCAAAAAAAACCATGTCGGTCCATGTGCCAAACACCCTGTATAGATTTTTTTATACATATTAACACCCAGACCAAGTAGAAAGAACATACAAACAATTTAACCCTGGGCGAGAATCGAACACGCTTCATCTTGTACCTATGGGCAATTTGATGGAATTGTTTGGTGCCATTTCTATCTTCCTCTAAAAATAAAGTAACATAATATTGCCCCACAATCAGTACGTAAACCACAGACAGTTAAAAACCAGCGATAATTAGACATTTTACATCGGAAGTGGAATGCAAATGTGCCATTGTCAACTTTCACAGTTATGACCTTTGATACGACAAAATTCGTTCGGTGATTCGCGGAAACGCCCGTCCATCGTCATTGCCGGGGCGATAACCTTTCAATTTAATTATTACTACAATATTTACAAACTAAAAGTAGCTTAATGGGATTTGTCATCAAAACTATTAATTACAAAACTGTATCATTTTAAGCGGTTTCGTATTAACATTGCTTTATGGTAAGCGAAAAAAAATTCATTTGAAAGTCAGTGGTTCTTTGAATCAATATTGATTAGATACAACTATTTCAGATATAAAATCATTGCACGCGTCAATTCAAGTGCTAAATGAACGGACAACAAGCAGACAATACGCACAAAAGTGCATTATGCTAATACCAGCATAAATAAACAGAAACGCACATCCCGACCTATCCCACGCACGCAAAAACGCGGATAAAAAGAACTAATAAAAAAGCAATAATGCCATCCCGCATGGTGGCTTGTTGAGTTGAAATTGACGCGGCTGATGAACCGTAAGGGATTGAGGGTTAAATAAAACTTCATGTGCATGTGCACTATGAAATGGATACAACATACATTTTCAGTACTATCTACTTGAAGCTAACTTGTAGGTATGACCTGGAATTACCTTACCTTCTAGGTTTTCATGCCCCATCTTATATCACACCGTCTCTTTACAAAAGGTAAGATTGTGGTCAATTTCGATCTGATGTTAAAAATGATAAAAATACATGGATTAAAAAAATCTGATTTTTTTTTAATTTCTATAAGAAAATATAGATGACACAAACTATTACAACATCACTGTTATTGTTAATTCTCTATTCACAAACAGTTTTGAGAGTAATAATTCATATTAATAAAGCGTTTTTATATTGATTGGAAGATGATAATGAAAAGATTAAAAACATAAAACTAGTGTCCAAAGTTGGCAGAGACTTTTTTATATACTTATAGATTGAGATCACCTCACAAGCGAAAATAAAACATCTTTTACGCCAACTTAATGAATTCTCTAACCTAACCCGAACTTGGCCAGCGTGGTGAATTAAGGCCTAATCATTTGAGATAAGTCTCGGTATTTGATACAAGATACAAAAACATTTATTTCCATTGTTTGGTTTTACAAAACTTAGACACGTCAAAAATAAATACAATCTGTATCCCAGCAGTGGAAACGTAAATATAGAAAAAAATTAAACTAGCTTAATCATCACTTCAGCTAGTGAAATCACTGCAAAAAATACAAACACACACCTCCAACTAAGTTCGTCACTTCAATTCCAGCGCATACCCTTTGAACATAGACCCTCTGAGAATTATGCAAAACTGCTCCAATAATATTATCACAACAAAGACCGTACTTTATAACAATTAATGTATTAACATCGCATAATGAGGGTAGGGTTTATAATTGTAATTTCACGAAGTCATCATTTGTCACCAGCATCCGCAGTGTTGCCACGCGTCCATCGAATTTATTAACCATTTTATTATTATCAGGGGTGCTCTACCCTTATCTTTATTAGATTTGATAAATTTTGTTACCTATTAGAGATTCTATGGTGTCTTTGTCGTCACATTGATCAAGAAAGGATTAAAATTCAAAAATGTGCAAAAGTTCACCAAAATATATATTTATTTACCTATCGAGATTGCTTAGTTACTAATAAAGTATAGTTAAACAATAAATCGAAATTGAACGTTAACTAGTTTATGTAATAGAAATACATAAGAGAATCAAGATCATTTACCAGATTTATCTATTTTTTCGTTTTTATAAGCAAAGTGCGTACTAACTTAAATTCTTCTTCATGTGGTGACGACTTCAAAGTATCTTTAATATTCATATTATAATGAATATTATTTCTTATTAATTAGGTACGGTCTATGTAAACAAGATATATAATTTTAATAATGAAAATGACTCATAACATGTTTAATAATTAGGTACAGAACGACGTACATATTTTTTTACAATGACTGTTTATACAATTTTGCTCAAGTCTCAGCAGATAAACACTATAGGTAAAATACATTAGGCTATCTTCACTGTACGTAATCTAATATATTCCATAGACATTAGAACTGAGTCCACGCCCGACCCCGGATGCGGTTCATTGTAGCGAAACTCCCCGGGACCCACGTAAAACAATACACTCTTTCCTCCCATTGTCTATGGGTCAGCCCTCAGGCATTACCATTGCCTATGTCTCTGTTTATTAATTATGTTATTTATTTAATATGTCTGCGAAAATGTACATAATATCCTTGCTCATAAATGAAAAGAAACACACATAAACTTAATAACAAGGAAACGAATTACTCGTATGTGGTATAGTGTAGGTTTCTGGACAAAAATATGGGGTGTATTTGTGGTGGGGACAGAATTAAAAAATCAAGTTTTGGTAAAAATATACGAATTTGAAAGATTCCCGTTTTTATTTGCCGGCCTATTGTCGGTTACAAAAGATAACATCTATTTCGGAAATGGGTCAAGAGCGTGTGTAAAAAAAAGAATTAAATTAAACTGGGCGGTTCTGCTAAGTATCGTTATCAAAATATCGGCGGGCACCTGCCTTGCAGACAGGGTGGCGCGTAACGAATTTCTAAATATATTTGAGTTTCAAGTTTTTTACGTAAAAAAGGTATCTTTATTATAATTTAACATACGAAGGTACTAGCACAACTTAGGAATAACAAAATATAATTTTTAATTATACTTTCCACCCTTTGCTTAGCGATTTTAACGTAAGTAAATAACTACCTTTATGATCTCTAACAATCTTGAACAACTATGTAGGTAGTTTTAACTAAGGTGCCTAAGTATGTATTGTATTAAAACGGCAAGAGCTTCGTACCTATCGTACGTTTTTGTTTTTAAATTACGTCTAAAAAAAAACGTAATGGAGATAAAATCTCAAACTCTACCCGGAGATAATTCGCTCCCTACGAGCGGCCATGTTGTCTTCTCCGCGGCGTAAAAAAACAACCGCGAGGTTTTTTACTTTTTTATACAGGATCATTTTTCTTACTGACTCGGTCACGGGATTATCTTAGCGCGTTAGAGGGAAATAGTGCTTATTATGGAAGGTATAAGGTTGTGTGTTTTTTGAAGGCTGCGGTTGAGTGGACGTCCTTGGGCGGACTTGATCTGCTAGCAGCGAGAGATCGTCCCATCGCATGCTGGTCGTTGCACTGCCACAGCTCTAAAATGCATTGGAAAGTAGAAAACTTATTCGAAAGATATTTCGGTGTAGCAGTACTCAAACTACCACCGTGCAATTAACAGCTACATCAGTTACAAACCTATAAAGGTTGAGTTATTTTAAAAGGTTTGCTTTTAGCTATTTGCAATTAGGTAGGTGAGACAACCGACACCGACTATTTATGAGTTTGCTTTTCTAGTCAATAAATATTGTAGAAACCGCAACGTTACATTGTGTCGTAATTGAACGAAACTCACTTATAAATCTACCTATTTTTTTACATTAAACTATCCATGACAAGATTTCCAAAAATACTTTTCGCAAATATATAGTGGTATGAGGTGTGGTTTGCTATTTATAGTCAAATATTATATAGCTTTACTGTTTTGTTGTATCGTTGTAATTTTTTTTCTGCCTGGGAATTGCGCCTTCAATAGCGATTACGATTACGGTAAAAATGTAACAAACCACCTATCTTCTCAATAGAAACAACAAACAACTCTGTAGTGAATGTTATAAACTCATAACAAATCAATAGTGCAACACGGTAATTTCCGGCGAGCGTGTGTCCACGGTCGTATCGACGTCGTATGGTGCGAATTGATGGACACCGCGATAGTCGCCAAGCCCGCCCTAATTACAGGTATCATTTGCAATAAACTAGTCGACATCGGACACCGTTCCCACATGGACGGCCTTATGCAAAACAACAACCAACTGCAAACAGATCCGAAGATAAATTTTATGACTAGTCGTGAACGGATAATTGAAAACTGATTGTAATTTGATAATATTGTGAACAGGCGAAATATATGTGAACTAATTAAAGTATGTCCAGTAAACAAACTATATGGATGAATACATTTTTATGGGTAACCAAGCAAGGAGCAGTTCTCGTAGCAAACTCACTTTTAGTCGCTGCGTAAACAGAATAATAAAGAATAACCTAGGTAGCTAAAGAAGAAAGCTCGCCCTGAGTTAGAAATTATCTATGTAACAAAAAAAAACTTTAAAATAAATCTGAGGGACAAAGAGTGTGGCCTCTCTGGTTAAGAACAGGTGTATAGGTATACCTATAATTTTCACTAGAACGTAATACTTATTATAGGTTATAGGTACATGTGAATTTTCTTAAATAATCATAAATATCGTACCACTATTTTGTTGCGACAAAAAGATCAGTGTAAAGCTGGATTTACGGATTTTTTATAAGCAAACAAACTACCCCATGGTGGTTGTAAAGAGGGTTGTGGTCAAAATTGTATTTTTATTGTAATTGCGCAGTTCTATGGAGAGCTTGCCAGCTAGGGTAAATACTATAGTGAATACAAATTCATACAGGTTTATACCGTTTTGCGTAATTATTCATGAATAGATCTGAATGTCGTCCGTTGTATATAATTTTAGGTTTTTCAAATATTCACTCTTAACATTTAATAATACATAATATAAAAATGAATTGCAAAATGTGTTTGTAAGCCCCTTACTCTATAACGACTAGACAAATTTGTCCAATTAATTATTTAAATGTTTGTGGAAGTCCAAGTTCTACGAGAAAAAATCGAATTTGGTAGGTATTTGAATAATAATCCGTGCGAAGCTGGGGCAGGCCGTCTTATATAAGTGCTGAAATGTAACGTTTTAAAACCTTTATTCTTAAGCGGCTGGGTATTTAAGGCTTAGTCTCAGAAAAAAAACGTTAAATATTTAAACTTTAACATAATGTTGTGGTTAAACCTCAATAATTTCACGGTAGAAAAACTGTAATCGAAATATGTGAGACAAAAAAATAAATATCACTTCACTGTCAATATATTTGACAGTTTTATTATCCAAATAATAGCAAAAACAGTGGAATATATTGTCGTGTCCATACTGAATTCGACCCGCATCAAAGGGCTTTGCGATAAACCCTTTTTCCATTTTTATATGACAAAAAGATTGCCCATGACTATTTTGTTGCCAAATATCGTTTTGGTCCCTTAATAATGAAGACAAAACGCTACGACGTGCCGTTTATTTTTATATGTAATTTACACCAACTTACAAACGTTTATTCTAATGGTTATGGGTTACTTACATTATTTGTTTAAAACCAGAGCCTTGCTCGGTATTAGTTCTTAATATAACTTAATATAACGATTAATCGTCCCCCAAAGCATCTACATACTAAACATGAATATTTTGGAGTAGTTTCAGAGCTTCAGATTACAAGGTACTGTATCCATTTTTATTCTGAAATCAGGTGAGTCATTTCCTGGATAGCTAAAAATGTCTTTTGGAAATATGCAAAGTTATAAAAAACCTTACAAGTAAATAAGTCATTATTTATTTATTTAAACTTTGTGCACAAAAAAAGGAATGTACAGTGGAGGATTTAATGCTAGAAGCATTCTCTACCAGTTATCCTGGGCGTCCAAGAAAATAAATTAGGTACTATCAATATAATTACATATTGTAAATAATGTACAGCATTCTTACATTATTTTTATCGTAAATTTATATTAGTATTGTCAGTAAGTGGAGAATTTCGCGAATATCAACAGAAACCAATCAAATTTTACAATTGATTCTACCGCTTCGGTGATTCCACTGCTCCATAAAAACTATCAGTAATAGTTAATTTCATTAAAGTCATAATAGCGTTCTTGCGGTTGAACCAAATACAATGCATTTTAGTGATGACAACTACCAATCAACGTTATTGCAATTTGTCATTCCGTTATCTTTCACTATCGCTGCGCATTAGCTTCTCGGAACTGATACCACTCTTATCTACAAATACTAGTCTCGCCTATAGATGCATTTTACTAGGTATTGTAGAAAAAGTGATAGGAAAATTAAACTTTCCTTATTCTCCTTTGATCTCTCTTAAAAATGTATACGATAGATCCATGATACCAAAAACAATAATAACAAGCATTTAACATGCTCAATTTTAGGCTGGTAACAAGTAGGTTTGAACCGAATTATGGTTTTAATAAATTCTAAAATTGTGCAAAATCCTTATCTATTCGCACACTAGAAAACGTGAAGTAATGACTAGTTTAGACATGCGTAACATTAGCAATAGATCACGTTTTTTGTAATAATCAATTGTTTTGCAAAAGCATTTTGTGTGCAATAGTAAAATACAATACGTGGAATTACGGCATGCGTGTGCGTTCGGGTTTGGCACACGCATACTTGTGGAGATAGAGTGCGTACGAGTGATAACACGCGGGTGGTTGCGGTGATAACACACTGCCCGAAATGATAATTACTGCATTTTTCACATGATTCCATTTTCATTGTTCTGTGTTGCTAGGACAGTGGAACGGTGTATGAAATTTAAGCCGACTGTTTAATGTTCGACGGCATCTAAGCGGTGAAAACTATACAATACTATCAAAGATATCAAAGCGAGTGTTTTAATAAAACAACATTTTGTTTAAGTACTAATTGCTTATTAAGTAAGTACATATCATTTCATATGAAATGATTAAAATACACAATCCTATTTGATATCAAACAAAGAATTGCATTTAAAAGTCGCCTTTTTAACCCCCGACCAAAAAAGAGGGGAGTTATAAGTTTGACGTGTCTGTCTGTCTGTCTGTCTGTCTGTCTGTCTGTCTGTGTGTCTGTCTGTCTGTCTGTGTCACCATAGCTCCCGACTGGATGGAGCGATTTCAATTTAGTTTTTTTTGTATGAAAGGTGAGTTTTGCGCGAGTGTTCTTAGACATGTTTCATGAAAATCGGTTGGGCCGTTTGAAAGTTATGGGGGTGAGAGTGGGGAAGCAAAACCGAAAATCTGCAAATATACTAGTGTGGGGTATCAAATGAAAACGCATCGCGTCCACATTACATAATATTATGTTGTTTTATATTTAAGGAAATTAAGGCAATGGAATCGGGGGTTTTTCTTAAATTTTAAATTTAGATTTATTTATTATTTAGCTGATCTGTTAAGGCTGTAAACAAGAATATCACTAATACACAAACAGATTTGTAGACAAGGCCACGGCCATAAACCTGTCTAGAGATTCGCAAACTAATCCGACTTGAATGAGGGGTATCCCCGACCTACAAAGGAATCGCAAACTCGCATAATAAAACTTTTGTAGTTCAGTCAGCGTAATGACAACAATGAACAGCTACTGTCTGACGAAGTCGCGTGCGGTTGCAAAAAATATCATTGTTATAAGAGGCGTGAAATTACGGTAATTTTGCACAACTGTACCAGGGCTTTATGAGAGCAAAGGAGGTTGTTTGTTTGCAAAAAATGGTCAATGACCTCGTTATTATATTGGAGGTTCCATTTCTAAGGTTTCGAAGAGGTTTACCAAGTCAATTAAATTAGTTGAGTTGCTAAACTTGTTCGGTATTGTTTTGTAAATCTCGATAACCGTGAAATTACTTCTATTTCGCACAAATATACCAGGACTGTATAGCATAAAAGGAGGCAATTTGCAACATGAGTCAAGTATATTTATTGAGGTGTACCTACTGGATCATATTTGTGTGACCTTGTAGGTAAAATATACGTAATACAATTTGTACAATTGGTTATCTTGATACCTTTACCTGTGAATTTATTTTGATTTCGCACAATTATACCCGGATTGCATAATATAGCTGGAGGTTCATACCATAGAAGAGTTCAATTAATGTTGGTAGGTTTTTTGCAAACTGAATCTTTAATTTGAAAAAATATTAATTTTCAAAAATGTTTACAAAAGAATAGTATCGGCTGCGTTGTTTTAATAGTTGTTACTTCTAATACCCTCATAGAATATAAAATTATTACTCTACTCCCTGGATAAATAGATTTCACGTGTCGATTATATCAGAATATCTACTATCGTTCCCTTCAATCAAACAAAATAATCAGATGAATTTGTACCAGGGCAGCATAAATGACAAGGAGTCTCGCTATCGTAAATTTAGGAAGTTGACTGATAAACAAATACTATAGGTATAATATCTACAACACGAAGCGCGCTGTTTGGTCCGCGGAACGCGATGACTCATTTTGGCAGCCGGTTTGCGAGTAGGCGGGTACGATTCTCTCGTCGCGATATGTACAATTGCTTATGTATTATTCGCACACATCGACATTTGTTTTGATATCAATGTTATGTCCTCCTGGTAGTTTTGCAATCATTGGTTAATTTATTATTTTTAGGTTAATGTATACAGGTATGTTATGACAGTTACCTACCTTGCAAAAAGCTTGAGCAAGCAGTTAAACTATCATAAAATAAAGTGAAATTCACTCCATAATTTAATCATTGTAATAATACACTCCTTTGAAGTGATATCATCATAGATACAGAAAGATGTTCGACAATTTGACAGCGAGGTTATTCAGCATGAGGCCAAGGTTTACCGTTAAAACGGTTATATTCATACTACGAATTCAATTTTATGATAAAAAATTGCCATTACATACTTACTCTGAACAATGAAGCACTACACTATTTATGTAGGACTACACTAAACCACTTACCAACCAAGCATTCACAAAATATATGGTCAGATTTTGTTTAGTTGACTACTAAAACAGAGTAAGAAGAACTAAGCTATCTTGTCTCTTAACCCGTCTTAACATAAGTTAAGGAGATCTTGAGAATAATAGAAATGGGAAGGCCACCTTTAAATAACTAGTTGACGATCTAAAGTCTAAAATTGTTGATAATTAATTCTGATGCGAATGGGTAAGCCTCAAAAACTCAAAGACGAAATTAAACAGCTAGATTATAATCTATGCCGAATGTACTACGCATAGGTGGGTCCAGTGTCCTCGGGCTAAAATACCAAGCTTTAATAATTGAGCCCCATCGGTCGGACACCCCATTCTAAGTTTCCAAATATGTCAGTTTGATTAAACATTGTACATGTGTAGTACTTGTTTTTTTGGTTCTTAATAAAAGTATAAGCGAAATAATTACATGGCCTTATTATTGAACCTACTGTAATTATAATAATTGATTGATTCAGGCGTAAAAATTTGGTGCCATTTAGGGTTTTCTGCTATAGGTTGTTTGCCTAACTCAGATGATGCTGATGATTCTGTCTGATAACTTCAATTCATTTGGTCTTGAATTTTTAGATACACTTTCAGAATATCCGTTTAAGCACAATTGGAATATTAAACTAGTATGTCTTGTGATTGTAAACAAAAAGAACCCTTTACAATAAACTTTCTTTTGATTTTGCCAGCAAATAACAAACAAAGTAACCCTATAATGATCGAGTAAGTATGAGGTGCTACTCTTTCGTAGTACACTGATAGCCAATAATTATATATGGTGTTCCGTTGTGCGTCGAAGTTCCACGGTATATTTGTCTTCCACACGCAAATGCGGTGGGGTATTAGTGTGAATAATTGATACGTGTCATTTGGCAACCCCCTGCCACCCTACTGGTCAAAACTACTAGGACAATACTTTGCCCTATTTGAATATTATAATAGTTTGGTATTTTTGTTCATGGGCTACCAATTTTCTAAAATGAAATTGTTTAATTGCTTCAAATATATTATTTGTACTTGTACTTTGATATGCGCAAGCCAAAAATTCACACTTTAAAGGTCCAAAGACATGTACCACAATCATACGACAAAACCACCCAACCACACCTCCACAAAAACTCAACCACGTCGCAAAGACAAAGCAACCACGTACGTGTAGTCAGGAATATTTTTGTATAGAAAATGAAATAGACTTTCTTCACATGTACCACATTTTGCAGTGCAGTTTTGGTCCTTGAACTGAAGTTTGTTTCAGACATTTTAGTGACAGAACAAGATAGAGAATTCAGGGTTTCTAGAATAAGTTATCTGAATTATTGAACTTTGAATTATTGCTTATATATTTTTATAACCTTCGTATAATTTTGATTTGTCACAAAGTTCATTTCAAAAAAAATATTAAGTTAAAGGAGTATAAACTTAGAGGCCTGGTGGCAGCAGAGGGATGAGGAGACCTACGCAGGTGGAGGCGGGCGGTGTCCGTCTAATGTGGTGATGGCCCACATCGATACTCCTGCATTATTAACCACTCGCGTGCTACCTCCCAAATTTCCAATGTTTGCGATTGATGTGTAGATTGACTTTTGTCATTTACCTCGGCCATGTCAAACAGTAAAATGTTTTTCTGTGCCCTCTCCACAAATTGTGGCCGGCAGTAATGGACATGGTTTTGTGTCTACGTACCTATTTTCATTATATCTGATTGGCATGGTGATGGATGAAAGCGGCTCGTCCGTGATCCATTTACGAAAGTCGTTTACGTGACATTTTAGAAAAGGTTTCGGAATCAGCGATGTGCGCCCGATAGGAAATTAATTTCTATGCTTGAATACTATGAAATATTATTTCGTGTGATAGATAAGAGAATAGAAAATAGTTCGTACCTATCTATTATTGCATTTATTTCGTCTATTATTTCACAAATACATATAACTGTACTAATGTTGTTGGGTAACGTTTTGCGTAAAGCTGGCTGTGCGGTCTGCTGATAAGGGATGTGCAACATTGTGCAAAGGGGTGCGGAGAAAGGCATGAGATCATAAAAGCGGTACCTTTGCCTGCCGTGATATTAAAATGTCGGTATCTTTGTAGTAAGCGCCAGTACTGGGTTCATTATTAGAAAGTTTTTCGTTTTACAGTTAGGTCTGTTGTTCGGAATTAGCAATCTTCGAAAAGGATTCGTGAACGAACTATTCTTTTAAAAAATGCACAATGACTGTAAAAAGTATTGTGCGAGAGCACTGTGTTCTTTTATCAGTTATGTGATTACAATGGATACCTATCCGTATACCTACACCTAAATGAGCCTTCTTAGTATGTACTCTGTAAAGGTTGAATAGGTACCTATGTGTTCATATGTCTATTGTTGCGTTGATATTTATGTATTCATTCTAATCTCAGAAAACTATAGAATAATGAACAATTCAGAGAAAAACTGTCAGAAGAAATTTGCAAAGAATTTGCATAGAACGCAGAAAATGTTTCAACTCATCCTTATTTTAAGCACGAAGTATTTTTTACTGGATAATTGTATTATTAATAATTACGTCATAATTAAATGGGTATGTTCAATAGGCAAAGATACCAGGAACAAAGTGAAATTATATTGCCATAGTAAAAATGACAAAATATCAACAAACGGCTATCTAGGTTAGATAACCTCTATCTGAATAAAGTAATTAAAATCATCTGAACTATTCACTTTCTCTAAATACATAAATGTAAAAAATTAACCAGTATAAACCGAATAGTGACTTTTGAAATGCTTTCAACAACACCTATAAATTATTGAAAACCGATGCATGACATTCGAGATAAATACGGACGAAGCGTGAAACATTTCACTTATCCCGCTGCCATAATGTTTTCTATTACAATCCCGAGGAGAAAGGCTTGTTGATTGTCTGCTCCAGCATCATCAACCATGCTGAGTACCGTTATAGCCATATCATAGAATAAAGAGAACCACAACCCTTTACGCACATTTTCTGCAGAGAATAACGCAATTTTTATTATTTTACAACTCACCTCCAATATTGCAGAACTGCGCAAAGATGCCGACTCCTCCTAAATAAAGGGGTACAATAAAAACAAGCGGAAAGGGTTTACACAATGCAGAAAATTACGCAATGCCCAGTTTATGGGCGCAAAAGTAACTTCGCAGGTACGAAATGGTCCCTTTGTCTGAGTAAAGGCTCGGCGGTGCGGCCCAACAATGAGCCCGGAGAATAATCCATTCACAAGTATTATGACACTGTATGCAAATAAATGCAAATCTGTTTATGGTTGCTCTTTCAGTGCGACAATTGAGGGGTTTGATGAATGCCTGGCGCTACCGGAGTCAATTATAAGAGCTGTAAACAGATTATTGATCCTCTTTAAGTGTTTACGCAATGTCAAAGACAATTCTAATCCTAACGAACCCTAACTTAATTAATGTTAGTTTGTTTGTTTACTTGTTTATTATCTCTTCACGCTTTATTTACTCAACGAAATCTCTTGCAATACATATATTTAAAAATGTTTGTTAACCAACAATTTGCTTTTGTTGCTTAACAAACATTGGCTTACAATAAATTTAGTAGGTTCCTATATCTCTCGTTCAATATTTTACCAAAAATAGAAGTAGAAAGTTCTCAAAGCCGTTGTCACTATTCTCATAAATTAATTACGCCGATAAGTGTATCGAGAGCCCTTACGTTCATGAACACATCTACGTTTTGTGCCCTCTTTGAACTTGATATTTTTATCAAGTGGTGTCTCTTTAAACTGGATATTAACTCAGTATGTTGCTACTTTTTAGTTGTTATTTATTTATTTACAAAATTTTGGGAAAACTAACAGCTAGTATAAATTATGAACAAACTTATATAAAAGTTTGCAAGTGTAACAGTCATTTACAAACACAGAGACGGCCAATTACGAATTTCCACTCATAGATATCTGCTCCTTGCCGTGTCGTCGTCGACTCATATCCCGTAAATAAAACAAGGATAATGTACATTTTACACAAATTGTATAGATATTTTGTATAATTTGCATAAGCAAAAGATCTCAACGCGTCCAAAGTTAAAATATCTGTTTAAAAAAATCTGGTGAAAGATTTTAAGTCTAATTTTGGCAAAGCAAAAATTAGACTTATTGGTTCATCATTGCTTGCTTGCTGCACAAATAATAAATTGACTTGCCCCGCTTCTGAGTAACATTGTAAGTATCTAGTGTGATTCTATGAGGTATTTAATCTATCAACATTCACAAACACATCTTTGCGTAGACCCGGCATAGACGCAAGCGCAGCTACCCACACAGACGCATGCTGTAAAAAGCCCCTACTATTGGATCCAGCTCGTATATACATTTTAAATGGTTAGTATAAATAATGTAACTTAAACTTCAGATAAATGTAATGATAATGTGGTTTAAAAAAAAGTAACAATAACATGAACTGACAATTTTATACATATCACAAATATGAAAGGAGTAAATATTCGAGCGTAGTGAGCGTTCTTTGTTTGACGAGAGAATTGCACAAAAACATGTGAGGCATTCAATTTAATACGAAAGTGCATTATAGAGCATTACAATTCCAAAGTGATCTTAATTTTTCGTTTGCAAGAAAAAAGCAAAATGGGGTATAAATAAATAAATATTTCCAGACATTTCAAACAACAACATCTAGCCCCGTGGTAAGCTCTAAGCTTGTGTTACGGTTACTAGATATCTGATATCTGATATACTTAATATAATAGTCATACATATATAGATAATTTCTTTATTAATCTAAATGACAGACTAATACAGTTCCAATTCGAGTTGCATCGGTAGCGGCCGGCACTGCGTCTATTCACCATTCTATACCCACACGCGGGATTGGCTAGACACAAATATTGCTTGGCATGCTAATGCAGCGGAGATTGGGCGGGTCGATGGCCGCTCCCGGACGCGGAGTCAGTCGGCAGAACCGCGTCCACCCTCGCACTTCGCCCTTCGTCCTATCTACATTCTTCGGTATTCTTGAGTTTTGAAGTTTTCTTGAGATGCTTTGATTTTGATGAACTGTCAGTGTTGGTACCAAGCGAGTAGCGTTTAAGAGGAGTTGATAAGTAGACAATTAGAGTTTCAGACTAGTTAACTCTGAAGACGAGCTGCTCCTTAGACGAATTGTTACCAACCCATTTTTAGCCTTATTTTTTATATTTTCAATTATTAAAGTTTGAGAATTTTAGTCATAAAGACATAATTAGAGATGGAATACGTAATCAATCATTAATTGTGGAAGTAGGATTCTTGATCGACTTGATATTACTTAGTATAATGTAATTAGCAAATAAGGTTAGTCTACAATTTCTTGTCATTAAAAGTGTGTACAAGAACTTGAATAATAAGGAGGAGAATCCAAATTATAAGGTACGTAATTACTAGACAAGTAACCTTTACAAACTCAATTCAGTAGAACGTTCACCTAAAATACTAGCTATTATTATGATTTTTTTCCCGAATTCAAATAGATGTAAATCACCAAATATAGAATATCAAGTGAAATACTAAAAAAATAGATTTCTTTGTACTCCTGGATAAACGAAAAAACATCTTTATAACCAAACGCCAGGATGACTTCGTTAAATTCGGTCGGTGGGCCGCATCGCTGGCCAGTGACCTTGAATGCTGCGCCCGCGCATAGATTAGACGTTACACGCACACACTCGCGCGCACTCAACTGCCTTCGTGTGTGTGCGTGCATGAGGGCTGATAATCATATCAAAATGCTACTGATTAATGTTATGAAAATATCTTTCCCAGTTTTAAAATACTTTCAAATACAATGCTGATTACTGATTGAAACCAACCATAAACAAAAAAAAAATTTGCCAATAAGAAACCCTATGTATGAACCAACGTGTCTTTTTGTAGATATTTTATTTGTTTCGCGACATTTCTGAGATTTGTTTCATAACATATAGAAATTCAGAGTTCTGGCGCATATTTTCCGCGCTAAAATGTTGCTACTGCCTAACAGAATACTGCTGCCGTTGTCTTCCCACCGAATTCCAAAGTCACGTGAATTAACCTTGAGCCAGCTATCCCGTAGCATTTACGAGTGGGCGGTTTGACAGGAGAAAATATCTGAGCCATGAGCCGTCGCCGGCGCATAATGGATGCATAATAATTGTACGTCGAGAAAGTGCAGCGCCTTTCCCTCGTCTATCTCTCCCGCTTCTCCTAATATCGTGTATTAAACTATCAAGCTGACGTTTATCTCACCGAGTTCCATTAAACGAACCTAATACCACACGTTACTGTTTCTATCCAGTTCATTAGAGTGTAAATCTATGCTATTTCATGGTTGTCTACACATTCAAATTACTATTTATGTGTACTGCCCTTGTATAGCTTCTCATGAACCTACAGCCTCGATAATTACGAACTTTGAATGTGATTGAATAGCATAGATGTTCGGAAGGGTTTGAATTACGAATTTGAATTTCGGATTACGAATAATGACACTTCAGTGACATTGACATTTAACCCTTGGGCGGTTTTACATTGGTTTCTCAAAAACGACTATCGCGTAGACTATCGTAGACGGAGTCATCGATATGCATTGATTACTTTGTCCGCTTGTCAGCCAGATGGCTTCGTAGCAGAGCCAGGCGTAGAAGCACATCCTGCGACAAGAATCGATCGAAAGCCGAAAAGTCGAAACGGTTATTTTGGTATGCATATTGCATGCAGCGCTACGCACTTGCCACTCGAAATAGTCAGGTCAGGGACCGCGAGAGCGGCCGATCCTGCCCCAAGGTCAACCCTGCAGTCACCAGTGTGGCAGTATACGTGTTACCCCCCTCGCCCCTCTGCACTATCGCGTCTATGCATGAGATTGGGAATGCATGCCCTATCTCTATTACTAGGCTGTGTTACTAGTGAGTTGCTTAGTTTCGAGAATAAAGAGCTAGAGCTAGATAGACTTGACAGATATAAAATAGACATCATAAGTCTATAAAATGAGGTTTTACTTATTCGTATTTGGAGTTTATGGCATTCGTAAGAAGGTTTTAATGACTCGGCTGTTGGTACATGTTTTTCTTCTTCTTCTGGCAATGAGCCCATGTCGGTTACCATTTTCAGCTGTACTTAATTATGTCAAATGACGAACTGTAACATTCAAATAATTAAAAAAAAACTGGGTGCTGCAAAGTTTATTTAAGATTCAAATTTTTCCTCGACACGACTGAAAGTATTATATCTGTTGGGAATTTCGTAAACACGATACGTAATCAAAACCTTGAGTCCCAGAGCTAAACAGCCCATTGTGACAAAAATATTGCAAGCATATAAATAGTTTAAAGATACAGTTATCAAAACAAATGTTGGCGAACGTGACCAGACGGGCGACGACATAAATGGGTTCTTAATTGCGAATAGTTTAATTAGTTTTGAGATAAGAATGATGCGTAGTTCGTTAGAACATGGACTTTGCTATAAAGGTACCTACTGCTGGGACACAGGGACTTCTCTCTTGACGAGAGAGATATAAAGATATTTGCTAAATAACACCTACATACAGAGACATCTTGTCGAATAATATCTTTTCTGCTTCAAAAATGTTAATCTTATATTTAGACAATACACTGAGAAGTGACAGTTTCATATTATGCTCTATTCAAAATGGCGTAACTGGACTCACCCTACAACAGAACCTTTTTAAGGTTTCAGCTTCCCTACGTTGGTCATCGACACCGCTGATGGGGGAAAGCCAAATGTTACCAACACCTGACGTAAGTACCTACTTTTAGCTGAATTAATAACATGATCTATTTACAACAATATATTACTGCCTTCAAATCTACACAAAACAACACTTGTATCGGTTTCTTCAACACCGCAAAAACGCAACAAATTCAAGTCACTTGAAGTCAAACCTACTGAAAATATCGTGTGGTTTTCCGAAATAAAAATTTTGGTTGTCTTTTTAACACAATCCAATCAAGTTTGATAAAGGGAAATCAGATCTCGAAATCTAGAATTACAAGGCGAAAAATTAATAAACACTAAAGCGTCTTCAGTCCAAAAATTTGTCATAACCGGCTCTTTTCCCCTGAAATTAATTTTCGTTATTCATATAATAAATATTAAGAGACCTGTAATATTAAGAAAATCTATAAAGCACTAGAATCAAACAAGCTAACGCAACAAAAAACTTCAAACAGAACGTTCGAGAATTTCATCAAAGTTATTGTAGAGCCGAGATCGGGCGTCCCTTCGAGGACATTGCACTTTCGTCTCCTCCCTCACCTTGCCGTCCCCGCTGCCGAAACTCGCTAACCAATCCTTCGACCGGATTTTACCATTTAGTCACCGTTGGAATGTTTATTTTATGGACGAAATTGACGGACCTTTTAGGCAGTCGCAGTGATGACAGGGTCAGTGTGTTTTAAGGACTGCTTGATAAGAACCTGTACATATCTATGTACTAAATTTATTTTAGCCAGGATTTGTCTTTAATTTGATAACTCGCTGCAGGTACCTATAACAAACACTCGAAAGGTGATGAATTGATACCATTTAAGAACATAATATTCAACGAAACTATCAAAGTTAAAACGTAGCAAGCGTATCACTAGTGGTAAGATGAGTAAAATAAAATAAAATTAGAAAAGTGGTTAGTTCTCTGAATTAATATTAAATTGCTTGGTATTTTAGAAACTGATGCAAAACCTGAACGTAACATTTTTTTATTCAAAATAATAATATTTGTTACAGAGACTAGGTTTTTTGTTGTGTTGATTTTGCAGCAACATTTAGGAACTTATTTCTTAGATTGACGTTACTATACGACCTATATTTAGCATGAAAGAGAGACGTCATTTTGACATCGATCGCCATTTGTCTAAAAACTGAATCCAGGATTCCTATAAAACATCCTTTAATTAACCATTACTTTCATAAAAAAAAATTAACAACTGTATTTGTTAGAAAATATCAAGTAAGAAACGCGCAATTATTTTGTGAAATTGAAGGATGTTTCCTAATTCATTAAGTTGAAGGCAGCAAATAATAAAAAATGTTTATGTTATTGATAATAAGTCTTAAATACGTAAGGATAAAGTTAAGAAACAAAAAGGTGCTGTAGCCATTTGGTCACTGTTTAAAATGGAAAGGATTGAATCACGCCGCTCGCGCTCCTTGCGCTAGCGCAGCGCTTCCCGTTACTCCCTATGTTATGTACTAGCTACATAACTGTTATGTAACAATGTACGGTCAGCAAATTATTGTAAAAAAACTGGATTATATCACGAAATTTTCAAAATTTCATATAATTATGAATAAACAATGACATAAAGTAAGTATTATTGTAATGAGTAGATAAATATATCTATGAGTATAAATTACATTGTGTTTTACGTTACAAATTGTGGTATATAACATTTATAAGTAGGATAAATTGTAAAATCTATGAGTTCGTTTTAATCATTGTTAAATTCATTATTATTATAGAATGCCTATTTGTTTATCCAAGTCTAAGTAAAACTTCAGTTGAATGACTTTGCGTTTTCTACAGTTCCCATACATTTGATACTAACTAGAACAGTATTCAATCTCGCTTCAGCTTAAATAACCGCCGCCAAAAAAAACATGTTAAAAAAAGCTGAATACTTGTAGATAGCAAATAATAATACATTTATTCAGTTAATGTGTCGTTTCAACGCAACGTATAGTGATACAACTTTATGAAAAGCAATCTTTAATACTTAAAATTGTAATAAAAAAATAATAAAAAGGCCCAATAAAAAAAAAAGTAATTCACCCGATAATAGCTTGAAATAAGATAAACAAGCTAAAAGTAATTTTTAATATTTTTATTTCCATTGTGATCCACAGGACAAGGTCCTAATTTAATGGCTTAATGCAAACTTGAGATATGATCTAACAGGCAAGATTAATAAAAATAGGTATTCTGTTTATCTTTGTACTTTTTATGAAATTGTTAAAGCGAAAAATAAGTGTCAAGTATATTTGGATAGTTTGTCCTTCTGTTAAACCATCGTCAAAGTTCCGGATAGCAGGCTTGTGACGTCACGGTATACATAGTAAAATTCGTACTTAGCAGTGACGTTACGCGAAACTTCAATGCTTCTAATCTTCTTTAGTTTTCGTTTGCATGTTATAAGACGTGTAGGTAGGTACATTTTTAATTAATTGTAATGGCGGACAATAATTGTATATTTGTTGTCGTGCTTATTTTAAAGACATGATGTATTTTCTGTCGGTACATTTGCAGCAACATTTCGTGCGCAGGCGGCGCGGCCTGCCTCAACCGGCGGCGTGTTCTTCGCCAGACGTGACGTAGAAGCTTCCTGATGCCCATTAAAACTACACGGGAATTATAAACAAAACGGGCCTTGCTCACTGTACTCAGTGGCTATATAATTATAAGATTTGTACATAAATAAGGTTGCAACTCGAAAAGTTACCATTAAAAACATTACAGGTCATTCTGCTCCTGCAAAAGACTGTTGACGGAAATAATCTCTATGTTTTTTTAAGAATCGGCTGTAGTGCAACTTTTCAACGTCATGGAATTGGCAACGTTTCAAAGCCCCAATTTCCTAAAAGGTTTCATACAATCAGCACAACATAAAGTATACCTTAATTTCTCGTTAATTAGTCCTTGCGAATGCAAAATGTCTACCTCACCAACGGCGCACCCAATTTTATCGCGGATATAGATCAGTATAAATAAAGACAACAGTAATATCGCAATGATACGATGTGATTTGGACAGTTATTTTCCTTAGTTTTGGATAATTAGACACAGATAAGCAGAAGCGTAATAATGGCCACTAAAAATTTAGGTTGTCCATACAAGATTATGCTATTTTTGTTGCCCTTTTGGACCTACGACAACAATATTTGCTATTAAGGGTCAGGGAGTGATAGTGTTATCGCAAAAATTGTTTGCAGCAAGTCGCTAATTAGGACAACTAACATGTTTGACGCATACAGATAGCTTGTTTAAAAAGGGATGGATTTATTTAGCTGTCTTCTCTGATCATCATCATAATTTCTTTGCCTTTATCGCTGATTACGAGGGGTTGGATTACAAAGTATTTTTTTCTTCTATTTTCTTCTATCACCCGTCATCAAGATACAAGATATAAAATCAATTATTTCCGTAGTGTGATCTAATAAATCTTAGAAAAAGTCAAAACACGAAAGAAATTCAACATACTTATTGGTAAATCTATACAAATATTATAAATAAAATTATTAAATTTGTGAGAATTTTTGCGACGTTGTAGGGGGTATTTCTTTCTATCTTCTGAACCAATTTAAATTAAATTTGGCAGACAGATTCTCTTAAGCTAGAGAAGCAACAGGAGAGAAGGCTACTTTTTACCGCGAGACATATCTGACACCGCGGGGAAATCCATTGAACGCGGGTAACAACACCGCGGGATACTGCTAGTAGGAAATAATGTATCGCCTCTGGTTGCTTCTATTTTTCAAAGAAGCGAAGCTCATTTAAGTTAGTACTCATTTTACAATTACCTATTAGTAATAGATGTTAGTCTTTTTTTTTGTCATCTCAACACTACCTCCTTTATTTTATTGCACATGTCAGCCTTCACACAGGCCATCCGTCTTTTCATTGTATTGGCCTACCTCTTCCCGTGCACATGCCGTGTGATTATCTTATATTTAAGTAAGTATAAATAATTACATTAATGTGTTTGCGTTATGTTTTCGTGTTGGTAGTGTGGTGTTTTGACCCTTAATCTTGGGAAGGATCTTTCCCGCACCGTCAAGAGTTTGTTAACTTCATTAAGCTTTAGCGTCTAGATCTGAGGCCAAACTACATTATGATAATTATAATAATCTAGTATGGAGCCTATGCTGCCATGAATATTTTAGGTATCAATATAAGAAACTCTAATTATTCCTCCCACGCATTTCCTTACGGAAGGAGTTTAAGAATAAGAAAAAGAGTTCAATAATTATATTTAGCAGCCCCTGTAATTACAGCGTAGGCTTCCTTAATTACAACCCCCTATGAAAAGATTGGTGCTTCCTACTTCCCACGTGGGGTTACACAAGCGTGACATGCTCACTATCAAGCTTATTAAATACACACGTTTAACTGACTGAGGCCTCGTCAGTACCATTAGCAGCAATTGTTTTGAATAAACGGTATAGGGTACCTATGGGATTTAGGCCAGTTATTAGCTGTGTGTGTTATTGTGTGTGACTGTGTCAGTCTATTTGACCAAACAAATGCTATCTGTAAATGCCTGCCCACTCACGCAGTCGCCATACCCGAAATGGGCTAGGACATTATCATCCTCTATCTAACCTGGAATAAATAAGGCCATTTCGGCTTACCACTCACAAATTACAAATCTTTTCGTCATGTATAAATAAACGGAGTAAAGTTACACGTCCCATTGTCATGCATAATGTGAACGCTTTCTCTTCTGATACTTTAAGAATTTAATTAAATGGCGTATATCATTGAAAATGTAGAGGCTACCGAGTCGTACAACAGTTTAAAAATAAATTCGCAATCATAAAAACAAAAGTAAAAAAATATATAATAAGACGGTAATTACCTAATTTATAACATATCTACCTTTTTTTCCTACAAAGACAATAAACCCCATGTAGTGTGGCCCACCCACAGCAATAGACCATTTCTCATCTTTTATTTTTTTTAGTTATTGATAAGCCTTTATTTGACCACAATCTCACCTGATGTAAAGTGACGATGTGGTCTAAGATTGGGAAGACCTAGATGATAGATGGCTTCTCCGGACCACATTACGAAATACGAAAAAATCGCTTCACGCACTGGCCCAGCCCGGAGGGTGGTGACAAGCCGCGGCCCAAGCCTACCACCAGTGATGATCATCATCAGCAATCAAAATATGTATTTTTAACTTGATGGCTATTAATGCAACAATTTCTCTAACTGTATAAAAACCTTTCTTAAATCTAATTAAAATACTCCCATAATAAAAATCCTATCATATAACATCCCATACGTATTCATATGGCTGTCACAACTTCCTAAGAATAACGCAATCAATAAAAGGTACAAATAAAAGTACGAGTTCCGGCATCGACTTGCGACACATGGTGTGTTTCAGACTCTGCTTTCATGACTTTGAAACTGACTGATGTCCTTGTTATATAGTATTTTAATTAATATTGCCTTTATAATAGGCAGGAAGACTACAGGAAAGAAATTGGTATTCTGTTTAGTTCGTCTGTTTGCCCGTCCAAAAACACTGTACACATATTTTTTGCTTTTCCAATTATATAAGAAATTACAAAGATAAAAAAAAAAAGTTACAAAGTTCCGAAGTGGGGCTCGTGACAGCGAAATTTTGTACAAATCTCGTTACGTCACGCGAAACTTCAAAGCATTATACAGTCTTGATTTTTTGTTTGCAAGAAAAAAGAAAAAATACTTTTTTTTAAGTCTTTTACCGCATTGAATGCATATTTATGTGGAGTGCAACAAATACAAGCTATAGATACATAATTGTGGATTAATCTAAATAGAGATCTGAAAGATGCCTGCAAATATTTAACAGTAACGTTAACTAAAATTAGAGCAATTAACTTAATATATATAATATTTTCTGTTAATAATACTTTTTTTCGTAGGTATATTTCTACTAATTATTCATTTGTTGTGAAATAAAACATTTAATTAAAAACCTACTGAATAAATACCAAGGCGTTCATTGTAACGGTGCAGTGCGTTGAACCGCATTGTTTTGCGTTGCGAATCCCCATTTACATATACGTTCTAATTTAATTTTACAACTAATCGCAAAATTTGCATTCTAATGCTTATTTTAATTAACCTTGGTTGACCTCAGTATTATGATCGAGAAACGCCTTTAAGTGTATAACAATTGCACGTATTTTATCATTATTATCATCAACATTAATATTATACCTACCCATAAAATCTTATGATGGCTACCTACCTACTTACCCACAATTTGCTTGAAAACGCTAATAAAAAGAAATGCTGGTCTGATTTCAGTGTTAATTAGATAACTTGTCAATGTACATACTATAGGTTAGGTTATTACATACTTAAAGCGGGAAAACATCTGAACTTTTCCCAGGAAGACTACTTTTTCCGCGGGAGAAAACACGGGTAAATCCGTGAAAATGCCCCGTGAAAATGCACAAAAGGGAAGGGCAGGGGATTTTTGGAAACAAAATCCAATCATCTCCTTCGCAGAGGATGCTCGAAAGGGGTTTCTGGAGAAAGCCCATGGCGCCCAATACTTATGACCCAATTAAATAATAAATAAAATAAGTGGTCTATTTCATTAAATAAATACTGATCATTTACTGTTTTAGAGGTCAATTTTTTTCTAAAATTAATAATAATCTGGAACCCAGATCTTGGTTAAATACCATCACATAGCAAAACATTTCATTTTAAAGATACAGGGATGAAATACAAAAGTCCTGCCCGATCTAACGAGGTCAGAGGTGGTCAACGGTTGGACCAAGATGTAACGGGTGAACGGAGTTCTTATTCAAACGTTCTTGGATTATATAACTTACGGTAGACCGGGCATTTATACTACTATGGTACTCGCGAGTGAGATTTAGAAAACTTAATATGTATAAAGAAAACAAAATCAACCAAATCATTTCGCTACTTGTTTTTGTACTGTTGCAAATTTTGGATGAAGTCAGACTGAGGTCGGGAAAAATAAGAAAATTTTGACAATGAAATTTTCTTATTTTTTCGTTATAGATTCAAAATAATGTAATCGATACTCGAGATAGGTAAAATAGGTTATCTTAGTTATTTAATAAATTCAGCAGTATATCAAGCTAATCAAGAAATCACCTCTCATAAGTTTCCTTTTTTCACATTATCCAAACCTCTATCAACTCCATTCAATACTACTTTTTATGAAACTACAATTGAATAGTCTACAAATTTCCCTTATATTTTTGCAAAGTTCAATGTCAGTTTTGTGACGTAGAGTGTTAGATCGAACAAGTTGTGGATCCCAAGAGGTCAGCGGTCAGGGGTGACCAACGGCTAGCTTGGCCGAGGGGTTGCGAATAAATGCTTGACCAGAGATACAAGGGGTTTAAAAACATTTCTTTTTAGTATTTTAATTCCAATATTTGAGTTAGGTACTGTTGATTTTTCTGATGTAGATTAAGATATTACACTTTTCAACCTACAAAAAAATTTCTCAATTCGACTAGACAACTTAAGACTTTTTACTGAGATTTTGATAATTATTTTTTAAGTGATTTCTTAGTTAATTAAATATAAAGCTGAAGAGTTTGTTTCTTTTTAACGACAGGTCGGACTAAATATTATATTTGACATTTGGTATAGCCCATTAAAATATTAAAGCTAAAATATTTATAAAATATATAAAATACGTGTACAACGATAACACTTAAATAAACAATACAATATTCTAATTATATTTTTTTATCATGATAATTTGATTGAAATCAGTTTGATTGAATAACTACCGTGTATTTTAAACAAATTATGTACCCGGTACTATAATGTACGTGGTTATAAGGGAAATATAAGTACCAACATGGCAGCTATGGGCTATCAGGAATGCAGAGGTCGAATTATCGCGGTACATATCTGGGTCAACCGCCACAAGCGCCCGATTGGCGAATGTTACGAAACCAATAAAATAGTAATCAGATAACATTACACTATCAGCGCATGTGTCACAAATATTTACTGAAAATGGCAGAGCGCAAAGTCCAGATACCTATTTCGTACTTCTATCAGCTGATTTATATACGTATGTATTAAAAGTGTAACTGTATTGAAATCAGTTATTTATAAATGCTGTGTACAGTTTGAATATATATCATAGTATAATAATGTATGTATTGATAATTTAAAGTGATGTTTATATATCCGGTTGGTGTAGCCTATTTTAATAAATAAAATAAATAAAAACTGTAAACAAATATATTTATTGATATATTTAAAACACTTAAGATGCATAGAAATACACAACATAAAACGTGACATATGTTATCAAATCTGATGGCAGTAGGCTAAGCGAAACTTTCTGCGCTTACCGCGAGCTTCTGAATTTTTTTATATAAAGTAATGTTATTTTAATTCCTTTGAAAAATAAAACAAACGACAAAGTCAATGTAATAAGATTATATTTATAAAAAGTATCATTTAACTATGACAGCAGTATTTTTTGCAAGGTCCAGTATGTGCAAAAGGATTAAGTTCAAGTTCCCAGTCGCACAAGGTCACCGGTCAGAGGTGACCAACGGCGAAGTCCGAATTTACACATTTTTTGCGCACTTTGCGCAGGTCCCCTTTTAGGGCAGATAACTAATAATAATGTCTGTGATTTGTTTTTTTAGGTTAGGTCATTTACGAGGATTTTTACTAAATCAGAACTTCTTTTTCTATAAACCTACTGTAATAAAAATCTACAGCATCTACGAATAAACTTTTTAAGATGTATACGATGTTTTTTAGATTTTTTTTTCATACAGACTATGTGCTTATTAAAACCTATATATTTGATTTTTTAGTAAACTTTAAAGAGATCTTGTTCAAAAAAATTAAAATCTTCAATTACTGGCTAAATAAAATTGACAGTATAAAACATTGCTATTAATAACCTTATGCTAAAGGATTAAGTTCAAGTTCCCAGTCTCATGAGGTCAGCGGTCATCGGTCAGGGGTGACCAACGGCCGGCAAAAGTCCGAATCGCGAATCCTTCTACAGGTCCCCCAACCTGCGCAAAATCTATTGTTATCCTTCACAATGAAATATTTTTGCAATAGGTACTATCGTTCACATTGTGCAGAGATGCAAGGAAGTCGTAAAGATAACCATATCGCGGAATTTTACTAAGAAATGTGCATATTAACACAAAATTCAAGTTAGGTATGTGCTCTTTGTTTTCAACATATGAATATAATACTAAGAATGAATTTGCTTACTTTTTAGACACAAAAGAATAACGTTCCAAGTTTAGTTTTTTTGTAATTGTAAAAAAAATTGGAATTATACAAGTGGAGATAAAAGCGAAGACGATATCTTTAGCACGGTGTAATATGTAAAGCCAGGTGTGTCTGACCGTTCGTCACCTATGACCCAAGAATGACCAGTCCCTTGGCCAATACAAAGATTAGCAAGTTCATAGACGAGTAGCCTTGATATTGAACGTTTAACTGGAATTATGAATAGGTAAAATTGAGATGGAGTATTATATTCATTCTCATTCGCGTATACCTATCCATATCTTTTGTAATATCTAGGTAGGTAACTTACTTGTCATTATAATGATTCAGTTAAATTCGCTCCAGCTATATTTTGTACTCAAGATACAAAATTATTTAGTTCCACTATTTGATTATACAAATCATAGAACTGTCAAAAATAAAATACAAACAAATTGAGCATAGGTACTTAAAGATAAATAAGAAATAAATGTATCGTATCTGGTCGTTTCGCTTTATTTACATTAGTGCAAAGAAGCGATTGGAAACTCTAGCTCATTTTTGTTCTGAAACTTTACAATGATTTAGCGACCTAGGTACATTAGGTCCCTTTTTACAAATATCTTTAATTTAAAATTACCGGGATTATAGTACAAATCCCCCAAATATTTAGAATAGATTACAAAAGCGTACACATTTTTATGAAACACAATAAACGTCACGACGAATTATAGTCCCAATATCACTGGACATTGGTCAGTTTACGGTATTTATATTTACTCGAAGCTTATTAAACCCTTTCTTTTGTGCTAAAAGGGTAATTAATATGCTTTTGTATTGTGCAAAATCGCCATCTTTGTTCGTTGTTTCGCGTATTGTGCGGCTTCCTATTGTCCGTTCTTGTTTCGTCCATCATTAGCTCTGTGGGCAGTTTTGCTGACCGTTTCTAATACTTTTTCTCACACGTATACTTGACTGACCGTTATGATTTTACGAATTCATTAAGGGTTTAATTTCGATAAATACAAAAATAAAAATCTACCTAAGTATTTGAAAGTTTATTGATAGGTTCGCGTTCTTATTTTGGGTTATGGATTAGTACGTTGTGTAAACTTGTTAAAGTTTGTATCATATAAATATTGATTTTTTAATAATAAACAATAAAACCAGTGCCTAACAAACATTTTTAATTCAAAGCAATAGTGGCACTTTATAACAATAGTTGAGCTACTAGTGCAATCGTATGCAAGTGACCGATGCATCGCGATGACCTCTGATCTCCTCTTGCAGCCGTTAAGCAATTGTGCAAGGACTGGTTCCGATATACTATAGTGTGTGAATCAATTCATCATACATTTATTACAAAGGAATCGCGCTGGATAACCGGAATTGAGATAAGTTCGTTATGTGAATGCGAGTAAATGTGATGGAGATAATAAATCCTTATTTGTTCATCGTGCGCATTGCTTACCAAATACAACTACGTACGGTCATATAAATTCTATATCCACATGAGAGCCTGGTATGTTTATACCTACGACTTACGGATATAAAACAAGTAAATAAATATAACGAGGAAATCTAGATTCAAAATTACGGAGCTGCTTATCTACATAGGCAGAGCGAAGGCGATTCGCCGATCGTATTCGCAAATTGCATCACGAAAGAGGAAGGAGGATCGCCCTCCCGCGCGCCAGCCAATAGGAGACGTCTGAGACCCGCCACAAGCGTTCCGCGAACTCGGCGATATCGCGAATAAATTAGCACGAGGAAGCTTGTTTATGTATAAAATATCCTATATAAAACTTACGCGCACACATGCAAAGCACACATCTCATTGGCCGATAAAGACAAATAAAAAAACGTAAGAGCTGCCGCGTCGAAAACAAATGACGCGATCTGTGATGTGGCCAATTTCGGCACTCCTTCCGCGTTATGAAGCCTTGGTACTCGACGCGCACGCAAAGTTCTAGAAATCGGTGCGTACGTCTGTGAATTTAAAATCACAATCCACAGGAAGCATAAAAACAATGGCAGAGGGTTGGCTGAGTTCTATTAAGAAGTTTGAATGGGATTACTTCCAATGAGAAACGATTGTTTCTTGGCTTCGTAGCGAGGGAACCTATGTTTAGCAACGGATTGCGATGATGTGCGGGAGACTGCAACCCTTCTGTGTAAAATATCTCGTTTTAAACGCTTAAAACACGTGTTTGCTTTCACACTGATCCCTGGAGGAGGTGACGGGATAACGCATGACTTGCCACTGCAGTTAATTACAGCTGAGATTTAAAAAACTGTGGCTAAATTTGTATCATTAAGTTCAGATGTAACGTTAAATAGTCTTATTATAGTAGAGAATTTGTTTTTTTTTCACAAACGCCCAGGTCTTTTAAGTAAATGATTTAGGTATAAATCGGTATTTTAATAATTTACTGCTATTTTTAAAAGGCATTGCTGAAGCAATAATGATATTTTTTTACAGCTAGCGAGCATATAGAGAATTTCGCTTAAGGATTCAAGCAACATCTCAATTTCGTATTTCTGATACTGATAATACTAAAATGCTCCAAGATGTATTGCAGTTACAACTGAAAATTAAATTTAAAGTACTACCCCTATTTTAACCCTTTAATGATACATGGCAAAAAAGCCATAAGGGTTGCGGGATTAGCCCTCTTTGTAGAGCAAAAACAAGCGCTCTTGGGCGTATTTCAATTAGCTGTCAGTTTGTCAACTCTCCCACTATTATTTTTAAGGCCACCCCTTTCTGTTGGCTATTTTAAAATAGATACTTCGAATAGACTATGAAGTTCCCTGAGATTACTTTCTTACTCTTTTCACATCTTCAAAATGAGCTTCAGTAGTTTCCGTATCCTAGAATTTATTATATTGCAAATGTTCTGTTATGAGTATTGTGTCTGTTTTTTTCGCAAATATGAAGCTAAAATCCGGCGTAAATGTAATAAATAAAAACTAATTATCAGTTACAATAATTAGCATACTTAATTTCCGTTGATTGATAAACAAATCTTAGATTATATTTATTCCTATTGTATCATAATTTGGGTGACGTTTGCTACTATAGATTACAAGGCTTAATTTCGCTTATGCAAACAACTCTCGAAGCAATTCAACCTTTTAAAAGAACACTACTATCCTACATAATGAAGGTACTAAATGTTCAATTCATATTATACGACGACCTTATTTCAAAACTGCATTTACACGTTCTAAGAACCACAATTCCAACAATACGTACCTACCTCCCCGGGAAAGGAAACGTCAGTTTTCTTGCTAACAAAAACAACGCCGTTATTCTATTTGCTAATGAAATACGCGGATATTCTATTAACCCTTTAATGCAGAGGAAGTGTAGGTAAGTAGGTCAGACAGTACATTGCACATGTTGTGAAAGCGTCCTAAAAAATAACCCTCTAGTCGCTTTGTTTCGTCAAAAAAATCTGATTATTGGCTGCAATTTGTTCCCTTGATATCCTTGTAAGGGTATTGTGAATTGGCCTAGGTTTAACGTAAAAATTCTTAAGTTTTTCTACTATCTTTGATTTCTAGTCGACTGCACGATGAGTGAAATTAAATATTAAACACATTCAGGATATATTTTAGTATACAAGAAGCTTTAACATATGCATAATGGATAAGTGTTATAAGCATCAAAAACCAATCCATGGTGGCTTGGTTATACGAAGTAAAACAAAGCTTTTATATTTTTTTTTGCTTTCTCGCGTTTCCATCTCAACCCTTCCCGCGCTCACGGCATCCATTCTTTGCCCCTCGGTTTTTTGTTTCTCCTTTTTAAATGGCACATGCATATAGCGCTTTTTACACCGCGACCTCTTTGGGATAAAATGCAATATCATCAGTCTACCTGAGCAACCCCGATTTATATTATTTTAATAGATCGTCTCTAATCGATTAAAGGTCGAAACTTGGAAAATATGCTTCTTATATTCCCTGTAAACTTCTTATTAGAATAAACTTAGAAATGATAAACGTATGTTACTAGATACCTACTGCTTTACTCCTTTTCAAAATGCTTAGAAGATAAACCTATAGGTACTGTAGGTATGTTGCATGTTACGAATAACGAACAAAAACGTATTTGTGGTTTGGAATTAACTTTTAACGAAGTAACTTAAAACCTTGCGTGCCACATTTTTTACAAACTTTCTAACAGTATCCTATGAAATCCAACTCTGAAGGTATCGCCAAAACAAACGAGGGGTCGTGCAAAATGTCAGGTCGAGGGAATCGAGGCAAAAAATCCACAGGTAAAAAGTCATCTACCGGTATAATTGTCACAAATTAAAGCAAAAAATGTTTCACAAAAGATATCAAAATTCTGCAAGCCACACGAGCAGGTAGAGGGTCGATATAAATTCGTGTTTTTTGTCTCGATATTGTGCAAAAGCGTGGGACGGAATCGTGGAATAACTGTACAAGTGAAAAACCGGGACTGACGCGGACTATAATTCTTTATTTTTTTTTTCACATTAATAGATAGAAACAATACATGTATCCATCTGTTTTTGAAAAGATTGGAGCAATAGGATACTACAAAAATATTTAGAAGATAACTTAGGCATAGGTACCTACTAAATTATAACACCTAACATAATCTCTTACTCGAATATACAATTTGTTAGGAAAGCTCTTCTCCTGTAAGTGATTTGATGACCAAAGTAAGTATTAAAATATCAGCTCATAAATCATCACGAACTAAAAATTCATAGTCACGATTAAATCCCTAAAAAGGTTAAGCCTCGCAAGTTTACTTTGTCACTAAAATAAACAATTCGGTTTCAACAGTTTTATAAGAAAACTTTTTTTGTGAAAGAGAATTTTGTGCAAAAACAGCGGACAAAAAGTTCAAATCTGCTTTTGCTTTAGTAACGTGATAAGTTTATTTTGAAATAGAGATTGAAGTTTCATCGTCTTATGGCTGATTTTTCCAAAGTCAGAATAAAGTTAACTTTTGCAATATCTATATAAATAAAAATGAATTGTTGTTCGTTAGTCTGATTAAAACTCGAGAACGGCTGAACGGATTTATCTTATCTTAGTCTTGAATTGTTCGTGGAGGTCTAGGGAAGGTTTAAAAGGCGAAAAATAAATCGAATAATTACCGGGAAAAAAATTGAATAAAAACCGGTGCGAAGCCGGGGCGGGCCGCTAGTACATAATATATTTTATAGGAAAGTTCAGTTCTTAATATTGGCATCGCGCTTGCCATATTCTACGACTTGCCAGTGTCATTCAGTTACTTGAAAGATTACTAATCTTTCAAGTAACTGATATACAAAAAATTTTATAGGAAGATAGATTTAAATTTTCTGACGTTTGACTTTAATGTTTGACGGTAATGTGACAATCTATTCGCCATCTTACCCATTCTACATCTTATTGAATTTTTATATTTTATTGCGAAGTTAAAATTGGCTTTTAGTCGGTATTTCTGGTATTAGAGTATTGACCCATACTGATTTAAAATTCTTTTGTGAGCCTTGTGCGGGGTTATTTTATGTATAAAGCAGTGTGCCTTATTTTTAACTGCAACCCATAAAATGTTTATTAACAGCATGTGCCATATTTTTACACAGAAATGTCAACTAAATTATACAAAAACTATAGGCAATAAACAATTTGGGTCGTAGTTAAAATTTCTGATAACAATCAGCCTGAAAACAAGAAACAAGTTTGTTTGAAATAAAATAAAAAAGTGTGTGTGTGTCAGCTGCGACGCACGATTGGAGTTTACTCCTTACGAACGATAATTATGATATATATCGAATAGAAAAAAAGGGTAAATTAACGCATCTGCTAAAATGATAAGAGAAACAAACATTTATCTGTAATTATTCGGATTATTTATATTACTTCAATAAAGCGTATTACATAAAGTATGTTACAAAATAATATAAATAAAATACAGTAAGACTACGAAGTATCGCGCAAAGAGGAGACCCCGAGAATGAGATACGCTGTGTAATGTATTCCATCTCATTCTTTTACACGTTCAATCCTACAGATATATATGTTTGTCTCGTTCTACGTAACGCCTCAACTTTTCGTGTTACACTTGATTTTACTCCTCATAAAATTTCCGTACCGGGCCTTATAACTCAAATCGTTTCTTAAGGAGTAAACTCCAAAAATTTGGAAATAGTTTATGTACTTATTTTGAGTTCCGTATTTATCCAACTAACATAACATCTAGTTGAGTCAACAGTTCTAGTTAATTCATTAATCGTCGTTCATTCTTACGTACGATAGGATTTAAGTGGGTGGTTATGAAACTAATAAGCACCCCTACTTACGTTTCCAATGCGGAGATACAGGGAGTTCTCTCTTGAAGAGAGAGATTGTGCCTTAATTCACAATACTGGCCAAGGACGGAATGGTGAATGTTCTTCAAAATCTTCAAAGTTTTTAGAACTTGCCGGTTTTCTCAAGAGGTTGGCGGTCGTACGGCTAACGCCCAAATTGAAGGCGCCCTTCAATGTATGTAGTAGGTACACCTATCATGGTTAAGTAAAAATGTCTATGAGTTTAACATTATACCAATAAAGTAACTTTTTTTCCGGGTCAGTCATTTTTACCTTTGTTGGTAAGAAGAACCTATTGAATTAACAGCTTGCTGTATGTAGATAGACCAATAAGTATCACAATTCAAAAGTCTATAAAAACAAACGGCAAAATGAAGAAAATATTCGTCTACATGTATACTCACAGCTTACAAACTTCTTATGCTTCAGTTTTCCAAACAGTGTTTGTACATTTGCGCGTACGTTGAACTTGTAACAAAAACTCCCCCGTTTCAGCGTGCGCTTGCGTTCTCACGCCGCGCCTGCCGTCAATATTAAATCTCCTGAACTCTGACTCCAGTAAAAACTCAGCAAACTCTGCACAAGACCATGTGTAGACAAATGCAACGCAAAAATAAATATTTTCCACGTGTGGTTCTTTTTTACGAGTTTTGGCATTGCTTAGTAAAACAGACGTATGTGACGATAGGGTGGATGGCTAAAATATAATAATTAGTTCACGTATTTTTTAATTTTCATGCAAACGTAAATTCAAGACGAGTGAATTTTCGCGAATTTTTAGAAGAAATTTCGCGTGATAATTTGTACTTAATTTTTACGCCACAATCTCCAACTCCGGAAATTATCAAAAGTATATCTTGGCCCTTTCTTATTAAATTGATAAATCGAGTGGTCCAGTATTTTTGGACGGACTGGCAGACTGACTAAGCAGAATACCTATTTTTTATGTAGTAACCGTTTTATGTACCTATTTATCATACCTATTCAAACATAGCTTTGGTCAAAGTGCATTATTTTCGGTCGAATTACATTACATAATTTGATGTAGAGATGAGCTAATTGCATATTTGCAGTGTTGCATTAATTAAATTATAAAAAATGTGATTAAATAACAGATTCGAATGGAATAAGTGGACAATTTTGCTTGATGATCACATATTTTAGTAAGAGCAACAGTTGCCCTTAAAAACACATGAATGTATTCTTGCCTCATCTATACCGAATCCCAAAAATTGGTAACTTGAATAGGCTAGGAACTTTTATTTATATTCACATGTGTTTAGATCCTTAGAGAAATAAAGACAAATTAGTTATCAATAAAGTTTTTATGTTTTAATGCAGCAGACAAGGCAATAAGGCAGATCAAGGCTCGCATGTGACAGGACCGGAAGTAACATTTCACTGCGAATGTTCCGTTTCCGGCCCCCGCCGCGCTCATTATTCTTTCGGCAAATATGTTGTGACTTAACCCTTAACTACCCGAGGCGGTAACAAATGAAGTGTTGCCTACTTTGTGCGAACGATATTTGTCAGGATTTTTGCAAATTTGATTTAGATTTACTACTATCGTATGTGAATATTGCGTTACGTGATATATTCTGATTCCCGTAACTATGAAAGAGTGTACAAATTTTAAAATGTGAGTATCTTTTAGATCCACTAAAACCTCTTTGACCCTGAAATATTAAATACATATATTTCCAGTTTCACAGAAGGATTTAAAGGTAGTTTTAGTATTTTTCACTTGTATTATGCGTTTTACCATAACTGCAAGCTGATCTACTTATTTGTAAAAATCGGAATAGTAAAAGTATACACTTATTTAAAATACGAGTAAAGCAGCGTATAGCAAAGCGAAATACAAACATAAATTCAAATTTACAACAAAATAAAAAAAACGGTTACTTTACAACATTTTCACCTAAGATGAAACTTATTGAACAGAAAACTTTTTGGTTGACACTTACTAGTATTATTAAAGTTAAATTAAGCTTAAAGTAACATTACATTAATAATTACGTTTTATATTATTCTGATGAATCTTACCTTCCGTTTTAGTTTAGAACTGTGTTACGGCAAGGTACTGCTTCTTACCTCGGCTTCTCTACTACGAGTAGGTATGCTATTAGTACAGCAAAACTTAACAAAATTTATATATTTACTTTTTAATTAATTTAAATAGGATATTAGTTTATTGAAATTTGAATTTCAACAAAATATATAAAATGTTTGATTTAGATCAAAATCTTATAATCTGGCAACATTGGCAAGGGATGTTCAAAGTGTGGTGTCATTAAAATGATTGTGTCATTATGAATCATTAAAGGGTGAACCAACATATGGCGCAGGTTGGCGAAACTTTATTTATTTTTGGTAGACAAACTACAATACTCGTATTGATTACAGCAGCCTAGTTATTTTAATAACTGTTCATGTATGCCTTCATGTGCTTGTAAGGAAACAAACGTTTTGACTTCCGTCCGTTCAAAAATAACTAATGACATAGTACTAGGCTGACTGACTGGGCAAGGCTGATTATGTTAAATAATTAAGGTGTCAAAAATCATCGGGACTATACTTAAGTATACTTACTGCCAATAACAGGTGAACATAACATTCACAATAAATATTACGTAAAATAATATCTATTGAATATAAATATACCTTTCCAAAATGTATAATTTTAATAATTTTTTCGTTTACTCAATTCGTCAGAAGCCTCTATCCACCTGGCTAAATGATTACTACTTTTTTTGCAATTGACTAGTTAACGGTACCACAGATTGAACAATCTCAATAGCTGTCATCGCTTCCTCAAACTGAATTGTGGGAACAAATTATCGCAAACACTTCGATAAAGCGCAAAAAAACCTTGCACAAAACATCTCACAAGTATGTTCGGCAAAAAATACTCCCACGCACAGAAAGGGTTGAATTTACACCTGACCTATATTAAATTAAAAAAAGTTTTCTTTGCATTTTTTGCTCATTATTCTCATTGTAGGAAGATAACAACAGAGTGCATGCGTTATAAGGTGACCATAATTCTCCTATCAATCGTAGAATCATTTTTAAACATCCCAAGTTTATTTTTAAACTTTTGCCGATAGAACCCTAATTAATATCAGATAAATTGAGAACATTTTTACTCAACTTATCCTCTTTATAAGTATCTATACTAGATAAAGTGGTACCTATCCAAATTATAAAGTATTTAACTAAACTAAAACTAAACGATAACGATAGTAAGGACCGTATAATGTAAACAACTCATAACAAGTACCATTTTACATATAACATCTAAAAACTAGAGATGTGTCTAGCTACAAGTAGTATTGTCCTGTAAATTATTTATTCACAGTCACCCCACTCGAGTTGCACAATGCGCACCCGAGATGTGCAAGCGCAGGTAGTCAAGGGTTATCCGCTTACGACAAAAAATAAAGCACTATCCGATTAACACTTACATGACGCGAATTATCGATTAAAATATTCTGTTTATGTTCCTTGGATATCCTTGTCGCGTGTTTCTTACTTTTTCTTGACTCATTATCAATATCCTACGCAACTTATGGCTCGGCTAATCAGAGGGCGAATATTCATGTCGCGTTGACGCGCTAAAGTCATCGTGAACGGGTATAGCAATGTTCTTGTCTACATTAGCAGACAAAGATTTGTATGGGTCGGTACAAGATGCTGTCAAAGATCATCTTACATCGGAATACATCGCGTTGCAATGATTTACCCAGCCCCACACATCATTTTGACACAAATATTCGCTGAAGTTCGTAATGTAGCCGCAACATGACTTCCACAAAAAATCGACGGGAAGTGTGCTAAATCTCAATGGTAAAATGTTTAACTGTTTCTCAAATTGTACTTGATTTGAATAACAACGCATACTTTCATGAAAATAAAAAATGTAGCTGTTAACAAAACAGGTAGATTGCGTGCTAGTGGTTAGCTCCTTAACAAGAATGCTCGTGAATTTGCCGGCCTTTAAAGTAACGAAGGTGTCTCATCAAAAATTCATTGACGAGCGTGAGGCAAGCCAACGAGTAGGGTGAAAAGGCCGACAGGCGATGTGTTGCAAAATGAATAAATACGGCGAGAAATAGGGTAGTTTGCCATCACGGCCGACGTTGCTCAATAATGCAGCCTAGCCTTGGTCACACAAGAACCACGCCATCCCATGAAGTAGACCCTCTCACAGCTCTGCGTAAATTGGTAGCAAGTTCTACAACGCGAAATACAGCATTCGTAATGAATGGAGTCGGTATATACTGACACGATAATGTCATGGCAAACAGTAGCAATCGACAGTTGGATGCCGCCCCTTTCTTTCTTTACCTTTAAGAAAATTATTAGGTGCATTCGCTTAGCCTTGTGGATGTGGGTTCACATCTTTACTTATACAGGTCATGTTTTTTATTCACGCTTTATGAAACCTTGAATATAGAAAACCATTTCCAAAGTGGACTTTACACTACAAGAAAATGATCTAGAATACTTACTTGTAGAGGTATAAGTACTTTGGTTTCCACGTATGTAATATAGAAACATACTTTGTTTGTGCATAACAAACATATTCTATTAAATTGAGTGGCATTTGTTTATCCAATAATTCATACACTTTCTGGTTTTGATTATTCAAATGGAAAATACAAAAAACTGCATTAGACAGTAGACAGATCGCGTAATGCATAAAAAAGCTCCGCGTTGCACCATGTGCAGACGCAGGTGCCCTCGGTTCCCACACAACCCTTTCAGCGAGCCCCCGCCCCCGCGTCTCCTCTCCCCCCTCCTCTCTCCGTCTTGAACCTTCAACTCAATCCAACCTGAACCTCTCAGCTATACAACACACAATATCCCTCTATTACTCCTTCACTTACGCCCTTCCAACCCCAAGACGGTCATTAGCTCCAAATTCTACCTGTTCCGATTTATAGACGCTGTCGTATCATTAAATTTATTGTGGATAAAATGCAATCCTCATTTTTTGCTTTTTGATTCGGACTGAATAAAAGTTGTCTCTGTGTGGGTTATGTAAAATTTCTTTTGATATCGAACCGAGTAAATGAGTCAGCGTTTTTGTTCTTATCGCTTGTGTTTAACATCTTGCAAAGCATATAGCAAAGCTTATATAGTAGAGCTTCGATACGAGTATAACAGTTTTGTTTCAGACATGGATACCGTCTCGGAAGGCATAAATATTGAAATTTTACTAACCGTTTCTCCTTTTTATAATATTTGTCCTTGTAAAGGCTTTTGATGTTTAATCAGCACGCATAAAATTTTAGTAAAAAAGGTCACCGTTATCTCTTTGTTTTTTTTTGTAAATGGGATGAGTTTTGTATCCAATTAAGGCAAAGGGACACCGGCTGGAGCGGTCTGCAATAAATCGCAACCCTAAACGAAATGTTTCCGCTGGACGAAAGGACTGCAGTGTATGTACACTCAAAATTATACCTACACCAAACACTGCCTACCAGCGATAATTATCAAAAGGAAGTAGCTTTGAGGACGCAGTGTTAAAACCTAATTTGCATGGGTTAGCTGTATAATTATTATTTATATTAAAGCAAATACAAAGAGAATTGTAAGCCTTTTAACCTTCCTGTAAGGTTGTACATAAAAACAACGGTAGGTATGTAGGTATAGGTAGGTGGTAGGTATGTATATAAATTCCGCGGTTGTTTTGTTCGATATCTTATAAGATAGGCTTCCCTTTTTATTTCCTTTTAAATTTCACATTGCGTTGAGTTAATTCGTTATTGACGCGGCCGGCCCACGCCATTGGTCAAGCCCCTCAAGCTGCGATGCGCTTGCACATGCAGATCATAATAACGCCTATTTTATACCATTCTTCGCGTTTTATACATCTGCCCATACATTTTTGACTTTCGACCCTTCATAAAATAATCTATCCCTTATAAATAGGGGAAATTATTATCAATCTCATTATTGAAGATACTATTAATAGGAAACGTTTTAAGTTCCAATTAGGTTTTTTTTTTGGAAAAAATAAGATTACATTGTATTTCTTTATTATTCTAAAAGGGATAGATAACATTATGTAATATATGTCACTTTCTATCATTAAACTTACGTGAGGTTCTGATCGAGAGATTAATTGTATTAAGTTTTTTATTTATAGGATCACATTATCGGAAATTTATAAATTTACGAACGCGCTCGGTAAATAATTTGTGCAAGCTTTGAATAACAACGCATACTAAACATTGTTATTTTCCGGTGACATATATACATAAATAATTTTACATAAATTACTTAGTATAAAATTAACTCAACTCAACTCTTCGACCAAATCTTAAGTCGTAACTTAGATAGGTATTGTCCATAAACAACATCTGTTGAATTTGATTAAACTAATAGTGTTTGTTCAAAATCCCAAAGAGCAAAACATACTCAGTGCCGCCTAAACAGTAGAGTTCAATATTTGACCAACGATATGAAGAGGTGCATTTCCGTAACCGATATTTCTCATTAACGCTTGTTTATTGAGTGATAAAAAACGGATGGCCGCTGGCTAAGGGCTGGCTATCAGGGGTTGAGAGGCAAACAGCAGATGTACGAAGCTACAATTACATAATCAACAGCTATCGTATTCAAATGATTCGATTGGACTAAAAAGTGAATGAGAATCAGTCTCTTGTCCGAGATGTTCCAATGCTTTTTTGGATCACGTTACCATAGAATAATAAATTACTACGTTACGTTGTAACATTTTGGTAAAAATTTAAGAATATTTATACCAAATACAACATCAAATTCTCACATGATTTTCTCGTTAAGGTGACTCTTAACTGCTATTGTGCCAAACATCTGCTAATTATTTCCTCACTTTTTTTGGGGAAAAAATGTAATATGGGTATGAATATGAACAGATATGAATCGCCAAAATATATGTCACTATCCATTATGAATCACCTACTGTGCAGCTTACGGTGCTTGCTTCTTTTGACGATTTTATGTAAACAAACAATTTGTACATAAAAAACCATCCAACCTGGGCCTACTCGTTGTGTTTTAAAAGTATTATTTTGAGAAATTAAATTATCGATTTTTCTGCATACTACACTTTGTAGCCTATTAAGAATCAAAGATTTATTTTTAACTTGTCGGATTCTAACAAGAAATCGAAAGTCTCAAACGAAACCACGCCATTGATAAGACATTACAATATAACAATAGCAAGTTACATCTTACTCATCAAAACCCACAATTCTTAACGACATAGTCTCGTACCAAACAGTATTATTTATCTATTTCGAACACATTGCTGTATTCCAATGAGAATTACATTTTGATCGTGCTTTCCTTACAGCAATGGGTCGCTTAAGAAATGTAGTGAAGTTATTTCAAAAGCGCTCGCGCTTTGCAAGTAACGGTGCATCTAGGTACATCTCATGTACTTCTGAGAGGAGGGAACTGACCTACGGGCACGCAGCGAGTGCATTGACGCCTCCGCACTTATCGTAGTCTACGACGTATGATAATGCATGTAACATACCCATGGCCCTTAAACGCACGCATAACACATGTGTTATGTCTGCCTGACAGCTTAGAATCACTTTGTAGTTCAAAAACATTGCATATCAACAAACAAGGGTCTAACACAAGTATAGATAGGATGTATGACAAGTAGCTTGGAGTTGGAACTGGCTCCTCGACAACACGAAGACTCACTTCAAGAATATGAAATTAATTACGGATCTAAATGAATATACCTACACGTATTGATAAGTTAAGATCATTATGTATGTATTCAATAGCATCGAAATGACGTCAATAGTAATCGCATGTATTTTGTTTTCCTACCGTATCGTACAAATAACAGAGAATAACATTACCTACAATAAAGGGCCTATTTTAATAAATTGAAGGTTTGTTACGAAATAACTACATATAAGGATAACGACAGAACAGGCAAATGTACCTACTATTAAACTGGTTGACCTACTCTCCGACACTTTTATATTTTGTAGAGTTCGGAATACTAAATGATTATTTTTAGAGAAAACAGTTTACTGAATGAGAAAAAAACTATTTTTAACCCCCGACCAAAAAAGAGGGGTGTTATAAGTTTGACGTGTCTGTCTGTCTGTCTGTCTGTGGCACCATAGCTCCCGAACGGATGGAGCGATTTCAATATAGTTTTTTTTTAGTATGAAAGGTGAGTCTGACGCGAGTGTTCTTATACATGTTTCATGAAAATCGGTTGTGCCGTTTAAAAGTTATGGGGGTGAGAGTGGGTAAGGAAAACCGAAAATCTGCAAATATACACTAGTATGGGGTATCAAATAAAATCGCATCGCATCCACATTACATAATATTATGTTATTTTACGTTTAAGGAAATTATGGCATTGGCACCGGGGGTTTTTCTTAAATTTTAAATTTAGATTTATTACTAAGGATCCATTCTCAAGCTTAAGCTAACTTGAGGAAGCTACCATTAGCGAAAAAGCAAGAGTTTTTGAACTTATTTTTTTTTATTGTATAGCAAACAACTTTTGCCTGAAATAACCGGACCTCAATGGTAAACATATCTCCTGCTGTGGACAATCCACGACTGAAATAACCTTATGCCAACTTATCAATAGTATTAAAATTAAGTACCTATACCTACGTAGGTTCCAAGGAGATTTTTATCAAAATAACTAATCGTGAAATCGTCAACTTGACCGTAATTCGAGTGATCTAGCCAAGGTTTTGCCTGTTGATAAGATGGTTTCACAATAGCAGAATTATTTGCGGCGTAGCGCGTTCTGCCTTGAAGTGTGCGCCGGAGTCGGTAACAAGTAACTGTAACAAACAAATCATACAGTTTATTCAAATTCCAGAGCAAGAACTTTCATCTTTGGAAAATCCTCATTATAATAACTTATTGTTGCGCTTTCAATATATGTAAGATTTTTTTATTTTACTGATTTATTATTTGTTAACAACATCAACGCAGAATTTAGGTAGTATTTCTGATAATTTGTGGTATTAAACCACGTCAAAAACCAATAGAGTACTTTTCATTTTTTTTAAGTGTTTTAAATTATTAAGGTCATGATAATCTATAATCAATTTAAAAAAAACGAAAAATGGCTAAAAAACTAATTTTAGAATTTTTGGTTTGCTGAGTTAGTAATATACCGTATTGTCACCTGTATAATTTTTATACCACATTCCATATCCATCACATACCGAAATTGTCAAAGTACAAGTTATGTTTAAAGGAAAAACCGTAATCTATCTTAAATCTGAAAATGAATTGTTGTTCGTTAGTCTGATTAAAACTCGAGAACGGCTGGGACTATTGAGCTGATTTTGGTTTTAAAATGTTTGTCGTAGTCCAGGGTAGGTCTAAACGGTGAGGAAATAAAGAAAAATTGCCGGGAACATTTTTTACCCATGCGACGCCGGGGCGGGCCGCTAGTTTTAAATAAAGTCATAGCGGCGGAGAATACTTCTATCAACACCACGTGACCTTATTTGTATGACAGAACTGTAGTATCGTATGTTTACGAGGATATTATGTAGAGGTAAAACCCAATTCTATATCATCCGCTTGCACTATTTTTATTTCGTTATGTCGATAATGATGTCCTCCGTGCCGATTTCTGCTATTAATTATATTGGTGTGCTCCTAAATAAAATAAATCAAAAATAAGTATTTCCGGACAATTCACACAACAATATCAATCAATTGATTCTTAATAGAGTACATAATTTTTTCTATATACATAAATAATAATAATAAATAATAAATAAATTTTATTCAAATATTAACAAAATTCACTTATAACTATGGGTATAAAAACGTTTAAAATAGGTATGGAATACATGAGCCTGAACTAGGGTTATCCTGTATCTCAGGCTAAAAGACATAAACAATAGGCAAGATAAATAAACTAATAAGCAGTATTTCTAAGCAGTATTTTTTTTACATATTACTTACATAAGGTATCTGAATTCTGTAAGATGAGAACAACACAACTTATTATGGTAATGGAACTTTAACAGAGCTACATTCGCAGAGTCTGAAATGTGGATCTGAAAGTTCCCTTTTGAGATATCATAGACCTCCTCTCTTTTCTTATTTTCCAGAATGGATACAATATAATATTTTTACCATCGTTATTTTTGGGTGACGCTTGGCTCTGGAATAACGAATCACAGACGGGAACATCCTAATTATATTCACTTATAAAAAAAAAATGTTTGGGATTCGGGCAAAAATCCCTATTCTTTCATACGTCTCACGCTAAATTTAGCGAAACGTTTTTAATCTCTTATTTAACCCTGTAAAAAAATTTATAAAATTGTACGATAATGGCCTATGCCTAGTGGTTCAAACAGGCTGTGGATGATGAAGATGATGAAAGATAAAGAAGCTTCAATATTCCTACGCCTACTCGTACATCATATAATCATCAACAGCAATGTGTGCCAAATTACAACTCAAAAAAAACCGTAGACCAAAAAAAGTTTTTTAAGTAGACAGACAGAGACATAAAACATATATATATGGGTTTTTATAAAAATAATAAAGTAAAACCACACATAGCCTACGTGACATGTGGAGTGCGAAGTGTTTTCTTGTTCGGCGCGCGCGCGCAGAAGTGGGTCAATGTTGGCGCGTGACGCGGGCCCTTCGCGGGGCTCGCCTTGAACCAACTAATGCTGGCTTGACTTTACTAATTTGCGCTAGTTATACGGGAAAACAATCGTACATTTAACCGACTTTGGAAAAAAAATGTATCAATTCGACGCGTATATTTCTTTTAATGTTTAAGTTGGCGATAGTTTTAAGGGAAATAATCATACCTAATAATTTATCAAGTGTTTAACGATAATTATGGATATGTTTGCATAGAAAACAAATATTTATGAACAAATAATAATGTCGTGCTACAATTTTATTTGTTAATCTTGTCCATTAAAAATGTTAGCAAAATTTCTCGTTACCTATATAAAAAACATGTCATAAAAATCTGTAAATATTTAATACCCGTAAGTTAACGTGTTGTTGATTCGTCGTTTTTTTTAACAGTGCTGTTGATTCATCATTTATTCAATTTCAGGTGCGGTACCATTATTTATGCGCAGATATTGCAATCAAATTTACTAAATGAAAATCCACAAAGGCTACTTTTAGCTTCTCCAACTGTTACATATTAAATTTACTTTAAAATTCAAATTTTCAAGTAAAGGTTCTTAACTATAACACGCTCTGCCAGAGAGTATCTCTGATTTTGAATTATTTTTATTTTTCGGAATTTGTTCTTCTACATCCCACACTTATTAATAACACGAAATTTTGTAAGGACGTAAGTGGATTTGTTGCTTTTTTACGCAAAAACTACTGAAGGAATTTTGATGAACTTTTACAGTAATATCACATACGCTCAATTTATTTCTGTAAAATTCCCCATTTCGCGAAAAAATCTATTTCTAACCCCCGACCAAAAAAGAGGGCACTCATCGCGTGCACATTACAAAATATTATGGTGTTTAACTTTTAATTAAATTAAGGCATTAATCATTGGAATCAGGGGGTTTTCTTAATAATTTGACAAGAATATAGCTGTCGTTCTAGTATAGAACAAAGACTACTTTTAAAACAAAAATATTATTTTATATAGCTGCGGGTAGCAAGATATTTTACAAATACTTGCAATATGTATTATGCAAAAGTTTAACGTATGCTTAATGAAGGTTAGTAAAGTAGCTACATACGTTTGCAGCACACAAATCAAGGAGCCCTATAGTAGGTACCTACTACCGATGGCCAGGCACGTGCAAGATGATTTGCATAAGGGCCGTAGTCAATGCTAGCAGGCAACGACCACAGAAGGTGACGGCCTTCTGCTGACGAGGCCCTACGATTCGCCATGAGGCCATTTATCGCTCCGACAACATAGAGTGGAAATACCGTCCTGAACATTGGTTTCAATAAAAAGCGAGGAGAATCGAGAAATAAAATCGTGCAGAATCGAGGAATAAAAATTGAGTTTAGTGTTTGTATGTTTCGCACGCTCTTTCTATAACACAACAACACTTATGGATGTTTAATATGTATTTAAAAAAAATATCTATATGTGTATGTCTATTATAATTTAAGCATATCAGATGTCTAGTACCCGTAACACAAGCTTAGAGCTTACCACGGGGCTAGATGTTGCTGTGTAGATCGCCGGAAAATATAATTTTACAGTCAATCCACAATGGATAACTATGGTACTAGGTAGGATCACTGATAAACATAATGTTTTAACAAAACAGTTGTTTATCAGTAGTTAGGTACATCCTTTTTGAAAACTTGTTTAGATTTTTACGCCTTTTGTAAATAAAATCAAATACAGACCTAAAGAAGTTGCGGGTCGATCAAAAACTGTGAAATATTCATTATTGTAGTTACCTTATTTATGTGTCTACGAGGCTCATAATATTTTACCTACTTACCTAAACCTTTTTGGGAATAGGTTATATCATTTTATTATTTGTTGCAAAGCTTACGGGTATGCCTTGTGGCCTTAGCCTCTGCACAGAAAATTTGACAACCAAATCAAAATCATACATTAACCAGTGATATTATAATTTCTGAAGTTTTGCATGCAAAATTCAAATTGGATTTGTATTTGCGTCATTGCATTGACCATGATTTGTATCATGAATTTTAAAGACATGATATTATTGCCCACAGATTGAAAAATAGAAACACCTAAGAACAGATCTTAGTTAGTGGATTGTCCGGAATTTTTTGAAGTGAAACTTCTATAGAATCGTAGTGATTTCAAACCGGATGCAAAAAGATGAAACGGAAATGGTAAGAGACACAAATACAATGCTTTATTTAAATTCGCGCATCGCGCAAAGAGGTATTGCTGTATTTTATTTATATTATTTTGTAACATACTTTATGTCATACGCTTTATTGAAGTAATATAAATAATCCGAATAATTACAGATATATGTTTGTTTCTCTTATCATTTAAGCAGATGCGTTCATTTACCCTTTTTTTCTATTCGATATTTATATCATAATTATCGTTCGTAAGTAGTAGACTCCAATCGTGCGTCGTAGCTGACACACACACATTTTTTTTTATTCTTCTTATTCTTTTGTCGTTTTACTGAAGTTTCACTTCTATCGTGTGTGAATCGCACTCACACCTTTTTTTTGAATATACACGCTTCTAGTAGGAAAGATTTGGAATATCCACAGTAGCTTGGCGCCGCGTTGAGCGTTCCATATTATTCGCGAGCGCAAGGTTGGCGCGCGTTGCGCAAGCGTTACACGTGTCGGCAGCGACCTCTTCCGATCCGCATGCACAAACAACCCGTGTACTTTGAAAGGCGAAGGTGATACGGAAATACCTGCAAGGCAGTCTCGCTAATTATTTTATTTATACAGATAAAAAAACCTCGAGATATACCATGCACCATGTACTAGTAGGTAGTTTAATTTTCTGTTTATAAAAAAGATATTGGTTTTATGATATGTTTGATAAAATTTGTTGTAACGTACTATTGTCATTCACGAGTTATTTATAATCGATGGTTATGATGGCTCTTTGGTATGGATATCTATTAAACGAATATAAAAAGCCTCTTTAAAATATGGGCATTTTCTATACTTAATAATTTAGAAATATACCAAATTTCTAAATTCCAAATTTTTTATTAGAAGCCGTGTTGGCTAAGTGGGAGAACACTCGACTTTCATTCCGAAGGTCGTGGGTTCAAACCCCGCCACGCACCTCTGGATTTTTCTTCTTGAGAAATTTATGTGCGCTTTAAACACGTGCTTTAACGGTAAAGGCAAACATCGTGAGGAAACCGGCATGTTCTGAGAACTTTAAAAGAGTTTGAAGGACATGTGACATTCACCAACCCGAACTTGGCCAGCGTGGTGAATTAAGGCCTAATCTCTCTCGTCAAGAGAGAAGTCCCTGTGTCCCAGCAGTGGGAACGTTAATAGGGTGATGATGA